>JAQJVK010000011.1:39152940-41898325 GCA_035578135.1 Flexamia atlantica | reverse complement strand
TTTCTAGTACATTATCGTTTGTTTTGAAACTTCATTTGGACCAGGGGCTACGTCGTGGACTATTTCTTTTGGAAGGACCTGTACATTTTAATGATCTGATTCCTGGATCTGGGCTTAGCAAGTCCTGCATTTATTCCTCACAGAACTCTCGGATTTTCTTAACTTCAAAGCGTTAAAATAGCATCGGGGAAGTCAAGGTCCCCTTTCTCCAGATTGCAAGGGTTTCGATCAAAATTAATTTAACCATATTAAAAGTTAAATTCAGATGTAAGATTGGCCAAATATTGTTTAGAAACATATAAACAGTAAGAAACGATAAAAATCAGAAAATGTGTTTTTTTACCCTATCCTCTAAAACTTACTGTCCTGTAAAATTTTGTCTGGGAAAATAAGGTCCTTTTTCCCTTGGCGGGTCACATATTTGTATCTTGGCTATTTTAGTTTAACTTATAAACGGAATGGGAAAAGTGAAACTTTATTACATCAAAAAATCTGTAGGAATCGACAACAACAATTCAAGAGTTGAATTCAATCATTTACTATACTGAATCATCATTTTATTAACATGATTATAGTAATATATAATAATATTACTAAACTATGTTACTAACATTATATTATTATAATTTTTATTTTTTATTATGATAACTAAGTTAGTAGTCCTAGTTATTAGATTCATTTTCCGAACAGGACGAAATTTCAAATACTAATTCTCCTCCGCATTAATCTTCTAGAGATACACGTAATAAATCGTTTCTCGTCGACAAAACGTTCCTGAATCGCATCGATTACTCCTTTTGAAGAGTGCAGTGGAATAAATACCACGATATTCTATGAAAAAAAACTTTTCCACCAAGCGTAGTTTGAAATTCAAAATAACTCCAAATTCAGAATACAAATTCAGTATTATAATTGATGCGACAACAAATTAAATTTATATTAAAATATAATCTTTTCATCCTCTTCACGCATATTTTTTAATACATAATGTTTCATCCATTTACACTACGGACATAAAATTATAATAATATGTCCGAAATAAGAAACTATTAACAATCGTTGATCAATTCTGTTTAAAATCCAACCTTGCATCAACAAAAGATAAATAAGAGATGAAAAATAGAAGACAGGAGGCCAGAATAGCACAAGTGTTTAGGCACTCGAGCTCTAGGTTTTATGCTGTAATTGGTCAAGACCAAGAGAGGGGCGCCCCCAGGCCCCATGTCACCGTCGCCGCCGCACTTAGTTTACACCGCAGCCCCTCTCCTCCACATGTATTCCTCTGTGCAGTTTTAGGTCAAGAATTTAAAATAAAAAAATTTATGAAGTAATAATTTTTGTTCGATAATCACGAAGGTAATCTATTTCTATTTCTTCGTATTTATTTTTTGATTAGGATTTTTGCGGACATTTGCCATCACTGAATGTCCGCAAAAATCCTAATCAAAATATAAAATCACCATCACCAACAATGAATTTCAAACAAAGAATCTTCGTATTTGTTTTTACTTATCAAAGCATTAACGATTTCAAAAGTTACTTTTTATTAATCTTAGTTGCGTGAGATAACAATAAAAATTCAATAAATGGAAGAAAGAAATAAAGATAAACCATTGGAGTTGACTATAAAAATTCCAATGATGAGTAATTTTCTCACGACTTCCTTAGTTAGTAAATATACTTGGTTTTCAAACGATTATGCCGAACCAAATTGTGAATCCTAGTTTGTTTAATCAGTTTATTACTCAGATTTTTCTTCATGACTCAATAATCTTTCTTGAAACGAGGATACAATCTTAACACTATAACATTACAGTGTAAAAAAGGGGAATAAGTTGGCAAACTGCTTTTGAACCCCCGATAATGAAAATATTGTATCAAATAGTGTCTTATCTGTCTTCATGGGTCAATGAGTTTATGACGTATTTGTGGTGACGTAGAGACAATAACGAAGAATATCGTAGCTTTACAGCGTGCTGGAAATGGTAATTTAGAAATTCCATAAACTGATTTATATTAACTTGACGTAATGGTTTTGCAATATTTAACTTAACCAGCTGTTAATTTATTTCTAAAATATAATCTAAATGATCAGTTGAATACATAAGTTGAAGCTTGGAATTATATCACGCCTTTAAAATTAATTTCTATAGATCCGTCTGTTTTAGTTTTTATAAACATCTTCAACTCCCCTTCCTCCCAAGATCTAACATATTTTTTTTTACTAAACATATTTTTTCCAAACAGCTAAGAAACTAAAATTTAATGAAAACCCTTAAGCCTCTATAATATTGTAATACGGAATCGTAGCAACCGTACCTGAAGTCAAACTATTGCAATAATTGTATTACTAAAATCAAAAGACAACTTCGACACCCCTTCTTTTTTTAATATTCATTTTTAAAATTCATGATAGCAAAGGATTATAATTATTATTTTAAATTTTTTAGACTTTACCTTTCGCTTCCAGTGTCTAAAACCACACTACGTTTTGAGAGGTATTTAAACTCCACTCGTTTTCCAGTGACCCTACTTAATGAAGTTACATTAATCTTCTTATTTTTATCTATCCTAAATGTTTTCGTCTTTCGAAACACAATTTACATTCATCCAACATTCAACTACACTGAAATCATACTCACACAAAAATTCATGCAAAAACATTAAAAATAATACAAAATATACAAATAAAAATAATAAAAAAGAAGTAGGTTAATGTAATTTTAAGTAGAATCACTTGAAAACGAGAGGAGTTTCAATGCCTCTCGGAACGTAGTGTAGTTAAAACGGTAAAAGCAAAAGTAAAAATCCAAAAAAAATCCAAAATAATAATTAGTATCTATTTTCAGTAAAACTTAAGTTTACTTTAAAATGAAATAGGGTAAGCAATGTATCGTTATTAATAATATATATCTCCAGATCGTGACAGCTTTGTAAGACGATGTTTAGGTAGAAAAATTAATTTTGAGTTATCTTGCCTGTAGTCGTAGGCCAGCCTGGAGAATGTAAATTGAAACGTTACATGTCCTGAAAATAAATTTATTATAGAAACATTTAACCACAGTAAACATTTCAAAGTTCTAGCAAAGGGTTTTATCTGAAAAATCAAAAGGGCCATATACTAAGACGTGGGTTTTACTAAGTAAAATTTGTGTATAACATTAAATAGTTATGCATTAACGAAATAGGGTTCAAAACCTCTAGTAATGTAACAAAGTAAATTAATTTTCTTTATTTTTAGTTTTCTTCATAACCATAATATTGTAACGGCCTAATTTATTTTTTAAAAAGACTACCATAGAATCCAATCCAACAAAGAAATTACCGATTTCAACATCGTCAGTGGAGCATTGAAGGTTAAATCTAGAACATTTCTTCTGTTTAATGAATGGATTCAATTGTTAGAATCGGAGACCGAGGAGGTCTTGACATTTACCCTCCCTCTCCTCTTCTCCCTTTTACTCGCGGTGATACGCTCCCAGTAAAATGTCTCGCCTTATCCCTTTCCCAAAGTACTGAGTTCATTTTCTCTCCTGATGTTTATCTTTGTACAAATATGTTTTTGCTACACGAGGTTGATGTTAACAATAAGTTCGATAATATTGATTCAAGTTCGTTTCTACTTTTTGAAACAATTTCAATCCCCCTTCCTCCCTAGACTTCCCTTTAACATATTTCGTCCAAACAACTAAAATACAGGGCTTGTAACAGGTTATTTTTTTTATTTTTTTGTTATTTTTTTTGCTCTTGGTTATTTTTTGTTATTTTTTTTTGAATTCGGTTATTTTTGTTATTTTTTTGGAATTTTGGTTATTTTTTTTATTTTTTTCAACCTCAAGAACTGCTACAAGCCCTGTTTACAGTATTCTTCTGTCAGACGATCTCGTAGCAGCATCGCGGCAGACGAATCTCATCATCCTAAAATGCGTGAAAACCAAGTCTCGCCGTCTAATCTAGGCAGATTTGTGCTTAATCTGTCGAGATTTTCTTTTTTACCAAGGTTAAGAATGTATTATCCCCAATACAACGCCGGTTTTCTAATTTTTAGCAGCATTTTTTGTGTACAAAAGGTTATTTTTTGGTTATTTTTTTTTCTTATTTGAGTTATTTTTTTATTTTTTTCAACCTCAAGAACTGTTACAAGCCCTGAAAATACTAAAACTTAACAGTTTATCGTTTTACAAATATGTTTTCGCTACACTAATTTGATATCCTCGTTTTCGTTAATGTGTTTATCACCTGCGAAAATTAATCATTACATTGTTTGCTCTACGAAAATATAATTAGTGTAGGTGTAAAAGTAATTTTTCCTACCTTTTTCCGACGTAAATACACGATGAAGCTCGCATTTCAAAAATATGGTCTCGAATATGCAAAAGCTCAGTTTCTAACCCCATTATAAAGCATATACTATTTCTCTGTAGGCTAAAATTAAATATTTTTAATTTTAATATAAATGCAATGATTGGTGACATTCAGGCCTTTTCTTCCGAAAATTATTTAAACGGGAAATAA
This sequence comes from Flexamia atlantica, assembly GCA_035578135.1. Taxonomy (NCBI): domain Eukaryota; kingdom Metazoa; phylum Arthropoda; class Insecta; order Hemiptera; family Cicadellidae; genus Flexamia; species Flexamia atlantica. The sequence goes on along the minus strand of JAQJVK010000011.1, from coordinate 41,893,810 downwards.
AAAGGACTATTGAGTCATGCTTTAAATTAATACTTCTGTTGGGTTCTCAAAGGGATGAAAACAGTATTAACTTTTATTTAAGAAGTAAATGAATTAAATCATGTACAAATCAAGCAACAAACAACTTTCAAGGATGGCTTAAAGCTCTCAATCCTATCTGCTTTTATTCACTTTAAAACTTCGTCTATTATTAATTATTCATAAGCAATTTATTTTTACAAATTTCGTCTTTCTAATTTAAAATAACTTTAAAACTTCGTCCATGATTAATTATTCATAAGCAATTTATTTTTACAAATTTCGTCTTTCTAATTTAAAATAATGCCATAAGATTTGTTGCTCCACCTTTTTTTAACTTAAACAAAATATAATTTTTTTTGGAGTTTAGCTTTGGGTTTTATATGGCAATTGAGCTAGGTTTTTATAACAACGTTTTAGTTTTAGATATAAGATTTCAAAGTTATTTTTAAGGTTATTTTATTTCTTTATTTGATTTCTTAATGGACTACATTCAATAAATAACAGATTTTATATTCCAATGCTATGACATTGTTCTCGAACAATACTTTATAACTAAATATTTCTAAAAACTCCTTGTTGAAAAATCTCCTGAAAAAATTAAATAATAAACAAAGCACTCGAGCGTTTTTGGTATTATACACTAAATCAATATGTTGGCTGGTAAATTGAAATTTGTGAAACACCTTTCACTTTCACACTCTCCAAATAACTTTGTTGTAATAACTCTTAGTAGAACTCTCCAAATAACTTGCTAACGTAGTTTTTAATGAACTTTAAAACATGCCTGTGGCGTTTTTTCGGACAAGAACCACATGTGGTGGAATAGTAAACGCTATGCGTTTCAGCAGCGTTCGGCAATGTTCATGCGAGGTCCGACAATAGGCGTGCGGATTAAACGTGGACTAATTCCCTCTTTCACCCTCTATTGATGCAGGCGAGCTCATTCGCTCAGTACTTACTCAGTTCTCCGTAAACATTTCGCTCGGATGAGTTGTCCTAAATGTTTTGTGTTTTCGTGCAGGTCATTGTTTGGCTTTACTCCTTTTACCTTTGAATATACGTAGGTAAATGTGTTATTACGGATGATATTTTATGTTTTTTTGATACTTTGAGTAATTGTGAGATATTAGGGGAGTAAAGTTCAAGATTGCCCCTCAAGGGAAATTATTTTAAAATTTCCAAGGGCAATTTTCCAAGGGAGACAGTTTACATGTCTCACGTACTATACACAAAATTTTCCCCGAATTTGCTCAAACACTATAGTGAGCTCACGAGTGTGGGACTGAAACAATGCAACCCGCAGAGCCCCCCGTAACGATAGCATGGGCTGCTGGCTAGCGCCTTCAAATCTCAGTCCCACACTGGTGAGCTCAATACTGTACACAATGCAAAATTGTTATTGCGTTCCCAAGAAAAACACAGTTGTAACAACAAAAGATGATTATATTGCATTGTTTAGCCTCAAACCCTTAATGAAAGCAAAGCAACCTTAGCGGAAAGCATCGGCTGTTATGGTCCTGTCGTCTATAATCAGTATTTGCGCCTGTACTCCGATGAAATTCAAGTTATTGTCTCCCGCTTGAGGTGCCGGTTGGCAATGTAAACATTTTCCTCCCGGCGGGAGGAAATGGTTATTTAGGTAGAAAAAGCAGTTTAGACCCTTGATGCACACATGATTTTCCCTCCACCTACACCATTAACAATAACTGTGACAATATAACTTTACCTTCATATGCTAGGCTAGATTAGAACGACATATAAATATACAACGTAAGGTACTTTAGATAATAAGACTGTTTCAACAACCATTTATTCACACTTTCACACTATTTTTTCTAAAGTCTATTAATTAAAAAATGCCAAAATCTGTAAGTGAGAAACAATCATGTTTATAAAACGTTCGCCAGGTTTGACATACTGTATTGAAAAAGTAATTCCCATGGAGTATAAACTAGTACTTTAGTATTCTTATTCCAGGGACTAAAAGGCGACTTTAGAAAGTAGATGGAGAAAAAAGTATTATTTTACTCCCGTCCTGTAGTAAAAGGAGTAAAATTCAGCCAAACATAGATGGGTGGAAATTAATTAGCCAGATGTTAACTGAGCGCAGCAAATAACTCGTATGTTTTGTAGAGGCAAATTGAGTAAAGAAAATGTTTATAAAAAACATTAATTTGGTTTTGAACAACTGTTGTAGGCTATAAGTATTAATTTTAAACAAGTGTTCCAAGAGACCAGTTCTATTCCAAATTGTATTTCTTTTATATTGATATTAGACGGAATTGATATTAAACGGGAAAGAGAATCACCAATATGCAATGAACATAAATCTTTTCGTCTTTATTGACTGAGGATATTAAAACGGGGAATGACACTTGAGTTTGTTTTTTTGACGTTTGTTGAATAAACTAGAACTTTATTGTATTTGTAATCTGGAATATTCGTCGATGCAAGTAAAAACTTCTCTGAATAAAACTAGTGGTATAGGCTCTTTAAACGATTGGGGACTCAAAAATAACATAAATAAGAGACTGTATAAGGTTTAATTGATAACGTCTCCTGGTATCATGAATGGACAACTTATATTCCACCAATTTTGGTTGGGATGAAAAGAGTGAGTTTTGACACAGATGTAATTGGTAAAATAAAAAAAACAACCCAGCAAATTTAATCTGTTATTTTTAACGGCCTTTAAATCAACTCAAATATTCCGCACTCATAAGATATTTGTTTGTCTTCATACTCCAATACAAGCCACGACAACTATAAAAAATATGGACTTTTTAAGCTACAAATATTATTTATGTGATACATAAAGACGAGAGGTATACCCAGTATGCAAAGTCAGCAAAATTTAAAAAATTTAAAAAACCCAGCAAATGTAACCTGGTATTTTTTAACGGCTCTTTAAATCAACTCAAATATTCTGCACTCATAAGATATTTGTTTGTGTTAATACTCCAATACAAGCAACGACAACTATAAAAAATATGGACTTTTTAAGCTACAAATATTATTTATGTAATACGAGAGGTATACCCAGTATGCAAAACGTTCAGATTTTTTATTAAAGTGTTTTTTTATGAGAAAGAATCAGAATTTTTAGAAAAATTGACTTTTTAGTAATAAGGTAGAGTTTACAACGATGCCCCATATAGATCATTTTTTAATCAGACAAAACAATATTTTCGACCTACCACAGAGCACTTGCATGCACAGAGTCGAGTGTCATTTGCGATGTATTCACCGGTTCTTTGCGGCCTGCCATTCAGCCATTCATTCGATACAAAAGAATGCACTGCCAATCTGGCCGGTGGAAATCCTCTCATTCAATTACGACTTTTTCCGCTCAACTCTCATCTCTGGACCCGATAGAGCTATCGATCCCCCACTGCAGCGCCTCTCTGTTTCGTCCTGTCAAAGATTTTAACTCAAAATAAATTAATATTTATTTCTCATAGGTTATTTCTCATAGATTATTATTTATATTCTCATATGATCGACTAGAAATGTTCTTCTCCGACAACCGCGCGTAAAATGGTTGTTCACATGATTTTACACAGAAACATTTGTTCTCTGTTCCTTTCTCTCGGTTGGAAAGTTACTGTTTGCCGATAACTGCACAATAAATTTACCGTGCACTAAGAAACGGAAGTAACGGGAGGAAACAATCAAAATAATTAGCTGACTGCACCAAACCGACGATTACTTTGGAGAAATGTAGTGGCAGCACTGGTAGCAGTAGCAAATGTTTGTTTATTATATAGGTTAGGTTTGGAGGATTGAGAAACGTAATGGTTTATGCAAGGAATACGTTATGGTTAAAAATAAGTTTTTTTCTGTGTAGTATGATGTAAAGTATCGTACGTCACACGCCCGGTAAGTTTGACCGTACTTAGGTGCCGTTCTAGAAACGTAATATACGATTACACACTTAAAACTAATCGTAAAAATGCTATTAACTGAGTAGCTGGTGAAAAAAGTAAATTTTGTATTTATTTCGCGTGCAATGGGTAGTTCTTACTTTCACTAAAACTATCTGTTAAGATGGTGGTTGGTTTGCTCAAGGGAGGCAGTCCCACTTTACACGTTCAAGTTATGCATAACTGTTATAAATACACTTATTCAAGAGATAACGTTTTTCCTTCAAAGAGAAAAAAATTTTTAGAATCTTAAGACCTGAGAAATAAAGATCCCCCTTTTATTTTCATTGATTTTAGAATATATTGCGACCGATTAAATTCGTTAAAAAATAAAGAACACATTGAATTAATTTTGTAAAATGAGTTTGGTATCTTAAATGGTTTTAATTATCGGAATATTCAAAAACTCAAAAATGACATTTGGATCCTTGCTCAGGTCAAACGGGGGCCGGTAACACATTTTTTAAGAAACATAAAACATTTCAACTTTGAACTCTTGAACAATTTGCGTGCTTAATTAGTCGCTTACGTATACGTGCGGGGAAAGCGTTTGCGTATATCTTCTGTCAAAATGCGGTTGGTAAAGACACAACCAAAACATGGACACATTTTTACTTTGAGTTGAAATAAGAATAATTTCCGAATAAATAGTTGGACGAATTATATTTTGTAAGGATTTTAATTGCCTTAAGTCTTTAAAAGGGCTGAGTAAATTAAATTTCACCTAAAACTTAAATTATACTCCAACAAACTTTAAATTTTAACTAAAATTTCTTTTTTTTATCGACTTTTAAAAACATTCAGTTTCACATATCTACAACCTAATTACTGTCTTTATTAACGAGGTTCTAAAATAAATATGTTCTACCGTCCTCCTAAAGTAAACCTAGATGTACAGTACCTATAAAATAATATTGCTTTTTTAACCACAACTTTTTTAAACATATAATTTACTAGAAAAATTACGATTTATGATTTACCAAAAAAACTGTTTACTAATTCTCGCATAGTATTTAAATATTTTGACTATACTTGAAACATTTATTTTTGTTCAAAATTTTGAAATATTTCAATATTTCTTCCCGACGTTTGCTATTTAACCGCAATGGTAAACTAAAGAGGTAATGAGAGAGGACATGAGTCGGTTGGACACCGGATATAGGCCAGACCGAAGTGATTTAATTGGGGAATTATGTTATCCCCAGGCGCTACCCCTCCCCTCCCCTCCCCTTCCGTTCACCCCAGGGGGGCTAACATCCCCCCCCACCCATCCCAACCCACAAATGAACAGCTTTTTTGCTTTTAACTCATATGATTCTTTATTTGTTAAAATCGACTTTCGCGGACTTTTGTAGTTTAGAAGACCAATTATAATATGAAAATTGTACTCCAGTTTAAATCCAGTAATCTTTTAATTTCCAGATATTTTAATGGGTTGATAATCTTCTTTTGATTTGGATCTTAGAAGGACTAATATATACTAATGAATAAGCTAAGAATGAACGATTTCAGAGAGGGGACACCAAAGTCAGTTGTGAGTTTTAGGGGTCACTTTTAAAAATTGAAAAAATAAAAAAAAAATAAACCAGGTGAAGAAGATTACAAAAATTATTCATTTCGCAGGAATAGGTTGGAATTCATCATAAAACATTACTTGTATTAGCTTGCATAAATATTATGTCTAAAATGTAAATAAACTAATTAAAGATAAGTTAAAATTTATACTTTAAAATTAATACTTTAATAGTATTTTAAAGGGTCCACGATGATTTGACTGATACTGAACCCGGTTTTAATGTACCGTAGCTGTTGTAAATGTTTTCGTGTAGCTATGAAAGGACAATATTAATATTAAAACAATGCTTACTTTCTAATACCTGTACCTGTGTTTCTTTCCTTGTACTGTACCAGCTCACTCCTTGGGTTTGCTTGATAACTTCTTAATCATTCTTAATAAGACAGGTACCTCATGGAGGACGTTACCCTGAATATGAGTGAAGGATGAGTGTGATGATCGTGATGATAGTGGCGCGATCTTGTAGCCTTGTTACTGACTAAGGTTGGCACGTCCCTTAGACAGGATTGTTAATTAATCCAATGGTACAATGGTTAACAACCAATGGTAGCTGGCTCCAGAAACAACCCTTCAAAAAGCTTCTAACTTTTCTCGGGATCGATCCGGCTACCCACGTGTTTGTAGGCGGGTACTATAATCACTATAAGCACTTCCACTCACAGGCTTGAGGCCCATGTGGGGGATGGGGGGGCAAATGCAAGGTAAAAAGAGGCCGCCACCCTCTTTAAAAACTAAAAAATAAAGAAAATAATAATAGGGCCTACCCACTTATAAAGACAAAAGATCTCATAAATTGATATAAACAAATAAAACAGGGTGGTGCAAAAAAAAAACGCTAAGAGCTATTTCATGAATATTGCAACAATGATCGATCAGCTGATCGTCAAATATTTTTGAAAGTGTTGTTTCTTTTACATTTTAACGGTTTCCACGAGGGCTAGGACTACGATAGCCATGCCGCAGCACTGTATTCAAAATCGTGTTTGGTGTGTTGAACAATATTTCAAAACCTATGGAACGTATCGAAATTCCATACAGATTCCATGACGATTCCATGTGTTCCATGTGTCGACTCCATGCGGATTTGCAGATCTTTTGTATACTTTGAGAAACAAATATTCATGCAAGATGGAGCGACTCCCCACACTAGGCAAGACAACATCAGACTTCTTCAACAACTGTTTCCAGAACGACTTGTGTCAAGGGGGACGCAAGCAGTGCCCTGAGATGGCCAGCAAGATCATGGACCGAATGGAATATATTGTTACTAACGAAGGACGACACGTAAAACATGTTTGTGTTTAGTTAAGTAATTTTAACCTTTGTTTTAGTAAACTATTAATCATTTATTTTTGGGTTTCCTTTTTTTGGACCACCCCGTACTATCAAATTTTGAATAATAAATCGACAGTTTCAGTTGAAATTCCCTGAAGTAGAGCGTGAAACTGTGGTTTTGCAGATTCGTCACTTCACGGCGACGACCAGGTGTGGTAGATGGTCTGTGACTGAGGTTAATTCGGTGATGGGCGACACGCCAATACATCTACAGCCTGCGATGATCACCGCACTAATCAGAGGGCTAAATATACCAACCGTGGGTCGCCTGAAATACAGACCATTGATGAGAGTTGTTAAGGGGATCCGTCACCTTTAAATGGTATTTTTTTATTTTTTTCATTTTTTAAAAATGTGATTTTTTTGCTCTGCATATTTTTCTGAGTATGTAGGTGAAATTTAAAGACAAACTGACCATGTTTTCATTAAATAATATTAAAAAATAAAAGTTGCTGCAAATCGCTATAGCCTAAAAGTGCCTATATAAGCCAACTTTAAAGCCCGCTTTCCGCAAGTTCTGTTTTTCCGTGTTTCTTACTACATATGTTTGAATAACTTTTAAAGTATTACAGGTATGCCATTAAACTTTTAACCACTTGTTCCTTGTTATATTACTGAGATATTTGGTCATAAGAAATTGTATAGGTAATAAAATAAAATAATTATGATTTTTTTTGAATTTTTGTAAAATAAAAAAATTTATTTTAAAAATAAAACTGTTTATAACTTTTTTTTCTGAAATGGCATTTTAATTATAATGAACAAAAAGTTTCTAGGTATTATAAGGATCTAAATAAATCAATAATCATTACAATTGATCAAAAAATAAAAAAGTTATTCAAAGTTTAGCAAGGTACCTAAAAACGCAAAAATAAAACGCTAAAAAATTATATACAAAACCGAAAGGTGAAAATTAAATTTAAAACCTCAAAAACTCATTAAATAAAGGTCCTAAATATAAAACCTGCGTAAAAAATTTCTAACTTACAAAATAAAAAAAATCATTTCAAGGTGGCGGATCCCCTTAAGAGGAGGTTGGAATCGGCGGCCATATTGGATTTATACTCCATAAGAACCAATATTAATTGGTATGCAGGATTCCTCGTTTATTTTTGGTCGGAAAACTAAAGTTTATATGTCAAAAGCTCTTTTTAAACTCTCCCGGACGTAGGAATGACATTTTCATATAAAATAGCCATTTTTTGTAAAATTGAAAAAATAACTTTTGATTGCGTTTTTAACATAATTTATCAAACTTATCGAAATTCGGCTTCTAATATTCGTCTTTTGAAATTATCTAATGAATAACTGCGACAAACTTTTGCATACCAAAAGGCATGTCAAGCGAAAATTCAAGGTAAATTTGAAGGAATTGTTGCAATCAGATGACTTGTGATGAAAATTAGCCGGCGCGGACCCGTATGAGTGTCCGTTGCTTGCTGTTTCAGCATGATTGACTAAAGATATTAGTTGAAATAAGTGTGTTTACGACATTTTCATTAATTTTTTTTAAGTTTCAACAATATTATTACGCACTATTTCGTGCATTGTCTACGGCGGAGCAAAAGTTTCAAGCTTCGCCGCAGCATTCTATTAGCAGCACTTGTCTCCCCAACCTCCTCTTAAGGTACAAGTAGTACGCTCTTTCTTCCCGTATTGTAGTACGCTCTTTCTTCCCGTATGAGACGATCGAAAGTATCGGAAATTTCATTAGGTGCAAGACTGCTCCCATCCCAAAGACATGTACAGTAGATTCTCTATCATCCAGACACCTTTTAACCGGACATCGGTTTAACCGGACTACTCTTGGAGGAAGTAACATATTTTGAAAGACTATTTTTACCCAAACATCTGTTTAACCGGATGCGATTGGTAGAAAATGGACGATTCAGTATCGAGGATTCCTGTGGGAAAATATTTTAGACCAGCAACGACGTGTCTATCTCTCTTCAATTTAAGTGTAATGAATAAGTTTTTGAGTGATTGAGGAACGATATCGACAAGTTGGAAACATATAATGGACAAATTATTGTAGAATACTTAATTTTTAATGTTTGGATCTAATATTAATAATTAATTTAGGAATTTAATAACATCGGTTGAACTAAAACCCATAATCCGGACAGGTCTTGCTCTCGAGGGTCCGGTTAAGAGGGAGTCTACTTTAAAACTGGTTTGTTTTAAGCCAGCGTGGTAGTCATAAATAAGAAGAAGCAACATACATGGCTTACATAGTTTTATAAAAAAATTTTAAAAATCAAGCGTGATCTAAAATATTATTTCTTATATTAAAATACAATTGAATAAAGCTATTAAATTGAGTGTTTTTAGGCTGACTTCGACTTTTGAAACTAAAATTGGGTTGTCAACATTTTTTAGAAAAATAAAATAAAATCTCACTTTTGAATAACAATTCCCTACTTCTCTCATTACTAAACTATACAGTGTGTAAAAAAAGTCCGTCCCCCCCTCCTTAATTTTTTTGTTTGTTAAGACAAACAATTAACCTTTGGGGAATTATACTAACTCAACCCAAATTATTTTTTGACGTTACCAAAAATTTTGAGTGTCCCCCAAAAATGGGGGATTTTGGGGGCAACTCAAAATTTTCAAATGCAAACCCCTTTTGAGTGACCCCTTATTTTGAAGAACTTTCAAAAAGTAGATGAATGGTGAAAATTAGAGGTCTCTATCGTGTTTCTATCCAAATTGACAGCTTGTCAAAGTTTTGAATACAACACATCCTTGAAACCTGGCGTCGAGGACATTTGGAGTTTTAATTCACCTTTGGTGACATAAAAATGAAACGAGCCTGGGAAAAATGTTGTTAAATGAAAAATTAGTCTCTTTTGGTGATATTTAAAATTTTGAGTGTCCCCCAAAAATGGGGGATTTTGGGGGCAACTCAAAATTTTCAAATGCAAACCCCTTTCGAGTGACCCCTCATTTTAAAGAGCTTTAAAAAAATAGGCGATTGGTGGAGGTTGGAGGTCGCTAACGTGTTTCTATCAAAATTGGCAGCTTGTCAAAGTTTTGAATACGACTCCTAGAAACTTTGACAAGCTGCCAATTTTGATAGAAACACGTTAGCGACCTCCAACCTCCACCAATCGCCAATTTTTTTAAAGCTCTTTAAAATGAGGGGTCACTCGGAAGGGGTTTGCATTTGAAAATTTTGAGTTGCCCCCAAAATCATCCATTTTTGGGGGACACTCAAAATTTTTGGTAACATCAAAAAATAATTTGGGTTGAGGTAGTTTCACTCCCCAAAGGTTAATTGTTTGTCTTAACAAACAAAAAAATTAAGGAGGGGGGGACGGACTTTTTTTACACACTGTAGATTGAAGCCTTGTCTGAAGTAGAACAATTTTATCAAACTCTCTGGACGATCTGTCAAACCTTTGAGAAGTTCAATCATTTAGAGCGATTTTCAACCACAGTATAAGATTCATTTCATTTGAACTATTTATACACAAAAATGAACTTCGATCAATAAATCTTGTTAAACTCTTAAACCGACCTTCCTTAGACACTAAGGAGCTTTCCAAACACAAGCAAAACCGGAAACACATCTAGATTTTCCCCCGTATTACAAATGCTTTTCCTTCTTAGCCACTTTTCTGTGTTTTTGAAGCATCGAAGAGGAAAGAGATATTTAGAAATGTAAACGAAAACGTCGCTTTGATGAATCGGAAGTTAGCTATATGGAAATTATTATTTACATCGTCGGGAAGATGGGAGACTGAAATTGTTTTCAAAGGAGTACAGACGAAAAAGTTGTTACGTCATTCTTTACAAAATTCCGTAAAGTTATAAAGAGAGGCGGTCGAAAAGGTGGTTGGACGGGTAATGTATAGAATAATCGAGACTATCTTGGAGGAAAATTAATGTAATTTAAATTTCGACAGTAATGTTGTGTAACATTTTCAAAATTTCATTATTAGGCCTTATACTAACAATAGTAGTGGTGAGTTTTTGGGGTATTTTAAAGTGATGATGAAAAACAATAATATTTTAGCATTTGTTCTTAGTTTACGGAACTATGAATTAAGAAAACTAAAATTTTATTTTATTTTAAATAATTTTCAAAACTAAGTTATTCACTACATCTAACTAGAGTTATTAGTATATTTATAATTTATGAAATAAAAATACCAGTGTAACCTTAACCAGTAATTATCGTAAAACAAAGTTATTTATCATAATTAAGGGGTTTTATTATTAGTCTATCACAATGAATAAAATAAAATACAGGTTTTACATTTACAGGTAATAGTTGTAAAGTTAAGCAATTCATAATAGCCTATATGCAGAACTAGGATTATTTAAGAACCACATTGAGTGGGCTCAATTCAGAATTTTGCGGTTCATGGTTTTGACACGTGGCAAATTGCAGTCGCTCCAAGTTGAGGCTGTATCGTTCAGTGCCTACCTCTAGAGGCCAATTTCCGTTTAGTCATTTCTATTTCCGGTCGCGGTAGACTCCGCGGGAGCCTGCCCGCACTTCCGGCCGCTTCCGCGGTTTCGCAAAGTCGAATTGATTTCTAAAAATCTTAAAAAATTTTAAATTGCAGATAGTGTTGTCTGGGAATCGTGCGTTTGAAAAATAGTTTAAGTATTCTAAAAAAAAAATTGTTATAAAGTCTACATTAACCAGGCGAAGATAGGGGGTACATGGCCATTTCTTTCTTACACTTTGCTAGTTAAAAGTGTAACGTAATACGATTTTCATCAAAGGACGAATTTGCCTGATATAAACTATAGTAGCTAATGGGGTTGATAAAGGATTATAAACCAGCCAATACAACAGTAATATAAGCTTTTTAGAAAAGCACATGATGTTGAATACGTAATGGTTGCTATTCAAGATCTGATCAATTTTTATTTGCTCCGGAAAAATCTAGCTTTCAAGTATATTTTTTCATTCGCAAACTAATAAAATTTGAGGAAGATGTGCAGCTACATTTGGTATAAACGTATTCAAAAATAAACGTGACATTTAAAATAGTACTTTACTGCAGTTTACAAACAAATAAATTTAAATTCGATCTCTCAAACAAATTATGATGCAAAGCAACATCAATGAACACCCATAAAACAGAAATACTCAGATTAATACACCAATCAGCACTAAGTTATAACCTCAATAAATCAAAAACATCTGCAAAACATTAAACATAATTATTGATACTACAACACGACATGAACGTGAAGTACGAATACTCTCCAAGAATACTAAATGTTTATATCGGAATGAAACGTCCTCGTTTTCGCCCTTGATATTATACGGCACCGAAACACCGCAGAGAGAGTCGTAGGGTCTAAATGCCAACGTTCCACCCTTCAAAACGCGACAGCAATCTCTCTCTCAGCATACAACTCCCCCAGCCTTCCCTGTCTCCTGCGTGTGTAATACTGAATTACATATAACATCTCGAGGTCTTTTAAATTTCATCTGTCATAGCAGCTTGTTTTTCTCTTTATCTTGGGTGTTTCATGTATGCATACTTTTGACTCCTTGCGTATGTAATACTTGTATATATCTCGAGGATTTTAAAATTACATCTGTCATCTCTGGAATTAAAGCAGCTTATTTTTCCATTTTTTTTTTTTGTTTTTCATGTACACACTCTTGTCTTCTGCTTATGTAATTCTTGCACATATCTCGAAGTCTTTTTAATTACAATCCGCAATCCGTTTTTTAATATCTCGATTGGTACTCAAGATATTAGTACATTAACTAATTTATTTTCAATCAATTTCAACATTACAAATTGATAAAATAGGTCCATAACCACAAAATAATGCTAGATAGTGACAAACACCCCCCATCAATCACTAGTGATCCTTCCACTTAATTATCACCACTCAATTTCCACCAATTAAGTTATTTCCACTTAATTTTCACCAATGTCAATTTTTGAAATGAGGTAAGTTATTTCAAATATGGATATGGTATTGTGACCCACTATTTCAAACAAAATTTTTACACCGAATTCAATGCCGCGACCCGTTTTATGGAGTTCAGTTTTCAAGATATTGGTTTCTAATAAAAATCTCAAAAAATATAATTTTTTCTAAAAGATGCCATGGATTTCGGGCATCGTGCACAATATGCAAGTTTCGATGTTTGATGATCCACTTTTATGAAAAATTTTGGTAGATGCTTGGCTAATACCGAATTTCTTAAACGCCTCCAGGGAAACGAAGGCAAATGCAACACATTTCTGACTGGAAGTTGCCTAAAGCAACTTGAAGGCGCGCCTGTTCAACTTATCTTTTCTTTGTAGTATAGTTTATCATAGGACGGTATTTTCATTTATTCATTTAAATATTTAATCAGGAACGGTTATATGAACTTGTACTTTGATATCTCTTTAAAATTTTGTACTTATTGAAATAGGTATGTTAAAATAGTTAAAGACACGACCGACTTTAATACAATTTTAACAACGTAGAGATTATGGAAATCAATTGTTTTCAAAACTTTGAAATAACATACCTTCAATTGTATTTTTAAAATTCATGATAGCAAAGGATTTTATTATTATCATTGACTATGAATGTATAAGTATATATTATAATGTATAAACTTATACATGTATTCATTGTATGTATTCATTATACTATAATGTAAAAACTTATATATTCATAGTCAATGTTATTTTTTAATTTTATTTTGGAGTTTTTCTTTCGCTCCTTGTGTTTAAACTACACTTTGTTTCATTTGAGTAGCATGCTTGAGTGCAAGTAAGTGGTTGTGTGTGTGCGTATCGTGCCGCTGCCGTCTTGGAGGCGTTGCCGTCAGTAAGGTATGTTCTTGTTTTAATTTTTTTTTATTTGTACATTCTGTATCATGTTCAATGTGTTTAGTATGAATTTTTGTGTGAGTGAGATTTCTGTGTTGTTGAATGTTGGATGAGTGTAACATAATTAGGTGTCAAAAAAGAAAAAAAGTAGTTTAAATAGAAATAAGTAGGTTAATGTAATTTTAAGTACCATCACTTGAAAACGAGATGATTTTCATTACCTCTGGAAACGTAGTGCAGTTTAAACACTAAAGGCATAAGGAAAAGTCCAAAAACATACCTTAAATATTCATGGGTATTTTAGAAATTAGTCAATTTATGTGCTCATACTCGGGTTCCATTTGATTACAGCAGAAAAGGACAAAGGCATCGCATATTTAATTTTAAGTACAAAGACATAAAAATGTTTTAAGTATCTGAAATTTGCATTTTATGGTATTTGTCTGAAATTTGCATTTCCCCTCCCCCTCCCCAACCAGTGATTTCAACACCTCCCCTCTGTTGTCCTGTCAATCGGTCAACGTTATAAATGTCGCGGCAGTCAGGTCAACGCCCCAAATAGTTTACTGGCGCGCAATCACAGACCAATCTCTACCTATTTATTGTTTCCTTTAATGTTAGTTGAGAAATTGTGCACATAATTGAAAAAATTATGTTTACGGAGTTTGTGACCATGAAGTCCATGCAGAATTAGTCCAAGCAAAGAATGCTAAAACAAAGTAGACAGGGATACGCATGGAACACAATGTTTGACTTTATTGAGGTATTAATAAAATTATGTTCATGATTTGCCTCCTGAATTGATACAATCAATTGAAAAAAGGTCACATACCTTGAATAACTGTCTTCAATTCACGTAGTAATCTTTATGATTTACTTAAGTTTCGACATCTGGGATTTAATTTTCAAAATCTTCTCCATACAAGAATAGTAATTTCTCAATGGTCGTCATAAAATTTAAAATTGAAAACTTACAATAAAACACATATTTACACAGTACACACGCACGAACATTACTGGCCGGTACGAGAACGGGTTCCAGACTCGTTGTTCGGGTTCCGACTTGGGTTCCATAGTTTGGAACCCGTTCTCGTACCGGCCAGTAATGTTTGTGCGTATGTACTGTGTAAATATGTGTTTTATTGTAAGTTTTCAATTTTAAATTTTATGACGACCATTGAGAAATTACGATTCTTGTATGGAGAAGATTTTGAAAATGACATCCCAGATGTCGAAACTTAAGTAAATTATAAAGATTACTGCGTGAATTGAAGACAGTTATTCAAGGTATGTAACCTTTTTTCAATTAATAAAATTTGTGTTTATTTTGTGAATGGTCGGACCAAAATAAACTTATTATATACTTTTCTTAAAGGAAATGTCCTTTAATGTTCCTTACTTGTTTCGAGATGATTAACAAAAACCAAAAAATGGTTTCCTCAGACCTGACGTAACTAAAATTAGATGGTCCTCCCCCCGCCCAATGGCTAGGCCTATTTGTTGGGAAAAATTGTTATGTTCACCTCCTATCTAGTCTAAACATTCAGTAGTTACAAAGTCAAAAATTGTGTTCTAAAGATTTCCCCCTATACCTTTTTGTTGTCAGTACTATTATATATATTTCTATAACAAGTTGTCGTGTTTATTTATTTATTTATTTCCACTATTTTAACTCATTCCTGTAGTAAAAATCATCACACAAAAAACATTGAGAAAATGTTTGCGTTGCCACTATCCCTAATACAAGTAAAGAGCACTATCCTATCTACAATACAGAGTAAAGAGCAAAGCTTTTGGAACACTATTTTAGATACATTTCAGAAAAATTAATTTCATGTTTCTCTTTTATGTTGCTTAATATTTTTGTTAATGTATTTTCATCCATTAAATTTAAAGCCAATGACATTAATGTAAAGCTGACTCATTCCTTGCATACTTCAGACAATATTTTATTCGTTATGAATATAAAGCTTTTGTGAAAGTTCAAGACATTTAAATGCCTTTTTCGCTTCTAAGCAAATAAATTCATAAAGTCATTATTTTGTAAACAACAGTCAGATGTTAAACTTCGAGGCGCTAAGGTTTCCCTGCAGCTTAACAACTCTTGGCTTGTATTACCAGGTGAATATCCATGATAAGTAAAACGCTGCTGTTTACACCTTTGCAAGCAGGCGAATAATTACACGTAACTAACTAACCATTTGTGAAGGGGATTCCCGTACTTTTACAAATGTGTGAATATTAGAACACGGATGCTTCCCTCTTTTGTGAATTACTAACACTTGAAAGGAGAGAAACTCTTGGGAAATCTATACTAGCTGTAGAAAATTATCTAGTTCTACACTGTAATATGTTTTGGTATAAGGATTAATGAGTAAACAGAGTACATTTATTATAAAATTAACACAACTGAAAGCGGAAGAAGAGTTTCAACTTCTGTAACACCATCATGAGTGATGACAAAAGTTTTTAGTTATCTTGATAACCTCCAAGCTTTATCACAATTCCTGTCTTATTAATATCGCTCATGAGAAAGTGCAATTTATCTCTCAGGGTATTGTTTCTCTCCTTGCAACTCAATTTATATTTCATCCATGTATATATTTTTCATCTAAAAAAAACATTTAAAACGAAATTACTAATAGCAGTTATTATTAAATAGATCTGTTAAAATTATTATCAACAAAAGTAAGCATAAATCGAATGTTAACTTTTTTGACTATACATTATGCCTTCAGATCTCATAACTGAAGGAATAAATTAAAATAATAAAATTTTTTTAAGAGGGAGAAACCATAAAGATCTTATTCCAGAAAATAATGTAAAACAGTTTAAGTATACCTTACTTTGTAAACACTTTCAAAACGCTTACCCTAGTTTTCCTTATGACGTTTGTCAAGATGCGCTTTGTTTCTAGTTTCCACTGAATGCAAAAGTTGAAATGTGGACAGGAAATGTGACTTTGTAACATTCAGATTGTTTCGTCTAAACCCATTCACTCAAATGAGTTCCTGGAAGCTGATGGCTCAAACAGAAAAAACAGGTCACAAAAGTGTTCAAACAATTTTTAAAATGTAAACTCACATTTTGCCTTGCTTTTCTTTTATGCAGAAGGCAGTTGTTTGTGAGTGTGTTTAACACCAGTAGAATTTTTCAATGTTTTAATCCTGAACAGTTCAAACTCGAGTCTTGTACTATCTAACAGCAACCTTTTGTTAGTTAGTATCATTAATTCATAGCCCAATCAAATATTAGATGAGAAACAAACATTGCTCTCAATGCTTACTATATATAATGAAGACATTTTTTTTCTATGTGGTTATTAAATTATTACCAATAAATAGCTGCTTGGTTAAAGTACCGTATTGAAACTTAGAATGATTAATTATGACCAAACGTACTGTGAAAAAACACCTAATTTAATACCAAAATTGATTGAGAACTTTCAGGGAAAGTGAGAAGATTAGAAGATTCCCAAATTCCTTTTCCTTAACTTGCTCAAGTTCATCACAAAACATTAATGAGTTTTTGAAGAATTTACTTTATAGTCAAAATTTTCTAAGAAAAGAGGAAAAATTAGAATTAAAATCACATTTACCAACATTTATGCAACTGTCAATTTCCTTACTCTGCTCCTTAATAGCTGAAAAAGGAAAAAACTTCAGCTTATTGTTTTGACGAAAACAGGCTGTGATACTTAGTATCGCCTTGCTGAAAGTAGAGAGTTAAAGGAGTTATTTTCCTTACAAGTAATTTATTTACCAATATTATGGAACCCAATTGTCCTATGTTAATTTTTTTCACTTTCTATTTTTTTGTGTGTCCTTAAACTCAGATTATATTATGATGGATCATGTAGTGAAAGAAAAACAGTTTTATAACAGCTTGCTTACAGATACTACCTTAGATGCAAACAATTAGAAAGGAATTGTACTTTATACATTTTCTTATTACATTACAGACAATTGCTTTTTCCCGCATGCTTTTTACTTTTACTTCATTCCGTCAATAACTATCAAGCACATCATAGTTTCAGAATGGTTTTTCAATTTAGTTTAAAATGTTGTTATGGTGGCAACACTGTTGGCGACACCCCGTCACAGTCAGCCTCACAGTTGGTCATATGTTTGTGTCTTGCATATGACAGCCTCAGCCAAAGGGACAATTTATACTTTATCGCTACGCTTTACACATGTTAACTTTAAAAGTATGTATATGTATATCCACTAAGATACTTGTGTTTTCCCCTGTACATTAAAATAATTATATTTTCTCAGTCCATCATGATAAATTATGTTTATATGCTATGTTTAGACGCTTTTTACTACTTGTAATGTGTGAGTAAAATAATAATTTGTCTGCCAGTGAAGTAAAGTGATTACTTTGTCTCCTGGCAGGAAACAAAGTAAACCTGTAAGAATAACATTGAAATCAATAATTGTAAAATTAGAGCGCCTTCTTATTTTCATGCACATGTGCAAAAAAATGTTGCAGCTCAATGCATGCACGCACAAACAGCTGATTTAGTGGCAGGCATAACCAAATAAGAATAACATTAACGAAGATCAGCTGTAAGAACAACTAGGAATTAGCATGTAAGAACGTTGCAACAATCAGCAGATTGCTGATGCATGAATGGTTGTAGTTACTCAGATGCAGGCGAAGAACGAAATAAAATGGAATTTTTTATTACTAACTAAGCTAATAAAATAAATGTTTACGGTGAGGAAATAAACATTTCAGGTGGGGAAAAAATGTTGTGTGTATTTCGAGAGTAAATCACATAGTTTCCTCATGAAAATTGTCGTCCCAGGCAAGCTCGGGCGCTAACATTGTCACTCGTGAGACAATGTTGTTGTACTTTACTTACGCAACACACGATAACTATTTCCTTGGTCTGGGGTGATGTCGTGTTTATCCTTGTCCAGGAATGTGTTTTCCTGGGTCTAGTACAACAATTGTTTTTTCCACATTCTGGTACAATAATTGTGTTTCCCCCTGCCTGGTACAATAATTGTGTTTCCCCCTGTCTGGTACAATAATTGTGTTTCCACCTGTCTGGTACAATAATTGTGTTTCCACCTGTCTGGTACAATAATTGTGTTTCCCCCTGTCTGGTACAATAATTGTGTTTCCCCCTGTCTGGTACAATAATTGTGTTTCCACCTGTCTGGTACAATAATTGTGTTTCCCCCTGTCTGGTACAATAATTGTGTTTCCACCTGTCTGGTACAATAATTGTGTTTCCCCCTGCCTGGTACAATAATTGTGTTTCCCCCTGTCTGGTACAATAATTGTGTTTCCACCTGTCTGGTACAATAATTGTGTTTCCACCTGTCTGGTACAATAATTGTGTTTCCACCTGTCTGGTACGATAATTGTGTTTCCCCCTGTCTGGTACAATAATTGTGTTTCCCCCTGTCTGGTACAATAATTGTGTTTCCACCTGTCTGGTACAATAATTGTGTTTCCCCCTGCCTGGTACAATAATTGTGTTTCCCCCTGCCTGGTACAATAATTGTGTTTCCACCTGTCTGGTACAATAATTGTGTTTCCCCCTGTCTGGTACAATAATTGTGTTTCCCCCTGTCTGGTACAATAATTGTGTTTCCCCCTGTCTGGTACAATAATTGTGTTTCCCCCTGCCTGGTACAATAATTGTGTTTCCCCCTGCCTGGTACAATAATTGTGTTTCCACCTCTCTGGTACAATAATTGTGTTTCCCCCTGCCTGGTACAATAATTGTGTTTCCACCTGTCTGGTACAATAATTGTGTTTCCCCCTGCCTGGTACAATAATTGTGTTTCCCCCTGCCTGGTACAATAATTGTGTTTCCACCTGCCTGGTACAATAATTGTGTTTCCACCTGCCTGGTACAATAATTGTGTTTCCCCCTGCCTGGTACAATAATTGTGTTTCCACCTGTCTGGTACAATAATTGTGTTTCCACCTGTCTGGTACAATAATTGTGTTTCCCCCTGTCTGGTACAATAATTGTGTTTCCACCTGTCTGGTACAATAATTGTGTTTCCCCCTGTCTGGTACAATAATTGTGTTTCCACCTGTCTGGTACAATAATTGTGTTTCCCCCTGCCTGGTACAATAATTGTGTTTCCCCCTGTCTGGTACAATAATTGTGTTTCCACCTGTCTGGTACAATAATTGTGTTTCCCCCTGTCTGGTACAATAATTGTGTTTCCACCTGTCTGGTACAATAATTGTGTTTCCCCCTGTCTGGTACAATAATTGTGTTTCCACCTGTCTGGTACAATAATTGTGTTTCCACCTGTCTGGTACAATAATTGTGTTTCCCCCTGCCTGGTACAATAATTGTGTTTCCACCTGTCTGGTACAATAATTGTGTTTCCCCCTGTCTGGTACAATAATTGTGTTTCCACCTGCCTGGTACAATAATTGTGTTTCCACCTGCCTGGTACAATAATTGTGTTTCCCCCTGCCTGGTACAATAATTGTGTTTCCCCCTGTCTGGTACAATAATTGTGTTTCCCCCTGTCTGGTACAATAATTGTGTTTCCCCCTGCCTGGTACAATAATTGTGTTTCCACCTGTCTGGTACAATAATTGTGTTTCCCCCTGCCTGGTACAATAATTGTGTTTCCCCCTGTCTGGTACAATAGTAGTGTATCATGGAATATGGAACAATAATTGTGTTTCCCCCTGCCTGGTACAATAATTGTGTTTCCACCTGCCTGGTACAATAATTGTGTTTCCCCCTGCCTGGTACAATAATTGTGTTTCCACCTGTCTGGTACAATAATTGTGTTTCCACCTGTCTGGTACAATAATTGTGTTTCCACCTGTCTGGTACAATAATTGTGTTTCCCCCTGTCTGGTACAATAATTGTGTTTCCACCTGTCTGGTACAATAATTGTGTTTCCCCCTGTCTGGTACAATAATTGTGTTTCCACCTGTCTGGTACAATAATTGTGTTTCCCCCTGTCTGGTACAATAATTGTGTTTCCACCTGTCTGGTACAATAATTGTGTTTCCCCCTGCCTGGTACAATAATTGTGTTTCCCCCTGCCTGGTACAATAATTGTGTTTCCACCTGTCTGGTACAATAATTGTGTTTCCACCTGTCTGGTACAATAATTGTGTTTCCCCCTGCCTGGTACAATAATTGTGTTTCCCCCTGCCTGGTACAATAATTGTGTTTCCACCTGTCTGGTACAATAATTGTGTTTCCACCTGTCTGGTACAATAATTGTGTTTCCACCTGTCTGGTACAATAATTGTGTTTCCACCTGTCTGGTACAATAATTGTGTTTCCACCTGTCTGGTACAATAATTGTGTTTCCCCAAGTCTGGTACAATAATTGTGTTTCCCCCTGTCTGGTACAATAACTGTGTTTCCCCCTGTCTGGTACAATAATTGTGTTTCCCCCTGTCTGGTACAATAATTGTGTTTCCCCCTGTCTGGTACAATAGTAGTGTATCATGGAATATGGAACAATAATTGTGTTTCCCCCTGTCTGGTACAATATTTGTGTTTCCCCCTGTCTGGTACAATAATTGTGTTTCCCCCTGTCTAGTACAATAACTGTGTTTCCCCCTGTCTGGTACAATAACTGTGTTTCCCCCTGTCTGGTACAATAATTGTGTTTCCCCCTGTCTGGTACAATAACTGTGTTTCCCCCTGTCTGGTACAATAATTGTGTTTCCCCCTGTCTGGTACAATAATTGTGTTTCCCCCTGTCTGGTACAATAACTGTGTTTCCCCCTGTCTGGTACAATAATTGTGTTTCCCCCTGTCTGGTACAATAACTGTGTTTCCCCCTGTCTGATACAATAACTGTGTTTCCCCCTGTCTGGTACAATAATTGTGTTTCCCCCTGTCTGGTACAATAGTAGTGTATCACGGAATATGGAACAATAATTGTGTTTTCTCCCAATCTAGTAAAATAATTGTGTTTTCTCTCACCTGATGCAGTAATTATTTCGCCCAAATGGTTTAAATTACCTTGAGTCAGTCAAGTAATCCTTGTTTTGGTATTCACATTACCACAGTTTCAGTTCTTTTATAGTTTCATTTTCAAGTGTAACTAATAATCGAGAAGTCATCTTCAAATGAGGATGAGGCTATCAAACAGTGTTTTGAAAAAACAAAAAGTCACATTTTAAAATGTTTGTCAGCCTCCCCCTCATATGAAGATGGCTGCTTAATTATTTTTAAAACTTGAAAATGAACCTATAAAAAATTTGAAATATTAACAAAGGATAACTTGACAGAAGCTAAGTAAATTAAACCATTTTTGCTAATATTTAGTAATCCAGAGGCAATTCAATCATGAAAATAATTGTTTCCCCTTCTTTTAAAATTTGTGTTTTCACTGATATATACAATAATTGTGGTTCCCCAATCTGGTGCAATGATTGTGTTTCCCCCAATCTGGTTCAATAATTGTGTTTTTCACTTATATGCACAATAATATTGTTAACACTAATCTGGTAAAATAATTGTACTTTCCCCAGTCTGGTACAATAATTGTGTTTTTCACTTGTATGTACAATAATATTGTTTACCCTAATCTCATACAAAAATTGTACTTTTCCCAGTCTGGTACAATAATTGTGTTTTTCACTTGTATGTACAATAATATTGTTTACCCTATTCTCATACAATAATTGTACTTTCCCCAGTCTGGTACAATAATTGTACTTACCCCAGTATGGTACAATAATTGTGTTTTTCACTTATATGTACAATAATATTGTTTACCCTAATCTCGTACAATAATTGTACTTTTCCCAGTCTGGTAGAATAATTGTGTTTTTCACTTATATGTACAATATTATTGTTTACCCTAATCTCATACAATAATTGTACTTTCCCCAGTCTGGTACAATAATTGTACTTTCCCCAGTCTGGTACAATAATGTACTTTCCCCAGTCTGGTAAAATTGTACTTTCCCCAGTCTGGTACAATAATTGTACTTTCCCCAGTCTGGTACAATGATTGTACTTTCCCCAGTCTGGTACAATAATTGTACTTTCCCCAGTCTGGTACAATAATTGTGTTTCCTCCGCAGGTGAGGGCTCAGAGAACGAGGAGGACGACAAGGACGGAGAGAGCGACGACAGTGAGGAGGCTCGACTGAGGGCGGCGCGACTCAAGCAGATAGTCCAGATAGCACCGGGGCCGCTTCTGGCACAGGCGTGAGTAGCAGTAGTAGTAGCAACGGTAGTAGCAGTAGTAGCAGTAGCAGTAGTAGTAGCAATGGTAGTAGCAGTAGTAGCAGTAGTAGCAGAAGCAGTAGTAGTAGCAACGGTAGTAGCAGTAGTAGCAGTAGTAGCAGTAGCAGTAGTAGTAGCAACGGTAGTAACAGTAGTAGCAGAAGTAGCAGTAGCAGTAGTAGTAGCAACGGTAGTAGCAGTAGTAGCAGTAGCAGCAGTAGTAGCAACGGTAGTAGCAGTAGTAGCAGTAGCAGCAGTAGTAGCAGTAGCAGTAGTAGTAGCAACGGTAGTAGCAGTAGTAGCAGTAGCAGTAGTAGTAGCAACGGTAGTAGCAGTAGTAGCAGTAGCAGTAGTAGTAGCAACGGTAGTAGCAGTAGTAGCAGTAGCAGCAGTAGTAGCAACGGTAGTAGCAGTAGTAGCAGTAGCAGTAGTAGTAGCAACGGTAGTAACAGTAGTAGCAGAAGTAGCAGTAGCAGTAGTAGTAGCAACGGTAGTAGCAGTAGTAGCAGTAGTAGCAGTAGCAGTAGTAGTAGCAACGGTAGTAGCAGTAGCAGTAGTAGTAGCAACGGTAGTAGCAGTAGTAGCAGTAGCAGTAGTAGTAGCAACGGTAGTAGCAGTAGTAGCAGTAGTAGCAGTAGCAGTAGTAGTAGCAACGGTAGTAGCAGTAGTAGCAGTAGCAGTAGTAGTAGCAACGGTAGTAACAGTAGTAGCAGAAGTAGCAGTAGCAGTAGTAGTAGCAACGGTAGTAGCAGTAGTAGCAGTAGTAGCAGTAGCAGTAGTAGTAGCAACGGTAGTAGCAGTAGTAGCAGTAGCAGTAGTAGTAGCAACGGTAGTAGCAGTAGTAGCAGTAGTAGCAGTAGTAGCAGTCAAGCCTGGCGACAGGTTTTTCGGGCCCCTGTGCAATCTTCAACCCCGGGCCCTGAGACCAGACGGCCTTGTTTTTACTTTTCTTTTACTTGTTTTGTGTGCTTTTGGGCCCCTTTTCAGCCCTTTTGGGCCCTTTTGTTCGTGTTTCCGGGCTCCCTGCGAGCCCCAGCCTCTATGCATTTGCCCCCCTGCCCCCCTGTCGCTGGCCCTGGTAGCAGTAGTAGCAGTAGTAGCAGTAGTAGCAGCAGTAATAGCAGTAGTAGCAGCAGTAGCAGCAGTAGTAGCATTAGAACGAGGTGCTATTCAGAAAGTAATTTCCGTTGGTGCGTAGCTCGAGAAGTACTGGCGCTAGCACAATGTACGTATCTGCTTGTGTATCGACTCAATACATTTTTAGCTATCTGAAGCAGATCATCATTTAGCTAAATACAACATCAAAACGTAAGCGCTTCAATATAAAAAGTCCTGTCATATTACACTCGGCAGTCAGCAACCAAACTTTACTCTGTATATTTTATTCAGGTCACTTAGCAAATGTGCAGCAGTGTGATGATCTGCCTCACACAGCTAGAGTCACTGCACACAATGATGTGTAAAAATTATCGTGCAACCACTACTACTTCTCGAAATATTCAAAAACATAACCTACTCTCTGGATGTAGTAGTAGTATCACCAGTAGTGGAAGTGGAGGAAATATTTAGCTCTCAGCTGTTAAAATGACATTGAAGCTTGTTTAAGGAGGGTGCTATGATATGTGGCGGAATTCTAAGACCTCACTCAAGCGAGCCCTCACTCAAACAACACTCAAACAACACGATCCGTTGTTCATTCAATGTTCAGTGTTGTTCGGGGAATGGTATCACAGCTGATTTCAAATTACAACCAAATAAAAGTTGTGATGCAAAGGCTTTTAGATAAAAAGCATGTTGTAGATTTACCGCTTGAAATATATGTATAAATAAACAAAAGAAAGTGAATTAAAAGAAAGAAAAAAAGGGAAATCAAATAGATTTACATTTAGGTGTTAATTCTTATTTACACATTTGATCTAGTTAAAATGAACTTTCTGATATTATATAATTGTAAGTTAATGGAACGAACGATCTTGTTACGTAAAAATAACTCAAAAAACGCGCGCTGAATCCGTATTTAATATCAAAGGTTACGCAATCACTTTTGAGCCATTTTTTTTAAATAACCACGTAAAAAACGTAGCTACGTCAATTAGATACACATGCATGGTAGGTCATATAAAAATGTTAATGAAACTATTATTATCCTAATTCTTAACGATTGTAGCTCATACTCTTAAAAATACTTTTTTAACTCAGGGGCGACCGTTTTGACGTTCGGCACCCGTCTAAGGAGCAATGTATTCAGTTACGATAATATTTGTTTGCTGCAACACGCTAACGATAATCGTACATTGCGACGCCGCACGACAGTATTTGACTACCGTGCTCTGTCCTTTCTTGACTGAGTCCGTACTGTGTGATATTACGTATCAGAGTATTCTGGTTTAGAGAAGAGTCATGCCGAGACGGGTGACAACAGTCTGTTTTACCAAGTCCTCGCTCCCTCCAGCCTGTGCCTTGCCTGCGCATCATGGGCGGATTTCTGGGGGTGCCAGCGGGTACCTGATGACACCCTCTGATGTTTTGTGGTTTTGTTGGCAGTGAAGGGGGAAAATGTTTTCAACATAACTTTGATCGAGGTATTTGCTTAAATTACAAATGGTTGTTGTTAAATAAAATAAGTAGCCTACCTTCTTTGAACGGACCATTGAAATGGGAGTTTGATGTTTGAATGTGAGCCTACAATAGTTAAAACATTAGGTAAGCTGTCACCCCCACATATTTTTACCTAAATCCGCCCATGCTGTGCATCGCCTCGCTACAATGTGCGGCGGGTCTTGGTCGCACAGTCAACTTATGATCAAAAGCCAAAAATCTGTGATTGCAATCATTCTATTAGAAGTTAAATAACCTAAATTTAATTGTAATTTATGATGGACAATGATTTTGACTTTTAATTTTCCCTTATAATTAGAAAAATCACTTCCCGTTATCATTTGGTCGCCCGGTCTGCGCTCGCTGTGCGCCGTGGCTTCGCGTCCGTCCACCCATTCACGTCCATCCATGTCCGCAACAACGGTCTCAAACCCTGTCACACTGCCAGACGCTCGTCCGTAGGCCACGCCACATATCTCTAGGAAGGAGCAAGCCCAGTACCAGTGAAGGTACTGAGCGCATGCGCATATGCGTATATGCGCATGCGCGAGCCACCTTCCGCGTCTGCGGACATTTGGTAAAGGCCATGCCACACTGTCGTGGCGTCGCGTCCATCTAGTATGCGGATGGACGTTTTAAAAAATCGCTAACCATGTTGTCAAATAGGACAAGTCACCTGACAAGTCACACTGACGTATCCGGCGGAGCGTCGCGTCCGTCACGTCCGCCGACGTCGGACTGGGCCTCCCCAGGTATTAAGCTTACTCCTTCCTAGTAGGAAAGGTAGCGTGGTCTACAGACGCGCGTCTGTTGTGTAACGGGGTTTGAGATTGTCGCGGCGGACGTGGATGGACGGACGGACGCGACGTTAAGGCACTTTGACATGGCCTCAAGAGTTGCTTCAGCCGCGACTAACTACGAACGAACGTCGCGTCGGCGGACGAGACGGACGCGACGCCACGTCGGTTACGTCAGTGTGACTTTTTCTATTTGATAACAGGGTTCGCGACTTTTTTAAACATTCACCCGCATACTAGACAGACGCGACGCAACGACAGTACGATATGGCCTTAAACGTAGTCACTTTAATTTCCCGAGGAATAGGAAGTCCTCTGAACGAGTCGTCATCATCCCCGTATATCAAGGATAAAATGTGATTCCTCACTGTATCTTTCTGGAATCCATACTTTCTCAAAAATGCACTTTCATCAAACAAAAGAAACTGATCCAATTATTTCTTCCTTGGTACATAACAAACAATCTTTACAAATAAATCATCGTTGATATCCTCTATACATTCAATTAAAGCTTCATCCAATATTTCCATGATAAATAATAACTGTACGGCTTTTAAAAATCAGATAATCAAATAAATAATGTTTAGGAATATAAAAAGAAGTAAAAATAACAAATAAATCTGAAAATGAGAAGTTGAGAGCCATACAATAAATTCATAGTAAACAATAGAAATAAACATAACCTTTAAACTCTTTGTTTTGACTTTGGTTGACAGAAACAGCTGTGACACCATTGAATACAACAACAGCCGATCCGTTGTTTAAATGTTGTTTGAGTGTTGTTTGAGTGAGGGTACGTTTGAGTGGCGTCTTAGAATTAGGAGGGTGCTATGATATGGCACCAATCATAAAGTCCCAGAATGTTTGTTTGGAAAAATATATTTGTGTACAAAGTACTGCCTTAATTTGAACATTTGAAAGTTAATGTACTTTAAATAAAGTATGTTACAAAAATACATCAATATGAAGACATATTTAAACTATGTGTAAAGTGTTTTCATGGCAATGAATGCATAGAACAATTTTTGAACCTTGACAAATTTTTTATTGAATTTTCCACAAAAATATATTAATAAAGAGACATTTAATTAACGACATAATCTCCTAAAAAACCTATTAATATCTGAGTTGGTCTGTCATTGTGATTTTTTAGCTTTTTATTTTGTTGACCAATCTTGTAGCTCTCATTGCACTTGTAGCTATGAACGTTTCGGTGAGAACTGAATTTCTCAATAATTACCATACTGACACAATCTAAGGGATGAAATTTCATCATTCAACAAACTGAAAACACCTCTAAAATTGCCACAAAAAGTGCATGCAGTTGACAGTCTTTATCAATTTTTCATCTGTGCCTACGGTTATTAATGTAGGTTCAACTTTTTTTTAGATTCAGTAAAGTTATTACATTGTACTGGGGTCTTCAGCCTTTAAAACTCCTAAGACTCTGAAATCCATCAGAACATTATTTAATAATAGAAAGTAGGTGCAATATCAGAGTTCTACTAGAATTACTGTAGATGATACAGCATTCCAAGGTAAAATAAAATTTTGAGCTAGTTTATTTAAACTGCTTTTAAGCTTTGTTAAAATATTTCACTGCCTAGATGAAGTTTTTTTCTCAATTTGTTTCATAACTTGTAATATTAAATCCACCTGACTACCAGCAGTGTTGACAGCTTCTTCGAAGGCCGTTAGTTTCTCTTCAACATTCTGTCTCACTATCTTTCGAACAAGATTTGTTTTGGAGGATTCATTTTTCCTGAATTGTTCTCTAATTTTATGCATGTCCTCATTCGTAAGTACTCTGCCCATGGAGTTGTCATATTTTGATAAGATTCTAATAATTTCTATTTGAGTGAACCCATAACTTTTTAACAAAAACTGAACATCTTGGAACTCTTTAAGAATTTGTCTTCTATTAAAATTATTTCTCAACCGTCTAGCTTGTTTATGAGAAAATATATCAATAAAATTCACTAAATAAGTCTTTAAAATGTCTCCAACTTTCACTTGATTGAAGAAATCGCTTCTTTTTTGTGACTCTGTATATGCATTTAGCATAATCCCGATATATAAAGGGACAAAAATAAGGTACAAGGAAAGTAAAACGATGAAATAAAAAGAAGGACCTAGACATGGTTGTGACTTTTCAAGATGGTTGTAATAAAATTCACCTGTGTTGGAATGCAGGATAGCCCATAAAGATGAAGTCAGCGTTTTGTAGGATTCTACCTCTTTTCCAAACAAACTGTGAGCTGTGAAAGTAAATGATAATACTAAATATACAAATATTACAGTGTACCATAACACATTTTTAAGACACATACGCAAGGCCAATTGCAATTTATATAGAGAGTGGTTCATGCACATGTACTTGAGCGCTTTTATCCACACAAAGAGAACCAAAATCGATGCTGAATTACTAAAAGTATTTTTAATTTCAAGTACTTTGTTAAAGTTAGCAAATTTAGAATCATCCTTGACTAGGTCCTTGACGCTCTCCATAAGCAAAAGGTCCTTTTTTATTTTTGTAATTATCGCGATGTAACCCATAACTACAATAATGAAATTCAAACAGTTGCTAAACGATGCGAAGAAATTCCACTTAAAACAAAATAGTTCACATATAGTTTGAAGAGAATAAAAGACTAATAGGCCTATTAATGTCAAAAAGCATCCTAAATAAAGTATTGTTTTATCTGTGTAGTAAGTTGTCTTTATCGAGTTGATTTCGTGGGAAGGAATCACTCCTCCAGTCGGAGGAATTTCAAAAAGAAGTTTAATAACGGCGAAAACATCAAGATTGACATTGTAGACTGTGAATTCTACTGAGACTGCTCTTGTACTACGATCGATCCACTTTCCTTTCTTCAATGTTTCTATGTTATTCCTAAACTTATCACTCGATTTAGGGCAATCCTGAATAAAGCCACCACCTGAATACGAACTCACTTCTCCAATCGTTTCGTCCATCTCGGTCTCCTCAGGTGATTGGTACAACCAGGCAAGGCCATTCGCTGGACCAAATGTTCCTATGTCTTCATACTTCTGGGAGTAAAAGGGATAGCAAGGGAAGTTTTCATTTTCAAGTCCTTCTATTGCTTGACAAGTTACACTTTGAACCCTAACTGACATAAGCCTTGGGAGCCCGATAAGATCATTATCTCGAAACTCATCCGTGTGATTTGAACTTTTAAAACTCGTCCGGTTTGAGTTTGGGAAAAGGTTGCTTTCATCAAAAATACTCACCAAGAGATCTAGATACACCCAAATCTGGGATATGGTGTTGATATCTTGGAACGTGTATCCTCCAAGAGAAGAGTCGTCGGTGATTGAACGATGAACAAATTTATCGGCCGTCGAGGTAACAAATAAGTCTATGTCAGAGGAAGAGTAGTCATATATCAAGATGCTTAGTGTGGTAATGAATAGACCAAAAACAATTGCTTCTTTCAAAGTGGTTTTAAGATATATTTCTCTGCTGTAACATTTTGTCGTTTCACCTGAAAAAAGAAATTTTAGCGGGAACCTCTCACGTCTTTCACACATTTCTTCTTGAATTCCCATTTTTCCCTCAACAGCTTCTTCAAAATCATTCACTACTAAGCGTGCATCCTGTCCAGATTTTTTAACGTCTGGCGCAAACTTTTCCAATGAATCCCTGTTACACTGGACCCCGAACGATCGAGATACCAGGCTTGAGGAGTGTCTTTCACTTGCCATTTTCTGTTACTAAAAGTATAAAAGGGAGTTTCAAAATAAACCACTTCTTACTAACCCAAACAAAAATTTTATGTTTATAAACAAATTTTTGAAATTTACCAACTACTTTTGACTCTTAACAGCTGAGGAGGATGAATGGAATGGGAAGTAAAACTGAAAATACATTTTGTATTTCATATAGTAAAAAATGTTAAACAATTTTAAAGAATTTCTAGAATTACCTTTACTAACACCCAGCAGAGTTAATGTTATAAAATGAACAAATTCACATTCAGACAGGTTTTAAGCCAATGTCATTTTAGCAAATTTTTTAGACGGGTAAAAGCTATTACTAAAAATTATGGCACAAGCTCAACTTTTTACTCTGTAGACCCTAAGCACAAAAATAGCATTTACTCTAGTTTTATGAGTGTTACTTCGACAGAATTAGTTTCATACATTTTAATTTCTCGCTGTCAATAGGAAACAGTCTAAGTAAAAAATTTTTTCCAAAAAATGTTAAAGTAAACAACTTGAGAAATTAAGCCAGCAATTTCTCAGGATCCTCTGACCACACACAATTTTATATCAGTATATTAAAGTAATAGAAATGAAATGAAATGAAAAAATCGTTTATTTCCAGTAATATTAACAAAAAACAAATCTTCC
The DNA here is from genome assembly GCA_035578135.1 of Flexamia atlantica. Lineage (NCBI taxonomy): Eukaryota > Metazoa > Arthropoda > Insecta > Hemiptera > Cicadellidae > Flexamia > Flexamia atlantica. The sequence goes on along the minus strand of JAQJVK010000011.1, from coordinate 41,863,180 downwards.
ATGAATTCAAATTACAATTCAATAGTTGGTAATTACAAAGAAAAATATAACTAAATGGAATGATAAGCTGAATTTTAATTACAAAAACATTGTCCATGAAAGATATTTATAACCAGGGAAATAAGCCTTCATGGGCAGGTTGCCTGTGCGAAGGCTTAGCCGATATTACAGTCAGCATAGGTTATTTATTGTGAATAAACTTTTGGAAAAAATTTGCTTTTAATTTTTTAATGCGGAAAAGAGTGGTTTTTAAAAAACCAGACTTGTTGAAAATAATAACAAATAATTTAGAGAATAAAAAAACGGAGCATGGGAGTGGCAGAGAGGGGAAGATGGCAATAGGCAGTGTAAAAGGTAGTCAAATGTGAGATTCAGTCAGATCAGGACCTAGTGGGTGTAAGTAGGGTCAGGTCTGCCTGTACTGAGGAGTGATAAGAAGTTCAGAATCTGTTATTCCCAGTTCAACGAGCCAATCAGTTACATGCTTTTTAAATGATTTCACAGAAGGAGAATTAAAAATTAAGTTATTTGAATAGGTTGTTAAGTTCCGGTACAAAACAGATGAAATGTAAGAGGAGTTGGTGGTAGACTAAGATTTATTTAAGTGAATGGCTGTTATTCCTACATTTTGTGAATAGCGTGTGTTATGAGTGTGTGTTATGCTAGTAAATAAGGAGTTAAAATTCTTGTAAATATGAATCATCAAGGTCTTAATAAACAATTGTCTAACGGTAAGCAGTGATAACTCATGGAATAGTACGGTTGTGGGGTAACGAAGAGGTTTCTTAAAACAAATTTTTACTATTAATTTTTGAATGACAAAAAGGGGTTCTAAAATTGTTGGAAACAATCCACCCCATACGATTATGCCAAATGAAAGTAAGGATTGCACATAAGCGTAGTATGCCAATTTGATTTCATTGAATGTTAATACTTCCCGCAGTTGTCTGAAGGCATAAATAAATTTTCTCAATTTAGAGATTAAAAATTGAACATGATCTATCCATTTCATTCTATTATCAAAAACAACACCTAAATATTTATACGAAGTTACCTTTTGGATAGATTCACAAAAGCAGTTTCTATTTTGGTAATCTCCACAAGAATGAATGATAAGGTCTTGCAAAAAATAATCAGAATTAGATCTCAATGATATAGGCATAAATTTAGTTTTAGAGACATTCAAGGAAAGAACATTCTGATCAAACCATTTTTTTAGGACCATAAGATCTTTGACAGCATTACAACGTACGTTCTCCCAATTAGCACCATTTTGCAATATGAGAGTGTCGTCTGCAAACAAGAAAAGTTTTCCATTTAGAGCTAGTTTAGAAATGTTATTTATGTAAATAAGGAAAAGAATCGGACCAAGAGTGCTTCCCTGAATAACTCCGTAATCTATAGGCCTAATATCACTTGAGATGCCATTAATAACTACACACTGCCTTCTGTCAGTTAAATAACTGCGGAACCATGAAAGAGCTACACCACGAATTCCAATATTTTCAAGTTTAGCCAATAATTTACATCTATCAACTGAATCGAATGCTTTTTTAAGGTCCAAAAAAATTAACATACAACGCTTATTGCACGAAATATTATAATCGATATCTTTGCTGATGTCAAACAGAGCATCAGATATATTTTTATCTTGAACAAACCCATATTGATTGCTACCTAAAATGCCATTTAGTTGTACATAAGAAACTAATTGATCTTTTACTATTCGTTCCAAAACATTAGAAAAGACACTCAGCATAGATATGGGGCGGAAGTTGTTCACATCTGAAAAGTCGTTTGATTTATACAAGGGAAATACTTTAGCTAATTTAAAAATATTGGGGAATACACCGGAAGTCAAACTAAGATTAATCACGTGAAGGAGTGGATATAAAAATATATTTAGATGCTGTTTGAGATATATATTTAGAATGATTGAGATATATATTTAGAATTTTAGATATATATTTAGAATATTTAGAATATTTAGATGCTGTTTGAGATATATATTTTTTTTAGCTGTTTGAGATATATATTTAGATATATATTAGAGAAAATATATTTAGATGCTGTTAGATATTGATGCTGTTTTGATAATAGATGCTGTTAGATTTGTTTGATATTCAACATCAAGTTGATGTTGAATATCAACATCAATTTGATGTCATGCTTACATAATAAAAAACAAAAATTTATAATCTGTGAAAAGTTATTCCTTAAAAATTTATTTTTAATGAAAAGTTGATTTGTAATACATGGAAAAATTAATTTGTTCTAAAATAAGTCTCAAAATGGAAATTAATCTTCAACGAATCAACTAAAAAATGTGAGGGACCCTAAAAATAAATTATATGGTTGGACATTTTTACAAAATATAAATTTTACTTCAAGGAATTTAGACCTTAAAAAGATAATTATGTGCAAGATAATATAGTTTTTTAACCAACACTTTGTAAAACCTGCAGTTGCTTGATTATAGTCGTGTTTATTCTAGAAAGAAAAACTTGTTTATAATCATGTTTCTTTCCTATTTCTACAAAAACAAGAAACATATTGGTGAATACAGAGTTTTGACTGCCAAATATTGTTTAGGAACACAAGAAAACACTTATTATAAACAATATTTTGTTATGATATAATGTAAACATGTTTTAACAATAAAAATTTTGTTCTAGGGAACTGTCTACTAGTCAGAACGACTTTTTCAGAATGCTGGACGAGAAAATTGAAAATGTAAGTAATCCCATTATTATAAAATGTTCATATCGGTATTCAGCGCTATACAGTCGATGGGGCTGGAAAAAATGTCCATGGGATTAAACGTACAGATAAATGGAGTGATTCCAACAACATATACAGAATCCTCTAAGTACCTTATGGTAAAATGAAGTTCCCGCCGCCGAAAAAGAGAAGGCGCCACTTTCATTTTTTAGTCCAATTGGGATTGTTGTAGGAGTTTACGGATCAAACTTTCCAAAGTCAAGCAGCTGGTTGTAATATTTTGACAGTTTTATGTTATTGATTTGTATTGTTGTATCTTTCCCATAATGTTTACGTGTTTTTGTTTACAAACATTCTCATTTTTACATTTTGCAGAGTGAGTGTAAGCGCTGACTATATGGAGCCAGCTTGAACTATTCCATGCATCAGCGCTATTTTCTCCTCTGTTTTTCTGCGGCGGAACTAAAAAAATTAACATTTTATGTCCCTACTTAGAGGGTTCTGTATACATTGGATTCCAAATCCCAATAAAAAAATATTATCATTGCCATTTTTTTTTATATTTTATTTTTTACTGTCGTACAGGAGCAACTTTCATTTTTTTGCTATATACCTTTTACATACAAACATGCAATGAGCAAAATATACATAAGACCACTTTAATACAGTTGTCAGGTAAATGCAGAACACAGTCTATTACTTTTAGAACAGGAAATTTTCAACAATACCCAGTGCTTGATTTGCGACGGAACGCGGCGGAACGGCGTTGCGGGACCTCTTTCAGCCGCAAGAGTCGATCGTGTGTAACCGGCCGGAGAATTTTTTGTAAAAGGCGATCGCGTGTAATCGGACGGATAATTTGCCCCAAAATGCAATCGCGTATAATCGGCCGGAGAATTTGCCTTGACGGAGGATCATATGTAATCGGCCGGAGTATTTGTCCTAAGAGACGATCGCGTGTGATCGGACGGAGACTTTGCCGCACAAGACGATCGTGTATAATCGGGTGTAGAATTCGCCGTAAGAGAGGAACATGTGTAACTGGCCGGAGTATTTATGAGAAGGGACGATCACGTGTAATGGACCGGATTAATTTTACCGAAAATATCGATCACTTAAAATGTACGGAACACGGGCGTGGACCCCCGTTATTACCGTTTTTAAATGTACGGAATGTACGGGTGTGGACTTTCGGCCCAAAATTAGCTCTTTTTTGTCTGGTCTTATGAGCTAAGCCAAATATTAAAAACGCTAAAAAGACCTGAATACTTGCACAAGGCGTCATAAAATTCAGAAATTTCTATAAACTATTTTTTTTAGTCAAATAATGTTTTTCACATAGACACATAATCACTTTGTAGAAGGGAACAATAATAGAGTGGGGGAGGGGGTAGTGTACAAACTGGAAAAATAAAGTTCCGGTACCTCAATTTTTACAAATCAAGCACTGACAATACCTATAAAGGATCCAAAACAAAATAAAAATGTGTATTTAAACATATAAACTTCAGTTTGACTGTGACAATTTTCATGCTCATATACAGTCTCATATCGCAAATGAAATAAGTGTTTATGGAGGAACTAAAATCTCAGCTGACATAAATTCTCACTATAAAAAAGGTTAGAATAATTGTGAAATATGAATCTGTAGGACAATATTTTGGTGAGTAATTAGGGCCTATTGATTATTAAAAGCCTTTAACATGTTCGCAGCGGCACGATTTTCTGTGTTCCTCATTGCCATCCTGGTGCTCTGACTTATAGTTGTTACTGTAACCGCCACGCCTACCTTTTACCTTTTACCTTCTGTCGTGAACTTTTGCCAAAAATTTGGATTGTTCATGTCAAAACTTCACATATAGTTACTTTTTTGTAAAAAAAAAACATTTCAACACATACTTTCAACAAGTTAAAATTAAACACAAATGGCAAGCAAGGAGGTGAGAGAGTCGGCGAAGAACTCATCAATTGTATAAAAGGCCATGTTTTTCAACCACCGCACCATAATACGCTCAAAGCGGTTTAGCTCAAGCAGCCTGACTTTACTCGGGAGTCTGTTAAACATTTTCACTGCCAAGTCCGGGAAATGTTTAGAAGTCTTCACCAGCCTGCGCCTCGGGATGTCCAAATTAGATTTGCTTCTGATGTCGTGATTATGAATTGAGCCCCTAGTGATGAAAGAGGCTTCGTTTCTCTTGACATGGACCAGAGAAACCAAGATGTAGTTTGAAGGAACAGTGAGAATAATTCCCAAACTCCGGAACAGAGGCCGGCAGTGATCTAAAAATCCACTTGAGGTGATGATCCTCACCGCAGCCTTCTGAAGTAGAAGCAATCTGTGGCATTCCGAAGCATGTCCCCAGAGAAGCAGTCCATAGCTGATGTGGGCATGGAACAGGGCATGATACACCATTGTTAGGTGTTGGCGGGTGAGCAGACTCTGTAGCTTCCGAAGCAGGTACAAAACTCTAGACAGCCTTTTGGTGAGAGAGTCGATGTGCCTATCCCAGGATAGTTTGCGGTCCAGTGCAAAACCCAAAAGCATTACGGGATCAGTGGCTCCATGAAAATCCAATTCGCCGAGACTGCAGAGTAGTATCTGGGTTTTGGATTCATTAAGCTGTAACATGTTACACTGGAACCATGACTTAGCTTGATTGAATGCTAGTTCCTGCTTGGCAGTCAACTCTTCTAGGCTACGCCCCCTACTTAGGAGAGTGGTGTCGTCAGCAAACATTAAAACACCTCCCTCAACACAAAGGTCGTTGATGTGCAGAATAAATAATAGGGGGCCGAGCACTGAGCCTTGCGGCACACCATAGGGTAACAGTTGAGTAGCCGATGTCGAGCCTTTGATCGTGACACACTGCCTATCGTGGCAGCAGCACTGTCCAGAATACAATATACTATTGTGCAGTGCTGTTAAAGTTTCAGATTTTAAACTCAGATCCTGGTTTTAAAATAAATCTTATTGTAATGTGATGCAGCTTGGGAGCGCTCGCTCCCACCAGGATGGCAATAGTGTTCTCCATGGGAGCGATCACTCCCATGCTGCTGCAAAACGTATTAAGTGAATAAATGAAAGATGCTAGGTTAAAATTTAGGTAATTTTAAGAGTAGCAATAATCTACATTTATGTAATATAAAGAATTAATATGAGACTGTGCTACCAAAACATAAATTTAAGTTGACTTAAAAAGAGTAAGTACTCTCAGAACATTGTGCTCTGAATGACATTCAGTAACACAAATTCGTAGAATTAAGAGATTGAGGTCAGTCGCTTAACAACCCTATGGGATGAGGGGGACAGGGGTTGACACAGGATTACATATCTGAAAACCTAAATATTAATTTCTGAAATTTAAAAATTGCCCAATTCCCCTTTAAAAACAAGGTTACTAATAAAATTTTATAGTTGGTACATATTTCACCCAAATAAAGCAAACATGACAAAATTTTGAAGAAGCCTCTATCATTAGGTAGGAGGTAGGAATAATATCAATCGGTTAAGGGTGGTAGCATAGTGTCATGTATTTTTTGAGGGGAGTTAGTATCACTGCAACAAAAGGAAAGGGGGAGGGGGGGTCTGAAAAGGCAGATTTTAGTGTTAAATAATCCTAGCAACCCCATGATAATTTTTCCCGCTAATTGTTGAACTGTGCTTATGCAAGAGAAAAATAAAAATAAATTTTGATTTTGATTCGAGGGTCCAGACTACGACTCAGACTGCGAGTACGAGATAGCCATGGAGCACGCTCGGCTGTGCAGGCTACTGCAGGACTGGGAGATGGCTAAGATCCGGTCACGTAACCGGCTGATGGCCATGTCAACCGGTCCGGTCCGCTACAAGCCTCAGGCCAACGGCAACCTGCAGCGCCAGAGGTGAGTGTAGGGAGTGTCTATAACACCTCACGGTTACTGCGGGACTGGGAGATGGCTAAGATCCGGTCACGTAACCGGCTGATGGCCATGTCAACCGGTCCGGTCCGCTACAAGCCTCAGGCCAACGGCAACCTGCAGCGCCAGAGGTGAGTGTAGGGAGTGTCTATAACACCTCACGGTTACTGCGGGACTGGGAGATGGCTAAGATCCGGTCACGTAACCGGCTGGTGGCCATGTCAACCGGGCCGGTCCGCTACAAGCCTCAGGCCAACGGCAACCTGCAGCGCCAGAGGTGAGTGTAGGGAGTGTCTATAACACCTCACGGTTACTGCGGGACTGGGAGATGGCTATGATCCGGTCACGTAACCGGCTGGTGGCCATGACAACCGGGCCGGTCCGCTACAAGCCTCAGGCCAACGGCAACCTGCAGCGCCAGAGGTGAGTGTAGGGAGTGTCTATAACACCTCACGGTTACTGCAGGAATGGGAGATGGCTAAGATCCGGTCACGTAACCGGCTGGTGGCCATGACAACTGGGCCGGTCCGCTACAAGCCTCAGGCCAACGGCAACCCGCAGCGCCAGAGATGAGTGTAGGGAGTGTCTATAACACCTCACGGTTACTGCAGGACTGGCAGATGGCTAAGATCCGGTCACGTAACCGGGTGGTGGCCATGTCAACCGGGCTGGTCCGCTACAAGCCTCAGGCCAACGGCAACCCGCAGCGCCAGAGGTGAGTGTAGGGAGTGTCTATAACACCTCACGGTTACTGCAGGACTGGGAGATGGCTAAGATCTGGTCATGTAACCGGCTGGTGGCCACGACAACCGGGCCGGTCCGCTACAAGCCTCAGGCTAACGGCAACCTGCAGCGCCAGAGGTGAGTGTAGGGAGTGTCTATAACACCTCACGGTTACTGCAGGACTGGCAGATGGCTAAGATCCGGTCACGTAACCGGCTGATGGCCATGTTAATATACTTTTTACTGTTCTACAAGTGGGTTGATTGTCCTATAGACACTTAGACTTTGGAATTTTTCTGAGAATTCGGGTTATGTGTTCATCTTGTAGTTCAACATCCTTGTAGCTCATGAATTATAAGTACGTAATTTACACCCCCGCTATCGCTTCAAAGTCAAATTATTTCTAATCAAATCACTGTCCGCAGGTACCAGCTGGCCAACTCGGTGGTGACGTACGACCAGCGCGGCGGCTACTGCACGGAGCTGGCGTGACACGAGGTCGACCCCTGGTGGCGCGACCAACAATAACAATCTGTGATTCCTGTGTAGAAGTAAGGTATCGGGTCCGACTACCCTCACAAGATACTGTTTCATCGGTTAAACGGAAAAAGTTTACTCTTTTGTGAAAAAAGCCTTTCGTTCATTGAAACATATCTGAAATGTAACTGAAACATGTTTGACACGTATCTGGAACATGTCTGAAACATACCAAACTGAGATTTGTTGCCCCATCATTCAACTGGTGATATCATCTTTTCTTTTCGTTGTTACTACAGTAGACTCTCGATAGTTTGACGATTGACTTTGAATCTGAAGGTTTGACTTTCTGAATAGTTCATTACAGTGACACCTCAACAAACATTAAGAGACTACCAAATATTTTTTCCAGTGATATTAATTGGGATCAATACTACGATAAAAGTCAATAAATTAACTGTGCAATGGTTTAGGATGGTATATACAATTACATAAAGGAAATGATTGAGCAGAAATTGTGTTGGTTTGACAAGTTTCAGAATGGTGGGAGAGGGCTTAAATCAAAGGTCTTGATGCCAGGCCTTGGGAAAAATTGCTTGGTTTACTAGAAAATGAATAATAATGTTAAATATATGTTGTTTACAAAAATTTCTGCATAGTGATTATGTAACTTCATGACTGGGTCTAATAACTGAGTAATTTTGAGTGAATTTGAATTTGAATATTGAGTGATCATAAGCGTGCAGTCATGTTTCAATGTATTTCAAACAATTCATTAAATGTTTAAAAATAGAAAATAACGTTTTTTCTTCAGATAATTTCAAAAATCAAATTTAATACAGTAGAGCGCCGATTATCCGAACGTCAGTCGTCCGAACCGTCGGTTAACCGAACGCCGTAATAATTCATATTTTGAACATGATTCTCAAGCAATTCAAATTCGCGCACCAACCGAAACTCCCTTTGCGCCTGGATATCAATGTATTCTGATAAATTTCATAATAAAATTACGTGAATAATTTTTGTTTGATAATTTTTTAGCCTTTTTACTACCAAGAATTACGTTACATATATAATTTTAAAATGTTGTCTTTCCATGTTTAATTATCCGAATATTCAGTTATCCGAACACCCCTTGTCCTCAATTAGTTCGGATAATTGGCGCTCTACTGTACTCTATTTTTTTAACCCTAACAAAAAGTGAAGGTTTTTTTAGAGGGGGTTGGGTAAGTATTTAAATTTGCCTTGGAATGAAGTAGTTGCTAAATTAATTTAGTAATAAACCCAAATTACTGTGAGCAAAACGCCAAAATTAAGAATTTCTTTTTTTCTTCTTCCACCCCTTAAATGAACTTTACGTCTGTCAGACGTGGCATAGTAGTTAGGTTAGGTTTATGGTGCATAGTAGTTGAGGGTTAAGAGATGTATACCTACAACCTTCATTTTTGATACTTCTAATAATGTAAAATCCTACAAACTTCTTACAGTTTGACATTTTGATACTTTGACACTCCCAGAGTCCACTTAGTATCGAATAATCGAGAGTCTTCTGTATTTAGACAGCTTACTACATATTTCACTTCTGAGGGTAGTTGTTGAATACTGATAATGCATTTTTGTACGTACTCCCATAAAACATGTTGATAATTTCATTTTATTGCTATGTCATCTAATAACTATAAACTAAGTAGGATACTTAGACTTGTGTAAAGTGGTGTATAGTAAGTATAAGAAGACTGAGGTTAATTTTTTCAACTTGTATGGATTTTTTTATATAAATCGTAGAAAAATAAATATTAATCAATAAATTGTTAATTTTTTTAGTTTCATAAACAGATTTAGCCATTAATATCTATGTTCACACAGCTATTAGATGAGTTTCAGCCAAATTCAATCTATAGTACCTATCTCACAAAAGTAAATTTAAATATTTTACTTGACATTTAATAGTTTATAGAGTCCCAGATTACTAATGCTTTGGTGGCAAGGTTTGACATGCAAAGACTAGGTATGAACAAATTTCACAGATTTTACCTGTAAGGTCAGTGGTTTCGCAATCACGAGGTTTCATCTTTTATATGACTTATTATATAATTGTCCTTTGTGTCTGATCAATGTTTTTTGTACCGATGTAAATATTTGCCAAAGTTTAATTTTGTAAACTGCTTTGAACTGTAAAACCCAAACGTAAAATCAAACTGTAAATATGTAGATAGGTCCTTTGCTGTAGCCCACATATGTATAAAACCTTTATACGAAGCACAAAAACGGAAGTTTCCCCACATACCACTATGAAAGAATAAAGCCTCTAAAACAGACTGTTGTCACATCATTGACATTTGGTCATGTTGAAACACCGGCTAATATCTGAGCCGCCAGGCTATTTCACCATAACAGCAAGTAAACACCACTATAAAACCGCTGTTAAATTTTTTACTTCTAACGAACTTGCCGTCCAGAAAGTAAGTTCCATTCATGCGTAGCTCGATAAGCAGTAGAGGTAGAGCAATAATTTACATATCAGCATGATTTGCAGTGGCTCAATATATATCTATCTATGTGAGGCAGATTGTCGACCTAGCATTTGCAAAATATAACCTTTAAGACTTGAGCGCCTCAAGAAAAAGTCCTGACAAATTGGAGTTGCGCATTATTTTATGATTCTTTTTTCAAAAACACCAAGCAACCGAAATTCATTCCATACAGGTGTATATCTCATGTAAAAGACTTTGGCAAACGTTTGAGATTGTGAAATGATTGTTTCTCATGAGTTTGTTTCATTTACTTTGTTCGCCAGCTCTTCATTGACAACACAAGGTTACCGTTTATTTTATTTTATTCATACAATTTTTACAATGCTATAATACAGCCATAGCCAATTACACTATAGCATTATTATAAAATTACACAAAAAAAATATAGAAAAACATGCAACATTATCAATGTGTAAATTACATACAACGACTGTGTTCATTTTTATGTCCATTTCTTGCTTTTCCTGCTAACTATGACAAAAATATCCAATAAATATTCAGTGAAGATAAATAAATATACTTAAATATTTCTAAAAACAAAAGTCAGTTACAATGAATTTTCTGCTATTACGTAGAGGTTAGTCCTTCCACTTAAATAAATCATACCCATTGACGAAAAAAACCTTCACTCATACTTCAAGAAGATATACTAAACAGAATTCAGGAAGGATTTCAGTTATTCAGTTAAAAAAAAAAATTAAATACAGTGCAAGACTAATTTGGCGGTCGACTTTTCTTGAGGCGCTCTTGTTGTAGGAGTTGTGTTCAGGAAGACGTGCAGCGGTGCGATGATCTTCCTCACCTAGATAGAAAAGTATTGAGTCATCTGCACAGCTGATGTGTAAATTATCACACTACCTCCACTACTTCTCGAGCAACATACAAACGGAACTTACTTTCTGAACGACCCTCGTAAGTACGGTAATGTTTTCTTTTTTTCACTACACTGCAGAATATAATCAACATGGCTGAAATATCCACCTAAATTTTACGGTTGACTTTGAAAAGTTTCATTATAGCATTATGTGCATGTGGGTAATTTATACAAGTTGATCGATGGATTTCAATAATTCTGTCTTGTAAATATAGTACCGGTACCTAATAAAATATTCCCCTCCCATGGTAAATGTCACTATGTTTTTGGTGTTATCTACTGTAGATTTTATCAAATGAACATAAAAATTGAATTTATATGTTGTTACAGTAAAAATAGTTAACTATTTTCTTACAAATAACAATGGGCCATTTATCATAAATATGTCATATTTGTTTTTAATGTTTTTAAGTAAATTTTCATTTCTTTTAATCAGTATCTCTTTAAACGGTGGGCCAAGATCAAGCTATAAAACAGGCCAGCTGATTTTTAAGCATATATCTAAAGGCTATAACCATCTGACCATCTACAAAGCTTTGGCTTTGACTCACCTTTTCTATTGGCTGGTTTTTGTCTCACGATACAAAAGCTGAATTTTCAACAAAGTTATATATATTTTTATTGTTTTAAACTTTCACTTTTGTGAAAAAATTGTCAGACTTATTTTTATTAGCATAAGTTTAGAAGTTCACCTACCTGCTGTCAGCAACCAAAGAAGTAACATATAATAGATGAAGTATAAGGGTCATACAGAAAGTAAAGAATGTTTTGCATTTCATTGTAGTAGCATTTCAAATTGGCGGCGTCCAATGAAAATCTCGCCAAGTTGATTTCAGTGATAATGTTGCTTCTTTCTGTTCCTTACCACTTGCAAATACTTTCCTGCCTAAAAGTTCCCATGACCTTGGAAAAGAAGGTTATCACTGGGGGCCAGATAAGGGTTGTAGAGTAGGATTCACGTAAGTTGGCCAAAACGAAAGTAAACAAACTATTATCTTCTTACGAACTTAGGCATAAAATCCAGCTGTGCTGAAAACATTGTCAACGAACATCTGTTTTAGTGTAGGACTTGTAGCAAATAAAAAGTTTTGATGCAATATTGCAACTGGAAGTTCACTTGCGCAGCTTAAAATATTACTCAGGGGCTTTTCCAAATTAATTATTTATTAACAGAGAGAGGATGTGTCATGGATGTGGCCTGGTAAATAGTCTTAGATTTTCTTAAGAAATAATATTTACAAAGAAAAATAGGCGAGTTTTTGAATAGTCAGTACTACTTGCTGCAAGTCAGCTGCTGAAAAGAGAGTTGTTTCATATTGCGGTCAAAACTTATAAAGGTGTTTCCTTATTGGCTCAGGAAAAAATAAACAAGCAGTTAAAAACACTAAAATACATGTAAATCAAGAAATAAATTTAAATTAAACTTTGACAGCTATGTAAAAAGGTTGAATGAAAATAAAAAATTCTAAAAATAGGCGATATTGTGAACATTCTATAACCCATTACAACATTGTAAACAAACGCAACGTGGCGATTTGACAGTTCTGAGAAAATGTAAATAGACACCATGTGTAACCAACAATGTTTTCAATGTGACTTGTATAAAAATTTTTGATGAGATGATTAGTACATGCTTTGGCCAACTTAGGTGAATCCTACTCTACAGAATTTGTCTGAAAATACTCCACTTCTTAGGTGGCAAAGTTCTGTGAAGTCGCTGCTGCATGGGGGACGAGCGTTGCGTCGACATGGGTCAGTAACACCTTGCCTGCAATGGGATTTTTCCAAGTCGCACGTTTTGTATGGCATGTCACGTTATCATAAGCTTATACATTAAACTCAGAATCACTTTTTTCTCCTCCACGCATAAATTCAACGTGTAGTAAACTTTCTAGGCCACAAGGCACAGTTGAAATAAGTTCTTTCACATTTAGGGGGATTTCCTATGAACACCGCCATTTTGGAAAAGCTGAAAGAATAAAATGAGTGATCCGTCGGTAACAAGATGTGACTCAAATCGAGAAAAGGAGGGGTATTTAGGCCGCTCACACAGTCGCGATGTTGGGACAACAGGGCTAGATGTAAGGAGAAATGATTCTTTCCTTTCTGGATGACCCTCATAAATTATAAAAAGTGTCATTTGTATGATTTAATTGATATATTATATTATTTAATTCTGTTAAACTTAAACCATAAAAATGACCTTTGAGACTAGAAATAAGTCGATATGACACAAACTATTTTATTACATCTTGTAGATGTATCTAAATAACGTGCTGGCCTTTTTCAATTTACGCTTAGTAATTTTATGTAGTCTTATTAATATTATGGAGTATTTAATATCTATTCACTTGTCGTGTAGTTGAAGGAATAAAGTTTACTACTTAATGTCAAACCTCTCAAAATTACAGTAATAAGACATATTTTACACTTAATATTTTCTTTCAATATTGTAATTTACACAAAAGGATTTTAAAGTTGTTTTTTCAATCGGATAACTTTATTTATAAAATAATGAAAAATTTAAATGACAACTGGAATATCATTGATAATAATTTTAGTATGATATAAATAATAATTGGGCTATTTATTTATCCCAATAAGTATGTGAATGTGATTTCTTTGCTACTAAACAGAAGTTGCATATATTTAAATAAAGTCATGTGTTCCTTGTAAGTAGTCTAGATAATCATTTACTGTTGTAAATTGAGGAATTAAATATAAAGTATGTGAATTAAGTTTTACCTTTTGACATTAAAGTTGAAGGCATTCTGTTATTTATGTTTCTATAAAATTAATTTGGATTTTTGAACAAAAGCATAAACATTTACCCCAATGTATTTGTGACCTTTAAATGAAATCACAAGAGTTTAATAGCAGTTTAGTATTGGACTGATGTGTATAGCTAGTATGCGTTTAAAAAGCCCTCTTTTAATATGCTGATTCACAGGAATTTCAGAATGCTAATTTCAGACTTGTTTCTTATTGAAAATGCAATGGTATACTTGATATAAATACAATAGTATAAATACAGCATATTTAAACATAATAAAAATAAAAGTCACATTTTTTCATTAAAAAAATTATTTTAATTCCAGGTATAAAAACAGGTTATTATATTGGTTATTATTAAATTACTCTCAATTTGGTGTTTTTTTTTTGTGCATTGCTGGTGATTAGTTTACTAGTTTGATTATTTTTACTTATCAGTGGTGGCAAAAAATCCAAATCAAACCAATTTGGTTTTAGTCGAAGCTTGTAGCCATACAATGAAAAATTGTTAAATTGCTAACTGTTTTAACTTCTTAGTTTTTGATTATCAGAAAAATGCAGTTAGGCGAGTAATTTCTCAAACAATTTTGGTATATGAATCTATAGTATTGTACTCATTTTTATATGCCTTTCTGAGTATCATTTGTCAGTTTCAAAAATTAATTTATTTTTTTTATAGATGTTAAACTAAAATCATCACCTATTTATACATAAAGAGATTAATAAAAAAATGGCCAATTTAAATCATACCTATGAATAAACTTGAATATTGCATCTTAAGATATTATTACTGTATGTGTACATAATGTCTGTTTATAGATAATGTGAATAGAGCGGTAAGTAGAATGTAAGATTATGAGATTCCAAATAAATCAAAACTTATACTTGTGGACAAATTTCAATTTAATTCACCCAAACCTGTCCTACATTTAACTAATGCTAGTCAAAACATCCAGAGTGAATCAAGTTTGTTACTAAACCCAAATGTGAATATGGGAATTTGGAGATGCCTTTTACATAAAACCTTGTGTTATTTTAAAAAATTTTCTTTTTAATGTGCAATACTTGATGACAGTGGTTTCCTTTTGCCACATCCTTGGTCTGGATGTGGACAGGCACCTGATTCCTTCCGGGACCGCGAAACGCAAAAGATTTAAACCCAAAACAAGACAAATTTGTTGCAGTGCTGAAGTGGCAAATGTCACCAAAAGCGGTAACCAACAAACACGAGCAGCATAAATGTCACCATTGTTCTCTCCAATAGCAAGTGAGTACTTAATGAGTACACTAGAACCTCGCCACTAGTGGGTTGATTAACCGTCACTCTGTTATCCGTCACTGCCTCCGGGCTCGCAATATGTTGTAAATTGGCGTCGCGCAAAGTACGGAAGAAAGGTGACAGTCCACGGCTAATGACCTTGAGTTTCCGCCGAAAGCCCGAAAATCACCACTCCCACGCAAGGAGTGGTATGGGTGTGAGCGAGTTTTTTGTTACTCATTGGCATGTTGGTTTTTTGGTTATACGGCACGCCTCGTAGTTTAGCGTTACATAGTGTTTGCTGTAACACAGTGTGTAGCTAGATACCTACTGTTAATCAACTGCAGTACAGTAACCGCTGATTGTTAACGACAGCTGAAAAACGAAAACGAGTCGTACTAGGGCTTGACCAAAAGATCGAAATTATCAAACATTTAAGGAAGGGTGAAACAGCTACAAGTATCGTGCTGATGTATAGTGTCGGCGGACTCATTTAAAAGATTACGGACTATTTTTTTGAATTTGAGGTTATGTAATTCACTTACGAACACTGAATGAGCAAAACATACTATGTTTAGAAGGTCTGCCATTACCACTGTATGACTGTATGAATGTAATTTAAATATAAATATGTATTATCCACTTATACAGGGTTTAATTTCTTCCAAAATATTTAAAATCTACGTATTGCACACGTTTATAGCTAAATTTCTGTTATCCTCTATTCTCTTAACCGTCACACACCTGGTCCCGAGAGTGACGGTTAATCGAGGTTCTACTGTAATTAGTTTATGCATTCAAAATCAGTTTCTTTTATTGTGGAACTAGCAGAACCCGTGGCTTCTGGGTTTATATAAACCATTTAAATATAATCACTGGAGGGAAATTACTCTTATATTTCGCCAGCAACAAGCATGTCTCTCAGGAAAAGAAACAATGACCAACGAGTACAGTTCGCGAGGTCCTGCGAAGTATGTCATTGGCTGGAGTATTTCGGTTTTTTTGTCATGACGTTGTTTCCCATTGGATGAATCAATCGGTTTGTTGTTGTTGTTGTTATCTTGTTCTAAAAGTTTGCTGGTTGTCCGCTAGATAGTGAAACTTAGACTAATGAATTTCCGGAGATATCGGACTTCATCGTGTGCTTCCGTCTGTTTTCGTGGGATTGGCCAGTTGTTGGCGAGTGATAAGTATATAAATTACCCTCCCTCTCGCGCTTCATAGTTGTATTAATCCAAGTATACAAGATAAACGAAAAACATGACTACATTAAAAAAAGTTCATTGTCAAAGATCCTCCATTCTATCTTGACCACTTCTAGCAATTGCCCAGAATTTGCATTAGATTGTTCGTATTTAATTAAGGTATTCAATGGGGTTTAAAACCACAGCAGATAATTTAAATAAATCGCTTCCATTATTCGTTATTGAACCTTCATTTGGATTTTTGCTCATACTTTATATTTTTCACAAATTTGTTCCCCATATGGTTGATTGAACAAGATTGAAGGATTGAAGTATCATGTAGTAATTGTATCATGATGTAAGGAAAAAAGAAATGTATGTGCACAGTCAGCTGGTGTGACATAGTTTGGCTCACACAACTAGCGCTTGTGCACAAAATGACTACAATGCAAACTAGTTTATATAACTCAATAAAAATATTTATGTGTACTCTTATATAGTTCAGGTTTCATACCGGAAGGTCCACTATACCCAATTCCACATTCACCTTTCAGTACAGGCCATATGGGAGATAACCTTTCTATTTCCTTTGCTGGATATATTTGTTTACAAATGTCTATAAAATATCTATATAAATAAAATTAGAATTTTGTCTGTACATTGCTTAGAATTATGAAATTTCCGGTTATTTTTGCGTTTTGAAGGTCAGAGAATCTGAATCAAGTCTTTTCTCAATTTATGTCACGATGTGTGTTGGTAACGCTCAACATCACACTTTAGACCGCTTTTCACGAAAAAACTAGAGTACTGTTATGGCTGAAACTTTTTTCCTGTGTAGTATGCACATATGAGAAGGCTTTAGACGACTTAAAACTAGCGTACGTCTTTTTTAAATTAAATAGCAAGCTTCTAAAAACCGAGTTTTATTTGATTTCAACCAAGTTTCCCTTTAATAATTAAAGGGGATGATGTTTTGTTTACATTTTCAGAGTTCCAAGCAGATGGTAGTTACCTTCACTGATGGATTCGTCGTTACAGATGTTTAATGATTTCATTCAGTTTTATGTTTTGGTTTATAATATTTATTTTTTTATGTACTATATAAAAGTAGCATTTAATCCATCGTTAGTTTTCGTACATAATCCATTTGCTCATGGAATCTACTCATCAAGTATAAAATGTTTGATATTTTTAGGCAATTTATTAAATCACAAGTACTTTTGAAATCAAACTGCAAAATCCTAAAACACGATTTTATTTTATCTCGAACAAGTTTAAGTTGTGGCAGAATACAAAATAATTGATGAACTGTTTATATCTAAACAGATGTAAAAAGCAAAAAAAAGTAGTATGTCAAATCAGCTGTCAGGAATAGAACATAAAATAAATCACTGACTAGAGATAATTTAAAGACCTTTCTTCCCTGTAACAGCTGTTATTGAAAGAACTAATTTAAACCATTTATTTTATGTACAACATTAGAAAAAGACTTTGCTTTTGTCTTTTAGCGAATTTCATTGACGGAATTAACGAATTTCCTGAAAGGAATAAACTATTACCATAGGTCTCATGGCAAGACCTAAGCCGGAGGCCATGATAACTTTTCACTTTGGGGCTCCCAGAAGCAAAAAACACCATTTGAACGATATTTAAAGCGGAAAACACAGCACATTGTCCCTATTTTATCCTCATGGAAAATAAGAAAAATTCTATATCTCGGTTACTACTCAACACACCTTAATAAAACTTGGTATATGTGGCTTTTATGGTTCAGATTCACATGATATTGTTTTAAAACCACAAAATGTCTGTATGTCTGTTGCAGCAGACCTGCATACTCATTCCCTATGTTATTCTTATGGAAGAAATAAAATAAGGTCATGCATAGTCTGGAGGTCTGCTGCAACGGGGGTATTTTTTCGTTCAAGATAGACCCTAAAAACCTTAGAACTTTTTTTGACATTAAATCAAGGGAAAATTCTACGTTTTACGTACATATACTTTCATGAAACAGAAAACTGTACACTTGGTCTGCTGCGACGGGGGTATTTATATCCTGCCTAAGTGCCACTCAATACCATACATGCGAGCATATCTGACGATATTGGGCGTAAGCTTTCCTAGGGCAGTGACACACTTGAGGGCTTTGTCGGCGGGGCGCTGAATCTGCCCGCATGTATAGTACAGGGAGGCCAAATAGAAATACCTTCTGCGGGGGGTGGTAATAGAATTACTCCAGTCGCAGCAGACAAGCGGTCTTTGCAGATTCCTGAAAACATCTTTCTGATTAATGAAAGTTTACCTTCTTTACATTTGTCCAATACCACTGACCTATCACTGCACAGCCCAAACCAAATGTGATGGACGTTCTTTATGGCGTAAGCATCCGCTAAGAACGTTTTTTTTTAATTCAAACTTTTAAGGGGTCTTGGCGAGGTCGAAGTTTATAAGTTCTCCTTAGTAAATGGAATGGATGATCTTTTGTTTAGTTTTCAATGTTCATTCAACAAGCAGATGGTTCAAGCTTCACTTACGGATACAGCTAATTTACAATTTTGTTACTTTCATAATGGTTTTATGGTTGTTTTGTTAATTGATTATTTTGATTATATGTACTATATAAAAGTTAGATTTAGTTTAGTTAGTTAACTTAAAGTTAACATTCGTTTTTGTACCTTATTTGTGTAATCATAAACTCAGTATGTGGCCCTATATTCATTTAGTCAGCAGGGAGTTACAATTTTTATCGTGAGCGAAGCCACGGGCAACTGCTAGTAAAATTATAAAATTCAAGAAGTTCAAGAAGAAAATTATTGGACTAATTAAAATTATAATATAAGTTATAATTATAAATAAGATTAATTTAATATTGTCATGTATTCATACCAACGACAATAAATGATTATAATAATAATAATAATAATTATTATTATTATTATTATTATTATTATTATTATTATTATTATAACAACATGTTTTAAAATCAACAGCTGATTATAATATAATTTGGCTAGTACAACTTAGAATGCCATAAGAAATACACAGCTTATGGAATTTCTATACTGAAAGCACATACCGGTACTAAGAAAAAAATAGACTGGGCATCCCTATTACTTTAGCATTGCAGCTGGTGAAGCTCATTTCTGACACGTCCGCCATGTTTTGGATCCAAAATTTTTCCCATGTAACTCAACAGATAGCGTTACAATACTTTACTATAAACAGAAAGTTGTTTTTATTTACTTATTTAAAAAAGTTGTAATGTTGTTTTAGAATTTTTAATTTAAGTATTTTATTGTTATTCATTTGTTTTCTACTTATTTAATATATCAAACGTATTTTGATTTCAATTATTTAGTTACCTGTGTTTATTTGTTTGATAATTCCTCAAAAATGTACATTTACTATTGATGTTAGTAAAAACTTATGTTGATAAAAACAAGAACTGGACTTATGCAACCTATTTAAAAGCACCCATTCAATTAGTCAATGCCGTACTTAATGTGTTTGATTTCTTTTTGGTAGAGGATGAACAGTGATAGCAATAAAACACCGTTAACATGCATACGAGTATATATGTTTTATTTCACACGGAACATGCAAGCTTTAGAGAACACAGAAAATAAAATTATGTAGCCTATGTACACGTATCAGTATTTTAGTGCATATAAAATATATGCATAACATACAGTATAATTGCTTTTTTATTAGTGAAGATCAATAGAGTGATAAGCTAGGCCTAAACAACCTAGCTGTTGTTCCAGAAATAGTCTATCGCCGTTTTGCGGGATTTCCTGTGAATGAAGACTTTGACTATACAATTTTGTGTATTGGAGTAATCTAATGTTCTTTATAATTTATAGTTTTAGAGTTTTATTGACAACCTTATTTTTTATTTCTTTTACTGAGCTTATTAAATATGTATTAAATACATCTGGTTCAAGGTTCAAAGCTATGACTAACACTTTTGGTAGGTATGTTATTGGCATAGAGTGGTAAGTAGAATAGAATATAAGCAGGGCCGCAACAAGGGCCATGCGGAACATGAGGCCGCATGGGGCGCAGACTGGGAGAGGCCGCCGCCTGCGCCGTTGCCGACGTAGTGTTGAGTCCACAGCGGCGCCCTGGAGCCTTTTAAAATGGTTCAAAGTGCTAAACTTTATGTGTTTTGGCGACTTTGGTTGGTGCTCGGGGAGCATTTTACAATTTTGTTTAACGAGCAATACATGAGTTTTGGAAGCGTTTGCTGACGCCTGAAGCCCTTTTAAAATTGGTCACATGCAAAATATTCGTCTTGGAGGCGTTTCCGGCGCTCGTGGAGCCTTTTAAAACTGTTAAAGATCTAAATTATAATTGTTGGTGGCATTTGTCGATGCCCAGGGAGCCTTTTAAAATTGTTAAACTTGCCAACATTTAATTTAGGTGGCGTGTACCGGCACGCGTGAAGCAATTTCAAATCATTCAAACTCAAAGTGTTAATCATATAATTTGGCGACCGTCGGTAATTTACAAGTTCAACATGCTAAACGGCTAAACGTGAGTTTTGGCAATTTTGGAGGCGTTTGCCGGCGCCTGAAGTCCTTTTTAGTCAACATGCTTGATGTGAGTTTAGGAAGCGTCAGTGGCGTACGCAGGATTTATTTTCGGGGGGGGATGCACCAGGAGGCCAGGGGGGTACCTCCCAAGGGAGGGGGGTCCGGGGGCCCTCCCCCGGAAAATTTTCATAAATTACAACTGTAAATTCGCGTTTTTAGGCAATCTATAGAGGATTAAAAACAAACAGAATAACTCCCGAAATTTGAACTAATTTGAGGCTGCTCACAGATTAAATTATGAAAATATTAGATCACACTGGAATTTTAGCAAAATGTTTCTTACACAAAGAAATAGCACATTTATATAGTAGGCCTAACATTAAAAGACATATAAGAAAGTAATTCATAAATTATACGTTTTCAACTTTGGAAAAATTTAATATTTAATATCAAAGAAAAAACTATAAATCACATTCTCATTTATTGCACGCCCCGGACCTTCTGGACCTGAAGTATTCGGATCCTAGATTATCCGAGCGAGGTTGATGAATAAAATTAGAAAATGCAGGTTGTCTCACTTCTGTAGTGTTTCTCAAGTCCCAGAACGCAACCACAAAGCTATGATGCGTACACACACACAAGCATCGAAGGCTAATAATAATCACATAATAGTAATAGTGGTACGTCGAATTTTACAGACTTATCACAAATCTGCCTAGATTTAACGGCGAGACTTGGTCTTCACGCAACGTAGGCAGACGATTTTCGTCTGCCGCGATGTTGCTACGAGATCGTCCGACAGACGAATAGGGTAAAGTACATGGTCGGAAGAAGACGAAAATAGTCGTTTGTCCCATTTCAACATCGTGATTTTTTACCATGAATATTTCACGTAATATGATGAGTCTTTTGTCACATATTTGACGACGATGGCGATATGGTAGCAAAATCGCGGACACCATTAATGCCACTCTTGTCATCAGGAGTATTTGCTTGCCTTATAGGCATACTCTCGCCAATTCCTCACGATAACCGCACTAGGTAAAAAATGCCTTAATCCAATATATACTCCCCGAATCAATTATCTTTAAAGTAATAGAATTTAACCACTTGAAACCCTTATAAAAGTTTAGTGAGTAATTAATGTGTAGTGTTCTCTATTTTACGGCAAGTTTAGTGATACCACTACTTTCTTAATAAACAAGGAATTAATCTTCCCAAAATCCCAAAAAAATTCGGGGGGGGATATATCCCGATATCCCCCCCCCTGGGTACGCCCCTGGGAAGCGTGTACTGGCGCCCATGGGGCGGTTTCAAACTATTCAAAGAACATTTTTGTTGAAGCATGCCGGTGCTCGTGGAGCCTTTAAAAATTTTTCAACTCGCAAAACTTTCAATTTGGTGGCCCTTTACCTGCGCCCGTCGAGTTATTATTATCTTCAAATAATTCAAAGTGTAAAATTTTGGGTTTGTAAATTGTGAATGACTGTCAATTTGAAATGAATGGTAAGGTAAATGAGTTCTGTTTTCACCAGAGTTTCCATTTAGCAGGACCTTTAAAATGAAATTAAATTTGCAATCTGGTTTACAAAATAAATTTTAAGATTCAAAATTAAGACCAGGAAACTGAAAACTTCTAGAAACTCGAACTCAACACCCTCCCTCGGGGACTTTTACTGCGCCACTTTTAGCCAGTAAAAATATTCTTACTGTATATTCTTCCTTACATTGGTCTAATTTGACGGGGCTCTAATGTAAAAAAATCATGTTTGCAAGTTGAAGCAAGCCCGAATGGCTGTATGCCTGTTCTTACTCGGATAATTTTATGTTACCTTAACATTATTTATTACATATTTAAAGGATTGTAGATACATATCTACAATCCTTTAAATATGTAATAAATACAATTCGACACAGTACTCTCAAAGTACGCTATTCTTTTTTTTATATCTATCTAGCCTGAAGGGAGGGGGGAGTAACTGATATACAAGTAAAAGGGGCGCCAATGTAGGCTCTCGCATGTCCCAGAAAAATTCCTTGCCGCGGCCCTAAATATAAGATTATGACATTTTAAATAAATCAATACCTAACGCCTGTGGCTAAATATCAACTTTAATTCATCCAAAAATCAGTCCTTCCAGCAGACATAGTTGTAAATATCTTATATATAATATTTCCCTGCTTGCCCGCCCAACTGACATATAATATTTATTTATATATAAAATATTATGTATATATTGTCGTTAGTGCAATTTTTTTATAGAAATTGTGGGCGGTTGACAAGTCGCAGGACGATGGGAAGGTCTTGATCCCAGGGACTCAGCTAAAATACTGGAATTCCCTTAAACTTGTTATCAAATGAATGAGAAATAACAAGAAACATTTGCCGTTTAAAAAGTATTGGGATCTAAAAACATCGCATTATCGGATCTGCTTTGTCAATTAGAGGGCTGCTCAAACAGTAAGTTCCATTCCTGCGTAGCTCGAGAACTAGTGGTGGTAGCGCAATGATTTACAAATCATCATGTGCAGTGACTCAGAACATTTCTAGCTATGTGGGGTAGATCATCGCACTGTCAGTGTTTGCTAGTTACAGCTGGTTCAGAAACGCTGGTTCAGATACCAATTTTTAAAATTCATAATATTATTGGATTTGTAATTATTATTAATTTTTGGACTTTTCCTTTTGCTTTCAAAAAAAAAGAAGCGAAAGGAAAAGTCCAAAAATGTGAATAATAATTAATACATATTTTATACTAGAAAATTACTTACTATGTTTAATTAAAATATTACACCTATTAAGTTGAACAATTAATTGAATTGACGATGAAAGGTGATTTCTAATGAAGTTTGTCAACATTTAAATACAATATTTCGTTATAAAACAATTATAATGTGTTAAATTTGTGCAATCTAGTGTTGCGGGGTAAAACTCTGCATGCGCCCGCTCGCGTTTGGCCGGTGAAGCACCCGCTCAAGGGTTAAACTGAACTTACTTTTTGTTTTGGGTACTCGTCACTAGTAATGCAGAAGAACTAAAAGACAGAAAAATTACCTCCGTCTTTAAAAAAATTATTATTAATAGGAAAGAGCGGTCAACCATGAGTACATCTTATGATACCTATAAATACTTTATGTGACTTAAACTACGTAAGAAGAACATTCATTATAAAAATATAGCCTTTGTTCCGGCTACAACAGTTAGTTCCTTCAACCAATGAGATTGATACAGTGAAACCTCACCAACTCGACTCTTTGTAGACCCAAAGGTTGTTGAGTTTGAGGGTTTTCGAGCTATCCAGAACATTGGAATTTGTATTAATACGAGTACATTATAGACCCAAAACAGTCTTGAGTTTCAATTTTTTATATATTGAGAAAATGATCTTTGAATACATGTCAAGTACTCAACAATTAAAACTAAATGTTCTCAAAAAACTGCTTAATTGGATATTCCTGTCAGCTGTTTGACTGTCGAGTTACACAGTCAAGTTATCGAGTGTTACACAGTCAAGCTATTGAGAGTCGAGTTAGTGAGGTTTTGATGTACATTTATTTTTCATGTAGGGAGAAATTTACAGCCAATGAATAACTTTAGGACTACAAATGTACCTAAACTAAAGATAGTCGTTGTTATGTGTGTGGTGTAATTGTAGTGTACAATTTTTTTTCATGTAAATGGGGTTGGTGCAGGGTAGTGGGGTTGTTTTAAGGGAATATACATATATACATTTAGTAGTATACATCCGCTAAGAAAGAGTGCCCCTCTAGCCGTGCCGAGGAATTTTATTGCCCGGCATGGGTGGAGTTAAGAGGGGGCAAAAGGGAAATTGCCACCTGAACCTTTTGAAAAAAAACCCAAATTATAGAAAACTTACAGGCTATCCCAGAATGATTGTAAAAAATATAGTTTTTATAAAGAATATTTAATTTAAACATGTTTAATCCAGTAAAAATCTGTTTTTAAGAATCAAACTTAATTTGGCAAAAAGCCCCTAACCATTGACTTTGAATCTGAAGCATACCTTCTATTTTATTATCAAATGTGTACCAGCTTTGATGATAAATTCAAAGTCAATAATATCAGGTTTCGAGTGACCCAGGATTGAAAGAGCTCCTAGTTAAAGTGAATTACCAACAGAGTGTGCTGATGTAACCTATTAATTTAGGTATCAAGAGGAGATAATATATCATTTAATGACACAGAAAACAAACAGTAGTCAACTAATTATTGATTTATGATTTGTGGAATACAAAATGTGAAAGTAAATAGCTAAAAAAAGGGGTTGACAGAAGCACCCTCGGTTGAATCAAACTATGTCAACTTTAAATTATGGGTCACCCAAAACTAGCTACACATGGGCCATAAGAAAGGGAGAAAAGGTCTATTAATAATTTTAGTCAAATCTTTAACTCTATAACAGTTATTCCCCCCATAAAAAGTAATATTGTACTAAATATACATATTAATTTATTTACATCCACAACTCCGCCCAGTGTCGGGTGACCTCGGCTTCGTTCCCAGCTGCGGACCGCGGGGAGGTGGGGCCCAGAGAGAGACAAATAAACATTGGTTTGTTGGCTTCAAATTTTAAAATACTGGTGGATTATAAATTGTAAATATTTAATGGTTTTTCACTTTCTCTCTCTGGCCGCAGCCACGCGGCGCGGCGCAAATTTCGAATTTTGAAAAAACGACTTTTTGAACAATGTCACGGACTTCGTTAAGACGTTACTAAGTTAAGACAGTAAAAACCGATCCGAGCATCTTTCTGACATAATTTATCTCGATTACCATTAATTTGGTAAAAATGTTTTGTCTCACTCACAAATCTTTGAAAAAACAAAATTAGATTGTGATTTTCCGAGGCTTTTCCAGCCATATTTATGTTAATACTCGTTAGACTCTAATTACTGCAAAAAGCTCATATTTCCGGTTAATTTTAATTGCCCAAATCAATGAATTGAGTGGGAATTTATTTAGGATTTTCGAGGGTTTACAAGCTTTACATTTGGAATGACAATGGTTTCCAGAATCTGTGCAAAATTTCTGTCATTTTGGTCTTTAAAATGCATGAGGATAGAAATCCATACTTTTTCACTTTCTTCATTAAATTGAAAAGGGAAAGCGTAACTCCTCCGCTATGACGTTTTCTCCCTTCCCCCCACATTATCGACCACAATCCAAATTTAAATGATCGGCTATAATATTGTTACACTTTTATGCAGTCAAATTTCATTGGCTATAGGATTGGTATAAACTCCAAATTACGGGTTCCAAGTGGTTTTTCGGTAATGGTCTGAGAACGCAAACACACGAAATCTCGACATCAAGCATCACATATTGCAGACAAAGCAAGTTAGACGTTTTTCTTAGATACGTAGCGTAAAAAATTTAATGCCAAGACCCATAAAAAAATACACAATAAAAACGCAGAAAAAATATATGTTTTTTCTGTTTAGTGAAAATACGCTTCGCACTCTGTTTTCGAATATCGTAAAAACGCAGAAAAAATAAGACTAAGATAATGTAATGTAAAAACTTAATCCAAGTAAAACTAATGGTAATAAAGTTAATAACTATAAATAGTATAAATAAGTATAATAGTATAATAGAAGTATAATAATATATTAGTACTTATTAGTATATAAGTAAAATAGTATAAATAGTAGTTCTCATAATAATAGTAATAAAATTAATATCATAAAATAATACTAATAATAATAAAGTTATGAATCAATTAATTTGTCTGAATTATTTATGTTCTGTTGTGAGCACAAAAACTCATCAAGATCCAAGAAAAATAATTCTGTCATAGGGACTTTATTTCTTTTAAAACCAAATTGGTTAAACTGAGTATAACAATAGCACTGTTTTCAGTATTGACACAAAAACTAAAGACTTGTTGCAACTAATATTGGTTTAAATGGTATTAACAATTGATTGCTTGCTTGTACTTGCCTGTTAGTGATTGATAAGCAGTGTCGTGATGTCTTTTGGAGCAGTAGAATTTTCACTTTTAAACAGTCATCGTAATTAACGTTTCCAACTAAATGAAGTAACTTAATGTTGGTCCAAAAAGCAGTTCTTTGCATTGCCCGAGTTACGAAATTTTACATCTATTGCGCTTTTGATATTATTAAAACACACCCAAAACAAAACAACAAAAATGCACTTCAGGCCAAAGCAGATTTTCACTTACACAAAATATTTTACTTTCAAAAAAAGCATTTTACTAAACCATCCCAAAAAGGTTTGCACAGGGACCTCTGTTGGCAGGAGTGTTTTTCAATAGCAGACCAAAGCCTTGCTAAATTAAAAAAATAAAGTTTTTTTGTAAATTGTAGAACTAGAGTAAATTTAGCCATTACATTAAAATGTTAAAATGTTATTAAGATTATGTTAAACTGTTCTGTCTTAAAAGCCTGAATTTAGTGCCTACCCTGTTTACTTCTTCAGAGTAAGTATGTACATAACAAAATTGTGTGTTTATTAAAAATAAACTCTTTATTATCATTAAAAGACAAACAATTTTCAGCACAGAATACGTAGTTGACAATGTCGTCTGTTATTCCTGGTTGTGCTAGTCTCAAATGTTTTACAACAATAAAGTGGTATTGATCTGATTTTGATTTGAAAACTGTTAAATGAAAATTTGTATACTTTGCCAATTTTAATGTAGGTCCCCCTCTACAAGTTTAGAGGCCCAACAATTCTAATTGATTTGAATATCAAAACAAGGAATATGTTTTTATGAATCCAAAGATAAAATTCATATGAAATATTAAGATTAGGTTTTTAACTTCTTTTTGAACAAACTCTTATTAAGTTGGAAAAAGTATCAGTTGATGGTTTAAAAAAATGTACCTGTTTACAATGTGCTGGCCCAAGTAACTAACAAAGCGAGCAGTCTATCATCAACAAAGTAATCCCATAATGTAGACACCCTTGACAAGAACAAAAAGATGCAATACATAAAATGTATAACAAAGAGAACAATTTACAACCAACTAATCCTAAACTGCAAGCAGCCCATTCTAAATCCATGTAAAAAGATCTAAAACCTACAACAAAGTGGACAATCGACAACTAACTGATCTCAAACTGCAAGCCCAAGCTTAACGAATATAAAAAATTGAAAACCTACAACAAGGCAGACAATCGCCAACAAACTAATCCCCAGTGAGGCCTCACTGTATACCCTCTCAACAAGAATAAATCCATCCAACAGAGGACGACCAACACCTTATTTAAATCAGAATTAGCTACATCACAACCACAACCAATATCATCAAACAAACAACAACAACAATACCAACAACTCAGGATCCTAACCAGCACAGTGTAAACCATGTCATTCAAAGAAGATACATAATTTTTATAATACCTCCCAGTCTAGCCAAATGTAATGTTCAAAGCTCAAATTCAAATCTTTGATTTAATAAGTAAACCATTTATTGTCACAAAACATAAAAGTAGCACTGCCAGTAAAACTCGTGACATCATCGAGTGTGAGAGGAATTAAAAATTGTTTTGCAAACTTATATTGGTATTTATTTAACAAACTAACTAAAATAACACAAATCATTACAGTGAACAATTAAAGTCATTTACCACAATTCCTGTAACCATAATTTAACCATTACTTGTCTAAAAAGTTATAAGTATTTTTTCAAAACACTTGCTCTTTTATTTTTATGTGAGAAAAAATCTATACAAATAGAGAACTCTTAATAATTTATGTTTTTTAGTATTTTTTGTGAGTGAATTATTTTAATATTCCATAAAATTTACATTAATATTTCAAAAGAGGCCCTGGATTTTTCTTGGGGCGCAAACTCACAAATTAGCATGGCCCTCGAATTTAGAGTCGAGGACAAACAATATTAAATGGTTAGAACCAAATATTTGTTAATGCATAAAACAAACACTTCATCCACCCACCTTGCGAAGAAACTGCGAAGAACTCCTTTTCAGGTCTTCTATTAGAAGATATTTAACTTTTATTGCAGGTATGAAGGTATGCCTAGCAAATGCCTAAACGTCTTTTCACATAACTCCCTATCTACCTAACTCCCTGCTCTTTAACTCCATAGCTAGATAGAGCCCCTACATACCTACTCCCTACACTTACCTACCTACTTATCTTACTTTTCACCTAACTCCCTATCTACCAAACTCCCTACTCTTTGACTCCCTATAACTAGAACCCCTAACTGACTCCCTACAGTTACCTACCTACAAATCCTTATTTTTCACCTAACTCCCTATCTACCACACCCCCTACTCTTTAACTCCCTAACTAGAGTCCCTAACTAACTGACTCCCTAAAATTACCTACCTACACCTTCATACCTATGTGGTAAATATCTGAAAAATAAAAAAATTAAGATGTCAGATAGAAAATGAAATAAAGAGAAACTAATGACAAGTAATGGAACTGTTTTCTGCTGTATATATACCATAGAAATTTTGAGTAATGCTGCAAGAACTTAAAGTTAACCATTATTTTTCCTGGAATATATAAATTTTAAATTTCATTCTAAATAATTTATTTTCTGTATGGTATTGATTATGACTAATGACTAAAAAATAATCCACAAATGTAGAAACATTTTGAATCTTGAAGATGGATCTGAAAAAAAAACTCTAAGAATAAAAATAAATCTACAGATAATTTAAAATAACGAAAATTTCCCTTCCCCCAAACTTTCAACTTCCTAGTTCCTAAAAACAAATAATTTTTCCATGCAGAAAGAAAAATCTTGAATCTGAAAAAAAAAACTAGAAATTGAAATAAAGCTCGTAATTCAAACAAGTCCCTATCACTAACCTGAAACTTTCTATAGGTTGTGGTCCCTATACTACCACTAGAAACCTATCATGTCTTCTTTTCTTCGTTTTTTTCCTTCCATGTAACTCACTGAAAAAAGCACATAGTAGGACAGAAATATTTGGTTCTCTCTCTAGGAAATCTGCTTTGGAATGAGGTGCTACAAAATGCCACTTACAAAATACTTGGACCGCCATCCGTGGCAGGAGGCTCACCGTTTGTGAGTTCCTGTAACACAGAAAAGAAAATGACATAAGTTTTAGCATTTCAGTCGGTTATGGTTGTGAATACACATATTAATAATAACCCCTTACTGCAGCAGACCTGCATAATCAGCGAATTTAAAATGCCTAAATAAATCATTTAGACAGAGCCTTGAATCAAGTGAAATAAACTTAAATCCTAAATGAGCATACTGCAATTTTCTCCAAAAGAAAAACATGAAAAATGAGTATGCAGGTTTGGTGCTAAGGAAATGTGAAATTAAGAGATATTTTGCAATAATCTAGTAGATGTCAACTAGATGAAGCACCATAACAAGTTCTATTCAGATACGTCGAGAAATAAGCGAGATTTAGAATTTTATTTATTTCCCATAAGGTTGACATTGGGACAACGTACTGTGTTGACTACTCTCAGTATCTTGGTAACCAATAGACATAGAGCGATGTTTCAAGATACCAAATTTTTTTTCAAGCTGAATTCAATGGTCCAATCCAGAATTTGTTCAATGTTATTTTTTATGTCAAAAATCCCAAAAACCCATTTTTGAGGGACTTATCAACCCTTACCCCCCTTTACCATGGACCGATCGAGCTGGTTTACGAACGTGTCCGAATAATTACTACTTAGATTGTCAGTACCAAATTTCCTTAGTATTGGACGATTTTTATAAGAGTTATCGTGCTCACAAACTCATACACACACACACACACACACACACACACACATATATATATATATATATATATATATATATATATATATATATATATATATATATATATATATTATATATATAATAATGAATGTGTTTTAGCGAATTTCCCCTATAGGGAAGAAGCTATTACCGTAGGTCTCATGGTAAGACTTAAGCTCGGGACCACTATAACTTTTCGTTTTGGGGCCCCCAGAAGCAAAAAACACTATTCGTTTGAATTTATATATATATATATATATATATATGTCGTAGCCACATGCTGTAATTGGGCACTTCATGAAGTGTCCAGCGCTAACCGGACACTTCATGAAGTGCCCAGCTCGCCTGGGCACATAGTGTAATTGAATAGTTTCATTAAAAATTACAGTATGTGACCAACAAAACTGGGCACTTCATGAAGTGCCCAACGCTCGGTGGGCACATGCTGTAATTATTTCTTTTACACTGGACACTTTATGTGTCCAGTTCAGATGCTGGACGCTTGATGTAAACACGTAACACTGCTGTTTATGTTGCTGTTGGTAGTATCCGATGTATTATTTTCAATGATACAAAATGCAATTATTTAAAAATAATTTTGTAACACATTAAGAATAAGATTGTCTTCCACTAAACCAGACAATAATTCTTGCCTGTATCGTGGTTTCTTCTATGTTTTCTAAATTAGACTGGCTACACATAATTATTAAAATTATTATTATTGAAACAACAAACGGTTGTTTAAATAATAATATTAATAGTGATGCGTAGCCAAAAATAACTCAGAAAACACAAACCAGACAATTCAGTCAATTTAAATGTTATGCTTTAATAAAATAAAATACATGAAACACTTAACCTATTACAATTTATATGTAAAATAACACGTAAATATTAACATCAACCTATGTTTTCATGTTTTAATTTATTAACTTCTTACTCAGTCACCCTTTATAAACTTATAATAGATTAAAATATAGCATGGTAAAATAAACTTTTACAAAAAGTCTTAAGAGTCTTTGAAAAAATAATAAAAACAATTCTTTAGTTTCTTATTGTTATATAAATTGAAAACATTTAATTTAAATAAAATTTCACTATTTAGTTTTTTTGCAATTTTATTAACATTGACGACAATTTAGGTTTAAGTTTTTTTTATGTCAGTATGAATGAATTAACATACAACATCATTACATCAAGCCTTTTCTATGTAATTATTTTTATTTGTTTATAGAATATTAAAAAAAAACGTGTGTCCTGTTTACTTGAAAGCTTTTCAAAAATATGCCTTTTATTATATTGCTACTGACATAAGTAGCTTAAAAATCTAAGTTTATATTATTAACTCAAATATTTGGAAATTAATATGAAGAATTGTCTAAAGGGATAACCTATGAATGTTAAACGTTTTTCAAAAGTTAGCGGTTACTAGAAAATACTAGCGTTTCGGTTTTACTTGTTATTAATCTTTTTGATAGCGCATTACCTATACTGTAGAATAGAATATCATTATTTGTCTTTATTCACAAGTACATTGTGTAATGGACTTCGTCTGAACAAATAGATTATTTTTATATGCAATAATATAAAACTATAATATAATATACAATAATATAATATTTTATACTATTGTTTGATTTTACAACTATTTGAAACCAACAATATTTGTATTAAACTTTAAACCAAGTATAAGTGTTTATGTTTTATCCTGGATTCAGATTGTTAACTGTTTATTTTAGTCTGAACTCAACTCATACAGCAACAGATTAGATTCATTGTCCAAATATAACGTAGACTAATTATATTTTCGGTATGCAACTAAAACCGATGTTAAAATATTTTGATTTGAATAAATAAATAATAAATATTAAAAGGTTTAATAGCAAACAGTAACATTGGCTACTTTAACACGAACATTGGGATTTAATGTACACATTAGGATTGGCTTTGACAAAGATTTAAAATCGACTGCTCAACATGCCTCAATAGTTACATCATGTGTCCAATGAGCGTTGGACACTTCATGAAGTGTCCAGATTCGTTGGGCAGATGCTGTAATTTTGATCGAAATAATCGAGTTACACTATGTGCCCAGGCGCGCTGGGCACTTCATGAAGTGCCCGGGCTGCGTTGGGCTCTTCATGAAGTGCCCAATTACAGCAAGTGGCTACGACATATCGGATCGAAAGATCGGACCATTTTTGCAGCCGCTATCGTGCTAACAGACACATAGATATATATATATATATCTATGTGTCTGTTAGCACGATAGCGGCTGCAAAAATGGTCCGATCTTTATGAAATTTGGTACGGACGTGTAAAGTGGTAATCAATTGGACGAGTTCGTGAACCAGCCCGATCGGACCACCGGAAGGGGGGGGTAAAGGGGGATAAACTCCCCAAAAATGGGTTTTTTTGAATTTTTTACATAGAAAAATAAAATTTATCGAATTTTTGTGGGCACCATTGAATTCAGCTCAAAAAAACAAACAATTTGGTATTTTGAAACACTGCTCTATGTCCATTGGTTACCGAGATATTGAAAGTGGTAAACACAGTACGTTGTCCCAATGTTAACCTTATGGGAAATAAGTAAAATTCTATATCTCGCTTATTTCTCAACATATCTCAATAAAACTTGGTAAATAGCTTCTTCTAGTTCAGATCTACTAAATATTGAATTAAAACCACCCAGTTTTAATATACCTGTAGCAGCACACCTGCATACTCATTCCCCATGTTATTCTTATGGAGCTTACAAAAACATGTCAAATCTCGCTATGTTGGATTGAGATATGTTGTTTTGCATTTGAAATTCGCTGAGTATGCAGGTCTGCTGCAACGGGGGTATTTGGCTTTGTTGTGCCCCCTACCAAACAAGGGCACAAAAAATTAATGTTTTTAGCATCTGGGGGCCCCAAAACGAACAGTTATCATGGTCTCAGGTGTAGATGGTTACCTTGAGACCCACGGTACAATAATAATTGCCTCTTTTCCCAATAGGGGAAATTCGCTAACACTTTATAGCTTACTTATTGATGAAACATGTTGATGTAACTAGGTATGTGGTTTTATCTAGTTGAGATCTAGGTACTAAATTACACGAAATCCCCCATTTTCACATTTCCGTGGCAGCAAACCTACATACTCTTTCTCCGTGTTTTTTATGGAGAATATTTATGCAAGCTCACGTACAGACATACATAGATTTTATTTTATGTGGGGCTTCGTCTGTTATTTACTGATGATATGAAATTACTCGACTATGCAGACCTGGTGTAGTTTGAGAATTTGTAATTACTGTAGTTGTATTTTTTATCAAATTATAATATCAATTAATTACAACTTTGAAAACGGTTGAGTTCGAACAGCTAAACTGATCTTAATGACTGGATCGTCGTTTGACGCACGAGATCATGGTCTAAAATGTCTATAGGATGTGTTCATTTTTAGGTTGATAGTGTTCTTGGCCCCAAAAAGTTAGACACAAGTCAGAATCGGTCGTAAAATCAGATCAAAACTATCGGGACATCCCAATTTTTGGGTGTAACACGTCTTATTTTCCTGGGTGATCTTCGGTCGTCTAACCAAATAACGTAAGCGCTATACCAATACGATTTTAGGTTTTGCAAAATATAGAGTCAAGGGGTCGCCACGCGCCACTGGTATGGTTATCGAAAGACGAGAATGGCCGTTAAACACGTTGTTATGTATTTGTTAATTTTATGTTTATCACATCGTAAACGTAGAGTGTTATTGTTTCATTAATAGTTCTCAATTACAGTAGGCCTGGTTTTAAATTACAGTATTCTCAAACTGATCAGGCCTGTTACTGTCAGACAAGGAAAAAGATTTCTTTTTCTTTTTCAAAGTATTTGTGGGGCCTCACTCACACAACCGCTCACGTACATACACACAATGCAATATCAGCTGTGTGACCGGAAATAGAACGCGTATCCCATCAGTCAAAAATTCTAGGAAAAACTGTAGCGTCCCCCCTCCAGATCACCGGCAGTCCGCCCCGCCGCGGCCGGTTGGACAGTCTCAGTTGGCGTATGATTCCGCCGGGTGAAGTACTTTTGCGTCGCGCCTCTTTTCTCTCTCGAGTGCCTAGAACTGTTTTTAGCCGGACGTATAAAAATTATAAAACGTTACCTTTTGTAACTTACGCATTATCGGCGAAATACTCTCGTTACGACGAAGAAAATGATGTTCGAGTTGGAACGGTATTTTACTGTGTTTCCCGCCGCCGCGTGCCGGCACGTCGCGAGTGTTCGGTACGGGGAAAGTGGTGTTCCATACCAGTGTCAGTGTCAAGTGTGGTGTAGTGTTGGTGCCATAGTCAGTGAATCCCCCAGAAGAGTACACTCTCCCCACACATCTACAACAGCTTTGTCCGGGACGGCCGCCCATGGTCACCCACCCTGCCCCTCCAGCCGCCCATGTCCCTGGTGCCCCTTTCGGTTACTGGATTAAATTTCTTCTCCCTCGGAGTCTCAGTGAGTAATATTTTCTTCTTTATGTCCCATTTTCCCTCAATCCGTATCGGATGTCAGCGAACATCAACATTAACGGACATAATTCATTAAAATCCCAACGGACAATTCAACACTACTGTATTAAAAATGAACGTATTCGCGCGTCTGTCTTAAAAACTCCCTTTTAAAATCCTTATAAATTAACTGATTCGTCGATTTAAACTTTATTATAAATTATATCATATAGAGTAATTATTTTAAGCTCGCCATCTTGATCTCATTTCGCCCCCAAAACAGCGTCAGCTCTTGTTTCCCCCTCCAAATCAAAGTCAGCGTTGTATTCAAATTTTTGGCGGCGAGGACACGCCATTGGTCGACAGATCACGTGGTCACCCCCCTCATGCTCCGACCATTGTTGCATTTAACCCCCCTCCTCTCCACCACCAGCTCAGCTGGCGGTGCAACGTCACTCTTCCCGTCGTCTGTTACGGAATCAAAGTAAACAATCCAAAAGTCGCGTTCTCTACATTGACATAGATCTGTTTTATGTTTTGGAATTATTTATTCCGAGTACTTATTTCCATAACTCATCTCGCTCGTAAACAAAAATAGTTTTCCCCAGTGTAAAATGCTGCTTTCTAACGCAATAGTTGTAACAGAATAATAAGACAACAGAAGAACGTTGTCGAATTATTTTGTCTATCCTATTTTTCAATAATATTTATTATAGAAAAGTTTTTGAATAAAATGAAAACGTTAACCAGACAGCTTATCACAGTAGGCCTGCCTTTATATTTTCCGAAAATATATTTCCTCTACATTGCCGTTTATCAAATTTAATATTTAGTTTAGATAAAAGCATTTTACTTCAATGGCCTAACCTTAGGAATTTCTAACAATTTTGAAATTCATACTAATAAAAATTCTTCGCAGGATTTGCTTAGTAATTTAATGATTATTTCGATTTTAGATTATTTAATGATTTTTTTAATCAAACATAAAGAATTGACTTTTTTAATTCGTGTTTTTAGTAATATAACTAACAGTGTAAACTAAACAATATTAGTTAAAAATTATTTGAAAACAGTGCTGATAACGTAATTGACTGGACACTGGAATAAAGTGGACTGCAAATTTTTAACAGCTTTTTTTACGTTTCTACAGTGTTTTGATTAAGAATGTTTTTACTGCCGCGCGCTCGCTCCGCCGCTAACCTTCTTTCGATAATAAGGGTATAGAAATGAGCACCTCATAGGTTTGAAAGTTAACAAGAACATGTTTTAAAATAAGCCATGTCTTATAGGTTTTGAAAAATGTAAGGCCTATTATAACTACTGTATTAGCATAGAAATATTCAATTAAAATTCTGCTATTTTTATTCTAGACCATCCGTTGGCCGTTGTCGTTGAGCAGGAATTTAAAAATGCCCGAAGTCTGTTTTTTGGTCAATGATAAGGTCAAAGAAACTTTATGAATAGGATAAAATTAAATTAAATATAAGAGAAACAATATGATAAAATACAGTTAAAATAAGCCCTCGGTGTATTACAACAACAGCAAAATTAAACAACAATAATTTACGATTACCACCTACAAAATGTAAAAACATTAGGCCTAGGCCTACATTAATTTTTTTAACAAACAAACGAAAAAATTAATAAGCATATAACAATAAAAATCAAAAGGCGTTTTATAAAGTTGTTTTAGGTTTTGAAAAATTCATAACTGAGTCCTGTGTGTGACCATTTTTTTTCTGCGATCTCTTGCCTATTAGCTGCTGCTGGTTAGTTTTCATAAAAACATTTCACTATAAACTGTATTTCATTTATGTCTACTACCATTATGTTAATAAACTGTCAACTACCGTACTGTACTTATAAAATAAATCAATTGTCTTATTAAATCAATCTTTCAGCGGTTATCTATTTTACGCGGTATTGTTGGTGACTCTGTTTCAATATGATTTGACTCATGCGGTGAACTTCCTATTTCCGGTTTAAACCACTAATTTTCAGAAAATGGCGGCCCATATATTACACTTCATTCAAGGCCTATTACAACGACAAAAGTTCCGTCTTAACGTTTCGTAAAGCTCGAATGTCCTATTTGTTAAATTTATCCGACACAAAACCCAAGAGAGAATTTTATATAACAGTAAAATACATAAAAACATTACAGGCGCATGAATACAATAAAGAAGTCCTAATTTTCATCGTCATTGCAATCTAAGTAGGACTAGATGCGAAATTTACGATTGAAAATATAATATCTAAACTATTTTTATGTTTATTACCTCTGTATATTTCCTTATAGACGTCTGAGATGTATTTAAAACACATGAAATAAGTTCACACCGCACTAAATACGAACTATCGCACTAAAAATTTCACTGATTAAACCGAAAATCACTCCCGCACATTAAGATCACCAATAATGGAATAAAAGCGGAAGAGAAAATTCTTCTCTCTTCTCTTTCCGTTTGGCGCCTTTCAATCAGCTGTGCGCTGGTCACTTGATAACATGTTTGTTGACGTTGTGCGGGCATTCTGTACACAACTAGCTTGCTTCAAATTATTTATCATTACTATGAAATAATATTACTTTATTACTGGCCTACTACAAAATCACCACAATGTAAAGTTTTTATTTGTTTTTAAATAAAGAAATCTGCATTCATATATAATATTATCGATTTTATCGTAAAAAAACTCTCTTAAATCGTACATTTTTGTGAGTTATTTTAATTGTTTCTTTATTTAAAGCTATACATTTTTGGATACTGTATGAATAATCGACCAATCACCTATAAACTAAACTATAACTCACCCACCGACCAATAAACTATGGACCAATCAAAGAAAACAAACAAAATGAATGTTAAATGTAACATCTTCACTGAAATCTTCGACTGCACGCACTGACCTATCTGACTGACTGACGCTTACTGACCATGGTCTTACGTGGTCGCAAGACCATGTTGAAATTTGTGCAGTCAGAAGATTTCAGTGAAGATGTAATTTTATCCAGTGTGGGGACACCACCAGAGACCATCTCTCCATGTTTGATTGTTTAATGGTTGGGTTTAAGTTGGAGGACTAGAAAATCATTAAAAGTGAAATGTTAACAGTAATTTAAGTGGGATTGAGATAGGGTTACTATTTTCGAAGGAGATTTCACTAAAATAAATAGGAAAAATTATTTTAATCTGCCTGTTCATCTGTTATGGAATGACCGAACAACGAAAATATTAGCTATATACTGTACGTTTATTTTTACCATAATATTTCAGTTTTTGCACTGAATTCCAGATAACCCGTCATTTTACTTCACACGCTCATCAAGTCGGATGTTCCACAAAACGATTCGACCCTAAATAATATATTACTGTATTGTAAGAAATATTTAATAAGCACATTTTATTTTAGCCTGGATGTTTTGAAACAGCTATTCTTAAATTGTAAGGGAGATTATGGCAGTTTTGTAATAACCTCCAAAAATATAGAATTATACAATGGTTCCATTTATTTACGGCCGAACGAAAATTAAATGTTTCTTCCGCCGCGGTCAACGTCTGCCTATGTTTATCATTTTTTGGGGCTACAAGTAAATTTTAATTACAATTTGTGATTGTTAGGATACTGGAAAAATTTATATGTTAAACACTCATCTTCCGCTTCGGACGGAAGATACAGTTCCAAAAACAAATTCTCAATTATTAATTAATTTAGGCAACAAACTGAAACCAATATTTTGACTAATTATTACTCAAATTCGACAATTTTGACAAAAACATGCTCTAATTTAAAGGAATTGTAGTGAGTAACATGAATAAGGTACTTTTTTTACACAAGACAATATAAAATATGTGTGTAAAAGAATCATTTTTTATACTGCTAGTATTCAACCAGCTATTTTTTTGAAGAGGCAAACTTATGGTCTTTCGTAGTTCGTGATTTTTCCAAGCATAGTTTTCTGATCGGAATCATATGAGAGATCTTGCATAAAATTAGCATTGTTCTTATGGAGTTGGAGTTATGGAGTGAATCCAATACAGCAACCGATTCCAACCTACTCTTAAGATAGCTTATTGAAAATAATAATGTCTTTATTGTTTCGACAGTAATTTTATATTGCAGGAAAAATATTTTGTATACATATGTATTAGCTGTGAAGCAAAATTTGGAAAATGACATATCAGCGTTTATCCCCCCCCCCATGCACATCATCCTACGGTCATTTCTATTCTGGACCCCTCCCCCTATTTCAAATGACGTAATTTATGGACGGTCCCTTATTTCCTAATTCCATGAATACAAACATGACATGTTTTTATCTATGCTAATTCCCAATAATTGAAATAAACGAACCTGGACGGTCTACACGTGGACGTTTTGAAGGGTCCCCAAACAATCACCCATCCCTGAATATGCATGATGTGAATTTAGAACCCAAGACACATTTCAGTTTTTTAATATACAATACTGTTATACAAGTAAGGATCATTACCTTGCAAAATTGGTTCACATTAATTTGTTTAAAGGTTCAGTCTACAGGTTACTTCATATTATATTCGTATATTTTAGTATTTTTTCTGAGTGGGTGGCAGCATTGGAATTGATGAAGTGAATATTTTTTATTGAAAATCATATGCTTGCCAATTCACGATTCATTTTATTATTGTGCTGTACTGTATTGTTTCTCTTGGTTGGTTACTCGATTTATGTGGTGAGTTATAATATCATCGATAATTTTGTTGTAAATTATTATATTCCGCTTTCATACTACTCTGTCTAGGCCAAGTTGGCGAATTGTTCCATTGTTTGTCCAAATTTATTTGTAAATTTTGCTATATTATACCTTGAACTTGTTTCTGCTGCAGGAGCCTAGCAGCAGTCCACGATTATTGTGAAGTTAATAATTATCATTCCAAGCCTAGGCCTAGTTCAATATTATAAAAGGTATATTATTTACAAAAAGTTTGTTATTTAACATTAGGGCCTACTATAGATTTCCATCCTAAACATAGTCTGCTAAGTATGTTGTTCCATTCCTCTCATGTTCCACCTCTTGTTGAATCTAGGCCTATTAAGAATTGGAGGCATTTCAGTTGAAGGAAGATATAGGTAGGTAGGGTTATCTTACTAGATATTTCTGAGACCAACCTAGGACAGTTTGAAGTGCGGTCATACAAGTCTTCACCTTTCGTGTAGGGCCATATCACATGGTCGAGTAGAAGGGCGAGCTAGATACCATTTTTGGATAGAGAAAGAAGAGGTTGGAGTAAAGGCATTTGGGCATCGGTATTGGGTTGGTAAACTCACAGTCTGTCAGTGGTGGAGGTCGGTGTTAGGGCTTAATTTGTTTATGAGCTCTGTAGCCTAACTCATAAACAAAATGACTGCTTCAAGCTATGGTGGCACTGCAGCTTGAGTCGGTCATTTTATTTTTGAGTTACAGGGCTTAATACAGCTCCTATCGACCTCCACCACTCACTGACAGACAGGGTTTAACTTAAGCTGCTGTCGCATTTGTCGCAAAATGCGAAATGCACCACGAAAATGCGACAATATTCGGACAGGTTGTCGCCTTTTTGCTACAAAGTAAAGAATGGGAATTATTTAACTTTATTGCAGAAAATCTGGTTTTAACCGATACAAACCTCAATAAAAGTCCATTTACTTCCACAAATTACTTTGCATTAGGCCTACTTTGAAATAAAATAAGAGTTAATTATGGAATGTAGTCTGCAACGTAACCCTCGATCAGATGCCGCGTCAATAAGATCCACAGTTAAAAAGAAGAATAGGTAGACACATCGACATAGAGAACATATAGACGTGCTTTACGTTCTCTGTGCCACAGATGAAGAACTTCATCTGTGTCTGTGCTAAAGAGCAGTTGGCGCGCACTCTGTAGTGGCCGAGTCGCCTAGTCTAGCCGAGCGGTGGTGAATGCGAGAATGTGGAGGGCTAGTTCGCCACCAATTGGAATGATATGGAGTCGAATAATCAATATAGTAATTTGATAATTCTAGTTTCAAGTCATGAGTACCCTATTTAAGGGGCAAGAAACGTTGCCATGGATTATGCGGGGATTTTGAAAGATACTGCCGTGTAAAACTGGGGATTTTCGAAACTCACCGTAGGTAAAATCTCATGGCCAGTCTGGCAACAGGCGAAAACAGACGTCACGAAACCTCGAAAACGTGATACGAGAGTGACAGACTGTTAATGAGTCTATCTACCCATTTATTGCCAGTGCCCCAATGCCTCTACCCCTCCCTACTTCTTTTTTCATAGGCCTAAATGTTACTTAACGTCGGTGAAGAATTAGTAGCCTACTGCCTATCTGTCAAAAGTTCGAAAATTGAGTTTTTGGTATTCAAGTAACCATAGTGAAATTCCGCACGTAATGGTGGTCCTAGTTCACCATAAATCTGAGGTAAAGCGTTAGTATAGCACTCTTCCAATAGGCCTACCGCACAAGAGATTGAAATGGAAAAACCGCCCATTTCCTTTGTTATTAGTACGTTTTTGATGTGACTAAGCAGGTCGGCCATGTTGCTAAAACAGTTTTTCTCTCCTTTAAGTTTGGGATTTGTAATTTAGGCGGTATTAATTATTCACTGACGTTAAGTTATACTTGAAAAAAAACATTATTGCTTGACTACGCTTAGGCCATTTTCTTTGATGTAAACATGCATGATGTCATATGAATTTTGAACCTAAAACACATTTCAATGTCCCCCAAAAAACACAATAAAACCATACAACATAAACGTAACATATTTACGTACATAGGCTACATGGTTCGT
Organism: Flexamia atlantica; assembly: GCA_035578135.1. Classification (NCBI taxonomy): domain Eukaryota; kingdom Metazoa; phylum Arthropoda; class Insecta; order Hemiptera; family Cicadellidae; genus Flexamia; species Flexamia atlantica. The sequence goes on along the minus strand of JAQJVK010000011.1, from coordinate 41,821,160 downwards.
AAAACGTACATAACGTACATACTACAACATAACATATTTTCAACAAAACCATTAGAATCATATGCACATACATCACATAGGCCCAGGGTAATTTTTTTTGTAACAGCAATTTTAAACTTCCTCAATTCTAAACATCTTGAAGGTTTGTTTTAAGATTTAGGCTATAACTTTACAGCATGGTTGAATGACGTCTTAATCATAAATAGTGTTTTTAATTTGTCGCTAAAACGTTTTATTTTTCAGGAGCATTGAAGAGTGTATGGCAGAATGGCAGATTCACGAGACTTGTTGGAAATGCGGCTCAAGAGGTTTCTTCATTACGGAAGTGAGCTGCCCATCTACAAGCCGGGAGACAGATTTTTCCACAAGAATTACTCGGTCGAAAACATCCCTTCCTTGGTAAAACTAGTCGGTGAGGAGGATCCAGAGAGAGTGGTGGATATTATTGTCAAGGTTTGTGGGATATTTAATCGGAATCATGTAGTTGAGATGTTAATTATGTTTTTGGGTGTGTTGGGACAGTTAGTGTCTTTGGACTGCGGTTCATCAGGACAAAGGTTTTATTTCCTTGAATGGACAAACCATTTTTTAGGGATTTGGATTGCTTTCTCCTCATGCTTTTTAGTAGCCTATATCGTAAGCAAATACACTTGACAAATAAATATTGGTGAAAGTAAAATCCTCTTTGGGTGGCCAAACTAAAGAAATAACCTAACTTATTAGGCCTATTTATTATTTAGTTCAAAGCTCTCGACAGACTAAGCCCATTGCAGGTGACAGGGGTCATAAACCCCCACAAATTTAATGCTAGAACTTAATAAGTTGAATAAATAAAATGGTTGCGTTAACAGGATTATGAAAAAAAATAACTTGAGGACGAACTGCCAATTTTAATTGCTTAAAGTATATCAAGCATTATTTTATCCTAACTGTAGAACAATGCCTTTTATAATATTATCAAATAAAAAACCATAACATAAAAAGTTTACAACCAATAGTTACTTTAACAAAGTCATAAATATTTAATTACAATCAGTAAACAAAAGTTCATGAGTTAGTTTATTAAATTTATCGTATCTACATTTATTGTCAGTCCTCAATAACATTTATCTACATTACAATCTACATTTTATTGTTGACAAATAACACAGGCTATTGTGCTTGTGAAGGATAAGCTTAAGTACAGTGCAGGGAAAAAGAGTCTTGATTTATTTATAGAGGAAATAGAGTGTCCAATCTAATTTTGCTGTACGTTAACACTCTTAGTACCTAAAACTAAATAATTTTTTAATTTTCCGATGTCAACAACTGCGGTCTCAATATTTTTACACTTTACACCAGCATATTACACTTTTTTTTATATAAAATCCTATTTTATTAAAATAGGAGTAGGTTGACAGAAGCTGAAACGAGACGTATAATAAATATGTAATCTACTGCTAATAAGTAGAAAAAAACTGCTAGTAGATTTAAAGGAGCAATAAGTTTGATGACAATGATGAAGTTCTTTGTTAGAGCCTAATAGAATTTATGCCTAATCATTCTTTCATGCTCAAGTTGGTATTAAAAAATAAATATTGTACGATCCAATCTGGTTGACTAATAGCCAGATTAGTCTTATCTCTTTATCTCTCGACAAGCCAAGCCCCCAACACAGCAGCGTCAGTAAACAAATAATTACTTGTGGTGTTTTTGTGAACATGTGGTTTTGTTTGTATAACCTACTATCAACTCATTATTATTACTTTCTTGAAATTGCAACATCATATACATCAAACCGTGTGAAAATGTATAATTTCTTGGCCTCAGTATCGAGTCAGCGACAATCTTTAGCCGCCAACAAACCTCCCTATTAGTACAAAATATGTTATTCCTTGTATATTGTGCAATCTATGGGACTTAGGTGCAGTGTACGTACTGAATGTTTGAAGTTTTGATGACACAGAAGTTTGAAAACTAATAGGGAAAGTTATTAGTGGCTGGAGACGTGTTGTCACTGACAAACTTGGACTAAAAATAATACATACTAGTAAACCTGTTGCTCGAAATCGAGCAATTGTTATATATTGATTTCAAAATAAAAATAATTATGGTTCAATATTCTAGAACTATTTTATTAATTATATGGTCAAACTTCCTGTTATTCTGAAATTTTTTACAAAAGCTTTTTAAAACTATATTTTTTTTGTACTCAGTCATCTTTAAGGAGATGTCCATGTTTCGCGGCCTTAAGTAGCGTATGACCCGTCTTAATCTCAAACCGAACTAAAATGGTTCAATAAATCTACTTATAATCAATGTTAAGTATGTTTCTTTTTCTTTTATTTATATTTATATTTATAGAATTTATACATAAGAATTTATTTCTCCTTTAAATATTTTTCTTTGGAATATAATCATATGCAAATATTAAGATCTTCACACATGTGATTCAAAATAAATGTTTTTAAAACTGAATTCTGACCTTAAGTATGTATTAGGATAATAGTTTATTTATTTACATCTTCCATCAACTGGGTTTCAATTCCATTAACATCATATGGCTTTGCTGAAAAACTTTGTTTGCTCCAATCAGCTGCTTTATTTGAAATTTCTATTCCCATGTTAAATCTTATGGACTAATACGAAACTTTAAGGGCATCTAGGGCTCTTCCCTTTAGACAAACCTTTTTAAATTTTATTTCCTGCAAAACTTCACGCCAAGCTCTTTCCAATGACACCAAAAACATGAAAATCGGTTCAGTAGTTTAGGAGGAGTCTTTGTAACAAAAAAACTGCTCGTGTATTAAATAAGTATAGATGAGATGTATGCTTTAATTTGAAGTAATTAATAATATGAAAGGTGTCAAACATTTATTATTGCAGTAATAGGTTCCAGAACACCATATATTAAATGCTCGACGCCCAACACAGAGTTATTAGAAAATTGTAATATTTCTTACATTTGGTAAATTGTGTAGTAATTGAACCACCACCACTGTAAAAAACAGCTTTCCAAGAAGCTTGTTAGCTATGCTCAATAGACATTAGTAAAAATCAAGCTTAGAATATAAAAAAATTGACTGAGCTGAAACATTAAAAATAGGGATTTTTCTTAGATTAGCCATCACTGGTTAGCCTCAAAAACCTCCCTGAAAAGTTCCTGAAAAACAAAACCAAGTCCAACTAAAACATTTCATTTAATAATTTCAGCTGAGATTTAGCAGACAATTTGATGAGTTAGGAGTTTTCGCCGCCCGCCCTCCGCCCTATTTCGTGCACTCTACTGTAGTATTTAACACACAGCTTTGGCAGACTTGAACAAAAACATAGTCAAAAACAGAGAACTATAAAAACAGTCAAAACCTCTAATTTTTCACTAAAGCCCTAATTGTATGTGAGATTCAGTAGTTTTTACCACTTTAACTGTTTGAGGTCTAACAATATTTTTTGTCTAGGTCTGTGAGTACTAATCTTGTTATGTTCTAGGGACCTGTTTCTTCCAGCTGAAGACAGGATCAGATCCCAGTGATGGCAAATGCCCGCAAAAATAATAATAATTTTTTATACCTCGAACAGGTTTTTATGTGTTAAGTGGCTGTTATACCTAGATAAGATGCTTCTCATAAAATCTGTTTACATTGTGGTGATTCAAATACGAGGCTACATATTTTACGAAATTTTGTTAAAATTATGATTTTCTAACAACTCTTTAATGTTCAGCATTGCACATTATCTGCAAGCTAGTGTGCCTAAAAATGTATTTCACCAAATAATTTTGACTGTTACAGGTTAAGAAAGACGAAACTTCACTCTGGCCGGATTCGATAACTTTCGCTTTGGCGTTCTGTGCCAACCAGAGGAATCCGAACCTGAGTGGTGCGGCTTATAAAGTTATCAGACAGGTGTGCAAAACCGCCAGAGATATCATTCTCTTTGTCAAATTTTGGAGAGATTTAAGGGAGTCCAAAGGTGAGCAAATTAGTCTTAAAATCTCAAAAATGGTGTTTTAAAATATTTATTATGTTGCCTCTCAAAAGTAAGACTAAATGATTATTTATTAATTATTGTAAGTGTAATACTAAAGTTTTATAGATTATTCTTCTTATCCTTTGAGCGGGTGCCTGCTGAGTTTTCCTCTGCACTTGTTTTTTAATAAAATAAATAGGCATAATGGGTGTCGGCAGTCGTGTCTAGCTCTGTACCTCACACCCCTCATTCCAGGAATCCCCTAAAGCTATTTATACCCCCCACCCCCTAGGTACCTTTTTATTTGCCATATGTCAGTTTGTGGAGCGCCCTATCCCGTAACACAGACAGTGAAACCTACTTTATACTAGAAATTACTTACTATGTTCAGTTGAAATATAAGTCGAACAATTAATGATATCAATGATGGAATTTGATTCCTAATGAAGATTGTCAATATTTATGTATAATATTTCGTTATTAAATAAGTAAAATGGGTTAAATTTGTGCGATATAATGTTGCGGAGTTAAACTCCCCATGTACCCTCTGCTGTGTTGTCGGTGGAGCACCTGATCCAGGGTCAAGAGTCAAACATACTGTTTCTAAACTTCTTTAAAGTAAGTCCATATTTAAACATGATATTTTTCATCATTCGAGGCCTTTAGCTTCACCCGTAGGCTATCATCTGCATTATGTTTTGAAAGTTTATATTTCTCGCAGGTGGGGGGAACGGTTTCAAGAGAGCGATCGCCCAGTGGTACTTGGTCTGGATGCCGTTTGATCTGGCCGATATTTTACTCCACCAGAAAGGATATCACGGTTGGAAACACTCAGATGTGCTGCGACTCGCCCACGTCAAACCCGTGTCGATAGGTCAGTGACTCAAGTCAAACCTCATTTCAAACGTTCAAGTTTTTTTTAGTTTTTTTCAGATTATTAAATTGTTTGGATTAGAGAGAGAGAGTTTTAAATAAAAATTGAAAGCTCTGTAAAACAATCGTTATTAAGAAAAAGGCTTTTAAATGATTAACAATGTAAGACCCATACAATCTCATACAATACGTGACCTACATCAGTGCCAACAACTTGGTAAGGTAAATAACACAGTGAAAAGGATATGGCAGCATAATTTTACGAGATTAGAAACAATTAATAACCTACCAATTCTGGTTCAGATTACATTGCTGTCAACAGTCCTGTCTGAGTAACATATTGGCTTTCGTCAGTAACAAGACTACAAGATCGAGCCACAATCATCCCTCACTCATATTCCAGTTAAAATACGCAGCCAGAGCTTTCTTTCTTTTTTCTTTTTTTTTAAAAAAGAGGGTGGCGGCCTCTTTTTTACCTTGTCTTTGCCCCGCCCATATAGACTACTGATCTGTGCGTGGACGTTACCAAGCAAAGGCAAGGAGTGAGCCGGTACAGTACAAGGATGAACAGTACTGCTAAAAGTATGCGACAAGCTCGAGTCTCGAACCTGGGACCGCTCCATGGCCACAGTTCCGAGGCTGAGTGCGCTACCAACTGCGCCACCGACTCACTAAGCTGTGCCTTGGTCTTAAAGAGGTATTAGGAGAGCATGTCATTTTTATGTATGGTTGAGTTGCCTCGTTCGACACTTAGAAGCATCGGAGGTATTAAGGGACTTGTGTGTCCAAGCTGTTAAGGATCACCCACACATAAGTTATTTATTTTTTTCAGATTTTGTTTTATAAGTTTTGTTCAATGTTGAATTGATTAATTCTGAATTTCTTTTCCCTGAAATTCTAATAAAAAGTTTTGATGAAAGTAAAAAAGTCCTGTTTTATTTGGGGCTTATTAAAGACATTACTGATTAGTAGAAACAACTTATGATGCCTTAAATGTATCATTTAATTTCTTACATAGCATAATCTCGTCAAAACAATAAGTTTGAAACAAAGCTCTTCTTTGTCCTTTGTATTATGAGGTGAGGAACAAATTAAGATAAAGTTCTAAAATACAATTTAATAGTACAGGGTGTCTATAAAAGAACTCCAGGATTTATAAAATTCACATCTTATTAACTGTAGAAGGTAACAGAATGTGGTTAATTTCTCTGAAACAAGTACCTCATCAAGTTTTATTGATAACAATTGGGAGTGTTTTCGTCAAGAGGTGGCAGCTCTGTGGAACGATAACCTTAAAACAGCGTAATGCGGCTGTCACTGTCTGGAATGCCGCGATATGGCGACGCCGCCCCAACAAAAGGCTCAATGTGGTATTTGGCTCAAAGAAACTAAATCTGTTGTTACGGTACAAAGAAACTTTTGAAAATTCGTGATACAGTGGAACCTGGATAATTCGAACCTCAAGGGACCAGCTAGAAACTTCGAATTATCCATAAATTCGAATTAAAGAAGTTCTGAAGAATGAGGCCAAGACATTAAAACTTCAAATTGTGAATTTAACCTCTTTATCAAATTGACACTCTAAAAGAATAAATTCATCAACAAACGCTAATTATAAGGGTTCAAAAACAGTAATCATAAAACAGAAATAACTACCCTAAAGTATAAACTATGTACGACGCGACGTACGATAATACAAAGAAGCATTTCTGCTAGAAAAAATACAGTACGTTCTGCTACGTCTGAACTTTATTCAGGCTACCAACTTAACTTCGTGTAACATTGACAATTGCACGCTCATTGACTTTCCGCTAAAGTGAGTGTCTTATAGGTCTGAGATTTTGTCGAAATGATCACTACACTTATTTAATGTTACGTAAGAACTTTTAAACACTTAAAAACAAGACACTGCACAAATAAAAAAAAAACACTTTGTTTGAAGGACGATCGAAAACAACGGATTGCTGCATTGGAATTCGCAAGTTAGTTTGGCTGGTGGGGGGAGGGAAGGGGATCGCAGTGTTGAGTAGCCTTTGTGTCGACATAGAAAACTGCGCATCAGGTCTGGCGCATGGCTCGTCTGCCGGGAGCCGTTCTACACAGAATCAAGTGCGAAAAGACTAGTGGCGCTGCCACCGGCGAGCTCAACCCGTTTCCGAACTCAGTCTGTACTGTACTGCGTTCTGTACTGTTTTAGTTTACATTATTGGTGTCGAGTTACAAGCGATGTTGGGGCAGGGTGGGAAGCCTGGGAGGTGGAAGGGATGAGTCATTTGACCATAACCTGACACGCCATTGGTCTGGCGTTAAATTTTTATTAAACGTCGTAGTAAAACAGTGTTTTCCAATGAATTTGTAACTATTTCCAGTCGTGGAATGAAACTGATGTACCTTAATTTGGCACTTAAAAAATTCGAATTATCCAAAATAAAATTCGAATTATCGACGAATTTTTAGCATTATTTGGATACAAAATGCCAGGGACCAAGAAAAATATTCGAATTAAAGAAGATTTCGAATTATACAAGTTCGAATTATCCAGGTTCCACTGTACTAACAATATCAGTCAATGAATAATGAATTGAGTGGCAACCGACCCCAGACATGCTGGCTCGTACATAGGAGGAGGTGGAATACCATTATGACGTGTCCTGTACCACTAACGGAGCTCAAATTGAATTTTATCAAATGCTTAGAAAAACTTGAATATGCAATCTTTCCAATCATGAATCAAACATATAAGTTTTTTACTGTAGAAGATAACAGTAAAAAAACTTATTTTCAATTAGTGCAGTCGGTGAGTCGGTCTTCAATTAGTGCAATTAGTGAGTCGTGGCGCAGTTGGTAGCGCACTCGGCCCCGGTTCTGAGGCGGAAGCGTCGCAGGATCGAGTCCCGATGATGCCGCATACTTTTAGCAGTACTGTTCATCTTTGTACTGTACCGGCTCACTCCTTGGGTTTGCTTGATAACTTCTACGCACAGGCCTGAGGCCCATGTGGGGGGGGGGGGCAAATGCAAGGAAAAAGAGGCCGCCACCCTCTTTAAAAAAGAAAAAAAGAAAAAGAACTTCATTAAAATATTTTGCCTCAAAACCCAGGAGTGCTTTTGTAGACACCCTGAATGAACAAAATAATTTATGCAAAATAAAATTATAAGTAAAACTTGTTAGTAATCAAGCATTTAAAATTTATTTGCCTAATCTATTTTTATTTCTTTAAAAATTTCTAGAACATCAAGTTTTGATGACTTACACAACGAGAGGACTGAAAGCAGCTGAGGAGAAGTTCGGCGACAGCAAGAACGAGCAGGTGGTGGAGCTGTTCGAGTATATAAACACCGTCGAGAACTTCAGGAAAATGAAGGAGCCGGAAATGGCGGCGAAACATCTGGCGTTGGAGCTCCACAACATAGAGCGAGTTCCGAGCCATCTTCTAAAACACCAAGAGGTAATTCAAGAGACAATTTTTTTCTAAAATCGAGTATGAAATTCTTTGAAACTTGTCTTTATTTTATACTTTGTACTCATTTAGAGTGAATTTGCTGTGTATGGTTGGTTTTGAACTACAAAAGCTTTCAATTCTGATTCATATTGATCTTGTTGCTTAATTGAAATGGGTGGCCTGTCAGATTCAAGTTGTCTCTTTCACACTAAACCAAATATTTGAATCATATATCCCTCACATATATATTTGCCACCATTCGCTCTCATGAACCAAAGCAACTTTAAGATTCCCCATGAAACTGTGTGTGTAATAACGTATTACTACTTTAAGCCTAAGTCAGTATAAATGTATATATACTTTTATTTATTTAATTGGCAGTGTTTTTAATTTTGAAATCGCTTACTGCTAGTGAGGCAATGTCCCCGCAAAAATCAGTTTGTCTTTGGTCAGAAATAAAAAATAGAAGTTAATTAAAAAAAAAACTGGGATTTGTCTTTATTAATTGGTGCTCAAATTAGCTGCACAATTAAGTTATAATTATCGTGTTCCAGGTTTGGAATGAACTAATACCAAATATGGATGTGAAGACACTGCTTGACAACCTCCAAAGGGTTTCCATTCTTGGCTTCTTGAAAAACAACAACATAACAGTAATGAAAGTTATAGACGTGTTCAATAATGTAAGGAAGGCTGAAGAATTTAAAGGTCATCCGATAAGGGTTTATATAGAACTTCTTACTTACGAGAAGGCAGCCAAGTAAGTTTTTATGCAAGTTATCTAGTTAAAAACCAATACTAATAGAGAATGACCAAATGTATTAGGTGGTTATTGAGATTAGTTTTTCAAATTGATATTTGGCTGCAATTGCTTTTGATGATTTTTTTGTGTTTACATAGAAAAACAGAAAAATAAAATTGAAAAGAAATCCCAAGGAAAATATTTTGTTACCAATATTTCACCTGTATGGCTAGTTAAAAGTAGGTACTAAAATTGTCATAAATTTCTCCATGATTCATTCTGAACAATTAGAAGAGAATATTCAAACAAAGCTGGTGGACACACGCTGCTTAGCATTTGATTTTTTCAGCCAAATGTTTATAGTTATCAGTTGTTCTTTAAAATGTCTATTCCTGTACTAAATCTTATGGACAAATACAACAATTTAAGGGCGTTTTGGGCTCTTTGTCCTTTATAAATCATGCTGAGTTTTTTCTAACAACATCTAAATTATTAAAATCTGTTCGGATTTTTTTCAATGAGCTTTTAAAATTGTTGAGGGAAAGAGACTTGTAACATTTTGAAGAAAGTTAATTGTGAAAAATAATTAATTGTGTTAATTTGCTTGTCTAGGAAGGACCTAGATTACTAAAACTACAGAAAACTTTTTAAGAATAATTGAGATACCCTAAAGGATTTCAAATTTATAGATCTAGGCTTGAGGCGGTTACCATCCAAGAACTGTTGGCAAAAATGTTCATAGTAAACAGCTGTATTATAGATAATTTATATTCCATTAACATTAATGATATGCATTTGATTCGGCAGTTATCCCCTTAAAAGGTTTCAAGTTAGTGCATAAAACCAAAACTTTTAAGAAGCCCTTTAGGTACAGTTTTGGCAAACATTTAATTGGATAGAGTAGCATCTATTTCATTTTTTTAATAGTGTATTGCACCCTAAAGTAATAAAGTTGTGTATAAAAAATTTTCTAAAGTTAAAATATATCAATAAAAAAGAGGGTTTTAAGGGGCCAGACTTCTTAATTGCACAGACGCCCGAAAATCCTATCACCAACCCTGGTTTTAACAGTATAAAAGTTAGGTGATTGTATTCAATGCCATGTTAAAAAAGCAAATTTTTTTTGTACGATTTGCTCACTAAATTTACTATATTCTTTCCCCTTTATAGCCAATGGTGGCTGGTTTATTTGGATTGAACTAAGAGATATTGTCAAATGTTTCAGATATTGCTTAGACATCGCTGCGAAGATGGGTCATCCGATCAGTAAAATAACTCCTGCCAGGAAACCACCCAAGACTAACTTGGTTATACAAAAATCTCTTATGACATTCTTTTTAAGCCTTTTCAAGGTAAGAATCAACAGATAAAGCATTAATTGATTCGAGGGCCATTTAGAAAGTTAACTGACGTTTTTCCGCTACGTCTGGCGCTGTTGCGACTGAGTGCGCAGCTGTAAATTTCACTCCCGGCCATAATGTGGGCTAAGTCATACTGATGGATCATTTATCTCATTTTTACAGCGTTTCATTTCTCAATTGCGGTGCAAAGTGTTGACAATTAGTGTTTATGGGCCATACAAATTTACTCCATGTTGATTTTATTTTATGAGGGAGAAACAATGAATTTCTAACCTGTTGTGAGACAATATAACAATTCGACATGCTATACAAAACAATCAAAAGCCATACAAGTTTACTCCATGTTGATTTTATGCCTAAAGGAAGTTCAATAAAAGTGCAATAAATTTTGAACCTATTGCGAGGCTGTAAAGACTAAACCTGCCATACAAAAAGAATCAAAATATGAAAAATCTATCACAGTCATCTAAAACAGTCTGCAAATATGTTCCTTATTCACGACAGTGCAACGGCAGCAACTCAAAAGAAGGGGGAGGGGGTTAAAGTAGGACATTTTTTGGACAAATTGTGATAGCTCTTATATGGCCCCAAGTGATTACCTTCTATTTTTAATGCCCAACGAATTTTCAGGAAGGGAATATTTATAAAGAAACTGAAAGAAGCAACTTTATCATATCAGTTTATTTACACTTTGTAAATTTATAATTGGCACCTCCATTTAGAATCGCGGTAACAATGAAATACGTGTGTGGTTGACAGCGAGACTTGTTTCGCATTGCTGCCTGATTTTGAGCTTTCGGCTGTACACTCTGTCTCAGGCGTGGGGTAACGGTGTTGCTTGTGAGGGCAAAACTCCCGTTAAAAATCTCACTAACTCGACACTCGATAACTCGACAGTCTGTAACTCGACACTTGAACAGCTGATGGGAAATCTTCAACTAAGCACTTTTCAGAACATTTAATTTTAGATGTTGAGCATTTGACATTACTAAAAAGATCATTTACTCAGTATGTAACAATACTCATGTAAGTAGTAAATTTATACGTGAAACTCAAATCTGTTATGTATTTATGTGTTAAAACCCATTAAAAATTTCAATGTTGTTGATAGCTTGACAACCCCTATACTCGAAATCCCAGGGTCCACAAATAGTCGAGTTAGTGAGGTTTTACTGTAGAGGTGTGCGGATAGTGATTTTTTGGATCGGATCGGATTCGGATCGGATAGCTTATGTTCGGATCGGTTTCGGATCGAATAACAACAGGTTCGGATCGGATAATACCGGATTCGGATATTTACGGCGCGGCGTAATGAGCAGATTTAAGTTTTCTCAAAAGCCTAAGGTAATTGCAAGGAACTACCATATCATCCTAATGTGTAAGGTAAGATTTGCCTTGATAGGGTTGAGTGCCTTGTTGATTGTTGTGATATATTGTTTCCAATATAGGCCAAATGTCAATTATTAAAGTATGCAAAGGTTCAACTAAATATCTGTTGAGAATTTAGAAATTCGTTGATTCCCCTTAAGCATAGGTAGTATATAATTAATTGAATAAGCTTATTAGGCCTAAATCAATTTCAGGATTTGCAACTTAAAAAATCCTTTTCCAATGCAACCTAAATTTGTTCACTATTAGGCCTCTGTCTTTTTTGTTCTTTTCCTTAGCCTATTTGATCAGAAACTAGGCCTAAGTGACTAGACAAAAGAATTAAATATAAAACTTGATTCACCAATCACCATTTTTATTTACCTATGCATTAATGCCTGACAACCTAGATTTTGATTCACTACAATAACACTAAAAAAACAAAATAAGTCCGCAGTAAACTTAACCTAAATTTCAAGATAAGTTTCAAAAGTTTAAGTTTCGGTATCAAAGCTTGGTCATCTAATTAGAACAAAGGTCTAATTGTTTTATATCACAAACAACAAGCAAACTCACTAATTATTTTCATAGACGTAGGCTGTCAAGTCGCATTGTTATCTAAGAAAGTCCATTTAAAAATTTTAATCACGTATTGAAAATACGGCCGGCCGGCTTTGACAAGGCTTAAATCGTCAAAGATAAATAATTCAGCAAAATAAAAACTTATTTGTGATCGTTCAACTTTCTATTTCTAGGTAGGTAATTGTTTAATTGATAAATAAAGTAAGAAGAAAGACGTTCTTGAGTTAATTCAGCTTTTAAGCAGACGACGACATTCAAAATGAAGTGATTTGGAAAGACAAAACAATGAATGAACAGGTTTGCCAAATCTTTCACAGCCCAAAATTATTGTACGCTTTTTATTTTATCGTATCGACAGGCCACGTAAGATATTTACGGCCTGAAATAGTCGTACGAAACATCAACACGACTATTTATTTATGGGGTATTTACGGGATATTTCGTTTTGGAAATTCAAGACGACTGACTGTTGGACACTGTCGGTCAATGGCGAACACTGATTTGTCTTGATTGCGATTCTCCCTCATACCAATCGATGTTTCGTCGGTAACGGATACTAATCGAGACAGAACTATTACAGGATGTACTACTATTTTTTTGTTAACTGATTTAATGCTACGATACAAGAATTTATCTTAAGAAAATGTTTGTTATCGTGTCGGGTATTGCGCGTAATCTGATCGTATACAACGATCTCGATTCTCGATCTTATCACGAGTCGCAATATCGGCAACCGAAATACATCGATTGATGCATACCACTACATAATCGCATTGTGTTGAGGCGTTGTTCTGGCCGCTATCGCAACCGTCGCATTTCAAAGCGTCGTTTTTGCTCCGCGATGTTTTCTGTCACTAATGTACTTTCGTCGGCAGTGACTTCTTTTGTTTGGAAGACTTTCCTTACTTGAAAATTTGATCTTACTTTACAATTTACCCCAAAAAATGCAGTCTATCCGATAGAGTCGGATATCTAGTCAGTCTTACCGGATAGTTATAAAACCCTCGGATCGGATTCGGATATCCGATCCGATCCGAATCCGATCCGAGTTTTCGGATATCCGCACACCTCTATTTTACTGTATACCCTCCTTAGGAAATTCTAAAGATTTCAATCTAAGTTGAACTTAAGCTATTGTTTTTAAACCATACAGACAGCCATATGACTGTAAACAATGTCAAATTTAGTAGTAACTTGGAATATACACACAATAGACAATAGGCAGTAATTCTTTATTTACATAATTCATTGAGAACAGCAAATGTGTCACAAACCTTTTCTGGTTAAAAGATTATAGATGAATTGATTTATAACATTTAAAAGTATTATTTCCATTAAACAAAGTACTGCAAACAAAGTACTGCAAAGTATTCCATAAACTAAGTACTGCAACTCCTTTAAAGACAATAATTTTTTTTTAACCTGGCACTGTTTTATGGTAGATTCTAAAATAAATATTTTTATAAAATTCAATCATGAATCTCTAGCATTTTTCCGTGTAGTTCCAGAAACCAACCAACCTGCGGTTTTTGGTGGCGGTCGATATTCGGTCCAAAATGGCTACAGACAGATGTCATGGCTGCATGCACCTCACCCCTCTAGGTAGGCCTAAGTTTAAAATTTTGTTTTTTATAATTTAGTAATAATTAAATACAATTGTTTTGTGAATAATTAGGGATCCTTTTGATTTTCACCTAAAGTGGCGGTGGGCAGGTACCATGTATGTATGCTCAGCATGCCTAAAGTTAAATTAAACTATTTAAGACTTATAGGCTTATAGTCCAAATTAGTTTTGTAGGGAGCACTAGATCGTTGTAGGAAGGAATAAGGGACCCTTTCCTGACAAACTCGTGCCAGTCTGGAAGGCGAACCACCCAGGGCACTGTCCCCAAAATTGAGGGTTCCTGAGGGTCACAATTAGGGATTGTCGGGTCCCGAAATTTCGGGAAATTTTGGGGAAAATTAAATTCCCAATTTTTGGGCGGGATTTCTATTCACTAGACTAGCCCTCTGTGTGGTGTCGTGCGTGTTTCCCGGTACCGGAAGTTTTATAAGAAGTCAACGTTTGTTCGTTATGTGGTTCTGTTCCTTACACCAGAAGTAGGGGGAACTAGGATTGAGCCCACACAGGCTGAATTTATATTGTAAGAAACCTAAATTTGCAGGATCAAATTTTTATAACAAAATCCTGGAAGAAATTAAATCTGAATAAAATTTCAATCCGTTAAAAAAAACTAAAAAACTACCTCATTAACAAAGCTCTATACTCTTTTGATGTAGACTTTTCAATTAAAATTTCATTTTAAGTGTTAAAAAGAAAAACTCTTAATTAGATATATGTCTTAATATGTTTTTTTATTATTTTTTTATATTACGGAATAATGCTTGGCAAAAGTCTTGTACCTTCAATTATAATAATTTTGATCTAATTTGGTACTTTAAACTTGAAATTTATGTTTTTTTGACAACTATTATTAGTATAAATTTACGACACTGTTCATGTTAACTGTATGTAACAACGAATAAAGACTTTTTTAATTGAATTAAATTGATGAATGCTTGCAGAGGCGGCGGCGGCCATGAGTCTGAGTCTGGTGCGGACGGAGCCCGAGGGCCACGTCACGGTCGGAGTCTTCACGGAGACCAAGGGCGACCTGGAGGTCCTCTCGTTCAACAAGGACAGCGAGATCTCCAAGTTCGAGACCGCGTTCAGCGAAGTTAGTTTAGCAGATGTTTAACATATGTCTTCTATCCTGTTTTTGTTCATGTTTCAGTTTTAGGCCATCTTCGGCATCCTTCTTGTACACTAAATTAACATGATATTCTACGACGCTTGGATCTCGAAGCAAGCGGTCAAGTTTCAAAATAACACGAAGAAGACAGGTGTGTTGCTAGCCTAATGGTTAACGTCTTGGACTTTAGTTCAAGAGGTCGTGGGTTTAATTCCCGGCATGCCCACACAAATTTGAGGGGTTTGGACCTTTCTCTTAAAAGCGTTTGTGGTCTCTGTAAAATTACACTGGCATAAACAGAACCAAAAAAAAAGACATTATATTTATAAAAACACACATGGACATGGACATGTACAAAAACATCGAGACACAAGTTTAAAACAACGTACGCACATATTCGGGAGCAGGCTGGAGACAGGGTATTATCGTGGCGGTTGGGTTAATTATTATCACAACTGGGGTTTATTATCACTGCCTTAATAATTGACCCTAGTTCTGAGCCTGTTCCCGAATACGTGCTCACATTGTTTTAAACCTGAATTTCGATATTTTTGTACGTGTCCGTGTTAAATGTTTTGTGTACTTCGTGTTATTTTGAAAACTTGACCAGCTTGCTTCAAGTTCCAAGCAGCATAGAATATCATGTTAATTTAGTGTACAAGAAGGATGCTGAAGATAGCCCAAAACCAAGACGCGTTCATCTATGAACAAAAACGGGATTGAAGATGTAAGTTAAATATCTGCTATTTATGTGCAAATCAATCCGTGCTACAAATCACAAATCATGAAGTTAGTTTAGTTTGATGTGTTGTTTTGGGGGGTGAGGAAGTCAGGCTCCTCCATCCCATGGGAAAATCCTGTGAGGGCTCTTCAGCCTCTATTATTTTTGAAACTAAAGGAAGCCCCAGAATAACTGGTGCACTGCTCCTCCTATTAATTTTAAAGTACTCAGAGGATAGAGGAACTACTAATCAGTTTATGGAGCAAAGGGTTGGTTTCCACATTAAGGAAACTACGCATTATGACTGAGACAGTTCAGTTTGAATCACAGATCCAACTGGAAGGCACTTTTTGCAAATAAAGTAAATAAATAAAAATGCTTTTATTTGAAGTGCTTCTCAGTTTGTAACGGTGTGTACATTTTTATTGTATTAATAGGCCTAAAATGAATTAAACGCCACACCATAAAGTTATAAAATCATTGTCCTGCTAGCTCAATGATTAGTATTCTTTTCATTGCTCTATGGCCACTGGTTACCGAGTGGTAAAAGCATTACATTGTCCCAATGGTAACCTTATGGGAAATAAATAAAATTCTATACCTCATATATTTTTCGACATATCTGAATTAAACTTAGTATATGGCTTCACATAGTTAATATCGACTAGATTATTGCAAAAAATGTCTGAATTTCACATTCCGATGGCAGCAAACCTGCATACTCATTTCCCATGTTATTCTCATGGATAAATTTGGCTTATGCTCATTTCAGGATTTGAGTTAATTTCACTTGATTTGAGGTAGGGGTCTGCGGTACAGAAAATTCAAGGTCGGTTCGGTTCGGTTTGGTTAATTTATTTGTACCTCGGTTCTCGGTTCGGTTCAGTTCGGTATGTACGGCAATAAAAACACTGAATTATAAATCTACTAGGCCTACTAAATATTTCTGGATCCTAATTGAATTTAGTAGTTTATATAGTACTCTATATTCCTCAATTGTAAATAAGGTAAAGGGTCGTAAAGAAATTAACATGCCAGTAAAAAGAACTCATTTTATTAAGATAAATAATTTTGTACTTTCACTAACAGCTAGTGTCGCGAGCACGAAATACGGCGGGTGAGTGCTGCTGGCGAAAGCAGTGTTATTTTGGTTGTCAATTAGTCATATGATTGTAAGTTTACAAGCTCGTGTTGACATAAGAAAGTTTTGCTGCAAGCTCTTATGCAAGATTCTTCTATTTTCGTGCAAGATTCAGACAAGCAGGAATCAATAATTACTGTCAGCTGTAGACAAAAATAAAAACGAAACGTTACGTAATCTTTTGTTTTGTTTGTGTTTGTTTTCGGAGATTTCATAAGTTAATTTATTGAATTACGAAATTTTATTATATTTTTTGGTGATAAATTGTTTACATTATCAGTCAGTTTTAACATATAACGGTTTTGTTTAATCAGTGTGCAATCTGTGAACATTAAGCCTATATTTTTGCATTCTCTCTTATTTTGCTGGGTTTGTTTTGTTTTTATCATGGAGTCAGGGGAAATAAAGTTTGAGCCGCCCAAGAAACGACGGTTTCAGGGATTTTTCAAAGTGACCTTAAGTAACAAACCAAAAATGTGGTTGCAAACATTCTTAGTTTTGCAAAAAAGTTCAGCCGACGAAAATATTCGTAAAGCTGTTGACTTCAATAAAAGCTAAGAACTGACATCAAAAATGTGTGGAATTAGTCTCCGGCTTGAACAAAGGTTTGCCGAGCCAATTTTCCCAAATAAACGTCTGTTGTACCGAACCGACGTGTAACCGGTATACAAGCTGAATTGATCCGAGTATCGGTAATGAGTTCAGAACCGAACCAAACTGACTTTTTCGGTGCACTGCCGATCCCTAATTTGAGGTTTCAACTAACGTCCAAGTGATTTATTTAAGCATTTGTAATTCACTGGGTATGCAGATCTGCTGCAACGGGGGGTATTTTTTACTAATAACTCGGGCGTGTGTCGACAGAAGGCGGCGGCGGCCGGGCCGGCGTCAGTGGCGTCGGCGATACACTGGGCGGAGGTGAACAAGCGAGCCTTCGACATGATCCTGGTCCTCAGCAACTACATGGTCTCCACCCCCGGCACCCGGCCCGCACTGCAGAAGTACCCGCGCCGAGATGAACCTGCCCAACGCCAAGTGAGTGCCGCCCTTAACACGCTCGCTGCGGTAGGCCCATGATGTGTAGGCTACCAGGATGACGAAATTTTTTTATTTATTTAATTGTTTTGCGTCAAATATTAAAGTTAATGTCAAAAAAATTGTTTACCTCAAAAACATAAAAAAATGGTGGCTGCCATTTTGTTTCCGATCAGATACAGCAGCGACGTGTGAAGGAAACGTAATTTTTAATATTCCATTTTTATTGTTTTATCATTTAATTTGATTAGTTGTGCCATGGAAATAGAAAAAAATATTTATTACACTTAATTTTGAACCAAAAAAATAAAAATTCTTCGCCATAATGTTTTTTTTTGCCTGATATAGCAGCATTGGGCAAGAACTCAAAAATGCCAGGTAACCTCGACCAAGTGAACACGAAGTGGCGACATGCGTCCCCTCTATGCAGCAACACTCAACTGAGTCCCTCGTACAACGCTGAGGGAGAGGCGAGCATTTCCGAATAGCATTACCGAGTGTATCCCTTCGCTCGGCCCGTATCTGATAGGATACGGCCGCAGCAAACATGTTAAATCTTTGGTTTGGGGTGATTAGGGAGCCTGGGTTGCTACATCCAAAAGGAATCCTGTGAGACTATTTCATCAATTTTTTCCTCATGTCAGCTACTAGAAAGAAGAAGCAGAAGCTTCCCAGTAATGTCAGGCCATAGACGGCTCTCTAACCGGTCGTTACCAACACAGAGGTCGACAATGGCTACAGTAATTAGAAACTGTCATTTTTCTGGTAAGTCTATTGGCTGTCCGGATTGACCAGCTTCCTGTTCACCTTGGTTCCTCCTTGTCTCTCTGGGAACTTTGATTCCCAGCTGAGCTTGGACACCCAGTCAGGTTTGAGCCCTGTAGGGAGTTGTGGATCGTCCTTTTTTTCCATCTGGGAGGAGATGAGGGACCCTTATCCAACAAACTTCTAAGTGTCTGCTAGTCTGGAGGGCGAACCGACCTGGGTGAGACTCTTCACAACAAGGAGTGCTCCCAGGTGGAGGTCCTTGTCTGGGGATGCTCAGGAGGTCTTGGGTTAGAGGGTGAGTCGTCCCCGGGAGAGCCTGGGGAATGGGTTGGAACCGCGTCTCTCTTCCTTCAGGGGCGAGGCTGACTAACCATATCATCCCTCTCCCATCCTGGCAATCCCTTCCTACCGTAAGCTGCACAATATCCCTAGGGAGACGAGCCTTGCTGACAATGCTGGGGCTTTCATTACTCCAAAGTCTAACAGTCTTCAAAGTAATGTCCCTTAGGCCCTAGCCGTTAGTAGAGTCATACAGGGAAGCAAAAGGAAAAAGGGATTGGTCAATTGGAATAGGTTCAGCCGAGCTTAGGCTGGATGGGCAAAGAATACCTTTATCCAATAGATGAGGGCCTTAAGGGATAAGGGGCCTTAATCTTGGCCCTCACCTTGGTCCACCTGCCATCAAGCCCAGCCTCCCCCAGTGGGGAACTGAAGTTGTTCACTGAAAGACAGCTACAAAATTGCCCCCAAAAGTGACAACTTTCATTACTGTATCCCATACTCATACCTAGACTCGCAAAAGCCAGTTAGGATCTTACGAGGGGGTAAAATTTCTTACTTAACTCAGTAACCTTCAGGTGAATCCTTCTTCGGGGATTCTTGGGACCTACTAAACCATTCACCATGGGATTCTAACCTAGTATCGTCAAACCCAATGAAAAGTTTTCTTTGTGGAATGCTCATTTCAAGTCAAGAATGATTTGGTTTGAATTGGGATTTTAAAACAAAGCATCATAACTTAACAAACTATTGTGCTTCCAAAATTGTTCAAAAATATCAAAGTTTTTTGTCATGGACGTGTTACAACAGGGCTTAAAAAAAGAAACTTTACACAAACTGTTTTGTGGATTTGGGTTTTATTTTTGATCTTGTTTTAAAAACCTCCTCTGAAAATTTGTCTCCTCTGTACTGAAATTCTAAATACCACCTTTAGTTTTAAATTATTCTAATTTTTAAGAAATTAAACAAAAATTCTTTTCTTATAGATACCCTACGTTAATGATTATCTTACATTAAGAAATTTGTAATTTACTTGAAACTTTAATTTTACCAGTTTAAAATGTGACTAAGCTACAAGAGTAAATGTGAACCAGACATAACCATGCACTTTTCTGTCCAATTTTGTACTTGACTCCATATATCGAATTAACTGTTCATAGCTTGAATTGCTTATTCATAGCTTTTTCGTATAGTTTTGAAAACACAGGTAAAAGAGAGAAAGGTCTATAGTTGCTCGAATCAGTATTTTCATCTTTCGTAAATTATGGTTTTATTTTGCTGTATTTAATTTTTATCTTAATCCAACCCAACGTGTTGTCGGCAGGCTGGTGACGTGTTCCCTGTCCGGGAACATCCGCACACACAAGGACGTCGAGGGGCAGAACATGCTGTGTGTGATCGGCTTCGACGAACACGTTCCCCCGGCTGATCGAGGCGTTCGCCAGGGGAGCGTTCTAGTGCCTCGCTCTTCTCTGTCGCTTCTAGACGTACGATTTCCGCCCTTGTAACCCAGAGTGTTTCTTCAATACGCAGTTTAGGTTTTATATTTCGTACGGTTTTAAATCTATATTTTTATGTCGATAAAAATATTGTATTTAAAGATGTATTTTGATATTAGTTTTTTGTATTTTTTTCTGGTTTTGATATTTGTTTTTGGAAGAATCGATTTTGTGACTATCACCTTAATTGTAATTTAGTCGGTTTTATGTCACTTTATTTCTTTGTGGGAATGGATGAGACATAATATATATTGTTAGACATAATGTTCATGGTCTTTCAATCACTCGGGTGGGTAGTTTTGGTTTTAGTCGAATGTGTGGAATTTAAAGTATTATATCACAGAAAGTTTTAAATTATTTATCAAGTCTGGAATCAAGTTTTATGAAATTTATAACAACAATGTAAAATTATAAAACCCAATTTTAAGATTTTAATTTTTTAAGACTTGTATCTTATTAGGATAAAAATCTAGAGTACCACTCTATTGGTTGTTGGTCAAGAAACACTCTGAATTATGTATTAGCGATTAACATTCGGAAAATGAATAGCTAAAACCGTGTGCGAAACATTCTCAACGTTTAAATCGAACGCTGCGCTGTGGGACATGACAAAAAGTGAAAGTGTGTGCATTGTGATAACTGACGTTCTACCGACCATGCCACGTGCGAGTGCTGTGAAAAACGCATTTACTGGTTTGTTCACAAACAGTTTTTAAACTGAATCGATTTGTTTTTTGAACTGTAAACGACTACGATTGAACATAATATCTTTTCTGTGATACACCTAGAGTTGAGCATGTTTTAAACACATAATTAAACGTAGGTACGTTATGATTTCAACACGACATTCTGTACCGGAAGGTATTTGTAGAAAATGTTATTACTGCCAGTTTTGAATATGAGATGTTTATTATTTTTGTACAATCGCCATCGGATCATTTTTATATCACTGTTGTATGATCGGTTTTTTACTGTTGATTGTTTTTAAAATTATCAGATTCCCCTTACCTTCATTGTGTAACGCTGTGTTCGGTCTTATTCATATAAATATTACTTACCTATATCTCTGCTTATTTTATGTATTATAAAGTTTCATTAGTACTTCATAAATTTTTGTTATCTAGCTTGATACCTGATTCTCGCTATTATTTAATCAATATTTATGTTGTAGCACTATGCGTGTATTTTAAATGTATGAACAACTCACGAAGTGATAAGTATAACGTTTTAAGTAGCAGACTAATATTTTAGTTAGTATCCTCTGTGACGAGTTTGTAAGTTTATTTATTTGATTTTTCATACCATTGTGATATTTTATTTACATAATACTGTATGATACTACATAATACTGTTACATAATAGAAAACTTACTTAAAATCAGGAAAGTTGTGTAATATTTTATATTTAAAATTAAAGTGAAAATTTAAATTAGTGATTTGTTTAGTACTTTTGGTAACTAGTCGGTTATATTTATACAGAAATCAACATGTTCGTCTATTATTAGCAGATATGTGTTCAGTGTTCAGTGTTTTCTTTATTGCTCTACTGGTTAGTACAATATATTCCTTTACTGTTTGTCAATGTGACAAAAACTACTTTGTTTTTACTTTTTCTAAAAAATCAACAATAAGACTTTATTTATGTTATGTAATGTATTGTTTTTTACTTGTTTCACCTTGGACCTTAAAGGTAACAGAGGAAGATGGTACACAGATCAGTCAGTCAGTCACCTTGTTTTAAAATTCACCTTCGTCACCATTCCCTTCTCCCTTAATAGTAAATTTTCAGATTTCATAAACCCTTCATAACAAGTTATTTATTCATGGCTAATTTGAAAGAAGGAAATACAAATACATCTAGCGATTTCAGTAATTAATTAGTGTTTTGATATAAACTTTTATTTCAATCGGATTAAAGGGGGATTAATAGTTGAATTTTTATTTCAATTGGTAAATTGATTTCAAAAATTAATTTTGGTGGGGTTTGATCAAACTTTAATTTCATGTAATCAAATAACCGTTCACCAAAATGGCTTTGTAATTTTCTGCTCTTTCAAGTGAACTTGAAGTAAACAGTTTAGGACTATCATTTGATGCTGTATAAATTAAAAATTCAACATAAGATCTTTTGGTGGTGCAGGTAGAAACACGATATTCTTAAGTAGGTAGGTCTTAATAGCATGGACCTTAACAACTGATGTTCAAGCTGCGACGTCGCCATTTACAATCGCAATATCCTGTTTGCAGCGGATAGCCATGATTGTTGATTGTTGTTGCTGTTGTCAATATTATTAACTGAAGTCGTAAATCTACTCAGGGTCCCACCTTTTGTGGACAAGAACTAAATAAGAACTAAAATAAACTGATAGAAGTAAAAAACATTATTGCCATCGAAAGTAAATGCTTGAGAATCATAATGAATACTCTTTTCAGTTTCTGAAATCCGTAATCAAATATTCAAGATTCTCTTGCTGGGATATGTCCTGAGAAATAAATATATTTATTTTTGATAAAGTTAGATGAGTAACTGTCCATAAGATATGTAAAGAAAATATTGGGCCTTTACAAACCTCCCTCCCTCCTCAAAAATCATGTTACTCCCCCCCCCCTACCACTCCCCCTCCCTATAGGAAAATAGACACATTCTGTAATTTAAGATATAAATTGTCTTCAAATTCCCCCCCCCCCTCCCCCCCCCCCCCCCGTAACGCTGCTGAGAAACACCCCTACCCCCCCCAGGAGCATTTAAATTTATGGACAGCTCCTTAAAGAATTCTTTCTATGAAAATGGGTTCTCAGCAGCCACCCGTCCAGAGACCTGTTGTTTGTCTACAAATGGAGATATTTTAGGAAAAAATTGTTTCGTAAGCTTTTGGATAGCAGATATAGTCCAAACAAGTCCAAACAATTTGTACCAAATGTTATAAATTGTTAATAAAAGATCAACCAAAATCTGGATTTACCAAATTGGTTGATGTTGATGGTAAATCAAACAATTTTTAGACATAATACATCGTCAGACATTTTATTACATCCAACACAGACAGCTGTTGCTTGAACATGGGGTTGTTTAGACATCCTACTCCGCGCATATTTTGATAGGCGTGACTTACCTCAAGGCTTATCAAATTATTGAGCATTTTGCCGCTTTCCAATACAGTTCCAACCGTTCAGTCCGTGGTGAGTGACCCGAAAGCAACAACAAGAACAGCAAGAGTAGTAGCAGAAACCGTGTTTTATGCTTACGAGGTAAGTTTTATTATTTATTGTATTCAAGGTTGTCTGATGATTAAAAAAAAAATATTATGATATATCCAGTAATGTAGTACAGAATTTTATTTTATTTTCAGGCCCGCACTCCATGGAGGAGTAGCTTGAAAAAAAAACTGCCATGCCTGTTGATATCCTTCTGCTGAAAAGATGGCGAGACTAAACTACCCATAACTGTTTGTGAAGATTAAGTTCAGGAAGACCTTCTCCTGAGAAGATAGGGAGACAAGGCCACCCACAACTGTCAGTGAAGATAAAGTCTAGGAAGTCCTGATGAAAAGATGGCAAGACAAGGCTACCCACAACTGTTTCTGAAGACAAAATCCAGGAACAACAACTGTCTGTAAAGAAAAAGTCGAGGAAAGATGTAAAGGTTGTAGATTATTTCAAGAATTGCTTTGTAACTGCAAGATTATGTTTAAAGCATACTTTTTTGAATCTATTATAGACAATTAAATTTATTTTGGGAAAAGTAATGAGCTTTCTTTACATGGCTTGAGTTGGTGGGTCAGCTGTCTTGTGGATTTCATGTAATACTCGCCATTTTTCAACCTAACCGACTACACGAACTACAATGACTAACTCACCCGTCAATTCTTTGTTTGAAATTCATTGTTGGTGATGGTGATTTTATATTTTGATTAGGATTTTTGCGGACATTTGCCATCACTGATTAGTAAAAAACAAGTTTCAACGACGTTTCGGGATCTGGAATCTGATCCCGTCTTCAGGTGGAAGAAAACCTAGAACATAACAAGATTAGTAACACATAGCCAGGAAAACCTGGACAAAAACACAGCTAAAACAGAGAACTGTAAAAGCAGTCACGAAAACACTAGCTGAAAAGAAAAACAATAACACAAAATAACACAGGAATCACAATATCAAGAATCACCAGACAGGAGAGAGTACGTCCACACCCAATCAGAGCTGAGCTGAGACTGGTGGGAGGAAAGCAAATGGCGGCGGCGACGGAAATGGCGGCAGCCACAGCCAACCAAATCACGGCGCGCTACCAGTGGCGAAAACCTGAAACAGAGACATGTGATATGCAAATTCCGTGTGTCTGTTTGTGTTTTTTAGTTAATTTTTAACCTGATTTTGCCCCTTGGCCTTGCTACGGGTTAACATGTTGTGAGAATTTTGAACAGAATTGTTAATAATTACCCTATTTGCTGACACTTTATTTTCCCTGTCTTTCAATTCTTTGTTTAATATTGGTAGCCATACTGGCCTTATTTCAAGTGAAGATTGACTGATTGGTTGGTCTGCTAGTTTTATGTATGAAGCTTCAATTAGTTTTCTTTTGAAAAAAATGAGGTTCGCGGTGTACTATTTTTGCTTCGTCAAAATTCATCTGGTGATTTTCAGACCAGCAGTGTTGAGCAATTTTTGATTTATCCACCTGAAGACGGGATCAGATTCCAGATCCTGAAACGTCGTTGAAACTTGTTTTTTACTAATCAGTGATGGCAAATGTCCGCAAATATCACCCGTCAACTCGGTCCTTTTAGAACTTGCTAAATTTATGTACATTTTTTAAATGTTATCAAAAGGGAATTTATCTAAGTTTTGAATTTACCCCAACTGGGTCATTTGACCCTGTTATGTGGAGGAAGAATAAGTGTATAGTTCTTTTTATTAAGATTATAAATGGTAGAAGAAAATGTAATCTAAAGAATAGTGAAAGTAAATACAAACCATTAGTAATATAGAATAAGTGATTATCCAAACAGAATTGCCCAATGTAAATTGTGAACACTCACTCACTACTAATAAAATCCTAAAAAATCAACTGGACATTAAATATACTACTTTGTATCCCTATACAAATTTCTCACCCAGCAACGAACGTCATAATACATTTTTAAGGGGGAATTAACGAAAAAATCCAAAAACAAGCTAACAGATATGAAACATTTTTGACCATTCATATCATAGCATTCCTCTCATATTTCCAGACAGTGTCTGGCCAATTTTCTCCACTTACGAAGACGTTATTTGGCCAATATCTCCCCGCCAGTGGGGGACCACTTCATCAGTCTTGTCGGGCCTCGCCGCGTAAACAAGGGTTATGAATGACCCTCAGTCTGGCGGAAAACACGTGGAGGGATTAATGGTTTTGTCTACATTGTGGGAAGGTTATATAAATTATATAGTTTATAAAATTTTTATCATCGATTAGGTTACTTGCTTACTCAAATTAATTGTATGTAAAGATTATCAACTGCTCTATTTTATGTTTTTTTTTATTTAAATATTCTCAAGAAATTGTAATACTTAGTCATAAGCAATTTGTTCAGCATGTTAGAAATAAACTCTGGGTAGGTGAGACAAATTTTATTGATAAGTTATAAAAATTCCACTGAAAACCCAGAAAAAAACAATTAAGGATTCCAAATTTTTCTATTCGGTATATTGTTTTCAAATGTGAATCAACTTTGAGATTTTATACCAAACATTTAAATTGCTCAAGTAGACTGCTTTTGCTTGTTATTTTCTGAAAATAGTAGGTGAAAAAGTAATATCACGCACAATAAATATCCAACTTATTCAATGACCTTCAAGCATCTGTAGATTTTAACTTAACTAGTCACATTATCCTCAGCATCATACTTTTGCGAGCTTTGAAATGAGTAATAACTGCTTTTTCTTTCCCTATGCAATTCTGATGTAAGTAATACACTTTTTCAGCCATAAACGTTGAACTAATAAAACGTTGATCTTTTAGAAAATTTTATTCCATGTAGATGATTTCATCAGTTATTCTAATAATGCTATTATTTTACAAATTAAACAACTGCGCATAATGTTTTTGTTACAATGTTGTCGGAATCGAGCGCTACAGTTGAGTTGAGTTGAATGCAGGTGTGCGTTCAGTGTTACGGCCAAGTGGGCGAAGGTTTATTTCGCACACGAGCGCTTCATGTGGGTCGTTAATTCCTTTTATCTCTGAGTGTCATTTATTAAATTTACTATGAATAAGGTAATTTTCAATTAATCTGTAATTGTTAATTAAATCAATAGAACACTCCAGATTTATTGGTTTCCATTAAGTAAATGTAACATTAGAAGATAATTAGGTTTGCTGCCACTTTTTAACTTATCAATTATTTATTCAAATAATGAATATTTTTTTACAATTTTGAGAATGATTATGTGTATTTTTTCTTCCAATTTGCAAGAAATTTGCCTCCACCCCCTAATTTATAGCACTGGTTTTATAGTGTCTAACTAACTAATGAATTTTCTGACTTTTTAAAAACTAAGGTATTGTTAACAATTGCATTGGAAGACTTAAAAAATGTCAAGGAAACATTTTGAACTAATCAATACCAAGCGAAAGTTAATTTGTGTGTGTTTTTTTAGCTATGGTAAAAGATTAACACATCTTTAAGTACAATATTTTAATGTTACAGAAAAATTAGTAATAAAAACAAAAACATAAGATGTAACTTCTGCAAACCATACCACAAAAATATGTTTCCACTGGGATATAAAAACGTGTTAAGAATTAAGGGTGATGGATGAGAGATGAGAGTTTTTCTTTCAATCCTCATTCCGCTGGGATCCGAAGAAGCTTCTTGCTAAATTCATTTGGAAAGTCTGGTTCAAGTAAAACAAATCGTGATAAAATAAATAACTTGGTATTTAGTGTCACATCTTTTATCATTTTATTTGGCAAATTAACCTTCCAGTTTTAGTTATCACTGATTTGATTTTAATGTAGTTCAAAAATCAACCTCTGAATCTGGAGTTTTTAATGAAAAGTAAAAAAAAAAATTAAAAATGTTAAAGAATAATAAAAAAAACAATTGATAGCAACGCTGAGATGTCCAGAGAATTGTTAGATAAGCTTAATCAAGATTTGTCACGTATCGGGAAGTCAGCTAAATCAAAAAAGGAGCTATTCTTATAATAGGACACATCAAAATGAGTTTTCTTGTTACATCAGACACCAAGTCTAGGAAAAAATTCAAAATAAAAGAATTCCTTGGAATATAAATTGTTGCTGCACAGCTCAATATATATATATATATTTTTTTTTTAATTTTTGGGGGTTTGACTTAAAACCAGAATAATTGTTCATAAATAATAATACGAAGAACAATTAATTATGATACCATTATAGTTACATATTGATAATTTTTTCTTTAGTAATATTGAATTTAATTTGATCATGGTTTCATCTAATCTATAGACAGAGAAAGCATACTAAAAAATTGGATGGCATCATTACCTTCATTATAACGAAAATATTCAAAACTATTTTGAGAAAAGCAAATAAAAAACATTACTCTTGTCGGAATTGATTTTCAGTCTTTTTAGTTGAAAAAATTTGTTCACCATTAAATAAATTATTGTTACAACGTTATCTTTAAACAAAAACTCGAGTTTTGAACTTAAATTTTCAGTTTTGGAACACAACAAAAGGACATTTTCAGCTCGCAACTGAAACTATTTTTGTCACGTACTGCTTAAACAACAAATTAAAAATATAATTAGAAATGATGAATTTTCCTAGAAACGCTAATTGCGAGGGGGCATTGTTCCGAAATAATCTGCTCGAGTGCTCGGTTTTAGATTTATAAACTTTGCAGCCCAGCCCCGTGTAGGAAGGGGGATGGGGGGGGGGTTTGGGCGGTTGGCCGACAGCTGTGGTGGTGGTAGGTTCACCGGTTGCGGTTGACCCACGGTAAACCCCAGTCTTAATCAACCCCCGAGCCTGAACCTCCTGTATGAAGTGAGTACGGGGTAGTAGAATAACTAACGGAAGTAAGTAATCAGTATGGTATTGTCTAGTTGCATTGAGAATTGAGGTCATTGGTTGTGTTGTAACTGACGGTTAAAAAGAGTGTTTATAAAAAATGTTAGCGATGATTGCAAAAACTCACTTGACAGGTAGTAAAATAATCAATACTCATATTTTTTATGACACAAACACAATTAAGAACAAAAATTAATGTGAATGTTCATATTAATTTCGGGATGGAAAAAAAATTAAAAAATAAATAAACAAACTAGACTGCATGATTGGTAAAAATTATCAGCTTGCTAGTCTTATTTACCTTTCCCTTTTCTTTACAAAGAGCTTATTATAAATATAAGACAAAATCGAAAAGAAATACCTAGCTTTGAAAAATGGAATTATCCTGACGACAGTTTGGAAATCATGATTTGATTCAACCAACAAAGCATGATATTTGATATCAACTATCACCAAATACTTAACTTTGACTATTAACTAAGAAACTTGAATCTAAAATAATATTCTTTAAATGGGTTGCAATTTTCAAAATAAATAGAATCATTGTTTGTATGTTTTATTGAAAAAAATCATACAGGAGAGTAATGTAGTGTACACAGTAGAATCAATTAAAATATGTCCATTTAAGAAAGCACCACCCCCTCATTATTTTATTAAGCTGCACAACTAAAAAACACCAAGGAAATAAAATGGAATGAAGTTCATGATTCTGCAGTAGCTTTACACTTTATCCCCACTTCTCTGTTCCCCATAAGAAACCGTACCAAAGATTCAGGTCAGCAAATAAATACCGCTTTGGCATTGAGCTTAAGTTAAGCCCGAGATGGTGCAAGGGCTGTTTCTCGCAGTTTATTGCCATCTTGAGTCGTTTTCATTCTCATTTCGCCTTATCCCATAGAAGCCATACTTCTATTCATAAATGCCATTTGTTGTTATACTTGAAATAAAATGAAGTCTTTCTGTTTTTTGTGTTTTGACTTCATATTTTAGTACTTCTACCCAGCTCTATCAAAAATGTGCTCTGAAACCCTTCTTTTTCAAGTTTTTTGCCTTTGTTAGTAAATGAAATACTACTAAAAAACTACTATTGTAGTGAATCTCTAAATTAATAAAGTGGACTCACAAATACGTCGAAAAAAAAAAACACATCTTAGATTAAAGATATTGGATAACATTCAAAAACAAGTTTCCAAATAGAAATTTTTAGTTTCCTAAAAATTTTTATGCAATTTAATTTTATTTTTATTTTCAATGCAGAAAGTAATTAGTTCTCATATTCAACTTATTAGTTTCTACTAATTAGAACTAAAACTAGTTAGAAGTTGAATAAAGGTTTCAGTCTTTCCACAGTTGCCAAAACAAACTAAACAAACTCATTAGCTCAGTTGGCACACCTGTGGGCCTCTGCTGCTGAGATTAACGCCCCCAAAAACAGTTGGCAAAACTGGACGCTAAGCAATACTAATAACAGCTTTTGTTTTACTTTATTGTCAGGACTATATACCATTTTTATTTGTGTCAAATTAATCTAGGTAATGATAATGTAAATTACAATTTTGTGCAGCAGTTTTATTTCTAAGATTAGTGGGATGTATGCTATTGAGGCTATTACCAAAAATGTTGCTCTATTACTTAGTAATAGAACAAAATTCAATAATTGATGAAACTACCATCAGTTCGAACCTGAGGGGCTTATAATAATTTTAATTTGAATAAATAATTCCTTGTAACACTTAAAATTAACATTCACCTTTACAATTTTATTATCTAAGAAAAAAACTTGAGAGTAAATACTTTTGCTTAGTATGGGATTAGTTTTTACTCATTGTAGGTTTTAAAAGTGTTAATTTTTGAAAATAAATATCATATGACCGTTTTTATTGTTTCAGAGATTTTTGAAGCAGAATGAAGTATAGTGTTACAGTAGAGCGCCGACTATCCGAACTAATTGGGGACAAGGGGTGATCGGATAACTGAATGTTCGGATAATCGATCATGAAAAGACAAAATTTAAAAATTGTATATGTAATGTCACTCTTACTAGTAAAAAGGCTAAAAAATTATCAAACAAAAATTATTCATATCATTTTGTTATGAAATCGATCAGAATACATGGGTATAAATTTTTAAAGAACAATTTATCATACATAGATACAGAATACACTGTATACTTTTTATGTAGAAAAAAGTCCAAAATTTGTGTTTGCTTTAGCACTGACACTTTTTTTGGCGCACAAAATTGAATTGCTTGAAAATCATGTTCAAAATATGAATTTACGGCGTTCGGTTGACCGACGATTCGGATGACCGACGTTTGGATAATCGGACCTCTAATATTGATAAAAACGGAATAAACTAGTAATTTATATTATATTGCTGAGTGACCCAATGATTCCTAAAACAAGCAAAAATTTACTTAGTCAGAGCCAATTTTAAAAAATTTCTTGCAAAAAAAGTACCGTGGTGCTCGACTTTAGCTTTTATAAATTGTCATAAGAATCCTCAAGAATTGGTTAAGGATAAGTTCAATTATGATCAAGTGCTTCTGAATGTCATCCATCTCTAACCTTAATATCTTGACCCCAATAACTCTGACTGATCAGAAGTACTTCAAATCCTCTCGAAAGTTGGAACGAAAGATTGCAAAGTTTTAATTGTTTTTAAAGTGTTGGCAAGAAAGCAATTACCTGCAATTGCAAGTTGAAGAATTGTAATAAAATGTCTTTGAAGAATGTGAAGCTATGCCATCTTAAGGTGCGTTTTATTAAAAAATTTTATCAACTTTTCTTGAAACGTTTTATTAAATATAATTTGCGGATTTGTTGTTGTTTTATGGATCTCAACGATGGCTATCTGGGTGTTGAGACTGTTAGGGTCAAAAATAAATCTATTATTGGCAAAATATGGCCATTGAGTTAAAAAATAATATTTTACGTTTTATGTAATATAATAGAATAGTAATAATTTATTATTTGAGAACATCCTTAAATCTTAAATAGAACTCTTTTTAGTGTAATCTTTGAAATCTTAACTATTCAATTATTTGAATGAATGAATGAATGAATGAATGAATGAATGAAATGAATGAAACAAAATGAAATGAAATGAAAAATGTCTTTATTTAGCCAGCGTTATTCAAAGTACAATTCTTTGCTTTTCAATACAGCTGTTGACAAATTATTTCTCATCTATATATAGTCTTATATCAAATATAGTCTTAATCCTAATATACTGTTGTGATTTTGTTTGTCATATTAAGTCAGCTGTAACAACATATAGGCAATGTAAACAAATAAACCCAACGACATATAACTGATCTAGACTGCTTATGAGATAGGAAAAAGTGAAGCCTTACTGGAGGATTGTCACCGACCTTCAAAAAAAAACGTCAAAGACTTGAAAACATGAACATGATTCTAATTTCGTCTGTCATTGTTTTTGAATCATCAAAATTGACTGGATAGCCGAGTGGATAAAGCGCTCACCTCATAACCTGAGGGTCGCCGGTTCGATTCCTGCAAGGATCGAAACTGGGTCCAGTTGCCATTTGTCATTGGGCTATGAATTAATGATGCTATCTAACAAAAGGTCGCCGTTAGATAGTAACAAGATCCGGGTTTGGACCGTTCCCGATCAAAATGTTAAAAAATGCCACGGGCGTTGAAATACACAAACAAAATAAAAAAAATAAATAAAATGTTATATGATAAAAACAAAAATTAGTTTTCAATAGTATTACTATCGTTTTATAATTTAATTATATACTTATCTTAAATCGTAGACGACATCGATAAATATTTAATATTAGATTGAATAGTTTTAGTACTAATTTAAAAAGTGATGTGCACAAAAAGTGACTCCGCAGCCAGACACAAGACGACCTCTAATTTTGCGGCCCTCTAATTTTGTTAGGTTAGCAATAGAAGTGGAATTAATTTCGTACTCTACATCAACAAACGAAAAACGGACGATTCAGCGATGGGAATTGAACCATTTAATTGATCGAATATAAAAACTTATTTTCAAAAAGTCAACGTAATTAAATTAGTTTTGTCGTTAACTTACTTCAATTTAATAAAATACGCTAAAACTATTACGATTATAAATCTGTACAGCATTTCTGACATATTTTAAAAACTTATTCGAATCTTTAGTCGTCTTCAAAAGATTCGTTTAGTTTTAAATTACTGTTCAAAGAACGCCAAGTCCTTAATTACTATATTACTCCCCTTCACATTGCCTATCTTTTCATGAACCGCTTTTTCATCAACAAATGCATTGTGGCAATAACTCCAGTACAACAGACTCTAACCTCCTTGTTTTGAATAATTTAAAGGTCGATGAAGTGATGAAGTGTTTCGTGACGGCCGTGAGTTTTTCGGTTTGCTCGTTTTTTTAGATAATAGCCAACATGGCAGCGCCCACAAAGGCTTCACTTTTTTACAACGAGATGAGCAGTCTATATATTTTAAAGGTCGTTGAATAAACCCAATTCCAATTGAGAGACAAAAAAAAACAGTGCACGAGTAATACCAGCTGTTACAAATCAGTTTATCATGAAGGAAGCCATGGGTAACATCTAGTAAATATTATGTTGTGTAGGTTTATTGCAGTCATGAAAAAATTCTTTATTAAAGATACACCTTCAGCGGTAAACTTACCGACTAGTATGTAAATACAGTATAGTGTAAATATATTTTAAGAGTTGTAAGACTTTTTTATTTGTATCCTGTACATACGATATATCGGGAGAAAAATATCGATATGTCCAGTAAATGGAAATAAAAAAAATCTGAAGAATCAGTAGAAAATTTCAA
This sequence comes from Flexamia atlantica, assembly GCA_035578135.1. Classification (NCBI taxonomy): domain Eukaryota; kingdom Metazoa; phylum Arthropoda; class Insecta; order Hemiptera; family Cicadellidae; genus Flexamia; species Flexamia atlantica. The sequence continues at coordinate 41,787,815 of JAQJVK010000011.1, read as the reverse complement.
AAAGTTTTTTAACACCATTTTGTTACTAGTTTTGCCTCCACAGAACTAGGAATTTTTCATAATCTCTAGGGAAGATTTTACCAAAATAAAATGACAGTATTGTACATACATAATCCATAAACACATATTTTAGATCCTAAAACAGTCTCAGACTAAAAACATTAAATCGCTGATGGAGATTAAAAGTTAGGTGATAAACAAGTTGAATATATCTTTAACTGATACATCAGTCCAAAGATATCTACCACAAAAATGACAAATGACTGTATCATTGATACCAAAATACCAAAATGCTCTAAGCGCTACATTTTTGCCGAAACATCTATTCTTTATGTATATCGATATTATTTTGCCATCCAATATGAGAGGAATTGCTATGTAAATTGGCTTTATCGATGCAAATTGCCACACCTCAGGTTGTGTGTGATAAGCCAGTTATAGTTGTGGGGGCCACGTGAACTGGTGAATGTTCAACTCAATTCAGTAACATTTTCACCTTTTACTACATGTACAAGCGCGAGTAAACTTTGCTTACGCTCAAATATTGGGCGAACGTTTAAAGACTTAATTGGAGTCATAGAGTACTGAAAACCCAAAAAATGAAGAAAGCCTTCTAAAATTTAATGGTAAATTAAATTTTTTTGTGTTATTATACCCGAAATTACGATAATGGAAAATAATTACGATAATGAAATTTACTGTAAGACAGTAATTTTATGAATGAATTTAGATCATTTCATATGGGAAAGTGATCTTAACTCAATAAAAATGAATATTAAAACTCTCGCTGTTTTACCTGTGATACTGTATAAGTATTTTTACCAAAAAATAATAAGGTTAATGTTGCACTAATAATTTTAGCTCGTCACCTTTTATAATTGGTTTAAATATATATATTTTTAATGTATCAACAGAATAAATATTTTGAAGTGTTTATGCCTATGTGTAATGTGTTAGGTTGAACATATTGTTAAGAGTTAAACCTGTTAAAACACTCGGTGTGAGCGCAATGCTTTGGTCTTGTTTAATCTTTCGTCCCCCAGGTGTGCAACCCACCTAATGAGTTTACGTTATTGTGGCTACACTGGGCTGATGAATTTATCTCGAGGTATACTTTGTTTGACTTAACATTTCACTTGAGTAGTGGTAAAATTATTTCTGAATTGAATTTGGTGGTTCTTGTCTTATTTTCGACATACTGTACAACAGTTTAACCATCGTTAAACCAATAACTTTTCAACTACTGAGTTCTATTTTGAATTGTATTCACAAGTCTTTGAACTGTATGTTCAAAGGTCTGTGTAAGGTTTCATAAAACATAATCATATCTTCATTATATTACTAGTATGCACTTTTATTTGAGCAGTGTGTAAAGGTAATTGATTATATATTGACTCCAAGAGATTTTGGCGATTTGTTTTAAATACTGAAAATAACTATGATCAATGGGTAAATCATAATAGTTTGTAAAACTATCTATTGTATTTTCTTTTAATAAGAAACAATTCTTATTGTAAATAAGCCTTATGACTAATATAGGTAATATGAACTTAAAGCTCTTTTGATTCTAACTTTAGAGATCAAAATGAAAACACACGGAGTGAGCAAGGCTCAGCTCTCCAGGCCCTGATGACATACACAGTTCTGGTTCATTCATCCACTCTCAGTGATGTTAGAAGCTATGTTAACGTCATTAAATGATAACGCTTCATATAAAACTGTTTACAGACCTACCGACTTCATTAACAATCTAAATGAGCCGAGGTTGAAAAATGAATTTAAGAGCGTGTTTTTTGCTTACCGTGTTGACTTAGCCATTATGTAACGACTGTTTACATGAAGAGTTGTTTTGACACTGAATTTTTAAAACGGGTTTTGATTAACATCTTGGGTTGCTGTATTGCCTTTAATTATTTTTCAGTTATCTAATAAACATTTTTTAAGGAAAATTATATTGTTATTGAAAAATGCAATAAACTCAAAGAGATGTGATTTTCAGAACATATCATTCCCCATAATAGAATTTTTATTAATATCAATCAGAATGTAGTATTCATTATCATCCTGTCAAAAAAGTAATTCTTCTTTTTAAAAGAACAATAACTTTTGAGATAGTTTTCACTTCACTTTCATGTTACAAAATTGTTTTAATGTGTTAGTCGACCAGTTGGTATTAACATAGTGGTTTACATAGAAGCTAAATGTTTATGGCAAAAACTTACAAAACATCTAAACAGCTGATTCCCTATATAATTAATGTTGTAAATCAGCTGTTTAGGTAATATCGAACATTGCAATTTCATGACTCTTAGTATAGTAGCTGGCCACCGTAGTTACAAATTTTTCTTAACTTTCCTAAATTCTAAATAACAAACTGTTATTTATTCTGATTTGACTGAATCCCAGTACAGTATTGATCCAGTTTCCGGGGGGGCAATGAGACGAACGTTTATTGCCCTGAAGGGTCGCAGCCGCTCTTTACTGCGGAGACCCTTTACGTTTACGGACGGTAATGTGCTGACCCGTGATGCTGCTCCAGGGGAAACTGGCGAGTCAGCTACGTGTATACAGTGGCATAAGTTCATGATCAAGAAGTATGCATCAGCACAGCTTAGGCACCTGTGTAGTGGAGCAAGTATAATAGGACAGCAACCAAATTAAGACAGAACAATTATAAGCTCAGAAGATACAACATTACTTCGCTATTAAATGTAATTGCACCCAATGTTTGGATATATTTTTTGTGTTCTTATAAGTTGAATCACTGGAGTAAATCCATGGTGTGCAAAGTAAAAATTAGTGCGCAAAGAAAAATGAATACATAAATCACCTGTTTTGCGATGAATATTGAGTGTGAAATAACCACTTTCCCAAGCAAAGTGAAAAAAATTATAACAGGTAAAATCGTTGTTCATTCAACAAACAGCTTCAGCATCAAACCGATGTTCTTTTATTTTTTGTTTCCCTACAAAAAATCTGTCTGATTAATTTTTTTTTTATAACACCTTAATGTGTTATAAAAAAAATTTTATCTGTGCCAATATCACTTTACTTGTGATAATGGCACAGATAAAATAACTCGACCTCATGCAACGGCTTATTGCCCATTCTTGTGAATGAATTTTGCTTTTGATAATATAAGTGCCCCCCTTTTTGTACAGCTTGTTATCACTTTTTTGTCAGAGCAAAATGTATAATATGACAAGCTATGTGTTTGTATTTTGTATTTGTTATTGATGAAACTATAAACAAATTGTAGGAAAGGTAGCTTGTGTACATGCAATATTATTTCTAAAAATAATGGCCTGGTTTTAGCGGCCGTTTTTTTTTTTTCAATGTTGTCGCAACATTTTGGATACGGACTTCTAATTTAATCGCTGCTGATTTGATTTATTGATGTAAATTTTCGTAACTTAAGCTGATGGTTTGTCTGGCGAACAATATAATATTGAAGTGTCAAGTATACTTGGATATTTGAATGTTGTTTAGAGCACTGAAGTTCCTTAAATCACATCGACAAATGCAGTGACAATAAAACATTGCTGATAGACAAAAAATGTTAATGTTGGAATACATAGGAATATTTATGATTTTGAAAAAATTTTGTTCCAAGTGGAATTTTTTTTCATTTTTTTATTTCAATTAGCTCCATTATTACAGACAAACTCTGAGGTTGCACGTTTACTTCCTGCTATTAAGAAGACTAGCATAGGTCATTGGCATTTGAGAGCTAAAAAACAGGGAAACAAATATTCCACATAATTGCTAAAAATACCTGATTCGATAGTTACACAGAAACAAGAATTGTATATTTCATTACTGGGGCCTAAAATGACACTTTTTTAGAAACTTTTTTATTGATGAAAATAAAAATTTAAAAAATTGATAGCTTTCATGCAGTAATATAATTTCTTAAATAAATTACAAGCTTTTCGATAAATGTCAAAGTTTTGAAAGTGACAAATAAGACCCCGATCTCGGTGTACAGACTGCCGGGATGATGGGCTAGACAAGACGGATGGGTGGCTCTTCGTTGAGGAAGACTTATTGCCCAGTGACATCGCAAACTGTTATAACCGGAGAGCGATTGGCCGTTCCACCACTCCCGTCGGCGCGGGAATGTCACTAGTTTTTGGCGGGAGTTTTTTTGTACGCATTTTGGATATGGCCTCTTGATTTGATCGCCACTGATTTGATTCATAGATATCAATTTTAGTAACTCAAGTTAAATGGTTTTTTCTATCCAACAATATAGCATTGTAGCGTCAAGTTAACGTAGTTATCCTATACTCTTATATGAGCAATGTTATCGCCCGTTCTTGTATGCTTGCTTGCTTGCACAACGATCTCAAAAACGGCTCCGAGGATTTCCTTCAAAGTCTGGAAATAAGTAATTTATGACTCAAAAACGTGTTCTATGCGGATAACTCGGCCAGAGAAAATCTAACAACGTAATAAATCGAATTTTAAAGTTGTAAATTTTAACATTGGCCCTATGGGTTGCCGTGATAGCAACGAAAATAAACAAGGAAAGTGTAAACAAATGAAGTAATCATAACAGCTGTTTGGAATCTACAGCCATCAAGGGAAAATACAGCAAGAGGGATGAAGAGTCCACGGAGCAATAAAAAAGGTTTATATTGATACATTTTATGACATTGAAATATTTTATAGTAACTGGATGGACTGGTAAACATGAAATAACACCGAGCAAGGCTCGGTCCACCAGGTACTTCGAATTATATTTAGAACACTTAATTTTCTTTAAAGCTCTGCATTTTCTTTAGAGCACTTCAATAAATGCGGTGAAAACGTTATTAAAAGACCAAAAATATTGATGTATGTGTAGGTATATTATTAGATTGATTGAAAACTATTTTGTTCTGAGTGGAGTTTTTTATTTCATTTTACATCGCTATTCTGTTCCAGTGCTAGACGAACTCTGGGATTGCATGTTTACTTTCTGCTTGTAAGGAATTAAGAGACCTTTTACTCGGAGCTAGACTTGGAGAAATCTACAGAGTAATCATCATTCAAGACCTAGAAAAACATGAATAAGATATTTCATTTAGTTGCAATAGAACACCTGATTTGAAAGTTATATACTGAGACAAGAAATAATGTTTAGTTGTACAGACCAGTGGTTCTCAACCTGGGGTACACGTACCCCTGGGGGTTCGTGAAGCGCTGCTAGGGGGTACACGGAAGGTAAATTGATAATGGCGGACATGACAATTTGCACATCCCTAAAATAACTTGTAATAAATAACTATACATTTTTTACCACTTCAGGCAAAAATCGTTTAAAATGGAATTAATGTACAAGTTCAACATCAGACCTTCATAGTTTGTAATGTCGGAGTGGGCTACAAAAATGATGAATTGCTTTTTAAATCAATATATTTACCAATGTTAAGTTTTTCAAAAAAACAATATTGTTCACAATGTATTTGTAAAATTTGTAATGATTTTTTTCCAAAATTAATTGAAAATATATATATATTGAAAATAAAGATGTATTCTACTAATAAATTTAATTTGCACTATAATTTATTCTTCATCTACCCCGCTTTATAATAAACTCTAGATTGGCAAATACTTTTAGTATTTTCAAGCACAAATAAGTTCTAGGGGTGGTACAATTAAAAAAAAATATATTGAATAAGGGGTTCACAAATAATAGTTTGAGAACCACTGGTACAGACAATTCTATTATACTCGAATTAATACAACTATGAAAAAAGAGGGAGGGAAATTTAATCAAAAATAACTATCAAAATTCAAATTCAAATTCAAAAAAGATTTTATTCTAAAAAACACATACTTTCTACAACAGAATATATGATACATAAATGGAATCGCCCCCACAAAGACTGACCATCTGTGGGTGGGGTGGGGGTTTAACATTGTTAACGGGCCAAAAATATTTTTACTGAAATATTACGTATATTGTCAAACTAAAATGGGTTTGTTCCATTTATCGTGATAATTATTCCCCTTCAGAATCAAAGAGTCTCTGAGATTACTGGTTGCGTTTCATTCTCTGTTGAATAGGGTGGGGTCAATTTTAAATTGATATTTTAATGAAATTTTAGTAAATTGTAGCCGATGTGTTTTTTCCCACAAAGAAATTCTGGAATACGAAGTTAACAAGGTGATTCAAATTTTGGTTATAGCACTGAATTTTCTCTAAAGCTCGTCTACAAATACGGTTAGGTTATAAATTAACTCATACAAATCATTATAAATTGTCTCATAAAAATTATTAAATATGTTATAAAATCCCTTCTAGCAGGATAAAAATATTTGTCTTGTAATTTTTAGGCATATTTAGGTTGAACAAAAACAATTTTGTTTTGAAAGCAGTTTTTTTTATTTACATGACGAGTCTGCTCCACTCAAGATATCAGCTCCTTTAGAATAATATAAATTTTGTGCTATTAAATAATAGTGGTTTGCCTCTGAGGTAACATTATGTTCATATTCTGCTAACTGGAGGACGAAATGTTGCATGGTAAAGTGGTTCATGGTGCAATTTGGCATTTGTGAGCTAAAAAAGGGGAAATAAAATATTACACAAAACAGCTAGAGCACTGCTGATTTGACTGTAAACTGAGATAAGAAATTATTGTTAGTTTAATATAGGCGAACATTTTGTTGGTTTGTAAATTCAAAGCAATTTTACGAATTTACTGAGGTCAATTTTTAAGTTTTAAGTATTAAGTGTTATGTTATTATTTTGTAATAGTATAATTTTTGTACTATTGTGATTGATACCATTTTACAATTGTATAATTTGTGTTCCAACAATTTGTACAATTTTAATGAATAAAGATTTTTTGAATATGAATTTGAAGCAAAGTTTTAAAGGACTGTGAAGTTGGAATCAGATCGCAACAATGTCAAATGGTTTACTAGGTTCTGGATATTCCGTGAATCTACAAAATCACTAATATGATTGCCAACAATTCTAGATGGTTGATTTCTGTTTCCACAAAAATCTTCCTTTTAAAAATACCTGCCTTATAAAATCATATACAGTGTGCTATAGGGTTACGAAGAAATTGTCAAGATTCAATTCCAAACCCCCATTTTTCAAAATCTGTATTTCTCCTCAAAGATATAACCCACCCTCGCGGACATTTAGTATGATGTTCAAGGTGGGTCTAATGAACATCAGTTAAAAGTTTTAGCCGTTCGGCATTTTTTATTCGATTAGTCTAATTTGACCGGGCTTTTAGTCATATTAGTTTTATCTACCAGCCATATATGGCATACTCACCCCAGCCAAAGCAAGAGGGGAGGCCACAGCCGCAAGGAAAACGAAGGCAACAAACATCTGTAACCAAACCCAAGCCCAGCCTTGGTGTTAAAAATCCATGCACTATCTTTTCTATAAATTTTCTATAAATTATCCACATACCGTATGCTCCCTCTTAACCGGACACATTTTCTTTAACTGGACAACAGTTTAACCGGACTGCTTTTGACGGAAGTAACATCTTTTTAACCGGACAATTTTTATCAAAAAATCGATTCAACCGGACGTGATTGGTAGGAAATGGACGGTATTGTATCGTCGATTGTTGTGGGGTAATATTTGAGACTAGTAATAACGAGTCTAAATACTATGATCTTTTCAATTTCAGTTGAATGAATAAAAAAAACCTATAAAGAGTGTAGTAGTTTTAAACCACTATAGTTTTTATAGTTTTTTTTTTATATTTCCAACAAGAATTGTTAACATAATTTATAAACCAGTGGTTTATAAACTACATTAACGATTCCCGTGGGAAATATAAAATAAACAAACTAATGTAAAATATTCAATTTTAAATATTTGGATTTGAGTTAATTTTAAGAAACATCGGTTTAATTGGAAAAAAGTGTTATCCGGACTGCTCTCGGTCCCGAGGAGTCCGGATAAGAGAGAGTTGACTGTACTTCTCACACAGCCTCCTGTGTCACTGAGTGACTGTAGTAGAACCTAGTTAATCCGGAATCCGGTGATCCAAAATAATGAAAGCGCAAAAAAATTAAAACTTTGACGTTAAAAAATGATTGCTTTTAATGTGTGGATATTTTTGCTGAAAAAAATTGCACGTGATGGGCAGACGCAATTCAGCTGCAACCAAATAACCAGAAATATTTGGTAATCCGAACTACATTTGGAAATATTTGGTAAGTCCCTATCAGTTAGGTTTAACGAGGTTCTAATGTAGGCCTATATTGTTTGTCAAAAGACTTGACAAGTTCGCACATGTAATTGAGTAGACAAAAATATAACAAAAATTATATTTTCTTACAAATTATACTCGTATTCTCTCACAACAGACTGTTAATAATGTGCCAAACTCTGTCAATACTGTAATCAGAACTCAATGTAGAGAAAAAATATAGTGAGATAAGAAGTTTGGTAATCTCTAAATAGTTTAAAAAACAAAGATTCAGTTTGTTATGGAACCTTATTTCAAAAAAAGAAAAGTTATTTTTTTAAGCTGGTATCTGTCTTTTTTCTCTCGTGGGCGACAATGCACCAGGATTAAAAGAAACTATATACATTTGGAGGAACTTGAAGAAGAAGAAGATTGGTTCTGATCCAATAAAAAAAATTCAAATTTATAAAGGAGTTTGAAAAAAAGAGGTTTTTACCTCATGATATTAAAAAATTATCTTATTATTAAAAAAAACATGTAATGATCATCTCATTTCTTTTTTCTACCTAGGAAATAAAAATACTGACAAATACTTTTAAATATAATAATAACACAGATAATTAGCTGAAAAGTTACTTACTATCGTGAATCAGTAGTAGACTTCTGCTAGAGGATGACATTGCCTTCCCAATATATTATCTCAAAGACCATAAAAATATAAAAAGTTATCGAAAATTACCAAAATTTTTATTAGCTTATTCTAACTCTTATTTTATCACTGCAGTTTAACTGATGCAAGGCATCAAGTAACAGGGTGATGGAACTGTACAATTGTTGAGTTATCACTCAATAATTAACTAGCTGATTATTATCAATATTATCAATAGTAAATAATAATATATTAATTGTTATTAATTACTATTTTGAGTAATAAGAATTATTACCAACAAACCAATAACTAGTAAATTAATAATTATAAATTAAAACAATTGCATTAGCTGTTCGGCTCTCTTATATTAATTTGTGCCATTAGTGAAAATTTTATCCTAATATTTTCCCTGGAATTGTCTCACCAAGACACCTTTCATTCAAGTATAGGGGGTGTTAGACTTATGGTTTTCCCAAAAGTTGCGTGTAATTTGGGCTTTATATCCAAGGTGTCCGGAAATTATGGTAAAATATTTTAATACAGGTAAAAATAAGGAAAAAAGTTCATATAAACATAGGTTCAAAAGTGCTTCATTTTCCATCTATCTGGAACTGAAAACCACATGAAACTGAACTAGTTAACAAAGCATATTTTTGCAGTCTATGACTGAGTGATTGGATCTATATGTGTGTGTCAATTTCTCTAATTGTTATAGAATAGTAAAAGACCTAACTGAAACCGACATTTTAATAGACGGTTAAAACAGTAACCTAAATAGTTTATTTCAAATAAATTTCACATTAATAACAATAAAACACATGTTTTAATGGAAATCGATTGTTTATATCAAATCGGGAATTTTTGATTCTTAACTTTGATTTTAAAGGTGGAGACGGATTCTAAAGTTTAGCCACAAAAACTATTAAAGTTGTCCGCTGAGGACAATACCACCCTGGCAAAACATGCATGTGTTTTGCTATTTTTTTGATACTACCAGCACTATATTTTGAAGTGTGGGACGTGAGGTACAGGTACAGGATTCACCTATGGTTGGCCAAAGCATATATTAATCATCTCATCAAACATTTTTATACAAGTCATATTGAAAACATTGTTTGTTACTCATGGTGTTTGCTTACATTTCCTCCGAACTGTCAAATCACCACTTTGCATTTGTTTACAATATTGTTTTGTCGTCATTCAAGGTGATCATGTAGGATATAGAATGTCTTTGGTAATTATGGTTCTATTGTTCTATTGGTTCTATTGTTCTTTTGGTTGCTATTATTTTATTGTTAAATAAAATGAAATAATAGGCATTGCCAGAAACCGGTCGATGTTTGGTGTTTCTAAGGGCCTCAAAACGAAAAGTTAACAGCTTCTTTCCTTTAGAGGAAATTCGCTAATAGCATTTTCACTCTTAAATGCTGTTAAAAATTAGGCTGAAACGTTAGTAATATAAATCTTGTTGAAAAGATGTGATCATTTTTTCAGGATAATTTTGTACTCCCAAAAATGTTGGGGGGGATATATCCCCTTTATAATCCCCCCCCTGGGTTCGCCCCTAGTCCACGAAAGTAAATACTTATAATTATAGCTACTGCAGCACCGCATCACTCTCTGGCGGCCACGGTACAAACTTCTGTCTCTGCACTGCAGTGCTCACTGGTGGCCACTGCACTAACTTCAGTGTTTTGAGTTCATTTAAATATTTTATTTTAAAGTTAATTTAACTAATTAATTATTGGTTTCACGTATACTGAGTAATAAGACATCTAACACTTGCCTATTTATGCAACAAACAAAATAATATCATCACTTTACTTTTATTTGCCGAAAGTGTTGATATAATGCCAAATTAGAAATTGCATTCTCAGCTGTATCTTTTAAAGATAATTAATTCCGTTCCAGATCAATATTTCAATACAACAATCTGTTATTTTGAATGGCGAGTGTGTTCAGGATCATTATCTTAAAAGTCACGAGTTCTTTCCCTTTCTTGGGTTGGTGAGCGGCTTAAAAACATTTCATCTTGAATAACATCCGAGTCCTATATTGCACCACCGTGGACTTGTGCATTCCAGATAAATTTTCTACATAGAAAGTACTTAGCAGGCCCTTTTTCCCTAGGATATAGACACTTTACAACCATGCATTTCAGGGTTTGACCTATCATATTCCCCCGTAGTCAAAGAAGTAGTCGACACATATATACCTTTGTGTAATTTAATCATTTGAAATAACAATTACTACTACCCAAATCCTCCTTTCTCAAAGTTGTTGTCCTTTTTTTTTTTTTTTTTTTTTGGGTAGGAGGTGGAATGCGTTTACGCACACTGAGGGGCTCGTTGTCCCCTCAGTAGTGTCGGACTCCCACGAGCTCGATGTCCCGTGAACTACCGACTAAACCACCTCCCTCGGCACCGAGGACACTAGCCTGGAACTGTTTCACACATTACTTCGGGCTAGGCCTTTGATATTACGCCGCTAGGGCAACCTCCGTGGGGAAATGCTGAGGATTAAGGCCGATCGAGGTCGACCTTTTTCGCCCGAAGAATGGCCTGGACGTAGTGCTTGACACAGTTCCTGTTGCCCTCTCCCTGGAGCATAGCTCCAACGATGTTGTTTGGGCTGACGATCACGCCGATCTCAGATGAAAGCGAGGCTCGGCGGACGTGCCAACGGTCGCACTGAAAGAAGGTGTGCTCGGACGTATCTGGGATGCCGGGGCAATACAGACAGTCCGGGCTGGCGACTTTGCCCATCCGGTGCAGATAGGCTCGGAAGTACCCGTGTCCAGAAAGAAACTGGGTCACGTAGTAATCGACCTCGCCGTGCTGCCGCTCCACCCATGGTCGGACGGAAGGTATGAGCTGGAAGGTCCAACGTCCCCTCGGCTCGGCTTCCCAGTCGCGCTGCCAGGAGTCGAAGCTGCGATCGCGCTCTTCCCTGGCAGCTGTTTCCCGGCCCACTTCAGGCCTCCTCCGGTAAATCGCCTGCCTCTCCCTCGCGAGAAAGAGGACGGGGATGACTCCGGCGATCACCATCACAGCAGGCTCGGAGACTGTGCGGTAGGCCGAAGCGACCCGCAGAGCTCCTCGGCGCTGGACTCGGGCAAGCCGGTCTCGGTAGACTCGCTTCTCGAGTGCGTGAGCCCATACCTCCGCCCCGTACAGCAAGACTGACTGGACGGCAGTCATGAGCAGACGGCGCTTGCAGGAACGAGGACCGCCGACATTGGGCATAAGCCTACCAAGGGCAGCGACACCCTTAGCGGCTTTGTCGGCGGCGCGCTGGATCTGCTCGCCGAAAGACAGTCTGCTGTCGACCATGACTCCCAGGTACTTTGCAGCAGGCTTAGTCTCGAGTGTGACGTCACCTATCTGCACCGGGAACACGGTGTTTATCCTCTTTTTGGTGAGGACGACGATCTCCGTCTTACTGATAGCCAGGGACAAGCCGTGATCTCGCATCCACCCGTTGACCTTGGCCATTACAACGCTGAGCCTCAGTTTTGCCTGCTCGACGTTCCTCGCAGCGATCAAGGCAGCGACGTCGTCAGCATAGCCAACGAGGCGGGTCTCATCGGGCATGTCTAGCCTCAGCAAGCTGTCGTAGGACACGTTCCAGAGATCTGGTCCGAGAATGGACCCCTGCGCAGCCCCGGAAGTGATGGGAATGCGCCGCTGACCTTCGGTCGTGTCGTACAACAGAACGCGGTCTGACAAATACGCTTCTATCATACGCAGGAGGTAGGAGGGAACTTGGAACGTATGCTCAAGCGCCCACAGCATATCGCTCCACCTGGCGGAGTTAAAAGCGTTCTTCACGTCGAGCGTGACGAGAAGGACCACGCGGCGCGACCAATGGTTGTGGTCCTCCGCCCTCCGCACTGCCTCAACTACCTCCTGAATAGCGTCGATGGTAGAGCGACCGGATCTGAAGCCGTACTGCTGCGGGGACAAGTCCCCCGCAGAGACGATGGCCTCGGTCAGCCTGACGCGCAGGAGCTTCTCAAGCACTTTCCCGGCCGTGTCGAGCATACACAGGGGTCGGAAAGAAGAAGGGGTCCCCGGTGTGCTCTTCGCCTTCGGGATAAGAACAAGGCGGGCAACCTTCCACGAAGAAAAGAAAACGCCTTCCGCCAGACACGCGTTGAACATATCGAGCAGAAGCCTTGGATTCACCTCCGCAGCGAGCTTGAGCACCTCCGCCGGAATGCCATCGGGACCGGGCGCTCTTCTGGGTCGTAGGGATCGGACGGCAGCGGTGAGTTCCTCTTCCCGGAAAACTGGGAAGGCGCCTACCTCTCCGAATTCCCTGACTGGCCGAACTGGGTGGCTGGGAAACAGTGTATCGACGACGGCGGCCATGGCTTGTGGTTCCATGACCGCAGGTGGTGAGCGAACCCCTAGCTTCTGGGTTACAAGTTTGTAGCCCATCCCCCAGGGGTCGTTGTCGATATCCTGACACAGCTGCTTCCAGCACCTAACTTTACTCCGGTTGATGGCACCGCGGAGCTCTCGGCGGGCCGCTCTATGCTCAGCCGATCTGGCATTTGCATCAGGGCGGTTACTGGCTCGCTGCGCAGCTCGTCGGAGACCAAGGCATCTCCTCCGGAGTTCCGCGATTTCAGGCGTCCACCAGTAAACCGGCTTCTTCCTGTGGCGGCGGGAAACTCCGGGCATCGACTGCTCACACGCGGTCGCGATGAGACGCATCGTCGATGCTGCCAGATCTTCGGCGCTTATGAAATTCTCAATGCTCTGGTCTTTAATTACGTTTGTAAAAGTTTCTTTGCTCAGACGACTGGTGTTCCAGCGTCGAGCCAGAGGAGCAGGTTCAGCGCGCAAGCGCGCACCCTCGGGAAGGACCTTGAAGAGGATCCCCTGATGGTCGCTAGAGGAATACTCCTCGCAGACACGCCAGTCGGAGATCCGCTGGGCAATCCCTTCAGAGGCAAGGGATATGTCAGGGATCGTCTCTCTGCACCCCGGACGGCGAAAGGTGGAAATGCCGCCCGTGATTAGTCAAATAAATTTTTTACAAAATATCTTTTATAAAATATTTGATAGTTTAAGGCCCGAATTACACTATCAAATATTTTATAAAAGATTCTTTTATGAAAGATTTATTTGTCCAATTATAATTGAAGATTTTGTTTTGAAAATCAGCTGGATTGAATTTTGATTGGTGACATCAAATATTTAATAAAAGATCTTTTATAAAATATTTGATAGTGTAATGCGGGCCTAATGTAGGAAGTGCCCAGCTGTCACTTAAATGTTAAACTTGCAATGCTATGAGGCAGTTTCTAATACATTTTTTACGTTCCAAGACGGAGCATTACGGACATTACAGCCGCGCGGGGGGCTGATGGAGTTGTGGAGTTGCGCCTTGAAGCAATTTGGGTAAAAGATTCACCGAAGCCGGGGCCACTCTACTACACAAATGCACTTTGCAGCGACACTCTAAAACCACTTGAGATATATTTCTGTTTATTCGTCTTTAAATGTACTCCTACTTTAACCCTTCCCGGACTGTAGCCGGATATACAGGGTGTTTTTTTAACGCAACCAATTTTACAAATTAAATAATGCACATATTAATATGAAATGAGTATTGTTTTGTTGATCTTTACATTTGATATAACATATTATTTGAGTTTAATCACATTTAGTTTACATTATGTGTTCAAACAATCCGCCATTGGTGTTTGTATGAAGTTGTGCTCTCGCCATCAAATTCCCGAACACATGTTGCAAGGTAACTCTTTGAATTTCTTGAATTATGTTTTTATGTTTGTTTTGAGGTGCTGAATACCCTGTGAATTGTTTTCGTAGGCCTTACTTTTTATGTCCCCCCAAAGAAAATAATATAGTGGGGTCAAATCTGGGGATCTTTGGTGGAAATAATCCTTCACTGATGAAATAAAGTTTTGGGTTGCATTAAAAAAAACACCCTGTATCAGTTAACGTCCGTGTACCCAACGGACGGTAGGTGGATATATCTGCCAATTATAACTGGCGCCAATTCTTGGAGCCCACGCCGCCAATAAGACTAATGTTAATTTTAGCATTGGGCTTATGGACGGCGTGGGCCCCAAGAATTGGCGCCAGGTATACTTTCACCTCTCCGGACTATATGCGGATACATCCACCGATTAACCAAAGAAACACTAATCTGAATTTGGGCATTATAATCACTTGTTATAAACAACAACTATGGAAACCAACCTTATTTGTTACTTATCACGCGTAGGTACTTTTTATTTGATTGAAAAGAAATTTATGTAAAGTCGGTTGGCTGGTCTCTTCAATGCATACAATCTTCACATTTTTTAGAATTAGCCTATATAAAACCAAGGCCATCTCTAGTAATAAGACCCTTACTAGTAGTAAAAACCGTTACAGAGCCAGCTGGTTTCAAGTAAACGAAAAATACTGCTATTATAATGAGAGAACATAGATAAAGAAATCAGGTGTACCCTTAGGCGCGATGTTGCCATTTACTGGCGCTGCGGCCTTGCACTAGAGATGGCTATGATAAAAACTCACCCTTGAACAATTTATTTCATCACATTTTCAGATTGTTTGAAAAAATAACTTTTAAATGTATCCGTGTGATGAAGACGGCCTGCGGATACAACCGCTAACCTTTTTGCACTGTGGGCGATAGGCGGATATATCTGCCGATGTTTTATTGGTAATTTGTTACAAAAATGATTTGAAGCTAATATATAGCATATATCAACTGTAAACACATAAATAAGTACTGAAAACACGAAAGCGTCAAACATTTTTTACCCCTGCCTATTATTTTAATTTTTTAATAGCTAAAGGGTCAGTCCGGAAGGAGCATTACGGACATTACAGCCGCGCGGGGGCTGATGGAGTTGAGGAGTTGCGCCTTGAAGTAATTAGGGTAAAAGATTCACCGAAGCCGAGGCCACTTTACTACACAAATGCACTTTGCTGCGACACTCTAAAACCACTTGAGATATGTTTCTGTTTTGTTTTCGTCTTTAAATGTACTCCTACTTAAATTCATGAAGTTTTTTACGAACATCCTAAACGTACGGAATTGGATTAGATATAAAATTATGACGTAAGACATATTGCTTATGTTAGTTGGTGTTCTGACACATTTTTTCCTTGAGAGAGGAAGCTGTATCTTAGGGTGTTAGTATTAGTACCTGGTGGACCGAGCCTAGCTTGGTGTTATTTCATGTTTACCAGTTCATCCAATTACTATAAAATATTTAAATGTCATAAAATGTATCAATATAAACCTTTTTTATTGCTCCATGGACTCTTCATCCCACCTGCTGTATTTTCCGTTGATAGCTGTAGATTCCAAACAGCTGTTATGATTACTTCATCTGTTTACACTTTCCTTATTTATTTTCGTTGCTATCACGGCAGCCCATAAGGCCAATGTTAAAATTTTACAACTTTAAAAATCGATTTATTACGTTATTAGATTTTCTCTGGCCAAGTAATCTGCGCAAAAGACGTTTTTGAGACATAAGTTACTTATTTCCAGACTTTGAAAAAAATCCTCGGAGCCGTTTTTGAGATAAATGTGCAAGCAAGCAAGCAAGCATACAAGCAAGCAAGCAAGCACGATAACATTACTCATATAAGAGTATAAAAATAGGAGATGTAACCCTACGACTATCTTTACTTTAACAACACCAAAAAAACCTTTCGTTAAAAAGTTTTATACACATGCCTTTAACGGAACGAGTTTCTTGATTAAATTGAGTGAGTTTATCCTTGTCATAAGCTGGTTACAACCATAAACCATTAACCGGCATTTAAGAATTTTTCCAGTTTGTTGGTTCTACCCCTTACCATGTGACCCCCTAATATACCACACTTATACAACCGATGGAAGCTATATGTTTCTACGATATTAAAATTTACATTAGCAAGGTAATTACAAATACATACACGTACTTCAGCAAGAGGTGTTATTTCCTTGGCCTTATGGAAAGAGCAAGTTTCAAATAATAAATATATATCACACGAAAAACTATTCCGTTTAGTTTCTGGAGGTGGTAAAATCATAGAGAATTTAATCTTTAGCTGGAAAGTGTTTTAAGATTATTAAAACGTACAAGTTTTGTATCATAATATGATTTACAACCCGTAAATTATAAGGATACTAACTGATAATATGGTAAACAAGAAGAAAAAGTATAAAATACATAAAAAGCCTTAGTAAATTAGTATTTTCTACTTAAAGAGTAATCTTTTTGGCATATTGATTTTAGTTTCAGTTAGTTTTATAAAACTGCAGTTTTAGCATGTAATCTGCTACATCGTCTTGTGTATAACGATCTGCTGATTACGGATCAATCAAACAGCCATTCCAGCAGTTGCAGCTTGATTGGTGATTGACTGCTGATGTCAGGTGCAAATGTACACAATTGTTGTGTCGACTGAAGCTAAAGGACTAATTCGAATTATGACGGGGACTGCTGAGAGAATATTAATAAGAAATTATATGTACTTTCAGTGTTAGGGAATTACATAATTAGATAGAAGTCTATAAAACCGTCCTGGTTTGGTAAAAGAATCAATTTTAAACTGTTTATTTTTGTTATGAAACAAACCTTTTTAATTAAATAAAACTATTAAATTCTCCTGAAAATATAAGAAAGAAACCAGTGATGGCAAATTACAATCACATAATTATAACTGCTCCCAATAAAAAAGAATATGGAGTAAAAGCATATCACGATAACATATCTTTAGGCCAGTTTTTTATTTATACGTTGTTAAAATGTTTTTTTATTTTAATGTTTCCTAATGTTGCTATCAGTAGCAGTTATCATGGTCTATTGTCAATGCTGCAGTTATATATAGTCTTACGACAATAAAGAATTTGGTTTTGGATTTTATTCAATAAATATACAGATGGTAACAATAGTAACACAATAGAAATAGATTTCTGTAAATTGGATGGAGTTGCTTCCATATATTAAAATACTAAGGACAAAAGAAATATCCACACCAAGACTTTACTTGTAAAACTTGAGAAAAATATTTGACTGCGTAATCTTCACTTTGATATTATGAAAAAGATAAAAGAGTCAAAATCAAAATTTCAAAATATTTGTTACCTTAGGTCTATTAAGTTTTGAAACAGTGATTTTTATTGATCAAAGAGAGTTGTCACTTTGAAGGAAGTCGTTTAATCGTTTCAAGTTATTGTTTGAGTTAAGTTTTTGTTTGAGTTGAAAATTTTGAAGAATTAATATTTTGATAAGTATTTTATTGTCTGATAGAATTTTAATTTTAATTTTGAGTAAATATAAATCATAGAAAACAGTTATGGTGAATATAAATAGCCATCTTATTTCAAATTGTCTGACAAACATCCGCTTACAGGCTTCAGTGGTTAATTTTATTGATTAATTAGTTGATAATTACGTATTTTATGACTACGAAATTTATCTTAAACATCTTAATTATAATCACATTGAAGTTTGAAACGTTTGTATATTTTCTTGGAGCGTACTTACAATTAAGTTGACCTATTTACAGGAGATTTGCAGTAGTTCACTTTATCTCGTGACCTTTCAGGTTTGACCCTATTTCAACAGATAAACACATCAACCACTGCGCAACCTCTGCAGTTACCTTGCTGCATTATCAATTAGTGATCGGTTTTCTTGTTCAGTGCTCCGACATGATTCTAATTAACTCATGACAAGAGAAAGCCGACATTCAAAAGATTAGTCCACTTACTCGCAGCTGAAACAGCGGGAACACTTGAATAAAGCTTTGGAAAATGGATCGTAAGTAGTTTGTTGGTTTTTACGGTTTAGTTATTTGTACATGGATTGAGTTTGTAGTTTTTGATTACAGCTATTGTAATAGTTTTCTTTTTATTTGTTGTTCCTATAATTTTATGAAAAGCTTACGTTAAGACACATGAAGTATTTTGTAAAGTAGATGAAAATCATTGATACACTTAGATTAAGTTCAGTATATACATTCTAAAACTCCTTAAAAAGCGGTTGCGTGCTAACATCGCAAAATATCACTTCAATAATCATAATTATTTAGATAGGTTAAATCCAACTGAATTGTTGTAAATGATATGTGTTTTTGTAAGTTTTCTTTTTATTCGTTAACATACAAAATGTAGTAGTTTAAAACTTGTTTTTTACGCTCTTTTTTTTTATTTTCAATTAGTTATGCATTAAAATAGTTTTTCAGAGGATTTAAATAATATAGGAAAAATAGATTTCCTACGAAACTTTGTTCCTCGCAGAAATTCAGATATATATCGTGACGATATAATAATATTGACTGCCGCATATCCAATGCCAATATCTAGTTTGCCTTAGCCTAGAATATGCTATGTAATATCTTCCTTTTATCATTCTTTTTTATATGTTATATTTTTTCTTTCTTTTGGTAAACTACTTTACGTTATTTTATTTCTAGAATATAAAATTAAGATGAATGAATATACAAATAAATATTCTGATATGCTCAAATTTATATTATGCCACAGACCGATGCATGCATTTCACGGCTATAACGGGAAACCTTCTTCCTATATTATGCAATACATTATTTCTAATTATGATATGAAATTAAAATTTGGTGAATCAATTTTAGTTTATTAAAAAAATGCTGTTGTTAAATGTTTCAAAACTATATTCCATCTCGGTCTTTTATATTAGGGGGCTTCTTATTGAATAAAATAAATGCAAAACAATTAAATATATTATATTTGAATTCTCAATTCATATTATACACATTTGAAATATGAAATTGTTGTTTCATAAAATTTATTTTTTCAGTCAGATTCTCGCTGTACGTGTGCCTGCTGGTTCTGCAGGGAATACACAGCTGCTCAGCAAGAAACGGTGGACGGCATAAGATAAAGGAAGGTAGGCTGAGTAGAGTGCAGAAAAGTCTTATCAGACAGAGATGTGCAGAGATCCGAGATGGAATCGAGACCCAGAATGGTGTTGATGCTGATGTTGGGATGAGAGTAGTAGAGGAAGCGCATGTCGGTTTGGGAAAACATCGAAGGAGAAACCGGCTAGACAAAGGTCGGAAGTCGATAGGTAGAATTAGATGTGGAAGGAGACAGAAAGCCACGACAACTACTTCGACAGAGAAGAAAGAGAACAGATTATCAGAGAACAAAACTACGGATAGACAGAAAGTAACGGAAACGGCTGCTAATGTGACGGAGGCCAAAAGGAGGGAAGAAAACAAAGTAACTGATCGAAGTAATAACGGGAAGGACGTCTCTAAATTGTCTTCTGATGGGGCATCTGAGAAGAAATCAGAAAAAGGGAACAAAGCGGTTGAGAAAAATAGTGTGGCTAACAAGCAGCCAACTTCCGGTTCTTTCTCTGTTAATGCAACCGACACGAAGAATTCCAACAAGCCATTGGAAAAAGCTAGCGCAAACTCCACTGGTGTCGCTGTCGAAGGAAAACAACAGACCCCTAATTCGTCTGGTGGCAAACAAGCAGAAAAAACGCCGACTTCTGACAATGCCAACACAAAACAAGCCGGAAAACCGCCTACTTCTGACAATGCTAACTCAAAACAAGCCGGAAAACCGCTTACTTCTGACAATGCTAACACAAAACAAGCCGGAAAAACGCCTACTTCTGACAATGCTAACACAAAACAAGCCGGAAAAACGCCTACTTCTGACAATGCTAACACAAAACAAGCCGGAAAAACGCCTACTTCTGACAAAGCTGACACAAAACAAGCCGGAACACCGCCTACATCTGACAATGCTAACACAAAACAAGCTGGAAAACCGCTTACTTTTTTCAGTGCTAACACAAAACAAGCCGGAAAACCGCCTACTTTTTTCAGTGCTAACACAAAACAAGCCGGAAAATCGTCTACTTCTAACAGTGCTAATACATCAAGTACAAAACAAGCTGGAAAACCGCCTACTTCTGGCAACGCTCAACAAAAGCAGCAGAGTGGAGGGAACATGAAACATCAAGCTATGCAAAAACAGAATGCTAATGGCACAACTGAGACAAAAATGAAAACAAACAGCGGAGGGGGGATGAACAAAGCTCAGAAGCAGAAACAGGCGGAAGGCGAAGAAGAGAGGAAGATTATGAAGAGACAGGCGTACCCAGCAGGATATGAGACTACTGTGGCTGCTACTGAGTCTACTACTGCTATTGAGACTACTACTGCGGAAGAGACAACGACTTCAGTAGCTACAACTACTGCAGTAGAGACCACTACTGCAGTAGAGACGACTACGACTGCCGTGGACACTACTACAGCCTACGGGGGCTACCCTGCCTCAGGGTGACTTGAGGGTTGGCAGAGTGACTGTCAGTTCTAGTGAATAGTGGGGAAAAACTGTGAATGAAATGTATATGTGAGTAATTTTTTCCTGATACATTTATCGAATTATTTAAAATCAAATTGCTTATATGTAAAAGCATATTTCTGCAATAGATTTTAAATAGTGATTTGGTCATTCGTTTAACTTGCAGTGTTTCCAACCTAATAGAAACAAACCGTTATTGAGAAAGTATTATGGAAAACAAATTAGTGTTCAAACTACAAATATTTAATTAAATAATTTAGCCTTACGTTACTTTATTTTATTTTATTTTATTTATTTATTTATTTATTTTTATTTATGTATTATTTATTTTTATTTATCTATTTTATTTTTCGTTTTGAAAATAAAGGTGCTATAGTGATTTGTGAGTTTTAAATTTATTTTTGAGCTAACTAAAAACATAATAAGATTAATTTATTTCTATATATTATGTACAGCATTGCTTACTTAAAAAATTTTTAAAAGTAATAAAGACATGATAATAAATATCAATTATAAACAATGGATAGGCACATCAAAAGCAACAGCTATATTGAGGTTGCCATCACTAAAAAAACTAAGTAAACGTTTGAAGGTGGCCACAATAAAAAAATTATTAAGTGAAAAGAGGTTTCAATTTATGGAAAAAAACCGTTTAACTTCTGTTAAACTTTTTTAAAGGGAGTTTCACTACATATTTAAATTTACTTTGGCATCTAAATGGAAGACGTCTTCCACATTAACTTACAACTAAATAATTACAATAATCACGGTACTTGAAGTATTTTGGTCCAAAATAAAACATTAAATTAGACTGCAATTTTAGATAACCCCCAGTCACAGCAGGAGCGGCTGCGGCGGGCTCGGTGACAGATCAGCTTCACTCAGCGCTAATGTACTCTCCAGTCTCACTCTCACTCTTGAAACATCGGAGAAACTTCTGGCAAGGGCTGAAAGCGTTCCCAAGTCATGGCTTTAAATTATGCTCCAAACTTGGGTAGAAGTGCAATTGGGTTATTGAGTGGGGCAAATGGGTAGTTGTTTGTGCTGATTTGGTTTTTTAGCAAATTTCCCCTATAGGGAAGAAGCTGTTACTGTAATAATCATGGTAAGACCTAAACCCCAGACCATTATAACTTTTCGTTTTGGGGCCCCAGAAGCAAAAACACCATTCGTTCGTTCGTTCGTTCGTTCATTTTGTATATACAAAATTTTATTAACACGATAGCGGCCGTAAACATATCTTGATAAAACTTGGTATATATAGATTCTTACAGCTCTAATGCAACAGAAAATTGGCTGATTATGCAGGTCTGCTGCAACGGGGGTATTTCTAAACAAAATTCATTGGCATTTTTTAGCATAATTTAACTTTGTGGGCATGCCGGAAATTTACTCTTTGACCTCTAAAAGTCAAAGAAGATCGACTTTTGTCAAATAAGGATGTAACTTTTGATCCAAGCTGACCATAAGCCCAATGCTAAAATTATAGGTAAATTCAAATAACAAGGCCCAGTCCGTCCATAAGATTAATGTCGATTTTTAGCATTGGGCTTATGGATGGAGCGGGCCTAGTTATTTGGCTCGGAATATAACATAGTGGGATGGGCAGTCTGAACCAAGATAGATTAGGGATTATCTTGCAAAAATTTGTCCTTTGTAATGAATAGTTTATTAATGATTCTTTACTATGGCTGCAGTTTCATAACTGTCATCCATGAAAATGTCGAATAATAATTTAAAGCTATCGAAATTTTATGAATCGATACAGTATTATTCGATTATAAATAGATAACTTTTTGACGTATCACGTGTGTGAAACGTTATTTCCTGCCTGAACGTTTGATTAAGTTAGAAAAAGGCTCTTTACATTGATTTTATTTTAATTAACACCACACCAGCCTAATTAATTTTTACCTCTACCTACTTTGCACTTGTAATGACTCTGCCATGACAAAAACTTATTATCGAACGTAATTAAAATTAAAAAAAATTAATTTAATAGTGTGATATATATTTATGGAGCCTAACAACTTCATAACAAGAAGTAGGCCTAACTGATGTTTTGAAACAGTGATGTAATTTGAATTAGTTCAAAAACCCCGTAAGATCTCGAGTTTCACCTTTTCTTTTTTATTCCGAATTCGTCGCATTTTAATCATTTTGCTAATGAACAGAGACTATTGATAACTTATCCGTTGTTTGTGTTGTAACCAAAAAAATCTAATGATTGATGTTTAGGCAGTTCAATTTGGCATTAAACGTAGTCTTCTAAAGCTATTTTTTTGCATGTAAAGCTTTGAAAAATAAATGTAGCTGCCATGTAGAATCTGGAAGTTAAAACTCAATAATCTGCAGCGAAATACTCTGCTGTACTCACCATTCATGAATTATATTTGAAGTTGTTACCGAATGGCTTGAAGGTAATTTTAAGTTATATACAAAATAAAATAAGATAGCTGGGACACTTATAGTTTTAGGACATGTCTTTAAGAGTTCAGAGATATTCTAATATTGGAACATTTTCTTATCGCCCAGAATAAAAATTATCTCACCGTTAACAACGTTGGTTGTTTGGGTAAAATTAATATTCTTCGTTTAAACACGCTTTGATAAACTTTGAAAGCAAATTTGAGTTTTTAAATCTTAGACGGTGTTCAAACTTTAAATAATAAGTCTAAACTTTACCAATGGTTTAAGAACGAAAAGTCTATATTTTTTTCATAAATACAAGTAATTATAATGTGCAATAATAACACTAAGTGGTAAAACAATTTACATACTAGCATTAGTGAATTATTTTTAAACTGTTTATTTTAATTGATCATTAATATTTACACATAGATATTTGTTGGAATATTCTTTGTAACAAACAAGCAAACAGACAGATGCGTTGAAGCGGACTAGATAAACTATTCATTTTTATTGATATAAGCAGCATATATTTTTATATATAGAGAAATTGATCGAAATGTCTGCATTTAATTTATTAATTACTTACAACGTAGACAATAACATTTATCAACTGTAGATTCACCAAACATTTTGTTTTCCCTTTGTTAATGTATCAATTATTCTCATACAAATTTGATGCCAATTGAGATTAAATACAAATCCCATTTCCACACTATTTTTGAATTATACTTCTGCTGAGTTAGGAGGTTTAGGTTTAGCTTTTTTCAGATGTTAGTATTTGAATGGTTTGAAAAACAAGTTCTAATGTATGGCTATTTAATAAAACCTAAACTTTATTTGAGTAAAGCAATGTTTCCAAGTTAAAAAATACACTTATGGAAAAGGATTATAAAATATATCTTCAGTTTGATATAATACAAAAAGGCCTATTGCTCACATAATCCATTAATGATGTACGGTAATTAACATAGCCACAATGATAAAAATATCTTTAAGGTTTAAATTCACGTTATCATATCTTAAAATTACCTTCAGTCACAGAAGATTAAGAGAACGTCACATTGTTGATGATCAAAGAAATTGATTCCCTATACATCTTTTGATGCTATATTGGCAAATTAGCTGACAATTTTGCTTGATAAACGCTTCATTAGCTCTCGTCAAAGTGCCTCTCCTTATCAGAGACAATTAGTTAAATGCTCGTAAACGGTTAACGTAAGCTACAAGGTAAATCTGTACACGATAATTAAGTGGTTACGCTCATAGTGCTTTAAATATATACGTATTGAAACTTGTCCTACTAAAAAAGGTTGTATTTTTTTGTTACGCTTTTGAATGATCATATCAATGACACATCAAATAATAAAAATAACAAGTAAGGCTAAAAGAACAAGTATATAATTAACAGAATAAAAAAATTGAGAATTTTCGTTTTACACAAACGTTTTAAAACGATAGAAGAAGAATGAAATCAAAGACAAAAGTTTGCATACGAAGCAAAACAATAATATTTCCATTATGCAAAAAGAATGTAGGCCAACATTCATTTTTCAAGTGCATTGTGTAAAAATATACAAACCAAAAAATTATGGTTGTATATGAGGCCAAACTCTACATGGACTATGGCCATGAGGACTCGATCTGTTAAAAACGTATAAACAAGGACAATTTATTAGGGAAACGTATTTGAAATATTTGAGGTAAACAAAAGTTTACCTAAAAAAAGAGGCGAAAAGCAGGCCATTTAACATCCTTTAATTTCCGTTCCGTGGTGGACGCAAAATAAAATAAACGGTATCGCAGGAAACTGACACATACCTACTTTCTCCCTTAAAGTCATTTAAAATTAGAAAACTTATATACTGAAATAAAACAGATTAACTATTAATTATCACTAAAATACATAACAAATTTTATAAAAATCAGTTAGTAATGAACGGAGATATCAATTTTTAAATATTTGCCTTATAGTGCGTGGAACAAAGTGTAAAAATTTTTCACTTCCTGAAACCAGCACCAAACTTTGGGAATTGACTAAATACATATAAAAGAGTGAAAATCAACCAGGAGGCAAGTTTAAAAATATTTACGTCACGGGTAGTGACGTATATATTTTGACGCAATATGGCCGCTCAGCCACCTATAATAATGTCACATATCTCGGAAAACACACAATCGATTTTGACGTGAGACATCTTGTGTGAAAGGTCTAATCATTATCTAAAATAAAGGTTATTACACTTTCAGCGGTAAAATCAGCGGTTTTTGAGTATTTTGTAAAATATAAATTTTTTATAAATATTAGTATTTTGATGTATTTAAATTAAAATTAATAATAAGATATCCCCGTTGCAGCAGACCTGCATACTCAGCGAATTTCAAATCCTTAAATAAATCATTGAGGCGGGGCCACGAATAAGTAAAAAGTACGTAAATCCCAAAATGAGTATACAATAATTTTCTCCATAAGAATAACATGGGAAATGAGTATGCAGATTTGCTGCCAGGGAAATGTAAAATTGAGAGATTTTTTGCCATAATCTATTAGATATAAACTAGGTGAAGCCATTTATAAATTTGTATTCTGATATGTTGAGAAATTAAGCCAGATATAGAATTTATAAGGTTCATATTGGGACAACATACTGTGATAACCTTTTAGGAAATAAATAAAATTATGTATCTGGCTTATTTGAACTTTATGGACTCATGAAATTATTTTTTTGTGATTCCACTAGCAATTCCACTAGCAATATAATCTGTATATAACATGTTTTTGGACAAAAAATTATTTCTAGCACTTGAAATACTCAGAGCCATTTCGAGAATACTGCGCAAGCAAGCAAATATACATTGTTCAGATAAGAGTACAGGATAAAGCATTCTAGGAACATGTATTGGAAACGTTCAACATTGCTTCCACACTTCATTCCAGCGTATATGCGTTAAGTACGAAGGCAAAACAAAACAAACAGAACATTTTTTGGAACAATCAACATCGCCGCGGGGGACATGACAACCTCTGTCTCCTCCAGAAAAACTTATCTGCCTCTTAGACTGGCGTTTACTGTGCAGACAAAGGTTACTGCCGAGAAGACAATTTCCCCTATTTCTGTGTTGCTTTATTGAACCTGACTGTTTCTTGTCATGGCTTATCAAAATTTAAGATTTGAAAGTTCTATGTTGAAAAAAACTTGACTGTTTTTCATCATGCATCCTAACAATTAAATATTTAAAACTTTGATGTTGAAATAACCTTAGAATACTTATTGTTCAATCTAAAGCACGCAAAATATTGAGGTACAACCTTGTGAAGTTATGTGGACAGATGATTTAAATAGTTAATACCTTAAAAACACTCAAATCTTCAATTGATTTTGTACATATTTTAATATAGATTTTCCTTTACAGTTTTTAGTTTATAGTACACTCCTTTTTGAGGTTTTCAAGAAATCTACTCTTCATCCTTGTGTTTGATTATCATTTACATACAGTTACCATTTTTAGCTAAATTTGTGTACAATAAAAGTTTTTATATGAAAATTCCCCTACGGTTGGTTTATCCCTACAGATAGTAGCCTTAACTGTAAAAATTACAAAGTCGTTTTCGAAAAGAGATTTCACGATATTAACATTTGGTATATGTAACAAACTGGCATGTTAAATCTCACGGAGCCTAACTGGATAAGCAAAATGATGATTACTCGATTAAAGCTGTAATCGTGATCAAAGGGCATAAGTTAATTTGACGTATGATGGCATTTAATGAAAGCCTAAACAGTTCAGGCCTTGCTTGTTAGTATGGTGTTTACGTTTCACATTTAGACTGCATTTACTCTGAAAATTTCGCACGATTAACAAATATTTAAAATTACAATCTTCAAAATAGGAAGAGAGCAATACCTTGAAGTGACTGAGGAAGAGTAAATTTGTTCTCATGTTTAATGAGTAAGACTCTGTTCAAAGGAGAAGGTGGGGGGGGGGCTGAAAGTGCCTAAAACGGTATTGACAGTAGCTTCTCAATAAAATAATAATTTAAAAAAGATAAGGACGAACTTTCAGTTGGAAAACAGAATTTAATAATTACGCTATTTGAAAATACAACTACGAATAAAAAAATCATATTAAAAATTACTAAAGTAACTTTTTATATTATTTTTCCTTGGATAAAATATGCTAGATTAGATTTACTCACAAAAATGGTTTTCGAATAGGATTAAAAACGAGTTTTGCGGACCTCAACGTTATCGTTTGATTAAACGTTATTTTGTTGGACTAAGATTTCATTTTAATATTTATCTATAATTGTTTTAATTTATAAGGGTAAATTGCATTGAATATGTGCATAGAGCTATATCGAAAATATGTTTAAGGGGGGGGGGTGGTATTGTAATGAAACAATGTAAACTTAAATCCCTCCTTTTTATTTTGATCGTAGTTAAATTATTGAATTATGGAGAGCATATTCGTTCATATAAACGAATTAATAACCTGAATATGTCAATCTTAAATTTAAGAGTAATAAGTAAAGGAGTACAGTATCAGTTTTTAAAATATTCATATAAATTAGAAGGATTATTGTTTATAAGAACCCTTTTTTTAACCTTTTGCTGGTGTTAATTTTAAGAATATCGGTATTTTTGTGATAAATGGCTTATGATTTCATTCAAAACTTCATAACTCAGAAAATATACAACTCCCGCGAAATAAATGTTGTATAGCATTTAAATTTGTATTTTAATTTATTTGTACATTGATTTATTTATTTATTTATTTACATGCATTATACCAGGTTTAAACCCAATTACAATAATGCAGTTCATATATATATATTACATAAATGAATACGGTGAAAATGTCCACATCTTGAATAAATAAATTAATGTCCATTAGATGTACTGGAGGTAACTGAATCACAAACATATAGGCTACAGTAAAATATAAGTTGAATAACAATCTTTAATATAAATATACATAAACATGAATTTTTAAAGATTCAAGCAGAGTAGGCCTACGGAGAGAAATTATGACACAGCAGAAACGCTCGCACGAGTTAACATATGAGTCAAAACAATTTACTGAGAGGCTACCTCAGCCATCACGACAGGTCTGTGCAGGACAAGGATATTGTTTGTTATCTGTCAAATGATTGGAAATAAGATAAAGATTTATTTTTGAAAGAGTCAAGACTATCACTAAAGATATCCGCAGAATCTGGTAATTCATTACATTGTCTCACTATTTATAACAATGGCGAGAAATGGTGAATATTGGTGCGGGAGAACGGAATATGAAAAAGATTATGGTGTCTATTACGAAAAGGTGGGACACGAAAGCCAATTTTCTGCAGAGTTTCAGGATCGTCAATGAGCCCTCGACACAACTTGAATAAATATAAGGATTGCAACATTTTACGCCTAGTTTCCAGTTTTTGAAAATCGAACATTTGTAACAACTGAGAATACGAAATTAAATGAGGATAGTACCCATTACTTCTGAAAAATAAATATCTTAGGAACCGTACCTGAACTTTTTCAACATAATTTTTAAAAACTGCAAAATGTGGGTTCCAAATTACACAGGCGTATTCTAAGTGAGAACAAACTAGAGTAAAAAATAAATTTTTGAGCGTTTTCATGGAATTACATTTTTTTTTATATATAAAAATTTCTTTATATAATATTCAAAATTGAGACAAAGTCATATTCAAAGGCATAGTAAATAAAAATTAATCAGTCATCTCAAAGATCATACATGAACTTTAAACAACTAAAACATGTAGTTATTTATATTGATCTGTTATGGAACATTCGTTGATTTTATACACTCAAAAGGTTTAATCGCTAAGAATAAACAGTACACTTACACAAATTAGACCCCTTTTAAGCTTATATGATGGCGCAGATGTTATCACGACTTAAGTGAATTGTATGATAATACAGAGAAGCAATTCTTAGTTAAAAATGAAATTAACTAAATTATGTTTTTTTTATTCTCAGAAATAACAGCCATATGTAATAGGAATGAGTGTTTCAAGTACCTGTTGCTCTTTAGGTAAACTTGGGTTAAAAGGTTGGTGGAAGTTCTGATTAAGTTCGGTTGAGTGCCTTTATCAGTGTTACTCCTCTTTGTTCGTGCGGATAACGGTTTAACAGTAATGAGTTAACAACAACAAAGACCAGATAAGCGTTTACTAAGGCCCCAGGTTGCCAACTGTTTAATCTCATACTCATATATTTGCAATGTTGGCACACCTGGGCTCTTTAAGTGATATTTGTAAGCACAGTTGGTAGTACTTATCATCAGATTGATATGGACAGTGTTGTCTTACCTGGATAACATATCCTTTCGATTTCTCTTACTCCACTAATAATTCATATTTTTCTAAATATTTTGTCCCTGCCTTTATTTATTCTAACGATTCAATTGAAATATTAATAACTAAATAAATAATTAGTTGGTTTAAAATAATAACGCATTAAATCATTAATTTACGGATAGCCGAATGGATAAAGCGCTCACCTCATAACCTGAGAGTCTTTGGTTCAAATCGGACCTAGATGGAAACTGGCGCTGTTTGTCACTTGTCATTGAGCTATGAAAAGGTCGTAGTTAGATACAAGACCCAGGTTTGGACCATTCCCGATCAAAACGTTAAAAAATAACCCTGGCGTCAAAAAAATCTAAATACTTTAGTTGGTTAATGTCCCTTTATGGTACCTTTGAATTAGCTTCTTATTTCATAGTTCTGGTTGTTCTCTTTTATTTGAAAAAGGAAACTATAAAATATTGCAGTTTCATAATTACAGTCTTGATGCTAAGCTGCTGAGCTGGGCTTGTTTTTGGGCATTTGGTTAAGTTGGAACTACTACTTAGGCAGCTTGGCAACGCCACAGAGCTAGCAACTTTTTTGCTGTTTTTTTTTACAATCAGGTAATTCAGGGGCCTAGGGTAATATAGGCTTTACATTCCTTCGTAAGTCGTGACTATTCCTTGGTATAGTTTGTTTTAGGTCTTCATTTATCAGGACAAAGGCGGATTCTGGTCTGAGCTACAAGCTTAAGCCACCCCTTTTGTCACTGGCTTAACCAAAAATTCATCTTCTTTACATTCGGCCCTCTGATGTTGTTGTTCATTTTGTTTGCATTATTTAATTTACTTTTCGTTATACTGCTTCAAAAAAAGATGTTTTAATGCATGTTTTCCGGACCTAAACACACACTTTTTATTCCTAGGAATTAAAAGCTGATGTACTCGATACCAGCTGACTCCTTATAGTCCTAGGACTATAAAAGTCAAAAAGTGCCGAGAACGTCGTAATAATCGAACAATATTCATTCGATTACAAAAATAATCGAAACATTCATCGTTATTATCGAAACATTCATTGTTGTCAGTTTAATCAATTTGTGAAACTCGCTCATTTCACCAATCGATTAGCACATGCGTTCGATACGTCGATAGTTGTTCATTGTTGTCAGTCTACCCTAACACAAATGAAACAGACAAACAGCTGATTGCTTCAAATAGCAAGAACAAGACGGTGGCATCTTTTGAAGGCATCTTTAAAGGTAAACAAGCTGTAACATTTTGGTTTTCTTAAGTAGTTTACGTATTGTATTGAGCAATATAACGAAAAATATAGTTCATCACACGGACCTAAAGCTGCTTTTCGTTACTCGGTCATTTTTCAACCTCGGCTTACAGCCTTGGTTGTAAAATTTGACCTTGTACGAAAAGCGTCACTTTAGGTCCTTGTAATGAAATATACTATTATATTGAAAATCGTACGTCAAAGGTCATATAAAATATAATTTTTTTTTGAGTGGTGATTAAGTATAGGTAAGTGGCTATTTATGTAAGTATTCAAAGAGTATCGGTTGAAAATATAAATTATACATAAATAAATTCTCCAAAATATTCAACTGTGAGGTGGATTGAAATTTCAGTAACACAGAATATACTTATAATTTTTTGTATCACCAACAATGAATTTCAAACAAAGAATACTTATAATTTATCTTATTTTAGTTGTATTCTATTAATTTAAAACTCTTGGGTCTGTTATCGAAAGCATTTCTTGGGTTAAAGCATGTTCGCAACCATTTTTATTTTAAGGCGAGTAAAGAAAAAATGAAAACAATAACGTTTTTAATATTATTTATTAATGCTAGCCTCTAAATATTACTATTTGGCAATGAATTAAATAGGGGTTTTTTTATAGATAAATAGGTACCTTCGAGTAAAAAATCTTTTGTATGAACCTCTAAAGATAATCAAAATTGAAAATAAACGTTAGATTAAAGGATAATATTAAAATTATTGGTTTCTCTCGATAGTTTGGCACCCTCAACTCTGTGGCACATCAAAACCTTTCTACCAGCCTCACTACATTGCAACAGAGTGGTCAACACTGTCAACATTGTGTTTGCTGTTAAACAATGGAGCCACTCTCACTCAACGGCGGTTGTGCGTCAAGGGCTTTTTCATGGGCTAAAATATAATTTGGTGTTACTTTTTCTTTAAAAACATTACCTATTGTACATGTCTTTCGAATGAACTGACTATCAGTTAAATATCAGTTGATTAATTTCGAATATCAGTTGATTAATTCTTGCTTTTCAGATAGTAATTAATACAGATTAACCTTGATCAATATTATTAAATAAAATACGATAAAAACATTAAACTATGGAATTAAATCTGAGTCGAATTGATAATTGAGTCTATTTATTTTTGTTCCGGTATTATTTGCAGACAAAGGTGGTTTGCCATTCGATTAAATAATGACTTTTTTATTCTGTAATACATCCATATCCAGCTACGAGTTTCATATCTGATCTTCTGCCGTTCGTTCCTACAGTAGACGATTCAACAACTGATTTTCTAAGAAAACAATATCGAACCATCTACCGATAGTCGAAGTTCGATGTACTGTTTGTTGGTCGAAACTTGACATTCGGATTCCATTGTATTTCATATCGATTGGTTTGTTAATCTATGAAAATCTATTTATCGATAGTATTTTATTACAAGATGGAGAATGATTAGAAATAAGGTAATTTGGGTTTTAGTTGTAGTAAAGTTTTATTTAAGTTTTTAATCTATGTTTAGTTTAATATTAGTTGTATAATATTTACGTTTTGTATGTTTTATTGTTCGTGAGAGAATCGAATAATATAATTGACAATGGTTTCTGTTATTGTTTGTTATCGAAGTTTCTTCATTACTGACGGTTGTTGAAACAGTTCATCGGTTGAATCAAACACGATAGGTTGATAGTTGATATCGGATAACCGAAACCTGCACTGAATACCAAAAACAAAACTGATCTTCACCCATGTTAAATCCTATTGAGAAGTTCAGTTATCAAACCTAAGCATTAAAGGTAAACAGTCGACCGACGGTAAATATAACCTAGAAGATCAGATATGAAACTCGTACCCCATGTCCATGTCCAGAATGTCCATTCAGGAACCAGCTTCAATAATCTTTAATGTCATTCTTAGTTTAATAGACAATTCATCTGGTAATTTAAACTCAGGAACAGGAATTCGGTGTATTCCCCCAGAAATGAAGGCTCTCCCCTCAGCAAGGCATAGAGCAATCGGCACATCTGCTTGTTGGTGTCAGCGAATCGAACCAGTGACATTTGGGACTTGGTTTGGTGCGGCCTCACATTTGGGCATGTTTGCGCAAAAATAACTCCTTACTTATTTTCCAATTTGGTACACATGTATTTTTTCCGAACGTTTATTGGTTATTTCCTGCCTAACTACTTGCCAGGAATTGTTTTTAAAAGTTATTTTATTAATAAGGCCTCGTGATTTAATTTACTTTCTAGTTTGATGTTCTGTGATGGAGGTCAGTTTTTGTCATCTGCTTAAAGGCAATGAAATCAATCTTAATTTGTAACGGTAACGATAAACATTGTGTATTTCCGGTTGATAATAATATGTTTTACATTTCATATCCGAAAATTCCCTAGTTATACATTTTAAAAGTTTGTCATGGTCAAACTGTAATCTTTTATTTTACATCTGAATTTTGATTGTCAAAATAAGGTAACTAATACAATATAAATGATAAAAAAATAACATAAAACGCCAATTAAATAACTGTAAGTTCCATTATATTTTTAATTCCTAGCTAATTGTTCCGTTGAAAAAAAAGCATTTGGTTCCTGTTTTAACTTACTATAATCTAAGTATATTACCATAGCGAATTTCATTTTAGAGTTGAGAAATTCTTTGAAATAAAAATTGACTGAACAAGTAAAACTGCAGTTGATTAAATAGAAAAGTATATCGAGTCTTCATTTAAAAGGAAACTAAAATACCATCATACCAAAATACCGTAACACCAAAATACCAAAATACCATAACACCAAAATACCAAAATACCATAACATCAAAATACCAAAATACTGACAGGTCATATTCATAATACACCTTTTTATTTCAACGAAACCGATTAAATACAACAAAAATACAATTTATGAAATGGTATAAATGAGAGGACATTCCTATGATTTATTGTACGGAAACAATGCTGAAGTTTATAACTCACATATTCCTTACTATGCTGGAGGCATATTAATTAAATTTTGTTTTATGGAAATTCGCTGGAGATGCAGGTCTGCTGCAACGGGGGTGTTATGTTACGCGGAAATTTAAGAAAAAATAAATAACATTACAGTATTTTGAAACTTAAGAAAATGTTTAATTCTGTGACGTCAAAATGTCGAAACTTGTTCATAAATAAAGCTGCGACTTAGATTAATGCAGTAATTCTGGGATTTATTATGAAGATAACAGGAGTTTTAAAGATTTCCAAAGTTGTGATAAATTGAACGCGGCTAATCTTGCAATTAGTCTACTCCGTGTCTAGATGAGGCTTTAGCCAGATCTCCTTCCATTAGTCACCTCCTAACCCAGTCCGTTCTGTGTAAGAGCCGGAATCAGTTGTTTGACAGTTCTGTTCTGTGTTTTCATATGCAGAGAGGCTTTTAGTTATTTTAAAGCTAATACGAGGTGTTGTAAAGATAAAACGACCTAATTTAAGTTTCTTTAAAGTACAGATCTTATTTTTTGATTTGCATGCTTTAGATGGATTGTAATGGTTTGAATGTAGGCTATATTCTTTAATCCTAAGATTGTTTTATCGATTCAATGTAAAAGGTAGGAATTATGAATCTTAATGGAGAAAACAACCAATTTTTCACCTTCGTAAAAGTTAGTCCAATAACTCTTTATGTTGAAAAGTAGGTCCCTCTGCTTCGACGTGTTTACAATTTTTATTCAGGATAGTGAAAATACCTTATATTTCTTGGTTATATATTTATGCTTGTGGATTGTTTATAAGGAAACTTTAATACTTTAAGTTTATCATGGTTTTAGATTAGTGAGATTTATTGTTTTTCAGCAATTACATGATTATAGTTTGCTTAGAGTAAATTTCAGTAAGCAAAAGATATTATTTCATATCATGCCGAATGAATTGATTCCTATAGTTAGTTAGTAAGTGTTAAAAAGAGTAGAAACAAACTTTGCATACAATAACTTTGCTTTTCAGTGGGGTATTTTAAACTTTTAAATAGCTTTAATGTTAATGGCCTTCTTCATTCTTAGAATTCATTCCCCTAATTCAATACTGTATATAGTTATTTTTGTGTTTATGACGACAAATATATGACACAACGGCAGTAGACAATACCTAATGTTACCTAGATATTAAAAAATCCTTCATTCAATTTTCGTAGCTTTTTCCTTGCCTTACTGCACTTCTAAAATGTTTTACTAACTATCTGCCTAAACAAACATATTTTTTGCCTTAGGGGAATTTTGGGTCTATTATTTTCTAAGTACACAGCTGTTTTTAAAATTATGTTTAATCAATAAACTAAATAATGAGTTAGAAATAAAAAACATTTATTTGATTAATTCTCATAGAAAAACAAATGTAAAGCGTAAAACAATATTTGTAAATAGATTTAATTCCAACGCCTGTACGTGTTCCTCCTGTATTTTCCTGGAGCTGTTACTTCTTGGAAAGTCCGACATTGTTTCCATAAATCACAAGCGGCCCGGGGGGTGAAACACAGGAGCTTCGCGCACGCTGCAAATTCGGTGGTTCAGGCTCACCCGCCCAAGTGCCTACCAATCACAAGTCTTGTAATGGTAGCTCTGTATTTGAATTAATTCGTACTAAGCAGATTTCGGGTGATCCGAGAATAATTGCAATATAGAGACTAAAAATATTCTGACTGGCATTAATTGTTTTCCTCAGGAAATTTATGTTTAACAGTTTAAGTAGCACTAACTTAGGTTTGCAATTAACTTTAAAAATAAATACATTTGTGGTTGATTTAAGTTTGTTGTCAGAAAAGTTATATATTTTTACGTTTAAAATATACAATGGACAACAAAAAATTCTTACTTAAAATATTATTGAATTAAAAATTTATTTGACTAACTGTTTACATACTATTTTTTACCAAGTATAAGGAATCTTTTTAGGCAATTTATTCACACATCTATATTCTAAATTAATAATTATTTATATGGGTTACTTACTAGTATACTTTAATAAATTGCTCCATACAACACAACACATACTACTAACTAATACATCTATTACCCAATGCTGCATAATTGCTTGGTGATGTAGCGGATGAAGTTCAACTTAGAGCAGCTTTCTCGTCTCACCACGATGTTAAGGTTTAGTTGGAGCTCCACCAGCACCACCACCACCACCACAGCCACAACCATAGACTCAGTGGTTGTTGTGGTGGTTGGTTGCAGTTACTTGGCCCAACAATGGTCGTGCAAGCATACAGAGTGAAGCAGTCGGTTAATCAGTCTGGTTTCTCTGGTTCATTCGTTCTCGAGGTTTTCAGTCCACATAATTGCATTTCAAAATTAATTTATTAACTGACATTATTAAGAGGTAGAAAGATCTTAAATTTTTTTCAACAAATTTAGTTATATTTTATTAAAGATTAGCTTTTAAACTGAACGGGTGTTTCGATCCATGGTTCTACATTTTGCTAAAATAGCCTATATGTTTTTTCATTCTTATCAGCACACTGAGTGTTAATACAGCTGAGCTATAAAGATGTATAGGAACAGACTGCTTTTGAATCACTGGAATAAAATATTATTTTAATGTCTGACTTAGGGACAACACATATAATATAAGCCTTAAAAGCCTTCGAAATGCAGAAAGTTTTGTAAATACTAGTTCATTATGTTTATTATTACAGTTCTATAAAAAATTATGATGCGCTTAAAATATTTAATCTATAACATCCTTTAGAATATGGTGTTTACTAAAATTTTAAGCTAGAATGTTTAATTATGTTACCACGCCAGCGCCTAGACAACGCCTGCACTTTTGACGACGTGATATGCCTGCTGTACGTGTATTGCCGCCCGCACATAACACGGCGCTGAGCGAACAACAAACTCGCTTCTCGTTTTTATATATTTGAAGATTATTCTACAGGGGGCGGTCTACCTTGACAGAGAAATATGCGTCACAGAGCGAAATAACATTGTAAAGATATTGCTAAAGCGCGCTGAAGTAAGCTAGCAGACGTTTCGTATCTGGACGACAAAATCTTTATTTTTTAAGATTTAATTAAAATGAGAGTGGTTTCACGTTCTTCAGAATATTTTATAGGTCTCTACAATTTTTATTTTTCTATAAAGCGTTTTTGTCGTTAGTTATGAGACTTTAAAATCTAACAAAAAACTACCTTTTTTGAAAGATTTACACAATTCCTGTAAAGAAACGGGGATAAAATCAAAAATTCTAAAATTATAGCGACCTACAAAAACATATCCTTTTTAAAATGACACCAAAATATTGGAAATCATATGAAAATCCAGCTTTCAATGAATAAGATACAAAACCCTGTTTTAGCGCTCGGAACTTGAGGTAGACCGCCCCCTTAAAATATGGTTGCCAGTACTTCAATAAGCCACATTTAAATTTTAAATAATAACATGGAGGCCTACGTGATTATTCAAGAAGCTTAGTAACTTTGACAACGATACGAAAGAGCTGATATTAAAAAATTTTAAAATGTAAAATACAGACTACTATTTTAAATTATTTATTAACTAATTGTGATTGAGTAAATAAACAAAGTGCAATGCCCCTTAACAAGCTCAGAACTGTAATTCTTTAGTTGTTTGAGGACCGTATAAGCTGAATTGAAAATTGTATTTCATGATTTAAAAAAAAAACTAAAGATTTATAAGTATAGCAATGGATAGCCAGTAACATATATGTGCTATGTTCATCCCCATTAAAACATAGTTCAGATAAGAAACTGAGAAAAAAAAATCAAGATATTATCCAGCAAGATATTTTACAAGACGGCAATTTTTTTGTTTATTAATTTTTAGTAGTTTATTACAGTTTTAAGATCACTTATTAGAATTGGAAATAAAATGTGTTTTTTTTACACAACCTACATCATAGCCCAACAGATTGGAAAGATAACTAAAGGAAGTCTTTTCAAACTTAATCTTCACAAAGAAGAAGATTCTGGTTGATTTATTTAAAGGGACCGGGGTGACATGCTGTCAGTAGTCGGCATATTTGGACGGAATGTTACTTGAGTCTGCGAAAAACCACACACGCCCTCGTGCTGTTCTGTTCAATATACCAGCACCAGGCCTGATTCGTCTTAAACAAACATTATGTCGTCAGATTTTTGAAAAAAAAACTTCTCTAATATTCATTCACTTTAGGTATTTCTCTACAGTAAGGAGTACTTACACTAACAATTTTAATACCATTAATTTTATGGACCTTTTTGGATTACATCACAATATTTATTGATTTTGAAGTTTGATTTTTGATTTTGGATAGTGGTAACAAATGAAAAAAATTATTCTGTTGACTTTATATCACTCTGTATTTGAAACGAGGAACCGGTATGACGTCACGGACAGATCACGTGGCCACAGAATGACGGATGGCGGGATTGTATTGCATGCTGTAACCGGATATCATACTTGCCTGGATGTTAAAAAGTTATATCGGTTGTTTTTTTTTATTTCCACACCATTTGTCAAGATTTAATATTTTAAAAGGGCCAAATTTTTAACTTTCAATTAAGTTTTGGTGAAGAACTAATTATTCTGAGGATAAATTCAATTATTTTTTGTTCTTGTATGTTTGACCGTCTCAATGTACTTTTTCGTCACTGCAAATGCGATTCATGTATGAAATTAGTGTCTATTTGTTAGTTTGTAATCAACGTTAATTTTCTCCTATGTAAGGGAATTTTCAAAATGATCATCGCCGCTGCGTAGTACAGTCGAATAATTAATAAGAATACAGTGAAAAGTGGTTTGAAGAGGGAATTGTATAAACATATTTCGGCCCCGAAATATACCGGCATCAGTGCTGCCAACATTAGCTTAACGCAGTCATTAGTGGGGTTGGCACACCTGTGCTTTTCAAGCATTAACCTGGCATAAGAAAGGCGTTGTTAAGTATATAAGTTTTATTCTTTTCAATTTCAGTTAATTAAATGCTTTTTAGGCAATAAACTATGATTTAAACGGACTCGTTTATATTGTAATTTCTATGGTTATTCAGTGGGACTCTACACTCAATTCCATGTTCACCATTCAGTACAGGTCTTACGTTACGAGACATGGCTGTTCTATTTCCTACGCTGGGCACATTTGTTTACTAATAGGCTTATCCAATACGTGATATCATACAATTATCAGCTGATGATAATAAAATTTGCCTATAACTTCAATTTGAAATATAAGGCTTGAGGAGAATCCACACAAAAATGCAGAACCAAGTACAGGTTAAAAATGTAAGTAGGTACTTTTCCAGCTGTTACGCATGTATCATTTCTATAGCAGTTATGGTTCATGGCCTAAAATTAAACTTAAATTGCAAAACTTTTTTCCACAAAAGGAATATAAAGTGCGAAAAAAAGAAAACAGCCTTTAGTGTTATGATAATTAGAACTAAAAATACCCCCGTTGCAACATGCCTGCATACTCAGCGAATTTCAAATGCAAAACAACATATTTCATTCCAACATAACGAGATTTGACATGTTTTGGTAAGCTCCATAAGAACAACATGGGGAATGAATATGCAGGTTTGCTGCTACAGGTATATTAAAAATGGGTGGTTTTAATTCAATATTTAGTAGATCTGAACTAGAAGAACCTATTTACCAAGTTTTATCAAGATATGTTGAGAAATAACCGAGATATAGAATTTTATTTATTTCCCATAAGGTTAACATTGGGACAACGTACTGTGTTTACCACTTTCAATATCTCGGTAACCAATGGACATAGAGCAGTGATTCAAAATACTAAATTGTTTGTTTTTTGAGCTGACAATTTACTGCTTAGTGAGGGGGCTTTTTTCAATCAAAGCAGTAAGATTGAAAAATTACTGACCCCGCCTTCCATTAGTCCGATCGGGCTGGTTTACGAACTCGTCCGAATAATTACTACTTTACACGTCCATGCAAAATTTCATCAAGAACGGACCATTTTTACGCGAGTTATCGTGCTTAAAGACACGATATATATAAATTTATGAAAATGAACGAATAGTGTTTTTTGCTTTTGGGGACCCCAAAACGAAAAGTTATTATGGTCTCGGGCGTAGGTCTTGCCATGAGACCTACGGTAATAGCTTCTTCCCTATAGGGGAAATTCGCTAATATACAAAATTGCTTGAAAGAACGGTATGAGCAGTTTGACGGCTCAGCCGCAGGGGCAGCTTGACGGGAACCGCGCGTCTGGCGTCATGACAACCACAGGCGAGTTTAATTAGATTCTCCACTTTCAATAAATCCTTTTATTGACACTTGGGTGAAAGCGCTTAAGGAAATCAAACTTTAAAACGTTTATCCGGTTGTTTTCCTTGTTCAGAGACCTTGTGGTGATTCTAGGATTTTCATGTATGATTTTTTAAAGGGATTTGTCGGTATGATGAAATACCAGCTCGCACGAGCATAATAATTATGTGAGTAGTTTAAAACTGTATGTAACCGTGCAAAACATATTTTGGCAATTAAAACGAAACTACCAGACGGTGAGTACACAAATGTTGGAAAACTGGGTGGAAAAATGTTTGATTAAATCGAATATACTAATGTAAGACCGAGTGAGATAGATAATGTTAGAAGCTAATAAGGACCTGGTTAAATTACAAATGTTTTCTACTGCGATAAAAAATAAGAAGCCATTGGAAAACTTAAATGGCAAGTATTAAAAAAATAAAACAATATTGAAACTCAGTTCTCCAAAAGTAAATTGTTAGTTTTTACGAATACATACAATAAAATGTTATATACAAGATTGTAAGACGTAAGACTGTCACAAAATAATAAAGGAATTGCATTCATAACTAAAAATATATATTTTAATTTGTCCTCATTATAGTTGAAAAAAACTATTTCAAAGAAATATTTGCGTAAATGAGCTTTCAATTTTTTCATAGTTTAGTTAAGGTTTCGTCAAAAATTATTACATACAAAAAAATTTCATTGCAATGTCTCTGATTTTATATTTTGATTTGGATTTTTGCGGACATTTGTCATCACTGATTAGTAAAAAACAAGTATCACTTTTTTTACTAATCAGTGCTGGCAAATGCCCGCAAATATCCAAATCCAAATATAAAATCACCACCACCAACAATGAATTTCAAACAGAAAGACGCAGGTTTTTTGAAGGTATAATACATAATAATAATTCTATTGTAAACGTTATTGCTGAAACCAATCTTGCATAAAAAAATACAATCATTTAACAACTCGAACTTTATAACCCAGTATGTATAAAATGCCAAAATTGTTTAATTTTTTAATTTTACAAATTTTTTTACAGTAATCAACAAAAAAATATCTAATTTTATTTCTATAATATCGTTCAGCAACATTTTATGATATCCGTGGTCTGAAGGGTGAATGATTATTAATATATTAATTATAGATAAGACATTTATTCCTCGGCCGTTTCGGAAAGAAAACCCAATTTAAAACATCATCACGGAGGCTATTTATTCTTAATCCTTCCAGCCGAGAATACCAAGAATTGAATTTTGAGATTTTCATCTGAATTGTTCTGGTGCCTTAGGCAAAGCCTGGTACAATCAGATTTCACAAATTAAATTCCTCGGAAGCCAAAAGAGATCACGTTCTATGTGAAATAAATTTTCGTCTCAAGAGAAATTCTCTTCAATGTATCATTCCTTTTGTCTGTGAACATATTTGTAGACTTTCCGATCAGTTTGTTTATTTATCATCTTTTTCAGAACTCTTTTAGTCTTTGTTTTTCAATTGCTTAGAAATCTTGAACGTGTTTTCCAGTATCCAACCAAATATCCAATCTTTCTTTTTATTCGCAAATATAATTTCTGCTAAGTTGTTATGCTCAAGATACTTGGTTACTTATTATAACATATTACAAAGTGGATGAATGAATGAATAAATTAATGAATGGATTAATTATTCGAAGAATTTATAAATTACAAACAATGAATCCACGTAATATACGCCAATAAGGAAAAAATTCTTAATTTAAACATGCATGGTACTTGAATAAAAAAATTCAATACTTGCATTGCCTTGAAATTTAGAAAAGGCCTAAATGGGCAGAGGATTATCATATATTTATAACTGACGCCAATTCTTGGGGCCCAGTGCGGTGGATGCGCGGTAGAAAAAACGGCTAGTGCGCATGCGCGACAACGACTGGCTAGAGCGCAGCTCTGTCATTCTGCTCTCAGCCGTCAACAATAGCGTGTCACTGCATGTCGTCCTAAAAACATTGGCCGACGGAACATCGACTCTTACTGGCGATTAATGATATGTTTTAATTCTATTCAATAATGTAAAATATTTCATTAGTATTTATTGAAGCGTCTTATTAATCTGAACAACGATTGTCAGAGAAGCAGTAACTATGTGCGAGCTGCCGAATGTACGCAGCCAGGCTAGTACAATGTCGGCCGCCGCTGCCGCTACTACTCACCTCTCCTCCCAGCCTACCCACTCCCCGCCCCATGCGCGGACTGGGCCCCAAGAATTGGCGCTAGTTATAATTTCGTAAGGCGATTCTTTGCGTCAAAATTGTAGGCATCTGGCAAATCGTAGAAGGATGGGAGTGGACTCAAATTAAAGGTCTCTATTCCGTAATGGCGGGAAAAATAATGAAATTGCTTGAAATCCATCAGAAAACGAGAAATAACGTAAAATATCTGCCGTTTAAAAAGCATTGGGATCTAAAAATGTCTGCTTTGTTTACATAAAACATGTGATGCTGATACTTGATAGAAAACCATGTGGTAGGCTAGATATCTATAAAGTAGATTTAGTTTGCTATGAAGATATTTTGTACTATAATAAATAAAGATTGAATTTTCCCTCATTAGGGGCTTTTAGCCCCTTCAAGCCACTAGTCTATATGGAATTCCGTGATATTTCTAACTTTATGTAAGCCAATAAATATAAGGTGTGGTCTTAAAAAACTCGTAATAAGTTAATAAAAACAATTAAAATATAAGTTTTCAAATAAAATTTAAAAAAATGCAACGGAAGGATATGTAAAATTACAAATAAATGATTTTATATCAATTAAAGCAATCCATATAAAATCCAGGAACAGAAGGTACAGACGGAAGAGACATAAAATAGAGACGCGAAGAAGCCCAAATCAGCATCCCTCGCAGCTGGTTTACGACCCATTTGGTTACTCGAGCGCCGGGAGTCGGTTTTGATTCCGCCGTCGCGTCGCGTCGCGTCGTGAAATAAAACTGTTTTAATGACTCCTGCAGTGCAGACCCGATGGAGTTTATAAGGGTCTAAATATGGAAGTTTTTTTTTATCTTTTCCGTTATACGAAGGCCTATACCACTGTTTTTCAAGCTTGTTTTGTGTAAACTAGGTTAGGTTAGGTTAGGTTAGGAAAGAAAGTTAGGAAGAAATAGAAAAAAAAGACTAGGACAAGTCTTGACTGTCAGTAGCGACAGCGGATATTTTCCGTTATACGTATGCCACTTTTTCGGGTTTGTTTGTCAAGCTTGATTTTAGTAAACTAGGTTAGGTTTAGTTTAACCTAACCTAACCTAAACTAACCTAACCTATCCTAACCTAACCTAACCTAACCTAACCAACTGCAAGTGGTACCGCTAGACGGCCAGACGCTGGCTTATCGCGTCTAGACAGAGATAACGGTAGATAAGGTATAGAAACCGCAGGTAAAGTATTC
This sequence comes from Flexamia atlantica, assembly GCA_035578135.1. Lineage (NCBI taxonomy): Eukaryota > Metazoa > Arthropoda > Insecta > Hemiptera > Cicadellidae > Flexamia > Flexamia atlantica. The sequence continues at coordinate 41,743,971 of JAQJVK010000011.1, read as the reverse complement.
TTACAAGGGATTTCCAGTTTAAAACGATTAATAACAATTATCTGACCTAGTTTATGGTGCTCGATCAAAAATCAAGTTTGAAGGGTAAATTTGAACGTATAACGGAAAAGATCCGTTTTTTAACAGATAGCAAATCATCAAACCATAAGTTCTACAGAGCTTAAATTTGGGATGTACGTTTCCTTGCAGGACGCACACTAAGAAAACGGTTGAAAACAATCTCCTCACCGCTACGCCTTTATTTGTTCAAAGCTCAAATATTAAATATATAAGCTTATGAACTTGTCATGACACCCTTATCATAGACACGAATGAAATCTAGACGGAGTAGGACGAATGTTGAATTAAATCCCGAGTCCACGATATTTTTTCCACGGATGAAATCGAGTTGATCAGCTAGTTCTTCAATAAAGTAAGTCTTTAAAATGAATTAACATTAAATGTAAATTAACGATTTCTCTAACTGTATATTACTATCGCATTACGACCAGCGTGTAAGACAACGTTCTATCTCCTACCGTCCATAATAACTCTCACGTTATATTTGAAAGTGAGAAATAAAATACTAACTATATATTCAGATTCAGACCCTTTTTGATCTTCCTGGGGTGTAAGATTACAAACTGACCTTAAAGAAGATTCAAAGGTTGTATGAATAAAACATTGCCCATTGGTAGTCGGGCTTTTGACGATGGGTATTTTTAAGAGTTCATACGACTGGTCAGCAGCAAAACTATAATCGATATCATTGCTTCAAGGAAAAAATCTTTTAAAAATCAGATAGAATTCGCTCATTGTTTTACTTAAAGTCATCACACATAAAGTTCTACCGGAAAAACAGGAAGGGAGTTATATATTAATCGTAGTAAATTAATTTTACCTCTACATTTTGAATTTTAAATTATCATTGTTGGTAATCTCAACGTTTAAAACATTTTGTTGTTATGTTAACTCTTAATTTTTCATAACTTAGTCTAAATCCAAACCTAAAAAATGTACTATTTTAAGCACCTCAGAGCCAAAATTGCATTAAAACGTTTCATCCAATATAAATTGACACCTATCATACCTTGCACGAAAATAGATTTTGGATATTTTTGGTGGTCCGTGAAAGCATTAATGACTGTACAGTTCTTGATGGACCTACAACCTAATAATGTAATTTGTAGTGTACCACCTATCATCTCTTACCCGATGTGACTGTTGCCAGTTGCCGAGTACAAAAGCCCATTTAGGCTCTTTGTGGCTGGAGATAGCGTTTTAACATATTAAAGCCGCAAAATGACGCGTTGTTAGCGTAGGAAAAGAGAGGTTAAATTATGAAATAAATTAACGTTTTATATATAATGTAATCGATTTCGTACATGATCGATCAAACATTTTAATGAAACCTTTTCATAGTTTATAAATTTATTTTTATTTTTTGCTGGGTAACCTATCCAGTCTCGGTAGCCTGCAGTTTTTAATTTTATATTAACTATTTCAACATAATGTTTTTTTTGCCCTTTAGTTAGGACATGTTTCAAAATATCTCTACACGGTGAATTCAGATAGATACGCGAATTTCATGTAATTTAAATAATTATTAAATTATTAAAATTTTTTCATTCTTCTTTTTTACTCTTTCTTTCACTCTTCTGTGAAACGTTTTCAGTTTACTCATATTAAATGAGTAAACTGAAAACGTTTCACAGAAGAGTGAAACGTTGTTTTTTCTAAGAATTTATTTATCAATTAGGGAATTCAAAAGAAACATTGGGTGTTTAACTGTTCGATGAAACAAACCATTTGGGAAGTAATAAATTATAAAGTGTATATTAACATAATTTACAGAGTACAATAATAAGTTTGAGGTAAAAACTGAACACTATTCCTTAAACAACACTGTTTAAAAAAGTTATTATCTTAAACACTTCAACAAATCTTCTTTGAACAAGTTTATAAAACTGTCCGAGGTTTTATAAAACCATGACTCTGTTTTAAAACTGTTTATTACTTGGTATGTTAAAATATATAAACTGGTTATACCTGTTTGTTATAAAACCTCCACTAGACTGGTAGTTTTGGACACCTGGAGTTGTCTGGGCATAGGCAATTGAACCTGGGCCGCGCCCTATTTAATCGGAGTCCAAGTCGCAAACGCTCTGCTAGAACTCATACAAAAATATAATGAACGTTCTAGATTAATCATTTTCTAATATAGATTTGGTTGTGGTGACTTTGGGCATTGAATTTACATCTCTTAGAGATGTAAAGTCAATGCTTTGGGTTTCTATCTTACGACATAAATCCGAAATAAAAACTACAATTCAACTTAAAACATCGTTACTTTCCGTCATTTTTTAAACGTTATCCAGGGAAGTGGTGAAGCACGAGGAAACATTTGCATTGGAAAGTGGCTTCATCTGCGGCAGAATGCCTTACCGAGATTGCCGAAAGTAATACTGCTGCTTAAGCCGTGTTGGAGAGTGAAAAATTCGCTAAACCCACATAGCCGTTGTGGTTGAAAATCTTGCTTTCAGCGGTGGTCGAATTTACAATAAATTTTGATTAATCGACGTTGAAGGGTATTTGTTTTAAATTTTACCAACATAAGTAAAGATAAATATTAAAGAAAACTTTATAGTTAACTAACCGATACACAGACAAATATCGAGTTTAATTATACCAGCAGTGAAAGGTACCAATGAAAGAAGGTAAATTTTGTTTATTCCTGCATATTAAGACTTTCAAGGAGACTAATTTTTGAAGCTAAACTACAATTTGAAAAAGAGCGTTTTTTGTTCCAAATTGTATGTGATGTAAGGGTAATACAAATATCCATATTTTATAAATAAAAAATAAAAATAAATTATGACCCTACATTAATAACAGTTCATATTTAAATATTCAAACAATAAAAAAAATTAAGCAATTTTAAGGTAAGGTGATTATTTAAAAGACCATAAAATAAATATTATTTAGCTTCTACCTAATTAATTAAATAAAAAAAACCAAAATTCTCTACATAGTTAACTTGAGTGTAGAATATGACTCTTACTTAAAAAATAATACAATACAATTATTGTTAATTTTTTTTTCAAAGCTTAACTAGTCTTGAAATAGTTTTCAAGTTTATATTGATTTAATTTCCCATAGAAAAAAAATATATTCCAGGTGGTATGGAAGAAATACTGCACTAAAGGTCAGGGCAGTACAATAGCCCCCCCGCCCACCACCAGGCGAGGATGAAATGCTTCGCTGCGGGCCAAAGGCTGGAAATTCCTCATGTATTAAGACAGAAAATATTCATGACCCCTATCTGTCTTCTCCAAAACCTCTGCCCTCTGAAAATGTTGTCCCTTAGTCCATGCTTTAAGTAGAAGCTCTCCTGAAAGTGATTATCTAAGGTTTAAGATTAATATAAAACGACTTTTTCGTAACTGTACACTTTTAATTACCTTTTAATCACTGAAAGCATTATAAATCACGCAATAAATGATATACTAATGTAATTTAATCAATGATGACAGAGACCGTAAAAATCGAAATAAAAATACGCATACCAATCAGCAATGCGAAAGAGCTTATGCTTTAGATCAAATTACTCATTAAGATATGAGGCGTTCGATCACAGCCACTTTGATCAATGTCTTTGATCACGATATCGCATGTAGAATGCAAGTTGAATGCAATATCGATAATGTCAGAATGCATTAATGAACATATAGGTACTTAACTGTGGTTAGTAATATAGTTGCTATTTATTCTGTAAAATAGGTTAAAATAATTGTTGATTTATAAAAATGAGTAATTTTAATAACAGTTAAACGGTATTGTCTGTATACCTGGTGTAAAGAGCAATTTAGCAAAGAGACAAATAACTTGGCAAAGGGACGAAAAGGAAGATCCAGCTTAATTTGAATAATAGATCCCCTTAAAGATATTCTTCTTAATTGGAATTAGTAAATCCTTATTTATAAAAGATGAAGATGGCTTTTTGGAGAAGGTTTAAAGGTAATCCTTTTCGTTCTAAACCATTTGGGTTTCTCTTCAGAGGGCCAAAAGTGTTCCCATACTAAACTGTATGTAGGTATATTGTTTAGAAAGCTAATTACGTGATTACTTGAACAAGTGATCTTTGGTTAGATAGCCAAAGGGCATGACAACGTCTTCCGGGTTCAGCTAGTAAGTACTGTATCCCAGAAAAATACCAACGGCATGTTTTATTAGTGTTAACAGTTAAAATATTAAAAAATTGCTATACTGTTTGAAAATCCTGGAAAAGATCATTTTTAAGTCATGAATTTTCTTCTTAAATAAATAATTTTCTGTCAACTGTCAAAGTTTAAAATGAAAGTGTTCAACAAAAGGAATATGTTATATATTTTTAATTTCAATTCAGCAGAGAGTTTCAAGTTTGAAGCCCAAATGACAGGAAAATGAACTTCAAACAACATATTCGCCTGTGACACAGAGTCAGTTCTAAACAGTAATTATAACTTGCGTAATAGGATTAGGAATGAGCCGGTCGGCTATGGAGAATGTGTTACTTAGTTGAGGGCTTCCGGCTACTGCGTTGAATTCAACATTCCTCCGCCGTTTTGGATTGTCATTATCATATGTTTTACATCTTTTAGCGGATTTACCCTAAAGGGAAGAACTATTACCGTACGTCTAATGGTAAGACCTAAGCCTGAGACCATGATAACCTTTCGTTTTGGGGCCTTTAGAAGCAAAAAACACCATTCGTTGGAATCTGTTGGCACGATAGTGGCCATAAAAATGGCCCGATCTTAAAATTGAGCTAATTTAATTTAAATCTAAGTCCTCGGTACAGCTAAATTTTAATGTGAGTATACGACTATATAATGAACTTAGAAAAATCCTCCTTGTAATAACAACAACTACTTATTAATATAATTTAGTTGCACAGGGTGTTTTTTTTAACGAAACGCAAAACTTTGTTTTATCAGTGAAGGATTATTTCCCCCAGAGATCCCCGGATTTGACCCCACTATATTATTTTTTTTGGGGATACATAAAAAGACCTACGAAAACAAGTCACAGAATATTCAGCATCTCAAACAAACATTACAAATCCAATGAAAGAAATTCAAAGAGGTACCTTGCAACACGTGTTCGGCAATTCGATGGAGAGAGCATAACTTTATACAAAAGTCAAAGGCGGATTGTTTGAACACATAATGTGAACTAAATGTGATCAAACTTAAACAATAGGTTTAAAAAGTGTAAAGATCGTTAAAACAATACTGATTTCATATTTATATGTGCATTATTCAATCTTAAAAATGGGTCGCGTTAAAAAAACCCTGGAGAATAAAATTAACTGCAAACGAAGGAACCATTATTATTCGTACCAGCATATGTGTGTGACGCGTTCAGATGCGGGCGTATACAAAGGCAGGACGACCGCACAGATGGCTGGTATTGTCAAAGTATATTTTTAGTATTTATCATTGTTTTAATTATATCATTGTTTTAGTTATCATTATTAAGACAAATCTTATATTATTTTGAGCAATACGTTAATCCTCAGAAGTAAACAAAATTTAGGTAATTTTTAAACTTATAAACCTCGCTCTTATTAATTAGTGGTTAAACAGATTAAGTATATTCTCCGTTCAATTTGAGGTTTGATTCAGAGAAAAAATCTTTTCTGCTTTTTAGAGATCAAACACTATAATGATACTTAAAACCTAATATGTGTGAGCAGCGTGGAATATTTCGCGCTGCCTGCGGGAAGATATTTTGCATTGGTAACTTTCATTACAACCAGAATACATGATGACGCAATGAGAAATTACATCTGAATATATTAGGCACTAATTGACCATACTAACTTGATCAAACTTTAAAGCGTAGTATGTTTTTAAAAGATCACTACAAGAATTTGTTAGAGTCAACGTCCTTGAAACATTTATTTGTTTTCTGTAAGCGTTTATTATTGATGAGATCTAATTAGCATAGTATTTTTTTTTCTAAATGGAATAAAAAATGCTACAAATTTCATGGTAAAATTAATTATAACCGTGAACATTAAAGTTTTTATTAAAATAAACCGATCCATTAAATACGAATAAAAGAGTCGACCCAGGGTTGTTTTAAGGGATATTTGTCACTGATAAAAATATGAAAATATATAAAATCTACCTCGTCTTTTATCAAACCACAGTAAAGCTTACAAACTGACCTCAAACGAGACTGAGAGATGGAATGAATAAAACATCACAGAATGGTAAATGTATTTTCTTTCAAGTAAATTGCCGAAAACCACGAAGGAAAAGGAAGAAAACATGTTTTCGCAGTTTTATATTTGTATAATCAAATATTATGAAAATGTGTGGCACTAAACGGTTGTTGCTATTTTATGATGTATTTGCTATTTATTATTGTTTAGTTTATGCACCTAAACTGTGTACAAGATTATTAAAAATTTGTTTGTTTTTATGTTTCTTATTTATAATCATGAAAAAACAATTTTCGAAAAAAATATTTCCTCCTAAATCAAAGCCTACTACAAAGTTACAAAAGTGTTCTGGTTTATAGCCAATTCTATTATAGAATAACAATGATGTTATAATCGTATTGTATTGTACGAATTTCAATAGGTCAAACATTCTATTACCTAGTATAAAATTGTCAGTAGCTAAGATTAAAAGTGAAGTAAGTGTTTTGAACGAAATATAAAATATGGACTGAGGCAGTATGAAAAAGTATAAGGTCATTAATGTACATATATAACCTAATTAATGGATGTATAAGTATAAAGGGTTTCTAGTCACATTTAGTACAATCGTAAAAAAAGTCATTTGAAGGAAAGCATTCAAATAAGATTTCGTATACTTTTTATTTCAGATTGCCTTCTGAAGAAGCAAAAAATCATGAACGCTACTTTGTGAAAGCTATTTCATATGATAGTCGCTTGTTGAATTTTCCTATTAAAAACATACGTTTCTTCAACTTTTAAGATTCACAAGAAGTAGTTTAAATACTATTTCTTTTCAGAGCACTAAAACACTTTGTCTTTGTCCAAAGAAATCCGTATGAATTAAAGTTTTTATGTGAAATAACAGTCTAGTCCGTCTCCTCCATTTACTGTCCAACGACGATGGAATTCATCGCCACAGGCAAGGTCCTTCAATTTCCTCATGCAGCAAGATAGAAAATATTCATAACCACAATCTCTCATCTCTCAAACTTTTTCTGCTTGGCCTCTCTGAAATTTAAACCCTAAAAAACTTACTTCTCAACTGATAGTAGCTCAATAGATTAAAATAATTTGAAATTAAATTAGTCTTTTTCTCGTAGTTTTAGATTTTGATGCCACTTATATTTACTTTCTCACACTATTATTTTCGTTTTTTTCTTAAACGTAAAGTTCTAACTTGAAAAATCTCCAAGAGTAGGCCTACTTGGACAAGTTACTACAAGGTACGTGGTAATATCCATTAAGCTCTGTTGGGACCCTCAGCAAACACCCACCACAAACGTTCTGTATTCTCAGGTTCAACAACGGACCATCCAATCTTGAGCGCTCAATGATCACATTCATTTCGCAAAGGATTGGCACTGTATAGGCTCTATACAAATAAGAATAATCAGTACATGTAAAATGCAACATGCTATTTAATAAATGGTGATTTTCATGTTCAATGGTGGGGGAAATATAGGGATGTGGGGGAGCAAAGATTACACTTAGGTATATTTGGAAAAACCTTTCAATATAAAACCACAAGCACACCCCTAAATCAACAATATTTGTTAAAATGTTAAATCTGTTCAAACATTCTTTGCCCCTGAGTTATATTACTAATTAAAAAAAAACTACCTCGTTAACAGCTCAAATCCATGCGGTTGCGCCTGCAAAGAGTTATCTTAAGACGCGTAATAACCTCCAATTAGCGTTGTTAAAACATAAACATTAAGAAACTCCTGAGTTTGCCACTTTTTTGGGCGTAGAAATTAATTTGAAAGAAATTTGAAAGAATAGGTCCATTAAAATATGCTTTTTGATATTTGTATGTGTGGATTGACGATTTTATCACGTTATCTTGGCATGCTGTTAGTGTAACAATTTTGAACTGTTGAATAATTACTGTAATAATTATTTTCGTCAACAATTTAAAGTTATTTATAGTTCAAATATATTTGGAACTCACAAGAGATTCCTTGTGAAAGTATTTACTAAGATATGCACCTTGCGTGATTCTACTTTTAAAATATTGCAGTGTTTAAAATTAAATTTCCTTATTCAAAGAAAGCTATAGACTTCTATATTATATTCATTTGTGATGAAACTAGCCAGTAACCAATAAATCCTACACCTGAAGCATTTTAGACACAGCTTGGTGTCTTTTTGAACAAAGCCCACTATTTCAAGGCGGTCCCGAATTACTTGCAAGCAAAGCCGGAAAATTTGACTAAAACCTGCAAGCAAAGCCGACATATTTGACTAAGTTTGACTAAACATTCGATGAATTTTTGCATCGACCCCCATAATTATGACTACTTTCCGTGTTTTTGCGTCTCTCAAATCTCTTGCGAGTTCGCTGTTTGTTAACTGCTTAAAAATATCGGCTAAGCTTACAAGTTCCGTGAGACTGCTTTAGCTATGGCGAAAGACTCCTGTTTTACTTTGAAACATCAAGTGTGACAAAATCTAAGGAATATCAAACTGCTCGAAACGTTGTAGTTCATTAGTACGAATGTTGTAGCAAAATAAGGTTGTTACATGACAACTTTTTACTTAACCGTAGTTCAAGGACCGCGGGTTCAATTTACGGTATGTTAAACTATTTAAGAGGTTCGGACCGATTGTTTTTAAAAACATCAGTGAAATGCCGTAGAATTTGAAATAGAGAAAAACTATACCTACAATCAAAGATAGTATAGAGGCTAAAAATAACATTATAATATCCTCTTAACACAAAATAATCGCCATCAAAGAAAGTAAACTAATAAGGCAATTTTTTAAATGAGGTGTAATTTGCTTGTTGACAAAGCAATATAAGCTCTTAACGAGGTCCTTTTTGTATCATTACCGGCTAAGCCTTTATTACTATTTGATTGATCCCCTCATTTCGCAATGACAAATTGATACACAATTAGACCCATGTTATTTGTGAAGTGATTCAAAATTGATGAATAAATTTTGATCTACTCAAAGATTTAACTAAACAATTAAATACAGTTTTTATTTTTTTCAACTAAAGGCCTGTGAGTCACCAACTTAGAATGCTAGCAAACCAATTAAAATGACTTAATTGGGATAATTTACTGATTTGGTTGTAATTGTGGGGAATAGAAAATGGGTCCCCTGTACAAACTTCAACTCAAATACAATCACAGTAAATAATATTACATAAAAAGGTGATATATTTTACGTCTACTTAAAAAAACCCCAGTCTTTTTCAAATAAGTTTCGACAATATATTGTTATGTCATCATTGTTAAAGCCAAATCTTAATGTGTTATGTATTGTATATGTACTGTTATAGTTTCAGTAGCACGTTAAGTTTTAAAATTAGGTAAGAATGAAATCAGCTGTATTCAGTGCCCATTAAGTTAATAATTATTAGAGTGTTATCTGAACAGGGCCCGACAATTTTGAAATGGTGAGACATATTTTAAACTAATTAATAAAATTTTACTTTAACCTATAAACTGACTGAATATTACCAATTAATACAATTTTTTTTAAATAATGCGGAGACTTTTGATAATTGCCAAAATCGAACGAAAGGTTAATCTTCTACGCAACAATCAACTTTTTTTTTGGAAAACCCTGCTCTCCTATTACCGCTACTGGGGTAAACCCGAGTGAAAGTCATCAGTCAGCAGACCACGTGACAGCTGGTGTGACGTCACCGCGGCGTTGTGATTGGTTTGGTGCCCCAAGGAATGTGATTACATTGCTTGTGGTGCAGACGATCAGTTGATTTATTCATTCAATATTGATGTCAAATGTTTGAACGGTTATTTTACAAAATTCGTGGGAAGTTTGTTAGCTGTAAATTGATGAAGGCTGAAGACATAATTAATTCAGATGAAATTCAACAATGTTAGATTTGAATATCTCCGTAAATCTATTGAGAGGATTAAAATTTCAAAACCAGCCAAATGTAAAGTAGAAAGCCGATTTATTTTATAAAAGTAATAATATAAGGAATAGAGTATGATAGGTCTAGTATTTATGAGAGAATTCCTTACATGAATTCAATATTTATCTCCAGAATGAAACTAAACAAATAAACGAAAAAATATTTAAAAAAAACATGGTTACAAAAGGTTATTACTGTTGTTTTGCATGATCTGACTCCAAATTAAAAACGTTTGGGGAAAGAGGTAATGGAATGAATTGCTTTAAGCACACATTTTTTAGGTAAACATGATCCATGTTAAGTTTTGAATCATTGGTAGACTAAGATATTGAACAAAGCTGGGAAGTGGAGGGGTTTTCGCAGACCCAAAGTAACATTCCCTCCACAACCGCTGAGTACTGACAACATGTCACCCGGCCTTTAAATGAATCTACCAGGACCCTTCTTCGTAGAAATCGACTAAAAAAACCTTTGAAATGTTTCATTTTATTGATGTTGCATTTTGTTCAGTTTTTTCATTTACAGTTCGGTAGAATGAAATAGATTTTTCTTAAGAGGATTGCAAACGTAATTATTTTAGTTATTTCACTATATAACGAATTTTGGATTTCACTATTGTTTTATTTAAGAAAACAAATAAAACAGTCAACTCAGTTGATTAGCATGCAGTCGTTGCGCGTTGGTTTGAAATTGGATATTTAATTGTTGACTTTACGTAATTTAACACTCTTTATATTAATACTCATGTATGAAGTTAGAAAGTCTATCCTTAAAACATATTGGTAAAACAACCATTAATGTTAAATAGCCATAGCTATCATCGATATTGTTCAAAATGGCCGGCTACTGTAACGGCTTGTGTGATGAATGTAAACGTGTAATGTATTGACTGAGGTAATGGAATGTTATCTATAGGCGGTCATCCACAAACAACAGTTTTATCGAACCCCAATATTTGCTTAGTAAATGTGGCTAAACAGCCTCTAAGTTAGTGTGCAAATAGAGATAATGATAATGAATAAAGAGGGAAACACTGAGTCTGTTTAATACTAAAACATTGATAAAAATCTTGTTTGGCTTACAACAAGTGTATTTGAATATCTTCCCAAAGATGCTCCTCTTGAGCTCCCTATGACAAATTATTCCCTTTATTTTATTATATAAGGAGAAGAAAATGTATTATTATTAAAAAATACTAATAATTTAATGTAGTTCCATTTACAAAAAAAGTATGAAAATAATTAAGATTTTATTAGTTATTTTAACGTTACTTTGCACAGTGTGATACTTTTTAGTGGTGTAAGACTTATAAGGCAGTATGAGGCTTTTAAGATGCAAATAATAAGTCTGTAATTTTAGACCCATCAAGTCTTTAGACAGTTTCTTTAGACAGTTTTTTTCAATATTCTTCAAAATATTTGTATTACTAAACTACAAGTGATATATAATCACACCATATAGATGTGTGCAGAAAAATATGCAAATAGTAAAGAGAAAACTTGTTTCAACCGAGTAATAAATTTCCATGTTTCTCCAATTAATCAAAAACAAATATAAGAGACATTTACATGAGAGTAAATACATTATGTCATGCTATAAGAATCAAATATAATTCAAACCATAAATAAGATAAAACATGTGAATTGACATCCCTTCTGTCGGCCATATAGTGTCGCGTCGTAGACTGTTAAAAACGACGATAAACAGAGCCATGATGTTGTCCACAATAAAATCGAAGTGGAGATTTCTCTCTTCTCTGTGTGGAAGTGCTTGGATGTGTTGGCATTTTAGATTTATAAATCAACAGGAAATGTTCGGTAGCAGATGTAGCTCAAAACAAACGTTACTGCATTATTTGTAATGTGATTTGATCATGAATTGACAGTGAATTGGATATTTTTAAAAGAACTGTTTCCACTTACATAAATATCATCCTATAAATTAAGAAATATATGCACTATAACCATAAAATATATTCGTGAAAGAAAATATGTGAGTGAACAAAACTTGAACGAGGAACTATACTCAACAACAATGTCCTTGTAAATCCTAAATGTCTTTTATTAGCCTATAAAATTTCTCTATTTGTTATTTCGGAAGCAATTAGTATAAATAACAATTATATTCAGTAAATTAATAAACCATAAATGCCGAATGCATTGAAGAGCCATGAAGTTAAATACTAGGTGAAAGAAACTTGAAAGATAGGCAGGCCTATCTTAAAAAAAAATATTAGAGTGGTAGTCCTAATACAGCCTTTCTCACTGAGGAAGTTTAGGATTACGTTTTTAGTAATAAAAACTAATTCTTAGAGCATTAATCGTTTGAACTTTGATTTAATTTAATTTTTGGTTTTGAACATAACGCAGAAGCACCTTGCACGTACCATATATCACAATACTTTTGAAAGGGGCCTAGAGCAGCAAAACATTGGTTTAACTAATGAGAACTCTGTGATTTGATCCTTTTTATAATGTTATTATAGTAAATTTTAGGAGTGGAATACAGGCTAATAAATCCATAACAACATTTAAGCGTAAAAGAATGAACAATATAATATGTCCGGAAAGTCGCTGCTTCAAGAATTTTCATTATGCATATTATGTAAATTCCTGTCGAATCTTACATAATCCTCTCCTTTTTGAAAATGAGAGTTATTTAAAAAATACATAATAATCAATCACTGCCCATTTAAGGATATGATATCTACTACTTCTTAATCTTTTTGCAGCGATTAAAGGGTGATTAAAACGTGCTGAGTATCTATTTTCGTGCCATTAAGGATTAGAATACTTGTACGTGCATTGTTGAGCGAACTGACTAAAACAACCTGAACTACAGTAATTTCGGGTGTTGACTGAAACTCTCTTCTGCTATTTGTGTTCAATTATAGAACCTGTAGAATGCAGCCTATCACTTTATTACGAATAGAGAGGGGCTCTTATAACAACTTCATTGATCTTTGATTTTGTGTTGGGGAGGTTTTTAAGGTTAGGTTTAAAAAATAAACGATGAACATGCACCGAAGGCTCTGGAAAGTATATCCGTTTGGTCCTCTAAAATAATAATAAGTCATTTTAAAAATGCCATTTTCAAAACCCGATGCGCCCTGTAACGAGCAGTGAATTTAAATATACTCTTAGTATGTGTAAACCAAAAGAACTAATTTGGTGCGCTCTACTTTCAACAGGGGCAGTTTTCCAGTTACAAACTCACTCCCAAAGCGGGTAAATGATTTATTAATGCAATTTCCTGCTTTTGCGTGAGAGAAAAACCTTTTTAAGGTAAAATACATAAACTCCGAGATCAAGTACAGTACAGCATTTTGTTTAATATTATTTGAAAGACTATGACAGTTGAAGATTTATTTTGAAATCAACATTTAACGTAGGTCTACCTATTTCAAAAATCTTCAGCCCGACTGCAATGTTAACATTTCTTATGCACGGGTTGTAGCTCAACTTATATAACTAACATCCATTAATTAGAATGAGGCAGTCTTCTCCAAATAATTGGATATTGTTTGGGAAATGAGCAGTTTATGTGAACCGTTAGTTGTACTCTTCGGATACTTCTGGGAAAAGCCAAATGTTAAATGTCGAGAAAAGAACCATTTCCTTTATTACCATGAGGTACATAAACAGAAGAATAATAAAAACACACATAGTCGGTAGCCCATTCACGTGAGTTGATTGCCACAGAGAGCGGTCCCCGGACGAATCAGAAGACAAAGAAGCACTGATGTGTACTTTCAGAGGCTTAGGAATTTAAACAAAGCTCAGGACGATCTATCCTCTATATATTCAGAAACGCTAGCACTGGTAGATATTTGTATTGTCAGCGTAACATTTTGTTTCAAACCACTGTATACATGATCTTCTGTACTTTTGTTGTACAACTTTCTGATTAGCAAAGTAATATTGTTTTAATACTGGATACGATGTGGCATTAAATCCAAAATGTCTTAGTTTTCACTGACCAATAAAATATAAAGTCAGATAAAATAAAACCTCTTTATTTCACATACTTTGTTCAGTCATAGAAGGAGACTGCTTATATCCCATTAACGATCCCATTTAAAGATTATATGTTAACGAAATAACGTCACAAAATACATTACGTCACAAAATAAATGACGTCACAAAATACATGACGTCACAAAATACATAACGTCACAAAATAAATGACGTCACAAAATACATGTCGTCACAAAATAAGAGAAGTCACAAAATACATAACGTCACAACAATAAATGACGTCACAAAATTAAATGACGTCACAAATTACATATTGTCACAAAAATAAATGACGTCACAAATTACATATAGTCACGAAAATAAATGACGTCACAAAATAAATGACGTCACAAATTACATATTGTCACAAAAATAAATGACGTCACAAATTACATATAGTCACGAAAATAAATGACGTCACAAAATACATGACGTCACAAAGTACATAACGTCAAAAAATAAACGACGTCACAAAATTAAATGACGTCACAAAATACATAACGTCACAAAAATAAATGACGTCACAAAATTAATGACTTTACAAAATACATGACGTCACAAAATAAAAAACGTCACAAAATAAATGACGTGACAAAATATATGACGTCACAAAATAAACGACGTCACAAAATACATTTCGTCACAAAATACACAACGTCACAAAAATAAATGACGTCAGAAAATACATGACGTCACAAAAATAAATGACGTCACAAAATAAATGACGTCACAAAATAAGTGACATCACAAAATAAATGTCGTCACAAAATAAATGACGTAACAAAATAAATGACGTAACAAAATAAATGACTTCACAAAATACATTACGTCACAAAATACATAACGTCACAAAATAAATGACATTACAAAATACATGACTTCACAAAATACATGGCGTCACAAAATACATAACGTCACAAAAATGACGTCACAAAATACATAACGTCACAAAATAAATGATTTCACAAAATACATGACGTCACATAATACATAACGTCACAAAAATAAATGACGTCACAAAATATATGACGTCACAAAATACATAACGTCACAAAAAATGACGTCAAAAATTGCATAACGTCACAAAAATAAATGACGTCACAAAATTAAATGACGTCACAAATTACATAATGCCAAAAAAATAAATGACGTCACAAAATAATTGACGTCACAAAATACATGGCGTCACAAAATACATGACGTCACAAAATACATGACGTCACAAAATACATGACGTCACAAAATACATGGCTTCACAAAATACATAACGTCACAAAAAATGACGTCACAAAATACATAACGTCACAAAAATAAATAACGTCACAAAATACATGACGTCAAAAAATAAATGACGTCACAAAATACATGACGTCACAAAAATAAATGACGTCACAAAATACATTACTTTACAAAATTAAATGACGTCACAAATAAATTACGCCACAAAATAAATGACGTCACAAAATAAATTACGTCACAAAATAAATGACTTCACAAAATACATAACGTCACAAAAATAAATGACGTCACAAAAATAAATGACGTCATATTCTATTGCTCAAAATGTATTTTATCAAGAAGCTGTATTTATGAAATCAGGAAACTTACTTTGTATACCAGCATTCCTGGGTATTTAAAAAAATGATAATTTAATAAATGTTCAAGAAAAGAAGGAGTCTTGTGAGCGAAGTGGAGGTTTAGAGTAATTAACGATCACCATCACGGGCTAAACGGTCAATCTTGTAAACACATTCTGCTAAAGAACGAAATTGGATTGTTAAACGATTTCCTTGAAACTCGATAAATTTTATGGTGAAAGAATAAAGTAGCTACGGAAATAAATTTTTATTTTGAATTTCGCTTGACACGAAAACATACATAAATAGTTTGATGGTGCAGAGGAAAACACCAGTTTAACAATCAAATTCTTTTTTAGCTAAAATGAAAATAAACAAGATGATAATTTGTTGACCCAATTTTAAACAAAGATACACACTCCAAAGTAATAATGGAAAAAATCATTTGATATGATTTTTGGCGAGTTTAAATGCTTTTACAATTTAAGGTTTTTATCATTATATCAAATTACTTACATTTTGCATAACTGCTGAATTTGTGTGGAAGTGAAAGTTTAAAATATATCACCGTAATATATGGGAGCAACAACCAATTTCCCCTTCAATAAAAGTTAGGCCAATAACTCTTCGTGTTGACAAGTTGTTTTCTCCTTTCTGACCCAAGTTTATAAAATTTTTTTGAAATTTTACGTTACAATTAAAAATACTTACTCACATATCAAGGAATTTGTCAGCGAAGAATTTGGAAATCATAACCAGAATACTTTATTTGAATTTGATTGACTACTTTATTATTTATTGGATCATAAATAAATAGAGCTTTTCTGAAAAAAACATTAAGCAACTCATAATCACCATATATATAAAGTTTTTTTATTTAAGTTTCTATTTAAGTTTTTTAAAATTTTTATTTAAATTTCTTTATTTATTTTTATTTCATTTTTTATTTATTTTAATTAAGTTTTTTAACTATTTTTTTAATTTAATTTTTTATTTATTTTATTTAAAATTTTTTATTTATTTTTTTATTCGTTCATTTACATGAACATTTTAGTTAAACTTTGTGATCGACTTATTTTACAACAATTACAGAATATGTTGATGTTCTAGCTGCCATCATAACTATTAGCACTCATTTAACAACTTACTGCACTTGATTATAAAATATTAATTCCACGTTTATTGATTCAGTTAAAAAAATACTACCTCGATTCCAAAATCATTGAGCTTTATGAAAACATTGCTGCCTCAAGCAAAGAGAGGGATTTGCTTTTGTAAGTCATACAGTCCTACTCGCTTGTACGGCGAAACCCATAACAGGAAGTCATCCCCGGTAGGTCTACAAAATCCGCTGACTGCTTTTAGTTAACATTTGATTGCAAGTTGAAGATAGTTTACTTTTATAACAACTAATTTTTCTTTTTCCGATGTACTTTGGATGCAGAAATTTTTTATGTAGCCCGAAAACCATATACATTTATGAAAAAATTTCTAATTGAGAACGAATTGTTTATATTCGACGAAAACTACAAAAGTAAGCTTTAGTGGACATGGTTGTGGCTTAGGTTATTTGTAGTTACTTGGCTCAACAATGTCTGTACAAGCATTCAGAGCAAGATTGTTGGAATGTTTGTGTAGCGAGATGCTCAAACTTTCCACATGCCATCTATTTGAGTCATCTCTAGTTCATCAACGAAATTTAAAAAATATTGGGATTTGAAAGTTTAAAGCTCATTAATATAATATTAAATTACTGAAATTGTTACCTGTAGTAAATCATAGGCACTTCGTGTTTGTTTTTAAAAGGGTGGAAAAGAAAAGCTGGAATTTGAGCGGGTTCTTATACAGAAAGTCCGTGCGGCCACATATTCGGTATGTTTTGTTTATTGGACCGAACGTTTGGAACTAAATAGTTCGTTTAAAAACGGGAAAAACTGCAACAATGTTACTGGAGCTAATTTCCACGAAGAATTAAAATATTTTTTTCCCAGTAAACAGAAAAAAACTAATATTTTTTGAATAATATGTCTAAACATATCGATATTGAATAAATCCTTGTAAACTTCGCTATAAATATCAAAAGAAAGGTTATCCTCTTACCCGTAGCATTAAGGTATTTTATTCAAAATATATAAGACTTTTTAGTAATTAAAATACTAAAAATTAGTTTCTTTTATCAACAAATTAATGTATATAAAATACGAGACAGAAACATGCAGTTTCTCGGTAGTACTTAAAAGTCTCGTTATTGTTAGAGACCTTCTTGTATGATTTAAAAATGTTCGTGTTTATTAATTAATTCCGAATGCCAACAAATCATTGATGTACAAGTGGGAGAGGAGAGAAATCTCGAATTCGATTTTATCGTAGGCGATATCCTGGTTGTGTTTATTGTAGTCTTAACAGTTAACGACGCGTCACTTTATGGCTGACAGTAGAGAAATGTCGTTTCCCTTTTTTGATTTCCATCACACAGCTATGTCTTATTTCTATTTCCAAGTTTAGAATTACGTCCTAGTTACAAAGTTTTAATATTTAGTAAAATAGGGTCACTCAGAAAACCATAGAAACGCTTGTTTAGTTATTTTAAAATTGTTCTTACTCTTCACTCTTTAACATGTTGTGTCCAAAATTGAATGATCAATTAAATTTAACAATATTCAGACGGTATAATTAGATCATTGTATTGAAAGCTGATGGATAAATAGAAATAATCTCTATTAATTTATACAATTAATTATTAGTTGTATTAAAAACTCATAGTTTATTACGTATATTGTCTTAATTATCTTCTGTAACTGTAGCACCTAGTAAAAATAAAAATGAAAATAAAAAAATAATTAAATAACGTATTTAATTACATTTTGTAATGAATTTTTTAAAATCATGAATTTCTTTATTAAAAATGGAAATAAAATTAAAACACAGTAAGTTAAAATATTATTTTAATGTAGGAATTTTAGTGCAAGACTTTCTGTAAATGAGGGCGAGAAACTAAACACTGTAAGGTAAAGGGTTTAATCCCATTTTAGGACGTCCCTTGATCCCAGAGTAACGTCTCAGCGGCGGGGTGACTGATTAAATCTGTCATCACCTCCGGCGCCGCGGCTGATTAGACCTTATCAAGGGACGGGCGCGGGCGTTCACTGGGGCACGGGTGGAGTGATAGGAGCTGGCGTTGGAGTACATCAAAAGTATTTGAATGATATGGAATTCACTGAGACATATTTTTTTGTAAAATTGTAAAACAGTTTTTTGATTTTCGAACAAAATATTCATTAATTCATTTCAATTATGGTGGAAATAAATCAAATTTCAGTTGTCTACGAAATTGTTTGCGCTAAAATAAATTAAAAATTGAAACGCATAATCGGGGACAGAAGGAAGTACTGATTGCCGATAGTAGTGTATTTAGGCGTTAGTGTATTTATAGCTTAGTGTATTTCATATTATTTTATTTAATTGTTTCAATAGAATTTAATTTAATTTAATGCTCTTGCTAATAAATTAGTAAAAGCAGTTAATGTTCATGTAGTTGATGGTTAAAAACCTAATATTCAAGTGTTATCTTAACTCAATTAGTTCTTAGTTAATATATGAAGCTAAAAAGAGCAACCTACTAAAAACATTAATGTTAAACAGCTGCCGTCGTTATTGCTCAACCTCATCGATTACTATTACATCTTGTGTGATGAATTTAAACGCGTAGAAAATAGTATGGGTAATGAAATGTTATCTATAGGAAGTCATTCACGAATAACAGTTTTAGTGAACAACGATATTTACTAAGTAAATGCGATGGAACAGCCTCTATGTTGGTGTGCAAATAGAGATAGTAATAATGGATAAAAGAGGGAAATATTGAGTCTGCCTTTTGCTAAAAGAATGATTAACATCTATCATTTTTGTTTCCCTTATAGTGTATGATTAATTTTCACTCGAAACTTTACTTACCAATTTACTTTGTAAACAGCATATGCTTACGTTTTCTTGGTTTGATTCATATCTCCCAACAACGACAAACTATTGTGTATAATACAATCAAAGAACGATAAAATTATTCATTTATTTTATTGAAAACATGAAACTAATTTTTATTTAGTTAAAAAATTTCATGCTCAGGGGTAAAGATGTATAGCCCTTGAATAGCAGTGAAACAACTGAATTATTTTAACTTTCAGTTTTTTGAAAAAAGGGCATCAACTTTTAAATACAACAAACAGCTTGCTTTGATATTTTAGTTACTATTGAGACACCTAGAAACGCTTTTAATATGAAGACTAGATAATGGTCACCCGTTTCAGATTAGAGGTAATGAAGAAAATAAGTAAGAAATGAAAATGTTGATTAATTCAAATACAAATTTACACCTTTCTACAAAACTCAAATGAAGAATAAATTAAGTAAAAGAAAGTAGAATTGTTGTGAAGAGGCATCTTATTCGTGTAACCAGTAAAACCCATACAACCTGTTCGAAATATAAAATATAAAGTGCATCAATTGCATCAAGTGCATCAAGTCTTTGGTGAGTGTCGTTTTAATAGTAAAACCCGTTCTCAGGCCTATTCACCAAGTATTTGATCTTAATTTAGTTTTTCACCATTACCTGAACACAACAATCAGAGCTGATATGCTTTGAGAGTTATCTGTGGTGCTTGTCCCGACGTTATCAGCAGTCTGTCGGTATCAGAGGCGGTCTATTGTCTACAAATCGCCGCTGACATGACCACTCGGCTCGCTGGACTGGAAATCATCCTTGGCCTATTGTACTTATAGCTATCGGAAAATAATGTTTTATATGTATGACCTTTTTTCCATTAGGATATTTATTGTATAATTTTCACTAAAGATGTGTAGGACTGTCAGTGTTTTGGTTTCTGTGACGATTAAGAGTAACATATCTTGGAAACTAGTTTGTTAACAAATTTAGAAAGTTAACAAAATAGAAAGTTAAATATTAATATAGTATGTATTTTACTAAAAATAAAAGTATTAAAATAATTAGTATTTTTCAAAAAAATCTCCTAATGTACAAATATCTACAAAACTAACCAAACATAAAAAATGTATAGAACATTATATAAAAACATTGAAAAACACGGAAAAAATATGTATGTCGTTTTATTTTGCTTTAATACTGTTAAAAACCCATTTTGATTTCTACCAACAATACTTTTTACATTTTGAAACATATTTTTCCTTTCAAAAATGTATACTCTTCTAAATTCATGTAATACACTTTTTGTATGTAAATTTAAGCTGCCCTAATTAACTGATAAGACGCCAGGGAAGGTCAGGCCCTGATTACAGACCAGATATCCGGCGTGTCCGGCTTAATTGGGTCGCCTCACCTCCACAACCCCGGCCCCTGGAGCTCTCCGGGCTGCTCCCACCGGCGTGGATTAGTTTGTGGAATGAACTAGAGAAAATAATGAATATATCTTAATGTACAATATAAATAACTATATATATGAACACCATATATCTATATATAAATAAAATAATTAAGCTTTTAGGCTACTTCGGATCACTTGAGGTATAAAGGTATTTCGGAAGTGATTCCGTGGCTAACAACTTGAAAGTAAAGCTGGTTTATATTACATGAGACTGTATTTTGATGGTAAAACACATTTTCTTAAATTTGATATTAATTAGTTTAGATGTATATATTTCCATATATAAGGCGAAATACTTTATAGTTTATTTCGATATACAGAATAAATTATTTTAAGAATATTTACATTATTATTTTGATGATTTTGTCACGAACTACTCCTGTTTTTATTGACAAGACCGTTATTGATATTGTAAAAATATTGGACCGTCAGACTCACATTTACTGGTTTCAAATCAGTTGAACGTACTTGTGTATTCCTTCTACATGAGGATGACATATGAGTGTGATGAATATTGAATTAGCTTTTTACTTATTCATGCAGCTGTTACGCTAAAAAATCATATTTAAAAATTTTAAATAAATTGTTCAGTTTTTTGGTACTTGTCCCTCTTAAAATCACAAGAACCCGCTGGACCAGCCTTGCTCGATGTTATTTCTTGTTTGTCAGTTCATCCAGTTACTATAAAATATTTAAATGTTGTAAAATTGATAAATATAAACCCTTTTTATTGCTCCAAGAACTCTTCATCCCACTCACTGAATCTTTCCTTGATGGCTGTAGATTGCAAGCAGCTGTTATTATTACTTCATTTGTTTACACTTTCCTTCTTTATTTCGGTTGCTATCACGGCAACTCATAAGGCCAATGCTAAAATTTTACAACTTTAAAATTCGTTTTATTACGTTATTAGATTTTCTCTGGCCAAGTAATGTGCATAAAAGACGTTTTTTAGTCATAAATGACTTATTTCCAGACTTTGAAGGAAATCCTCGGAGCCGTTTTTGAGATAATTGTGCAGAAAACCAAGCAAGCACGCAAGATAATATTGCTCATATAAGAGTATAGGATAGTATTTTTTGTTAAAACGTAAATGCACTTACTGAGTCAGTAATAGATTTACAAATGTGTAATTTGGTCACATGTACCTTAAAACCTACTTTGAACCAATACAATGATCAGCTGCCATGTAAAATATCGTTACTATAAAATCCCAATATCCTGGGAAAGGCAGACGCCGGTTTCCAATATCCTGACACGGCGCGACAGTCACACCCGTCGCGACAGTGGATCCGACATCACGGCGATATTGTGTAGAATATATTTTACAAAAATAATGGTACGAAATACAGGACCATCAGTTTATTTAGTGATATCTATTTGGTAGCTAAGTTGATGGAATGATTTTTAATTTCTGGCATTCTGCTGTGCAGCAGTAAAATACTCATCCAGGATTATGATCATTTGTAAATAGTTGAGGTATATCCCAATTTCAGCTGTAATATTTTTCTAAAATTAATTAACAATAAATAAAACGAAAGAAGTAATGAAATGTTTTTGATGTTGTTGGCTTAGCAGAGACTACATCAACTGGTAGTGCAGACGAAATAGTTGAATAACAGGAGAAAAAAGTGGTTGCATCAAAATAAAAAGTACTATTCATGCAAATGTTGACCTGATGGAATGACAATGGATCTGCTACAACACATTTTTAATGGACTTGGCTTTGTATAGTACCTTTTAAACAAGGTTCTACGCAAACCGTGAAACACCTTGTTTAAAACCCCATGGAAAACCTGTATTAAAAACATTTTTATGTTTAAAAGAAATTTTTACGTCGCTCCTACTAAATGGAAGCACAATTAATTTTTTAATGGCACAATCACTACCCAGTGAAAATACGAATGAAAAAGTCAGAAAAGGTAATTTGAAAGGCATCTTAAAAAAAGTATTTTCAATCAGCTCATCATGGATCAATGAGTGCGATCTGCCACTTTCCAAATCATTCTGATACAAAAACAAATTGTTTTACATGTAAATTTTGGTAATTTGGCCTCCCGTCATTTCACCCTAATTTTTACTGTTGTATTTTAGTCATATAATATTCCAAACAAGACGAAATATAATTTTGAGCAAACATGAAGAAAAATAGTACAATACTTAAAAAATATACACATTTTATTCTTTGTTAATTTTATGTTTTACAGAGTAATAAATTCACAATATTTTAAACTTATGAGTATCATGGTGTAATACCGAACCACCGAACCCTCTTCATTGGTCAAGTATGAAACCGTAACGTCTGCAATATTGTCCCATCGTAGAGGCAGCGAAACCCTCAATAACGTCACGAGCACTCTATACCTCTCAAAAATTGCTATAGGCTCAACCAATATACTTTGATTATTTTTTTATTTGGATTCTCTAACACGCCTTTTTTATGGGGTAAACAAACATTTGTAAATATCTTTATCGAACACGTAATAAGTTTATGGTTTCAACAAGCTTTTCTACTTTTTAAATAAACAATGTAGACCGAATTAACTTCCACAAAATAAAATATCACAATATACTATATCTATAATAACTGGATTGAATATGAAAGTAATGAATAATAAAGAGGAAACCTTTGACATTATATTGATTTAACATTGTGTGAATGATTGGGGCCCTCGGGTAGATGTGACGGTTGTTTTAACAGATGCTTTGTTTTGCTTTGCTTGCTCAGATCTACCAGAACAAATATATATTTGAATCCTGTGTTCTGACACATTTGTTTTGAACTCGTCTTAAAAGATCAGGGTTTCATTGAAATGAAGAACGAGAGTTTTTATGATTGTAATCTTATACATGTTTTTTTTAATTGAAGATTTATGAAAATGTTGATTTGTTATGTAATTGTTACCTTACCTTACCTATGTGGCCACTCAAACCTCAGTAGGTTTTTGGCCTCACCAACAAGTCGCCATCTCTCTCTGTCTTCCATCCAATCTGTCTCTGCTCTTAGCTTCCCTACGTCTCTTCGCACTTGGTCCTGCCATCTTAGCCGAGGTTAACATTTAAGTCTAATTATTAAATTTCTTTAATTTTAGATAAAGCATACAAAAACACACATAAATGTCTAGTGGTACATTTTACACGATTGTAAAAAAAAGTTACTCTAAAAAAATCATAAATAAGACATGTCACAGCTTAGGAGATAAAAACGGGATTTGACATAAACTTACTGTCGGCCAGAAAGTGTCGCGTCGTGAACTCTTAAAATCGACTATAAACAGAACCATTATATTGTCCACGGTAAAATCGAACTGGAGATTTTTTCCTCTTTCTGTGAAAGTGCTAGGATGTGTTGGCATTTTATATTTATGGATAAACAGGACGTTCTGTAGAATATGTGACTCGTGATTAACTTTTCTGTATCTTTTCTGTACATATAAGGTTTTGAATATTAATGAACAGTGAACTATATGATAGTTTTACAATCACTGTTTCTTCTTTTATAAGATACAATCCAACAAATTTCAAAATATATGTACTATAATCATAAATAGAATAAATAGGACGTTCAGTAGAATATATGTCTCAATATTATCTTTCCTATATCTCATGTAAGGTTTTGAGTATTAATGAACAGTGAAATAGAAGATAGTTTTACAAGCACTGTTTCTTCTTTTATATAATAAAAAAGAACACAATCCAATAAATTTATTTTAATAAATTATTATTTTAATAAGTTTAAATAATATTTTTATAAATTTATTTAAATTTATTTATTGTAAATTTATTTTACAATCCAATAAATTTCTAAATATATGTACTATAATCATAAAATATTTTAAAAATAGAAAATATGTGAGTGAAGAAAACTTGTTTTAACAGGATCTACACTATGCTATAATAACAGGAGTTTTTACTAATTAAACAAATGCCCTAATTTTGTCAGCAATAAAATAAAAAATGAGTATACTGTTGGATAATGAGCTATAACTGAAAAAGTTCATTAGGAAATCAACCCATAAAGTTAATTACTCAGAGAAAAAATACAATTTAGCATTCTAACTTGGATCTGGTTCAATTGGATCTCCTTTTCAATAAAATATTGCAGTGCTTATACAGCCTTTTTAACTGATGATGCTCAGAATTATAAAATGTTTACTACTCAAAATAAATGTTTAGAAAAATCATTTATCATTTGAATATTACTTTAACATATTTTTGTATTGTTTCGAATATTGCAAATCAAGGACCTTGCGCATATTGCGTCACACTCAATTCGGAGAAATGGCAGTGCATCTTCTGTTTAAAGAATGGGAACAGTGTTGATTAATTATTTTCATAATGTTCTTATGGTAAATTTAAGTGTTAGGGAGTGAACAAACCAAACTGTCTGGTGATTCGCTGCAGCAATAATTTTCCTTTTGAGAAGACGCTCGAATTCCTGTCGCCTCTTTCACAGTCATCGTCCTTTAAAAGGAGGGCTATTTAAAAATTAATTTTTCTCAGGAATGTGAAAATGATAAATTATAGATCACCCTTTTAGGATATAGCCATAGACAATACACCTGTAGTCAATGTATTGTCAATGACATAAATTTATTTCCTAATTATTTGCAACGATCAAAGGGTAACTTCAACCTGCTGAGTGTTAAGTACGTAACGTGGCATGAAGGATTAGAATGTTTGTTGTTCAAACTAACTACAACAAGCTTAACCATAGCAATTTTGACTGACGACTGAAACTCTCGAAACAACTGAAAGTTGTTAATATTCAATTACAGAATAAGTAAATTGCAGTTTAGCACTTGATTACGAATACAGAAGGGATTCTATATCTTCTTCATTGATCTTGAGTTTTCCAAATGTCGTTTTTCATATGCTCTAGGTTGGTTAAAAAAAAGGCCAAGGAAAGGGGGCTCTAAATAGCATAACCACTTAGGACTACTTGAAAAGAACTGATTTTGAAAATATTACATTAATTTGTGAACCGAAGTGACCTGTATCTAGCAGTCAAGTAAATTAACAACAAACTCTTATAAGTAAACCAAAACAGCAAATTTAGTGGGCTTTACTTTCAACAGGTGCAGTTTTATAGATATGAAATTCGCCCCCAAAGTGGTTAAATGATTTATTAAAGCAATCATCTTCTTTCGCGTTAGGGATAAACGGTTTTGAGGCAAAGTGCATTGCTTGATAATCAGGTACAGTACAGTATTCTGTTTGATATAATAATCTTAAGGACTGTGACAGTAACGTTCGATAGTTTAATATTTGATTAACAAAAACGCTTGTAGTGACCACCGACTGCCCCACCATGTAGTGAATGAACTGATACATATGGTATAAAATCCTAAAAGTTGCTAGGCAATATATTAAGAAAAACAATTTTTAATCAGTTACTAAGTCTTCTCAGTAAAACAAGGTTTTCACAATATTATTATATTTTGTAATTCTAATTTTCAACAATTATTGTCATAATAAATGTATTATTCTGTGAAATCTTTCTACATTTTATGTTTATCAACAACTACTATATATTTTATTCCTTCTAAATAGGTCTTAGTACCTATAGTGGTGACCCCGAGTAAAATGGAAAATGAAGAACTGATGGAACGACTGCGGGTTCTCGAAGAAGAAAACAACCAACTGCGAGATAATGTCCGTGAAATTATTGGAGTCGATGCCCCTCGTCTCACCCCGAACCAAACTGAACATCAAGACCCCACATTAAATTCAGTAACAAACGATCAACCGAACATGGAAGCTGCAACACCATCCCCACAAGTAAAACTTCCTCCATTCTGGCGTGAAAAGCCAGCTCTTTGATTTGTTCAAGTTGAAGCGATTTTCGCCTTATGGCGCATTTCCGACGAGGATCTTCGCTTTACTCACGTTGTCACTCATTTGGACGAAATCACGGCTTCAGAAGTGGAAGATCTGCTCTTACATCCCATTCTAGAAAGCCCTTACACAAGGCTCAAACAAGAACTCATTAGGCGACTAACGGTCCCGGAACGCAAGAGGATCAAGCAACTTCTCAATGATGAGGAATTAGGAAGCGACGCTCCGTCACAATTCCTCAGGAGGCTTCGATCTCTGGCTGGCAGTACTGTGCCGGACACCCTCCTGAAGACCATATGGATGCAGCGTCTCCCATCACACGTACAGGCCATTCTACAACCTCAACTGACAGGACCTGGAATTAGTACGGACTCATTAGCGGTGACAGCTGATGCCATTCTGGAGGTCCAACCACCGCCTTTGGTGAGCTGTTGTGCTATATCTTCCAAAACAGGTAAGCCTGTAAATGCCTTTCCTACATTACTTCCTAACCGCGGATCGGGAACAGAAGCAGTTCTAGAAAAGTTATCCATACTAGAGGAAAAGGTTCGATGTCTATCGGACGACCTGTCTGCATTTAAAAATGCTCAGTTCGGATTACGAGGCCGTGATAAATCACACAATCAACATGGTACTGGCGGTCCCCATAGTGACGGCTATTGTTGGTACCACAATCGTTTTGGGTCAAGGGCAACCAAGTGTGTGACCCCTTGCACTTACCCTTCTTCAACAAACACACTCGGCAACTAGGTGCGGTGTCGGCTAGTTGTCGTTTACCTAGACACCAACTCAATGCACCCCCCGGAGTTCCA
The DNA here is from genome assembly GCA_035578135.1 of Flexamia atlantica. NCBI lineage: Eukaryota > Metazoa > Arthropoda > Insecta > Hemiptera > Cicadellidae > Flexamia > Flexamia atlantica. Next base: position 41,716,229 of record JAQJVK010000011.1, on the reverse strand, counting down.
AACACAAGCAGTACCAGATTACAGGTATTTGATAAAAATTCGGGTTTCAAATTTTTGGTAGATACAGGTTCCGATGTGAGCTGTATACCTGAAGATTTCGTCCAGGACCCCTTAAGACCAACCGGGATAGAACTCAGAGCTGCAAATGACTCTGACATCCCTACTTATGGCAGCTTATGTCTCAACATAAACATAGGGCTCCGGAAAACTCTACTCTGGAATTTCATTATTGCTAAAATCTCTACTCCCATTATCGGCTCAGACTTCCTGGCCTACTATTCGTTATTACCTGATTGTCGTAATGGTTTCCTAATTGATAGCATTACGAACCTGAAGAGTAAATGTCAGTTTATCAGTAGTCAACAGGTTAGCGTTAAGGTAATTACCTCCGACCCATCCCAATTCTCTCTGTTATCAGAATTTCCGGACATCACAAAACCTCTGGGCGTACCTAGATTTATACCCCACAACACTGTTCATTTCATTAAGACAACTCCTGGTCCCCCAGTCTCATCTAGACCTAGGCGACTGGCTCCAGAGAAATACAAAATTGCTAAATTAGAGTTTGAATCAATGGTTGCTAATGGAACTGCGTGCCGTTCTGAAAGCCCGTGGTCCTCACCACTACACATGGTACCCAAAAAGAATGATGAGTGGCGCCCGTGTGGTGACTATAGAGCGCTGAATGCCCGCACCATTCCTGATTCTTACCCTGTTCGACATATTCAAGACTTCTCTAATTGTTTATCCGGGAGTACGGTTTTCTCTGTAATAGACCTTGTTAAAGCATATACACAAATCCCGGTTAACAAAGAAGACGTTCCAAAAACTGCAATAACTACTCCATTTGGCCTTTTTGAGTTTCCATTCATGTCCTTCGGTTTACGAAATGCTGGACAAACTTTTCAAAGATTTATTGATAAAGTTTTACAGGGGCTCGATTTTTGTTTTCCGTACATCGACGACGTATTAGTATTTTCAAAAGATACTGCACAACACGAAGAACACCTTCGTATTATTTTCCAAAGATTCGTCCAATATGGAGTTTTAATAAATGTGAAAAAGTCGGTATTCAATTCTGACTCTGTGATTTTTTTGGGATACCAAGTCACAGCTAACGGAACTAGACCCATCCCTGACCGCATAAATGCACTGCAGAACTTTCCGCTACCACAAACTGCCAAAGGTCTAAGGCGGTTTTTAGGGATGCTAAACTTTTACCGAAGGTTCATTCCTCACGCCGCGGAATTTCAGGCTCCACTTCATACAGTTATTGCTTCTCTGAAAGGTAACCAAAAGGTACCTTGGAATGATGTATTATTAGAGTCTTTCAATAAATGTAAGAATCATTTAGCTCAAGCTACGTTGCTTCATCATCCCAGAGCGAATGCTAAATTAGCACTCTTTTGTGATGCATCGAATACTGCAATAGGAGCAGTATTGCAACAATTAAACCAAATTGGATTATGGGAACCTTTGTCTTTCTTTTCTCAGAAACTAACACCTAAACAAACCACTTGGCCAGCTTATTATAGAGAGTTATTCGCAATTTATGCTTCTGTTAAACACTTTAGACATATTTTAGAAGCTCATCCTTGTACTATTTTCACTGACCATAAACCCATCACTTTTGTTTTTCAACAAAAGAAGGATAAATTGCCTCCAGTCCAAACCAATCATCTGTCGTTTATATCTCAGTTTACGACTGACATTCAACATGTCTCAGGTTCCTCTAACATAGTAGCTGACAATTTTTCGAGGATAGAATCTATTTGCATCAACAAGGATACGAAAATTGATTTAAACAACTTAGCGGCTTTTCTAACTAAAGACGAGGAACTGAAGTCCATTCTAGAGAACAATACCTCTCTTCGTCTTCAACCAATTCAGGTCCCTGGCTCTAATTCTTTTGTCTACTGTGATACAAGGGACAATAAACAACGATTATACATACCTAAATGTTTACGCAGAGAAGTGTTCAATTCAGTTCATTGCTTGAGTCATCCAGGAATTAAGTGCATGAGGAAAATGTTGACCTCAAGATACGTTTGGCCTTCAATAAACCGTGATTGTAAGGACTGGACCTTGTCCTGCCAAGACTGTCAACGTTCCAAAATCACACGTCACGTCATCATTTTGAAAACACCCAATAAAAAGTTTGAAAACCTAATGAAAAAGTTTAAACACATAATAACTTATCCAAGGACTTTTTTATGCATTTTTTTGTGTTTTTTTGTTTGGGTTTTACCATAGACTTCCAGTCTTCCCAGGGGGCTCGTGTAGTGACCACCGACTGCCCCACCATGTAGTGAATGAACTGATACATATGGTATAAAATCCTAAAAGTTGCTAGGCAATATATTAAGAAAAACAATTTTTAATCAGTTACTAAGTCTTCTCAGTAAAACAAGGATTTCACAATATTATTATATTTTGTAATTCTAATTTTCAACAATTATTGTCATAATAAATGTATTATTCTGTGAAATCTTTCTACATTTTATGTTTATCAACAACTACTATATATTTTATTCCTTCTAAATAGGTCTTAGTACCTATACGCTCTTATTTTAAGAATCTTTAGGAAACTTAACTCTCCAGTTACACTGCTATGTAAATATTTTAATATATAGGTTTTCGTTTTCTTAACCAACCTACATTCATTAATTAGAACAATTACCCTTCAACATTACAAATAGATATTGTTCAGGGAATGAACAGTTTATTCGAATAGTTGGTTCTAATCTTCGGTTACTAATGAGAAAAGCAACATGTTAAATGCCAAAAAAGAACCATTTTTAATGAAAGCATGATGTGGATGAATGAGGAAGAACAATTAAAACACACATAGTAGACGCCCATTCACGTGGGTTGATTGTCACAGAAAGCGCTCCCCGGATAATCAGAAGACAAAAAAGCACAAATTCCTACTTTCAAAGGATTGGAAGTTTAAATAAACCTCAGGGCAATCTATCTTCAATAAGAAGCATAAATATACCAGCAGTAGTAGGTATTTATGTTCTCAACGTAGGCCTAATTTATTATATCTAAATCACATTTTAAATCATCATCTTCACCTTTAATCACACACAACTTCCTGTTTAACACAGCATTAAAGTTTTAGTAATTAAAATTATTTAATATAAATCCAAAATATCCTAGTCTTAGTCCACCGATAAAATATATTTTAACTACCATGCTCAAAATAAATAGGTATTTTAAGAAGCGATTTGTACGATATTGGAATTGGAATAAGAGCTATACGACACTTCAACAGACGGTCAAATCATTGACCATTGTTTAATTGAGCTACCTGTTTTGTTAATCTTGCAAAAATTATGTAAATAAAGCACTTTTCTATTTTATTTTATTCTATCTATTCTCTCTACGACACTTCGTATAGGTGTTTCCTGGGTATATTAAAGAAATAGATATTTTGAATTAACAAATTTACAAGAAAAGAGGAGTCTTTTAAGTGAAGAGGAAGGTTGAGAATAATTAATGATCACCATCACTGGTTGAACGGTTAATCTTGTAAACCACATCTACTTAAGAACTAAATTGGTTTGTCGAACAGTTTCGTTACAACTCAATATTTTATTATTTCACACAACAAAGTAACTTACCTAAGGAACAAATTTTTAAATTGATTTTATTTTTACAGGAAAACACTATTTTATAATTTTTTAATGCTGCAGAGAAAAGTAAAAGAGTGTGCTATGTAAAGGATTTATTTAGCGAAAAAAGTAAACACTAAGCTATGACGATTCGTTGACTAAAGTTCAAACAAAAATACACCCTCCACATTGATAATGTAAAACGTTTGATAAAAATTGATGCTTTTCCTGAATTTAAATGTTTTTACACTTCAAAGATTGTAGCAATACACAGAATTTTCCATAACTACTGGATTTCTTAGAAAGCAAAAATGTGAAGTATACATCACCGTAGACTACGGAGTAACAACCAATTTCCCCTTCAATAAAAGTTAGGCCAATAACTCTTCGTGTTGACAAGTTGTTTCCTCCATCCTGACGCAAGTTTATAAAACATTTTGTTAAATTCTACTTTACAACTAAAAGTACTTCATATATAAAGAAACGTGCCAATAAGTCTGTCAACAAGCAATAAGGAAATCAAAATGAAAATACTTCACTGTAGTTTTGTTTACTACTTTATGATTAGTTAAAATATTAATTGAGTTTTAGATATAACTGAGATCGCCCTATACGTACAATTTTGAGTCATTTATGTATTTATTATCTCATTAAAAAATAACTGTAATCAGCCTTGTTAATGGCTTATTGCAAGACAATTTGAGAATATATTGATTTTATAGCGATGACAATTTTTAAAAATTTGACAACTTACCACAATTGAATATTAAAACGTTAATTTCACTGATACTATTATCACAGTATATTACTGCCTATACTAATATTAGTTAAAATGTAGCTCTAAGCCCTTACGTGTGTCATGGGAACACTGCTGCCTCAACAAAGATGGAAATTTACTTCGATAAATCACAGAGGCCTACCCGCTTGTAGGGCGAAACTCATATCAGGAACGGAACCCCTGGAGGGAGAGGTAAATCAAATTTGCTGACTGCTTTTAGTTTACACTTGGCTACAAGCTTCTTCTTAGAACAAGCGTTCTTTTAGAATAACAATTTGTTAGTTCTATTAGAATGTGTAAGGATTTTTGGAGCAACCGGGAACCGTTTGAGAATATATCTTATATCAATCAGATCCACAGATAAGGAGGACTAGAAATACTGCATTACAGAAAAATATATTGATATTTGAGGAGTAATTTCAAGTTGAGAAAATAATTGTCTATGGCTTAAACAACAACAGAAAAGCTGTAGTGAACATGATTGTGGCTAAGGTTAGTTTGGAGTTACATGGCTGAACAATGTCTGTACAAACATTCGGAGCAAGATTGTTGGAATGTTTGTGTACTGAGATGCCTTCACTTTACGAATTCTATATTCAAGTCATCTCTAGAACGTCTAATAATATCGCAATGTTGGAAATCGTGTTTTTGAGATTATAATGTCCAATTTCTGCAGATGTTACCTGTAGTAAAAAAAACTTTGCTGCTTAAACAGGTTGTAAAGGGAAAACGAATTCCCAATGGGTAAGGAGGAAAATTCTTGGTGACAGCGACATGCTGGGCATGCTTTCTTTATTGGACCGAGCTTGGAACTGATCCCTTCTTTTTGAAAAAGGTAACAACTTCAAAAGATTTATTGAAGCTAATTTATGTGGAGACTAAATTTAAAAAATATATGAATATAAATATAAATAATATAAATAATAAAAAATATAAATATTGTAATAAGATAAAACAATAAAAATAAAATAAAATAAAAAAATAAAATAAAATAAAAGATAAATATAAATATTATAAATGTAAATAAATTATTGAATACAAAATTTTTATTTAATATAAAATTAGATTTTCTTTTACTCTATTATAGGCCAGGGATCCACAACGTGATACCAGAGGAAATTTGATTCCAAATCGTTGTTTGGAGGAAAGACTATATTGACAGTTTATCTTTGCTAGTCGGGTGATAAGATAATGGGTAATCTCTGTTCATCAAGGATGGAATAAGAAATAGATAAAGGAAACGACAATAGTAGTTTTCATTACTAGGAGCGAAAGTGGCTCTTTTTGGTACGAGATCGTAATTTACAGGCGAGGCGCAGCCGAGCTTGGAAATGCGATCGAGTACCAAGGAGACACTTTTGCTCCGTGTGATGAACGACTATTTTCATCAATATGTATAAATAATCATTTAATCGTTAAAAAATTAGACTACATAATTTTGAGGTTATCCAAAATAGTCATAGTCATTTACACATCTGTTAGTTGTTTACAAACACAAGATAAGAAATCATTCAACCTTTCAAACGTAACATAAACAAATTTTGACATTAGAGTACGGCAAAATTTACCATATGTTTTTCCAGTACTCCTATTCGAAGTAATCCAAAAACGATCATTTTGCGTACGATTTAGAGAACTAAAAACGGCTGTTTTCGGGACAGTATGATGAAAATATACTATTATCATTAAGAAAATCTTTATTCATAAAAGTATCCATTAAATTTGTTTTACATCAATATATACAGAATTGTTCAGATCAAAATAAGATGACATAAGTAATGACAACAGCAGAGACACCTAAAATGATTTTGACTAACTATTCTGATGATGGGTTGCCCCTCAGCTTTAGCCAGATTGTAAACTACCTCATAAATTAAGATAAAAACGAAGAAAAAAATATGTCTGCTTAAAGCGGTTTTGAAATGTATAAATTTAACTTTTTTTCGTAAAGCTTTGTTGTTGACACATAATCACCTGCTGATGATTCAAACAATATATTTCTAAATAAAAAAACCTCTAATTTAAAAACAAGAAATAGGCGATGAAATGAAATATAAACATAAATAAATTTATAACTAATTTCATAATAAGATAACAAGAAATTAAAATAAGGGTTTCAAAAATGCTGTTGTATTTTCTACTTCGTTGATTAATTATCATAATGTACTTAAAAAAATAAGTAAAAACGTTACTTAGTAAAACAAATAATAATATAAAATATGTTACTTAGAAAATAAATGTTACTTAAAATATGTAGACCTAGTTTATAAGAATGTTATTGTTTTGTTATATGAGCGATGTTAGTTTGCTTGATTAAGTGGACTATAAGGCAGATAAAAGGTATTTTTTAGGGAATTTGGTTATTACTCCAATTTCTAAACCCACAAATGACTCCAAAGATTCCTTTGAAATTTTGGAAGTTAACTAATATATAGCTAAAAAACGCGTCCTAAGCAGGCTATTTTGCCAATAAAAATATAATCACTGAAAAAGTTAATAATAAAGCAGTTTCATGTGTAAGAATATTCATCAATATACAAACAACTTAAGTATACAAAAAATTCTTACCAATCAATAAAGCAATTTTTTATCGAAATCAGACTGGTGGACAGTTTTCACCACAAATTAAAAAATATAGTTTATCGTTTGAGAATTTTCTATCACGCTATCGAAAGGCTTACGATTATTAATAATCCGCAAATGGCAAAAAAATCAATGAAATTCAGCTGTGAGAGGGGAGAAATCTCGAGTTAGATTTTATCGTAGGCGATATCCTGGTTGTGTTTATGGTCGCCTTAACAGTCAACGACGCGACAGTTTATAGCTGACAGTAGAGAATTGTCATTTTCTATAATTTACTTTCCATTTCCTTGTTATGTCTTACTTCTGTTTCCAGTTTTTGTAAATAATATATATTTAGATAAGTATTACATATATTACTGCTACTTAATTTAGTACATCAAATAAGAAGTGTTAACAAAGCCTTGACAAGTGTTCAGCCCAGGCAGCTTCCTGCTTGTAAGGCGTCACTGATGATTGGAAAAAATTAAATAAATAAATCTTGAAATTTTTTATATAAGTTATAGTAGTTTTTCGAAGATGCGAAAACATGTGCCCTTGGATATTTAACTTGTTACGTATACTACACTGTTTTGTTAATGGAAGATTTAGCTTTTAATTCTAAACTAAGCGGTCAACAGCTTAGTGCCGTGACTCCCTGTATAGGCAATATTGATACTGTACCCATATTGCGTCTCCTCGCATGCAGGCGCTCTAACGAAAGTGCGTTTGACTTGTTTTTAAAATTATTTAAATGATGAAGAACATTGTTTAAATGGTTTGGATAAGTTATTAAAAATCAGAAATTATGTTGCAGTTTGTATTAGGTCGATATGGAACTTCAGGGAACAACTTATATCTGATTGTCAAATCATAGTACATGTATTAATATGTATGATTTTCACAAGAACACTAGTTACTGTTATTTACACGTTTTAAAGCGTTAATTAATATCTAAGAATCCTGTTTGAAAGCTGGTTTTAACCTATCTATTAATTTTTACCTTAAGGTGCAATGAAATATTACGAGTAAATAGTATACAAATTGGAAATAATTGTAAAATCTTTTTTCGTATAGACAGATAAACTCATACCAGTCTTGAAACATTATGTTGGTATTAAAAAGGTCTTAGTGTTTACCAAATTAAATTAAGCGTTTAAATACGTTTTACTATGAGGGTTTTGAAAATCAACAGCAAGGACAAAATTTATTGATAACTTCATATTAGGTAATATCGGAATAGTATATTCTAAATCAAAAATTATATAAAGGAGAAAGGGTTTATAAAAAAAATAATCAAGCCTGAATGCGACATAAAAACATGAATAAGACACGAAAAAGTTGCATAGATTTCAAGTATAACTAAAATTAATTACTTTTACTATAGTATTAATATCAGATAAATAGATCAAAATGTCCAGATTTACGTATATTACATTTATTACGTAATTTATTTACGTACATTTTTACGTATGTCCATATTTATTAGCATGGACAAGTTTTCGGATGTTTGTCGCCGATAAGATGTTTTTTTATCGCTTTTACATTTTTAACTTGATGCTATTATTTGAGACTTGATAGTTGCAACTTAGTTAATCTAATTTTCTTTATTAAACTACTCTGTTTATTTAAACTAGTTTTGCAAGTCAAAAATCAGGTTCTATCTAAATTTTGTTTTTCAATACACCACACAAAACTCACAAGTTTTATTATCATTATTGGGCAACTAATCTTATCACTTAATTCTACTCTCCATTTTATTTACGAACTAAGATAGATAATCTTTTAAGACTGAGAAGCGTAAATCCGGATTTTAAAAATGTTCGTCTTTGTTATTTTATTTTCATTATTCAGTTCCGTTTTATCAGTGACTACGAAGACGTACGCTAGGTCGTTAGTTTTGTGATTGATTAACGTTTTGGTTGCGAGTTTATTGGCAAGCAGGAGTGGATGTAAAATACGTTTTTTGATCAAGCTGATTACAGGGAGTTTCTTCAAACAATGGTAAAGCAACACAATAAACGTTGAACGGTTAAATCAGCTGTTTTTTTACATTTGGCACAATGTTAAAGTAGTATATTTCACTACTAGTCACGAAAGTGGCCCATTTCGGGGCAAGATAGTGTTTTACTTGCGAGGCGTTAAATCGAGCTTGTAATACAAAATTGAACCCCGAAATGGGACTTTAGTGACAAGTTGTGAACAATACCTTTTATCACGATGCAAATGAGTAATTAAACTTAAATCATCCGACATTTCATAGTGTAGTCTTTTTCTACAAGCAAACACAATACGGCTGTGCAGTCTGCATTAGTTTAAAACCAGCTGGTTGAACTAGCAATATAGGAACTTCGTCTGTTTGCGTTCGGCAAAATATTGTCTGGGTACCGCAAACTATTGTTTAGATACAGAAAATCAATGTTTGTGTAAGGAAAAGTAATGTCGAGATCCAAAAAAGTCAGCTGATCATAATCGGTTTTGAGGTAAGGAAATCGAGGGTTTTCGTAGATCTAAGATGTACGGTACCACAGCTGTATTTCCGTACCCAGAGCGATGAAAATACCGTTCAACTTTTCCGTATTTTTTTACCGTGGATGGCAAAAACTCCCTTATAATGAAATGTTTCTTCCTCGTAAAATATATTGAAACTTTAAATTATACTGGCGCGAACATCTTTTAACTGAGGGGGGCGGAAAAATAATTCCATGTATTCAACATTAAACCCTATCTAATTTGACACATCAGTCATCAAAATCAACTTCTGGATACATAAAATAGTTTTATGTATCCATCTTGTTTACTCAAGAACTTCTTTAAGAATAAACGTCAAGATTAGTATTTTTAAAGATTTTGGGTCAAATCATTATAAACATATGATGTGTAACACACTGCAGCAAACATTGATCAAGTTTGTAGACTCAAAGTCATATGCCATCCTGTTTTTTTGTATTTTTTTTTGTATGGTTTAACCTCGACTGTTCTGATAATGCCCCAAGGACAAGAGGGCAAAACAGCTGTGTACTGAAAAAAATTACAGAACTACTTTTGGCGTTGAGTCTACAAATTTTATTCAGCAGTTGTCATTTCACCATTATTAATATTGATCAATATAAATTTGGAGGATGTATATTGTATTTCGAAGATATTTATTTACCCGAGAAAACATCACAGCCACATCGGTTGGATTGAATCCGTCCATTTGTCGCGATGCCAAGCCATTTGACACCTCGCCCTGCTTCAACGCCGCCTCGGAGCCGTTCCATGTGCAAATCTCTTTTTAAAATGCACGTTATTCCCAATAATATTCTGCATCATATATCTGGATATAAGATACACAATTTCCTCGCTTTGTGTTTTATAAAATAGTCTTAATGTTCTACCTAACCGATTCACTTTAATGATAGATAATGAGTCCTTCGACCATTAAAAAAGGAAGATATAAAAACAAATACCGCTTCTTAGATCAAAATAAACAAAACATAAATGACATTGAACTTTGTATAATAAATAAGATAAATAATATAATGCGAGAGAAAAATACATCACTTACTTACTGAGTAGAAATTACAAGGCAATCAAACGTACTTCCAAGGAAAGTTAAACTCAACTACTATCCACTTGGGTGGCGGTATCTCAATAAAATGTTTTTGTGCTTAGTTGAGTTTTTCGGTGGGGAACCGAGCGTGTCTAGGCTAGAGTAGCCATAAAATAAATAAATAGATAAAACTAATGCAAAAAAGAATAGAAGAAGTTATAAAATCATATCAAGTTTGAAGGCATATTCCATGTTCAACTAACCAAAAAGTGAGTTTGTATTACAATGCTTTCTTTGAATATCCAAAGTTCACAGTGAGGGATATAAAGCCAATATTTAGCAAAGGATATTTGCTAGGCTTTGCAATTAATTCGAACAATGTTGGTATCAGCTGAGTCCGGAATGGAAGCGTAAAATGCTTGATTATTAGCTTGTAGCTTAAACAAATTTAACCTCGAACACTGATTATTTTTAACTTTCTATCAAAACAAGAGACAGCTGAAATTTGAACAATTTTTTAATTGAAATAAAATTATTCAAATATTTAAACTTATACATTTAACGATATCATCACGATAGCCTAGAAACTGCTATCTTCTTAAAATATTGTAGTTTTTAACGTAGGTTTGTTTTATAAGCACTAGGATGAAGCTATGCTGCTGAGTTTGATTAAATATTCAATTCAAAAATATTACAGAACATTAAAATGAAAATAGAAATTACTTTGACTTTTTATGATGTTTTAATGGTTAAACACAGACAAATAAATCAATACTAAAAAGATTTACCAAGGAATTTAGGCGTGTAGAAAATGTAAGTCACCAGTATAATAAAAGGTTACAGTGGTCTTCTATCATGATTTTCCAAGGTATGTAACATTTTGTCTTATCTTAGAAAGTTAAAAGGCAAGTGAAGTATTATGCTGATTTATGTGATGCTGAAGGCAAGGAAGGGAGGGCGGAAAACTTATCAGCAGTTATTGAGGAAACTTTCATAAGAAATAAATTGGTTGGTAAGACTTCTTTGCACCTCCTACTTTACCAGCGATACAACTAAGCAACATTTAAATTTGCTTCAAAGTCAAAACAGAGTGCTTTTTATGTTATACTCATCTTTTGCTTAGGTAGGTAGTAGCTCATCTTTGGTTATACTAAGAACATAACATTTTATAACTAAGATTATTGTGACAATTTTATATCAAAAACAAGTTACAGTAGAAAAAATGGTTTTTAGAGGAAAAGGTTAAGTAGCTATATGTTCTTGCGTTTAGTTTTAAAATTTAAGAGATGAGCGACAACATATATAGTTCCTAACATTTGACCTACAACCATAATCATATTTAATTTTATATGAGGCAACAAAAAAACCAATGTAGACAAAAAAATCAATAAATACAGTATAAAAGCATCAGACTGTTTATTTACCGAGTGGCCGTTTATTAGAGCTTATGCAAAATAGCTAAAGCGATATCTGTGTTTGCACATATTCAGATGGAAAAGAAAATCCTAAACCAATGTTGGTACCCGAGCATTAACGTTTAATGTTGGAACAAACATTAACTTGTTTGGATAGGAATTATTATTATTTGTGCACAGCAACACGGTAATTTTCTTTTGAATTATAAAATTATTATAAACAGTGTAAGAAATGTACCCATTTTCACATGTTGACTACTATTTTCCACTGTCAATTAAATAACTCCCTAAAAAAATAAATAAAAAATAAAAAATCCTATCCGATCTTATGTATTGAAACTATGTTTTGTTAATATGCATACACATGAGCATCACGTGCATATATGTGAACCCTTGTAAAAACTATAAAAGCGAAATAAACAATTTTTTAATTGACTGATTGATTGATACACCAGGGGAGTTGTCCTCTCATTCCCATATAGTAAATTCATTAACCTATTTTAAATAATAAATTAAAATCAATGTATTTTAAATTTAATATTAGTACAGTAGTGGAATTTACTGTTTCAAAAAAGGAATTTTAATAATATTTTTTTAACTTTCTCTGATATTGCTAATGAGTAATGAAGCAAAGATCATTTAGAAATAACATAGAAGCTTCTTCAACAGTTACAAGAAAACAGCTGTCTTATCAGCAATTACCATGGAAACGCAGCCTTTATCTCTCGGTTTGATAAAGTGACTAGGAGCTTCTATTATCTCCTTCATTCTTAAAAATATTCCCTGAAGTTTAACTCATTTTTCCCTGTTAATGATTTTTATATAACTATGTACTGCACTCCCAGCCCCCCTGCATCTAAATATTGCAAAATAAATCAGGGTCTCAGCGAAAGCACTATAAAAATAAAACTGTTACCCAATTAATAAAATATTGTTTCTTTTATTTTAAATTTATTTAAATTATTAGCTAACTTATAGTCTTAAAAACTCAGTATAATTCACAATATTAATGTGAACACTGCTTGCACAAAGGCAAACGTCTGATTAAACACACAACTCAAGCAATGTGTATTGTGTATACACCCAGCGTGTATCTCTACTTCAAATATTAGTCTTCCTCTACGTTGTCGAGCCATTATCACGTGTTGCACACAGTTTGTATCTATATTATCTGTATTGACTGGTAACATCAATTATTGAAGTGGATTGCTGTGAAACTAAGTCATATTCACATAAAGTTTACATTGCATATTTTTTTATTTCGTTAATGTTTCATAAACAATTATTCTCATGGAGGAATATTTGTGTTTCTAAAAACAAATATTTTTTATTGTTCCTTTAATGTTTTAGCAGGTATGATTGGATTTTAGCTCCAAAAATTATAAACTACCTCTCGCTATAGAAAAATAATAAAGACCATTATTAAGCTCTCTTTGAAGACAAAAAGGTGTAACAACCTAAAACCTCTCCTTAGTCTTAACCATGAACAAATCGGTTTAGTGTTGGATGCAGTGAATATTTAAAGTTGAAACATTGGTATCATCGTTGCTTCAGTGTTGGTAATCAAGTGTAACAAGAAATCCTTTTAACCAGCTGATGGCAAAGCATTTATTATTTCTCAGTCCCCGTAGCGTCCTTACTTTTACACAATGCTTCATTTATTAATGCTTTACTAGATTTCGTTGCTGCTTCTTTTTTTAAATAAATGGCATTTACTCACTAATTTATTTTTTTAACTATTTAGACCACTACAACTGGAAATAATAGTTCAGGAAATAAAATAAAATCAGTCAGCTAGTCCGGAAATCTGATTCTTTGTTGCAGAAAGTAACGACTATGCCTGTAATTAAATCAACTTTGCTTAAATATTCGTACCTAAAGATAGTAATTAGCATTTAATTTGCGTTGTTTGTAAATAATCCAAAATGATTAATATTAGGTCAAAAATAAAACCTTAAAATTTTATTAGTTGGATTTTAGTAAGTGAAGTTCATTGAAGTTCATTCAAGTTCCTGAAATATTTTAATGAACTTCACTTACTAAAATCCAACTAATAAAATTTTAAGGTTTTATTTTTGACCTAATATTAATTATTTTGGATTATTTACAAACAACGCAAATTAAATGCTAATTACTATCTTTAGGTACGAATATTTAAGCAAAGTTGATTTAATTACAGGCAAAGTCGTTACTTTCTGGAACAAAGAATCAGATTTCCGGACTAACTGACTGATTTTATTTATTTTATTCTATTTCCTTGCTTAAAAACAGGATACAAAACCCAATTACATTAAAGCAGTTATAACTAATACAAAAATTTTTTCATGTAGGTTGGTCCCAATGTGTCTTTTATCCTGTTGTACGATTTTATCAGAAACATTTAATATTAATTGTATCATTCTTCAGAAGACTGAAAAATGCCTGTAAATGTGTGAATATCTCTGACAAAAAGAAAACACGAAACAGCTTGAACTCAAACAGCTTTAGTTTATACAGCTCTGGTATTCTGGATCAGTCATTAATATGAATTAATGTTTCTTTAAATAAGCCAAAAAGAGTTGAATAAAAATACGGCATATAGCCTATCATATTCGTCATGTTTAATGTAGAGCATAATGCAAATACACAAACTACTAACCTGAAAGTACTCGCTACTTAAACTATGAGTGTACATTATATTAAGACAGTGCCCATGGTCGTGATAAAAACAAATTCTTCTGCAATTAGTTACGGAGAAAATGTATTAGTTTTTCTGATTCAAACTCGTTAAAATGAATTTATTTGGAATAAATATACAAACAGTGTACACTCGTGATAATATCTGTGCAATGTAGATGGCTAATATTTGAAGCAGAGAATATGATCTAGATGTTTACACAGTTCTTGAGCGGTGCGCTTAATTAATGTGTTTGCATGAACGTGGATGGTTATATTGAATTGGCTAGAGCTTCTGAAAACGGGTCGTACGTGGTCAGTATTGTTTGCTCAGCTTTCATCAACATACTATCATGTAATTAAGTAATTAATTTCAACAGGAAAACTTTCATCATTAAGAAAAGTTAAGTAGTCCTCAATTTCCCTAAAAACGTTTTTCTAATTTGACTGATGTTTCCAATGTGTTTTTATCCTGTTCTTCGATTTTATCAGGAAACATTTAATATTATTTGTACCAAACTTTGTCATATAAACAATTAAAAAGTAATTCCAATTGCAGATAAATTTAAGATTATCATAATTTAAATTATTATGATAAAGTCGAGTTTATCCTTCCAAGGACCAAAGTGGTATTAATATTATTTTCTTACGGAAATTTAAGTAATGAATTTAAGCCTGTTTTTATTGTAATTAATTTAATTCGATTATTGAAAGATAAACAACAGTATCAAACAGTAATATTTTAAGGGGGCAACTAACATTGTTTTTCCCTAAATAATAATGAAAGAAAAAGCATTAATATCGTAAAATGAATGAAATAAAATAGTGGGAAATTATTTCCAAAAGAAGAAATATCTACATGTAGTAGTAGTTTGAATACATTCCAGGTCCGTCTGTGTACAAGTACATCAATTTGTATTAATTTATTCAAAACTTAACTGCTGCGTTGTCCACTGATATATCTTGTACAAGAATAGACGTTTATGCACAAGCACATATTTGATCGGGACTTTCCTGGGCCATCACTAATACGTTTTGGCTGGTTCATATTTGATTTTAGGGCAAGTGATGTTTTGATATACAAACAACTAGCTGATCAAATAGGTTTCACCCGTGAAAAAACTTTAAATTACTTGGATTTGGGATATTCGTCATTCTTCATAAGGTTGCTACGAAAGCTTCATAAGCCTTCCTATTGTTCAACATTAGAACTTTAAAGTATAGGGCGTAACGCTTTGGGAATTGTGTAAAACCGTTTCTTAGTACGCATCTATGGCCCAAGGGGAGTATAAATACAACCCCAAGGCTCTGTGGGTCTTATAGTTTTGGAGATTTGCAGTCCGTTAGAAAAGCCCTTCTCCTTTATAGAATAGATTAATGTCGTTGCCACATAAATCTGCAAATTTAACTAACTTCACGGTCATCCGCCATTAAAACCAACAACCAAATTTAAAGCTTCTGCCTTTTACCAGTCAAGACGATTATCTTGACATCATTTAAAAAAGTTTAAGACTAAGTATTAATTTTGTAGAAATAAAGTAAAATGCATCGGTGGATTACTTAATTCACAGAATTAGCATTACGGTAAACTAGGTTAAGTCCTAACGGTAAACTGTGTAATCCACTAAAACACCTCAAGTGGTGGTAACTTAATCAGCCATTGTCGGTGCGCTGAGTTGTGTTTTTATAACAGCATAATATTTGGTTTTATCTAATTTTATCCTAGCTGTTGATTGCTCTCACAAGTCTTTTGTGAGTAAATCCTCCATGGTTCATTAGTGGGTTTTTGTTTATGTAATCTTCACGCCTAGAAAAATTGAATACAGTTGCGGCTGCTAATATCGTACCAGTCGTGGCAGTTTCTGCCTAATAACTCAAATATTTTTTCCCAGAAAAAGATTTAATCTACCATTTTTTGAATTTTCGACACCATCACATAAATTTATGTTTTGTGTTGTTTTATTTCTTGTAGTAAAACATTATTAAAACATATTCTTTAGGAATGCGACAGTTACAAAGAAGGGCTGGATCTTTTCCGTTTTACGTATACCACCATTCCAAATTTACCCTTCAAACTTGATTTTTGATCGAGCACCATAAACTAGGTCAGATAATTGTTATTAATCGTTTTAAAGTGGAAATCCCTTGTAAGAATATTTTACCTGCGGTTTCCATACCTTATCTACCGTTATCTCTGTCTAGACGCGATAAGCCAGCGAGTAGTAGTGTAAGGCCGATTCACCAACGATGAGAGGTGTGATCCGTGACGTCATCAGTTGTGACGTAGCTGTGGAGTGCAAAGTCCAAGGTCATCGCTGACGTATGAGTGCAAAGTCCAAGGTCATCGCTGACGTATGAGTGCAAAGTCCAAGGTCATCGCTGACGTATGAGCGCAAAGTCCAAGGTCATCGCTACGTCATTATTTCTCGCGCGCGCCACGAGTGCAAAGTCCAAGGTCATCGCTACGTCATTATTTCTCGCGCGCGCCACGAGTGCAAAGTCCAAGGTCATCGCTACGTCATTATTTCTCGCGCACGCCACGAGCGCAAAGTCCAAGGTCATCGCTACTCTATTCCAGGACGGTTGTGTTATCCTATTCCAGGACGTCTTCCATCCCACTCTAGGACGTCTTATTCCGGGACTACTTCTATCCCATACTAGGATTTCACGTTTATAGTTGAAACATAAATATGGTTCTTTTTAAACAGTTAAAATATTGTGAGTTAGTGTAGTTTATAAAACAAGAGAAACGCTGAACGCTCTCTTAATTATTCAAATTTCCTGAGAGTTCTTAAATTATTTATTTATATTATAATTTTTATTTTCTATTGTAGGTTTTATAAAAATGGAATCGTTGAGAGTTAACTGCGAATTCTGCGATAAAGCTATCGCTAAGTCCCATATTTCTTATCATATAAAAATATGCCCGAAGAACCCTAATAAAAATGTTAGCGCACGTTATCCAGTTAAAACGTGTGATAAATGCAACAAGAAAATTAAAAGTCAAAACTTCAGTCGCCATCTGAAAATATGTAGTAGTAGTGGAGAAATGGGGGTTCTGGATCAACCTTCAAAGTCGTTGGAATCTAACGTTAATAAGAGGAGTAGGGACGGAATATTGGTTCGAGATATATCGGAACCTAGTACTAGTAGATGTGAAGTGTCAGTTCGAAACCAAAAATCCCCCATTAAGAAAAAAGCAAGTATTGATTATAAAACTAAATGCCCCCGATGTAGTAAATTGATAAGAAAAAGTAATTTGAGCTACCACTTGAAAACCCACGAAAAGCCTGAACAACCTGAATTAATTTCGAACCGTGGAGGTGTTGTTGATGATGATGATGTAAGCCCCCCTCCCGCTAAACGACCGCGGCTTGATACACCTATTTTAAATATTCTTAGTAAAACCGTGAGTAAAATTGCCGGTTATGTAAAAGGTTCTTCTCCCCCTCATGAACCGGAAATTGAACTGTCCCGAACAGCTTTCAACGGACGTTTAAATGTTTATACCGTTAAGAATAAAAATGCTATGAAAGATCCGATACTGTTTTTGAGTAGTTTGAAAGATGTTATCATAAATAAAATTAATGAGCATCGTAATGAGGCGGATCTTAAAACAAGAATGGTGTTGTATATGGATTATTCGAAAGCAGAAGAGATTGCTGAATTTAATTTTAAAACTAAAAACGCAGTTATACTCTCGAGTACAGATGTGTCGGGGTATTTTGATGACGCTAAAGAAAAACTTATTAAAGAAATGGAAGATTTTCAAAACCGTGGTTCGGGCTGGTCATTATATAGCATCGATGAATTAGAACTTCATATTAACCGTTATAACCCGTTCCGTGGGGGGTCTAGCTATATCCCTCTACCGAAAGAAATTATGTTAAAGAGAGCAATTTTAAATGTTAAAAATGATGATCAAAAATGTTTCCTCTGGTCAATTCTTTCTGCACTACACCCTGTTGATTGGCGGAATCAACCCCATAGAATTCACCATTACAGACAATACGAACATGAATTTGATGAGGCTTTAAAAGATATTCCATTTCCCGTCCCACTAAAAGCGAGTATTATATCAAAGTTTGAGAGACGAGCCGGATTATCTGTTAATATTTATACATGCGAGATAATGAAAACGATTAGGGATAGAGATGATTTTGAAGATTTCCCCGTTGAACCGAAGAAAAGAGATGATGACGACACTTATGATATTTATCCCCTGTACGTAACTAAAAATGAAATCCCCAACCGGCATGTTAATCTTTTTTATTTGAAAGACAAGAACAAAAACACCCACTATTGTTGGATAAAAAATATGAGTAGATTGGTTAGCAGACAGTTTTCAAAACACCAACATAAAAAATATATTTGTGACCGTTGCTTAATTTCCTTCAGCAAAAAGAAATTATTAAACGATCACAAGGCGGTCTGTAGAGAGCCAAACACTGTTGAATCGCATATTTGTAATCGCTGTCTGACGGAATTCAAAGAAGAATCCAAGCTAGAGAAACATAAAGAATTTTGTGTCGGCCAAGACCCTGTGAAAATTGTGATGCCTGAAGTAGATAAAAACGGGTCCCCTCCTTTTATTAATTTTAAAAATAAATATAGAAAAATGAAAGTTCCTTTTGTCGGCTATGTTGATTTTGAATGTATATTGAAACCGGTCTCAGATGAAACCGATGAAAATGAGCCCACTCCAACCGATGAAAAAGAGTCGTATACGAAAAAGTATCAATCGCACGAAGCCGCCAGTTTTTCTTTATATATAACCACCGCTGACGATGATTATGATATCCCGTTTGATTTATATCATGAGAGCTTCGGTCCCGACACAGCAAAAACTTTTGTAGAAACCATAACTCAGATATCGCGAGACTTGGAAAATTTATATAGTAGAGAGGCCGCAAAACCCATGAATATAACTAAAGAAGATTATGAAACGAAGATTAATGGTGTTAATATTTGCCATATATGTGAAAAAGTGTTTGAAGTAAATAAAAAAGACCCTAAGAAGACTGACAAACGTGTTTTTGACCATGACCATTTGACTGGTAAATTCAGAGGGGTGGCGCACAACTCGTGCAATTTGAATTTTAGAAAACCGCACTTTTTACCCATCTTTGTCCACAACTTGAGTAATTACGATGCTCATCTGTTCGTCAAGTTATTGGGATTCGAACAGAACAAGATAGCGGTCTTAGCCACGACTGAAGAACGATATATATCTTTTGAACTCAAAGTAGAGGGTGGAGTAAACTTGAGATTTTTAGACTCATTTAGATTTATGAACTACAGCTTAGAAAGTCTCGCGAATAACCTGACCAGAGATAAATTCAAACACGTAGCAAAGTTTTTCGAAAACGACAAGTTAGATTTAGTTTTGAGAAAAGGCATCTTTCCCTACGATTTTATGGATAGTATGGAAAAATTCGACTACTCGTCTCTGCCTTCCCAAAAAAATTTTGATAACAAATTGAATAAGACAACTGTTAAAGATGAAGATTACGAGCACGCGCGTAAAGTGTGGAATGAATTTGAGATTAAGAATATGAAGGAATACACGCTTTTATACAACAAAACCGACACACTGCTATTGGCCGACATAGTTGAAAACTTCCGTGAAGTGTGCATGGACACTTACAAACTCGATCCCGCTTGGTATTTTACGAGTCCCGGTCTGGCTTGGGACGCCATGTTAAAAAAGACCGGTGTTGCTCTCGAGTTATTGACTGATCCCGACATGGAACTTATGATCACCAAGGGCATTCGCGGCGGAATTTCTCAGTGCTCCCACAGATATACTAGAGCCAATAACAGATATTTACCAGATTACGATCCTGAAAAGCCCGAAGAGTATCTCATTTATTTGGATGTAAATAATTTGTACGGATGGGCCATGTCGAAGTATTTACCTCAGAGCGATTTTAATTGGGTGGGTGAAGATGAATTACGAGATATCGAAAGTGATCTGCAAGATGGAAATTGGATCGACAACGAATCTGCATATGGTTTTATATTGGAAGTAGATTTGAAATACCCCAGGAAATTACACGACTCCCACAAAGACCTCCCGTTAGCACCAGAAAACAGATGCCCTCCCGGTTTTAATCAGAGAAAGCTTTTAACGACTTTATACGATAAGGATAAATACGTGGTGCACTACCAAAACCTACAGCTCTACCTGTCATTGGGCATGGAGTTAAAAAAGATCCACAGGGGCATTAAATTCCGCCAATCGGCATGGTTGAAAGAATATATCGATATGAACACCGATATGAGGACAAAAGCGACCAACGAGTTTGAGAAAGATTTTTATAAACTGATGAATAACGCGGTGTTTGGTAAAACGATGGAGAACATACGTAAGCACGTAGACGTACGTCTGGCCACGCACGACAGGCAAATCGACAAACTAGTGGCCAGACCGAACTTTAAATCAGTCACCGTCTTCACAGAGACATTTGCGGCCGTGCATATGGGTAAAACCAGATTATACTTTAATAAACCGATCTACGTAGGCATGTCAATATTAGATATTTCGAAGATAGCCGTTTATGACTTTCATTACAATGTCATGAGAGCGAAATACGGTGATAAAGCCAGAGTTCAGTACACTGACACGGACAGCCTGACTTATAGCGTCAAAACAAAAGATATTTATGAGGATATAAAAAGTATGATCGACCACTTCGATACCAGCGATTACAAAGCAGATAACCCCTATAACATGCCGCGTGTGAATAAAAAAGTAATTGGCAAATGGAAAGACGAACTGGCCGGTGATGTTATGAATGAGTTCGTCGGGTTACGTTCGAAAATGTACGCCTACGACTCTGAGGGGGAGAGGAAGAAGAGGGAGGAGGAGAAGAAGAAGAATAAGAAGAAGGGGGATAAAAAAGAAAAAGGTGAGGGGATTAAAAAAGCTAAGGGGATAAAAAAGAATGTCGTTGACTTTCTGTCGATAAAAGACTATAAAAACTGTTTGTTTGATAAAGAAGTGAAATATGAGACAATGAACACCATTAGAAGCAAACACCATGATTTATATTCGATCAAACAGCGCAAGATAGCCCTCTCCCCCTCTGATGATAAGAGATTTATCTGTGAAGACGGCGTGGAGACTCTTCCCTGGGGCCACTACAATATCCCTATCGAGCATCTGATTAATATCGAAGCGAATGCCGCACTGGACATGGATTAGAAGGTACGAGTTTGTTTATATTTTAAATACTTATACATGACATATTTCGATCATTACTAAAAATATTATTTTTTTTTCCTCCTTATAAAGGGGTAACGAATCGTTACCCCCTTTGAATTATCGATTTTATCATGGATAAACTATTTTTTCCTCTTCGAATTGTAAATTTTATAATTGATAAAAAAAATATTTATTAAAAACAAAGATATAAATTCAGTACTAGACTTTGACTAGAAAATATGAGTTTTTTTCTCTAAAAACCTTTAAAATGACTCATTTTTGAATAGTTTTTAGTTGGGACCCGATATGGGTCCCACCCCATTTTAGGACCCCTATCCAACAGAAGGGGTCCTATTTTAGGATTTCCATGTTTCTCTCATAACGTATGACGATAATTATGTTTCGTCATAAAGAAGTTCCCTGTCGAAGGTGGGAACTTTGCCGTAGTGATAGGGCTTTCCACTAATACCCACCGACACTTAAAAAAAGAAAAAAAATTCATCTTCAAATTCTAAGGTAAGATATATGTTAATTAAAAAAATATTTAATGATTTTCTAACCCTTTATATCGTAGAGTTTATTTTTTCAAAAATATATATACATCTCAAAACATTCTAATTAAATTCCTTTCCAAATCGTAAGTGAAGCCGGTCTCCGATACAACTACCACGTACGCTGTGGTCCCCTGATCCGCCACCGAACTGGCGACGGCGTTAGTAAAGTCCAATTTTATTTGAATATCTTTTCTTTTATTATCAGTGGAGAACGGGTAGTGATGCGTGTCGACTACCAACAACGGATACTTGTCTACAAAATCGACATCGTTTAAATAAACATCTTCATCTCCGAATAACACCTGCCTGATTGAGCAATAACTCCCGTATATAATACTATAATGTTTATTATTTATCGCCAAATTTTGCTCCTCCTTCGGATACCGTTGTCCGTTGATTATAACGTGGTAGTTTTTTATGTTTACAGCGTTGAATCGGCTCGGATCCTTCTCTTGATTGTTTTTACGGCTGGTCTGTAAACCTATGATTATAAACAGCGGGTTGGATATATTCCGGTACATGTTGGATATGTCGAAACTATATGAAGACCCCGACACAAAGCTTTTTTCTATACACTGCCACTGGTAATACCTGTATGTTAAATCGCCCTTATCACTCAATCGTTTTAGTCCTTGTATGAGTGGTAATTTTTTTATTCCTTCATAATCGACTAAGGGTACTTTTAACACGAAACTCGTGATTTTTATCTTCGCCTCGGCCGCCGTTTTTTCGTTAGCGCCAGTACCCTCCTTCCAACGGTATATCGCGTCATCATCTTCGTTTCTTGTAAAAATTATTTCAAAACCTCCTTTGAATATCGGATATCTCAGAGCGTCGAAAAACCCAAGACCCAGATGTGACAACGGGCCATAAGCTTCGAACCCACCCACCCCTTTTTCGAATTTAGATTTGAATCCCATCGTATAATGAGTGCTCTCACCCGATTTACTATAAGTTGTTAGAGCTTTAATTGTACTTGTGATACCGACTTCATCAACACAGTCTATCAATTGATTGTGTTTTTTTAATTCGATTCTCTTAAACAAAAATGCCGGGAAATTATCGATCAACTTGATAGGATCCGCCGCGTCGTACTTCGTATCATCCGCTTTTTTCACTACTTCCCCCTGTATGTGATAAAATATCTTCCTGTCATAAAACGCGTCTCCATGGTCAAAATAGAATGTCGTAAACTTATTCGGTGAATTGAAATTTAAATCGGTCACCGGTTGGATGGTATTGAATTCGTACCGCTCTATCTTATCAGACGCTTCCTCGTAATACTTTTCCATATCTATATTTAGATTTTAAGTTTTTAGTTTCGAATAAAAAAATAAAAACACGATTTAAACTTAATAAAAAATATACTTTTAAAATTGTCGGATAAATAAAATATTCATCTCCTACTGAACATGCGCATATATTTCTTCCTATCCGATGCCAAACCTAATTTATTCACATGGACCTTAAAATCCGCACCATTCAACAATTCACCATCTTTAACATTATTTTCCTTTAACGCTGACAAACATCGTCTTATGTGTTTAGCACCTTCCGGCCGAGTGATCAGTTTTTCGATCTCGTTATTTATAAACTTGACGATCCCGATTTTTCCGTTATTAAAATTATTATTTCCCGCTTCCTCCTCGGCTTGTATAAACTTTATTCTCTCCGACAACTTGTCGTAATCGTCTATATATTTATATTCCACGGGGTTGTTCGTATCCACGAGTAGACCTTTGCCGGACGAAGACGGCTTTTGTTTGAGTTCTTTCCATATGTCACTTATTAAATTCTTCCATTTCCAACCACCGCTCGCCTTGGGTCTGGGCGAGGTGGGATCGTTGTTATGATGTAGAGCGTGTGTTTTGATTAAAATATCTTTATATTTTTCAAAGTCCTGAGAAGTGAACGCGCCTATACTTATGAGTCTCTCCTTCGGTGTCGTACCGACCGCGGCTGTGGATTGTACACCGTGGATCTCCGCTCTAGTCAAGAGTGACCACAGTCCCTCGGTACCTACGTATCTGTCCATAGTTCTCTCCAGTATGATATCGTTGTTTTCGATGGATATGGTTTGCGATCCGATCGCGAGTTTGCTATTCGCGAAATCGTAATAAACGCCGAAACTCATATCGTTACAGTTCGAGAGGTATTCCTTTGCGATATCACCAATTTCCTCGTTTTCGGTGAATTCGCGGATAGAACGATTCTGTAATTCCTGCGAAGTTTGCGCCGGTGATAAAACTGTAGACGCATCGAATACGTCTGGGTTTTCGATTGGAGTTATCGTTTCGTCCGCTTTATCTACCGGTCTACCAAGTGTTTTGTCCACTTTACCTACAGGTCTACCGGGTGTGCTCGACGTTCTAGGTCTGAACTGTCCGACAGTGGGGATGGGTCTTCTCAAAATGACACGGGGTTTTTTCTCTGTCTTTAAAGTTTCCGTCTGTTCTTTTATAGCTTTAACTACGGGTTCGTGTCGCTTCTCTCGTTCGCGAACCTTTTCGACTTCCGCTCTTCTAGACGTGTCGAATTCACTCTTTAATCGATCTTCCAATTTATCCAACCTCTTAGCCTCCGCGACGGTAATCGGTTTGTTTTCACGGTGAGGAGGAGGCGCTAACAATTGTTCTTTCGGTTTGGCATTTACTAACACAGGGTGTGAACTGAAAAGCTTTCTCCTTTCCTCAGCTTCGCGTATCTGATTTTTCTTACTGTCTTCTAGCCATTTTTCTTGTACCTTTTCATATTTTTTAGCCATTTGTACGTCGACATCGTCCGGCCACATCTTATCGGCCACCTTCTGTTTTTTCACCAGCGTGCCGATGATCTCATTATCATCGCTTTTCCTCTTCATTATATTATCTATATATAGGTTTCGGGTTCAGAGTTTCGCTTTTCAAAAATAAAGAAAAAAAATAAATTTGAATAAAAATCTAAAAACGATGCATACACGTTATTTTTATAAAATATTATGTATATGAATCGTTTATTAAAAACGATGCGTACACGTGGTTTTTATAAAATAACGTATATGAATCGTTTATTAAAAACGATGCATACACGTGGTTTTTATAAAATAACGTATATGAATCGTTTATTAAAAACGATGCATACACGTCGATTATCGTTCGATAACATCGTTTAACTCGTCTTTTAACTTGAACATGTATTTTCCGTTGTGCGCTTTCTTAGCGGTGTTTATTGTCAAAAATCCGAACGGTTCGCTCCAACACTTTTGACACATCTTTTCGAATTCATCAATCGTCATGTCCGATCCTACGAAATCGTCATAAATACGTTTCGTGTAGTGTTTGTTTTGTTTGAAGACGCATAGCAGGTTGACGTTGTTCCGTATCACTTGCATGTCGACTTTACCGTAGCTCTGACTGAGGTAGACGCAGGACAGTTTTTTATGTCTACCTCTGATGAAGTAGTCTTTTATCGCTTCTTGTTTTTCCATCAAACAGTCGTCGAACACCACGAGGGAGTTTTTCTTGCACTCGTCCAGTGGAGGTAAATCTTCGCAATTGCTAAAAAAGTATGCTATCTTCTTATTCAACTTGTTTTCAGCATCTATGTACTTTTCGCGTAATTCTACATAAGCCGGCTGCTCTATAGACTTACTGAACACATATAAATTTCTAAACACGAGACCGCGCGGATTATAAATAAAATTCAACAACAAATTTGTTTTTCCACAACCCGAAGAGCCTACTATCAGACAACGTAATGGTTGAGGTAGAAGGTTATCTTCGATCTTTTCTTCGTAATACGGAACTATATCCATCACTCTCTATGAGGAAAAAAATAATGCACCGGTTAAGAAAAGAAATAAAATAAATTACGAGAAATAAGAATTTATTAGGATGGGAAAATGTTTACTATTTATTTTCTCAAATCTTTGAAGAATTCTTCTACTAATTCTATGAAATTATACGGCGTGATTACAACATTATTGCGTGATTTATAGGATATATTGCGGTATCTCATGATATCTTTTACACAGTTCAAAACGTTTATACTGTTCGGCACTTCATCTTTGTAAAACAAAAGTAAATAACCTTCATCGATTTTCTTTTTATAAACCGTAGAAAAATGCCGATCTTCAGTTCTTACACAGTAGTATGTATAAATACCGTCTGCATAAGAATATCGTTTAAAGACGGCAAAGACGTGTCTTAGGTTCGATTTTTGAGGCATACAAGCTACTTTAGGTTTCATGTTTTGTATCGTATTGTTTAAACGACGATTTTCATTTTCCATATGATCGATCGATTCCATGAGCGTTACGATTTTATTTTTGAGTTTGTACTCACCGTATTTACGGATGGAAGGCAAAACGTCTTCGAAGACCCAACGTTTAAAGTCATTCGCCGATGGTAACCTCGATGAAAATATTAATTCGTATAATCCGGGCTCGGATATGTATAGTTCTAAGCTTTTATTATGTGATAAGGGGTGGGACCCGAATTGGGGCCCAACTAAATCGGCCAGATTTCTCTTATAACGATCGTTAACGTGCGTTTGTAAGACCTTCTTCAGATTGGAATATCCTAATATTTCGGCCACATCTTTACCCTTAAACCACGAGTTATCGTCATCATCGAAAATCACTGTAACCTTTTGATTTTTAAAAATGAATTTACTCGCGATATCGTCCATGTAATCCTCATCTGTGTTGGACACATCAGAATTATAAGACGATGAAGAACTTTCGTCGGAAATCTCATCACTCGCAATATTCATATTATTATTGTTATTCATTTCGTACCTACTATAGAAAAAACAACCGATCGAACGTTAATGTTTTATTACGATCGAAAAAATAAAAAAATAAATTATATAGTTCGTACGATCGGAAACGTATTTATTTCACCACAACATCACTTCCGACAATGTTTTTTTAACGAGGTTAATCAGGTCGAAATCGTCATCGTGAATTTTTATACATTTGCTTTTACGGTTAAGTCCTAAATTAGGATAAGTTGATATTATAAATAACGGTCCTAAATTAGGATGTGTTAAGTCCTAAACTAGGATAAGTTGATATTTTGAATAACAGCCCCAAATTAGGACGTGCAGGTGGGGTTAGGTGGTAATGAAAAATTAAACCATCTACAGCAGACGGGTTTGAAAGCTAATGAAAAATCAACATTTTTGGACTGATTTAGGTGGGACCCGATTTGGGTCCCACCCCGTTTTAGGGGGTGGGACCTCCTAAAACAGGGTGGGACACGATTTGTGTCCCAACCCTTTTCGAGCGATAAAAGCTTAGTAAGGCTTATATTACAAAACCACGGGTCTAAAAATAAACAATTACCTGTAGTTTTAAGGGGTCTATATTTTTAAGTGTTTTTTTTTAAAATAATCAAAACTCCGTCTTTTGCAGTTCCCTCTCGTAAAAACCACCGATTACTTCTTCACCGTCTAGAGCCTCGATTTTGTACGTGACGGGTTTGGTGTTTAAAACTTGCGCGATCACAAAAATTTCGCTAGTCCAGTTTTGTTTATATTTATTTCTAAATACGACTTTACTCGCTGTTATACGGACTCTGTCTCCGACGTCGAATTTCGGTTTTTTACGCGGCACTTCACTTTCGAGCTCCTGATACATTTTCAACAGATCGGACTCGTTGCTCTTATTGACATCGGCCGGACGCATTTTTATCGTGCTGTGGTAATCGTGTTTGTTGTATTCGTCGGTGAGTTCTTGTAAGACGTCGTACCATTTGTGCGAGTTTCTCACTTGGAATTTGACTCTGAATTTATCGTTTAACGACCTGTGGTATCTCTCGATTATCGCCGACTTTTCCTCGCTCTCCGTATGGTACATTTTTATGCCGTGTTTTTTGAGCATGTCGTTAAAAGGTTTATTTTTAAACTCTGTCCCCTTATCCGTGTGCAGTAGTTCGGGCGTAGTGTGACCGTCCTTTTTCACTCTCTCTATTATCCTCTCAAAAGCGGCCGTCACTACTGCGCCGTCTTTTTTCTTCAACGGTTCGGACCAGACGAATTTGCTAAAACAGTCTATCACGTTTAAGATGTATTTGTACCAGTTGTTCTCTCTGGCGAATTGTTTCATGATGAGCAGATCCGCGGCCCACAGATTATCCAGACCTTTCATGATTATCCTGCGTTTTATGAATTTTTTCACTACCGGTTTGTGCAGTTCTTTCGCCTCCACCACTTCGGGCGGCTCTTTGATAAACGAGTTTTTAACGCCGCCGCAGACCGCGCAATCGGAACTCGCCAACCATCTTTTATTTTTCGTTTTCACAATTTTCATGTTCTCTGACGCGGTCTGTGTTTTACACGTGCGACAGTAAGAATTCATCTCTTATATTAATGAAATTAAATTTTCGTTCGATGGAAAAAAATATCAATCATTTGGCAAGTTTTTTTTTTATATGAATTCAAAATATTAATTTTTATACATAGATAATGGGGAATCATAAGAGGAAAATAAATTTGACCAAAGGTCAACTGAATAAGCTGCGGATAGCTCATAAGAAGCTTAAACGCGCAGTGCTTACTTTAACGAAAGATCAATTAAAAAATGGTAATACCAAAGTGTCACTCGATGGTGATCAAAACAAACAAGTGGAAAAAGCGTTGAAAAACAATAGAGGGACACGGTTGATTTTTGATTATTCGCAGTTGAAGGAAATGATCGATGGAGGTCTTCTGAAGGAAGTTTTAGAACTGGCCGAAAACAATATTCCGTATTTTAAGAAATTCGCCTCACCTCTGATAAAGAATAAAGTGGCGCCTGTGTTGAAGAATGATTTCGTGCCGTGGTTGAAAAATTTAATAGACAATGAACTGGACGAATTGATTAATAAAGATAAAACCGGAGCCGGTCTGGAGAAACGTGTAAGCAGAAAATTGCATAAGACTCTTAAAGATATTAGAGAGGATAAAAAAAACTAGTTCCGCTGACCATGTCCGAACTGGAGACATGGGCCAACAAGTTGAAAATCAACAATTTCCGTGGTGTTTTTATGCGAGAGTGTTTACCCGACAAGCCGCGCAAAAACGAGTGTGCTATTATTAATCTAGGTGATCTGGAGTCGGGCGGCACGCATTGGACTTGTTATACGAAAAAAGGTAATTATGTCATATATTTCGATTCGTTCGGTGAGGCGCCTCCACCTTTAGAATTGGAGAAATATCTAAACATGACTAAAGGTATTTTTTATAATCATATGAGATATCAAAATTATGACGATCCCCCGATATGCGGTCATTTATGTTTGGAGGTATTGCGACGTTTTTCCAGAGGACAGGATTTCAATACGATAGAACGTGCTTTACAAAACGATAAATACACTTTTTTGAGATGGTTCGAATAATTTTATTTTTTTTCCTCCCTCGCTCTTAATAAATAATCTTAACCGCAATTTAAAAAAGTATATATAGAGAAATGGTGTATTTCAGATTGACGGGTCAGAGTCCGCATTTGCAATTGAAGCTCGAAAACCCCATACACTTGAAAGAGGACGTGCGTTATTATCTAGCGCTCACGGGGTTTTCATTTCATAACTATTTTTATAACTTGAACGAGGAGGCTTCAATTACTTTTGCTGTGGGGGAGGGTCATCCTACACTAACTTTTGATGTGGAGTTTTGGGATTTGAAAACTATGCAGAGAGAAATCAGGGAATTCATGAGGATTAATAAGTTTACACCGGCGATAGATGTGGAAAAGTTTAAGATTTTTCGAGACCCACAGTCTAAGATATGTATCAAATCGCCAGTCAAGTTCCATATAAACAACGAGCTGCGACGGTTTCTCGGATTTGATGAATTGAAAAAAGATGAAACCTTATTCGAATTACAGTTTACAGCGAACAAGATTTTATCAATATATGAGGAGGAAAGTAAATTACAAATCAGACCGTTCCACATGATCGAAGTGCATTGCGATTTAGTCGAACATTCGTATGTCAATCACGCGGAGCATCGGCACAGACACGATTTCTCCTCGTTGTTGTATCACTCGAGTCCGCGAGAACACAGAGATAAAATTTACGAGAAACCGTCCGTTTTAAATTACATGCCGCTCAAACCTAACACGCAGACGATAAGAGAAATCAACATTTATCTGACGGATGAAAACTACGTTCCCCTGCAAAACGCTCTGCCCGATTATATCATTTATTTAAAACTAGTCGATGAGTCGGAATTAAATATGAATTAGTTTTCGTCAAAAGCGATGATTTATTACATCTTTTGAAACGCTCTCAATTTTTTATTCGACTATGAAAATATATTTTTATATATAGACGGAAGAAAGATGGAAATGGAAAAGGATTATTTTAAATATATCCTCGACGAAGTGAATGGTAATTCTTTCGCGAAGATAAGTGATTTAGAAATCGATAAAAAATATTTGGTCAATAGCATAGAAAGAATTCATTATGCTTATGGTCTTAGAGTTTTGGTTACATGTGATGATGTGCGGTTTCAAGTACCCGAGAGTTGGAACGAGAGAATGACTACGAAAAATATAAACGCGCTATTGAAATCGGACCAACCGTTGTATGTGGTGTACCATGGAAAGATCCCATTGTTGAATGATAAGTTTAAACACGATATCAAGTTTGTGAGAGATTGAATATTCGTTATTATTATTTGATTATACTTGTTATTTTATTTATGATTTAATTTTTTTTCTCTTTCCTGAAATGTATTTTTGCACAACAGCTTAATAATTTATGTAGTGCGAATATAAGCGAATGTAATATATAGGTAACAAAAATGGAGTCTGTCACTTTTAAATATTTCAAATTGTCAGAGTTTCCTAAAATAGGACCCTTTCTGCTGGACAGGGGGTCCTAAAATGGGGTGGGACCCATATTGGGGCCCACATAAAAACTGTTCAAAAATGAGTCATTTTAAAGGTTTTTAGAGAAAAAAACTCATATTTTCTAGTCAAAGTCTAGTACTGAATTTATATCTTTGTTTTTAATAATTTTTTTATCAATTATAAAATTTACAATTCGAAGAGGAACCCGTCAGAGGTTCACCGGACGCGGCCGGTTGCGATTTGAAAAGCGCTTATGACTATGTAGTACCCGGTCGCGGTAAACAGTTGATAAAGACGGACTTGTCTTTTCAATTTCCCCGCGGATGTTACGGTAGAGTAGCACCTCGAAGTGGCTTAGCTGCTAAGCATTTCATCGACGTGGGCGCCGGCGTGATAGACTTTGATTATACAGGCGATTTGCGTGTGTTGTTGTTTAACCATTCGGATGATGATTTCATCGTTAAAAGAGGTGATCGAATCGCTCAGTTAATATTGGAGGTTTATAGAAACGATGTGCCGGTAGACGGTGGAATCGATATGCGGAATACGGAACGCGGAAGTAATGGATTCGGTTCGACCGGTGTGTAATGAATTTTTAATTACATACGATGATTTTAATTATTTAATTTATTTTTTATTATTTTATTTTTTTACGTCTGAAATATATTTCTGCAAATCGGTTTAATAAAAAACTCGGTTGGAATTTAAATGATATACTATATAGATGAATAAAATGGAGTCTCATAACATGATTATTACTCTGGAAGGAAATATCGGTGCGGGTAAAACTACTTTTGCCACAGGCTTGTTTGATCGGTTTAAAAACCTAGGGTTTAAAACCGTACACATACAAGAGCCAGTCGGCGCATGGCGGGATTTTCACGGTACGAATTTATTAGACCTCTTGTATAAAGATATCGAGAGATGGGCATTCACGTTTCAAGCCAACGCGTTAATGTATATGACGGAGTGCGATAAGAGAGCCGTTGAATATGCGAAGAAGGGTTATATCGTGATTAAAGAGCGCTCTGCGTTCACTGTAAGACATGTTTTAATGAACATTACAAAAAGTTTATGACGCCCGCTGAGGTTCAAATTTTAACGGATCTAAGTAATAAGTATGTCGATCCGCGTAAGACTGCATTTGATGAGGGCGGTGTTAAAGATATTACCTTGTACTTGCGGACGAATCCAACAACATGTTTTGAACGTAAGTTAATAAGAAGGCGTCCGGAAGAAGTAGGTAAAAAGAACCTTGTGGATGAAGAGTATTTAAAAGAATTGCATGCGATTCACGAGGCTGCTATTTCCAAGTCGATCGGGGAGGTTATTACAGCTGATGGAACTAAATTTGACCCTAATGATCCGAAGTCAGTTAGAATTTTAGGGAGTGATGAGTTTGTGTTTGATGCTTTAATGGACATTGGTGAGTTGGATGTTTTGGATAATATCGGTGATACTATAGGAATTAAAGTTAATCTAGAGGATTGTTGGACGTTTGAGGGAGATAAAATTACCCGTAAGAAATGTTAATTATGTTTTAAAGCGTTATAAATTGATTTTTTTTGTCAAGGTCTGTCAGGATATATATGTTAAAGAGGCTAAGAGGCTTAGGGTATAAAAAATGCAATTTATTTAATTATTTTATTTTTTTTATAAGTGTGGACTTGTTATGGTGTTGGGTCAAATGTTCTGATTTGGGACGGAACTTGTCATCGAAATCGACAATCGAATATCGAATTATTCCGTTTTTTATTCTTCCGAAGTATCAGGGCGGCAGAATCTAGTAGGAACCGGCGCGCTCGAGCCGAGCGAACGGCGCAACGGTGGTGGCGCGCGCGAGAAATAATGACGTAGCGATGACCTTGGACTTTGCGCTCGTGGCGCGCGCGAGAAATAATGACGTAGCGATGACCTTGGACTTTGCACTCGTGGCGCGCGCGAGAAATAATGACGTAGCGATGACCTTGGACTTTGCACTCCACAGCTACGTCACAACTGATGACGTCACGGATCATAATGACGTAGCGATGACCTTGGACTTTGCACTCCACAGCTACGTCACAACTGATGACGTCATCACACCTCTCACACCTCTCATCGTTGGTGAATCGGCCTTACACTACTACTCCAGCGTCTGGCCGTCTAGCGGTACCACTTGCAGTTGGTTAGGTTAGGTTAGGTTAGGTTAGGATAGGTTAGGTTAGCTTAGGTTAGGTTAAACTAAACCTAACCTAATTTACTATAGTCAAGCTTGAAAAACAAACCCGAAACTGTGGCATACATATAACGGAAAATATCCGCGCTACTGACAGTCAAGACTTGTCCTAGTCTTTTATTCCTTACTTCTTCCTAACTTTCTTTCCTAACCTAACCTAACCTAACCTAAACCTAACCTAGTTTACACAAATCAAGTTTGAAAAACAAACCCCAAACAGTGGTATACGCATAACGAAAAAGATCCGAAGGGCTAAAGAAAATATATCCTTCAAAAGTTTATTTTAATTGTCAATACTGTAAAAAGCTAATGATTTGTACCATACGCTTACCCTTTAATGTTTTATGAGTTTACTTCACTCAAGCTTTACTCGAATTTTGATGCCATTACATCTTGTGATGGAGGCATTTTTGTTTTATTGAATAACCAGAATACACAGCGAACAGTAGAACATCAATATTTGGCATCGGATATGTGCGAGCTTTTCAATGAAATTGTTGAGCCAACGAAATCTAGAAATTGAGGGCGAACAGATCTACCATTATGCAGCTTTATAGATTAATAAACTTTAAATAAAAGGCGGAATCATCTGGATATTAGCATTTTCCCTCATTAACTATTATCTATAAATTTGCTTATTAAATGAAGAGGAAACCCCAGCGGAAATTCTGAAATATTTTTGGTAGCTTCCAAAAGCGATTCTTATTTGTCAATTTTATATCCACAAAACGTACCGCATCAAAGTTGAAGTATTAAATTATAATCTAATATCTATAAGCTACTTTCTAATGAGCTAGTGCTCAAAAATACTGACTATTGGCTTTCCGTTATTTAGTATTTTGTTGGGTTTTGAAAATTACAGTTTAAGAACTTATTTCTTTAAAAATAATAAAGAGTTGGAATGTTTGTTTGAGTAGTAATTTAATAATACTCAATGTAAAAAGGCCTACAAAAATCCCTTGGATTTTTTTTTTAAACTTTACTTTAATCTATAATATTGGAGTGTATGTTAATGGAAAATACATTTCTGCACAAAAATACGTAATATTACAATAAATTCATTTGATATTTTAGGGAGAAAATTCTTACTGTTGAAGCTCATAATATTTCATGACTGAAAGAAAATAAAGTATAAAAGTATAAAGCATAAAAAAGTCCATTTGAAGTTTTGTAACGTAATGTAAATTTCTTAAGAATGCTAATTTAAACCTTTTTATCATTCCGCCTCATGACAACCATTTTAGCCTTATCATAGTAAGTTCAACATAAAAACAACAACGTGGAGTAACATTGAGATTCATGTGAGGCCGAGGGTGGAAAACTTATCAGCAGCTCCTGTGGGGGGAACTTTCCTGAGAAATAAATTGGTCGAAACGTCTTCTTTTCATCTCTCATTATGCCAATAATATAACTAGGCAGCGTTTCCATCTATTTAAAGCCAAACCTTTAGGCTTCCGCCCGTAAAAGCAGGAAAACTTCATTTTACTTTTTTCCCCTTGTACATAGTATATAGAGAAGTATATTGTTTTCGTAAAAATTTTCAAATTTGAGTTGTCAGTGGATATATTCGTTTTGGTGCTCCCCGAATCGAAAAAAGTGGTAGTGGTTTTCTAGAGGCGACACCAAGCCTCTAGAAAAAAAAAAACGAAATCTAAAACTTTTGCTTTTTGCCATTTAAGACAATTCTCTTGACATAGTAAAAAAATAAAGAATAAGTTTTAATTTTGTAGAAATAAAGTAAAATGTTTTAGATTCTAGAAAAAGGTTTAGACAAAATAGAGCTTAAAATACTAAAAAATACCGTCATAAAAATATCGTGCTAAAAATACCGTCAAAAAATACTGGAGTAGTGTTATAAATGGAATTAAAGGTAGTACGTTTTATTGTTAAGTATGATTTTATTTTTAAATTGGAAAGATACTTCAAGATTGAACGCAAAATAAAGTTTGTATGTCTCATGAATTTATGACCAGTTTCCAGAGGGGTGTTGTCATAGCAACTGAAGAGATAAGGAAGACTACAGCACTTAAAACCAGTAGCAAGACTTCAAACAAGATGTAACGATAGATATTATCATTTTTAT
Source organism: Flexamia atlantica (assembly GCA_035578135.1). Lineage (NCBI taxonomy): Eukaryota > Metazoa > Arthropoda > Insecta > Hemiptera > Cicadellidae > Flexamia > Flexamia atlantica. The sequence goes on along the minus strand of JAQJVK010000011.1, from coordinate 41,680,793 downwards.
TAAGGTTAAATTAGAAGAAAATTATTAATTTTGGTTGGGTTCTGTGTGTAGCATGCACCACTTGGAAATAAACCGTAAATCAGGTAGTACTATTCTGTTTATACGAACGGCGGTGTTTTTGGCTTATAGGAGCCTCAAAAAGAAAAGTTATCATGGTCTTGGGATTAGGACCTACGGTGACAGCTTTTTTCCAATGAGGAGAGTTCGCAAAAAATTATGTGAACCTTGAAATAATAAAAACGAACATTAGAATATTGTAAAACTTAAAATAAAAAATGGAAAGTTGGTACCTATATTTTTTATGTACCTACCTTATTTACTTTTGTAATACATTGGTTTCCGAATAGAAATACAACGTGGGTGACCACAAATATTGGCTTAGGACCAACTATTGTCTTTGGACATGTCTTACTCTTGCTTTGACTCCTCGGTCTCTGTCGAATGTTACTATTTTGAATGTTAATCTTGTATTTTCCTAAGGAAGGGGTCATAAAACAATGTTGACAACTCTTGTACTTGAATTTATGTTAATTTGTATACATTTTTATTGTATTCTTTTTTTGATGTAATTGAGGAAATAAATCACTTTATAAAACATTTTATTATCACTCATTGATGTGGAAACTTAATTATGGTTTTCATTGTTTAGTTTTAGGGGTTTAGTTTATAAAAATTTTACTTATTTATATAATTATACAGATTGTCTCAGAAACTAACCATTCGCATCCTCTACTTGTACATGAATCATTAAATGCTTTACAGCCTGGCTTAGGTGATCCATCATAGAACCTATTTGTTTATTTTGAACTCTCATTTAATGTTTTTTTACATGTACCTAAACTACATCTATTATTAATCCTGGCTAATTTTTGCTTGATTACAAAATATCAGCCACGATTTGTATTGTGGCCAAACGAAATTACCTAGAACAATATCGATTTTGCTGGGATTATTTCATTAAACTAGCTTTTTCGTAGTTTTTTTAACACTGCTGTCTTTTTGCTGAAGCGTGTTGCGGATCAAATTAAGATTCGATTAAAAATTCTGGTAAAATAAACCTTCCTTTACTTCATTCAACCCAAGTAATTTATGCCGCCTATTTATCTCTGATTTCATATTATACCCTAGTGGTTTTTGCCGTTTTGCTCTAGTGATCGAATAACTTAATTTACAAGAGTTAGAAATAATTGTTTTAAATATACGAATATTTGTTTATAAAAATAGTTTTCTTACGTTAGAAAAGAGGTGAAGGAGCATGGCAAAGTGTCAAATGTCTTGGCAGTGCAGAAAATCGCCGGATTCAATTCTTCCGAAGTGGCTGTCATATTTCCGTGGAGAAAATGTAAAACCGAATTTTTATTTACTTCCATTTCCATTATAATCTCTACTTAAAAGAATAATCATAATAACAAACCTTTATTTTTTCCATATTATGTGAAAAAAACATGAAATAAACAGAAGATGTATGTTGCACTTTGAATATTTTGTATCGTAGCACTTGAAATTTTTTTTATAGTTATGTATTTAAAATGAAATAAAATACCCTGTCGCAGCAGATCTGCATACTAAGCGAATTTCAAATGCTTAAATAAATCATTTAAACAGGGTCACAAATAAGTAAAATCTACATCAATCCCAAAATGAGCATACACAAATTTTCTCTATAAGAATAACATGGTAATTGAGCATGCCGGTTTGCTGCCATACACTTGTAAAATTGAGCGATCTTTGCAATAACCCAGTAGATATCAACTAGATGAAGCGATATGCAAAGTTTTATTCAGATTTGTTGAGAAATAAGCAAGATTTAGAATATAATTTATTTCCCATAAGTTTAATGTTGGGACAACTTACTGCGTTTATCACTAGCGATATCTCGGTAACCAGTGGACAAAGAGCAATGATTCAAAACACCAATTTTATTTAGCTAAATTCAATGGTTAGGCCAGAGTTTGATAATTTTCTTATTTATTTGTAAAAAAACCCAAAACCCCATTTTTGGAGGGATTTAACCCCCCTTTACCCCCCTCCTAATAGTCCGATCAGACTGGTTTTCGAACTCATCCGAATAATTACTACATGTCTGTATAAAAATTCTGATTTGAATTAAATTTTGTACGTGCCTGTACAAAGTTTTATTCAGATCAGACCATTTTCACGTGACTTTTCGTGCTAAAAGACACACATCTGTAAATATATTATAAATATCATAACTTTGTAACGAAAAGTTATGATGGTCTCGGGCTTAATGGAAAATTTTACAACCATTGAGCCTGTACTACAGAGACCTCTGCATGACAAGCGATGTATTATAAAAGTTGGATGACTCTTTTGGAAGGTTTGGTTTAACTTACTTGCCAAAGTCTCTTCTGCAACAGTTGAGATCCATTATTCGCATGTCACAGAGTTGTTGAAGTTGCTTGAATGATCATCAGACAGTAATGTGTATCATAACGGCCCTAACTTTGTAATACGTATAGAGAGACAGCACTGATACAACTTAATTACTCTTGTTTCATTAAGCTTGCAGAAATTATCACATTGTATTGGTTATATAAATGCGCATTGTTTGGTATGAATGTCGGTGTAAAACTGATAAACGGATTTTTTATTGGTGGTTTTAAATTATGCGCGTCTGTAACAGAGACTTGTTTAATTTAAAACTTTCATTCATTTTACAAGTAACTACCAATAAATAACAATAATTTAGTTTATTCAAAATCAAATAACGGTAAAAACTGTAGTACATGTTATTATGAAAAGTCTTCAAATTTGTGTCCACTCAATTTCCTTTCACCTCAAAAGTCAGACTAATACATGAGGGAAACCTAAATCACAAATTAATAATTGTATTCATTGATTTATGAACCAGTTTTAAAATTAAACAAGCTTTAGAAATAATAAAACCATAAAATAACCAATTAAAATTCTCTTAATGTATTTTATGAAAAAAATGTTTTATACTATGTTAATTACTGTAACAGAAATAGTTGAACTAGTAAAACTACGTTTTGTTCAAGTATATGAGAGCTAAAATCTATACTTTACACTTACTCTATATATGTAAACATATACTCTATATATGTATGTATTCAACCTTATTTTTTAGTCAAGTATCTAAATTGGAATAAACCGTATTGTTTATAATAAACTCCTGTTCCACCATGACTGATATTAACTATAAAATCTATAAAATTACCTGATAACCTCTTTGGTAGTACGCAGGAAATTTTATACCTTGTATAGTAAGACTTTGTACTTAATTTACCACAAAAAAAACATGCACTTTCACCGTAGGAATTTTGCACAACCATACTGGAATCTATTTTATTCAAACCCAATCTCATATCACTCCACCCGTGCCCCAGTGAGTGTTTGTCCCTTGATAAGGCGTCTTAATCAGCTGCGGCACCGGAGGTGTCAACAGATTTTATCAGTTGTTCACACTGATAAGGTTTTACCATGGGATCAAATGGGGGACGCACAAGTAATCAAGTCTATCACTCCCTGGGCTGAAGGTTATCCGTAAATAGGATATTATTAAAATTATTATTAATATTAATAAATATAATTAATAATATAATTAATATAATATAATTATATTAATTATGATTAAAATTATTAATGATAGGATTAATAAAATGTTGACTTTATTTTCTGCTTAAAAAACACTTTGAAATTTGGGGAAATTTTACATAAAAAAATTTTTGAAACCATTTGACTTTGTCTGAGGTAAGGATTTTTCCTATAAAAGAGAACATGATAATTTAAAGTTCTCTTAACTCCGTATTCGGTTACTTGATTCTCTTGCGTTAGTCAGGACAGTTTTCAATCTAAATAATATTTTGCGGACATAACTAAAACACGAAAATCTACTATATTATGTAGGCTGTCAAATTTTAGATTTTAATGACTAGCTTTCTATAGTTCGAATCAAAACACAAGGCCCATGCCGTCCATAAGCCCAATGCTAAAATTAACATTAGTCTTATGGACGGACTGCGCCTTATCATTTGAATCGGCCTATAAAATGCTTACTTTAATTGTATTAAAGCAAAAGTTTAAGAGTTGAGACTGTTAAACAAATTTTTGCTGCAATTTAATTAAATTAAGATTTGGTAAAAAAAAGGTTTAATCAAAACTTAACCCTTTTACTAAGAATCTCTTTAATTCATCTGAATTAGTTCAATCACTCCTAATTTCCCTGTTCAGGTTATAAATAAGTCATATTATTAAAAAGGATTATTAAAAGTCAAAGCCTTATGATGTAATCTGCATGAACCTTTCTGTTTTATATCTTTAGGGTTTCATTCAAAACACTGATTATAAGTAGACTCCTGTGCAGAGGCAATTTATTAAATGAGCTTTTATTTGTCTGGGTTCCTTTAGAGTATTACATTTTCCAGCCTGGGGAAATGAAATTGTTTCCTTGTCGCCTAAACCGTCCAACCCGCCTCTGCTTACTCCACATTGTCGATTACTTCCGGTCTTTAGGAGAGTTTATCAACAATTTTATCAAGTCGAAAACGTTTTACTAATTTGTAAAATTGGAACTATCTTTATTTTTGACATTTCCCTGACTTGTAAATCTATAAAATTAGAGGTAGGACTTTGATTTTACGTGAAATCTGCGTAAAACATACATTCAATTTTTATTCTATTAACTTCATTAACTCGCTCTCACATGACGTTACTCGTACCCCAGTAAATGCCCGTCTCTTGATTGAGTTTCCTATTCAACCGCGGCGTTGGGCGCCGGAGTGTCACCAGGTTTAATCAGATACGCACACTGATGAGGTTTTACTGTAGGTTCAAGAGAGAAACTCAAATTGAATGAAATCTATCGTCTCAAGGGCTGATGGTATGTAAAGCTTACATGCCAAAAAACATAATGCTTTCGAGTTCAGGCAATAATGTTATTTATAATTTTTAAAAGTAAAAAATCCCGTTTAGGGACTCCCGTAAAAAACTGTTTTGTGACTTCCGTAAAAAACATGGGGTTCGATTGGATTTATTTTTAACTTTAGTTTGTGTTTGAGAAATAGCCTACAAAAAATGAAAAAACCTGTATGGTTTTTTAGACTTGTGTGAATTCCAACGTAACTCATTTTAATAGCCTGGGGTAATCTTTTGTCATACAAATATTCTAACATTTTAAACCAAAATAGCTATGTCAAGTTTGAAGAGCAAACTGAACTGAAGAACGAAAAGTCGTGGGAAAATCTGAAGATTTTAATTTTTTAGACTGATTTATTTGGCCTGTTCAAAATAATATATACAGTTCCAATACCTGATTGTAAGAAAAAAAAATGGAAAACCCGTGTTGATGCTAAAGTGAGTTTTCCAGTGAAGAACAATTTCCAAGAACCCAAATTATAACTCATATGTCAAGTATCTGTGTATTTAAAATTGTTTTTTTTTTAATTTGTGAACTTAAAATTAAGTTAAATTAGATTAAATTAATTGAAAAAAGTTAAATTAAAGAATTTTTACAGTGTATCCTGTTTTTCTTACAAATATAAAGACGATTCACAAACGAAGGCAATTTATTTAATAAGCTTTTATTTGTTGACGCATCTTTTCAGTAGGTCTAATACCAGCCTTAGGGGAATCTAAATTGGTTCCCCGGCGCCTAAAACATTCCGCCCGACACCCTATATCGTTGATTGCTTCCGGTCTTACAAAATAGCCTTGTTTATCTTCATTTTTACAGATTGTATTTCACTTTTACTTCTATTAGTGCTTACATAGCACAATGCAAACACGACTTGTTTACAATATTTATTGCAGAATATATGGAGTTGTAAGTCTTTACTTTAAATTAATTCCTCTAACATGTAAAAATACATAATTTTCTCAATCCTATATAAAATAGTATCTCGGTATTGATATGCTAGAATATTTTCTTAATGATGTACGTTCCGTGAATGTTTTGATGATTAAACATTTTTTATGATTTAAAGGTTTACGATTGTTTAAGATTCACATCTTATCTGGTAATAGTATAGTTTTAATTATTCCCTAATACTTTAAAGAAGTAGCATTTTCTGATTTTTAACCATTATTTGCCAATACTAGTTGGCATTTTTATATGAAGAAAAACAATTTTAACGTCACAATTGTTTGTTTGTTATTTGGCTTAGATTTAGTTACATGAAAACCAATATTAGGATAAGTTATGCATTTTTACTACAATTCATTTTCCTCTTTAAGTAAATAAAAATTACTATGACGGTTTAACTGTAACATTTTAGGCACTTACACGAAATCAACATGTCAAAATATTTATTCGTTTGTATTTGTCATTAACTGGTCAACCCAATATTCCACTGTCAATTCCACTGCTTGTCGGCTAATGTCTGTTATGACATTTAACTGACAAGTGAAACAAATTAGATTACGGTCAAATCAGCTGTAAACATATATTTATTATGAAACCACACAAAATTATTTATAATCACTAGATTTAAGTGTGGCTTCATAAAGAGCAACATAATTTGTTTTTTGAAGGTCCCAATTTCATCGTCAAGCCTGTTTCACATCGCGGTTGACACAGCAGACAAATTTATGTTGTGAGTTTATCCAAGGTGATGTATGTCTCCTGAAGTCTCCACCACAGACTGACATTATGAGTCAACATAGGCCTTGTTAGATAAGATTTACTTTAAATTTGAATTTGACCTTGAGGATTGATTGATCGATGAAAAACCCTAGTTTTAATTTTAAATCGATTACAACTTTTTCCCGAATATTTTGTTCCTTCAAATTACTTGTAAGAAAAAAGGAATTTATCTGAGTGATCAACTAATTTCCTCAGGGTACCCTTGATCATCGGAAACGGTTTTCTCACTTAGAATCAGCGTTATAAAAAAGAGTCATGGCTTAATTTTTTTGCTTTTTACTCACTGTTTATGTTACTAGTTTAAAATTATAAAGTTGTTTTGCTTGGTGAAAATTATATAATATAATGATATAATTTCAGAAATTATAATTTATAATGTTTGTTGCAAATTTTTAGAAATGCATATACAGTGCACTCTCGATTATCCGAGTTCCGGTTATTCGAGACTCCGGGTTATCCGAGGCAACTCTAAGCTTAAATATACGTTTTTATTTTCTTATCAAGCGTTATAATAATGCGTGAAACAAGTGTCTTATTTAAAATGTTATTATTTGCAACTTGAAAGGACTTTCATTGTAGTATTTATTGGTAAGTACTATATCTATTAAAACATTTTGAAGTGGTCTTATTAAAGCCCAACCTCAAAATACACGTAAACTCCGTATTATCCGAGGTTCGTGTTATCCGAGGAAGCCTCGGTCCCGAAGACGTCGGATAATCGGGAGTGTACTCAAGTATAATATATTTTAAACTTGTCATAAAAGTGCAACAATACTAAGCAGTAAAAATAAACCCAAAAAAACTTATATTTTCGGTTCAGTAATACTTTGCTTAGTAGATGCGCAAATAACACAATACCAGCGTTGTGTACATTTTTAATAATTATCTTTGAACTGAGTTTCAGATTTGCTGAACTTCATTTACATTACTGATTTAAATTATTATTATTTTTATAAATATTATTATTTTTATAATAATTATTATTTAACTATTTGGCAAGGGATTAAACTTTAAGGATTTTACCCCAAAAGCCTTTAATAAATCATATTCAGAGCCACTCACAGGCAGCAAGAATGTATGGCCTCTGCCGGTGACACCTGGGTGGGAATATACTATCTTGAATATAACTGTTTCCATTTTGACACAGAAAATGAAATAATTATTTTGAATTTAATCTAAAATGTAAAATATCAATGTATAATCTTAAAAAGCAGGACTGCGGGTGAAAGCACGCTTTCATATTGATTTTCTCGTTCAAAAATAATATTTAACTATGATGATAATGTATAATCGTTTTATATCATTGATAATTGAATTTGTTTGAGGTGTTTAGGGTTGCAAAACAGGTACAAATTACAAAGGGAAGTCCGAATGAATAAAACATCATTTAAAAAAACCTCGTTGGACAAGTAAAGGGCATACGTTAAAGATAAATTCGTAGAATTATAAAACAGTTTTGGAAATACGGAATATTTAAAATTATAATGCATGTCAAACTTTCAAATAGTTTTCACAATTTGCAGAATCCTTATTAAAATCAGGGGTTTCATTTTAAATATGATTTCTGTAAATGTAAATACTACTGCGACCCATACCATAAACAAAAATCAACCCAATTAGTGTTAAAATATATTTTTAGATTAAACTTAAGGCAATCACTCATACATTAAACAACTAGTAGTTACGATGATTTCCCCAATAACTTGATTGTGGATGCTTAAAAAATTTACTTTAAATTTTAAAACAAATTTTATTTTTCATGACTTACTATTGCTAATTTCAGCTTATGAAGCGTTCGCTTTAGCTTTGACCGTTGTATTAGAAACCGCTGCAAACCACCGTAACACTACAACTATCTCAGCAGCGACTGTGAGTAGCGAAGTTGGGCTTACCGAACACAACCACCAAGAATCCTAGGCCACAACTAGGGGAATGCTTGCTCCTTGCGAGCTTGAAGCGCTTTGAATAAAAACCATTTATCGGTGAGGTTGATTTAATTATTATTTAGGAGAGGTCGTTTATTTTAGAGAGGTTTGAAAACCTGTTAAGCTTAAAATATTGCATTAAGTGACTAGACCACATAATATGTAGTCTAGACTTACTATGTTTGAGTATAGACTTTGTCTTGGTACAGTTATTGTGCCATTCACGCCAGCCTCTAAGCTATCTAAAATCTGACAGCTATGTCGTAGGTTGACTTCTGAAATCCGAAGTCCACACCTACCTGAAGAGATCCAACGAGATCGAAACATGGCAAGTATTGGTATTACCACGCGGGAATGGTATTCAATACTTGCCATGTTTCGATCTCGTTGGATCTCTTCAGGTAGGTGTGGACCTCGGATTTCAGAAGTCAACCTACGACATAGCTGAAAGATTTTAGATAGCTTAGAGGCTGGCGTGAATGGCAAAATAACTGTACTAAGATGAAAACATCCGTCACAAGAAAAACATATAGACTTTGATTGTAAAGGATTGAGCTGCTGTTACTCTTGACAAATTTCAGTTCTTTTTTATGTGAACTTTGAAAACGAATTTGTGAAAAATTAGTCATTCACTAACTGCTGCAAAAGTGACTGGCATCATCGGATTTCTTTTATTGACTACAGTTTTATTATGAAAACGAAAACAACGCTACGAATAAGTTGTAATTCACAGTATTATAAGTATAATATAGCCTTAATTTATAAATTGTGATAGAAGTAATTTGTGATTTACATTTTGAATAAAAAATCCAATCAAATATCCATCAACACCATTTGTTTATGTAAACTGAAACAAGCACGCAAGCACCTGACATGAGAGGGGGGATTTTAATTTCAAGAGCCTCATGCTTAACACACTCCAAAATTTTAATGGTATTCCCTACTAAAGTAGGGTTTTGGGTGCACCGTTTGTTTGCCCAACAAACTTTATTGTAAAAAAGAATGTCCCACTGGATCGCCAAAATACGTAAATGTTTTTAAAAAGCTGGTAGTTTTGGCATCTAGGGCCCCCAAATCGAAACAATATCATAACCCATGCCTCAGCGCTACCTAGCGAGTCATGCCAAGGTAGCGCTCATTAAATTCGAAATTGGAAAATAAAAGAAATTACATAGGGGAGGAGCTTGAGAGAAAGATTAAATCAGGAAAATGGAATCGAGTCAATTCCAAGAATTGCAAGTTCATCTGCTCGACCGATTTCTCACACCGACGCCTGAAATGTCCAGCGACTTTCAGTGTAACGTGATTTATCAATCAAAGTCTCTGCTGACAGATCGCCGTCTCAACGATAAGACCACGAGATGGTGTTGCCTCCCTGGGGCATTCAATGGATTGGTGGCAGTGATGGAGTTAAAAAGTTGCCACGACGTCATAAGGAGAGATCGACGTGGAATCATGAATGCCGTACAATTTAAATTTGCTACTTTTGTGTTTTTACTTGTAAATGTTTATGCAAAAATATATTCAAAAGCTGAAATATGTAAAAGCTAAAAGCATTTTTAAAAGCTAAAATTTAAATACGTCGTGTTTTAAGGCTTCGTCTCTCAAAGTTTCAAAGTTTAGTTTGAAAAAAGTTTTTAAGATTTAAGTTTCTAAGATTTGAAAGTTATTTTTTTAATTGTGTGAAAGAATGCGGAGTACGCCAGTTTTATCGACTTTATTGATTAAAGTGTTTTGTGTACTCTTTTATTTTGTAAATTTTAAACCCAATTAGAAATTTACTGAGGGCGAAAAATAAGTCTTAAACAGAAGCAATAAATGGTGAGTGATTTTATACCCCTGATATCCAACCAATTTGTTACTAAAGGGAAACAATTAGAGTTCAAACGGAGAGAGCAAAGTTTGTCCTTCATTGAGCCACTTAATTTCCTTCGCTCTGACTCCTTTAGCTCTAATTGTCGAAAGTAATATCAAAGTCTGACTTACTGGTCTTGATTCTGTTTATATGTGTACTTTAGAATGTTTTTTGATTAGAAATGTGGCTAGTACAATATTTATATTTTAATTTCAATAATTGTGCAATTAATTAATAAAAAACCTTGAGTAACTAGCATTTTCAAAAAAAAAATATATATACAAATAAATGCAAGGGTTCTTATGCTTTCGATTTCTTAACCGGTTAAATAGTAGCATTACTCAGTGAAGGCAATAACTCAATAATTAATCGCAGTAAATACAATTTATAATTCTGATAGTAATTAACACAGGCTGAACATAAAAGACGAGTAAGTAATATTTTTCTCGGGGAGATACCTACAAGGCTTGGGGAAACGTGCATGTTTAATTTAATATTAATATTCATTTTATATTTAATATTCATTAGTAATTTTAATTAGACAACTTATATCATATTTTCACCCAAAAATTATGAATTTGAGAAGCAATTACTTAATTGTAAATTAAAACCAAAGTCGGTATTGTACACCGGTTCGGCAGTTTAAGTCGCACCCGAGCTGCAGTATTCAATGGCTGATGATCCCAGGGGTCAGGCTCAGCTTAGGCCATGATTGTTTAATGCGATGATCCCTCATATTTGATACCTGACTCATATCTCATACCCTCATACCTGACTAACTGCGAGACCCTCATACCTGTACCTGACTCATACCTGATACCCTCATACCTGAATAACTGCGAGATCCTCATGCCTGTTACTGGACTCATACCTGATACCCTCCTATCTGAATTTATTCGTAGGCTTGTAAATATACTTTGTGTGATTAATGCATTAAAAGTAATGGAACACGAGCTAGTATATTACAGATTTCTTCGCAAGAACAAAATTAAATAGTCCAAAACTATAATTACTTGCTATTTTTTTTCATAATGATCTGCGACTGCTATGAATCCACGAAAAAATGATTCCAAGTACTTATCTAAACTTTTAACTAATTAAAATAAGTTTTTCATCTATTTTCTGGCTCTTTGTAAGTACCAAATGATACAAGTTTTAAATCATTAATAACTTTTCGAATGTGTGTTTTTCGTATATCTTCACCCGCCAAAGCTTTTTTCATGTGCATGGAAAATTGTAATCCTGCAAAAAAATCTTAATATCAAAGTAAAACATTTTTCGTTATACTGCTTCAAAAACAGATGTTTTTAATGCATGTTTTCCGGACCTAAATACACTCTTTTTATTACTAGGAATTAAAAGCTGATGTACTCGATACCAGCTGACTCTTTATAGTCCTAGGACTATAAAAGTCAAAAAGTGCCGAGTACGTCGTAATAATCGAAAAATATTCATTCGATTAAATAATCGAAACATTCATCGTTATTATCGAAACATTCATTGTTGTCAGTTTAATCAGTTTGTGAAACTCGCTCATTTCACCAATCGATTATTACATGCGTTCGATACGTCAATAATTGTTCATTGTTGTCAGTCTACCCTAACACAAATGAAACAGACAATCAGCTGATTGCTTCAAATTAGCAAGAACAAGACGGTGGCATCTTTTGAAGGCATCTTTAAAGGTAAGCAAGCTGTAACATTTTGGTTTTCTTCAGTAGATTACGTATTGTATTGAGCAATATAACGAAAAATATAGTTCATCACACGGACCTAAAGCTGCTTTTCGTTACTCGGTCATTTTTCAATCTCGGCTTACAGCCTCGGTTGTAAAACTTGACCTTGTACGAAAAGCGTCACTTTAGGTCCTTGTCATGAAATATACTATTATGACGTAACTCTTAATAAAAAAGCGTAATATTGACCTTTTTTACGAAACACGAAGAGTTGCATGCGGCAAGGTGGCCCAGACAGTGACTGATACGAGTATGAAACGTTTGAGCCATAATTATAAACACTGTATCGCGTGTATGTTCTGAAAATGAACAAAAAAACCTCGAAAAAAATTCTTACAGTATTAAAATGACCGGTCGATATTGTATGCATCCAAAAAACTGCCCTTCTGTTTGATGCAAATACGAATTATTAATCTTGTAACACATTGTGTTTGTTAGCTTGCTAGTAGTTCTACTGTTAAAAGCCATTTTAAGGAAGAAGGATCATTCATTTAAAAATAACAAAGTAAAATAACAGATCAAGTGATAAAGCTAAAAGATTTATTAAGGTAATTTCTTAATGCTGGAAAGGCGAAATACAGAAATATATCTTGAAACACGGGGTGAATACAGGGTTACCCATAATAAAGAGTCAGTAAACTAAGAACAATCCCACATCTTGCGCCAACAGTGTCGGAGAAGAAATAAATATAAATACATAAATGCATAAATAAATAAATAAATAAATATACATAAGATCCGCTTGGATATTGTCATTGTGTAGTTACTTTAAAAGCCAACTCAGTTATCCAACCAAGAACTACTTACCAGGGATTAACACTTTTTTCAATCGAGGGTATTTTTTTAATGAGGGTATTTTTATCTATGTTCTAGCACGATTACTCTCAGTGAAAATACTGGACAGAAAAATTATTAATCATGAACACTGTTAGTGGAATAAAAACCTAAAGCCTGGTCAATGAAGATCATAGTAACTTGTATTTGAACCAAAACCCGTAAAATTATATTTCTAGAGTATTTACTATTGATCCATCCATTGCCTGTTGTATTTTCCAATACTGTCAGTCAGCCAGGATATTGACAGTCAGTATTCCCTTTCAACAGATATTAGCTGGTGTTGTGTGGCAGATTTGCATATTAAACAGGTTACGTAGAAACTGTTTGATGGAATATCCTCTTGTCTAAACAAATTCTGATATTGCGTATTTGACAACAATTTGATTATGATTAAAATTTTACGTTATCGTTTGATGACCCGTCAGTTGGAAAGGCAAGGGAGAAATATATAATTTTGATAGTTGTTAAGAAAACTAGTCAAAACAGAATCCTCTATTGCAATGTTGATAATTGAATTTGAGTTCTATATTCCAGGTTATTGCTGGACAATGAATTGTAGCGAGGTTCCAACCATCCGCACCGCCAGGTCCTTGGAACCAGCAAATCTTAGTGGCGGTATTGAGGACCTGATTAGACTTCCATGTGATAGTAGTTCTACTACTATCACCCTGAAACTCTTGAAAATACTATTGTGAGGGAAACCTTCCATATACCATTATGAGGAATATTCCTAAAGCGAAACCTGTAAGAGGAAACTTGTGTTCTAAGTTGCCATGGAAGAAAAGAAATTTGCTGAGAATTATTTTTTTGATATATAACAGTTTTAAACCTTCCACGGCTTTATTTTAAAAAGTGAGAAGTCATAATATCACTGATGGTAAATTTTTTAGTGGTTATATCTTACGGTTTCAGATAAATAACGTATTATAACAGTGCAAATGTATTTATGATTTAAAGTTATTGAAGAAAAAGGGGTTGTTTCAATTTGTATGTATGTCTTTGATGCGATTTAATCAAAGGTTTAGAAGAAAAATCATTTGCTTATTTTATGTATACCAGATTCAATCAAACCAGACTTTTTTCGTTTTCTGTAAACACAATATTTAAACATAAAGCCTTGACTAGACCCGATCACCTAAGTAATTTAGTACTCTGACCTGAAAAAAAACATAAGATAAAGAAGAAAGAAGGAAGGAGGCGAGAAAAAAGATGTGAGACGAAAAAACAAACATTTTTAAAACAAGAACCATTTTTTCTGACGCTAATGTATTTTTCAAGGTATTTACAAAAACCCTATTGTCAATTGTAAATTGTCTTGTCGCTAGTCGTATGTTATCATCTGCTAAACCGATACCCCAAAGTCATTTCCACCAACCAGCTGCAAATTTCGGCAGTAACATTGGTTGACAAGTGACGGCAATTCGATCTGTTTCAGTCACCTAAACTCACGTATTAAATTGTTTCCGTCTAAAATTTAGGCAACAACCATTAGAAAAATCCATTCAATTGGTTTTCTGGGAAAAAATTGTTTTTCATATAATTCCATAAGCATTTGTAAAACCTCCTAGCCTTCATTTGGCCTTCTTCGATTATTTGGACACCGTGCTTTACCTTATACCGTTAGTATGTTTTTATTTTATGGCTTTTTATTGAAATTAAAATAGACCCATGTTAAATATAATTCTTTTACAGACTACCTTAACTTACCCCTGCTCCTCAATCCCCCTCAATCTCCTCAACTCCCCTGATCTCAATCTTTAACTCAGAAAAGCAACGTTTCAATTGTATAAAACTTTCATTTAAACAACCAAGTGAGAATTTTACTAAAACTGTCGAAGTACAGGCTTTACTTTAAAACATTAGAATAAAATAATATTCTGAAACAACAGGCATGAAGTATATTTTTAAATAAAAATGGAATTGTAAGTATATTAAAAATGCGAGATATCTGAATGTAAATATTATTTATGTTAACGTTAGAATAAATACTGAAAACGGCTATAATGTCGTACTAAATCAAAATCTTCTGTGAAAATATACTTTCGTAGGATCCCACAAAATAAATCATTAGCTTGAAAAATGATTTGCATATCTCCAGCGAGGCAATGCTAAACCGCTGCGTCAAATGACGCGGTGGCGTCAAATGACCGGTGCTGTAAAATGACCTGGAGAGGTGACGAATTACATGTTCAATCAAGTCACTGCCACGAGCGCAGGTACTTCTAACCACCAACTGATACTTCTAAATACCAACTGATAATACCCAACTGGCATCAGGATCGACACTGGGTCCAGCTGCCGTTTGTCATTGGGCTATGAATTAACGACGCTATTTAACAAAAAGGTCGCCTTTGGACAGTAACAAGACCCGGGTTTGGACCGTTCCCGATCAAAACGTTAAAAAATGCCACTGGCGTAGAAAGACACAAAATACAAAAAAAGACTTTAAAATACGCATTAGTATTTACTTTGGACATCTGACCTTAGTTGTACAAAATAAATCAAATTTTGACTATGGTTTGTTTAAGACAAAGGAAACAGGTTGAAAATTGGCCTCGCGTATGATTTGGTTTTGAAATGTTTGGAGTATTTTCTCAAGAATCAAGAATCAAGAAGTTTCTGATCCCAATAAATGTAATTTCAAGTATTTCTTTATTTTTATAATCACTAAAGAGTAGGCAAATTTTTAAGTTCATTATTCCAAAAAATTAGTGAAGACAATTTTAGTTGTCAATAATTTGTCCCGAAAAAGGCTTTCTACTAATTACGAATTGCCTTTATCGCCACTGAGTTAACAAGTTTACGAAATATATCTATTTCGTTAAATGCATTGTGCATATTTAAGAACACTTCCTCGTTGCACTAGTCACACGAAAACACTTTTGAATGTTGAAAGTGTTCCAACTTTCAAACAGCTTGTGAAATACGTTTGTTTAAATTTTCAAAAAAACAATCTTTTTCTGTAAAACTACTCATTATGCATGTCCCACCTCGGACTGAAGAGCGCGGTGAATATTGTAACCCGTGGTGGAAATAATATTTCAGAGTCGCCCGCAGATGTTGAGTTAATGGCGTGCTGGCAGAGCGCTCTGGCGGCGACTCAAAACGTGACAGTCAAAAAAGGTTTGCTTTAATTTAATTTTTCACAATAATGTTAATCAACGATCCAGAGGCTACAACCCCAGATTTAATTTTTATTACGAATATTACATTTTCAATGGGTGAGCTTCCCTAATCTAGGAAGCTAATTTATAAAATTACGATTTTTTTCTAAACTCAAATATTTTGTCTCGTTAGTTGTGCTTTCATTTTACGGAGAAAAAATCTAGAATATTGCTTTAATACGTTTTAAAGGCAGTTACACTAGCTCAAGAGTACGTTTAACCTTTTTGATCATATGTATATCAGTATATAATTATATAACAGTTAATAAATAATACGGTTAGTAATGAAAAAAGAAGTCAAAAATAACAGAAATCAAAATGAATATATTTCATTTGAGCTTGAGAGGATCAAAAAATGAGATTTTACTTTTCAATCATGTTCGTGTGGTAATCTTTTACATCCTTATACGTTCACACGTCTTATACCTCTACTAAATAAGTGCTGTGAATAGTATTGTTGGATTTTTTGTATAGCTTCTTGATCTCTGATGTATCATTTTTTCTTTGTTCATTATTATTATACTGTTTTATCCTTTATTTAAAGAAAATGTTTAATTATCTGTATCCGTCAAATAAAACACGTTAGTTGGCTACAGCTATTTCGTGTTTACATAAAATAACACATCGCAACGGGAATCAATGCAATGATGTTTGAACTGAAGAACTGTTATTTTATGTAGACACGAAATAGCTGTAGTCAGTTAATTACATCTTGGATGATTGGACGAATACAGATAATTTAAACCATTTCTTAGTATTGCTTGGCATGATTGCATTAGAAGAAAACAATTATAGGGGTAATATAAACTGTTACCGAAAAACCGACTTCTAGTAAAACATTCCTTTAAAAATTTAAAACCTTCGACTAGTTGAAAACAAAGAGTATTGTTCTCTTGCTGCAGTTTAAAAACTTTCATTTAAAGCGAAGAAACTTGAGAGATCAATTGAAGAACCAACTTGGCCCGATTAGACTGTTATTCTCCCTTTTCATTACCAGATTTATTGGACTTCACTTTTGTCAACCAAATGAAAATTAATGAGTTTCTTCAAATACTCAAATTATAATCTCTTTTCTCAGCTGAAACGTAAAACAAACAGTATATTGTTCTTGAGTTAAATTGTAAAAACATTGTATGGTTGTAAACTTTTCCGGAAATAAACTCAATTCCACTCTAATTCTACCGCTATCTTAATTTGAAGGCAATCAAATAAATTAAGATGGATGAAAAATTGTCAAGAACACAATATTATATAAATGCCCTTTAAAATATTTGCCCATATATTTAAATCAAATGCGAGCTTGTCATTTAATGTCATTTAATAACATTTAAATTAAATGACAAGCTCGCATTTGAATCCAACATTATTTATAATAGAGCTATGGCAATATCAGGTGATGGGGGTTTTCGGACCAGACGTGATAAGGATATACAGGTTATTCCGTCATCTAACGAAAAAAATCAGCAGTCCGGCAGTCATGACTCATCACTCGCCGGCTCAACATGCGTCCGTAATTAGTTGTAAATACTGGCCAGTTAAGTGTTTTTCGTGTCCGTGCTCAATGTTTCTGTGTCTTTTTGTGTTTTCAAGATATTTTAGAATGTTTGACATCTTCATCCTCATTCGAAGATGACTGCTTAATTTTTGTAACCCTTGAAAATGAACCTATGAAAGGTTCGAAACCGTGTTAGTGTGAATACCAAAGCAAGGATTACTTGACAGAAGTAAGGTAATTTAAACCATTTTAGCTAATTTTAGTTGGCCGTTTCTCTTGCAAAGATATATATACTGAGAATGTCATCGTAATCTCAAGGTATCAAAACTGTAACAAACCACAAACGACACCAAGTCGAAAAATTAATTCAAATTGCACGACAATGCACTAGAAGTCAGTACATAAATCAGACACATGACGTAGACTTAAGTTACGATGTCGTAAGTGACGTAAGTGGTCGTATATCGTAACGCTACGTCAGTCTAGAGCATCACTCGGGTCGTAATGTGGTCATACATCTCTCGTAGAGTTATGGATACTGTATGGTCCATCTTCAGCCTTATACGTTGTAATTTATGACTGTCATAGCGCAGAATATTGATGGCCTAACGAAAATTCACAATTATTATAGTACGGATCTTGGTTCTAAATAAAATGTGTTTGACGACCTTATTTGGCCACTTTTGGAACTACTGTTTTTGCCATCGGGCCTCTTAGGAAAACACTTATTCAAATTTTAATGAAGCAAAGCAAATATTTGAAATCCTAGACAACTGTATAATTTATAATTGTTCCATTAAGAATTAAATCAGGTTTTGAATAATATTTTTCAAAATAGATTAATACACTACCCTTTTACTAAGTATCTCTTTGATTTATCAGACTTCTCAGTTCCATTAATATAAAAAAAGTTTCTTTTTCAGATTCGTTAATTTTGATCAACTCATCCCATGAATTAATTAAGATTGCCAAAGTCAAATACAGCATTCCGCATGGTCTTTCCCGCTTCAGTTACATTATTTCCTTTTCAAAATAGTGATTATGAGTAGGCTCCTTCTGTGCAAAGACAAGTTATTGAATGAGCTTTTAGCTATCGGTGTTCATTTCGAAAACTAAGTAACTAAGTATTGTATTATTTTTGAATAGTTCTATTTTTGACAGATTTGCATATCACTCATTATCATTGAGTTGTTGTTCTAGTTCATTAAAATCAATATTCATTCTTTAATCTTTCTGTATTTTATTTAAGAATTAAGGATTTTTTAGAGAATTTACCCCAAAAGCCTTTTATAAATCATATTCAGAGCCACTTACAGGCAGTGAGAATGTACGGCCCCTGCCGCTGACACCTGGGTGGGAACTTACTGTGTTGAATATAACTGTTTCCATTTGGAAAATAGAAAATTAAATCATATTTTTAATTTGATGTGGTACTAGATCTAATCAATCTATTATATCTAAAAAGAGAGTTGTGTGTTGGTATATTTAGTGCTACAGCCAAAACTACACGTTGTAGACCCTTGATCTTGGTATCAAATTAAAGCTTGGAATCTCATGATGTGCACTATCGTGGTTGGGTTTCGATATCTTACAGGGTTTAGGCACAGGATCGTCCTAAAGGGACCTATGTCAAGGATTTTGTGAGTACTTTAGATTTTATTTGTTTATATCAATACATATGGTTTAATTTGAAATGGTCACCGTAGTTACAGTGGTGGCCAACAGAACGCAGCACCTATAATTGTTTTTTTCAACAGGTGAATGCAGTACTATTTAAGTTTTCAATTATTTTGTCAATTTTTACTGTAAGGTTATGATATTAAAAACATAAAGTGCACTAAAATTTAGAGTTGCATATTTTTTTGTTTTAAAATTCAAAGTCGGTAGTAAAAATCATTTGAGAAAATGTCGAACCATAGTAGAAAATGTTTGCAATTCCGTATATTATCACATCGATGATAGATTTCACGGAAAAATAAAACAACGAAGAAAAAGGAACACATCTAAAGGTATCACGGGGAAAAGTAACAGTGAGATCAAGAAACACCATCGTAACTGTTTGGAACAGAAAGGGAGACAGACGCACAAGGTGATGAAATAAATAATCAGAACAGAGATAACGGAGAACCTTCGAAAAAGGGATCAAATAAAAGAAGCTGATTTAAATTAAACAACTTTATAAAAAAAGACCTTACAACAAAAAAGTTAAAACAAAAAACTTAAACGTAAAAAGTTAAACAAAAAGTTAAATTAAACAACTTTACAAAAACGTTTCTTGGAAAAGGACAAGAAACTATGATTTGGACCATGAAGGACAAATTTTTCCGATCAAATATAGATTTTATTGAACACCCGAATATAGTAATTTGCAAGATAACATTTGTAGTTATTGCATAGCAAAGAAATTAATTCAAATCAACAGCGAATTAATTAATGGGTTACCAACAGCGAAGATTGTGTGCTGTTTGAAAGGGCAAATAAGACTGCTACCACCAAATATGCCACCCCCGGCTTTCTCAACTACATGTATGGATAAACATAAAGAAATATTGAATTTACTACATTAGACGTTATAATGCTTGCTTCCAAATTACGTTTTTTTGGAGCTACTGTTTAGGCCTTCATGAGAGTTTTTAACCCAGCGAAGCGGGTTACCAACTTACTGTATATAATACTTATATAATACTGTATATAAGTACTTACTGTATATAATCTCACAAATTAGGCCTGAGGATATTATTTAGGTTTCAATTTATTTCTCTCAAAAAACAAAACATTCTACAATGAGTGGACTCTATATCTATTTTAAATTAAATATTATTATTGAATTTAACTTGAAAAACGTTCGTGTCAGCTTTCATCTTTGCACTGGAAACCGCTACAAACTACAACTATCCAGCAGCTGCGAGGAGCAAAGTTAGCCTTACTAAACACAACCACCAACAATCTTAGGCCACTACACTAAGGGATTGCTTACTATTTGACTGGTGTAAATGCTTTGCGTAAAAATAATTTTGAGAGTTTATGAGGATTCAATTATTATTTTGGCGATGTCTTCTATTGTTTGAAAGTGTTTATTCTGAAAATCCTATATAATGTGTCTAGACGACCACAAATATATAGTCAAGATATATAATGTATGTAAAATTTAATTGTAAGAGACGGAAAATATAGTTGCTGGAATTCTTAATGTTACCAAATCTATTGTAAACTCTCATTTACATTAAATTTCAAGCATGAATGAAAAGTTAAACATTCGATGGCCACAAAGGTGGCTTACATTGGATTTTTTCACGGATTTCAATTTAATCCGTGAAAATTCTGAAAACGAAATAAACATTATTGTGGAGAACTAACCATTTTAATCTTTAAAATTTAGAATGTAATTTAAATTTTTAATTTAGGAATGTAGTTATGAATAACTTATCCATAACACATTTCTGAGGAAAAACAAGGAAAATTTGTGTATAAATGTATTTCAGTCAACTGAAACGAGTGGCCGGGTGCGACTGACGTAAGCGGCGAATTTCAATTTCAAACTACTTATGACCAAAACCCAAATTTAAAGGATACACTCTCGCTTAAACGTGCACCGCTTTTATGCCCGACGGAATTGTTCAAAGTATCATCAATTAGAGTGTCCCAACAAAATTTGAAGAAAAAATGACAACAAATTTAATTAAATTGTACATCCATTGAAAGATTAGAATTGATCATGTTTTCAGCTCTGGGGCCCAAAACGAAAAATTAGCATAGTTACGTGCACTCTTTATTGCCACCGTGCAGCTCATGCCAATGGCTACTATTCAGTACGGTATTCGCTTCTAAACTTAACCGCAAAAAACAAACTTAATAAAAATGATAAAATTTGGAAAATGGAATCAACTCGATTCCAATTTAAAAACTGCAAGTTCATCTTCTTGACCGCTTCACACACCGACGCCTGAAATGTCCGACGACTTTCAGTGTAACGTGATTTATCACTCGAAGTCTCAGCTGACAGATCGCCGTCTCAACGATAAGACCACGAATTTGTGTTACCTCTCTAGGGTATTCAATGGACTGGTGGCAGTGATAGAGTTAAAAAATTACCAGGAGATTTGCAGTTAAAAATTGGAAATGTTTATGTAAATACATATTTAAAAGCTGAAGTATGTAAATGCTAAAAGCATATTTAAAAGATAAAATTTAAATACTTCGTATTTAAGCTTGATCACTCAAAGCTTAATTGGAACAAAGTTTTTAAGCTTAAGCTAAGATTTAAAAGCTATATTTTTAAATTGTGTGGAAGAATGCGGAGTACGCCGATTTTTATCGACTTTATTGATTAAAGTATTTTGTGTGTTCTCTTTTTTCCTTAAATGTTTAACCCAATTAGAAATTTACTTAAGGCAAAAAATAAGTTTAAAACAAAAGCAATAAATGGTGAGTGATTTTATACCCCTGATATCCAACCAATTTGTTACTAAAGGGAAACAATTAGAGTTCAAACGGAGAGAGCAAAGTTTGTCCTTCATTGAGCCACTTAATTTCCTTCGCTCTGACTTCTTTAGCTCTAATTGTCGAAAGTAATATCATAGACTGACTTACTGCTTTTGATTCAGTTTATTTTGTGTACTTTAGAATGTTATTTCATTAGAAATGTGCCTAGTACAATATTTATATTTTAAATTTAAATAATTATTAAATTAATTTAATATCTTATATTTATCTTTAGAACCCTCGCATTTGTCTAGTACAAAAATAAATGCAAGGGTTCTTATGGTTTTAATTTCTCAATCGAATAATAGTGATAGTAGCAGCCTTATTCAGTAAGCACAATTATTCAATAATTGCAGTCAATAAAATTTATAGTTTTGATAGTGTTTAATACAGATTAAACCTGAAAAACGGGGATTTAATATTAATCTCATGGACATACTTGGGTCAACGTGCATGTAAAATCGTGTAGACTTTTTTGTCAAAAGGAAGCCAAACAAACAATTGTGAAAGATGTTCAAGTCTTGTAGATTTTACCTATCTCATTAAATTGTTTGAAATTCGTTTATTGCAATGGTAAATTTATTTTACAAATTTTTTTGCAACTTTTTCGCCATTATCGATAAGTAAAATTAAGTCACACTACGGTGACGAATCTGAAACTAGAATTCTGATCTTACCCCATATTCAGGTGTAGAGGACCCTATAGCAAAAAAAGATTAATTACACGCAACCAGGAGGAGGCTGGTAAAAAAGACATGGCTAAAACATTTTACATTAAAATAATATTAAATCTGATTATTGACAGATTTTTTCATAAATTTGTCATTTGATTTGCTCACTAAATTTATTATTAATTAGTACTTTTAGTTAGTCCAACTATTAGATTATTTTCCCTCGAGTCTATAGAAGAGGAACAATTATTTAATTGTAAATTAAGGCCAAATACGATACTGAATGCAGGTCCGGCGGTCGTGTCTAAACTACAACATTCAATGGCTGGTGATCCCCAGGCTCGGACTCAGCTTAGGCCTTGGTTGTTTAATGTGATGATCCCTCATACCTGACTAACCGTGAGGACCCTTATTTATAGTATCATGATTGCACTTTATTTAATTGATACACTAAAAATAGTTGAACAAGATTATGTTAAAGATTTCTCTGCACGAGAATAATTAATTCGTCCCAAAACATGGTAACCATGCTAATTAATTTATAATAGTGTTATATTCATTCTCTACAATGGAACCATAAGAAACTATTTCGATTATTTAAAAAACTTTTAGTAAGTTAAAAATAATTTTTATATTAGTTTTTAGATAATTTAAGAATATTAAAGTAATCGTTAAGCAAGTTTTTAAGTAATATTTATATCTTTGCGACTTATAAAGAAATATTAGGTGTAGTAAACAAGTTTTCATATATTGTATTCTACTTCTATAGCTTTTATCCATTTTATTTCTAAAAAGTATTTATAATCAATGCAAAAACAAATTAATAATCCAAGTAAAAAATGTTTATAACGTAACATTTATTATAAAAACGTAATATTTACCTCTTTCATGAAACACGGCAAGTTGCATGCGATGGGGTCGCTCAGACAGTGACTGATAGGAGCGAATAAAGCTTGAACTATAAATATAGTCTCTATCATGATAGATCTAAAAAGTAACGACAAAAAAACTTCCAACAAAAACTCCCTTAGCAAATTGAATGGTCGGTCAGTATTATGCTGAAACTTCTATCAACTAATATCCTGCTATAATGTAATACAAACACGAATAAGCTAATATAAAATACTGTGCTTGATAGGCTGGTCAAGACTATGTGAGAAGCCATTTCAAGTGAAGCAGGAACACGAAAATAAAATCGTATGGCTATTAGAAAAATAACTCATGAAGTAATAAATGTAAAATCCTGATCAAGGTATGACCTTGATCCATATTAAAGTAAAGTCGGGAAAATAAAAAGTTATTCCGTTTAACAATTTTTACTCTTAAGCCAACCTCAGAGAAAAGAAACTAATCCTTACATGAAAATATTAATTCCAAACATTTGTCGCTTATTTCTTCTTTGCTTTCTTACGGTGAATATGCAAATTTGACTACGAATATGTTGCAGTACAATTACATCCAGTGAAATTATGGGACGTAAAAATTATTAATTGTGAACACTGGTAACAGAATAAAAATCTAAGGACTCGTAAACATGTCTTTCTAAACACGTTTAAAAATCTTTAAATAAACGGCAAGAACTAAAACAAAATCATTCATTTGCTGACAACGCAGGTTGACTGCGACGGGAGGTATCTACTACTTATCCATCCATTGCCTGTTGTCTTTTCCAATACTGTCAGTCAGCCAGGATATTGACAGACAGTATTCCCTTTCAGCAGATATTATCTGGTGTTGTGTGACAGATTTGCATATTAAACAGGTTACTTAGAAACTGTTTGATTGAATATCCTCTTACCTAAAAAAACTCTGGTACTGCGTAATTTGTCAACAATTTGATTAAATTTAGGATTAAAATCTGAATGTTAGCATTAGGTTGACGTCCTGTAATTTTGGAGAGAGAAGGGAAAAATAACTAGCATCTATTATTTATGTCAACACTTTAGTCGTAGTTCCAAATTCTGGAGAATTATTTTCCTTGTAACTGGGTCGTCCAGCCAACCT
Organism: Flexamia atlantica; assembly: GCA_035578135.1. Lineage (NCBI taxonomy): Eukaryota > Metazoa > Arthropoda > Insecta > Hemiptera > Cicadellidae > Flexamia > Flexamia atlantica. The sequence continues at coordinate 41,656,002 of JAQJVK010000011.1, read as the reverse complement.
CATCGCTTGCTTCTAGGAGCCAGCAAATCTCCTTAGTGATGGCATTGATGGTCTGAGTTCGAGGGCTTCAAGGTGATAGCATTATTAATCTATATATTAAAAAAATTTGGTTTTTCTTTTCCGAGTCCGTCCGGCTCTTCTACGCAACCGATTTTCATAATTGAGGTCTTAAATTAAAGGTATGCACGCGCAGATTTGCCATCAAGCATCTGCATTCATTTATCTGCCGTATTACTCGAGTTATGCACAAAATCAACTTCCTCCCTGTACATTTCTTATGGGAGTTAAATATGGTTTTCCTTTTCCAAGTTCGTTTGGCTCTTCTACTCGACCGATCTTCATAATTGAGGTCTTAAATTAAAGGTATGCACGCACAGATTTGCCATCAGGCATCGGCATTCGTTTATCTACTGTATTACTCGACCAAAAAACATTAATTTTAATATTTCCGGGATTTTGAATTCAATTTAAGTTATATTTCCCCAGTTCCAATTACATAAATCTCTATGTTTTGGTCTAAGAACCTTCAGCGAAATACCACCTTTCATTTCAGCTATTGATTATTAAGATCGGACGTACCTGAAGCACGCTGCTGAATTCCGAAGAAACAAAAAAAATTTTGTTTTTCTTTTCCGAGTCTGTTTGGCTCTTCTACTCGACCGATTTTCAAAAATAAGGTCTTAAATTAAAGGTATGCACGCAAAGATTTGCCATCAAGGATCGGCATTCATTAATATACTGTTTTACTCGACCAAAAAACATAAATTTGATTATTTCCTGAATTATGAATTCAATTGAAGATATATTTCCCCAGTTCTAATTAAGTAATTCTATATGTTTTAGAACCTTCTATATGCTAAGAACCTTCAGTGAAATACCAGCTTTCATTTGAGCTATTGATTATTATGATCGGACGTACCTGGAGCACTCTGCTGAATTCCGAACAACACAAATCATTTATATATATATAAATTAGGTTTTCTTTTTCTGAGTCCGTTTATGGTCTGATCTTAATGAAATTTGGTACAGACCTGTAAAGTGGTAATCAATTGGACGAATTCGTGAACCAGCCCGATCGGACCACCGGAAGGGGGGTAAAGGGGGATAACCCCTACCCCAAAAGTGGGTTTTTGAATTTTTTACATAGAAAAACAAAATTTATCCAATTTGTGTTGTCACCATTGAATTCGGCTAAAAAAAGAACAATTTAGGATTTTGAATAACTGGTCTATGTCCATTGGTTACCAAGATATTGAAAGTGGTAAACACAGTGCGTTGTTCCTATGTTAACCTTTTGGGTAATAAGTAAAATTCTATATCTTGCTTATTTCTCAACATATTCATCTTGATAAAAATTGGCCATGTCTTCATCTACATGAGATCTAATGTATAATAGTCTAAAATCCCCGATATTTCCATTTTCATGGCAGCAAACCTGATGTATACTCATTCCCCATGTGAGCTTACAAAAACACGTCAAATCTCGCTGTGTTGGCTTAAACTATGTTCTTTTGCATATGAAATTCAGAAATGCAGGTCTGCAACGAGGGTATTTAACATGGTATACAGTTAGTTTGTAAACTCGTATGTGCCGGGCTGACATGTCGCTGTCCCGAAAACTTAAGTACAGAATACCTCATGAAAGTCCTACGTTTTCCTTTGTGGAACAAATTATTACCAATTTGGTAATAAATCGTGGTTTAATTGGTTTTCTGAAATTCCAACATAACTGGGCCCAGCTACATGCACCTCTTTTTCAAACTTAGGCAAGTGTTGGGCAGGTCACATTGAAGTTGTAAAGATCCATTGCATGTAACATTATTTTTTTAAATGAAGAATTAATTGATTTGAGTTGATTTTGTGTCTTAGTACCAAAATTTACTGTTGCGGAGCAGCGTGGGTCCTCTAGTCTGTATATTAATACCCAATCGGTTTTCTTTTCACAGTCAAACCTCAATAATGGCTGAACGGTTTTTAACGTTTGAGGTGTCAAATTAAAGAGATTTTCATGTAAACAATACGTCTCAAAACTTTGAAAAGGACATCAAAGTACAGTAAAGAACTAAAGTTTAGGAACAGCGGTGCTATACATCGACATTTGAGCAAGCTATGTCAGCCTTGACAACAGTTGATTTTGTTTAAAACTGAACATAATATGGTCATGCTTTGAAATAGTTCTATATGTGAACCACAGATTGCAGGCGAAGCTGCAACCGAGTAATATAGTATCACGTTAAAACCCTCAAACATACTTTTCTGAGGGAATCTTTCCTCATACCATTATGGAAAAAGAATCTTAAAGCGACATTTGTATATAAGAGTATCTTATAGTTGTAGCATTTGGTTATAAAGTTGTCACGGGTGGACATAATTACTGACATATAATTTTTTATATACCAAAGTTTTAGGTTTTTGAAACTAAGACCCTTCTTTGGTTGTTATACTATTTATTATGTTCTTGGAAGGATTTGGGCGAAAGTTTTTAAGAAACAGCGCTTGCTTAATTTATAAATTATGGTCCGATCCAATCAAATCAGACTTTTTTTATTTACTATGAACAGAAATTTTAAACATAAAGCCTTGAGTAGACCATTATGAAATGTATAAACAAGAATTATAATACTGGTTGAATCTATTGATTATTTAATTAACTACCTCAAGACATTAAGAATCTCTCAGGTAAAAACTGAAATGCAATTCAGGGACTGGCTGTAGAGTGACCCATTCTCAGCCGAGGAGGAATTTGAACTGAAATAACATAGGAAGAGGCAGAAAGAAGGGAGAAGGAGGGGAAGAAGATACAAGAAGAAAGAAGAACGTAAATATACAAAATATTCAAGCAAGAATCAGTTCATACTTTTCTGTCGCTAGTGAATGCATTGAGGAATCACAAATAATCCTTTTGTCAATTGTCTGCTGAATAATTGAATTAGTGTTGGTCGTATGTTATTATCTGTCAAACTGATACCCCAGGTTCATTTACACGAACTGGCTGCTAATTTCACCAGTAACACCGGTTGACAAGTGACGGCAATCTGATCTGTTTTAATCACGGGAATTCATGTAATTAATGGTTTACTGCTACAATTTGAGAAAACCAGTTCAATTTGTTAGGTGAACAAATCGTATTTAGTATACTTTCAGGCGTGTTTGGGAAGTTTCCTAACCTTTATTTGGCCTCCATTCGCTTGTGGACACAGCAATTTCTCTGTAGAGTTAGTTTACTTTAAAATTAAAATCAATCCAAGTCATTTATAATTATTTTACAGACTAATTTTCCTGATTGACATACCTAAAGTTTGAATCCCGAAAAAATAAGATCTCTCTTGGTAATAAAAGGTACGATCTCTGTTGAAATTCAAACCATCGATTTACTTGACAGTATTTTAATGACACTGTTGAAGCACAGGGTTAACTTTTGAACATGAGAGGACAACTATTGCGTTGATACTATTGCATAAGGACAACCATGAAGTAAGTTTTTAAACGTTAAAAGACATCAAAAAATTAAATGGAATCATGAGACCGTAAAAAAAATAAAATATAAATACCGTACGAAAAGATTATGTCACAGGGTTAACTTTTGAACATGAGAGCAATATACTATTGCATAAGGACAACCATGAAGTAAGGTTTTAAACGTTAAAAGACATTAAAAAATAAAATGGAATCATGAGACCGTAAAAAAATAAATAAAATAATAAGACCGTACGAAAAGATTATGTTCGATAACATAAGAACATTTTATTAAGAATTAGCTATACTTTCGTGTTTAATCAAGCTGTCTATAGGCCTACTTTCGTGTTTAATCAAGCTGTCCTTTGAAAACCTTCCTTCGTGGGATAACACAGAATAAATCATTGGCGTGGAAAATCACTTCCATAGCAGTGCGGCACCGCGGCGGCAAATGACCTGGAGAGGTGACAAATGACTGTTTAACCGAACCATTGCCACGGGTGGAGGTGGCTCTGCCACGGATACTTCAAAATACTCATTAGTTCTACTGTGGTATTTGAAATAGCAACCGGATCAATTTTTAATTACTTTTTGTTTGAAAGAGTGCGAAATGTAGCCTAGAACATTGATTTCGGCTATGAATCGATTTTGAAACTTTAAGAGTATTTTCTGATCTATCACTATATGTTTAAGTGTTTATTTTAAATAGCTAGGGGACAGATTACAAAATATTAGTAAGGGAATACATGAGAAGGATACATCCTCCCTAGGAAAATAAGGACCGATGATAGCGTCCTGAAACCTATCAGACAAAAAAAGCTGAAACCTAGGCCTAGGTCTCCAAAAACCATTCTATTGGATCGTGAGGCAAGCCTTAATTAAATGAATAATGAATATATTTTGTCAATGTTTCATTCCCTGACATCATTACGTACAGATTCATAACCACAGTACCTCATCATATCCTAAAAAAGGCTAACTATTGATCGCGAATCGTACACATCTCTGTCAAAAGTGTTACAACGTTCATACAACATTTGTTTACGGTTGACGTTTGAATAATTATTCTAAATATATTTTTTCCAAGATAAAATTCACTGCTGTACCACCTCGGACTGGAAATGCGCGGTGAATATTGTAACCCGTGGTGGAAATAATATTTCAGAGTCGCCCGCAGATGTTGAGTTAATGGCGTCGCTGGCAGAGCGCTCTGGCGGCGACTCAAAACGTGATGGTTAAAACGTTTATTTGAATTTTTATTTTTAACACAAATCTTACTTTTCCGATAGTATGAAAGCTAATAAAATATTTAATATTTGAAAATTTGAAATTTGAAAGCTAATAAAATCTAATAATAAATTTATGAATTCTTCCTGGATTTATCGGGGGAAATGTACATTCCTTTTACAGTTAAATATAAAATATTGATTTATTAGGTTGTAAAGGCAGTTAAAAAAGCTGAATGCCACGTTTCATATTTGTGATGATATGTTAAATATATTTTTCCTGGTTATGTAACAGTGAATAGTTTACGCATAAAGTACAAACAAATCACTATGCGCATTTCATACAAGTTGAAAGAGTGAAGAGAAATAGAGTTGACGGTTTAAATCTATCCAGGTCAGTAATTTTGTTTACATCCATATACGTTCTAATATAGTACACCTGTACTAAGTAAGTGCTGTGGGTAGTTTTGTTTAGTATGACTGCATAACAATCATACTACTAAATATATACGAAAGCTGCTGCCGGGACATCTGTTAATAGTGATTTGAAACACAAATAGGCTTATACATTTTTAAATGATTCTTAAATCGTTAACTGGTGGAAAACAGATAGTGTTATTATCCGGCTGCAGTTTTAAAAGATTCGTCAAAACGAAGAAACTTGAGAGATCAATTGAAGAACCAACTTGGCCCCGTTTAGACTCTTATTGTCCCTTTTCATTAGCAAATTTATTGGCCGTCCCGTTGATTAACCTAATGAAAAGTAATGAGTCTCTTTAATTACCCAGATTTTAATCTCTTTTCCCATCTGAAACTAAAAAAAAAAAAAAAAAAAAACAGTTATTGCAATGGTGAAGACAATATAATATATTAAATGGAATGTTTGTTATGAAGAAAATATACACTTATATAAACACATTACAAATATTGGCTCAAACTTAAGCCTAAAATACTTCAGAAACCTTTTACAATAAAATCCTTTACACGGTAATGAATCGGGAGAGGAGTTATTTATAATTTTCATACACATAGAGCACGTTCAACCAAATGTGTAAAATTAAATCTTAAGAAAATACAAGCTCTTTTTCTGTTCGTTAGTATGACTAGATTATGGTGGCGACGCTAGCAGTAACTGATTGATATTCAATTTTTATTTTTAAGGAATATAGTTTATTTCATGATGGTTTTCCATTTCCCTCCTGATAAAATCACATCGTATATTATTGTAGCCACAAATTAAGGAACTTATAAACAAATCACAAATGACACTAATTCAAATAATTCATTTGAATCTCACGTCAATGCACTCTGTAGTCAGGATATATATCAGACACATGACGCAGACTTAAGTTACGATGTCGTAAGCGACGTAAGTGGTCGTATATCGTAACGCTACGTCAGTCCAGCATCATCACTCGGGTCGTAATGTGGTCATACATCTCTCGTGGAGATATGGATAGTGTATAGTCCATCTTCAGCATTATACGTTGTAATTTATGACTGTCGTAGTGCAGAATATCAACGAAATAGTGAAAATTCACATTAATTATTGTGCGAATTTAGTCAAAAATAAAATGTGCTTAACGATTGTTTGCCCGTTTACAGACTATATTTACTTAATAAAGATAGAGTGATATAATATTTTTCGCCAAATATAATAATACATTTCAAACCATAAAGTTATTTGAATTGAGGCAATTTTAAGAGATTATTTCCAGTTATGGTTTTTTCGTATAATATAATAGTCTGTTAGAATAATCAAAAACCTTCATCCACATTCATTTACGAAACTAAGAAAAAACTGATTATTCGTACTTTAGAAGTCTCAGTAACGGGAAAGAGATAAACCTAATCACTTGAACTCTCCTTCAAGTTGGAGAGTTCATATTAAAGGAACTTGAGATGTCTGATGGAGAACCAAATAGGGGTTTTTTATTATTGTAACTGTCTCCTTTCGTTGACAAATTTATTGGATTTTCTTTCAATTAACCCGAGTAAAATATTCGCGGTCCATCAATTAGTCAATTTAAAGTAGTCACTATGCGATGTACGGACAGCGATCCATCTAAGTTTGAAATGAAATATAAAACAGAAACGGAAGTGTGGCAACATAAAGTATACATAGGGTGATAGAATAGGACCAGAACTTTAGTATTATACCATTTAAGTTACTGTCAAATTTAGGTTTGGGAAATACGGGTGATTAAATTAGTCACTATGCGATGTACGGACAGCGATCCATCTAAGTTTGACATGAAATATAATAGAAAAATGGAATTGTGGAAACATGACGTATACATAGGGTGATAGAATAGGACCAGAACTTTAGTATTACCGTCAAAACTTACGTTTGGGAAATATGGCAGATTAAAGTAGTCACTATGCGATGTACGGACAGCGATTTATGTAAGTTTGACATGAAATATAAAAGAGAAACGGAGGTGTGGCAACATAAGGTATACATAGGGTGATAGAACAGGACCAGGACTTTAATATTATAGCACTCAAGTTACAATCAAAACTTAGGTTTGGGAAACATGGTTGATTAAAGTAATAAATATGCGATGTACGGACAGCGATCCATCTAAGTTTGACATGAAATATAAAAGAGAAACAGAAGTGTGGCGAAATGACGTATACATAGCGTGATAGAATAGGACCAGAACTTTAGTATTATACCACTTATGTTACCGTCAAAACTTACGTTTGGGAGATATGGGTGATTAAAGTAGTCACTATGCGATGTACGGACAGCAATCCATCTAGGTTTGACATGAAATAAAAAAGAAAAACAGAAGAGTGACAACATGAGGTATACAAAGGGTGATAGAATAGGACCAGAACTTTAGTATTATACCACTCAAGTTACCGTCAAAACTTACGTTTGGGAAATATGGGTGATTAAAGTAGTCACTATGCGATGTACGGACAGCGATCCATCTAGGTTTAACATGACATATAAAAGAAAAACAGAAGAGTGACAACATGAGGTATAAATAGGGTGATAGAATAGGACCAGAACTTTAATATTACACCACCCAAGCTACCGTCAAAACTTAGGTTTAGGAAATATGGGTGATTAAAGCAGTCGATAAGCGATGTGCGGACAGCGGTCCGTCTAACTTTGACATGAAATATAAAAAATCGGAAGTGTGGTGACATGACGTATACATAGGGTGATGGAATAAGACCAGAACTTTAGTATTATACCACTTTTGTTACCGTCAAAACTTAGGTTTGGGAAATGTGGGTGATTAAAGTAGTCACTATATGATGTACGGACAGCAATCCATCTAGGTTTGACCTAGAATATAAAAGAGAAACAGAAGTGTGGCAGCATGAGGTATAAATAGGGTGATAGAATAGGACCAGGACTTAAGTATTATACCACTCAAGTTACCGTCAAAACTTACGTTTGGGAAATATGGGTGATTAAAGTAGTCACTATGCGATGTACGGACAGCAATCCATCTAGGTTTGACATGAAATATAAAAGAAAAACAGAAGAGTGACAACATGAGGTATACAAAGGGTGATAGAATAGGACCAGAACTTTAGTATTATACCACTCAAGTTACCGTCAGACCTTACGTTTGGGAAATATGGGTGATTAAAGTAGTCACTATGCTATGTATGGACAGCGATCCATCCAAGTTTGACATAAAATATAAGTAGTCACTATCCAATTTTTGGACAGCGATCAATCTATGTTTGACATGAAATATAATAGAAAATCGGAAGTTTGGCAACATGAGGTATACATAATGTGATAGAATAGGACCAGAACTTAAGTATTTTACCACTCATGTTAACGTCAAAACTTAGGTTTGGGAAATATGGGTGATTAAAGTAGTCATTATGCGATGTACTGACAGAGATCCCTTTAAGTTTGACATTAAATATAATAGAAAAACGGAAGTGTGGCAACATAAGGTATACATAGGGTGATAGAATATGACCAGGACTTTAGTATTATACGACTCATGTTACCGTCAAAACGTAGGTTTGTGAAATGTGGGTGATTAAAGTAGTCGATAAGCGATGTGCGGACAGCGATCCGCCTAGGTTCGAAATGAAATATAAAAGAGCAACGGAAGTGTGGCAACATGAGGTATACACAGGGTGATAGAAAAGGACCAGGAATTTAGTACTATACCACTCAAGTTACCGTCAAGCCTAAGGTTTAGGAAATATGGGTGATTAAAGAAGCCACTATGCGATGTACGGACCGCGATTTATCTATATTTGACATGAAATATAAAAAAGAAACGGAAGTGTGGCAACATGAGTTTTTCACAAGGGTGATAGAATAGGACCAGGACTTTAGTTTTATACCACTTCTTAAGTTACCGTCAAAACTTAGGTTTGGGAAATATGGGTGATTAATTAGTCACTATACAATGTACGGACAGCGATCCATCTAGGTTTTACATGAAATATAAAAGAAAAACAGAAGAGTGGCAACATGACCTATATATAGGATGATAGAATAGGACCAGAACTTTAGTATTATACCACTCATGTTACCGTCAAAGCTTGAGTTTGGGGAATATGGGTGATTAAAGTAGTCACTATGCAATATACGGACAGTGATCCATCTAGGTTTGACATGAAATATAGAAAAACGGAAGTGGGGCAAAGTTACGTATACGTAGAGTGATAGAATAAGACCAGGACTTTAGTAATATACCACCCAAGTTACCGTCAAAACGTAGGTTTAGGAAATATGGGTGATTAAAGCAGTCGATAAGCGGTGAGCGTAGAGAGATCCGTCTAACTTTGACTTGTAATATAAAAAAACGGAAGTGTGGCGAAATGACGTATACATAGGGTGATAGATTAGGACCAGAACTTTAGTATTATACCACTTATGTTACCGTCAAAACTTACGTTTGGGAAATATGGGTGATTAAAGTAGTCACTATGCGATGTACGGACAGCGATCCATCTAGGTTTGACATGAAATATAAAAGAAAAACAGAAGAGTGACAACATGAGGTATAAATAGGGTGATAGAATAGGACCAGAACTTTAATATTATACCACCCAAGCTACCGTCAAAACTTAGGTTTAGGAAATATGGGTGATTAAAGCAGTCGATAAGCGATTTGCGGACAGCGGTCCGTCTAACTTTGACATGAAATATAAAAAATCGGAAGTGTGGTGACATGACGTATACATAGGGTGATGGAATAAGACCAGAACTTTAGTATTATACCACTTTTGTTACCGTCAAAACTTAGGTTTGGGAAATGTGGGTGATTAAAGTAGTCACTATATGATGTACGGACAGCGATCCATCAAGGTTTGACCTAGAATATAAAAGAGAAACAGAAGTGTGGCAGCATGAGGTTTAAATAGGGTGATAGAATAGGACCAGGACTTAAGTATTATACCACTCAAGTTACCGTCAAAACTTACGTTTGGGAAATATGGGTGATTAAATTAGTCACTATTCTATGTATGGACAGCGATCCATCTAAGTTTGACATGAAATATAATATAAAAACGGAAGTGTGGCAACATAAGGTATACATAGGGTGATAGAATAGGACCAGGACTTTAGTATTATACCACTCAAGTTACCGTCAAAACTTAGGTTTGGGAAATGTGGGTGATTCATTTCTCCTTACCGCAAACGAACCTGATAGTTTTAATAAATTTCATAGATAATTCAACGAATGATTTTTATTTTCTGTAATATGGGTGTCCCTAAATGTTTTTGACCGTCAGGGTTACTATATTTTATTTTATTTTCAAGATCCTGTAATGATAAATATCTAGTTTAAATGTAAAACTAACCTTTTTCTTATTTACATATATTGTAAACAAATATAAAAAAGTTACAATATGGCGCTAACAATATGGTTAAAAGGTGATAAAAATCTGGTTTCTTCGTCCGTTTTAATACATTTTTGTTAGAGTAAGCTGGCTATAATAATATTTATTATAACCATAAAGTAGTAAAACTATCGTAATATTTATTCTACTATACAAATTTACAGTATGAGGCCCTGAAAAACACATTTGTTGGATGTTATCAAATAGTTAAATAATTAGTTAATTCCAATTTAATGTGATTGCAGGGCCTGATACGTGTACATTTCTGTATACCTTAGCATGTAGATGATCTTTACAATAAAGCTGGTTAATTGTATAGTTAATTCTGGTTTCGCCAAGAGCCCACACAACCCTTGCCTTATTTGGTGCTCGTAATTATAATAACAAACTGTAAGTTTCACGTTAACCTTCCAACATCAAATAAACGCGAGATACAGTGTCGTAAGCGTTCCGTAGCGGTCGTAAGTGATCGTATTCTTATCGTTACGTTGTAACATCACTCGTAAGTTGATCTCTTGCCAAGTTACGACCGCTGAGGACCACACTACGACGCGACGTCCTCAGATATGGTTTTGGTAGAAAATATGTTGACGCTCGTCGTAAATGTCTAGTAGGTGACATTATTTAGAACCAATAAAAGGCTAAACAAAGTTTAGTGATGGTTTTTATTATGTTTTGACTTTGATTTTTGCAGATTAGTAAAAACAAGTTAGGTGATTGTGTTCCTAAACCTTTTCTTCTCCAACTGAAGACGGCAGCGGATTACAGATCCAGAAACGTCGTTACACGTCGTTTTTTCTAATAAGTGCTTGCAGAAGTTTCAAAAATCTAGGCCTAAATAGAAACATAAAATCACCATCAACAACCATGAATTTCAAAAAAAATTAACGTATTATTACCTACGTACGTTGTATAAATTGAAAACCAAACCATACGTAACAAAGCAATTCCACAACTTTGCAATTCCCATTTGTATTATGTTTGCTTTAACTACGTTTTACCCTTTACAGCTATTGTAGCAGATTTTTGGTTCGTTTTACGGTATTGGATTTCAAAGCAAATGGAGTATTATTTTAATTTGAATACCCTTAGACTGTTGAGGGTACATGTAAACAGTAACAGAAACAACGTAATATCTTCAAAACCCCTCTCATGATGAACAATATTTTAATTAATATTATAGCCTGGAAGCCTGTTACAATTATTATTATATAAGGCATATAGTTAAATAATATATTGTGATCTTTTGACAAAGGAATACACACATAACTGCAAAAACTATTCAACAGAAGTTTTTATCTGTAATAAATGATCTCAACTAATTTTCGATTATATTCTAAAATCTGTTCAACACCAAAAGCTTAATTAAAGCCTCCAAATCCAAAATTCAAGCACAGCTAATAACAGAGCAAACTAAGTAACAACATACCCAGTTAGTTGTCTGTGGACTTGGTTGTGTTAGTTGGACACCTGCTGTTTGTCTCTGTCAACTGTAATGTGGTCTACTTCGTGTGTTTAGTTTACTAAGACGCTCAGAACACACTTAGTTTAGAACATGCTGATGTTTGCTTACTTAACATTTGCTTCGTAAACAAAATAGATATCTTCACATTTCCCTCAAGAACGTTCTTCTAAACTTTCTTTAATTGAAAACATCGTCATCCTTGCAAATATTAGACATATAATATGATATGTTATTCAACATTATCTGATTCCAAGAGCTATACATTGCCTCGTAACCTTTTTGGTAAAGTAAATTTTAATGTGATTATATTGTCTCAACATTTCGCTGATGTTCACTGCACACACAGATAGGTAAACACTGAGCCAAGCAGTGCTCTAACCGCTTGTGTACATTTTCACAATCTACAACATTTACGAGACATCTTCCTTATGTACTCTACTGTATCACGCTGTTTTCCTTCAACATACATTCAATTATAACAGTTTACAAGCTAAAGTTTCATTTAATTCCAATATCGTGCCTTTTTGTCACCTTAATATGAAGGAAGAAAATAAAATGAAAAAATCCCTATTACTTACTCTAAATTTAATTGAATACGTTAGCGAGATATTAACCTGATTGAATGGAAGTTAGTTTCTTAATAAAATCCTGAAGACATTTTATGGAGGTCTCATACAGAACCCAAATTCTGTTATTAGTTCCTGGTACCTAGCTATAGCTATGACTATTTAATAGTTTTTTATCAAACGGTTGATGTTGTAGTAACAGCTTAAGCCTTTCAACCTTTCCCATCCAAAATTTAATTATTCCCACAGGCCTATTGGTACAAAATGAGGTAGCCTAATATTGAATAACCGTTATGCAAACAACCAGCAGAAGAACAATGTAATTTATTTTTTGAAGGCGCTATCTCGGTTTTTTATGTTTCCTTGTTTCACATATCTAAATGTCAAGTCCACTGTTATACATTAACTGAAGTACATTTAGTTTTACACAGATTTTTTATATGGATTGTCTAACTTATTTTTACTTTTTATTTAACAGGCCTTTGCTCTAAATCATATTTTTCTAATTGATGGTTGGATAACAAATTTAATTGCCGCATTAAAGCTCATAATTGATTGAAATATGCAATTTTTACTTTGGAAGTTTAAGGTTCTGTTGTTTAAAATAAATTATACTCTCCCTTCTTTATATCCGATGGTAAATAGTGTTTAGACGATAAATTAAATGAAATCAGCACAATATATTGCGTTTTTTATTATCAAATGATCACGTTGCTAAGATCTAATTTTATTTGACAGGACCAGCTTCAGGTTTAAATAACCACAAAATAATATCACAATATATAAATAGTGCAATATAGTGCTAAAAGCATTGATTTTGTAATTAACGATTTAGTTGGAACCTTGATAATGACTTTGTGACTTTCACAAACGCGTGAAGAAGATAATAGTTTGGCTGGTAGCCACCAAGAAGCCTTTCCCAACACTGTCCTAATTAAGTTTGTTGGGCCTTTCCCATTTGTAACCAATGATTTTTAAGTATGTGTTTAGATAATTACACTACATTGAAGTAGGGACACGGTGAAGTTTACATCACGTTAAAAAATTAAATTACAACAGCATTTAGTAAGATGCCAAAATGTTAAAGATAAATAAATACAAATTTCTTTATTGCAGTAAATATTATACTATCCTTCAAATACATTATACATACATCTATTATATTCTGTTCTATCTATTATATTTATATTCGAATAAATATGCACAACAAATAATTTAGTCGTTACGAGAAAACTATCTGAAGATGTGTGAGATTTTTCTTCATTATTAGTATCCAACGTGGTATTTGTTGATGCTGTTTAGCATTCCATTTTTAGTAAAAAAGAATAACTAAATAAAGAGTGAAGAGTGCCAAACACAGCCTTACAAATAAATAGAACTATGCCGTTGTCAGTGTGTTTTTTAATTTTAACTAACACCCGCAAAGTGAGGTTTGTATAGCAAAACTGTACAATTTAATCAACTCTACGTTACTTCACAAAAAAAATCAAACGTATCAAGTAAATTGAGTATGAAAAGTATATTATTTCTGTATGTTGAATCAAAAGCCGAACACATCTTCGGTTGGTTTGCAATAGGGTAAGTACAACCAGACAACAGTCAGTGGTTAACCGTAACACCTTGGATTACGTTGTAGCACTGCGCCATCTTTTGTTGCATCAAAAAATTTACTTCTCCTAAGGCTTTAAGATGTCCATTATTTATATAAAGATGTTAATTGATTGTGTCGGGTAAAGGTCATCATGTTAATGAAATATTGTATATTATTACCTCGTGTTCCTTCAATGATCTTATTTTGCTCCTGTTGAAAGACAATCCCATTTTCGAGGTATTCAGTTACCTCATCTTCTGGCTAACACAAACACGGTTTCTCAGCCTTAATACAAATTAATACCAAAAGTTTATTGGGTGTTGAAAGTTACCGACGAGTCTACTGCTGAGAAAAACTTGTTAACCTAACGTGATCTAATTTATTAGCTCTAAACCAGGGCACAATAGGATCATTAACAGAATACAAGCTAATAATAAATCATGTTATTTTCTTTGTGAATAACTTTAGAAAATAAGATTTTGTTTTACGTTTTTGTTAATTGTTTTTTATGTTCGTGATAATATATGTTGAGTTTTATACGTGCTATGCCATAAGTGTGGCTACCACCACTTTGGTAATTAATTATTGTATTAATTCATTTTTAACAATGAGAAAGAGGAATAAGCCAAAGAGAAAACCGAGCAGACGAGATCAGTAAGTTTAGAGAAAACAAGCATAACCTTTGGCAAAAACAAATAACTTCTAAGATACAAAGACTGAACAGCAGAGTGACATTGAGAACGTAAACAACACTTTCGGGATCCTTCTGTCGGTAAGAGGTTATTTCAAGAAGTCAACCAAATTTAAATACGTTGTCTGGGACGATGGACAATGTCTGGATGTGATTACTCAATTAAGGTTCTTAATAAATTTAACATTAACATTTCACGTAAAAAAGTTGACTTGATGACAATTTTGAGTTTACGTTAAATTAGTTTCATCAAAATGTAGATGAGTTTCTCACAGGCAAAATATTAAAATGCGCAATTTGCTTATGGGCCTCGTAGTTTTTCTTAAAATTGTAAAGTGGATAAATAAATAAATAACGTCTTTATTTATTTATCCAAGCCAAATTTAATTGTTGCAAGTATTTTTTTTAGATGTAACATAAACCTATTTGGAATGGCTTTGTTTATGTTGCTATCCCAAAATCGTAGCATTCTATAAAGCTGCTGCTATAAGTGCTGCTGAAGCCCTTGTCAGCAGCATGCTGTTTTTCACAATAACTCAGGTCAATACAAAATATGGTCTACAGATAAAATATACATGTAGAACCAAGTCTTTCCAAAATAAACACAAGGAAAAAATAATTAAAACTATGCTCTTTTTTACAAAGATATAACATTAAAAGCATGTTTTTTGAAAGAAGATACACCGGCCGGACCATGTCCCATCACGGATTTCAGATCATTGTAGACCTTTGGGGCGAAGTATTCAAACCTCTTTGAGGATAAGAAGCCTCAAAAGGCGATTGGCTTTGTCTATAACGCATAACACCACTTAATGATTTTTAATCCCCTTTTATCTGTTGTATTCCATAAGTTAAAATACTCGATAACTTTTTTATGCAATAGAAAAATAATTTGACAACGGTATTTCACATAAATATTTTCTCCAAATTTCCAGAGTTGAATAAATTTAAACTTTGTTTATTTTTTAACCATTTGTTTACCTTCGTGATTCAATATTTTGTCGTGAAGAAGAACTGTGTGGAAGCGAAGTAGGGATGAGAACTCCAAGACAATATCGTGTCGACTGACGCATCAGCGTAGTTCAGGCTCGCCTCCTGGGGAGGAATACAACGAATGTGTGATCCTTCTGCATACGAGGACATCCGTTGTCTTCTATCTTAGAAGGTTATTTTTGTTTTATTTCAAAACCTTTTGGAGTCTTTTAGTATTTTATAGCATTGCTTATTTATTTTATTTCATAATAATATTACATTGAAACGCTTTAAATATCACAAGTACGATATCTAATTAACGTAAATATTATGTAAAAAATTGGTTATAACATAAAATAATATATCATCTATATTATCTCTCCATCCAAGTTCATCGTTATAATCTTCTGTAGTAATGGTTATATTCTCAAGGAATCGACATAAAATTAAGCTATTGCCTAATTTATCTTTATACAATAATTTTTTTAATATACAGTAAGATTTTTAGGATTATTGATGGTTTTACTTTTAATTTCAATAATATCCAATTCGATTAATATCGGATCCAATCTAATCAATAAAAGAAATTTACATGAACAATTTTCTTGGGAGAGCTTTATTTCATTAATTTTGAACCGTTCTGTTAAAGGTAACCAGGAATATTCTTCTTTAATCTTCATAGTAATTAATCATAGTGATTAACAGTTTAATGATTAATCATTATATTATGATATTGCAAGATAATGCTGATTGATGTATAATGCTTATCTTGGGTTTCACCAAATTCGACTGAAAACTTCCCCGATCAAAATTTTGTTCATAAACCAATAAAGTCTGCAATTTCATGTCTTAACGTATTTTTATTTTTAATCATAATATTTGCGGGCTTTAACTCAAACATAACAATCTTTTTGTGGACAAGGCGAAATAAACTTCATTAATGTAAAAGTGAAAACCTCTACGCAGATAACAAACGCAATTAAAATCCCGGCTTTATCGAGCGACCACAGTCCCACAGTCGCAATCAGTGATAACAGCCTGGGGAAGTAATCAGTGACGTCACGGGAGCCGGATGTTGTGGCGGAAACGGAAATAAGAACATTGTGTTCTGCTTGTGTTTAACTTCCTCAATATCCGGTCAGCTTGGAACTTTGTCTTGTTATTTTTTTGTAAATGTAAAAATTGATGACTTTTTTATCGGTATTAAATGTACCAACCGCCTATTTATGTAGTTAGGCTTTATAGAATGCTACGATTTTGGGATAGCAACACAAACAAAACCATACAAAATAGGGTTTTGAGAAAAAAAAACTATTTTGTGGAACCCCTTTCATTCTGTTTAATAGCCAAATACGAATATCAAAATGTAAGTTGAAGCCCCAAATGTTGAAATGATTCCTGGCTCATTTAAAATTTAATATCCATATTTTAAGTAATTGATACAGGTACAACTGGAAATGTGTAAACGTGTAACTAATTCAGTTTAACGTTTAAGTTTATACTCAATGAACAGTGGTCGAACAGATTTCTCAAAAATAGTATTGCAAAACTTGTTGCATATGGTTTTCAAAATTTTTACATTTCAGGACCGTGAACCGTGCGGTGTTAGTATAAGGAGTTGGTATTGTTTTTGTCAAAACTTTCGAATTTGAGTTTTTACTGGATATATTTGTTTTAGTGTTCCCTGAATCCAAAAAAGTGGTTTTCGGAGTGGTGTCGGCCCGTACGTGCGTATGTGTGTGTGTGTGTGTGTGTGTGTGTGTGTGTGTGTGTGTGTGTGTGTGTGTGTGTGTGTGTGTGTGTGTGTGTGTGTGTGTGTATGTGTGTGTGTGTGTGTGTGTGTGAATGTGTGTGTGTGTGTGTGTGTGTGTGTGTGTGTGTGTGTGTGTGTGTGTGTGTGTGTGTGTGTGTGTGTGTGTGTGTGTGTATAAATGTAAGTGTGTATGTAAACAAAGCTAGAGACGACACCAGTAGTCCGATATTCCATTAAATTTGGCATGTAGGTATAAAACCATGAGCTCTCCAGGCGTTTTTTCATTTCTATGAATTTTTTTAGGGTATTTATCCCATAAAAACTACAATAATCCATATTTCTCAAAAACGGCACTAACGATTTTGATAACAATTTGGTGGTTTTTAGTCCTTAAGATGAAAAACAAAATTACAACACCCATATGTCTGTAAAAATTCAGGTTCAGATGTTATGGGAGTTTAAGTATTAAAAAAGTTATATTATTCAAATTTCACAAAATCTGTAACATCTAAAAAAAATACTTGCAACCATTAAATTTGGCTTGAAAAATTAAATAATCCATTATTTTTAATTATTCGTCTACGTCAAATAGTTGCGGACATAATTGATAGTTTCGTTTTGCGGTAAAGACAGTACGTTGGCCAATGTTATTGTTATGGCAAATATTCAAAAACCAATATCTCCGTTAATTGCTAACCGATTTTGATAACATTTGGCATGTATTTATGAGATTATTAATTGTTTATTTGTTTATTAGCGAATTTCCCCTATAGGGAAGAAGCTGTTACCGTAGGTCTCATGGTAAGACCTAAGACTAAATCCATCATAACTTTTCTTTTTGAGGTCCTCAGATGCCAAAAACACCATTCGTTCACTTTCATAAATATATATATATATATATCTATATATCTATATATATATCTATATATATATATATATATATATATATATATATATATATATATATATATATGTGTGTCTTTAAGCACGATAACTTGCGCAAAAGTGGTCCAATCGGAATGAAATTTGGCATAGACGTGTAAAGTAGTAATTATTCGGACGAGTTCGTAAACCAGCCCGATCGGACCACCGGAAGGGGGGGTTAAGGGGGGTAAACCCCCCCAAAAATGGGTTTTTTGAGTTTTTTACTTAGAAAAATAAAATTTTTCGAATTTTTCTTGGCACCATTGAATTAAGCCCAAAAAAACAAACAATTTAGTATTTTGAATCATAGCTCTATGTCCATTGGTTACCGAGATATTGAAAGTGGTAAACACAGTACGTTGTCCCAATGTTAACCTTATGGGAAATAAGTAAAATTCTATATCTCGCTTATTTCTCAACATATCTTGATAAAACTTGGTAAATGGCTTCTTCTAGTTCAGATCTACTAAATATTGAATTAAAACCACCTAGTTTTAATATACCTGTAGCAGCAAACCTGCATACTCATTCCCCATGTTATTCTTATGGAGCTTACAAAAACATGTCAAATCTCGCTATGTTTGATCGAAAGATGTTGTTTTGCACTTGAAATTCGCTGAGTATGCAGGTCTGCTGCAACGGGGGTATTTGTTTTATTTTATTATAAATTTTTTTGGTTTTAAATGACATTAAGGGAGAAAGTATCTGTCAGTTTCCTGGTGCTGTTTATTCTTATTAACAGCATCAATTTTGATTGAGAGTAGCTTTTTGTTTTTATTATCTTTGCGATTTGTCCATATATTTATAATGGCAGCTGTAAAAAAAGCAAAATAAATTGAACAATATACGGTATTAGACATTGCATAGTGAGTATTATCCACCAGCAATTCGACATATTTTCGAAAAAGCCAAAAAATTATGTTTTCCGACTAAAGAACATTGTTATATACTAGAAACCGCATCGTTATACTTAAAGTTTCAAATTAAGAATTTACTGTCAGGTCAGTCTAAACAGGTAGTAATAATGGTTTTATTTAAGTATTAAGTTTATTGAATCCCTACAAAACACAAGATAAATTGTTTTCAACCGTGCAATCACAAACAGTGAAACGTGAGATGTAACTCAATTGAAAAATGACTGATGCTGCAAAATCATCTTCCACCAAAATGGAGGGAACACGAGGAAACGCCATTAAACAATAATAACAATGGTTTTATGTTCGGCTTCAACATGGAAACAAATTGAGCCATTCGTATTCCGTTCGCAGCTCTGTAATTTGCTTTCCTCCGCGTGTTGAACAAAACAATGCCACCACTAAACACGTCGTGTTCGTTGTGATGGAAATGCAATCACTGAAGTAGTTAGATTGTGGA
Organism: Flexamia atlantica; assembly: GCA_035578135.1. Taxonomy (NCBI): domain Eukaryota; kingdom Metazoa; phylum Arthropoda; class Insecta; order Hemiptera; family Cicadellidae; genus Flexamia; species Flexamia atlantica. Next base: position 41,636,143 of record JAQJVK010000011.1, on the reverse strand, counting down.
AACAATTATTGTTTTAAACGAATTTATAAAACAATTTGAAACAGGTGTCTTAATGGGTTGTGTATTGGATTTAAATGATTTTTTTTAATATCTTATTTTTTTAATATATTTTTTTATATCTTAGAGGGCATTATAAAATACAAATTTATGTGGAAAACAAATGTGAAAAAACGTAAATAAAACCTCATTATATATTTTAATATTAGTGCAATAAAATAAGGCCAAAAACACCCTTTAGATCGGCAAATGATTGTATCACGAAAAATTGTATCAGAGCTTCTTTTGAGCACAATAATTAAAGATGCGATGAGTCCCCAAAATATAAAGTTGTTTTACACTAAATGAAATCACGTTATTTTGGCTCATAATTAAATATACAACCCCAATTTTACTGTACTTTATAGGATAGCACGTATTTCCGTTCTGACTATAAAAAACACTGTTTAAAAAATGAATGTGGCCATCAAGAAAAGAGTTGTTTTTCTAGTGCCTTGTATTACTGAAAAGTCGTCTCTTAAATATAATAATATTTAACATGATTCATGTGTGGAAAATTTAAATTGTCAAATTTTGTATTCGAGGAATTTATTCTTGAGTTCTGGAATGGAAAGAATATTTCTTAGCTTAATTTTCGCAAATTTTTTCAGTTTTCTTCTATTAGGTTTGCTGAATGACCCAGTGTTAAGGACTATCATAAAGTTTTGATTATTTTTCAAACATTTGTACTTCAACCGATCATACAAAAATAGTTTAACGATCTTTCAAAACAATAATCTCTGACTTCAAAAGATATAGAACTAATCATTTAACCCCTGAGTCAACTCGAGAAGTGTTTATTAAGGGAGCTAAAGCAAGAAACTTCAGAGATCAAATGAAGAACTAACTTGGATCTCTGTTTAAATTGTTTCCTTTCAGCAATCCGATTGGATTGCGACTGTTAAGCCAATTATAAGCATTGATGCTTCTAATTGTATACTCTATTATCTCTTTAATCTATTGAAGTTCAAGTAAGATAAATTCAATTAGCAATATCCAGTCAATGTGTCAAGAATTATTTATATATCTATGTGAAATCATATAAAATGGTTTTAAAATCTGCTGAAGGAAATTCCATAAAATAACTCATGTCTTCCAAAGAAGTTTGAACGAAATTAAAAGAATATTTAAAAGATTTAGAAACGAATCAAAATCACAATGTTACAACCTATTAAATTTTCACTATAAAAACAAGTTATCTCACATTATTTCCTTTTCCCTGCGTTTCCACTGCTGGAACCAACAGAAGCGACCTCTCGTTTCTTACCCACAATACCGGGAAGGCTCTAGTGGCCTGGTTTTGGTGTGTTAATTGCTTTGTTTTGCATAAACCCACCATCAGCCGGTTGTGCCCGTGACACACCGCTGGCTCTGCCAGTGTATAAATTTTAGAACACTTCTGAGAAAGCGTTTATCGCCTTAAACTGAATAACAAGCTATGAAATACAGTTTTTTTAACGCAACCTAAATTTTATTTTATCAGTGAAGGATTATACCACCCAAGATCCCCGGATTTGACCCCACTAGTTTATTCTGTTTGGGGATACATGATAAGTAAGGCCTACGAAAACAATCTACTGGATATTTAGCAGCTCAAAACAAATGTAGCGAATTTAATACAAGAAACTGAATGATACTTTGAAAAACGTTTTCAGGATTTTGATGGAGAGAGCACAGCTTTGTATAAATGTTAATGGCGGATTGTTTAAAAACCTAATGTAAGCTAAATGTGATCAAACTTAAAAAATAGGTTGTATAACATGTAAACATAAACAAAACAATACTCATTTAATCTACATATGTGCATTATTTAGTCTTAAACATAATATAACTCCTTGATTAGCAAGATACGTGTTGTTTTATATCCAGTATTAAACGTTATGGGTTGTGTTTAAAAAAAATATCCTTTATATTTCATACAGGTTAATATCGAAAGATGCAATCTTTTGGAGAGTTTCATTGTAATTTAGCTTTGAACTAATAGCGTAAATTAAATAACTTATTTATTTTTCCTAATTAGTATTATTCTAATTAGTTTGTTACTATACAAATAACTTGAGTAGTACTCTCAACAACTTCTCTATTAATTGCCAAGAGGTAGAACGATTGAATATGTTTTCCTTATTGGTCATGCAGAAGGAACTATTATAGTACGTGTGGTTAGCGCAAATTTTCACCAAAACCTCGCGCCTTGAGCTTAGCCACTTGGTATGTGTATAGAAGATACCTGTAGAAGTATTTTGGTCCGAAGATCCAAATTTGAATTCGTGTAGAACACCCCCATATCAGCCATTAAAGATGGCCGCCATTACACTCATAACTTGCTCTATAACTCCGGTAATAGTATTCCGATCTTGATAAACCTTTTTTTGTTTGAAAGATAATTTTAAAATAAAACTTTTTTACATTTTAACATTTTTTTTAAAGTTAATAGTTTTCATTGTATATTTGAAATTCGAAATGTTCCATTTAATTCCATGGGCAGCCATCTTTAATGGCTGATATGGGGGTGTTCCACACGAATTCAAGGTTGGATCTTCAGACAAAAATACTTCTACAGGCATCTTCTATATACATACCAAGTGGCTAAGCTGTATCAAAAAGTGCAAGGTTTTTACGCTAACCACACGTACTATTATAGCCGCGATCGTTGTTTTTTGGAACCATGATAGTTTAGATACTATATAGTAGGGCCACTGCTTAATCGATGGGTAATAATCGACTACAGATGGAAGTAATATTAACTAAATGCACCCCACAAAGGTTGATGACCACCTAATTCTAGAGTCTTTAATTTTCTAGGTAATCAAACTAACCCATTCCTCTGTAATACCTTAGTTAGACTTTGTTTAAAAGTTAAGTTAACTATAAGCCGAGGCAGAAGTTGAATGGTGGATCTGTGTTGTACTCAAATTATTCAGAGTATCCAATGTCATCCCTTCGGTCAACCTCAGCATGAGCCAAGCCATGCATATTATATGTGATCATCCGCTTCTAGGCATCTGATGTGTTGATATATTTATGTTCTGTTGAATCATTTCGATTTTTAGTTTAGATAATTTTAAACAAATACAGTGTTTTGGTGATTTTTAATATTAATTTGAAGTTGAAAATATTTTTTGTTTCTTTGACGATTGAAAACAAAACTCTTAAACACTATTAACAGATTATAACTGGAAATTCTATGTGAGAAAGGTTTATTAATGGGATTGATTATAGATCGGGAAACTTATTTTAAAGATGGCATTCATTATAAATTCAAATGTTATTCTTGTAGTGAAGTTGTTGTCTTAAATGATGTTTTCATGGAGTGAGTTCATACTGAGTGTCTTAAGATTAGCTTTTACGAATACAACTAAACATAAAAATATCAAAGTTTCTCTGCCCTTAATCTGAAACACGGCAAGTTGCATGATAGAGTCTGAAGTTTTACGACAGGAAACGAATAGATTGCATGACAACCATCATTGATGTAAGAAAGGTACAAAAAATCCACCTGCCTGAATAATTTTATCACTGTTTTGCTCGTAATAATATTCTAGTCTTCGCTGACCCTTAATCATTATCATTCTTAATCATTCCTTAATCATTCTTAATAAGAATGATTTACCTTATTATTCTTAATAATGATATGCCTCAATTAATACAAAACAACTAAGCAAACAAAGTCAGTTTCGCTTAACAGTACAAGGAATTTTACAACGACCATAAACTCAAAAACAATTATTGAAAATGATTGGATTTTATGGCAAATAGTTAAGCGCAAAAACCTTTCAAATTCTCCTGCCATTGAAGGTGTACACTTTGCATGCGTAGGTTATAATTCCAGACACCATGTAAAATACCCGGGTTGAACATCAAACCAAATATCCCTTCCATGTATCCGTTTGGAAGTTTTACTCCGTTTATTTTCAACCCTCAAAACATATGTCCGCACATTTCAGTACATTAAATTCTATACTTTTTAAGCAGGATACAATTAATAGCCCATACATTTTTATAGATTCATATGATAATAAAACCAATGGGATAAATCAAACTCACTGAGTAGGTAATGTAATTGAACTAATTATATTTCCTGGTTAAAATTTGATTACACATATACTCTACAAAATAATTGTTTAATAGTTATATAGGGAACAAACATCAAGTATGATATTTTAAGCTACAACATTTTCTCCACTGATGTGTTGGGGATAGTTTATCATGTGCGGGGAATGAACACTTCCCAACTAACTAAGTATTTTGACTATATCATTACTCCCTGAACACAATATATTGTGCAGCAAGGGAATGCCAGAAGTGTAACCAAAACTAAAGTTTTCATTTGGTAAGGTAATGGTACATAACGTTCCATAAGGTTTATGGGTTATCTACTTACCTTTTATAACAGAATTAAATCATTAAAGTATTTAAATACGTAAAGTATTAAATAATTAAAGTATTTAGTGAGTAGTTGGCACAGTTGGTAGCGCACTCGGCCCCAGTTCTGAGGCGGCAGCGTAGCAGGATCGAGACCCGATGATGAAGCAATATTGTTCATCCTTGTATTGTACCGGCTCACTCCTTGCTTTTCTAGATAACTTCTACGCACAGGCCTGAGGAACATGTGGGTGGGGGGCAATTGCAAGGTAAAAAGAGGCCGCCACCCTCTCAAAAAATATTTACCTGAACAGAATGAAAATACAAAGAAATAATTTTTGAAATGTTACCCGAATATACTTAACCGATGTATTTCATCCTCATCACCCTGTATCCAAAATAAAATGAAGAGAATACTTTCTCAATTGTGAAGAGGTATTTTTAAACATTCTTGAACAGTTTTTTGTTCAATAACTAAGAAAAATTAACAAATAAGAGTAGTACCAATCCATTTCTGACGGTTGTTTCATAAACTATTTTCAAAAAGCCAAAATAATTTCAAAGTGAAATAAAAATTCAAAAGTGAATTTGTATATCTGATGCTTGTTGAGGCCAGTTGAGCCTCACCCATTAGTATTCCAGCCCTCAGTAGCTAGGGCAATTCAACCCAGCCGTTTTTCCATGTTTGGACGATAACGCATATTGTATAATCACATTTACTGGGTTATCTGTACACGTATTACGAATCAAATGAGAAAAGGTCTAGCAAAAATAAAACTCTATCTTTTAATATACTTATTTATTTTATATAAACAGGGAATGTACAATCTGAACATATAGAAGTGTACCTTGTAACCCTATACTATTGAGATAAACATTTCGATCTATATTGATACACAAAGTTTATTCACAGTCGATATGAAATTATGATATTTTTTCAGATTTGATAAGGTTCAGTAATACATTACTTCCAGTATAAGCTCTAGATATTAGTCTTCCTTGTGATTGTTAAAGAAGATATGGTTTGTTATAGCATCTTGAGAGTCTGATAAGGTTTCTCGTAAACATTTTATGTACACGTTTACAGCTTAGAGTAAACTGATTTCAGTCATTCTACTTTTTAAATAAGCCCAGCGAATACTCAAAGGATTACCAGTTTATTGATCTATATTGATACTTGCTTTAGTTATGAAGCAGAACTTTGTTTGTGTTGTTGGTGGTGCAGATAATTATAAGCCAACGAAGCTAAATAACAATAAATGGTAACATAAATTAGAACAGCTTGCCACAGAACAAACTGGCTATAACTAACATAAAATCTATCAGCGAACCAAACAATCTCAGTCGGGATTGGTCATAAATAGGTATAATCAAATGACGCGGTACATCCAGTCCATATGATTAGAGTTAATGCTATCATTATACTCTGGGATGGCCTTGACCAAGTCATTTAACGCGACCTATATCTTACATTGCACTCAGAGTCACAGTCTTTGGCTCAGACTAGAATAGGTTGAAAGCTAGAAACTAAGGCTACCTCCAATATATACATTTTAAATCAAGAAATATCTAATTTTCAGAAAAATAGTGTGACAAGGACTCACACTACATTCTTTAGTTTTATAATTTTTTTTCTTGTCTGTTTAATCATTCCGTCCTTGCTTGCTTGAATTGTCGTGTAAGATGTACTTGGATTGTGTGATAAGTCACAGATCATCTGCTCCGATTCGATGTGAACATTATTGATGAAAATTAGGAAAGCAAACTGATTGGTGTCTCCCCTAATTACGTTTGCACGATAAGGGACTACGCATGATTTACTATAAAGTAAATAATTAGGAAGGACGAATTTAAAATAAATTAAATGTATTGTATTATAATAAATTACGTTATGAAAAACTGATTTAAAAGGTACAGGGGCCATTTCGATGATTAAAAGATTTTGTTTTTTACATTTCCTCATCAAACAGAGATTTATTTGACTTTCAATCAACTTTTAAAGGAATTAGTTCGTAAGAAAACTAAACTGCAAATTTATTTTTTTATTCGTACTTTTTTAGATTTTAAGCTAATTTTTTTGGTAAAGTTTCAAATATTATACACGCATTTTTTGCAGCTAAAGCAAATAGCTTTTAATAACTAAAGATTTACACTTCAAATTAAATAAGAAAAGGTATATCTACATGTACATGTTAATTTTTAGATTATCTATCCTTTTAGAGAGCAAAGAGAATACTCCATTCTATTTTGAGATTGATCTTTCAAAATGGTTTATAATCTACACATCATATTTAGGTTTATATATATAAACTCATACATTATTTCTGTACAATTATGTTCAAAGTCTCATACAAGATTCTAAACTATATTGAACGTAAAACCAGAAGATCAAACCCTTTCAAATAATTTTTAGACCAATGTTCTTAAAACCTATTTTCTCCTAATCTACTCTAGTGATAAAACCTTTCTTTACACAAATGTACATCCTATCAACAGCATCAAAATGTAAAAATATTAGTATACTGTTATATATTGGGTTATGTAAAATTTTATTTTATGTATTGTCTATTTTCCAGGATGAATTTTCTCAAGGAACTGTAAAACTCTAGAAAACTCTATCAGAACGTGGATTTGTCAAAAGAACAAATTTGTCATATTCATTTTGCTATTTCTTCTATTATAACTTACTCGTGGTTACAAAAATTCAACTTAACCAACTAGAATAGCTCTTTTCTCTCTAGTATGAAAATATTTCCTAAACCTATCAACGAGGTGAGTGATTGTTCACACCCTCTGCTATACATCATAATATGAGCTTCTGTTACTTCTCACTTGAGGAATAACCAGCTCTTGTTGTTTCTTCTCAACAAAATCCTCTTCCTCATCGTCATCGGCGAACTTGATGTCGTCTACGTCTTCGCTGTCCAGGAGGTCGTAATACTCCCCACTGTCACTCGGAGACTTCTCTACCCCAGTTTCCTTCTCCTTCACTCTATAGGCACGGTGGACTTTCGCAGGGGAGACAGGCACTAGTTTCTCCACAAGCCTGAGTTTCACCTCCTCCAAGCCTTCGGTGGACTTGGCCTTCAGACTACAACAGTCCTGAAAGCTTCGCTCACTCTTGGCGTCTCTGTCGTCCACATTCACCGGGGTCGCCGACCCAGAGTCTTCCCTCTCCCCGAACTCTGTCGTCTCTTTAGAGTCTTCTGCCAGATACTCCTTCACCGTTCTCTCACTGAGCTTGCTGAGGTCCTTCATCTCTGTGTCCTCGGAGTCGGAGGCTCCTATAAATAAATAAATAAATAGATAATGTCTTTATTGAGCAAGCATTCATCAAAGTATAATCTTTGTTTTTCACGACAACTCTTGTCAAGCAAAATGTAAGAAATACATGAGTAATCTTAACTAAAATACATACATAATCAAATAAACAGTTCTTTTACAGTTTTCTTAAAATTAAGATGGCTCAAGCTTTTTACAGTGGGTAGCAAAGCGTTATATTTTTTGGGGGCAAAATATCTGAACCCTTTTTTTCCTGTTTCCAATTTTGTCTTTGGCAGGTGCAACAGGCCCTCCTATCGAGTACTGCGTACACTTACTTCACCTCTAAACACCAGCTTTCTCCTAAGGTATTCAGGTTTACCAGTTTGAAGTATTTTATGAGTTAGATTGATGGTCTGTAATACGGAGGTATCCATGATTGATAGAACCTTAGCATTCAATCGGTATTCGCTTATGTGATCGAATTTTTTAAGATTGTACACAAATCTTAGAGCTCTGTTCTGCAACCGGGCAAGAATGATCTATCAGTCTATCTATCTCTGACCTAATCTATCTCTGAATGATCTATCTGTCTCTGACCTAATCTATCTCTGAATGATCTATCTCTGACCTAATCTATCTCTGAATGATCTATCTATCTCTGACCTAATCTATCTCTGAATGATCTATCTATCTCTGACCTAATCTATCTCTGAATGATCTATCATTCTGTCTATCTCTGACCTAATCTATCTCTGAATGATCTATCAGTCTATCTATCTCTGAATGATCTATCTCTGAATGATCTATCTATCTCTGACCTATCAGCTCGTCGTCGTCGTCGTCGTCCCACTGGCCGGGCGCGAACGGCGGGATCCACAGACAGAAGGCGGGGTCCATGCCCAGGAAGGAGCCGGGGACTGCGCTCGCGTTGGAGACGTTGTAGTCGTAGTAATCCATCTCCATCTCGCCGGCCAGGCTGAACTCAGAGCCTGCCAGGAGACGTTCGCGGTTTCTTTTCTCCTTCGTCTCTTTCGGGTTGCTCCTGAGGCTGGACGCGGGAGAGGATAAGGCCTGTAACATGATTGGAAGAGTTATTGTTTGGTTTCTAGTGGGGTATAACTGTGGGGTGTAAGCAGTCTGTATATGTCTAGATTTGAGATAGGAATTCGAAACATATGTTGTCTTGTCACATGTAACCGCAGTACAATAAATGGAGAGATTACGGTAGTAAGATCTTGTAATTCCTTTTCAAAGTTACAAAGGAAGAGTTTTTTTCACTGCCAATAAGTGCATCCAGCCATGGACATATAAATAAGCTAGACTACCTAGACGTTAGAGATTGATTTATTTAGTGCGATAGTCTTCACGGTCATCCCTATATGTCGGCAGCACGGATTTTGAAGATTTCGATATTAGAGTTATGTTAAATTGTAAGTAGATTTGTCAAGAGGTCTCATATCTTTAAGTACCTTTGCCAAGATGTCTCATATTTTTAAGAAATAACTCTCAAGTGCAGTAAGGGGTTGGAGTCTTTGAACATAATCCGTTGACATTAGATCAAACCCGATCCTCATTGTTTGCAATTAGACATATGAACATGGCCTACAATAGTTTAAAATGTTCACCAAAGACTACTCCACTATTAAAATACCAGACAACGGTGGTATATACAAGTACATGGAAGGTAAAATCTTCCTCCAAAGATGCAACTATAAATTCATTGTTACATTTTAAATAAAACAACATGGCCCAGTCGGCACACACTACACTTGTTAATTTCATGACTGGACTCATGAACGGTGTGGGCCATGTTGTTCGCAACGGCCTGTAGCCACTCACGTTGGTGAGGGAGGAGGACACGGAGGAGCTGCCGCTGGGACGACCGAGGCCGTTGCTGCAGCGTCTCCCCGGGGGCGGCGGCGACACGGTCTGCTGGCTGTCCTCCTCGGGGCTCTCAGGCTTCTCCGCCACCGGGCTGACCGGCGACTTGAACCTGGGGACAGGAGAGTTCGAGTATAGTGCAAGTCAAACAGCGTGGCCCAGATCTACGTAGTCGTATTTTAAATTGACGCTAGTCTTATGGGCGGATTGGGCCGTGTTATTTGATCCGGACTGTAAAGTGTAGGATACTGAACAGCCGCACTGATAATTTAAAGGTTTTAAAGTTTACTCTCAGTTCTCTAAAAGTAATTTACCTTTACACAAATCGGCTAGAGAACTCTTCACCTAGTAAGGTACTGAGAGTAGCAGAGTAGCAGGTTCTTCTTGGACATGAAAATACTCGTGATTTAAATGACCGGCTTTTTTAATTTTGTTGTAATTTTTATCAGTACAAAACTGGGTAGGTCACCATTTAAATTTATGTATAATGTAAGTATTGATTAACTCTGGGTACTGTAGACTCGATGAACATTGAAGATGGAGTTAAAACTACTAATATGGCTGTATGATTTCACTACGGAAACTTATTAACCTTTTATACATATTACAGGACACATCACAAAAAACCTTAGTTATTAAAGACATATGGGCATAGATTGAAACTTTTTGCACAAAACCACCCTTTTCAGAAATTATCTGGGGAAATTAATCTTCAAAGGCCACCTGTAAATCAGGTACTCAGCAATTATTTTATAACGAATAACATATATTTAGTCTGCGTTAGCCAAAACACAGAAAAAGAGTTTATGAATATTCATCCGGGAGCCCAAAAAGATTAGGTTAAGTTGAGTAATCCTTGGTGTATAATGTCAAAGCTCGGGTTTAAAAGAACCTGACAAGTTTTTGTAATTACATCTGATAAAATAAATAATTCTAGCTGTTTCTTATGTTTTGAAGCTGTCTCTACTGTATTAAAGTATTACATAGGGCTTGTGTAATTTTAATTAAAATCTAGTTATCCCTTACGTGCTTTTTGCCTCGAACTAAATTTACCGACTACTCAAGTAGTAGGACGTAGCCTCACTTTTTGTACGACTTGTGTATCCTGACGGTGTCCGGGCTGTGTCGGCGCTGCTGACGCACGTCTAGCGTGGTCGGCCTCAGCTCGGCGTCAGCACTGGCGTCAGCGACTAACACTCGCGCCTCCCTCTCCTCCTCTCGCGGCGATCCCTCTCTGAAAACGTTGCAACCACTTTGTGTAGTAGATATGATTGAATAATGAAAAATGATTTATTGTAGTAGTTTTGTAAAAATTTAACAGCATTTGATTTCCGGTGGAAATATATGACAACGGTAATTTTTTAACTGTTCACGTAAATGTTCACGTAAAACTACTTACTGGTTACCCCAATTATGTTGTCCATCAGGAAGGATTCATTAGCAATTTGAACATCACTTAGTAATTTTTTCCGTTGGTAAAGTAAATTTTTGTGTGTATTAACATTTTAAATATCAATCGGACTTTTTGTTATTAAATATTTTTTTAGATTTTATTAAGTGTACTATTTCCGGAAACTTATGTATAGGCTACATTTATTTCTAATACACTGTATTGAAACCGTAAACAACATTTGTAAATTAATATTTAATCAGCAAAAAAACAAACCGCCCGGACCCAGCCAGTGCCGGATTGCTTGTTTTTCGGTAGTGTCAGTTTTGTGTTTTGATTTACTTGCATAGTTACTTTGTTCGTGAATTTCTTGGTTAAATTAATTCGACCTTTAGTAATGGTTTTCTTAATTTATAATGATAGTTTACCAATCAATTAATCCTTAAACCTTTAGAATAATTAGATTCTGCATAAAATAAAAGCGGGCAACATTTTCCAATATAACACAGCCTTTAGTACACTCATCTGAAGGGAAGATGTAGAAAATGAAAATAAACTAGTTTCTTTCTCTAAAATGGATATCCTCCCTTAACAATTTTCTGTATGAACTTAACACCGGACTCTACACTACCTGTGGGACTCGACGGAGGACTCGAGCTCCTGTTCCTCGTCCTCCAGGTCGTGGTCGGGGAGGCGCGTGTGGCGGTGGGGGCGGAACCACCGCAGGGAGATCACCTCGGAGAGGAGCGTGGAGCTGGAGGTGGCTCGACTCCTGACTGGCACCAGACTGCCCACCGACTCCCCCACTGTGGTGGGGACATGTGTTAAATAATCGAGAAAAATATACCTTGAAGTTTGGGTTTTCAGAAACACAAACAGTTTTGACGGATTTGTGGGATTTCAATGGCAACAAATGATGCCATTCAAAGTATTGTAATATTTTTAAACGACTTTATGACTTTTTCCCTCTAACTGCAAAAATCCGGTTCAAAATCGCCTTGGTTGGTAAACACCTAGTTTCAATGTCTACCTCAAGGGTAAATATTATTATTATTACGTCTGTAAATGATGTGCATGGGGTACAATTAATTGGAAGGAGGATAATGGTACTCTACACCATTAAAAATATGAAGAAAGAATATGAGTACTGTACTTCTTCAAGGCGATTGGCAGGTCACAATGAACTAGAATGGGTTGGATGTACAAACAAAAACTCTCAGCTGAGCTATATTGGCTTCCAAGTATTTTAGCAGACACCCGTAACCCTCCGAGGGCCGCCATGTAGGTTAATGGACAGTCAAGCCGGTTAAAGTCACTTTGTAAACTACTCTACTGCCAAACTACTCGTGGACACGAGCTGCTCAGCAGTTATAAGTTTTAGTTTATTTATTTTTAAAGATCGTCTGCTGGTAAAACGTTTATTTAAAAAAACTGTTCACTTAAATTCCAAGGTTAAATCTTATTGATGAATAACAAACTTAAATTGTGTCTAGGCCTCTTCACGGTTGTTTATCTTCCTAAATTTTATTTTATGCAAAAGTCAAAACTTAAGTTTGGGAAATATGAGTGATTAAATTAGTCACTATGTGATCTACGGAGAGCGGTCCATCTAAGTTTGACATGAAATATAAAAGAAAAACGGAAGTTTGGCAATATGACATATACATAGGGTGATAGAATAGGACCAGAAATTTAGTATTATACCACTCAAGTTACCGTCAAAACTTAGGTTTGGGAAACATGGGTGATTAAAGTAATAACTATGAGATATATGGACAGCAATCCATCTAAGTTTGACATGAAATATTAAAAAAAACGGAAGTGTGGCAACGACCCATAAACATAGGGTGATAGAATAGGAACAGAAATTTAGTATTATACCACTCATGTTACCGTCAAAACTTACGTTTGGGAAATATGGGTCATTAAAGTAGTCACAATGCGATGTACGGACAGCGATTCATCAAAGTTAAACATGAAATGTAAAAGGGAAACGGAAGTGCGGGTACATAAGGTACATAGGGTAATAGAATAGGACCCACACTTTAGTATTATACCACTCAATTTACCGTCAAAACTTAGGTTTGGGAAATATGGGTGATTAAATAACTCGATAAGCGATGTGCGGACGGCTATCCGTCTAGTTATGAAATGAATTATAAAAGATAAACGGAAGTGTGGCATCATGAGATATTGGGTGTTAGAATAGGACCAGGACTTTAGTACTATACAACTCAAGTTACCGTCAAAACTTAGGTTTGGGAAATATAGTTGATTAAAGTAGTAACTATGCTATGTACGGACAGCGATCCATCTAAGTTTGACATGAAATTTAAAAAAAACCTAAGTGTGGCAACGTTACACATATATAGGGTGATATAATAGTACCAGAACTTTAGTTTTATACCACTCATGTTACCGTTAATACTTACGTTTGGGAAATACGTGTGATTAAATTAGTCATTATTCGATATACGGACAGCGATCCATCTAAGTTTGACATAAAATATAAAAGAAAAACGGAATTGTGGCAACATGAGGTATACATAGGATGATAGAATAGGACCAGGACTTTACTATTATACCACTCAAGTTACCGTCAAAACTTATGTTTGGGAAATATGGGTCATTAAAGTAGTCACAATACGATGTACGGACAGCGATCAATCTAAGTTTGACATGAAATATAAAAGAAAAACGGAAGTATGGCACCCTGAGGTAACCATAGGGTGATTGAATAAGACCAGGACTTTAGAACTATACTACTCAAGTTACCGTCAAAACGTAGGTTTGGGAAATATGGGTGATTAAAGTAGTCACTATCCGATGTACGGACAGCGATTCATAAAAGTTAAACATGAAATATAAAAAGGAAACGGAAGTGTGGGTACATAAGGTATACATAGGGTAATAGAATCGGACCAGGACTTTAGAATTATATCACTCAAGTTACCGTCAAAACTTAGGTTTGGAGAATAGGGGTGATTAAATAAGTCGATAAGCGATGTGCGGACGGCTATCCGTCTAGTTTTGAAATGAATTATAAAAGAAAAACGGAAGTGTAGCAACATGAGGTATACCTAGGGAGATAAAATAGGACCAGAACTTTAGTATTATATCACTCAATTTCCAAACTTAGATTTTTGAATTATGGGTGATTAAAGCAGTGGATAAGCGATGTGCGGACAGCGATCCGTCTTGATTTGAAATAAAACATAAAAGAGAAACGGAAGTGTGGCAACATGAGGTATACACTTGATGATAGAAAAGGATCAGAATTTTAGTATTTTACCACTCAATTTCCGTCAAAACTTAGGTTTGGGTAATCTGGGTGATTAAAGTAGCCAATAAGCAATGTGCGGACAGCGATTAGTCTAAGTTTAACATGAAATATAAAAAAACGGAAGTGTGGAACATAACGTATACATAGGGTGATACAATAGGACCAGAACTTTATTAATATACAACTCATGTTACCGTCACAACTTACATTTTGGAAATATGGGTGATTAAAGTAGTCACTATGCGATGTATGGACAGCGATCCGTCTATGTTTGACATGAAATATAAAAGAGAAACGGAAGTTTAGCAACGTGAGGTATACTTATGGTGATAGAATAGGACCAGGACTTTAGTATTTTACCACTCAAGTTACCGTTAAAACTTAGGCTTGGGAAATATGGGTGATTAAAGCAGTCGATAAGCGATGTGCGGACAGCGTTCCTTCTAACTTTGACATGAAATATAAACAAACGGAAGTGTGGCTACATGACGTAAACAAAGATTGATAAAATAGGACCAGAACTTTAGTATTATACCACTTATTTTACCGTCAAAACTTACGTTTAGGTAATATGGGTGATTAAAGCAGTAGATAAGCGATGTGCGGACAGCGATCCGTCTAGGTTCAAAATGAAATATAAAAGAGAAACGGATGTGTGGCAACATGTGTTAATCACAAGGATGATAGAATAAGACCAGGACCTTAGTAGTATACCACCCAAGTTATCGTCAAAACTTAGGATTCGGAAATGTGGGTGATTATAGTAGTCACTATGCGATATACGGACAGCGATCCATATAAGTTTTACATTAAATTTAAAAGAAAAACGGAACAGTATCAACATGACGAATAAATATGGTGATAGAATAGGACCAGAACATTATTATTTTACCACTCAAGTTACCGTCAAATCTCTGGTTTGGGAAATATGGGTGATTAATTAGTCACTATACGATGTACGGACAGCGATCAATCTAAGTTTCACACGAAATATGGAAAAACGGAAGTGGGGCAAAATGACATATACATAGAGTGATAGAGTAAGACCAGGACTTTAGTATTATACCACCAAGTTACCGTCAAAAATTAGGTTTAGGAAATATGGGTGATGAAAGCAGTAGATAAGCGATGTGCGGACAGCGATCCGTCTAACTTTGACATGAAATATAAAAAAACGGATATGTGGCGACATGACGTACACATAGGGTGATAGAATAGGACGAGAAATTTATTATTATACCACTTATGTTACCGTCAAAACTTATTTTTGGGAAATATGGGTGATTAAAGTAGTCACTATGCGATGTACGGACAGCGATCCATCTAGGTTTGACCTGAAATATAAAAGAGAAACGGAATTGTGGCAACATGAGGTATACATAGGGTGATAGAAGAGGACCAGGACTTTAGTATTATACCACTCAAGTTATCGTCAAAAATAAATTTGGGAAATATGGGTGATTAAAGTAGGCACTATGCGATGTACTGACAGCAATTCCTCTAGGCTTGAAACGAAATATGAAAGAGAAACGGAAGTGTTGTAACATGAGGTATACATAGGTTGATAAAATAGGACCAGGACTTTACTATTATACCACTCAAGTTACCGTCAAAACGTAGGTTTGGGAAATATGGGTGATAAAAGTTATCACTATTCGATGTACGGACAGCGATCCATAAAGTTTAACATGAAATATAAAGGGGAAACGGAAGTGGAGCTACATAAGGTATACATAGAGTAATAGAATAGGACGAGAACTTTATTATTATACCACTTATGTTACCGTCAAAACTTATTTTTGGGAAATATGGGTGATTAAATTAGTCACAATGCAATGTACGGACAGCGATCCATGTAGGTTTGACCTGAAATATATAAGAGAAACGGAAGTGTGGCAACATGAGGTATACATAGGGTGATAGAATAGGACCAGGACTTTAGTATTGTAACACTCAAGTTACTGTCAAAACTTAGGTTAGGGAAATATGAGTGATTAAAGTAGTCACTATGCGATGTACTGACAGCGATCCATCTAAGTTTGATATGAAGTATAATACAAAAACGGAAGTTTGGCCACATGGGGTATACATAGGGTGATAGAATAGGACCAGAACTTTAGTATTATACCACTCAAGTTACCGTCAAAACTTAAGTTTGGGAAATATGAGTGATTAAATTAGTCACTATGTGATCTACGGAGAGCGGTCCATCTAAGTTTGACATGAAATATAATATAAAAACGGAAGTGTGGCAACATAAGGTATACATAGGGTGATAGAATAGGACCAGGACTTTAGTATTATACCACTCAAGTTACCCTCAAAACTTAGGTTTGGGAAACATGGGTGATTAAAGTAATAACTATGAGATATACGGACAGCAATCCATCTAAGTTTGACATGAAATTTAATATAAAAACGGAAGTGTGGCAACATAAGGAATACATAGGGTGATAGAATAGGACCAGGACCTTAGTATTATACCACTCAAGTTACCGTCAAAACTTAAGTTTGGGAAATATGGGTGATTAAATTAGTCACTATGTGATGTACGGAGAGCGATCCGTCTAAGTTTGACATGAAATTTAATATAAAAACGGAAGTGTGGCAACATAAGGTATACATAGGGTGATAGAATAGGACCAGGACTTTAGTATTATACCACTCATGTTACCGTCAAAACTTAGGTTTGGGAAATTTGGGTGATTAATTTCTTCTTACCGCAAACGACGCTGATAGTTTTAATAAGTTCATAGATAATTCAACGAATGATTTTTATTTTCTGTAATAAGGGTGTCCCTAAATGTTTTTGACCGTCAGGGTTACTATATTTTATTTCATTTTCAAGAGCCCGTAACGATAAATATCTAGTTTAAATGTAAAACTAACCTTTTTCTTATTTACATATATTGTAAACAAATAAAAAAAAGTTACAATATGGCACTAAGAATATGGTTAAATGGTGATAAAAATCTGGTTGCATCGTCCGTTTTAATACATTTTTGTTAGAGTAAGCTGGCTATAATAATATTTATTTTAACCATAAAGTAGTAAAACTATTGTAATATTTATTCTACTACACAAATTTACAGTATGAGGCCCTGAAAAACACATTTGTTGAATGTTATCAAATAGTTAAATATTTAGTTAATTCCAATTTAATGTGATTGCAGGGCCTGATACGTGTACATTTCTGTATACCTTAGCATGTAGATGATCTTTACAATAAAGCTGGTTAATTGTATAGTTAATTCTGGTTTCGCCAAGAGCCCACACAACCCTTGCCTTATTTGGTGCTCGTAATTATAATAACAAACTGTAAGTTTCACGTTAACCTTCCAACATCAAATAAACGCGAGATACAGTGTCGTAAGCGTTCCGTAGCGGTCGTAAGTGATCGTATTCTTATCGTTACGTTGTAACATCACTCGTAAGTTGATCTCTTGCCAAGTTACGACCGCTGAGGACCACACTACGACGCGACGTCCTCAGATATGGTTTTGGTAGAACATATGTTGACGCTCGTCGTAAATGTCTAGTAGGTGACATTATTTAGAACCAATAAAAGGCTAAACAAAGTTTAGTGATGGTTTTTATTATGTTTCGAGTTTGATTTTTGCAGATTAGTAAAAACAAGATAGGTGATTGTGTTCCTAAACTTTTTCTTCTCCAACTGAAGACGGCAGCGGATTACAGATCCAGAAACGTCGTTAAACGTCGTTTTTCCTAAACAGTGCTAGTAGAAGTTTCAAAAATCTAGGCCTAAATAGAATCATAAAATCACCATCAACAACCATGAATTTCAAAAAAAAATAACGTATTATTACCTACGTACGTTGTATAAATTGAAAACCAAACCATACGTAACAAAGCAATTCCACAACTTTGCAATTCCCCAATTTGTATTATGTTTGCTTTAACTACGTATTACCCTTTACAACTATTGCAGCAAATTTTTGGTTGTTTTACGGTATTGGATTTCAAGGCAAATGAATGGAGTATTATTTTAATTTGAATGCCCTTAGACTGTTGAGGGTACATATAAACAGTAACAGAAACAACGTAATATCTTCAAAACCTCTCTCATGATGAACAATATTTTAATTAATATTATAGCCTGGAAGCCTGTTACAATTATTATTATATAAGGCATATAGTTAAATAATATATTGTGATCTTTTGACAAAGGAATACACACATAACTACAAAAACTATTCAACAGAAGTTTTTATCTGTAAGAAATGATCTCAACTAATTTTTGATTATATTCTAAAATCTGTTCAACACCAAAAGCTTAATTAAAGCCTCCAAATCCAAAATTCAAGCACAGATAATAGCAGAGTAAACTCAGAAACAACATACCCAGTTAGTTGTCTGTGGACTTGGTTGTGTTAGTTGGACACCTGCTGTTTGTCTCTGTCAACTGTAATGTGGTCTACTTCGTGTGTTTAGTTTACTAAGACGCTCAGAACACACTTAGTTTAGAACATGCTATGATGTTTGCTTACTTAACCGTTCACATTTGCTTGGTAAACAGATTATAAATCTTCACATCTCCCTCATGAACATTGTTCTATACTTTCTTTAATTTAAAACATTGTTATCCTTGTAAATGTATGACATATACTATATGTTATACAACATAATCTGATTCCAAGAGCTATACATTGCCTCGTAACATTTTTGGTAAAGTATATTTTAATGTGATTATATAGTCTCAACATTTCGCTAATGTTCACAGCACACACAGATAGGTAAACACTGAGCCAAGCAGTGCTCTAACCGCTTGTGTACATTGTCACAATTTACAACATTTACGAGACATCTTCCTTATGTACTCTACTGTATCACGCTGTTTTCCTTCAACATATATTCAATTATAACAATTTACAAGCTAAAGTTTCATTTAATTCCAATATCGTGCCTTTTTGTCACCTTAATATGAAGGAAGATAATAAAATGAAAATATCCCTATTACTTACTCTAAATTTAATTGAATACGTTAGCGAGATATTAACCTGATTGAATGGAAGTTAGTTTCTTAATAAAATCCTGAAGACATTTTATGGAGGTCTCATACAGAACCCAAATTCTGTTATTAGTTCCTGGTACCTAGCTATAGCTATGACTATTTAATAGTTTTTTATCAAACGGTTGATGTTATAGTAACAGCTTAAGCCTTTCAACCTTTCCCATCCAAAATTTATTTATTCCCACAGGCCTATTGGTACAAAATGAGGTAGCATAATATTGAATAACCGTTATGCAAACAACCAGCAGAAGAACAATGTTTTTTTTATTTTTTGAAGGCGCTATCTCGGTTTTTTATGTTTCCTTGTTTCACATATCTAAATGTCAAGTCCACTGTTATACATTAACTGAAGTACATTTAGTTTTACACCGATTTTTTATATGGATTGTCTAGCTTATTTTTACTTTTTATTTAACGGGCCTTTGCTCTAAATCATATTTTTCTAATTGATGGTTGGGTAACAAATTTATTTGCCGCATTAAAGCTCATAATTGATTGAAATATGCAATTTTTACTTTGGACGTTTAAGGTTCTGTTGTTAAACATAAATTATATTCTCCCGTCTTTATAGCCGTTGGTAGATAGTGTTTCAACGATAAATTAAATGAAATCAGCACAATATATTGCGTTCTTTATTATCAAATGATCACGTTGCTAAGATCTAATTTTATTTGACAGGACCAGCTTCAGGTTTAAATAACCACAAAATACTATCACAATATATAAATAGTGCAATATAGTGCTAAAAGCATTGATTTTGTAATTAACGATTTAGTTGGAACCTTGAGAATGACTTTGTGACCTTCACAAACGCGTGAAGAAGATAATAGTTTGGCTGGTAGCCACCAAGAAGCCTTTCCCAACACTGTCCTAATTAAGTTTGTTGGGCCTTTCCCATTTGTAACCAATGATTTTTAAGTATGTGTTTAGATAATTACCCTACAATGAAGTAGGGACACGGTGAAGTTTACATCACGTTAAAAAATTTAATTACAACAGCATTTAGTACGATGCCAAAATGTTAAAGATAAATAAATACAATTCTTTCTTTCAGTAAATATTATTATCATCCTTCAAATACATTATACATACATATATTATATTCTGTTCTATCTATTATATTTATATTCGAATCAATATGCAAAACAAATAATTTAGTCGTTACGAGAAAACTATCTGAAGATGTGTGAGATTTTTCCTCATTTTTAGTATCCAACGTGGTATTTGTCGATGCTGTTTAGCATTCCATTTTTAGTAAAAAGAATAACTAAATAAACAGTGAAGAGTACCAAACACAGCCTTACAAATAAATAGAACATATGCCGTTGTCAGTGTGTTTTTTAATTGTAACTAACACCCGCAAAGTGTGGTTTGTATAGCAAAACTGTACAATTTAATCAACTCTATGTTACTTAAAAAAATCAAACGCATCAAGTAAATTGAGAATGAAAAGTATATTATTTCTCTATGTTGAATCAAATTCTGAACACATCTTCGGTTGGTTTGCAATAGGGGAAGTACAACCACACAACAGTCAGTGGTTAACCGCAACACCTTGGATTACGTTGTAGCACTGCGTCATCGTTAGTTACACCAAAAATTTACCTCTTCTTAGGCTTTAAGATGTTCATTATTAGTAGTTTAAAGGCAAACAGTTGAAGATAGAGCTTTCAATATTCGGTGTTAATTGATTGTATCGGGTAAAGGTCATCATGCTAAATAAAATATTGTATCACTATTACCATTGCATTCCATCAATGATCCTATTTTGCTCTTTTTGAAAGATAATCGTAGTTTTGAGGTAGTCAGTTACCTCAGTTACATCTTTAGGCTAATACAAATATGTTTTCTCAGAATTAGAGGTAGTCGATATTTTGACAAAATCGTACACCCAAAATATACAAAATCTTAATTGGGTTTTGAAATCATTTTATGCTAATCTGATTTTAATTATTAATTAATTCTAAACTGGAACATAATCGGATCATTGATGGAATACAAGTCAATAATAAACCATGTTATGTTCTATGCAAATCCCTTTAGAAAATAATATTTTGTTTTTACTTTTTTGCTTTCTTTTTTGCGTCCGTGGCATATATGAGTTTTTACATGCTATGTCATAAAGTGTGACTACCACCACTTTGATAATTAATTATTGTATAAGAAAGAAGAATAAGCCAAAGAGAAAACCGAGCAGGCGGGATTAGTAATTTAGGGAAAACAAACATAACCTTCGGCAAAAACAAGTAACTTCTAAGATACAAAGACTGAACAGCAGAGTGACATTGAGAACGTAAACAACACTTTGGGTATCCTTCTGTCGGTCATAGGTTATTTCGAGAAGTCAACCAAATTTAATACGTTGTCTGGGACGATGGACAATGTCTGTGATTACTCAATTAAGGTTCTTAATAAATTTAACATTAAAATTTCACGTAAAAAAGTTGACTTTATGACAATTTTGAGTTTACGTTAAATTAGTTTCATCAAAATGTAGATGAGTTTCTCACAGGAAAAATATTAAAATGCGCAATTTGCTTATGGGCCTCGTAGTTTTTCTTAAAATTGTAAAGTGGATAAATAAATAAATAACGTCTTTATTTGAAGCCCTTGTCAGCAGCATGCTGTTTTTCACAATAACTCAGGTCAATACAAAATATGGTCTGCAGATAAAATATACATGTAGAACCAAGTCTTTCCAAAATAAACACAAGGAAAAAATAATTAAAACTATGCTCTTTTTTACAAAGATATAACATTAAAAGCATGTTTTTTGAAAGAAGATACACCGGCCGGACCATGTCCCATCACGGATTTCAGATCATTGTAGACCTTTGGGGCGAAGTATTCAAACTTCTTTGAGGATAAGAAGCCTCAAAAGGCGATTGGCTTTGTTTATAACGCGTAACATCATTTAATGATTTTTAATCCCCTTTTATCCGTTGTATCCCATAAGTTAAAATACTAGATAACTTTTTTATGCGATCAAAAAACAATATGACAAGGGTATTTCAAATAAATATTTTCTCAAAATTTCTAGAGTTGAATAAATTTAAACTTTGTTTATTTTTTAACCATTTGTTAACCTCCGTGATTCAATATTTTGTCGTGAAGGAGAACTGTGAAGAAGGAAAGTTAGGATGAGAACTCCAAGACAATATCGTGTCGACTGACGCATCAGCGTGGCGTAGTACAGTCTCCTCTCCTGGGGAGGAATACAACGAATGTGTGATCCTTCTGCACACGAGGACATCCGTTGTCTTCCAGATGGATGTCCTCGAAGGTTATGTTTGTTTTATTTAAAAACCTTTTATAGTGTTTTGGTATGGTGGTTTGGTACTATGGTTTATTTATTTTATTCCATATAATATTACATTGAAACGCTTTAAATATCATAGGTACGATTCCTAACTAACGTAAATATTATGTATAAAATTGGTAATGACATAAAATAATATAACATCTATACTATCTCTCCATCCAAGTTCGTCGTCATAATTTTCTCTCGTAATGGTTATATACTGAAGGAATTGACATAAAATTAAGCTATTGCCTAATTTATCTTTATACAATAATTTTTTAACTTACAGTAAGATTTTTAGGATTATTGATGGTTTTACTTTTAATTTCAATAATATCCAATTCGATTAATATCGGATCCAATGTAATCAATAAAAGAAATTTACATGAAAAATTTTCTTGGGAGAGCTTTATTTCATTAATTTTGAACCGTTCTGTTAAAGGTAACCAGGAATGTTTGTTTACTCATCATAGTAATCAATCATAGTGATTAAAAGCTTAGTGATTAACTATTATGTATGATATTGCAAGATAATTCTGACTGATGTGTAATGCATATCTTGGGTTTCACCAAATTTGATTGAAAACTTCCCCGATCAAAATTTTGTTCACTAAACCAATAAAGTCTGTAATTTCATGTATTTTTATTTTTAATCATAATATTTGCGGGCTTTAACTCAAACATAACAATCTTTTTGTGGACATGGCGATATAAACTTCATTAATGTAAAAGTGAAAACCTCTACGCTGATAACAAACGCAATTAAAATCCCGGCTTTATCGAGCGACCGCAGTCCCACAGTCGCAATCAGTGATAACAGCCTGGGGAAGTAATCAGTGACGTCACGGGAGCCGGATGTTGTGGCGGAAACGGAAATAAGAACATTGTGTTCTGCTTGTGTTTAACTTCCTCAATATCCGGTCAGCTTGGAACTTTGTCTTGTTATTTTTTTGTAAATATAAAAGTATAAAAATTTATGACTTTTTTATCGGTATTAAATGTACCAACCGCTTATTTATGTAGTTAGGCTTTATAGAATGCTACGATTTTGGGATGGCAACATAAACAAAGCCATTCCAAATAGGGTTATGTTACATCTAAAAAAATACTTGCAACAATTAAATTTGGCTTGAAAATTAAATAGTCCAGTATTTTGAAATATTAGTCTATGTCAACTAGTTGCTGAGATAAATGATAATTTCGTTTCGCGGTAAAGGCAGTACGTTGTCCTATGTTATTTTTATGGCAAATATTCAAAAACCAATATCTCCGTTAATTACTAACCGATTTTGATAAAATTGTGCATGTATTTATGAGATTATTAATTGTTTATTTGTTTTATTTTATTATATAGGTCTTAAATGACATTAAGCGAGAAAGAGTGTGTCAGTATCCTTGTGCAGTTTATTCTTATTAACAACATCATTTTTGATTGAGAATAGCTTTTTGTTTTTATTATCTTTGCAATTTGTTAATATATTTGTAATGACAGCTGTAAAAAAGCAAAATAAATTGGACAATATACGGTATTAGACATTGCATAGTGAGTATTATCCACCAGCAAGTCGACATATTTTCGAAAGAGCCAAAAAATTATGTTCTCCGATTAAAGAATATTGTTATATACTAGATACCACATCGTTATACTCAAAGTTTCAAATCAAGAATTTTCTGCCAAGTCAGTCTAAACAGAGAGTAATAATGATTTTATTTAAGTATTAAGTTTATTGAATCCCTACAAAAACACAAGATAAATTGTTTTCAACCGTGCAATCACAAACAGGCAAACGTGAGATGTAACTCAATTGAAAAATGACTGATGCTGCAAAATCATCTTCCACACAAATGGAGGGAACACGAGGAAACGCCATTAAACAATAATAACAATGGTTTTATGTTCGGCTTCAACATGGAAACAAATTGAGCCATTCGTATTCCGTTCGCAGCTCTGTAATTTGCTTTCCTCCGCGTGTTGAACAAAACAATGCCACCACTAAACACGTCGTGTTCGTTGTGATGGAAATGCAATCGCTGAAGTAGTTAGATTGTGGAAACAATTATTGTTTTAAACGAATTTATAAAACAATTTGAAACAGGTGTCTTAATGGGTTTTATATGAGATTTCAATGTATTTTTTAATATCTTAGAGGGCATTCTACAATACAGATTTATGTGGAAAATAAATGTGTACAGACGAAAATAAAACCTCATCATATATTTTAATATTAGTGCAGTAAAATAAGGCAAAAACACCCATTAGATCGGCAACTCATGTACATCCACGAAAACTTTATCAGAGCTTCTTTTGAGCACAATAATTAAAGATCCGATGAGTCCCCAAGATATAACGTTGTTTTACACTAAATGAAATCACGTTATTTTGGCTCATAATTAAATATAAAACCCCAATTTTACTCTACTTTATAGGATAGCACGTATTACTGTTCTGACTATTAAAAAAACTGTTTAAAAAATAAATGTGGCCATCAAGAAAAGAGTTGTTTTTCTAGTGCCTTGTAATACTGAAAAGTCGATAAAGTAATAAAAGTAAGTATAATAAAATTTGATATGATTCATGTGTGGAAAATTTAAACCGTTAAATTTTGTATTCGAGGAATTTATTCTTGAGTTCTGGAACGGAATGGATATTTCTTAGCTTAATTTTCACAATTTTTTCAGTTTTGAAAACCTAAGATAAGGTCTTCTATTAGGTTTGCTGAATAACCTAGTGTTAAGGACTAGCATAAAGTTTTGATTATTTTTCAAACATTTGTATTTCAACCGATCATACAAAAACAGTATAACAATCTTTCATGATAGTAATCTCTGACTTTCAAAAGACATAAAACTAATCATTTAACCCCTGAGTCAACTCGAGAAGTGTTTATTAAGGGAGCTAAAGCTAGAAACTTCAGAGATCAAATGAAGAACAAAGTTGGATCTCTGTTTAAATTGTTTCCTTTCAGCAATCCGATTGGATTGCGACTGTTAAGCCAATTATAAGCATTGATGCTTCTAATTGTATACTCTATTATCTGTTTAATCTATTGAAGTTCAAGTAAGATAAATTCAATTAGCGATATCCAGCATAGTTGGAATGTGTCAGGGATTATTTATATAACTATGTGAAATCATATAAAATGGTTTTACATCTGCTGAAGGAAATTCCATAAAATAACTCATGTCTTCCAAAGAAGCTTGAACGAAATTAAAAGAATACGTTAAAAGATTTAGAAACGAATCAAAATCACAATGTTACAACCAATTTAATTTTTCACTATAAAAACAAGTCATCTCACATTATTTTCTTTGTTAGAATCCATGATAATGGCCCCTAAGCTGCAATTTATATGTAAGACTATACTACTTACGTCAAAACAGCTCAAAATAATATTCTTGCGAAATCAGGACATATGTTTCGGGGTTAATACCCCATCTCCAGCTTGTCAAAAATATGAAGTCTTCCCCTAATATTTTATGGTTGTCATTAATTAAAACAACACGTACAGAACATCTTTACATACACTATACAACGAATAGACACTACATACGAAAAACAAAAATAATTAATTCAATTAATTAGGTGTCAAGGCTGTTTCAAAATTAAAAATAATTAGACAGGCCTGTCAGCATTATTTCCTTTTCCCTGCGTTTCCACTGCTGGAACCAACAGAAGCGACCTCTCGTTTCTTACCCACAATCCCGGGAAGGCTCTAGTGGCCTGGTTTTGGTGTGTTAATTGCTTTGTTTTGCATAAACCCACCATCAGCCGATTGTGCCTGTGACACCACCGCAGGCTCTGCCACTGTATAAATTTTAGGACACTTCTGAGAATGCGTTTATCACCCTAAACTGAATAACAAGCTATGAAATACAGTTTTTTTAACGCAACCTAAATTTTATTTTATCAGTGAAGGTTTATACCAACCAATATTCCCGGATTTGACCCCACTAGTTAATTCTCTTTGGGGATACAGGATAAGTAAGGCCTAAGAAAACAATCCACAGGTTATTTAGCAGCTCAAAACAAATATAGCAAATTTAATACAAGAAATTGAATGATACTTTGAAAAACGTCTTCAGGATCTTGATGGAGAAAGCACAACTTTGTATAGATGTTAATGGCGGATTGTTTGAAAACCTAATGTAAGCTAAATGTGATCAAACTTAAAAAAACACGTTGTACAGGGTGTTTTTTTTTAACGCAACCCATTTTTAAAATTGAATAATTCATATATAAATATGAAATAAGTGTTGTTTTATGGTTCTTTCCGTTCTATACAATCTATTATTTAAGTTTGATAACATTTAGTTCACCTTATATGCTCAAAAAATCCGCCAGAGGCATTTGTTTGAAGTTATGCTCTCTCCATCAAATTCCCGAACACGGGTTGCTAGGTACCTGTTTGAATTTCTTGCATTACATTTGTTTTGTTTGTTTTGAGGTACTGAATATTATGTGACTTTTTTCAGGCCTTACTTTGTATGTATCCCCAAAGAACATAATAATATAGTGGGGTCAAATCCAGGGATCTTGGGGGGAAATAATCCTCCACCGATAAAATGAAGTTTTGCTGGGTTGCGTTTTTAATGTGTGTGCCAAAAAAGCACGCACTTTTTGGCTCGCGTAAAATGGTCCGATCTGAATGAAATTTGCCACAGACATGTAAAGAGGCAATTATTCTACGAAAACAATTCAAAAGCTATTCAGTACCTCAAAACAAACATAACAAATTTAATGCAAGAAATTTAAAGAGGCACATGGCATCACAAATTCATATTCGGGGATTTGATTGAAAGAGCATAACTTCATACAAATGCCAATGGTGGACTGTTTGAGCACATAATGTGAACTAAATGTGTTCAAACTTAAATAATAGGTTGTATAAAATGTAAAGATTAATAAAACAATACTCATTACGCATTCATATGGGCATTATTAAATTAAAAAAAAAAACACCCTGTATAACATGTAAACATAAACAAAACAATACTCATTTAATCTACATATGTGCATTATTTAGTCTTAAACATAATATAACTCCTTGATTAGCAAGATACGTGTTGTTTTATATCCAGTATTAAACATTATGGGTTGTGTTTTAAAAAATATCCTGTATATTTCATATAGGTTAATATCGAAAGATGCAATTTTTTTAGGAGAGTTTCATTGTAATTTAGCTTTGAACTAATCACGTAAATTAAATTAAATAACTTATTTATTTTACCTAATTAGTATTCTTCTAATTAGTTTGTTATTATACAATAACTTGAGTAGTACTCTCAACAACTTCTCTATTAATTGCCAACAAGTAGAAATATTGAATATGCTTTCCTTATTGGTCATGCAGAATGAACTACTGTATTATAGCCGCGTTCGTTGTTTTTTAGACCATGATAGTTAAGATATTATACTATCCAGGGGGTTCAAAAAATGTGGGGCAATAATTTACGTAGTGATTCCTTGGGTGAAAATAATCAAAAAAGTTCATATAAACATAGGTCCTAAAGTGCTTTGTTTTCCGTCTGTGTGTCTGTTTATGATATTTACATATTTAATCATATCTCATGAACCACTTAACGTACAAACGTCAAACTTGGTATATGGATAACGACTATTAAGGACTATTTTCGTAAGAAGTACCAAATTTCTACTTTGTACCATCTCATATGGCGACCACTTTTTTTTCAAAGCTAAATATCTTAAAAACCGTAAATTTTAGAAAAAATATTCAAAAGACAAAAAAGTTGAAGAATTTAATTCAATGAATGCTGATATTAATTATGATAATCGGACTACTAATAGGGGATAAAGTTTAACTTTTCTGCATAAAACATGTTTCCTTTGAACATTCTGTCTGAAAATTGCATGTTTTTATTCGGATAATTTTAAATTTCCCCACTATTAGTCGTTCTATTGTTATAGTCTTAATATCTTCATTAATAAGATTAAATTTCGCATCTTTTTTGTATCTTGTATAATTTTTCTAAAATTTACGGCTTTTAAGATATTTAGCTTTGAAAACAAAAAACAGTAGCCATTTTGAAATGGTACAAAGTAGAAATTTGGTACTTCTTACGAAAATAGGTTTAAGAGCTGTTATCCATATACCAAGTTTGAAGTTTATGCGTTAAGTGGTTCGTGAGATATGATTAAATATGTAAAAGTCATAAACAGACGCACAGACGGAAAACGAAGCACTTTAGGACCTATGTTAATATAAACTTTTTTGCTTATTTTGACCCAAGGAATCACTACGTTAATTATTGCCCCACATTTAATGAACACCCTGTATACATGTGCATTATTGAATCTTGAACATGGATTGCGTTTAAAAAAATAACCATTTATATTTCATATAGGTTAAGGTCGAAAGATACAATTTTTATGAGAGTTTCATTGTAATTTTGCTTCGAACTGATAATGTCAATTAAATAACCTATTAGTATTCTTCTAATTATTTTATTATTTCATAAATAACTTAAGTAGTATTCTCAACTACTTTTCTATTAATTGCCAACAAATAAAACGATTGATCATTTTTTCCTATTAGGTTAGCATGAACTATTTTCGCCTTTTGTTGTTTCTTTCAGATCATTGTATTGAACAACAAAACTCTTTGTTCAAGCTGTTCAAGCTCGTTGTTTGTTTAGACCATGTTAGTAAATATAGTAGGGCCACTGCTTAATTGATGGGTAATAATCAACTACAGATGGAAGTAATATTAACTAAATGAACCCCACAAAGGTTGATGGCCATCTAATTCTAGTCTCTTTAATTTTACAGGTAATCAAACTAACCCATTACTTTGTAATACCTTAGTTAGACTGTTTAAAAGTTAAGTTAACTATAAGCCAAGGCAGAAGTTGAATGGCAGATCTGTGTTGTACTCAAATTATTCAGAGTGTCTAATGTCATCCCTTCGGTCAACCTCAGAATGAGCCAAGCCATGCATATTATATGTAATCATCCGCTCCTAGGCATCTGATTTGTTGATATATTTATGTTCTGTTGAATCATTTCGATTTTTAGTTTAGATACTTTTAAACAAATACAATGTTTTGGTGATTGTTAATAATAATTTAGTTTTCGTTACTTTGATAATTAAAAACAAAACACGTTAACATTATTAACAGGTTAAAACAGGAAATTCTATGCGAGAAAGGTTTATTAATTGGATTAATTTTAAGTCCATAGATTAATTTTAAAAATGAAATTAAAATTGATTCAAATGTTATTCTTGTAGTTAAATCGGTGTCTCATATGATGTTTTCAGACAGTTAGATAATACTGGATGTCTTAAGATGACCTTCCACGATTACAACTAAATATAAAAAAATCAAAGTTTCTCTGCCCTTTATCTGAAACACGGCAAGTTGCATGATAGAGTCTGAAATTTTACGACAGGAAACGAATAGATTGCATGACAACCATCATTGATGTAAGAAAGGTACAAAAAATCCACCTGACTGAATAATTTTATCACTATTTTGCTCGTAATAATATTCTAGTCTTCGCTAACCCTTAATCATTATCATTCTTAATCATTCCTTAATCATTCTTAATAAGAATGATTTACCTTATTATTCTTAATAATGATAAGTATGCCTCAATTAATACAAAACAACTAAGCAAACAAAGTCAGTTTCGTTTAACAGTACAAGGAATTTTACAACGACCATAAACTCAAAAACAATTATTGAAAATGATTGGATTTTATGGCAAATAGTTAAGCGCAAAAACCTTTCAAATTCTCTTGCCATTGAAGGTGTACACTTTGCATGCGTAGGTTATAATTCCAGACACCATGTAAAATACCCGGGTTGAACATCAAACCAAATATCCCTTCCATGTATCCGTTTGGAAGTTTTACTCCGTTTATTTTCAACCCTCAAAACATATGTCCGCACATTTCAGTACATTAAATTCTATACTTTTTAAGCAGGATACAATTAATAGTCCATACATTTTTATAGATTCATATGATAATAAAACCAATGGGATAAATCAAACTCACTGAGTAGGTAATGTAATTGAACTAATTATATTTCCTGGTTAAAATTTGATTACACATATACTCTACAAAATAATTGTTTAATAGTTATATAGGGAACAAACATCAAGTATGATATTTTAAGCTACAACATTTTCTCCACTGATGTGTTGGGGATAGTTTATCATGTGCGGGGAATGAACACTTCCCAACTAACTAAGTATTTTGACTATTTCATTACTCCCTGAACACAATATTGTGCAGCAAGGGAATGCCAGAAGTGTAACCAAAACTAAAGTTTTCATTTGGTAAGGTAATGGTACATAACGTTCCATAAGGTTTATGGGTTATCTACTTACCTTTTATAACAGAATTAAATCATTAAAGTATTTAAATACGTAAAGTATTAAATAATTAAAGTATTTAGTGAGTAGTTGGCACAGTTGGTAGCGCACTCGGCCCCAGTTCTGAGGCGGCAGCGTAGCAGGATCGAGACCCGATGATGAAGCAATATTGTTCATCCTTGTATTGTACCGGCTCACTCCTTGCTTTTCTAGATAACTTCTACGCACAGGCCTGAAGCCCATGTGGGTGGGGGGCAATTGCAAGGTAAAAAGAGGCCGCCACCCTCTCAAAAAATATTTACCTGAACAGAATGAAAATACATACAAAGAAATAATTTTTGAAATGTTACCCGAATATACTTAACCGATGTATTTCATCCTCATCACCCTGTATCCAAAATAAAATGAAGAGAATACTTTCTCATTTGTGAAGAGGTATTTTTAAACATTCTTGAACAGTTTTTTGTTCAATAACTAAGAAAAATTAACAAATAAGAGTAGTACCAATCCATTTCTGACGGTTGTTTCATAAACTATTTTCAAAAAGCCAAAATAATTTCAAAGTGAAATAAAAATTCAAAAGTGAATTTGTATATCTGATGCTTGTTGAGGCCAGTTGAGCCTCACCCATTAGTATTCCAGCCCTCAGTAGCTAGGGCAATTCAACCCAGCCGTTTTTCCATGTTTGGACGATAACGCATATTGTATAATCACATTTACTGGGTTATCTGTACACGTATTACGAATCAAATGAGAAAAGGTCTAGCAAAAATAAAACTCTATCTTTTAATATACTTATTTATTTTATATAAACAGGGAATGTACAATCTGAACATATAGAAATGTACCTTGTAACCCTATACTATTGAGATAAACATTTCGATCTATATTGATACACAAAGTTTATTCACAGTCGATATGAAATTATGATATTTTTTTCAGATTTGATAAGGTTCAGTAATACATTACTTCCAGTATAAGCTCTAGATATTAGTCTTCCTTGTGATTGTTAAAGAAGATATGGTTTGTTATAGCATCTTGAGAGTCTGATAAGGTTTCTCGTAAACATTTTATGTACACGTTTACAGCTTAGAGTAAACTGATTTCAGTCATTCTACTTTTTAAATAAGCCCAGCGAATACTCAAAGGATTACCAGTTTATTGATCTATATTGATACTTGCTTTAGTTATGAAGCAGGAGTTTGTTTGAGTTGTTGGATAGTGTAGCGAATTATAAGCCAACGAAGCTAAATAACAATAAATGGTAACATAAATTAGAACAGCTTGCCACAGAACAAACTGACTATAACTAACATAAAATCTATCAGCGAACCAAACAATCTCAGTCGGGATTGGTCATAAATAGGTATAATCAAATGACACGGCCCATCCAGTCCATATGATTAGAGTTAATGCTAACATTGTACTCTGGGACGGCCTTAGCCAGGTCATTTAACGCGACCTATATCTTACATTGCACACAGAGTCACAGTCTTAGGTTCAGACTAGAATTGGTTGAAAGCTAGAAACTAAGGCTACCTACAATATATACATTTTAAATTAAGAAAAATCTAATTTTCGGAAAAATAGTGTGACAAGGACTCACATCAAGATGGGTAGAAAAAATAGATGGTCCCGTAACTTATGTTTGTTCTTATGACGTATTCACGTCTACTTCCAGCTGTGAATTCTGAACTAAAATACAATTGAAGGAAAATAAATTTGATGGCGTATTTACGTCTACATCAGCTGGTCAGTGATGACGGGTTAAAATGGAACCACCTGGTTTTATTCTATTCATCTTGGACTCACATTACATTCTTTAGTTTTATAATTTTTTTCTTGTCTGTTTAATCCTTCCGTCCTTGCTTACGTAATGTGTAAGGAGTACTTGGATTGTGTGATAATACACAGATCATCTGCTCCGATTCGATGTGAACATTATTGATGAAAATAAAGAAAGCAAACTGATTGGTGTCTCCCCTAATTACGTTTGCACGATATGGGACTACGCATGATTTACTATAAAGTAAATAATTAGGAAGGACGAATTTAAAATAAATTAAATGTATTGTATTATAATAAATTACGTTATGAAAAACTGATTTAAAAGGTACTAGGGGCCATTTCGATGATTAAAAGATTTTGTTTTTTGCATTTCCTCATCAAACAGAGATTTATTTGACTTTCAATCAACTTTTAAAGGAATTAATTCGTAAGAAAACTAAATTGCAAATTTATTTTTTTATTCGTACTTTTTTAGATTTTAAGCTAATTTTTTTGGTAAAGTTTCAAATATTATACACGCATTTTTTGCAGTTAAAGCAAATAGCTTTTAATAACTAAAGATTTACACTTCAAATTAAATAAGAAAAGGTATATCTACATGTACATGTTAATTTTTAGATTATCTATCCTTTTAGAGAGCAAAGAGAATACTCCATTCTATTTTGAGATTGATCTTTCAAAATGGTTTATAATCTACACATCATATTTAGGTTTATATATATAAACTCATACATTATTTCTGTACAATTATGTTCAAAGTCTCATACAAGATTCTAAACTATATTGAACCTAAAACCAGAAGATCAAACCCTTTCAAATAATTTTTAGACCAATGTTCTTAAAACCTATTTTCTCCTAATCTACTCTAGTGATAAAACCTTTCTTTACACAAATGTACATCCTATCAACAGCATCAAAATGTAAAAATATTAGTATACTGTTATATATTGGGTTATGTAAAATTTTATTTTATGTATTGTCTATTTTCCAGGATGAATTTTCTCAAGGAACTGTAAAACTCTAGAAAACTCTATCAGAACGTGGATTTGTCAAAAGAACAAATTTGTCATATTCATTTTACTATTTCTTCTATTATAACTTGCTCGTGGTTACAAAAATTCAACTTAACCAACTAGAATAGCTCTTTTCTCTCTAGTATGAAAATATTTCCTAAACCTATCAACGAGGTGAGTGATTGTTCACACCCTCTGCTATACATCATAATATGAGCTTCTGTTACTTCTCACTTGAGGAATAACCAGCTCTTGTTGTTTCTTCTCAACAAAATCCTCTTCCTCATCGTCATCGGCGAACTTGATATCGTCTACGTCTTCGCTGTCCAAGAGGTCATAATACTCCCCACTGTCACTCGGAGACTTCTCTACCCCAGTTTCCTTCTCCTTCACTCTGTAGGCACGGTGGACCTTCGCAGGGGAGACAGGCACTAGTTTCTCCACAAGCCTGAGTTTCACCTCCTCCAAACCCTCAGTAGACTTGGCCTTCAGACTACAACAGTCCTGAAAGCTTCGCTCACTCTTGGCGTCTCTGTCGTCCACATTCACCGGAGTCGCCGACCCAGAGTCTTCCCTCTCCCCGAACTCTGTCGTCTCTTTAGAGTCTTCTGCTAGATACTCCTTCACCGTTCTCTCACTGAGCTTGCTGAGGTCCTTCATCTCTGTGTCCTCGGAGTCGGAAGCTCCTATAAATAAATAAATAAATAAATAAATAAATAAATAAATAAATAAATAAATAAATAAATAAATAAATAATGTCTTTATTGAGCAAGCGTTCATCAAAGTATAATCTTTGTTTTTCATGACAACTCTTGTCAAGCAAAATGTAAGAAATACATGAGTAATCTTAACTAAAATACATACATAATCAAATAAACAGTTCTTTTACAGTTTTCTTGAAATTAAAATGGCTTAAGCTTTTTACAGTAAGTGGCAAAGCGTTATATTTTTTGGGGGCAAAATATCTGAACCCTTTTTTTCCTGTTTCCAATTTTGTCTTTGGCAGGTGCAACAGGCCCTCCTGTCGAGTACTGCTTACACTTACTTCACCTCTAAACACCAGCTTTCTCCTAAGGTATTCAGGTTTACCAGTTTGAAGAATTTTATGAGTTAGATTGATGGTCTGTAATACGGAGGTATCCATGATTGATAGAAACTTAGCATTCAATCGGTATTCGCTTATGTGATCGAATTTTTTAAGATTGTACACAAATCTTAGAGCTCTGTTCTGCAACCAGGCAAGAATGATCTATCAGTCTGTCTATCTCTGACCTAATCTATCTCTGAATGATCTATCTGTCTCTGACCTAATCTATCTCTGAATGATCTATCTACCTCTGACCTAATCTATCTCTGAATGATCTATCTATCTCTGACCTAATCTATCTCTGAATGATCTATCTATCTCTGACCTAATCTATCTCTGAATGATCTATCAGTCTGTCTATCTCTGACCTAATCTATCTCTGAATGATCTATCATTCTGTCTATCTCTGACCTAATCTATCTCTGAATGATCTATCTGTCTCTGACCTAATCTATCTCTGAATGATCTATCTACCTCTGACCTAATCTATCTCTGAATGATCTATCTATCTCTGACCTAATCTATCTCTGAATGATCTATCTATCTCTGACCTAATCTATCTCTGAATGATCTATCAGTCTGTCTATCTCTGACCTAATCTATCTCTGAATGATCTATCATTCTGTCTATCTCTGACCTAATCTATCTCTGAATGATCTATCTCTGAATGATCTATCTCTGAATGATCTATCTATCTCTGACCTATTAGCTCGTCGTCGTCGTCGTCCCACTGGCCGGGCGCGAACGGCGGGATCCACAGACAGAAGGCGGGGTCCATGCCCAGGAAGGAGCCGGGGACTGCGCTCGCGTTGGAGACGTTGTAGTCGTAGTAATCCATCTCCATCTCGCCTGCGAGGCTGAACTCAGAGCCTGCCAGGAGACGTTCGCGGTTTCTTTTCTCCTTGGTTTCTTTCGGGTTGCTCCTGAGGCTGGACGCTGGGGAGGATAAGGCCTGCAACATGATTGGAAGAGTTATTGTTTGGTTTGTAGTGGACTATTTCCTCAATTTGTGTTTCCAGTTTATTGATACTTATGCGAAAGTGTGTTCGTTTTAAATCTGAAGGGAGAGATTCAATCAATGGAGAGATTAAGGCAATATGACGAGACAATCTTTTAAAAACTGTAAAGGGATTTTTCATTCCCACTAACTATGAACGAATCGATGAGCTAGAAAGCCTAGAGTATATATTATATGCGTGTATCTCCTTCTTATTAACCAATAAGTAGGGGGTTTCTTTCACAGTCAAAACTCAGGCAAACCCGACTGTCAAAACACTTGTTGTCATCAAAATTATTTTATGTAGATTTACCAGCTCAGATTTTTAAGAATTGACTCTTCAGTGTAGTAAAGGACTGAAGTTTTTGAACAGTAATCCGTCAACATTAGATCAAACATACTTCTCTTTGTTTACAGCTAGACGTTTGAACTCGGCTTGAAATAGTTTTAAATGTTCACCAAAGATTACATCGCTACTAAAATATCAGACAAAGGTGGTATGTACAAGTACACGGAAGCTTAAATCTTCTTCCAAAGATGCAGCTATAAATTTAATGTTACATTTAGAATATAATAACATGGCCCAGTCAGCACACAGTACACATGCTAATTTTATAATTGGACTTATGAACGGTCTAGGCCACGTGATATAACACGGCCTGTACGCCACTCACGTTGGTGAGGGAGGAGGACACGGAGGAGCTGCCGCTGGGACGACCGAGGCCGTTGCTGCAGCGTCTCCCCGGGGGCGGCGGCGACACGGTCTGCTGGCTGTCCTCCTCGGGGCTCTCAGGCTTCTCCGCCACCGGGCTGACCGGCGACTTGAACCTGGGGGCAGGAGAGTATAGTGTGAGTCACACTATGTGGCCCAGGTCTACGTAATCACATGTTACATCGGCGGCGACACGGTCTGCTGGCTGTCCTCCTCGGGGCTCTCAGGCTTCTCCGCCACCGGGCTGACCGGCGACTTGAACCTGGGGACAGGAGAGTACAGTGTGAGTCACACTATGTGGCCCAGGTCTACGTAATCACATGTTACATTGGCGGCGACACGGTCTGCTGGCTGTCCTCCTCGGGGCTCTCAGGCTTCTCCGCCACCGGGCTGACCGGCGACTTGAACCTGGGGACAGGAGAGTACAGTGTGAGTCACACTATGTGGCCCAGGTTTACGTAATCACATGTTACATTGGCGGCGACACGGTCTGCTGGCTGTCCTCCTCGGGGCTCTCAGGCTTCTCCGCCACCGGGCTGACCGGCGACTTGAACCTGGGGACAGGAGAGTACAGTGTGAGTCACACTATGTGGCCCAGGTCTACGTAATCACATGTTACATTGGCGGCGACACGGTCTGCTGGCTGTCCTCCTCGGGGCTCTCAGGCTTCTCCGCCACCGGGCTGACCGGCGACTTGAACCTGGGGACAGGAGAGTACAGTGTGAGTCACACTATGTGGCCCAGGTTTACGTAATCACATGTTACATTGGCGGCGACACGGTCTGCTGGCTGTCCTCCTCGGGGCTCTCAGGCTTCTCCGCCACCGGGCTGACCGGCGACTTGAACCTGGGGACAGGAGAGTATAGTGTGAGTCACACTATGTGGCCCAGGTCTACGTAATCACATGTTACATCGGCGGCGACACGGTCTGCTGGCTGTCCTCCTCGGGGCTCTCAGGCTTCTCCGCCACTGGGCTGACCGGCGACTTGAACCTGGGGGCAGGAGAGTATAGTGTGAGTCACACTATGTGGCCCAGGTCTACGTAATCACATGTTACATTGGCGGCGACACGGTCTGCTGGCTGTCCTCCTCGGGGCTCTCAGGCTTCTCCGCCACCGGGCTGACCGGCGACTTGAACCTGGGGACAGGAGAGTACAGTGTGAGTCACACTATGTGGCCCAGGTCTACGTAATCACATGTTACATTGGCGGCGACACGGTCTGCTGGCTGTCCTCCTCGGGGCTCTCAGGCTTCTCCGCCACCGGGCTGACCGGCGACTTGAACCTGGGGACAGGAGAGTACAGTGTGAGTCACACTATGTGGCCCAGGTTTACGTAATCACATGTTACATTGGCGGCGACACGGTCTGCTGGCTGTCCTCCTCGGGGCTCTCAGGCTTCTCCGCCACCGGGCTGACCGGCGACTTGAACCTGGGGGCAGGAGAGTATAGTGTGAGTCACACTATGTGGCTCAGGTCTACGTAATCACATGTTACATTGGTGGCGACACGGTCTGCTGGCTGTCCTCCTCGGGGCTCTCAGGCTTCTCCGCCACCGGGCTGACCGGCGACTTGAACCTGGGGACAGGAGAGTACAGTGTGAGTCACACTATGTGGCCCAGGTTTACGTAATCACATGTTACATTGGCGGCGACACGGTCTGCTGGCTGTCCTCCTCGGGGCTCTCAGGCTTCTCCGCCACCGGGCTGACCGGCGACTTGAACCTTGGGGCAGGAGAGTATAGTGTGAGTCACACTACGTGGCCCAGGTCTACGTAATCACATGTTACATCGGCGGCGACACGGTCTGCTGGCTGTCCTCCTCGGGGCTCTCAGGCTTCTCCGCCACCGGGCTGACCGGCGACTTGAACCTGGGGGCAGGAGAGTATAGTGTGAGTCACACTACGTGGCCCAGGTCTACGTAATCACATGTTACATCGGCGGCGACACGGTCTGCTGGCTGTCCTCCTCGGGGCTCTCAGGCTTCTCCGCCACCGGGCTGACCGGCGACTTGAACCTGGGGACAGGAGAGTGCGAGTATAGTGCAAGTCAAACGACGTGGCCCAGATCTACGTAGTCGTATTTTAAATTGACGCTAGTCTTATGGGCGGATTGGGCCGTGTTATTTGATTCGGTCGATAAACGTTTAGGATACTGAACGATCGTACTCATAATTTAACCTTTTTACAGTTTACTCTTAGTTCTTAAAATGTAATTCATCTTTAAGGAAATTGGTTAGAGAGTTCTTCAGCTGGTAAGTTACTAAGAGTATCAGGTTCTTTCTGGACATGTAAAACACTTGTGATTTAAAATGACCAGCTTTTTAATTATGTTGTAATTTTCATCGGTATATAACTGGGTAGGTCACCTTCAATCTATGTATAATGTAAGTATTGATTAACTCTGGGTACTTTAGACTCGATGAACATTGAAGTTGGAGGTAAAACTAATAAGATGGCTGTTTTGCTTCACTATGGAATCTTATGATGCTTGTACATTTAACAGGATCATAAAAAACCTTAATTATTAAAGACATACATGAGCACAGATTTAAACCTTTTGTAACTAAAACCCCTTTCAGAAATTATCTGGTGAAATTCGTCCTCAAAGCCGATCTGTAACTCAGCCAATTATTATTTTATAACGAATACAAAATATTTAGTCAGTGTTAGCCAAAACACAGGAAAAGAGTTTATGAATATTCATCCAGGAGCCCGAAAAAGATTAGTTTAAGTTGAGTAATCCTTAGTGTATAATGTCAAAGCTCGGGTTTAATAGAACCTGACACGTTTTTGTAATTACATCAGATAAAATAACTAATTCTAGCTTCGTATGTTTTGAAGCTGTCTCTACTGTATTAAAAGACAGCTCACATAGGGCTGGGGGGGTCACATAGGGCTTGTGTAATTTAAATTGCATCTAGATATTCCTCATGTGTAGCGTACTTTTTGTCTGGGACTACATTTTACCGACTACTCAAGCAGTAGGACGTAACCTCACTTTTTGTACGACTTGTGTATCCTGACGGTGTCCGGGCTGTGTCGGCGCTGCTGACGCACGTCTAGCGTGGTCGGCCTCAGCTCGGCGTCAGCACTGGCGTCAGCGACTGACACTCGCGCCTCCCTCTCCTCTTCTCGTGGCGAGCTCTCTCTAAAACCATTACAATCATTATGTATTAGGGATACGGTTTTGAATGTTCATGTGAAACTAATTATTGGGCTTCACTAAATCTCTTGATCGTATATAGAGGGTCATTATTATTTCAAGGAT
Organism: Flexamia atlantica; assembly: GCA_035578135.1. Lineage (NCBI taxonomy): Eukaryota > Metazoa > Arthropoda > Insecta > Hemiptera > Cicadellidae > Flexamia > Flexamia atlantica. The sequence goes on along the minus strand of JAQJVK010000011.1, from coordinate 41,596,392 downwards.
GCCATTAATACCTTTTCTACCACAGTTAAGAGTTTCTCTTAATTCTTGTGAGGTGTGAACAACTAACTATGATGGTTATGGTGTAATTTGTAGTTACTTGAATACAGACAACTTTTATTTCTAATACAGAGCATATAAATCGTACATACCATTTGTAAACTAACATTTTGTTCAATGTTTTCATGTTACATATTGCATAATTGCTTTGTTTATAATTTTCCTAATGGAGTTAAATAAATGTTTGATTATGATTTACAATTTTTTTATTTATCGGTTGCCTTTACATTTCAATTATTTAGCTTAATTGAGAGAACTAAGTAAGAAAATCAAACAAACAGTTTACCAAAACATTCAAACCGTCAAAAACGTCGGTAATGATCTTATCAATTAATGAAATTAAAGTTTAACAATTCACTATTAAAACATGCAACCGAATAGGTGGTAGACTACCTGTGGGACTCGATGGAGGACTCCAGCTCCTGTTCCTCGTCCTCCAGGTCGTGGTCGGGGAGGCGCGTGTGGCGGTGGGGGCGGAACCGCCGCAGGGAGATCACCTCGGAGAGGAGCGTGGAGCTGGAGGTGGCTCGGCTCCTGACTGGCACCAGACTGCCCACCGACTCCCCCACTGTGGCGGGGACATGTGTTTAATAATCGAGGAATGTATAGGTTGTGAAAAACAGGTCCAAGTTTGGGCGTTGGGTTACAAAAGCGGTTTTGACTGGATTTTTTGGTTAGTTATTGTAACCACTCAATAAATATATTAACGAATTATATGTTCCCCAAATTGAAAATTCTGGTTCAAACCTGCCTTGGTAAATACCTAGGCTTCCATATGTTCCTCACGGGGTAGATATTATTAATATTACGACTGTAAATTAAGTGTAACGGGTACAACTTATTAGAGAGAGGGTGATATGGTAGAGGAGTGAATATGAGTACTTCTACAAAGTGATAAGCAGGTCACAGTGAATTGTAATGGGTTGGATATACAAACAAACTCTTGGCTAAGCTGTATTGGCTTCCAAGTATTTTAGCAGACACACTTAACCCTCCGAGGGCCGCCATGTAAGTTGATGGGCAGTCAAGCCACTTGAAGACACTCTGTAAACTACTCTACAGCTAAACTACTAGTGGACACGAGCTGGTCAGCAGTTTTAAAGTTTTTGTTTATTTATTTTTAAAGATCGTCTGCTGGTAAAACGTTTATTAAAATCAGCTGTTCACTTAAATTCCAAGGTTAAATCTTATTGATGAATACGAAACTTCATTTATGTAACTGTTGTCTTACCTCCGTAAATTTTATTTTATGCAAAATGTCACAGTTAACTTATCCCAATCACACATAAGCTTTTGCAAGTGGTTCAGAACAGGAGGTGGATTCTCAATAACTAAAGACGTATTAAATAAGTTTAAAGAATAAAAAAGTGGTCTTAAAAGTTGATCCACAGATGAAACTCATCTGTGATTGAGCTTTAAAGTATTTATGAAGGCCCAATTTGCAATACATCTAATGAATACAGTTAAATATAATTGTGTTTTAATTCAAATTAGATACGTTCAAACTCCTGAATTCTCAAAACGACCATCCAACTCTATTAACCGCTGTAATTAATCATGGAAATTACCATGTTCTGCCATATAATCATTCCATAAACCAATGGTTTTGAAATAATATTATAGAATAAAATGTATTGTTATTTTGTCAAAAAAACATTTAAAACATATTTAATTAAACCTCATTTTATAAAGCGCTTTCAAATTAAACATAGCTTTTCTAATCGTACTACGACACAGACAGCGTTATCTACCGTACTCACACGAGACGGCGAGTGACTCCAGGTCGTCGTGCGCTGTCAGCTGGTACTTGCGGTAGCGATGCATGTACTGGGCGCCCAGGCAGGTGCTGGTCAGCAGAACCACTACCAGCAGCAGTATCACAGCGATGTGGACCAGCGCCAGTCGCTCCAGCGGGCTGATGGCGGGCCTCATGGACACCTCTCCGGAGGTGGCGTTGGTGGGGTTTTCTGTATTGGGAAGATTAGTTAGAGTAAGATGAATGTGCGCTTGGGTAAGGGTAAGTATAATAAAGGGAGCTACGCTAAAAATATTGTATAATTAAAATTTAATCTCATAGGATTCTATAGTAAAGAGGGGTTTAGTTAGGTACTGGGTTGTGCAGATGATATAAATGTATAAATAAAGCCAATTGTGTAAAACTGAAGGGTTGTTTAATTTAGATGAAGTAACCTGTAGTAAAGTTAATTGTATGTGTTTCATAAAATGTAACTTAATGATCAGTTACGTCAGACCAAATGATTTTATATAAGTATAATTTTAATCGTATACACGCCCGTCACATCTATTTTAAAATATACAATAAAAATTTTACGAAGAACTCCTACTACACATTGTAACCGCAGCTAAACAATATCCTTAAAATGTTCTCCCAATTGTTTATTCATCCATTGCATTGGTAAGATATTTTTCTCAACTTTTAGCCGAAAAATGTTTATTGAACAGTTGTATACTAGAAAAATATTTGACGTATTTAAATAACTAATTAATTACTTTCATCAATTTTTTCAACAGCAATAATAGAGATTTACCTTAGTATAATACACAACATTAGTTCGGGAAAAACAAAATTTGTCTGATTTAACAGATATTCTCTTTGTCAGATTATACTAGCCGTTGACAAATATCCTTCTTAAAACACCGTTAAAGAGTAGTCAGTGGAGTAGCAACGTTATCAGCTGCAGTATCCAGGGCACTTACCACTTCATTAGTTCGGTATCAATGTCAGTGCTCACAGTCCAGCGCCGAACCAGGTCAACAATGTTGTATCGCTCGGACTACATGACTGGTACTTCGATGTAATGCGTTTCTGATGTACTGGTCTATGTTGATTTATCATGCACTTCAAACCCGTTTTAAACTTGATGTCAAAAATATCGACCCAAACGTTAACTACGTTAGACTCATTATGTGTACGGTAAAACCAAAACATTTTTCAATAAATGAAAATATTAAATCACTTTTATTTCGGTCTAATCGAAGAAGTATTTCATGAAGTTTCTATGACTTAGGTATTGAAAACACGACAGAAACATACATATTAAATCAAATATAAGACAAATTCACGAAAATGTTCAATGGTATGACTTGTTTTGTAATTCAATGTTTTAAGGTACAGTTAAAAAATTAAATCGTAGTAATTTGGCCCGTTGTATTTTGAACAGTGAAGTTTCTCTTACACAAGTGTCAGTAGAATTTTGAAGATAGTAAGTAATTTCAGCATACGAATAATTTTGAGAAAACATTTATAAATATTTTTGTAAATAACCTTTAGTAAAAGACAACACCTACGCTCAAGTATTTCTTTAACTCACCAATTTGCTGCACATGGGCCAGGAAGCCACCCCAGCACTCCTCGCCCACCGCCACCAGCTCGTCGGAGAAGAACTCCAGCAGGAGGTAGTTGGAGGAGGAGTTGATGACGGGGTGGTGGCCGGGGGCGCCGGTGAGGTGCGCCAGGAGGGTGGAGGAGAGGGAGTCCCCGTCCCGCACCTTGAGCCACTGGGCGGAGCAGGGGAGCCGGAACTGCTCCAGGGAGAGCCGGATCAGCTGGTTCCTGTCGGCCTGGTGAGGGGGAAATGAAACGTTACGAAGTATAGTGAAACATGCTGAATGACTTTTCTATCAATTTTCTTTAAAGGCCTTTCTTACATTGCCTCCTTAGCAAAAATCGTTTTACCCTTATTTTTATGTCCCTTTGCTTTCATTTCCCTAGGTTCTAGATGAATCGTGCATACGAGCAGATGGCTTTTGGGGCTCTCTCCAGTTTGACTTGCATTTCCCCGTTAATTTGCGGTTCTCATGGGATCGTTTGCAAGGGAGACAATTAATACACCGGGCATTCCAGAACAGAGCAATCTCAGGCATCCTGTCCTAGAGGTCGTAATATTTACAAAATACGTTCGAGACCTCAAACAACATCCACAGCAGACCAAGAAGCAGAAAGCGTTGATCAGGATTCTCCCAAATGACGTCACGCCTACATTAAAATTCTGCTCTGTTGAAATAGCTGCATCCAATTATCGTATTGTCTGAAGTATTAGAAACTTTATTTAATACTTATAATTAATGATTTTAATGCCTCTTAAGACCGGGACGCAGCACTGGCTGCGTATTTTAACCGGGATATGACTGAAGTATGAGTGCAGGATGATTCTGGCGGGATCTTGTATCCTTGTTACTGACTAAGGCCGCCATGATCCTTAAGCAGGACTGTTAATTACTAGTTGAACAGCCAATAACAACTAGGGGACATACATTTTAACCACAATTTTACCTGGTTTACCAGGGAGATTGCCTCGCCTGCCCTGGTTCTGGTTATGTTTTTACCGTAAATTCCTTCTAGCAAGCTTGTTAGAAATACCTATAGGTGGGCAAAATCACGTTGGTATTTTTGTTTACCTGAACAGGAGTTTGACTGAAAAAGTCGTGAAAGAGTGTAATGTGTTAGAGAGAGGCTAAGAAGGGTGTGAAAACTTACGACCTAAATAATTTTTTACCAGAGCTATCAGCCCTAGTCTCAGTACCTGTATGAGCCAGAAGGTGCGGCCCGGACAGCTCTGCGAGGACGAGGCCACCAGTCTCCGCGGCTTGGCCACGCCCAGGTGGACCACACAGCCGCAGCGACAGCCGGGCCCGACCTCCGCCTTCACCTCGGGTCTTTCTGCGGGGACGTCGCCACCTTCCTGGTAGAACGGGCAGTCCCACGCTAGAGCCGTACCGCACCGCTCCGTCTCCAGCGCGTGGCCCTGAAAAAGGCAGTGTAATTAGGGTTTTTAGGGTAAATAAAACAAGGTAGATTTTACAACTCTGGTGGATTAAGGGGAAGACAACATTTTGTTTGTGATAAACTTCAAATGAGTCTTAAATGGCTGTGTGTATGAGTAGAAACAATTTACCACACAGATTTATGTCCTGACTTCTTTTTAAGTAATTATACTCTGCAAATTAACTGAATTTAAAGTTTCATGTATCTACGATGAATTTAATTAATGATTATTTTACGATTATGATTAGTATTTATACCAGTATTGATTACATTATTCTATTAGGAAACCTTGATCCTTTGATTGCTATTAATAGTATTTTACAAGGTGTTTCAGATGATTCACTATTCATACTATATTTTATAACATAAGGACATATAATATGGGACCTATGCAAAGATTTCAAATCGTTATTTTTCATGTTAAGATTGAAAGAAATATTGAAAAAATATATTATCTAAATGAAATTCTAAAGATAAATAAATCATTGATTAAAATCTTTATTTTACTTGTAAGGTTAAACATAAGAAACATATAGAAAACTTTGTTATCTCCTAGTGTAGTTTCCTCCTGCCATGTGAACATAGGCAACTATGAATTTTACAGGTCAAGCCAAATCATGTGATCCATGCCGTCATAAACTGCTGTATGGGAACGTTTGACCATTCATATCCCAGTACGATTTATTAAATTATAGTTTGAGTCAAATGAATTGGCCCAAGCCGTTCGTAAGCCCACTGCTAGAATTAAAATTAGTCTTATGAGTTAACTAAGCCATATTATTTGCCTCGACCCGTACCTCGCAGAACTTGGCGCCGTATCTGGGCGGGGGCGAGTCGCACAGTCGGTAGCGGTTCCTGGTGCCGCCGCTGCAGGTGGTGGTGCACCGCGTCCAGGACGACCACGCGCCCCACCCGCCGCTCTCCGCCTCTGCACCACAGATACAAGTCAAAGTAAAATAAACAAATTCTAAAGAAGTAAGAAATTTAAATAATTTAAATCCACAATTAATTTATCTGTTGCATTTTTAAAATTGTTTTAAATTAGCAGTAATAATGGAGTAATTAAGTAGGTTCCACCATTACTGTGGGCCAGGTACAAATCCCACTATCTAAATGTAATGATGATTTCACTATCGCTATATGATGATTCATTGATTCTACAGGCTAAAGAAGTCATGAGTATACATAAAACTGTAATGGGATAGGTTAAATACCACACGATGAGTGGGGAGGACTAAAAATAAAATGAAAAGAAAAACATCTTACTGCGAAAATTTCGAGGAACTCTTCATGACATACAACAACAACTTCTCCATCAAACAAATTAGCCCTGATACATTAATGAGTAAACTTTAAGCCTTTTAAAAGCTGTTATATTATCAGCAATGCTAAAAGTCCTGTTTCCATTTCTAAAAATACATTTACATTATTTTTAAACATTTTTTCAAACATTTATTTATGTTGAGTAAACTTACACAAAAATTAATTTATTAAAAAATTGTTTCTTAAGGAATTAAAATTAGAGGAATTTGGTTTTTACGCTAGAAAAATCATAGGCTATAATATAACGTAATAGAGGTCCTCAACCATTTTAAAAGGTAAATAAAACTTGATCATCAAAGCACTCATTAAAATGTACGGTTGATGACTCTTAAGTATTTTCATCCGGACCAACAGTGGTGCAAAGGATAAAGAAAGTTAACGACCTGCTCGACCTTTGTTATTTTACTTTTTGCGTGTACTTTAGGTAATTAGGGCTTTCTATTAATTACTTATTTTGTCATAACCAAACGAAAAGGTTGACATTGAAACTAAAAATTTGTATTTGTTTAGTTTAAGTATAAATGCTATAGGATTTTAATAAAACATAAACCATAACTTACCTCCTAATTCCTTGGCTTAGGGAAGGAAATTCAAGTTATGTGTTTTCTCATTTGAATGATTTATGTTTAAGGATTTAATGATTTCATTTATTTTTTATTCACTAAGGCTTCTTCTTTCTGCATGATATCCTACGAAAATCTTCGTGGTATTGACTTTCACTGATAGATTTACTTACTCTCTGGATACAGAATTAAATATTAAAAACAAACAGGCCTGCTTATAAAATTAAGATTCAAAAACCTTTTAAAATTATCATCATAAGAATTTTTTTACGCATATATGCTGTTTTCTTAGTTTATCCACTAAACGGAACCTATCTTCTCAGGAAATCATAAATTTGTCATCAAGCACTTAACCAGTTTGATTGTCTTTTTCTTAAAAGTATTACAGCAAATCATAATTCAACTCTCATTAAGTCTTTCCCCTTTAACATTTGAATAATTTTCGAGTGAATTAACAATTAAAGAAACAAACCCCGTACCATGCACAGGTAACGTAGGCAGGCAGTCCATCCGGACGTCGCTGACGGCGCCGCTGATCGCCTGGCTGACGTAGACGAAGCAGTACTCGACGTAGCGCTCCGTGAACAGGTCGCAGTCGAAGGTCAACGCGTGCTGACCCCTCGTCACCCTACGCAAGGTCAAGGTCAAGTTCGAGGTAATGTTTAAGTTCGGGTTAAACAAGGTTTCGAGTTTGAAACAGAGTTTAAGAGTCAAGTTTGAGTTTGAATTGATATTTAAGTTCATGTTCGGGGTTTGGTTAATTTTCGGGTTCGAGTTTGGTATTTGCTTGGGTTTCTAATTTGAGAATGAGGTTTATTTGATTATTGGGTTCGGATTCGGGTTCGGGTTCAGGTTTAGGAAGGGACTGGGGTTCGATTTCGGTAAAAGGTTATAATCAGCTGCAGTGTTTTTTATTTGGTTTTAAAGAGGTTGGTGGCCTCTTTTTTCACCTTGCATTTTTCCCCGCTCACATAGATTTGATCTGTGCGTTTACGTTAATCAAGCAAAGCAAAGGTTTAGCCGGTAGAATGATCACAACTGTTAAAAGACACAGGCGACGACCGAAGTCGAAACTTCGACACTGCTGCCGAATTCCCGCAGTCTGGCGCGCTACCGACTGTACCACCAACCCACATATTTCATATATAGACTTCAACAAATGATCAGGTTCAAGTTCAGGTTCAGGCTCGGTTGTGGACTAAGATTCGATTCATTATTTGGATTGCTTCTATTCATTGTTGAGGTCCGGCTTTAGATTCAACATCATATTTCAACCACACATTAGGTCCAACAAGTTCAGTTTCAGGTACAGTCACAGGTTCAGATACATTAATTTTCATATATGTGACGTGCAAAAATAATAATTTTTAATCGGCATTGACGAGGTCTGGATCAATATAAATTTCAACCACAAATTTTTATTGATCGAGCCTCCCAAGTCCTACCCCACCGCTGTACCTGTGCTCGGCGATGTAGTGCAGGGTGGAGGGCGGGGCGCCCGCGGTGACGTCAGCCCGGAGCCGGCCGAACACGCGGACCCGGTCGCCGGTCTCCAGGATGCACGCCGGGTACTGGAACAGCACGGGCACGCCGCCGTGGCCGTCGCACGGAAAGATGCTGCGGGCGTGCACGTTGAATACGAACTTGTCGCTCCACTCCGCCTGTAAGAGGATCGTGGTAATATGCGGGTAGAATTAGTTATGTTCAAAATATGTTAAAAATAAATTTATATATATTAAAAATATATTTTGAATGTGTCAAAAATACGTTCAAAATATGTTTAAATAAGTTAAAATATACTAGAATATGTTTAAAATATATTAACATAGGTTTGAGAAATTTAAAAATTTGTTAAAATATGTAAAAAATGTGATAAAATATGCTAAATTATGATTTTAGGATAGAGATTGATATTTGTTAAGATTGATACTGTTTGTGTTGTTGATATATGTCTATAAAGTTAGAATGTGATAGTTTGTTTTTGTAAAAATATTTAATCATAAAAAGCGTGTTTATGGCAACGTAGATAAGAAACAATTTAGGTTAGGTAGGGGTTCCATTTTTTATAAAAAATACTGCTATAAATTGTATATTGTATATTACAGTTTGTTGGATTCATGAATCTCATGAATGTTGAAGTGTGACAGTAATAGTTCGTCTATATCTTTGGCGAGACCTCAAAGTTTTAAGGTCTTTCAGGTAAGTTTTGCATCGTTAGCCAAGACAAACTTTTGAAGTGGCTGTTACTGCCAGTCTTTGAATAGATCTAAGTCTCTTTTTATTGAATCCTTTATCGAAAAATACATCCTGTTCAACCCAAGTGACCCTTTTTAGCTAACGTTTCAAAGAATTGTCTCTGAATTAGCTTTACTAAAATTCAATTAGTAACATATTTATAGCTCAAGTTTCTGAGATAAATAAGGTTTGCGATGATTTTTGAACTAACAATTTACGGACTTCTTATCCACCTAAGCTGAATAACCTGTTGATCGAATACTTCTGTACATACTTACCTTCACCTTTTTTTCTTTGATTCATTTTCCTTCTCCGAGTTCCCTTCTTCGACATACCCCAGCTTATTGATCTTGACTTCTTAAAATCTTCTTTATTTTTTTTTTTGGGAGGGGGACTTTTCTTTGAATCTTTTTTGTTTATCTTAATCTAATAAGTATTATATTCTGTCTGTAATTCTAGTTCTAATCAATTCCCGTCTGCCTCCTACTATCTTATTCTAAATTTCTTACTCTATTGCCGTATTTTTATTTTTATTTTTTTGTCTTCAACTCCGGCTGCGCCAAAATTTGCCGGAGGACCTACGAATAACAGGTCCGCTAGGTGATTTATTTGTGTCACATTCAGGATGATCTGCGAGCCCTTATTGCGTCAAGTCTCCTTTTCAGGTAAGCTGTAGCTGTAGTTTCTAGTATTTTTTGTAGTTTTGTTCCACTTACCTTGACTGTGTGGTCCTGCGGGGTGTACGCTATCAGCTGACTGGAGGTGTTCATGCTGGTCCGCAGGGCCAGGGCGTAGTGTCCAGCCAGGCCGAACAGGTTACAGGCCAGCGTGGTCTCCCGCAGGCTTGGGTAACCTAGGATCTGCTCCGAGTACAACACCTGGAGAAACCATTCATTTTGTAGGAATTACCGACCAACGATAGTCTATTGATTAGATAGTATGATAGTATATAGCTGGATAGTATTATGAAGATTTTCTTGTCATCTTAAGGAAAAATCATGAGAAAGATGTAGAGAAAACCCTTAAGATGAAGAGAAAATGTTTACAGTTTGATATTAGGTTAAAAACATTTTGTTTTAATCTTGAAGATGACTGGGACGGTGGCGAGTCTTGTAATCTAGCTACTATAAGGTCACGAATTGTGGATAGTTAGTTATGAGCGATGGCTTGTGGACGCGGTGCTCCCTAGGGGGGAGTAACGTCCGCACTATTGAGGACTACGTTCTTAAGGCCATCCTCATAATTTGACCAGTTCGTAAATTGTAAACCAGGCGAAATTGTGGTTTGAATCCAACGTAAAAATGCAAGTCCCTTAGTTGCATTTGCCTGTTGGGCTCTTAATTAACAGTCCTGTCTAAGGAACACGTCAGCCTTAGTCTGTAATAAGGCTACAAGATCGCCTAAAATCATCTCATACTCATACTTCATTCATTTTCGCCTTAAAATACCCTTACTGGTGGTCGGCGTCTTAATGGTAATGTAACATAACGACAAGTGAACTGTCTTTAAATGATGTCTTCTTTAAATACAATTGCCTCTTAAGCCTGTCATACCCCACGGGAGTACCCAAAAGAATCCTTTTAAATTTTGTCACATTGTTTCAGGATAGAAGATCCGAGGGTTGATCAGGAAGGGGTCCTCCTCATATGCACCAGATAATCAACAACAGGGATGCTCCATGAAATGCTTCAAGGTTATGATAAGACTCAGTGTCATGCATTGAAAGTCATTCTCCTGAGTAATGAGAGTTAACAAATTGAAAAGTGAGTAAGTAGTTTTGAAAGGGAAAAATATTTTTCAAAATTTTTATAGGTTTCAATGTGCTCAATTTCTCTAACAGACTCTAGTCAAGAGGATTTTTTCAGGTAACTGTTACCTATAATATCTTCCGTTGACGTAACAAATCTCACCTTTAACAGCAAAAACTGTCGAACAGACAATGTGGGAAGGAGAACAAAGACTGAGGGCCAATCAGATCCCATATCCATATCACAGGTCCCAGACCAAAGATCGGAGATTCCATTCCAAAGTACCCAGATCCTAGATCCCTGATACCAGACCTATAACCTAGCGCTAGATCCAGGCCAGACACCAGTTGAAAGTTCCCAGGTACCAGTCAAAGTCACCAGATCCCTGATCCCAGTCGCAAGATCCCAGTCCAAAGAAACCAGATCCCAGGCAAACTATCCAATCACAAAAGACGAAGAGTGAGTTTTTACCTGCTTATGCGTCGAGTTGACGCAGCCCAGCGGCGAGTGGCCGCAGTACACGAGGTTGAGCCAGGTCTCGGGCACCAGGGAGCCGATGGCGGGCTGGCAGTGGGTGTTGTGGAACATGACCCTCGCCACCACCGGCTGCTCGGGGTACGTCTGGACAGTCTTCGGCTCGGCCTCCAGAGTCACCCCGGGCCATCTCACGTCCAGGGGGACTACCTCGTCTCCCGTCTGGAAAAAATACGTGGTAATATTTTCTTAGGTTGGGTTTATATTATGGTAAAAGATTTGGGTAACAGTATCAGTAGTATTAGGTAAACACTAGTAGGTATTATTAGGGACACTAAAAACATTATCACACGTATTATTTTTTGAAATTTTAAGACAATTAACCCAAAAAGCAAAAAATAAGAGAACAACTGAAGCAATGCATAAAGCTTACTCACATTATGGCTAGGGATAACTGAGTAAGCTTTATGCATTGCTTCAGTTGTTCTCTTTTTTTTTTTTTGGGTTAATTGTCTTAAAATTTCAAAGAATAATACGTGTGATAATGTTTTTAGTGTCCCTAATAATACCTACTAGTGTTTACCTAATACTACTGATACTGTTTAAATTAATGTTAAAGTATATTTTTAGTGTGTTTTTATATCATGAGAGGATTAACTCAGGTCATTAACCCGGTGATTGAGGTAATGAAGAATGAAAGTTAAAGAGGTAAAAAAACTAATAATACAATTAAGTTCTGTATAGTAAAAATATGTAAATGAAACTTGCGATATAAAATACAATTAATTGAATAAAAGTATGTAAATGAAACTTGCGATATAAAATACAATTGAATGAATAATGATGAATGTAAAATAAATTAAGGATCTTACTTTACATTATAAGGCCACGTAAAACTTTGGATTATGTATCTGATTCCAAATTACCCCTAAATCTGATTTATTTTTTTACCCCTAGCATAAATAACCGAGGCGATAGCTCAATGATTAAGCGCTAGCCCTGTGTGTCTAACGTCGGTGTTCGACTCCAGTGGCGGGCGACTCCTGCCTCATTACGAGTGATCACCTCTGGCTGGCCTATGTAATTATTGTCGCTACGGTTCCTCTCTATCTTTAGATCGCCGCACAGGCTTATCGGCCATGACGACGGATAGTTGAGTTTTTTTAATAATAAATAATAATCTGTATTGCAGCAGATATTGTCAATAACGTATAAAACTATGAGTCTTCAACATTCCTGGATTTCATTTGACTCCCTGCTAATATTATTTGAAAAGCTGAAGCAAAAATTACACCGAAAAAATAAAATTTAAATGATCATATATTAAAAAATATTCTTTTTCAACCAAACGGACTCACAGGCAGCCATGTTGTGGTTGACACGTCAGTCTCGGTGGTCTCGTTGTCGTCGACACTGGTGGCTGTGTGGCCTCTGTGGCTGGTGGCTGTGTAGCCACTGTTGTGGCTGTAGCCACTGTGGCTGGAGGTGTTGTGGAGGCACTCTCGGCCTGAGGCCAACCTGAGGCCGAACTGGCCACCGTGACAGATCACCCCGCAGGGGAACACCACCTGTACGACAGGGAGGCCAGTGATTGATTAATGGTGGCTCTTTTAGAGCATTGTCTTTTAAGTTTAAGCAGAGATAAAGAACACAATAACCTATAAAAGTTAGATGTGTAAAAGTTATGATTCAGGCCATATGATCTCAAGATCTAAGATAAATATTTATAGATCTTTAGCAATTACATTTCAACATTTAAATAGTTTACTGCGTACCTTAAACACCTATTCCTTAAGTCAGTAATTGGTTGTCTGTTGATAAGCATTAATTTTCAACAGCTCAAAATATGACAGGTAGCTCAGTGAAAGAAATATAAGTTTAAACGGACACATAAATAGCGTATTCACTCTGGGGAATTTTCAATCTATGAAACATAAATTTACAATTTCACAAACGATATGTTACATTCCCTATTACTGTGTTTTTTTTTTGCTACTTGCACTTACACCATATCCCAGATCCCAGGTTCCAGGCCTAGATCGCAGATAAAAGGTCCCGAATCCTATATCAAACCAGGATCCCAGTCCCTGGGACCCTGAACTCGGGATCCCGGATCGTGGATCCAAGTTCCTGAATCTCAGAACCTAGATGATAGCCCCCAGATCCCAGAATCCAGATTCTAGATCGCCCTCTCCTACCTGATGCAGGGAGACCCCCGGCTTTTCCACCGCTGTACCCTGGACAGCCACCGAGCCCAGGACCGAGTACTCTGTATCCCTCCGCTCCAGTAGCTGCACACAGCCCGGCGCTGTAGCCCCCAGACCCCAGGTCCCACATCCCTCTCCCTACCTGATGCAGGGAGACCCCCGGCTCCTCCACCGCTGTACCCTGGACAGCCACGGAGCCCAGGACCGAGTACTCTGTATCCCTCCGCTCTAGCAGCAGCACGCAGCCCGGTGTGGTAGCCCCAAGCACGTCCACCCTCAGGTCCCCGGAGAGTGCCGTGTATTCGCGCGGCGTCAGCAGCTCTCCACACAGGCACATTTTGTACTCTGGAATACAAGAGATTTCATAAATTTTACTTTTCAATATATGCATTTGAAGTATCTAATTACAGACATATTCATTTCAGTGCTAAAAATATATATAATCACACGGGCGAAATTTATTGCAGACGCTTTGGACGTTTGGTACGTCGCTGGATGATGAGAGGTTGAAGATACGTCGTATATGGTGGTCGATCTAAAAGCCAGTTCGTTTAAAAAGGTATTTTGTATTATAATATAGAACGGTGACTTTTGGTTTAAACTTTCCTACAGTATGATTAGGGGCTTTTACCCCCTTCAAGCCACTAGTTTCAAATTTTTTCTTTACCTCAATTTCCTCACTTCTTACCAAATCATGTGTAATGACTTTGGTGAGCTCTTAGCAAGATGTGGTATGATGCAGGCTGGGTCACTTTCAAGTAGGGCTACTTTCTTAGCTTATCACACAACCTAAATAGTATTTTTAATCAATTATTCCGGTTTATCTAGAATTTATACCCATCAGTTATGAAGACCATATGAAGACCTTCCTTGTAAAAGGACGGTAAAACCCCTTGAGGTTCACCTCCAGAACTTTTAAGAATTAAAAATTGAAGAGTGTTTTTTTTATCTCAAAACAAGAAGATAAGAAAATTGCATCTTAACTTTATTGTATCTTTTAATGACAACTAAGAAAATAATCATAACGCATAAAATGTTTTATAACATTTGATTACAAAAACATTTTTGATTACAAAAATACTTCTACTGAAACACTTGATGATCCCTACATTCCTTTGATATCAAATCACAAAGGCAATGAGAGTAATACGCATAAACAAGACCATCATGCATATTTTGGCATATAAAAAAGAATGAACGCCGAACCCCTTTGAGAAGCAATCAACTTTTGATTTTCAATTCCCGCACTCGAGGCTTGCAATCGATAGGCTCTTGACAATACTCGTATTTCTTTAGGCGAGGGAAATTTCATCACCAGACACTGCTTTCCTTTACGCCAATATGTTCTTTATTTGATTCACTGATTCGATATCGGGATTTACAGTATTCTAGCCCTAGGATATGAATGGAAAAAGTGTTATTCAAGGATTCAAGTAATTTTAAATACTTAAATATCCTCTCTATATATATTATTTATTCATTTTTATGTCCTATATATAGATACATAAAAAGTATCAGTGCTTAGTTTTTTAATGGTATTTTAGGAATCCAATGACGCAAGACGCATAGATGCATGGGTTTATGGCAGCAATTGTTATGATTAGAGGTTTTTCATTTAGTATTGGTTGAATAATCCTAACTTTCACGGTTCTAACTCGCTTCCCAGAGTTTAATGAAACCAGTATCAAAGTTGTCTGTTACATGTGGTTTAGGAACCTCCAGGAACTCTAGTGTACAGTTTCCGTTACTTTGATATAATGACGGATGATATAATGACGTTACTTCTTTCCGGTGTTTTATATAATGATATAAAACACCGAAAAGAAGGAAGGTGTAAGGATAGGAGGGGAAGGAATATACAGGCTACGTTACTATCAGAAGAAAACTTCTAATTTCCAATTAATCCAGCCTCAATTCGGTTATATATCAGGGGAGAATGACTACCAGCATAGCCATCTCTAGTTCAAGGCCATGGCTCTAGTAAATGGCAACACCGAGCCTAAGGGTTCAGCTGATTTGTTTATACATTCTGATCCATACTCTCTTAAGGCACTATCATTTGTTTACTTGAAACCAGCTGGCTCTGTTAAGAGTTTTACAGTGCAAAAAACCCATGAGAAGCGACGCTGCCAGATCGAAGGCCGCGACCTTATTGCTAGAGAAGGCCATGTTACCAGACAAGCACGAAAGGTAAATCAAGCCATCTTCCTTTAATATGGACCATACTTTGCACAAGATGAGAGTTTAATGTTCATTTAGGCTAGGTTAGTGTGTTCAGTCTGTAATCATACATGTTGTGTAAACAGGTGTTACCTGAGACAGCCAACAACAGAAGGGCGATCCGATAGAGAGTGACAGTGGTCATACTGCGGACATGCCGCGACAGTGAGAGCCGCCTCACATGGCAATCTGCAACATACAACAGACATGTTGTGTAACTGGTGTTACCTGAGACAGCCAACAACAGAAGGGCGATCCGATAGAGAGTGACAGTGGTCATACTGCGGACATGCCGCGACAGTGAGAGCCGCCTCACATGGCAATCTGCAACATACAACAGACATGTTGTGTAAACAGATGTTACCTGAGACAGCCAACAACAGAAGGGCGATCCGATAGAGAGTGACAGTGGTCATACTGCGGACATGCCGCGACAGTGAGAGCCGCCTCACATGGCAATCTGCAACATACAACAGACATGTTGTGTAAACAGGTGTTACCTGAGACAGCCAACAACAGAAGGGCGATCCGATAGAGAGTGACAGTGGTCATACTGCGGACATGCCGCGACAGTGAGAGCCGCCTCACATGGCAATCTGCAACATACAACAGACATGTTGTGTAACTGGTGTTACCTGAGACAGCCAACAACAGAAGGGCGATCCGATAGAGAGTGACAGTGGTCATACTGCGGACATGCCGCGACAGTGAGAGCCGCCTCACATGGCAATCTGCAACATACAACAGACATGTTGTGTAACTGGTGTTACCTGAGACAGCCAACAACAGAAGGGCGATCCGATAGAGAGTGACAGTGGTCATACTGCGGACATGCCGCGACAGTGAGAGTCGCCTCACATGGCAATCTGCAACATACAACAGACATGTTGTGTAAACAGGTGTTACCTGAGACAGCCAACAACAGAAGGGCGATCCGATAGAGAGTGACAGTGGTCATACTGCGGACATGCCGCGACAGTGAGAGTCGCCTCACATGGCAATCTGCAACATACAACAGACATGTTGTGTAAACAGGTGTTACCTGAGACAGCCAACAACAGAAGGGCGATCCGATAGAGAGTGACAGTGGTCATACTGCGGACATGCCGCGACAGTGAGAGCCGCCTCACGTGGCAATCTGCAACATACAACAGACATGTTGTGTAAACAGATGTTACCTGAGACAGCCAACAACAGAAGGGCGATCCGATAGAGAGTGACAGTGGTCATACTGCGGACATGCCGCGACAGTGAGAGTCGCCTCACATGGCAATCTGCAACATACAACAGACATGTTGTGTAAACAGATGTTACCTGAGACAGCCAACAACAGAAGGGCGATCCGATAGAGAGTGACAGTGGTCATACTGCGGACATGCCGCGACAGTGAGAGTCGCCTCACATGGCAATCTGCAACATACAACAGACATGTTGTGTAAACAGATGTTACCTGAGACAGTCAACAACAGAAGGGCGATCCGATAGAGAGTGACAGTGGTCATACTGCGGACATGCCGCGACAGTGAGAGCCGCCTCACATGGCAATCTGCAACATACAACAGACATGTTGTGTAAACAGGTGTTACCTGAGACAGTCAACAACAGAAGGGCGATCCGATAGAGAGTGACAGTGGTCATACTGCGGACATGCCGCGACAGTGAGAGCCGCCTCACATGGCAATCTGCAACATACAACAGACATGTAGTGTAACAGGTGTTACCTGAGACAGTCAACAACAGAAGGGCGATCCGATAGAGAGTGACAGTGGTCATACTGCGGACATGCCGCGACAGTGAGAGCCGCCTCACATGGCAATCTGCAACATACAACAGACATGTTGTGTAAACAGATGTTACCTGAGACAGCCAACAACAGAAGGGCGATCCGATAGAGAGTGACAGTGGTCATACTGCGGACATGCCGCGACAGTGAGAGCCGCCTCACATGGCAATCTGCAACATACAACAGACATGTTGTGTAAACAGATGTTACCTGAGACAGCCAACAACAGAAGGGCGATCCGATAGAGAGTGACAGTGGTCATACTGCGGACATGCCGCGACAGTGAGAGCCGCCTCACATGGCAATCTGCAACATACAACAGACATGTTGTGTAAACAGATGTTACCTGAGACAGCCAACAACAGAAGGGCGATCCGATAGAGAGTGACAGTGGTCATACTGCGGACATGCCGCGACAGTGAGAGCCGCCTCACATGGCAATCTGCAACATACAACAGACATGTTGTGTAACTGGTGTTACCTGAGACAGCCAACAACAGAAGGGCGATCCGATAGAGAGTGACAGTGGTCATACTGCGGACATGCCGCGACAGTGAGAGTCGCCTCACATGGCAATCTGCAACATACAACAGACATGTTGTGTAAACAGATGTTACCTGAGACAGTCAACAACAGAAGGGCGATCCGATAGAGAGTGACAGTGGTCATACTGCGGACATGCCGCGACAGTGAGAGTCGCCTCACATGGCAATCTGCAACATACAACAGACATGTTGTGTAAACAGATGTTACCTGAGACAGTCAACAACAGAAGGGCGATCCGATAGAGAGTGACAGTGGTCATACTGCGGACATGCCGCGACAGTGAGAGCCGCCTCACATGGCAATCTGCAACATACAACAGACATGTTGTGTAAACAGATGTTACCTGAGACAGTCAACAACAGAAGGGCGATCCGATAGAGAGTGACAGTGGTCATACTGCGGACATGCCGCGACAGTGAGAGCCGCCTCACATGGCAATCTGCAACATACAACAGACATGTTGTGTAAACAGGTGTTACCTGAGACAGCCAACAACAGAAGGGCGATCCGATAGAGAGTGACAGTGGTCATACTGCGGACATGCCGCGACAGTGAGAGTCGCCTCACATGGCAATCTGCAACATACAACAGACATGTTGTGTAAACAGATGTTACCTGAGACAGCCAACAACAGAAGGGCGATCCGATAGAGAGTGACAGTGGTCATACTGCGGACATGCCGCGACAGTGAGAGTCGCCTCACATGGCAATCTGCAACATACAACAGACATGTTGTGTAAACAGATGTTACCTGAGACAGCCAACAACAGAAGGGCGATCCGATAGAGAGTGACAGTGGTCATACTGCGGACATGCCGCGACAGTGAGAGCCGCCTCACATGGCAATCTGCAACATACAACAGACATGTTGTGTAAACAGATGTTACCTGAGACAGCCAACAACAGAAGGGCGATCCGATAGAGAGTGACAGTGGTCATACTGCGGACATGCCGCGACAGTGAGAGCCGCCTCACATGGCAATCTGCAACATACAACAGACATGTTGTGTAAACAGATGTTACCTGAGACAGCCAACAACAGAAGGGCGATCCGATAGAGAGTGACAGTGGTCATACTGCGGACATGCCGCGACAGTGAGAGCCGCCTCACATGGCAATCTGCAACATACAACAGACATGTTGTGTAAACAGATGTTACCTGAGACAGCCAACAACAGAAGGGCGATCCGATAGAGAGTGACAGTGGTCATACTGCGGACATGCCGCGACAGTGAGAGTCGCCTGACATGGCAATCTGCAACATACAACAGACATGTTGTGTAAACAGGTGTTACCTGAGACAGCCAACAACAGAAGGGCGATCCGATAGAGAGTGACAGTGGTCATACTGCGGACATGCCGCGACAGTGAGAGCCGCCTCACATGGCAATCTGCAACATACAACAGACATGTTGTGTAAACAGGTGTTACCTGAGACAGCCAACAACAGAAGGGCGATCCGATAGAGAGTGACAGTGGTCATACTGCGGACATGCCGCGACAGTGAGAGCCGCCTCACATGGCAATCTGCAACATACAACAGACATGTTGTGTAAACAGGTGTTACCTGAGACAGTCAACAACAGAAGGGCGATCCGATAGAGAGTGACAGTGGTCATACTGCGGACATGCCGCGACAGTGAGAGCCGCCTCACATGGCAATCTGCAACATACAACAGACATGTTGTGTAAACAGATGTTACCTGAGACAGCCAACAACAGAAGGGCGATCCGATAGAGAGTGACAGTGGTCATACTGCGGACATGCCGCGACAGTGAGAGCCGCCTCACATGGCAATCTGCAACATACAACAGACATGTAGTGTAACAGGTGTTACCTGAGACAGTCAACAACAGAAGGGCGATCCGATAGAGAGTGACAGTGGTCATACTGCGGACATGCCGCGACAGTGAGAGCCGCCTCACATGGCAATCTGCAACATACAACAGACATGTTGTGTAAACAGATGTTACCTGAGACAGCCAACAACAGAAGGGCGATCCGATAGAGAGTGACAGTGGTCATACTGCGGACATGCCGCGACAGTGAGAGCCGCCTCACATGGCAATCTGCAACATACAACAGACATGTTGTGTAAACAGATGTTACCTGAGACAGCCAACAACAGAAGGGCGATCCGATAGAGAGTGACAGTGGTCATACTGCGGACATGCCGCGACAGTGAGAGCCGCCTCACATGGCAATCTGCAACATACAACAGACATGTTGTGTAAACAGATGTTACCTGAGACAGCCAACAACAGAAGGGCGATCCGATAGAGAGTGACAGTGGTCATACTGCGGACATGCCGCGACAGTGAGAGCCGCCTCACATGGCAATCTGCAACATACAACAGACATGTTGTGTAAACAGGTGTTACCTGAGACAGCCAACAACAGAAGGGCGATCCGATAGAGAGTGACAGTGGTCATACTGCGGACATGCCGCGACAGTGAGAGTCGCCTCACATGGCAATCTGCAACATACAACAGACATGTTGTGTAAACAGGTGTTACCTGAGACAGCCAACAACAGAAGGGCGATCCGATAGAGAGTGACAGTGGCCATACTGCGGACATGCCGCGACAGTGAGAGTCGCCTGACATGGCAATCTGCAACATACAACAGACATGTTGTGTAACAGGTGTTACCTGAGACAGCCAACAACAGAAGGGCGATCCGATAGAGAGTGACAGTGGTCATACTGCGGACATGCCGCGACAGTGAGAGCCGCCTCACATGGCAATCTGCAACATACAACAGACATGTTGTGTAACTGGTGTTACCTGAGACAGCCAACAACAGAAGGGCGATCCGATAGAGAGTGACAGTGGTCATACTGCGGACATGCCGCGACAGTGAGAGTCGCCTCACATGGCAATCTGCAACATACAACAGACATGTTGTGTAAACAGGTGTTACCTGAGACAGTCAACAACAGAAGGGCGATCCGATAGAGAGTGACAGTGGCCATACTGCGGACATGCCGCGACAGTGAGAGTCGCCTGACATGGCAATCTGCAACATACAACAGACATGTTGTGTAAACAGGTGTTACCTGAGACAGCCAACAACAGAAGGGCGATCCGATAGAGAGTGACAGTGGTCATACTGCGGACATGCCGCGACAGTGAGAGTCGCCTGACATGGCAATCTGCAACATACAACAGACATGTTGTGTAAACAGGTGTTACCTGAGACAGTCAACAACAGAAGGGCGATCCGATAGATAGTGACAGTGGCCATACTGCGGACATGCCGCGACAGTGAGAGTCGCCTGACATGGCAATCTGCAACATACAACAGACATGTTGTGTAAACAGGTGTTACCTGAGACAGCCAACAACAGAAGGGCGATCCGATAGAGAGTGACAGTGGTCATACTGCGGACATGCCGCGACAGTGAGAGTCGCCTCACATGGCAATCTGCAACATACAACAGACATGTTGTGTAAACAGATGTTACCTGAGACAGCCAACAACAGAAGGGCGATCCGATAGAGAGTGACAGTGGTCATACTGCGGACATGCCGCGACAGTGAGAGCCGCCTCACATGGCAATCTGCAACATACAACAGACATGTTGTGTAAACAGGTGTTACCTGGGACAGCCAACAACAGAAGGGCGATCCGATAGAGAGTGACAGTGGTCATACTGCGGACATGCCGCGACAGTGAGAGTCGCCTCACATGGCAATCTGCAACATACAACAGACATGTTGTGTAAACAGGTGTTACCTGAGACAGCCAACAACAGAAGGGCGATCCGATAGAGAGTGACAGTGGTCATACTGCGGACATGCCGCGACAGTGAGA
This sequence comes from Flexamia atlantica, assembly GCA_035578135.1. NCBI lineage: Eukaryota > Metazoa > Arthropoda > Insecta > Hemiptera > Cicadellidae > Flexamia > Flexamia atlantica. The sequence goes on along the minus strand of JAQJVK010000011.1, from coordinate 41,574,632 downwards.
GTCGCCTCACATGGCAATCTGCAACATACAACAGACATGTTGTGTAAACAGGTGTTACCTGAGACAGCCAACAACAGAAGGGCGATCCGATAGAGAGTGACAGTGGTCATACTGCGGACATGCCGCGACAGTGAGAGCCGCCTCACATGGCAATCTGCAACATACAACAGACATGTTGTGTAAACAGATGTTACCTGAGACAGCCAACAACAGAAGGGCGATCCGATAGAGAGTGACAGTGGTCATACTGCGGACATGCCGCGACAGTGAGAGCCGCCTCACATGGCAATCTGCAACATACAACAGACATGTTGTGTAAACAGATGTTACCTGAGACAGCCAACAACAGAAGGGCGATCCGATAGAGAGTGACAGTGGTCATACTGCGGACATGCCGCGACAGTGAGAGCCGCCTCACATGGCAATCTGCAACATACAACAGACATGTTGTGTAAACAGGTGTTACCTGAGACAGTCAACAACAGAAGGGCGATCCGATAGAGAGTGACAGTGGTCATACTGCGGACATGCCGCGACAGTGAGAGTCGCCTGACATGGCAATCTGCAACATACAACAGACATGTTGTGTAACTGGTGTTACCTGAGACAGCCAACAACAGAAGGGCGATCCGATAGAGAGTGACAGTGGTCATACTGCGGACATGCCGCGACAGTGAGAGTCGCCTGACATGGCAATCTGCAACATACAACAGACATGTTGTGTAAACAGGTGTTACCTGAGACACCCAACAACAGAAGGGCGATCCGATAGAGAGTGACAGTGGTCATACTGCGGACATGCCGCGACAGTGAGAGCCGCCTCACATGGCAATCTGCAACATACAACAGACATGTTGTGTAAACAGGTGTTACCTGAGACAGCCAACAACAGAAAGGCGATCCGATAGAGAGTGACAGTGGTCATACTGCGGACATGCCGCGACAGTGAGAGTCGCCTCACATGGCAATCTGCAACATACAACAGACATGTTGTGTAAACAGGTGTTACCTGAGACAGCCAACAACAGAAGGGCGATCCGATAGAGAGTGACAGTGGTCATACTGCGGACATGCCGCGACAGTGAGAGCCGCCTCACATGGCAATCTGCAACATACAACAGACATGTTGTGTAAACAGGTGTTACCTGAGACAGCCAACAACAGAAGGGCGATCCGATAGAGAGTGACAGTGGTCATACTGCGGACATGCCGCGACAGTGAGAGCCGCCTGACATGGCAATCTGCAACATACAACAGACATGTTGTGTAAACAGGTGTTACCTGAGACAGCCAACAACAGAAGGGCGATCCGATAGAGAGTGACAGTGGTCATACTGCGGACATGCCGCGACAGTGAGAGCCGCCTCACATGGCAATCTGCAACATACAACAGACATGTTGTGTAACTGGTGTTACCTGAGACAGCCAACAACAGAAGGGCGATCCGATAGAGAGTGACAGTGGTCATACTGCGGACATGCCGCGACAGTGAGAGCCGCCTCACATGGCAATCTGCAACATACAACAGACATGTTGTGTAAACAGATGTTACCTGAGACAGCCAACAACAGAAGGGCGATCCGATAGAGAGTGACAGTGGTCATACTGCGGACATGCCGCGACAGTGAGAGCCGCCTCACATGGCAATCTGCAACATACAACAGACATGTTGTGTAAACAGGTGTTACCTGAGACAGCCAACAACAGAAGGGCGATCCGATAGAGAGTGACAGTGGTCATACTGCGGACATGCCGCGACAGTGAGAGCCGCCTCACATGGCAATCTGCAACATACAACAGACATGTTGTGTAAACAGGTGTTACCTGAGACAGCCAACAACAGAAGGGCGATCCGATAGAGAGTGACAGTGGTCATACTGCGGACATGCCGCGACAGTGAGAGCCGCCTCACATGGCAATCTGCAACATACAACAGACATGTTGTGTAAACAGATGTTACCTGAGACAGCCAACAACAGAAGGGCGATCCGATAGAGAGTGACAGTGGTCATACTGCGGACATGCCGCGACAGTGAGAGCCGCCTCACATGGCAATCTGCAACATACAACAGACATGTTGTGTAAACAGGTGTTACCTGAGACAGCCAACAACAGAAGGGCGATCCGATAGAGAGTGACAGTGGTCATACTGCGGACATGCCGCGACAGTGAGAGCCGCCTCACATGGCAATCTGCAACATACAACAGACATGTTGTGTAAACAGATGTTACCTGAGACAGCCAACAACAGAAGGGCGATCCGATAGAGAGTGACAGTGGTCATACTGCGGACATGCCGCGACAGTGAGAGTCGCCTGACATGGCAATCTGCAACATACAACAGACATGTTGTGTAACTGGTGTTACCTGAGACAGCCAACAACAGAAGGGCGATCCGATAGAGAGTGACAGTGGCCATACTGCGGACATGCCGCGACAGTGAGAGTCGCCTGACATGGCAATCTGCAACATACAACAGACATGTTGTGTAAACAGATGTTACCTGAGACAGCCAACAACAGAAGGGCGATCCGATAGAGAGTGACAGTGGTCATACTGCGGACATGCCGCGACAGTGAGAGTCGCCTGACATGGCAATCTGCAACATACAACAGACATGTTGTGTAAACAGATGTTACCTGAGACAGCCAACAACAGAAGGGCGATCCGATAGAGAGTGACAGTGGTCATACTGCGGACATGCCGCGACAGTGAGAGCCGCCTCACATGGCAATCTGCAACATACAACAGACATGTTGTGTAAACAGATGTTACCTGAGACAGCCAACAACAGAAGGGCGATCCGATAGAGAGTGACAGTGGTCATACTGCGGACATGCCGCGACAGTGAGAGTCGCCTGACATGGCAATCTGCAACATACAACAGACATGTTGTGTAAACAGGTGTTACCTGAGACAGCCAACAACAGAAGGGCGATCCGATAGAGAGTGACAGTGGTCATACTGCGGACATGCCGCGACAGTGAGAGTCGCCTCACATGGCAATCTGCAACATACAGAGAGTGACAGTGGTCATACTGCGGACATGCCGCGACAGTGAGAGCCGCCTCACATGGCAATCTGCAACATACAACAGACATGTTGTGTAAACAGGTGTTACCTGAGACAGCCAACAACAGAAGGGCGATCCGATAGAGAGTGACAGTGGTCATACTGCGGACATGCCGCGACAGTGAGAGTCGCCTCACATGGCAATCTGCAACATACAGAGAGTGACAGTGGTCATACTGCGGACATGCCGCGACAGTGAGAGCCGCCTCACATGGCAATCTGCAACATACAACAGACAGACATTGTATAACTCAAACTATACAAACAGGCAGTAATATAAATCAAACAGAAATGTGAGTCGGTGGCACAGTAGCGCACTCGGCCTCAGAACTGTAGCAGCGGATGTCGTAGAATCGAGTCCCGACGGTATCGTATACTTTTAGCAGTACTGTTCATCCTTGTACTGTACCGGCTCACTCCTTGCTTTGCTTTATAACTTCTGTGCATAGGCCTGAGGCCCATGTGAGGGGGGAGGGCAAATGCAAGGTAAAAAGAAACCGCCACCCTCTTTTTAAAATTAATAAAATATGATAGGGTGTACATGTTTATTGAATATTATCCTACAATCAGGAATGAATACTTTGAAATCGGGTAAAAGTAGCTTGAGAAATATAGAAGACGAGGTAGAGTTTAGTGGTGGTAAGGTTTTAGTATAGCGGTCAACTTAAAAGGATGGATCACACTGAAATAGTTGTTACAATTTTGCGCAACTATTATGGTTTGGCAATTATTGGTTTTGGAATACGTACAGTAATTCTATTGATGTAATGAAATCAAATGTACAAACTACATTGAGGTAGTATTCAAAATACGCTATAGCGTCAGGCCATTCAATGAATTAATTTAATAGAACTTTTTACTTTCAGTTGGTCTCCAGCTCATGCAATTTATTTGAGGAGAATAAATAAATATATATGCAACAAGATACCTACATCAATGCTGCATTTAATCGTTCAAATACATTAATTGATTACAAGCTGGTAACATCGGATTGAATGGATTAAATCTATTTACAGTAGCCTTTTATGAAATTAACTGCAATATAGTACTAAACAAAATGACGAGAGTAAAACCATTTTAGTTGTTTATTGGAATAACATAAAATTAAAACCAAAAGTCTTTAAACATATGGTTTTATCCTATTAACACTGAAATCTCAAACGTGGCACTATTTGCAGGAAACTATAGAGTCAGGGGAAACATCTGCAAAAGCAATAATAAAAAAATCCCCCTCAAAACACCTAACCAAAAACCCCATCCCCCTTAACCCTAAAAAAATTTTGCCTTAACACCTTATAGTTCATCCGTAAAGTGAATGATACCTATAGCACCTCTTCCTTGTTCATATAGATTAAGTTCAAATTATATAAAAACATGTCTAAAACTACTAACAACGTAAGAGTCATTCAATAATAATAAATAATTCCATAAGCGAATGATTAGTAAATGGTGTTACTGTATCACAATGAATTTTAAACATTTTACGTTCGATTCCGTAGCTTTTAAGAGGCCAAGGAAGAAAGGAGAGGTGATAACGTAAAGCATAACTTGGGTATTTCATTTATAAGATTGAAAAAATATGAAAAAGAATATATTACGGCCTTTAATCTTTATTAATACTTTTCATAATTATCTTCTTATGGGAAGAGATGAATTCAGGTAGAAAAATAAGACGAATTTGGGATATGCAATCCCTTTCTTTTGAGAAATGTGGTACTTAGGCTTGCCACTGAGTGCATTCTCTAGCTGAGTATGACTGTATATCTTTCTGCCTTCTACCTACCCACTGCTTGATTTGAATTTTGCATATCACTTTATATAATTAAAAATTATTGTACTGTATATTGGTAAAACTATGAAAAGCTTTGTTTTGCTAAAGGAAAGCTTCTTGTACACGTCCTAAATGGTGTCATGAAGATAGTAACTTATTAGATACCGTAAAAATCCAGTTTTAATGTATTTTTATTATTGTTTACTAGAAAAATAAAGTTTTATATCATAATTTCGCTAATTGACCTCCTTCATTTTAAATTGGTTTATCGAATAGATAAGTTATAAGGGCCACACACCACTTGTGATGTTAGCAGATTAATTAATTAACTAATTCAAGAGCCTTCTCCCATGGTTGGGTTTCTCATGGATAGCTAAAAAAAAAACTTTATCCATACAATTAAAATTCCACGAAGATAAAATAATATATTGAACATAATTATCTTCATACTCATCTTCATAGATCAAAGTGTATTCAACTCGACATATTTCATCCCCATAAAAGGTTAGAACCTGGGTGATTTGTATTCTAAGAAATTTATACAAACCTACGCCTATAAATAAATGAAGCACTTGACTTAAGAAATTCTAGTTTTCAAAATGTTATAGCCTAAGTTATTTAATAAGGTATTAGTTTTTAACAACACATCAAATAGGCCAAATGAAATTTTTCATTCTGTAACATTTTTATAATGCTATATCTCAATAACTCTTAAACAGGATATATAATACAACATAACGAAAGAAAATATAAATAAAACTGTTGTATAAAAACTATTTTTTCCAACTATTCAACACACATTAGTTTTAAAGGATAAACCAATCAAAATTATTATTTCATCGCTATTATAAATCCCTCTTTTGGAGAATAGACGTACACTGTAGACTTGAAAATAGTATTTTCAAAGTAACATCCACAAAGTAGTTAAAAAAGCGGGGATTTCCCTTTAAAAATAGAATAAATAAGAGATTTTTTCCCCAAAGTAAGGAGGCTTGACAAATGAGCCATTCTCCATCCGGAAGTGTTCTCAGGAAGGAAATGTAGTGAGTGCCCTCACGGCGAGGGTGGTTGACATAAGGGATTGCACCCCCCCCCCTCCCACCAACTGACCGTGGCTTTCTTGAGGGGGTTCCTTTTTTCCTGTATGATTTGTTATGTATCAAACTTTTTTAGAGTACCAATTTTATTAGTTTTTAAGAACAAGATAGTAAACCCTAAACCTGTCTCGGAAAATTTAGAGATAATGTCTTATAATTCTCTTATATTTTTTCCCTGGTGTTAAACCAAATTGGTCAATTACTTTCCATAAGAGGTTTAATTAAGTAAAGGACACTAATTGATTTGCATGGAAATAACTTTTATCAACTGCAAAATGTTTTCTAAACGTATCACATTTTTCAATGTAAGAGAAGGTGTTTAACCATACAGAAAACATATTCCGACTGAATAAAGTACAAAAATAATTGTGGGATAAGAAAACATGTTAAGTTAAAGGATATAAATTATTTTCCTACTAGAAAATTAGGTTTTCATGCACAATTATAATTTGCATATGGGACTTCTTTAAAGGCAAATTAAATATGCACATCCCAGAAACTTATAATTTTCTAGTGAAACCCTCCACTGCATAAACATATTCTAGTATTTATTTATTGATCACCATTTCATGAATAAATATATACTCACTAAACACTGTTACGTCTTTCACCTTTTACGAAAACTCCAAGTAGCGCTGAAACGACTTTATATGTATTAGACATGGATGACATCTTATTATTCCTCCGAAAGGTTTAACTTTAAGGCCTTGTTTTTTGTATTAGAATGGTTAAATTCAATATGCTACACGTGTACATAAATTGTATCAACATGTATATAATCAGACTTGGATCAGCATGTCTGACTAGCAGACTCAGCATACAGCAGCATGGACACCATTTACTAGCTGCTCGTAGTTGTGCTGATGATCCACATGATTACGAAATCAGATAAATTGAAAGATATAAAACCTACTTTTCTTATTGATCTAAGTAGATAAACATGTTAAATGTTATTTTATCATTTAATTTCCTTTGTACATAGGGAAATTGTAAGACATGATTAAATTATTCAAAACAGAATTAATTATAAAACATTTTCTAATTATTAACTGAATAGGAAAGGCTTAGGCCTACTTTTATTCCTTGAGATCTTCCTGAAACAGATCATTTACTCCAGTATTCGGCCTAGTTAAACAAAGGAATAAATTTATGAGAATACTCTTTTTTGTAGAAATGCCTAAATAAAACCCATATTAGTCTCATGATTTTTCTGTACACCTATTTAAAATGCATAATAGAGTTTATAAAATCCACTACCCCAAGAATGGTCCTATATTAATTTTCTGGAATGAATAGGAATCTTTTCCTTTTTCTAGTAAAAAATTCAAAGCCTAAATTATATGATTTAAAAAGAGCTTTGATTCACGTAAGGGGATTTGAAAAGAAGAAAAGGTCCGCGCAAGGCCAATTCAAAACGGACTTATCGCTTAGTACGTGCTTTCAACGGAATTCCCTATTATCTAGAGCTTCCAGAATGAGCTGCTAAGTGCTGGTGTACTCGGTGGAGTGTTTCTCGTGGATAAGATTTTACATAAAATTATATATATTTAAATAGTTTTCCTTTTATAACTTTCTGTTAGGGATTTGATACATTTATAAATAAATCGCATTTATGCTAACTAATGATGATTTTTTTACTGGTTGGATACTCGACAATTTAAAGATAATGCTACATTTATTTGGGCCAATATAGGATTTTTGAGGGTGTTTTTAAAATAATTAATAAAGTTGGTCCCCAAATAGAGCTAATATTTTTTGACAAATAGAAAATTACCGTATTTGAAACAAAGTAATTTAAAGAATTATAAGATACCTTTATCACCAAAGAAGGAAAAGTATCTTAGGTGTGGTTCATTTCTAGGTGCTAATCACCTAGAATACTATGAAATTATAACATACATATCTTTTTACTTATATTTCCTTTAATTTTCTTATCTCAATTCATCGTATTCATATTTAATTAATAATGAAAAATATACATCAACCTCGACATTGTTGGCAAGTAGTAGTCTTTCAAAATACTAGATAACAGTTGTTTGCAATCACGTTCACACTGTAATAACCTGTTTTGATTTTGTTGACAGCTCCTCTTACTATTATCCTATGTTTCCTAAAGTGAAAAACGGCTAAATATAACCCAGATGTATAGGGTGTTTTTTTTAAAACGCAACCCATTTTTAAGATTGAATACTGCACATATGAATGTGTAATGAGGATAGTTTTATTGATCTTTACATTTTATACAACCTATTATTTAAGTTTGATCACACTTGGTTTACATTATGTGCTCAAACAGTCCGCCATTAGCATGTGTATAAAGTTATGCTCTTTCAATCAAATTCCCGAACACATGTTGCAAGGTGCCACTTTAAACTTCTTTCATTCAATTTTTTATGTTTGTTTTGAGGTGCCGAATAGCTTTTGAATTGTTTTCGTAGAATAATTGCTTCTTTACATGTCTGTGGCAAATTTTATTCAGATGGGACCTTTTTTATGCGAGTTATCGTGCTTAAAGGCACACACATTTAAAACGCAACCCAAAACTTGATTTTATCGGTGAAGGATTATTCCCCCCAAGATCCCTGGAATTGACCCCACTATATAATTATGTTCTTTGGGGATACATAAAAAGTAAGGCCTAAAAAAAACAAGTCACAGCATATTTAGTACCTGAAAACAAACAAAACAAATGTAACGCAAGAAATTCAAACAGGTACCTAGCAACACGTGTTCGGGAATTTGATGAAGAGAGCATAACTTCATACAAATGCCTCTGGCGGATTTTTCGAGCATATAAGGTGAACTAAATGTGATCAAACTTAAATAATAGATTGTATAAAACGTAAAGAACCATAAAACAATACTTATTTCATATTTATATGTGAATTGTTCAATCTTAAAAATGGGTTGCGTTTAAAAAAAAAACACCCTGTATTTTTCCTTCACAATTTCATTGCTGACTTCTAAGAGATATAATACATTAGGTTAGAACTAAAACGAGTTTTCAAAGTCGACAAAGAAAACATTTCCTCCCACTAATAGAGCTCTTGTCCCTGTGACTGAAGTATATTGGCCACTCCATGAAGAGTGAGTCTTGCCCAAAGTTTGGCACCGGCAATTAGTTCAAAAGTTTATTTTATTGTCTCTTCTACTATCCTTCTAGTTCATTTATGTGTCTTCAAAAACTTTAATATTTTTTACTTCAAAACTTTAATGCTTCTTCTTTAATAAATATGTTTAGTTTTTTATGTACTATCTGTTTTGTATACTTGGGTATCTATTAGTTTTCATACACATTTATTTGTGTTTTAGCTTTGATAAGTTTTTAAATAAATTGCAGGTATTTATGATTCTATGATGTATAAGTAGATAGTGTATGTTTTACGATTTTAACACAATTCATGTTCAAGGATAAATGTTAGCATTGTATTTAGATTACAGAACTGTTTCATCCAAAGTTTACTTTGATTAAAAGTTGTTGACCAACATTTTGAAACTTGTTATAGATTTTTCTCGTCTTGATGTCATCTATAAATTTTGTTTGTTAAGAAAATATTCAGCTCGGTATCATTGAAATAAGGCAATTAATATAAAGGAAATATTGTTTATGGTATGAATAATGTTTTATTTTGTCTATCGATGTACTTCAGTTTGTTAGAAATTATTCGTAAGTTTAATATTGAGTCAGTTAGCTCTTTTACAGGTATATATTCTTATTGAGATTTTTATTTAATCTGTATATTGAAGGAAAAAAAGGTTTGCTCAAGCAAATTTCTTATTGGTTTTTGTATCCAACCTTGGGTTTAACCTGTGCATACAAAGATAAGACCTGGTACTATGCCGACGTTGGGTCTTCAGATAAGCCAAAGGAAAATATCCAATGTTCGTGGTTTACTTTATAAATTGTTAGTTCTTCTGTGGTAGAATATGATTATTTGAAATATAGGCCTAAACACTGATTTCACATAGTATTAAGAATCACTGTTGGATGGCATGTATGTCTCCATGCCACAGAGCTGTCTATTCCATAAATAAATAAGGTAATACTTGTTACAAATACTTGAAATTTGCTATTTAAAAATGTTCGAATAATGCTGAAATAGATCCAGCTATGTTTATGATTGAACCAAATGTGTATATTTATGCTTCTCCCAACATCAAACCAATTACAGTTTTCTTTTACAATATTAATCAATTGTAAGTAAATTTTGCTTCATAATTTATATTGGATTGCCTGCTTGATTCTCCTTTAGGTTTTGTTAAGTTCGCCAAATTATTTCTAAAAGTCAATTTTATGTTTTTAATTTTGGGTTAACTTAAAGGTGTATTATTAACCTCATCAAAAGTATAATTCAACACTTTTGAAAAATGAAAAAGTAGGAATATCTATACAGTTCTTACCTTATAAGGAACAGATAAAGCTAAGAATATCCATCCCTCTACCTCCTCATAGCAAAACACATAAGTTAATTATGTTTGTTTCAAGTGTTAATGTTTTTTTTGTTGACTGCATTGTTGACATTTAAAAGTAAATAGGATGTTGGAAGCTTCTAACAACCTAAATTAAGTTAAAATAACTCTCTTTTCTTTGTAGCAAACTATTTGAAGGAAGAAAAGAGTAAGTACCCTTATAAGGTACCCTTTATAGGTACCCTTTTGCCACTAGAGTATATTTGTACCACCCACAACATTCATACGATCACTACGTTACTTCCTTCCGGTCCTTTTGTCGAGCAATATTTGATTTACTATTCTATCTAAACTTCGAGCTTTCGGCTTATTGGCGGAACACTTGATTTTTTTGGTTTAGTAGTTTTAGACTAGTAACCAAACTTGTGTATCTTCACTTGAGTCAATTACATTCGGACTTAGTCTGAATCCAATCAAAATAAGTTCTCTTTACAACCAGGCACAGAATATCTATTAAAAACATTAAGTACATTGATTTAACTCAAAATTTATAGGAAAACTTAAACAAAATTTATAATCCAATCACTATGAATTTACGCATAACTAGACAAAATGTTTTCTTATAGAAAAGAACAATGTGCAAAACTGAACAGCAAATAAAATGACTCAGTTTAGCTTTTTTTATAAGTCACCTTTGATAGAACAGGTTTTTGCCAGATGATTAATTATGAAGTCGGATAATATATAGGTAACTATATTACGTTTTCAGTCCTTAAATTCTGGCAGAATATGGAAACGTAAACGGCCCCCTTGAAAATAAGTACAAAGGGCCATTGACTAAACCTACCAAGCGAAAGAGGAGATTGTGTATACTAACATAAAACAGCGAAACATAACAAATTACACTACTTTAAATGTAAATCGGCAGTCTTTGGTTGTAATAATGGAAGAGACCATCAATTATTAAAATTACCTTAACAACTTCAATATGCTTTTATTATTCCAACTCAAAAAGCAACAACATAAATAATATTTCAAGCCTTCCGAATTTCATAGTTAAACAATACAATGTTCATTTTGCTGTTTAAAACACTCTTTTGCCTGTTTAAAATTAAATAATGAGCATTTGTAAATGCACTTTTATTAATAGTAATTGTAAGACAATTATAAAAAAATAATCGTTTACTTCTTCTTTAAAAAAATAGATTTTTATAATAAGTTTATTTTCTTCATTTTTGGTATATTAAGAATTAAAATAACTTAATTTCATTGTATAAAACAATCACAAAATTCGTTTTTGCTTAAAAAAAGGAAGTACTTTAAATGGATTTAAATTTTCAGCCACTCATAGAAACATACGACGGTAATTGTTGCAAGACGTTGATATAAACCCTATTATTGTATCCAATGTTAAAACCATGTAAACCATTTTATTCACATATTTTACAAAATAGTAAGTACGGTAACACTTTCCCAATAGTATGTTTTATTTTAGTACGCAAAAGAAAACGCAATGTAACAAAGAACCTATGTAAATCAACAAAGTGCCCGACTTGAAAATATTTACCCACTTGAGGTTGCAACTGGCAAAAAGGGTCCTTTTAAGCCCATCTTTTACTTCAAGGTGCATCTTTTTTATTACGATAAGAAAGACTGAAGTTTTAACTCATTATGTTTTCATATTTATATGTACCAAATAAATTATTATGAAACAAATTTCCTTAAATATATCGCATTAGTTTTTACTAACTGGTTAAGTCTCCGACTTACGATATATTTTTTAGAATTTTGAGATTCTGTAACAAAACACAAACAAACGTTCTTGAAAACCCCATTTTAAAAATAAACATAAACTGGAGCACGAAATGAATTAACATAAACATAACATAAACATTTGGAGCAATGTAAATTGACAGTATCAGATTATGTAATCAGACAAAAAAACTATTTTATTGTTAAAATTAATTACATTTAAGCAAATCCGTAGTTATTTCTATCGAGAGATAGTTTGTGTACGACATATTAAAGGAGAGGGGGTTTTATTTTTCCAGATTGCTTATTGAGCATTCTTTACACTAGTTTCCTTTGGGAAATTACTCCAGTTTACAAGCCGAATATAAAAATCGTACAGCGCAGAATGGCCGGTCAGGGATTTGGCCTAAGAGCTTCTCAAATCGATTCTTTACTTTTTGTTGTGTTATTTAGCTTCACTCAATAATTACTTGTAAAACTCCACTGTCAATTATATAACTATTTCAAAAACAAATATTTGTTGTTTTTTTCAACTATATAGTTGAAAAATTTATTTTCATGTTTTTTTTTAATAGGGTAAAAATTACTTCATTGTTTTATGGACTGTTTGGATATGCGTCTAGGTTATCCAAAATTTGTCTTCTTGGTTCACGTACTGACACTACATTAAACTACATCTTGACTTCCGTATAAAATCTATATACATATCTACATTAATTATCTCAACATCAATATAGATGATTTATATATATGTTAAGACAAGACGTATTTAAGTTGATGCATGATCCTAGAGAGAAGATAATATATTTTTTGTACATCTAGCCTTACGTAGATGAAAACTGATCTTAAATTACACATGTCGTCACGTACGTACAGTGTTTGCTCAAAGCGAAATTAAAAAAGTTAGGCACATTATTTTTCATATTTCCCTATCTGAAACACTTTTGTTTGGTATCGTTGTATAAATTATATTTGTATTTAAATAACCACTCAATTATTTACATAACACTTAAGGTAGTCGTAGCGCACGCCATATCATTTACACACATTTTCATAATAGATGCAAATAAGTCAAGCAGAAATTTTCTTTTTTTACTCAATTACTTGTCTGATATTTTTGAAACTCCGACTAAGATTGTAAATGTTTGATTACTTCCATGATCTTCAATGTTTTATTAGCTTTTTTTCTGCCAGCTGGAAGTGGTTTTGCCCGGAAGTTCCGAAGAGGGGGAGTTTGGGAGTCGAACCCTCTGGAGGGCAGTTGCTGAACCCTCTTTCCGGTCGGTTATTTTCCAGCAGAAAAAGAGAGAACGTGAGAGGTTGTTTACAGGAGTGTAGACTACCATTCTTATGTAACTCAATTTACAATTGTCATAAGTTTAAGAGGAAATATCGAACACTTCCCGTCAATATATATTGTGATAAATTAAATTTCTAACGATAAGTTCTAATGGTTAAGTTTTTTATAAGGAGATTCCTAGATACAAATATTAAAAGGAAGCTGTATTACAAACAACAAAAGAACATGATTTCACTTAATGTCTTGTAAATCGCCAAAATATTTTGTTCTCATACATTTTATCACTCTTAAACAAAATTAAAAAATGCCAAGTGAAAGGTCTAGGATCAAAATAACGTTTATTGACATTCAACTCTAATTTCGGTTGAAAATACGTCTTGGTACTGTAAAACAATTGCTTTGACGTAGTTTTTGGTCAGCCGAAAGAAAGAGTGGATTACCCCTCTGAAGATATTTACCAGACGGTTGTTCCCTTTTTCACTAGACCATCATCTAATCATTTTCTAAATTAAGGTCGAATGGGTCAGGGTCTGTGAAACTTACTTTTTCGTTTGGGTAGGTTCCTTAACAACTAACGTTTTTATTTAAACCATACTGCATATATTTTAATCAAACTGCACAAAAAACAGACGATTATCATATAAGAAAACGTCTATAAAATTGCACTTCTTATTGGACTAAATTTAGAAATGCATAAATTGCACTTCTTAATTGGACTAAAGATTATATTGATCCATTCATATTTATATGCTGGAGACAGCGTGGTTCACAATATTTGGTTTAAAGTTTTGAATGAAAACATCAGAAATGTCGACATTGTAAATTTAATTTAAAAACCAACTTAAGGTAAGAATTTCAACGAATAAAAGCAAATTTCCACAGTAAGAGTAAAAACTTTGTACGTCACAAGGAGCAAATGTGGGTTCGGTGCTTAATACGTTTTAAAATATCATTAAAAAAAAATACCTAAAAGTATTTCTTCGCTCCTTACAATGAAAACTATTTATAATCCACTTCCAAGACAACACAAGATTAATAATTTTTAAGAGAGCTCTGTAGCTCTTTATTCACTAAAATATTTTTGAGATTACTTGTATAACAAATATTAAATATATAATTAACTTTGAAGCAATATTTTCGATCAAGTGTGCTAGTATTTTAGACACGTTTTACCAGAAGTCTAATACAACACCAAACTAAATTTTGTAAACAAATAACTCTCGAGAAATATTAAGAAATTACTCCCGAGAAATATTATTAATAACTCTCGAAAAATATTAAATATTAATAACAGCTGGTAATAATTAAGCGATGTAACCAAAACACTGGCGATATCTCTTATGCTTACACCGTCCATGTTGTAATCACAGCTAGGAACAATGACAACAGACCAACCACAACAGTAGGGCCTGTGACAACAACCACTAAAATCCAATCATCCACGCCACACTGTAATACCGCTTCTGCTGCTGTTGCTACTACTACTTATACTACTGCACTGGGTAACTGAGAGTTGTGGCAATATCTAGGCTTTTAAATTTCATCTGTAATCTAGGCTATATGAGTTCAAAGTATATGAAACAATAAATTAGCTGTTGAAACCTGTCAAACAGATACAATTTTTAGTTCATCCTCAAAATTTGTTTATTTCTACGTTAAACGTTATCTTTAACTGAATACTGAAATTTTGTACTGATTTAAAGTAAAAGCCTGATCGAAAAGGTATGATCTTCAACCTATCAAGGAACAAGCCAAGGAATATGTACGTTGGCTTAAAAATCCATTAATATAATTTTAAGATCATTAATAGTAATTTTTAAATTGACTTAAATGAATTGTCTTTAATTTGTTTTATTAATAAAACATTTTAACACAAAGATAAAAGCTGAAAGTATTGAACTTTTTGTATTTATTATAGCAATTAAACTGATTAAGGTCGCTCATAAATGCAGACACAGTAATTTTTTTGGTGACAGACGAACAAATTGAACTAAACCTCATGAAAATTAACAATAACGATTTTGGAAAGGCTTTAGTATGTAATTTAAGTTATGCAGGCGTACAGAATTTTGTGAACAATATATCACAAAAACAGTTTTGACTTCATATGAGTTACAGCAGTTTCGGTCCGGTAATGCCATTTCAAGGGCTGTTATAAATCACGTCCCACGTTTTGCTCCATCGAGTTCTGAAACAATGGCAACGATAAGGCGACTTATAAAATTACGATAATTTATGGCGTGGGCGTTTCAGTTTTACTGATTTGTTTCCTGTACTACGTTATACAGTTGTAGGTTACTAGACTCTAGATTACTGACTCGGATTACTTGGTTCAGGTAATTTCAACATAAGTAGTAATCAAATCATTGCTTACAAAATTGGAAATTTGATTTAAGCGATCAATCGTTAATGGTATAATAATATATTCTCATATAAGGCTTATTATGTTGATTAAAATTGTGCAACAAGTATAGTCTTCAGTAATGTAGATCTTTAATATAATTCATATTACTAGCTGATGATGTCCCGCTTCGATGGAAAAAGTAAACAAATAATTGTAAATATAAGCAAATGCATCGGTTGTTCAGCCATTTTCTTTATATCTGTGGCATTGGGAAATATTAGATCAAAAAACTAAAACTTTACCTGGAATTTACTCACCGAGATTTTTTATTTATGTATTGGGTTGTTGGTAAGAGACTCATGGTTTTCTCAAAATACAAGGGCAGTTTGAGCTGTATATATACTTCCATCCCGAATCGTCGTGAAACTTGCTTTTAACTAATCAGTGATGGCAAATGTTTGCAAAAATCCAAATCCAAATACTTTATATATAGATTTAATTTCCAGATACATTCATTTAATTGTTATTTAATTGTGAGCACTTTATTTTATAGTAATCTAAAATTTAATATATGAAAAGCATTTCTGTAAAATCGTAATTGAAATAAAATATCCTATATTTAGTATCACAATCAAATCATATTGAAAAGTAATGCAAAAACAACAGACGTGATTGTTTAGTTGAAACGGAAAATCACAACACCAGACCTATCAGTAGATAAAGGTCCTAGGGGCAATTTGAGCCTTTAGGTAGATAACAGAGGCAGTTTAAATGCATCACGTTTGACCGCTGGTTCCCGGCCTATCGTCCATGCGAGGATTTGAATTTCAAAACTAGTCACATTGGATCCGAAATGTTCTCTACCTAAACTATAGAAGGTACATTCCAATGTGCCTAACTGCAATAATGTTATTATTAATTACACTGATATAATGTGTAGAACGTAACAGCGGTTCAAGCATTTATTGAAATAAAAATTACTCAGCTGGTTACTAGTTTAGTCCCTTTTTCTTTCTTTCTTTTTTTTAAGAGGGTGGTGGCCTTTTTTACCTTACATTTCCCCCCCCCCCCACATGGGCCTCAGGCCTGTGCGTGGAAGTTATCAAGCAAACCCAAGGAGTGAGCCGGTACAGTACCAGGATGAACAGTACTGTTAAAAAGTATGCGGCATCATCGGGACTCGATCCTGCGACGCTGCCGCCACAGAACCGGGGCCGAGTGCGCTAACAAATGCGCCACCGACTCACTCACAACCCCTAGCACAATGTTTACAGGGATCTTACATCCTACAATGTAAAGCATGGCTGTTAGCTTTGTCCTTTTAAATTTTATTCTCCGTAATTTTAATTGGATTAACACATTTTCATAAGTGAAAAGTTTTAAGACATACTCCAAAAATAATTCTGATGTATTTTAAATAGGGACATTGAATAGTGAATTTTAGGGCTAGTATGTAGCTGCTGCCAATTTAAGTTACGTCTTATGTATCCCCACCTCAATGGACGGAAAAAGAACGGATTAACTGTTACAGTTATTTGGAACTTTATTAGAACCGCACGATGCGCCAGCCTAAGAAAGGCTGCAAGCCTCCCCGAGGTCAATATCCCCCTCGGTGATCGGTCTTTGCCCTTAACCTTCAAAATTGGATTGGTATTACCTGACCCCTGAACCGTGCGGCCCCAAATGACCAATAAAGGCTTAGTTCATTCGGACCCTTCCTTCCTCCTTTTTTATCTTTACTCGCTATTTTTCACCTTTTGTGCGGTCTGAGAAATATTGAGATTAAAACTTGATCTAGAGTAAGCAAGAATACTTGTAAGTAATAGTTAATTTGAATAAAAACTATTGTAAATTAAATTAAATTAGCTTAAGACAATAGTAGCATAATCTTCACTTATTTCAATTAAATATTAAACATGTTGGGAAATAGTTTTTTATATAATAACTGTAACAATAGGGCTAATTGTTGTTAGTTACATTGAATTTTAGTTTTTAAAAGGTACTTTATTCAATCAATAACATCGATTGTTATGTTTAACTTGTTCATAATTAAATATTTGGTTCATCTAATGAAGTGATATAATCATTTTAGCAAATGTATACATTAAGCAAAAGGTGGAGGAGAAGTAAAAAAGAATTTTGATTAATTACTAGTTCATTATATTAGAACGCTAGGAAACTGAATGCGTTGGAAACTGTGTAGAACTTTTACCCAAAAATTTAATCACCGTGTCCAGTGGAAAGCCCCGTATTGAGCGGGGCCCCCCTCGACCTTCAAAACAGAGATGGAAGTATCTGAAGAGTCCATCCATCCATTAAAAGCTTTTTGGATCGCGTTTAAACCAACAAGTATATGTTTTATACCCTTGCGTTATTACATTGAAATAATGGTACAAAGTCATAGAAAACTATTTTGAATAGTTTTATAAGTATTTTGGATTTTTTTTTCAAATTAATATGATAAATATTGTGTGTTCAAGGTTAAACTTTTGTTGACTTATAGTTCTTTTTTTCAGAAAAGAAATAAAAAATATTAAATTAAAAGAAAATCATTGAATATTTTTTTATCTGAAAGACTAGCTAATTAAGAAAATTAGTTACTTAAATCTTTAAAAGTAAAACATATTAATCAAATTTACCTTATTATTGTTCAATAACAAATCTCATCATTTTGAACTGCTGAGACCCAAGGAGTTTTAGGTTTTGAAGGAGCAATAATCCTGACTGAACCGAAGTTTGTATCGTCGTAGAAACAAATCGTTTTAAACGTCGTTCCAAGAATTACATCTTTTAACAAAAAACACAGCTTGTTATTTATGGGTGTTTTGCAGAAATCCCAAGAAATGCACTTTACAGTCCTTTATACACAGACGTAAAGCATGTTCTATACAAGCGTTCAAAACCCAATTCAACCTTTTCTATGAAAGCATTTCGTAAACGCAGGTCCTTTGTATGAAGTATAATTGAAATTCCGTTACACTGAAATCACATAACGTTCTAAAATGGCCATGTAAGAAACTTTAATCGAAAAACTACAAGTTTTCAACGGTTGAAAGAAATTGACATGAAGTAGCTTTATAATTCTACGTAAGCTTGAAGGATCTGTATAACAATTTATTTATAGCGATTACAATAAAAAGTGATGATGAAACGAGTTGACCCCCTATAGGAGAGCCCGCAAAAAGTTGGCCCTACCGTATAATCGAGATTAGTTTCTGTATATATATAAAATAGTCAAAATTACAATTAGAAAATTGTATTATGTAAGAATAATAAATAAACGCAGTAACCAGAAGGTAGTGTAAAAGGTGAGAGGAGTTAAGGGGGGATTATAAGGGTAAGGTAAACTGCAATGATAACTCTGTGAGGCCACTTCAGCTAACTCCAACAACAACAGATAAGACGCAGCCGTGTATTATAAGCTTTGCCTTTGTGTATAGTTGTCCTTAGTACCATTTCAGCAATGAATTTCCATGTTAATAGTATTTATTACAAACATTAAAGCTGTTTGTTTAAAAGGTTTTGTATAGTAGTCCAATTTCAGCAGACCTGTTAAAAATGCGGATGATTCCAAGACTGTAAGTGTATGTTTTAAAATTAACCCAGTGAATAAACAAATCCTATAATAGCAGTCATGCAGCATTAAACTATCAATGTTTTATACGTTGCGAAGAAAGTCAAATCTGGAAACGAAATCGAAAGTTGTTTTGCAAGTAATTAGCCCAACGAACGAAACTGACTTCATTTGATGACAAACACTGCAATTAGTAAGCTTTATGTCAGGAAATCCAATTAGGGGTCTAAGAGCTTTAACAGTTAGTTGTTAATTTTAATTCCACCTTCAATCTCTAATCTAAGTACATAATCTATAAATAATTTCATTGACGTTTTTCCTTGTACACTATATTAAAAAATTCCATTTGTAATCTGTGATAGTTTCGTTGTAAATAAACTGATAATCAAACTGAACTTCTGTTTGAAGTAACAGACATAATAAACAATGTAATCAAGTACAGTCGTTGTGAATTTTTAGGGCTGTGAAACTATTGATTACTTATCTAAGTGTAATGCCAATAGCGCCAATTATGTATTGAATAGGATTTTTTACCAAGGCTTGAGGATTTACATGAATTATTTAAAAATCAATTTATGATTAATTTTAACTCAAGTTATATTACTCTGACTTTAATTATTTACCTCCTTTTGCGGTACACACAATATTTCTCAAGTTAAAATTTAGATTTATTTCAGGCAATAAATAAAATAAATTTCCAAATAATTCCGGCTTTTGTTGCAAAGCGCATAAACCGAATATTAAAATAATATTATAGGATTAACAAACCCGTGAGTTTAACATACTTCCATCTTTTAAATAAAACAAATATGGTTGATTTGTTTATTTATTAAGAACTGTGACAAAAAAATTGCAGTGGAGCACGAATAACATATAACAATCTTTGTCGAAATTAAAATTTTAGTAATACAATATTGCAGTTTTCCCCAAGTTCAAACTTAATCGATTTTTAACAAAATTTAACTTACCTAATTCAACGTATTTTATTTTAAGTTACAACTAAAGGGAACATTGTATGGCAGATTTAATCAGTCATTTCAATTGAGGGAAAATTTACGCATGTATTTGATTGAATTTCCTTACATAACGTTGGGGAATTGGCTAGTAAACAGTTTACTATCCAATCAGATTAGTACCTCTATCCGACCAGCTAAGTGATTCCCAAAAGAGAGTACAACCAAATGAGTCTGTTAAACTGTTACAGCGGACCAGGTAGTTTGTAGCCGTATTAATTATTGATACGGTAGTCATCTATAGTTAGCACCCATACTGATAGTAAGTGTATCTTTACTGATTCAGTTTTATGTTGCAAGCCGCAGATGAAGAACTACAGTTGTTCTTCACATATGAAGAACTTTAGTTCTTCATCAGAGCACATACCTCTTTTTTACAAGCATGCACCACCAGTTGATGCTCAAAAATCACCCCAAACAATAAATTTATTTAAAAGAGATCTTTCTTTTATTGTAACTTGTGATACGTTTGGCAGATTAAATATGTATTGGATGATTTTTATATTGTTTGAATTGGGAAGTACAGTATTGAAATTAGGAGTCAATAAAAATATAACATTTGAATAACGTTTGGCGTCTCGATACAGAAGACCCTTCATTATTTTGTCCCAAAACCTATGTTAATTATTTATGTACTTTTGAATTTAGAATCTTTTGGTTTTCAAGCACTTTCTTTCCATTTTGTATACAGTCAACTTCGTCTGTAAATAATAAAAATATAAAGTACATGAAACAGTAAAACCTAAAGATTTAATACCGCAAGAAAATCAAATTAAATTCAGTTAGTTGTTAATTTTCCATATAACACAACTTAAAGTCTTTTCAAGTGTAAGCAATTGATATGTTGATAGGATTAAAGCATATTTGGAAGTTTCCAACCGCGATGCTGTGAGCGGTAAGCGGTTTTGTTTTCAAGTAGTTGTAAAGTTAGAAGTAGGGTTGTACTCTTTGTAAGGTAATGGAACTCTTCCCTCCAGTTATTATATTGAGTCAAAAAATGTGTGATAATTTTTTTTTATACAGTATATTGTATAATTATTGCTTTTAAAAGTTCAGTTGATTATGCAATTTAAACAATAGCCAAATATGATATTAATTCAAAATTGATTTCAAACACATTTTAGCTCAATACAACATTAAAAGCAGATTATTCTTAGAGGAAATGATCCATGTTAATATGAAACGCATTCGTTTGACGACAAAAGATGCCACATTTTGATACAAAACTGACAACACTTTATACAGTCACGCCATTTATCTTGTTTTCTGACTTGGGATGAAAGATTCTGTGACAGCTACCCTTAAGATACGATTCACAAAAAAAGAGAGCTAAAATGTACACATTATTGGGTACAAAAAATATGTAAAATGCTCAGGCGTTGATTTCATGTATGAAGGGCAGAATGCCCTTTCATATAGTAGACACGTGTTTTATAGAGGTTTTCTATACATTTAAAGGGCTTACCCCTTTTTAAGGGAATCAAGTTTAATCACAAACTTATTTTAACAATGAAATCCTTTAAATGCCTACAAGTTAGGAATGAGATTCTTAAAATTCATTTTATCACCTTAATTTTTAGGTTCCTTTTATTTACTTAAAGTTTGAAGAAAATACTTTTTATACTTTATAAAATATTTCATTTATCGTAAAACGTTTCAAACTTTCTAGCTATGAACTCAGCCAAGGATAGTGGTTTTAGTGGTTAGGTGAAACTTAAGTAGAAGTTTCTAAATGTCAGGGGTGTGATGGCCCAAACTTGTTAAGAGCTCATGTATTAGTAACCTCAAAATATGCATGCATTTCAATAAGTTTTTTGGAAAGTAAATGTTTTTATTTTATATTCAATTGAAAAGTGATTCTTTTATATTCTATCCTTTTTAGGAAAGGGGTAATCCTGAGTGGATTGATTTCTATAACCACTTAGTAAATTTAGTTAGTTAGTTAGTTAGTTAGTAGTTAGTTAGTTTAAAGTTAGGCAAAGTAAATACGAGTAAGGTATAGTTATACAGATTTTATCTCGCCTATATAAGATAGTTCAAAATAAACTTTTCAAATGTAAACACGATGTATTCTAAGCATAGACGACATTCCCTTTCAAAGTTGTCACAAATGAACGTAAGTTACAAATTCAGTCTAATAATAAAAAATATATACCGCATTAAAATGGTGTAAAGGTTTTTGTTGTAAAAAAAAAAGATTCGAGTAAGGAACTATTAATACCTAGGGATACGTTTAACAGCCATTGAATTACATTTTAGAACATTAAGGTCTAAAGAATGACAAAATCAGAATACTTGTAAACCGCAATGTTATCAATGTTTCTCAATTATTTTAGGCAGTTCATTTTGATACATCTTAGGACTTTCCGTCATCTTTGCATAGTACTAAACTTAGTGCTATGATTAATTGATATCAAATGAAGTTTAAATCTATACGTTTTTGGTTCAAGTTTGAAAAACTTCGAATTACATAGGTCGGTCGAGGTATATTTAGAAATAAGAAATTTTCAGTTTTCAGTTGACATTACGCATAAGTATTTAAGTTAAGTCAGAAAAATCTATAAACATCTCAATAATAATCAACCTAAAATATCTTCAAGAATCACAGTTTGTTTAGAAGTGATGTAACACCACACTAGGAGGATGCGGTTTCAATGTTGAGCTGTAAACTAATATAACTTCTCGTCAAGTGACTGTCCAACATTGATAACGTTGAAGTTACTGCAAGCCACTGAGGCAATAATGGCTGGCATTAAAACCTTCTGTGATAACGTTTACTAACCTTGGTTTGAAATTAGCATCAAATTCAAGTCTAATGCTTTTCAAAATGTTATCTAATGATAAGCCGATTCAGGTTAGTTTCTTAATATTTTTTTTATTCAAAATTTGGTTAACTGAATTAATTTTATTTTAACAATTGCAACAATATATATTTTTTAACATCAACTCAAAACCAATTGGAAAACTTACAAAAAACTGTCATAACATGGATTATTCTCTGTTCTCCAAAGTGAACTGCTATATGTCATCCAGAACAATACTTCCTTAATAACTCCATTGATTGACTTCATCGAGATAAAATATTATTGGTCTAAAACGAGTTTTCAAAGTCAACAAAGAAAACATTTCCACCCATCAATAGAGCTCCAGTACTCGTGGCGGTTGGAGTATATTGGCCACTCCAGTGGAGAGCGACTTCCAAGAACGATCCTGGCCAAAGTTTGGAACCGGTAATTAATTCAAAAGTTGATTTTATTGTCTAACGATATTCTAACTACTGTTCCAACGATTTATTTTGACGTCTTTAAAATTTCAAACTTTATTGCTAATCCTGCCATACTTTTCTTTCAGTTTTTATGTCCTATCTAATGTATTTGGGTTTCTTTTAGATTTAATATATTATTTTTTTTTGGTTTATAAGTTTGATATATATTTAAATAAATTAAAAGTTCTTATGGTTTAATGTATGAGAAGAGAATGATTGTTTTATGATTATTACACATTACATGTTTGAAGTAAAATTTTATTATTGCAACTATAATACAGTACTTTAACTTCTAATTCTAATTTAAGTCTCAATTTTTAAAGTTAAATTTTTAGAGTCGTTTATAAATGTAGTTTGATAAGCAAATATTAGGTATAATTTTGTTGCATGAAAAGGAAACATTTACTTTAAAGGCAATATTGTTTGCGGTATAAATAATCGAAATTTGTATTTATGAAATTTAGTACATTAGAATGTTTTCAAGCTTAGAACTACATGAGATAGCTTTATAAGAGTTATATTAAATTCTTTTTTTAAATGTGAATTTTATAAAAATATTCAAGGAAAACTGGGTTTTCTCAAACAACCTTC
This sequence comes from Flexamia atlantica, assembly GCA_035578135.1. Lineage (NCBI taxonomy): Eukaryota > Metazoa > Arthropoda > Insecta > Hemiptera > Cicadellidae > Flexamia > Flexamia atlantica. Next base: position 41,550,443 of record JAQJVK010000011.1, on the reverse strand, counting down.
TTATTATTGTTTGTATCCAACGTTGGGTTTAACCTGTGCATACAAAGATAAGACCAGTTATGAACATGACGATGGTTTCTCAGATAGCAAAAAATACAAGCCAACGGAAAATATGCAATTTTTGTGCTTCAATTTGGTTGCTTCAAGCTTTACTTATGTTAGTGCTTCTTTGGTAAAATATAATTATTTGTAATATACTGATTTAACATGGTATATTGGTAACATATGAATAAGCATGTATGTCACTATATCATAACGAGAAGGTGAGCTAAACGAACATAAATAAATTAGGTACTGGTAAACTTTTTATGGAAAACTAAAAATTTTGAAACAAATACAATATTTATAGACATATTTCCCCTGATCTTAAACCAAATTAAGTTTTATTTTTCAATAAAAATCATCATCATCATCCATAATATTCCATGTTCATTTTTGTTTATCCTCTAGGGTCTTCCTCACCCTACCAAAATTGTTTTTTTCGTACGCTTTTAATTTATCTGTTCATATTTAATACCCTATGGCGTTTTCAAGGCTTCTTCTACACTTTCGAAATATTTTAATAGTTTAGTTGTCTTTGGAAAGAGATTCGCGTGAAGATTTGCCAGAAATACAATTCATGAAAATTAGACTGAAGAGAAGAGCCCTTTTAGTTTCCTATTTCTTCGAAAAAATCAATAAAACTAAAGCTTCCAAGACCACTAGTATGTTTCTAATTGTTTAATCACCTACATGTTCATTATTCAACCCCACAAAAGCCAAATTGATAATTATACATCGAAGCCATCTCGTCCACAAATATGGGGAAGCAGGGAATTTAATGTTCTGCTCTCCTTTTAATGAATGAATAACAACATAAGCAATAAATAACAAAGCAATTTATTGATGTCCATTTCAAAATTTGTTGTTTTTTTACCTACTTGTTAACTTTTTAAAGTGCACAAAGTACATTTTGAAAGCTCCTCTTAACCCAAATTTGAGATGAAAGAGCTCTCTTTTCTTTGTGGCAAACTATTTGAAGGAAGAAAAGAGTAAGTCGGTGAACTAACTTTATAAGGTACCATTTTGGCACCAGAGTATATTTGTTACCACCCACAACATTCTTTAACGTTCACTACGTTACATCCGGTCTTTTGTACTGCAATATTTGATTTACCACTCCATATAAACTTTGGGCTTCAGCTTTATAGGGTTTTGATACAATAAAAGGAATTTATTCACGAGTAAAGTTTATTCGGGCGTTAATCCATAAAAGTTATCTATAAAACTAGGAGAATAGATAGTACATTAATTTAATTTACAGTTTATGAAAAAAATGTCATTATTAAATTATCGGCTTGATTTTTATAAGCCTACACAGCCTTTTGGCGAAGAGCGTTTTTAAACAACCATCTATTCACAGTACAATCAATATTAGCTTTCTTAAACGAATGACTAGAAGATATTTTTTCCTTTGAGAGAAGAGTAGTGTCCTTTACTACTCCAAAAAAATGGCCTCGCAATTAAAAGGCCTCGCAGTTGTATTTTAGCTTAACTTTGATGGGGAAATTACTTTTAATGTCGAATAAATAAGATAGCTAAATAAATTGCACTACGTCTTAATTCTTACAATCCTAACAGGACGGGAAACCAACTTTGTTCTTGTTCAAAGTATGCAGGAAAATCGGATAAAAATAGCCATGCAAATGAGGAAATTCCTGCAATAACATAGAACAGCAAAACCTAACAAATTACTCTACTTTGAATGTAAATCGGCCAAGTTGAGGCTTAAATTATGGTAGATGCCATCAAATATTGAAATTAATTGTATTTTACTGGCAATCTTACATTAATATTTTTCGTTTACAATTATTGCGATAAAAATGCACGAACTTAATAATAAGGTTTAAAATAATAAATAATTCTCATTTTGCCATTTAAAAACCCTTTTTGCCTATTTTAAATTTCATTTAAAGAGGTTGCGTTTGTAACTACACTGTCCACAGTGGAGATTATGATAAAATTAAGTAAACATAAACATTTGATTCTACTTTGATTGAAAACTTTTTAATTTTGATGTAGATGGATGATTAAGACATCTCTTTCACTAGATAAAGAATTCAAGAAACCTAATCTACTTACATGAAATCAGTAGCAGAATACTTTAGTTTTTGCGAGGGTTTTACATTTCTACTTAAAAAACAAATGTCGAAATACTTTAAATAAATGGATTGGAAAATTATCAGCTTCAGGCTTTCAATGTTCCAGTCAGTCATAGAAACTCACAAACAAGGCTAAAGACACATAGGTGGTAAACGTTATACAGTATTATAGATTATAAACATTAATCTTGTATACTAATTTTAAAACTACACTACCTCACCATGCTACTACACTACATTCACTACATTAAAAACACTTTACCTTCAAGTAGTTTCAATATTCGAATGAATATGTAATACAACAAAGAACCAACGTAAGTCAACAGAATGCCCCAGACTTGAAAATATTACCCACTCCAGATCGTCACTGGCAAAAGTGGTCCTCTTAAGTACATCCTGAATTTCAAGGTGCACCTTTTCCATTACGAGAAGTCAAATGTAAACTTTGAAATTACTATTTTTTATATTTGTGTCTAAATGATTATAAATATAATCATTGCTTTAAGTATACTATTTTAGTGATACAGTATGATTAAAAATAAATTGCAGTGTCCGACTTACGTTATATTTTTTCAGTATCTTGAGATTCTGAAACAAAGCACAAATATTAGTTTCATGACAACTCCATTTTAGAAATAAAAAGAACTGATGAAATGAAAAGAAAGCAAATAGCCGCCTAGAAGCTCGCCTGAATTATGTGTAATTTTTTTTACTATAAAAAGAGAATGTATTTTATATCACTTAATGTAATGGGTCAAAACAAATTATTTTATGGTTAAAAATGTATTATACTTAAGGAAGTAAATAAATGAATTTCTATGAATACATAGAAATGATCATTTTTCTATGGATCATTTCATAGACGGGATATTCTAGGAGCAGGGGTTTTAATATTCCAGATTGCCTATTGATCATTCTTTACACTTGTTTCCTTTGGGATTTTACCTTAGTTCACAAGCTGTAAAAATCGTACAGCTCTGAATGACCGATCAGGTGCTTTAACTAAGAGCTCTTCAAATGTGATTCGTTATTTCTTGTTGTTTTTTCTATCTTGACCTAAATTTATTTTAAATATCAAATCTGTTGTTAAATTCCTGAAATATTTCAAACACAACTATAGTTTAAGAAATTTATTTTTAATAGTTGATTCAATCATATAAGATTTGTAACTACAAAAATAAGAGGAGAGCCAGATAATAATCCAAGAGGCACGTGGAAAAGGTGAAAATGGCCTCCTTGGAGTAACAACAAATTTAGCTGACTGGTCAGGTAGATCAGCATTTTTTTCAATTGGTTTGACTACCATAAAGGAACTCGAAGAAAAAACGTTTTAAATTTTAAAAGTACTTAAGTATATCAATATATGATTGAATTGTAAGCAAGTTGTAAAAGTATTTGAAAGGATTGCTATTTTTATCCTGTTTTATTCCGTAATTCTACAAGCTCCCTGTGTGTCAAAATCCAAATATTTTTACTTCAAGCTCAAATTTATTAAAATGATTCGAACTCCCCGAAATGTAACTAGAAGTTTACAGAACAATCTTGAGATTGGTCAGAGTTTAAAAGGTGCTTAGGCCCTAATCATTACGTAAACCGCTTACCCCCCGGCACGCCTTCAATGGCCCTCCATTACCTAATGGAAGTCAGAATTAGAGGGAGTATGAGGATTGACCCACGCACGCTTCCAACTGAAGGGGTTGGATACGATTAATATTGTAATATTTAGGACATGACAGGTTTTGGTAGGTTTATTAAATTAAAACAAAGTTAAAAAGTTTCCATGGTATTAGGAAAAGGTGATTTAGAGCTCTAGTCGTTTGGCTTAGTTCTTAAAGAGAACTATTCGTTATTTGTGTTGAGGGAGTAAAGTACAACGTTTTCGGGGGAGGTATTCTCCCGAAATATAAACAATATTTTTTCCACACCTGGACAAATAAAAAAGCAAACATACAATAGAAAAATAATAGTTTCATCAACACGGTAAACATGACTGTAACTAACTCATGACGGTATGATTTTTTGGTGATGGTATTATTATTATTTGATTTTTCGCTACTCATAACTTAAATTATACAAAAAAATGTATCGTTCTTAAAAACTATGTGTTTTTAGGTATAATTTAAGTAATAAGTAGCGAAAAATATAATAATGACTGTAACTAATGAGTTGATCGTATAGTATTGATTAACATAACATCAAAACCTTAATTGACGCAAAGCATTAGCGGCTCCCTTCTGCTGTGGTTTCCTGAAACCAATCAGCAGTAAGCTCCTGAAATCAGTTAAGCTGCAACGTATTTGCATTTGTCCGTAAGCATTTGAAGTAGCTAGATTTATTATTAAAATGATTGTTATTTATTTATTGTTATTCTTAAGGGTTTTCTTTGTTTTCCGCTGAGATACAAAGTAATCTTCTTACCTACGCATTACAATGAGTTAAATGTACATAGCTATTGAGAAAAAAAAGTATTTGGTACACGTGTAACCAAAACGTGCCACGTGTTGAATTTTATTGCTTTCTAGACTGTTAGGATATGCATCTAGCTTTTCCAATTTTCCTCCTAGGATCATATATAAACTTTAACTAGGTACAAGTTGTCTTCGTAATACGAGTTTTCCTAATATACAAATCTAAATCATCACATATCTAAACTTAAATAGACGTATTGATACCTATCATGTGTGTATACGTATAATCTATTATTAATGTACTTATTCATTTTTAGAAGATATTATCTATTATGTAAGCTACATGTAGCCTAAAACTATTTTTGAAGCATACAGGAGAAAGCTCCAAATGAAATTAAAAAGTTAAGCTGATTATTTTACATATTTTCTAATCTGAATAAGCTCCTTAAATTTGATTTTGTGGTCTTAACAAAACCTCTTGCTGTGCTTGATTTATTTTTGTAATTATATTAATATACATACCAACAAAATCAAAATAAATTAAATATATTTAAATGAATCGTATTTTAACCCAATCAAACAGGCAATTCTTATACAGAGAATTTAAAATAGTCGTAGTTCTTATTATTATTTAATTATCAGTTATGAAACCTGTCATAATAGAAACTACTCGTAAGCATATTCTTTTGTTGCTCGAGTAATTGTCTGATATATTTTGGAATCTGATATATTTTGGCTGTAAGTGTATGATCTCCCATGATCTTTAATGTTTTGTTAGCTTTTTACGCCAGCTGGAAGTGGTTTTTGCCCGGAAGTTCCGAAGAGGGGAGTTTTGGAGTCAAAGCCTCTAGGGGGCAGTTCACTGAACCCTTTTTCGGCGGTTATTTTCCAGCAGAAAAAAGAGAAAACGTGAGAGGTTTTGATGTGACAGTTTAGATGGCCGTTTTGTGTTACTAAATTTACAATTACCAGTATATCAAAAATATTGGAAATTCCTATTGAAATATTTTAGAATATAAAATAGTAAATTTATATACTCAAGAATGTGGAAAAACAAACACCTTAAATATTCAACTTGATTAAAATTTTACATGGTAACTCCTAGATACAGTAAGGTACAGCATATGGCTTCTACAGTAAATGCTGTTTTCAATATAAACTGAAAACATTTTTCATGTAATGCTTTGTACAAAGGTGAATATGTTTTATTATACATTTTGCCACTTTGAGAATTCAACGTTAAGAATGAATTACAGAAACATTTTTAAGGTAGAAAGCCTGGTAGGCTTGGGTCAAAATAACGTTTTTTACAGACGACTTTATTTTTGGGTGAAAATACGTTTTTGCACTCTCTAACAGTTGATAGATTTTAGTCCAGCAAAAAGAAAGTGTGGATAATCCCAGGAAGATACTTGCCCGTCGGCGTTCTATTGTTTCACTAGATCACTCCATTACCTAATAATTTCTTATATTTATAAAATATGGGCCATATTTTGAAAAGTTCCACGTTCTATGTTCAGGTGGATTTTATACAACGGTTTTTATAGATCGCTCTCCACCGATTGTTATCAATATGCGCAAAAGGAACCGTTTATTATTCTCTGAATCGTCCGTAAACCGTAACTTTTAGTATCAGTTCTATAAAATCTGCTGGGTATTTTTTTCAGTGCGCTGCCCTATCCTATACTCTTATACGAGTAGTGTTATCTTGTATGTATGCTTGCTTGCTTGCTTGCACAACGATCTCAAAAACGGCTCCGAGGATTTCCTTCAAAGTCTGGAAATAAGTAATTTATGACTCAAAAACGTCTTTTATGCAGATTACTTGGCCAGAGAAAATCTAATAACGTAATAAATCGAATTTTAAAGTTGTAAAATCTTAACATTGGCCTTATGGGATGCCGTGATAGTAACGAAAATAACAAGGAAAGTGTAAACAAATGAAGTAATCATAACAGCTGTTTGGAATCTACAGCCATTAAGGGAAATACAGCAAGTGGGATGAAGATACCATGGAGCAATAAAAAAGGTTTCTATTTATCAATTTTATGACATTGAAATATTTCATAGTAACTGGATGAACTGGTAAACATGAAATAACACCGAGCAAGGCTCGGTCCACCAGGTACTAACATATAATTTGATTTATTTTTGTTTTTATTTTTATATGCTGACGATGTGATTCACGATATTTAGGTCTTCATTTTTTAATGTGAACATGAGAAATGTCAACATTGTAAATATTTTTATACTGGTCAGTTTTTAAAAACCAACTTATGGTAATAATTTCAACGATTAAATTCTTATTACCACAGTAAAATTTGAAAAGCTCTTTGTCACAGGGAGCAAATGGGTCTTTTTGATGCTAAATAGCTTTTACTTTGCTTGACTACGGCTCATTTGTAAAACAGGCTTACGCACAAAAAGTACTGCTTTTGCTTCTTGAGATAAAATCTATTTATAATTCACTCCTATGGCCATAGACGTTTATGTATTTTAAGGTGAGCTTTGTAGCTCTTTATCCGTTAGGAAGTTTTGAAATTATTTGCAAAAAATAATAAATAATTAACTTAAAAGTCATAATTAATGTTAAAATTTGCTATCATTGTAGACATTTCCTACCAGAAGTCTAGTTAAGGAAGGATAATGTTATTAGCTAACAATGCCAAACAAAATTTAATAAAAAAGGCTTGCTACTCAAACAGTATTGAATCTACTGGTGAAAGATGTTTGATGTAACCAAAACACCGGCGATATCTCTTATGCCTACCCCGTCCATGTTGTAATCACAGCTAGGAACAGTGATAACACAGCAACCACAACAGTAGGGCCTGTGACAACAACCACTAAAATCCAATCATTCCCGCCACACTGCAACAACGCTTCTGCTGCTGCTGCTACTGCAGCTCCTACGCAGTATTATTGGGTGTTTGATCACTATATTAGGCTTTCAAATCTAGCCTGTAACATATAATTGTATTAGTTGTAAGTATATGAAAGACACTAAAATACTTATTGAAAGCTGTCTAACAAATTAAAAACGTTAGTACACGCTCAGAATTTATTTTATACGTTAGGACGCCAATGTCGGCTGAATGCTCAAGTTTAGTATTGTTGTAAAGTAAAAGGCTAGTTAAAAGTGTGTGATTTACAAGAGGAAGGTACGAACTAAAAAGGAACCAGTCAAGAAATAGGCATGTGTTTTATATGTTTTTTTAACTAGTTGTTTCGCTTATAATACCCCAGCTTTCAATTTTTTTAGTTTGAATTAATTAATTTAATTACCTTTTATATAATATTTAAACCCAAAGTTAACAGCGAAAAATTTCTACATTTAATAACATTTATGAAAGTAATATAATTAAGTTAATGCAGGGACAATAATTATTGGTTTGGTGATAGACATACAAATTAAACTATACCGCCCCAAATTTAAAAATAAAATTTTGCCCAGGATTAGATAGTTTACTTAAACCTTTGCACAATATTTTTAAACAATATATCACAAAAACAGTTTTGACCGCATATGAGTTACAGCAGTTTCGGTCCGGTAATGCCATTTCAAGGGATGTTATAAATCACGTCCCACGTTTTGCTCCATTGAGTTCTGAAACAATGGCAACGATAAGGCGACTTATAAAATTATAATAATTTATGGCGTGGGCGTTTCAGTTTTACTGATTTGTTTCCTGTATTCTGTTCGTCGGGAATGAACTATTAATGTAAGTGGAATATGAAGAGAATCCTTATCTAATATTCAAAATCATTTTTAGGAATTTAACCACTGGATTACTTAGTACAGGTAATTTAAACACGAACAATTTTCAAGCTGTTGCCTAAACATTAGGCTGGTGAACCTAATAGTTAATAGTAGTTAATAGTATATATCCTAATCTAAGGGTTATGTTGATTAAAATGTATAAGAAAAGAATAATTTTGTTAAATTAATGTAGGCGATTGAAAAAAAGATACTGTAATGTAAAATCTCTATAAGTTAATTTATTGTTACTTAATAAATAATTATAATCACTTCAATTTATATGTGATCAAAAATTCAATACAAAAAAGCATTTTTGGATAATTGTAATTAATATCATATCCTACATCGCAATCAAATGATCCTAAATACTAAAGCAATTACAAGAGACCGAGCGAATTGGACAATCACAACACTGCAGACCAATCAATAGATAAAGGTCCTTGGGGCAAGAGCCTTTAGGTATATAACAGAGGCAGTTTAAATGCATCACATTTGACCACTGGTTCCCGGCCCAGCGACCTTGCGATGGACTAGATTTCAAATCAAGTCTCACAATCACTGGAACGGTATTGTTCTCTACCTAAATTACAAACAATGAATTCCTTTCTTAATCTTCCAATAAACCTGACTGTAATAATGATATTGTTAGTGACTGCGATAAAAACGACAGTTCATGCTCGTAATGAAAGAATAAATGAAGTCGGCTATTTAAGCCGTACTATTTCAATCCCTTTAATCTTTCAACGTATACTATTCTACACCGCATGAGCACAATAAAGAGCTCTTTATAACTAATGTGATAAGTATGCAAGTTGGTCATGTTGTTTACAATTTTCTTCTTTATAAAAAGCGTAAATTTATTCGAAATTTTTTGAAACTTAAATGTTTTCAGTTTTAAGAAAGTCTTATGACATATTTCAAAAGTAAATTCTGATATATTGAAATAACGAGATTGAATATTATATAAATATTTTTATATTAATTAAAGCAACTCTTCTCAACATAAATTATGTCTTAAATAGAATCCTTGCCTCGATTAAACAAAACGTACCTTTTGCTAACAAAGCATTTTTTACAAGCAACTTGGAACTATTCCTGGAAACCACATGATGCGCCTGCCTAAGGCTGCTGCAAGCCTCCCCTAGTCAATATCCTCCCCTCGGTGATCGGTCTTGGCCGTTGACCTTCAAAATTGGATTGGTATTACCTGTCCTCTGAACCGTGCGGCCCCAAATGACCAATAAAGGCTTAGTTCATTCAGACCCTTCCTTCTTCCTTTTTCATCCTTCCTTGCTATTTTTCACTCTCTGTTTCATAGTCATAGTCATAGTTATAGTCATATCCTTTATTGCACATAACATTCAGCATTACAATAATTGTAAACAAACGGCAGCACTGTCAAATGAAATAATCTAATTTGTCAATAAAAATCTGTGAGGTTTGAGAAATTTGCAGGGGAAAAAACTCGATGTATAGTGAGCAAAAATAGTTGCACGGATTAAAACTGAATACAATTTAATTGAATTAAGATGAAACAGATATGATATTATGTTAGCTTAGTCCTCAAACGTGTTAAATGTGCAGATAAAATATTTTTGACCTAATAATGCTTATTGTTAGGTACATTGAATTGTAATGTATGAATGGTATTTTATGTATTAAAAAACGTCGAGGTTTGTGTTCAAATTTTTCATAACTAAGTATTTGGGTCTAACTAATCCAATGTTTTCGGCAACAGGTAAGGTAAAGTCAAATTTAAAAAATCGGCTGGTAAGTTTAAGCAAGATCGCACCACAATAATCATACTCAGTTCTCATTCATACTTGGGTTAAAATGATATCCTAGGTAAGACGCCATTTAAAGTAAAAGAATAAAAGTACAAAGTATAACAGTTTAATCAATATAAATTATTAGAACGTTAGGAAACCGAACACGTTGGAAAGTGTGTACAACTTTTTCACCCCAATTTAATCACCGTGTTCAGTGGAAAGCCCCAACCACCCCCCCCCCTCCCGCCATATTGAGTTGGACCGTCCTGACCTTCGAAACAGAAATAGGATTATTGGTTTAGTTCAATCCTCTATGCGTTAAAAGCTTTTTGGACTACGTTTAAATCAAGAAGCATACACGTTATATCTGAGCATTGTTATATGAAAACTATGTTTAGATGTTATGGAAAAAAGAGGATTGTGTAAATGTGCATAAAAGAAAATACTAGAAATAGATTCAGCCCAGTATTGGTTTTACATAGACATAAGCAAAATAGTATAATGGATTTTAAAATTTTTGTGGACAACATTTCAAATCGTCCGTCAGTAAAATGTATGGTCTCCATGTATACTATTTAAATTTATATACATCACTAAAGTAATTTATATTCTTATCTGCGTTGTAATACTGATATCATATTGCATATACCAATACAGTAGACTTTCACTCATCCGGACATCTTGAAACGAAGACCCTCTCGGAAAACGGGTTTTCTAGTTAAACCGACATTCCTTAAAACACATTGAATTACAACTCTAATGCATACTGTAAAAGACAATGGTTAGAGTTAGACTTGTTTTTACTGGTCTTCAATCTTTCCCACGAGAACCAAAGATACAGTACTGTCCACCACCTGCCCATCTCGTCCGGTTAAACCGGTGTTGATAAAAATCGTCCGGTTAAAGAGATGTCCCTTCCGTGAAGTTTAGTCTGGTTAAACCGATGTCCGGTTAAAAGGTGTCCGGATACGAGAGAGTCTACTGTATGTTAAATGACAAGCGTTTATAGAAAGTAAAAATAAGAAAGTAATTTAATTTCGTAATTATTCATAATGATTGTCAGTAAATGCTCATTTCAACCGCTACGCCTAGCTGCGAGGGACTTGTATTCATCTGGTGCATTGTGATACGGCGTTTACTAAGTACATTATTTTGTATTTAATGCTTACTTTGCATAAATTGCCAGATTACATTTTGTATTTTGTTAATGAATTATTTAATCATTGTACGAAGTACTTTGCCATTTTGTTAAGCAGGACATTAGCATATATCATTGACATAGAAAACTTTACCAAATACCGAAGACTTTTCTGTATAACACTCCAGCCAACTATGTTATTGTAAGATTATTTAAAATGCGCCTAAGAAAAATAGGATTATCAAAGAAATCATAATTTATAATAATGTGATCAATAAATGAGGCACTCTTTCGTGATAATTTTTAGCTGATTGGTCCTTGTTAAATTAATTGTTGGCCAAAATAGACTTGCTTTGACCGATGATCTGTAGCCGCTTTTGAGATATCGCTCCCTTAGTAACGTTGTTATCTGTCGCGTCCGTTCACCTGTCTAAGATAGTGAACGGCTTGGACTTTTCGATGTTAAATGCGTTAAACGCGCGTATAAAAGCCAAATATAATTTTTTTTAATGCAATTGTTAGTTAGAAGGAATAATTGATAACTTAGAACAATTATAATTATTTTTACCAAGACTTAAATCAATAAAATTCTAATTTTGGTGTTTAAAGAAGAATATGAGATTTTTGCAAGCTTTGAGATATAAATGTTTTAACTTATTATGGAGAGTGAATATTAAATTTGTCAATGTTACAATTTGAATCTTGAGAAATATTTTGCATATCACAAAAATGTCGTTATTTGACGCCAAAGTGTTGTAACTCAATTAATTAATTAGTAAATAATTTATATACATCCTGAAGCTTTGGTAAGCCATTCTGGTATGTGTGTACTATACGGACCCCACCTATTTTCCATTAATTTAGTTTGGTTAGGGCTGAAATGACATATATATATATACGAAAACTACTTAACCTAACCTTATTTTTGATATGTCACAAGCCCGAGTAAGTAAGTGAGTCCCCGAAACCAACGGCGTTCCCGAGCGCCATACAGTGCTACGCTGGCCAGTGAACGATTCATTGTTGCGGCGCACAGCTGTTGAGTCACCGCCAGACAGTCGGTGTTGTGGTCGTGTTGCGTCGCGCTGTTCTTCTATCTGGTTAGGTTAGGTTAGGTTCTAATGTAGCAGAATACAAGTGGCAGGGAGTGGAGCTGACCGCTTCGATACACTGCTGAGTGACATCGTAGCTTTCTGGGACACCCTGAAGTAAAAGTAAGTTGTTTTTCCTTATATTTGTTCACAATACTGTAGTGTTTCAATGTTTGTTCAATAATATGTAGTGTTTCTTTACCTAACCAAACTAAATTAATGGAAAAATAGGTGGGGCCGTATAGTACACAAGTACCGAAATGGTAATTTGTTGAAAAAATTAAGGCAGAAATTGAGGTTGACCATTTACTTAACACGTATAAGTAGGTAATCTTCTTTGTGGGCGGGGCAAAGGCAAGGTAAAAAAGAGGCCACCACCCTCTTTTGAAAAAAATCAATGACTAAAAATATGTAAAAATGTACAGACTAATCTTGATGTCAACGTTTACTTTATGTGCTGTTTAAAACAGAAAAATTAGATTGATTTACTGTTTATTTACATATAAGTGTTCATAAATTATATATAGAACTATTTGATTTAGTGTACCGGTACAGGAAAATAACATCGTTGAAATAATTTAATTTACAGATTTTATTAAGGTTTAAGATTTAAACCGGGGTTAAATTTAACAACTGTTAAATCCTCTAAAACGCTTAATTAGATTCCTTCACATAAAGCTTACTATTTGCATTGTTTGTCGTCAGTTGAAGTCAGTTTCGTTCGTAAGGCTAATCACTTGAAAAACAACTTCAATTCCGTTCCCAGTTTGTATTTCACAGTTGCTAAAACATTGAGTTTGATGCTTTATTGGTGTACATTTGCTCTTTGTAAAACCTTATTGTTAATTTAAAGTAATATTTAACTACAACCTTGGAATCATCCGCAACCCCAACAGGTATTCGTAATTAGCTTAAAGTTTACTGCTAATATAATCCATATTTAAAACAACTTCCATGTTTGTGATAAATCATATTAACATGGACTTTAATCACTTAGATGGTGCTAAGGACTAGACACAGCTTAAGTTGCACGACTGAGTCTTAGCTGTTGTTGGAGTTGGCTTTAGTGGCCTTCTAGAGTTATCATTGCAGTTTACCTTACCCTTATAATCCCAAACCGTAATGCCATCCGCATTTTCAACTAGCTTCTGATTACTGCGTTTATGTTTATTCTTGCATAATACTACTGTTAAGTTATAGTTTTACTTTTAAACATATTCAGAAACCAACCTTGATTAGTTCGGACCAAAACAGTAGGGTACTTATTAAGGGTATTTTCTTAGGTGGGAACAATTATTTTACCTACCTTTTTCACATTTTAAATGTAATTCGGTTATTTGAATTATCTGAAAGCAGAACTGAAGTGCCAAGGAATTTCAAAATAGCTCAAAACAATTTCCCGGAGAGGGTTACTTTATTACCCTTTTATTGAAATAATACTAAACAAGGTTTTTTAAAACAAATATATTATATTTATGTTACTTTTGTAGATCTACATAATTGCAACATATTAGTTCCACCCTTTGAAATCTCTTAGTTTTGCAATTAAAGTTTCTTACAAGGCCATATGAGGAACAAGTTTTGTGATTTCAATGTGACGGAATTTCATTTATATTTCACATAAATGGCTTTACGTGCGTTCACGAATTGCTTTCATAGAAATAAGTTTGAATTGGGTTTTCAACGCTTGCATGGAACATACTCTACGTCTGTATTCAAAAAACCTAAAGTGTATTTCTTGGAATTCCTCCAAACATTCCTAAATAGCGATTGCTGTTTTTGTTGTTTTATCGAACGAAATTCTTGGAAAGTAATATTGCCGTATGACTAATTAAAAATGATTCGTATTAATTACGATGAAAAAACGATAGTTTAGCCAGGTCAATTAATTGCTTTTTCAAAACTTTAAAACTCCTTGAGATCCAACAGTCCAAAATAATGAGATTTATTATTGATTAATGAGGTAAACTTTATTTATACCAGCTTTACTGGAACCGATATGCTTATTTTTAAGATGTAAAAGGATTTTTTAAGGTTAAAAATGCATTAATTGGGAAAAAGTCAAAATAGTGAAATTAAAATCCGTTCCGCTTGAGGTTTACTTCAAGTGTCAGGTGAATGTATATTTTCAATTGAATTCCCCTTTTGTTGCAAAACGTAAAAACCTGATATTAAGAAAAAACATACATTTAAAAACCAAAAGACGTGAGTTTAACACGATAACATGATAGATGCAATGCAATTTAATGTATGTAGTACGCTTTAATTTGTTGCGCTTTCATACATTTCATTGTTGCATCTATAAAGTGTAAAAACGTTTTTTTGTAACTATTAAGCCCGTATTAGAAACTTGAAGGAGTAAAGAAAATAAGATATACAAGTAGTTTTTCATTTAAGTTCAATCTGTTTACCTAAATGAATGTATTTCATTATAAGTTGTAACGAAAGGTATTACTGTTTAACTGATTGAAACCAATATTCCAGATGGGAGAAATGAACGGTTTATTTGATTAAACTTCCCATTACCTAGTGTTAGGTAAATTGGCTAGTAAACAATTTACTATCTAATCACATTAGTTCCTCTATCTGACCAGCTAAGTGATTCCCAAAAGACATTAGTGAGGTAAAACCTCACTAACTCTATATTAAGGCATAATTTGAAAAAAAATGTCCTTGACTATACCCCATTTTTATTTTAGGCTCGATCTTAAGGTACACCCTCCATAAGATTTCGGAGGTAAGAAGAGGAGTTAAAAAGGGCAACAGGGCGTTTTTTTCTAAATATATTGTTAATAACGTCAAACAAACAAATCAATGTTAGCATGCGAATCGAACGGAAGTGTCTACGCTTTGCAAATAACCCCGCATTATTCACTCCGTATTGGAATGTTTTAGTATCAATGTCTTTAATTTCATTTTGCATATTTTTATTTTATCCGTAGTAACAAAAATTGAAAAACCTGAATATTCAGTATAGTTAGTAAATACTTGGACAATTGTTTGAGGTCCAGGTAAAATAACCCTTAATCTTTTCAAGAGTAAACAAACATTATGTTGGTAGGATAAAAACATAATTTGAAAGTTTCCAACCTTGATGCTATGAGTGTAAGCGGTTTTGTTTTAAAGTTGTTGTTAAAGGTGTTGTTAAGTTGTTGTTAAGTACTCCCTTAAAGGCGAATTGAACTCCTCCTTCCAGTTATTGTATATCGTTACAAAGTCTGTGCAAGTTTATTTTGTAATCAGGAGTTGAATTCATTTCAATTGAAATCAAACAGTTAACTATGAAATAAAAAAATCCAGAGAATTAAAAAAATTCTGAAATTGTTAAAAAATTTATTTAGCACATTAAAACGTTGAAAATGTATCCAAGAGGAAATGGTAATGTTGATTCAAAACACATTATTTGTTTGACGGCGTAGGATGAA
Organism: Flexamia atlantica; assembly: GCA_035578135.1. Taxonomy (NCBI): domain Eukaryota; kingdom Metazoa; phylum Arthropoda; class Insecta; order Hemiptera; family Cicadellidae; genus Flexamia; species Flexamia atlantica. The sequence continues at coordinate 41,534,711 of JAQJVK010000011.1, read as the reverse complement.
AACTTTTGATATAAAACTGACAACACTTTATATACCCCATTTATCTTGTGTTCTGACTTGAGAAGGAGGATCCTGTGACAGCCACGCCCAAGACATGTTTCTCGGATATTTTACGTCTTATTTTAAAGTGAATAGAGCTCAAAAGTATAATATTGTTGGATACAATAAGGAAAAAAATACTAAAGTGTTCATAACTTTTATTAATTGAAGAATGTCTAATCATATAAGCGGTAGTAGGCAACCATATACCTTTTTTCAGTAGAGGTTTTCAATAAATTTTGAAGGGTTTAATTCGCTTTTAAGGGCATTAGGCTTAGGCACATTCGTATTTTAACAATGAAACCCTTTTAAAGCCTGCAAGTCCGAAATAAGGTTCTCTATGTTCACTTTTACCACCTTAATTTTTAGGTTCCTTTTATGTTCTCTAAGTATATAAAATGTATGCACTTAAATTCTTTTTTTGTTAGTTTAAAGAAAATAACCCATTTTCTATCTTGTAAAATATTATCAAATTACCTCTATAAGACGTATAAAGCTTTTTGGTTATGAACTCTACCAAGGATAGTGGTTTTAGTGATGGGGTAAAACTTGAACAGAAGTTCAGAAGTTTCTAATTGTCAGGGATGTGATGGCCCAAACTTGTTATGAGCTCATATATTAGGAAGTTCAAAATCTGAATATGCATTAATTATTTTTTTTTTCGAAAGAAAATTCGTTACTATTTTATATTAAATTCAAATGTACTGCTTTAAGTGGTTCTATTGTGAACTGGTCAAGTATTAAATTACTTGTATTTAAAGCTAGAGAAAGTATGTTCGAGTAACGTACGATAAAGATCTACAAAAACTTTTTTACCTTTGTAGGATTATTCATAATAACCTTTTCATCCAATTATAAACGCAGAGCATTCTTAAGCACATGTGATATGCCCTTTGATATTTGATATACAATCAACATTAGTTACAGAATTCAGTTTTATAATCAAGAAAAGATGAGTATCACCCGCCGGCTCCACACGCGTCTGTAATTAGTTTTAAATATTACTAAAGCCTAGTTTACACTAGCATCTAAAAGTGTCGTCACTTGGACACTCTAATTAACATTGTTGCTATGCCGGTACAGGTTTACCAAAAACAGCTGTGTTAACACTTCAATTGTTACAACACCTAATTTAACATTGGAGGGATGCAGTCTTGAGTGACGACACAAATATTTATTTTTGCAAATATTTGTGTCCCCACTCAGGATCGTACCTAACCACTGTAATAAATGAAGCGTTAACAATTGAAGTTGTAAACAGCTGTTTTTGGTAAACCTGTATCAGCATAGCAACAATGTTAATTATAGTGTCCAAGTGACGACACTTTTAGATGCTAGTATAAACTAGGCTTTACTAGTGTCGTTCGTGTTCCGTGTTCGATGTTTTTATGTCTTTTTATGCTTTTTAAGAATTTTAAACAGTTTGACAATCTCATCTACAATTGAAGATGACCGCTTGATGAATGTGTAACACTTGAAAATGAACCCATAAGAGGTTCGAAATCGAAACCGTGGTAGTGTGGTACAAAAACAGGATTACTTGACAGAGGCAAGGTAATTTAAACCATTTTCGCTAATATTTAGTAATCCAGAGGCTATTCAATCATGATTGTTATAGTCCTCATAAATTGTAAATATACTTTTATTCATTAATTAAGGTTCATCCTTTTTTCCTTATAATTAAATTATTTTTGTAAGTACAGTGCTAAGATTTTTTTGTTATAATCGCTATTTTATTTAATTTTGTGCTATAGCCTCGCAAATATTATTCCCCACATATAATTTTAGTTGGTTGAGAGACTCTTAAGGTTTCGGCCCCCACGCACAGGCTTTGGCAGTATGTATGTACAAATGTATTATTATTGTGAGAATAAACCATTGAATTGAATTACCAATATTTCCAAAAACAGTTGTCCCTTTTTGGTGCTTTGTAGAACATTCTATCATCATTGCCAATATATTAATTATCGTTACGTTATGATTAATTTATATAAAATTAAATGTACATATATGAATCTTTATTTAACGTTGGAAAGCCTTAAAATCCTACGAGTAGGTCAATGTATTTTGAAAATCAAGCAATTTTAAATTTTCAATGGATAGAAAGCATAAGTATTTTAATTGAGTTAGAAAAATATACTAACATTTCAATAATCCTCAGCCTAAATCGTCTTCTATAATCACAGCTTGGTTAGGAGTGATGTACCGGCAGACTAGGAGGATGCAGTTTTGGTTGTACACTAATTCTACAAGTGAGTTGTATTATAACTTACAAGTATTATTACTACAAGTATTATTATTACTACAAGTATAATTATTATTATTATTATTATCGTATTATTACTACAAGTGAGTTGTAAACTAATACTCCTCGTCAAGTGACTGACCGACATTGATAACGTTGAAGTTGCTGCAAGTCACCAAGGCAATAATGGCTGGCATTAAAACCCTCATAGACATCGTTTACCAACTTAGGTTTGAAATAAACGTAAAATTCAAATGTCTATTGCTGTTTAACATTGGTGAAATTAATTAGTTGAGAATTTTATTGGTTTTGATGTAATAGGTGTGTGTTTTGTTTTTGAATCCTATAATAATACATTTGGCTACATAGAAACTGTAATGTAATGTATTGTGTAAGGCTCTTTAATAACTGGGCCACTTTATTGTATTAGATATTTACTCCATTACACCTCTAAACGTTGGGAGAGTCTTTCGAAGGGTTCAGACTATCAATCAGAAAGTATTTTCAATTTCAAACTACTTATTTAATTTTCTACATCTAAAAAAAGATTTAAATTTTTATTAAAATCAGTTATTAGATGTTGTGTGTGTGTGACGATATAAAACCAGACTACACAAAGTGCTGCTGCAGTTACAAAAAGACTTATTTTTGAATTTTAGGTGGTCATCCGATCATTGGGTAAGAAGGTGAAATAATTCAACACTTGGCCTCCTATTACTTGTAAGTGCAGATTACTATTACTCCTATTACTTCGCAGGACAGATAGGAAGAACAGGACCTACGTATGAATTAAGGAGGTCTATCAGGTCCCTTAACCTAAATTCCGTGCGATTTTTGTATTTGGGAAAAGTTGAAACAACGAAATTTAAAAGTAACAAGGAAATCTAATGAAGAAACATTGAAAAGGTAAGATAGAGGGGCATTTTATGCTTTGTTTATAGGGGGTTTTGTTAAAGAAATGCAAATAAAGAAAAGTGTTACAAGTGTGCATACAGTGAATGTTTTGAGCCGTTTTACCATTCAAGGTAATATTATTGTGCTAATGTTTTTACTTTATTTATTTACAAGCTAACATATGCAGGTGTTTTTTCAGCACAACCCATTTTTAAGATAGGATAATGCACATATAAATATGAACTGAGTATTGTTTTGTTTATCTCTACATTTTATACAGCTTATTATTTAAGTTTGATCACATTTAGTTTACATTATGTGTTCTCACAATCCATCATTGGCATTTGTTGTAAGTTGTGCTCTCTCCATCGAATTTTCGAACACGTGTTGTTAGGTATGTCTTTGAATTTCTTGCATCAAATTTCGTTATGTTTGTTTTGAGTTGCTGAATATCTTGTGAATTATTTTCGTAGTCCTTACGTTTTATGTATTCCAAAGAAAATGATATAGTAGGGTTAAATCCGGGGATATTGGGGGGAAATAATCCTTCATTGGCAAAATAAAGTTTTGGTTGCGTTTCAAAAAAACACCCTGTATTAACAGACAAACATGTAATATCTCATTAATTTTTATATTGTTCATAATTTTTACACACTTGATCAGGTGAGGGGGCATACCTTTAAAATACCCCCCGTTGCAGCAGACTTGCACACTCAGCGAATTTCACATGCAAAACAACATATTTCAATCCAACATTGTGAGATTTTACATGTTTTGGTGTGCTCCATTAGAATAACATGGGGAGTGAGTATGCAGGTTTGCTGCTACAGGTATATTAAAACTGGGTGGTTTTAATTCAATATTTAGTAGATCTGAACTAGAAGAAGCTATTCACCAAGTGTTATCAAGATATGTTGAGAAATAACCGAGATATGGAATTTTACTTATTTCCCATAAGGTTAACATTGGGACAACGTACTGTGTTTACCACTTTCAATATCTCATTAACTAATGGACATAGAGCAATGACTCAAGATACGAAATTGTTTGTTTTTTTGAGCTGAATTCAATGGTGCCAACAAAAAGTCGATAAATTTTATTTTTCTATGTAAAAAACTCAAAAAAACCATTTTTGGGGCTTATCCCCCCTTTACCCCCCCTTCTAATGGTCCGATCGGGCTGGTTCACAAACTCATCCGAGTGATTACTACTTTACACGTTTTTACCAATTTTAATTAAGATTGGAATTCGAACGAATGGTGTTTTTTGCTTCTGGTGGCCCTAAAACGAAAAGTTGTCATGGTCCCGGGATTAGGTCTTACCATGAGACCTACGGTAATAGCTTCTTTCCTATAGGGGAAATTCGCTAAAATATGTTTGTACAAAAAATTCCACGCAAACCGAGCGCTTTTCCTTAAACAGTTATTGAAGACGCAATGTAAGCCAAGCAGACTTTTCATAAGAGGATTGGAGACGGGAATGCAAGATCAGTTTACATTAATTCTTTTCTCGCGCTTCGCGATTGCGGCGTTGAATCTTATTTCTTAAAACGGGAGAGAATCTTTTCTTCCGCGCTTTTGTTTGAGATGCTTTATTTTTCATGTATTTTTCGTTAACTGTATGCTATACTTCGAAATTTTATCACATTGTATCGTAATTTGGAGTTAGGGTAAAGTAAATAGTAAGGATTATAGGCTATTAAATTTTAGAAAATACAAATTTGAGGTTAATCATTTTTAATGTTTTTAAAAATAAATATTTCATCATAAATTTATGTGATAACATTTTAGAATGAAAAACAAATTTTGAAGAGGAAACACACGGATCACATCACATTTTAAAGCTATTTTAAAACAAAACCTGCATAACTATCCTATAAAACATAATGTTGGTATTGAAAATACTCTCATTATATTACCTAACAACAATTCACGTTAATTGACATAACAATCAATTAATTCAATAGTCATGAACATGTTTACAGACGAGTGCATGATGCAAAATGAACTCATAACGTGTTCATGCCATTACACGATGATTAATAATTTAGTGTCTGTCATAATATGTTTACTATATAAATACTACAAAACAGCTCTAAATCATCATGTACCTTACTTTTCTACATCAGGAGAGGCAATGTTATTAATCTGATGGGCAACTATCGTTATAGCTACTAGTCTTCTCTAATTATAATACAGCAACTAATTAACGTTGATGATTTAGAGGAAAGCTCTTGATTTGATATAGTTCTGCTCACAATAAACTTAAACATTAATAGCAACTACGCACTAGCGCACTTAAAGTTAAATGTTTATTTTTTTAATTGAAGTGTAAATAAGCATTTGACCCAAGGTTTTCTAAATTATTTACGATGTACGCATTAAAATATTATGATATTCATGCCGAGCGATTTCTACTAGCAAAACCTCTTACAAACTAAAGATTATTTATACAGAGAAATTTAACGACTAAAATATAAAATGTAAACTTATTAAAAAATATATAATGTAACCCGCACAATATCATTGAACCCGCGTGGCTACTTTAATTGCAATGTCTGAAATTTAATATCCTATCAATATTAAAATGTCAGTGAAGGCATCCCACGCAATACAAAATTTGTTTTAATTTTGGGGCATCCAGCGCTGAAATATTTTATATTTAGTAATCATGTTACTTGTTTAGTGATGCAAAGCAAAGAGTTTTAACGACAAAATAATTAAAACGAATCATTAAAAAAGTAAAAATAGTTATTTATACAAAGAAACTTTTTGTATTTGCTGTAATTATGACTTTGTTATTATTAAAGTTTGATATCTTGAATTTAGGATTTCACATGAGTTTTTATTAAGAAAAAAAGTAAAACGTCTTTTCTATTCCAATAAGTGGATCAACAGGTTTTGTTACTTTACTCCCATTATTTACTTCCCTTCCAAGAAATTAAGAAGTCATCTGCCTATGTATGAGTCAAAAGTTTTAAGTTCAAAACGAAAAAAGAATAGTTTTTAAAAGGACGGAAGTATTCACATCACTAAAATACTATTTGTTCTTTGTGTACCTGAATTACGACTTATGGTATAGTTGTATTCTATTGAAAAAAAATTACAGTGGAGACTTTTTTATAGATTGGTAATGGACAAAAAGATGTTATGACACGCAATGTTTCGTGTTGATGGTCGTAAAATGATTAATTGAGATAATATTAAATTGTATACTCCAAGAAGAGGTTTCCAAAACTTTCCTTTACAATTGTAGGCCTGATCAATATAAAAACTTATAATCCATAAATATATATATCTAAAACCTTTTTGTGGCTGGCAGAGCAACTGAAAAAGTGAATACCCACCTAAAGGAAATTACCTGCTCTGTTGCATCTTGATTGATATGAACATCTCTTTCCTTGTTCTTTATATAAATAAATGTAAAACAATGTTAAGTTAAATATGCTATTTATAGGGTTTTTGTAGACTTATTATGTTAGGTTGTGATGGATGCCATTTCAATGTGAAAATGTGGAAAATTAATCCAAAAGACTTCTGTTTTTTTGTTTTTTTTTATGTTTTACGATAGTGTATAATAATGACATAAACGGACAACTGTGTATACATAAATGCGCTCATTTGAAATCTAGGCCAAATAATGTTTATTAAGCTATACCAAGTTAAGCAGAGTTGGTGGTAGTTTCGATGGTGATATTACCATTTTATAGGTAATGTCTGTTGGATTCAGAGGAAATTGAGTTTGAGACATAGTTAACCAAAGTGAGGCACTTGACCCCGAGACTGTGCCCTACAACTTGGAGCACATTACTCGATTACACTGTTTCATACCCCATACCTGTTAACTATACAGTTTAAGGCAATTTTATAAAAATCAATGGAAACCCCAAAAAGGAAAGCAATCAAGAAGCTTACTTCTGTGTAATAACCAAAATACAACGTAGATGACAATAGATACAATTTGTTCATAAAAGTATTAAAGCTAACTTCATAACTATTTTAAGCTTATTATGAATTATTAGTCTCTGATAACAAAATTTATTAACTTTGAGTTATTTATTGAAATAAGCCTAAATCCTGTCGAAAATTACAACAAGCAATATTGGAACTTCCAATTTAAACATATTAGAAGAAATTAACTTTGAAATGAAAACTGTTGAGTTAAAAGTTTTGGAGCTCTTGAAATGATAAAAAAACTCTATAATAAGAATTTATTTCTGTAAACTTCCTGCTCCTACATTCTTAGGAACAATTGAAACAGATACACCCCTTCGTGTGTTCTCATATCTGGCCTTTCAATATATAGGCCTAAATAAAGACGTTTATTTTCCGGGAATCCGAGTTACATATTTGTAATTTTTTGGAATTTAGATCCTTATTACTAAATACAAAAAATCAATTCAATGGTCAAGGCCTTAACATTTATTCCGTACTTGACTATCAAATATTAACATATTTATTTGCAATGGTCAAAAGCTGGAAAACACCTGAGTTGTACGTATTGGAAATTATAAATAAATTTAATTATACTGTTTAAATTTTCATTTTAAAAGTATAATTAAATATATTTGTCGTACATATTACATCGATGGATACAGAACTAAATAGTTAGAAGGGTCCAAATATTTAACTAGAGAAGTTGACCCGATTCATTATCTAACCCTGGATTATCCGACCCAATTAGTTCCCTGCAGCTTGTCATGGCTGGGACTAATCATACGGCTACCCTGGCCCCAACCAATTTTGCATGGATTTAATCTTATTATTAATAGGATGTTTTGCATTATTTGATTTATTCATGTAAGAATAATATCGAATAAATCGTTAAAAAGTTTTAGGAAGTGAAAATGGTATAGATTTTATAATATTAATTACATAACACTGTGATAAATTATTAACTAATTATTGTAGGACTTTAGTATGTCGCTTTGAAAGAGAACTATATGAATCAACTGTCAATTATGATTTTTATAGAACTTTTTTCTCATCCTGTGAGCATAGTATAAAACACAAATTATAAAAATATTTTCCTTCAGATGTGCACAAATTCATGATAATTTGAATTAGTGTTTTAGGCATGTGGAAAATGAAGTAAAATTATAAGAATCTTAGCTTTATGGGTTGCCACGGTGGTTCTGGAACAAAGCGAAGCATATAAAAGAGATATTCAGATCCCGACAGATGTTTTGTTGCGCCAGTTAGTGAAAAACTATCGATAATTTTTTAGTTGAAGATGTAAAGCAGGGGTGCCCACCCCCCCCCCCCAAGCCTCATGGCGCCCTCCCCCCAAATTTAGTAAACACCTCCCCCCCAAATTTGGCCTACTCCTCCCCCCTAAATTTGGCCAACCCCCCCTCCCCTTTGTTATCAGTAATAAACTGAAACTGAGTATGCTGGTCTGCTGCAATGGTGTTATTTAATTTTTAATTTACAGTTTTTGCGGCTTTTACTTCAAAGAAAAATTTATATAATCAACTATAAATACTAACCAATAAAACACTGAAGTAGTTTTACATACATAACATTAAATATAAGTAAATACCTCACGAAATACATTTTTCTGAACCTTAATAAGGTTCCAAAGGGATGTATGAAGGATGTATGAATTACATCTTTGAAATTTCAGTTTACTGTTAGAAAATCACACAAAAATTAGTTCTACAACATTTGTTCACTGTGAAAAACAGTTAATTTTTTCGATTTTCCTAAACTATGTCTTAATTTCAACATTAAAAGTATTTCTGCGTCTTTATTCATTCAGTTCTGATTATTTTTATTGATGGAATTAATTGCCCAACCATTTTGCAGCCGACCATCGCGGCCGATTACGCGTGATGTCGCTCTTCGTGGCGTTCGCAACGTTATTTCCACAGCTTTTCGCATTTTATGGATATTCATGTGTATACAGTATGATACTACAGGTGATTGCAAAGTTATAGATAGTTTTAATAACATACGATCGTTAATCTATATATATAATTCCGTAAGTCAAATTTTTGTAAAGAAATTGTGAGTGACTGGATGGCCGTAGAGGGATGGGAGGGGTCTTATTTTAAAGGTCTTGACGTGAATTTTGAGGGAAAACTATTCATTTTTCTTATTTTTTTACCATAAATTCGCAACAGAATAAAACTTTTCCCATTAAAACAACATGGGGTTTGTTTACATCTTTTGAAATTAAAACAGCTGTGCCACAGAGTTGTATTAGTTGTATTTCTGAAAATCTGTGTACTCATAGCCTTTGATATAGATACCAGCTGTACTTTTTATGAATTTCAGTTTGTTTACTACAGAAATGTATAATTTTTAGTTATGGTGATCTATAGTTATCTTATCGTATTTCTTCTTTTCTACCTAAATATAGTAATGAACAACGGAGGAAGGCCGCGTCGCCGAGGTGTTGGCTTTCGAAATCAGCATGACAGACGACAGCGTAGGCGAGAAATTTATAATGAGGAAAGGAATGAACAACCACATCATGACGTCGAAGATACTCCTATTTTTAGATTACCACTTATAAACGAGATACCAACACATAATTTGGGCCTGATGAATGATCAATGTATGCATTGTGGTGCGTTGCACTTTGTTGAAGAGTCTAAAAATGGTCACTACAACTCTTGCTGCCATAACGGTCTCATACATCTACCACAACCTGAAAATAACAATGAACTACAACAGTTGTTTAGGAATGGACATTTTATTAAAAACATAAGACAGTATAATAGTGATATGGCATTTGCCTCACTCTCTGTCACGAAAAAAGAAGTTCAAGGCAATGGACCATATTGCTTTAAAGTCCAAGGTCAAATTCACCGTTTTATTTCGGACTTATTACCAGGTGATGAACAAGCCCCTTCATACGGTCAGTTATATTTCATTGATACTGCAGTCGCAAATAATCTTAGACTACAAAGAACCGAAAATAGTGCCCTCAAGTTGGAAATAGTAACTCAATTGTCTGACATATTATCAAATAACCCATATTCCCAGACTTATAGAAAAGCTAATGAAATGATGACTAATGAAAGCATTAAAAACATTGAACTTCGATTCGTAGACAACATTTCGATGGATATTAGACGATTCAACAGACCTTCCGCAGATGAAATTGCTGGAGTGTTTAATTCAGAAGAAGGTGAACCTCCACACAATCGTCATAGTTTATCCAGAGGTTCTGACTAATTATCAAATGCAATAAGTAAGTAGTGATTTCTATTCATGTAAATAAAACTTGAATTAAACCAAATTTTAATTGTTTTTTATGCTTATTATTTTCAAAATAAAAAAGTTTACTGTTTTAGAGGCTATTGTCCCTACAAACCACCATTTAAATGTAAATGTATCTACTGTATATAATATATTGTATACAGTTTGTGTTGTAAACTATATTATAATGCTAGAAAATCAGTCCTTATTTATAAATGACCAATGAAGGTTGATAAAAAATTTATGTATTTTGGTTTTTTAGGGGCTTTTGCCCCTACAAGCCCCTAGTTTGTCAATATAACGGTCAGTAATGGTCATCCTTCTGAAATACTCCAGTTTTCATGATCATAAATTTCCAAACTTTTTTATACTTCAAAAAATCCCCCCAAAATTTTATTTGATGACGCCCTGAGCGCCATATCCCCCCTATTCTGGGCACCCCTGATGTAAAGTAATGGTGAAGCTCATGATGAAACCCCGCTGTATGATGCGGAAAGGCGATCTCTAGAGTGAATTAATTGAGGTAAAATAATCTTAAATCAGAAAATAAAATAAAAAACTTTCCTAGCACCGGTTTTCCTAAAACTGATAGTCCAGTCATCTTAAGTTCGGGAATAATTTTAAGTATAAAAGTTTAAATCTTGCAATCTGAAAAAATTGGATGTATGTCCATCATAATTTTAAATTTTCTAGTCTTGACCAATTTGAAAAAAACTTTCTTTTTCAAGTTTGACTGCTTTTAGTAAAATTATTTTATTTTAATGTGGAACCTAAAATACACTAGAAATAATACATTGTACAACAGAGTTCCTTGAAATACTAAACCGATATTCTTACAATCATACAAAGTCTCCGGATGATGTAATCTGATTTACTGTAATGTAGCCTCTCGGTGGGGGGTTGTCACAGGCTATTCTGAAGCCCCAACTTGTAATCCAAGCAGAAGTTTTCAAAGAGGATTGGGGGCGACAAAGATAAGATCGGTTTACATTAATTCTTTGTTCGCTTGACAAAATGAAAACGACAGATCTTGTTCGTTTGCGCTGTATTTAGTATTGTAGGAGTTATTTGTTTCCTTTTAAGTTTTAACAAAACTGTAGACTAACCATAGAAAAATAAATAATTTAAATTATAAATTGATATAGGGTTTGAATTCTCACTTTTTAATTAATTAAACAAATTTTCATTTTCGTAATTTTGTATTGTTCCGGTTTAGAAAATAAAAATTTTCATTTTCGTAGGTTTATAGTGTTCCGGTTTAGGACATAGCAATTTAAAAAGAAAAACGTCCAGATCATCATTTTAACTTTGTTTATTTGCAACCACAATTATATGTATTTTAATCGGTTGGAATTCAAATTTGGATGCTTATTACCTTGTCAATTATAATAAAAGCTATGTGAAACGCTATGAAAACAGAAAGGAACATTTTGATCTGAAAACTTGAAATATATTGACAAATAATAATGAAATATTCCAATATTTTCTGACGAAAACGTACAATACTACCCCCACGGTTTATAGCTAAAGGCGTTTCGAGCTTAAATTCGTAAGAGATATCTTAGTCAAACAAAGACACCGTGGTGTTATAATGTTATATAACACTCGTATTTTTTCTCTTCTTGTTCAAAGGTGCAAGGATGGAACGCACTGTAATATCCTGATAGGAGTGGAAGGTGTAGAGATTTATAAGCTAGGGTTCTCCCCCGATTTTGGGCCGGCTGACTTCACCCCGGAAACACAATTCGGGGTGGGTCGTTTTGTAGCCTGTTTTTATAAAGTTGAGATGGTTTAAAGCCTGAAAATATAGATTATATTTGAATACTCTACCCTTTATAGTATGCGAGCAACTATAGAAATCGAATAGAAATAAAGGAATTAAAGTGTTCTATATTATAAGTAGAATTATATAGAATTCATTCAATAAAAAATAAAGCAAAATTAAATGTTTGGAAAATTAAAATTAATAACCAATCAAAAGAATCCGGCTAATCCTAAACCAGGGTTTACCTCAACGCCAGACTGAACCGAAAGATGGTGAGATTAGACTCCCCTCAATAGTTTGGAAGAGTAAGATCAGGAGGAGATAGGAGATAAACCCACTTCAACAGGTGACTTTGCCTATGTAATTTTTTCAATATATTTATTTAGATAAACGGATCCATTTAAATCAGCCCCACTCCAGTTTTCTGCTTAGAAGGGAAATACTATATTAGGTTTTAAATTAATTTAAGTTTAAGCCGTGTAAGGTTTAAAATTAGCTTAATTGTATATGAGACTCCACTACGTCTTCATTCAAAATCAAAGTTTAAAAAAGGATATAAGCAGCTTTTCATGAAATTTCACTTCTTGACAAGAGCCAAAATATATAAATTTAGGGATTATATGATGCCTTTAAATATTAAAACTATACCCTTGTTCTTTCTTGCTTTTATTCATCAGCTTACATCACACGTTTTAGGACTGTTTGAAGATGTATAGTAGATGAAAAACCCAAAACTGAAAAATTTCCATCGTATTATTCAACTAGAGAATCAAAAAAAGATGTTGATTTTAATATTGAAAGTAAACAACACAACCAATATTACATCCAACCAATATTTCATTCCGATTTAAACCAACGAAGCCAATATGTTTGCCATGCCGATGCCCTAACCGAATTCATCGCTTTCGAATGACATTTGTAATAACAACAATGCAATATACATGTTGTTGTTCCATTTCCCTTGTTTATGAACCATATTTTCTTTCTATCTATTAAAACTCTTAAAATTGTTTAAATACTAGATTTATTTGCTCTGATAAGGCTTTTTTATAAAATAGTTTCGTTGGATTGTTAAAAAACACCGGAACTAGAAAAGGAAATTAAAATAAATTTCAACGTGCGATCCGAGTATGTCTCTTCAAGAAAACACAGTCATAACATATTTTTTAATTAAAATATAACTTAATAGCTTGGTGGAATACTTAATAATGATACAGTGACCTCTAAATTCACATCAAAATTTATATAATAATCGGGATATATATGTACAGCACAGTTACTTTTAAAACCTCTTACTCATTTTTGTGAAATTTAAATATAATATTTATAAATAAATGTCAATCATAGTGAAAGACCCTTAGTTGTTTATTTGACGGTTTTTAAATATTTTTAATAGCTGATAATATTTTTAATAAGTTTTGATAAATTCATTGGCTAGTACAATAAGTGAGTCTTAGACAGACAAATAAACTCAATAGCCACAACTGCACCTGTTAGTAAATGGTTAGAGCGATGTGTTCCATTTGATTGATGGGGACATTATTTAAATCTATCAACTTGATTAGAGCTCTTTAAAGTCTATATTTGGAATGCAAATTAGTTTAAAGTAAACACTAAATGATTTTCATTACTATGTATTGCTTCAGAATTGTGTATACTTTTAATTATTAAAAAGGGAAGCTTGTTCCAAACATAACTGCATAATTTATCAGTTAACTCAACATTTAAGTCCAAAATGCTTTGGCAGTAGTATATCTCTACATTCTTAAACCTTATCCTTGAAATTAATTGTTGATGAAAGTGAGCTAATGTTATTTATTATTCTTTTGCGAACATTTACCAACACTATGATCAGTAAAATTGTCGTGAAACTGTTTTTACTGATCAGTGATGGCAAATATCCACCAAAATCCAATACTAACTATTTTTAATATTGATAATTGCAAAAACGATTCTAAGTTTATTCGACTGGATTTGTTTAATGGAAAACCATTAAGTACATCCACGCACTATTTTACTCCCACTAAACCAATATCTAAATATTTGGAATGCAAATTAGTTTAAAGTAAACACTAAATGATTTTGCACTAAATCATTATATAATACAATCGAGTTACTTAAAACAGACTTTTCGGAATATTTTTTAACTATTAAAAACTATCAAAATAAAAAAAACCAAAAACATTATGTATCATGAAAAACCATCAACCACATTAATTACATAACATCTGTTTACATCATGTTAAATATACTCAATTCCACATTAACCTTTCAGAATAAGTCGTTATGGGACAATGCAGTTCTATTACTAATAGTGGGTACATTAGTTTACTAATATTCATAATATTGTAAAATGATCAGTTGATTATAACGTAATTTGGTTAGTACAACTTAAATTGCCATTTGAAATACATGGCTTATGGAAATTCCATACTGAAAGGTGAACGTGGAACCGAGTATAGTAATAATGTGTAGAATATTTAAATGGAATTATTTATCAATGAAAAAAGCTTTTAGACATGAATGGTGCATTGACGCCGTGACGTGCCAGATCGCCATCATACCCACTTGACATAACCACACGGCCTCCCTTGATGCCGCTAACGTCCAGAATGTTCACACGACATGTTGCGTGCAGACTACGATAGGCTTACTGGAATACGTAGATAAGCGATTAATATTTTAAAACCAAACTTTTTTCAAACTCGTTTCTATTCTTTGTTTGAAATTCATTGTTGGTGATAGTGATTTTGATTTTTGCGGACATTTGCCATCACTGGTAGGTAAAAATTTGTTTGGCTGTGGCCGCCAACATTTTTTTTCAGTGCCGCCATTTCCTCTCATCCAACCAGTATTAGCTCTGCTTTCTCCTACATGGTGATACTAGATACTTGTGATTTCTGTGATATATTATCGATATTTGTGATTATTTGTGATATATATCGGTGTTATATTGTGTTCTTGTGTCTTTGCAGCTTAATGTTTTTGTGACTGCATTTACAGTTCTCTGTTTCAGCTGTTTTTTGTCCAGGTTATCCTGGCTGTGTTACTCATTTTGTTGTGTTCTAGGTTCTTTTTCCGCCTGAAGACGAGATCAGATTCCAGCACCCGAAACGTGGTGAGACTTTTTTACTAATCAGTGATGCCTGCAAAAATTTAAATCGTTTCTATTTTGGTGTTACAAGTTTGGGTTTTCAGTTAGTTGGTTAACTTGAATATTTGGTTAAAATATTTATCATTATTGATATGATGTTATTAGGTTACAAATTTAAACAGTTAGATTACCCCAAAAGTTTAAGACGATGGAAAAACCAACCATTAAGTATTATTATTTAAGTGGATTAAGTTGATGGATTAAGTATTATCAATTTCGGTTACTTAAGTATTTGGATAATTGTAAATATGATACTGATAAATACGTGGAACAGCATTATAATTTACAATGCAATAACTGTAAATACAACTGTAAAATTTAAATTTTCTACAGAGTTTAACAGAACCCGGGTTTAATTTTTTCCCGGGTTTCTGTTTTACCGGCAAAGACCGACAAGAAACGGAGAAGGTTGTTTATATGCATAAAATTTTTTATTTATTTTTTCAAGTTGTTTTAAGTTTTGATTTAGCTAAAACATTGATTACACTTTAACATATTAAACTATTTAAACGTGTTATTATATCCACCGAAACTTACAATAACACTTAATTCTTTAATAAATCAATAATTCAACCGTCTAGAAGGAGCAATTCGACTAAGCATAAAAGTTCATAGAATAGCTTTATTTATTAAAAATGTTTTTATACGAAATTTTAAAAATACATTTTGTTAATACAAAGAATACAGGTCTTGAGCCACATTACATAGATCATATTACTATAGTACTTCCTAAAAATATTCCATGTTGTGTTGACTTTTAAATGCACCTTATGGTCTTCTTGAAAATAACAAAACAAACACAACATAATCAACACAACAGAATACATCAGTCCAATAAAGTCAATTTAGTACAATATTTTAAAAGTCCCTAAGGTAAAAATTGTTTATACTTCTCTAGACCTATTACAAAATGGTAATGTTGTCGGTTGGAATAAATAATCCAATTTACATTCAAATACAGATGTTGGATGGAACCCATTAAACGTGGATTCGACTCTGTGAATGACAAACCATTAGTCGGTCAGCGTTTTCCTCGCAATTCAACGTTATGTGTAGATAGAACACTTAACACGGTGCGGCAAATAGATAATCTATAGTAGTGTATGCTTTGGTAACATAATCTATGGTAGTGTATGCTTTGGTTGGATAATCTATGGTAGTGTATGCTTTAGTTGGATAACCTATGGTAGTGTGTGCTTTGGTTGGATAATCTATGGTAGTGTATGCTTTGGTTGGATAATCTATGGTAGTGTATGCTTTGGTTGGATAATCTATGGTAGTATATGTATGCTTTGGTTGTATAATCTATGGTAGTGTATGCTTTGGTTGGATAATCTATGGTAGTGTATGCTTTGGTTGGATAATCTATGGTAGTGTATGCTTTGGTTGGATAATCTATGGTAGTATATGTATGCTTTGGTTGTATAATCTATGGTAGTGTATGCTTTGGTTGGATAATCTATGGTAGTGTATGCTTTAGTTGGATAACCTATGGTAGTGTGTGCTTTGGTTGGATAATCTATAGTAGTGTATGCTTTGGTAACATAATCTATGGTAGTGTTTGGTTAGAATCTATGGTAGTGTTTACTTTGGTTAGATAATCTATAGTAGTGTGTGCTTTGGTTAATCATCTAACCAATCACACACACTATGCATTATCATAGCACACACACTATACATTATTATTTCATTACATTCCATACACTATACCATAGATTATAATCCATGGTATAGTGTATGCTTTGGTTAGATAAACTTTGGTAATGTATATATTTAGTTAGTAAACTCAAAAAAATTTGGTTTTTTTCTAAATACACTTTTGTGAACTACAGTTTGACGTAGATGGGGAAAATTGTTTTATACTGAAAACATAATGTGAGGTACAAGGTATTTGTCTTTAAAGTTATGACTAAATACAAAATGTTTTGGTAAATATTTTCATTTTGAAATTTAAGCCGCTATTTTTTATTATTTTATTAATTACAATACTTGAACATAAAATACCCCCAACAAAATCCGAAATAAAACCAAAATTTTTTTTATTTTCTTTTTTAGAAACGTTTTATTTAGTCTCATAACCAAAGGTAATAGGCTCATTTTCATATGATATTATGGATAGAAGTAGTGAGGAAATAACTTATTATAAGTAAATAATTCTTATAATAGTTTAAAATATACACAAAAAATATTAAATTTCTTTATGAAAGTAGGATTTTTAAATCGAATCAAACCACCTGTACACTTAAGGTTTATTCATATCCAGTTGAGAACCACATCCAAGAGGATTTTTAAACTTGGTCCTGGTCCTTAAACTTTATGCCAGTATATCAATACATTTTTTAACAGCGCTCATCTTTAAACTAATTTCATAAAAATGAATAACACTACTAAAATACTAACAAACAATTTATTTCAACATTTTTGATACTTTTATAAAGTTGATTAATGAAAAAAGATAAACATGGCAAATCCCGAGATGCAGACGAATTTAAGTATACAAGAAAAACAACGACGATACGGTCATAGGCAGAAGTGACAGCCGAATAGAACATTTATCACCCATATCTGCAGCAGTGGCTGGTTATGACACATTGATAGCTTCTGGCGATATCTGGGTTTGGGCCTTGCACTTCAGTGATACTACAGTAATAGCAAGGATGTCAAATGTAATGTAAAGATGTTGGCTTGTAATTATGATAGTATCTAGAATATTTTTAATTTGACGATTTGGTTTTAAAATTTCCATAGTTTTAACTTCAATTTCAGTAGAAAATATACCTAAAATTCAAATATAAAATACAATAATTGTATATAGTAATTGGTTGACTATTTACTAGCTTCCTTTATGTTAAGAAATTTTAAATATATATTTTTACAGTAGATTTGTAATAGATTAATATTATACAATATATATATAAATTAACATATAATATTGTGTTTGTGTTTTATTTCATAAGTGTTAGATAGTAGTTTGATTGCATGTTTTAAAATATAGTTGCAACATTTCTTTGCATTCATCTAATGTCCAAAGTTTTTCCAAATGAGCAAAACCGTACTTCAGGGCTTTCCAAGAGCCCCTGCGCCCGCGCATTGGTTTGAGGCCCTTAAAAGACATATCTATACGTTAAAGGCTTTCAGAAAACGTGTAAACGATTAATATTGACCCTAAAGTTTGGCCTGAACATTCTGCAAAAGATTTAATAATTCAGAAATATGGACAATTCGGTTGACCAACTTGTTTCCGATAAGCTTTGTCATCATGAGACATTTTCTATGTACACTGAACACTAGATACAATGTATAATAGATGGGGAAAATATGATTCACTCTTAATTTAAACTTATAAAATGACAATAATTTTAAGTAACCGTGATGTGAAAAAACAGATTGTAATAGTTAACAAAGCATGTAGAAGTTATAGTATTCCTTAATGAGCTCAAAGAGTTCATGAAAACTGGTCGTTTTTCTATCCAAACCTCTTCTGAAAAGGTTTACTTGACAAAAAGTCAAAGCTTCTACGTCTACAAACAAGTTATCGTTTGTCGCACAAATTTTATCGTTTCTTCCCCTTCGGCGCAAGATTAGAACACATTTAACTATGGTTATGGGGAAAAATAATCAGGTGTATGTGAAAGATGAACAGGAAAAAGTAAAAGAGTAGATTTTATTTTACTTATGAAATGTAAAAAATTATTTTTGGTCTGATTATAATAACAGTTGCAAAAGATTAATCTAGGGTCAGAAAGTCTAAAAGCAATGATTTACTCCGGGCTTATATTATATTAATTAATGTAATTAATTTTTAGTGCTTAAATTAAATCGCGTGGTGACCGAACTACTGTTATTATAAAACTAATAAAATAACGGTCTTTCCAAGCTGCAGGGTATTAATTAAGCTAAGCAATCTAGTTAATGAAACTAAGTTGATTATTTAATTCCTCACTAAATATCAATTTAATGTCGGAATGTCGTTGGCAATAATATTTAATATTTATTTCTACTTCACATAGTCATTACTACCCATATGTCCAATGTATTTCCAATATTATTTTTTAACGTATTTTTCTTTAAACACTGTTGAATTTCGTAATGAATCAAAATTATTCATAAAAATGTTATCGTTTTAACTATTTAAGAACAACATCCTGTTTAGACTTTTCAGCATAGCATATAAAAACCAAAAAATAATTTTTCATCATCACCCCATATTTTACGACGAAATAAAAATTAACTATAATGTAACAAAACCTTAAACCAGCTCCCAAGTTGAAGCTGACGCATTATCAATATCTACAAAAGAACAAGAGGCCTAAGTATGAAAGTAATCTTCAAAATCAAACTTGAAGTAGGCTAAATTACCTAAATGAAAGGAAGCAAGGAAATTGTTACCAATTAATACAAAAAGCTGTAAACCATTTACCATTTACTTTAAAAACCTCGTATTTATTAACAGTCAGATTTATTTCTTGCTTCTAGTAATATAGGCCTAATAAATATAGGACCTTAGGCATTAAACTCACTTAACATTCTTTAAGTCGCGGAAAATGCCAGTGATATAATATTATTGAAAAATTTGCATTAGCATTTTGAGAAATCTAAAATTAATCCTTCAGTTCCAAACAATTGTATATTTTGTTATAATACAAGCCAATGTGTTGACATCCTTGGTATAGCTGTAGTATGACTGAAGTGTCAGGCCCAAACCCAGATATCGCCAGAAGCTACGACATATCACAACCTGCCGCCGCTGCAGATAGGGTGATAGATGTTCTCCCACCGCTGCATCCAACTGGGCATTCTCTTTTTACAAAAACTTAAAATAGCCTAAAGCCTAGAATACGTCATGGTTGTCTTTTGATTAAACAACTGCAAAATATTACCTATTTTGAATAATTAAATATGGGTGCAATATTTCATTTCCTGTAAGATTAATCTTTTGTGGAAATGAATTAATTGAACTGATTTTGACATTTGTTTCTTTTGGATTTTAATCTCGCCAAAAGGTGTTATCGTTAACATCAAGCAAGGATACCACCAGTCGCCGTTTGTGTGGTTTGGTATCTCTTTCTCTTAAGTGTTTTAAAGGTTACGGGTGTGATTTGGCTTCCTTGACCAGATGGAGATAATACGGTTAAGTTGTACCCTTGCGGCTCCCTGATAACCATCTTGAAGCAGGAACTAAATTGTCATGTTATAAGAGGAAATTCCCTGCACTTTACAGCTTTGAAAAATAAAAATAGCAAGTACTCCAAATGAAATTCATTGTTTGTGACAATGAATTTTGTGTTAATTGGATGTTTACAGACACTTGCCATCACTGATTAGTACAATCATCCCAATTTTAAAAGTATAGATAAATTGTTGCATCTTATTGTTGCAGTTTGTTAAAACATTTATAACACTAAAAACCCAATCTGAAAAAAAAAATTTTTGAAAGAATATATTTGATAGAGTAACATGACACAACTCTGACAAAGTAATAACTTACTACAAATGTAATAAGTTAAAAACATGAAGTAGGCCTATGCGATCACTGTAACAAAAACCTCTGAGTTAACTTAATAAAAGTTGTGAGAGTTGTTGAAACTACAGTTTAAACCTCGTATCACGTGAAGGTTGCGGTTGTGGTTGGAACTTGGCTTGCACCCAACTTCAGCCAACTCCCAGATAATAAATTTCAAGAGTACTCTATTCAATATACTTACAATTTTCGACTAAATCATCTTATTCGTCATTGTTGTTTGTACAATCAAAAGAGAATGTGAGTTCATTGTATTACTAGATGAATAAATTGTTAATTTGGTTAACCAAGTTCATTGATCTGTAAAACTATTAGGGATAGTTTAGGTTACATTTATTGAAATTAATTTTACCAAATAATAGTTTTAGCGCACTTCAAGCCTGGTTAAATAAAAAATCCTAGTACCTAAAGATTCCTAGCCTGGTTAAAAAAAATTAGTACCTATTGTTCTAATGTAGATACCAGTAATATTGTAACTTCAACTTGAGTTTTTAACGATATTTTTTATGAGGATTTTTAAATTTTAAAATACAAATTATTATTTGATTTATTCTAAAGCTGGGGTAATCAAGAGAAAAACATTTTTTGTTTCTAGATGTTACACTAAAAAGTATGAACAGGATGTTGAATTGATGTGGTTAGTAATAACGATTATAATTTATTTTCATTTACTAAAGATTTTAGCTATTTTTAAGAAAAATACTATTTACAAAAATTAAGAATGCAAATTATTATAACAAGGATATTCAGTCATACATCGATATTTTTGCGTAGAGGTTGAACATGTAGAATAGTTTAATTAACTGTGTTGTTTTTTTTTGCCTAATTAATACACTGCGGCTGGGGAAGACCGGTATTTTATTTATAGTGGTTTGGCCACCAATCAATTTTAATTATTCATAAAAAATAAATTAGATTAATTAATCCAATATATAGTTGGAAGTAAATGCCTGCTTTTTGAGGTTCTCAGTAAAACATGTTTTTTTTTTAAATTAGACTAACAGATTTTTTTAATTGTTTAGTAGACTAAAAAATACCTACTTTTTTGTACTTATCTATTCTTCTCTCATATACACTTAATATTTTTTTCAAAGTAATAATTAAAAGTAATCCAATCTTCCGTTTAAGGGGATGGAACAATGAAATTCACCCTTAGGAGATGGAGAAGCATTGACTTTTTTTGAAGCAAAACTTTTCATAAGAGGATTGAATGCGACAAAAACGAGATCAGTTACAACTCTTAGAGTTCATAAGTTGTTATTATTAATTTTAATCTGTATTATCACATTTCGTCATAATATTTACCAAATTGTAGGTTTAAATTATCAGAGAATAATTATTTGGTCTTCTAATGTACATTGCATCTACTGTTTTTTTTTAATTTTTTTTAAACCTCAACTGTCCGTTTCCATGGGCCAATAAGGCTGTGTGGCGATCTAAAGACAGCGAGGTATACCTGGCGCCAATTCTTGGGGCCCACGCCGTCCATAAGCCCAATGCTTAAATTAACATTAGTCTTATGGACGGCGTGGGCCCCAAGAATTGGCGCCAGTTATACCGTAGCGGCATTAGTCACATAGGCCAGACAGGTGACCACTCATGTTGGATCAGGAGTCGCCCGCCGCTGGGATCGAACCAGCGACGTTTGAAACTCCTAGGCAAGCGGTTTACCGAGCTGCCGCCTCGGTCGCCTGTACTGTGTACATAAAAAAGTTCTCATGATGACACGGCATATAAAACGAGTTAGTCAAACTAGGTGATAAATCTATATTTTGAAATTATAAAGTTATTTTTACATAAGGTTCCGAGCGCCAAATATTGATAGTTTACGTGTTTTTAGAGAGTCGTTTACGAAATATTATTAGTCGTTTACGATATTAATTTTGAGGGTCCCAAGGCAATGCGTGGAGACAGTAACCAT
Source organism: Flexamia atlantica (assembly GCA_035578135.1). Lineage (NCBI taxonomy): Eukaryota > Metazoa > Arthropoda > Insecta > Hemiptera > Cicadellidae > Flexamia > Flexamia atlantica. Next base: position 41,511,964 of record JAQJVK010000011.1, on the reverse strand, counting down.
TGGATAACCCTGAATTTGAGTACCATTCATTGGACAGCAAATAAAAATCTGCTGCACATAAGAACAAGCAAACAATTCATTCTGTAAATAACTCTTATAAAATAACATACAAATACAATAGTTGCCTATGATAATTTTTTACTCATATTTTATTATTTATTTATTTATTTATTTTATTTTAACAATGCTAAAAAACAGCACAAGCCTATTACATTGTAGCATTGAAGATATTTCATATTTATAGCAGTCAGTGGAAAAAGTTCATCTTCACCGACCGTTGACACTTAACACACAGTTATTTTAAATGGCACTAAAGAATAAATAAAAATATAATGTAACAAGAATTATCATGCGTTTTAAATGTCACTACAGAATAAATAACGATGTAAGGTGTAACAAGAATTAACATGCAAAAAAGTACCAAAAAAATATTCAAGCAGAAATTATTCCATAGATTATATCTAAAACTACAAAACAATTTAATATTATGTTCTATCACAAATAACAACACTCTAAAAGTATCCCAAGCAATTTTGGAAGCAATGTAAACACCATGTACATTCATGTATCTTTACACACATTCATCAAGTTCCCATTCCCTTCTTTTAAACCCAACATAATTAGTATGTGTGAAGCTTAAGAATAACGAAAACAATGGATTTATTAAGTACGTTAACTTCTCTTTTTCGTAATATTTGTACATTATAATTATTCGTTGTTGCAGCCTAAAGTTATATTAATTTACATACACCTGTCACAGTCGTTAACATTCAAGAGAACTTTTCTTTTAAAATCATCTATCGCCTGCATATTAAACAGGAGGATGGTATAACAACAACTAACTTCAGCTGAATCGATAAAATAACGCCTGAACGTTAGATGGATTATTTAAGATATTTTGTAGCTCAAGGAGTATATTTAAGCAATTTGTTCTCATTCGGAGGTGTAAAGAGGAAAAAGGGTGCAACAACTTGTCTCGCCCAAGTTGAAGGTGAGAGGATTTATACTGGAGGGTTGTCCCCTTCCGTTACGGGACTGGATGTCTTCTAAAGTCAGTCTAAAATAAACTTCTTAGATCAAATGCACCTTAATTTAAGAAAACAATAGACTATACTATAGTTAAGAGTAATTTGGTAATTGGTTTCACTTTTTTTATAATTGGTTTCACTCTAAATATGACGATTATAAAAAGGAAGGAAGGCTATACGTTGTAACATACTATCTTGTTTATATCTATTGCTACTAATAACTGAAGGAAAAATAAATGTTTACTCTCTCTTCCTAAATAAATTCCCATAAGGACGTCAAGAAAAAACATTTTTAAATTAAATAGTTAAACTTCCTTACAGTACTTTGTGAAGGAGTTTTAATAATAGCTATATTATTAACCAAGATCTTGTGAACAACGCTAAACTATTTTTGGAACTATGGAATGGAATTGGAAAGAATAGTTTTCAAATTAGCAATTTTTTTAAGTAGCGAAAAAATCTAATTTAAAATATATGTTATGTTCATAAATGCTCGGTAGCGTAACACTTATGAACATGTAAGTGGGTTTGAATTTGACACACTGTTTAATTAAACCCCATTAAATATGACTATTCAAATAAAAAAATTGTAAGTCATATCAGCAACTTTACATTCAAAAAATGTGTTGATATTATAGATTTCAAATCAACAAAGGAATATTTATCTTAAGTAATGCCTTTAGTTTGGCCGAGGCGAATTCATCGCCCACGGGCGGTATTTCCAATATACAACGATTTAATATATGTGTGGACGTCCTCCTAACTAATTAAGAGCCAGACATATCCTTAATAGCTTTTTTCGCTGGTACAAGCAATACACAATAGTTACAATGGACGTCGAGAAAACTTTAAAGTAGATGATGGAAATTCTTTTGCCGGAATTTGATAAAATCTTGAGGATCAGTTATTTTTTTCATTAAATTACTGATAAGTATATATGTTTTATTACAATTGAAAACAAACAAAAGTAACACACATGTTTTTATTTTAGACATTGAAAAAACATGTGTGTTTTGAAGTTGGGAAATAATACACATGTTACTTATAACCTAACTTTCCAAAAAAAAACTTTGTTAAGATATAGAGCTATTTATGGGTACTTATATTTTTAATATAAAATACACAAAATATACAATTTGTTAATCGGAATTAAAAAATGAAACAAAAGTAAATTAATACATTTTTAGTATTACATTTCTCATGGTGATTTCGACTCATTAAAAATATGTAATTAATTACATTGCAAACAACTTACTTAGAGCGACATAGGTCTTACTTACTTTGAGAATGGTTCAACCTTTGACTGTTTGTACCTGAAAGTGAAAAAGAGTCCATTGTATAAAACATTCAGAATAGAATTATATTTTAGATTATGCTTAATAAGTGAATCATCTCTTTAATTGTAATTTATTTTGTGAGTTTACAGTTAGTAATCAGCATTTTTAGGCTCTGTGAAAAAAATGTGTTTTTGCCAACGAACCTTTTATTTAAAATAACATTTTCATTGCATTTAGGGATAAATTTTAAAGAGTTTGCTTGGTATACATTACTTATCGTGACTCTTGGCTGGAAAATGTGCTAACCTATAATATATCTATAGTAGTTTAAATGATAATTAATTATGATCTAGAGTCAGTGTGAAAATAAAATTGGAGGAGCCTTAACAGTTCAAAGTTGCTTGACACTCGTGGCTGAACAAGAAGCTAGCCGCTGTGACACGATGTTGTTGTGGAGTTATCTTGAAGTTCTTGTGAAGTTCTCGTGACTTAAAGTGGAGTTACAACACTTCGGGTCCAACACGAGCCTGAGTTTGAGGAGATAAGCACGGTCGACTCCAAAAGGCTAAATCGTTAAATGGAGCTAAACATTTATTTTAATCTTGACTAAAACATGGTTAAATTATAGTTAGGGTAATCGATTTTTTTGCTGTTCTGAACAGATTTTAATAGTTAAGGTGATGTCAGTGGAAAGAACTCGGCGTTTAGTTTCGAAGGAACAGAATATGGAAAGCAGACTCAAGGGAGGGGTTTAAAATACTTTAAAGTTTGATATTTGTCCATGCGATTGATCAGTAGAATATAAGGATCAGGTAAGACACCTGTTTTTAGCAAACAGATTTCTTTCGGCAGGGCGAAGGTCTTAAACGGAATATTGACAGTTCTTACAGGCGAGGAGGCTACATCGGTTTTTTTAGTAATATCTTATGTGTGTAATTTATTTTCAAACTAAACTTTTTAGTTAATTTCAAGTTATGTAAGTATGTAGTTTGATAGAGCACAGCCTTTCTATAGGTTTATGATATTTCCATTTACTATGTAGTAATTAGCAACTCAGTTTTGTAAAATAATATTTCAAACACATATTCCAAACATTGATCTTCGATCTTTTGTGTTAAATTAAGGTGTAAAGGTTACACTTTAGGTTGAATGAACCTTGTGGATTCTTCCCATTTGTCGAGGGAATTAGATAGAACGAAGTCAACCAGAATATTTTGGGATCCAAGCGTGAAAAGGAGCGTTTAAACGTTATTCGTTAAACGTGAAAATCTTTTACATTCTCCAATCTATTTCGAAGTCACAGTATAATGTTATTTAAATTAAGTGAACTATCCTTCTTATTTTGGCGTTTAAAATAGAATCAGAATGAACTGAAACGAATAAATAGTTAGGCTACCGTATAAATTATCAGTAGATAATATTTTATTGATTATATTAAATTAGATTCCCACTATATAGTAATTAAATGCAGCTAGATATCCAATATGGAAGATGAGAACGCTGTATTTTCCAATCTGTTGGATTATTCGCCCTAATCACTAGAATGCAATTTTTTACTCAAACGTGGGTCTGGTCAAAACTAATTTTGTAATTGCGATGTTGCGACGGTTCCACTATAATGCGACATTTATTGGATGTTTCCTACTTTTAATTAGTACATTTTAAATTTTATTATCTGCTTTGACAAAGTGGAATATGTTAGGGAATGCTATGATTTGTGTAATTAAACTATTTAATGTGGTTTTGTTTAGACTTAACGCTTTCAGCAGAGGCTTGAACACGAAAAGTTCTCAATAGCCTCGAAAACGATAGACAACCTTGACATATTTATATATTTTCCTAACCTTCTAATTTTCTCTTCCTTAAGTATAATTTCCATTTTGATTGGAAGTTTTGTTCAGTACTGTCAATTAAACCAGCTAGGAGGTACAGGGGACAGATGGTCGTTACAGGGACGTCTGTCGCTTTCAAAGTAGATAAAGCAGTCAGTATCGCAGTAAGGGTGCCATTGACCCCTGCACGACAGGTTGCGTGCAGTGTACAGACGGCGCTGAGCGATGGGCGCCCCTGGTGGACAAATGGACAACTAACATGATTATATAATGATATTGCTCTAGGTTCACTCACTTGTGATATCGTAATTACTGTTGGCACAACTTGATGTAGCACAGGTTATGATAATTTTAAAACAAACATTCTTAAGCTTGGGTAAACCTTTTAATATTATTGTTATGCTTTAAAATGCTGTTTAATATACACATTCTGGTAATTCTTTTATAATAAATAAAGGAATTGATTGGTAAAACTACAAATGTTTCACTGCAATAATAGATATTCATTTATTTAACGATAACAATGAGTTTTACTTCAAACGGGCATTCATAGTATTTGACCATCCACTGGCAAAATCATCCACTAACATAAAGCTAAGATAAGTGGTTTATATCTACGATAAGCTTTCTGGAGAGTATGTCCTGTGTTATTAGCAGGAAATCCATTGTTTAGACAATACAATGTCGTGAAAAATTATCATAAAATTTGGATTACAACTTATTTAATCATAACAAATCAGATAAAATGATGGATTGTTAGAATTTTTTGGTTTAAGCCCTTTTCTGGGTTACTTTTTTATACAAACAAGTCGTACCAATAATATTCTTTATTGCGAAAAAATATTTCCAAATAGTGTGTAAAAATATATTATAAAGGATCATACATAAGGGAGCAAAATACGATCGTGGGTCGGAAGTGACGAAGCGGAAAACTGAAAGTTTTAATTTCCTGTTTACGGATTCCTCCAGTTTACATTTCAGAACAAACAAACGTTGTTTCATAAAGCTTTTTCAATAATTTTTCCTTAAGTCCATTCATGTATTAAGCTTAAGCAGCTTTTTTAGTTTCAAAGACAATGTGTAATGTTGCTTTGCAGTCTGAAAATGGTTTGTATTATTATAGCTTTAGTATAAGAGCTCTGTATTATGTTCTACATTACGAACACATTACTTTTAGGTGTGTAGTACCCTGAATGTATATAACCTGAATGAATCTTTGCATTAAGAAAATGTGTTATTATTATAGATTTCAAATCAACTAAGGAATATTTATCTTGGGTATTGGACGAACCGAATTCATCACCCACGGGCGGTATTTCCGATGTAAAACAATTTAACATATGTGTGGGCCCTTTCCTAGTTTATTACAAGCCAGATATTTTCAATTAGCTATCTTCGCTGTTATGAACAATAAAGAATGGTTTCAGGGGACGTTGGTAAAATTTTAAATAGAACATGGAAATTCTTTTACAGGAATTTGGAACATCTAGGGAGCAATTATTTGTTTTTAATATTACTGATAAGTGTGTGTTTTATTACAATAAAATATTCACCAACTTTCCAAAAAAAACTTTAATGGTACTTTAAGTTATACAGTTACAATATGGCTTTTGCAGTAACATTTGTTTCAATATCGTTATACAGTTTTTAATTGGAATTAAAAATTAAAATAGAAGAGAAATTTTAAGTGTTATAAATTGGTAATAAGTGTGTTATAAATTGGTAAATTAAGTGGTAATAAATTGTTTATGGTGAATTAGACTCATGTAAAAATATAATAATAAAATTGCAAACTACTTATAACCTACTTAGAGCGACTTAGGTCTTTACTTACTGCTAACTCGAGGGACGTTCAACTTTTGACTGTTCGTACCTAAAAGTGAAAAAAGAGTCCATTATACATAACGTTCATAATAGAATTATATTTTATAAGATAATCATTAAGTTATTAAATATGTTTATCTATCTAATTGTAACCTATTTTGCGAGTTGACAGTCAATATCCAGCATTTTTAGGCTCTGTGACAAAATTGTGTTTTTGCCAACAAACCTTGTATTTATGAAATAACACCTTGATTCTATGTATATGGATAAATTTAAAGAGCTTGCTTGGTATACATTATTTATTGTGACCCTTGGCTGGAAAATTTGCTAACCTAATGTACGTCCATAGTAATTCAAATGATTATTTTAATCTAATGTCAGTATGAAAATAAAATTGGAGGAGCCTTAACAATTCAAAGTTGTTTGACGCCCGTGGCTGAACAAGAGGCTAGCCGCAGTGACAGGATGTTGTTGTGGAGTTGTCCTGAGGTTCATGTAACTTAAAGTGGAGTTACAACACTTCTTGTCTAACACGAAACTGAGTTGAGGAGATAACCACGGTCGACTCTGAAAGGCTAAATTGTTAAATGGAACAAAACATTTATTTTAATTTTGACTAAAACCTGGTAGAATTAGGGTTAGGGTAATCGATTTTACTTTTCATGGCTTCTTTTGGTACCGTATTCAAAATCCAAAAGTAAAGATTTTAATATTTTATACGAAGAATTGAATGTGTACAACTTTAGAATATTTAACTTACCAAGGGTCTTTGTGGTCAAGACTATTGCTTTTCTGAACCGATTTTGATAATTTAGGTGTCGAAGGTGGAAAGAACTCAGCGTTTGTTTTCGAAGGAACAGAGTATGAAAGCAGGCTCAAGGGAGGGGTTTTTAACCTTAAGGTTTTTATTTGTCCATGCGATTGATCAGTAGAATATAAGGATCAGGTAAGACACCTGTTTTTAGCAAGCAGATTTCTTTCGGCAGGGCAAAGGTCTATAAAGGAATATTGACAGTTCTTACAAACGAGGCTACATCGGTTTTTTTAGTAATATCTTATGTGTGTAATTTATTTTCAAACTAAACTTTTTAGTTAATTTCAAGTTATGTAAGTATGTAGTTTGATAGAGCACAGTCTTTCTATAGGTTTATGATATTTCCATTTACTATGTAGTAATTAGCAACTCAGTTTTGTAAAATAATATTTCAAACACATATTCCAAACATTGATCTTCGATCTTTTGTGTTAAATTAAGGTGTAAAGGTTACACTTTAGGTTGAATGAACCTTGTGGATTCTTCCCATCTGTCGAGGGAATTAGATAGAACGTAGTCAACCAGAATATTTTGGGATCCAAGCGTGAAAAGGAGCGTTTAAACGTTATTCGTTAAATGTGAAAACCTTTACATTCTCCAATCTATTTCGGAGTCACAGTATAATACTCTTTAAACTATGTGATATCCTATCCCTTTTTTGGCGTTTAAAATAGAATCAGAATGAACTGAAACGAATAAATAGTTAGGCTACCGTATAAATTATCAGTAGATAATATTTTGTTCATTATATGAAATTAGATTCTCACGACACAGTAATTAAATGCAGCTAGATATCCAATATGGAAGATGAGAACGCTGTATTATCCAATCTGTTGGATTATTCGCCCTAATCACTAAAATGCAATTTGTTACTCACACGTGATTCTGGTCAAAACTAATTTTGTAATTGCGATGTTGCGACGGTTCCGCTATAATGGGACATTTATTGGATGTTTCCTACTTTTAATTAGTACTTCATTATCTATTTTGTCGAAGTTGAATACGTTATAAAATTTTAAAATATAGGTAGGGTCTAATTAAAATATTTAATGTGATTTTGTTAAAATGAAGGCTTTCGGCCAAGGCTTGGACACGAAAGGTTCTGAATAACCTCATAAATTATATAAAACCTAAACATATTATTATTTACCTAACCTTATAATATTACTTATTTGAATACACTTTCCATTTTAATTAAATATTTTGGTCGGTATTGTCAATTAACCCAGCTAGGAGGTACATGAAAATATTTCCGACGGAATTATCGAGTGAAAAGAATTGAAGGCTATCTCCTGAGAAAAGGTAAATCATAAATATTTCTATCTCGAAAGATATCTTGCATTTTGCATTTCTTTCTATAGAGTTCATCGATTTTCAAATTCTGGGCCACGTCTATATGAATAAACTAAAATCCACATTTCTTTAAATAACAACATACAACACTCTAAATATTCAATATCAATTTATTATTCATTTTCCCATTTATCTAACTTTTAAAGCAGCGAGGTTTTATGGAGGGTATTCTTAACATAATGAAATATTTTTCAGGTATTTTAATTTAAGCCATTAATAATTATTTAATGATATTTTTATAAGTTTACTACGAATTGTTGTTATCAAGTGTTACTATTTTAGGAGTTGTTAAAAACAAATATTATGTTGATGGCTTATTTTAAAAGTATTTAACTCATTTATTTTATGAACCTTCGAAATTAAAAGTGTCAAACCAATAGCTCTTTAAATAAAAACATATTGTAAGCGTATCAAAATAATATCATATAATAATATTCATTATCATTATGTTTGCAGCAGGTGACCTCTTTACATCGATTATACACTTTGCGATTTCCAATTTTGACTTTACATCAAACGTGGCAATATATTAGCAGCAAATAGTCCGAAAGAGCCACATTCCATTTCATCAGGTCCCTATTGCAATCTAGTGTAACAGTATTGCAAGCCTTCATTGCAATCAATCGTTACGGTTCAATAAAAGTTTTAATGAAATTTCAATAATATATATTTTTTCTTTAGAATAATTTATTATAAGTTTTGTTTGAAATAATCTGATTATGTTAGTAGATCTTTAAATATATTATAATGAAAATATTCTTTATATATTAAGAAGAAAATTACTGTATTTTGCAAAAGCTTTAGAGTGGTTTTTGTAACGCTAAATACCGAGACCAATAAGTTATTCATACGCGGAGAAAAGTTTTCTGAATTTATTTCTCACTCTGCATATTACAAACGTGTCAGACTGACAGATGTGTCAGAATTTTACACTCTTAAAATACAACGTTTCATCGTAAAGCAGACGATAAAATATATTCGACGATAAAATAATAAAAAAGTTTCAAAGATAAAAGAGATAAAAGTTTCAAATAAGGCTAAAGCGTTTTAAAAACTGTTTTTATTAGTTAAGTAAGAATTTTTTACTACAAAGAGTTCCCGATTATTTATTACTTTTAAATGGAAACTATAACACAGTGCTAACATCTTACTTCTAATGGATAGTTTAACTCGTTTAAGATTATATATTTTAATAGACATTGAAATATTTAAGTAACTGTTTAAAGCTTCGTATTTCAGTCGTCAGGATTATTACCTCTAATAAAAGTGATTTTTTTTTCTCTTCCCATTAAGAACAGGAAAATTTATTTACTGATCAACACATTTTAAGTTACTGAAGGACTTTTTAATTTAAAACTACTGAAACTGTTCAAACGGTAAAATAAGTAAGATTCACATCAGTAAATATTTTCATATCGTTATAACAGCATAACATTTCAAATGGTTGTAAAAATACTCAAATTTGATTCTTACACATAATATCTTAAGTGAAAAAAGTAATTTAATGTAGAAAACAACTACATAAAACTGGTAACAGTCTGTTTACCGATAGTGCAGTGCCAAAATATATCTCTTTGACCTTTATTTAATATATCTTTTTGATTCATGCAAACGGAAGGCGCTAATCCTTTCTTTATATGTTTCTTTATTTCGTTTCTTTAATGTTTTACTCTCATCCCAGAGAGTGGTTCGGAAAACTAGAAAACTTCATACTCACATACATATAAGAGATTTGCTAAAATGTGTCCGTAGAGTTATTTATTTTATCTCACACGTTTACTTGCAAATTTTTAAGTTTAAGGCTTGATATCTAGAATTATAAAATGCTATCTGGATCTAAAACTATTCCTAGTTCATATGATTTTCGCCCATTGACTGTCTGTAACACTGACTGACACAGTCACATGAGTCACATCTATATATGTGAATTGAGAGTTTTACCGAAGGGTCCACTGAATGTAAAACCCAGCGATGAATAAAGATTTTACTGTTTGATCGTAAAACATTGACTGATGTGTTCACAGCAGAGCGTCCGCATAGTTTGTCAACCGTGATATTCAAGCCTTACCCTCTCACTTTTTGTTCAGTTATAACGGTTTTCTGTAGCCCCCCCCCCCCTCCATCTCTTCATGATGCATGGGGTTTTGGTAAATATCTTTCATCTAAAATATATTTTTGTAGTTTTATGTTCTAATGAAAATAATAATTGTTTGAGTAGTTAATTTAGTTGATCACATGGAATCGTTTTTCAATACTTAAATGTTAGTCTAATAGAGTTATTAATTAACTAATAAAACTGTATTGGTTACTTACTGTTTGAAAATTAAGCTTAACACTCATTTTTGTTTTATAAGTAGGCTATATCCTTTAAAATTTATTATATTTTATCTTAATTTGGTTTTGAATGGATTTGCAAACTCAGTTAGGAATTCCTTAAGATAATCAATTAACTTACACTCGAGAAGGGAGGGTGTGATATTTAAGTGCTCAGTTGCGCTTACGGGGAGTAAGCAGCAATTACTGGAGACGAGAAATAACGAAGACTGATTTGTCGACTGGCAGGGAGGCGTGCGTCTCCCCTATTTAAAGTTCAGATAATAAAAGCAAAAGAAGAGATTTTTGCTTTAAATTTTGCTCACTTAAACAAATGCTTATCAAAATTAGTTTCACAGACAAAAAGTAATGAATCAAGATTTCAAGTATTTAGAGGGTCCCATTACACCACGATGCGCCTTCAGTGCGCCGGAAGATGTCCTAATAATACAAACCGTAGTATTTCCACTCCAATAATTATAACTTATTTTTTGGGTTAAATTTTTGACAAGCTCTGCAGGAGCTTTTGCAGTAACATTATATACAAGTTTTGATATGTGTTTTACCGCTTTGCTAGTGCCTTTCTGAAGCAGTAGCGTTAAAAAAAATGCAGCTGATGCAGCGCTCGCCCAGTAGATAAAATAATGTCGTTAATTTGAGATCAGCGTGGGTGACTTCTGTTTTTCTGTTATATCGCTAGTGATCAAACCCGACTGTTTTTGTGACGAAATACTGTCATTACAATGGATCCCTTGTTGACTTCAATTCGCCGCAGAGGCCTAAGACATATGGCTCTTGGTTTTGGGGTTAAGATTTTAGTTGAGTCTTGTATGAATAAAGCATTGATTGTTTACGAGCTTGCAACACGAAATTTCTCGTATTTACATATTAATTGAAACATCTAATCATAATTGATTGCTCACACAATACAGATGTTAACGCTTATTTTGGTAGCAGTGCACTCACTCATCCACCATTCTATAATTGTTTTATCTTTGAAATGTTATCATGTGGCAACCTTGTCTATAAGTATATCAAAATCAATTTTATAAACAAACAGTCGTTCAAATCGATTGAACAGTAGTTTGAAACCATGCTCATGAATAGTCCAACATTAGCTAGACGTGGTGGTGACGCAGCTTGGCTGACGAGGCTGGAGCACATTTGTCATTGTTATCAGTCGACTACAGGTCGGGTGCTGACGGACTATCATTATTTTACTGCCGGACAATTGTGTTTGCCTTATATACAGTGATTGATTCCAAAATAACAATTGATTCATTATTTTACAATTGTTTTACGATCTATTTTTTTATTAGTTTAGTAAAATTGATGGAAAGTACCTTGAATGGCTGTACATGTTAATTAAAACTATACCTCTGAATAGATTGATCTAAAACAATTAGTATATAAATGTTATGGCTTTTAAAATTACTACTGGGGGTTAGAGTAACCTTGTTTGTAATTATACTTGAAATTTATTGATTGTTTTATTAATAGAAATTTTGGCTAATACAGGAGCGGTTTGATTAATGCCTAATAAAAAATAATTCGCAAAAATCCTAATTGTATTATTATGTTCCAAAATAAATAAATAATATAAGTGGAGTAATAATGGAAAAATGTATACTTCCAGGGAAGCATTGTGTCCATCCACACTGTATAAACTCTACGATAATATTTATGACTTTCCGACTTTATACTTAAGTACCCAAAACCCTTATACAATAAGTCCTTTATACATCCAGTGGACTTTATGTCCGGCGTGCACTCGAAGTCCTCACGGCTGGCCGCTTTTACGGTAACACAATCAGCCTGAGTGCAGTATATACTTGGTCGACATAAACATCGGGTTTTATGTCACCAGAACGCATTAAATGGAAAAACATAACTTAACAGTTTTACTTTCAATATCAGCATCACAAAAACATTTAATCCAGCAAATCTTTGGTTTGTATGGTGTGGCAAATTTTGTAGTAGACCCTAATTTTAATCGTTTATGAAAGATGTATTTTATCATAAGTATTAAAATGGAGTAGAATAAAAATAATTAATAACATTTATTAACCACCAATGGATATTTTAGTCACATCGCATCAGTATTCTAGTCATATCATATAACCATATCAGTCATTACGTATCAATTATTTTCAATTATATAATTTTTACATTTCGCCGTGTGAAAGGTTAATTGGGTTCAGTGGTGCTCGATTATAAAGTAATTATAATAAATGGTATTTATTATTTTGTATCGCATGATTTTATATTTTACCTTAGGAAAGGTCAATTGAATTCACTGGTAGCCAGTTATGAAGTCATTGAAGTTGTGTTTAACTTTTAAGTACATGTTTATAAATATCTAATAAAAATAAATTTCATGATTTTAAAACAACCTGTTATAATTAGCATAATAATAACTCAAGTAATTACTAATTAATAATTATTTGTCTCACCTTTTGTAAACGTGCAGACTCTTAAAGTTTATATACCTCAGTACATTTCAACTTGAATTTCAGAGACGAAAGCTAATGTAATTTGGTCTAAATGAAGCTCAAAGAAGGGCGAACGTGAAAGTGCTTAGTTATGCCTGCGAGAGGTAAGTGGTGATTCAGAAAGGTGAATAATAACAAAAGGGGAATTCGTCGAGTTAACAGGAGGAGACAGGAAGGGGACCTCCCCTCTTTGAGGAAGTAAACGACCGAAGAACACCGTTGTAGTCCCGACCTATTACATGGTCCAATGGGAATACACAGCTAAAAATATTTTCAGAGTTTACATTTATCCGTTTTTAACGCGTTTTAATGCAATTTGGGGTTTTCGTGCATACTTAATTGATTTGCATCTCAAACAACTATAAGCAAATTTATGATAAGCTGCACTTGATATAAAAGCTGTATTAAATGGCCCAAATCGTTTTTATTAAGTTTGGTAGGAAGTAATTGGATGAATATGCTCAAAAAATTATTAGGATGGTCAAAAATAGAGACTGGCACAAAATAAAAAGTCTGTTAAAATATTTTGATCAATCTAATTATTAATACCTTGATTGTATTGATTCGTTTCAACACAGATAATATCAAAAGCCACTATCCCAACTATCCCATTATCTTTTTTTAAAAGGGTTAGTTATTATATTTACGATTGATGATTTTAAAATTTAAACTTTTATCGCCCAAATTTAATTACACCCTGATAGGCGTGGGTAATGGGTCAGCAGGCCTGTACGTAGGATCACTGGTCATTAGTCTTCGTTATCTACTGCAGGCTCCGTGTTGGCAGGTCATTATATCGCGTAGTTTACTGCTGGAACTCTGCTGATACGAATATTCGATAACTGATGATCAAACTACTTTAAAGCTAGCTAATTACTTATATTGAACATTTCGTTTTTCCATTTAACTTGCCCTTCTAGTGGCTTAATAGATAATTGACTATAATAGTTGCTTTTGGACCCTTAAGAATTTGTACATTGTGTCATCGAGTGCCCAAGACCGATCTGTCAGATTTTAAATAAAAAAATTAGGTTCAAATTTTTTGACATGGGTTTGACTCAAAAACGCTACTTTTTGTTAAGCATGTCTCATTTACTACTGTCCTAGAATCATGAAACCCTTTGGCTTTAGTTTCATGTTCAAAAAGTCATACCAATATCAATAAAGTTTCAGTTTCCTTTTTACCCACTCCAATATCGAAGTGTGCCTGGTTGCGGGACGTGGTTGACCGGTTTTTGTGATAACACAATCAACTTGAGTGCACGTCACATCGCCGAGAAAAAGGCGGAGTGTTACGTTACTCGAGCGATGTTACCCTTTTCTGAAATAAATATTTAAAATGCTTTGACGCTAATATAATAGAAAGTAACAAGTTCACGTATATTTAAATAGTTATTTCACTTTGTTCTGTTTCTTTGATGCGGTTTTACCTCAATGTGTGTTTTTTTTGCGTGTTCATCAGTTTTTTGTCAGGATTATGGGTTGATTAGAAAGGATTAGGTGGAGTTGTGCTTTTTATAGTACCTATTAGTAGTTTTTACAGTATTAGAATTGGTTTATCAAAGCATTGCGAATTTGCTTCAGTAGGTCTCTTAGCAACAGCTAAGGTCTCGGTGACTAAACATAACTTTGCTAAAAAAAACTAGGAATGAACAAGTTGATCGTTTTCGAGAGAGGAGGTGACCGTTGAGTAAAAAATAGGTAATAATTATTCAAAATACCCAACTGTAATAATTATGTCATTCAAAATAAATCAAATTAAAATAAAACAAACATTAAGCAAAGCAAAAATACTTCTTATAATTGCACTAGCTCCCTCGGTATTATTACACAGAGTTCTATTATAAGAAATGAGAAATGCATATCTGAATCAGAAACTCAATTAATTATTTTAGTTGTAGCCAAATGTAGAGTTGCAGATGATAAGAATATGAGAGTGTAGGGATAAGGAGTCCGTCACTCCAGTGGTCTAAGATGAGGCTGCTATCAACAGTGTTACCAAACACCGACACCTGGTGGCGTTATGGCGTGATAGGAGATAATAAATTATAGGATTTCTGGCTGAGAGCCTGTAATGTTTCAGTACAAACAATATAAAAACGTTTATTGCTTTGAGTTTAAAATTTGAGATCTGCATTCATTGTCCGTTTGATATTCATTTTTGGCTCAAAGGTGGGGTAGTAACTAATTGAAATGTAGTCATGTTTATTCGTCTTTTGAGCTTACAAACATTACAATTTGTAATACACATAAGTAATATATATTTATACGTAGTTGTTCCACGTATAAATATGTGTGATAGCTACATTTTCTACATATTTCTATTTTATTCCTGTTTTATATATTTATATGTAGTTATTTGATTCTTATAACATCAATAAGGTTACGTTTGGAGCTTTGTGCTATTAAACGTAAGTGTTTAAGTATTGATATATCACACTCAAAATGTAATTAAAATTATAAATTAGTTATTATTTACAAAGCAAACATAAACACTCGGCTTTAAAAATGTAATATTAATGTTTTACTATCTGATACAAATGTTCTTTAATTTTAACGAGAATAATAAAACACGTTATTTTATTGTTAATTTGAAATGATAATAAATAACAAAAAGATATATCATGGGACATTCAAGTCGCTTAAACGCCCCCGTAGATCCTAAAAGAGGGGAGACCACCACGGCAGTCAGCGACGTTGACAACTCTAGGTTTCATGTGAGACGTCTCTATTAATTATCTTTTGCGTCTCATCTCTAAGCTTCTCTTGGGGAAAAGAAAGTGTTTTAAAGGTTGAGCGAATCGTCAAAATCAATTTTTTAAGGCGTAATTAGATGCACTTAAATAGGCATGAAATATTATTAATGAATAAAGTCTGTCGTTTTCAAAGTAGACAAAGGAGTCAGTGTCACAGTAAGAGAGACATGCCATTGACCCCTGCACGACAGGTTGCGTGCAGCGTACAGACGGCGCTGAGCGATGGGCGCCTCTGGTGGACAAATGGCCAACTAACATGATTATATATGAAATTGCTCTACGTTCACCCACTTGTGATGTCGTAATAATTATAGTTGGCTCAACTTGATGTGGCACAGGTATTACCATTTTGAGGTATTATAAAATGAATATCCTTGAGCTTGGGTAAAGGTTTGAATATTATTGGTATACTTTTTATAAGACACGCTGGTCAAAATATTCATTTTAATAAAACGTAATGACCTTAATATAAAGGATGATTGTTCCATTAATCGATTGGTAAAAACACAAATGTTTTATTCTATTAAAAATTGATATGTTTTCAATTGTATGAGGAGAACAATGCTTTTAACAGCAAAAGCCATTATTTGACAATACAATTACATGTAAGAGTATCATAAAATTTGGATATAAATTTTATTTTTATTCTCAATAATAACATATCAGGCAAGTTTGTGGATAGTTAGAAGTAATTTTAGGTCTTAGCCCTTTTCTTGGTTCATTTTCGATACGACCAAGTCGTTAAAATAATATTCTTTATTACGAATAAATATTGTTAACTATCGTATAAAATATCTTTTAAAGTAAAAAAGGGAGTAAGATACGATGGTTGGCCGGAAGTGACGACGCGGGAAACTGAAAGTTTTAATTTCCTGTTTCCGGATTCCTCTAGTTTACATTTCAGAACGAAACAACGCTGTTTCATGAAGCTTTTCGATAATTTTTCCTTAATTTTACTCTTGTTTTAAGCTTAAGCAGCATTTTAGTTTTTAAGACAATGTGTAATACAGCTTTGCAGTCAGAAAATTGTTTCTGTTATTATAGCTTTAGTATTAAGGCTCTGTATTATGTTCTTTATTACGAACACATTGCTTTTAGTTGTGTGGAGTAATATTTTGCTTAAATGCATCTTTACATTAAAACAATGTGTTATTATTTTAGCTTTTAATACAACAAAGGAATATTTATCTTATGTAATGGACGTTCCGAATTCAACGCCCACGGGCGGTATTCCCAATATAAAACAATTTAACATATGTGCGGACGTTGCATTAATGTATTACAAGCCATACATTTTATTAAAAGCTATCTTCGCTATTATGAGCATTAACGAATGGGTTCAGTGGACATTAGGAAAATTTAAAATAGAAAATGGAAATTCTTTTATCGGAATTTGGTAACATCTGAGGAGCGTGTATTCGGTTTTAATATTACTGATAAGTGTTTATTTATCAATGAAATATTTCCCAACTTTTAAAAAAACTCAAATAATATTTTAAGTTATTGAGTTATGGCTTCTGCACTAACACATTTTTTACTATCATAATGCAGTTTTTAATTAGAATTAAAAAATAAAATATTTACGGTTTTAATAATAGGTTGTTTCATTGTAAGTTAGACTCATTTAAAAATATAATGAAATTGCAAACTACTTACAACTTACTTAGAGCGACTTAAGTCTTTACTTACAACTTGAGGAAGGTTTAACTTTTGACTGTTCCTACCTGAAAGTGAAAAAAATCATTATATAAAACACTTATGATAGAATTAAAGTTTAGAATAATTAGTGCTCCCTCATTTAAAATACTCTTAATATAGTGCTAAGAGGAATATACGTTTTCCTATGACTTAAGAGAGGTTTTATAATGCTAAATACCGAGACCAATAAGTTATTCATACGTGAAGAAAAGTTGGGCCGAATATATTTCTCACTCGGAATATTACAAACTCTCAGAGTGACAGATGTGTCAGCATTTTCAACTAAAAATACAACGTTTCGTCATAAAGCATACGATAAACGCTTTATATTTGATCGTAAAGTAAGGGAGATAAAAGTTCCAAACAGAACGAAAGCGTTTTAATTACAATTTTTATTAGTTAGTTCAGTATTTTTGACTATAAAATAAACACGGCATTTTTATTGCTTTTAAATGGAAATTATAACACAGTGCTGATACGTTAATTGATAGTTTAACACGTTTAGACTCTGAGAGTTTATAAGTCATAGAAATAAATAAGTATATGTTTAAGGTACGAAGTAAGCTTCGTATTTATGTCCTCAGTATTAAGGTGATTATTCTTTTTCTCCTAATATTAAAAACAGAAAAAAATTATTTACAGATCAACACATAAAGATAATTAAGGACTTTTTTTATTGAAAACTACTAAACATGATAAGTTTAAAATAAAGTGGGATCCGTATGAGTAAATAGTTTCATATCGTTATATTTGCATATCACTTTATATGATTATAAAAATACTTAAATTTTATTCTTTCACATAATATTTTAAATCCTCAAGAAAGAAATTAAGTCATTAATATTTAATACAACTGGCTGACAAAGTCACATGAGTTACATAGTAACATAAAAACTTGAGAGTTTTTATCTAAGGGTCCACTGAATATAAAACCTAGCGGCGTTGAAGGCCGCAGTAACATTATACTAATTGATCGTAAAACATTGACTGATGTGCACAACGTCCGCGAATTTTGTCAACCGAGATATTCATGCTTCATTCTCTTGCTTTTTGTACAGCTACAACGGTTAGCTATGCCCCCTCCTCCCACCTCTTTCTGATACTTGTTTTCTTGGAAAAATATTGTTAATGTTAGATCTTCTTGTTAATGTTAGATATTGTTAATATTATATGTTTATCTTGGCAATAACAATATAATAGTTTGTTGCACATCTGTAATTTTTTTCTATTATACATAGGTGCTTGGTTTTATTGATCCCAATAAACAACAGTAAATATTTATTAAAATTATATTGATTACTTTTACTGTTTGAAAAAAAGCGAGGTATCGATTTAGTCCTTATCAGTTAACGAATGCTTCAAGATTTATTATATTTTATTAATTGAGCCAAATTCATTATATAATTTGGCTTTGAATGGATTTGCAAACTCAGTTAGAAATTCCTCAAGATAATCAATTAACTTAAG
Source organism: Flexamia atlantica (assembly GCA_035578135.1). Taxonomy (NCBI): domain Eukaryota; kingdom Metazoa; phylum Arthropoda; class Insecta; order Hemiptera; family Cicadellidae; genus Flexamia; species Flexamia atlantica. Next base: position 41,493,110 of record JAQJVK010000011.1, on the reverse strand, counting down.
CTCGAGAAGGGAGGGTGTAAGATTTAAGTGCTCAGTTGCGCTTACGGAGAGTAAGCAGCAATCACGGGAGATGAGAAATAACGAAGACTGATTTTTCGACTGGCAGGGAGGCGTGCGTCTCCCCTAAAGTTGAGATAATAAAACCAAAATAAGAGATTTTGTTTTAAATCCAGCTCACTTAAACAAATGCTTATCAAAATTAGTTTCACAGACAAAATGTAATTAATCAAGATTTCAAGTATTTTGAGGGTTATAGTTCTGACCAGTTGAAGAATGAATGACAAACAAAAATCATCTCCCAAAATCGTCGACTAAAAGTCATGTTTTTATTGAACTGTCAAAACATGGGTTTTAAGGCACATTTACACCACGATCGTTTTCCTTCAGTGCGCTAGAAGATGTCCTAATAATATAAACCGTAGTATTTTCACTCCAATAATTATAACTTAATTTTTGGGTTAAATTTTTGACAAGCTCTGCAGGAGCTTTTGCAGTAACATTATATATAAGTTTTGACATGTGTTTTACCGCTTTACTAGTGCCTTTCTGAAGCAGTAGCTCAAATAAAATCCAGCTGGTGCAGCACTCGCCCAGTAGATCAAATAATGTCGTAAATTTGAGATCAGCGTGGGTGTCTTCTGTTCTTCTGTTAAACCACTAGTGATCAATCACGACTGTCTGTGTGACGAACTATTGTCATTACAACGGATCCATTGTTGACTTTAAATCGCCGCAGAGGCCTAAGACATATGGTACTTGGTTTTGGGGTTAAGATTTTACTTGAGTCTTGTATGGATAACACATTGATTGTTTACGAGCTTGCAGCACGAAATTCCTTGTATTTACATATTAATTGAAACATCCAATCATAATTGATTGCTCAGACAATACATATGATAACGCTTATTTCGATAGCAGTGCACTCACTCATCCACCATTCTATAATTGATTTATCTTTGAATTTTATCATGTGCCATCCTTGTCTATAAGTATATCAAAATCAATTTTATAATCAAACATTGTTCAAAACAACCAAACCTTGGTTTAAACCATGCTCATGAATAGATCAACAATAGCTAGGCGAGTGCTGACGCAGCTTAGCTGAGGAGGCTGCAGCACATTTGTCATTGTTATCAGTTGACTACAGGTCGAGTGCTGACGGACTATCATTATTTTACTGTCAGATAATTAATTTTGCAGCTTAATTGTTTTCGAGGTCAACAATTGATTTATGATTTTAAAATTGTTTCTGAGAAATCAGTTTTATAATATTTTAGTTAAAGATGGCGGAGGGTACGTTTGGCTGCTGTACATATTTACGAAAACTGTATCTCTATCGATATTCAATTAAGTTTTTGGTTTAAAAATTACTATTGAGGAACTAGAGTAACTTAAATTGTACTAATTATTAATACATTATATTAATATTGGCAAACGTAGGTGAGGTTTAAAAAGTGCAGAAGTACAAAACATTTTTCAACAAATCCTATCTGTATTAATCCGGAAAAAACAATATAAGTGGAACAAGGACTCAAAAACAGCATGTAAAACTACACTTATAGGAAAGGGCTGTGACCACCTACACTCTATAAACTCTACGATAGTTCATTATGTCTTTACGAGACTTTATACTAAAGCACCCAAGTACTTTTAAACGTTAAGTACTTTATACATCCAGTTGAATTTTATGTCCGGCGTGCACTCGAAGTCCTCACGGCTGACCGCTTTTACGATAACACAATCAGCCTGAGTGCGGTCCACGTGGTCGAGAAGATATCGGGTTTATGTCACCGGAGCGCATAAAACGGAAACACATAAGTAAAAAGTTTTTCTTTCGATATCAGCAATACATTAACATTTTATGAAGCATGTTTTCAGTTTTTTTAGCGTGGAAAAGCTTTTTATAGACCCTTATTTATTCATTTGTGAAAGTTTTATTTTATTAAAAGTATTACAGCAAGGGGTAAAATGAAATTGACTAACAAAATTTGTCTTTACAAAAATTACCAGGATCTACATAACCAGCAAGGAAATCATAATTTATTAGTAATTGTTTATCGTGTGATTTTTATATTTTACCTTACGAAAGGTCAATTGGTATCATTGGTGGCCCCATATGAAATCGTTATAATAGTGTTTGAACTATTTACTTAAACAAATCAATTTAAAGATTTTTAAGGAGTCTGTTGTGTATAACTTAATCATTAGCTATAATAATTAGTAATTCGATTAGAATTTGTAAATGTGCGGAGTTTAAAAAGTTAAATGTATCAAGTAATTCTATCTTCAGTTTCAAAGAAACGGGTTTATGTAATTGGGTCCAAATGAAGCTCAAAGAAGGGCGAACGTGAAAGTGCTTAGTTATGCTCGCGAAATTAAGTGGTGATTAAGAAAGGTGAATAATAACAAAGGGGAATTCGTCGACTTAACAGGAGGAGACAGGAAGGGGACCTCCCCTCTTTGAGCGAAGTAAACAACCGAAGAACACCATTGTAGTCCCGGCCTATTACATGGCCCAATGGGAATACAGAGTTTAAAATATTTTCAGAGTTTACATTTATCAGTTTTTAACGCGTTTTGATGCAATTTTGCGCTTTAGTGCATACTTAATTGATTTGGATCTCAAATAACTATAAGCTATAGTTTGTGATAACCTGCCTCGATATAATTGTAGTGTATCTTTAAAACTTACGTTGCATTTAAAAATTAAGACAACATTTTTTATGACAACACATGATGCAAACAACTAGACCTAGCAGTTTTTTTCACCAAATTAAGATGAAGTTGTTCTATACTAATCCAAAGATTGAATATTAACTAACATAAAAATTAATTCTTAATCCGGAGCCTGGTATAATTTATAAACCATTGACAGATTGATGCATTTCACGTAAGCCATAGATTGAATGGAAAACTAATTTCATCAGTTAACGTGACAAATTGTCTATTCACACGGGAGGAAGAGCATTTATTTACTATATCCGCGAATAATGCTGACTCATTAATGCGCTAATAGTTATTTATGTATTACATAAACGGTGTATTAAATGTCCCAAATCATTCTGAATAAGGTTGGTCAGGAGTTAATTGGATGAATATGCTCACAAAACTATTAGGATGGTTAAAAATAGAGACTAGTACATACAAAAATATATTAAAAAACAAAAGAATAATATTTTGATCTAATATAATAATACTACTTTGATTTCATTAATTAGTTTCAACATTGTCAACATATTTGTTGCTAGCCCATTATCATTTCTGATGGATAAATATTATATTTACAATCGATGATTTTAAAATTTAGGTGTTTATCGCCCAAATTTAATTACACTATAATAGGCCTGGGTAATGGGTCAGCAGGCCTCTACGTAGGATCACTGGTCATTAGTCTTCGTTATCTACTGCAGGCTCCGTGTTGGCAAGTCATTATAGCGAGTATTTTACTGCTGGAACTCTACTGGTACGAATATTCGATAATTGACCAAACTACTTTAAAGCTAGCTAGTTACATATATTGAATATTATATTTTGCCATTTAATTTGCCCTTCAAGTGGCTTAATAGATAATTTATTATAATAATTGCTTTTGGGCCCTAAAAATTTGTATATTGTGTCCTCGAATGCCCAGGACCGATCTATCAGGTTTTAAATTAAAAAATATAGGTTGACTTTTTTTAACATGAGTTTGACCCAAAAATGCTTCTTATTGTTAAGCATGTCTCGTTTACTCCTGTCCCAGAATCATGAAAGCCTTAGGCATTAGTCTCATGTTCAAGAGGTCATATCAATATCAATAAAGTTTCAGTTTCCTTTTCACCCACTCCAATATCCAAGTGTGCCTGGTTATGGAACGTGGTTGACCGGTTTTTGTGATAACACAATCAACTTGAGTACACGTCACATCGCCGAGAAAAAGATGAAGTATTACGTTACTCGAGCGTTGTCGACCTTTCCTGAAATAAAAATTCAATATTATTTGACATTTATGTAATTCAACGTAACAGTTTCACTCATATTTGAATAATAATTTTACCACGTTCTGTTTCTTTAATGCGGTTTTACCTCAAGTTATTATTTCTCAGAGTTCTATATAAAAGAATGCGAAATGCTGATCCGAATTAGAACCTCAATTATTTTATCTACAGCCAAATGTAGAGAAGATGATAAGACTTTAAGGGTGAGATGATAAGGAAGTCCGTCACTCAGTAGCAGGATCATACGTCTTCGTTATCAGTGGTCTGAGATGAGGCCGCTATCAACAGTGTTACCAAACACCGACACCTGGTGGCGATATGCTGTGATGGTAGTTGAGAAATGATCGAATTTCTGGCTGAGAGCCGGTGATGTTTCAATATAAAAACAATTCAAAAAGTTTTATTGCTATGGCTGTGAAATTTGAGATTTTTATATTAATTTTTCGTTTTATATTTAGTTTGGCTTAAAAGTGGGGTAGTAGCTACCCCCGACTTTGAATTGTTACATTAGTTTGAACTATATAGTTACTTTGAAATGTATTGTATTCAGGTAGATTTTTTTTGAGCTCACACTCATTTTAATATGTAATACGCATTCTTAATTCATGTTTATATTATTCTCTTTGCAGTTTGTAGAATCTTAAATTTTCAATATTATTTTGTTTGGAGCTTTGTGTTATTAAACTGAAACATAAACCGTTTTTGTAATCAAAGTAATCGATGTTATTTACAAAGCAAAAGTAAACACTTGGCTTAAAAAAGTTTAGTATTAATTGTTTATTATCCGATACGATGTTTTATTGATTTTAACGTGTGAAATGTATATAACATTATACCTTAATCTCACACTCAAATGATAATCAATAACAAAGTGATTTTTCTGGGGACATTCAAGTCGTTTAAACGCCCCTCTAGATCCTCAAAGAGGGGAGATCCCCCACCAAAGACAGCAACGTTGACAACTGTAGCTTTGATGTGGGACATCTCTATTAATTATCTTCTGCGTCTCATCTAAGCTTCGTTGGGGCAAAAGAAAGTGTTTTAAAGGTTGAGCGGATCGTCAAAATTAAGGTTTGTTAAGGCGCAATTAGAGGTACTTAAATAGGCATGAAATATTATTTATGAATAACGTCTGTCGCTTTCAAAGTAGACAAAGGAGTCAGTTTCTCAGTAAGGCAGACATGTCATTGACCCCTGCACGTCAGGTTGCGTGCAGCGCACAGACGGCACTGAGCGATGGGCGCCTCTGGTGGACAAATGGTCAACTAACATGATTATATAATGATATTCCTCTAGGTTCACTCACTTGTGATGTCGTAATAATTACAGTTGGCTCAACTTGATGTGGCACAGGTGATTGACATTTTTAAATGAATACCCTAAGCTTGGGTAAACGTTTTAATATTATTGGTATGCTTTTTATAAAAAAATACTGTTCAAAGTACACATTCTAATGAAACGTTATGACTTTGAAATACATGATGATTGTTCCATTAATCGATTGGTAAAAAATAAGTGTTTAATTGTATTAAAAATTGATATGTTTTCAATTGTATGAGGAGAACAATGATTTTAACTTCAAAATGGCTCTGCTTAGTATTTAACCATCTAGTGAAAAAATTATCCACAAATAAAAAGTGTATTTGATATAAATTGAGACTTCTGGGGAGTATGTCCTGCGTTATCCATAGGAAATCCATTATTTGAATATACATATGTATTGTGTGTGTGGGCAATCAATCTCGATTAGATGTTTAACTTTCACAAGGAAACGTTTTGCTGCAAGCTTATGAACTATTAGTGTTTTATCCAGGCAAGACGGCCATTTTTTAACTCCAACTGCCGCTTCCGTTGGTTTTAGGTCTGAGCGGCGAACTAAAGACGGCGAGGTCCCGTAGTAGCAATAGTTATTCACATGGACAGTCATAGGTGATCGCTAGCGAGTTACCAGGTGATAGTTTAGCGAGCTAAACCCTAAACAATGACGTTTGATCTAGTGGACCAGCGCTGAACCACTAAGCTACCTCCTCACTCAAGCACACAACAAAGCATTAAAACATGTACATGTAACTTCTCTTAAATATAACAGCAAAAGCTTTTGCAGAGCTTGTCGGAAATCTAAACCAAGTATAGGTTTAATCATAATTATTGAAGATTATACTAATTATTACCGTTTGTATTACACAATAAATCTTCCAGGCCAATCCTGAAACCCTTAAAAATAAACGATGTTTTGTCATTTCAATGTAAACGTGAGTTTTAGTCGACAATTTGTGGAAATTGCCTTTTTTGTCATCTATCAGTTGCATTGGCCAGAGCTATAACCCCCCCCCCTTGAATACTTAAAAACCTTGATTCATTACTTTTTGTTTTGTTAAAACAAAATTCTTAGCTTGCTTTTATTACCTGAACTTTGAGTAGGGGAGACTCACGCCTCCCTGCCAGATCGACAAATCAGTCTTCGTTATTTCTCGTCTCCCGCAATTGCTGCTTTCTCTCCATAAGCGCAACTGAGCACTTTTTTCTCACACCCTCCCTTCTCGAGCTTATGTTAATTGATTACCTTGAGGAATTTCTAACTGAGTTTGCAAACCCATTCAAAGCCAAATTAAGATAAAATATAATAAATTTTGAAGGATATCGCCTACTTATTAAACGAAAATGAGTTTAAGCTTAATTTTAAACAATAAGTAACCAATATAGTTTTATTAGTTAATTAATAACTCTATTGGACTAACATGTCATTATAATAGAAACGATTCCAGGTGATCAAAAAAATTAACTACTCAAACAAATATTATTTTCATTAGAACATAAAATTAGAAAAATATATTTTACATGAAAAATATTTACCAAAACCCCATGCATTATGAGGAGAGGGATGGGGGGCTAAAGAGAACTGTTATAACTGAGCAAAAAGCTTGAATATCACGGTTGACAAACTATGCGGACGCTCTGCCGTGAACACATCAGTCAATGTTTTACGATCAAACAGTAAAATCTTTATTCATCGTTGGGTTTTACATTCAGTGGACCCTTCGATAAAAACTCTCAATTCACATATATCTATGTGACTCATGTGACTGTCAGTCAGTCAGACTTATAGTTTTTAAACTCAGATTGCATTGGTAATTCTAGATATCAAGTCTTAAACTTAAAAATTTGCAAGGACACGTGTGAGGTAAAATAACTCTACGGACACATTTTAGCCAATCTCTCATATGTATGTGAGTATGAAGTTTTCTAGTTTTCCCAACCACTCTCTGGGATGAGAGTAAAAAATTAAAAATATACACATGCAAAGAAAATATTAGCGCCTTACTTTTGCATGAATTAGATTAAAAGGTCAAAGAGATATATTTTGGCACTGCACTATCGGTAAACAGACCGTTACCAGTTTTATGTAGTTGTTTTCTATATTAAATTACTTTTTTTACTTAAGATATTAAGAGTCAAATTTGAGTATTTTACAACCATTTGAAGTGTTATGCAATTATAACGACATGAAAATACTTACTGATGTTAATCTTACTTATTTTACCGTTTGAACTGTTTAAGTAGTTTTAAATAAAAAAAAGTCCTTCAGTAACTTAATGTGTTGATCATAAATAATTTTTCCTGTTCTTAATCTGAAGAGAAAAAAAATAATCACCCTTATTATGGGTAATAATCCTGACGACTGAAATACGAAGCTTTAAACAGTTACTTAACTATTTCAATGTCTATTAAACTATATAGTCTTAAACGTGTTAAACTATCCATTAGAAGTAAGATGTCAGTACTGTGTTATGGTTTCCATTTAAAAGTAATAAATAATCGTGAATTCTCTGTTTAATTAACTAATAAAAACAGTGTTTGAAATGCTTTAGCCTTATTTGAAACATTTATCTCTTTTACGATTATTTTATCGTCGAATTTAAAGCGTTTATCGTCTGCTTTACGATGAAACGTAGTATTTTTATTGTAAAATTCTGACATATCAGTCAGTCTGACACGTTTGTAATATCCAGAGTGAGAAATATTATCAGCCCAACTTTTCTCCGCGTATGAATAACTTATTGGTCTCGGTATTTAGCGTTGCAAAAACCACTCTTAAACATTTGCAAAATCATTTTCTTCTTAATATATAAAGAATATTTTCAATATAATATATATAAAGAGCTACTAACATAATCAGATTATTTCAAACAAAACTTTTAATAAATTATTCTAAAGAAAAAAATATTTATTTTTGAAATTTAATTTAAACTTTTATTGGACCGTAACGATTGATTGCAATGAGGCCTTGCAATACTGTTAGACTAGATTGCAATAGGGACCTGATGAAATGGAATGCGGCTGTTTAGGACTATTGGCTGCTAATATATTGCCACGTTTGATGTAAAGTCGAAATTGGAAATCGCAAAGTGTATAATCGATGTAAAGAGGTCACCTGCTGCAACCGTAATGATAATGAATGGTATTATTTGGTATCATTTTGGTATTCTTAAAATATGTTTTTATTTAAAGAGCTATTGATTTGACACTTTTAATTTCGAACGTGTATAAAATTAGTTAAATATTTTTAAAATAAGTCATTAACATAACATATGTTTTTAACAACGCTTAATAATAGTAACACTTGATAACAACAATTCGTAGTAATCTTAGAAAAATATCATTAAATAATATTTAATGGCCTTAATTAAAATACCTTAAAAATATATTTCATTATGTTAAGAAAACCCTCCATAAACCTTCGCTGCTTTAAAGGTTAGATAATTGGGTAAATGAATAATAAACAGATATTGAATATTTAGTGTTGTATTTTGTTATGTTTATACATATAGACGTTGCCCAGAATTTGAAAATCGGCGAACTCCATAGGGAGTATTGCATATTGCAAGGTAGCTTTCAAGATGGAATTATTTATGGTTTAGTTTTTTGAGGAGATAGCCTTCAATTTTTCGTACTCGATAATTCCGTCTGAGATATTTTCATGTACCTACCAGCTGGTTTAATTGACAGTACTGAACAAAAATTCCAATCAATGGAAAGTATACTTAAGGAAGAGAAAATTAGAAGGTTAGGAAAATATATAAATATGTCAAGGTTGTCTATAATTTTCGAGGCTATTAAGAACTTTTCGTGTTCACGCCTCGGCTGAAAGCGTTAAGTCTAAACAAAACCACATTAAATAGTTTAATTATACACAAATCATAACATTCCCTAACGGATTCCACTTTGTTAAAGCAGATAATAAAATTTAAAATGTACTAATTAAAAGTAGGAAACATCCAATAAATGTCCCATTACAGTGGAACCGTCGCAAAATCGCAATTAAAAAATTATTTTTGACCAGAATCACGTGTGAGTAACAAATTGCATTCAAGTAATTCAAGTAACAGATTGGATAAGAAAACGATCCAATCTTCCATTTTAAATATTTAACCACATTTAATTGCTATATTTTGGTAGTATAATTTCATATAACCAATAGAATATTATCTTATGACTGTTTATGCGATGGCCAGACGTTTATTCGTTTTACGTTTATGCTGTACCTCTTTCAGACGCCGAATGAACATATTTATAACTATATTAAGCTATTTCTAAATGATCTGGTTACAATATGTCTTTGAAAAAGACTGGAGGGTGTTAAGATTGTTTCCATTTAACGATCTATGTTTACACGCTCCTTTTCACGCTTTGGATCCTAAAATATTCCGGGTGACTTCGTTCTATCTGTTTCACCTGACAAATGGGAAGAATCCACATAGTTCATTCAACCTGAAGTGCAGCCCTTACACCTTAATTTGGTGCGATAGATCAATGAACAATCTTTAGAACATGTTTTTTTAAATGTTAATTTTTTTAAACTGAAATGATGATAACAACATGGTACATGAAGATATTGCTAATCTCTAGAGAGGCTGTACTCTGTAAATAGGTGTACCTACATTATTTAAGACTAACTAACCTTTCGAAAATTTGGTTAAATGTATCTAAAAAATAATTTACAAACTTAAAATTTACTGATGCAGCTTTGGCTGTAACGACCATCGCTGTTCAGTGAAAGCTCTCTCCTTCGATGGTACCTATACTATTAAAATCTTTTCAGAACCGCAGGAGGAGTGTTCATAAAGATCCTTGACATATGTAATTCATATTTAATTCTTCGTGCGAAATTTTATTATTTTCTCTTTTGGCTTATCAATAGAAGCAAATAAAAAGGAAAATCTATCAACCTGACCATAATTGTACCAGGTTTTAGCCACGGTTGAAAGTAATCTTTGTTCCAATTTAGTCTTCTAAAGTCGACCGTGCTTATCTCCTCAAACTCAGACTCGTGTTGGACCTAAAGTGTTGTAACTCCACTTTAAGTCACGAGAACTTTACAACAACGTCACTACAACTCCACAACATCCTGTCACAGCGGCTAGCCTCTTGTTCAGCCAGGAGCATCAAACAACTTCGAACTTTTAAAGGTTCATCAAATTTTATTTTCATACTGACACTAGATTAAAATTATCATTTAAATTACTATGGATGTACATTAGGTTAGCACATTTTCCAGCCAAGGGTCAAAATAAATAACTTATACCAACCTCTCTAACATTTATCCTTACATGCAGTCAAACCGTTATTTTATAAATATAAGGTTTGTTGGGATATATGCAATTTTCTTAAAGAATACTGACCAAAAACTCGTAAAATAGTTACAACTAAAGATATAAACCCATTTTTTATGATTCACTTATGAAGTCTCATCTAAAATTTAATTCTATTATGAGTGTTTTATATAATGAACTCTTTTCTCACTTTCAGGTACGAACAGTCAAAAGTTGAACCTTCCTCAAGTTGTAAGTAAAGACCTAAGTCGCTCTAAGTAGGTTGTAAGTAGTTTGCAATTTAATTATATTTATAAATGAGTCTAAATCACAATGAATCAACTTATTACTAGAAACTTAAAATTCTTCATCTCTTTTATATTTTAATTCTAATTAAAAACTGTAAAAATATGTTAGGGCAGAAGCCATAACTCAATAACTTAATTATCATTTTAGTTTTTTTTTTTTGAAAGTTGGGAAATATTTTATCGTAATAAAACACACACGTATCAGTAATATTAAAACCGAATACATGCTCCTCAGATGTTATCAAATTCCGATTAAAAAGAATTTCCATTTTCTATTATAAATTTTCCCGATGTCCACTGAACCCATTTTTTAATGCTCATAATATCGAAGATAGCTTTTAATCAAATGTATGGCTTGTAATGTAAAACAAGAGTTAAATTAAGGAAAAATCATCAAAAAAAGCTTCATGAAACAACGTAGGTTCGTTGTGAAATGTAAACTAAAGGAATCCGGAAACAGGAAATTAAAAGTTTCAGTTTTCCGCCTCGTCACTTCCGGCCCACCATCGTATTTTACTCCCTGCTGTTACTTTATATACGATAGTTAAAATATTTATTCGTAGTAAAGAATATTATTTTATTGACTTGGTTATATCGAAAATAAACCAAGAAAAGGTCTCAGACCTAAAAATACTTCTAAGAATCCACAATCTTGCCTAATATGTTATTATTGACAATAAAGATAAAATTGCTATCCAAATTTTATGATACTTCTACATGTAATTGTATAGTCAAATAATGGATTTCCTATGGGTAACGCAGGACATACTCCCCAGAAGGCTCAATTGATATAAAACACACTTTTTAACTTCATATTAGTGGATAATTTTTTCACTAGATAGTTAAATACTATGCATAACCATTTTGAAGTTGAAATCATTGTTCTCCTCATACAATCGAATAAATGTAAACTTTTGGTATACTGAAACACTTGTTTTTATCAACCAACTAATGGAACAATCATCCTTTATTTCAAAGTCATTACGTTTCATTAAAATGGGTACTTCAAACAGCATTTTTTATAAAAACATACAAATATCAATCAAAATTTAACCCAAGCTTAAGATATTAGTTTTAAATGCTATTCACCTGTACCACATCAAGTTCTGCCAACAGTAATTACGTCATCACAAGTGAGTGAACCTAGAGCAATATCATTATATAATCATGTTAGTTGACCATTTGTCCACCAGGGGCGCCCATCACTCAGCGCCGTCTGTACGCTGCACGCAACCTGACGTGCAGGGGTCAATGACATGTCTCTCTTACTGAGAAACTGACTCCTTTGTCTACCTTGAAAGCGACAGACTTTATTCATTAATAATTATTCATACCTATTTAAGTACCTCCAATTACGCCTTAAAAACTTAATTTTGACGAGCCGCTCAACCTTTAAAACAGTTTCTTTTGCCCAAAAGAAGCTTAGAGATGAGACAAAAAAGATAATTAATAGAGACGTCCCACATCAAACCTAGAGTTGTCAACATCGCTGACTTTCGTGAGGGATCTCCCCTCTTTGAGGATCTAGAGGGGCGGTTTAACGACTTTAACGTCCCCAAATTAATGCAATCAAAGTAGTATTAATTAGATAAAAATATTATTCTTTTGTTTCGTAATATATTTTTGTATGTACTAGTCTCTATTTTTAACCATCCATAAAGATTTGTGAGCATATTCATCCAATTACCTCCTGACCAACCTTAAAATGTTCTGGGACACTTTATACAGCAATTATGTGCCCAATACACCTTTATGAGTTCAGCCCTTCAGTGAGTCAGCATCATTCGCGATATAGTAAATAAACGCTACTTCTCCCGTATGAAAAGACAAACAGTCAAGTTACTGATGAGATTATCTTTTGATTATTATAGATCGTCTTCATCTTACTTTGGTGATTAAACTGCTAGGTCTATTTATTTGTATTATGTGATGTCATAAAAAATCGTTTACTTTTTAAATGTAATGTGAGCTTTTTCCAAAAAATACATTGCAATTAACCAAGCGCAGTTTATAACAAATTAGCCTTGGTTTTGAGAAGTAAATTAATTAATAACTAGTTTGCACGGAAACGCCGAACTACACGCTTTACAAACTGATAAAAATATTCTCTGAATACCTTTTTTAACACCAAGTTCCATTGGGTCATGTAATAGGCCGGGACTACAATGGTGTTTTCGGTCGTTCACTTCCTCAAAGAGGGGAGGCCCCTTCCTGACTCCTCCTGTTAAGTCGACGAATTCCCCTTTGTTATTATTCACCTTCCTTAATCACCACTTACCTCTCGTGAGCATAACTAAGCACTTTCACGTCCGCCCTTCTTTGAGCTTCATTTAGACCCAATTAAATAAACCCGTTTCTTTGAAATTCAAGATGGAATTACTTAACACATTTAACATTTAAAACTCACCTTTACAAATACTACTTGAATTAGTAATTATTTTATTAATGATCAAGTTAAACGCGACAGACTCATAAATTGATCTGTTTAAGTAGATAGTTCAAACACAATTACAATGACATATTTGACCACCAACTAACTCAATTGACTTTTGTAAGATAAAATTTAATAATAAAATTGTCAATCAGTTTCATTCCACCCCAACAAATGAATATGTAAGGGTCTAAGGAAAGATTTTCCACGCCACAAAAACCAAAGACATGCTTCATAAAATGTTAATGTATGGCTGATATCGAAAGAAAAAACTGTTAAGCCATGTTTTTCCATTTTATGCGCTCCGGTGACATAAACCCCGATGTTTCTCGACCACGTGGGCCGCACTCAGGCTGATTGTGTTACCGTAAAAGTGGCCAGCCGTGAGGACTTCCAGTGCACGCCGGACATAAAGTCCACTGGATGTATAAAGTACATAACGTATAAAGGTTTTGGGTACCTTAGTACAAAGTCGGAAAGTCATAAATATTATCGTAGAGTTAATACAGTGTAGATGGACACAGTTCATCCCTGGAAGCATAGGCCTTATATTTTTCCATTATTACTCCACTTATATTATTTATTTATTTTGTAATATAAAAAACAATTAGGTTTTTGCCAATTATTTTTTACTAGGCATTAATCAAACCGCTCCTGTATTAGCCAAAATTTCTATTGATAAAACAATCAATAAATTTCAAGTATAATTAATTACAAACACGGTTACTCTAACCTTCAATAGTAATTTTAAAACCCATAACTTTTATTTAGTAATTGTTGTAAATCAGTCTCATCAGAGGTATAGGTTTAATAAACAATAAACATGTAGAGCCATTAAACGTACTTTCCATCATTTTTGGCTAAATTAATAAAAAAGATAGATCCTGAAACAGCTGTAAAATAATGAATCAATTGTTATTTTTGAATCAATCACTGTATATATGGCAAAACAATTGTCCGGCAGTAAAATAATGATAGTCCGTCAGCACCCGACCTGTAGTCGACTGATAACAATGACAAATGTGCTGCAGCCTCGTCAGCAAAGCTGCGTCAGCACCACGTCTAGCTAATGTTGGACTATTCATGAGCATAATTTAAGCTAATGTTCGGCTGATTTCAAATACTAGTTAGTAAATACATTCATATTTACTTGTCGACAAAGATGTCATTATAAAAAATAAAAATATATAACAAAAACGATATGAAACAACAATTTTAACTTTGACTAATATAATCCGAGGCTGAATAGGTGCGCGGTTATCAAACGTACCGATAACATATTACATGTAAAAGTATCATAGAATTTTGATAGCAATTTCAATGATAACATATCAGGCAAGTTGGTGGATTGTTGGAAGCATTTTAAGATCCAAAACCTTTTCTTGGTTAATTTTCGATACAACCAAGTCATACCAATAATATTCTTTATTACGAATAGATATTTTCAAAAAGCGTACAAAATATCTGTTAAAGTAACATGACATAAGGGAGTATATCGTGGGCCGGAAGTGACGAGGCGGAAAACTGAAAGTTTTAATTTCCTGTTTCCGGTTTCCAGTTTACATTTCGGAACGAACCAACGTTGTTTCATGAATCTTTTTCGATGGTTTTTCCTTAATTCTAATTACGTTTTAAGCATGTTTAAAATGTATTCAATATAATGTATATATAAATTATAAATAAAGTCTCGACATTTCTTCTTAAGTCGTCAAATTCGTTTATGAATATAGAATAAATTATTATTATATGATATATTAATACTCTAATAGGATTGTTAGATTGTATAAATTAAAGTACAACTGCAGGTACGTTCATATTTTATGAAGCCTTATTTATTTATTTATTCGTATCAAGTTTTAGTAACATATTTTATTGGTTAACTGATTTCATCATTGCATCACTTAACGTTTTTATAAGTGTGCTCGTATTTTAATTCCAATGTTATTCGTTATTAAGACTTGTTTTCGATATAACTCTTGCCTTTACAACGACCTAACCTTATTTAATTTCGTTACAAACTGGAATAAATCAATTACAAGGGAAGTTTGACCGTTTGAAAAGTTTTAAATTGGTTATGAGAAAAAATATGGAATCCCGAACAGTTTGAAACTTCTCTCTTGCTGTTAAAATATTATTATTGCTCTATACAGTCTTTTATTATAATCATCTTTGTAAACATTCACAGCTTTTACTATTCTAAGAAGGAAACAAGACATTTTTACTTGTTTACATTTAAGTAACGTTACTTTTACAAGCACTACCAATAAGCTCTTAATTGTTTTAGCAAATATCATAAATAAAGTTTGATTTTATTGTGATTGTAAGCAATGCTTAAAATAGGCCTAGGAAAGGTTTATAATTAGGTATTTATAAAGGTAGAATGATAAGCTATCGAGATTATATAAATATTGTACTATAAAAACCCATTAAATAACTAAAAGTAATATATATTAAGGCTAATGTAAATATGAAGCTATCCCCGAAAACGATTGTTTTATATCAGTGCCTATACTTATTGGCACTGACCAAGTAAGTATAGGCACAATACCTTAACAGGTATTGGCTCTATACCTGTTCTGTAATAGAATATATGTTGAAACTTTAGTTCCACTGCTTAAAATATACTTCACATACACTTTGCAAGGCGTAGATGAGAATAAATTAACGAGAAGACTTTGAGCACAGAGGGATTATCTGAAACTTCTTAGGCGGTTTAGGCATTCTCTCCACTGGGTTTCTTTCAAATGGTAGACTTTGGTTCTTTGAGTTTCCATTAATAATATTCGAAAGCGGTTTATGAGCTGAAACGGATGGACGTTTATGACATGCAACGCTTTTGACGAACAATCTCAAGGGTCCAATTGTTAATTGATTTATTCCTAAACAAACAGTGAGAAGAAGGACCTCGAAAACACGGTCAGATAAAGATTACAGTCTTAATTATTCTAGATAACAACAAACCATGTTCTAATTAACGTAATCCAGGGATATTACCTGAAATACCCAGGCTTTCATGGTAAAATATAAAATTTTAACTTCAGTTTCACATTTAGTTATTAAAGTATTTTTTGTTTATCTAACTTTAATTTCCATCCTGTCACGCATCAACTACCATTATACTTCCAATCTTTAACAAATAATTTAACATCCTTTAATACTGTATGTGCGTAAAATATAATAAAACATGTTGAAATTGAAGGATTTTCCGACGATCGAAGTTTACTTTTTTTAAATATATTTACGTAACAAGCATGATATCCGTAACACAAGGCGTACGGTAAGACATGTATATGACATGTATTAGGCTACACGTTTTATATTTAAGACTTTATTTAGAAGATTACGTCATTGAAATAAAATCGCTGAGACCGATTTTGACATGATTGTGCAGCCAAGTAAACGTTGCTGGCTGTTATACAGTATGGATAAAGTAGCAACCCAACACAATGCGAAGTACCGGGTATCCATAAAATATTCATTGGGTTTTAAAATAATCTATTGAACTTACAGATTCATGAATGCTACTAAAATATGCATGGACTGAAAGAGAAAGCTCTCAAGTTTTGTTTGATATCATTAAAGTTGCTCAATATGCTGCCCGTTTGCAGCGAAACATGTTTCCAGTCTATGTTGAAATTCTGCCCAAACGTTGGAAAGCATATCTTGGCTTAATGTTGTCACTGCAACGCGAATCCTTTCCCGGACCTCTGGCAGAGTTGAGCTAATGGGCGGTATGTATACATTGTCCTTTACATAGCCCCAGAGAAAGAAATCGCATGCAGTACAGTCAGGGGCACGGGGTGGCCACCTTAGAAGAGCTAAGTCATCCTCAGCACAGGGCCAATCCAACCATCAGCGAGTCTCTATTTAATGTATCGACAGATAAACTCGGTCGACCGGGATCCTTACGTTTAAGCAGGCTTCCTGTGTTTTTGCACTGCCGATACCATCGCAAAATGTTCTTGGAGCAGAACCTCCGAAGTGACTGAAGAACTCACGCTGGGCAGTTATTAAAGAAAAACTGTTATCATATCTTAAGACACAGAAGGTTTTTTCCCTGACTTGTAGGCATTTAAAAAAAAAACTAATGAAAGTAATTACAAAGAGTAACAATGACCAATGAATATATGCTTATAAAACTTAGAAAAATTCTCTTTAACCACGTATGAGTCACAGTGTTGTAGGGCAACATTTTTGTGAGATATATGTAATTAAAACTCGATTAATATTTCATGAGCCTATATCGAGGGGTGAGATAGATGAACAACTTCATTGTTCCAAGATGCGAGTACATTAAAACTTGCGGGGTTATCCAGACCGAGCACGAGTCGCTCGAAGTTCCAGCGATAATTTTACAACAACTTCCCAACCGTGGAAGTGACAAGGGATGGAAATTGAATAGCTTTTGAGAACTTCTTGAGCGGGAATAGAGACATACTTTTGTTAATTTAATATAACGTTCCTAGTATTTAAATAGAGTCTTAATTTCATTGGGTTTTCTAGGGTAATCAGTAAACTAAAAGTATGCTACTGGATTTGATAGGTCCTAAACTAAAAAATCCAAGATCTAACTTCATCTAACTTGATCTAACTTCACCCTAATTACTCGTTTCTTGTACGAGGTAAGTAGGGACCTAATAATTTAAGCATTTAGTAGAAATAAACCTATTTACATAAGCTAGGTAGTAGGAAGGGAACCTATTTTCACAAGCTAAAAAGTTGGAAAGGAACCTAGTTACATAGGCTAGGTAAGAGGTAGGAAACCTAATTTCATTAGCTAGATAGGAGATAGGGTATCTAATAACAACAACTAAATGGGAGGTATGGAGTTAGGAAACATAGTATTTACATAAGCTAAGTAGTAGAAAGAGAACGTAGTTAAATGAGCTAGGGAGAAGGTTAGGAATCAAGTTACATGAGCAATAACCTCTTTTTAAAATGTAACTTATAAAAATCATATATTACAAAAATATCAATAAATTCATATTTCTAAGAGAGAGAGAGATGGCGGTGGGTTCTAAAAGCTGTTCAACTGGTCGTAAATTCTTTGAAGGGAGGCGATGGGACGAGAAACTTCGTTCGATCACGGCGATTTTCCTCTTACGCAACGAGTCTGAATTTATTTTATGCACGGGACAACACAGTAAAGAGAAGAAAAATCTATGTAAAATTTATCTCTGCGTAAACTATGTCACTATAAAAATAAATAGATATATATATATATATATTTATATATATATTTATGAAAGTGAACGAATGGTGTTTTTTGGCATCTGAGGACCTCAAAAAGAAAAGTTATGATGGTTTTAGGCTTAGGTCTTACCATAAGACCTACGGTAACAGCTTCTTCCCTATAGGGGTAATTCGCTAATAAAAATGATGGTTTAGAAGCTCGGAAGTTTTTATTTAAAAACATAATATTTATATAAATACTTTGGTGACATTACTTTGTATTCTCCATAGTAAAAATTTATTTTAACACGAATGTGGCAGACCTAGGAACGGATCAATGAGGTAAACCGGTTGAGATTTCGTCGTTTGATAACCTAATTAGTTTTGACTCAATGGAATGATTAATTAAATGTATGAGTATATTAGCATAACTGTATTTATAATACATTAAGTTTACCAACGAGTGTAAAAAATATTGAATAATATTCGAAGGTGACAAGGATAATATAAAAAATTAAATGTACACATTTTTGGAATTTTGAAATTCTATTGATGAATATAAGTAATGCATCCACAATAATAATAGTTAGTTGTGTGTTGAAAAATACAACATTGTCTCACGAGTGAAAATGTTGGCGCACAAGCTTACGAGGGCGTCAGTTTCACTGATTGTTCCAACGTTCTTACATGCTTAATTCTTAACGTTCTCATGTAGACGTGCTGATTGTTGTTGATTATTTATCTTATTTGGTTATTCTTGCCACTAAGTAGCTGTAAGCGCCTGCATTCATTGGCTGCAAAGTATTTGCAAGTGTATGTGGAAATTTTAAGGCCCTCTAATTGTTTAATTACTGACTTTAAAGTTATTCTTTGGATTTACTTTGTCTTCCGCCGAGAGACAACGTAATCACTTCACTCCCGCTGGGAGACAAATTATTATTTTACACACCCATTACAAGGAGTAAAAGACGTCTAAAACATTGCAGGTAGGAGAAAAAGTACTTTGCCGTACTTTTTTGCAAAATAGGAAAGATTAAATCTGTAATGATTTTCGGAAAACAAAACTTGATTACAAGCCCAAAATGTTTAGGAATGGGACGAATCAATCCAATAGGATGCGTATGATTTGATGTTGGTTCGGTGTACCCCTCTGGCGAACGCTTTGGTTTATTAAAGCGAAATGTAACGAAAATAGCGAATTCACGGAAGGAAACTCTCTTCCAAATTGATATTTTCATCGTCAACCAAAATGATGGTTCATTTTATAAAGGTTAGAAATTTAATCTTGAGCACTTTGTATATAGACATACAAATACATAGTTCAAATCAACATGAGTGCCCTTTTTATGTTATAGCGCTGACGTGTTTAAAATAGTATTAGCAATGATAACATTCTCTTATCTATTTATGTAAGAGTTCCTGTAAATAAATAGATAACGCATGAGTTTAATTACCTTGTCTTTATATTTATCAATCTGTAAAATATAAAACTGTCTCTTTTTATCAAATTCAGATATAAGTTAAGATAGCTTTATCTTTATAAAGATAATTTAATAAAGATTTTAAAAAAATTATCCTTATAGATTTTATAAAGGTGATGCAAACCAAGATGCATAAAGGGATTCTCGTTTTGTTTTTCACTTCTTTCGGTCAAGTATTGACGTGTTTTTGACATAGACATAGACATAGACATGGTTTATTTTTGAATAGATACATATGTACAGTGTATATCTCAGTCGTCAATATTTAAATAGTAAAATACATGTTTCTGCGTGGTTTTCGTGACATGGTTTTATCTGGAGCAAAAAGGATATAAAATGAATATAAATGAAGAATTTAAGCTTTATAAAAGCAATAAAAATGGTCAATAAAAAAGTCTTAAACAAGAAGCAGATACAAGGAGATCATTTTGATATTAAAAAATATAAGTAGGAAATGAAAATGTCAATCGGATCCATGAACAAATAGTGTACAGCTTCCTGCTATTGTAATATAATTATTTATTTACATTTTGTTGATGAAATTAAAAAATGAATATATTTAAGTTATAATCGATAACGGACTGTAATCGTGGTTATAAGTTCATAAAACGCTTTAGAAAAACAAAATATTCCCTAAAAAAAGCTCTCATATTGAAGAACAATGTTTATTTCATAGTAACTCGTGTTTCGAATATCAACTTCTTATGTGCAAATATATATAAAGTTACTAAAACTGCTGCATAATAAACATAGCTCGAACCACTGTGAAAGAAACATTCATCACTGAATTAAATTTACTTTAAGTTTTGAATATTTTAAAAATAGACAAATTAAAATGAAGATCGTGGACTTACTTGCAAACAGAGTTACAGTTTGAACAAAGTTTAAAGCCGTTCTATATTCTAAACAGTATCACAACTTTACAAGGGTAGAGTTATACTGAGAACGTATCATTTTCAAGGAGTTAGTGATAATTTTGAAAGAAAGTTCTTGGTAAAAGAAGACAAAGACAAAAGGACAAATAGCTTTTCAAAACTTTTATCTTTCTTGGAGTAAAAAAATGTTGAGTGTTCATAAGACGTATTGTTACTGAAGTCTCTCGTTCGATTGCAATCTCTCAACTTTTACTGGGTGGGAAAATGACCTCTTAATATTGTTGCTAAACTATTACTCTCGACTGCCCTTTAAACTGGTAGTATACACATAATTTATTTTCACCTTAGATAAGAAAAAGTTCGGGTTTCAGCTTAGTAGCTAAGCTACTACCTAACCTAAATGTTTAGGTTTGTATTTCATTTGTTTTTATAACAGCTTCACCTTTAAACACGTTTAAGATTCTGATAAATTTCAAAACTATGTTAATTAGCTTGATTATTTTTCATAAACGTGTTTTTATGAGAATGAAAAAATAAAGCATCAACGGATAGAGCAGAGGTTCTAAGGGAGTCTCTTAGTTTACCGATTTAAACTTCTTATGTATAATTTTATTGCAATAAATTTTTTGTGTTTTGCAGATATTTTAAGTGTTGATCTAAAATTGTAAACTAACTTAAAACACAATTCTTTTAGTAAATTTACTGTTTAAATTATATTGTATTACTATTTTGGGTATTATTAGTATATTGATACTAACTACCAAACCAAGCATAGTAGTAGTTGGATTGGTTAGATTCATTAATATTGTTAACACCACTAAGGACTGTACAATTTTAAATATAGCTTTTCTAAAGTAGAAGAAGAAATATTGGTGGTGTTTCTTTAAATATATTTACACGCATGTTTGAGGCTGCAATTAAACGTTACCTGCAACTGCAAAAGATTATTGAACATTTAAAATGTCCACTATCCATATATTTATGATGCATTACAATGCTTATTAAAATATTTATTTGTATTGTAGTTGGACTTGGCCTGTTATGTAACATTTCAATGTCGATAAAATAAATTCATAGTAAGATAGATGAATTCTAATCATTTTGCATTTTTAATTTAATGCCTTAAATATTATTCAAATAAATATCCTATATCACCAGGACGTCGTGCCAAACTCGAAGAAATATTAACCCCTAAAATGTTACAATTCATACACAGCGTCTTTGAAAAAGGCAGAATCAGCAGGAATTGTGCACAAGGCAACTTCCCCTGCCAGTGGATTAGGTACCCTCAATGGGGCACCCCCTCCGTGACGCACCAGGGTTGCTTAGCGACAAAGATATATGCATTTTGTTAGGACAAATGTGATTTACTCGAATACCAACAGTAATCAAAGCCATGACTTTCGGCTGGATATCAAAGTTGAGGTTATATTTTTATTTTTAAGGTATTTTTAGGTTAACTCTGGGTTTTTCACAAAGTACTGAAACATGCATTGTCCAAACGACATTGGATGAAAAATATGTTGATCAAACTAGGGTGTCCCTAAATTCATGAATCCATTAGCTTGTCGCTTTTTTAGCTTGTCGCAGTGGAAAACATTTCATTGGAAGTAAAAAATAGCAAAATAGGTAAAAAGTACATTTGAAGGAATTGTATTTGTGGCATCTGGAGCCCCAAATCAAAAATTAATTATATTCTCGGACCATAAGACCAACGGTAATTGTTTCTACCTTCTGTGGAAAAATCGCAAACAAGCTTATGATGTATATGTATATAATGTATTATAAGCTTATAATGTATTACAAGTTATAAGCTTAAAATGTATTATAATGCATTATAAGCTTATAATGTATATATAATGTATTTATTTATATGTATTTCATGTATATCTAAGCCGCTTCTACGAGAGTTGAGCGAATTTAACGTTTCAGGACTTCAGAAACACCCGGTATTTCAATTCCAATGCAGTTATTTTACGATTAAATGTTTTTTCATTTAGAAGTTATTCGAACAGACGACTCAAACTTTTAATACTTTGTTCCTTAAGTTGAGATAAAACTAACTTAAAGACTTGTCAAAGGAGAGGTTTTAATTTTAAAGCAGTCAGTGATAATGTCAGCAGAAAGTTTTGAAGTCAAGCGAAGACCCTAGATCTTAGGATAATTTTCTTTTAATGTTGTTATCTCTTTCAGAGAAAGTAAAATAAGTTACTGTTTTCCACCATCTCTCACTTTTCCATAGAATATTTTGCGTGTTTTTTATAAGATTGAAAAAGTATTAAATCTTAAAATGGATAATTATACTCTGATCTCGTTGTATAAACAATTCCAAAACTAGGTACCTTTTCTGGAACTATTTCATGCATAGCTTTTCATTTAATCTGATTATTCATATATCATTTATAATATCAGGCAAGCTCATTATAATAGTATTATATATGGTGATAAACTATATATACATTTCCATACTGACCTACTATAGTTAATATGTACAGATATCTACAGTTACAAAGTAGATGTAAAACTTTTAACAAACTAATACTGTTAAAGACCAAAAGGATCTACTGTAAAATACATCAAGTAGAAAATTGTGTTAAAATAAATTATAAAATAAAAACTATATTATTTCCAAACAATATAACTTTCCATTGAGCTAGAGTATTCTGCTCACAAATACAAGTTATGGTGGAGCAGCAACTGACACTTAACCAAATTTTATTATTAAAAAGTCAACTTAAAACAGTTATTGAAAACATCCTAAGAACTCACGATCATATCTTAGAAATACCCGCAGCCAAAACACATTGACGATATAATTTCCGATGAAAGAATTTCAATCAGAAACAGCTGCTGTTTCAGTAATAAACTACAGGTTAGAGGTACGGAAAGAACAGCAGTGACTACAGTTTAAAAAAACTGTCAACAAAGTCACATATTTAAATTTGAATTCGCTTCAGAAAGCGAAGCTGTAAATTTTAATTTGTTTATTTTCATGTAGTTATTACTTTTTTAATGCCCTTAAATAAGTTGAAACAGTAAACAAGTGGTTTGAAAAAGTAAATACACACTGAATACAATAGTCTCTCTACAATATCTGCTTAAATATTGATCCAGAATTCAGTAATACTTCCTACTTTAATAAATCACTGTCTCAACAATATCCGAATCGCTGTAAACATTTGAATCATTGTAAGCTCGCAGCAAACAGACAGCTCCATTAGTTGCCACGTTCGGCAGCGTTATTTGATTTACATCCCGTGTTTTCCGCTTGTTTCCAATTACATGGACCACTGCATCGGCTATTGCGGTATCTTATCGTGCTCGATGGCTCGATACAGGCGTATGAATCATGGCTCCCCACCATTTCTGGAAACGCCATAAAATATAGATCCACCATTCTCAATCATTCGTGTTCTTGGAATAGTTTTGAAGTGTAATGCTGCAACATTTCTGTGGAAAGCTTGGCAAAAAGTGTTGATTAGCTCCTTATTTACTATTACTGCTTTAAGTTGTGTTTGGAATTACTCTGGTTCAAAATCTTTACCATATGTACTAAAGTATTAATCTTTAGCCTTTCTTAATCAAAAATTTGAAGTCACTGAGTTCCAATAGAAAACTTACTGACAATAAAAATGTTATACATTATTTACCTGCTAGATTTCTACATTGAGGCTGGAAATATTTGGGGAACAGTTTTCCATTGGTTTGTCTACAATAATAGTAACAACTATAAAATAAAATTCCAAGCTTCATTTTTTAAACACAACGTTCCAAATCGATGTTAAAAACTGTGTCAGTCCAAACAACCTTCCTGAGTTCGAGCAAAAAGTAACTACAAGAGAAGCAAAGAAGAAATATAAACTATTCAGACGTTGTGGTTTGTGAAATGTGTACATCTGATGTTACTTGTCTCTGGTGAGGTATTTAACTGAGCCTAAGAAGGGGGTTGAGCCGCAACTGCGGTCGACGATAACTAACTGGCAACATCGCTTCCAGGCAATGCTACAGCCGCGGTCGACGATAACTAACTGGCAACGTCGCTTCCAGGCAAAGCTACAGCCACGGTCGACGATAATTAACTGGCAACGTCGCCTCCAGGCAATGCTACAGCCACGGTCGACGATAACTACCTGGCAACGTCGCTTCCAGGCAATGCAACCGCCACGGTCGACGATAACTACCTGGCAACGTCGCCTCCAGGCAATGCTACAGCCACGGTCGACGATAACTACCTGGCAACGTCGCTTCCAGGCAATGCAACCGCCACGGTCGACGATAACTACCTGGCAACATCGCTTCCAGGCAATGCTAGAGCCGCGGTCGAAGATGACTAACTGGCAACGTCGCTTCCAGGCAATGCTACAGCCGCGGTTGACGATAACTAACTGGCAACGTCGCTTCCAGGCAATACTACAGCCGCGGTCGACGATAACTAACTGGCAACGTCGCTTCCAGGCAAAGCTACAGCCACGGTCGACGATAATTAACTGGCAACGTCGCCTCCAGGCAATGCTACAGCCACGGTCGACGATAACTACCTGGCAACGTCGCTTCCAGGTAACGCTACAGCCGCGGTCGACGATAACTAACTGGAAACGTCGCTTCCAGGCAAAGCTACAGCCACGGTCGACGATAATTAACTGGCAACGTCGCCTCCAGGCAATGCTAGAGCCGCGGTCGACGATGACTAACTGGCAACGTCGCTTCCAGGCAATGCTAAAGCCGCGGTTGACGATAACTAACTGGCAACGTCGCCTCCAGGCAATGCTATAGCCGCGGTCGACGATAACCAACTGGCAACGTCGCCTCCAGGCAATGCTATAGCCGCGGTCGACGATAACTAAATGGCAGCGTCGCTTCCAGGCAGTGCTACAGCCGCGGTCGACGATAACTAACTGGCAACGTAGCTTCCAGGCAATGCTACAGCCGCGGTCAACGATAACTAACTGGCAACGTCACCTCCAGGCAATGCTACATCCACGGTCAACGATGACTAACTGGCAACGTCGCTTCCAGGCAATGCTATAGCCGTGGTCGACGATAACTAACTGTCAACATCGCTTCCAGGCAATGCTACAGCCACGGTCGACGATAACTAACTGGCAACGTCACTTCCAGGCAATGCTACAGCCGTGGTCGACGATAACTAACTGGCAACGTCACTTCCAGGCAATGCTACAGCCGCGGTCGACGATAACTAACTGGCAACGTCACTTCCAGGCAATGCTACAGCCGCGGTCGACGATAACTAACTGGCAACGTCACTTCCAGGCAATGCTACAGCCGCGGTCGACGATAACTAACTGGCAACGTAGCTTCCAGGCAGTGCTACAGCCACGGTCGACGATAACTAACTGGCAAGGTCACTTCCAGGCAATGCTACAGCCGCGGTCGACGATAACTAACTGGCAACGTCACATTAAGGCAATGCTACAGCCACGGTCGGCGATAACTAACTGGTAACGTCGCTTCCAGGCAATGCTACAACCGTGGTCGACGATAACTAACTGGCAACGTCACTTTCAGGCAATGCTACAGCCGCGGTCGACGATAACTAACTGGCAACGTCACTTCCAGGCAATGCTACAGCCGCGGTCGACGATAACTAACTGGCAACGTCGCTTCCAGGCAGTGCTACAGCCACGGTCGACGATAACTAACTGGCAATGTCACTTCCAGGCAATGGTACAGCCGCGGTCGACGATAACTAACTGGCAACGTCACATTAAGGCAATGCTACAGCCACGGTCGGCGATAACTAACTGGTAACGTCGCTTCAAGGCAATGCTACAACCGTGGTCGACGATAACTAACTGGCAACGTCACGTTAAGGCAATGCTACAGCCACGGTCGACGATAACCACCTGGCAACGTCGCTTCCAGGCAATGCTAGAGCCGCGGTCGACGATGACTAACTGGCAACGTCGCTTCCAGGCAATGCTACAGCCGCGGTTGACGATAACTAACTGGCAACGTTGCTTCCAGGCAATACTACAGCCGCGGTCGACGATAACTAACCGGTAACGTCGCTTCCATGCAAAGCTACAGCCACGGTCGACAATAATTAACTGGAAACGTCGCCTCCAGGCAATGCTACAGCCACGGTCGACGATAACTAACTGGCAACGTCGCCTCCAGGCAATGCTACAGCCACGGTCAACGATGACTACCTGGCAATGTCGCCTCCAGGCAATGCTACAGCCACGGTCATCGATGACTAACTGGCAACGTCGCTTCCAGGCAATGCTACAGCCGCGGTTGACGATAACTAACTGGCAACGTCGCTTCCAGGTAACGCTACAGCCGCGGTCGACGATAACTAACTGGCAACGTCGCTTCCAGGCAAAACTACAGCAACGGTCGACGATAACTAACTGGCAACGTCGCCTCCAGGCAATGCTACATCCACGGTCAACGATGACTAACTGGCAACGTCGCTTCCAGGCAATGCTACAGCCGCGGTCAACGATAACTAACTGGCAACGTCGCCTCCAGGCAATGCTACAGCCACGGTCAACGATGACTACCTGGCAATGTCGCCTCCAGGCAATGCTACAGCCACGGTCATCGATGACTAACTGGCAACGTCGCTTCCAGGCAATGCTACAGCCGCGGTTGACGATAACTAACTGGCAACGTCGCCTCCAGGCAATGCTATAGCCGCGGTCGACGATAACTAACTGGCAACGTCGCTTCCAGGCAATGCTACAGCCGCGGTCGACGATAACTAACTGGCAACGTCACTTCCAGGCAATGCTACAGCCGCGGTCGACGATAACTAACTGGCAACGTCACTTCCAGGCAATGCTACAGCCGCGGTCGACGATAACTAACTGGCAACGTAGCTTCCAGGCAGTGCTACAGCCACGGTCGACGATAACTAACTGGCAATGTCACTTCCAGGCAATGCTACAGCCGCGGTCGACGATAACTAACTGGCAACGTCACATTAAGGCAATGCTACAGCCACGGTCGGCGATAACTAACTGGTAACGTCGCTTCCAGGCAATGCTACAACCGTGGTCGACGATAACTAACTGGCAACGTCACTTTCAGGCAATGCTACAGCCGCGGTCGACGATAACTAACTGGCAACGTCACTTCCAGGCAATGCTACAGCCGCGGTCGACGATAACTAACTGGCAACGTCGCTTCCAGCCAGTGCTACAGCCACGGTCGACGATAACTAACTGGCAATGTCACTTCCAGGCAATGGTACAGCCGCGGTGGACGATAACTAACTGGCAACGTCACATTAAGGCAATGCTACAGCCACGGCCGGCGATAACTAACTGGTAACATCGCTTCCAGGCAATGCTACAACCGCGGTCGACGATAACTAACTGGCAACGTCACGTTAAGGCAATGCTACAGCCACGGTCGACGATAACTACCTGGCAACGTCGCTTCCAGGCAATGCTAGAGCCGCGGTCGACAATGACTAACTGGCAACGTCGCTTCCAGGCAATGCTACAGCCGCGGTTGACGATAACTAACTGGCAACGTTGCTTCCAGGCAATACTACAGCCGCGGTCGACGATAACTAACCGGTAACGTCGCTTCCAGGCAAAGCTACAGCCACGGTCGACAATAATTAACTGGAAACGTCGCCTCCAGGCAATGCTACAGCCACGGTCGACGATAACTACCTGGCAACGTCGCTTCCAGGTAACGCTACAGCCGCGGTCGACGATAACTAACTGGCAACGTCCTTTCCAGGCAAAGCTACAGCAACGGTCGACGATAACTAACTGGCAACGTCGCCTCCAGGCAATGCTACATCCACGGTCAACGATGACTAACTGGCAACGTCGCTTCCAGGCAATGCTACAGCCGCGGTCAACGATAACTAACTGGCAACGTCGCCTCCAGGCAATGCTACAGCCACGGTCAACGATGACTACCTGGCAATGTCGCCTCCAGGCAATGCTACAGCCACGGTCATCGATGACTAACTGGCAACGTCGCTTCCAGGCAATGCTACAGCCGCGGTTGACGATAACTAACTGGCAACGTCGCCTCCAGGCAATGCTATAGCCGCGGTCGACGATAACTAACTGGCAACGTCGCTTCCAGGCAAAGCTACAGCCGCGGTCGACGATAACCAAATGGCAACGTCGCTTCCAGGCAATGCTATAGCCGCGGTCGACGATAACTAAATGGCAGCGTCGCTTCCAGGCAGTGCTACAGCCGCGGTCGACGATAACTAACTGGCAACGTCGCTTCCAGGCAATGCTACAGCCACGGTCGACGATAACTAACTGGCAACGTCGCTTCCAGGCAATGCTATAGCCGTGGTCGACGATAACTAACTGTCAACATCGCTTCCAGGCAATGCTAAAGCCACGGTCGACGATAACTAACTGGCAACGTCACTTCCAGGCAATGCTACAGCCGTGGTCGACGATAACTAACTGGCAACGTCACTTCCAGGCAATGCTACAGCCGCGGTCGACGATAACTAACTGGCAACGTCACTTCCAGGCAATGCTACAGCCGCGGTCGACGATAACTAACTGGCAACGTCGCTTCCAGGCAGTGCTACAGCTACGGTCGACGATAACTAACTGGCAATGTCACTTCCAGGCAATGCTACAGCCGCGGTCGACGATAACTAACTGGCAACGTCACATTAAGGCAATGCTACAGCCACGGTCGGCGATAACTAACTGGTAACATCGCTTCCAGGCAATGCTACAACCGTGGTCGACGATAACTAACTGGCAACGTCACTTTCAGGCAATGCTACAGCCGCGGTCGACGATAACTAACTGGCAACGTCACTTCCAGGCAATGCTACAGCCGCGGTCGACGATAACTAACTGGCAACGTCACTTCCAGGCAGTGCTACTGCCACGGTCGACGATAACTAACTGGCAATGTCACTTCCAGGCAATGCTACAGCCGCGGTCGACAATAACTAACTGTCAACGTCACATTAAGGCAATGCTACAGCCACGGTCGGCGATAACTAACTGGTAACGTCGCTTCCAGGCAATGCTACAACCGTGGTCGACGATAACTAACTGGTAACGTCACGTTAAGGCAATGCTACAGCCACGGTCGGCGATAACTAACTGGCAACGTCACTTCCAGGCAATGCTACAGCCGCGGTCGACGATAACTAACTGGCAACGTCGCTTCCAGGCAATGCTACAGCCGCGGTCGACGATAACTAACTGGCAACGTCGCTTCCAGGCAATGCTACAGCCCTGGTCGACGATAACTAACTGGCAACGTCACTTCCAGGCAATGCTACAGCCCTGGTCGACGATAACTAACTGGCAACGTCACTTCCAGGCAATGCTACAGCCGTGGTCGACATTAACTAACTGGCAACGTCGCTTCCAGGCAATGCTACAGCCGCGGTCGACGATAACTAACTGGCAACGTCGCTTCCAGGCAATGCTACAGCCACGGTCGACGATAACTAACTGGCAACGTCGCTTCCAGGCAATGCTATAGCCGTGGTCGACGATAACATATTTAAATTTGAATTCGCTTCAGAAAGCGAAGCTGTAAATTTTAATTTGTTTATTTTCATGTAGTTATTACTTTTTTAATGCCCTTAAATAAGTTGAAACAGTAAACAAGTGGTTTGAAAAAGTAAATACACACTGAATACAATAGTCATTCTACAATATCTGCTTAAATATTGGTCCAGAATTCAGTAATACTTCCTACTTTAATAAATCGCTGTCTCAACAATATCCGGATCGCTGTAAACATTTGAATCATTGTAAGCTCGCAGCAAACAGACAGGTCCATTAGTTGCCACGTTCGGCAGCGTTATTTGATTTACATTCCGTGTTTTCCGCTTGTTTCCAATTACATGGACCGCTGCATCGGCTATTGCGGTAGCTTATCGTGCTCGCTACAGGGGTATGATACATGGCTCCCCTCAAAATCTCGAAACGCCATAAAATATAGATGCATCAGTTTCAATCATTCGTGTTCTTGGAATAGTTTTAAAGTGTAATGCTGCAACACGTCTGTGAAAAGCTTGCCAAAAAGTGTTGATTAGCTCCTTATTTACTATTACTGCTTTAAGTTGTGTTTGGAATTACTCTGGTTCAAAATCTTTACCATGTATGTACTAAAGTATTAATCTTTAGCCTTTCTTAATCAAAAATTTGAAGTCACTGAGTTCCAATAGAAAACTTACTGACAATAAAAATAAGTTATACACTGTTTACCTGCTAGATTTCTAAATTGAAACTGGAAAAATTTGGGGAACAGTTTTACATTGGTTTGTCCACAATAATAGTAACAACTATAAAATAAAATTCCAAGCTTCATTTTTTAAACACAACGTTCCAAATCGATGTTAAAAACTGTGTCGGTCCAAACAACCTTCCTGAGTTCGAGCAAAAAGTAACTACAAGAGAAGCAAAGAAGAAATATAAACTATTCAGACGTTGTGGTTTGTGAAATGTGTACATCTGATGTTACTTGTCTCTGGTGAGGTATTTAACTGAGCCTAAGAAGGGGGTTGAGCCGCAACTGCGGTCGACGATAACTAACTGGCAACATCGCTTCCAGGCAATGCTACAGCCGCGGTCGACGATAACTAACTGGCAACGTCGCTTCCAGGCAAAGCTACAGCCACGGTCGACGATAATTAACTGGCAACGTCGCCTCCAGGCAATGCTACAGCCACGGTCGACGATAACTACCTGGCAACGTCGCTTCCAGGCAATGCTAAAGCCGCGGTCGACGATAACTAACTGGCAACGTCGCTTCCAGGCAGTGCTACAGCCACGGTCGACGATAACTAACTGGCAATGTCACTTCCAGGCAATGCTACAGCCGCGGTCGACGATAACTAACTGGCAACGTCACATTAAGGCAATGCTACAGCCACGGTCGGCGATAACTAACTGGTAACGTCGCTTCCAGGCAATGCTACAACCGTGGTCGACGATAACTAACTGGCAACGTCACTTTCAGGCAATGCTACAGCCGCGGTCGACGATAACTAACTAGCAACGTCACTTCCAGGCAATGCTACAGCCACGGTGAACGATAACTAACTGGCAACGTCGCTTCCAGGCAGTGCTACAGCCACGGTCGACGATAACTAACTGGCAATGTCACTTCCAGGCAATGCTACAGCCGCGGTCGACGATAACTAACTGGCAACGTCACATTAAGGCAATGCTACAGCCACTGTCGGCGATAACTAACTGGTAACGTCGCTTCCAGGCAATGCTACAACCGTGGTCGACGATAACTAACTGGCAACGTCACGTTAAGGCAATGCTACAGCCACGGTCGACGATAACTACCTGGCAACGTCGCTTCCAGGCAATGCTAGAGCCGCGGTCGACGATGACTAACTGGCAACGTCGCTTCCAGGCAATGCTACAGCCGCGGTTGACGATAACTAACTGGCAACGTTGCTTCCAGGCAATACTACAGCCGCGGTCGACGATGACTAACTGGCAACGTCGCTTCCAGGCAATGCTACAGCCGCGGTTGACGATAACTAACTGGCAACGTTGCTTCCAGGCAATACTACAGCCGCGGTCGACGATAACTAACTGGCAACATCGCTTCCAGGCAGTGCTACAGCCGCGGTCGACGATAGCTAACTGGCAACGTCGCTTCCAGGCAATGCTACAGCCGCGGTCAACGATAACTAACTGGCAACGTCACCTCCAGGCAATGCTACATCCACGGTCAACGATGACTAACTGGCAACGTCGCTTCCAGGCAATTGTACAGCCGCGGTCAACGATAACTAACTGGCAACGTCGCCTCCAGGCAATGCTACAGCCACGGTCAACGATGACTACCTGGCAATGTCGCCTCCAGGCAATGCTACAGCCACGGTCGACGATAACTAACTGGCAACGTCACATTAAGGCAATGCTACAGCCGCGGTCGACGATAACTAACTGGCAACGTCACTTCCAGGCAATGCTACAGCCGCGGTCAACGATAACTAACTGGCAACGTCGCTTCCAGGTAATGCTACAGCCGCGGTCAACGATAACTAACTGGCAACGTCGCCTCCAGGAAATGCTACAGCCACGGTCAACGATGACTACCTGGCAATGTCGCCTCCAGGCAATGCTACAGCCACGGTCATCGATGACTAACTGGCAACGTCGCTTCCAGGCAATGCTACAGCCGCGGTTGACGATAACTAACTGGCAACGTCGCCTCCAGGCAATGCTATAGCCGCGGTCGACGATAACTAACTGGCAACGTCGCTTCCAGGCAAAGCTACAGCCACGGTCGACGATAACCAAATGGCAACGTCGCTTCCAGGCAATGCTATAGCCGCGGTCGACGATAACTAAATGGCAGCGTCGCTTCCAGGCAGTGCTACAGCCGCGGTCGACGATAACTAACTGGCAACGTCGCTTCCAGGCAATGCTACAGCCACGGTCGACGATAACTAACTGGCAACGTCGCTTCCAGGCAATGCTATAGCCGTGGTCGACGATAACTAACTGTCAACATCGCTTCCAGGCAATGCTACAGCCACGGTCGACGATAACTAACTGGCAACGTCACTTCCAGGCAATGCTACAGCCGTGGTCGACGATAACTAACTGGCAACGTCACTTCCAGGCAATGCTACAGCCGCGGTCGACGATAACTAACTGGCAACGTCACTTCCAGGCAATGCTACAGCCGCGGTCGACGAGAACTAACTGGCAACGTCGCTTCCAGGCAGTGCTACAGCCACGGTCGACGATAACTAACTGGCAATGTCACTTCCAGGCAATGCTACAGCCGCGGTCGACGATAACTAACTGGCAACGTCACATTAAGGCAATGCTACAGCCACGGTCGGCGATAACTAACTGGTAACATCGCTTCCAGGCAGTGCTACAGCCGCGGTCGACGATAGCTAACTGGCAACGTCGCTTCCAGGCAATGCTACAGCCGCGGTCAACGATAACTAACTGACAACGTCACCTCCAGGCAATGCTACATCCACGGTCAACGATGACTAACTGGCAACGTCGCTTCCAGGCAATTGTACAGCCGCGGTCAACGATAACTAACTGGCAACGTCGCCTCCAGGCAATGCTACAGCCACGGTCAACGATGACTACCTGGCAATGTCGCCTCCAGGCAATGCTACAGCCACGGTCGACGATAACTAACTGGCAACGTCACATTAAGGCAATGCTACAGCCGCGGTCGACGATAACTAACTGGCAACGTCACTTCCAGGCAATGCTACAGCCGCGGTCAACGATAACTAACTGGCAACGTCGCTTCCAGGTAATGCTACAGCCGCGGTCAACGATAACTAACTGGCAACGTCGCCTCCAGGAAATGCTACAGCCACGGTCAACGATGACTACCTGGCAATGTCGCCTCCAGGCAATGCTACAGCCACGGTCATCGATGACTAACTGGCAACGTCGCTTCCAGGCAATGCTACAGCCGCGGTTGACGATAACTAACTGGCAACGTCGCCTCCAGGCAATGCTATAGCCGCGGTCGACGATAACTAACTGGCAACGTCGCTTCCAGGCAAAGCTACAGCCACGGTCGACGATAACCAAATGGCAACGTCGCTTCCAGGCAATGCTATAGCCGCGGTCGACGATAACTAAATGGCAGCGTCGCTTCCAGGCAGTGCTACAGCCGCGGTCGACGATAACTAACTGGCAACGTCGCTTCCAGGCAATGCTACAGCCACGGTCGACGATAACTAACTGGCAACGTCGCTTCCAGGCAATGCTATAGCCGTGGTCGACGATAACTAACTGTCAACATCGCTTCCAGGCAATGCTACAGCCACGGTCGACGATAACTAACTGGCAACGTCACTTCCAGGCAATGCTACAGCCGTGGTCGACGATAACTAACTGGCAACGTCACTTCCAGGCAATGCTACAGCCGCGGTCGACGATAACTAACTGGCAACGTCACTTCCAGGCAATGCTACAGCCGCGGTCGACGAGAACTAACTGGCAACGTCGCTTCCAGGCAGTGCTACAGCCACGGTCGACGATAACTAACTGGCAATGTCACTTCCAGGCAATGCTACAGCCGCGGTCGACGATAACTAACTGGCAACGTCACATTAAGGCAATGCTACAGCCACGGTCGGCGATAACTAACTGGTAACGTCGCTTCCAGGCAATGCTACAACCGTGGTCGACGATAACTAACTGGCAACGTCACTTTCAGGCAATGCTACAGCCGCGGTCGACGATAACTAACTGGCAACGTCACTTCCAGGCAATGCTACAGCCGCGGTCGACGATAACTAACTGGCAACGTCGCTTCCAGGCAGTGCTACTGCCACGGTCGACGATAACTAACTGGCGATGTCCCTTCCAGGCAATGCTACAGCCGCGGTCGACGGTAACTAACTGGCAACGTCACATTAAGGCAATGCTACAGCCACGGTCGGCAATAACTAACTTTTAACGTCGCTTCCAGGCAATGCTACAACCGTGGTCGACGATAACTAACTGGTAACGTCACGTTAAGGCAATGCTACAGCCACGGTCGGCGATAACTAACTGGCAACGTCACTTTCAGGCAATGCTACAGCCGCGGTCGACGATAAGTAACTGGCAACGTCGCTTCCAGGCAATGCTACAGCCGCGGTCGACGATAACTAACTGGCAACGTCGCTTCCAGGCAATGCTACAGCCCTGGTCGACGATAACTAACTGGCAACGTCACTTCCAGGCAATGCTACAGCCCTGGTCGACGCTAACTAACTGGCAACGTCACTTCCAGGCAATGCTACAGCCGTGGTCGACATTAACTAACTGGCAACGTCGCTTCCAGGCAATGCTACAGCCGCGGTCGACGATAACTAACTGGCAACGTCGCTTCCAGGCAATGCTACAGCCACGGTCGACGATAACTAACTGGCAACGTCGCTTCCAGGCAATGCTATAGCCGTGGTCGACGATAACTAACTGGCAACATCGCTTCCAGGCAATGCTACAGCCACGGTCGACGATAACTAACTGGCAACGTCACTTCCAGGCAATGCTCCAGCCGTGGTCGACGATAACTAACTGGCAACGTCACTTCCAGGCAATGCTACAGCCGCGGTCGACGATAACTAACTGGCAACGTCACTTCCAGGCAATGCTACAGCCGCGGTCGACGATAACTAACTGGCAACGTCACTTCCAGGCAATGCTACAGCCGCGGTCGACGATAACTAACTGGCAACGTCACTTCCAGGTAATGCTACAGCCGCGGTCGACGATAACTAACTGGCAACGTCACTTCCAGGCAATGCTACAGCCGCGGTCGACGAGAACTAACTGGCAACGTCGCTTCCAGGCAGTGCTACTGCCACGGTCGACGATAACTAACTGGCAACGTCACTTCCAGGCAATGCTACAGCCACGGTCGACGATAACTA
This sequence comes from Flexamia atlantica, assembly GCA_035578135.1. Taxonomy (NCBI): domain Eukaryota; kingdom Metazoa; phylum Arthropoda; class Insecta; order Hemiptera; family Cicadellidae; genus Flexamia; species Flexamia atlantica. Next base: position 41,456,909 of record JAQJVK010000011.1, on the reverse strand, counting down.
ACTGGCAACGTCACTTCCAGGCAATGCTACAGCCGTGGTCGACGATAACTAACTGGCAACGTCACTTCCAGGCAATGCTACAGCCGCGGTCGACGATAACTAACTGGCAACGTCACTTCCAGGCAATGCTACAGCCGCGGTCGACGAGAACTAACTGGCAACGTCGCTTCCAGGCAGTGCTACAGCCACGGTCGACGATAACTAACTGGCAATGTCACTTCCAGGCAATGCTACAGCCGCGGTCGACGATAACTAACTGGCAACGTCACATTAAGGCAATGCTACAGCCACGGTCGGCGATGACTAACTGGTAACGTCACTTTCAGGCAATGCTACAGCCGCGGTCGACGATAACTAACTGGCAACGTCACTTCCAGGCAATGCTACAGCCGCGGTCGACGATAACTAACTGGCAACGTCGCTTCCAGGCAGTGCTACTGCCACGGTCGACGATAACTAACTGGCGATGTCCCTTCCAGGCAATGCTACAGCCGCGGTCGACGGTAACTAACTGGCAACGTCACATTAAGGCAATGCTACAGCCACGGTCGGCAATAACTAACTTTTAACGTCGCTTCCAGGCAATGCTACAACCGTGGTCGACGATAACTAACTGGTAACGTCACGTTAAGGCAATGCTACAGCCACGGTCGGCGATAACTAACTGGCAACGTCACTTTCAGGCAATGCTACAGCCGCGGTCGACGATAAGTAACTGGCAACGTCGCTTCCAGGCAATGCTACAGCCGCGGTCGACGATAACTAACTGGCAACGTCGCTTCCAGGCAATGCTACAGCCCTGGTCGACAATAACTAACTGGCAACGTCACTTCCAGGCAATGCTACAGCCCTGGTCGACGATAACTAACTGGCAACGTCACTTCCAGGCAATGCTACAGCCGTGGTCGACATTAACTAACTGGCAACGTCGCTTCCAGGCAATGCTACAGCCGCGGTCGACGATAACTAACTGGCAACGTCGCTTCCAGGCAATGCTACAGCCACGGTCGACGATAACTAACTGGCAACGTCGCTTCCAGGCAATGCTATAGCCGTGGTCGACGATAACTAACTGGCAACATCGCTTCCAGGCAATGCTACAGCCACGGTCGACGATAACTAACTGGCAACGTCACTTCCAGGCAATGCTCCAGCCGTGGTCGACGATAACTAACTGGCAACGTCACTTCCAGGCAATGCTACAGCCGCGGTCGACGATAACTAACTGGCAACGTCACTTCCAGGCAATGCTACAGCCGCGGTCGACGATAACTAACTGGCAACGTCACTTCCAGGTAATGCTACAGCCGCGGTCGACGATAACTAACTGGCAACGTCACTTCCAGGCAATGCTACAGCCGCGGTCGACGAGAACTAACTGGCAACGTCGCTTCCAGGCAGTGCTACTGCCACGGTCGACGATAACTAACTGGCAACGTCACTTCCAGGCAATGCTACAGCCACGGTCGACGATAACTAACTTGCAACGTCACTTCCAGGCAATGCTACAGCCACGGTCGACGAGAACTAACTGGCAACGTCACTTCCAGGCAATGCTACAGCCACGGTCGACGATAACTAACTGGCAACGTCACTTCCAGGCAATGCTACAGCAACGGTCGACGATAACTAACTGGCAACGTCACTTCCAGGCAATGCTACAGCCACGGTCGACGAGAACTAACTGGCAACGTCACTTCCAGGCAATGCTACAGCCACGGTCGACGATAACTAACTGGCAACGTCACTTCCAGGCAATGCTACAGCCACGGTCGACGAGAACTAACTGGCAACGTCACTTCCAGGCAATGCTACAGCCACGGTCGACGATAACTAACTGGCAACGTCACTTCCAGGCAATGCTACAGCAACGGTCGACGATAACTAACTGGCAACGTCACTTCCAGGCAATGCTACAGCCACGGTCGACGATAACTAACTGGCAACGTCACTTCCAGGCAATGCTACAGCCGTGGTCGACGATAACTAACTGGCAACGTCGCTTCCAGGCAATGCTACAGCCGCGGTCGACGATAACTAACTGGCAACGTCGCTTCCAGGCAGTGCTACTGCCACGGTCGACGATAACTAACTGGCGATGTCACTTCCAGGCAATGCTACAGCCGCGGTCGACGATAACTAACTGGCAACGTCACATTAAGGCAATGCTACAGCCACGGTCGGCAATAACTAACTGGTAACGTCGCTTCCAGGCAATGCTACAACCGTGGTCGACGATAACTAACTGGTAACGTCACGTTAAGGCAATGCTACAGCCACGGTCGGCGATAACTAACTGGCAACGTCACTTTCAGGCAATGCTACAGCCGCGGTCGACAATAAGTAACTGGCAACGTCGCTTCCAGGCAATGCTACAGCCGCGGTCGACGATAACTAACTGGCAACGTCGCTTCCAGGCAATGCTACAGCCCTGGTCGACGATAACTAACTGGCAACGTCACTTCCAGGCAATGCTACAGCCCTGGTCGACGATAACTAACTTGCAACGTCACTTCCAGGCAATGCTACAGCCGTGGTCGACATTAACTAACTGGCAACGTCGCTTCCAGGCAATGCTACAGCCACGGTCGGCGATAACTAACTGGCAACGTCACATTAAGGCAATGCTACAGCCACGGTCGGCGATAACTAACTGGTAACGTCGCTTCCAGGCAATGCTACAACCGTGGTCGACGATAACTAACTGGCAACGTCGCTTCCAGGCAATGCTACAGCCGCGGTCGACGATAACTAACTGGCAACGTCGCTTCCAGGCAATGCTACAGCCGCGGTCGACGATAACTAACTGGCAACGTCACATTAAGGCAATGCTACAGCTACGGTCGGCGATAACTAACTGGTAACGTCGCTTCCAGGTAATGCTACAACCGTGGTCGACGATAACTAACTGGCAACGTCACGTTAAGGCAATGCTACAGCCACGGTCGGCGATAACTAACTGGCAACGTCACTTTCAGGCAATGCTACAGCCGCGGTCGACGATAACTAACTGGCAACGTCGCTTCCAGGCAATGCTACAGCCGCGGTCGACGATAACTAACTGGCAACGTCGCTTCCAGGCAATGCTACAGCCCTGGTCGACGATAACTAACTGGCAACGTCACTTCCAGGCAATGCTACAGCCCTGGTCGACGATAACTAACTGGCAACGTCACTTCCAGGCAATGCTACAGCCGTGGTCGACGATAACTAACTGGCAACGTCGCTTCCAGGCAATGCTACAGCTGTAGTCGACGATAACTAACTGGCAACGTCGCTTCCAGGCAATGCTACAGCCACGGTCGACGATAACTAACTGGCAACGTCACTTCCAGGCAATGCTACAGCCGTGGTCGACGATAACTAACTGGCAACGTCGCTTCCAGGCAATGCTACAGCCACAATCGACGATAACTAACTGGCAACGTCGCTTCATGTTAATGCTACAGCCGCGGTCGACGATAACTAACTGGCAACGTCGCTTCCAGGCAATGCTACAGCCGTGGTTGACGATAACTAACTGGCAACGTCGCTTCCAGGCAATGCTACAGCCGTGGTCGACGAAAACTAACTGGCAACGTCGCTTCCTGGAAATGTTACAGCCGCGGTCGACGATAACTAACTGGCAACGTCGCTTCCAGGCAATGCTACAGCCGTGGTCGACGATAACTAACTGGCAACGTCGCTTCCAGGCAATGCTACAGCTGTGGTCGACGATAACTAACTGGCAACGTCACTTCCAGGGAATGCTACAGCCACGGTCGACGATAACTAACTGGCAACGTCACTTCCAGGCAATGCTACAGCCGTGGTTGACGATAACTAACTGGCAACGTCGCTTCCAGGCAGTGCTACAGCCACGGTCGACGATAACTAACTGGCAACGTCGCTTCCAGGCAATGCTACAGCCGCGGTCGACGATAACTAACTGGCAACGTCACTTCCAGGCAATGCTACAGCCACGGTCGGCGATAACTAACTGGCAACTTCGCTTCCAGGCAATGCTACAGCCACGGTCGACGATAACTAACTGGCAACGTCGCTTCCAGGCAATGCTACAGCCACGGTCGGCGATAACTAACTGGCAACGTCGCTTCCAGGCAATGCTACAGCCGCGGTCGACGATAACTAACTGGCAACGTCACTTCCAGGCTATGCTACAGCCGTGGTCGACGATAACTAACTGGCAACGTCGCTTCCAGGCAATGCTACAGCCACGGTCGGCGATAACTAACTGGCAACGTCACTTCCAGGCAATGCTACAGCCGTGGTCGACGATAACTAACTGGCAACGTCGCTTCCAGGCAATGCTACAGCCGCGGTCGACGATAACTAACTGGCAACGTCGCTTCCAGGCAATGCTACAGCCGCGGTCGACGATAACTAACTGGCAACGTCACTTCCAGGCAATGCTACAGCCGTGGTCGACGATTACTAACTGGCAACGTCACTTCCAGGCAGTGCTACAGCCTCACCGGCGAGGCGCTGGCTTTATGATAAACTAAAACGCATTTATTCCGTGTATTCTATGTATCTTACAATATCGTTGAATCATTCAGGCTAACAAAGTCTTTACCCTTTAAGAGATAATATGTTTTTGTTGTGTCTAGATGAGATGGATTTAATAAACGAAGGTTAAATGCTTAGTTTAATCAATTTATACAGCGTCTTATCAGTCAAATTTATCATTTTAAAAATGATGTTTTAAAATATATATAAATGCATACTAAATAATATATTTTATTTTTTGTTCAATAGAATGTTTTTGGTGAAATATTTCACTTACCTTAAAAGTGGTCTCCTATGTATGAACCTGAAATCAAACATCATTGATCAAACATTAAGTATGTTCATCTACTTAAAATGTTATTTTTACTCACACTGCTAATAAAATTACAGTTTTTAGAGCGTTTGAAGAAATTGTTGTATATAATTTTGATTTGTCTTTGTTGTTCGATTACAAACGTCATATACTTACTTTTGTCATGTACTTAAAAGGAAGGTAATACGTTTTCATGTGCCTGCTTGAACTGAAGGTAAATTTGAACAATTTATTAAATATAAATTCGTTCTTGAAAAAAAATTTAAAAACAGTCTAATGATAAATAAACAGCAAAATGTGGTTTACAATATGAAATTGAACCATGAACTCCAGCACAAGGGCTGGGATTACTTTCACAAATTGAAGTTAATGTCAACACGAATTGTGTCCCTCACTAATATTTCCGCCCTCGAAACACGCTCTAGGAATCTTCCCCGTGTCGAATCAGACAATGCGCCCCCAAGTGGGATATCGATCACATCAGCTGGACTTCCCTCGGGTCGGTGACGTAATCATGGAAAATGACCGAGCGGGATCGGCTCCTTTTGATATCACCTCATCGAACAAAACTGAACACATACTAAGAATAATTTTTTAAGGTTTAAGATGTCCAGGCTTCCTAAATTGGAAAAGGGCAGAGTTGTGGGATAAATTGTTTGAAACAATATTCACACATTTTTGGTTCGTCACATAAACATTTCACTTCAAATCGTACGACGAGTCCTAGGTAGGCCTGAGACCTGCAGATACCTTCACTTTTTGAGGAAGAAATTATCAAACACTCACATTACATTATTTACAAGAGGGATATATCTTATTAATAATCTAGCTCATAAATGAGATAATTTATCAAAGAGTGGATCACTTAAAGATAGGAAAAGAACTTAAATTATTTTTTATTTTAAAACAAAATTTATACCTAAGGCCGAAACTAAAGTTTTGCACCCTAGTGATTTTTGAAAATTTAAAAGGCGTAGTCGATGTATGCAAATCCCCTTCGACCAGGTGAGAGGTTTTTTCATCACGCTACAAAATGGATTGAAAACTATATTATTATGATATGGACAAAACTATGAAAACATTCTTATTTAGTACCCTTATTTACTGTCATGACATCCTTTTTTCTTCGAATTACGTTTTAATCACTGTATAGGAGAGTTGGCTAGCATTAGCACAAAATGAAATTGAGCTGTAATGTAAAAAACTATATTAAATAAACAGCTCAAGGCACACAGATGAGGAGTCCAGATTAATCTTGCTTGGATGATATCTGATGATGCAATTCTTGAAGCAATTGTCAGAGGATGAATTTGACAAAATAGGATAATAACAAGCTAAGGTTTGTCCAGTTTGTTTTTCTCTTCCTCTTTAGCCAACACTGCTTTCATAAAGTTCTGTAAACATCCTTGACAACAAAGGATGGGAATCTCAGAAAAGAGATGTTTTTGTTTCGTTACTTTGTGTTCTAAGTACCGTATTTTTTCATACTACTTATCTACAAACAAAATCATAAAATAGTTAAGAATACGACTGTTGTTTTATCCATTAAAATTTGTCGAGTTTTGTTCACTTACATACATGCACAGGGCATTTAATACAATCGAATTAAGTTGGAAAGAAATATGTATTAATTTATAGTTCATCCGTTTTTAGCTATGAGGATCGTTTAAACCTGGAGCAGTTGCATTGGAGTGAAAGCATTGACGTTACATCCCTCATGGGAGATGTAAGTCAGTAGTGAAGGTGAACAGAACACCACGTAAACCGATAAAGTCCTACTAGCCTGACATGTTAGCATTTTCTAACAGCTGTATATTTATATCGGTACTGAAATTTGTAAAAGAACACAGTTGATGTTTGTTTAAATTAATTTTTAAATTGTTTGTTGTCACTGATAAATGAGAATAAACATTGTTTTACAGCTCCGGCAACGGAGTAGGCCATAGCTCAAGATAAAACAGAGGTAATTAATTACTTTTAACATTATTTAAGGTGATTAAGTGTTATTTTTAAAGCTGATAAATTAGCACCCTTTGCTACCTCCTTTGAAATGAAGCTCACCCTATCATAACTAGAATTCTTTAAGCTCGTAAGGTATTTTAATTTTACAAATACAAACTCCAGATGCGGTTTCGCTAAGCTGTGGCTGTGTAAAATTGCACGTTCCCGAGCCCCGCTCAGCCGCGGCGGAGTGCGGGCGGCGGCCGAGAGTGTAATGGCCTAACGGACTGTGAAATCTGACGGTACGGCAGCCGAAATGGCGTTTGAAATTGATGTTGCAAAGCATTCTTTGGCTTACCATTATAAAGAATGCATCTTCTAATCGCAGTATAATCTCTGTATAGGAGAGTAGACTAAAAATAGTAAACAAAAAAACTGGGCTCGAATATAAAAACCTGTATTAAATAAACTACCTAAGGCATACATATTTATTTTATATTTATTCATAAACCTAGTCTAGATTTATTTTACTCGGATGATAGCCGATGATGCATTTTTTGAAGCGACTGTCAGAGGATGAATTTGACAAAATGGGATAGTAAAAAGCTAAGGTAGGTCCACTTTGTTTTCCCCTTTCTGTTTAGCCAACGCTGCTTTCAACAAGTTCTGTAAACTTCTTTCTTATTAAATGAAATTTCAGAAAAGAAGTGTTTTTGTTTAGTAAACTGTGTTAGTGGGGAGGCGGATGGCCAAAATTACAAAGTTGGCTCACCCCAAAAGCTGACCGGCAACCACCATGCTAGATTTTATTGTATAGTAGTAGAGATGATATTTTGACCGGTGGTCGCTCTGTATGAGTGGGACTCATGAGTGGGGAAAATGGCGGATGTTAATGTTTTATCCTTCGTAGTTTGGTAACCAGTCAAGCTAAAAACTTGATCTTGGTATCAAATTATATGTTTTTGAGGTCAAGGAATCCGAAAAAATATTAAATTATTCATTTCTCTTTTCTGGACGCCATTTTGGAAAATGGCGGATGCTATTGTTTGATTCTTCGTAGTTAGGAAACCACTCGAGCTAAAAACTTGATCTTGGTATCAAATTATATGTTTTTGAGGTCAAGGAATTCGAAAAAATTTCAAAATATTAATTTCTCTTTTATGGACGCCATTTTGGAAAATGGCGGATGCTAATGTTTTAGTCTTCGTAGTTAGGAAACTACTCAAGCTAAAAACTTGATCTTGGTATCGAATAATATGGTTTTAAGGTCAGGGAATTTGAAAAAAATAATAAATTATTCATATATCTTTTCTGGACGCCATTTTGGAAAATGGCGGATATTGACGTTTTAGTCTTTGTAGTTTGGAAACCACTCAAGCTAAAACCTTGATCTTGGTGTTGAATAACAGGCTATTGAGGTCAAGGAACTAAAAATTGTTAATTTATTCGTATATACGATCCATTTTCTATTTTTCAAAGTGGCTAGATGTATTTATACTCATTTTTCTGAATGCGCCTAACCAATATCTAGCATTCGGAACAACCAATACATTGAGGAAGATAGTATAAAATTATTAGGTTTCTGGTTACCAGATAGAAACTTGTCAAGGATTGTAGAAATATTTTAAGGCTCAAAATTTGGCCATGCGAGCGTATCTTGTGCTATTTTATGTCCATCCGAATACGTATTTTTTTAAATTATTAAAATCTCAAAACCGAGTTGAGATATAATCACGAAACTTGATATTTTTATATGCTTTTGTTATAGACAAGCTTAAAATTTCTTAAAAATTGTGTTAAAGAACATTTGTATTTTTGAAATGGCGGCAGTTTAAAATTCTTTAAAAATACTGTAACATTTTCTCATACAAAATGTAGACAGTTCAATTACAAATTCAGAGAGGTATAAGTTTTTATCATGGGATCAAATATTACCAAGAAAAGCAACATTTATTTGCCGAAGGTTATCTAAGTCCTGAAAACCTGAAATGTCTTCCGCTAACAAAGCTATATTTTTAGACACATCTCAAGTTCGGCCGACACATTATAAGTATATCACTTAAGATTTTATTTCAAGTATAATTACACTCACTAACATTACAGCATCAATTTGAAGATTTAAAACAGCTGATTAGTGGTTTCCAAACTATGAAGACTAAAACATTAACATCCGCCATTTTCCAAAATGGCGTCCAGAAAAGAGATATGAATAATTTATTATTTTTTTCAAATTCCTTGACCTCAAAAACATATAATTTGATACCAAGATCAAGTTTTTAACTCGAGTGGTTTCCTAACTACGAAGAATCAAACAATAGCATCCGCCATTTTCCAAAATGGCGTCCTGAACAGAGATATGAATAATTTAATATTTTTTCGAATTCCTTGACCTCAAAAACATATAATTTGATACCAAGATCAACTTTTTAGCTTGACTGGTTACCAAACTACGAAGGATAAAACATTAACATCCGCCATTTTCCAAAATGGCGTCCAAAACAGAGAGTCCCACTCATACAGAGCGACCACCGGTCATAATGTCATCTCTACTACTATACAATAAAACCTAGCATGGTGGTTGCCGGTCAGCTTTCGGGGTGAGCCAACTTTGTAATTTGACATATTTTACTATGTGCGCCTCCCCACTATGTACTAAGTACTATATTTTTTCATACCAATCACCTTCAAGCATCGTCATAAAATAGTTTGGCATACAATAGTTTTTCTATCCCTTCAAATTAATCGAATTTTGTTTGCTTACGTATAAGCACATGGCATTTAATATAATCAAATTAAGTTTATCAGAAATCTGAAGTAATATATAGTTCGTCCGTTTTATCTTGAGCTATGAGAATCGTTTTCATCTAAAGCAGTTGGATTAGAGTGAAGGTTAACGGAAAATAACAGCTGTTTTCTAAAGTCGTACTAGCCTGACATGTTAAAATTTTCTAACAGCTGTATACTTATTAACTTATTACTGTAATTTGTAAACAATCACAGTTGATATCAGTCAAAATTTATTTTTACATTGTTTATTGTCCCTGATAAATGAGAATAAACAATGCTTGAAAGCTCCGGCAACGGAGTAGGCCATGGCTCAAGATATAATAGACGAACTGTAATTAATTACCTTTAACATTATTTAAGATAATTAAGTGTTATATATAGAGCTAATAAATTAGCACCCCTTCCCACCTCCTTTGAAATGAAGCTCGCCCTATCATGACTAGAATTCTTTAAGCTTTCAAGGTATTTTAATTTTACAAATAAAAACTCCAGATGCGGTTTCGCTAAACTGTGGCTGTGTAGAATTACAAATTCCCGAGCGTCGTTCGGCCGCGGCGGAGTGCGGGCGGCCGGGAGTGTAATGGCCTAACGGACTGTGAAATCTGACGGTACGGCAGCCGAAGTGGCGTTTGAAATTGATGTTGCAAAGCATTCTTTGGCTTACCATTATAAAGAATGCTTCCTCTAATCGCAGTATAATCACTGTATAGGAGAGTAGACTAAAAATAGTAAAAATAAAACTGGGCTCTAATATAAAAACCTTTATTAGATAAACAACCTAGGCATACATATGAGGAGTCTATATTAATTTTACCCGGGTGGTAGCTGATGATGCAATTCTGAAGCAATTGTCAGAGGATGAATTTGACAAAATAGCAAAATAATAAGCTAAGGTTTGTCAAGTTTGTTTTTCTTTTTTTGTTTATCCCAAGCTTCTTTCATCAATTTCTATAAACTTCTTCCACATTAAATGAAATTTCAGGGAAGAAAATATTTTTGTTTCGTTATTTTGTAATCTAAGTGCTATACTTTTTTATACAAATAACCTACAAGCATCGTCATAAAATAGTTTGGCATACAATAGTTGTTTTATCCCTTCAAATTAATCTTGTTTTGTTTGCTTACATGTAAGCACATGGCATTTATTACAATCAGATTAGATTTGTCAGAAATCTGTAATAATATACTTTATGGTTCTCCCTTTTTATCTTGAGCTATGAGAATCGTTTACTTCTAATTGGATTGGAATGAAAGTGAACGGAAAATAGCAGCTGATCTCTGAAGTCGTACTAGTCTGACATGTTAACATTTTCTAACAGCTGTCTATTTATATCTTTACTGTAATTTGTAAACAAACACAGTTGATATTTGTCAAAATTAATTTTTACATTGTTTATTGTCCCTAATAAATGAGAATAAACAATATTTGAAAGATTTTTTTAAATTAAAAACCTCAACTGCCCGTTGCCATGGGCCAAGCTCCGGCAACGGAATACGCCATGGCTCAAGATGAAACAGGTTAACTGTAATTAATTACTTTTAACATTATTTAAGGTAATTAAGTTTTATTTTTAGAGTTAATGAATCAGCACCCTTACTTCTTTGAGATGGAACTCGCCCTATCACAACGAGAATTCTTTAAGCTTGTAAGGTATTTTAATTTTACAAATACAAACTCCAGATGCGGTTTCGCCAATCTGTGGCTGTGTAAAATTACACATTCCCGAGCGTCGCTCAGCCGCGGCGGAGTGCGGGCGGCCGAGAGTGTAATGGCCTAACGGACTGTGAAATCTGACGGTGCGGCAGCCGAAGTGGCGTTTGAAATTGATGTTGCAAAGCATTCTTTGGCTTACCATAAAAAACTCATATTGCAATGTATGGAAGTAAAAAAAAAAACATTAAAATAATGTTTGCATCATACAAGACAGAAAAATCTGTTTCTCTTGGCTGGAAAGTTACTCTTTGCCGATAACTACACGGCTAATTTGCCATGCAGTGCACAGCAAATTTTCTGTGCACTAGGAAACGGAGATAACGGAAGTAAACAATCAAAACAATCAGCTGTTTCCAGAAAACTGTCGTTTAATGTATGTTTTAATTAGTTTCCTTTAGAGGAATGAAGTGGCAATACTGGCAACAGTAGGAAACGTTTGTTTTTGTTGGCTTAGTTTGAAAAATTTAGAAACGTAATGGTTTATGTTTGAAAACTTAATGATTAAATACGTTTTTCCGAGTAGTATGATTCCGAGTAGTATCGTGCGTCACACGCCTGGTAAATTTTACCGAACCTCACATGAAAATCCCAAATGGCGTTTGAAATCGATCTTCCAAAGCATTCTTTGGCTTACCGATATTAAACTGATGTGGCGTAGTATGAAAGTAAAAATATCGTAAATTGTTTGTGGTAGTTTGAGATATATTTTCTTTTGCTCGTGATTTCAAAATACCAAAAAAAATTATCAAAATGGCGTAGGGGGATAGACTTTCCTCGGTGAAATATATGAGAATTTCAATAATAAAAAATTGTCTTCAATCAGCTGTCACACATCAGACAGCCACCATCCTTCGACATGGACGTTATTCACATTTGTATGTCATTTTTATACCAATCGCTAAATGTTATCGTTATTATTTTCTTTACAACATCCCTATGTTAAAATGTACAGCTTTCAACCGACTTTTGTACGTAATTAGATACAAGTAATGCATTCATCTTGACTTGTCTGGCTGGCTAGGATAACTGCATATGATTTTTTAACAAACAGGGAAGCAAGCATACATTGCACAGAAAAGAGTAAAGCATTACACTTTTTTTACTCCGTTTGATTATTGTTGTTGATATATTTGTCCCTGAACATTCATAAGGGCTGAAAGAGTAATAGAAAAATGTATTTATCAATCGATCATTATTGTGAATTTCCTTAAGGACTAGACATAACTGCAGTGGAAATATTGTCCCTAACTATAAAATAATAGTTTTAATTCATTTATCACTACATTTTTCATAGATTTATTACTTTTGTCCGAAATTAAAACACCTTTTAAAAGGAAGAATGTTACACAGATCGCATTCTAAATGTTATACAGATAATAAGCGCATTCAAATAAGTATTACAACAATTATTTTGAAATACACCCCAATCTCCAAAACATGAAACTTAATCAGAATCTTTCTAAAAGTTGTTTTGAATGAAAATGAAAACAACGATGAAGGACACTGTGACAGCTGGGCCGCAGCCTGCTGTTGTTTGCTATCACAACTCTTGCACAAACTGGACCTTCTGACGACGAGATTGAACGTTAGCTTTAAATATTTAATTTAAAGCAATGGCTAGATCATGTTAAGTCTACGAGGGTAAAATGTTAATACATGTTTATACTTTAAATTAAATTTTCGTACCAAAAACTATTTTACTATTTTGTTTTGATTATTTCAAACGTCCCGAAAATTGTTATATATTAAATGTTTAGTGTAAATAAGTAAAATATATCAACATTCTTTAACATCTTTAATTGTTTCACTAGTTTGTCATTTGACCAATGCTGAATGTTATACGAATTTACAAGCCTCATTATTAAATTATTAAATGGATAAAAATCTCTATACTCAATCAGTCGAGATAAACGTATCACGCCTTTCACTTATCCGGTATCATCCATGCTTTTTAACTATTATTCAACACAAAGAAGTTACTATTTTTCAACTGAGTCTATAAGGTTTAAACCCTGAGTCACATCAGTTGCATGGTCATAACTTAGGCTGTGTCAGGATCAGAAGTCTGCAATGCAGCAATCTACTTCAGGGGTTTTGTGCTTATTCTTTTGCCTATGTAAATTCCATATAGAGTAAACATTTGAAATATTAAAAATATGAGATGAAAATTAATTAAACTGTGTGATTTTGAATTAATGAAAAAGTGTGAGGATGCGTAATATGATAAAAATCGCAATATTTATTATTTACGAATTCATAAGTAGTTAAAATTGCACGAATTTATAAATATCGGAGAACACTTAGCGACATGGTGAACCGCACAAAAATACAATAACAAGTTTTAAATAGGTCCACGACGACATTATATTTACTTGTTTACTAGCAATCAATTATTTAAATTTATCCATTGTGACCACGGCTTGTTTTTAGTAATTTAGTCTCCATATTAAATATTATTATTTCGGACGATAAATATAACAAAAAAATTATTGAGCATCTTATCCACTCCCCAACTCTTCCTACCCTCGCATTCCAGTCAAATATGCAGGCAGTCCGAACCAGATACTAATGTACTAAGAAGAATGTTATACCACTTATGACCAATCTTTTTTCGCCAACGTATAGGATGTTTTTAAACGCGATAGTTACTCACCATAATTCATTCCATTTTCATTTCATTGTGTACGATGTCCCAATAGATAAACCTATCAATTTGTACCAGAATCAAAGATATGCCTATAGATAATATTTTAGAGTCGGTGTTTTTAGGAAGCATATTATAATTACTTTAGGTTGAACACACAAGATATGCTAACTCTCCAAGCATTTTACATGAACAGATTAAGTAACTACTGTAACTATAACTACTGCAAGGACACAGCAACAGTAACGTAACAAATGGAAGACGCTGTAGGAGGCGGTGGAAGGGCCAAAGGGACTGCTTCTGTGGACGGGTACTAATTAGCCACGTCTGCAGCAGCCGTCTGGGCACAACTCCTCACCATGTTCTACCACGTCAAACGGATAACTAATCTCACTTTATGTAAGTAATACCAGTGACAAAAAGTGGTCAAATTTCAAGCTTCACGAGTTTTTTTTCTCAAAAAAAGGGGTACAACATTGTGCCTCAAATGTACCAATTATAAAATATATATATATATATATATATATATATATATATATATATATATATATATATATATATATTAACTATAACCAAAAAACACAGAAAAGTCTTATTTTGGAATAATTTCGTCCATAATTATTCTGCGTGTCAAACTTTTATTTTATGAAGATTGATTTTCAAATGTTTATCCTTTACTCTTATGAGTAATGTTATCGTGCTTGTATGCTTGCTTGCTTGCTTGTTTGCACAATTATCTCAAAAACGGCTCCGAACACTTCCTTCAAAGTCTTGAAATAAGTAATTTATAACTCTAAAACGTGTTTTATACAGATTACTTGGCCAGAGAAAATCAAATAACGTAATAAACGAATTTTTATGTTGTAAAGTTTTAACATTGGCCTTATGAGTTGCTATGACAGAAGCAAAAAAAACAAGGAAAGTCTAAACAAAAGAAGTAATTATAACAGCTGTTTGGAATCTACAGCCATCAAGGGAAAATACAGAGAGTGGAGTGAAAAGTTCATGTAGCAATAAAAAGGGTTTCTGCTAATCAATTTTATGACATTGAAATATTTTATAGTAGCCTACCTAGATGAACTGGTAAACATATGAAATAACACCTAGCAAGGCTCGGTCCACCAGGTACTTACATTGTAATACGTAAATAGAACAATTGAAAAATAAATGTTCTTGAACAGTTTCCTGGATTTTCTTTTTATATCCTTAAAACTCGAGGATATTTTCAAAATACTGACTAATGGTTGATAAGCTAAACGTATTATTGACAATAATTTATAACATTAAAACTTAACCATTAATATTTAATATTTAATCAATGTTAACTTTAGTACTAACTATTAAACATTTACATTATATTTGACTTATTAAAATTTTGTTGAGAAATGCATCACAAGGCAGCAGTGTATGCGCAAATACTGTAGAAATAATGATTAAGACTAAGAAATCATTGTTTATCACTTTAAGCGTAAAATAACAATCGTTGCAAGGTGAACGACTTGAGTTCATTCTCCTCGAGTGTCTCCTTCCTGCTGAAACAACTGTTGTTCCTGCCGTCTGAATTGATTAAGGAGGTAAACTTAACAATAATATTTCGCATTTCTTCAGAGCAAAGTTTTTATTTCTCAATTATTTTTAGCTATTGCACTAAAGGAAGATTTATAATTCAATTGTAATCGTAAGGTAAATTATTATAGCTACAGTAAGATGTTCCTGCCGAGTACCAAGGTCTATGTGCTGTAAGCTCTGTATCTACATACGATAATTTTAACCATTTTTTATTACTGAGTACATAGCAGTTTGATCTTTCATAAGATAAATTTCCTCAAAAGCCTCCTTCAAACATTTTTGCAAATTATAAGTTTGTATTATCATCAGAATAAGTTATTATGACATTGCCTTCTAACAGAAGGTTGAACCTGTGACTATCAATTCCCGTATGCCACGACCCTATTGTGAACTATTTGCTCTATTGTCTTGTATTGATCCCTCAGTTGATTTCCCTCAGGCTACAATGGTGACGTCAATAATTGGATAAGCTTAAATAGACCCATGTGCTGTGCACATACTCAAGCTTATATTGTAGCAAACCTTAACCAGAAATGTTTAAAAGCTAACTATTAAAGATGTAAAATTTTTCGTTGTTATTTTACGAATCCGCAAGTCTGTTGGAGTCGAAGACTTTGAAGACAACCCGGACAATCCAGCATGTTACAATAAAAATATCTAACGGAATGCATGTCTTTTTATCGAGAGTACAGAATATTCACACCATTTAAGGTTTTAAAAAGAAACATTATACACAAACATGTACTTAATTGAAAATGTAAGCAACCACATTTTGAAAAGTAAGTGGACGATGACTTTTCAAAATGTTATTCCATTCGATGTCAAGGGAAATAGAATTTTAAAGGAACTTGAGTATTTTGTTAGTTTTTAATTGACGATAAAACATTAAAATTAAAAATAGTATTGATAATATACAGAAACAACAAAATCACTTGTCTTTAAACCGATTTTGTCATAGAAAAAAATGCAATTAATGAAAAAAAATACTCGTGCAATTAATGAAATATTCTTTAAGTCTGCAACTTTTAAAAGAGTTCGTCACCTTCTTTGTAAAAAAGAATGCAGTAAAAAGGAAATTTCTAGAAAGACGGTAGCTTAATGAGACTTTTTTCGAGCAGAAAATGTAATTAGACGATTTTTATATCCAAACTGTTAAAATAACAAGAATCTAAAGGAGTCCTAAGCTAGTTTTATTAAGTTTGCTTTCTCTTTATGACAACATTAAAGAGTTTTAATTAAAATTCCTTGATTCACCTAAGATGAAATAAAATTAAAAAACGCTTTGCCACTTTTGAGATTGCAAAAAATACTATTGAGATAAGCTTACAAGTTTAAGGATTTGTCGTATAATTTTTTAGAAAATACTACCTTTCAAAATTTAGCCTGGTATTTATTTTTAAGTCAATGAACTTACACTGACCTCTGTGATATTTCAAACTTTTAATCTGCATCTGTGCTGATATAAACCGATTAAAAATGATTCCCCAATTGAAATAAACTTTTAGACCAATGATAAAACACAATATGGTATCAAACATCTTAAGTGTCAGCTTAGTAAATCTTAGTCTTGTTGTTTGTTATTTTCTCAATCAACTGTCTTTTTAATCTAAACGCGATAAAACTTCTGACTTACATATTTCAATTCTTTGGCAAGGTTTCATCTATTTTGTTGTTATTCTGTGCATTGCCACAGAAAATATTTTTAGTTTTTAAATTTTAAAACATCTTCTTGTTATTATTTTATATAGGTAATAGATTCAATATTAAAATATGTTTTCATTTTCAGTTGATTATTCAAACTTAAATGCCTTAATCAAAATTTTCAAAAAGAAAATGTAATTAATTTAAATCTAAAAAGATGTTTGACAGTAAAATTTGTACACCTCGGCCTTTCATCAAATCGCATATGCTCATTTGCAGCAAGGAAAGGATATTCAAGAGTTTACCTAATTGCCTGGAAACTGTGAAATCGCACGGAAATACCAATCAAACTTGACGAGTTTTAAACATTTACCGAAGTTTTGTAGCTTAATTAATTTATAATTGCTTGTATAAAAATCCAAATCTTCAGTTTGAGAAAGTTTTAGATTGATTCTGTACTAATTTTAAATCTTCCTAACAGTTCGGTTTGTACTGTTGGGATATTGAAGTCTCAATCAGGAATTTTGGAATGACAATAGGATATCATATAATTTCCAAATTTTTATTACTGTTACACTTATTTAAATTTTTTTATCAGGTTTTCACAATAAAATCATATTTTTTACTATATGACAGAAAACTTACATTAACCGAATTCCCGATATAATATTCCTAAGTTGAAACCTCTCTTTATCAGATTAAAATGAAAAACAAATTAAGAACACTAAAGGCTAAAATTATAGCAATGTCTTCGTAGATTGTTTGAAATAGTTGTCATCTCGACGTTCAACTTAATTTGAAACTTTGGTGGGGTTGTTGGAAATGAAAATGAAAACGCTGTACATGACAAAGCGCGACAGTTGGGCAGAGTCGGGCAGTCGGGCTGGAGTTTACTGACACAGTACTCAGACCTCTGGCTCTATAAGCTGGTAATACACTGAATAATACATCACTAGCAACCAAATCCAAACAAATCTTATGCAAACAAATGCATTATACCTAAATGGCTTGTTATTCAACGTTTTAAGAAAGATTCACGTAATTGTTCATAGGATGCAGTCGATTATTATTGCATTTATTCAAGGAATTCATTGTTCTCAGGCTCTAACAAGAACAAAATAATTAGGTAATACAAATTTTGTCAATATGTAACATCGATGATTTACCACGTAAACCATTAACTTACATTTAATTTACAACAAGAACCGTAAAAAACATTTTACCCGTATTAAATGTTTTCTATATTATTCAATGGATTGAATATCGAATGAATAACCATAAAAAACTGAAACTGGATGTCTTATCAATTTTTAACCGAAACCTATTCTTCAAAGTTGTCGAATACTTTTGTCCTTATACAACTCCATCTCTATGTGTCTTTTTTGTCCATTTCATCTGAATGCTCAAAAGAAAATTTGACAGTGTAAGAAACTTTAAGTACTTAATAACCTATGGTTTCGTAAAAATAGGAATTAAACCAATAATATAATTTGTGATTTATTCTAAGTTTAGGTTTGTTACCAAAATCATCGTAATAACAGGTTTTAAAATATTTCTTTAGTTACATTCATTAAGTTAACTCAAGCCTTAAGTATGTTTTATTTCCTGGCACTAATATAATTTTAAACCCAATTTTTAGTGCATAAAGGAGTATCTTTATGAAATATCGAACTTAATCATTTATACTACAACAAAATCACGCTAAAATTACAAAAAACTACCTCCTTAACAATTATGATAAGGAGAACTCCAAAAACTATGCTATTGGTTAGAGAAGACTTCAAACGACTACAATTAATTGTTAATATTAGCTAAATAATACAACATCTTAAAATAAAAATATCAAGCATATTTTTCGTTTTTTCTCTCACAAAATTCAACCTTGCGTAAAATATAAGGCAAATAAATTCGGACCGTCAGGCATTGGACCAGTGTCGGCCACCAGTGCGTCACCTTATATTAAAGGCATTCAAATTCTTATAATAAATTTTGATGTTCATATGCATTAAAATGCACAATTACAAGTTACGCGATGGAATTGTTTACTTCGAGTCCATCCATTATTTTTAAACGCCGAGTCACATCAGTTGCATGGCCATAACTAACAGGCTGTGTCAGGACCACAGCCCTGCATTGCAGTGCCGCCAACTTCTACCGACTTACTAATTACTGCAACTTCTTATTTACTACTTAGTTTCGTGTTAATAGTTACTTTTGCTAAATTGCACGAAATAACTTTTGAATTAAAGTAGTTGTGTCTAGTAAATAGACGAATCAATGATTATTATTCCTGAACTGTAATTTTTCTGTAAGGCTATACTAGTTACGTAACTAACGACGAATATTGTACAACTGAACTGACAAAGACTTTGAGTATACGACAACTGCAAAGTATTATGGGTAAAACGTAATTCAACTCCTCGTAGGTGGGGTCCCCAAAACATATGTCGCGATGAAAAAAGTTAAGATATTTAATTTGTTTTTGACGTGATTATTATAGTCTTACTTAGAAAGTTAGATTTTGGAGGAATGAAAGCCCCAGCCTTGCCAGTTAGGCACGTTTCCTAAGGGATATTGTGCAGCTTACGGAAGGAAGAGATTGTCAGGATGGAAAAGGTATGATATGGTCAGTCAGCCTCGCCCCTGAAGGAACAGAGATAGTTTTCCAACCCATCCTCCAGGCTCTTCCAGAGACGACTTACCCTCTAACCCGAGACCTCTCATTTCATGTCGTCTGCTTTACCTGCACTGTCGTCTTGGGCCGCGCTGTTCTCCGGTTCTCTCAAAACCATTTCTACGATTTGCTGATTCCATGATCGTTGTCGTCAGCTTGCATCCAATCGTCCACATCATTTTCATTTGCGTTCTCGCAGCCGATAATGTTTTGGATCATCTGCTGCAGCTGTACAGTACAGCATTGTTACCGTCTGGTTGTTGATCTGCGTTTTCTTCGATTGGTGTGATTCGGCGTTTCGACGCTTAGATTGTGTAACTGCACTTTGTATTTAATAATTCTTATTATTTTAACAATAGTTCGCTTAATCCGAAAGTATCTGGTGGACCGAGCCTTGCTCGATGTTATTTCATGTTTACCAGTTCATCCAGTTACTTTAAAATATCTCAATAGCATAAAATTGATAAATAGAAACCTTTTTTATTGCTCCATGGACTCTTTATCCCATTTGCTGCATTTTACCCTCGATGGCTGTAGATTCCAAACAGCTGTTATGATTACTTCATCTGTTTACACTTTCCTTGTTTATTTTCGTTGCCATCACCGCAACCCATAAGGCCAATGTTAAAATTTTACAACTTTTAAATTCGATTTATTACGTTAATAGATTTTCTCCGGCCAAGTAATCTGCATAAAAGACGTTTTTGAGTCATAAATTACTTATTTCCAGACTTTGAAGAAAATCCTCGGAGCCGTTTTTGATATCGTTGTGCAAGCAAGCAAGCAAGCATACAAGCATACAAGATAACACTGCTCGTATAAGAGTATAGGATATTAAGCGAGTTCCTTCCCCAGACAAGGACCTCCACCAGGGAGCTCTCCTTGTTGTGAAGAGTCCACCCAGGTCGGTTCGCCCTCCAGACTAGCAGACGCTAAGGACGTTTGACAGATAAGGGTCCCTCATCCCCTCCCAGATGGACAAGCCACAACTCCACTACTCTCCATAGGGCTCAGACCTGACTAGGTATCCAAGCTCAGCTAGGAATCAAAGTTCCCAGAGAGACAAGGAAGAACCGAGGTGAACAGGAAGTTGGTCAATCCGGACAGCCAACAGAACAATTACAGCTTCTAATTACTGTAGCCAGTGTCGACCCCTGTATTGGTATAGACCAGTCAGAGAGCTATATATAGTCTTACTTAGTAAATATAAAGTGGGTGGGTCGACACGAACTCCAATAAATAATTGGACTGATACGATTTCCGTGGGTTTCAGTTATGAAAATAGCTAAAATTTATATGTGCTTAGTAATGCATCAAACTACTGTTGTTGGAATTATCAATTCATATGGCTTATGGGTAAGTCTATTAATTCTAATTTCACTGCAAAGAAAAATGTTTGAATTCGACCGCTAAGATAACGTTAGAGTTGGGGCAAGTTTTTTTGCCTAAAAAAAACTACAGAACGACAGTGCTTTCTCTAGCGTTACTTTAAACAATCTATTTTGTCGTGTTGATATTGCATTGGTAAGAGTTTATAAGGCTATTTTTAGGGTATGCAAACAAAATTACAGTGATATCCTCAGCTTTTTCTATTAGGATGATTATGTAAATCGCAAAAGGTAAATGACACTTTAAAATATGAATCCTGAATTAATTATTTAGTTTATTTAATAAACATGGCGCGTGACTTTTTATTTTAATATTGTGACTTTAATAAACATATTCCCTCTCGCTGAATTCCCTTTATTGTAGTTCACCCTAATCCTATTAACTTGTGGAAGTTGAATTCCCACAGCAACTGTTTTACAGTCGATGTGTTCTCACAATTATTCGGTTTTGATAATTCATGTTTTACTCGGCCATTCATTCTTCTTTGTGATAAGTGTTAATATAAAACTTGTCATGTCATGTTCATGAATCATAGTAAGTTAATAAATTACTTATATAATAAAATTCAACTCTACTATTTTTCTCGATAGTAAAGAAAAGCTTTAAATCGTTAGCAATGGATTTTTTTATAACCTAATCATACCCATGCTTATCCTTACCCCCAGAATAGTTACAAGAATTTGAACACTTATTTTGGTTAAGTATATTCAAAGTAGGAGTATTATTCAGTGATAAAACTAGTACTTCCTTTGAAGGTTGGTTTTATGGTATTAATTTTTTTGATCCATGGTATTTAAGGACACAAACACACCATTTTTAGGTTTTAGACATAAAACGTGATTAACGTGATATATGCAGCTTGATAAAAATTATATCACAAAATTTGTAATAATATTTTAGTCTAAAACGTGTATATTACTTAATTGAATTATAGTTAATAAATGTTTATTATATATTTTTTTTAATTTTTAATAATATTTAAAACAAAAAAGTGTATTTATTTAATTTTTTATTTGTGACAATTCTACCTTACCAAATTCAAAGAAAGATCTGCATTAAACTGAATATTTTGATATAGTTACAAATAATTACTAAACCCTTAAAGCGTGCCACGGGCAAATTAGAAGCCTTTGAGACATTGTAAAGGTAAAGGGAATTAATTATCTGGTGTACTTTGTGTAAATTATATTCGAACACTTACTTAGGGGCACGTTTACTGTCATAATTATCGAACAATAACGTCACTGAGTGCCTGAGAAGTGATCTCAAAGGACACTTCTCGCAGATTCACTATCGCGGTGTACAAAATAAAATCATATAATATAAACTTAATGTATCAATATTTAATATTGACTTAAACTGTACGTTAACTGTCATTAATTGTTATTGTAAGTTTAATTGACTTTGACTGTATCTCACTAATTACATTTTTATAGTTGTACTTCAGTTACAGAAAACTTTGGACATTGGAATCGCAGAAAATAATTTATTTGGAATAGTTGTTTTAATTCTATAAATCTTTTGTTAATTTTTATTTGTTTAGTTTACCTATATATTAATAGGCAAGCATGATTTTTGTAATCATTTGTTCTCAGCTTGTGTGCGCAAAGATTGAAATTCAAACTGTAAGGTAGAAAATGTTATAGAAATATTATTTGTTACGGTATTAAGTTTGATTACCTAATTCATACAGAAAATGATTATAAGAAATGTTCAAGCAAGAAAGAACCGGACCCATTGTAGGAATTTGTTTTGCAATCTACAATCTGCAACTTGCATATCAAGTTATTACGATTTCAATATGTACGGTAATAACCTGAGTAATATTAAACACAGGTTTTGTTATGACATAAGTTGGTTGGACCCAAGTGGCTTATACACCGTGGCCGCTGGGGCCCCGAAGGAGTTTCGTAAAACCAATTTCGTAATGAGGTCGTTACAGAGGCTAAGCTCAACCCTTTTTGTATCAGTTTTCTAGCTTTTCTTATCTTCTGGACCCATAAAAATTTTCAGAAATGTAAAAGTAAATAATAATACTGATTTATTACCTTAGTAATTATTATTTAGTTTTATATTTTGAAACTCGGAAAATAAATTATAGGCTACGTGATTCACCGTCTTTAAGCAATTCAATTTGTTTTAAAACGTAAAAAAATATTTTTTTTACTTTTTAGCTTTTGACAACAGTCTGGTTGAAAGAAATGTCTTAACCTCAAAGACTGAAAGTGTTGATGATGTCTCTAGAATAAGAACGAAACAAATGTTCACTTTCAGAAACAAATTGGATAGCGTTAAGACCGTGAGTCAAATATATACACCGATTCCTAGTGTCAGCGCACATAAAAAAGTCAAAAACAATTTTTTAAAGAAGTTTACTTGCATATCACAATTGATTGATCACTAATCAATCAGTAACCCAGTAAATAAATAGTCCAGTGATTAAAACATATCATCAAGGAAACATGAATGAGTTGTAATCTTAAGTTACAGTTTTCATCAAAATAGTAAAATGAGTATGCACTATTAACATACTTTAAAACCATTTGAGTTATTGAGTGAGACAGTACAATGGGTGTATTGATAAGACCCTAGTAATTCAAATATGAATACGATTTTCTTCTTCTTTCACATATTTAGGAAATATTATATATGTTTCTTTGTAACTCTTGAACAGCAGCCCGCCAAAAATTGAGAATTGAGGGATTGCTCTGTATCGTTATTTTGTTCTTGATCGAAATGACATGACCTTCGTTCGTGGAGAATATTTTTTTTCTCTCTCATATTTGTGTGTTCTGAAGACAATTTCGTGAGAGGAGATTAGGTGGATTGAGTGCAATTGGATTAAAAACAATAAATAACATTTAAATACATAATTAAATAGGCTGTATAAAATTCAAACAAACGTTTATGTTTTTAATGGGTATGACTTTCTTCATAATAATTGGTTCTTTTAGAAACGAAATGAACCAAAGGAATAATTTCAATATTCCTATAATGAGCGTCGTATTCACAGCTATACAAGATGAAAAATTAATTAATTTCAATTCCATTTCCATTGAAAAGTACAATATTCCGCGAAAAATCCGGAATCTCTACAAACAAATGAACCACTCATAACAACGATTGCAGTGCGAATTGATAGCTCCATTCCGGATGTTTATCTACCATTATTTGATTTACAATCGACATAGATTCCGCAATTCCGATCACACGGCACGATGCATCGTTTAATATGCGTAATAGATTGTTGTGAATAATAGAGGGGTTGTATATCATGTAGCACACGCTTCGATAGTTACATCAAAATGTATTGCTGTTTTCCCGTATTTCTATAAGTAGTTTATGAGGAGAATTGATTGTCATTGTTTATGTTAAATTAGGAGAATTGATTGTCTTATGTTAAAATACAGTATTAACTATCCGCTATTTCATTACAATTACTAGCAGTATTATTATAAAATTGAATCTACTGTGCATTTATGATTGATTATTTGTTTATAGTAGTAAATTACACAACTGTGTAGCTATGAATAAATATTGGAAAGGTTTGCATGGTTACAATATGTTTAAAACTATGAAAACTGAAAACAATTTAATTTATTATCCTAACTCTACCAAACAGGTTGTCTTCGATCTTTTGCTTTAAAAAACTAATCGAACCTTTTTTTGATTCCCCTTCTTCTGTTAAAACATTTAACTATCTCAGGTATTTCAACAAGTAATTAAATGAAAATGCCAACTGACTGAATCTAAGGAGCTTTACTACACGTGTCCATTTGAATACGCTATCCTGTAGGGGAATTGGTTCACTTAAGAGCCCCGGTTCAAGTACTCAGCAATTATTTTGTAAACAATAATCTACATATAGATCGGTCCCAATTTCTGGGCGCGTTAGGGACAAGCTGAGCCAGTAAACAAAACCGATTTTTTAAGGCTAGTCCCCTTCCTCTTTCCCTCTTGCCAATATATCAGTTTGATTGGCAGTGCGGACTATCTAAAATGTACAGAGGGTCTTGCTGGACTGTGATTAAATCAAAGATTCCTCAACCGAAGTAAAATTTAATGCCTGTTGTCTATTAACGAACTATTAAAATAACCCTCTTTTCTTCTTTCTCCTTTCTTTCAATGGAATACTTTGCTGTCGCACTCTCCGTTTCAACGCAACAAAGAAAGGCTTACTAAGCAATACAAAAAGGGAAGGTGATTTATTTTTAATGATAAATAAAGAGACGGTACAATTACAATTAAGGCAATGAAACAAATAAATCTTCCCCTCATGCCCCTGCGCCCCATATTTAATTGATTAGATGATTTACCTTTACACGCACAAACTTTGTATCGTCTCTAAATTAGTACGAACATTCAAAATGAAGGATCAAATACCTCTATATTTTGAATTATAGGAAATCTATACATCAATTACTTCAAGAAAATTGAAGACAACGTCAATCGTCTATTGACAGTATACAATTACAAATATGCCCCTACTTCCTTCACCCTCTTTACACTCCCTACAACGGGGATAGTTCACTACCACACCCTCTATTTCCACACCCTCTCCCCCCCCCCTCTCTCTCTCTCTCTCTCTCTCTCTCTCTCTCTCTCTCTCTCTCTCTCGCACACCCCATCGTTGTATCGATCCCCAGTAGGGAAATCTCCCTGACTTTGATAATTACATATCATTGTCGCGGCCGTTGTTGGGCCGCCACTTGTGCTTCACCTGCAGGATTCTGTGCGTTTGCTCTGGACAGTTGGCAGTTGCGGAAAAGCTGTGTCGGATTTCTTTAATTATTTTAAGTTTTTGTTATGCCTGAAGTATAAATGCATTGTTAATTTAGAGAAAAATTCATATGAGCCTTTGAGCTAAAAAGGAAAATCAGTAAAACCGCAGTATTTAATAAGGTTTCACTTGAATTATAATCAAACACTTAAGCATTAAGGAGGAATGAAATACTGTATCACAGTAACATTTTTTCATTTACGCTAACCATACTTCCTTAATTATTTCAATCGCCCACAAACAGACTTACAAACTGATTCAAATCTTCCAAGGTCATAATGAAATCAGCAAAAATTATCTGAAGAAAAAATAACATTTTTAGACTTTAATCGGAATTTGAAAACTACGAATTTTGCATCCTAATATTTAATTTGAAGATTTTGAAAGCGGTCGATTTAATTGTGTCATAAACAAGATTTATGCACATAAAACTTAACTCGAAACTTATATCCAAAGTTGCAGGCCAGACTGGGACGCAAACGGACACAAGGCGAGCGGTGCCAACTGTGGCCCTCTGCAGCTGACAGACCGTCCGCCGACTTTATGTGGAGCAGTTTGTAAATTCAGAACAGGACAGAATTCCAAGTTTCATAAATTGTAACTTGAACTGCGATGTTTATGTTTTAGAACGTCTTAAACCTAATTTTCATCATACCGCTGCGAAAACAGCAGTTTTCATTATATGTGTTGCGGGCCTAAAGAAGCTCTTTTACACCCTAGGGAGAAAAAGAATCAGCTGATGTTGAGAATATAAGCTGTTTGTTTATAGTGCACTAAAACTGCAAACTTGTGTACTTCAGCGTCGATGGTGAGATATCGATAAACATCGATAGTGGTTATCGAATATTATTTTAAATTTAAATTCATTGTTGCATTGTTCTTAGTTTAAAATATTTTTTAAACTCGCTCATTTCCCAATCAATAGTTAAATGCGTTCGATACATCAGTAGTTTGTTCATTGTTGTCAGGCTAACCTAACATAAATGAAAAAGGTAATCAGTTGATTGTTTTCAATAGCAACACCATGATGGAAGCCTCTTTGGGAGATATCTTTAAAGGTAAACAAGTTGTAACATTTTGGTTTTCTTAAGTAGTTAGCGTGTTGTATTGAGCGGTGAAACTAAAAATATAGTAAAACGGACGTAAAGCTGCATTTCGTTACTCGGTCATTTTTCCTCGATAATACTTGACCGTCAACGAGAACCGTCACTTTAGTCCCTAGTAATGAAATAAATATACTATTCTCAAATAATTTAAACATTAGTGCCATACAGCGTGATTTTTGTTTATGATAAATCAAAACGCAAAGATTCTAAACTGTATCAAGCAAGACTTGGGGTTGTTTAATGACTTTGGGGTACTTACAATCCCTGCAATGCAGTAAGAACAAGTTGGGAAAAGCCTAATTACCTTAACAGCTCCTCTCTCAGTACTTAGGCCTAGTAAATATTTTGTTTAAATGGTCATTATAATATGTAATATATTTTTAATCCATTCGGTTTTAACGAGTCCACTTCATCCTCCTCATCTCTGCATAAGTATAAACGATTCAATTTAGTTTATTTTGGAGTCTAAAGGATGTAAAAAGTGAGAAGTGCAAAAACAATACAGGATAATGTGTAAAAGATACATTAATATCAGATACTAGTCTAACAATCTAAAAATCTGTGAGTTGGAATGATTTAGTTTTACTTCAAAATTATATTGAAATAAAACAGACGAATACAAAGAGGCTACTTGAATATAAAATAGCTTAAAATTAGTTAGGTCTTAAATATTGTTTTATTAATTATGTAAAAATTAAATAAATAATGCATTTTGGTAAATAAAAACAATATCTGGTGACCTCGAGGGAAAACAATATTTTCAAACATACAAGTTCATATTTCTCCCCACAAAGACAATTAACTTTGTCGTTTGATTTACTGACGTTCCCATTTTGTTCAATTATTCAATTTAATTCGGTCTTTGTTCTTCTAATCGATGTTCTTATTGCTCGTTTCAGTGGCCAAGCGCGGTGACGCACGTTGTCGTAGAACTCAACGGAATGTTCATATTGCTCGACGCTGTCATTCGTTGATTTGTTACAACCTTGCAGAAATTTAACAGCTGAAAGATTATTTTGTTTACATTTTTGTTGTTATCCCGTAACCAACATAGCAACTCATAAGACCCCATGGAAAAAAGTAGTAATTTTCAGTTTAATTTTTCTAAAAAATTTGCGTTTCCACAGCAAATTCACTATGTAGGGGAACTTAAAAATAACAACTACTCCTATGTACAAAATTTTAGATTGGGTTTACATAAAAGAATCGCTCTTTAAAGTAGTAGGATATTTCCTATTACTTTAAGGCAACTTTTTTTAAAGAAGGATTATCAATCTTGTTTTGTCAATCTTTTAACATTCTTCAACAGGTTTTCTTCCCCAGATTTTTGACTTATCGGATGGCAGGAAAAGAATTCTCCCCCTATAGTCGGGAGAAATGTTGACAACCCCTGGCCTAAGGCAGTCTCTGTCTCACCCCCGTGTTGTGTCAGACTGTTTATTGATCTTGACTAAATTTGTCCAATGTCCAGCGTAGGGCTTTGTGGCTGTGTAGGGTATTCTTTTAAAAGCCTTTGGAAAGTGTACGATTATGATTAGGAGTATATTGCTAAACTGTTAACGTTTTTTAAATACATTTGAAAATGAATCCGTATTGGTTTTCGAAACGTGTTTCCTAAAATAAATTATCATGATGATTCGTGGTTGCCCGATAAAAAAAATGTTGTTTGAAAACATTTTACATCTTTTATGTATATTTATCGTCTTGTATATGAATGCAGTATAAGTTTAAATACAGGGTGTCCAACTTAACTGTGCCACCTCAGAAATTGCTATCTCAGAAACTATTGGATCTAGAGAAAACTT
This sequence comes from Flexamia atlantica, assembly GCA_035578135.1. Taxonomy (NCBI): domain Eukaryota; kingdom Metazoa; phylum Arthropoda; class Insecta; order Hemiptera; family Cicadellidae; genus Flexamia; species Flexamia atlantica. Next base: position 41,428,037 of record JAQJVK010000011.1, on the reverse strand, counting down.
TAAATGGGGGACTTCACCTACTTTTTTAAGATATTTAAAAATATGAATTCCATTTTCTCCTAAATGGCCGCCATTTTCCAATATGGCGGACAACTTTAATTTTTCTTATAGAACACCCTGAATTTATGGCATATTTGAATTCTACGCTTAATTTTAAGAACTTTTTACTCTGGACATTTTTTCCTAAACCCAATAGTTAAGGAGATATAAGCAGTTAAAGTTTGATGTTTCCCCATTTGAAATGCATTGTGTCCATTTTAACTGTGCCACCCTATGCAATCCTTATGGAGTATAAAAATATTCAAAATTATTCATTTCCATGAGTGAATCTCGACTAAAAACTACTTATATGATTGAATCTAAACTAAAATCACATTTTAAAGCACTTTTGTTCTCTGGTATGTTCTAATGACCCCAACCGATATTGATATACTGAGTACCAACAATAACGCAATGCATTTCTTATGGGGAAAAATCAAACTTTAACTGCTTATATCTCCTTAACCATTGAGTTTAGGAAAAAATGTCAAAGAATAAAAAGTTCTTAAAATTAACCGTAAAATCCAAATACGCCATAAAATAGAGGGTGTTCCATAAGAAAAATCAAAGTTGTCTGCCATATTGGAAAATGGAATTCATATTTTTAAATGTCTTTAAAAAGTAGGTGAAGTTCCCCATTTAAAGTCCTCTCTAAATCCAATAGTTTCTGAGATAGCAATGGTGGCACAGTTAAGTTGGACACCCTGTATATTTTAAATGTTGTAAGACGTATTTTATTTATATCCAGTAATCAATTCTAACAATTTACAAATCTGTGAGCTGCAATTAGTTTTACTTCAAAATTATATTGGAACAAAACAGACGAATACAAACCGGTTACTTAAATATAAAAAAAAAACTTAAAATTAATTTGGTTTTTCAATTTTTTGCTAACTACAAAAAATTAAACAAATAACGCATTTTTGTATAAAAATTAAAATTATTAAAATTATTACCTGAAAAGTAGATAAACCACAATTTCCCAGGATTTTTTATGAAGGATTATTAATCTTGTTTTGTCAATATTTTTAACATTCTTCAACAGGTTGTCTTCCCCAGGTCTTGACTTCTCGCATGCCAAGAGAGAAATTCTCCCCTAGAGTCGGAAGAAATGTTGACAACCCCTGGCCTAATGCAGTGCCGGCCCACCCCCAGGCTTGTGTTGTGTCAGGCTGTGTATCGGTCTTGACTAAATTCGCTCATTGTCCAGCTTTGGGATGTGTGACTGTTGTAGGGTATTCTTTTAAGAGGCTTTATGCTGTGTAGGATTGGCTTTAGGTGTGGGTGTTTTGCTAGCCTGTCTTCGGTTTTAAAGGTTGTAGATTTGATCCTAGGCATGCAGGATAAATTTGAGAGGATTTGACCGCTTTCCTTTTAAAGCGTTTGAGTATTTTTTCGAAAGGATAAATTCCATTGGCAGTGATAAAACAAAATATCTGTGTTTTCAAATATTCCCAACGAAACAATCTTTTTAGTTTACAAACTGAGTTCATGGACTTAATACCTTTGAATAAGTTTTCAGAGAAATCCCTGTTTTCCAGATTTAAAAAAATTTTAGGTATTAAAAAAGTTTGTTCTTGAAGAGTGCCGCCCCTTTGAAAAAATGTATTCTAGGATGGATTAAATCGGGTAAAGTGTTTAAGGACGTGTATACTGATTTGTTAAGATCTTAGAAACCTCAGGCTCTAAGATATATTTTAACACTTAGTTTGTTATTATAAAAGTAAACAAAATAAACTCATATTCAAATGTTATAGGCACCAAATTCCATTCAATACATCTTAGTTAATCTATGAAACTGTTATTGTTTCATAGACTCCATTACCTTTGTTAATTCCAGTTTTTTATTAGCTGTATTCTTTTAACAACACAACTCGATGTGATTTTATGCTTTCTAGAGTTACCAATTTGATTTCAGGCGTAGGATGTTTTAGCTGATGTAAATAAACTAAAACCTACATATCAAAAATAGAATTAAATAATCACAGATTGAAGTGCCGTTTAGCGGAATTGAAGTTGTTATATCCTTTTTAAGAAATAGTTGTGATTGCAAGCATTTAAGCCTATAAATTAAAAAAAAACTTCGGAGAACTTTTGATTAAAAAAAAATTAAAATGCAAATTGTTACGGATTACGTCTGAAAAATGTTTAGCCCACATATTAGAAACAGGTTATGTTTATCCTAATTGTAATACCCCAGCTGGCACTTTACCCCTGAAAAAGAATATATCTAGAATATCTCTTCAGATAGTCCTTTTAAATTGAAATTCCTGTTGCATACAGATGAACACACAAAGCTTACCATCCAAATCCTCTTTTATCTTTTAATTGTTTCTGCTCCGCTTTATTCGATTAAATTGTTTGGCTGAAAAGTTGGTGAGATTCACATGGTTGGAAATATTAAAAACATTCAAATTTCTGTCTGTCATGTTTGAAACAATGTCATTGAATATGGTTTAACAAAAGAAGCATTAAGAGCTTAAAATGGGATTCTAGGATTATTTCGTATCATTTTTAGAAATGATTTGTTATAGGATTTCACCAAATTGATTTTGAATCATTAGATGTTACCCGTGGCTTCACCCACGTTCAAAATTTTAGTGAGATGTTTTTCATAATAAGATTATATTCATATTGGTTATACGTACATGTAAAATATGCTTAATATTTTTGATAAAAGAATAATGTAAATTTCTTAAAATCAAGCTAATCCGTACTTAGCTTAAGAAACGGATACGTTGTTATAGCTGACTGACATAAAATATGACAAACACGCAAACTCACAACCTTTCACTCTTATAAAAGGATAGCTTTATTGCCTTCACCAATGGTAACTTTTATAAAGAGCGTATAAATGCATTCAGGGGAAACCTATTTTTAAATACCGAAATGGTAGCTCAGAGGTAAACCGCTGGCCCTGAGTGTCAAACGTCGCTGGTTCGATCCCAGCGGCGGGTGACTCCTGTTCCAACATGAATTTACCCCTTTGGTATCCCTCTGTCTTTAGATCGCCGCACAGGCTTATTGAGCTATGGCTACGGGAAATTCAAGTTTTCAAACAAAAACAATTTAAATATATCTCGGAAAAATATTTCTGAGCGTCTTACTATTTTTTTTTGCGGACATTGCCTTCACTGATTAGAATCAGTGATGGCAAATGTACGCAAAATCAAAATCAAATCACAACTTGCTAGAGCTTACTAGCTTACAATAACACATCTCCTTTATTCAGTCTAATTTCCAATTAATTTAGACAGGGATTTACAGGCAGTTTTACAGCAATCAAGCTGCATGCGATATGTTTGTGAATTTGTTTGTACAGATAAAACTTTAATTTTATCCAAGCTTTATTCTTTTGGTGAAAAAAAATTCAATGAAATATGTACATTTAATGAAATATTCTGACAGTTTCAATTTATTACTAAAGCTTTTCAGGGGAATATTCACATTCTTTGAGGTATTGTGAAGGATAACTTCGAGGTGAAATGTTATGTATTCCGTTTTTGTAATATTTATTTACTGAGGAGTGCGCTCTCTTGATATTGTTGCAAGAATAATATTATTAGAAGCAAGACAGGTAATCGCAAATTATGTTCTTCGCAGGAATCTACGAAATACGCAAACGCTTTAGCGGGGAAAAAGATTATTGAACATTTTCAAAATCAATAACTTAACCACGATTGTTATTAACGTATTTGATACTTCTATAATTATGAAGATTTTCCTCCGTAAGTGGTGTATTTTTCATTAGTGTAATAAAATAAAAGTTTTGAAAACTGAAAATAGAAGAGAATCAAGTGAAAATGTTTAATATGTTCAATAAACCTTATCAAGGGCAGCGATTTCTTTAACTATTTCTAGAGTAAACAAATGTTAAAACATTACACCAAATACTAAATGAAACAGGAAAAAATTTTGTAATGTTTATTGTGATATGTAAGGAATTTGGAAGCGCAAATATTTGACTTTACTGTTATAATGAGATCCAAAACAATGAAAGTTCAAGTGCTTCCCGCTTTGCTCTTGGTGCCAGGGCGTCGTTATCCCTGGAGTATAAATTTTACAGAGAGTAAAAGAAAAGGGAAAGAAGAATGTTGTAAAACGAAATTATTTACGTCCTCTGAGAGGGTTGGTTTACGATATTGTTCGGCCTTCTAAATTATTTATTGAGTAAAGAAAATTGAACTAAAATATTGCATGCACATGTCATACAAATAGATTTTTGTAACATTGTTTTAAATCATAAATTACCAAAAGTGTTTGTAATTCGATGAGCTAATTTAGGATATTCGTTGTTTTGTGGTGTGACAGATTCTTTGTTTTATATCAAACCTTTTAGGCTACCTCTATATTCTTATTCCGTATTTAATAAGTAGAAAATAGCCCCTGTGCAGGTTTAAATAAAATTTAAAATTCTGTCTTTTTTCTTATACTGTCTTTAAATAAATCCTGTTCTTGATCTTAAAATAAATATAACTACATATTCCATGGAGACATCTTAATACTGTAACCCAACAATAACAAATTGTCCTACCGGTATTAATTATTTTAAGAGAAGAAAAACATCCAATAGTATTTAAATTATTTCAATAATCACTGGAAACCAAGAGTTTTGGTTTAATAGAAATATTTTTGATATTTATTTTATATAGCCTGAAATCAAAATCAATAGGCAATAGGTAAATATTATATTTTAGTTTACTGATGAAACCTAACTAGTTTATTTTAGTTGTACCTTGTATTTTGAATGCTAAACAGTGGGAGACAAAAGATATCATAAGTGGTTTTTAGACTTTCAAACGTGAACATTTACGAAGCACACTTGTCTTCACAAAAGAGGAAAAGGGAAATTTCTCCGTTTCCAGTTGTTTATTTGACGTTTTCCTCCCAGAAATACCAACTTGAACACCAATCCTACTTGGCATTCCCTCAAGTGCTTGTTTGTAATTTTAAACTGACATATCTGCAATTTTTTTTACTCATATGCCATTTTGATTTCAAAGGCCCAATTCCCCAAGACCTTATTTACTAAGTCGTCTTAGCTAAACTAATACCAAATACTTTAAGTATTATATTTACAATTTATTAGGTTTAGATACATTTTATGGGATACAGCATGATTAAATCCACCTTAGCTTAAATATCGACTCACATACATATATTAATGGGAAAATTTGGTAGTGTTAATAGAAACAGACTGTAAATTGGGTACAGTCCACAACAAGATGTTAACTGGAACTCTGTGAGGGGTAAGGCCCTGATGTGATTTAGATTCTCAGGAACCTTTCATTTATCTAATTATCTGATGTCTCACATGTCTTTTTAGGAAGTTAAAACGAGACTGTCTTTCTTTTCAGCCGTCTCTTATCTTCCTTTAGTTCTAGTAATATAGTCATGAATATAACAGTTTGTCAAGGAGTTGAAATATGGTGAAGTTATTAGAAACAATTTTAATGTTTGAATGATATGAAAAAATTAAAAAAGTTTTTTTTAATTGGGTATACAATTTTAAGGAAACTTTATCCATATGACTGGAAGCTGTAGCTCTCGTTTTTTATGTTGAAGTTTTTCGTTGCTACTCCGTTGACGAAATATATTGGCTAAATATATGAGTAGTAACTCATATATTGGCTAGCAAACCATGTTACACTTTAAAACTTTTAAGTTGATTTTGTTTACGTAGTTCGATTTTTACTGGCGATATTACCTGCTTAGATCACGTATTTTCGGTCAAAAAACCTTCTGAGCCGTTTTAAGATGACTGCACAAGCATGTAATCAGGCAGGTATGTACATACAAATCATTCTTGTAAAATAGTATAGGATTATGTAATACACTTTTATTTAAAACAATAATTACAAACAAATAAAGTTTTTAATTAGATCCATCCAACAAGATGATGGAGTTAAAATTTACACTTAAAATCTCAACAATATTCGATGGTTTTTGTGAAGCTAGAAACATCAACAAAGCCTGAAGTTTGCCCGCCAAGTTCATTACTTATTTAAACTTTCATTCTTGCAACTTGGGAGCTCAAATCTGTTAGTTCATAAATCACCCTTGAGTACACATTGTAGATCCTCTTCAACAGTCTTCATTGCAAATTCGGCTCCTTCGAACTAAATAAAAATCCTAGGATCCAGGGATAGTTGTGCAGAATGTAAGGTGATCAAATAAGTGTAAAAAAGGAAAGGAATCTAGAATCAGCATTAGTAAATAAATATTTTTAACTTAATATTTTTGACTATATGTGCAAGGATTCAAACACTGTTGACAGTAATTCGTTGGAATTTGTACATAAGGAGGTGAATGTTACAATCTACATTAAATTTAGGATAAAATTTGAATAAAACAACGGAATTAAAGGATATTCTTTTACTAAAACCATTGTTCTCAAAAGTAGACTCACGATAAATTTTTATATCTTTACCGATATAGAATTTGCGGGAGGACATAAAATAAAACATTTTTGGGGTGGCGTTTTTTATTTTTTTTTGTTTTACAAGAAAATATAAGGTTACCAAAAAACTTGGAATCTTAAGCTAAATTCAGATTAGAAAAAGCGTTATGTCATTAAGATCTTACGAATCAATTGAGATATATGGATGTGACGTTGTCAAAAAATGCCATCATCATTACAAGAAAAAACTAGATGACTTCAGTCTGGAAGCAAATCTGACATAGCTAAAACATAACATAAACGAGCAAAATCTGGTGTAAAAATTCACTAAAGGAAACATTTCTTTTCTCAAACAGATATAAATAAAGAATCAAAGTGGATTCAGTTTTAAAATAAACACCATATAAAAACCAATCCAACTACCACTACAACGTTTAGCACTACAAATAAATTCCTACAAACTGCTCGGCCTCAGAGAACTTGCTCAATGAAGACACAGTGGCAGCAGAATAGCCTGTTGTAAATCCGCGCACCCTGCAGGCTATTACTCCCCGTACAAACACTAACAGTCAGCGGTCAGTCTTGCTAATTCACATGTTCCTCCCCTAGTTGCCTCCCTATCGATCAGAGGGGCTCCCCCGTGGTGACGTCATCCAAGGTCCCTCAAGGTCGGAGGTGATGAGAGAACGAATTACTGTGTGATGGAAACTAAAATCTAATAGAATCCATTTCTACATTCATTTCAATGAGCTAAAACCTAATATTGTAGAATCTTCAAGTCCTCCTTGTATTAAAAGGTTAGCCAATTAGAGAGGTTGGAGGGAATGTAGATTCATAATGATACAAAGAAACTTCACATGGATTAATATACAGATTAGTTTAGCAGGGGATGTAGTATATGATTAATTTGTTGACTCGTATGGGGAAGATGAATAGAATTCAGGAAGCTGTTGGTATTTGGAATGTCAAATAGTTATCACCTGGCAAAATCAAATAGTTATCAAAAGTCAAATAGTTATCAACGAACGATTTTACTTAGGTTTTTACCGACCAACAGGGATTACAAGTAAAATAGGGCTCAATCAAATATAAATAGAACCAAATAAAACTTATGTATCAATCTTTCACCCTGATAATAAAAAGATGGATAACTACTATTCATTCTTCGGTGAATGAATCAATCCAGTTTATATTTTCATAGCCTAAGCCAACTTGGGCCAAAGTTCCTTGATTATTCCCAGCTTTAACTGCGGCTCACGGAGGCAGAGTTTGTAGCGATCCAACTTCAGCGGTTTTATCACCCCGACCGGCAACCAAGTAATAGAACGGAGTAATATTAAGTTGAGGATTATGTTTATGGTCGGTAAAACTGCAGCGGACTCTGTAATAAAACGTTTCCAGGTAGTTAAGATGGTTAATTATGACACGAGGTAGGAAGGTTATGGGTTAATATTTATGCAAGCGTAGGTTTATGGGACACATTCCATGTTCTATTAATTAAAATGTTTAGCGGAACGGAAATGCATTCGTTTTAGTTGTGATTTCTCCTTGGGAATATATATTTTCGGAAAACTAATTAATATAAATGGAATGAATAATAATTTGGATGTAACCTGTGGCGTTAGTTTAAACTTGGAACTAAAACTGATCCAATTAAATTTGTTAAATTAATATTTTAGCATTTTTGTCACATATTTGAATGAATATTTTGTCAGTATGAATACATTTAATTATATTAATATGATTTTCAACATCTGAGAGTTTTTTTCGACTTATAAACTAAAAAGGAAATTAATTAGATAGCTTTTATAAAGGATTTTATTTTGAATGCATAATTTATAACTAATTATCTCCCTGAAACTCTACAATGTCACTTTTATCAATAACTTCTTTGATATATTATTAGTCTTTGTATTATTACCTCTACACCCTGAGTATATGCGATGTCGTGTATTAGAGACACCAAAGTGGTTTGTTTGGGAATGCTGCAGTCAAAGCCTTTCAAAGTTCCGCAATAATCGCACATCTATTAAATTGAAATATTGGGTGAATATCACTGCAACAGAGAAGATTCTGCTCTCTCTCTCTCTTGCACTCTTATGAAAAATATCGTCGTAAAGATTTATAAAATAATAAATTGTTCATATAGATTCCTTTGCATTATTACATTAGTCTTCTTTCTTTTATGTTTATTTCTTTTGTATTTGACTGCGTCTGATTAGGATTTCACAAGCAGTTTGTATAAACCTAATCCTTGCTCTGATAACTGAGCCAAAGTTGAATTTTGGGACGACATGTGTGATATTGTTGAAAAGTGGAAGCTTTTGTTCTTTTATGAAACAAACAAAAAACACAGTTCTTACTTTCAAATACCTACCATGTTTTGGTTAAAAATGTTGATAATATAGTTCAAATTATGACTGCTATTTAATTATAATAAATAGGCCTAATGCTTAGCAGCGCTATTCAAAAACGTATTTAGAAACGGAATAAGTATGGCATATTTTTACAGAAAGTAACTAATAGTTACAGTTAAAACTGGAGATTTTCCGATGGAAATCGTTTTACAAAGCTACCCGGGCCGGTTGATTGAATTTTGAGCTGCATACAAATGAGTAGATGGCTCCCACCAAATCTCGTTTTATCATCATACTTTATTCACTGAGCAATACAAGAATTATTGAATTCCTTACATCTTTTATCTCCCCATTTTGCAATATATTTTATCATCCTCGTACAAAATACAGGGTGTTTTTTTTTAAAACGCAACCCATTTATAAGATTGAATAATTCACATATAAATATGAAATAAGTATTGTTTTATGGTCCTTTACGTTTTATACACTCTATTATTTTATATTGATCACATTTAGTTCACTTTATGTGCTCAAAAAATCCGCCAGAGGCATTTGTATGAAGTTATGCTCTCTCTATCAAATTCCCGAACACGTGTTGCTAGGTACCTCTTTGCATTACATTTGTTTTGTTTGTTTTGGGGTACTGAATATGCTGTGACTTGTTTTTTTAGGCCTTACTTTGTATGTATCACCAAAGAAAATAAAAATATAGTGACGTCAAATCAGCGATATTGGGGGGAAATAATCCTTCACCGATAAAATCAAGTTTTGGGTTGCGTTTTTAATGTGTGTGTCTTTAAGCACGACAACTCGTGTAAAAATGGTCCGATCTGAATGAAATTTGCCACAGACATGTTAAGTAGTATTACTCTACGAAAACAATTCACGATATATTCAGCACCTCAAAACAAACATAACAAATTTAATGCAAGATATTCAAAGAGGTACCTTGCAACACATGTTCGGGAATTTGATGGAGAGAGCATAACTTTATAAAATTGCCAATGACGGACTGGTTGAGCACATAATGTAACTTAAATGTGATCAGACTTCAATAATAGGTTGTATAAAATGTAAAGAGCAATAAAACAATCCTCATTACACATTCGCATGTGCATTATTCAATCTTAAAAATGGGTTGCGTTTTAAAAAAAACATCCTGTATAACAGTAAAAAACATAGTTGATAAGATGTTTACGATGAAATAACTGGGCAACAGACGATGATAAAACAAATAATTTGAAACACAAATCATGTGCTAAAAACTAATACAATGTCCATACATTACAACCGTTTACTTTGAGAAAACTCCACCTGTGATATCACCTGTGGAATCATCTGGAAATATACCTTTTTTTCGTTTATGAAAATAAAGTAAACGATATGACAAGGATTCCAAATAAATGTGTTTTGCTACTAAAAAACTTAAATATAAATGTTACGAAAGAATGTTTTCTGTGATCTTGAAAATAATTCACATTGACATGTATCCGTTATTGTGCTACTCTCAATTAATCAAATTATTATATTTTCTGCTTGCTAGCCCTAGCAGGCTGTGTGATCATTCTTGGCTGGAACTCTTATTTTCGTATATATAGACATATTTTGGATATTTTTTTCAGAGGGCAAAATTTTTGTAGGCAATCTTTTTAGAGCAAATATAAAGGCAAATGTTAAATATTATTCTGTTGTTTGTAGACATCCGATATCTTAGTTACGAAAAGAGAGAGTTCGCACTTACGTTACGGAGAATAGGTCTTCAAACTTTCAACAGAACAGAGAAAAATTAGTAAAACAATCGTAAAGTAATGTGTTTACAGCCTTGAATAGAGTATGCAATAAAATATTATTTTATTTTAAGTGTAGTTTAAATTGATGAAACGTTCTGTGTGCGAGACATAAAAATTAATAAAAACTCTTTAGCTGCGCATACCCTCGTTAGCGTTAAAATTTAGTGTTTACCAGATAAACTTTGACTTCAGTCGAGCTTTCACCGATCAAGTGCTTTCCTTTACTGAGTGCAAAGTTACTCTCTCTGTAAGCTTTTTTGTGGAAAAATCTTAGGAAATTGGCAGTGTTCTAACCTTAGAACACTGCCAATTTCCTACAAATAAAACACTTCGTATCCTGAAGACAAGTTATGATTGAATTTAAAGTTGAATACAAATGAGTAGAAATAAATTTTCATCAGAATATCATTATACCTTCCTAATCTTTCCTCTTTTGGAGGTACATTAGATAAATTATAACAATTTTAGCACTCTGATATTCTAATATTGTTATATTATGGGCTGCATTTTTATTTCAGTCATCTACAATTTCGAATCACCCCAATTTCAATATCATCAATTATAGTTTTTGTCACCATGTTCAAACATCTTAGATCCTTTATATCAAAATATTTCAAAATTTTAAATTAATACTACGTTCCTACATGTAGCTCGAAATCATCTGGAAATCAGCAATTTTACACGAAATATTTTCAATTTCAGACAAAAAAGTATAAACAGCTCCTAATGGCATACATCGACACCGATGTATTAGTTTCATAAAATCTTTTGTGAAATAAAGAAAAGATATGGATGATAAAATAGATTTAGATTAAGTTGTTTTTGCCTATAAATATACCTTTGTCGCATACTGTATAGACACGTTATAAATAAACAACGATAAACACACATCTCTGCGTGTATTTAATCTTGATGGTAATTTCCGATATTTTGTGAAAGAAGTGTTTCCAGTTACCCCCAAACAACTTCAACATTGTATCATTTTTATTTAAAAAAAGACCAGTTTATGTACGAGGATTATACTTTTAAACTCGTCATGAAATAGCGAAAAAAAACAGCAACGCACGACAACAAGCAGTTATGCTTATCACGCAAACCATAATTGTTACGATAGCAATAACTCATACTTTTTAGGGCTGCCAAGACCATTCTAACAGCCTTTGTACATTACGTGATTCAAATTTTACCTTTACCCTTCTAAAAGAGGACATTTCTCTGATAATACCGTTCTTATTTTACCATCAGTTTTCGTCCAATTAATTGAATAAATAATATTTTTTTATAAAAAATATAGATATTTCATTGATTATAATTAATATCATTTGGGATTTAACAAAATAATTACGATCTTGTTTTAAGCCACAAAACTATAAAAAAATTACCAAACGATTTATATATTACAATAATTAATTATTTACTCTATTTACACCTGTACTATTTTCAAGGTACTCAAACTTTTTATTAGTTTTACTCAGTTTTATTTAGTTTTAGATTTTTAGTTTCATCAGCAGTTCCTGGACCCTCTGCTAATTACAGCCCAGTCCGGGGACATTGTGTACAGTCGGGGTCACAATCCTGCTCGAGGTAACGACGTCCTTGAGACAAGAGATCTTATCACTCTCAAGGTCAACGCCCTCATTATCACTACACATTAAGAATACCCCAAACCTCCAGTTTACCCCATTGTCTTATGTAAATAAAATATTTTGTCTTTTAAAATTTTTTTTGTAATTTTTATGTTGATCTATTAAGTCGTAAAAAATAATTTTTTTATATATTATGAGAAAAATTATTAATTTAAATGAAGATCTTTTTCATTCTTATTATATTTCCTTCATTTTCTTTATCTTCAAAAGTATTTGGTATCTTAATGTATGTTTTATAGAGTCACATTTACTCTCAAATGTTTTGCTTAGGCCTATGATTTAAACTGTTCTAAAATTAATAGGCAAAGACTGTTTTAGAACAGACATGTTCCTGTTTTTGCATAGGCTGTGTTTTCTGTATTGTTAAGGAAACCAAACCTCAGAAATTTTGTTGAAATAAGCCTTTTTCAAAATAAAATAATTCCAAAAGTATTGACATAGAACATTGAGGGTTCCACTCCAAGAGAAAGTATTTATTTACAAAAAGTTGAGGTTAAGGGCTGCACAGTGAAAAATATATTTTACCGACATTTTTAATCACAAGTAAGTTCCTTCACATAAAACTCAATGTAACGATAGTCATTACATATTTTAAAGCTATGTACCCTTTGTGTAGGGGAAATTTGAATCCATGTACTATTTTTAAAGCTTTTAGATCTTGCCGAAAGCAATAGTCAAACTAGAAAATGAATGTTAAAACGAAGAAAGTAATTTCTTGACAAAAACATCGCAAGCTCCCTGCAGTGAAGTCACAACTGGGGAAGGACATTTCTTCCCCTTGTGTTCTATATTGACCATCCCATTGGGTTTCCCCCACTCCGAATGTCAACACGAAGTATCGAGACCAAATCTCAGTTTAGTTTTTCATTCCTTAAGAAAAATCGTGTTTGAATAGTATAACTTTTTAGATACAAGAAACGATTTGATAGAAAGAATGCCGGCCGTTTAGTATATTACCTTGGACACTACAGTCCGAGCACATAACATGGCCCACGTCGTTCATAAGCCCAACGCTAAAATTAACATTGGTCTTATGGACGGACGGGGCCTTGCTATTTGAATCGGACTGTAATTGGCTATTGCTCAAATTATTTAACAATGGGTGAAAGAATCAATTCAATCATACAATGTTTGAAATATTCTATTGACACATATTTTATCTAAGGATGAATTTATGTAGAATTACGAATCAAAGAGTCGCGAGTCACAGCAAGCTCAAGTTGTGGTTATATTCAAGGGTTTTATTGCCTAACTGGAAAAAAAGTTGTATGAATCTCTTTATATTAAGTCGAGGATTATACTTATGGCTGACAGAACTGCAGCATACATTGGGATTTAAAATGCTTCTATTTAATTAGGAAGGTAAATTCATTTAGTTTACTATCAAATCTGATCGATCATATTTACGGGCGAAGAAATTTTAACTGAATAATGTGAATACAGTTTAAAAAATAAGAAAATTATGAGATGTAATTAAAATATTTAAGCTTAGTATCACCGTTTATAACTTATCGAGTCCTTTAATTGTTTATTATAAATTTTGATTTCTCTCTGTATTGATTTTTTTAATAGTAAGAATAGGAAATAGAGCTTAAATTTCGAAAGACAAACTTGTTTAACTAAAAAAATGTTTTATTCGAATCGTTAAAAACTTTCATTGCAAGTTGCATGTGGTACTAGAAGCTGCAGTATTTTTTTCAAGGAGCCGACAAAATTACTTTGAAATGGGGCTTTTGGGAATGCAATTTATACAAGCAAACAAAGCAATTACCGTTAAAAAAATATATGAAAATTCTCATTATGGAAAAGCCTTCTTTAGACATATTATTAAGAACTGTCTCCTTCTTGATTCCTCTACTGTTGCCAAAATTGTGATATACGAGGAACATGAATTAACTCGTATTAAGCCCACCAAAGGCTCTCCTCTTGCTGGAGTTTGCCATGAAACCCGTCAAAGCTTTGAGAGAACCAAGCGCATATGAAATTGGTACAGAGATGATAATTAGAGAGTCTATATTCAGGCAGAACGTCATGTACACTGCCTTCGTGCTTGTAAGATGGTTTACTTTTATGTTTTTGAATATTATATTATTCCATGCTTAGTGTCAACGTTTAGGACACCACTAACTGTAGTTTACATTCAGGGTGTAACAAACATATAACATTTGACTTCCGATTTTGGTAAAGAGTTTGCTTAAGCTTGAACCAACGAGACAAACTTGATTCGTCCACTGGTTAATGTCTTTGTTTTTAAAAAGAAAAAACTTCTAATGGGAAGGTCATTTATCTCTCAGGAATGGCTGAGGAATATATCACGGCTAGCAAAGAATACTGTACCCCATATTTAATATTTCTGTTATTAAATGTACAAAAAACTAACACAATTTTTCAAAGGTTAAATATAAACAGGGTCCATAATGTTGAGAACCTTAAATACCACTAATCATTGTTTCATTTAAAACTTTGATTTTTAGTGCATTCAACTATCTCTGGTAAATAGATTTCTTGAATGAGTAGTTTTCATCACAAGGAGCAAAAGAAATTTTGCCCTAATGACTAAATAAAAAGTACATTTTTATTATACTGCAAACATTTGGATTTAATCGGTGGTATTCTTACCATAAGATGGTTCTTTAAGATTAGTACAACGTAATTTGCTATCATAACGTTTCTGTTGTTTACGAGCAATGTTTTAACACTGAAAACCGCACTTTTAGAATCTATAAGGGAATGGAACCATACCAATGTTTCAGAATTGTACAAAGAACAAAATCACAGCTTTTTTAGTACTAAGAAATAAAAATTGAAATTGCATGAACGATTTTGAGGACAAAAGCGACTGTTATCAGTGCAGTATGATACAAATTCCATTTGCTTATGCTCAACAAGATTCGATGTATTTCATCTGAGTGTGCTTGTGTGTTATGATTGCCTGTGGGTCTATTGCCTGCTCAACTATATGCAGATGAGTATAACCCAGAGGTTGCCTTGGCAACGTCATCACACGTACGAAGAGCTCCTGGCAAGTTACTAATTCGATTGCCTCAAGCAGGAAAGTCTTTGAGGCTTCAAAATTTGAACAAAAACAACAAACTTATTCGGACGGTCTTAAGCTTAAATGTACTAAGCGCCACTTTTACAGAAATTAAGTTGGTAATACCATCTGAAATAATACGTAGCATAAATTACTTTGACCCTAAATATCTCAGTTAAAATTTAGTGACACTTGGTCCACTTATGATTAAAACCGTCCATATATAATAGAATAAATAAAAAAATTGATTTTTGATTCAGTATAGTTAGGCGATAAAAATTTATAGTATCCCAATCTTTAAAAGTAGTTTTACTGAAAGGAATCATAGAGCGGCATGGTATAGATTGTGTCCCAGGCGTTCGATAAAAAGTAGCAATATTTTCAGATTGATTAAGAAGATTTAGGTAAAATCTCGTTCTAGACCACAGCAGGGCTATTGAATTCCACTTTGCATACCAACGAGAAGAAATTTCGCATGCACGGAATTATTTTCACCTCTTTCAAACAAACAAAAAATTAAAATTAAAAATGATATCCTAAGTAGGTTTCTTACCTTTTTTCAATAGGATTTCTTAGTACAGGGTTTCATCAGTCATTGGGTAGCTATCCACATTTTTTATTACTGATGAAATATTAAACAAACTATTTAATTTAACTTTAGAATTTTGAGTACAACAAAATACCATTTGGAGTCCTATTTACATATCTAATAAAAAATTTTATTTTGCCACGGATTAACAAAATGAACATAGTGCAACGTAAACAAAACTGATGAACATAAAAGTACTGTTTTATCAGGCACAGGACATGAAAGAAAATATATTGTTGCTATAAAACATTTTATTAAAACTAACACGAAGGCCATAACTTTACACGAGGTTGTACTAATAATTCTCAGAGCTCTGTTCATGTTCAATACTACCAACAATGTTACAAGGCTATGCATAAACTAGATGAAGCACGTAAAAGACTGTTAAATGTTTATGGCTTTTATTAGCACGGTTAATATTTATTTTAGTTATTTTGATATTTTATGTTCTTACTGTGCTTGTTTTATATTCAGGGATATCTTTTCGGCTTTTCTTTCATGATTGATCTACATAGAATTTTATTTTCGTAAGTAAAAATTATTTGAATAAAATGTTAAGGGATTCCTAACAGACTTTTTGGTTAACTTCTCTTACAACACTTACTCCCTATCTATTTATTTAGCCCTATTTATCAGGATAGATGAATAATAGATAGGCCAAAAGGCCTACTATGTTCAACTGTTTTGGGATCGTTAAAGGTTGTTGTGTACCATGCACGTTATCGCGAAGGATGTTAAAATTACATTTTTATTTATTTATTTTTTCTTGCATGAGTAAAAATAATTCAAATTGCTTAGAATTAATTTGATCTCTTCAGTTTACAAGTCCTCCCATTTGCCAGGGAAGTACTCTAGTGATGGCTAGTATCTTTTTAAATAACAAAAAATAGTTTTTTCCATATTACTTGATGGAACCTAAACCAACGACCCCCATACACCGAAACAAAATATCGTTATGCATTTTGCAACATATCGGAACCAAAATCGATACTTCTTATGTATCGATTTGGCCATTCCTTGTTTTGGCAAGTCTTCTATCTCGATGTATCGATGGTTTTATATGTATCGAAATCTTTAATATCACAGCATGAGATGTGGCAGAACCAAAATACCTAATCGCTTTTTGCGATATATCGTAATTAAAATTTCGATCCTTCTGGTCAAATTCCGTTATATGTCCCCAACGGTTTTTTTTTTCTTAAGAACTCAATATTAAATAATATGTGTAGAGATAATTACAGATTTAAAAGACAAATTGTAAAAACAAACTTATCCACACAAGGCCTAAATTCACTCTCTAGTGTTATCTTATGAGCCGTTATTTAATATCTCATGTCGCCGCTTCCTGTAGTAGTGTAAGGTAAAGTAAGTTTAGTTTGGTTAGGTTAGGTTAAGTTAGGTTATGATCACATCTAATCTAATTTATGATACAGTAATTTATAGCATAAATTTTTCTAACCTAACCTAACCCGACCCAACCAGCGGACGACGCAGCGATGCGTCGTCGGCGTAATTGTTATCTGCATGCCCAACACATAAGGTAAGAGCGACAGCAATACCGACGGAATTATCCAGAATTGATTCCGATATGCTTGGCAAACTGTCCATTAACCAAAATACGTTGGTGTAAAACTTATAAAGCCAACAAGATTTTTTTAACGTTGGTGATATATAACGGGATTTGACCATATGGCTCTGGACAGCCTTAGTGGCGGGTGAGTGAGTGCGCTGTTGTCGTAATTAGTGTTTAATATCTGCAATGTTTTGACAATAAATCACATGGTCATTTGTTTATGTAAAGGTACATTACACAAGAATATATTTTGCTGCAACCGCAAGTGCAACTAATGGTAAATGCTTGCAAACTCAACACAATTCATGAAGTACAACGACAAAAGTGTGGAAACACATTCTTAAATGTAAAAAAATCATTTCAGATGAAAGGTTGCCAAAACAAAAAGACCAGCTGATGCATTGCGCGAATATTTCCAAAAATTTTAATTGCGTAAGAAATCTCTCGGTGAAATATTACAGGGCATTCTTTTGTAGTGTAAATGAGATGAAACGTAAACAAAGTTTTGACAGTTCTACCAAAACGTGTTTATTTAGCAGACATTTTGGGAGATTACAATTTTCGCCACCCGCCAGTAAGGCTGTCCAGAACTATAGTTTCAATTTATCGATAATTGTACCATCCCTAGTGCCCTAACGCATTTTCCACCTCCCTGTCACAGCTGATCGAAAGTGACAGCTGATCGACGGGGCGCCATCGAACGTGGTAAATATAGCCGAACCGTCGCCATGGCAACGGGACAACACGGAGCTGCGGTGAGGCTACAAACCACCTTAGGTTTGGCGCTGATTTAATTAATTCTTGACTTTCTAACGAGAATATGCTGTTCATTAGGTTTTAGAGTTTTGATCAGTTTAATACGCTGCTCGAACAATTTTGAACTGAATTGGTCGAAAGTTGTTTAACATTGCTCGAGTACCGTTGTAAAACTGTGATTGAAGGTTGGATATACGTTCTGCAGCAATTGTTAATTAATAAGCTGAGCTAAAAAGTCAGTCAGGATTAAGGACCTTAAACTACTCAAAACACACGCAGGATATGTAACACAACAGATCTCAACCGTGCAACACCACAACTGTCCGTTGCTTTTACTTCTTGCTTTAACCACTTCTCTTAATATTTGAGCAAGTAAAAAAATATCAACTCTTTAGCGTGATAAAACTTATGTTTATAGAATTTTATTTTAAAGCATTTTAACAATAAGGCTGCCAAAAAAATTTATGGTTATAAGTAGCCTCGATGGCTGTTCGCCATGAAATAAACTGATTAAACTATTTTTCTTTGAATTAAAGTTATTACAAATGGTGTGATTAAGATAAATTCGATAAAACACGTGCAATACACGTGTACGGCAGATAAGTTTAAGTTGAAAACTATTACAATTAAGGACTGTTTCTGGTTCACAATTTGCAGTTACTTTTGTTTCAGTAATCGTAGGCAAAATTATTAATTAACCAATTATTTCTCACTACAATAATATGTATTTTACGTGTGTGATGCATATTATAAAGAAAAGATTTATATAAATATGACAGAAAATTATGATTACTGCGATTTTTACCGCTTTTATTAAAATATTTAGAAGTACAATACCAGAGAAGTCAGTACAAAGAGAGCCATTAAAATCTCATTCACGACAAATCCCTAGCTTGTTGTGTTTTGCTTTTGGCATTTCTGTTAGAAGTTAAGGGGAAGAAGTGGGTTTTCATACAACCTAAATGTGTATAATTTCCTGGCTCGTCGAGTGAAAATTACTTTATTTTATTGTTAACATTAGTTACACACAACACCCTTTACCTTAGGCCTACACTTATTTTACCATTCTCTTTTATTATTTGATATACGTCAGATAAATCGTTATGTTATATACTTAATCTTAACCACCCTCGCCTAATTTTACTTTACCTACTGTATGGTAATTGTTTTAATGAGAATCCAGAGAACGTAAATTTTGAGGCATTATTAGCATAGTAAATCGTATGAAACATTCAAGTACCAACGGTGTTATAGTAATTCGTAATCTTAAGTCTAATGAGATTTTTAATAATTATTAAACCAAATCTCGTTGTAATCACTATTGTTTACTAACCAAATAAAACCTTTCAATCAATCTACCTCCCTGATAATAAAAAGATGAATAACTAATATTCATTCTTCAGTGAATGAATCAATCCAGTTTATATTTTCATAGCCTAAGCCAACTTGGGCTGAAGTTCCTTGATTATTCCCAGCTTTAACTGCGGCTCACGGAGGCGGAGTTGCAGCGATCCAACTTCAGCGGTTTTATCACCCCGACCGGCAACCAAGTAATAGAACGGAGTAATATTAAGTTGAGGATTATGTTTATGGTCGGTAAAACTGCAGCGGACTCTGTAATAAAACGTTTCCAGGTAGTTAAGATGGTTAATTATGACACGAGGTAGGAAAGTTATGGGTTAATATTTATGCAAGCGTAGGTTTATGGGACACATTATTTTAATTAAAATGTTTAGCGGAACGGAAATGCATTCGTTTTAGTTGTGATTTCTCTTGGGAATATATATTTTCGGAAAACTAATTAATATAAATGGAATGAATAATAATTTGGATGTAACCTGTGGCGTTAGTTTAAACTTGGAACTAAAACTGATCCAAATTAAATTTAGTAAACTAATATTTTAGCATTTTTGTCGCATATTTGAATGAATATTTTGTCAGTATGAATACATTTAATTATATTAATACAATTTTTATCACATTAGAGCTTTCCATTCGACTTATAAACTAAAAAGGAAATTAATTAGATATAACTTTAATAAGTCAAAGGATTTTACTTATAAATATTATCATACAAATATAAACATTATTCTTTATAAATGCATAATTTATAATTGTAATTATAATTGTCTCCCTGTAACTCTAATGTAACTTCTATCGATAACTTCATTGATATATTATTAGGCTTTGTAGATATTACCTCTACACCCTGAGTATATGCAATGTCGTGTATTAGAGACACCGAAGTGGTTTGTTTGAGAATGCTGCAGTCAAAGCCTTTCAAAGTTCCGCAATAATCAGACATGTATTAAATTGAAATATTGGGTGAATATCACTGCAACAGAGAATATTCTGCTCTCTCTCTATGAAAAATATTGTTGTAAAGATTTATAAAATAATAATTTGTTCATATAGATTCCTTTGCATTATTACATTAGTCTTCTTTCTTTTATGTTTATTTCTTTTGTATTTCACTGCGTCTGATTAGGATTTCACAAGCAGTTTGTATAAACCTAATCCTTGCTCTGTTAACTGAGCCAAAGTTGAATTGGGACGACATTATGTGATATTGTTAAAAAGTGGAAGCTTTTGTTCTTTTATGAAACAAACAAAAAACACAGTTCTTACTTTCAAAGACCTACCATGTTTTGGTTAAAAATGTTGATAATATAGTTCAAATTATGACTGCTATTTAATTATAATAAGTAGGCCTAATGCCTAGCAGCGCTATTCAAAAACGTATTTAGAAACGGAATAAGTCTGGCATATTTTTACAGAAAGTAACTAATAGTTACAGTTAAAACCGTAGATTTTCCGATGGAAATCGTTTTACAATGCTACCCGGGCCGGTTGATTGAATTTTGGGCTGCATACAAATGAGTAGATGGCTCCACCAAATCTCGTTTTATCATCATACTTTATTCACTCTGCAATACAAGAATTATTGAATTCCTAACATCTTTTATCTCCCCATTTTGCAATATATTTTATCATCCTCGTACAATATATAACAGTGAAAAACATAGTTGATAAGATGTTTACGATGAAATAACTGGGCAACAGACGATGATAAAACAAGTAATTTGAAACACAAATCATGCTGCTAAAACTAATACAATGTCCATACATTACAACCGTTTACTTTGAGAAAACTCCACCTGTGATATCACCTGTGGAATCATCTGGAAATATACCTTTTTTTCGTTTATGAAAATAAAGTAAACGATATGACAAGGATTCCAAATAAATGTGTTTTGCTACTAAAAAACTTAAATATAAATGATACGAAAGAATGTTTTCTGTGATCTTGAAAATAATTCACATTGACATGTATCCGTTATTGTGCTACTCTCAATTAATCAAATTATTATATTTTCTGCTTGCTAGCCCTAGCAGGCTGTGTGATCATTCTTGGCTGGAACTCTTATTTTCGTATATATAGACATATTTTGGGTATTTTTTTCAGAGAGCAAAATTTTTGTAGGCAATCTTTTTAGAGCAAATATAAAGGCAAATGTTAAATATTATTCTGTTGTTTGTAGACATCCGATATCTTAGTTACGAAAAGAGAGAGTTTGCACTTACGTTACGGAGAATAGGTCTTCAAACTTTCAACAGAACAGAGAAAAAAATAGTAAAACAATGGTAAAGTAATGTGTTTACAGCCTTGAATAGAGTATGCAATAAAATATTGTTTTATTTTAAGTGTAGTTTAAATTGATGAAACGTTCTGTGTGCGAGACATAAAAACTAATAAAAACTCTTTAGCTGCGCATACCCTCGTTAGCGTTAAAATTTAGTGTTTACCAGATAAACTTTGACTTCAGTCGAGCTTTCACCGATCAAGTGCTTTCCTTTACTGAGTGCAAAGTTACTCTCTCTTTACTCTTTTTTGTGGAAAAATCTAAGGCAATTGGCAGTGTTCTAAGGTACAAATAAAACACTTTGTATCCTGAAGACAAGTTCTGATTGAATTTAAAGTTGAATACAAATGAGTTGAAATAAATTTTCATCAGAATATCATTATACCTTCCTAATCTTTCCTCTTTTGGAGGTACATTAGATAAATTATAACAATTTTAGCACTCTGATATTCTAAAATTGTTATATTATGCGCTGCATTTTTATTTCAGTCATCTACAATTTCGAATCACCCCAAATTCAATATCATCAAATATAGTTTTCGTCACCATGTTCAAACATCTTAGATCCTGTTAAATATTTATAATTTAATTAAATACAGACATTACAATTATTAATAAAATAACATAAACATTTAAATTAGTATAATTCAATTTGAATTGAAGTGCTCCTTAGTTCATTTATTAAAAGGATTCAACAGCTGATATGAATGTCCAGGCTGACGTCACTGTTCAAAGTGCACTACTGGTTGTAAGTGCCACTTTTTCCTGCCGGTCAGTTCAGACTCATCTCTCTCGGTGACCGTGCGTGTTGCACCTTTACTCTAAGCGACACAATACTTTCTCTCATTCTCAGTGCCATAAAATTGGTTCAGTTATTTCCATAAATTTAATAATTACGTACGTACATGTCAAGCAAAGGATCCAAAGAAGAAGTTTTATTTTCAATTAAGTCAATGTGTTGTAATTGTGCGTGTTCATTCAAGTGATCATCAAAACACTTCATTAATTCATTAATTCAGTGATCGTTAATTTCATTCTTTCCAATGAAGATATTTTATTTTACAATAATTGAAGCACAATATCAGTAATACTGGAAGTAGGCTAACAACCAACAACATCACTGTATACATCGTCGTCTCCATGGTCCTCCGTTATAAATCACAACATCTGTCAGCACTCTGGCCAGAGCAACGCTTCGCTTCGTCTTCAACCCCGACTTCGACCAACTATGGAATCATGGATTCACAACTGTAAAAGGTACCATCTCCAATCAATTATTTCTATGACCATAATACATAACATGGTCCTCTACGGGTCGGAAGTTTCTCACCCTATGGATTAGAAATTTTAACTTCATGTTGACAATAATGTAGGCCTATCTACAGCTACAGTGACAAGTGATTAAATATTGCCTGAATCAATTAAATTTTATACGTGAAGTTTAATTATTAAGAACACTAATTATTCTCAATCACATTTATTATTTCCAACTAATTATTTTTAGTTGAGACTTTACACAACGAATAAAGTTTTAATGTTGCAGATTTAAAAATTCTTTACTGGACTGTACTACGTTCTAGAATTTTGTCTTTCATGCATAGTTTTGTCTTTGTGCGTTATCGGGCAGTTTCCTGTCTGCCCCTCCCCTCTCCTCTCTACCAAGCAAGTTTGTCTTGTCGATGTATTTTCTGAAAATCATGGAAGCCATTATGCGAACTTCACAGCTGATCGACTCTAGCGCTTCAAGCGGATATAAATGAAAACTGAACTGTCATTCTGCAAGACTTTGTTTATATTTTCATAACCTCAATTTATTGTTGACATATATCAATTGAAGTGATTGATGAAAATTAATTATAGTTATTTGAACATTTTACTACTCTTTGAGTTTAATGAACATTGTTTATTGAATTGCAATATATTACTTGAAATCATTGCTGGTAATTATTTTGTGACTGTTGAACTTCATTAGGCCTATGCCTAAAATTTTTTCTCTGAGTTGGGAGCTGACTTAAGTTCTTTGATTTAATTTAATTTGCATATTTAATAATTTGCAATTTTAAGTCATTTGAATCCAAAACTTATTCAAAATGAGGTATACAACCTTTGTGAAACAATCTGAGCTTGTGCTACATAGACTCAGAGCAATTGAAGCAAAAGTGGTAGCTATTGAAAAGGAACCTACTCTTACTCCTCAATTAATAACAAAGCTTAATCTTTTGGATTCCACAGCTGTTGCGAAGAACAATGAATTTGACAAATTAGTTAATAAATTGTTTGGGACTGTACCTTTGCCTGAGGAATTAGATGATAGTGAAAATATCTCTATTATTTCAAAGTTACAAGATGAAATAAATGATCTCTTTGTAAATATTCACTCTTTGTGTGTGAACTTGATACCTGCTAGTGCTGATCAGACAGGAAATCAGCCTAACTTGGATGACTCCAACGCAGCTAGCAACCAGCCTACAACACCTAAGGTTAGTGTACACTTACCAAAAATTCAACTTGGTACTTTTTCAGGACAACATGAGAAATGGATGGCGTTCAAAAATTTATTTGAAAACACTATTCATAAGAATGAAAGTATTTCTGGTGTTGAAAAAATGAGTTATTTGTTAAGTTGTCTTGAGGGAGAGGCACTTTCAATTGTGAAAAATATTCCCATGTCCAATGCTATTTATTTTATTGCATGGGAATCACTGCTAAAAAGGTATCAAAATCCAAGGTTACTAATTTCTCTTCATTTCAACAACTTACTAGATCTTCCAGTTGTTCATAATACCTCTGCTAAACAACTTAGAAGTTTTTTGTCCGTCTTAAATGAGAATATTGAGGCGCTAAAAGCCCTAGAACAGGATATTTCTCAGGAAAGTTTACTCCTAACCTTTCACTTATTAAGAAAATTTGATTCTCAGTTTCGCCATCATTTCGAAAAAACTCGAAGTGATAACACTGTACCTCCTAAGTTAGATGAGTTTATCAAGTACATTGAGTCTCATTGTGTAAATCTTGAAGCAGCTAATCTTACTAATGTAAGTTCATCTCATAAGGGCATCGTAGGCCAACAAACTCAGGTAAAGTCCCCTCAGCGCTCAGCTAAATCTGCACTTATCGCAACGCCTCCCACTACTTGTACTTATTGCTCAGGTGCAGATCACAATATATATCAATGTAAGAATTTTCACAAGCTGACTGCACAAGAAAGATTTAATTTTGCTAAAGGCAAAAGTTTATGCAAAAACTGTCTTGGCGATAAACATAATGTAAAAGAATGTCAGTCATGGCGTAGATGTTCTACATGTAAAAGAAAACACCACTCTCTTTTGCATTTTGTTAATTCTACAAATCCCAATGTGTCCAAAGGTTACACAGATAAGACTAATGCTCAATCAGGTTCTAAAGACAAGCAACCCCCTAGTAACTCAAATCAAAATGAGTCTGATTTTGTTGGTTTGACAAATACAGAAAATACTGTTCTCCTCGCCACTGCTTTAATTTTAGTTAAGTCAAGTGAAGGTAAGACCCTAGTTTGTAGGGGAGTATTAGATTCAGCAGCTCAGTCTACCTTCATTACTCAGAGATGTGCTCAGGCTTTAGGTATTAAGCGCTCTTGTGCCAGTAATACACTGATTAACGGCATCTCATCTGCTCAGGTAAAAACAAAAGGGTTAGCTCATGTCACACTTCAGTCACTCAGTGGTCATGTATTAGTAACCTCTCACCCTGTTCTTATTTTGGAGAAAATCACCCAGGATTTGCCTCGAGCTAAGATCACCCCTGAAGTTCGCTCTCGGATGCAACATTTGATGTTAGCTGATCCCACTTTTGATACCCCCGCTCCAATCGATGTTTTGATTGGAGCAGATCTTTTTGCTTCCTCTGTGAAAGGCCAGTTTTTGTCTCTTGGTGAGAATATGCCTGTAGCGATTGACACGATTTTTGGATATGCTCTCTTAGGATCAACTCCTATCGCCTCATCCAGTGTAAACTCTTGTCATGGATTGGTCACACTCTTAACAACCAATTGTATGGATCTCCACGCTTCTATTCAACAGTTTTGGTCAGTGGAGGAACCCCCTTTTGCAAGTAAGCAGTCCTTGGCCGAAGAAAAATGTGAAAATCATTTTATTACTACTTATTCTCGTACTCCGGAAGGAAGATACATTGTCTCTTTGCCTTTTTCAGACGATCCGTCAAAATTAGGCGACTCAAGTAAAATGGCCAAGTCTCTCTTTTGGTCCCTGGAAAATAAATTTCATTCTAATCCTGAGTACAAGGAGACCTATGTTGAATTTATGAGAGATTACCTGTCCTCAGGACATATGACACTCTGCCAGTCACCGCCTCCTAAGGATACTCCTCATTACTATCTTCCTCATCATGGAATTTTTAAAGATGGGAAATTGAGAGTAGTATTCAACGCCTCAGCGCCTACATCAACATCCTTGTCTCTTAACAGTATTCTTCATCAAGGACCAAAACTTCACAACAACATATGTGACATCATTCTAAATTTTCGCAGACATACGATTGTTTTTTCATGCGACATCAAACAGATGTTTCGACAAGTCCTTGTCAAAGAATCGGATCAGTTGTTTCAACTAATTTTCTGGAGGGAAAGTGAAAAATCACCTCTTCAAGTTTACCAATTAACAACTGTCACTTATGGGGTCACATCGTCGCCCTACTTGGCAAATCGTGTCATTCAACAACTCATCATTGATGAAGGGAAAAATCATCCTTTAGCCGCAACTGCACTTAAGGACCAGATTTATGTCGATGACGCCCTATTGGGAAGTGACAGCATAGAAAATGCTCTGCAGTTGAAAGATGATGTGGTTCAGTTCCTCAAAAAAGGAGGTTTTGAGTTAAGGAAATGGTCTTCGAACAATCCATTACTCTTACAGTCGATTCCTGAAGACCACAGAGAAAAACCTATTGGTTTTCGAGCTCCCGAACAGCCAGTTCATAGTGTTCTGGGACTGAAATGGATCCCGAATGAAGATGTTTTTTCTTATTCTGTAGGTACTGACAAGGTAAATGAAACCCCTACAAAAAGAATTGTTTTAAGTGTAATATCACAGATCTATGACCCATCAGGATGGTTAACTCCAGTTACTTTTTGGTCAAAATTGTTCATGCAATATTTATGGACACTTAGTCTCGATTGGGATGATCCCTTAGATGATAATATTTTGCCAGTTTGGAATAAATTCACTAGTGAGCTTCCGTGTATTGAAATGCTCAAGATACCTCGTTACGTGGGACTTTCTTCCGCTAAGGATATTCAGCTACATGCTTTTACCGATGCAAGTGAAGCAGGATACTGTAGTTGTGTTTACCTGAGAGTTATAGATTCACAAGGAAATGTGTCTACTTATCTTCTAATAGCGAAGTCAAGAGTCGCACCTCTTAAACGTATTTCAATACCTCGCTTGGAACTCTGCGGAGCACATCTGTTGTCTAAGCTTCTGAGTTATTGTATTCATCAGCTTTCGCCAAACTACAAGATTAGTTCGTATACAGCTTGGTGTGATTCCACAATAGTTCTTTCATGGATAGGCATGCCTTCTTATCGACTCAAGGTTTATGTGTCAAATAGTCGCAGAAATACAGGAAAATATACCCCCGTCATTTTGGCGACATGTTCCATCTTTAGAAAACCCAGCTGATGTTGGGTCAAGGGGTTCTGCTCCCAAGGAACTGATGAACCACACACTCTGGTGGAATGGTCCCACCTGGTTATGTTGCTCTGAAGAAAATTGGCCTAAGTCTTTTTGCAAAACGCTGCCTGAGGAAAGTATACCTGAAACTAAGACACTAACTGTGAACACACTTTCTGTGGTTCCTGATGAGCCATTCTCTCTTCTTACTCGTTTCTCGTCTTGGACAACTTTACTTCATGTCTCAGCTTATCTGCTACGTTTTATCCACAACTCTAGAAATAAAGAAAAAATTGTCTGGGAATTTATTGTTTAAGGAGATAAAAGAAGCTCATAATCTGATTTGTAAACTAATACAAAGTGAACATTTTTCAGAAGAAATTTCATGTTTGAAGTCAAATAAACCTTGTTCGACACGAATTCGACGTTTAGCTCCTTTTTTGGACGGTGATGGCATCATTAGAGTTGGTGGGCGTTTAAACAAAGCTGATACTTCGGAAGGTCACAAACACCCCATCTTACTGCCCAAAGGTCATAGATTAGTCAGTGTTTTAATTGACCACTATCATGTATTGTATTTGCACTCTGGTCCAACTCTAACTCAAGCAATGTTGGCAAACAAATACTGGATTCTCAGTGCTAGAAGCTTAATAAGGTCTAGAATCTATAAATGCATAAAATGTTTCAGATGCAAACCTCCTAAATCTTTTCAACTCATGGGAGAATTACCTAAGAATCGAATCACACCTTCGAGGCCATTTTCTGTATCTGGTGTTGATTATACTGGACACTTCTTTGTGAAACAACATTTATTAAGGCGAGTTCAACCTATCAAAGTTTATATTTGTATCTTTATTTGCTTCTCTACTAAGGCCGTCCACATAGAGGTAGTAACTGATCTAACTGCTGACGCCTATTTAGCTGCTCTTACTAGATTTGTCTCCAGAAGAGGAATCGTCTCAGATATTCATTGTGACAATGCCACTAATTTCACAGGTGCATCTGAAAAGCTCAAACGAAACTTTGAAAAGTTAATCAAAGATTCTAAAGTTCAAAGCTATGCTGAAAAGTTCAATATTACATTTCACTTCTTACCACCTCACGCCCCTCATCAGGGAGGCCTGTGGGAGAGGGCTGTCAAGAGTGTAAAATTCCACTTGATTAGAGTCATTGGACAACAGATCCTGTCACTGGAAGAGTTTATGACATTAATCACTCGTATTGAAGGAATGATGAATTCAAGACCGATAACTCCTCTCTCCTCGGACCCATCGGATTTGGAAGCCTTGACACCTGGACATTTTTTAGCAGGTGGACCGCTTATGACGCCTCTTGAACCTGACTTACGTAGCATTCCTCTCAACCGATTAAAGCGCTGGCAGATAGTCCAGCAGTTTAGTCAGCATATCTGGGCACGTTGGCAGAAGGAATATTTGCACACACTTCAAGAGAGAAATAAATGGGTAAATCCCAAGAAGAATATTGAAATAAATGATTTGGTTGTCATACATGAAGACAACTTGCCCCCGCTCTCTTGGAAACTTGGACGTGTCCTCTCCGTCTCCCCTGGTACTGATGGAAGAGTTCGGGTCGTACATCTGAAGACGACAAACGGATACCTCACTCGTCCTGTGACAAAGGTGTCTGTTCTTCCCTCGGACTAGTGAAGAGGTGTTACCACCCCCCTTTTTTCTCATTGATTTTCTCATGTTTTGTGTTTGTCTGAACCCAGGGGTTCAGGGGGGGGCCGGTATGTTAAATATTTATAATTTAATTAAATACAGACATTACAATTATTAATAAAATAACATAAACATTTAAATTAGTATAATTCAATTTGAATTGAAGTGCTCCTTAGTTCATTTATTAAAAGGATTCAACAGCTGATATGAATGTCCAGGCTGACGTCACTGTTCAAAGTGCACTACTGGTTGTAACTGCCACTTTTTCCTGCCGGTCAGTTCAGACTCATCTCTCTCGGTGACCGTGCGTGTTGCACCTTTACTCTAAGCGACACAATACTTTCTCTCATTCTCAGTGCCATAAAATTGGTTCAGTTATTTCCATAAATTTAATAATTACGTACGTACATGTCAAGCAAAGGATCCAAAGAAGAAGTTTATTTTCAATTAAGTCAATGTGTTGTAATTGTGCGTGTTCATTCAAGTGATCATCAAAACACTTCATTAATTCATTAATTCAGTGATCGTTAATTTCATTCTTTCCAATGAAGATATTTTATTTTACAATAATTGAAGCACAATATCAGTAATACTGGAAGTAGGCTAACAACCAACAACATCACTGTATACATCGTCGTCTCCATGGTCCTCCGTTATAAATCACAACATCTGTCAGCACTCTGGCCAGAGCAACGCTTCGCTTCGTCTTCAACCCCGACTTCGACCAACTATGGAATCATGGATTCACAACTGTAAAAGGTACCATCTCCAATCAATTATTTCTATGACCATAATACATAACAGATCCTTTATATCAAAATATTTCAAAATTTTAAATTAATACTACGTTCCTACATGTAGCTCGAAATCATCTGGAAATCAGCAATTTCAAACGAAATATTTTCAATTTCGTCGACACCGATGTATTAGTTTCATAAAATTTGTTGTGAAATAAAGAAAAGAAATGGAAGATAAAATAGATAAAGTTGTTTTTGCCTATAAATATACCTTTGTCGCATACTGTATAAAAACGTTATAAATAAACAACGATAAACACACATCTCTGCGTGTATTTAATCTTGATGGTAATTTCCGATATTTTGTGAAAGAAGTGTTTCCAGTTATCCCCAAACAACTTCAACATTGTATCATTTTTATTTAAAAAAAGACCAGTTTATGTACGAGGATTATACTTTCAAACTCGTCATAAAATAGTGAAAAACCAGCAACGCACGACAATAAGCAGTTATGCCTATCACGCAAACCATAATTGTTACGATAGCAATAACTCATACTTTTTAGGGCTGCCAAGACCATTCTAACAACCTTTGTACATTACGTGATTCAAATTTTACCTAAACCCTTCTAAAAGATGACATTTTTCTGATAATACCGTTCTCATTTTACCATCATCTTTCGTCCAATTAATGAAATAAATAAAATATTTCGAATAAAAAATTATTTCTTTATTATTTTAAGTGTATATATTTTTAAGTGTTGTAAGTGAATAAAAAATATAAATATTATAAAAGCTACATTAATATAATTTAGGTTTTAACAAAATAATTAGGATCTCAATTAAAATATAAAGTCCACAAAAATTTCTTGTTTATTAATATATTATACTAATTATTTACTCTATTTACATGTGTACTATTTTCAAGATACTCAAACTTTGTATTAGTTTCATTCAGTTTTACTTAGTTTTAGATTTTTAGTTTTATTAGAAGTTCCTGGACCCTCTGCTAATTACAGCCCAGTCCGGGGACATTGTGTACAGTCGGGTCACAATCCTGCTCGAGGTAACGACGTCCTTGAGACAAGAGATCTTATCACTCTCAAGGTCAACGCCCTCATTATCACTACACATTATGAGGACTCGTACCTCAAACCTCCAGTTTACCCCATTGTCTTATGTGTAAACAAAATATTTTATCTTTTAAAAGTTTTTTTTAATTATTATGTTGATCGATTATTAAGTCGTAAGAAATTATGTTTTAACATTTTTCAAGAAAATTATTATGGATTTAAAAAATCGTTTTTATGCTTATTATATTTGCTTCATTTTCTTTATCTTTAAAAGTATTTGATTTATTAATGTTTAATAGGCATAGACTTTCCTAGTAAATATTGTTAGGGAAACCAATCCCTAACATTTTGTTAAAATAAGCCTTTTTCAAAATAAAACAATTCCAAAAGTATTGTCATAGAATATTGAGGGATCCACTACTCCAAGAGATAGTATTTATTTACAAACAGTTGAGGTTTAGGGCTACACAGTGAAAAAGATATTTTACCGAAATTTTGAATTTCAAGTACGTTTCTTCACATAAAACTCAATGTAACAATTGTCGTTATACATTTTAAAGGTATGTACCCTTTGTAGAGGGGAAATTTGAATCCATGTATTATTTTTAAAGCTTTTAGATCTTGCCGAAAATTAAAGACAGACTAGGAAATGAATGGATAAAACGGAGAAAGTAATTTCTTGACAAAAACATCGCAAGCCCCCTGCAGTGAAGTCACAACTGGGGAAGGACATTTCTTCCCCTTGTGTTCTATATTGACCATCCCATTGGGCTTCCCCCTCTCTGAATGTCAACACGAAGTATCAAGACCGAATCCCAGTTTAGTTTTACATTCCTGAAGAAAATTTTTAGATACAAGAAACGATTTGATAGAAAGAATGCCGGCCGTTTAGTATATTACCTTGGACATTACAGTCCGAGCACATAACATGGCCCACGTCGTTCATAAGCCCAATGCTAAAATTAACATTGGTCTTATGGATGGACGGGGCCTTTATATTTGAATCGGCCTATAATTGGCAAAAGCTCAAATTATTTAACAATGGGCGAAAGAATCAATTCAATCATACAATGTTTGAACTATTCTAATGACACATATTTTATCTAAGGATGAATTTATGTAGAATTACAAATCAAAGAGTCTTGAGTCACAGCAAGCTCAAGTTGTGGTTATCTAGCTTCAAGGGTTTTATTGCCTAACTGGCAAAAAAGTTGTATGAATCTCTTTATATTAAGTCGAGGATTATACTTATGGCTGACAGAACTGCAGCATACATTGAGATTTAAAATGCTTCTATTTAATTAGGAAGGTAAATTCACTTAGTTTACTATCAAATCTGATCGATCATATTTACTGATGAAGAAATTTTAAAAGAATAATGTGAATACAGTTTAAAAAATGAGAAAATTATGAGATTTAATTAAAATATTTAAGCTTATACGTATCAAAGTGTATAACTTATAGTTAACTTATAGTTACTTAACTTAGAGTTTAAATTTCGAATGACAAACTTCTTTAACTAAAAAAATTGTTTTATTGAAATTGTTAAAAATTGTCATTGCAAGTTGCATTTGGTACTAGAAGCTATAGTATTTTTTTTTAGGAACTGGCAAAATTACTTTGAAAGGGGGCTTTTGGGAATGTAATTTATACAAGCAAACAAAGAAATTGCCGTTATAAAAAATCATAGATGAAAATTCTCACCATGGAAAATCCTTCTTTAGACATCTTATAAAGAACTGTCCCTTCTTGATTCCTCTACTATTGCCAAAATTGTAATATACGAGGAACATGAATTAACTCGTATTAAGCTCACCAAAGGCTCTCCTCTTGCTGGAGTTTGCTATGAAACCCGTCAAAGCTTTGAGGGAACCAAGCGTATATGAAATTGGTACAGAAATGATAATTAAAGGATCTATATTCAGGCAGAACTTCATGTACACTGCCTTCGTGCTTGTAAGATAGTTAACTTTTATGTTTTTGAATATTATATTATTCCATGCTTAGTGCCAACGTTCAGGATACCACTAACTGTAGTTTACATTCAGGGTGTGACAAACATGTTACATTTGACTGTGAAACATATGACTCCCGATTTTGGTTATTTTGGGAAAGAGAAACCACCTTAAAACTTGAACCAACGAGACAGACTTGATTCGTTCATTGGTTACAAACCTCAATGTCTTCGTTTTTTTGTTTTGTTTTTTTAAAGAAACAAACTTCTAATGGGAAGGTCATTCATCTCTTAGTAATGACTGAAAAATATATTACGGCTAGCAAACAATGCTGTAACTAATATTAACTTAACTATTATTAAATGTTCTAAAAACCAATACAAATTTTAGAAGTTAAATATTAAAGCTCCTAATATTTAGAACCTTAAATACCACTACTCATTGTTTCATTTAAAACTTTGATTTTTAGTGCATTCAACAATCTCTGCTAAATAGATTTCTTGAAAGAGTATTTTTAATTACAAGGAGCAAAAGAAATTTTGCCCTACTGTCTAAATAAAAAGAACAGTTTTATTATACTGTAAACATTAGGATTTAATCGGTGATATTCTTACCATAGGAGGTTCTTTGAGATTAGTACAACGTAATTTGCTATCATAACGTTTACGACCAATTTTTTAACACTGCAAACCGCACTTTTAGAATCTATAAGGGAATGGAACCATACCAATGTTTCAGAATTGTACAAAGAACAAAATCACAGCTTTTTTAGTACTAAGTACTAAAAATTGAAATTGCATGAACGATTTTGAGGACAAAAGCGACTGTTATCAGTGCAGTATGATACTAATTTTATTTACTAATGCTCAACAGGATTCGATGTATTTAATATGAGAATACGTGAGTGTTATGATTGACTGTGGGTCTATTGCCTGCTCAACTATATGCAGATGAGTATAACCCAGAGGTTGCCTTGGCAACGTCATCACACGTACGAAGACCTGTAGACAAGTTACTAATTCGATTGCCTCAAGCAGGAAAGTCTTTGAGGCTTGTTTGAACATAAACAACAACTTATTCGGACGGTCTTAAGCTTAAATGTACCAAGCGCCACTTTTACAGAAATTAAGTTGGTAATACCATCTGAAATAATACGTAGCATAAATTACTTTGACCCTTAATATCTCAGTTAAAAATTAGTGACACTTGGTCCACTTATGATTAAAATCGTCCATATATAATAGAATAAGTAAACAAATCGTATTATGGTTCAATGTAGTTTGGTGATAAAAATTTATAGCAACCCAGTATTTAAAAGTATTCATAGAAAGAAATCATAGTGCAGCATGGTATAGATTGTGTGCCAGGCGTTTGATAAAAAGAAGCAATATTTTCAGTTTGATCAAGAAGATTTAGGTAAAATCTCGTTCAAGACCACAGATGGGTTATTGACTTCCACTTTGCATACCAACGAGAAGAAATTTTGCATGTACGGAATTCTTTTCATCTCTTTCATACAAACAAAAAATTAAAATTAAAAATGAAATCCTAAGTAGGTTTCTTACGTTTTTCAATAGGATTTCTTAGTACAGTGTTTCATCAGTCATTGGCTAGTTATCTACATTTTTTATTACTGATGAAATATTAAACTATTAAATTTATCTTTAGAATTATGAGTACAACAAAATACCATTTGGAGTCCTATCTTCATCTCTCATTAAAAAAATTTAGTTTTTACTACAGATTAACAAAATGAACTTAGTGTAACGTAAACAAAACTGATGAACATAGAAGTACTGTTTTATCAGGCACAGGACATGAAAGAAAATATATTGTCGCTATAAAACATGTTATTAAAACTAACACGAAGGCCATAACTTTACACGAGGTTGTACTAATAATTCTCAGAGCTCTGTTCATGTTCAATACTACCAACAATGTTACAAGGCTATGCATAAACTAGATGAAGCACGTAAAAGACTATTAAATGTTTATGACTTTTATTAGCATGGTTAATATTTATTTTAGTTATTTTGATATTTAATGTTCTTACTATGCTTGTTTTATATTCAGGGATATTTTTTCGGCTTTTCTTTCATGATTGATCTACATAGAATTTTATTTTCGTAAGTAAAAATTATTTGAATAAAATGTTAAGGGATTCCTAACAGACTTTTTGGTTAACTTCTCTTACAACACTTACTCCCTATCTATTTATTTAGCCCTATTTATCAGGATAGATGAATAATAGATAGGCCAAAAGGCCTACTATGTTCAACTGTTTTGGGATCGTTAAAGGTTGTTGTGTACCATGCACGTTATCGCGTAGGTTGTTAAAATTACATTTTTATTTTTTTATTTTTTCTTGCATGAGTAAAAATAATTCAAATTGCTTAGAATTAATTTGATCTCTTCAGTTTACAAGTCCTCCCATTTGCCAGGGAAGTACTCTAGTGATGGCTAGTATCTTTTTAATTAACAAAAAATAGTTTTTTCCATAGTACTTGATGGAACCTAAACCAACGACCCCCATACACCGAAACAAAATATCGTTATGCATTTTGCAACATATCGGAACCAAAATCGATACTTCTTATGTATCGATTTGGCCATTCCTTGTTTTGGCAAGTCTTCTATCTCGATGTATCGATGGTTTTATACGTATCGAAATCTTTAATATCACAGCATGAGATATGGCAGAACCAAAATACCTAATCGCTTTTTGCGATATATCGTAATTAAAATTTCGATCCTTCTGGTCAAATTCCGTTATATGTCCCCAACGGTTTTTTTTTCTTAATAACTCAATATTAAATAATATGTATAGAGATAATTACAGATATAAAAGGCAAATTGTAAAAACAAACTTATTTACACAAGACCTAAATTCACTCTCTAATGTTATCTTATGAGCCGTTATTTAATATCTCATGTCGCCGCTTCCTGTAGTAGTGTAAGGTAAAGTAAGTTTAGTTTGGTTAGGTTAGGTTAAGTTAGGTTATGATCACATCTAATCTAATTTATGATACAGTATTTTATAGAATAAATTTTCCTAACCTAACCTAACCCGACCCAACCAGCGGACGACGCAGCGATGCGTCGTCGGCGTAATTGTTATCTGCATGCCCAACACATAAGGTAAGAGCGACAGCAATACCGACGGAATTAACCAGAATTGATTCCGATATGCTTGGCAAACTGTCCATTAACCAAAATACGTTGGTGTAAAACTTATAAAGCCAACAAGATTTTTTTAACGTTGGTGATATATAACGGGATTTGACCATATGGCTCTGGACAGCCTTAGTGGCGGGTGAGTGAGTGCGTTGTCGTAATTAGTGTTTAATATCTGCAATGTTTTGACAATAAATCACATGGTCATTTGTTTATGTAAAGGTACTTTACACAAGAATATATTTTGCTGCAACCGCAAGTGCAACTAATGGTAAATGCTTGCAAACTCAACACAATTCATGAAGTACAACGACAAAAGTGTGGAAACACATTCTTAAGTGTAAAAAAAATCATTTCAGATGAAAGGTTGCCAAAACAAAAAGACCAGCTGATGCATTGCGCGAATATTTCTAAGTGTAGTGTAAATGAGATGAAACGTAAACAAAGTTTTGACAGTTCTACCAAAACGTGTTTATTTAGCAGACATTTTGGGAGATTACAATTTTCGCCACCCGCCAGTAAGGCTGTCCAGAACTATAGTTTCAATTTATCGATAATTTTACCAGCCCTAGTGCCCTAACGCATTTTCCACCTCCCTGTCACAGCTGATCGACGGGGCGCCATCGAACGTGGTAAATATAGCCGAACCGTCGCCATGGCAACGGGACAACACGGGGCTGCGGCGAGGCTAGAAACCACCTTCGGTTTGGCGCTGATTTAATTAATTCTTG
The DNA here is from genome assembly GCA_035578135.1 of Flexamia atlantica. NCBI lineage: Eukaryota > Metazoa > Arthropoda > Insecta > Hemiptera > Cicadellidae > Flexamia > Flexamia atlantica. The sequence continues at coordinate 41,391,192 of JAQJVK010000011.1, read as the reverse complement.
ACTTTCTAACGAGAATATGCTGTTCATTAGGTTTTAGAGTTTTGATCAGTTTAATACGCTGCTCGAACAATTTTGAACTGAATTGGTCGAAAGTTGTTTAGCATTGCCCGAGTACCGTTGTAAAACTGTGATTGAAAGTTGGATATACGTTCTGCAATAATTGTTAATTAAAATCTGTTCTAAAATATCAGTCAGTCAGTATTACGGACCTTAAACTGCTCGACATACTCAAAACACACGCGGGTTACTGTGATCTCGTGTAATAATAAAAAAACGTGATACTGTGACACAACGGATCTCAACCATGCAATACAACTGTCCGTTGCTTTTACTTCTTGCTTTAACCACTTCTCTTAATATTTGAGCAAGTAAAAAAATATCAACTCTTTAGCGTGATAAAACTTATGTTTATAGAATTTTATTTTAAAGCATTTTAACAATAAGGCTGTCAAAAAATTTATGGTTATAAGTAGCCTCGATGGCTGTTCGCCATGAAATAAACTGATTAAACTATTTTACTTTGAATTAAAGTTATTACAAATGGTGTGATTAAGATAAATTCGATAAAACACGTGCAATACACGTGTACGGCAGATAAGTTTAAGTTGAAAACTATTACAATTAAGGACTGTTTCTGGTTCACAATTTTCAGTTACTTTTGTTTCAGTAATCGTAGGCAAAATTATTAATTAACCAATTATTTCTCACTACAAGAATATGTATTTAACGTTTGTGATGCGCATTATAAAAAAAAAGTTTTATATAAATATGACAGAAAATTATGATTACTGCGATTTTTACCGCTTTTATTAAAACATTTAGAAGTACAATACCAGACAAGTCAGTACAAAGAGAGTCATTAAAATCTCATTCACGACAAATCCCTTGCTTGTTGTGTTTTGCTTTTGGCAATTCTGTTAGGAGTGTTAAGGGGAAGAAGTGGGTTTTCATACAACCTAAATGTGTACAATTTCCTGGCTCGTTGAGTCAAAATTACTTTATTTTATTGTTAACATTAATTACACACACCACCGTGTACCTTAGGCCTACACTTATTTTCCATTCTCTTTAATTATTTTATATACTTCAGATAATTCGTTATGTTATATACTTAATCTTAACCACCCTCGCCTAATATTACTTTACCTACTGTATAGTAATTGTTATGATAAGCATCCAGAGAATGTAAAGTTTGAGACATTATTAGCATAGTAAATCGTCAGAAACATTCAAGCCCTAACAACGTTATAGTAATTCGTTATCTCAAGTTTAATGAGAATTGTAATAATTATGAAACCAAATCGTGTTGTAATCACGCTTGCTAACGTTTGTCCTTGGTGAAGTTCAACGCCATTCGTCTGAAGGCCAAAGATCCTTTTTTATACCTTTCTGCCATATAACGATTTCATTTGTTTGAATTTTTTTTTAACCTGAGCGCCCGTCAGTCTTCTTCGGTCAATTTAAATGGATAAATTTGTATTTCTCACCAATTGACAATAAACATTTACAATATTAATTGATTTAAGCAGTTTTTTTATGCCAAATGATGATGACTCATCCCCACACACGGGTCTTCTATGTGGGGATTAATTTCGCCTATAATATAAGAGTTAGTTTAAGATTAGTTTAAGTTTCATTGTAAATAAAATCGTATGTAATAACTCTGTAAATGACTATTAATTGAAAGCGAAATAAACGATATTTGATTTGATTTGACTACTTTTGTCCCTTGTCCACTGCTCACTAATTGCACTGAAAGCCCTCAAATGAAACAACTTTCGATATTTTAAAAATATTTCATGAACTGTCTCACTGTTGGACAGTCACTAAAAGCAAAATCATCACTTCTATCCTGTCCAGTACACGGCGCCGTCCTGCAGTGAATCTGTCATTGATAATATATTACTACCGTCGCCATGGTGACCGTGGCATCAGAGGGGTGCGTTGCGGTAGAGCCCATAACGCACCCCATGTATGTCCCTTGTTTTCCCCATAAATCATTCTTGATGTGGTTAAGGCAAATTAATCATTTGCGGGTTTACCTATTGGTTATGAATGCGGACCTAATACTGATTAATGTTTTGGAAATATGTATATTGTGATTGTAGATTGATTTTACTTACAGGTTTATCCGATTTCAATGATAACTCCTGAAACACAAAAAGCAAAATGTTGTTAGTAAACATTAATAGACTACATATTTATAAAAGGCAAAAGTTCTCTGTGTACTTTATAGGCATAATCGAAGGGTCAAGTATTCTACTACAGAAATGGTTTATTTATTATTTGAAAAAAGCATTAATAATACATAAATTTATTGATTCTAGTTCAGAAATTAAATTATGACGTCCAAAGAGACCAATGATAAATAAATTATTATAAAAACGAATACTTCTTAAAGCATCTTAGTGAATCATGTTCTCTTAAATAAGACAAAGCTGTTATGGGTCATGATGAAAAAGATACATCATTGACGAACCTATTTCGTTGTTCATACTATTATATCCCTAACTTGAGGAGGGTCTAATATACCTTTCTTCCTTTTCCTTTTTCATTTAATTTATATCTAAAAGTAGTCTTGTGGGGAAAATATATGATCGCCAGAATACTTAAAATTGGTCATCCTACTTTACGTCCCAATGAGTTGAAAGGGTTTGTCTACAATATTAAAACGAAATTGCTTTTCACGTCTACTTAATCAATAAATTAGTTTAAAATACTTATTTGCTTCAGTCATACTATCCTCAATATTCATCATCTTAACACAAGTAAAATAATTAAATCATTTTTTATAAAGTTTAAGGAAATAAAAACATATCAGTGAGCCGTTTTTCCAACACGCAGACTATAACTCTTTGTGAAAGGTTTATTCCCATAAATCTTCTTGTGCGCTCACTATGAGCCGTAAATAACTTTATGTGTTTGCTCAAATTGTGGTTTTTGTCTCTGTAATGCAACTCTACACATTGTAACTTTATATTCTGTCCACAGCAACAATTTTATAGTAAATCTTTTATTAGAGAGCAGTGATGTGTTTATACTTTTTGTTGTTTACTATTGTTTTAAGTAATCCCAGAAAGTATTTAATTTTGGATGGATTGGTTATTATGGATCCTAAAACTACATATACTGTAATATAAATAGAGATATGTAGTAGGATAAGAGTATAAAAGTCAAACCACAATAGTTATTATAAATAATAATAAATATACGTTATGTATTGGAGAGTGGAGAATACCTTGAAAGAAATGCTATATCACATTCAACATAACTTTTAACAGTTTAACGTAGATTAATTCAACTGAATTCTTCAAACCCACTTCAGTATCATTAAAATGCCTATTATTAATTTATTTTAAGTAAAACCATACTGCACTTAAATTAACAAAAATAAACTGATTTCAATTTTTCCGTCTGTTTCGCATTTTATAAAAGCAACGAAAAATTGGTTGCTGTTTTAGCTGCTGTTTGAAATCGTTGATTAACCTATGCTTCTAGGCGCTTTAAACGGCAACAGACCCCTTATTGATTACCGCTCAGCCCGTAGTGGACATTAATACCCCTTGGTATGTGAGCCGCAGGAGAAGCCTTACGCATTGACGCCGCCCCCGACAAGGACCTTCCCCTCCAAAAGCCACCGTCCGTGCCGAGTAAACAGGTCCATCCTAACTAAGGTATTTTTTTAAATTAAATCCTTGATTCCAGTACTGTTTCTCTACCCAACGAAATTAAAAGTACATTATGTGTTCCCTCATTTAGCTTAGACCTTGGCATATTTTACTTTTTTGGTAACGCTTTTTCCTACAAAACTAGAGAAAAAGTAAAGTAGTTTTTGAGAAAAAAGCAAAAAAGAAACTGACTGTATTTTGGTTTTTACAAAAAAAGAAATGCTTCCTCTTCTTTTTGTGCTTTTTCTGATTTCATTGAATCACGTCGAAGAAAAATTTAAGTAGTTATTAATAGCGATTGAATCGATTCAGTTTCAGACACCGGATAGGAAAAATTAAATATCAACCAAAGGTGTACTTAGTATGCGTTCCAAGAACGTCACGTATCATAACTAAAGTCAAAGCGGATCGAATTTCCGTTTGCAACTCTCTGTAATCTGAATTCGTGTTGTGATAACGTCAAGATCTCTTTGTGCTTGGAATAATAGAGACTTCAAAATACGTCTTTTTAAGAAACGTACTCTCTACTACTGTCCCCATGAAAGTAAATAATATTACAATATTAAAAAGGAATACAGGTATTAATATGATTACTGAGAGATAGTATTTGGAATGAAAAGTGGTCATATGTTTTCAAATATATTTATTTTTACAGTCTACAAATTTTATAGAAACCCAGTCTTAATTACAAGCTTAGAGGATAGTCATTGAACAGTTCTCTTGTAGAGTTTATACTGATGTTTCACTGTTCAGATAAGAGTCTATTGTGAATAATATAATATTTCTATTAGGTAACATTATTGTGAAATATGAAATATCTTTTAAATTGACAATAATAATGTAAAATAGATATTTGTTAATGGTTATTGATTCGGTTTTAAGGGAAGTGTAAAATAATAGCGTAAAATATGGGTATAGAACGCAGTTTAATTGTACAAAATAATAAGAACATAAGAATATGATGGTAACATTAATCCTAATTTGTCACTGTTCAGATAATATTATCCATGCATTATTGTCATGAGAACCAACTCTTTGATAATCCTTTATGCAGATTTTATTCAGTGACACAAAGAAAATATGATTCTTTTCAGGTCATTTAAGCTTTCTGAAAAACAGAAGTTGAATAAAGGAACTTTCTCTCTTCTTTTTACTCCGTTCTCCGTTTTTCAAATAACGTTCACATGAAGTCCAAACTTAATGACGAATTAAAAATCATTGGGTTTATTATTTACTAAGGCAGATTTAAACAAATTAGAGTTTGTACTATTTAAAGCAAGCAAATCAATAATTACTCATTTATATTATATTTTATTTTAGGTTGTGAATCTCTTATATAAACAGGTTCCTAAAATAAAGTAATCAACTAATTATCAAGTTTACAATACTTTCATAAATGTTGCCGAGAGATAAAAATACGAGATATTTTATGAGAAAAATACTCCCATAAATGCGTTTGCTGTAACGTTTTTTATTATCTTTTATAGCCAGCCTTAATACACGAAGTTTTATTAAGGAAAATAATAATTAGCTCTGTTTTAGAACCAAAGAACCTAACAACTTTAAGAACCAAAAAATAGCAAAAACTAGCATTTTATAATGATAATACTTACAATAGGAACTTTTTTAAAGTTTTATTAATTATATGTCCTGAAAATGTACTATTTTTTATGTTCGACATTATTATGATACTCCATCTATAGATGTACAGTGCATGACGTCACAGTCGTATAGACAGATCCTCTTGTCGTAACGAGGTACCTTCACGTTGACGAACTTGACGTCGCCGAGTCTAGTTAATATACTTAAATATAGATGTATATTTAAATATAAATATACTTTTAGCCTGGAGCTCTGACTGGGTACAGTTGTGTTCTGTACGCAAAGTTAAACCACCCAAGAAATACTTGGCATATATATGTTAATGAAGCGACTTTGTTTATAACATTATGAGCAATCTAGGCAAACCACATAATATCTGAAAGCCCTTAACGCCTAGATCTGCCTTTTGATGGTTAGTTGTGTGACTTATATGGCCTATAAGTCAAAACGTGGATCCAGAAAAACTTAGGAATCACTCAAAGTTTAGTTTTGGCCAGTTCAGATAAATTGCAAACAAATTAATTACATGAGCTGTTAATGAAACACGGGACGGATTAAATTTTTATACTGTAAAATCCAAACAATATTTTAACAGAAGAATGGAGAATTATCCACTGTTTGATAACAGTGGATAAAATAAACTATCTTTCCTAAACACGTCAAGATAAAGAAAATGTATAAACATATAAAATAAATTATTAAAATAACTTACTTCAAAAGAATTAAAATCGTTCTACCTATCAAAATTATAAATATTTTAAGTTTTAAATTAGTCTATTCCCAGATTTATTTAAAATAAATATAAATACACATTTACATACAACTGAAATGAAAATATTCTAAGACACGCATGAAAACAACTGGTTATAGTAATTTTGCAGGAGTTAGCCTAAAATAAAATGTTCATTGAAGCTTAAAATAATAATACAGTACTTGACTCATTCTATTTCGGTTGATTTTAATTGTTCGTTTTAAAAATAAATTTCTGTATATTAATCATTTATGCATTTAAAATTATGCAGGGGTCTAAGTGCAGAAATTAAAAATCAAACAAATGAATAAATTTTATATTTAATTATTACTTGTAATTTAACTCAACAAAAAAGAAAGTAATTAAAAATGTAGTTTGTTGAGAAAGGCAAAATATGAGGAGACGCAGTAGGGTGAGGTTCCACTTGAAAGGAAAACTTTGGACGCAGATCTTGTGGTTCAATGTCCTGTGAAATAATAACTCTTTCTTTTTAAGATCATCGTTTTTATTTTTGCAAGGAACGGAAACATTCTTTCCAATAATTTTATACTTAACTATAGTGATGACGTTGAACCAATTTCATTTACCTAGTTTAACAAAACATTCTTGAGGAGCTAAAAGTTATTTAGTATGCTTTGAAGTTTCAAACAAGTTATTTAATGCAACGGTTTCTGGTAAAACCTATTTCTAAACATTCTTTTCGTCTGAAATATTCGTTAGGCTACTAATATATATTTACAAAGTTGAGGCAAAGAACGAAACACTAAACCATTCACCAAAATAGATTTTTCTCCAATTTTTACCTCTTAAACAAACTTCTCAAAATATCTTGGCACAAGTTAATATAGAAAGAAAAAATTAGCCCTTTTTACAAAGTTTCAAATAAATTTTTATTAATGTCTCTAACCCGTTCGCAGAGATATTATTAATATCCTCACATGACTAGAGTTTCCAAACATGTCGCAATTATGTGTAGAACCCGCTACAAGCGAGCGTTGCACAAAGCAAGTCAAAGCTTGGCTGAATGGAAATACATCAAAGCGCCTCCAATCACGTCATTTTACACTGACTGGAGACTGTCAGTAAACATTGATTAATTTTCGAGGAAAATAAATAATAACTTGTCACAGTGACATTATTTTTGTTCATGACAGGCTGCCAAGACCATCTACTTTGTAAAAGTGTTAATTTACAACAGGAAACCTTACATAATTAGTATAAGCTTGGATGAAATTTAAAATGGATTCAATTTAGAGGCGAAATTTTGGACATACAAGTCCTCTCCACCTCTTTTAACCTCCAAAGTTGAATATATAATTAAATAATATCTGTATTCCCGCCAGAGAGCAGTGACTGATCCCCTATCACTCTAGTTCTTGATTTAGTAAAATATACTGGGAGAACTTCTCCTCTGGGTGTATTGCGTGTTATTGTTGGTTTTTCCACCTTAGGTTCCAAAAATATGAAAACGTTTTTAAAGTTATTGAAGAACTGTTAATCAATTACCACGCGATGTACTTTTTTCGGAAAATATATTTGTCGAATATTTAATCACTACTTTCTTTGAATTCGGCTTGTGTTATTGTTTGTGAGTTCATCAAATTACGCGATAAAAGATCGTACTCGTAGTTTATAAGCGACCAAAATGTCAAAAGTTCGTTTTCCGAAGTAAAAAAAACTATTACTAAGCGTTTTCCTTAACTAAAATATTACAAATTAATCTAAAATTGGAATGTAGATTTGCAGGATACAAAATTACAGACCTAACAGAAAGTCCTAACCAGACCTAAGTGAAGACCTATTCAGAACTAAGTGAAGTACCTAACCAGAGCTAAGTGAAGAGCCCTTGATGAACTTTAAGCTAGATAATTGTTGTTGTTGTTGTTCGGCTTGTTAATTGTTGTTGTTGTTGTTAGTTAATTGTTAATTGTTAATGTTGTTGTTTTTGTTGTTGTTGTTGTTATGGTTAAGGCGCGATTTCACGATTGTTTGGGTTAACATGGGAACATAAATTCCAAAAAACGGTTGATTGAAGTAAATACAGTTTTCTGCAAACCTCTGTGATATTACTGACATTGGTGAACGAGAACCCTCATCAGTAATTCAGATGTCATTAAATTGACAGACCTTTTAAATTTCAAATTTAAATTTTTTTGTTTTTTTTCAAAAAGCATGATGCTGCTAGGAGTTTGTCAGCGATGTTACAATGTCATTAAATGTTCAACTTCGATAATATTCAAAGAAAAAAACATGAACTAAAAAAATTTTTAGTTTAATAGCTGTCGGTCAACGCAAAACTTACGCAGTATGCTGCCAATTCCTGCTCAGTAAGTATACTGCCGATTCCTGCTCAGTAAGTATACTGCCGATTCCTGCTCAGTAAGTATACTGCCGATTCCTGCTCAGTAAGTATACTGCCGATTCCTGCTCAGTAAGTATACTGCCGATTCCTGCTCAGTAAGTATACTGCCGATTCCTGCTCAGTAAGTATACTGCCAATTCCTGCTCAGTAAGTATGCTGCCAATTCCTGCTCAGTAAGTATACTGCCGATTCCTGCTCAGTAAGTATACTGCCGATTCCTGCTCAGTAAGTATACTGCCGATTCCTGCTCAGTAAGTATACTGCCAATTCCTGCTCAGTAAGTATACTGCCGATTCCTGCTCAGTAAGTATACTGCCGATTCCTGCTCAGTAAGTATACTGCCGATTCCTGCTCAGTAAGTATACTGCCAATTCCTGCTCAGTAAGTATACTGCCAGTTCCTGCTCAGTAAGTATACTGCCGATTCCTGCTCAGTAAGTATACTGCCGATTCCTGCTCAGTACGTATACTGCCAATTCCTGCTCAGTAAGTATACTGCCAATTCCTGCTCAGTAAGTATACTGCCGATTCCTGCTCAGTAAGTATACTGCCGATTCCTGCTCAGTAAGTATACTGCCGATTCCTGCTCAGTAAGTATACTGCCAATTCCTGCTCAGTAAGTATACTGCCAATTCCTGCTCAGTAAGTATACTGCCGATTCCTGCTCAGTAAGTATACTGCCAATTCCTGCTCAGTAAGTATACTGCCAATTCCTGCTCAGTAAGTATGCTGCCAATTCCTGCTCAGTAAGTATACTGCCGATTCCTGCTCAGTAAGTATACTGCCAATTCCTGCTCAGTAAGTATACTGCATATTCCTGCTCAGTAAGTATACTGCAATTATTAATACAATTTATTAATGTGTGGTAACTTGGCCCAACGTAATGTTTTTATTATTTTTTCATGTTTTAACTTACCTACTAAATCATATGACAACATGATGATAGATATTGATTGGTTGGCGAAGCAATAGACAACATTACACTTGCCTAGTAAAATATTTTGTTTGAAATTGTGTTATTTAGAGTCAACCCAAGTACACTAACGGGAAACACAAAATACCAAGAATACCCAGGTTGTTATTGTTAATGTACTTATAAAACTTTGCAGCTGTTTTAACAATTTGGTTCATTTTCAGACGGATTTATACCGTAATATTAAACGCTAATTTGTTTATTTCGTTTTGAGATAACATGAAGATTAAAAATATACGTGAAAGAAGGTAGTACAACAGGTAGTACAACAGTAGTTACACATTTTTAATGACGACAGCATTAAATTTTAACGAGATAATCTTTATAGGCTCTGCCTAATATATTACAGTTCATGTTGTTCTTCAACATAATTAAAAATATCTATTTTTTCTCCTTCAAGCAAATTTATTATAAACATCAACAATTTTTTATATGTTCAATAGTTTTGTGTACAGAAAATATTTGGAATTTGGTTAAACCTTGTGGTGAGTGATGTTAAAATTCATATTTCTTAGTGGAACTTCATTGCAACACTCGTTGAAAAATAATTATTTACTTAAAACCAATCATCCAGTAAAATAATAAAAATAGTAAAAATGAACCTAAAAGATTTATTTTTAAGTGTTTAGCGGTGCATTGTAGTGTTTTAAGAATAGCTCAGTGGCACTTTTCCTTAGATAGGACGCCACAAAAGAATCAATCTGGAACAAGAGTAAAGAGAATACGAAAAACCTCCATTATTTGCCTTTGTCTCGTTTGGAAATAAATGTCAAACAAGTCCCCAAAGGCACCATTATAAGATCCATTCTTTCAAATGGGTTTGTATCATTGTTGAAAGTTTCCTCATATTCAGTAGTAAAATATTCAAACCCGTAATATGGTTGAAATAATCATAGTTCTTGACCGAATTATCATATTTTTTTTATTGGTGGGATGTTCTAATAATTTGCAAGTTCATTAACTGGAGTGCAGACCCTTCCATCAAGCTTCTAAAAACATACACAACAATGTTCGGGACAATGTTAGTGTTGGATGTGAGTTTTTAGATTTGTGTCTTGTTTTTTTTTTCAAAGCTTGACCATAGTGTCTCCACTTCAATTAATAAAGGTTGGTGTTTCTTTGTTTTTAGCGAATTTCCCCTATAGGGAAGTAGCTATTACCGTAGGCGGCACGGTGAGACTTAAGCCGGAGACCATGTTATTTTTTCATTTTGAGGTCCCTAGACCCCAAAAACACCGTTCGTTCATTTTCATATATATGTATATATATATATATATACCTGTCCGTAGGCGCGATAACTTTAGTAAAAAAGGCCCGATCGCGATGAAATTTGGAACAAACGTGTAAAGAGACATTCATGACTTCGAGTTCGAAAACCAGCACGATCGGTTTACTATAAGAAGGTTTTTTTGGCAAAATAAAATTTATTTTAAAGATTTAACATATTTTTAATAATTTTATGTAAATTTAATTGTCAAAATTAAATTCAGCTTAAAAAAATAAACAATTTAGCATTTTGAATTATTATTCTACGTCAATCCGTTGCTTGGATATTGGATGTGCTAAACACAGTACGTTGTCCAGTATTATTTTTAATTTTACCCTCCAAAAAGCAAGATTAACCTCATTTAAGGAGATTTTTTAAACACAACTCTGAACATATGATTATATTTAAATTGTCAGATGAATATTCCAGATGTGTTTATTTTGAATAGTTAAAGAGTTCATTGATCAAGATTTGGCAGAACGTATATACTATATTAAAAAAAAAATTATTTTAAAATGTAGTAAAAAAATAATAGGTTTAAATATAATTTACATTTACCAATGTAATCCCTTTGTTTATTATCCTCATCTATTAAGCTCATGAATCATTAAATGTACTTTTTTAGTCCATGAATTTACAACATATTCAGACAATATTTTTATTACACATGTTAAATATGCTCACAGATAATACCCTGCTACTCGAGTAGCGACTTTAAACTAAATTAATGTAGCCTAATTTTGAGTATTAAAACATATCCGTTTAGGCATAGTTGAGTGTCCCCGATGCACTAAGAGCCCCGATTACATTCAGAGACGACTATACTAGGTGACATGATTTTTGATCCTCAAAATTACTTAAAACAGCTGATTCCCAATATAAGGTAAATAGTGAATCAGCAGTTTAAATAATTTAGAGGATCACAATTTTCAAGACGCCTATTATATTTCCATACAACAGCCTATAGGAAAACTTAATTTTTCTACATCTCTCTTTATATTTCATGCAATTTTACCATCAACAGTTTGCATTATTTACCTCTGGCTAAGGCTACTATGATTTTTTTCAAAATAATGATAATTAATAGTAAAAACACAACATTGTACAAGCAGCGAGGCTGTGGAACATTGATTTAAGAAAAGTACCCCTCTCCCCCCTCGCCTTACAAACAGCTGAATTAGCCATAGCCAGATGTAATGCAAAAACTGTACCTCAAAATTATTTTTTACCATTGACTTTAAAAGGAGACTGTTCATTCATACAGATGTTTTAGAACCAGAAACTGAGCACTCATGAAATTAGTTTGGCACTCGTCACTAGAGATTTCGCCAGGAGTGTGATTTTACGCTAAAGAATGTCTCAAAGAATGATTAAAGATTTTTATCCCTGAAATGGACGATTTTTTGCTTTTATCAGGCTAAAATATGTTGCGGGGTTACAAAAGATATTATATTCTTAGCAACTCCGCTGCAGTAGAATTATACCCTGATCTTTATTCCGGTGCATCAAGAGTAACAGGTTCTTCATGCCCAGTTATAAACTGTGTGCGTCACGAGTAACAAGTTAGACGTGGCAAAGCCAACATTTCCCGCGCAATATGTCAGCTGAGGGTGAAGCTCTTGCACTCTAGTTACCATCACAGAAACTGCAACTGCAGTTTCAGGATTCGTTTCTGAAGTGACCCAACGAAGAAAATTTAAAAAACTATTAACCATATTTTATTGTACAGGTTATAAAAATTGAAGAATTCAATGGTAAATTATTCTAGGAGTGCTAATAACATATTTATATAACAAAAGGATTAAAAAAATATGTATATTTCGTGTTATGGAATAATAACGATAAAAAACTAAATTTAATGTTCCATAAATAACCACAGAGCAGCACGAGTAACCAGTTACTCGTGAAGAGTTAAGAATAAGATTGTATTCTTTGAAAAATTATGAACTCGAGGATATAAAACTCATAGCGATTGCATTAGAACTGGCCGAAATATGCAAAACGCACCCGGGGACTGATCGTTGATTTCAGCCGTCGCACTCTGGGCAATGGCTGGCATCGGGCATCAGTAACCAGTTATTCGTGACACAGTGAAGGTGTTAAAACATTAAAACTAGGAGTGCAAAAGAGAGAGGCCTAACAAAATCTACAGCTACCAGAATGTGCTTATTTTTATAACATGTGATTAAATGTTTTGGACTGAAAATTTAACATTACTTGGACTAACTATTTTTTCATCAATATTTTTACTCAATTCTTAATTTACAATGTGATGTAAAAGTGTATTTCTTGTAGCAGCTGTGTTAGATGAAAAACATTTTTTTATATCTTTTATTGTTTAAAAAATTAAAATCGAAGACAATTTCGTATCAATTTGTTAAGAAGTTTTAAGTTCTTAAGCTAGAAATAAATAATCGAATTGAGCAAGGATGCATTTAAATATAACTAGGCCTACTTGTGAGATTTACATTATTGGTAAACCTGTGGAGAATGTTATGACATTCATGTAATGTCTGAAAAGTAAAATTTGCCTTTATAGGCCTAATTAAATATAATCAAGTCATAACTTACTACCTAACAAGTTCAGGACGACGTGGTGGTGCACGTCAGAATTTTCGATCTGAATAAAAGTACGTTGCAATATAGGCCTACAGTAAGTCGAAACGAACTTAAGTCATAATTTTAATAAAATCTTTTAATTCATCTGTTGATTTTGTATTACTAACTAAAATAGCTAATTTTAGAGAAATTCACAAATTTTGATAGGATATCAGTGGTGGCGCACGTTGTCCGTGGGCATACTGAAATCACCAGGGGCCTACATGTGCCACCGGTGGCTATTGGGTTGTGCCGAATGCCGCATGATTCACTGCTTGCGTGGCATGCGGCGAAGTGGCAAACGATTCAAACTGTTAATTATTGTAACCTCAGTACGAGTAAACCACTTACTGGGTCTTCTGACGACCCCTTCCACCATTTTTGTCGTTATTACATCACCTTAATCTTCATCTTAATCACATTTATTTATTTTTTTAAAAGTCTTGACATCAGTGACCAAGGTGTGTCTATACAACCCTAAAATACGAACACACCTAACAATATAACCCAGCAAAGCTCAAAAAGCGCTGTGAAAATGCATTGAATAAAATGGGAACAGTGCGACACCAGTTGTACTTGTCGGAGTTTTGAAAAGTTTGTAGTGTGCCACCGGTGGCGCGCATCGGGATTATGGTTAAAACTGACTGTTGATTTCTGTCAGACTGATCATGTTGAGTAACTATTTTTATTAACTTAAACTTAGGTAATGTAAGATATCTTCAAAAAAACTAAATATAAACCATGACTAATAACATATTTGAGTAAGTTTTTATTACAAAAATATAACAATTTACAAACCTTATTACTTTGGTTATAACTGCTAATGTGTCATAAAAAGATTTAATAGATCTAGAAATCACCCACTTCAATCACCATAACCTCTACATTATGATTCCATCTCATCTATTCATTTGATTAGGCTACATTTTTCTGGGTTAAATAACATATACATTTATCATTTAATTCAATTTTATACCGCTTAAACAGTTTATCTGCATTCACTCACATAAACATAACCTAGACTTTCAAACACAAACAAAAATAATGTAGAAATGATAGAACTGCTGCTCAGCTGACATCAGACTTGATAAAGGAAAGAGACAGACATTAAGGTAAATGAAATGTAAATAATTAATTTGTTCAAAGCCAAGGAAGTTGTACAGTTTTGTGTTCATTTCATCAATGAACGCTGGTATAGCGACAATAATTTGTATACACTGCAAAGTGTAATAGTTTATGGATAGCTTGAAAATAGTACAGTTAAATACCACATTGTGTTTGAAATTGTGTAATATCATATCAACTTCTTTATAAAAATTTTATATCATAACATTTTTATAAAGAAGTTTGCTTGCTGTGCCTTTTTTTTTTGTATATATTAATCATTTAGTGGATGGGAGTTTTCTAGTATGTTACTAAGACAATAAACTGCTTGCATCAAATCTAAGAAATCTTTGTTCATATATGAACTATGACCTTTTTTCTGGTCCAACCCAGATGTGTAAATCGGTCAAATAGTATGGTCAGGGGTCAGGCTCGCTGTCATAAGCTTTAAATTTTGTCTCCATGTTAAATCTCCAGAAGAAAAGTTTATTTTCCATTTTTTACCCATTTAACATAAATATTTTAAAAATACAAATAAATCCTGCACATATAAGGCAGATAACCTTTGTTATGTTACATGCGTTTAAATTGGTCCATTAGTATGGTCAGCAAGCTCTTTGTAATAAGCTTCAAATTTTGTCCCAATGTTAAATCTCCTTAAGAAAATTTTAATTTTCTTTTTTTATTTAATAACATAACATTTTCAAAATACAAATAAAATCTACACATATAGGACAAATTATCTTTATTTTGGTACAACATGCATGTGAATCAGTCCAGTAGTATGGCCAGGCCAGCTGTCATAATCTTTAAATTTCTTCCCCCATGTTAAATCTCCATAAGAAAATTTTATTTTCCACTTATGACGCAGTTAACATAAATACTTCCAAAATATAAATAAAACCTGAACATAAAGGACTGATAACCTTTGTTTTAGTACAACCTTTGTTAAATCGGTCCATTAGTATGGTCAGCAAGCTCGCTGTCATAAGCTTAAAATTTTATCCCCATGTTAAGTCTCCTTAAGAAATTTTTTTACATATTTAATTAACATTAAATTTTCAAAATACATATAAAACCTGCACACTCATAACACCAAGGACCAATAACCTTTATTATACAGGACCGCTTTAAGTTATAAACGATCAATAATCTTTATTTTGGTACAACGTGCAAGTGAATCAGTTCATTAGGATGGCCAGGCTCGTTGTCATAAACTTTAATATTCTTTCCCTATGTTAAATCTCCATAAGAAAAATTTACTTTCCATTTTTTACCCAATTGACATAAATACCTTCAAAATAGAAATAAATCCACACATATAGGACCAATAACCTTCGTTTTGATACAACCTGTGTTTAAATCGGTCCAGTGGTATGCTCAGGATCGCTGTCATAGGCTAAAATTTCTTTCCCAGTGTTAAATCTCCATAATAAAAGTTTATTTTTTATACCCAATTAACATAAATACTTTCAAAATAAAAATGAAGCCTGCACATATAGGACCTTTGTTTTGGTATAACTAAAGTGACCAGATTTTGGAACAGCCCAAAACGGGACACCGACCTTCGTGGGGTGTGGGGGTATAGAATGAAATTTTGAACAATTAGGAGCATTTTTGTGGGTTTTTAGACTCTTTCAGATTGAAAATATGTGCTAGGCACTGGATTATCTTTACCATTAATTTTATGTTCCTAGGAAACTACAAAAGAACCGGAAAAATTTAATTAAGAGTTTTTTACATTAAAACTTATTTCCATATCCCCCATAAAAAGAAGGGGTCCGGGGGCCCTCCCCCAGAAAATTTTGAAAAATTAGGAGCATTTTGGTGTGGTTTTAGACTCTTTCAGATTGATAACATGTACTAGACTCTGGCTCATCTTTACCACTAATGTTAAGTTCCTCGGAAACTACAAAAGAACCGAAAAAAATTATTTAAGAGTTTTTTACATTAAAACATATTTTTAAAAGTATTTTTCTCACCATTAATGCCAAAATGGGACAAATGGGCGTCCCGAGAGAGTTCGTCAGGACAACGGGACACATTGCTAAAAAACGGGACTGTCCTGTTCAAAATGAGACGTCTGGTCACCTTAGGAATTTAAAATTAACCGACATATAGGACCTTACTGGTGGTGTTGTATCTGTTGGCAATCGGTTTACGTATAACCCACATGTAAACCGGTTCGGGTCAGTGTCATTAGTTTCACAAAAGTTTTTTAATATATAAGATTTGTAATATTAAATCAAAATATTTAAAATAAAAAAATAATAATGCAGTACACAAATTTGTCATTAAAATAAATTCCAATAAATATGTGTCCATAGGAAGAATTAAAAAAATATTAACATCATTGGACGAATGGAAATTCGCTGAGTACGCAGGTCTGCTGCGACGGTTGTATAAAACATTTGGAATGTTCCGAAACTAAGAATTATGGTGACCCCGGGCATAGGCCTTACCATGAGATCTATGGTGGTATCTCCTATCCTCTTGAGGAATTTCTCCGATAAAACAAAAATAATACAAAAGTTTTAAAGGATTTTTGGGGTTGTATAAAAAAGCTTTTATCAAAAGTTGACTTTGAATAGATTGACTTTTTGCTTTAATCAAAAGTTTCCTTCGACAAACCAGTAGGTGTAGATGAAAAATAATAGTAATAAACTTTTCCGAGATACTGTACAATTATACTGCGCTAAGATATGTTTACCTGTCGACTGTACTCCGTTTAACAAATATAATGAATTATTACTCAATGAAATAAAAATAACATAGCAGTTATAAGTGTTACACACAATGGGATTTATTTCCCAAGCACATGAACCACACAAAGACCACCCAGTGATTAAACATCAAACCCATACGTATTAACCCGAAGATAAAGCATCCAATTAGGAAGTGACATGAAGCGGACCAATCCAAACATCTCCAGCCTGTGACGTCATTGACAGCGACTGAGGCTCATTTACTGAGACCTCGGAACTTCAACATAGAAGAGATATCGTGACATTGCTTTTTTAAGTTTGTACATAACGTTGTACAGCTTGTATTTTCAATGGTAACATGTTTTTTAACTTTTAAAATGTAACAAAATTTTTAAGTTGTACTTTTTATAGTTTTAAAACAGTAAAAATGAGAAGAACTTTAATTAATAAACTTTTTTTCTCGTTAAAGATTGAAGGTGGAGTATGGTTTTGTAGAGTATAAGTATTTATGTGAGGGCTAGAATGGAATGCAAGATGTCTTCTTGGAAGCTTCTAATCTGAATGTTAACAACAGGTGAAGGGGTATTGAGAGCCTAGCAAATAAAGACCTGACAAGACAAGCCTATAAAGCCATGACCTGTTAGCTAGAGCCTAACATCCTAATTACTCAATATTAAACTTGAAATTAGATTATTAAAATATTATATTTCTACCTAAAGACATAAGTGTTTGGAAGCTATTGTGCTCTATGTTGATGTAATAGCTTTTACTTCTGTTTGAAAAATATTTTTAAATAATTTTTTTTTTTATAATTTTTTAAATAAAAAACTTTAAATATTTTCAGCATTTCAACAAATAGTTTCAGCATTTGCAAGACTGAGTGACTTTCTGAAACTGAAACTCCTAATTATATTCGAATCTTCAATTCGAAGTTTCCAAAAGTTAATCAAATAATTGTTGCGGCCTTCTATCTATAAGTATAAATGCAGTATAAAGTTAATGAAAATACAATAAGGAACGGATTTACTTTAGTGTATAGTGCATAACAAATAAGAAAAGTTAATACAACTTGGAATAATTTTACAAACAAATTTCGATACTCAATAGAATGGTTAGTAGTGTAGTGACTGGTGGTATTGCTGGTAGTTTTAACCAGGTGAAGCAATAATGGTTGTAGCACAAGAGTGGGACTCCGAGATCGCAAATGTCCAGAGTAGTGGCTACAACCCCTTATTGCTATTGTACCATTTTGTTGAATATTTTACATCCTGAGATCCAAGGGTTATTAAATTTGGATTGATTTTTAATGCATAGTAGTTTGATAAAATTAGAAGATGTAACCAGGATGTGTTTGGAAAACGTTAATTGGTATATTTTTTCCTTAAGATCGTAAAACTCTAAAGTTGATAACGCTAATCAGCCATTTAATTGCGAAGGAATTTTAATAAAAATTGAACCTGCAGTTGTTTAAGTTAAAACCAATCAAAAGTAAAATTATTTGAAAAACTGTTTGAAAGGGAATGACGTATCCGATACCGATGATTAATATAAAATGTTAATTTTAAAGTCAACCAGTAAAAATAAATTATTGTTTTTAGATTGAATAATTTATTTTACATTAATTATTTACAGTCCAAAACGTTTTGAAGTAAAAAACTAAACTGAGCAGAAAGTTACGAAATAGTTTTATTTTTAAATTCCACCTAAAGCTTGTTCCTGTAGCGTAACTATTCTCAACGTTGTCATTTATTATTTTTCACAACATTAACCTTAAGAACAACGACCAAAAGTTTGTATTTCAATTGGACCCCAGCGCACATTAATTATTCTTTTACCTTTTGTTTCCTGAATGCTTTCAGGAAACCTGGTAAACAAACTTTTGTAATATTGTTATTACAGACGGTTATCTTTGAAAGATGAGTCCAGTAGGTATTTAAACTTTATTTTGGAGACAGTAATTGATATATTTATTAAACATAATATATCAATTACTTTCTCCAAAATAAACATACTAAGAAAATAAAAAATAAATAAATAAATAAGATAATAAATGTTTTTAGTAAGCATACTAAGAAAATAATCGAACATTTTATATACTGGTAAATAAATTAACTTATTGTACTCTTATTTTTATATACTCACCACTTTACTTGAGTTAACTCTTAAAGTAAACCACTTGATTAAATACATATTTTTAAGGTAATTAAGAAACCATAACAATCATATCAGAAAACTCAACAGAAGAAGGCAGTGAACCTAAACAAATGCTGAGTTAAAGATGAGGGAAAGTAAAAGTGATAACCGTGGAAATAATGTGTACGTTTTTAATCTATACTATCGTAATTTGTATTTTGACATTGAAAACTCAAAAAAACCTCTCAACTATGAAAGAAATACAAAAACGCTTGAAAAAATAGAATACAAAACAACCGTTATTTACCCAGCTCGCCCGACTTGTAACGAATTTCTCACTCTGGAATTCCACTTCTGCTTTCAACTGTCGAAATGGATGTGATACCCATCGCCTGTCGCTTCTGGCAATCTTCTCAATACTTGGCACATCAAAATATTTACACAGCTTAAAAGTTTATATTTACTTTATGTTGTATTTTTATGAAACCAATCATCTGATAACTGGTTACCTATGTAAGGCCCAGATAGACTTGAAGTAAACATTTTTTTTTCAATAATATAGCACTACAACTAATTAACCTACAATGAACAACTAGAATTGGCTAAGCGACTGTTTTGTTGTTCTTAGCAGTCAATTTAGCTTCCAGTTTTAAGCTATTAAGCTATATTGTAATTCATTAAATTACTTAAATGCTGCTGCTGTTTGGCTTTGGAAATATATGTTAACGACCCACCATGTACAAGTTTTACTCTTTGCATAGACATTTCCTCTCTAAATTGGGTGATATTTCTTTACTAATTTCCTTCATACACATCAGCACCTAAAACTTGATTGTAGGTTCATTTCTATAACAATGAACAGGTCAATGTTAAGAAGCTAAGGATTTTAAATTAAAGCAAAGGAATAAGAAGCATATTTGACCTAAATCTATTTACAATTATTAGCATTAACAATGACATTTATTGAATACAAAATTTTTTCAAAGTTTTTCGTAAGCAAATGTTTGTAATCCCAGTAGATAGGAGATACAGGTTGTTTGTCAGGAAGTCTTCGACAAAGGACGACAATACGAGCAAACAACATAAAAACAGAAACCGGGGAATGGGAAATACCGCGTTTATTTACCTTTGTCTGCGCTGAAAACGAATACGGAACTGCCTCTTGAGGTTCCATTATTGTCTCCTATTCTTTTGCAGGCTTAACCATTCAGAGATAGTCCTTGATATGAAATTCTATGCATACATACATTTACGGAAAACAATGTTCGTAATATCAACCCCTTACTAACATACCGGAAGGTTTTGTGGTCATTTATTATTTTACAAATCAAAAAATTCTAATAAGTTAAATGATTAAAAGGCGTATCATTGGTTGTGAGTAGGTTTTATTTTTTCCGTGGGGAAGACTGACTTGCTTAACGATTAGAATACGCTGATAGAAACAAAAGGACGCTGATCAAAAGTACGTGATTAGAATCAGGTATATAATAATTTAAAGTATTAAATTTCAAGTTTTAGAAAAGTATATATTTATTTACTAATTACCAAAGATCTAATTAGGGAATACTTCTCTCTGACTTTTGTCAAGACAAAATTAAGGATAAATACAAACCATATTCCCAAGGATTGCAATAAAATAGATTCTACTTCCTTTGAATGAATGTTTCTTTCATGAAGTGCAACTAGTGTGAAATGATTGCCTGAGCTTTACTTTGATCTTTGCTTTTTATTCTCCATGGCTACACATTTGTCAATTTGTTTTCATAATGAATATCGTTTTGAAGATACTTTCTAGTCTCCAGTGAACCCTAGGCGGACTATGACAATGTTCAAGTCATTAAAAGGTAAAAGGTCATTTATAGGTTAGTGACATAGGGTGGCTATTGAGTAGTTAATACTATATTTAACTGTGGAAAGACCTTCATTTCTTTTCAGCAAAAATAAGCCTAAACGTCTTTAATTTAAAATGACTTAATTTCATAAGCAGTGCGTATTTGTAGCCTAATAATGATTATTGTTTCTAACTGAATTCAACTATTCAAATTAACCAACCCTTAATTAATGTCTTTTTGGTAATACATTCAGGAAAAACTGAGGGAGAGGATTGGTCTTGAGGTCATTTGTCCGCTCAGAAAGCGGGTGTAAATTAGTATGCACTTTTCTTCACTGAATTCAGTTTTCTTGACTTAGTGTTAATAAACTCAGAACTCATTTATCTTCTGACTTCCTGACTATTTAATTTTACATTTTGTTTGGGTCATTACGCAAAATATCCATTTATTAGTAATATTCCAATATTTTTATGTGATGCTCGTATTTTTATTTTCTTTTGTCATTATAATAATATTTGCAATCATCTTGCTTAAAATAATTGAAGTTATATGGTTCATAGTATTTAGTGCAAAAAAAATTTATGAGTTTTCCCCATTTAACAGATTTTTACCCTAGTTGTATATTTTTAAATTATTAAATTTCGATTTTGTGACAAGAAATGGGAAATTAATAAGCATCGGGTGTATTAGATCTTGAATTATTGTGCATCAAAAAAAGAACAGCACTAATACTTACGATTATTATTCATAATCATTAATAATTCATAATATTGATATTTTTGGATTAAAATAATGTGTAGCACTATGTAAGATCATATATAACGTCTAAAACATTAATGAGTCAGTTTACATCATCCCATCTACATATTAAGCTTTCAGATAAATGTTAACTCAATCAGATTTTGATTATTTTTCAAAGGGTGAAATATTGTAAAAAGTTACCGTCGTTGACTTAAAATGCACCAAGTTCAAAAGCGCTGAGTTACTAAGCAATTATTATAATTTCGAAATTTAATTAATCTATTCAACCTAACCTTTCCTTAATTTTCGTCCTTCTGGTAATTAATTCTGAAGGAACTAAGGAGAAGAACTTGACGTCAGATAATTTGTACGCTCAAAATCAGAGGGCGAATTTGAATGCACTTTTCCCCAATGATCTCCTTTTATATGACCCAGTGATTAAAATATTATTAGCGTCAGACTCAATTCTCTTCTAAATGTCCAAACGCTACTTAATTTTACATTTTCTTTGGATCATTACACGCAATATCTGCTTACCATTTGAGAGGTTGTATTTTTCTGTAATTGTAAGATGTTAGATTTCTTATTTCCTTCTATTTTCCCCCGTGTTAAAAATTTTATAAACGAAGAAACCATTTATTTTCTGAATTTCCAGCCACTACGAAATTTTATATTTTCTCTAGGTCATTAGAAAAAAAATCCGTTCACTAGAACTACTCCAATACGATGTATTTTTACTTTTTTCCGTGATTGTCAGAATATAGTAGTTTTCTTTACTGGGGGCGAAAGTGGCTCTTTTTGGTACGAGATCGTAATTTACATACAGGCGAGGCGCAGCCGAGCTTGGAAATGCGATCGAGTACCAAGGACACACTTTTGCTCCGTGTGATGAACAACTATTTTCATCGTGATATAATAGATAACCATTTAATCGTTAAAATTAGACTGTATAATTTTGAGGTTATCCAAAATAGTCATTGTCATTTACACATCTGTTAGTTGTTTACAAACACAAGTTAAAAAATCGTTCAACCTTTCAAACGTAACATAAACAAATTTTTACATTAGAGTACGGCAAATTTACCATATTTTTTTTCAGTTCTCCTATTCGAAGTGATCCAAAACGATCATTTTGCGTACGATTAAGAGAACTAAAAAAGGCTCTTTTCCGGACAGCATGATGAAAAGCATATTTGGAATTATCAGGTTTGAAAGAAAAGTTACAGTAGCAATTTACAGTATTAAGTGTAAAAAAATTTTAGTTAATAGCTTTAAATTAGATTATTTAAAATATTGTGTAACACCGAATGGGGAATTGAAATATTTAAAATCCAAGACATACTTTTAGATCTAAAGTTGATACATCAGGAGTTTTATAACTTGAATTATTGTGTATTTAAAAAAAGAAAGAACAACACTGATCTTTACAATTATTAATAATTCATTGTTTTTGCGTTTTTAAAAAGTAGGTAAAATCAATCATAAATAAATGTAACATCTAAAATTAAAGCGACTGAATCAGCGTACATAAGCTCGTATTCAACACTATATCTCGATCTGAATTTTGATTTTTTTTTTCGATTTGTAAACATTTATAAGGAAAGATTATTTTGGGGAAATGTGCAATACAATTTATAAGTCGGTCGGGATACAGCAATAATGGAGGGATGTGTAAATGCTTGTTAAGGTTATTTGCAAATCAGTTTTGAGGTAAAAGCAGAAGCGAGCTCTTTCAACGGCGACTTATGGCTGGAATTCGTTACAAGTTGGACAAATGTGAAGAGCGGTTGTTTTATATTCCCCCGGATTCATTCGTTTCTTTTATACAAAGTTGATATTAAAATTCCCTAGAAGTAGGTCAAACGATTTTTAATTATGTTGATTTTATTAAGAATAAAATCTAGATATGAAAAAAATACTATTTAATGTGATTATGAGAAGTTCTTTTCAGTAAAAGCCCTTCTCCCTTTCTTCAATAAATGTTTAATAGTGTTTGAATCGATTCCGTTTCAGAGACCGGCTAAGGAATTTTAAATATCAACAGAAGTCTACTTGGTATGCGTTCCATGAACGTCAAGTTTCATAACTAAAGTCTAACCGGATCGAATTTCCGTTTGAAACCGTCTCTAATCTAAATTCGTGTTGCGATAACGTCAAGATCTCCTCCTGCTTGAAATAATAGAAACTTAAAATTACGTCTTGAATTTAAGTAGCTTACTCTCTTCTATTGTCCCAATGAAAGTAAATAATATTACAATATTAAAAAGGCAAAGTATTAATGTGATTACTGAGAAATATTATTTTGAATAAAAAGTGTTTTCAATTTTTTTTACAATCTAAAAATGTTTATAGAAATTTGGTCCCAATTATAAGCACATAGGCTAATCGATGAACAGTTGTCTTGCAAAATTTCTGTTAATGTTTTACTGTTCAGATAGAAATATATTGTGAATAATATAATATTTCTATAAGGTAACATTAAATACTATAATACTTTTACCATTTTAAATTTACTATAATACTTTTCGTATTAAATGTAAAGTAGATAATTGTTAATGAATATTTATTAGGTTTTTAAAAAAAATAGCATGACATATTGGCATAGAACACGTTTAATTATGCAGAATAATATGAAATAAGATGGCTTATCTAAATTTATTACTGTCCAGATAAAATTATTATTATTCATACTTTGTCGTGATATGATATTATTCATACATTTTGTCGTGAAAACCAACTCTTTGATAATCCTTTATGCAGATTTTATTCAGTGATACAAAGAAAAGATGACTCTTTCCAGATCATTTAAGCTCTCTGAAAAACAGAGGTTGAATATAAATGAATTTTCTCGTGTTTTACTCCGTCTTCTGTTTTTCGAATATCATTCAAACGAAGTCCGAACTAATAAGGAATTAAAAAGAATTAACTGTGCTCTGAATTTATCATGACAGTTTTAAACAATTAGAATCATAATTAGAATTACCACCTATAGCAATGCTTATCAATTAATTATTCGATTTGTTTGGATACAATTTGAAGCCGTGCATTGCTAGTAACAATCAGGTTTGTATAGTAATCAATTAACTATTTAATTTAAAATAGTTCGTTGGTTTTTAACAAATAGTGTTAAATAATAAATGCACGTTTCTTGTAAACGTGAACAATTGAAACTTAAAAATAATATCTTTAAACATTGAAACGAACAATGAGAAAATCGCTTAGAAGAACAAAGAACGAATAAATTGAATAATTGAACAAAATGGAAACCTTAGTAAATCAAGCTACAAAATATCACTGTTTTCTCCGAACAAGGTGCGGTCCCCAGATGTTGACATTTTTGTTTCAAGTTAAAAAATATCTTCCTCAGTTCAGTAAATTTTTAAATGCGACCTTTAAAAATAAATATCCGTGTAATAATTATTTATGAATTTAAAACCATGCAGGTGGTCAAATTAAACATCAAACGCCCGAGTAAATATTTGTACTAATAATCAATCGAATTTAACTTCTCAACAAAAAATAGTAATCAAAAATATTGATTATAAAGAAAGGCAAAATATGAGGACAAGGTGAGTTTCCACTTGAAAGGAAAAGTTTTGGACGTAGTTCTTGTGGTTTAATGTCCTGTGAAATAATAACTCTCCCTTTTTACTGTCATAGTTTTTACTTTTGCAAGAAACGGCATTTTGTATCCAACTAGGGGTTGACGTTGAACCAATATCATCAAAAGAAACTAATATTCTATCGATATACTCAAATGTTTGATGTGTGATGTTAAACTAATTTATTTGACGATTTCTGTCAAAAATATTTTCGATATTTTCCTTTATGTTTTAGACATTCATTTAGGCTAATAATAAATGTTAACAACACTGTAATCAGCTCACTCAAGCTGCCTTCCCGTGGAAAGATACAAAATGAACATTTTTGCAATTTTTCCCTCTGTAGCGCTTCCAGCTACAGAGGTAAAATTCTTTAAATTACTTGACACAAGTTAATATATAAAAATAAAATTATAAACACCTTCTTAAAAGTATATTCACATAATTTTTGAATAATGTCTCTAACCCGTTCGCGGAGAAATTATTAATATCCACACATGACTAGAGTTGCCTAACATGTCGCAATTATGTGTAGAACCCGCTACAAGCGAGCGTTGCACAAAGGAAGTCAAAGCTTGGCTGAATGGAAATACATCAAAGCGCCTCCAATCACGTCATTTTACACCGACTGGAGACTGTCAATAAACCTAATTAATTCTCGAGGCAAATAATAACTCTTCACGGTGACGTTATTTTTGTTGATGACAAGCTGCCAAGACCATCTAGTTTTTAAAGGGTTGATATTTTATTTGCCAACAGGAAAACATATATTTAAAAAACACTTTGAAGCTAAAATTAAATTTATAATGTATTCGTTTTACAACCGAAGTTTACAACCTGCCATGCCCTCTCTAACACTAAAATTATAAATCTGTATACATCAATTAAAAATAAATAAATTATTATGTCAAAAGGTGATTTTATATTCCTATCACACGCTCTTCGTGGACTTTCTCCGTCAGTGAAAAGCCTTCCTCAGTTTAAGTTTCGTTCCTAGTCTACATCCTTATTCAGTAACCGATGAGATTATGATGGGAGGTCTCCTTCTGGATGTATAGTAATCGTGTAACATATTTAAAACCCAATTAACCCACAACATTATGAGAAAACCGTGAGTTCAACACCCATCAAGCCCATGGGTCTCACGGTCTCAGTGATAAACTGGAATATATATTATATATCTTATAAATTTCCCTAAGGTCACAAATACAGAGAAAATGTCGGAGTTTAAATAATTGATCATGGAAAAATAAATTTCAACGGACCTCTGATTTTTATATACAAAAGTTAATTATTTTTTACATTACGTAAAGACAATGACTTAGTTTTACACCACTAAAATTAAGAAAATTAAAATAATCTACTATGGTTTTACAAGTTATTACGAGGATAATTCAATTAGAAACTACCGTCGAAAATATTTTTATTATTGTTTCTATGTGATCAGCTTACTCAAGCTGCCTTCTCGTGGAAATATACATAAACGGTATCAGGAAACTGACACATACTTTCTCCCTTCAAGTCTCTTAAAACCAGAAAACATATATAGTGAAATAAAACAAATTAACAATTAATTATCACACAAATATATACCAAATTTTATCACAATTGGTTAGTAACTAACGGAGATATCGGTTTTTGAATATTTGCCATAAGAATAACATAAGAATAATATTTGTCATAAGAAGTCAAGAGGTGAATATGAAGAGAATATTACAGCTTATAAAAAAGTCTTCAGAGAAAAATTAATAGAAATAAGTCTAAAAACATTAAAACATCCGTTAAAAATTAGTTACATTAGTTTAGATTACCATATAAGACAAAAGGTATCGCCAGTAAGGGATATTTTAAGGTGAATGTGAGTGAAAGATGATCGAGAAAGAATGACGGAAAGCTTTAGGTCGTTTGACATTACTGCAAATTGGTTTCGCAAAATATTAACGAAACCATGTTAAGTATACCTATATAATAATGTCGCCAAGAAAAGCGAAATCACGGCCACACTAGCAGAAATGTTTCAGACGTTTTTGAGTTCCGCATGAAATGTTTCGCGAAACCAAGTTGCACTAATGTATTACGACCTTTTATTACCGCCAATGACCAGCTGATTGATTCATTTCTCAGGATTATGAGTTCATTCCCCAATAGTCAATTTTGATTGGCTTTTACTTAAACATTTGTTGAAGGTAGGTAGGAAAGCCTCAAGTGAAGGGAACTTCCCATAATCACATTTATATAACAGTTTTTTTTTTAGATCCAGATAAAACTTTCTTTATCAACAATAGGTTTTGCCAAAAATGTATCCACATTGAAGCTATTCTTAAAAGTATAATATCGGTACTGTAGAAAAGAAACGTATGAATTCGAAAGAATACAAACAACCGCTCTCACGTTTGTCCAAACTGTATCGTATTCCAGCCAACAGTCGCCGTTGAAAAGCTCGCTTCTGCTTTTACCTCAAATCTGATTTGCAAACAACCTTAACAAGCATTTACACATCCCACCATTATCGCTGTATTCCAACCGACTTTTAAATTATATCATATATTTCTTTAAAATGTTTTTCTTTTTACAATATTTTACCCTTCGAGAAACAATCAAAATCTGATTAATAAACTTTTCTGAATAAAAATGCGGTCCTTTGGAACAAACTGTCAGAAATTTCCATGTTTTTATTTGGGAAAATTAAAATTTCTCCGTTATTAGTAGTTTGATCATCATAATCTTAATATCAGCGTTAATTGGATTAAATTTCACAACCTTTTTCTTTCTTGTATAATTTTTATAAAATGTACGGTTTTTAAGATATTCAGCTTTGAAAACAAAAACAGTCGCCATTTTGAAATTGTACAAAGTAGAAATATGATACTTCTTACAAAAATAGGTCTTAATAGTGGTCATCCATGTACCAGGTTTGAAGTTTATACGTTAAGAGGTTCATGAGATATTTGATTAAATATGTAAAAATTACAAACAGACACACAGACGGAAAACGAAGCACTTTTGGACCTATGTTTATACGAACTTTTTTTCTTATTTTTACCTTTTCTATTATATACTAAAATATTTTACCATAATTTCCGGACACCCTGTATAGATGGGATGGTGTAAACTGATTCGTTAATGTTTTAGATGTTATGTATGGTGTTTTTATAAAATGCTATTTATTACACATCCTTTTTATTCAAAACACCAAAAATTATAAATTTTTAATGATTATGAATAATAAACGTAAGTGTTGTTCTATTTTTTATGCACAATAATTCAAGATCTAATACACCCGATGTTTATTAATTTTCCATTTGGTGTCACAAAATCCAAATTTAATAATTTAAAAATATACAGCAAGTTTATATATGGTAAAAATCAGTTTAATTGGGAAAGCTCATAGGATGATTTTAAGAGCTAAGTACTACGAATCATGTAACTTTAATTATTTAAAGCATGATGATTGCAAATATGATTAAAAATACGGAAGAAAGTAAAAAACGAGACTCAAATAAAAATATTGTAACAACAATAAAAAAAACGGATATTTTGTGTAAAGACCCTAAGAAAATGTATAATTAAGTAGAGAGTGAAAGTCAGAAGATAAATGAGTTGGGCGTTAATAAGATTGTAAGCACTGGGTCAAGGAAAAGGAAATCAGTGAAGAAAAGTGCATTCTAATTCACCCGCTTTCTGAGCGAGCAAAGTATCTCAAGACAATTCCTCCCCCTCAGTTTTTCCTGAATTCATTACCAAAAAGACGTTGATTAAGGAGGGGTTAATTTGAAAGGTCGAATTCAGTTTAGAAATAATAATGGTTCTTACGTTGCAAATAGTCAAAACTTATGAACTTGAGACATTAAAAAAATTATAAACAACGGTTATGCTTACGTTTGTTAAAAATAAATATAGTATCTTACGTTACTAGGCCGGGAAGTACTGTTTTACCGGACGAGCATGATAGTTCCCGCGCGAGCGAAAGCGAGTGCGGAATTTTCTTGCGAGTACGGCAAAACTTCCCGGCTGTGTTACGTACGATATTTTTCATCATACTACTCAGAAAAAACATACCTACAATCATAACGTAGTCCTTGCATAAACTAAACGTTTCTCAATCCTTCGAACATAACCTATAAAAACAGAACAAACATTTGCTACGGATTCAGTGCTGCCACTACATTCCTCTAAAAAGAAACCAATAAACCACCAATAAACAAGCATTAAACGTCGGATTGCTGCAAATCAGCTGATTGTTTACTTCCGTTCTTTCCGGCCTAGGTCGGATTAGAGTTTATGCGGCGGTAGCAAATGTTTGTTCTGTTTTTATAGGTTATGTTCGAAGGATTGAGAAACGTTTAGTTTATGCAAGGACTACGTTATGATTGTAGGTATGTTTTTTCTGAGTAGTATGATGAAAAATATCGTAGTGAGGTAGTGATAGACTACCTCACTAACATTTTACCTTCTTGGTCGCGTTACAATGGTCAAGTAGGAGGGCGAACTAGACTCGACCGTCAACTCGACCAGTGTAAACACACACCCACACACAAATGGGCGAGTCAAGTGGACAATGCTAAACTATATGAGTCAGCTGATCCTATAGCAACTCGGCCGAGTTACTCGACCAATCTTGACATGATTGTATAATCTTTGGCCAAAATAAAGAATAACAAAAAAATGTGCCGTGGCCCTTAACAACTTGAGACTTGTAATCATTTTCCTAGACTTCATTGGAGACTAAAAATAATCTTCAAAAAGTTTTCCATTGTAAAAACACAAGGACACATGTGTAGCCAGGGATAGTAAAAAGCAAAGATCAAAGTAAAGCTCAGGCGATCATTTCACACTAGTTGCACTTCATGAAAGAAACATTCATTCAAAGGAAGTAGAATCTATTTTATTGCAATCCTTGGGAATATGCTTGTATTTATCCTTAATTTTGATTTGACAAAAGTCAAAGAGAAGTATTCCATAATTAGATGTTTGGTAATTAGTATAAAAGTACATCCCTTTCTTAAAATTTAAATCTCAACATATTTAAATATAACACATCTGAGCTTGTTGTACGTTAAAACACTTCTCAAATATAGTTTTTTTAAGGTTTAAAGTGGAAAAGAACTTTTCATTTTAAAAAGTGTTAGTGTATTTTATTCAACTGAATAAAATTAATAGTCCTAAATTTGCATTTACTTATTTCCATCAACGTATTCTAAATTTAAGCAAGAGAAGGTAAGTCCTAGCCAAAAGAAAATAACAGGATTATTCATTCACATCCAATATTTGTGACGCCAAATAAAAGATAGTAAAGATTTTACTCATTACAATTTACAAAAAGTTACAATTATGAATGAACACAAGCCTTCTAGTATCTTAGTAAGGGGTTATAATACAGACTTTGTTTCCATAAATGTATGTATGCAAAGAATTTCACATAAAGGACTGTCTCTGAATGGTTAAGCCTGCAAAAGAATAAGAGACCATAATGGCACCTCAAGAGACCTTTCCGTATTCGTTTTCAGCGCAGACAAAGGTAAATAAACGCGGTATTTCCCATTCCCCGGTTTCTGTTTTTAAGTTGTTTGCTCGTATTGTCGTCCTTTGTCGAAGGCTTCCTGACAAACAGCTTGTATCTCCTATCTACTGGGATTACAAACGTTTGCTTACGAAAAACTTTGATACTATTTTAGATTAAATAAATACAATTGTTTATATTGGTAATATTACACAACTATATGTAAAAAAACTTTGTTAATCCTTAGTTTAATCTAAAATTCTTAGCTTCTCAACATTAACCTGATTATAGATTAAACCCCTAATCAAGTTTTAGGTTGGCTGATAAACAAATAAATATCAATATACTCTGTTCAATTTACTTTCAAAATTTGCTTTTGTGAGGAAGTTTCCTCGAGCACTAGACCTTAACAAGGGTTGGTAAGGGTCCTAAGTGAAATCGTCCGGATATCCAGTCACTTACATTTATTCCCACAGTTCAAATAATATATACACAATATACAAGATCCAATCACTGGTTTGTAGTCTTGGCGTGGACTCCGGGAACCAGCTCACCGCGTCCGTAGATGGATCAGTCTCGTCGCCTATGTGATGCCCCGGGGGGTTATTGCCACGCCATTGTCCAGCCTCGCTGAACCCCTAACTATCCTCGGCTTTCACTCCTGTATGGAGGCTCGGCAGCGACCTGCTCTGAGGAAGCCCGGAGGATCTTCGTCTGCTCACTAGGATACCCGCTGGCCCGCGGTGCCAAGGGAGTACGGCCTGGCTGCGCACGCTCAGACGTTTAGCTGCGACGGTGTAGACGGGCAGCGGCCTGCCCTGCCTACCATTAACTGGCTGTAACATACATATACCAATTAATAAATAACAAAACTATAGTGGAGGGGGAAAACCATCCCCACTCCACCAACTGGTGGACTACAAACCAATGGCTGGGGGCTCAACACGCCCGTCCAGCGTACCGGGGGCTCAACACGCCCGTCCGGTCTTCCGCGGGCTCACC
The DNA here is from genome assembly GCA_035578135.1 of Flexamia atlantica. Classification (NCBI taxonomy): domain Eukaryota; kingdom Metazoa; phylum Arthropoda; class Insecta; order Hemiptera; family Cicadellidae; genus Flexamia; species Flexamia atlantica. Next base: position 41,359,353 of record JAQJVK010000011.1, on the reverse strand, counting down.
ACGCCCATGCGGGTGCTGGGGGCTCAACACGCCCGTCCAGCGTACCGGGGGCTCAACACGCCCTTCCGGCCTTCCGCGGGTTCAGCGCGCCCATGCGGGGTGTCGGGGGCTCAACACGCCCATCCGACGTACCGGGGGCTCAACACGCCCGTCCGGTCTTCCGCGGGCTCACCACGCCCATGCGGGTGCTGGGGGCTCAGCACGCCCGTCCAGCGTACCGGGGGCTCAACACGCCCTTCCGGCCTTCCGCGGGATCAGCACGCCCATGCGGGGTGTCGGGGGCTCAACACGCCCATCCGACCTACCGGGGGCTCAACACGCCCGTCCGGTCTTCCGCGGGCTCACCACGCCCATGCGGGTGCTGGGGGCTCAGCACGCCCGTCCAGCGTACCGGGGGCTCAACACGCCCTTCCGGTCTTCCGCGGGCTCACCACGCCCATGCGGGTGCTGGGGGCTCAACACGCCCGTCCAGCGTACCGGGGGCTCACCACGCCCGTCCGGTCTTCCGCGGGCTCAGCACGCCCATGCGGGGTGTCGGGGGCTCACCACGCCCGTCCGACGGTGCTGGGGGCTCAGCACGCCCATCCAGCTCACCGGGGGCTCAACACGCCCATCCGGTGGGTCGGGCCGCTAGGGCCCAACTCCTTCCTGGTCCCCAAAGTCCGCCTTATATGCCCGCTGACCCCACCATTGGGCACCATGATGCTCCATCCTCCCCTCCAGTGAGTACCATGAGGTACTTGGGTACCTGGTGCTCGGGTACCGTTGGGTGTTCGGGTACCACAGGGTGTTACGGTACCATAGGGTGCTTGGGCACCGTGAGGTGCTTGGGTACTGTGAGGTGTTGGGATACCCTGGGGGCTCGGGTACCATGGGGTGCTAGGGTGCAGTTGGGCGCTTAGGTACCGTAAGGTGTTGGGTACCGTTTGGCGCTCGGGTACCGTGAGGTGCTCGGGCACCCTGGGGTGCGAAAACACTTCATTACACTTTCAACAAAGGTCTTTTTACTCAGTCGTACAAACTTTAAAATGTAATTCATTAAAAATTGAGAAAAAATATGTTCATTATCAACTAGAAGGAAAACTTGAATTTCATGCTCGAGCTCACAAAGGTTTTTTTACGTTTCCCAAAATTATTTTTCCTTAATCAATATTTTACAGCTCGGACAAATCAAAAGTCAGATCGAGATTTTGTGTACTTGAATACGGGCTTATGTAAACTGATTCAGTCGTTTGTAATTTAGATGTTATATGTGTTGATTTCACACAAATTTAAAAACGAACCATGAATTATTAATAATTGTAAGAATTAGTGTTGTTCTTTCTTTTTTAAATGCAAACTATTCTAGATATAATACACCTGATGTATCAACTTTAGATCTATCTTTGAAGTTAAAACCTGTATTTAACTTTCAGATTAAAGACAGTTTCTTAAGTACTGTGAACACGTATTGGTAAAATCCGAAAATATCACAGAGAGCTCAAAGCCACTAGTAATAACTTTAAAGTAATGTAATGACCCCTTGATTTGGGTTAAACTGTAAAAAATAAATATTGACATCAAATCTGTCTAGGCCTTAGAACCAGTTAGTTAGTAGGTTTAATAAAAATACAACATAAACAAAAATATACACTTTTGAGTTATACAATAACAACTATACGATAACAATATATTTATTTTGATGTGACGAGAATTGAGGGGATAGCTAAAACGACAGGAGATGGGGATCAGTTTCATCTCAACCGTTGAAAGCAGAAGTGGAATTCCTGAGTGTTTGCTGAAATTTGTTACAAGTCGGACGAGCTTGGGTAAATAACGGTTGTTTTGTATTCTCTTTGGTCTATTTTTTAAGCCCTGTTGTATTTCTTTACATTTGAGGGTTTTTTGTGTGTTTTCAATGTCAATAAATCATTAATAATATCAAATAAAATACCTTGCGCCTACACATTTTGTCCTCTTTAATCACTTCTACGTTTTCTCATTGTTAACATTAGCAGCAAAGTAAGATTAATATCAATCCTTAAACAATTAAACAATCTTCTTCTGTTGAATCTCTTTATGTGATTGTTGTGGTTGCTTCTTAAATTGTTTTAACGAATTTGTCCAACCGAGGGTTTTACTTTCAGAGTTAACGAATATAAATTGGTCAGTACATAAAAATAAATAGTACAATAAGTTAATTTAATCATCGGTATTCAAAACATTCGGCGATTATTTTTCCAAAAAATCAAGCTGTTACATCTACAAAATAAAGTTTGAATACAGACTCATCTTTCAAAGATAACCTTCTGTGATGACAATATTACAAAAGTTTTCCCTCCAGGTTTCTTCTTTCAGGAAACAAAAGGTAAAAGAATAATCTATGTGTTCTGTGTCCACTTGAAATACAGAGTTTTGGTCGTTACTCTTAAGGTTAATGTTGTGGAAAATAATAGATGACAACGTTAAGAATAGTTACGCTATAGTAACAAGTAATAGGTGGAATTTTAAGATAAAACTATTTTCCTAAACTGCTGTTAAGTTTAGTTATTTACTGTAAAGGTTTTGGAATGTACTCACGTGAAAAAAATTCCTCAACTTAAAAACAACAAATGGACAGTTCAATCTGAGTAAAAATAATTTCACTTTAAACTGTTTCGCAAATAGTGGTTTTGAATAGTTTTTGCTTCGTTTCTAAACTACTTTAACGTTGACAATTAAAGGTTAAATTAATTTTAGGTTTATTACCTGCATAAATAAATGGCTAGTTAGGGCTGCCAACTTTACTGTTTTCACGATCTTAAGGAAAGCACATATATAATGTAATGTTATCCGTACACTTCCTACCACATTTATTTTATTTTATCAAACACGTTGGACACAAAAAGCGATCCAGAACTAACTATCCTTCGATCTTAGAATAAAAAAGTATTCAACAAAATGAGACAACAGCAATAAGAGATTGTAGTCACTACTCTGGACATTGGCAATCTCGGAGTCCAACACTTGTGCTACAACCATTATTGCTTTACTTGGTGCAAACTGCCTCTAGTCTGTACTCAACTGTACTCAACTAGCACCACCGCTTACTCCAATGCTAACCATTCTGTTTGGCCCTAAGTTTTGATTTTTTTATTACAAAATAGCTTTTTTACTTTTTGTCTTATTTTTATGAGACTTTCAGAATAAAAAATGTTTGTATTTTCTCTTTAATGCTTACTGTAATAATTAATTCATTGCCAAGATCTAGAGTTGTCGTTTCAGACATGATATGGATAGTATTATGGGATTAAAGTTTAGAAAGCCACTCAGCCTTGCAAATACTGAAACTTACAGATTTTAGAATATGAATATAAAAGTTTATGAACAGTATTAACAAGTATTGCATAGAAAGGAAACTAAAGTTTTGAAACTAATAATGTCTTAAATAAAAATTTTATCTATTTGGATTATCAAGTTTTTTTTTACTATTGAGTAGACCTGTTAGATAGAACAGGCCCTGAATAAATAGATCGTGGTTTTACAGACCTAGAGGTTTTTTGGTTTTAGCTTTATAGGCTTGTCAAGTCAGGTTTTGCTCTTTATACTCCGCTCTCAATAATTCCCAAACCGATTGTTTATATTCAGATTAGAAGGTTTCCCAGCCAGACAGCTTGCACTGCGCTTCAGCCCACTCACGTAAATGCTTACAATTCATCATAAAAACCTTTTTCCACATCCAACTTCTTATATGAAAAAACATTTTTAAATTAAAAATGTATTCCCATTTCCACTGTTTTAAACTATAAAACGTACAACATAACGATCGTGTTACATACTGAAACTTTACCAAAAAACAAGCTGTAGATGGCTATTTACAAAGTTCATACAGCAATGTCACGATAATCTGTTTTATGTGTCTAAGTACCGGGGTCACAGTAAATGAGCCTCTGATGAGTCTGATAGCCTCTGTCGCTGTCAATGACGTCACAGGCTGGAGATGTTTGGATTGGTCCGCTTCATGTCACTTCCTAGTTGGATGCTTTATCTTCAGGTTAATACGTATGCGTTTGATGTTTAATCACTGGGAGGTCTTTTTTGGTTCATGTTTTGTTGTAGGAAATAAGAATGATTGTGTTTAGACGGATAAACATATCTTAGTGCGGTATAAATGTACAGTATCTCGGAAAAGTTTATTAGCATTTTTTTCATCTACACCTTCTTGTTTGTCGAAAGAAACTTTTGATAAAAGCAAAAAGTCAAAACAAGTGAACCTTTTTTTATAAAACCTCAAAATCATAGTTATGATAAATTATCATTTTTGAACTTTTTTTGTTTTATTAGACAAATCCCGCAAGAGGATATGAGACCACCATAGGTCTCGGTAAGACCTAAGCCCGCGGTCACCATAATTCTTAGTTTCGGGGTGACATTCTAAATGTTTTATAACAAAGTACACCCACCTTTTTTAATTGAAGTTTAAATACTATGGTTAGCTTTTAAAAAACACACAACACGCAAATTTTAAAACCCACGTCAAACAGTAGCATTATCGCCAACAGTGTTTTGTATCTTTTTTAGAAGCTTGATGGAAGGGTGTGCACTTCAGTTAATAAACTTGCTAATTATTATGTCATACCCACCAATAAAAAAAATCATGACGTTCTGATCAAGAGCTATCATTAATTAAAACCATGAGTCGGGTATGAATATTTTACTGCTGAATATGAGAAAACTCTCGACAATGATACAATCCCATTTGAAAGAATAGATCTTATAATGGTGCCTTTGGGGACTTGTTTGACATTTTTAAACGAGACACAGTCAAATAAAGGAGGTTTTCGTATTCTCTTTCCTCTTGGTCCCAATTGTTTCTTTTGTAGCTTCTTATCTAAGGCCAAATTCCACTAAGCAACTCCTAAAATACTACAAAGTACCCATTCGATATTCTTCAAAGTTGATTTTAACTATTTACAGGGTGATTGGTTTTTAAATAAATATTAATTTTTTATCAAGTCTAAAAACTAAGTTCCTCTAAGAGATATGAATTAATTGTGACAAACTCACTATTCACCAAACGATTTCACTCAACTTCTTATATGTTTTACAAACAAAAGTTTGTAAAGTGACGATCTTTATAAGAAATTTAAAATGGTTAATTAAAAAGATAATCGGGATAACGGTAGTGAATAACTTGAACCGTAAGTACAACTTCTTAACAGTGTCAGGATTACGACGTGTTTGTTCGATATATCAATAAATAACTCAAGCAATCGAGTTAGATATGCAAAAAATACAACAGGAATACAAATCAGCTCAGCAGAGAAAGGAATACGACGTGTTTGTTGGATATATCAATGAATAACGCAAACAATCGAGTGAGATTCGCAAACAATGCAACTGGAATACCGATCAGCTTCGCAGCTTAAGGAATACGTTTTATTTGTTCGATATATTGGTTAGTAATACAAACAATCGAATCTCAAACGCAAACAATGCAACTATCAGCAAAGCAGCGTCTGAAATACGACATATTTTCTTTCGATACATCAATGAATAGCGCAAACAATCGAGTCAGATGTGCAAACAATGCAACTGGAATACAGATTAGCTCAGCAGTGTCGGGACAACCCGGGCATTCAAACATGTTCAGGCGATCTCGACATAACAAAATATCAATGTTTTTAGATTTACTTCTTCAAAAACACACAAAGTGACAGAACTAGAGGTGTCTAGAGGCAAACTAAAAGTGTAAGAGGAGAGGTCTTAGAGGTTTCTTTATCGTATTGCAAGTAAAATATAATATTCTTAAGAATTTTCATAAAAAGGAGTAAGCCCTTATTTCTTATTTACACAATGCAAATGTATTACATCATTATGCATAATGCAAATGTGACACAACGAAATTTACTGAATGAACACATGAGATTGTTTTATAAATAAAACAAAGTAAACTTTAAAAAATCACAAATATTTTCTTCTATGAGTTTTAGTGCAGTCCTTGTAAAGAAAATACTACAAAGTTCAGGTATTCATTCGTATATATGATTGACACCATTAATCTAATATTTTTGGTTTATGTTTCTTCTTTGTAAATTACTGACTTTAAAAATTGAATTTCCGTGTAACATTTTAGACAAAATCCTGGTGATATTTTCTAATCTGAAATAGAATACTGTCAATAAAATCTCTTAAAATCTTTCTAATGGGTAAGTTTACTTGTTGGTAAAACTATGTATACGTATTAGTATATCACTGTTTGTTTAAAAAAATAAACATACAAACAGATTTTATTCTAGCTTGTCAATTTAATAACGACTGCATTATTTTTTTAATCCCCGATTACAGTTACATCATGGCTTTGATTAACAATTGCATTTATATCTTATATACTACACAGAAACATCTGTGAAGTATATATAGTGTATGAGTTTTCTGTGCGTTACTCTTGGCTGGAGGGTTACTATTCGCCGATCCACAGTAAGTTAAACCGTCCACCGTGGCAACACTGGTTGCAGTAACAAATGTTTGTTTGTTTATTATAGGCTAGGTTTGAAGAATTGAGAAACTTAATAGTTTTTGCAAGGAATACGTTATGATTAAGAAATGTGTTTTTTTCTGGTAGTATGATGTAAAGTATCGTTCGTCACACTCCCGGTAAGTTTTAGTGTACTCGCGTGAATATCTCGCACCCGCCTGGCGGCTCGCGTGGGAACTATCATGCTCGCACGGCAAAACGGTACTTACCGGCTAGTAACGTAATATAGGCCTACTATTAGTACTATCAGCCGTTTACTTGAAATTCCTATTCTGACGTTATATCTAATGGACGAATATGAAGCTTAAAGTGATTCTAGAGCTCTTCACTTGGGCCTGACCTTCATAGTTTTTATTTACTTCAGAACGTCGTGCTCGTTTCAAGGATTGATTAATTTTCCAGAGAGGGAAAATAGTAATAAATTGTTGACGTGTTAGCTAATTACATTACATTACATTGTTTAAAATGGCGACCTACTCAGGTAAATATTTTAAGCCAAATATGAGTTACAGATGAGTGAAGGATGATTGTGGCGCGATCTTGTAGTCTTGTTGCTTACTATAAATAAGACCGACATGTTCCTTTGACAGTTCTGTTAATTAATAGTTTATCAGCCAATGACAACTAAGGGACCTACATTTTAACGTCGGGTCCGAACCACAATTTTGCCTGGTTTGCAATTTACGAATTGGTCTAATTATGAGGACGGCACTATGAACGTGGTATTCTATTGTGTGAACGTTAATCCCCACTAAGGAACACCGTGTCCACAAGCTATCGCTCATAACTATCCACAATTCGTGACCTCTAAGTAGCTGGATTACAGGACACGCCACAGACCCAGTCACCTAAAAATGATTACGCTATACAGTACAATCTTCAACAAAACATAGACTGATAAATATTGAAAACGTGAAAAAAATATATAGTCATATAGACATGTAATACTTAACCATATAGAATCTTAAAGCATTTATATCGTCCAGAATTCTCAGAGCGTGTGTCTGGAAGTACAGTCCGTTCTGAATATCGACTAACAATAACCATAGCCTCGCGTCAGTCAGGCGATGGTTGTCATGGGAACAGACTGTACAACAGCAGTGCAAGTGTAGGCCTAACTCAGTGGCACGCGCTTTTGTTACAAGACTAAGCCCAAGACTAAAATACAATAGACAATAGGAATTCTAAACAATAATTCATAATAATAGCATCCTTTTTATCTAAGACTGTATTACTCACAGTACCTAGAATATCTTTAAACGGTAGATATCTTGCGCAGGTGAGAGTAAGAAAAAGATGTGACGTCGTGGTAGTCTAACACTTGAAAGAAGGTTCAGCAAGTTCACGTGCAAATCTCGTGAAACTACGCCAAATCTCGTGAGATTTTTCATTACTAGAATGAAACATAGTCTTCATTTGTTGACAAATAAATACTTAACCTCGAAATAAAAGGTGAGTTAGAAGCTTAAGAAACATGTTATAATAATAAATCTGCTGCCTGTGGTTGGTGCTCCGGTTCAAGTTACTGTGGTATTACTTACGTCTGTGCTCAACTTGTTGTGCCAGGTGGTCAGACACTGTAGATGTACATGTTTCGATGTCATTACATCATCATCAGCATCTCAATAATGAAGTTGATCCACCAGAGGGCTTCATTTAATGTTTACAAAACACAATACACATTGCACGAACATTAAATAAATAAAAACTTCACAAAAACTCATACAGGCCTGTATCAAACGGTACGCGCGTCGCGACACGGGTGGGCAGACTGACTTGACTCAAACTGACTTGACTCCTTTTTATCGATATAGATGGCATTTTAAAACATAACAATGTGGAATATTTCGTGCAAGAACTAAAATTGTAACTAGTTATAATTAGTCTTGTTACAATTACAAAATCTTAGATTTTGCAGAAGTATTTTCGGGCGGATGTAAATATGAGGTTTACTTAAAAAAAAAATATGTTTTAAGTCATTTTTATGTTTAGGATTTTTTTGGGGATGGTTTTTATAGGGTTTTACGATGTTAAAAACCATCCCCCCGGTTTTTGGGTGATTTGGAGGCCGTGCGGGGATTTTTCTGGAATTGAGGCCGAGAAAAACCAATACATATACCAATATACATATATAACCAATAACTCAAATGCATAAGAAACGGGTAATGCCGGGGATTTTGAACTATGATTTGCTTTGCAAAATTATAAAATGTTCATGTAAAACAAGAAAAATAATTTGTTTTGAAAACAATACTTGAAGTACATAGATAAATTTTGGAATAAAGTGTACAGTTTATTAATGTAAGATTTCCCTCCTTGCCCTAGCGATTTGAGGAAACTACCCGGTTTCGGGTGTTTTGGAAGTCATGAGGTGGTTTTTCGGGTAACCATCCGGTTTTTGGTGCTTGCGGGGATTTTGCGGATATTATTGCCGAAAAAGCGAGTAAAAGCGGGGATGTTTAATGGAGTTGGTGGGTAAAATCCTGTCTGGCAACACTGCACACATGGGGAAATGACACTGTCCACTGTCCACTAGTCCACTCTGCCAGTTTTCTGCACAAAGCTTTGACTAGCGTTTGATTGTGTGGACACTGAGACTCGGCTTGGCCCTCAAAGTGCCAACGCATACCTCAAAGTGCTGGTAATATAGCGGCTAAAACTGTATAACGTTTGAAAGCAAGGATTTTTGAGTGCTAAAACTAATTTACGCTGTGATTTTGTCATAAAGTAACTGGTGGATCAAACAAATGCTGTTGCAGCTGCATATGTATCATGGACTTCATAGGATTATGCTCCACATATTATTTTTTAGACAAATATAATAAGTAAGGTTGTTAATAGTATATTTCGCACCGGCCAAAAGAGAGGTTTTGCAGGCTCGCGATCGTTTTTCAAATTCGAGACGAAGTCGAGAATTTGAAATGATCGAGAGCTGCAAGACCTTTTCAGCCGAAAGGTGTGAACGCTATTTTTCACCACACTGCCCAATGAAATGAACACTATATTACATAAAACATTTTAATATTTATTTGTAACGAAAATAATACTATGAGGGTATGATACTACCTACGAAAACTAAAGTGTTGTTACTATATGTATCGAAAAAAATAACGATATACCGATATCGCAACCGAAATATTGGTATATTTTTTCCTATATATCTGAACTAAAATATTGATACTTACGATAAAACGATATTTTTGTGGCCCTAGGGCCAGAAAGGTTTTCGGCAGCAAAGAGTGTGTTTTGGTCCGTGTTTGACGTTTCTAAAACAGGTGATTTCGTCGTAGTTTGGTGAGAAAATGTTTTGAGTAGCTAGGCGTTAATACGTTGACTACCGGCCGTTACAGTGTCGGGTAGGTGCTGCTGTACTTGTGGTAGGGAACGTGGTAATGGTACACTCTCCGATGCTGTAACTCGTTAGTGGGGATGTGTAGTTCGCATCAAATAACGTGGCCTAGTGGGCCCGAAATATTGGAGTTAATTTTAGCATTGGGCTTACTGAGCAGGTTATTTGATTCTGTCTATAATCACTAAGTCCTCTGGTAGTGATATGTTGGCTCCAATGATATTTGGATTGGTCCTCGACTGGTTGCTGTAATTGGATCTACTCTGTTGGCGGAAGGATCAAATCAGTGATTGAATTATCGTTCTGATGCTACTGAAGTAGGTAGAAGCCACTTGTTGGTAAGAAATCAACAGTCACATAACCATTTGGGAAAAAATCAACATTTATTTAGACATCCTCTTCACACGTTTTTGTAGTGTTTGAATTAAAATATAATGAATCATTATATAAGTAAAAATAAGCCTTTTTTAGGAACACAAACTTTTTGTACATTGCCTGGTTATAGGTATCAGTACGTGTATATTTAATACGTCAATCATGAGTCACATTAAAGTTGTTTTGGTGCAGTTCCTGATTGGATGGTTACCGTTGAAAACATCAATTGATTAGTTAGACGAGCTTATGGTAAATACTTGGGGGAAGCTTTACCAGCAACTTTTTTACTTATATTTTATACTACTGGTTAATGTACAAGATTCTAGTAGCCTATACAATCTTTTGTTTGCACCGAATTTCATTCCATCCCCAGATTTAGTAGACTGTACTTACTAAATTTAGCATCAACGCCCGAAACTTTATAGGTTGTGTAAAATAACTTTGTCCAGTCTGTCCATAAGACTAATGTTAATTTTAGCATTGTGCTTACGGACGGCCTTAGCCACACAATTTGATTCCCACTATAACTTACTCTGGGTCACAAACTAATTCAGTTAGTTTAAACTTCAAATCTGATAATATAACTAAAATATCAAAATATATTCAATTATCAATTGTAATTATTTAATATAAAAAGGCTGTTTAATATTCTATTTGAATGTGTAACTTGATACCCGGCCATGTTAAAATATGCGGGATTATGATTTAGTGCCTAGTACAATACTGGCCGCATCGATAAATCCTACAAACAATGGGATATGTGAACAAACATTGAAACTGCATTCTGACATCCTTCTCGCCAATCCTACAGTAAAACCAGTTTGCCAACAAATCTTTTTTCGATAATATTAATGCATTTTAAATTAAAAGTAAACAACTTTAAAAAGTCTGTGTGATTTTTTATACACAGCACCTATTACCTGTTCGTTGAGCCTTTTGTATGACATAATTTAAAGACTTAATATATTGAAGTAATATAGGTTAACTAAGTCCAATAATGAAATGCCCTGTAGATTATTTTTCAGCTAAAAACGAATTTTCATTATATTTTTTTAATGGCAAAATAATTTTTGTTTTCACTAACATTTTGCGATTTTTTTTTACTGGGTTGGTTTGATTATCTTTTGTAGTCATTTTTATTCGAAGAAGTATTCACGGTTTAATTTCCATCAAACTTTCAATGATAATTCTGCTGTTCCGTAATTGAATTAAGAGGGTTCATTTATAAAATCAGAACAAATAGATTGATTACTTTACCTTAACTTTATTATGTCCGCAGATTTTAAAATTTTATTTCATTGTCATTTTCAAAGAAAGTGTGTGTTTGGAGGTTAGTATTTTTCACTCAGTATACATATTTTTTATTGTTAGCCTTAACAAATGAATCATTATTAAACATAATCCTTATCCCACATAACGTGTGGAGGATGTTAATTATTAACTTTTAGTGAAATTATTTTTAAATTGGTTGAATTTTTTACACAAAAGTGTCATCCAGTTAGAAAGAGATAATACAGCTTCACTCCAACTTAGTATATATTAGATATTCATATAAAGTCTAGCATGACGTCTTAAAAAATTAATGCACAAGATGTTAACATGTAGAGTTCAGAATGTAAAGAGATATAATACTCCTGTGCCTTCCCCTCCAACGTGACACGGTTGCCCTATTCATAGACTCAGAGATAACATCACAACTGTTATGACATACACGGGGGATGCAACCCTTCCACGTTGTGGGCAAACTTATCACAAAATAGGGAAGACAATAAATAACAGGTAATAAAAAATAGATAATTTATCAATAAAGTATAAAAAGATAATGGATAATGATAGTATTCAAAGTTAGTTCAAATCCAGGAAACCTTGACCTTTTGATAGTATCATAGTATCGTAAAAAGTACTTTACCAGAAAAAAGTGTTAAAAATCTAGGACTGAAAGATAATCTAAAACTGAATAATCTAAATGTTTGATTAACTAACAGGGTAAAAAGTATTTCGATGAATTATTAAGGAATTAATAAAAATAAATTATAACATCAAGATAACATCTACAATAAATTATAACTTATTGTAGATAACATCTACTTAAATTTCCCGCAGATAATGGTAAGCTATGTACAATTCTGTAAATTTTCATCTACAGGATTTTCATCTAATTGAGGAAATTAAAGCGAAACGGAAATGTGTTGCTATTAAAAAAAGAGTCTTTACGATGCATAGCCGTTGACAAAACTGCAGTTTGGAATATAGATTGTTAAAAACCCAATGGAATCCGACATCGATGTAAATGGCATTGTTACCATGAAGCATGTAACTTCTATCTATGAAGTATCTTTCATTCGAAAACCATTGGCAGTATTACTTTGTTGTTGTGTTTTAGTTTATAAGTCGTTAAATAGAATACTAATGACAAGAACAATTTAATTGAATACTAATATCACTATCTATCGCAATGTGTCGTTTTTACTATAGCTGAAATCTGTGAGGGTCTACTTGGAGTGAGGTAAATGATTTAATAATTTTCCAATGCCAATTTTTATTACGTCTTACGACTTGCACCTCGTTTTTCGCCAATGAAAGAATTTAAAGTCAGTGACAAACATAATAATTTCGCTTTCCAATATTTCATTCAAGCAAATAATCTTTAAGGCCGAGATCAAGGGGCTTGTCTGTAGTCTGCACGTGGATAAATTATAACTAAATTTGAACAGCTATTTACTTCTAGACTAAACTTGATTGCCATTAAAATATCACCAAAAGTTTAACTATTTACAGTAATGCTTTTTAAAGTGTTATATGTTTTCATAAATTTATATGACACCCACAACGTTACACAGTACGTTTTGCTACATTATATTGTTGCAATCATAATAGAATAGAATATTGGCCAACCATTACCACTTTGAGTAGAATATCCATTATATTCAGTAAAGGAACGCTATTTACAGATCTGAACTCACCCCAAGCGATAAAATCACATGTTTATCATCTGAAATCATTATTTGCAGTAGTAGCTTGAAGGTCGAGGTCTTACCTACCAGAGAAATGCTACCTACATCCAAAATTGATATTATAAATGTGCGTTATTCATAAAAATACAGTATACTACGCTATTATAATTATTAGATTGGTATTTCAATACAAAACATAACTGATTTCCAATCACCTTATTTTTTTCATAAGTTGTTTTTTGCAAATCACCTTATGGTCATAACATTAACTAATTAATTTCCGATGAATTTCTTCATTTACCTCTTCATACACCTTTTCCGACAACAAATTCAATTGCTTCAATTAATAAGCAAAGAAGGGAGCAATTATTTACACTACCTGTCTTTATAGCTCCTTCAAGTATAGGCCTATAATTTGTTCAATAATCACCAGGGCATCACGGTCCTGCCAGCTGTTTGAGTGTAGTTTTCCCCTCCTAATCACTAATTGGCTACACAATTACCCCGTCTGCACCAACAGCTGACGCCCCTGTCTTTCTAACTTGTTCGTCGATCGCATTGCAATATTTCTTTCTGCATACTGTACCACCTATACTATTGTAGATTAACGTAAAGTATGTACGTTATGTCTATATTAGAAATTTTGCGTTTTCAAACTTCACTTGGAGTGTCATTGTAAATCAATATAACTTTTGAAAATAACTTATTAAGGAGACGATTGAACAGTGGCTACATAGATTTAATAAGTATTGAAAAAAGTTAACTTTACATTAATGTGGCTATATAACTTGTTTACCTTTTAATGTAGACTAATGCAAAACTTTAAATTCAATAGTTTGAAAATCTAGTTAGTTACCTAAGATATTTTGTTATTGTTTTAATTTATACATTCTCAATTTATACAAAGTTGTACAGTTATATGTTAAAGTCCCACAAGTTAAAAAATCAATTACACTATTTTTTGCAATTCGAGTCTGTTAACTAACTAATTTGATTATTTTAAAAGTCAAATGAAACATCAATATTTCTTTACCGGAAACGTAAATAGTAAAAATTTTGTTTCACCCTATTATAGATACCCCAAAAAAAATCTTTTAACTCTCTTAAATCAATGCAACTTTAAAAGTCGCATAAATATATAAACATATTAGTAAATATCCAAGCCATTAGTATCTTTTGCAGACAATGCTCTATTTAACATAATAGTCATTTAAAAACCCTCCATATATAACATCGACCATGAAATACGTGTTAACAGCTTATAAGCGTGTATGTTTGCATCCTCTAAACCACGCTTTACAGGCGCTCTATTCATGGCTTTTATAGAAGCTCCCGATAACATCGCATGTTCATTATATGATGCATTCAGGGCGTTGTGCGTTATACGTACAATGGCAGACACTGTATTAATAAAGTAAAGCCCTTAAAACCTTAATTGTATGTTGTTTTACGACCTTGAAGTTAAAAGTATGTATTACTTTTTAAATAGGCAATACTATTAGTGTAAGTTTAAGTCATTAAGTTACTCACTGTACATACATGTATCAAGGTAGCTATTTAAAAAGATGTATTACTACAGTATGGATTACTCTCCTTTGGGGAATGTTTAGTTTATACTTATGTTGTCTAACCAAACAAGGATGTAAGAACACCAGGAGAGTACAAGTTACTTAGGACCTATATTTTATGATGTTATATGTGAAAAGGGGGAAAAGTAGTAAATATTAGGAATATTCAAATATGTTTAGCTCAAAAACCTGCATTAAACCCTTGCAAGCATTCCTTGTAAGGTATGTACAAAACTGATATTTTTATTTTATAAGCTAATTATATTGTACATTACATATATCTTCAGTTTTTTCTATTGAAGTCGGTTGTACTTCATGTCGTTTAAACTTTCTACATCTTCTTTAGAACTTTGGACATAAACTGAAACTCAAAATAAGAAAGTTTGATGATTACAGTTAAAATGCCATGTCTTAGTGTACTCAGTCCAAGAATTTAATGCATTTCTATATCCAAAGCCAGTCCAAAACTTTTTTAATCCCAGATATGACCGAGATGTATTTTCGCATTTAATTTTAGTTTATATTCCTTTTGCTTATAAGTATTGATGGCAAAGAATATTAATTGGTAAATATTAAATAGTAAATATTAAATATCATTTGCTTATATTGCTTATAAGTAATATTGTTAGAAATATTAAATATTAATCTGAACTGTGGAAGATGGGAAGAGGTTTAGTTTGTTCTAAATTTTATTGTATTATAGTAATGATTTGTGCTAAAAACATGTTTTAAATTTTTACATTTTTGTGTTCTAAATAGTTAAACGATACTTCCTTTACAGAACGAAATGTCAAGTAAAATGCCGAGTTTATGAATCGACGGATCACTGTTTTGATATTTTAACAAAGACACATTGATTATATTCCATTTATTTTATTTCATCAAAAATTTTCATTTTTTCAGCCAAGTTATTTTTAGGTATAAAGACTTTTTAGTATAGCGGCTCGTGCCTACGCACAGGTTTAACAACCTATATAGGCATTATTTCCAATATAACGTTTTTTGTTTACTATATATGATAGTTATTTTATTGTAGTTATAATTTTATGTATTGTAGGCATAATAAGTTATGTTTTATTTAATTGTGGACTTTTTTTGAAATAAAAGTATTCGAATTCGAATTTCAATTTGAATCTACAACACCAACTATAGAATCAAACAAATCTAATCGAGTTATTAAAAGCCGAATGATAAGCTCTCAAGAATCATTCTGTCGACATCAATAGCACCTAATTGCCGACTGACCAACACGCAGAGGCACGGCAAACATGGCAAGAATAAGTTTGACCACTGTATTTGCCAGCGCTATTTGCCTTAGTTCTCCACGTGTTCTAGTGATTAGAAATTTTTATTCTGCTTGTCCGATTAAGGTTTGGGAGTAATTTTGATTTCGTCCGAGAGTTAGCGAATGATTTAGATTTAATAATTTTAATACTTTTTAAGGTCTTATATCGAAGGAGTTAAGGTGGTTATGGGTCACATTTTCTCGGGAAAAATTGAATTGTTCAGCTAAAAAAGATTTGAAAAGAATAATATACTTAGTACTTATTTTAAATTTGTTTTAGGAAAAATAAAGGGCATTATAAAAGATAATAATTATCAACAAAAGAGCTCAAAGGTGCAAAGTAAAATACAAAAACAGAAGCAAACCTGTTTAAGCTAGTTTATGTAAACACTACGATACGAACAAAATACGATTTACCAATTTCCCGTTCTTTACTGGAAACGCTCTACGCGCAAAAGACAGAACCCTTGGTAATTTTAATTTTTTAAATCACTGCAAAGAAAGTAATTTTTAACCATAGATGCTTATTGGAATACGTGGAATTAAACCACATATTAACTTAAGGCAATGTTACTATGTCTTTCTAATTCATATTTACATTATCCATAGGAGCGTCCCCATAATTAGGCAGATTCGTAAATTGTAAACCAAGCAAAAACAGTGGTTCGGATCCCATGTTAAAATGTAGGTCCCTTAGTTGCCATTGGCTGTTGGGCTATTAATTAACAGTCCTGTCCAAGGAACATGACGGCCTTAGTCAGTAACTAATCATCCTTTTCTTTCATACTTTGCTTAAAATACCTCCCTGGGTAGGTCACCATTTCAAGCGATCTAATGCAATGTAACGATCCGTGTCTTTTAAAACACTTTTCAACAAGATATTATTTTAAGTTTGGCATTCATGTTTGAGGTTCGAATTCCGGTTATAGCTAAAGAGACTTACTGAGTTAGTGACTTACTTCTGATTTAATAAGTTCCTCGTGTACATCAGTAACCGATGTGGACAGGCAAGCATAGGTGAAAAGAGGAAGCTACCTCTATTGCTACTGGAATAACTTCTCAAGATAAAAATCTACCTCTAATCGGACAAATCCGTTTGTAAACAGAGTGACAGAAGCTTAAGTAATACGTGTTGATGATCTCTACTACTTTACCACTCCCCAAATTATTGTGGTTGGAGGTCACGTTTAAGAAAATCCTTGTTTTTCAGCATGCTGCTGAGACAGACAGACTCAGATAGTTCCAGCCGGCTGACAAGGAGTTTATTCAGCGTGCTACCGTTTCGCTCGATGAGCAGACGGACAAGCTAGTGGAATATTCGCACCGCTGACTGCAATGTCACTTCGCCGCGTTGCTGCAGTGTTTGCTGCCAGTAGGCAGGAGAGTAAGGAAATGGGTAATACCATTGACAATACACCTGTAGTAGACTGCTAGCCCAATGGAAGAGGACAGACGGAAAGTTTTGACGTAGTTATGACAGTCCTCAATAGATAGCGCCATCAGTAAACAATGTATCCAGCCAGGGTGTAGTTAAATTATAACATTAGGTAGTTACTGAGAACCTAACATTTAACTGTACCATATCTAAGTTTCTACCGCGATTTTTGTAAGTAAACCGCGTATCCATCTTCTGTTTATAAGTAGAAATAATTTAGATGAGGCGAGCACGTTACTTTTTGAGATAACGATATAATTTATTCTGTCTGATTCAACAATCTCTGAAAAGTGTTTTAAAATAGAGAGAACGTTACTATGTCAATAAGAATTAGAAAGCCATCGAAAAATTGCTTTTAGTTCAACTATTGGCGACAAGCTGCACAATACTGTTTACCGACCTCGGTTTTCTGACCGCTCTCGCTAGGTAGCTCTAAAGTCTTTGCTCACGTGAATCACCATTAGGTTTGCATCTATTAAGAGGATAATCAATGGTAATACTGAATGATTGGAGTGGTGGTTGGGGGGGGTTGATTTGTTAAGGCTTCAGAGTGAGTAGAATCATTTGAAAGCGTCTTGGATTACGATAGCTTTTTGTAATCCTAGTTCGAAGTATAGTACGATTCTTTCAAGACTGCTGAAAGAGGGGTAGAAAAAAGTTTAGATAGATTTGATCTTTCAATGATTTAGGCTTCTAGAAACATTTTCAAAGGGTAGTTTTCATTTTTTATCATTTTCTCGACATTTCTTCGTACTTATGTCAACAAAAATTCAAGAGCACTATATACATAATTAAATATAATCTGTTACAAAAATAATAAAATCCAGTGAATGTGGGTGCATTCAACTTGTACAGACTCGAAAGCAATCAGTTAAAATAGTATATATATAGTCAGGTTGACAAAAACAAAGGAAAATGTTGCGGTAGAGTAGCAAAGATAAGATAATCCTAGTTATTATGGCACTTACTAAAGAAATTTGTGATGTTTAGCCAAACGCAAAGATTAAATGTCGTAGCGTTTTGCAGTTTTGTCACATTCTATAGATAATTAGTAGAAAGCTCGTTTCCTTCTCGCCTCAAACCCTTTCCTTTCATTTAAAAACTTGAAATTTGTATTCATAATACTTATGTATAGGCCCAATCTTATTGATTTAAAATAGTTAGCCTGGTAAATTCAACTATCTGTGGATGTCAAATAATTAAGTATTCCAAATAAGTTCTTACCAATAAAAATACGCTAGTACACATGGTTGGTATGTATAATTTCCAGTATTTATGAAATATTTGAACATTCTCCTCATAAACAAATCAATTAATCAATTAACACCACAATATATATGTGGGCTATCAGTATTTCATTTATCTTGTTCATAGAAGTGTAAACCGGTTTTACTTCAAAGATACGTTTTTATAAGATAAGGAAAAAATTAAATTTTATGATATTCAAGCAAATTTTTGTTTACGGCTCCGTTTTGCATTAAAATTCGCCTCCAGAGAAAACAATAAGCCCGAGAGAGTATCAACTTTCTGGATTGGAGTTTTATTGGATCTTAAGAAAACTAATTAAAAGCAAATAGGAACTAATCTTTAATGCCCCCGAATGCCAATTTTATCTTTTCTTGGCGTGATTTAATTCTCCGCAATATTCCTTTAAAATAAGTATTTGTTGCTGCCATAACAACTATTATTTTCTGTTGTAGTATTTTGCGCTTCCATAATTTCCTTCGAGGACTGTTTCATTTTCTTTAGCAATAGATCATTTTGTAGCTATTTCCCAGTAATATTATTGTTAATGTTGATTACAGCGAAGGTAAACTCGATCAATATAATTTCTAACTTTTTTTACGATTTTAGCGAATTTCCCCTATAGGGAAGTAGCTATTACCGTAGGCGGCACGGTGAGACTTAAGCCGGAGACCATGTTATTTTTTCATTTTGAGGTCCCTAGACCCCAAAAACACCGTTCGTTCATTTTCATATATATGTATATATATATATATATACCTGTCCGTAGGCGCGATAACTTTAGTAAAAAAGGCCCGATCGCGATGAAATTTGGAACAAACGTGTAAAGAGACATTCATGACTTCGAGTTCGAAAACCAGCACGATCGGTTTACTATAAGAAGGTTTTTTTGGCAAAATAAAATTTATTTTAAAGATTTAACATATTTTTAATAATTTTATGTAAATTTAATTGTCAAAATTAAATTCAGCTTAAAAAAATAAACAATTTAGCATTTTGAATTATTATTCTACGTCAATCCGTTGCTTGGATATTGGATGTGCTAAACACAGTACGTTGTCCAGTATTATTTTTAATTTTACCCTCCAAAAAGCAAGATTAACCTCATTTAAGGAGATTTTTTAAACACAACTCTGAACATATGATTATATTTAAATTGTCAGATGAATATTCCAGATGTGTTTATTTTGAATAGTTAAAGAGTTCATTGATCAAGATTTGGCAGAACGTATATACTATATTAAAAAAAAAATTATTTTAAAATGTAGTAAAAAAATAATAGGTTTAAATATAATTTACATTTACCAATGTAATCCCTTTGTTTATTATCCTCATCTATTAAGCTCATGAATCATTAAATGTACTTTTTTAGTCCATGAATTTACAACATATTCAGACAATATTTTTATTACACATGTTAAATATGCTCACAGATAATACCCTGCTACTCGAGTAGCGACTTTAAACTAAATTAATGTAGCCTAATTTTGAGTATTAAAACATATCCGTTTAGGCATAGTTGAGTGTCCCCGATGCACTAAGAGCCCCGATTACATTCAGAGACGACTATACTAGGTGACATGATTTTTGATCCTCAAAATTACTTAAAACAGCTGATTCCCAATATAAGGTAAATAGTGAATCAGCAGTTTAAATAATTTAGAGGATCACAATTTTCAAGACGCCTATTATATTTCCATACAACAGCCTATAGGAAAACTTAATTTTTCTACATCTCTCTTTATATTTCATGCAATTTTACCATCAACAGTTTGCATTATTTACCTCTGGCTAAGGCTACTATGATTTTTTTCAAAATAATGATAATTAATAGTAAAAACACAACATTGTACAAGCAGCGAGGCTGTGGAACATTGATTTAAGAAAAGTACCCCTCTCCCCCCTCGCCTTACAAACAGCTGAATTAGCCATAGCCAGATGTAATGCAAAAACTGTACCTCAAAATTATTTTTTACCATTGACTTTAAAAGGAGACTGTTCATTCATACAGATGTTTTAGAACCAGAAACTGAGCACTCATGAAATTAGTTTGGCACTCGTCACTAGAGATTTCGCCAGGAGTGTGATTTTACGCTAAAGAATGTCTCAAAGAATGATTAAAGATTTTTATCCCTGAAATGGACGATTTTTTGCTTTTATCAGGCTAAAATATGTTGCGGGGTTACAAAAGATATTATATTCTTAGCAACTCCGCTGCAGTAGAATTATACCCTGATCTTTATTCCGGTGCATCAAGAGTAACAGGTTCTTCATGCCCAGTTATAAACTGTGTGCGTCACGAGTAACAAGTTAGACGTGGCAAAGCCAACATTTCCCGCGCAATATGTCAGCTGAGGGTGAAGCTCTTGCACTCTAGTTACCATCACAGAAACTGCAACTGCAGTTTCAGGATTCGTTTCTGAAGTGACCCAACGAAGAAAATTTAAAAAACTATTAACCATATTTTATTGTACAGGTTATAAAAATTGAAGAATTCAATGGTAAATTATTCTAGGAGTGCTAATAACATATTTATATAACAAAAGGATTAAAAAAATATGTATATTTCGTGTTATGGAATAATAACGATAAAAAACTAAATTTAATGTTCCATAAATAACCACAGAGCAGCACGAGTAACCAGTTACTCGTGAAGAGTTAAGAATAAGATTGTATTCTTTGAAAAATTATGAACTCGAGGATATAAAACTCATAGCGATTGCATTAGAACTGGCCGAAATATGCAAAACGCACCCGGGGACTGATCGTTGATTTCAGCCGTCGCACTCTGGGCAATGGCTGGCATCGGGCATCAGTAACCAGTTATTCGTGACACAGTGAAGGTGTTAAAACATTAAAACTAGGAGTGCAAAAGAGAGAGGCCTAACAAAATCTACAGCTACCAGAATGTGCTTATTTTTATAACATGTGATTAAATGTTTTGGACTGAAAATTTAACATTACTTGGACTAACTATTATTTCATCAATATTTTTACTCAATTCTTAATTTACAATGTGATGTAAAAGTGTATTTCTTGTAGCAGCTGTGTTAGATGAAAAACATTTTTTTATATCTTTTATTGTTTAAAAAATTAAAATCGAAGACAATTTCGTATCAATTTGTTAAGAAGTTTTAAGTTCTTAAGCTAGAAATAAATAATCGAATTGAGCAAGGATGCATTTAAATATAACTAGGCCTACTTGTGAGATTTACATTATTGGTAAACCTGTGGAGAATGTTATGACATTCATGTAATGTCTGAAAAGTAAAATTTGCCTTTATAGGCCTAATTAAATATAATCAAGTCATAACTTACTACCTAACAAGTTCAGGACGACGTGGTGGTGCACGTCAGAATTTTCGATCTGAATAAAAGTACGTTGCAATATAGGCCTACAGTAAGTCGAAACGAACTTAAGTCATAATTTTAATAAAATCTTTTAATTCATCTGTTGATTTTGTATTACTAACTAAAATAGCTAATTTTAGAGAAATTCACAAATTTTGATAGGATATCAGTGGTGGCGCACGTTGTCCGTGGGCATACTGAAATCACCAGGGGCCTACATGTGCCACCGGTGGCTATTGGGTTGTGCCGAATGCCGCATGATTCACTGCTTGCGTGGCATGCGGCGAAGTGGCAAACGATTCAAACTGTTAATTATTGTAACCTCAGTACGAGTAAACCACTTACTGGGTCTTCTGACGACCCCTTCCACCATTTTTGTCGTTATTACATCACCTTAATCTTCATCTTAATCACATTTATTTATTTTTTTAAAAGTCTTGACATCAGTGACCAAGGTGTGTCTATACAACCCTAAAATACGAACACACCTAACAATATAACCCAGCAAAGCTCAAAAAGCGCTGTGAAAATGCATTGAATAAAATGGGAACAGTGCGACACCAGTTGTACTTGTCGGAGTTTTGAAAAGTTTGTAGTGTGCCACCGGTGGCGCGCATCGGGATTATGGTTAAAACTGACTGTTGATTTCTGTCAGACTGATCATGTTGAGTAACTATTTTTATTAACTTAAACTTAGGTAATGTAAGATATCTTCAAAAAAACTAAATATAAACCATGACTAATAACATATTTGAGTAAGTTTTTATTACAAAAATATAACAATTTACAAACCTTATTACTTTGGTTATAACTGCTAATGTGTCATAAAAAGATTTAATAGATCTAGAAATCACCCACTTCAATCACCATAACCTCTACATTATGATTCCATCTCATCTATTCATTTGATTAGGCTACATTTTTCTGGGTTAAATAACATATACATTTATCATTTAATTCAATTTTATACCGCTTAAACAGTTTATCTGCATTCACTCACATAAACATAACCTAGACTTTCAAACACAAACAAAAATAATGTAGAAATGATAGAACTGCTGCTCAGCTGACATCAGACTTGATAAAGGAAAGAGACAGACATTAAGGTAAATGAAATGTAAATAATTAATTTGTTCAAAGCCAAGGAAGTTGTACAGTTTTGTGTTCATTTCATCAATGAACGCTGGTATAGCGACAATAATTTGTATACACTGCAAAGTGTAATAGTTTATGGATAGCTTGAAAATAGTACAGTTAAATACCACATTGTGTTTGAAATTGTGTAATATCATATCAACTTCTTTATAAAAATTTTATATCATAACATTTTTATAAAGAAGTTTGCTTGCTGTGCCTTTTTTTTTTGTATATATTAATCATTTAGTGGATGGGAGTTTTCTAGTATGTTACTAAGACAATAAACTGCTTGCATCAAATCTAAGAAATCTTTGTTCATATATGAACTATGACCTTTTTTCTGGTCCAACCCAGATGTGTAAATCGGTCAAATAGTATGGTCAGGGGTCAGGCTCGCTGTCATAAGCTTTAAATTTTGTCTCCATGTTAAATCTCCAGAAGAAAAGTTTATTTTCCATTTTTTACCCATTTAACATAAATATTTTAAAAATACAAATAAATCCTGCACATATAAGGCAGATAACCTTTGTTATGTTACATGCGTTTAAATTGGTCCATTAGTATGGTCAGCAAGCTCTTTGTAATAAGCTTCAAATTTTGTCCCAATGTTAAATCTCCTTAAGAAAATTTTAATTTTCTTTTTTTATTTAATAACATAACATTTTCAAAATACAAATAAAATCTACACATATAGGACAAATTATCTTTATTTTGGTACAACATGCATGTGAATCAGTCCAGTAGTATGGCCAGGCCAGCTGTCATAATCTTTAAATTTCTTCCCCCATGTTAAATCTCCATAAGAAAATTTTATTTTCCACTTATGACGCAGTTAACATAAATACTTCCAAAATATAAATAAAACCTGAACATAAAGGACTGATAACCTTTGTTTTAGTACAACCTTTGTTAAATCGGTCCATTAGTATGGTCAGCAAGCTCGCTGTCATAAGCTTAAAATTTTATCCCCATGTTAAGTCTCCTTAAGAAATTTTTTTACATATTTAATTAACATTAAATTTTCAAAATACATATAAAACCTGCACACTCATAACACCAAGGACCAATAACCTTTATTATACAGGACCGCTTTAAGTTATAAACGATCAATAATCTTTATTTTGGTACAACGTGCAAGTGAATCAGTTCATTAGGATGGCCAGGCTCGTTGTCATAAACTTTAATATTCTTTCCCTATGTTAAATCTCCATAAGAAAAATTTACTTTCCATTTTTTACCCAATTGACATAAATACCTTCAAAATAGAAATAAATCCACACATATAGGACCAATAACCTTCGTTTTGATACAACCTGTGTTTAAATCGGTCCAGTGGTATGCTCAGGATCGCTGTCATAGGCTAAAATTTCTTTCCCAGTGTTAAATCTCCATAATAAAAGTTTATTTTTTATACCCAATTAACATAAATACTTTCAAAATAAAAATGAAGCCTGCACATATAGGACCTTTGTTTTGGTATAACTAAAGTGACCAGATTTTGGAACAGCCCAAAACGGGACACCGACCTTCGTGGGGTGTGGGGGTATAGAATGAAATTTTGAACAATTAGGAGCATTTTTGTGGGTTTTTAGACTCTTTCAGATTGAAAATATGTGCTAGGCACTGGATTATCTTTACCATTAATTTTATGTTCCTAGGAAACTACAAAAGAACCGGAAAAATTTAATTAAGAGTTTTTTACATTAAAACTTATTTCCATATCCCCCATAAAAAGAAGGGGTCCGGGGGCCCTCCCCCAGAAAATTTTGAAAAATTAGGAGCATTTTGGTGTGGTTTTAGACTCTTTCAGATTGATAACATGTACTAGACTCTGGCTCATCTTTACCACTAATGTTAAGTTCCTCGGAAACTACAAAAGAACCGAAAAAAATTATTTAAGAGTTTTTTACATTAAAACATATTTTTAAAAGTATTTTTCTCACCATTAATGCCAAAATGGGACAAATGGGCGTCCCGAGAGAGTTCGTCAGGACAACGGGACACATTGCTAAAAAACGGGACTGTCCTGTTCAAAATGAGACGTCTGGTCACCTTAGGAATTTAAAATTAACCGACATATAGGACCTTACTGGTGGTGTTGTATCTGTTGGCAATCGGTTTACGTATAACCCACATGTAAACCGGTTCGGGTCAGTGTCATTAGTTTCACAAAAGTTTTTTAATATATAAGATTTGTAATATTAAATCAAAATATTTAAAATAAAAAAATAATAATGCAGTACACAAATTTGTCATTAAAATAAATTCCAATAAATATGTGTCCATAGGAAGAATTAAAAAAAATATTAACATCATTGGACGAATGGAAATTCGCTGAGTACGCAGGTCTGCTGCGACGGTTGTATTTTAGAATGTTATGTCCATATTTATCTCGACATAGCAATTAAGTTAAACTTTAATTTAATGTAATAATGCCCAAAATTTGTTTAGGTCACATTGTGGTTCAGTTTATAGTATTGTACAGAAGTACTAATATATTTAACAAATATAAAATATTTGTTTTCCTATGTAAAAAAAAAAGGAAATAGACACGCTTATACGAAAACATACATTTACGTATTTATTAGTTTTATTATCTGGTTAAGCAGTTAAGATCTAAATAAATATTGCCTCAATGGATACATGCGTGCCTAATGGAATATGAGCTTGTGTCAGGGTACGCTTCTTAATAATACAGTCTATTAATATGGTTTAAAATTGAATTATATAATTAATTATTAATAATCGATTTATTAATTTATAAATTATGAGTTGGTTTCATAAGCTATAAACGTAGTGTAAGTTTTTCTAGCTCATGAACTTCATAATAAATATTAGTACACAAACATTCACAGACTTAAATCAGATACTTGCCTAACTATGTAACCCCAACTACTTTTGACTCGAGTATTGCTTCTTTTTAATGCATTAAAACTTTTCCTAACGTAAGAACGAAATCTTGAGTTCCAACCAACAACTAACCAAGGCACGAATATTTTCAAATTTAACATAAACTTAAACTAACTTATGCTCTTTATGGCTAAAATCCTATTTTCCCATAAAAATGGCTTTGTTGCGATGGAATAAAAGCCGCTTGATATCAAGATTATTCAATTTCCATGAATCCATTTCCGCTGACTCCATGCTTAGTTACATCTTTTTACTAAGCAAAAAACAGACTTTTAAATTGAAAAAAAACATTTTCTCCTACCTTAGCAACTTTGTGATAACCCAGCTATAAATCCAAAAAAGGAAACCACTTTGCACAAATCGTCAAAGTTTACCGGAAGCGCGAAGTCGCGAAACACACACTAGAGCTCGACGCGACGCTCAACTCGACGCCGCGACGCCTAGTACTAGACTGACGCGTCCCACCCCCACCCCGACCACCCCTACCCCCACCCCCAACCCCCCTACCACCACCCTCGACCACCCCTATCATCCCCCCTCCCCCACGCGTGGTGCACCCTCTAATCGCCCTCCTTTCAAAAGAGATCCACACGCAGTGCACACGACCCCACTTGAAATCCAAATTAAAATTAAAACCCCGCTGAAAAATTCGCATATCCTCCCGGCCGTTTTTAAGAAGTTAATAAGACGCGGGCGGGGTTTGGAAATGAGGGGGATTTGTCGCCCTTCGTTTAGGCATTTTCCGACTCATCCCAGAAACGGGAAACCGAGGGGACGTAATGGAAGGTGTCGGATCTGAAATGGCGGAAAGGAATTTTATTTGACAATTCGATTAGAGGGGTTGGTAAGTTAGGTTGTGCAGCGGTGGTCAACATAATTTTGAGTTTCTCAAGCCAAACTGTATTCTTTATATTTTTCACTAATTCGTAATTAAGTTAACGTGTAATCTATCTCCTTACAGTAATACAACAAGGGTTTCCTCTGTTACATCTCTTTTTCAGCCGCCCTACTTAACCAATTTTTACGATTGAGATGCCATTTGAAAGCTTATAATGTAGCGCACCGGCGGCTGATAATTAAAATGGGCGTTTGTTTTGCGGCTCCGATCCCCAAGCCTTCGATTTATTTCTAGAGGGTGCTTTCAACGCTTCAGTGCTGACCAACATGTGTTATAAGTTAAAAAAATGTGTTTGTAATTTAGCAGCTGATCACCTTGAGACTAATTTTCAGCCAATCACATTTTAAATAAAAATAGATTGTCTGCAACTGTAAACAAGATCCGATACAGCATATAAAAATTAATTTGGGCTACTTTTATTGGTAATAGTATAGCCGAGCCAGGTAAATCATTCTCTGTGGTCAATATATACAATATATACAATATATTATAAATGTATTGTAAATTGAACCCTGAAACAGAAACAAGAAGAAGACAGATAATACGAGTCTACGAGATTATGGAAAATATTCGTAACCTTCGGCAAGTACAGAGAACTGCTGAGGGACAAAGACAAATTAAAAACCAGGAAAAATATTAAAATGCGCAATTTACATAGGACATAGACCCCCTAGAAAAACGTCTGTTATCCTACTGTTGTGCGAGAAGACAACAAAATTCAAATACATAGGACTTGGGTGATGAATAATATTTGTGATTTTTTCAGTTATGTCTTTGTTTATTTAGGTGGAACCTTTAAATTTTAATTGAAAATGTAAATTTTATAATAAAAGTGAGTTTAAAGCCGTGCAATTTAATTTATTCTTAACTGTAGGTGAGTTTCTCACAAACAGAAATAATATGAAAATGCGCAATTTGAAATGGGCCCCCTAGTTTAGTTATAATTCAATTATTGGCTCGGTGGCAAGCATTATCGTGTTTGCTTCGTAATGTAAACGTCACTAGATCTTGCCTGTGGACATGTTTGAGATCATTAACGCCATTTAACAAACTGGGCCCAGCTATCACTGGTTGGGCTTTAAGTCAAGTCTGAATGGAACCAGCCGGTAATCGTCATAAACATACAGTAACCATATATGCCAAGCTTCATTGAGTTTCACTCCATTCCCATTCATCTTTAATACGCACAGACAGCGTGAAGGTTGCGCCAATAATGCACACTCTGGCACACATCCGATGGCCGCTAGGAGATTAGGAGCCCCTTCGCCTGTACAAGATAAATGTATTATGTATGTATGAAGGTATGTATGTAGATGTATGTAGGCGAGAATGCCCAATCTCCATCGGCCATCCGACCTCTGCCAAAGTGCAGACTGCCCACGGATGGTCTTTAACCAAAAACATACACAAGTGGGACGGTCTAGTCTTATGGTGAATTTACAAAACCATTATTCGCCATCACTCGCACAATTTACTAAATGATTTATTTGTTATTAACTAAATGGGCGTTTGTTTTGCGGCTCCGAGACCCAAGTCTTTGATGTATTTCTAGAGGGGTGCTTTCAACGCTCCAGTGCTACCAACCTGCGTTATAAGTTTTAAAATGTGTTTTTAATTTAGCAGCTGATCACCTTGAGATTAATTTTCAGCCAGTCACATTTAAATAAAAATAGATTGTCTGCAACTGTAAACAAGATCCGGGCCCTCAGTCTTCATTACTTGACAAATTAGGTTTAATTCCTTGACAAAGGCGTCTTAACTACTTGACAAAGAAACCTTGATATTTTGAGAAAAAGGTCTTAATTGACAAAGGGCTCTCGATTACTTGACAAATTAGTCTTGATTACTTGACAAAGGACTCTTTGCTGCCATAATATGTAAGGACATAGTACAATTGACGAAGAATTCAAATATGCTATTCAGTGGCCCCTTTATATTACTTAATTTTTAAGTAGTATATGAAAATTTAACTTCAACAAAACATGATAACCATCGCACTAATATATATTGGCAGCCAATTACGAACTGAAAATACAAAATCAATCGTTAAAACATGTCCCATAGGTAAAATACTGTTACAGTAAATGGTACATTGAAACGAAACAAAAGATAACACAAACCACGACCTGCGTGTTGATTGATACAACGCTCGAGGGAGCTGAGAGCTGTTTATTATGAACCTGAGGGTATTTATCCAGTCGACACAACAAAGAGATACCCACTGCTCGTCTCACTGGGTGAGATATTGAGCGAAACATTATTGCAGAGCACTCGGATGATTGGGAGCGGCGTCAGCTTACTATGTACTCGTCAAAATGTATTACTCTAACTTTTAGATGGTAATTCAACAGAAACTTTAAGGGAAATTTAATTATTTTGTTTCAACTAGCTTCAACCGTTTAGTTTCTAACCTTTTAGATTGTGTCTGTATATTTATTTCGTAAAAATGAACTGGATGAATAAATTATGAGTATACATTCTGAGTTGGCTGCGTAGGTTATAAACACATCAATTTAAATTTGTACTTTTTTCAATATAAATTTCTAAAAAAATGTTTTATTAAGAGGGAACCCAAGATATGCAGGCAATCAAAGTCAAAATTAAGGCTGAAATATTCTAAAGACATTACTAACAAATATATGATTAGAATTTCAGTACGAAATAAAATTAGGTGTTATAAGCTGTAACAATAATTTAAAACGTATTTAGGAGATATTCCTAATGTCAAAATTTGGTTCGTTGACGTTATGTCAGAAAATATACGAAAGCGTACCATAGGAATAACAATATAAAGGTGTCTGAATTACTTGACAAAGTTGTCTTAATTACTTGGAAAGGTGGTCTTGGCTGATTTACAAAGGAGTTTTTATACTTTATACTTTTCTTGAAATGGCGACCTACACAAGTAGGTAATTTAAGCCAAGTATGAATGACAAATGAGTGAAGGATGATTGTGGTGCGATCTTGCAGTCTTGTTACTGACTAAGGGCGACATGTTCCTTAGACAGGACTGATAAATAATAGCCCAACAGCCAATGGCAACTAAGGGGCTTACTTTTTAACGTAGGATCCAAACCACAATTTTGCTTGGTTTACAAATTACGAACTGGTCTAATTATGAGGACGTTCCTATGGAGTATTCAATATTGCGGACTTCAATCCCCAGTAAGGAACACCGCGTCCACAAGCCATCGCTCACAACTATCCACAGTTCGTGACCTCCAAGTAGCTGGATTACAGGACACGCCACTGTCCCAGTCAATTACTTGACTAGAGGATCTTGATTACTTAAAAAATTGGTCTTCATTTCTTGACAAAATAGTCTTTATTACTTGACAAAGGCGCCCTAACTACTTGACAAAGAAGCCTTGATTTCTTGACAAATAGATGTTGTTCAATTGACAAAGGGCTCTCGATTACTTGACAAATAGTCTTAATTACTTGACAAAGGTTTCGATCACTTGACAAAGGACTCTTGGCTGCCTTAATATGTAAGGACATAGTACAATTGATGAAGAATTCAAATATGTATTTTGGAAAAGAATTTTAGATCGTGTCGCTAACAACAAGACTTCCATTATCTTTTAGTTCGACACAAATCATAAGGCCCACACCGTACACAAGCCCAAAGCAAATTTTAACATAAGTCTTACGGACGGACTGCGCCTTGTGATTTGAATCGACCTATACAGGCTAAGTCAAATAGCTTGGCCCAGTCCGCATATCAGACTAATATTAAGTGAAGCGTTAGACTTAAGGACGGTCTTGGCCACGATATTTGACTCTTCCTGTACAATTGTTTTACGTAACTCGTCACGCGAACCCTCCTGTAAGGCTTCACCGCGCCCTCCTAATGATGCGTTAAGTGTACGAGCCCTAAATTATGCCCTCGGTTTAAATGGTCAAGTAGATTGATCTTCCTTGATAAACTTTCGTATAGATTTTAGATTATTACTTTGGTTTTGGTTATCTTAATTAAGTTTCAACTAGTGTGAAGGGGCTAAAAACCGCTAATTACTATAAGGGAGAAAGGGGAAAATTAAATTAAGTAATCCTTTTTTATCATCGTACGAAATTTCTTCATAATAAACTGGTTTTTAGATACATCATATGATAATATCTTGCATATAATTTTGAATCAAGAAACAGCGCGACGTGTTTTAATGTGAAAAACAGACGTTTTTAAATCCAAATGCTTTTTAAATGGTAAATATTTTACGTTGCCTTTCTTTTTTTTGGTGAATTTTGAGAAATTTCACTGTTTTTGTGAGTTTCTTGGCATAAAAAGCTTTAAATTGAGCCCTCTCTTATCAACCTGTTTCTTCTCAAACACCCATCAATTTCTATTCTAAAATGTTGTTTCCGGAATTGTGTTTGATTTTCCACTAATAATATTAAGCTTTATTGTAATGTAACGATTTTTGTAGAACGAATTGTATGCTCCTTAAGGTAGAGATTGTTACGGAATAATTTACGGAACCTGGCTGCCCATTATTGGTATTTTAACAGACAACTGATACAAACTTTCGCTCCGTTTTTATCTACGTATTTTAGGCCCCAAACATTATTAAAGATAATTAATGTGTTGACCTACAATATCTTATAACATTCTCAAGAATAATTGTTTATTGAAATTTACTTAGACATTTTTCAATTAATGATTGACACTTCACGTTACTAATAGAATTACGTCCAAAGATAGTTCACAATTTTACAGGATTAGATCTGAAAAATAAAAAGTTAATTATGTAATTTGGGACTTAAAAAACAATTGAGATATCTTTTTCCGTTAACTGTGGGTTTTCAAAAATATTTCTTTTAAGGATTTTCAACTTAAAAAAAACAACAACAATCTAACAACAATCTAAACAAGCTTTTTACAACCAACTTATTTTCTAATTAACTTTGTGTTTAAAAACGTGATTAGTTAAGGGCAGCGATAAAATTAATCATAAAATCTCGTTAATTACAAAAACTGCCCTTAAGCGTTTTGTCGATGTCGAACACAAATTACTGCATAAAAAATTAATGAGATTAAAAATAGATCGAATGTAATCACTCTTTTCAAACTGGAAACTGGTAAGTTATTAAAGACTGATTGCTACGGCATAACTATGATAACACTGATGAAGCCATCAGCAGGTGACAGATACTGACTGATTTATGACTTATAAACTGCACATTTGGTCCAAGTTGTTACTTTGACTTATAAATTAGCTTATTTATGTGCTGTAAGGTCAGTAAATATATATATACATATATATATATATAATATGTTTCCACGTTGGAAAAATCCATCCCTAGATTTAATTTGACGCAGGCCTATTTATTTTCTCTTTAGACAAACTGATGAATAATTATCAAGTGGTTTCACCAATTTGACTAGTTGCAATTTTACATGTAAAAACCTAGTTACTGTTCATTTACAGTGCACTTGTTCAGGGTGGTCAGATTCACAAGTATAGTAGTAGAGGCAGGGACACTTAACGACTCGAAAAGCAGAGAACTGTGGCGTTTGAGCACTTACCGTCACAGGCCTGAGTGAAGTTCTTGAATAAGCTCCCTGAATGCACAAAAACAATCACAAAATCAAAATCAATTTTAAAATCGATTAAAACGCCTTTTGGTGTCTAAAGTTCTGTCCTCGGTAGAGTAGTTAATGATGTGCGCTGGGACACTTGAAACTCTAGGAATTTTCGCGATTTAAAATTGGCACTTGTTTTTCCTGACACCTAAAGAAAAAAAAACATGTTATAACATTGCATTGCATGTTATAATGCAATGCAATTTTATAGTATCAAATGCAATAGAGATGCTATTTATTTATTTTCATCATTCTGTCCCGAAAACAGCCGTTTTAAGTTCTCTAAATCGTACGCAAAATGATCGTTTTTGGATCACTTCGAATAGGAGTACTGAAAAAACATATGGTAAATTTTGCCGTACTCTAATGTCAAAATTTGTTTATGTTACGTTTGAAAGGTTGAACGATTTCTTAACTTGTGTTTATAAACAACTAATAGATGTGTAAATGACGATGACTATTTTGGATAACCTCAAAATTATGTAGTCTAATTTTTTAACGATTAATTGGTTATTTATACATAATGACGAAAATAGTTGTTCATCACACGGAGCAAAAGTGTCTCCTTGGTACTCGATAGCATTTCCAAGCTCGGCTGCGCCTCGCCTGTAAATCACGATCTCGTACCAAAAAGAGCCACTTTCGCTCCTAGTAATGAAAACTACTATTGTTCATTTATTCATAGGCACTCTTAAAATCCCTACAAAATTAACTCGCGAAGAGATTTTCTTAAACATGTATTACCATTTATTACATCTTGTTCATTCAATTATTACTTTGAATCGTATTAAAATTAGTTGGAGGATTGTATTCCTGTAGTATTGTATTTCTGAATATGGCACCTTCCAAATCCATGTCTAGGGATTGTGCACAGATAAGCTAGCAAAAATTAATAATCCTATCTGATTTAGTTTTAAAGCGATTAAACCAGTGACGGACATAATCGTAATATTTCATTTGTAACACGAACAGAATAATTCACGCTTTCCAGGCACTACACAAGTACATTCCCCTAAATACCCTAAACACCCTAAATACCTAAATACCTTCCACGGCATAGTCGGAACTGACTAGGAATTGAATAGTTCACGCTATCCTGGCACTACACAAGTGGTCGAAGTACCTTCCACGTTGATGAATACAGAGCTAAACAGGGCGCAAGACACTTGTCGCGAGGGAAGACCTGATTGCATAAGCCCTTGCCCGGGCCAGACAATGGGCCACGCTTCTACAATAGTACGACGTCGACCAAAGGACCTTTTGTTATCTCGCTAGCCCTCCTTGGCAGCACCGTCGTTATTATACTATACCATAGCCATCTCTAGTAATAAGGCCACGGCATTCGAACTGGCAACTTCATCTAACTTACTACTTTCTAACTTACTACATTCAATGTTTTATGCATTGTAAGTATCCTTACATAGCCAGCTGATTTCAAGCAAACAAGGACCCTATTTGGAAATAGTTATTGCGACGAAAAATGAGGCAATTATTTAAATTGGTCTTTTTGTTCACATTTGGCTCTCTAGTTAGACAGATGTATCGTCTGAAACGTTGACACCCCACGTGGTGGTTTAAACATTGCTAACATCAGCTGTCAGGTGATTTGGTGAGTGACCCACTACTCAATTCTCAACTGTTTCAAAAGTAGGGCCCAAGAGGTAGTTTCATAAGTAGAGAGTACGAATAGATAAATCATCGGATAGATAAATCATCGGCTGAACCCTTAGGCACTTATTACTATTTACTAGAGCCGCGGCCTTGTTACTATAGAAGGCTATGATTATACTCATATATGAGTATCGTATACTTGCTTCCTTGCTTGTTTTATTGTAAAATTATCTCAAACACGGCTCCGAGAATTTCCCTCAAAGCCTGAAAATAAATATGGTTCAAAAACATGTTCTAAGCAGGTCATAACGCCGGTTCATATCTAACTATGTTAAAAATGTTAGTATAAAATATGTAAAATTTTAACTTAGGATAGTATAGGCTGCATCGTTGGAAACGAAATAACTACAAATGTAAACATAAGCACATGTTAGGTCTGACCGGTCAAATGTTTTATAACAGTAAGTGGAGTCGAAAATTATTAATTCCTTAGCGTAAAACTGAGAAAAATAATGAGCTGCTAAGTAATGCTTGGTCCACCAGGTACCTACCCTATTACATAAGTACATGGGTATGCTTACTCGCTAGCTTGTATAATTATGGCAAAAATTATGTTCAAAAATTCTGCTCGAAAACTGCAACGAGGATTTCCTCTAGAGGCTGAAAAATCTACTTTATACCAAAAAATGCGTTTTACGCTGGCATTTAAAATATTGGATTTAAAATCTGTCTAATTTTAAACATGTGAGGACATTTGGGTTGCTATGTTGGCAACAAAATAATAACGAACAATGTTAATACAAACAAAAGCTACTGTTGTTCATAAAATATTGTATAACATCAGAAAGGATACGAATCCTGAATTCTGCAATCAACGCAATTACTAGAAGTGCATTCAAACATATAAGACTCAAAACAATTTTAGTGTAATGATTATATTTATAACCACAATACGCTTCAGTTAGGTGTCAATGTGGTTTACGCGTCAAGACATTTTACATAGTATCTGTTTTGACGGAATATTATAGGGTCCGAACGCTGACTCTGATTAAAAAATTGTATGAGAAGAGTAATTTTTAGTCTACGCAGTGTAAATATGCTCTGAAAAGGCCCAACCCTGTTTGCTTTATATAATTCAAGAACTGATCTAATACCTTCTATTGCTTGACAAATGTAACTTTCTTTTAATTTTTCTAATAGAAATGCAGAACGAATAAAATTTTATTCCTACATTACAAAACACCTCATAAGAGGACTTGATTTTATTTACAAATGAATATAATTGAATTTACCAGAATATCAACTGTTATATATTAAATAATGAACGTTCACGAGATTTAAGCTTCAAGTAACATACGAGTAACCAAGCGAGTAATGAAAAACTTGGACAATGCATGTTTGAATGCACAAAATACGCTATTTTCTCTTTCCCTTCTAATTCTCTATTGTTCTTTTTTTGTTAATTTCCTATTTTGCAATTCCTTTTTTTACAAATTCAAGCGTTACTGATAAATTGTTTTACAAAAACTAACACAAGAAGTGTCCCTTACAAATTTTACCCGATTATTTTATAAAAAAAATTAAATATAACCATGCCTAAATATGTATCTATCCGTCTGTATGTTTTTTAACAAATTTGTACATTTTACATTTGAACCACCCGAGCTATCAACTTCATACTTGGTATATATTTATTGTAAGTCTGTTAACCTATTTCGGTACGGAATGTCAAGTTTCTATTCTGTATCAAATTAAAAACATTAGATACTTGTTTGGTCTATAAAACTACAAGTTGTATAAGTTTAAAATTCCAAAATATACTCCAAAATTTAATTCCTCCACCTAAAAATTACTCCTCCTAATTTTATAAACTTTTACCAAAAATAAGACTAGTTTTATTAAGCTAGTACATTTTTGGGTTTTCCAGCATTTTTACTTTTGGAAACTGCAAACAAATTCAAATTTCTCAGCCAATATCAATATTATTCATGTCAATGTTATTCACATAAACCTTATATACCTTTTTCAAGAAAAATATTTCCTTTTTACCACTTTCCAATTTCTTGCACGATTCATATTTTTGAGATATTAAACCATTAATCAGCCCCTATTTGAAATTGATACAAAGTTTAAACTTTATACTCCGTATAAATAAAAATCAAAGTCATCTTAATATATATGTACACGCGTGGGGTTAACGTTATTTTATAAGGATAATTCTTGAGGGTAAATTTCTGGACGGGGTAAAAAATAAATGACTAACTAGCACCGTAGAATACACCTCTTCACCACTCTTAGCCCTCCGAACCCTAGCGATGATCCCCCTCCGGAGACAAAGGAAGGGGTTACGAGTCAATGGATCCCTCTTGGCTCACTCACACACGCGTTCACACACACACACACACACACACACACACACACACACACACACACACACACACACACACACACACACGCATTCACACTTGCACACACACGTACACTCGCATTCACTCATACACGCACACATTACACGAGCACACGCTAAGCTTAATGAAAGCATAATAACTCCCTGCCTTTCTATTTATCTCTAATAAGAGGTAGGTATTTTACGGTTACTCAAGTTTAATGAAAACATTTTGTGTCTTAAAAAATAAATAGCAACTTAATAGTTATATAAAAAACTGAAGAGTTTTCCTTACAAACATCAAAAGTGAATTATGCATACATCAAAACTAGGGCTTATTCATAAGCCCTAGTTTATGAACTCCTAGGGCCCTAGGGCTAGTTTAAGCCCTAGGTTATGTTTTTTACTAGGGCTTATTCATAAGAACAAGCCGTCGTGTGTGATGGTTATACATCACTTTACGAGTTTTTGTTTAGTTGAATCAAATAATCCGGACTCTTAATCAATATTACATAACGTGTTAGGAACTATAAATGTTTAAACATATATGCTATCACTTACAAAAACCCCTATGGCCAAAATTGGATTTTACAAACAAAACATTAATCAAAGAATTCAAAGTCTAGTTGCTAAAATTATATTGTATAATCGAAATTGGATTGACGGTTTTTTTGTAGCATTAGAATCACTTGCAAAACGATTAATAAAACCTTTTGCGAGGAAATTGTTAAAGGAAAGAGGGCCAATCACTTAGCTCTGTTAGTCACAAGTTAAGACGCGAGGCGAGGAAACTCAAGTGAATAAAAGCGAAAGCCGACTTTTTCTTCGGTTCAATCTCTATTGTTTCCTCCCAACGGACTAATGATGATTGAGGAATTCCAGGAGAGCGGAATTAAAAGACAAATAACTTTATTAACGAAGCGAAGTTAGGAATAGCGAGTCCTCCTTATTAGATAAACCGACTGAAACTGAAAGTAACATGGCGATGAACAAACAACACTGCAAAAATAGTTACATTTGTTTTGGAAACAAGGTTCAACATAACGAAGTAAATATCATACTAGAGCTACTTTGAGAACTGTATGACGTAAAAATGTAGATTTCTGATGAGTGCAAAAATAAAAAGACTGGTGAATGAATTAATGTTGTGCTGTAATTAGACTGTATACGTACTGTATCCAAGTATAGGGTTAGATGTTGAGATCCACAACCCAAGCTACATGTTGTATTTTAACTCTGCTCACAACTAGTTCAAAAATTGTAAAGTGATTAATTTCCATTATTAAATATTATATAATAATTGTGTTGAAAACTAAAAGGATTTAGTTCGTTGTTAAAAGTTTCACAATAATATCAAGGAATTTTTAAATTCTGTGTCCCAAAAAAACCTTTAACGCCATCTTTAATACCAATCTATTCCTATCAGTTGAGTGCATCTTTTTAACCAGAATCATTTCACTCTTCAATAAAAATTCACAAATCCAAACTTTCATTGAAAGATTGAAATATGTTAAATTGAAAAAGGTTCTTTTTTGACCAAGAATCTCGACATGTTTGGGGGGATCAAAATCATTAAAACTTCAAACACTTAAAAATAATGTGAATGTACAAAATACTTTTAGAAAACCTATGTTGTAAATAATTATACAACTGATTATACGGAGTAGAATACTCTTGGTGTTGAAGTCCTGAGGAGCTTGACCTCATTGCCTGATTAAGATAATGAGTCTGAGTTCAAGTACAGTAGTTCACCAGTGAATCGCGGCAGAAACTCCTCCAATAAAGTGGCCTAATTCCTTATTATGTTTTTCAGATAAATATATATATGGTCTATTATTTTTTAGTTCATAGCTTAAAAAAGAGATTGGATTTTTCAAGTTCTTAGCTTAAAAAAGAGATTGGACTTTTTAAGTTCACAAACTTTTCAGTTGAACTTTAAAAGAAAGTTGTTCTCTGTGTTGAATTAACAAATTATTGAGCTATAATTTTAAAATATAAGAATGAGTAAACTTCTAAATTTCACTTTAGATATCTTGTAAGTTAAGTTGGCGGTGACTTTTAAACATTCCAAGTACAACTGATAAGATTGATATTATTCCAAGTATACCAATTTTAGAGGACGTCACCAAATGTTATTATAATAACTAGTTGAGGAGTAGCTAAACAATTTATTAAATTTATTATTACTTATTAATTTTTACTGCCATTAAAATAAATTACCACTAAAAAGAAAACAAACAATAAAAACTAAAAAAAGGTCTATTTACAAAAAGTTTTACATTACCTTTAGAGTTGTTTATACTCTTAACGTATTCAATTAATCACTTAAAACTAAAAATTATCTTTTAATTACAAGGACGCTTAGTCAGATAAACAGAATTAATTTTCCTTTCCACCTGTCGATTTTAATACTTCCATTCAAATAGGTTTAATTTAATGATCTGAAATATTGTTTTAAGAACGTTTTTCCGATAAATATTTAAATATTTTTCCTATTTAAAACATTTTAAGACCACTTGCTTCCTTGTCATCGTTACAAAATGTTTACTTATTAAAGGGAAGACTTATAATTAGCAGAGTTTGGAATTTCTTTTTAAATTACATAATTGTCCTCATTAAATATAACTTGATATTACCAATCCACCACTTTTAGTTATAAACCTCTGAGTAGTTATGAACAGGCTGTTCTAGGACAGGGCGTACGAGGCTACGAGGGTACGAGGGTACGAGACGTATGAGTGCAAAGTCCAAGGTCATCGCTACGTCATTATTTCTCGCGCGCGCCACGAGTGCAAAGTCCAAGGTCATCGCTACGTCATTATTTCTCGCGCGCGCCACGAGCGCAAAGTCCAAGGTCATCGCTACGTCATTATTTCTCGCGCGCGCCACCACCGTTGCGCCGTTCGCTCGGCTCGAGCGCGCCGGTTCCTACTAGATTCTGCCGCCCTGATACTTCGGAAGAATAAAAAACGGAATAATTCTATATTCGATTGTCGATTTCGATTTATCGAATCGTTTCGTTAATCGATTTTAATGTTTCTACGGTATTCTGCCCTCCTGATACATAAAAATCAATTTTGAATTATTTTCTCTTAAAAATTTGTAATTTTAAACGGTTTTCAATGGAAAATTTTGATCACGTTGAAAGCTGACTTTGCCCCTAAGAGCACGTGCAACTTTACACGTGAGCCACGTGATTTTCCGGGTATATATACCGGTCCGATTTTGAGTTTGACCAGTTGTGTTTTGAAGATCGTCTCGACAGTTCCCGAGGTAAGTGCCGACTTTGGTTTATTAAGACTTTAACATTTTTACGACTTGTAAATTTTTCAATAAATACTGTTTGGACTTAGAAAATTTTCAGCCAGTTTAGGACTTGTAAATTTTTCAATAAATGCTGTTTGGACTTAGAAAATTTTCGCTCAGTTTAGAACTTGTAAATTTTTCAATAAATACTGTTTGGACTTAGAAAATTTTTAGCAAGTTTCACTTTACGACTTGTAAATTTTTCAATAAATACTGTTTGGACTTAGAAAATTTTCAGCCAGTTTAGGACTTGTAAATTTTTCAATAAATGCTGTTTGGACTTGGAAAAATTTTCACTCAGTTTAGCACTTGTAAATTTTTCAATAAATACTGTTTGGACTTAGAATATTTTTAGCAAGTTTCACTTTAGGACTTGTAAATTTTCAGTAAATACTGTTTGGACTTAGAATATTTTTGCTCAGTTTAAGACTTGTAAATTTTCAATAAATATATCTTGAGACTTTGAAAATTGTTGGGAGTCAACGTTTTTTGACTTGTAAATTTTTTCAAAAAATACTTTTTGGGACTTTGAAAATTTTCAGTAGTCAACATTTTTGGACTTGTAAAATTTTTCGATAAATATTTTTTCGGGACTTAGAAAATTTTCAGTAGTCAACTTTTTTGGACTTGTAAAATTTTTCGATAAATATTTTTAGGACTTGTAAAATTTTTCGATAGTCAACTTTTTTGGACTTGTAAAATTTTTCGATAAATATTTTTTCGGGACTTTGAAATTTTTCGATAGTCAACTTTTTTTCGACTTGTAAAATTTTTCGATAAATATTTTTTGAGATTGAAAATTTTCAGTAGTCGACTTTTTTAGACTTGTAAAATTTTTCGATAAATATTTTTTAAATAAATATTATTTGTAAGAATGCATTCGAATTTAATTTTTTATTGATAACTAATCTTTTTATTTTCTGTTATAGGTGAAAAAAATGACTTGCAAAATTGAATGTGGTTTCTGCGGTAAACTGATATTGAAGACAAACTTATCCCACCATGTAAAAAGATGTTCATCGAATCCAGAACGAGATAATAAGAAGAAGACGTGTGATAAATGTGGAAAAGAAATCACAAGTTTACATTTTAGTCGACACGTGAAAAAATGTAATGCGAATGATTTAGCTAAACCGAGTACGAGTGGGATCAATAGATTAAAGCGGCCTGTACCCGACTTAATTCCTATCGGAAATTTTAATCCTCGAGATTATCAAAGCAGACCTTCAGTTATTCAGTACGCTCCGGCTCGGACTTCGACTGCTAAAACGGATATCGAGAGACATGATGATGTTGAAGATGGACCGACTTCAGCCAAACAACCCAGACTCGATAAACGACCTACTACTACTAATAAAAATAATTCCGTTTTTAACGTTTTACACGGCGCAGCATTGTTAGCAATGAGCACGATTATTAATCTAGTGAAGCCTGTAAAAAGCGATAAACTTCCACCCGTTACTGAAAATGAGATTATTTTAAAAGAAACGGCTTTTGAAAGTAGGTTAATTACATATCACTTTAAAAATATTCACGGAATAAAAGATCCGAAAGTTTTTATTAATAGATTTATCGATTCGATCATAAAGTTCATAGAAGATTATCTCGCAAAACATAATATTAAGTTTAATTTGACTTTTATCGCTAAGTATAAGCGAAATGCGAGTGACAAATGTGAAATAGAGAAGATGTTTTTTAGAACTGAAAACTTTAGAGCATACAGTACTACCGATTTGAAACAAACATTGGGGATGATGAGAGATATAATATGTACGAATATGGAGGAGTTTGAAGCGAGAGGATCCGGATGGAGCCTTTACGAAATCGAAGGACTAGATTTAGCGATTAACAAATACTCGCCTTTTAGAGGATCGAGTTACATCGATCTTCCAGATAAAATAAAAAATAAAAAAGCTATAATAAATGTAAAAAACAAAGATGAAAAATGTTTTTTGTGGGCGATTTTATCCGCTTTACACCCCGTTAATCAACATGCTGAAAGAGTTAAAAAATATAAACGATATGAAAACGAGTTTGTCGATGCGATGAAAGACATAGAGTTTCCAGTAGCCTTGGACGATGTAAAAAAATTCGTAAAGCGAAGCGGAATATCGATAAACGTTTACGGTTACAATAGTAACTATAATATATATCCGCTGATTGTGACAGATGAAGAAAAGGATACGCATATCGATCTTTTATATATTAAAAAAGGGAAAAAATCGCCTTATTGTTATATTAAAGATCTGGAAAAACTGGTACATATTCAGGTGACGAAAAGATGTAAAAAAATCTACATATGCAAACGATGCCTACAATATTTCGGTAGAGAAGATTTATTGATTAGACACAAAGAGTATTGTAAAGAACACGACTCTGTGAAAGTAAATATACCGGGAAAAGGGGAAGTTATAAAATTTAAAGATTACAAATGTCGGATGAAAATTCCTTTCGTTATGTACGCGGATTTTGAGTGTTTATTAGAAAATGTAGAGAGGCGTAAACCGCCGAAAATGAAATTAATCGAAAAAGTCGCTGAAAACGAAGCTACGTGCCAACCGCCTAACACTATAAGAACACCCGAGGGGTATGCGAAATATGTTTCTTACACCGACACATATCAACATCATGTAGCGAGGTCCTTCTGTCTCTACACGGTTTATACCTTCGGCGAGTATAAAGAACCGATTTTATACTACGGGACCGACGCTGGGAAACAGTTTGCAAAAACACTTAAATCAGAATTGCAAGCGATTAAAGATTATTATGAAAACAACGAAAAACCCATGCTTCCTCTAACCGCTGAACAAGAAAAAGATTTTTCAGATGCTAAAATATGTCACATATGCGGGAATGAATTCGAAACCGATGAAAAAAATGATATTGATGAAAAAAATGATGATAAACGGGATATCGCTAACTTATTCACACGGCCTTATCGCTTTATTCGTCTTGATCATGGAAAAAATGATAAAAAAAGGATAAAAAAGAGGATATCCGCGTTCGCGATCATTGTCATCTGACTGGAAAGTATAGAGGTGCGGCGCACCAGTCTTGTAATTTGAACTTTAAAATTCCGAAGTTTATTCCCATATTTATCCATAACTTGAGCGGTTATGATACGCATTTAATAATAAAAATGTTGAGATTAGATGAAAATACGCGTATCGATATCATTCCGAATAACGAAGAGAGATATATCTCGTATACTGTCGATTTCGGGATCGGAATAAAAGCGAGATTTTTAGACTCGTATAAGTTTACACTTTATTCGTTAGACGATTTAACTAAGGGATTGAGAGAATCTGACTTTATACATGTAAAAAAGTATGGAATGCCCGAGGAACAAAAAGAGTATTATACGAGATGGTTAAAGGAGAGAGATGAGATAAAAAATAAATATAATGATATCGAAAAGTATAATAGATCGAGAAAGTCGCAAAATGATTCCGATTCAGATTCCAGTTCAGATTCGGATTCGGATAATGGAGGAATTTTTGAAGCCTCTTTCAAAGATAAAGATATGAATAATCGGTCCGACCATCAAAAAAAATATTATGAAGCTATACAAAACGAAAACTTTAGATATAAACTATTCGAACCTGAGTTGTATAAATATAAATCGAGTATAGAATTTCAAAGGGAATTTGATTTATTTTTACATGAATATAAAAATCCCGATCCGATGAAGTTATTATTTAGAAAAGGAGTTTATCCGTACGATTATATGGACGATGATGAAAAATATCTCGAGACTAGCTTACCACCGAGAGAAAAATTTTATAATGAGTTGAACGAACAAGGTATTGATCCGTCGGATTATGAACACGCGGAACTGGTTTGGAAAACATTTAAAATAAAGAATATGAAAGAATATACACTGTTTTATAACAAACTCGATGTTTTATTACTAGCCGATGTGATGGAAGATTATAGATATATTTCTTTGCAATCATACGGATTGGATTTAGCGTGGTACTTTACAACGCCGGGTCTGGCGTGGAGCATATTATTAAAAGAAAGCGGAGCGGTTTTAGACTATTTGTACGACTACGAAATGATACTCATGATCACGAGGGGGATTAGAGGCGGTTTAGCTCAAGTGTCGAACAGACACGCGAAAGCTAATAACCCGCATGTCGATGGGTATGATGAGAGTAAGCCTATAACTTATCTCATGTACTTGGACGCCGTGAACCAATACGGTTGGGCAATGTCTAAACACAAAATGCCTACGGGTAATTTTAAATGGGTCGAAGAGGAAATC
This sequence comes from Flexamia atlantica, assembly GCA_035578135.1. Taxonomy (NCBI): domain Eukaryota; kingdom Metazoa; phylum Arthropoda; class Insecta; order Hemiptera; family Cicadellidae; genus Flexamia; species Flexamia atlantica. Next base: position 41,315,196 of record JAQJVK010000011.1, on the reverse strand, counting down.
GATGTAATGCGGATACCCAATAATAGCGACGTAGGATATATATTCGAAGTGGATTTAGAATATCCGCGAGAATTACACGATTTACATTCCGACCTACCGCTAGCGGTCGAAAGACGGGCACCCCCCGGTTCAAAGGAGATCAAACTCTTGACCACGTTGTACGATAAAGAAAAATATGTCGTTCATTACAAAGCGTTAAAATTATATCTTTCGTTAGGGTTGAAACTAAAAAAAATACATAGAATTCTAAGTTTCAGTCAGAGTTATTGGATGTCGGATTTTATCAATAAAAATGTATGCTATTGGAAAAACGCTACTAATAAACCCGCAAAGCAATTTTACAAGCTTCTAAACAATTCCGTATTCGGTAAAACCATCGAAAATGTCAGAAATAGAGTGGACATACGACTCGCTACGCAGACTAAACAGATCGAGAAATGGGTGGCGAAACCGATTTTTAAGCATAGAACTATATTTTGTGAAGATCTTTCTGCCGTTCACATGAGAAAAACTAGTTTATTATTTAACAAACCCATATATATAGGAATGTGTATATTAGACATCGCTAAAACGCAGATGTACGACTTTCATTATAATTATATTAAAAAAGAATACGGAGAAAAAGCGAAATTGCAGTATACGGACACCGACAGTTTGGAATACCTAATAGAAACTCAGGATTTCTACTCGGATATGTTGAAACATGGTGAAAGATATGACTTATTTCGACAAAACATACTCGGCACATTTAAGGATGAAATGCGCGGTGCTCCATTATCGGAATATGTAGGACTCAGAGCGAAGATGTACTCCAATCGGTTAAGATCGTATGAAGAAGTTGATGGGAAAGAATTTAAAAAAGCGAAAGGAATTAAGAAATCGGTTGTGGAAACTAAAATTACTTTTAAAGACTACAAGGAATGCTTGTTCGAACAGAGAGACATGTATAGATGTATGAATATGATAAGAAGTAAGAAGCATGAATTGTATAGTGTAGAACTGCACAAGAAAGCATTATCGGCGAGTGACGAAAAAAGGTTTATTTTAGAAGACGGCATCACCAGTCTCCCTTGGGGGCACTACAAGATACCGTGAGAGGTCGAGTCCGCGTTAGAACTTGATGCTAATTCGTCTACGGAATAATTAAACTAAATGTCACACTCGACTTGTACACGGATTAAAAAAGATAATAAATACATAACCGACTTATTATTTAAAAATCCTTTTTTTTTTCTTTTCTTTTTTTATGAAGGGAACGTTTCGTTCCTCCCTTTAAACTACACACTTTGGAAAAAAAAATTCATTCTCACGTGTAAAAAGTTAACATATAATTATATTCATAAAAAACGAAAACAATTTTCAACCGTCTATGCTGTAGACGGTTAATTTTTTTTTATCATCATCTCCACATTAAAAAATATCTCAAAACATTGTAATTCTATTCCTCTCCAAATCGTAAGTGAAACCTTTCTCCGAAACGACTACCGCATAAGCGGTCGTCCCCTGATCCGCAACCGGACTGGCAACGGGGTTCGTAAATTCCAATTCTATTTTAATATCTTTTTGCCTATTATCGCTGGAGAACGGATGGTGAAGCGTGTCGACGACCATCAACGGATACTTGTCTATAAAATCGATATCGCTTAAATAAACGTCTTCGTCTCCGAATAACACCCGCCTGATCGAGCAATAACTCATGTATAAAATACCGTACACCTTATCGTTTATAGACAAATCCTGCGGCTCTTGCGGATACCGTAGTCCATTGATTTTGACGCGGTAGTTTTTTATGTTTATAGCGTTGAATCGGCTCGGATCCTTCTCTTGATTGTTTTTGAGGTTGGTCTGTAGACCTATGATTACGAACAGCGGGTCGGATATATTCCCGAATAAGCCGGATAAGTCGAAACTGAACGAAGACCCCGACACACCGAACTTCTCGATACACTGCCACTGGTAATAGTTGTATGTCAAATCGCCCTTCGTACTCAATCGTCTCAGTCCCTCTATGAGCGGTACTTTTTTCGCAGCGTCATACTCGACCAGGGGCACTTTTAAATCGAACCTTGTGATTTGTATCTTTCCCTCGTCCGCAGTTTTCTCGTTAGCGCCGGTACCCTCCTTCCAACGGTATATCGCGTCGTTATCTTCGTTGCGTGTAAAAATTATTTGGAATCCACCTCTGTACATCGGATATTTCAGCGCGTCGAAAAACCCTAAACCGAGATGCGATAAGGGGCCGTAAGCTTCGAACTTGCCGACTCCTTTATCGAATTTAGATTTGAATCCGCTCGTGTGAAAAGTGCTCTCGCTCGATTTTCCGTATGTCGTCAGAGCTTTGATCGTACTCGTGATACCGACTTCGTCGACGAAGTTTATCAGCTGACCGTGTTTTCTCAATTCGATTCTCTTAAATAAAAACGCCGGGAAATTATCGACCAACTTGATCGGGTCTGTCGCCTCGTACTTCGCGCCATTCGCTTTTTTCAACACTTCGCCTCGTATGTGAAAATATATTTCCTTATCGTAAAAAACGTCTCCGCCGTCTAATCTGAACGTGATCATCTGATTGGGTGAATTGAAATTCAGATCGGACACCGGTTCGACGGTATGGAATTCGTACCGTTCTATCTTGTCGGACGCTTCCTCGTAATACTTCTCCATATCTATATATAGATTTTAAGTTTTCGGTTTCGAATAAAAAAAATAAAAAATGCGATTCGAACTTAATGAAAAATATACTTTTAAAATTTTCGGATGAATAAAATATTCATCTCCTACCGAACATGCGCATATGTTTCTTCCTATCCGACGCCAAACCCAATTTATCTACGCGAAACTTAACATCCGCGGTGTTAGTCAATTTACCTTCTTCGACACCCTTTTCCTTCAACGCGGACAAACACCGACTTATCCGTTTAACACCTTCCGGCCGAGTGATCAGTTTTTCGATCTCGTTATTTATAAACTTGACGATCCCGATTTTTTCATTATTAAAATTATTATTTCCCGCTTCCTCCTCGGCTTGTATAAACTTTATTCTCTCCATCAACTTGTCGTAATCGCCTATATATTTATATTCCACGGGGGTGTTCGTATCCACGAGTAGACCGCTGCCGGACGAAGACGGCTTTTGTTTGAGTTCTTTCCATATGTCACTTATTAAATTCTTCCATTTCCAACCACCGCTCGCCTTGGGTCTGGGTGAGGTGGGATCGTTGTTATGATGTAGAGCGTGTGTTTTGATTAAAATATCTTTATATTTTTCAAAGTCCTGAGAAGTGAACGCGCCTATACTTATGAGTCTCTCCTTCGGTGTCGTACCGACCGCGGCTGTGGATTGTACACCGTGGATCTCCGCTCTAGTCAAGAGTGACCACAGTCCCTCGCTACCTACGTATCTGTCCATAGTTCTGTCCAGTATGATATCGTTGTTTTCGATGGATATGGTTTGCGATCCTATCGCGAGTTTGCTATTCGCGAAATCGTAATAAACGCCGAAACTCATATCGTTGCAGTTCGCTAGGTATTCTTTCGCGATGTGACCTATATCCTCGTTTTCGGTAAATTCGCGGATAGAACGATTCTGTAATTCCTGCGATGCTTGCGACGGCGTCGTAATCGTAGGCGCGTCGAATACGTCGGGGTCCGCGAGCGGAGTTAACGTGTCATCCTTTTTACTCCTACCGGGCGTGCTCGGCACTCTGGGTCTGAACTGTTCCCCGACGGCGGCGATCGGTCTCCTCACGATAACGCGTGTATTGGTCGGTTTTTTCAAAGTTTCCGTCTGTTCTTTTATAGCTTTAACTACGGGTTCGTGTCGCTTCTCCTGTTCGCGCACCTTTTCGACTTCCGCTCTTCTAGACGTGTCGAATTCGCTCTTTAATCGATCTTCCAATTTATCCAACCTCTTAGCCTCCGCGACGGTTATAGGTTTGTTTTCACGCGGAGGAGGAGGAGGCGCGATCAATCGTTCTTTCGGTTTAGCGTTTACTAACGACGTCGGGCGTGAACTGAAAAGCTTTCTCCTCTCCTCCGCTTCGCGTATCCGATTCTTCTTACTATCTTCGAGCCATTTTTCTTGTAACTTCTCGTTCTTTCTAGCCGTTCGCACGTCCGCATCGTCCGGCCACATCTTATCGGCCATCTTCTGTTTTTTCACCAGCGTGCTGATGATCTCCTTATCATCGCTTTTCCTCTTCATCGTATTATCTATATATATAGGTTTAGGGTCCGGAGTTTCGCTTTTCAAAAATAAAGAAAAAAAATAAATCCGAATAAAAATCCGAAAACGACGCGTACACGTTATTTTTATAAAATATTACGTGTACGCGTCGTTTATTAAAAACGATGCGTACACGTTGTTTTTTAAAATAAAACGATGCGTACACGTCGTTTTTAAAAAATAACGTGTACGAATCGTTTATCGAAAACGACGCGTACACATCGATTATCGCTCGTTTAAGTCGTATTTCAACTTGAACATGTATTTTCCGTTGTGCGCTTTCTTAGCGGTGTTTATAGACAGAAATCCGAACGGCTCGCTCCAACACTTTACGCACATCTTTTCGAATTCATCGACGGTCATGTCCGATCCCACGAAATCGTCGTAAATACGTTTAGTGTAGTACTTGTTCTGTTTGAAGACGCATAGCAGGTTCACGTTGTTCCGTATCACTTGCATGTCGACTTTACCGTAGCTCTGACTGAGGTAGACGCAGGACAGTTTTTTATGTCTACCTCTGATGAAGTAGTCTTTTATCGCTTCTTGTTTTTCCATCAAACAGTCGTCGAACACCACGAGGGAGTTTTTCTCGCACTCGTCCAGCGGATGTAAATCTTCGCAATTGTTAAAAAAGTAAGCTATCCTCTTATTCAACTTGTTCTCGATATCGATGTATTTTCGACGCAAGTCCGCATAAGCCGGCTGCTCTATAGACTTACTGAACACGTATATATTTCTAAACACGAGACCGCGCGGATTATAAATAAAATTCAACAACAAGTTCGTTTTTCCGCAGCCCGAGGAGCCTACTATCAGACAACGTAACGGTCGGGGAAGAAGGTTATCTTCGATCTTTTCTTCGTAATACGGCACGATATCCATCACTCTCTATGTGGAAAAAAATAACGCGTCGGTTAAGAAAAAAAATAAAATACATTACGAGAAATAAGAATTTATTACGAGGGAAAAATGTTTACTATTTATTTTGTCAAATCTTCGAAGAATTCTTTTACTAATTCTACGAAATCGTACGGCGTTATTACGACATTATTGCGCGATTTATAGGCTATATAGCGGCATCTCATGATATCTTTTACGCAGTTCAAAACGTTTATACTGTTCGGCACTTCCTCTTCGTAAAACGAGAGTGAATAACCTTCATCGATTTTCTTTTTAAAAACCTTAGAAAAATACCGATCTTCGGTTCTCACGCAGTAGTATGTATAAATACGTCCTACATGAGAATATCGTTTAAAGACGGCGAAGACGTGTCTTAGGTTCGGGTTTCGCGGCATACGAGCTACTTTGGGTTTCATGATTTTTATCGTATTGTTTAAACGGCGATTTTCATTTTCCATACGATCGATCGATTCCATGAGCGTTACGATTTTATTTTTGAGTTTGTACTCACCGTATTTACGGATGGAAGGCAAAACGTCTTCGAAGACCCAACGTTTAAAGTCGTTCGCCGACGGTAACCTCGATGAAAATATCAATTCGTATAATCCGGGCTCGGATATGTATACTTCTAAGCCTTTATGGTGCGAAATAGGTTGGGACCCAAATCGGGGCCCAACTAAATCGGCCAGATTTCTCTTATAACGATCGTTAACGTGCGTCTGTAAGACCTTCTTCAGATTGGAATATCCCAATATTTCGCCCACATCTTTACCCTTAAACCACGAGTTATCGTCATCGTCGAAAATCACTGTGACCTTTTGATTTTTAAAAATGAATTTACTCGCGATATTGTCCTCCATCTCGTACTCCATGTCGTACTCATCCGTGTCGGCAGCATCGGAGGAACGAGAACTTTCGTTCTCATCCGCGTTGGACGCGTCGGAGGAACGAGACGGTGAAGAACTTTCGTCGGAAATCTCATCACGCGTAATATCGTTATTCATTTCGTACCTACTATAGAAAAACGACCGATCGAACGTCAATGTTTTATTACGATCGAAAAAATAAAAAAATAAAATCATATAGTTCGCGCGATCGGAAACGTATTTATTTCACCACAACATCACTTCCGACATCGTTCTTTTAACCAGGTCGATCAGGTCGAAATCGTCATCGCGAATCGTTATACATTTGCTCTTTCCGTTATATTCGTATTCCACACCCTCTTTATTTATTTTTCTCAAAACCTTTTTTATCATATTCTCGTCGTCGATAATTATGTATTCCGTTTCGAAACATAAATCGTATCCGCAGGAATCCTCGACGGCTTTTTTAAAAGAGCGTTTTTGCGTGTCTATGAATTTATATTCCTTGTTATTATCCACACTCTTCGATACAGCGAAAATTCGTTGTATTTGCGTTCTATCTATCATCTCGCGGAATAATCCGTTTTCCGTTTTCAAACGGGCGACATCGTCCGAGGTATCCTCGCTTTCGTCGTCTAACCATTCATAATCCGATTCCGACTCGGTCGATTCGTCATTCTCGATATTTCGGTCGGCGTGTTCCGAATGTATATTTTCGAGTTCTTTGAAAAACCACTCCCGAAACTCATCACTTTCCTTCGCGCATTTATTCAACAGAACCCCGATCGCCGGTTCGTCTATGAAAACCGTATCGGGATGCGTTCGTTTTAGATGTAAATTCGGATTATTGACTTTTAAATCGCGATATGTAGTTTTATATTTTTCGTTCACATGATCGTAAATCGCCTTTTTGGGGTTCTTGTATCCCAGTATATGTGTGATATCGTTCGCTTTAAACCAACATATTTTATCAACACCGCGCACTATCGAGATATTACGGTTTTTAAAAGTAAGCTCGGTATGATAAACGTCAATCGCGTCAGTCATGTTATTCTATATAAGCACTTTAGGTATTTCGACTTATTTAAAAAATACAATGTCGAGCTACGAGACTCTAATTAATAATATCAGACGATGAGAAAATCCGATTTAATATTGTCACGATAATTTCGAAATAAATAAGAAATGGTACTGTATCGGTACTTTTGATTTTATTATGGTTCTTTTATTACGACGGTGCATTAGTACCGTAATGGTACTGATACTTTAAAAATATTAATAGTACTGCGATGGTACCGGTACTTTAAAAAATATTAATAGTACTGTGATGGTACTGGTACTTTAAAAAATATTAATAGTACTGTGACGGTACTGGTAATGGTACTGTGATGGTACTTTTAAAAATACTCAAAATTCGGTCTTTTGCAGTTCCCTCTCGTAAAAACCACCGATCACTTCTTCACCGTCTAGAGCCTCGATTTTGTACGTGACGGGTTTGGTGTTTAAAACTTGCGCGATCACAAAAATTTCGCTAGTCCAGTTTTGTTTATATTTATTTCTAAATACGACTTTACTCGCCGTTATACGGACTCTGTCTCCGACGTCGAATTTCGGTTTTTTACGCGGCACTTCACTTTCGAGCTCCTGATACATTTTCAACAGATCGGACTCGTTGCTCTTATTGACATCGGCCGGGCGCATTTTTATCGTGCTGTGGTAATCGTGTTTGTTGTATTCGTCGGTGAGCTCTTGTAAGACGTCGTACCATTTGTGCGAGTTTCTCACTTGGAATTTGACTCTGAATTTATCGTTTAACGTCCTGTGGTATCTCTCGATTATCGCCGACTTTTCCTCGCTCTCCGTATGGTACATTTTTATGCCGTGTTTTTTGAGCATGTCGTTAAAAGGTTTATTTTTAAACTCGGTCCCCTTATCCGTGTGCAGCAGTTCGGGCGTAGTGTGACCATCCTTTTTCGCTCTCTCTATTATCCTCTCAAAAGCGGCCGTCACTACTGCGCCGTCTTTTTCTTCAACGGTTCGGACCAGACGAATTTGCTAAAACAGTCTATCACGTTTAAGATGTATTTGTACCAGTTGTTCTCTCTGGCGAATTGTTTCATGATGAGCAGATCCGCGGCCCACAGATTATCCAGACCTTTCATGATTATCCTGCGTTTTATAAATTTTTCACTACCGGTTTGTGCAGTTCTTTAGCCTCCACCACTTCGGGCGGCTCTTTGATAAACGAGTTTTTAACGCCGCCGCAGACCGCACAATCGGAACTCGCCAACCATCTTTTATTTTTCGTTTTCACAGTCTTCACGTTCTCCGAAGCCGTTTGCGTTTTACACGTGCGACAGTAGGAATTCATCTCTTACATTAGCGAATTTAAAATTTCCTTCGAAGGAAAACGTTACGAACTTTCGACGAGTTCGAACTTTTTTTATAAATTCGATAATGCCTCTCGTATATATAGATATGGCGAGTCATAAGAGGAAGATAAATTTGACCAAGGGTCAACTGAATAAGCTGCGGTTAGCTCATAAGAAGCTTAAACGCGCCGTGTTAACGTTGACTAAGGATCAATTGAAAAACGGTAATATCGAAGTCACGCTCGACGGCGATCAAAACAAACAGATCGAAAAGGCGTTAAAAAACAACAGGGGGCTGCGATTGATTTTCGATTATTCGCAGTTGAAAGAGATGATCGACGGAGGCTTGTTAAAGGAGGTACTCGAGATAGCTGAACAAAATATCCCTTATGTCAAGAAATTCGTGTCGCCGCTGATAAAAACCAAAGTCGCGCCCGTCTTGAAAAATCAGTTCGTACCTTGGCTTAAAAAGTTGATAGACGATGAGTTGGACGAATTGATGGAGAAAGACGCGAGCGGCGCCGGTCTGGATAAACATGTATACGGTAAATTGAATAAGTGTCTCGACGGTGCGAGAGAGGTTAAAAAAAACTAGTTCCGCTGACAATGTCCGATTTGGAGATGTGGGCGGATAAGTTGAAAATTGTCGATTTTCGTGGTGTTTTCATGAGAGAGCGTTTACCCGAGAACCCGCGCAAAAACGAATGCGCTATTATAAATTTAGACGATTCCGAGTCGGGCGGCACTCATTGGACTTGTTATACGAAGAAAGATAATTATGTCATATATTTCGATTCGTTCGGCGAGGCGCCGCCACCTTTGGAGTTGAAGGAATACCTAAACATGCCCGAAGGTATTTGTTATAACCACGCGAGATATCAAGATTACGAAGATCCCCCGATATGCGGTCATTTGTGTTTGGAGGTATTGCGGCGTTTTTCCAGAGGACAGGATTTCAATACGATAGAACGTGCTTTACAAAACGATAAATACGCATTTTTGAGATGGTTCGAATAATTTATTTTTTTTCTCCCCCACTCTTAATAAATAATCGTAACCGTAATGTTTTAAAAGTATATATAGAGAAAATGGTGTACTTCAAATTGATCGGTCAAAAACCACATCTGCAGTTGAAGCTCGAAAACCCCATACACTTGGAAGAGGACGTGCGTTATTATCTCGCGCTCACGGGGTTTTCATTTCATAACTATTTTTATAACTTGAAAGAACCGGCTTCGATTACTTTTTTTAAGAGTGAGAAGGATCGTCCTACACTAACTTTTGATGCGGAGTTTTGGGATTTGAAAACTATGCAGAGAGAAATCAGGGAATTCATGAGGATTGGTAAGATCACACCGGCGATAGATGTGGAAAAGTTTAAGATTTTTCGAGACCCACAGTCTAAGATATGTATCAAATCTCCAGTTAAGTTCCATATGAACAACGAGCTACGACGGTTTCTAGGGTTTACAGAATTGAAAAAAGATGAAACCGCGTTCGAATTGATGTTCGAGTCGGAAACTATTTTATCAATTTACGAAGAAGAGAGTAAATTACAAATCAGACCGTTCGAGATGATCGAAGTGCATTGCGATTTAGTCGAACATTCGTATATCAATCACGCGGAGCATTGGCACAGACACGATAACTCCTCGTTGTTGTATCACTCGAGTCCGCGAGAACACAGAGATAAAATTTACGAGAAACCGTCCGTTTTAAATTATATACCGCTCAAACCTGACACGCAGACGATAAGAGAAATCAACATTTATCTGACGGATGAAAACAAAGTTCCCCTGCGAAACGCTCTGGCCGATTATACTATTTATTTAAAACTAGTCGATGAGTCGGAATTAAATATGAATTAGTTTTCGTCAAAAGCGATGATTTATTACATCTTTTGAAACGCTCTCAATTTTTTATTCGACCGTGAAAATATATTTTTATATATAGACGGAAGAAAGATGGAAATGGAAAAGGATTAATATAAAGATATCCTCGACGAAGTGAACGGTAACGCTTTCGCGAAGATAAGCGATTTAGAAATCGGTAAAAAATATTTGGTCAATAGCATAGAGAGAATGCACTACGCTTACGGAGTAAGAGTTTTGGTTACATGCGATGATGTGCGGTTTCAACTACCCGAGAGTTGGAACGAGAGAATGAGTACGAAAAATATAAACGCGCTATTGAAATCGGAGCAACCGTTGTATGTGGTGTACCACGGAAAGATCCCGATGTCGAATGATATGTTTAAACACGATATCAAGTTCGTGAGAGAGTGAATATTCGTTTAATCGATTATACCCGTTATTATTTCGATCATACTTGTTATTTTTATTTTTTTTTCGTTCCTGAAAAATAATTTTCTAACTCCAAAAAAAGTTGTCAAAGTCCGAAAAAATATTTGTTGAGAAATTTTCAAAGTCCGAAAAAGTTGACTATTGAAAATTTTCTAAGTCCCAAACTGTATTTATTGAAAAAATTTACAAGTCCTAAAATCAAACTAGCTAAAAATATTCTAAGTCCCAAACTGTATTTATTGAAAAAATTTACAAGTCCTAAAATGGCTTTCAAAATTGATTTTTATGTATCAGGAGGGCGGAATACCGTAGAAACATTAAAATCGATTAACGAAACGATTCGATAAATCGAAATCGACAATCGATTATCGAATTATTCCGTTTTTTAATCTTCCGAAGTATCAGGGCGGCAGAATCTAGTAGGAACCGGCGCGCTCGAGCCGAGCGAACGGCGCAACGGTGGTGGCGCGCGCGAGAAATAATGACGTAGCGATGACCTTGGACTTTGCGCTCGTGGCGCGCGCGAGAAATAATGACGTAGCGATGACCTTGGACTTTGCGCTCGTGGCGCGCGCGAGAAATAATGACGTAGCGATGACCTTGGACTTTGCACTCGTGGCGCGCGCGAGAAATAATGACGTAGCGATGACCTTGGACTTTGCACTCATACGTCTCGTACCCTCGTAGCCTCGTAGCCTCGTACGCCCTGTCCTAGAACAGCCTGTTCATAACTACTCCTCTGAATGACACTCTGTTCGCCGAGTCAAGAATTATGTCGTCATAATATCATAATCTTCGTACTGTGGTCATACTGCACGATTATGTCGCGAAACTAAAGCACTATCAACCAAATACAAATTTAAGTATATACGTTTTAAGAATAATATTTAAATATGCACAGTAAAATAAATCCTTTCATCTGCACAAATATCAAATCTCCCTCATCAGTTATTGAGCATTTCTGATATCATCTTATATTTTCTATCCAACTCGTTTACCGCATTTTGTGCAGCTAGTGTGAAATTGGAAAAGCGTCGCATTGCGAAGAAACGATCCCCAACACGTGTGCAGCTGAAAATAAAGAGCGGTTGATGTTTATTTCTTTCAGTATATATGTCTTCCTTAATTGCTTTCCGATTTTTGACATTGCTTATTCTTTACTTCGTGACAAAGTTATAAAAAGCGAACATAAAAAATAAAATATTGCTTTTAAGCAAAGGATTATATTTTAACAGTTAAATGATTTTAATAGTAAGCCTACTGCATGATTATGTAAGTCAAATAAATCTCATCAATTTGTATATTTAAACTTCTTGAAAATCGAACAGTTAAACGAAAAAAACTCATAATATACTATTTTATATTAAATCATTAACTTTATTAATGAAAGGATACTGCTCATGCTTATGAAGGTTAAAAATGTCTTTCTCAATTGTTTCCCGATTTTCAACATTGTTTTTTCCCTACTTTCTAAAAAAAGCGAACAATAACTACGAGTATCAAATAGTACCTGATGGACCGAGTCTAGCTCGGTATTATTTCGTATTTAGCATTTCATCCAATGGCTGTAATATATTTCAGTGTCATAACATTTATAAATTAAAAACTCTTTTACTACTCTATACCGAAAGTAGCAGATTTTGATGACAGCAATTATTAATTTTCAGGGCACTTTCTTGCGGATACATCTAAGAGATGTATTATGTAAAAAAACGTGTTGGCCTAAATCGCATCTACTGGTGGTGCTGGATATGTAAAATGTAAAATCCAACACCACCATTTCAAGGTACCTAACAACTACAGAACTAGTTGAGCTGTTAACATTAATATTGTTTTTGAGCTGTCTACTATAACCTTTCCCTGGTTTCAGATACAGGATAATGAATGGAAATGTTTTGCAGTTTTGTCAATGGCTAATTAGCTTCATTAAACAGTTGGTGGCACTTGTGTTGTAGCTTCTCGTTTGTGTAAATTGTTCAGTTTTGCCTAACTCGTTGTTTTTTACATTAAAACGCAAAATTCAAAAACGTCGATTTTCTAATAAGTGTAATAGAAAAGCGAATCTTTTTATAATAAAAAATAAATAAAATACTGTCGTTTATGTAAATTGCTGTATACATAAATTATATGTTTTGCAAATTTACAAGTTTAGAATCCTTTTGCAACAGAAAAATGTCCGAATTCCTCAAAAAAATTAAAATTGATTATTTGAATTTGCTAATACAATGAATAAAGAAATTATTGTTTTTGAAGGAATGTAACAAATAAAGTATTAATGCTTTCCTTGAATATTATGCATACGCTGTAATAACATTTTCATTTATTTTTATAACCTTGGTCCCCAGCTGCTATATTTTATGAGGCTGATTTTCATTTCCCAGCTCATAAAATTAAATGTTTACCCTCTTAAGCTGGCCCTCTTAATTAAACCTCGTTGGTTATGATAAAAGGAAAATAACCATAATTATTTGTCTCATTTCTTTCGCTAATTTTCCGTTCGTTTGGAATTGAAGGTCAGTCCTAAGGTGTCCTACTGCAATTACATAAACCCTTTGTATCTTGTTGGTCATTTATATCTTCAGTTATCGCGGCCTGTCATAGTATTTTTTATTTTATGTAATTTGTTTTTTATTTATGTTTATAAATATAAAAAAGGTCTATTCCCTGCATGTCTCAGTAAAATTTTTAATATATCTTTGTCGTTATTATTATCGTTATTTATTTTAACTTTAAATTGTACATCATGTGGACTGAAGAAGAAATTTTTTAAGTGTTTTGCTATCCATATGAACATTTATCGTAATGCTGCAATGTAATTGGCTTAAGCTGTTTTGTAGCATTGAATGAAAAATAAATGAATAAATATTCAATCAATTAATGACAAACAGTCTCAATAGCGATAACTGACAAGCGTATTCAATATGATTCAGTGGTTTTTTATCGCAATCGGAGCAGATATAAATTAAATATGTAAAACCCACAAATAATAAATAAATAAATAAAAATGCCTTTATTCAATCAAGCGTTTCTCTGGAAGACCAGCTTTTCAGAACAACTATCGTCACAATATTTGCAACTTAAAACTAAACATGTGTACAGTATTTTACGAAAAAACTAAAACTAAGCATTTCCAATTAACATTCTTTTTAATTTTAGTTTAAATGAAACAGAGTTCAAGCATTTAAGGTCATCGTGGAGCTCATTATACAACCGGGGGCCAAAGTATGAAAAGCTTCTCCGCCCGAGCTCAAGAGTAACTCTGGGAAAGTGAAGCCTCCCACCATGGCGAGTCCTGCGCTGAGAGACCTCATCGCGAAAGGAGAGCCTCTCGCAAAGGTAGTCGGGCTCGCTTGTCATCAAAACCCTATGTATCATGCAGCATGTCAACATCCTGCAAACAGCTTCCATGGGCAACAGATTAACCGCTTCGCGGTATGAGGATATATGGTCAGATCTCTTCAAGCAAAAAACAAAGCGAATAGCAGAGTTTTGAAGCTTTTGGATCCGACCCAAATCGCCCCTAGAAAGACTGTTGCCATATGCAGGAAAACAGTAATAAAATACTGATAGAATCAGTGACTGCACAAGCTGTAATTTGGCGGCCTCTGGCAGCAGACTCCTAAACCTATACAGACCTCTCAGCCTCCCTACGGCTCGCTGGGTAGCATGTGTGACATGGTCCGTGAAAGTGAGACCCTTGTCAAGAATTACACCGAGAGTCTTGATCTTGTCACACTCTGCTAGACTCCCACCATCAAGTGATATGCTCACTCCACTACTTTTGAGAGGGTGTACGAGGTCAAGAGGTGCAGTGTGTAAAACGGTGCACTTATCGGAATTCAGCTTGAGGCCGTTAGCAACAGACCATTTTGAAATGTTCTGCAGATCAGCGTTGATTTGACTGAAGGCCTCTTTCATAAGCTCTGGCTCATATGAAAAAAGTAGCTGGGAGTCATCAGCATACAGGTGAGCCGTGCAGTATTTTACACAATTAGGAAAGTCAGCTGTATAAAGAGTGTACAGGATAGGCCCCAGGCAACTACCCTGAGGAACACCTCGCCGTTTGGCAAGGGGTTCTGATGCTTCACTCCCCAGTCTGGTAACCTGGAGTCTGTCTTTGAGATACGATTGAACCCATGCGGCAATATCTTCACCAAATCCCAAGTAATGCAATTTTGCAATCAACATATCGTGATCCATAGAATCAAACGCCTTTGAGTAGTCAAGCATTACAAGGGTACTCTGTCTGCCCTTGTCCTTGTTGTCAATCATTTCACTGAACAAGTTTGTTAGGGCGGTACATGTACTGTGGTTCTTCCTAAAGCCTGATTGAAGTTTTGGGAGCAATTTATAGTTATTCACGTATTCAATTATCTGTTTGATGACAACTTTCTCTAGGATCTTGGACATAGCTGGCAATATAGATATTGGTCTTAACTGTTCAACACAAGTGGGGGCTGCTACTTTAGGTAGTGGTCGAATGATACTTTTCTTCCAAGCTTGTGGAAATATTCCTTCTTTTAATGACTCATTTACCAGATGCGTAATAGACTCAATAGCAAATGGACTCACAGTTTTGATCATTTCAATGGATATTTCATCACTACCTACAGCCTTAGATTTAATTCTATTCATTTCTGCTTTGACTGTTTCTTCAGTGACAGCAACAAATCTAAATTCACCAATGATTTCGTTTTGCCTGTTATTCTTAAAAAAGTCAAGAACATCAGTATTTATGTCTATGTCAGACCCCATTTCTGCGAAGTATCTATTGTTGTCATCAACATTGAAATCATGTACAATTTCAGATTCAGGGTGTCTATGTACATCACACTGCTTCAAGCAGGTCCAAAATTCTTTACTATTGTTTGTCGATGATATTTTATCTGTGAAATATCTTTTTTTGGCTTGCCAGATCATTGTATTCAGTGTATTTCTCGTGGACTTGTACATCTCCCAATCGTTCTCACTCCGTGACTTCCAATACTTGTTTCTAAGTTTGTTTTTCTTTTTTGTCAGGACTTTGATTTCTTCATTTCTCCACGGGGCTTTTTTCTTAGTCACTTTCTTGGATGTTATTGGCGCATGAGTGTTGAACACTTTTAGTATTTTGGAAGTAATGGCATTTTCAATGTTATCAACCCCTTTTATCTCTGTAATACTTTTCCAGTCTATATCCGATAAATCTTTTACCGCCTCGTTGACATTGAATCCAGAGAAATCTCTGTAAGAAATAATCTTTGGTTCTGATTTTTCTTTCTTTAAAATTAGATCACAGTATACTAGCTTGTGGTCTGTAATCGCCTTCCCTCTGTGATCTGTGATTCCAGGAACATCAATAACGCCGTTCCTCTTGAACTCGGCCGACTTGTCCACAATAATGTGGTCTAACAATGTGGCCGAGGTTGCTGTCACTCTTGTTGGCTCTTTAATCAATTGTACTGTGTTAGTTTCTTGCAAGAGTCGGCGTAAGTATTTTGATTTATGGCACGTTGTAGACTTCAGATCAATATTTGTGTCACCAATGCAGATCACAGAGTTGACTTGGACTGCCAGATCAACAAACAGAGAGTGAAACAACGAAGCAAGGCAAGTGTACCTGACATTGGGCGGCCTGTAAACAACACACAGACCAAGTCTCCGCCTCTTTACTTTGAGGACAACACAAAGAGCCTCAATACCAAGATCTAATTCTGAACCAAAGGTGTGCTGATGGTACATTAATTCCTGCTTAATGTACAAAGCGACACCTCCACCTGTTTCTTCATCATTATCTAATGAACTAGGTCCAGAATTGCGGTCACACCGCAACATGGTGTAGCCTGGTAATGCATAGCTTTCTGATGGAGTGCCAGGCTGGAGCCATGTCTCGGTTACACAAAAGACATCAAAATCAAAATCATGCACAAGGGCGCACATTTCTGTGAACCCCGTATTGAGTGACCGCATGTTGAGATGCCCAATTCTAAGATTACTGTTACATCCCCCCCTCACGGCTAGTTTCCCGGCACCGCAGCCTCGGCCACACCACAGCCATTGTCACCTTCGACAACACTATGGCCGGCAACGTCCACCGTGCCCAGATCCAAGCCGCGAACAGGTGATGGCACCAAGACATCAACCTCAACCTGGTCACTCGGAGGGGAGACTTGTGAAGTATCCAGAGACCGCAACATAGCGGTAGTGACGTCCGCGAACAAATGCCCGAGACGAGAGACACCTCGGCGGTTGAAATGAACACCGTCCCGGACGAGGTCCCTCCTACCAACACAACAGTTTGCTTCCACTAAAGTGACTCCGACATTGTCACACATCAGTTCCAACTGACAGTTAAAGTCGTGGAGAGCTTTGTAACCAATGTCTCGCCTGATTAGAACACTGTTGAGGATCAATTTTGAATTTGGAAACTGTGTCCTGGCAGTGAACAGCAGGTCCGCCACGGCGTGGAGAGCCACACGTTTCCCATGCCCCCCGTTGTACCCTGGGCCACCACGATAGCCACGTCTCAGATTGTTGCAGCCAACATGGAAATATATAACACTCAAGTTTACATCTACATAACTAAGCAACCTATTCTTAATATCTAAAACCTTCCCCCCAGGACAACATTCAACAAAAGCCCCTTGTTGCTCACACTTCCTAGCGGAATATCTCAAGTGTGAGTCACCGATCAGAAGAACATTTTCAAACGGTGCTTTGGCTTGAGAGGGCTGCACTGAATTTTGTGGTTCCTTTGAGAAAGGAGGGCACGTCAGTGAGGGTGTAGGTGAGATGGGCGACAGCATGGCAGATGTGTCTGGAAGAGATATGTTTTTCACAACTTCCATAGACTGCTGTTGGCTTTCTTGTTGTTGCTGGTTTTGTGGTGATCTAGCGTCATCAGTTGTGGACAGCTCAGTCAGCAAATCTACATTTGAAGAAATCCTTCTCTGCCTTGACTTAGATTCAGCCTGCCTCAACTCCCTCCTTAGACATTTAACGTCAGCTTCTAAAACTTCAATTGAAGTTAACAAGCGTTGTCGATCAGCAGTCATCTGAGCAAGCCTCTCTTCACTTTCTCTCCTTATGTCTTCAATAGTCGAATTCAGTTTCAACTTTCGCTTCAGTTCTGAATTTGCCGCTTTAAACTCCTCAAGTTCACGACTCAACCTTTCAACATCTGTGTTATATAGTTCCTCCAACTCGCAACAAGTGATTGACTTGTCCTGAAAGCTTTTGTTCAGGCCGCTGAATCTACTTTCAGAAGAGGAGAGTCTGTCTTGGAGGTCTGAAACTTCATTTCGCTGTTCCTCATTAATTTTACAGACTTTATTGAGTTTTTCCATAATGTTGCCAACCAAAAAATAAATACATCTAATAAGTTAATAACAATCAATAAATTTATTTTTAAAAATGCATATAACAATTAAAAATTCAATTAATAGACATACAGTAAATCAATAGAATATTACATGCAGTATATGGTAAACAATTATTTTATGCTTGGAAAGAGTTCCTTGAAAACGCAGTCGATAATCTCAATGCACTTCTGGAAAGGTGTTGCGTGGTAGAAAATGAAGGCGCTGGAGAAATCGGTCAGCAGCGTAGTCCCTTGACGGTAGAGGAAAAACAGCGGTTAGTGGTATATTCAGTTCCGTGATGTTGGTAGTACGAGCGTCTCACCGGCGATGCGCCGCGGACAAGATAGCTGTTATCAAACTCGTTGGTCGTCTTGTTTGCCTGAGAGGTTAGTTACGTTTTCGAACAAATAATTACTTACAGCTCGACTACGTTAATTGTCCTTGTAACATATCACTCCTTCTGGAAGTTTTCAAGAGGTAGATAACTAAACACTGTTTTCAAAAATTGGCACTTTTATTAAAAATTATATCGAACGTACTTTGCTTCGACTTCTCAGGTAGGCCAGGCCTACCACACATAGACGGAAATAGAAATAGACATATAGACGGAAAACGAAGCACCTATGGACGTTTTTCCTTGTATTTACCTCTACTATCATATACTAAAGTATTTATTCGTTTTATGATTTATTGCCCCTGTACTGGTGGGATTATATATGGTTTTAAATAACCTGTTTCCGTCTCAATCCAATATTAGCCGTTTTATTACGACTTAGGTTTCAACACATTTTGTGTCATGGTCACGTTGTCAGTGGAGAGCAGAAGTTGTCATGATGACGGCGTTGTCGAAAGTTTATAAGACATGTGAAAAAGGAACACATGGTTGTTCTCCTTTTTCATGTGTGTGTTTTTAATGTGGCACACATTTAAAACACATTGCGCGGCCCGTCGATCGTCCGTTTGTCTATGTTTTTATGTACGGTAATGTGTGTTTTTTAAATGAGTGCGTGTACATGTTTTATAAACTTTCGAAAACGCCGCCATCATGACAGCTTCTACTCTCCACTGACAACGTGATCATGACACAAAATGTGTTGAAACCTAGGTCGTAATAAAACGGCCAATATTGGACTGAGACGGAAACAGGTAATTTAAAGCATATAAAATATTTAACCATAATTCCCGGGCACCCTTTAAAGTATTTTGGTTTTTAATACAATATCTCTCAAGTGGTATTTATATGAAGTACTGTACTTCTGGAAGAAATGGTGAAGTCGGACGAACCAATCACTTAGTCCCTGTTAGTCCTGTAGATAGCCTCGAAGGCGAAGAAAGTCGAGTAGATGAAACGGAAAACAAACTTTTCCCTTGGCTCGATCCATTGTTGCGTTTCAAAGGGTTATTTATTGTGGAAGTTGAAAGATTTGCTGTTAAAGGAATCGATTTTTATAAATAGGTATTATGCAGCTGAAGTGAATACTTATTTTATTGATCTATGAATGTAAGTTTAAACCACATTGACTGATTATAGAAAGAATATCTAAGACTCACGTTTTAACAGATCATCAGTTAATGTGAAGTGTGTTTTTTTTTATAGGTTTTTAATGGGTATAAAAAGGACATGAGCACTCCTAAAATATTGTTCATATTTATAGAATAATCACATTGATAATGATAATGGAATGAACTGTCTACAGTAATCCTTAATTATTCCAAACACAAAGCTTAATATGAAGAGAGCTATATAAATATATAATAATATTGAAATTATTATATATTTTTATGAGGCTGAAACAGATGGTTGGCACTTGAAAAAGAGGGATTCTATAAATATGAACAATGCTGTTTACAGAAAACACAATGCTGTGTCTACAGGAAAGACAATGTTTTAGTTATTTTTTTTATTAATATCTCACGATAAAGCTTTGCATATCTTAATAAAATAATAATAAAACAAATTGTACTCTTTCTAAATTGTGAAAAATTTTAACTTTTTTGTTCTTATTTTTTAATTCATTAATTATTTATAAAAATACCCGTACCATATTTTAATTTAAAATGTTTTTTAACATCGTCTTATTGTATGTTCTCTAACATCCAATTTTCTTGAAATTTTGAAGTATTTTAAACAGTAAATAATTTGAAATAAAGGCTAGTAACTAAAGCCATTAGTTACTTATTTGATCAAATCTTGTTAACTGCACCTGAATTATGTAAGTTTACTTCCTACTACTCGTATGATTTCAGTCTTGAACGTTTGATACCAGACAAATTAAAACCTGAGAAATTATTGTTTTAAAAGGTTCTTTTTCATAAAAGATCTCTGAGGCTGACCTTATCAGCTCGGTTATTCAGAACTTAAGTTGGGGGACTTGTAGAATAGTTAAGCTATGAATGGCGGCTTTAACTACTTCCCTCAACTTGGGGCCGAACCAACGGTATGGTGTTGTCCTATAATCTCGGTTATAGTCAGTGCGGAATATGTTTGTGCCAACTTTGACTTGCTACCAAATAAAAACTTTTTAGTTCAACAACTTTTTCGCTCATTCAGTTTTTGGATGCGTTAAAAACATATGAAGAGAGCTACATAAATATATAATCATATTGAAATTATTATATATTCATGCACCTAATAGTTTTTCGTGTGTTGGGTGAGTACAATATTTTCTCACGAGAGAAAATGTTGGCACCCGAGCTTACGAGGGCGACAATTTTCACGAGGGAGGCAATGTACTGTACTCTCGAAATGCACACAGCATTTTTCCCTCACCTGAAATAATAAATGCCTGACCATCAACTCGAATTTGATTAACTTAGTAAGTAATAAAAATATCTATTTGTTTCATTCTGCCAACAGGATCTGCATCCATAGCAACATATTTGCTTATTATTTACCCAGTGGCAAGAACTTTAAATCATAATTTAGTTTACAATTACCTTGTATTTGCCTATGTTCTTGCCTATATGTTCTTTGAAGATCTACATTCATCCTTGCAAGAACAAAGGCAAATACAAGGTAATTGTAAACTAAATTATATCATTTTTGCATTTTTAATCTTATTTGATTATTCTTACTAAATCAGCTGTTAGCGCCTGCATTCGTTGAGCTGCAACATATTTGCATGTGTGCGAGGGAATTTGAGGCGCTCTAATTTTTATTATTGATTTAAATGTTATTGGGTTTAATTTGTCTCCCGCCGGGGATTTCATATAATTTAATTTAATTTTAATAATTTAATTTAATAAAATTATTTATTAAATGATAAAATAAAATTTAATAAATTATTTTATTTTATTCCCCATTATATGGAGTAAAAAGCGTCTAAACATAGCAAATGTGGGAAATATATTATTTTAATCTCACAAAATAACTACCCAATATATGTAAACTTATTTCAGATAAAGTAAAAAGCAAAAAGATAAATGAAGAAAGGATATAAAAGTGAATTACCAAGAATAAAAGAGCAGGTTACACTGATGACATCCATCACTGATGAGACTTCTCGAATGATTGACGTTTTATTCCTCAATAAACTTCTTGTTAAATTTTTTTTTTACCCCTAGGGAGCATTTTTATTTTTAAAATTTGTTTTTCTTTTCAAGAGTGAAATAGCGTACAGTTTGCCGTTTTATAATAAGTCTTTTTGTATTTTTTTAAACTAACGTTTTTATTTTCAGATTTAAGACTTATTTAGTAACTTACTTTTACGAGAGGTGGTCACAATTTACGGAAGGTTACGGAAATTAACCTTTAGTAAAGTTTCATAGGTCTACCAATAATTGAGCCATTTTCCACCGTTTGTGTATACATCTTGTATGTCAATACAGTATAAGCGCAAATATATTTTTAAGAGTTGTAAGAAGTTTTCTATTTACATCCACTGAATACAAAACACGTATCGTACTAATCAAGAAATTATTTTATAATATTGTATTATTTCCATTGTATAAAATTAGGAAACCTTCACATATACCTTTACAAAGGTACAAGTTTCAGGAGCCAAGAAAAGACGATGTTGTTTTTAGTTATTTTTTTATTAATTTCTCACGATAAAGCTTTGCATATCTTAGTAAAATAATAATAAAACAAATTGTACTCTTTCTAAATGGAAAAAAAATGGTAACATTTTGTTCTTATTTTTTAATTCATTAATTATAAAAATAAAAAAAACTACCCGTAATAAGGTTTCAAAATAAACCAATTTTTTATTAATCAAATAAAAAATATGCATACTAATTTATACTTTTTTGCATCAAACCATAAAAAATAACATTATTAAAATTAAATTTTAATAATTAAATTGAAGCCCCAGTTTAGCATGAAAACTTAATTAAAGCAGACTCGCTGTATTAATCAATGTGATGGAAACTTGTTTTTAAATGTCGCCCGGAATCGTTCGGGATTCCCAAATTAAAAAGCTGCAGAACCGAATTCTGTCATTAACAGAGGGCAATCACCGAAGCGAGCGATGGAAACTGTTTCTAACTGTCTGTTGATCGTCATTTCATTCGCAAACCCGAAATAAATTTAAGTATTATTTGTAACCCCGGCTTCGCCCACGTTCAAATTTATTTGAAAAAGCTGGTATTGCTTCTGCACTGATTTTTTGTACTGTATTTGTCAATTGGAATTGGGTTTATTTGTTTACGTTTGTCTTCCTGGGTGGATACGTTGTTACTGTTGACTTACATAATATGGTAAACAAACGTTGTTGCAGCTGACTTACGTATTATGACGAACAAACTCACAAACTTTCACACTTGTAATAATATATGTAGGATTATACATTCAAAAGTAAATAAAACAATATAAAAAAGCTTACATTATTGTTTATAACTCAATTACATGTATAGGAAATATATTCCGTTTACATTTCCGATTATTTTATAGTATTAAGTTTAAGGAGTTATTTTATTTGTAATGATATTTTTAAAAACTATAAATCCTTACCAACCTTTTTATATTGTTTAATAAATAAATATTTAAATAAACAACATAACCTTGATTATTTAGAAAATGGCAAACATTTTAAAAACCCGACATCTCCGTTAGTTACCAACCGATTTTGATCAAATTTGGTATGTATTTGTGAGATTATTAATCGTTAATTTGCCTAATTTCTTTATATATGAGTTTTCTGGTTTTAAATGACTTGAAGGGAGAAAGTGTGTGTCAGTTTCCTGACACCGTTTATTTTTACTTCCTTATGTACTTCATTCGTCTTCTATTTTTAAATTATCTTAAAACAGAAATATTACCCAATGCGATTAGAGTCATTCATTGTAAAGGCTCGAAAGTTTAAATAATGAGACTAATAATTACTGACAGCCAACATGTTTTTAATTGTTAAGGGAAAAAAACTGTCATTAACAGTTTCAACGGCTAAGGATATTTTACTCTGTTGTTATTGTTATGTTTATCACGTCATTATATACCTCAAGCAAAGCAAATACTTATACTGTACAACACCTAACGCAATTATTCATGAAGTTAAGACAACAATTTTTTCTTTTATTTACAATGATTTATTATTATAACGATGAGTAGTATGTTTGTCTTTTTCAAAGGTCAACTTACTTTCCAGTGTCTCCTCGGTTATTTGCTTACAGTTCCTGTCCAACTTGTTTACCGCATTCTGTGCAACTTGCGTGAAATTGGGCAAGCGCCGCATTGCGAAGGGCAATACAGGTAGAGCCAAATAACTTGCCCCAGTCTCCCTAACTAATGTTAATTGCAGCATTCAGATAACGGACAGCCTGGGCCACGTTATTTGACCTGGTCTATACTCTGTCTGAGTACAGGCTGGAGATTGGGCACTACTCGTTGTTTGACTTAGCTTGTCTTTAAAAAATATATTTATGTAAAATATTTCTTTGTATAAAATTTTGAATTTTTCTGTTAAATACAATCTTGAATTTTTATCAGAAAGTGCATATGGTATAGAAACACTTTATTACTTTACTATGAAGCCCGGTAGCAAGTCAATTAACCAATTCGAATTTGAGGTAGCTGTGCAGCTGATTTGCTTTGCAATATTTTAATAGATCTATCACCGAAAAGCTTTCGAGGCTTAAAAGCCTATTATATTTTTATCCTCTCCCAGCAACTTTACAATGGCCAACGAAAATGTATTTAGTTGATTATTACTCCTGAAAGCGACCTGTTATTTTGAAATATAGAAATTTCACTAATTCGGATCTTATGAAAAGGTAATAAGATCAAGCTCTTAAATAGATTTATATACATTTCTTATAAAAAAGTATTCTTAAAACTGTCTTTTTAAATTACATCAAAGCATAAGAACAGTATTCCTTCCTACTAAAACTGAAATCTCCAATCAAAAAGAAAGCAATCGCACAGGAGGGATAACACAATATTTCAAAACAGTCAAAACAACCACTCTCTCATTGAACCGCTCATTTTTAATATTCAGCTGAAATAAAAATAGCCAGTTAAATAAAAATAAAATATCGTTTACATTTAACCACTACTTCATCTGCACGTATGTTAACTCATTTTGAGGCTGTAACACTTTCCTCTCCAAATGCAGGTCGATTCAAGAAACATGGCCCAAGTTGTTCGTAAGTTCAATGCTAAAATTATCATTAGTCATGGGCGATTGGGCCACATCATTTGACCTGCTCTCTTCACAGTGTAAGATCTCCAAACCTCACGTTAAGCAAGGTTCTCGCCACGTTAAGTAAGGTTCTCCCCACGTTAAGCTAGGTTCTCCCCATGTTAAGCAAGATTTTCTCCGCGTTAAGCAATGTTCTCCCCATGTTAAGCAAGGTTTCCCCCACGTTAAGCTAGGTTCTCCCCACGTTAAGCAAGATTTTCTCCGCGTTAAGCAAGGTTCTCCCCGCGTTAAGCAAGGTTCTCCCCACGTTAAGCAAGGTTCTCCCCACGTTAAGCAAGGTTCTCCCCCACGTTACGCAAGGTTCTCCCCGCGTTAAGCAAGGTTCTCCCCACATTAACCAGGGTTCTTTCAAGTTACGCAAGGTTCACCCCACGTTAAGCAAGGTTCTCCCCACGTTAAGCTAGGTTCACCCCACGTTAAGTAAGGTTCTCCCCACGTTAAGCAAGGTTCTCCCCCACGTTAAGCAAGGTTCTCCCCCACGTTAAGCAAGGTTCTCCCCACGTTAAGCAAGGTTCTTCCCACGTTAAGCTAGGTTCTTCCCACGTTAAGCTAGGTTCTCCCCACGTTAAGCAAGGTTCTCCCCACGTTAAGCTAGGTTCACCCCACGTTAAGCAAGGTTCTCCCCTCGTTAAACAAGGTTCTCCCCACGTTAAATAAGGTTCTTCCCACGTTAAACAAGGTTCTCCCCACGTTAAGCTCGGTTCTCCCCACGTTAAGCTAGGTTCTCCCCACGTTAAGCAAGGTTCTCCCCACGTTAAGCTAGGTTCACCCCACGTTAAGCAAGGTTCTCCCCTACGTTAAGCAAGGTTCTCCCCACGTTAAGCAAGGTTCTCCCCACGTTAAGCTAGGTTCACCCCACGTTAAGCAAGGTTCTACCCATGTTAAGCAAGGTTCTACTCATGTTAAGCAAAGCAAGTTTCTCCCTTTGCCTTAGACAATGGAAGGATTGACGAGTCAGTTGATCCGCCCTCACTCAACGCAAAGCTAAAACTGCTCTACACCCTCAAACACCTCCCCTGCCTATCTTGATTATCCACTTGAGTCCAACAGGAATCCCTAGGAAGTAGGTAATTCTTACAATTTAAAGTACTTATTTTTGCTAAAGTAGGAAACCGACATTAAATAGTAATAAATAATAATATAGATAATATGATAGATGTTTAAAACTGTATATATTCTGATTTGCAATTTTTACGATGAAACTAGGTTAGACTTTTAAGGTGTAGGTATAAAAATTATTTGTTAATTGAAACCGAAGATATGTGCACCTAGTTTTAAAAAAACTTGTACATAAGTTAACATCTTGTATTTGCTTTTTACTTGTAGTAAAAAAACAAATGTACTTAATTATGATAAACCAATATTTTACTTAACAGCTAGTGTCTGTTGATATGTTGTTTGTTATTTAAAAAGTTTATGTATAATATCAATTATTGTAGAGTTTATTGATTTTGTTTAATTGTTAGTGTCAGATTCTTGATAGTTCACTAATTGATCTACGTACGGAAATCGTATATTTATAGTTTATAGAATTATTGCTTGAAAGATCATTTACATACTATTATTTTTTGCCAGTCAAAGTCTTTGCATTTATTATGATCAGTATGTTATTTTGGTACGTATCCTCCTTTTGTTCTATTCTGCACTATCAGAATTTTTTGCTCCATGTTTGATTTGCTGTAGTACTTTTGTTGCCACGATCGTACCGGTGTGTTTTGCTACATGTAGAACTTATAGCTGATGATTCTCATTAGCTGTAACAGAGTTTGTGTATAAAATCAAATAAAAAACATCCGTTGATCAATAAAAACCCATGTACCGACTACAAATAAGCACCAAAAAACCCTCCCTTAGGTAATTGGTAGTATTTAAAGATATATTTAGCATATACATAGACTAACTTATTATAGGTATTCAATCTACGAAATGTAAACAGTGTTTGCATAATATGTCACATAGTCAGATTACCTAGCACAATTTTCAGACCAAAACAGAATGTAATATTTTAACTGACAGGCTAGTTATTGTTTGCAGTAGTCTCTGTCAAAACTGTCAACATGCAAAGCACCATGTTTGTGGCTTATACAGCGTATACATCCCTTATTCTTTAGGTCGGAAACTGTATAATGTTTAATACTTTAAATATGCTATATTTTTTTTACATTTAAACCTATTTCTACAATTTTTATATTTTAATTAACTAGCTTTTCATTTCCTTTCTTTTCTCATTTTGTACTGAAACTTGTTATGATTTGTTCTCTTATGAGTTAACCATTATTTTCTTTAGTTAATGTAAATTTATAAAGAAAATGTCCAATTAACGGATTTTTTTAGTCTATAATAATTTAACTTTTAAAAGGTGTTCAGAGGAAAGTATTTATTCCAAAAAGTACGAAGCACTAAAAATATTGATATTGTAAAATCTCAATAATCTCAATTTACTGCCATAGATTCTTTATCCTGAACTCGAGTGACTTCTGGATATTCCTGAATAGTTGACCTATAACTGCCTGAAAGTTGAGGACATAACTTTCATAACTTTTCCCGAACAAATAGTTGAAGCCTGACCTAGAGTTTTCAGTCTGTAAATATAAAATTCTTTACGAAGTTCTGAATTGATTCCTTTTTGACGTTGTCGGATTCTTTTTACTCTGTCGTGTAATTGTTATATTTTAATTTAAATCTCAGTTGTTAAGTTGCCAAAATTAGGCTAATGATTGGTTCATCTAACGATAAACAAATTGTAAATCGTATAAACCTTAGGACAAAAATCGATTACATTTTTTTATTAGAAAAGCCAAAACATTTTAATTTTAGTATAATTTTTTGTGGGTTGCCTATATTGTTTCTTAATGTTTAGTTCTGGATGGCAAACTATACTGAATATAAAACTCAAAGGTATAACAATGTTTTGATTCGTTGAAAACGTTTTCGATGATAATGTTTAAAATACTAGGCTATGATTTAAAATATTTTTCATCACTCTGTATACGAAAATTGCCCGTTACCGTACAGCTGAGATCTACGAAAACTCTCGATTTCCTTACGTCAAAACAAGTAATGATCAGCTGCTTTTTCGGTACCCAAACATTTCATTCCCGTACCCAAACAAACCATTTCCGTACCAAAACAAAATATTGCCGTACCCAAACAAACGAATTCCTTAATTTGACAGCTCAACCAGCTGACTTTATAAACTAAAATAGACAGTTCAGCCGTATTGTGTATACTTATAGAAAAATTACTAAATTATGAAATGTTTGATCATTTTTTATGAGTTTGGTCACAAGTACTGTTCACAACTCATCACAAAAGTACCATTTCGGGGCTCGATAGTGTTTTACTTGCTCGGCTTACGCCTCGCTAGTAAAACACTATCTTGCCCTGAAATGGACTACTTTCGTGACTAGTAGTGAAATATACTATTATCTCATCCTGATACAAATGGTTGTTTTGTTTCATGGTTACTATACAGAATGTATCAGCTGCAGTTCAAATATCTTAAATAAATTAATTCATCCTCATTTTGACAGTAGTTTAGTACATTGAAAACTCTTAAACAACTATTTTAACTTTCGTAATTTATTTTTGCACTATCTGTTTGTTTTGTCGGTACTGACCAAGATCATACGAAAATTTTCAATCTAACGCAGCTTAAAACGTTATTGTTAATATTTAGTTTAGAGACCAATTTTGTATTTTAAAAAAAAACGTAACACAAAGTGTTAATTAAATTCACCAAAAAGAAAAGATTTGCTGTTAGCCTACATCAAACGCGGTTTGCCAGATTCCCCTTTTATTCAGGTCACTGATTACGCATTGTTCTTCCTTGAAATAATTCCGTATCTCCACTTTGATCGAAACCAAAATTAAAGCAAGATTTATAATTACGTCCTCTTAATAAGATTTGTTTGCGGTGAGCAAAAGCCTCCACGCCCGAAATGACGTTGTTAGATATTTATTTTTATACAACTTTCTAAAATAATTATGTTTTTGATATGAGCACTTTTTTGTTTTTAAATGGTTTTTGTTACCTAACTCAAGATCTAAATTCTAAGTTTACTTAGTTAAATATTCTCCTTTAAAGTGCTTTTATATTAAAGTGTAAAGAGGAAATCGAAAATATGTTATTCTGAAAACACATTATAGGGTAGAGTTTTGGATTGAATTTAAGTAACATGTTGAATGTTGGCTTTTAATACGACATAGAAAAACTTTATTTAATATAATTTAGTTTGCTTTTAATTTATTTCTATTCAGCTTTCTGAATTATATCTGTTTTGAAAAGAGCGCTTTTTGTTTTTACATGGTTTTTGTACTTAACCCAAAAGTTAAATCTTAAGCTCAGTGAATTAAAGATTTCCTCGTTAAGTGTAATGAGAAAATCGAAAACAAGTTATTCTGAAAATACATTACAGGGTTAATTTTTGAATTGAATAAAAAAAACATGTTAAATTGGCTTTCTAAGTGACTTAGACATACCTTTATTAAGAATTTAGTTTACTTTGTACTGCATGGATGAACAATGAAACAATTAAATCAATGATTTTCATTTGTGAAAAGAAAAGGGGAGGTGAAATTCTGTTGGCATGGCTAAAAGAAGTGATGATAATCTATTTCCAATAGAACCAGATCATTTATGGACATTATGCCTTATTTACAGATAGGTGTCTTTCCATGTTATGAGGTGTATGGTGTATTATATATTTGTATTATTTATTCAAGAAAAAGAAGAATTAGATCATATAAAATTGATGTGAGGTACTAGTTCAAGTTTATTTTAGTTTTCTAATAAATACCAAAACTGAGGTTAATTTTGTTTGTTTGGAATTATTTAAGATAGGTATTAACGCTAAAAAGCATTAATGCAAAGAATTATAGTTCCGTGTTAATATTCCATTAAAATCCTTGAATAAAAAGTATGTGAATTTACAGCAGTCCCAAAACTAGTTAATCCTTATGATATATTTTTTATTGGCGTTGGTAACGTTAAGCTTATACAGTTCGCCCGTTTTATCTTGAGCTATGGCCTACTATTTGTCGGAACTGACAAACATTGTTTATTCCTAACAATCTGGGACAATAAACGATGTAAAATTAATCTCAACGAACATTAACTTAGTTTACAAATTTCAGTAAAGATTTAAATAGACAGCTATTAGAAAATGTTAACGTGTCAGGCTAGTACGACTTCAAAGATCAGCTGTTGTGTTCTGATGTCTTTCCCTCCACTCCAACTGCTTTAGGTGTAAATGGTTACCAAAGCTCATGATAAAATGGGCGAACTGAAACCAATTATGATTAAAGTCAATCAACAAACCAGGATGAAGCTGAATAAAAATACGATCGGCCTAAGCATTGAACCCTGCGCGTGTCTAACGGTAGCCTATACGTGACTAAAACAATTCGTTGACAACACAAATGAGGACCTTTGTACCAATCCCTGTGTGGGCAAACTACCGCCACGATTCCCCAATTTGGATTTCGACCTCTGAACTTGACTATTGTTTTACCCATAAAAGACCATTGAATAATACGCAAGCTGCAAAATGACATTGAACACCCCGTGGTTATACGGCGGTGCCTGGCCTACTATTTGATTAGCTTTTGATGTCAAAAAACTGATTTCATCAAACTGATTAGTCTGGGTAATTATTTGACCGTCTCCAACAAAGGGATTAATCGGTTTTGAGATTTTATAACTTAAATTGAATGAAATAACTAAACTCAAGTCGAATTGTAGATTCATCTCTAGTACCTGGTGGACCGAGCCTTGCTCGGTGTTACTTCATGTTTACGAGTTCATCCAATTATTATAAAATATTTCAATGTCATAAAATTGATATTTTTTTATTCCTCCATGGACTCTTCATCCCACTTGCTGTATTTTTCCTTGATGGCTGTAGATTCCAAACAGCTGTTATGATTTCATTTGTTTACACTTTCCTTGTTTATTTTTGTTGTCATCACGGCAACCCATAACGCCAATGTTAAAATTTTATAACTTTTAAATTCGATTTATTACGTTAATAGATTTTCTCTGGCCAATTAATCTGCAAAAAAGACGTTTTTGAGTCATAAATTACTTATTTCCAGACTTTGAAGGAAATCCTCGGAGCCGTTTTTGAGATAATTGCGCAAGCATACAAGCATACAAGCACGATAACATTACTCACATAAGAGTATAGGATAGGATTAAAAACAAGAGACCTAAATCCATCAAAAATATCATGCTTTATTTTAAGTCTTGTTTTAAAGTGTGGGAAAGACCCCTCTCCCTCCCATACTACTAATGACCAGAAATACACAGCGATATTCTAAGAGCTGATTTTTACCAAGAATTTCCTTTTTTTGTGTCTTATAAAGGGTTTAACCTTTTAGAAGTTTTAAATTACTATACTTTTTCTCCATCTAAAGTTAAAACATGTTAAAGATCGTAAACCTTTACTTTTTCTTGACCTGAAGTTAACATACGGGACATACGTGCCACATATTTTTCTGAAAACTCGTAAATAATTCGGCGACCCCGAAGTGACGTGCTTACAATCGCCGCGAATTAATTCAATTCCATCGTTCCGCATTTCCATTCCCGGACCGGAAGCTGCCTCCATCCACGTGCCGACTTCCGGTCCATTGTGCCAACTTAGTCCATTCGCCGTAAATAACCTAAACACATTTTTCGGAGAAATATTTTTAACAGGATTGCTTAGTAACATAATGTCTATATAAGAGCCCAAATTAGGCTAAATTAGTGCTTTTACATTTAGAGTTTGCCATTATTTCGTGTCATGCATAATGGTAATGATTATTTTTACAATTTACTTTTAACTACCTACGTTGATGTACTTCAAATACCTATCACTATAAAGTTTACTTCTCTCATAGGAATGGCAGTTTTGATGTAACCTCTCTAAAATTCAATCACTTTCTTTTGTGTCTCTTCATTACATATTATAAGTAGTTAAGAAAAGTTACAGATAATTTACACATTGCTACATTTTATTTTCATACTAAATGAAGGCCATAACCCTATACTAATCAATACAGTGTTTGACTAATGTTTTAATGCAACAAAACTGATATTAGATATTTTATAAGGGATATTCAATAAACCAAATTGAAATTGTAAGTTTACAAGTATTTCTTTTGTTACATCATTCTTGTCTTTTATTAATTTTCTGTCTCGTTATTAATTTTTCTTAGGACCTATGCCTGAAAGTACATTGCAGAGAATAAAGAGTTCACAAATAACCAAATTTTTATCACATTTCGTTAAAATATTTTTTATCTTTTAATTTATCTACTTTGTTTTGCTGACCCAAACTGAAAGCTCGAGACTTGAACGTATCACAAAAACTAGTCTTTCATCTGACAGGTGGTTATTACTCATGCCCAACATGCGATGTGGCATGACGAGCCAGTCAGCCCTTGTAGGATGATCGATTATTAATTTGTAAAAACTTTTGTAAATAACTGTGTTAGAAAGTAATTTAGTTTAGTAAAATGAACCTTCAGAAGTTCATTTTACATTTTGATGTATGAATTCGAGGGTCTGTCATGGTTTTGGTTTTGAATTTATGGTTTTACTACTGACCGGTTTTAAGGAACTCCTTGCTTTTCTATAATTTCTAATCAAAAATCCATTCAATTTTTTTTGTTTTTCTTGTGTATGTAGGTAAGTTATTGCATCTACAATTAATGCAAATTTTTGTACAAAAAATGAAGAATCAAGAACTTATTGCCATTAAGTTAAGTTTAGCAATAGGCATTGTCAAGGTTATACATGTATGTACAAGCGATATCATAGGCCTACAATAGTTGTGAATAAAACAAAAAGTTAAATACAATAATATCACAATAATTGATTTTTAGGCTGATGGTAATATACAGTTAAGGTGGCCAATTAACAATTCAGATATTCTTCAATTTAATTGAAGGCATTACTTTTTAAGTATGAAGACAAAAACATTTGTAATTTGTTTTAGGTAAATCTCTTACTGACAGAGGTAATTTGTTAAATAAAATATAAATTTGATAATTATGACTTCTTTGAGTTTTTTCTGTGTAATTACCCTAATTACATACCCTCGTCCTGTACCCCATTTTCTCTCTCTTCATATTTCCAATCCGCATCTCATATGTTTCATTATATTATTAGTTTTGTTCTACTCTTCAGGCATCAAATCAAAACTCGCAACAAAACTAGTGACAATACAGATTTCTGTTATTACTGTACTCATGACCAATCAATTAAAGTATGAACATGGAGTAACAAGTTTAAGGGCGTTTTTAACCTTAATTTTACGCCATTACTATTAGTAAACCCTAAATTACCAGTCCCAAAGATGCAGGATCACCCCTTTGTACTACGTCCCTCACTCCCCCCCCTCCAAACCATCTGGAGGTGGTGACGCCCTAGACTTGCCACGTGTCGCTCCTAAACAGGCCTAGGGGACGCACAATAGGACTGGAGGCGTTCATGTTTCATGAAGCTCCTTAGCGAATACCTCAGATGTACTAACTACCTTCCCTCTACACCCTGCTCTACACGGCATTACTACATATGAAAATCACAATCAATTTTATTTAACAACTATCTTAACTTGGCAGACGTTGTCATGCCTTTGACTATTTACCAAAGTTCACATGTTCAAAAAAGCCTGTCATTATAGATTTTATGTAAACAATATCTTTGCATGAAAATAAAATGGCAAACTTTGAAGTCAGTATGGTAGAGCTCTAGTTAAATCTCAAAATAACATTAGGCCCATGTCCTCTCTAGGTATATTGGCTGTATTCCTGCAAAATTTCAGCTCAATCGGTCCAGCATT
This sequence comes from Flexamia atlantica, assembly GCA_035578135.1. Taxonomy (NCBI): domain Eukaryota; kingdom Metazoa; phylum Arthropoda; class Insecta; order Hemiptera; family Cicadellidae; genus Flexamia; species Flexamia atlantica. The sequence goes on along the minus strand of JAQJVK010000011.1, from coordinate 41,281,721 downwards.
TTTTACGTGGTGGAGCATCAGGGTTATGCACGAACTTCCATATGTCCCCACTTTTATATCTTATCAACCTGGCTTCACCCGTGGAAAATAGAAAACCTTTCTTGGATTCGTGATTAGTTTAATGTTTCAACCAATTTATCATGCTCCAATAGGATTCCGTGATAACTTCAAAAGCTTCCCTATAGTTTTTAACATTGAAACTTTGGGATACCATACGGCGCAGTAAATATTGAAAAAATCCTTCTTAGTGACAAAGAAAGTTAAAGACACAATTAAGTGGGGTAGTTTTTTTTATCTGAGCCTCTTAGTAGTATGCAATCTGAACCTACGGTTCAGAAATATAATATTCGGGTTTAATGTATCCATATTTTCCGTGAGTGAGACCACTTTTCAACGGATATTTATTTTACACAAGGCTAATTTAATGTTATTATTTTAAGTGATGCTGTCGAATTTGAATGTTTCTAGATTGTTCTCATACCCTAGAAACCAGAATAGACATTAGGATAATTATATATGCATCTTAAAATAGTCACTTACTCAGTCAATAACTATAGGGGGTTATTTTACCTTCATTATCTAATTGAAAAGTTACAAAATTAGTCTCGTGATACTTAGTAAAATAACAAAAAATTCTTACTGCTTTCTATGTGTATAAGTTTTCCTCACAGTTTTCTAACAACATATGTGAGGGAGTAATCCCTTCCTGCAATGTCACAAGGCAGGAGGTTTATGCCACTCTTTAACTACAATGTTGATTACACATTGTTCTCGTGAGTGAAAATTTGTTAATATGCTTTAAACAACAGCTATATTGCTTCAGCGGTTTATAATTAAATTCCACACAATTCTTGTTAAGCTTTGAAGTACTCATATCTTTCACTAAATTGCTTTGCGTCTGTATTGGAAAAAACTGCCTAACACCAACCCGTGACATTTTGGTTAGTGCCATTTTAGACATGTGCATTTATAAATGTTAAATGTCATATAATGATACATAGTAGGAATTACAAAGCAGAATGAACAAGCTTGTTTAATGTCCACTCTACTTTAGGCATTTTTAATTTTTTAAATTCTTGATGAATTTTTTCAGTTTTTGGTTTACATTACAATCACCTTGAATATATAAGGTTTTTGGGTTACAAAGGATTGGTGGTCTTTAAGATGAATTTGTTTTTGTTCCATATTAAAAAGTATAAAACTTAGACTCCAAAAGGCTTCCAACTAATTTTACATTGGTCCCCAATTTGTGCCCCAAATAGATTTATTCCTATGATTGTTGCAAAAATGTGTTAAACTGTTATCGAGAGCGAAGCCGCCCGTTACTTAGTTAGTTTTTAGAGCTATTTTCAGCAATATTTTTGGTATGTATTAAATAACGCTTGCTCCGTCGTTGATCAATTTTTGTACTGAATGTATTTGTTTGAAATGTTAACGAAAAGTTAACAAGAAATACCTAACATGGCCTGGAAATAAATGTATTGAAATTGAATGTATCCACAACAATATGGGCTTCATTACTAGGTTCAGCAGGGGTAGCTGATCATGTTCAATGTTCAGTGTTCAGTGTTCACTGCTCAGTGTTCAGTGTTGAGGTTCAGTATCCAACGCTGTCTGGTGGTTCATGTGTGAGTTAATGCGTAATTATCTTGACACATCTCAGACCAACCTAACCAATCTTCTCTTGTAATGGGTGTTGTTAATGTTGTAGCGCGTTGTTTGCTGTATGGTATGGGATTGATATAATTAAATATTTCGGATTTCAAGTAAAAGTAAACATGGATCTTGTTTAGGGTTTTTGTGGCTTATTGTTATTTGTGGTGTCCCTTGTGATTTTTCTAAGTTGTTTTTCTCCTCTTAATGCTGAAAAGTTTGAAAAATTCTTACCTGTTGAATATTTTTCTGTCATCTCTTCTTGTTATAAAGGATTAACTATCCACCTACATCTATTGAATAAAACTACTTAATTTCTTTGATACAGTAATTTTCCTGGTAAAATATATATATAAAGTTTATATATATAAACTTTATATATATATATAAAGTTGCATATTTATATATATATATATATAAATATGCATAAATCTATATATATATATTTATGCATACTAAACTTTTAAAATAGAATACCTTAACCTCCTATTAAGAGTATTTGATGACGTAATAAAATACATATTAACTACATACATATACCATTAACTTGTTCCTGGGCTTTATTAGATTATATGTATTTAAAATAAGAACTGTCTATAAATTGGAGATTCAAAATAAACTGCCCTCCAACTATCAATAGCTGTAGTAGGTATACATCAAAGAAAATTTAAATACTTAAAGTACCTTGTCACAAAATTTTTTATTACATATTGTTTTTCCTGGATGCTTTTTTGTCAAGTCCTAAACAAATATCACGTGTAAAGTAAAATAAAGTTAAAGGAAGAACATATATCAAATACAAACTCCAGTTTAGTTTTTATTTTCATAAATTATTCATGTTTGCTCAAATGCAAAACAAATCTTTAACAACTACAGTAATTTCAAAGGACTCGCTTATCCCTTATCCGTCACAATTTGTGCAAATACCCCAAAGTCAGACTAAACAAACACAAATATAACTTCTTCATATAAAACATACTGCATGAGAACATGCAACGTTTTTCAACATGCAAAATTTCTTTATTTGAAAAATTTCTTTATACTCTTAAAAGAGCAATGTTATTTTGCGTGGTTGCTTGCTTGCTTGTTTGTACAATCATCTCAAAAACCGCTCCAAGGATTTCCTTCAAAGACTAGAAACAAGTAATGTATCTCTCAAAAACGTGTTCTATCAGACGATTTGGCCAGAGAAAATCTAAAAAAAAACATTGGCCATATATGAGTTGCCATGATAGCAACGAAATAAATAAGGAAAATGTAAACAAATAAATCACAACAGCTGTTTGCAAAATACAGCCATCTAGGAAAAATACAGCATGGGATAAAGATTGCATGGAGTGATAAAAAGTATTTATAAATTTTATGAAAGTGAAATATTTGATAGTAATTGGATGAACTGGTAAACATGAAAAAATAACGAGCAAGGCTCGGTCCACCAGGTACTCTTTATTTACTTTTATTTTCTTCATTACATGTTACAAGACCTAATGTAGCCCTCTTAACCACTGGTGTATCTATCTTGGTCGGGCTAAGTAAAGATAATGGAGACATAAATTGAAGCTGCGACACGACCCCTGAGTCGACGGTTTCGCCCCCCCCCCCCCCCCCCGCCTCGCTCATGGTAGGTCACTGGTTGAAACTATGGTCTGACAGACTGTTCTTGAAGTTTGAATAAAAGCTGTTCAGAAAATAATTTAATAGAAATTCTATACTCTTATACAAGCGATGTTAACTTGTTTGTTTGCACAATTTTCTCAAAACGGCTGTGAGGATCTCCTTCAAAGTCTAAAGGTAACTTCTGACTCAAAAACATGTTCTATGCAGGTTACTTGGCCAGAGAAAATCTAATGTAAAGTCAAAAAAGTTTAACAATGGGCCTTATGAGTTGCCATGCTAGCAACAAAACAAAGAAAATGTAAAGAAATAAAATAATCGTAACAGCTATTTGTAAACTACAGTTTATCTACAAGGAATATAGCATACGGAATGAAGATTGCATAGAGTAAAAAAATTGTCTTTATAAATATTGGAGTGTTTTTTAGTAACTTGATGAACTGGAAAACTCGAAATAACACCTAGCAAGGCTCGGTCCTCCTTGTATATTCTGTGTTATTGGACATTAGTTTCAAGAGAGGTAATTTGTTAATCGAAAACAAACATTTGTTCACTTCGTATAGGTAAGCTACTCTAGCTGATAAGCATAAAATCAACTACCTATTTCTTTTCATAATTAGCCAATAAAAGTTTTGTCTATAACTAAACGAGAAAATTTTGTAAATATCTAAATTCCAGCGTATAAGCAAAGAAATTATTTATGTAACGTAAAGTTTTCTATGAAATAATTATTTTTTGAACTTGATCAGCTTAAGAGCTACAAGGAGTAATTGCAACTGGGGCACATACTAAGCGTTTGCAGCCTTGTTAATAAAGATATATGTACAGAGCGCCTTAGGACAGGTGTCTACTGTTGGGATGCTAACAAAAGGCAATTTTTTTCACGATAATATAATCATCTTCCATATGACATAATTTTCCTTGTTAATACACTTCTTTTCGGTATACTGGAATGTAGTCCCTACTTCTCATCTAGGTAAAAATACTGAATTTACTAATCGTACCCAAACTACTCATTATCTAGGATAATATTTTTAATAATATTATGATGAGTAAAAATGTTGTAAAAATAATACATAGCTTTCCATTTTTTAAAACAAATTACAATTGCTACTTTAAATTACTTAAAATAAGAAAGGAACACATTCTGTAATGAGTATAATGTAAAAAAACAATGTGAATGAATAATATACAGTAAGAGTTGATACTGAATTTCTACAACGATTCAATACAGTAGTGGGCACTTGGGGCTGCTGGCCCAATCAAACTTTGACAGGCAGTCAATTTTTTGACAGCTACTTCCGGTCACGTGACCGGAAGTGACGTCATCAGCTGTGACGTAGCTGTGACGTGTTGTAGGTGGGTATTTAAAGTTTAAATGCCCTGCTGTGCTGGGTATTTAAATTTTAAATGGCCGGAAGTGTGTCAAGGTCTTTTGGGGATGTTTTTAAAAAAGATCTTGCATTTTCGGAAAATCCGAAAATGCAAGATAATTTTTGCTTCTTTTTACAAACTGTTGTTTTGTTGATTTTCACGTCTGTTAAAATACCATGTAAAAAATGGAATTGACAAATTAACAAGAAAATATCCTGCTACAAAGTATCCAAATAAAGATGCAATTACATAAACATAAACTTTAAAATATAGCGAATGTTCTTCCTTTTTATCTGTTAGCATTTCCTGAACAAGGTAACCAAAATTGTAACCACATAAAAATGAAAGTAGGCAAATAATAAATTTCGACGGGTTCACAAAAACCAAGTTGTAAAGTAGCGAGTTTCTTTCTTCTTCCATTGTTGAATTTTTAGTCGAAACCATTATTAATGATAATTAATAATAACATTAATGATAACATTATTGCTTGCGCATCAGAACTAACAGTTGATGAAATTTCATTTACTTGTAGACTTGTAGTAGTTTCATTTGTAGTAGGTAATTGTTCGGAAGTTGGTGTAGATGTAGAAGAAACAGTATTATATTGAAGCTCAGAGTCCATGTGTGCTCGGGTAAAGAGCTGAAGCTTTAATGACGTGTGGTAGCCGTGTCCTACTGTGCATCAGTAGTTGTTGGTGGTGGGGGGTCGTTTGTTTCTTGCACTGAAATGTAGATGGAATCATAACTTTCTGGAGGATGTACTAAAATTTGTTGTATAGGATCTGCATCAATAGGAAAACTTTGCGTTTCAATGCAAAGTCCATCTTTAATAAAAGAAACATATAAAACAGAACTCATGTTTATTTAGATGTTTACTCTGCCAGTTCTACTAGCAAACTGATGTGTCAGTATCGGCGCTGCAACCTCCCTTGACATGTGCAGCTCGGAACATCTGCCCTCCCCCCACCACCATGAGAGACTCCTCGCAATTTTTGGATTTGTAATGTTAGTTCTAACGTAGGTGTTGTAGGGTGAACATCTCAGTACTAAACAATTGTTTTTAACATTTGGCTTAAAATACTTATTTAACTTTGTACAAGTTACAATATTTTTAAAGATGCTACTTTATTATATTACCTTAATACTTAGCTATAATATTTAGTTAAAGAAATCGAAACTGTAGTTGCGATTAAAATAGAAACATGGTTTCTTAACATTTGCCTTAAAAAGATTTGTAACAAAATATCGTAAGAAAATTTTTACAACATATTTGAATTAATATGTTTGCAAACCCTATCATGCGAGTTTTAAAAGATAAACGAGACCGAGTGGGCCGGGTTTGACCTCGCATGCTTTCGCTTGTTGCCGACCAGTTAGCAATACAACTGGTTGACCTTGCGCCGCACTTTCGCTTGCGGCCGGCCGGCGAATACAGGTCGTCGTCCTTGTTGCATCACCCGGCACACCTGTCCTTGATTGCTTAACACACTCTACACTCTACACTCGACAAGTTATTCTTTCCTTTGCCACCGTCCTAACAACACCTACTTCAATTTCACAATGAACCGCTCAGAGTATACCGAGATTTGGTATAACTGGTTTTCCTATCTTCAACTGCTTGGGGTACGAATTATTCAATCGAACAACAATCGTGATTGGTATGATGTTACAACCACTATTGCTCGAAAACCTTTTCAGCAAGTTTGGAAAAACGTTCTTACCGGCACCAAAATTCGCACCGAACCACCCAAAATTCGCACCAAACCACCTCTATCACCTGTATCTTCAAACGTACCCCAGCAAAAATTTCATCTAAAAAAACTGAAACTTAACCGAAAATATGAAATCCTAAGACATTTATCTTCTTCTATTTTCATTTTTAATTCTGAAAAAACCAAAATTTATGTCATTGACATTCCCAAAAAAATTCCTATTCCCCTTAACCCTCGACACTTGATAATAAATAAAAAAGGTGCCAAGTTAAACATAAATATTACCGAGTAAAACCTTTTCCCACCTCCAAAGTCCACCCTGGTGGCAAAAAAAAGGCCCTTCTAAGGGCCGACCTAAGACTTTCAAATTTAGGCTTAAGTTTAAGCCTCAACCCTTGGTGACTAACAAGGGGTGGTTTGCGAAAGCCCCTATGGGACTTAGAGGTACACGGACCTCTTGTTAGTCACCAAACGTTAAGGCTTTAGCGAAAGCTCCCCGCTATTGACTCAACCTTTGGGACTTAGAGTTATGTGAACCGCTTGTTAGTCACCAAGGGTTGAGGCTTTAGCGTCCAACCCTTTGTGACTTAGTGGTACACAGACCACTTGTTAGTCACCAAGGGTTGAGGCTTTAGCGAAAGCCCCCCGCTATTGACTCAACCTTTGGGACTTAGAGGTATATGAACCGCTTGTAGTCACCAAGGGTTGAGGCCCTAACTTAAGCCTAAATTTGAAAGTCTTAGGTGGCCCTTAGAAGGGCCGATTTTGCCACCAGGGTGGACTTTGTATGTGGAGGGGAAGGAAGAAAAGGGTTTAATTTGTGATGTTTATTTTTAATCGTTCACCCTGCGCTGTTACAATCAGGAATTTTGGATTTAATGGGATGTTGATTCTTTTTGTTTTTGGTGTAGTAAGTACATAAATTTTCGTCCTCTCCTCATTGTAAACATAAGTTTTGTTTTCTTCAATTTTGTAGATTGTATATTTTTGGTTTTTCTTGAATTGTTTCAGTCTAATGTTCTTTACTGGTGCGGGATGAATTGTTTGAGGGGTGGGGGTTTCTTTGATTGGTGCGGGTTGAATTTGTTGGGGGGTAGAAGAAGGGTGCAGTCCGCACAACTCCATCCAGTCTTCAGTTAAAATGTCGTCACAAATTGGAGCGATCGGAATCTCTTCAATTTGCGGCGTTGATGTTTCTGTAACTGGTGTGGGATTCTGAAATAATTGGGGTTGATCTTCATTAAGAGCATCAGCTATTATTTCGTTAATGGAGGAGGAGAGGACGGGAGAAGTTTGTTTTTTTTGAAGAAAATCAGTCGAAATAGAAGAAAGGTCAATAGATACCGGAATTGTAGTTGGTTTCTGCTGCAGAGGTTTCTGCAGCAGACTCAGGAGAATGGGGGTAGATGAAGAAGATGCAGAGGAGTTCATGTTGATATAAAAAGAATAATAAAATGGATAATATAATGAAATAGGAAAAATGGTTAAAAAACGTGGGAATGGATAGTAACAGCGATGGTGGCGAGTGGCAGAATAACACAAGGCGGGCGAATGGGGTTCTTATAGGCAGCAGACACAACAACCTTGTAGTCAAGGTAGTGAAAGCTGAGGCTAGCGACCAGGTCCAAGTAGGCCAGACGAAGTTGTGAGAGCGGTGGCTAGCGACCCGGCCAAGGCTACCGGCCTCGGCAGAGCGACACGTTGACCTACTAGTCAAGGCTCGCTAGCGAGGTCGAGTCTCGAGCTCGCTGATATAAGCAAGCGCGCAACGTTTCTCTTTGGCATTACGGTGAAGGTGTAACTGGTCCGCTTACGTGGAGGGTTATGCTGTAACGTAATGTTCGCCATGGTGTGTGGGATGGCTTATGTCAAGCACACACTGCGTTCGGCTATTGTGGGAGAGGCGCCCTCCTATAATAGTCGGTCGCAATGGCAATCCACCTACCTTTCCATTTCCTGCGTGGTTTAATTGTCAGGGTTAATATTACGGTGAGGTGTGTGAGTTCGCTTACGTGATGATCACACCGTAACTGTAATATTAAGTTAGGTGTAATATTATAGGGAGGTGTGTGAGTTCGCTTACGTGATGATCACACCGTAACTGTAATATTACATAGTATAAGATAGAATAGGGGGAACGTTAGGTAGGGGTTAAGATATGATAGGGTGGTGAGGTGTGTGAGTTCGCTTACGTGATGATCACACCGTAACCGCATGCATGATAGCATTTAAGGGGTAGCATAAGTTATAATAAAGTAGTATAGAAATAAAGTAGTAGAATAAGGTAGGGACCCCACGCTTCCCCACCCCCCTTTTTTATAATTTTTAAATGACCTTGACCTAGTTTTGATTGTTCTACTTTCGGACTTAGAATTATTTTAAATGACCTATTTTTTAGACTTAGATATTTTAATTTCAAAAGACTTACTTGTTTGACTTATATATTGATTGATTTTAAAACTCTACTTTTGAGACTTAAATATTTTGTTAAATGTTTTGTTAGTTTTCGCGTTGGTTATTAATATTTTTGAGTTTTTGCGTCATAACTTTTATACCGTTGGTTTAATCAAAAAATGTTACTGGACCTTTTTTGTTTGTCTTTTAATTCCGCTTAATTTGACTACCCGCACGATAGATTTGGAGCATTTTTTGTTATATCCCCCCCCTCCCCCCCTCCCCCCCCTCACCCCCTCCCCCCCCTCACCCCCTCCCCCCTCCCCCCCTCCCCCCTCCCCCCCTCCCCCCCCTCCCCCCTCCCCCCCTCCCCCCCTCCCCCCCCCTCCCCCCAATTAATTAGGTCAAGGTCATTTAACTTTAAGCGGAAAAAAGAGAGGAACAGTGTTATTAATTAACACTGTTCCTCTCTTTTTTCCTAAAAGGCAGGGAAAGAAGTTCCGTTAATGTCTATTTTTTATGTGGCAGAATCATATCCATCATCATAATCTGTTTCGTTTTGAAAGTTGATGTAACTAACATCAACCCAAAGATAATGATATCCTTGTTCGAAAGCCATAGTATCAATATATGATTCCACTGTTGAAAACCAATTAGGATCTATTAAAGGGTTGATTGTAACCATGACAGTTTCTAATGTTAAATTTACCCATCTTTCTCCAGTAACAGAAATTGCAAAAAAATTTACATTTTGAAGAAAATGGATTAAATTTAACATAAAATGAACATGTTGTACAGGAGTGCAATGAACATTGTAAGACATCCGGAAAGTTTCCATGCTGATGAGGGAAATGTTGTCTTTTACTTAATCCACGGTTTATATATATGCATTTCCCCCCACCATAGAGTTCTTAAAAAGTGGGTCAAGGTCATCTGAAGATACCCTATGAACGGGGAACAGAGCAGTAAGTGGTTAAACCACAAACTGCTCTGTTCCCCGTCCCTATTTAATTTCTTTTATTGATATGTCTTTATAAACATATAATATATGTTTATAAACACATACATTTAACTTCATATTTAGCAAATGGGAAGAATCCACACAGCTGGCACAATTCTTGCGGTCTTGGTGTTTCCAGTTTGTATCCTATGATTCCAAATCGGTATATCATTTGCCTATGCAACGGTTCTCCCTCTTCGGCTGAAGGAAGAGCCTAAAAAAAAATAGTTTAATGATATTTAATAAAATAATATATTGTAAATAGAAAAGAACAATACTGTTAATGAAAACGTACCCAGTCACACATAGGGCACATATTTTCTCGCCATCTGCCAATTGAAACCAAATTTTGGTTTTAAATATACAACGTTTCTTGTGCTCAGTAATGAGCTCGCTTTGCAAGATTTGCGGCAGCGGCTCTGACACCTCCCTAATTTGCCGAAGCATAGGGTTGTCTGAGTAGATCCGCTGCAAACATAACTCGTACAAGGAGCTCATTGTTATGGGCTGACTATGCTCACCTCACAGCCTTAAATACGTACCAATCACCTTGATGGCAAAGGACAACGCCCTCCATTGGGTTAACCAGGTCGGCATAGGAGGCCGCCGCCTTGGACCGACAGTATATATAAGGTGTGCTGCAGTCTTGTGGTTATATTTGCCATGGAATCCCTCATGATCTTTGGTGCTGTGCACAACTTTGTTGAAGCCAAAAGAGTACTATGGTACATAAAAACGTATCATAGCAATCTGAATTGCATCAGTGGAGTACTTGAAGCTGTTAAAGCAGACGGTACAAAAATCTGTTGCACTTCGGATTCTATGGATTACGAAGGACTTGAATCATGGGTCCTTTATTATGTACAATTTTGTACAAAACTTTACATCAAAGTTGACACGGACTAAGGGGGTTTTCTAGGAGGAAAGAAAAGAATAGATACCAACAATGCATGTTGGTAGCTATTCTTTTCATTCTTCCGCTAAGATTTAAATGACCTTGACCTCGTTATGGACTTAGAAAATTTTTGTTAAGTTACAATAAACCTTCAAAATAACTAGGTCAAGGTCATCTGAACATACCCTATGAACGGGGAACAGAGCAGTAAGTGGTTAAACCACAAGCTGCTCTGTTCCCCGCTCCTATTTAATTTCTTCTATTGATATGTGTTTATAAACACATACATTTAATATCATATTGCTCCAGAGGAAACCAACCACAAAGATGACAATATTCTTGCGTTATTGGCGTCTTCAATTTGTATCCTACATTTTCAGATGCATGTTTCAGGTATCTGTACAGTTCTTGATCCGGATTCGCACCAGGAAGCCGCTAAAAAAAATATTAATTTAAAGAAAATTAATAAAATAATATATTGTAAATAGAAAAAACAATTCAGTTAATGAAAACGTACCATGTGACATAGGCCGCATATTTTTTTGCCAGCATTTGGCATTTCCCACCAAATTTTAGTTTTAGAAACACACCGTTTTTTGTGCTCATAAATGAGCTCGCCTTGCAAGATTTGCGGCAGCGGCTCTGACACCTCCCTAATTTGCCGAAGCATAGGGTTGTCTGAGCAGATACGCTGCAAACACAACTCGTACAAGGAGCTCATAGTTATGGTCTGGCTATGCAAACCTCAAAGCTTTAAATACGTACCAATCACCTTGATGGCGAAGGTGATTCCCCCTCCCCCGGGTTTCCACTATATATTGAGCGGATAGAATTAATAGTTTGCTACATTTTGAATCAACAAAACGTTATGGAATCTTTCCAAAAATACCTGATTGATCAAAGATTAAGTAGAAACCGAAGGGAACAAAGAAGACAACACAGATTAAAAAAAGCTTTTGAAAAATTAAAATTAGTTGTACCGGAAAGTCAAAAACAAAAAAAAATTAACAGACAATCTATAGTTCAAAATGCAATAGATTACATTAAAAAATTGGAAGAAGACTTGAAATCACCAACATTTAACTTAGAACAACAAGAATTTGAACAATCCGAACAGACATTTTTACAGGATATAGAAGAATTCCAACAATTCGAACAGAAATTTGTACAGGAAATAGAAGAATATCTTCAAACTTCGCAAAATTTAAATCAAGACATTTATGAAATTTTGTATCAACCTTTTGAAACTGTTTCCTTGCCAGTGTTAGAAAGCTTGGATGAATATTTTTTTGACGTCGAAAAGTAGAGGGGGTAAATGGGTGGGGAGCTGTTATAAAGGCAGGGTAAACAGAGTAATCTTTACTTTCTTAGGATCCAGCGCTATGGCAGGCACTTCGTCTTCGTCCAGGTCTTCTTCCTCGTCATCAAGAACATCATCATCATCATCTGTTGTTTCTATTGTGAAACAAAAATCTCCTTCTCCAAAAAACCTTCACCGAAAAAATCTCCTTCTCCAAAAAAATCTTCACCAAAAAAATCTCCTAAGAAAATTTCTGAAAAACTTCAAAAACTTCAAAAATTAAGAAAATCCTGTTTTAAGAAAGAACAATGTGCTCATATTTTAAAAAAAGGAGCGAACAAAGGTGAAAGGTGTGTGAAGTTGTGTAGTGTAGGTGAAAAATTGTGTAATTTGCATAACAAACGTGAACCTTCCGAAAAAGTCAAAATTCAACCTTCTAAAAAAGTCAAAATTGAACCTTCCAAAAGTGAATTGCCAGAAAAAATTGAAAACTATAAAAGAATTAAAATCAACAGATTGAAATTAAACCACAAATATGTTTTTGTAAAAAAGATCAGTAACAGGGATGTTGTTCTTAGATGTTGTGATGAACTCTACTTGCTCAAATTACCAGTAAATCTTCAAATTCCAAATATCAGTAATGTTCATTATTATTTAGTAAGAAAATCTCCATCTGATAAAGTTAAATGGTCAAATTAAACACAAGACAAAAAAAAATGGAGCGGGGGAATAGACCACTTTGTAATTCCAAAAGAATTACTTAGCGGTCTATTCCCCCGCTCATAGGGTATTTTTGAATGACCTTGACCTATTTTCAAAATTTACAATGGAGGGTTAATTTCTTATAAAAGCGGGATAACAAAATGACTTTTTACTTTTTACAATCTAGTCCTAAAAAGAACAATGTTCGTATATTATTAAAAAAGGGTAAAAGATGTGTTGTGTAAATCAAACATTATGCAGTGCGCACAACAAATACCTCATTTTGTTAAAACTGAGAGGTTAGTGTAAAAATGAAATAAAAAAAAATAGGAGCGGGGGAATAGACCACTTTGTAATTCTAAAAGAATTACTTAGCGGTCTATTCCCCCGTTCATAGGGTATTTTTTGGTGACCTTGACCTACATTTTACACTTATAAATTTTCGCTAACTGCTATTGACCTTGAAAATAAATAGGTCAAGGTCATTCAATAATTAAAAAGAAAATGGAGGTGTACGGTTTTACAGAACCGTACACCTCAGAAACCTAACAGAAGAAAAGCTAAATCTACCTATATATAAATGACCTTGAGACTTAGAAATTTTCGCTAAGTCTTTTTGTTGACCTTGAAAATAAGTAGGTCAAGGTCATTCGATAACTAAAAAGAAAATGGGGGTGTACGGTTTTACAGAACCGTACACCCCCGGAAACCTAAAAGAAGAAAAGCTAATTTACAATACAATCTGCCTAGAGTTTAAGAATTAATAAAAATAAAAAAATAAAGAAATAAAATTTAGTTTAAAAAAAATAGCTAGACAGCCCAGCGCTGCACATCATGATTACAGTGTGATCATCACGTAAGCGAACTCACACACCTCACCATAAGCGCACAACGCTAAGCTAAAACAAAAATGTTATTTTGAAATAGCAAGTTGCTTAATTAAATTTAGGAAAAAATGTTATACAAATATGTTTTTTATTTCCTAACACTAAAGGAGCCAGTGTCTCGCCATTAGCGACGCAGAACAACTGAGGTCTAGCGAAACTCCGGAGGTAGGCGAACTACCCATCCAGCACGTATAGAGGTTGTAAGTGACCCGCTTTGGTGAGCGTAATCACTACAAAAGCGGTAGCCGGTTTTACCATTATTGGTTTTACCATGCAAAAGATGGAAGGAAAAAATGAAAGGAAATTGGAATTGAAAGGTGTCCCTAACTAAAAAGGAGTACAAGACAAGAGAGGGAATGCCCTCAACAAGCTTGTCAGAAAAAGGAAATTGGAATAGAAAGGTATTAAAAACATATCATATAACATTCCTAAAAACAAAAATTTTACTTTAAATTTAAACATTCCAGGCAGAAATATATTGTAAGTAAAAGAAAGATTTTAAAATAATACTAACTACCAAACCAGCAAATTAAAAACAAACTACAAACCCTAGGGTATCTACAAGCACAAACAACTACCATGCCTTAAAATTAATCAGTCCTACGTCAAGATGTTATTATACAAATAACACCAAGATATTTTCACTAAACAGCAAAAATGATAAAATGTTCAGGGCGCCTTCTGAACATGTTACCACCTCACTGTCTAGCGAGCAACTGATGCCCAACCACACGCGCAGATCCCGGACCCCAACTCGGCTTGAGGTCATCCCCCCTCCTCGCTTACCCCCTCCCAAACCACAGGACCCTTACTGCGGGTTTGGTTTCCATCATTCTTTTGCCATTGTTCCAACAGGCAACAACATTTCTTTCTTTACTTTACATTGGATTTGTAAATATTTTAAGTGTTAAAACTTCTCAATATTTAATATTTTAGGACTTTGAAAAATTTTCAAACCTATCATTCTTTTGCAACTGTTTAAACGGGCAACAACACTTCTTTCTTTATTTTTACTTTACATTGGACTTGTAAAACTTACTAATAATTAATACTTTCGGACTTAGAAAAATTTTCAAACATTTGCTTCAACATTTATTTTACAATATCAAGTTTCTTTTATAATGCCTCCAACAGACAACAATTTTCCTTTTGGATGTACAATTTGTGAAAAAATATATAAAATAGTTGAACCAGAAGACTTAACGGATGACGAAAGTATTTTTGAAAATAGTTTGATTCCAGTAGAAGATACATCTGATGCTACATCCGATGCTACATCCGATGCTACATCCGATGCTACATCCGATGCTACGTCTGATGCTACAAGTGATGAAGAAAATATTTTGGAAGTACCAGTAGCAATAGGCGAAGAAACACCGTTAACACATGTTGTAACAATTAACTATGATCCAGTACAATATATACATGCTCTTGTTCGGCGACGTTTGTTTCCGGCATCGGACATGGAGGAAGATGAAAGCGATAACGATTTGGAAATAACATATTTAAACAACAGCAATGATGATCACACTTACGACGCATAATATATGTATTATTTTGAACTTAAATTATTTGACGTTGGCACTTAGATTTTTTTAAAACTTCCATTATTTGACCTTGAGACTTAGAATTTTTTTAAAACTTCCATTATTTGACCTTGAGACTTAGATTTTTTCTAAAACTTTCATTATTTGACCTTGACACTTAGATTTTTTTTATATTTGCATTATTTGACACTTAGATGTTTTTTTAAACTTGCATTATTTGACCTTGACACTTAGGAGTTTTGAAATATAAGAAATTTAACTGTTATTAACACTTTTTGTGTTTAATACAGAAAAAGTGGTGGGGGTAGTCTATAAATAGGGGTAGTTTAAGAGTGGTTCTTATTATTACTGCAACTTTTGTGGAGAGCACACCTACGTCATGTATTACTGCATCAGTTGTGAAGAATCTTTTGAAAATGAAAACTTACTACAAATACACAAAGAAGTGTACCATAACAACGAAACAAGAAACAATGCAGAAGAAGACGATTTAGAAGAATTAGATCAAATGCTGGCTACCCATCAACAACAACTAAATTCAAGACCAAGTGTTATTCAATACGCACCCGGACCATCTTTGGATGTGGAATTATACGCCCGAGCTTTACCAGGCAGTGTAGTAACTCATTTTAAGATTGACAATGCTCAATTGCAACTAGCACAATTTATATTGAAAGCAAAAACATTAGTAACAGAAACATTGAAGAATGAACTAAGAAGATTAAATTTTATAAAGTTTGGAATATTATTAGATACTGTATTTACAAATGTTCAGAATGAAACATCACCAAGAGGATTTTTAACTAAAAACAAAACCATCATGTTTGCATCGGATATAAGCTCAATTGTGGATGATTGTTTTGAAGAACTTTTAACAAAATTACAAGAACATGAAGGAAGAGGTTCTGGATGGAGTTTGTTAAGTATAACAAGCTTAGATGTGAGAGTTCATAAACATGGATATGGAATGAGAGGTAGTAGTTATATTGCTTTGCCAAGGAAGATTCGAGTAACCAAATCTTGTGTTAATGTACAAAATGAAAATGCTGAATGTTTCAAGTATGCAATGCTTGCAAAATATGTAGAAGATCATGTGGAACGACCGAGTAGAGCATACGATGAGGTTTCCTATATGTATAACTTTCAAGGCATGACTTATCCTGTTTCAATTCAAGACATATCAAAATTTGAAAAGAAAAATCCTTTTGCATCTGTAAACATCTTTGGCTTAGATTCATCCAACAATGTCTATCCCTCACGTATAACACCCACCGAACGTAGAGATCATACCGATTTATTATTAATAACAAAAGGTGATATTTCACATTATGTATATATTAAAGATTTCGAAGCTCTAGTTTGCAAACAGTTATCAAAACATAAAGTAGAAAAAACCACTTGTAAAAGATGTTTTTGTTTTGTAAACAAACCATTAAGAAGAGGTGGTTCAGAATGGTTGATGGAACATCAAAAATTATGCAATGGAAACTATGAAGTAAGAATTAAATTACCACACCCTAGCAGATCACAAGTAAAATTTGATAAAGTTATCCAACAATACAGAATTCCCGTTGTAGTGTATGCAGATTTTGAATCTTCATTGCTTCCACTTGAACAAGAAGAAGGAGAGGAAATTACAAGCAGAACAAAGTATCAACTTCACAAACCAAACAGCTACTGTTTAATAGTAAAATCCACTCTGCCTGAAGAACATCTTCAAGAATATGGTTTGACATCTACACCAAAGATTTATCGTGGAGAAGAAGCAGCTCGATACTTTGTTGATGAATTATACGACATCGCTGGGAAAGTGGAAGCAATGTATAGCAATGTGGTTCCTATGTCACCTATGACACCTGAAGAAATTTATCTTTATGATTCGACAACAACATGCTATTTGTGTAACAATCAATTTACAGAAACTAAAGTTAAAGTTCGCGACCATGACCATCTGACAGGAGCCTACAGAGGTGCAGCTTGCAACGGATGTAACATCAACTACAAACTACCATCTTTTATTCCCGTGGTTTTTCACAATCTTAGCGGATACGATGGACATTTTATCATTCCCGAATTAGCAAGAGACAACGGTGAAATAGACGTTATAGCACAAACTATGGAAAAATTTATAAGCTTTTCAAAAAAGGTGGGCAAAATTAAACTTAGATTTGTTGATTCTTTTCGATTTATGCCTTCCAGTCTTATGAAACTTTCTGAAAATTTAAGAAGACAAAATTTAATAGAAACAAGCAAAATTGTACCTGCAGAAAAAATGGATTTGGTTCTTCGGAAAGGAGTTTTCCCGTATGATTACATCGATGGACTACATAAATTTCAAGAAACGTCACTTCCTCCACCAGAAGCTTTCAAAAGTAAACTTACCGATTTGGACATTTCACCTGAAGACTATCAACACGCATGCAGAGTTTGGGACGAATTGGAAATGAACACTCTGGGAGATTATTCTGACTTTTATGTAAAACTTGATGTGACCCTTCTCTGCGATGTGATGGAAGAATTTAGAAACACCTGCTTTGAAGCTTACGGATTAGACCCTCTTCATTCTTATACTTCTCCAGGACTAGCTTGGCAAGCTATGCTAAAAGAAACAAAGTGCAACCTTCAATTATTAACAGATATTGACATGGTGTTGATGATCGAATCGGGCGTTAGAGGTGGATTGACCCAAAGTGTTACTAGACATGTTAAAGCTAACAACAAATATCTTCCAAACTACGATAAAGAAAAACCATCAGTGTTCTTAGGATATTTCGATGCCAACAATTTATACGGATGGGCCATGTCTAATCCACTTCCTTTTGGAAACTTTGAATGGGTTAATCCAGACTCTATTGGTGATATTTCGCAAATTTCAAAAGACGGAGACACCGGATACATATTGGACTGTGACTTTGAATATCCAGAACACTTGCATGATTTTCATTACGATCTTCCGCTCCTTGCAAAAACAGAAGTTTCACCAATTGGCAAACATCCAAAATTAATGATGACTCTTGAAAATAAACAAAGATACGTAGCTCACTTTTGGGTTGTTCAACAAGCACTCCAATTGGGTTTACGTATAACCAAAATTCATAGAGTTTTAAAATTTTCCCAATCTTGCTGGTTAAAACCGTACATTGATTCAAACACCAGAAGAAGAGCAGCTGCAACATCAACATTTCAAAAGGACTTTTTTAAATTAATGAATAATGCGATATTTGGAAAAACATTGGAAAACAAAAGAAAACACAAAAATGTTAAATTAATTACAGATCCTATAAAACTAGAAAAACTTGTACAAAAACCAAACTTTGAAACATCCGTTATCATCAATGAAAACCTTGTGGCAGTATCTATGAAGAAGACAAGCGTGAAAATGGATCGTCCGTTGTACGTTGGAATGTCAATCTTGGATATTTCCAAAACCCACATGTACGATTTCCACTACAACAAAATGGTCGCCTTCTACGGTAGAGATAACATCGGAATCGCCTACATGGACACGGACGCTTTCATCTACTGGATTCTTACTGAAGATATGTATTTGGATCTTCGAACATTTGTTCACAAAAATGAATTTGATTTTAGTGACTATCCAAAAGATCATTTAAATTATGACAATGATCGGAACAAAAAGAAACTTGGAAAATTTAAAGACGAAGCAAATGGAATTTTACTGAAAGAACTTATTGCACTAATGTCAAAATTGTATTCACTACAATTGCATAAAGAAGAAAACAATATTATTAAAAAAGCTAAGGGAGTAAAAAGTTTGTATCTTAAGAAGAATGTAAATTTTGAACACTACAAGCAATGCTTATTTGAAGAAACGACTATAACTGCAAAATTCAACACCATCAGAAGTTTCAACCATCAACTGTACAGCGTAACAGAAGTGAAAAAAGCACTCTGCTCCAATGATGACAAACGACACATTCTTCCAGACAAAATTCACACTCTACCATTCGGCCACTACTCTCTCAATCCTATCAATGAGTAAAAAGAAAAAGAAAAAAATAAAAAATAAATAAAAAAAAAATAAAAAAAATAAAAAAATAAAAAAGAAAAAAGAAAAAAAAGGGGAAATCACAGCATGCTCGCTGTGATTTCCCCTTTTTTTTTAAAATATGTTGAAATGACCTTGAACTATAAAAGCGGATGCAGAAAAAGAAACACTCAATACTAACTTGACTTTGTTAGTAAAATCATCATGACAGACTTAAAGGAAAAGATTGTTAATGAACTTCATAAACCTGCAAGAATAAAGTTTCCACGACGAAATACTGTTGTAAAAGGAATAAATGATTTATATCAAGCAGATTTAATTGAAATGCAACCGCATAGTAAAATAAATAAAGGATTTAAATACATACTTACGATTATTAATTGTTTTACTAAAGTTGCAGATGCTTTGCCATTAAAAGACAAAACTGGTAACAGCATAACAAAAGCTATGCAAGTAGCTATAAAAAGAGATAAAAATAAAATTAAACATTTACAAACTGATGATGGGAAAGAATTTTTTAATAAACATTTTGCCTTGTTAATGAAAAAATATAACATAAATCATTATTCCACAAATTCTGAGAAAAAGGCAGCTATAATTGAAAGATTTAATAGAACCTTAAAAGGTGCAATGTATAAAATGTTTTCGAAAAGAAGTTCTTACGTATGGGTTGATATCTTACCAAAATTAATAAGCGATTACAACAACAAGTTTCATAGAACTATCGGTATGGCACCTAACAAAGTGAATAAGAAAAACGCTAAACTAGTTTTACAACGAATTAAAAAAAATACACAGCCAAAAGCGGAACAAAGAAAACCAAGAAAATTTAATGTAAATGATAAAGTTCGAATTAGTAAATACAAAGGAGTGTTTACTAAAAAATACCTGCCCAATTGGACAAACGAAGTTTTTACAGTGTATAAAGTACAACCTACTGTACCGGAAACTTATATTTTAAAAGATAACAAAGGAAATTTGTTACAAGGCGGTTTTTACGGACATGAATTGTTAAAGTCAACAGTAGGCGATGTTTATCTTGTTGAAAAGGTGTTGCAAAGGAAAAAAGACCAAGTTAAAGTACGTTGGTTGGGGTTTGATAAAACTGAAGATTCGTGGATACCTATAAAAGATTTGATTTAGTTTTAAATCAACTTATTTACTCTTCTGCCTTTGAATAAGATGGAGATTGTTCACCATAAAGATAAATTTAATATTAATAACATTGATGATTTAACCGTAGATAACGTTAAAATCAACAATGGTAAACACGGCAGTTTATTTCCAAACACTGTACGATGTATAGTCAGCGGTCCTTCAAACTGTGGCAAAACTAACGTTGTGTTTAACTTAATTACAAACACAAAAGGATTGCGATTTAATAACCTATATATTTTTTCAAAGTCCTTACATCAACCAAAGTATCAATTGTTGGAAAAGATCCTGACTGATGTGCCCGATGTTAACTATTACAAATTTAATGCTAGTGACAGTGTTATGCAACCAGACCAGGCTAAGCCGTATTCTGTATTTGTATTTGATGATGTATCTAGTGAAAATCATGATACTATTAGAAACTATTTTGCCATGGGAAGACATAATAATATTGATAGCATATATATCGGACAAACATATAGCAAAATTCCAAAACAACTAATTAGAGACAATGCAAATATTTTAGTTTTATTCAAACAAGACGATACAAACCTAAAACATATATACAACGATCATGTAAATGCTGATATGTCATTTGATAAATTCAAAGAGCTTTGTGGAAAAGCTTGGGCGGAAAAATATGGATTTTTGGTAATTATGAAAGATAAAGCTATAACAGATGGTCGTTACCGCATAGGTTTTGATAAATTTGTTTTAATACATTAATTAACAACATTATCGTACAAGTCTTCATGGTGTAAACATGGTTAATCAGGAAAAGCTATTAAAAGAAATAAAATCACTTAGTGATTCTATTAGACATAAAAACAGAGCGTTAAGATTAGGAATAAGTGAAAGAGAGAAATTTCTGGAATCAACATTTAAACCTATTACTGAGCCATTAAAACAATTAGGACAAAATGTTAAACATTCAACATTTAATTTTTCCGGAGATGCTATTTTACCCATTTCAAAATTTGAACAAAAAGAAGAATATGAAAGTGATACAAGTTTTACACAACAAGGAGAAACAACTGAAGAAGAAAGCGAACTAGGTGAAGAAACGGATGTTTTAACAGAAAAAGAAGGTCTTTCTACAAGCGAAGAACAACAAGAAGAAGAGCCTATTAATCCATCCAACTTGAGCAAATTGGGCTCGGATATCGCGTATAAAGGGCCGCTTGCAAGACAATTTGTATTAAAAATGTTACATTCTGCACAACCAACTCGAAAATATCATACTTTTGGTGCTAGAATAGAAGAAAATGGGCTAATGATTGGAGATAGCAAACTTGATGTAGACGAACATGACAATATTATTATAAATAATAAACAATACAAGGGTACAAAAGGATTGTTTGAACTTATTTTTAAGCCGAAACCTAATAAATATACTAAAAAGGATTTAAACATTTTTAAACAAATATTGGAGGATACAAATGCGCATAAGAAAAATTATTCTAAAAATTTTAATGTTCATAGAAATGCATCAGAAAAATATAAAACTATTATTGCTAAACTTTTCCCACCAAAAAGAAGGGAACCCATAAAAAGAAAATCATTATCTTCTGCTGAAATAAATATTTTACATAAAAGAAGAAAAACAAATCAATCAAGTTTATCAGGAAAAGGATTATTAAAAAACTTGTATGATACTAATATAATATACTACAACGATATAAACAAATTGGTTGACAGAATGAAGTTGATATATGAAGCTAAACAAGCCGGACATAGTGGTTTAGAAAATGAATGGGTAGCTTTGGTCGGCGAACTGCGAAATCGAGGAGTAATTGCATAAAAAATATGAGTATATATAATACAAGTATAACTGATTAAATATTCAGTATAACCATGAGTGTGGATAAGTTTGGACGGTATTCCGAAACTGGAAGCAAATCAGGATCTTATGGAAAAAGAGGTGGTTTACCACTAACATCCGATGGAGATTATGATATAAATAACAAACGTTTAAAGTTTGTAAATGATCCAAAAGATGAAAATGATGCGGTAAATTTTAAAACTTTAAGAAGTGAAACATTACCTAGCTTAAAGCTTCAAAATGAAGTGTATAACGCTAATTTTTATAGAATTGTAAATCTTCCAAAACCAATAGATAAGAATGATTCGGTAAATAAAGAATATTTAATGTGGTACATAAACCAAACCTTACGATATGATCCTAGGAGTAATAATAAAGTATATGATGCAAAAGATCTTAGAATAGCCAATATAGCAGATCCTATTAATGATCAAGATTCAGTTACAAAAAAGTATTTACATTCAGTCATCCCTGAAAAAACAGATAAATTTTCCTTTTACAACTTTGTAATACATGATATTGGAGACCCTAAAGATATGAAAGATGCTGTAAACCTTCAATATCTTACAGATCATTGTATTACGCATGATATTAATACAATTGATTGCAAAAATAAAGTGTTAACTAACGTTAAGGAAGGAACTGCAAAATCACATGCAGCAACAATAAGTCAAATAATGAAATTAAAAGATAAGAAATGGGATGCTGATGCAAAAATAATTACTAATGTTAAAAAAGGGTCGGATGAAACTGATGTAGCAACAATTGGACAAGTTCCTGTATTACAAAAAGGCGGCCGACAAGCCTTTGATTGCAAAGGGAAACCACTAGTCAATGTTGCAGAAGGAATAAGAGACAATGATGTAGTTACAGTAGCACAAATGCATGAGAAGGGACACATATACTATAATCTTTTTCTAAGAAAAGATTTAAATAAGCAGTCTTTTTTTTGTGAAGACTTGCGATTGACTAGCTTAAAAGACCCTATTAATTTTACTGATGCTGTTAATGTAAATTACATTGTAAGACTCTTAAGTGTAGTATTATATGATATTTATAACACAATAAAGCCCATAAAATCTGATCAAAAATTAAATTGGGTTAAAAAGAATGTTATGGAAAAATATTTTTTAAATAAGGAAACTGATACTTTAAGAACTTCTAAAGGTGATGATGATGAAGAAGATACAATCCTTCCACAAAACTGGAAAAAAATGTTTTACCCATAAACAAACATACTTATAAATAAACAATGTCAAAGGATAAGTGCATCATTCATTATAAAGCATTTATAAAATAAACAAGTATCGACATTTCCTTTCACTATAAAAGACCATGTTGAAAGTTCAACGCATCAGTCATAATCGACACGTTATAAAGAGAGGAAGAGGAATAGCATCAACAGCACTTTCTCTTATTACTAAGCCGGTTGGAGCTATAGTTAATAAAGCTATCGATTTATTACCTGTAGAACTACATTTACCAGGAGGTTATCAATATTGTGGTCCTGGAACAAAATTGAAAAAAAGACTCGCTAGAGGAGATCTTGGAATAAATAAACTTGATCAAGCCTGCAAACAACACGATATAGCATATTCAAAGTTTGCAGATACTAAAAATAGATCAATAGCGGATAGAGCACTTGCTGAAAAAGCTTGGCAAAGAGTAACATCCAGTGACGCTAGTATCGGTGAAAAAGCAGCAGCTTTAGCGGTATCAGCAGCAATGAAGGGTAAAACGATGTTTGGAGGTGGAAAAAAGAAAGGAGGTGGAAAAAGGAGAAGAAAACCTGCAAAGAAACGTGGAGGAAATATAAGAAGAAAACGACGATCCACCGCAGGTAAAAATAAAAAGAAACAAACAATATGGTCAATGATAAAAAAAGGAGGAGGATTATACCTAAGACCGTATCGTGTGTATTAAACAGAAAAAAAAATTACTAATTCCAAATAAAGAATTAACAGATAAAGAATTAATTACTTATGTTTCTTGTTTAAAAATTCCATTTTTTAGAGGAGTGTTTATGAAAGATGCATTACCTGTTAAAATATGGAAAAATGAAACCGGAATAGTAAATTTAGATAATAGTAAAGGATCAGGCACTCATTGGGTATGTTATAAGAAACTAGGATCAACTATTTACTACTTTGATAGTTTTGGTAATCTCCCACCACCAAAAGAACTACAATATTACTTTAAAACAGCTAAAAATGTACTATACAATTATAAAAGAGAGCAACCTGATGATACGGTAATCTGTGGACATTTATGTTTAGATTTTTTAACAAAAAGCGTTAGTCAACTTTAAGATGTCTTCCTATACAGTATCATTAACTGGAACTTCATCTACTTTGCGAAGTATTCTTTTCCCTGCGTTACGTTTGGAAAAAGATAAATTATGGGAAGCCGCATTATTAGATATAACAACTTATAATTCTATTCCCAACGTTACTGAAAATGTTAATGACAAAATACATTATTACAAAACAAAAGATAAAAATACAAACAAATATTCAGATATACAAGTATTTAGTTTACCCACTGGAGCATATGAAATTGATGATATAAATGAAGCGATACAAAATCATATGGGAAAAGATAATATAACAATAAAAGGAAATAACAATACTATGAAAGCTGAAATTAAATCTAAATATTATATAGATTTTAGCAAAGAACATTCAATTGGTAGTTTATTAGGATTTCCTAAAACAACAAAAATTTTAGAACCTAATATTAACCATTCAGGTGCTAGAACTGTAACAATAATGAAAGTTAACAGTATAGATATTACATGTAATATTATACATGGTTCTTATAGAGATGGTGAAAATACTCATATATTGCACACATTCTATCCAACGGTCGCTCCGGGTTTTAAAATTGTGGAAAAGCCACAAAACTTGGTGTACCTACCGTTAAACACCAGTTTTATTTCAGACATTGTGGTGAACATACTAGATCAAGACGGAAATCATATTGATTTTAGAGACGAACCTATAACTATACGAATACATATAAAATCAACCGTATAACAATGGGGTTATCATTTAAAAAGAAAGAGCTGACTGGTAAACAAGTCAGTAGCACTTCAGCTATAGAAGGATTAACAAGTGATAACATTCGTTTTCTAGAAGAAATTGGATTAAAACTTATTAATAATGGAAATATTGGATATAGCGCAGGGTCCGACATTCGACGAAACCTTATGGGAAAAGGAATATCATACGCACAACCCTTACGCTTCATCAAAATTAAATAATAATGATGAAATTAGAATTCCCATACAACAACAGGATATTTATACACTTCCATGTGAAAGTTATTTGTATATCGAAGGAAGAGTAACAAAAAGAGATGGAAGCACTGCAAGTACTGTTCCGTTCATAAATAACCCCATGGCATATTTGTTTGATGAAATAAGATATGAAATTTCCGGAGTTACAGTAGATTCAACAAAAAAGGTGGGAATTACAAGTACATTAAAAGGATTAGCATCTTTAACACCGAGTGAAAAAAATATGCTGGCCGCCGCAGGATGGGTAGCACCCGATTCCAGTACAATCACTCCAAACACTTCAGGCAATTTTGACTTTTACATTCCTTTAAGATTACTTTTAGGCTTTGCCGAAGATTACCGAAAGATAATAATAAACGTAAAACAAGAATTAGTTTTGTTAAGATCATCAAACGACAAAGATATTATTATGGCGCCTGATGGAACAACGGAAGCTACTTTAGAATGGAAAATGCAATTAGACAAGATTGTTTGGAGAGTACCGCATGTACGGTTAAACGATCAGAATAGAATTTCATTATTAAGAACTTTAAAATCAGATCGTGATATCGTAATACCATTTAGAAGTTGGGAGTTTCATGAATATCCGGTTTTACCGGAAACACAACGTCATACATGGACTGTAAAAACTTCTACCCATTTGGAAAAGGCAAGATATGTAATATTTGGATTACAAACAAAAAGAAGAAATGAAATAACTAAACATGCTGGTGAATTTGATCATTGCAAACTTACAAATTTTAAGGTGTTTCTAAACTCTCAATTCTTTCCATACGACAACTTTAACATAAACTTTACAAAAGACAGGTTTAGCGTTTTGTACGATATGTACGCAAGATTCCAAAATTCATATTATGGAAAAACAAACACACCTTTATTAACGCCAAACCAATTTAAATCTAACTATCCGATTGTTGTAGTTGATTGTTCAAAACAAAACGAATCTGTAAAATCTTCCAGTGTAGATATAAAAATAGAAATGGAATTTGAACAAAATGTACCCAAAGATACATCTGCTTATTGTTTAATTTTACATGACAAAATTGTTACATATACACCTTTAACAGGAATTGTAAAAGCAGTTTTGTAACATGAAAAGGAAAAAAAAATACCCCCACCACTCGGTTATAAAAGCAGGAGCGGGAACGAAAATTGTTTAGTTTACTGTCTACAGTTGTATGGGTAACATCGTCTACAGCATTATAAACAAAATGAGTTCTTTATCAGTTGTACAAGACGTTTCCGAAACAGCACCTTTATTGGAAAATGATGATAAACATTTTGAAGAAAATATTGTAAAGGAAATTGATGACTTTTTAAAGTTTGGAAAACAAAATAAAAAGTTGGAAAATAATAAAACAAACGTAAGAAAGAAAAGAAAACTTGAAGAAAATATTCCCCCAAACATTTTAACTGAAGTTTTCCTTCGCATCTTTTATCCTATTTCATCTTGCATGAGTAAAAGTGTGTCGATAGGATTGGTAAAATCATTAGACTACTCTCCCGCAGTAATCCTAAGCCATGGAACAAAGATGGTTTTATTTTCAGAAAATGCTTGGGATTCCTTTTTAAAACATCTACATCTTATTGAATGTTATTTAGCCAACAGTTTCTTTGGAAGAAAAACTAACATTC
This sequence comes from Flexamia atlantica, assembly GCA_035578135.1. NCBI lineage: Eukaryota > Metazoa > Arthropoda > Insecta > Hemiptera > Cicadellidae > Flexamia > Flexamia atlantica. The sequence continues at coordinate 41,254,724 of JAQJVK010000011.1, read as the reverse complement.
GACTTTTGGATTGTGACAATGAAATTGACATTATTAAACATCGTGGTCAACAACAAGTAAGAATTAGAGACTCGACACAATTTGAAAATAAAATTCTTCTAACACGTGAAGAATTTTACATTTTAAACTATGCAACATCACCTATTACCAGGTATATGAAACAATTGGTATTTTCAAGCTCTGTTATTAAGGAATATCTGGTAGATGCATGCGAAAAACAACCAGAAAGCACTTTACAATACGGACCAATAGATACATCCATCTTTAATAGAATACCTCACGAAGTGGAAATGTGGAGGCAGTTAAGAAACTTTGAACCTTTTACTGAAGTTGCAACGGAGGCTACAGAAGAAGAAACCAACAACAACAACAGTACAGAAGAAGAAACCAACAACAACAATAATACAGAAGAAGAAACTTTGCTAGGTTAAAACTACAATGTAATTTAACAAAAGAATAAACCGTGGGGTAGGCCTACTGGGGATGGTGCCCACGTTAAACATACACCAACGCGCCTACAACTGTACGGCCTGGTTTATATATATCTAACCTACCGTGGTGTGGAAAACAGTTGATCAGCAGACACCATGATGAGCAGACAGGATGAAGAAATGGCAGCAAAACCTTGTGTAATTGAATTTCAAGCATTTCGCGGAAACGATGATAGATTTATCATAAAAGAATTGGTAATTTTGGATTTGCTTACACAAGTAGCATACCCGTTTTTATTTGAAGCACCGTGTTCTGTCCATGAACTAAAGTCAAAAGCTAAAATAACAAACAGATGGCTAACAAATAATTTTCATCATATCCATTGGTATGAAGGTTTCCTACCGTACAACAATGTACACAAAATTATGTTTCATTTTTGCAAACAATTTACACACATATATACCAGAGGATTGGAAAAAAAGAATTGGATACGACAGTACACAAACAAAGAAGTTTTAAACTTAAAAGTGGACAAAACATTTCACTTTGATGCTAGAAATATTTGTGTTTCTACAATAAATCCGAAACACAACCAATCTCAATGCGCATTACAAAACGCGTATCACTTGGCTGCTTACTTACAACAACAAACGGAAGAATGTAGTGGGGGTTCCGAAGGTTATATAAACGAAGAGGCAACACACCCCGAGTATCAGTCTAACTCCATACTCCGAACAGACAACATCTCCTGTGAAGGATGGCATCACAACAGTTTCTCCAATGTTTAGTTGAACAATTCAACTTGCATTCAAAATCAAATACTCTAATTATCAAGAAATGTTCAGAATTAAAAGAACAGAAACATTATATTGTTCATGAAATGAAGAAAATTGATACAACGCATGGAGACGCAGTCGTCGCATCTTTATCCGATGCACCATATACACCGGGTGATGAACCAAAGTTTCAAGTATATCTTCCAAAACGATTCGTCCAGTTGCTGCAAAATGAAGATCTGCGGGAAATTCAACCAGGATCATTATATTTGGTGTCACACGGAATGAGCGGAAACAACTCTACGGAACTAACTCTGCACATCGCACAAAAATAACATTGTAAAAAAATGTTTTAAATAAAAAGATAAAAAAACAACATATCAGTATATGTTTTTATATACTGATATGTTGTATTTTTTTAAAACCTCAAACGGATGACCTTGAACTTTTAATCGATAGTATTATTCGATTATTTTATTCGATAGTATTATTCGATTATTTTATTCGATAGTTTTATTCGAATACTTTACATAAATACGAAACTTTAACGTTAAGAGGCTCAGTTCTGTTTAAGACAAGCTACAACCAACATGTCATCCAAAAGAAATAATCTAACACTTATAACTTATTGTTGCAAAGAAAAATGTTTTAGAATACCTGAAGATCAAGTTGACGGAAAAGCTTGTACAAAATGTAATTCTTTCAGCTATTGTAAATGTAGTTGCAAAACATATCAAAAGAACCGGTTGGATAAACTAGAAGAACTGCAACATCGACTCGGTCTATTGTGGCAACGATTAAATTCAAAGTGATGAAACAAATACCTGCCATTACCCCCACCACTACCCCCACTACCATCGGAGGTACCTGCAGCACCGGCTTTGCAATAGTCATTCCTGCTACACCTCTCGTCGAGTAAACAACTCTAGTCATGTCTCTCAACATTCGCGGGATTCACTACAACACTATCAATCTTACAACCTACAAGGATTTGGAAATTTTTAGTGAAGAACTAAAACAACTTATAACCACTGGGTTTGGTTTATCTTTAGAACTTTATGCAACAAACAATCAAAACGAAAAAAATGTGTTTTTGCCAACTTACAACAACAAGAAGAATGAAAATAAACAAGAAATTTCAGCACCGACAACAACTTACTTTTCAAATTTGGGAGCAAACTTTACTAACTTGTAAAATAATACTTTTGTAAAAAAACAAATAAATAAAAAAAGAAAATATCTTGCATTTTCGGATTTTCCGAAAATGCAAGATCTTTTTTAAAAACACCCCCAAAAGACCTTGACACACTTCCGGCCATTTAAAATTTAAATACCCAGCACAGCAGGGCATTTAAACTTTAAATACCCACCAAAAACACGTCACAGCTACGTCACAGCTGATGACGTCACTTCCGGTCACGTGACCGGAAGTAGCTGTCAAAAAATTGACTGCCTGTCAAAGTTTGATTGGGCCAGCAGCCCCAAGTGCCCACTACTCAATACAGTGTATGATATTGAACTGATACAATTGCCTAAAACAATTAGGCACAGTTGGATGAGCATAACTCAACCTAAGCATCCTTGGAGCAATGGCCTAATTACTAATCTGGCCTTGATTACATTGTAATATACAGTTCAATGGAGTCCTTAGTCCTAATATATGTTATTTTTATAAATGTTTACATCAAACTTTATACCACTGGAGAATATATTTAGTAATTAGAATACCGATTTAGCGTTCAGTCTACTTGAAAAAAAACTTAAGCTACGATCTTTCTTTACATTACTTTTATTTTATTCTGATATCGTAACATCATGAAATGTTTATCTCAGTTAAAAACAAAAAACCTTTTTGTGTTTGTGTTTTGTATTAAATTTATGATGCACCAATACATGAAACTTATTTTGGCGTTCCTGTGTTTGGCTCCGCCTCACAAATGACACTTGAGCCCGCATCGGAAAATGCCACTTTCAGTACTAGTAATGAAATATACTAATCTGTATGCAAACAACTACAGCAATTTGACATGGAAAATACTATTGTTTATTACTAGTGTGTGGCATAAAGATTGCAAGGAGAACTAAAACAAAAATGTGTATCAGGATAATTACACTAAAATGTTTATAATATTGAGATAGATAGATTTTATCTCAATATTTATTGGAATAGATTTTACTGAGCTAAGCTCGGCCACCAAGTACTATTGATTTATGCTTATAATGATTATTTACAATGCTGAAAAACTTTCTTGTTCAACAAGACTATTCACTTTCTTCATCCATAAACTAGTATTTTGTTAAAACAAGATAACTTTATCCTCAGATTTCATTTATTCGCTTAAATTGCAGCACCAAAGGCTACATAAGAGGATGTTATAGTGTAAATAAGCAACAAACGCCTCTGCCCAGTCGCTAATGCTGGGATTATGTAAACGACTGTAATTAGCAAAACGAAACCAGTGACTGTCAAACTGCAAGCGTATTGTATGTTTGTGGAAGGCAAACATCCGTTGAAGTAGTTCCATATGTACTGTTGCTCAACTGCTTTAAGGGACAGGAGCTTACGTGGATTCAATTAGTATGTAATGGCATTATTTAATAAATGATAACTGCATTAGGAACAATATTATTAGAAACATTAAGTATTCTGAATTGTGGAGATTTTTTAAATATGTAATCATTCTTGAAATTCATTTGATTAACGATGTGATTTTGTGTTAAATTTGTAATAAATAAGTCACTTTTTAACATCAATAGAACGACAGCCTTTCTTTGCTTATAGCATAATAATTTTTATTTTTTTCAAATTTTCTTCTAGATTTATTTTATGAGCTATATTGCTATAAAATATTGCTATAAACTGAGCTATAAACTATATTGCTGTTAGTGTACAAAAAAAATTAATGGAGTTGAGGAAAAATCTAATCAAATATCTTAAAAGTGTTTTTTTACATTGACTATTAGCCAACTTATTATAACTTCTTTTTTATCAAATATATTTTAGATATTTACAGAAAAAATTAACTAATTTACTCCAAATAGTTTGTGATGATAAGAATAATTTTAAATGGCAAGTTAAAGTAAATAAATGTGACAGAAAATAAAATGGTTACCAAAGTAATAGATTTATTTTACTAAGATACTTCATTTTCAGCCTTAATTCGGATGATAATAAGATAAAATAATTAAATGACACTCTTGCCATGGTAAATTGTTGGTTTTGAAAAAATAAACTCTGTGCATCTTTTACAAAAAATTACGGCAACTAAATGATTTTTTGCAATATTGCTGTTTCAAAAACGTATTTGAGGAGGAAACTTGCCATTTAGTGTTCTGAGCTATTTATCGAAGTTGTGATAAATACAAATGGCTAAGCGGTTCTGTTATCTATATTCCTAATCCAATGGTAGGATCCAACTAAGCAGGGGTGTACTGAGCTTACTGCAGTGAATTGCTGTGTGTATCTATGTGAATTCTGCTTCCAGGATTATCATAGCCTATGGCCTAAATTATTTGAGTGGGAACTTAACAAATGTTTATAAATATGTGTGACGTTTCTGTATTTTCAAAACTAGTTTAAACACAATTGTATTAAAATTTGATTATTGATATTGATGTACAAACTGATGTAATCGAAATACATGTACTGATGTGAACTCAAAACATTTATATGAAAGAACAGCTGTTTCAATCATGCGCATTTAAAGGAAGATTGATTTAACGTTATTAAAACTGTTGGACATTTATGATTATATTATTTTAATCATATTTTGATCGCGAAATAATAATCATATATTTTTTCAAACAAACAGAATAACAATTTTTTTGGCTATTTTGAAGAGACTAAACTAAACAAAAACTGGCTGACTCCAAAGAAAGTTTATGAAAAAATTATTCAGGTAAACCTTATTTATGTCTTGTAATATCATATATTTAATTTCGTAAGGCGATTCTATGCGTCAAAATTGTGGGCGTCTGGCAAGTCGTAGAAAGATGGGAGAGGGCTCAAATTAAAGGTCTCTATTCCGTGATGGCGGGAAAAATAATGAAATTGCTTGAAATTCACCAGAAAACTAGAAATGACATAAAATATCTGTCATTTAAAAAGCATTGGGATTTAAAAACGTCTGCTTTAATTGTTTACATAAAACATGTGATGCTGACACTTCATTGAAAACCATGTGGTAGCAAGGCGACATATTAGTGTCGCCTTGGTGGTAGGCTAGATAGATTCCGATTGCTATGAAGGTATTTTGTACTATAATAAATAAGGATTGATTGAATTTTCCCTCATTAGGGGCTTTTCGCCCCTTCAAGCCACTAGTAAGTACAAATTTCATAATACACAATATCAGACCTTGGTGCAATATGATTCTATATTATAATTTTTAAAGGATTTACTGATCAATTTATTTTTGAACACCTAAGCGTTTCCAAATGCCATAGTTAGTTTTTAATAATTTTTTTATATAAAAAAACAGAATTTTACACATTTTTGGGAATGAACTCAATCAAAAAAGTGCTTTTAAAACCTTTTACCTAGTAATGATCTTGATGTTCGCAAAACACAAAACCAATGATATTCAAACAAGTACATAAACAAATTCTTAAGTACCTTTGCTGTTTAAATACTAGTTTTGCTTTAGCTAATACTAATTAAATTCATAAAGCAAAAGAGCTGGGGGCAACCGCTTGCAAACCAATCTTGCATTATGTGTACTAATTAGTATAGGATTCAGAGGGCTTACAGGGCTTCATCAGCAACACAGAATCTACAAGTGACAGTGGTGTAACTGCTTATGAAGTTGGTTGTTACGGGGGGGCATAATGATTACATGCAATACAGATATTCTACAAACTGATGTGAGCAATATTTGCTTACATTATCTCAAATCTCAATAATTATCTCAGTTATCTCACAAACGGTTTTAAATCATTCCAACTGCTGGAAATAACTTGCTGGATAAAAACCTCTTGCATGCAGGTTACATCACGTGAAAAGAAGCTAATAAATAAATTTAGGTGTTGACTGCGTGAACCATGTCCTATTTCACTGTATAAAAACGTCTTACAACACAACATTTAGAATATATTTACACTCACGCCGTTTAAGATGTTAAATATAAAAACAAATATTTACCGCCTTGTATGTCAGTACAAGTACAGTATAAGTGTAATGGTGTAATTGCATTATTAAAAAAAAGTGTTGTAAGATGTTTTTTATTTATATCCCATGTATAAAACAAGACAAATCATAATAATCAAGAAGTCCTATTTCAATATGGCTGAGCAAAAACAAAATCTAATCTTTATATGACTACGAAAGTTCTACTTTTTACTTCTTAACAACATTACTTTTTAGAAACTCCTGTAAAAACATCTGCAGAAAACATCTATTACAAACTCCACAAAGAAACCCAACACAGTATGAACAACAATAAACAAAGTTGGTGTTTGGTTACAACGATGAAAATTTGTTGCCCCCATTACTTTGTTGACAGTTCACACTTTATTACTTCACAAGTTGGGAGCTGACATTAAACCACTGGACCAGTAAAATGCTAATTTGCCACCATTACATGTGGCGATTGCCGTCGTTTGAACCAGAAACTGCGCAGTTGATGAGAACTCTGTGTCATGTTTACAACATGTTAAACAATGTTTGACAACGTATTGAAGCACTCCAATTAAAACTGTTGAACTGTTGAACAATTAAAACTGTCTATTTATGTTGTTTGAGTTGCGATTCATAACTATGATCATACATCTTAATATATTTCAAACTAGCAGTTGCCCGTGTCTTCGCTCACGACAAAAATTACAGCTGTTCTCTTACCTCTGCTCTTTGAACTGTCAAATTTTAGTATCCACAGCTGTTTGTTAGTATTTGAATGTTTTTATTCCTTTAAAAATTAAACATTGAAACTGAGGAAGTTTATGGGGCGTAGCCCGTGAGGATTTTAAGGAAGTGAATAGGTCTATGTGTTTCCCAGGTTCAAGATCTACCTCTGTGTGAAATTTCAACCCAGTCGGTTCGGTATTTTTTTAGTTCACTTGCCCCATACATACATACAGAAACCACCTCTTCTTTATAATAGTGTAGATAGCTAGATGGTATACATTTTTTAAATTAGTTACATCACAGACAACTGCAAAAATCTACTGAAAAAACTTCAGATAACAAAAGCAAAACTAACAACACCTATTCTACAAAAATGTAATTTCTTATTTACAAATAATAAGACATTTATTAGACATTAATTAACTCCAAAACTACAACCATAGGAGCTACCAAATTACCTTTTCAGTTTTCAAAACTATGGTGAGAAGTGTATACTGATCATAGAGCAAGGATATATGCAAGATTGGTTAGCTTTTAACTTTTATGCCTAGAAAATGATTATTTCTGTTTGAAGTACTGGGTCACACTCATAAATTATGTTTTTCAATGTATGATCCTCAGTTTGGTTTAAAACCATTGATCCAAATTTTTCATTATAAGAATCGACCTCAGTATTTGAATAATCCGAATTCTGCTGTGTATTTATTTCAACGAGTAGCTCTGGCGTCATTGCGGTCAAGCCACAATACCCGAAGGATCTCGTTGTTGTATACGACCGGATCACTGCAATAAGCACGTCTATCCCATGCTTACCCTGACCCTGTGATAGATCGTCTTATCTCTATATGGGAAATTATATCATTCAGTTAACGTTGTATGTGGTTTCATGACATAATGTTTGCTATTTTTAGGAGATTATGTAATACAGCGAAGCAGTTCGAACCTCAAGAGACTGATAAAAAATTTTAACTATCCAAAAATTAATCAATGATAATTAAAGTTTATCAAAAACTCACAAAAAATAAAACTTATCAATAAAATACTTTCAATACTACAGTATTTGTAGGAATAATGACTATTGTAAACACTTAAAAAACATTACTGATTCAAAATATCAGGTCAACAAAAATATGTTCTTAAAATTGAAATTTAAACTTGATCTCATAACATTTGGTAATGACATCAACATGCATTTATTTATTGTCTTACATTTTTGCCTGTGTTTGAGCTTTCCTGCTCTGGTCAGAAAAGTTTCTGAAATGTAAATGGTATTGAAGGTTGATTAAATAAATAAAAATTAACTAACAATACAAAAAGTCCCAAATTGTAAACCAAACAGGATCCTGGAAACGATGTTGTGTAAACGATAAACTCACAACATCTGTCCGGCACAATTGACGAGAGTAGATGTACTTCATACAGTGCCAGCCTTAGTCAGTGCGAGGCCCCGGGGCAAGAAAACATTTGCGAGGCCTTCCCATCCCAAATAAAGCCCCCCCCCCCCCAATGCCAATTCTACTCAATGAATTCTTAATTGTTTTTAGACATATATTTTCACATGTAAATTATGTATAAAGGCGGTCCAGTGATGGAAAACTTTGTAGTTCTTGATACTTCTCCCATAAGCCCAATGCATGGATTCCCAAAGGGCACTATGCATTCGTAGAGCCGAACAGTTGCGCAGTTTCTAATTCCTAGAGTGAACATCATTACATTGACTGCTTCAGTGCATCCCTGACTTAGTTTAGAGAAAACGAAATTCTCCACTTTGTAGATCGCAAATCTGAAACTATATTTTTGACGAATAAATGTTTTCCTTTAGTAAAAAAACAAAGAATGTTAGTAAATGTTGTACTCTTTCTTAGGGGGGGGGGGGGGTGAGGTGCTATTGCGAGTTTCAAGTCTTTTATCTACGATTTATATAATTTTTGGTTAACATTATGTTATTTTGGTGTAACTATTTTAATTATCCGAGTTTGCTAGGAACCATCCACAAAACTTAGGATTATGAACATAAACAAATTATAGGTACGGAAACAAAAGTTTTAAGTAGAGAGGATTTTAAAATAAAAGATCGAATCAACCATGTTCCACTGTATCGATGCATAGTGCATAGTGCAAGAAAATCTGGAAATGAGGTGCAAGAAAGCCTCCTTAACATTGCAAGGAAAATTGCGAATAAAATTGTAATCAAAACTGAATATAGGACATTGCTTATCAGGTTATAAAAATTTAAAGGTGAAGTAGCAAGTAAAGTTCAAAATATTGATAAAGTGAACAGTTTACAGTAATTGCAAATCAGATTTTTAGTAACATTGTGAGTATAGTTGTGAAACAAATGCAATTAAGTTGAAAAATTTGCTAGTAAAATTACAAAAAAGCTACAAGTAAATTATTTAAATGTCCTGAAAAAGTTGAAAATGATTAAACAATAGCTCATTAATTAATATGCAACAAAGTGCAATTTACTTTGTAATTTCTTTTGTCTAAAAATTCAAGCGTTCTCACCATACGCCGCACAAAACAGCGAAGCCCGCAGCATGTGACAGTTAATTACCTAGACAATAAAATGCTAATGTCCCGTTGCACGGCAATTAAGCTGCGACGATCCGCCGGCTTTGCCAGTTTACATAAACCGTTAAATGACCAAAGGAAAACAATGTTTCTGAATGTCTGAAAGTATTTTAACTATTCACCGACTGTTTATCTTTCTAAATATATTGGTTTGTTGGTTATTGAACTTAAAACAAACAAATTATAAGTTATTTTGGTCTCAAAGGGCTATTATGTTCTAACTCTAATTAATTTTCTATTCAAACAAAAGGTATGCGTTTAATATTGATATGCAATTAATACTGGAGTCTTCTCCTAGGCTGTGAGTTACTTTTATTTAAGTGATAAATTATCAGAGATAATGCAAAACTACACTCATTGATTGTGATTTTTTTGTTAGAAAAGTAAAATTGTTATCCACGTTGTCAAAATAGAAAAATATTTTACTATCGCTTACTCAAGGAAAATACACAATAATGCAATTTAATCAGCACAAAGTTATGTTTATAAGATCCTGAATAATACACTTACTTATCTTATAAAATCTATAATTAACTTATCTGATTGATCATACTAATTATCTCATGATCTATTACTTTTATGATCTTATTTTGTGTTTGATAAATGAATATTTTCTCCCTGCTCACAGATTACACTCCCGCCATTAAATATCCGAAGAAATATTTTATTTATGAGTTATAAAATATTCAATATAGGGGTAGGACAAACAGACAATGTAAATACCACATCAACAGACTTGCTGTGCAGATAAAAACCAAATCAGTTGTTGACAATATCAAACAAACTCGACTGAGTTAATATGAACCCTCAAAATGCCAATCTCCATAATAAGCAGTGATTTGCAAATAAAAATGTTTACCATGACAATATGATTGTATGAATGTAATTATAAATTAGTCTGCATTTGATTTTTTTAAACTGATTTTTTCACTTTAATGTTTATGCTCCAAATATTAAGCAAGATTGAATTTAGATTATAGTTTAAGTTTTAAGGTGTGCATGGCTGGAGTAAGAGGTTGGTGATCAAATCCAAACAACCTCCTTTTAAGGATATATTTTTGACGATACAAAGTGCAGTTGTCAGAAGCTACTGAATACTTTGTATCCTTAAAACAAAATTTGGCTTCACTTTCTACTGACAACTGTACTTCTCACCATGAAAACTTTGCCTACACTTAACAAGTGAGATTGGTGGAGCTACGGTGTTTGTTGGGAAAAATCAAGAAAGCAAAGTGAGCTAAGCTTTGCTTTCCACCGTGTAAGCCAGACAAAAGGTAAAAATTTTAGACAATTAATCACCAAAAATAATTTATTATCACAAACAGCAACCATTACAATTAAAATAAATAAATAAATGATAAATGAACTTAAGGAGCATTAAGGTGAAAAAATTACTGACACAGGCAGGACAGATCTTGAGATAAAACATTATGTTGCTAGCACCACCAAAACAAGAAGAAAAATTAAAATCCCGATTTTTAAACTTTAAAATTATGGCAAAAAGACATTATGTTGTACTTTGATTCGGTACAGTGCCAAAAGCCTCACCCCACCGAGGGGGGATGACTGCTAGGTAATACTGGCGGGTGAATCTAATTTCACTAAGAATGTTTACGCCTACTGCTGTAAAGCAGTGGTGTTGAGTCCAGGAGCGTCCTTCTTGGCGATTCCTGACAACAGCTTCTTGATCTCAGCAATGGCTTTGCCAGGGTTCAGGCCCTGCGGACAACATCACAGGTAAGATCGTGAGACAAGATTACGATGATGAGATTGTGAAGGATTCACAGCAGGGTAAGGAACGCCTAGGCCCTAGACAACTCTCTGACTCTCTAGACCAGTAGAGTTCATCAACAAATACAGTGATTAGTAGAGGTGTGCGGATAGTGAATTTTTGGATCGGATCAGATTCGGATCGGATAGCTTATGTTCGGATCGGTTTCGGATCGGATAACAACAGGTTCGGATCGGATAATACCGGATTCGGATATTTACAATGCGGCGTAATGAGCAGATTTTTATGTTTTCTCATGAGCCTTAGGTAATTGCAAGGAACTACCATAGTATCCTAATGTGTTAGGTAAGGTTTGCCTTGATAGGCTTGAGTTGTTGATTGTTGTGATTTATTGTTTCTAATATAGGCCAAATGTCAATTATTAAAGTATGCAAAGGTACAACTAATTATCTGTTAAGAGTTTAGAAATTTATTGATTTCCATTAAGCATAGGCAGTATTTGATTGAATAAGCTTATTATGCCTATATCAATTTCAAGATTAGGCTACTTAAAAACTCCTTTTTCAATGCAACCTAAATTTATTTACTTTCAGACCTCTGTATTTTTTGTTCTTTTCCTTTTCACAAATCAATAAATTATTTGATCAGTGACTAGGCCTAAGTGATTAGACAAAAGAATTAAATATAAAACTTGATTCACCAATCACTTCATATTTGAAGAAAGCTTTACATTTTTATTTATGCATTAATGCCTGACAACCAAGATTTAGATCCACTACAAAATAATTCAGTAAAATAATAAGTCTGAGCAGTAAACTTAACCTAAATTTCAAGATAAGTTTCAAATGTTGTAGGTTTCAGTATTAAAACTTGGTCATTTAATTTAGATCAAAGGTCTATTTGTTTTAAATAATAAACAACAAGCAAACTCACTAACTATTATCATAAGGCTAAGGCGTAGGTTGTCAATTCAGCATTATACTGTTGTTATCTAAGAATGTCCATTTTAATCACGTATTGAAAATATGGCCGGTCGGCTTTGACTCGGCTTCATTCGTCAAAGATTAATATTTCAACAAAATAAAAAGTTATTTTTGATCGTTCAAATTTTCATTTCTAGGTAGGAAATTGCTTAAATGAAAAATAAAATAATCCGGTGATTTAAAGTAACACGTCCTTTAAGTCAATTCAGTTTTTAAGCAGACGGCAGAAGTCGACATAAAAAACCAAAGTGAGATAAAGACAAACAGTGATCAGGTTCGCCAACCCTTTGGCAGCCTAAAATTATTGTAGGCTTTTTACTTCATCGTATCAACAGGCCGTTTAAGATATTTACGGCCTGAAATAGTCGTACGAAACAGCAACACGACTATTTATTTAAGGGGAATTTACGGGATATTTCGTTTTGGTAACTGAAGACGACTGTGGTCACGTGGTCACTGTCGGTCATTGGCGAACTCGGATTTGTCTTGATTGCGATTTTCTCTCGTATCAATCGATGTTTCGTCGGTAACGGATACTGATTGAGACAGATCTAATAAAGGATGTACGATTATTTGTTAACTGATTTAATGCTACGATAGAAGAATTTATCTTAAGAAAATGATCGTTATCGCGTCGGGTATTGCACAATACTCTGATCGTATATAACGATCTCGATCTAATCACGAGTCGCAATATCATCTACCGAAATACATCGCTTGATGCATACCACTACATAATCGCATCGTATTGAGGCGTTGTCCAAGTCCAAGCCGCAATCGCAACGTCGAATTTCAAAGCGTCGTTTTTGCTCCGCGATGTTATCTGCTTGTCACTACTGTTCTTTCGTCGGCAGTGACTTGTTTTGTTTGGAAGACCTTCCAAACTTTAAAATTTGATCCTTCTTTAAAATTTACCCCAAAATATGCAGTCTATCCGATAAGAGTCGGATATCTGGCCAGTCTTACCGGATAGTTATAAAACCCTCGGATCGGATACGGATATCCAATCCGATCCGAATCCGATCCGAATTTTCGGATATCCGCACACCTCTAGTGATTAGAAGCTGTCACGTACAGTAAGTCTATTGGTTGTCCGGATTGACCAGCTTCTTGTACACCCTACCTCTCAGGGAACTTTGATTCCTGCCTGATCTTGGATACTCAGTCAGGTCTGAGCCTTGGAGGGAATTGTGGATCATCCTGGCTTGTTCGTCTGGGAGGGGATGAGGGACCCTTGCCCCACAAACATCTAAGCGTTTGCTAGTCTGGAGCAAGACCTGGGCAAGACTCTTCACATCAAGGAGAGCTCCAAATTGGAGGTTCTTGTCTGGGGATACTTGGGAGGTCTCAGATTAGAGGGTGAGTCGGGTAAGTCTTCCCCGGAAGGGCCTAGAGGATGGGTTGGAAATATATCTCTTTTCTTTCAGGGACAAGGCTGTCAGAACATATCATACCTTTCCCATCCTGACAATCGTTTCTTCAGTAAGCTGCACAATATGCCTTGGGAGACGTGCCTAGCTGGCAATGTTGAGGCTTTCATTTCTCCAAAGCCTTAACAGTCTAGAGTTGACCTCTCACGTACGTGCTTTGCACACCGTGCATCGCATGTCATGCAACAACAACAACATTGGTCTTATGAGTAAAACCACGCCGTGCCTTACATTTGTGGGCTTCAGCGTGCAAGGCACATCTCATAAGATCAACATTAATTTAATTTATATGTTATGACTGTTTTCATTATGTTCTGTACTGTTATTTCTGTTTGTTAACAGAAATAATTATTGTTTGTTAAGTTATAGTAGTTAAGATAGCTGTTTTAGGTTAAGTAACCTGTAGTTATCATGTATATATCAACATTAATAAATTAATTAATTAAGACATAGCATGACGTGCAATGCACAGCTTGCGGGGTACGTACGTGAATGGTCACCTTAAGGCATATTTCCCTTTGGAATATTGTGCTGGTAATGGAAGACGAGAATTATCAGGGATGGGAAAGGTGTGACAAAATACCTAACCTCCCTCGCCCCAGAAGGAAGAAAGAAGCGTTCCCATTCTATGCTCCAAGGTCATGCCTGTAACCTAATGACTTTCTAGGCCCCTAAGACCAGGAGTCTAGAAGCCACCATCCAGGAGTCCTAGTTGTGAAGAGTCTCACCCAGGTGTTTTCTCTAGACTGAACCTAGGAGGTTGGTAAGATAAAGACTTCTCATCCCCTCCCACACAAAAAAGGTCAGGATAATCAACTTCTCCCTCTAGGGCTTGAACCTGTCCGGTTATTCAAGCTTAACCAGATGAATCAATGTTCCCAGAGAGACAAGGAAGGACCAAACTGAATAGGAATGAGGTTATTTTGATTAGCCCAAACAGACTTAACACAATGACATTTTCTTATAATTTGCAACTAAAAATTACTATTGTACCCTTTTTCCTTTCTGTACTGGTATAAACTAATCAAAAATTCGCCTAGGACCAGACTAGATTCAGCTCGGCTCTTTGGAATACAGTAGAGTCCCACAAACCCGGACTAATGTGGACCGAACGGTGTCCGTGTTTGTGAAATTTCTGAGTTATTGGGAAATGAGTAAAAATAAGAATATTTTCTGTTATTTCTATAAGGAATAATTTATTTATTGCATAGTAAAAAATACAAAAACTACATTATCAGTTAAAAAAGAACTTAAAGAAAAACCAAAACTGTTTTATGGGTCATTCCAAGTCAAATCATCCAGAAAAAAAGGATTTGTAACCCACCATCTCAGAATTTGATGAAACTTGGTGATTTTAATCTTTTCACATGCTTATGGAAGAATACAAAATTTTAGCTTCTTATCTCAAACGGTTTTTTTCTTACAGGTATTTGAAATTTGTAAAAATCTGTCGTTTCTATTGTTCCTGAGCTCCAAGATAAACTTGCATAGCTTAAGAAAAAATTGTGCATCTTTGCCATTTTTAATCCAATTGTTATGAAAATTTGCAGTAATATTAAGTAAAGGGTGCTAAATCCAGGAAAAAATAAATCATAAATATCTTTCTATATTTAGGTCATTGTAAAAAACATTTTTTACAATTTTTTTGTATTTTGAGTCCGATGACAGTGTTTTACAATAAAAATTAATATCTCCTAAAGGCACAATGATAATCAAGTAAACTTTTTTTTAAACTTATCTACATTAAATTTCCTAACAGATGCAGCAACAAAACACATGGCTTTTTGCATGCTTTGTAAACTAAAAAATCTTTAAAAAATTTCCAAATCAAAATATTACTTTTGAATTTTTTTAATGGAAAAATTTTTTAAATCTGATTTTGGTTTGCACCATTAAATTCAGCTTGAAAAAACAAATATTTTAGTACTTTGAATCTTTGCTCTATGTCTACTGGTTGCTGAGATATTGAATGTTGTTAATACGGTACGTTGTCCAATGTTAACCTTATGGAAAATAAATAAAACTCAATATCTCGCTTATTTTTAAACTTATCATAATAAAATTTGGTATATAGCATCTCCTATTTGACTTTCCTGGAGCTCAGGAACAACAGAAACAACAGATTTTTACAAATTTCAAATATCTGTAAGAAAAAAACCGTTTGAGATAAGAAGCTAAAATTTGGTATTCTTCCATAGGCATGTGAAAAGATCAAAATCACCAAGTTTCATCAAATTCTGAGAAGGTGGGTTGCATGGCCTGGATGACTTGATATGGACTGACCCTTATATGTGTCACACCATGCTCTGGCCTTGAATCTCAGTGCACTTTATTGCTCTGGCAGGCTTTCCGAGTTATCCAGAATTCCGGGTTTGCGGGACTCTACTGTACTGTGGTTCAGTGTGGACCCTAACAGATAAGTGGCCCGGTCATGTGCAGGACACCTGCATCCCTTAGACTCTAGGCCTTATGCTCCCTTAGGACACCTACATTATGTGCAAAATTACATCCCTTAGGCTCTATGTGACCTAGTCGCATGTTGAACATCTAAAGTCCCATAAGTCTCACTGGTGCCTAGCCAATGGCATTACTGCACCTTCACCAAATGTTTAAGGCAACGAGTCCTTGCAAGGTTTAAAACTGGCAATGAGTCCTTTGCAAGATTTGTTCACACAAATAAACCTATTCAAAGAGCAATCTAATTTCAAGCAGCCATCTGATATGCTATCACATCAGATGGACTTAAAACACCTCACGTTCGTAGGTGAGTTGTTGCTATTTGCAAACAAAACTTGTTGCAGCTATGATGAGACTACCATGTTTGTACTGAAAAACTTTAATTTATTACATTAAAAATACATAAAAACCGTAAAATATTTTTCCACTTACCTTGGGACATGTGCGGGTGCAGTTCATGATGGTGTGGCAGCGGTAGACGCTGAAGGGGTCCTTCAGTTTGCCGAGTCGCTGCTCGGTGGCCTCGTCGCGGGAGTCGATGATCCAGCGGTAGGCCTGCATCAGCACGGCCGGCCCCAGGTACTTGTCCCCGTTCCACCAGTAACTGGGGCACGACGTGGAGCAGCACGCACACAGGATACACTCGTAAAGTCCATCCTGTCCGCGGATACCAAATTAATATTATAATAAGTTACTAACCTTATTCCGTCAACGATTCTAAATGTAATCCTTTAGGTTACTCATGAGCAGTTCTGTACTGGCCAGTTTCTTGTTCTTATTAGTTATTTGTCATTGTTTTATTTTAATGTCTGTTTGTTCGTCTCAATATTTTCGTGTACGTTCTATGTCTGACGTTTCTTCAACCATACCATCATTGAAGAAGAATGTGTTATGTGCTTATGTGTAATGTACTTATGTGTTAGAACTTGAAGATGTACCCATAACAGTACGGGACCTTTGGTAGTTCACACCAATAGATTGGATCACATTGGCTGTATTTCCAGGTAATTTACACCTTTTTTGGTAATATACAGTGATTAAAAGGCTATACCATCATGAAATTAACAGTGAAATTGAAATAAAGATTGTAGGTTTTCACGGTCGTCTTCACAAGATGGTGACTCCAAGTCTTCTGGGACAGACCGCATGTAGATGTCGAGTTTCACTGCCAACATTTTGATAACATTGCAGTTTTCTATCTTCAGGGGAAAATCGCTCGTTGTGCCAATTATTAAGTGTAGCTCGTGTGTGTATTATTATTGTAGTGTAGTGTAGTGTGTGGCAGGCCTATCAGCTGAGGCCACAGATTACTCTATCAGTGGATAGAGTAATCTGTGGCCTTAGCTGATAGGCCTGCCTTGGCAACATTTACTGAATCGTGCAATCAAGACAATTTGAGGCGTTCCTGGCACTTGTCCCTTTCTGTGGAAGTCAATGGTCGCCAGGGGTTGGGAGCAGTTGGCCTTTCCGCAGATTTTCCATCGACAGGCCCCGATGTAATTTGCCGTAAAGAAGAATCATGGGAGGGCGAGGGGATACCTCTCGATCATAATTTATTCGGGGCGAACAATGGATGATTCGCAGAAAAGCAGACCATTCCCAATCCCTAACAACCCTTGACTCCTATAGAAAGAGAAGCACGCCTGGAGCAACTTGAATTCTCTGCAAATAGATAAAAACGTCATCGGGGCAGTTATAAGCTGTGGAAGTGTACTGCTCCAACACTAAAATAATTGGTGTTGTGCATGACAAGCATTTTGCCCTGAAGATGGAGAACTGCAACATAGTGAAACTTGACATCTGAATGCAGATTTTCCAGAAGAGTTTGAGTTACCATGTAGCAAAATTACTGGTAAGCTAATTAATAAAATTGCAATTTTGGGAAAAGAAGGATAGACAGCTAGCTTCCCTTTTAAAGAGTTCAGGCAGGCAGGCCATAGAACACATAAAAGTCACAAATAAAAACATCACAATATTTCGTCCCTCTTGTGGGGACTTCTTCTTCAAGTGAAGGAGAGAAAGTTCAAAAAAAAATCTTAGGTTCAAAAATCTTTTTTTTGAACTTTCTCTCCTTCACCATCCTGAAGAAGTCCCCCCAAAAGGGACGAAATATTGTGATGTTTTTATTTGTGACTTTTATGTGTTCTATGGCCTGCCTGAACTCTTTAAAAGGTAAGCTAGCTCTCTATCCTTCTTTTCCCAAAATTAAAATCCTGGCCTAGAGCCTTTCCTGAAAAAACTAGTAAAATTGCAAGTAGAATTCCAAAATTAACTAGCCGGTTAAATTTCCATTAACATTGTAAATGAACTAGAGAGTAACAGTGCAAGTAGGCTTGTAAATAAAATGGCAAACAGAATTAGAAATAAAATTACAAATAGAACTGGAAAAAATTGCAAGTATAGACTTGGAAGTGAAATTTCAAGAAGACTTGGGAGTGCAATTTTAAGTAGACTTGCATGTAATTTTGCTGTTAAACTTGTGGCTCAACAAGAGTTTGAAATTGCGGCAATTTTACACGTTTAAATGGAATAAATTAGACAAAATGAACAGAAAATAATAAATCTTCTTAAAAAACATTTACAATGACATTTGGCGGACATACCAGTTTCTTGCGGTCCTCAACGCTCTGCAAGTACTGCTCGGAGCCGCTCTTGGTCTCGTTCTTACGCTGCAGCCACGGCTGGATGCTGCGGTACTGCTGGTAGAAGTTGTTCATGTCTGGCACCAGGTCCTTGATCACGTACATGTGCGGCAGCGGGTAGATCTTGGCCGGCTTGCTGCTCGGGTCTATCTTGCTGCGAGCAGACAAAGCGTTAGACCTACACCTGCTGCAGCCAGGGCTGGTAGAAGTTGTTCACGTCCGGCACCAGGTCCTTGATCACGTACATGTGAGGCAGCGGGTAGATCTTGGCCGGCTTGCTGCTCGGGTCTATCTTGCTGCGAGCAGACAAAGCGTTAGACCTACACCTGCTGCATCCAGGGCTGGTAGAAGTTGTTCATGTCCGGCACCAGGTCCTTGATCACGTACATGTGAGGCAGCGGGTAGATCTTGGCCGGCTTGCTGCTCGGGTCTATCTTGCTGCGAGCAGACAAAGCGTTAGACCTACACCTGCTGCAGCCAGGGCTGGTAGAAGTTGTTCATGTCCGGCACCAGGTCCTTGATCACGTACATGTGAGGCAGCGGGTAGATCTTGACCGGCTTGCTGCTCGGGTCTATTTTGCTGCGAGCAGACAAAGTGTTAGACCTACACCTGCTGCAGCCAGGGCTGGTAGAAGTTGTTCATGTCCGGCACCAGGTCCTTGATCACGTACATGTGAGGCAGCGGGTAGATCTTGGCCGGCTTGCTGCTCGGGTCTATCTTGCTGCGAGCAGACAAAGTGTTAGACCTACACCTGCTGCAGCCAGGGCTGGTAGAAGTTGTTCATGTCCGGCACCAGGTCCTTGATCACGTACATGTGCGGCAGCGGGTAGATCTTGGCCGGCTTGCTGCTCGGGTCTATCTTGCTGCGAGCAGACAAAGTGTTAGACCTACACCTGCTGCAGCCAGGGCTGGTAGAAGTTGTTCATGTCCGGCACCAGGTCCTTGATCACGTACATGTGTGGCAGCGGGTAGATCTTGGCCGGCTTGCTGCTCGGGTCTATCTTGCTGCGAGCAGACAAAGTGTTAGACCTACACCTGCTGCAGCCAGAGCTGGTAGAAGTTGTTCATGTCCGGCACCAGGTCCTTGATCACGTACATGTGCGGCAGCGGGTAGATCTTGGTCGGCTTGCTTCTCGGGTCTATCTTGCTGCAACAAAGCGTTAGACCTACACCTGCTGCAGCCAGGGCTGGTAGAAGTTGTTCATGTCCGGCACCAGGTCCTTGATCACGTACATGTGCGGCAGCGGGTAGATCTTGGTCGGCTTGCTGCTGGGGTCTATCTTGCTGCGAGCAGACAAAGCGTTAGACCTACACCTGCTGCAGCCAGAGCTGGTAGAAGTTGTTCATGTCCGGCACCAGGTCCTTGATCACGTACATGTGCGGCAGCGGGTAGATCTTGGTCGGCTTGCTTCTCGGGTCTATCTTCCTGCGAGCAGACAAAGCGTTAGACCTACACCTGCTGCAGCCAGGGCTGGTAGAAGTTGTTCATGTCCGGCACCAGGTCCTTGATCACGTACATGTGCGGCAGCGGGTAGATCTTGACCGGCTTGCTGCTCGGGTCTATCTTGCTGCGGGCAGACAAAGCGTTAGACCTACACCTGCTGCAGCCAGGGCTGGTAGAAGTTGTTCATGTCCGGCACCAGGTCCTTGATCACGTACATGTGCGGCAGCGGGTAGATCTTGGCCGGCTTGCTGCTGGGGTCTATCTTGCTGTGAGCAGACAAAGCGTTAGACCTACACCTGCTGTAGCCAGGGCTGGTAGAAGTTGTTCATGTCCGGCACCAGGTCCTTGATCACGTACATGTGCGGCAGCGGGTAGATCTTGGCCGGCTTGCTGCTGGGGTCTATCTTGCTGTGAGCAGACAAAGCGTTAGACCTACACCTGCTGCAGCCAGGGCTGGTAGAAGTTGTTCATGTCCGGCACCAGGTCCTTGATCACATACATGTGAGGCAGCGGGTAGATCTTGGCCGGCTTGCTGCTCGGGTCTATCTTGCTGCGAGCAGACAAAGCGTTAGACCTACACCTGCTGCAGCCAGGGCTGGTAGAAGTTGTTCATGTCCGGCACCAGGTCCTTGATCACATACATGTGAGGCAGCGGGTAGATCTTGGCCGGCTTGCTGCTCGGGTCTATCTTGCTGCGGGCAGACAAAGCGTTAGACCTACACCTGCTGCAGCCAGGGCTGGTAGAAGTTGGTCATGTCCGGCACCAGGTCCTTGATCACGTACATGTGAGGCAGCGGGTAGATCTTGGCCGGCTTGCTGCTCGGGTCTATCTTGCTGCGAGCAGACAAAGCGTTAGACCTACACCTGCTGCAGCCAGGGCTGGTAGAAGTTGTTCATGTCCGGCACCAGGTCCTTGATCACGTACATGTGCGGCAGCGGGTAGATCTTGGCCGGCTTGCTGCTCGGGTCTATCTTGCTGCGAGCAGACAAAGCGTTAGACCTACACCTGCTGCAGCCAGGGCTGGTAGAAGTTGTTCATGTCCGGCACCAGGTCCTTGATCACGTACATGTGCGGCAGCGGGTAGATCTTGGCCGGCTTGCTGCTCGGGTCTATTTTGCTGCGAGCAGACAAAGTGTTAGACCTACACCTGCTGCAGCCAGGGCTGGTAGAAGTTGTTCATGTCCGGTACCAGGTCCTTGATCACGTACATGTGCGGCAGCGGGTAGATCTTGGCCGGCTTGCTGCTCGGGTCTATCTTGCTGCGAGCAGACAAAGCGTTAGACCTACACCTGCTGCAGCCAGGGCTGGTAGAAGTTGGTCATGTCCGGCACCAGGTCCTTGATCACGTACATGTGAGGCAGCGGGTAGATCTTGGCCGGCTTGCTGCTCGGGTCTATCTTGCTGCGAGCAGACAAAGCGTTAGACCTACACCTGCTGCAGCCAGGGCTGGTAGAAGTTGTTCATGTCCGGCACCAGGTCCTTGATCACGTACATGTGAGGCAGCGGGTAGATCTTGGCCGGCTTGCTGCTCGGGTCTATCTTACTGCGAGCAGACAAAGCGTTAGACCTACACCTGCTGCATCCAGGGCTGGTAGAAGCTGTTCATGTCCGGCACCAGGTCCTTGATCACATACATGTGAGGCAGCGGGTAGATCTTGGCCGGCTTGCTGCTGGGGTCTATCTTGCTGCGAGCAGACAAAGCGTTAGACCTACACCTGCTGCGTCCAGGGCTGGTAGAAGTTGTTCATGTCCGGCACCAGGTCCTTGATCACGTACATGTGAGGCAGCGGGTAGATCTTGGCCGGCTTGCTGCTCGGGTCTATCTTACTGCGAGCAGACAAAGCGTTAGACCTACACCTGCTGCATCCAGGGCTGGTAGAAGTTGTTCATGTCCGGCACCAGGTCCTTGATCACGTACATGTGAGGCAGTGGGGTAGATCTTGGCCGGCTTGCTGCTCGGGTCTATCTTGCTGCGAGCAGACAAAGCGTTAGACCTTCACCTGCTGCAGCCAGGCCTGGTAGAAGTTGTTCATGTCAACTTTTTTTAACAAACTACACTATGCTAAATGTAAATGAATGTTACTGTAATGCTGGTCCTAGAGAAGGTGTAATAAAATCCAAGGAATCCACCACATCAAATGCAGTAAAAAAGAGGACTTTTGGAGGGCCCAACAGAATTCTTGAGGTCCTGGCGACATTTCTTAATGCGGTGTTATTTATGAAAAATATCATTGTAAATCAATAAAAACAATTATCTAAAGCAATTTAATCATGATCTCATTTTAAAATGAATATTTCAAAAGGAGGACTTTAAAAGGATTTGAATTGAATGACTGGCAGACACCATGGAAATTCCATATTTAGTTGTCTTAAAGCAATCTGGTATTTTTATAATATGTAAAAAATATTAATGGTACTTTAAATTACAACTTCATTCATTTTCTTATAGCCTATATTGACAATCTATGATATTTATGTAGGTCTACATTTCATTTATTTTCGTAAGTACAATTCAAGTACAACAGTAAAGTTTTTAAAACCGGTTTTCCAAACAGTCAACTGCTGGACTTAAGTAAGATAGCTACATTTGAGGCAGGAATGAATATTTATTGAAAGGCATCCCACAGAAACTCTTACATAACTCTCAACAATGACAACACACCTAGACAGCTGTTCAAACTGTTGTTTACAAGTAGCCTATATAACTACATCACACACTGTAAAACTGGGGTGGAACACTTGGCAAATGTGGCAAATCCAACTTAGTTTCAAGCTGTTCCTTCCATTGATAAGTTTGGATGAACATTACAGCACAGGGTGTTGGGAGAACTAGCCAATCTTAAGGCCTGGTTAACAATGTTCAATAAAAATAAATAATGCTCGTTGGTAGTCTGGAAAAAGAGGTTCTCACATTATTTTTACACACTTAGAATTCAACCCGGCAGAACTGACTTAGATTTGGAAACGTCATGACTGACTCATGGTGTTTAAGACCAGGGTTTTCATAAAAAGCAATATATTGAAAAGTGATGTATTTATTCGTACAAAAACTCCACAAAAGTCTTTTTAATTAGTTTTTTTTTTTATATAAGAGCCTAAAAATATTTTTATATGACATTAAAAAATATTTTGAGTAGCAATAGGTAGGCCTGCTATGAAAATTATTGTTATTGAAGTAAAAGTGGCCGAATATCATACATCAATCTGTTTATTTTTACGAGAACTCCACCAAAGAATAGTACATTAGTTATTTGAATATTTTATATAAGAAATGTGTGCATACAAAATATAAACATGTTACAGTAACTTAATCCAGGTCACGCCACACTCCTTGCCAGTGAATCAGTTGTCAAGGAAGCAATGCTACAACCATTCTCCCCTGTCAGAAATCACAATTCAACAGTTCCTCTCTAAGGGCAACCAAGTTTTATTGTTTTTATTATTATTTTTGGGAAAAATTCTCAATTGCCTTTCGCCGCCGGCCAATAAACTTTCTGGTTGGGGGGGGGGGGGTTATTGTAGCGTCATTGGTCTCATGTACCTGCTCATGATGGAACAGGAGTTGCCCAGGCCTGTGCGTGGCAGTTATCAAGCAAAGAAAGGAGTGAGCCGGTACAGTAGAAGGATGAACAGTGCTGCTAAAAGTATGCGACAACATCGGGACTTGATCATGCAACATCCGCTGCGACAGTTGCGAGGCCGAGTGCGCTAACAACTGCGCCACTAACTCACTAAGGTAGAAAGAAGGACTTTTGGAGTACTTACAGTAGACGCCCTCTAGCTCGGCCGCCTCGGGACCGGACCACCGGCCGGATTATAAAATGGCCAGACTATCCGGATGTACTGTCAAAATGTAAAATAACCCTACTAAATGCTACCTATGCTTAAAAATCAACAAAACACGTTATTTAAACATGGTTACAGTGTTTCATTGCCAAATAAAATATTTTGACGTCTCTATGTTGAACTGTTGCGTACATGTTGAATTTTTTGCGTCACTCGTAGATAGGTATGTTTTTTACCGATACCATACTGAGGATATAGAGTAAACAGAAAAACTCATTATGTACTATAAAAACAAACTAGAAATTTATTTTATTCAATTAATTTATACGTATTACTTGAATACAATACCTATTCAAATTCGAAGAAATCTCTTATTTTCTTTTGTTATGCAAACGAAATCAATCCCAGATCAAATTTTACTATACAGTCCTAATATTGAAAGAATAACAGCATTGTTTGTTAGTTGAGGTCAAGTGTGTCCATCAATTACAAGCTTGCTCATAAACTAAACTGACAAATAGTTTACTTCTACGGCAAGAAACTAAATATTCAGGATAAATTTTGTCTAAGGTCATTCACCTACGATGCAGCATAGTGATATGACGGATATGAGTCAACCTCCCAGGACCGGCTGGACCATCCAGCGGCCGATCCAACTGAAGCCAACCTAGAGGGCGTCTGCTGTAAACAAATTGAAGAATCGGTAGACTAGAAATCGGTTAGGCCTCGTACATTTACAGAAGGCGAGTAGCTCATAGGTAAAGGCGGTAGCTCAGAGGTAAAGCACTAGCTTCACGTTTCAAATGTCGCTGGTTCGATCCCAGCGGTGGGCGACTCCTGTTCCATCATGAGCTCAAACCTCTGGCTGGCCTATGCGACTATTGGCGCTACGGTACCTCGCTGTCTCTAGATCGCGGTCTCGGTTGTCTTTAGATCGCCGCACAGGCTTTTATTGGCCCATGGCGACGGGCAGTTGAGATGCAGGGGTACCTGATGCAGGCGAGGGTGTTGACGCCGCCGATGTTCATGGCGCAGGAGCCGCAGATGCCCTCGCGGCAGGAGCGGCGGAACGTCAGCGTCGGGTCCATCTCGTTCTTGATCTTGATCAGAGCGTCCAGCACCATCGGGCCGCACCTGCGAAGAACATAACTCATTAGCATCGGCGGCCAGTCTGTGAGGTCCAGGGCAGAGTCCCCCCCATTCAAAATAGTATATTACGTTACCAGGCTGGGGATTAGTGTTTTGCCGGACGAGCATGATAGTGACTCGCTTTCCCTCGCGCAGGATTTTCATGCGAGTACGGCAAAACTTCCCGGCCATAACGTACAATATTTTTCATCATACTACACAGAAAAAAACATACTTTCAATCATAACGTAGTCCTTGCTTAAACATACATTTCTCAAACCTTCAAACCTAACCTATAACAAACAGAACAAACATTTGCTACTGCTGCCAGTGCTGCCACTACATTCCTCTAAAAAGAAACCAATAAACCAGCAAAAAACAAGCATTAAACATCGGTTTGCTGCAAATTAGCCGACTGTTTACTTCCATTTTTCCGGCTTAGAACAGCAAAATGTTTTTGCCGGCCTAGGACTACAATGGGTAACTTTCAAGCCAACAAAAAGGAACTGAAAACAGATGTTTCTGTGTTAGTATGATGAAAAAATATATTAACTAGCACCAATACGTTTCTCAATCCTTCAAACCTAACCTATAATAAACAGAACAAACATTTGCTACTGCTGCCAGTGCTGCCACTACATTCCTCTAAAAATTAACCAATAAACAAGCATTAAACATCGGTTTGCTGCAAATCAGCTGATTTTTTACTTCCGTTTTTCCGGCCTAGGACGGCAAAAAGTTTTTGCCGGCCTAGGATGCCAATGGGTAACTTTCGAGCCAACAAAAAAGGAACTGAAAACAGATGTTTCTGTGTTAGTATGATGAAAAAATATATTAACTAGCACCAATACGTTTCTCAATCCTTCTAACCTAACCTATAACAAACAGAACAAACTTTTGCTACTGCTTCCAGTGCTGCCACTACATTCCTCTAAATACTAACCAATAAACAAGCATTAAACATCGGTTTGCTGCAAATCAGCTGATTTTTTACTTCCGTTTTTCCGGCCTCGGACGGCAAAAGGTTTTTTACTTGATTTTTTGCATTACCTCCTGCACTAATAAACTCATTTCAACAAAAGACTGTGTGGCCTACCACGAAAGTGAATGTTGTGCATTGTTACCTCCCGTCAATGGAAACACATCACCATGATAATTGACCCCATGTGAATGCTTTAGGCCAGTAGTAAATCTTCCTTGTTTTGAGCTTATTTCAATGAGCTGTTTCTAGTCATTGATAATACCTAGACCCATCCAAGACGATTGACCTTTGACCTTTGTCTTCTCTACAAAGGTCAAAGTCTTTCTACATAGGTTGTGTAGAAATTGGTTAAAGATTTGCCCCGCTGTGGATCGGATTCTGATTACCTACTACATGATAGGATGTTTTTGCAGTCTTTCCAAATAACTAGGTTTTAGCGAATTTCCCTTATAGGAAAGAAGTTATTGCCATAGGTCTCATGGTAAGACCTAAGCCCGAGACCATGATAACTTTTAGTTTTGGGACCACCAGAAGCAGAAAACACCATTCGTTCAAATTTATATATATATATATATATATATATATATATATATATATATATGTGTGTGTGTGTGTATCTATGTGTATCTGTGAGCACGATAGCGGCCGTAAAAAATGGTCCGATCTTAATGAAATTTGGTACAGACATGTAAAGTGGTAATCCCTCGGACGAGTTCGTAAACCAGCCCGATCAGCCCACCAGAAGGGGGGGGTAAAGGGGGATTAACCCCCCAAAAATGGGTTATTTGAGTTTTTTACATAGAAAAATAAAATTTATCGAATTTTTTTCGGCACCATTGAATTCAGCTCAAAAAAACAAATAATTTAGTATTTTGAATCACCGAGATAACCGAGTAACCACCGGGGACCGGCCGGGGGGGCCGGGGTAACTTTTTGAGGTCACCGGTAACCGAGATATTGAAAGTGGTAAACACAGAACGTTGTCCCAATGTTAACCTTATGGGAAATAAGTAAAATTCTACATCTCCGTTATTTCTCAATATCTTGATAAAACTTGGTAAACAGCTTCTTCTAGTTCAGATCTACTGAGTATTGAGTTGAAACCACCCAGTTTTAATATAACTGTAGCAGCAAACCTGCATACTCTTTCCCCATGTTATTCTTATGGAGCTTACCAAAACATGTCAAATCGCACTATGTTGGATTGAAATATGTTGTTTTGCATTTGAAATTCGCTGAGTATGCAGGTCTGCTGCAACGGGAGTATTTTACTCAATGAAGCTATTACTAAATCGTGAAAATACGATTAAAGTAATTAAATATGATTCACATCTGAATAAAAATTACAATTCCACAACACCTCAGTAAAAAATAAAAAATATTTTGGAGGCCACGAATGAAATCTCCTTCCAACCAATAGTAAAATGTTAGGAGTACACAATAAACTCACAGTCAAAATTTGAACGTTTAACCTAAACTTAATAAAATTGTAGTTATAAAGTTATTTTAAATTTTAAAACCATGCAAATAATACTGGATCTTCATTATTAACATGAAAATAGTGGATAAGATAATTGTTTGAGAAGGTATCAATCCAAAAAATTTGTAAAACGTTCAGCCTGTTTGATTAGATCAAGTTTTTCCTGGAAACTAACAAAAAGTTCAGTAAATAGCCGCTATTCCATGAATATCAATGACTTAGTATTAATTTTTTTAAAGAGTAGGTAAATACTTAACATTTATGAACAAATTATACAAAAGAATGAATGCTATTTGACCCTCAACAACATTATTATTACAAAATAGCAATCAATGGATAAGAGGTCAAGTTTAATGGGTTTTTAATAGGAATTTAATTGCCACGGAAGCTGATAACACATGTTGACGAACCGTTAGACCAGATAAGATAAAATTTACTGCGTTCTCTGAACCGTACTGTCAGTTTTTCATTATTTATTGCATCGAACATGAACACCAAGAAAAAGTGAAAGTTTGAGATAAAAAGTGACAGTGCAAGTGAACACTGACAATTTTTGACAAAAAAGTGAACAATTTTCCTGACAATGAATGGAACTAGCAACCAGACACAAGTGATTAATCCAAACAATCATCCGACGCAAAAATACAGAAATGTGGTGCTTGGAATCAACGTTACTTTTATCTTCCTGTTCTTAATTTTTAAGTTTGTGAAGCAGATGATGATAATGCAGAAGTCTTAAGCTGCTGGTAGTAGTGAATGGATGAAAAAAGCGTTTTGGAGTCAGTTAAGTGGTTTGCCTTACTAATATACTGGACTTGAGACAGTTTTTGATAAATTTGACAGTTTATATTGTCATTATCCAAACTAAATGTTTTTAATCTGTAGAACTTAGTTACTCGATATACCTAGACTATTTTCTTCTACTCACAGATGTAGAGGCTAAAGTGTGAATATAAGACAACTAAATGAATGGAGTGCGACAGACAACACGATAATTCATTACCAAAGTGTGTGTTTGGTGTCCGATACACCCAAAACGTGATTTCAAATTTATTTGGATCGGAGAGTCCATGAGAGCCTGCGACATGGTCGATGCTGTTGATCCGCAACGCACATGTCGCGACCCGACACTTCATGGGGTCATTTCTGACGTTCCCCTTGTGGACGGCAAAGCTCAGCACGGCACAGACGTCAGCGATTCGCGGCTGATGTCATATGGACAGGCCGTGTGCGGCAGAGGTTTTTCGCAGAGTAAATAAATGAAATAAATAAATAATGCCTTTATTTAAGTGTTCTTCAGTTTACACTGTTTTTCAAGATAACTTATGATAGAGAAAATTGTGAATAGAATTAACTTATTTGACTAAAGTATTAACTTTAATTTTGCCTTAATTGTTCTGTAACTTAATGACTTAATATTTGTGGGAGGGGTGTTGCATGTCCGGGGTCCAAAATATGAAAATTCTTTTTTTCCTGATTCGAGTCGAATTCTGGGCAGACTGAGTAAAGTACCTTGTCTTGTACAACGTTCCTTAACCATCGCACGAGGCACAAGTTTTTGTTTCAGGTGTGGAGGTACATTTAAAAACAATGTATTATGTACGATCGAAACTGTTTGGAAAAAAGGCTGCTTCTCTAAGGATAAGACTTTTGCCTGCTTTAGATATTTAGAAATATGGTCGTATTTTCTAAGATTAAAAACAAATCTCAGGGCTCTGTTATGTAGTTTCATCAGTAATACTTTACGATCCAGAGTAAGGCTTTCACAAAAATATGGAAGGGCTTAATATATTATTGAGAAGACAGTAGATTGTATCAACTCCAGTTTGGCAAATTCAAATTAAACTATCCACTAGAGGCAGACCTTCCGGGATGGAGACTGGCCTCTCCAGTGGAGGAGGGAATGATAAACTATCATGGAGCCCCAATCAGTAATTGGCCGTGATTAATTAGCGTGTTTGAAACATTGCGCCAGGTCCAGGGCAGCGCAGTAGCCCAGCCTTCCGCAGAATCAGAAGAGCCCCTCTCGCCCACAAACTCTAACTTTTCTTAATTCATTGTAGAAAAAATCATCCAGAAAAAAAGGATTTGCAACCCACCATCTCAGAATTTGATGAAACTCGGTGATGTTGATCTTATCACATGTCTATGGAAGAATACCAAATTTTAGCCTCTTATCTCAAACCGTTTTTTTTCTTACAGACAGTTGAAATTCGTAAAAAATTGTCATTTCTGTTGTTACCGAGCTCTGTTGTTACCGAGTTGCAAAGCTTAAGAAAAAAAATTGTATCTTTGTTATTTTTAATCCAATTATTGTGAAAATTAGCAGTAATATTAAGTAAAGTGTGCTAAATCCAGGAAAAAATAAGTCATAAATATATTTCTACATTTAGGACAATGGAAAAAAATTTAATTAATTTTGTTGATACTTTTAGTCCGATGATAGTGATTTACAAAAAAATTTATTTCTCCTAAAGGCACAATGATAATCAAGTAAACTTATCTACACTAAATTTCCTAACAGATGCAGCAACAAAATACATGGCTTTTTGCATCCTTTGCAAATTAAAAAAATCTTCAAACTGTACCAATAAAAGGACATAGCAGTGTAAGGTTTTCTTCTATATTAGAATTAATCAGATGATTTTAGTATTCTCTAACTTTATTTACCTAATTTGTAAACAAAGTTCAAATAAAACTATCCACTAGAGGCAGCACCTTTCAGGATGGGAGACAAGTCCCCCATCAGGGCCACCGATCCACAACAACCTCCAATATATGTACAACTTCTTCTTTAAGTACTGTAGGTCAATGAGTTTACATGATTTTTTGAACTCATTGCAACTCGCTGTTTTTTTTTTTTTTTTTTTTTTTTTTTTATTGGGAGCAAACCAATTGCTGAACAAGTTTAAATGGCCTCCTAGTAGTGATGCTTTTCATAGTGTACATAAAAACAACTTAAAATAGCTGTTTATTGTGTTCCATGCACAATGATATTTTTTGTTATTTTTATAATGAACCAATATTAATTTTTTTTTGCCTCAACATTTCTTTGCCAAATAGTCTCTGACGTCAGGTATTTTAAGGTTATATCGATAACAAAAACAAAAATTGCATCATGAAAATGATACGATTGGCATACAATCACACTATCCTACTTAACAATTTCTTATAATTCACTAGCGTTCCTAATTTAAGTGCATCAAATCATAAGTAAAAATTAATCACCGATTTAAAACACCTAAGACCGATATGCCGATATTCAAAAAGTATCTCCACAAACAAGATTATTACAATTAATTGCAAACAAAGTCTATCAGACGATTGGCAAGAAGATGTTCTATGGTCGACTTTAAAATTAGAAGAAGGATTCCCGATGTAATTTTAAAGTGTCAAAAAGTTGGCTGGGATTAAAAGAGGATATATATATACACTAAGTTTGGTCTTTCATTGGTGTAGGCCTAAAGAGTAAACTACCATCGATTATTTCATTATTTATTTTTCAAGATGGTATATTCAATAAGTCAGACATCTAAGGGAGCAAACATCAGGGCTTTTTTAATGTTAAGTTTTCTAAAGTCAAATGGGGCCTTTAAAGCTAAAATAATTAACTGACAGCAAACTGATGTATAACATTCATGAAACACCTTATGAGAAAAAAACTATTGCCACTGAAGCAGACGGTGCAACACTCGCTTTTTATTCAAATGCAGCTCTTGCATTACACGTCCCGGTTACATGTCCCGGTTAAAGGATCAATAATAAGTAGTGACCTACAACAACTGAATGGTAAGTTTTCGCAGTCATTGTTCAAAAAACTTTCTTATTTTTGACATTTGTGTGGTGAGTAAAGCGTGCACAATGGGGCCTGCTAGAACTATTTCCAGAATCAGCGCTAATTTCTCCTCAGCTGTTAGGTGAGGAAACTGGAAAAATCATGTAAAAAATCATGTAAACTCATTGACCTACAGTACTTAAAGAAGAAGTTGTATATATATTGGCAGCATTATCTATTGGTGACATAAAAGTCGGTCAAACAACGAGCACTTCGATTCTAGCCTAACATAAAATGAGGCAAAATGAGAATAGGCCGTATGGGAGTAATTCAGTCTCTGTACCCTATATAAAGTCGATATTATACAATCCGACTATTTCCTCCCGTTTTAATTTAACTGCTCTGTCAGAGGCCATGACACTCCCAGTGTGATCCTAACTGGCTTTTGCTAGTTTAGGTACCAATACTGTGTACGTACAGTAACGGAAGTTGTCACGATTGGAAGCACTGTTCTAGCTGTCTCTCAATGAACAACTTCAGTTCCCCACCAGGGGAGGCTGGGCTCGACTGCAGGGTGGCTGGGGGTGTACTGGCGACCAAGATGAGGGCCACCTGATCCCTTGAGGCCCTGTTCCAGCACCCATTGGATAAAGAGGTATACTTTTGCTCACCCAGTCTAAGCTTGGCCGAACCTATTCCATCTACATATTCCTTTTTCCTTTTGCTTCCCTTGTATTAATCTACTAAAGGCTGTGAGCCTAAGAGATAGTCAAAGGGAAGCTTCTTCTCTTTCCGGAAGCCGTACAAAGACAAAATAATGGCTTAAGTACCTAACTGAATTTTACTATGGGGTGGGAAACACACGGTCTACCAAATCCCCCCTACAAAAAAAAGAGAGAAGTCATGACTCACGTGTTGAGGTCAACGGTGTACTCCTGCATGGTGGGCTTGGAGTCGGGGTTGTCGGGGTTCCATCGGTAGATGGCGAAGGTCTTTGTCCGCTTGGGTTTCTCGGCCGCCGCTGGCGATGCTGTGGCCGCAGCGGACACATGCACTCGCTTGGCCTGTCAGACATTGCAGGTTAGGCTACGCAGCTGCACCTCCGCAGACGCCCGGTGAAACAATCGAATGAAAATAACTGATATAAGGATCAATATAAACCATCAATTATCCTGATTTAGCTCCCGTTCAATCATTTTGCAATAAGTAATCCAACCTCTAGCTGACTTAACCTAACCTAACCAAACCAAACTGAAGCTAAAACTGATCAAAAAACTCGACAGCATTCCTATCATTGACATACTAAATAGTATTTCTCGTTGTTCGCCATGTTGCATTAGATTAATTGTCAGTGTAGTTATTAGTTGTGACATCTGCACAGTCAACTGAGGTGAGGTTTGAAACGAGTGACGAAATCACCATTTAGTAATTGCTTTTTGATAAGTTTAGTTGTACATTTTACAATAAAGTCTTGTTTGTTTGAAGGTACACCTATGTTTTGGGTTACAACTCTGACGATTAAATCATTCCCTATTCATACCAGATGTAGGCCTAACATAAAAAAAAATACCAAAAGTACGATTATCACAGTCAGCTGTATCGATTCCGATATTTTACAAAGAAATATCTCAGCGTTAACGTACCGGTATATCGATATTTTACATCAGTTATTTTAATTCAATTGTTTCACTGTGCATCTACGGAAGTGCAGCCAGCTACACAGACAGTTATTTAGGCTTAAAACTTAAGGGCTACTTAGGTATTAGCCTATATTTTATGAGATACTATAGAACATTGGCTATTTTCATTAACTTACAGTCAAAATTTGACTTAATTATAAAGAGCGGTCTTTGTGTTCAGCCTGCCAGAAGGCATCGGTGACAGCGAGGATTGTGGTACTGCTTGCGGCCACACCAAACAGTCACCATGACACAGCGCGCTGCGGTGGTTGCGTAACTAGGTTAGGTTATCGTAAATATATTAGAAGGGCTTTCCCTATTAGGTTACAAATCAAACGATAGGCTATTAGATTTGTCATACTTTCACCCGCCAAATACCCTCCAAGTACACCAAAGCCAGGTTGTTGACCAGAGTGCACTGGTTCATCACCTTCCACAATGGGATTTGGCAGGCAAAAGTTTGACTCTTCTGGTATCGTTCGATTCCTAACGAAATGTGATGCGGAAAGTGAAAAGGGACCTCAAGTCGCTGGAGTAAATTTTACAGTACAAGCATATTCGTCGAATCGGGTCAAATATATCGATTTTTAGGTTTTGATTGGATATGATTCCTAAATCTTTCCTCTACACATTCATTCGGTTATTTTACCAATAAGAATCCGAGTAATATTAAAAAATAATCGATTTTGCAGCCTATGTCATGAAAACGAAAAGGGACCTCAAGTTGCTTAAATGGGAAATAACATGGCGGGCGACTTCAGGCCCCATTTCCCGAATGTGCAGGCCCGTACTGACAGGGATAACCCTGTATCACAGGATAACTCAAGGGGTATCACAAAACTAGTCTTTCCTGACATCTATCGGTGGATAAGGGAACTACTTCAAGTTTTTCGTTGTAGAAGAATATTGTTTTAGTCAAAAAATCGCCAAATTGACAGTGTATTTCTCTTTTACTCTTCAGTATTCTGCCTTCCGACTTGAGGTCCTTTTTCAAACTTCTCCCTTTCTCATTTTTTTACAATGAAAATGTAAGTTTATTGCGTCTGTTTTAGTTTACATTTAAAGATTTAGTTTTCAGCTTTATTTTGATACCTAAATCACTTCTTAAAAATTAATAATAAATATTCTGTGAACGTTTGAAGTTTTGGGTCTTGGTTTCCTAACAAACCCGTTTCGACTACTTAAACTTCTAATGCAAATAATTCAAAGGCAAAAAATTATAGCACTATAAATTATATCTCAAATTGTTCGCAATTTAATACTGAATTTCAGGATATCAATAACTCAAAACCGGAAAAGTCTGACTTGAGGTCCCTTTTCTCTTTCCGCATCACAAATGAGGAAAGTCCATCTGAGATATTTAGGATAACCTAACCTAACATAACCGTCACAGCATGTTCCAAAGAACCATACAGTTCTTATGGTATAGAACTGAAGATAAAAACCAGAAATCAGCATGAACCATTCAGTCCCTTCTCAAACTGAATACCATGTGAAAAGCGCGACAATGTGAAGCTCTACATTTTTTAGGTGGGCCTATTTTGAGCATTTTAATAGGTTAGTCCCTAAAAATTTATTTAGCGAATATAGAAATGAACACTTTAAACCACTGCATGAAATCAACAGGACTACAATATTCAAAACAATAATGTCCAGCAGGCTAGATTGCTGGACTGCAATCTTGGGGGCTGGGCGGGAATCGGGTGTTTTCAGGCGGGGGGACTATCTTCCGATTCAACAACCGATATATTTGTTCAACAACCGCACTTTTGTTTTGTACATATTTTATATTGAAGGAATAAATCATTATTTCATTATTTCATATATATCGAACAATACTTTGATGTATCGAACGATATAAATCGATATAGACACAGAAATAAAGAATTGTTCCTTTTCCAAATACTTCGCACATTCCACTGAAGACTCACTGTTTACGTTACTGACACGTGACACACCAATGAAAGAAGCTTGTGCGGACCAGGTCAGTTGGGTGCTGGTTGTAAACTCTAAAGTGTCTACAGTGGAGTTTTTCTTTCTTGTCATTGCCAGTGATTGCTTAGTTAGAGTTATTATTAGTTATATCTGTTAATGGCCTACAGCAACTCCTTGTCAACAACTTGGCCCGGCTGTATATTTCCCATATTGGAATTTTGGCCATAATACAAATTTCCTATCTCTAAATACTTGGCCGCTGCTGCAGCTGCGGTATCAAAGGCGCCACTAAAGGCTGCAGCAGTCAGCCACTGGCAGGGGTTCCCAGAATGGGGGGTTATGGTGCTCAGGGCGCCATCAAACAAAATTTTAGGGGGAATTTTTTTAACTATTAAAAAGTATGGAGTTTTGTGATCATAGTAATTGAACATTCGAGTGTGTTCAGAGAGATGACCATTACTAATAATATTGACAAATGTATTACTAAACAAACTGTGCAATCACGCACAGTATTATACCCCATAGGCTATAGGTGAATATCTTCTGAATTCGGAAAACAGCGAAATAACTGCGAACGCCGCTAAAAGCAAAAATCACGTGTAATTTAGGCCACGATAGTCGGCTGCAAAATGGTTCGGCCATTGATTAAATCAATAATGCTTATCAGAATTGAATAAATAAAGACTCAGAAATACTTATTTAGAAGAAATTACGGAACATTTGTTTATGAAGATCAAGAGATCAACTGTTTTTACACAGATGACAAATGTCATAGAACTGATTTTTTTGTGATTTTTTAACGGTGAATTGAAATTGTAAAGATGCAATTCAGACCTAATTAAGATTCAGAAAAATATATTCCGTGAGGTATTTATTAATATTTAATGTTGTGCATACGAAACTACTTAATGATTTATATAGGCCTAGATTCAAATTTATAATTGATTATACTCTATTTCACTCTTCAGAGTCGCACAAACTGTACATTAAAAAAATAAATAACACCGTTGCAGCAGTCCTGCATACATTGCTGATAACAAAGGGGAGGGGGGTTAGCCAAATTTGGGGGGGAGGTGTTTGCTAAATTTGGGGGAGAGGGCGCCATGAGGCTTGGGGAGTATGGGCACCCCTGGCCACTGGTGACACCCAATGGTGCCGTGGCGCCTTCAGGGCATCACCAGAATGGGTACGACCAATTAAGTTAAACACGCACTATTCAAAGTAGGGCCTCATTCACTTTCTTGCAAAATGGTTTGTTATTTCGGGCACGGTGATTATTTCCTTTGTTTCTAGACGACAGCATTCGTGCTACTACGGGGGAGGGAACAAAGCGCTGCACATTACAGAGGTTGCGCTGAGTCACTAGTTAACAGTCTAATTCGATATTTTGGTATGCACAATCGATTAAACTACTTATAGATCGTTCAAATGACGTGTTATCCGATTTAAATACTCAATAGGACCATCAATATTCGTTATCGGATACTCTTACAGACGACATCACATAAGCATCATATCATAATTAATTATTGACATTGTACTTCAATTTTGAACTTAATTTAACATTGTTTCCAATTTAGACACTTGGTTTTCCCCACCCAATACCCAAAAAATCCCACTCTCTCTCCTAGACTGACTTGATATATTAAGTTATTTGCATAAGGCCCTATGCCTACACCTTCGAAGGAAACTGTAACCGATTGCCGATGCCGTGTCTGATGTGTTACAAGACCTGTGTAGCACTTCTATGAACACCTCACAGCTCAAAGGGGCAGGAATCAGCATGTAATTAATTAGTAGCCATACACCCTACCTCTTTTCAAATTGTGTCTAGCATAGGCTCATGTTACTTACTTGGTACTTACTTGGTACTTTGTCAGTCATCCAATTGGTCGCAGGCGACGTTGGATCCGTCAAGCTGATCCCAAGAGGGACACAGGTTATGTTGGACATGGTATGTTGGTTGGGGGTTGGTTGGGCCAGGCAGTTAGGCTAGATGGTCAGGATATTTGGTTGCTTGCAAAAGTCATAGAATTCTTGAAGAGAATAAAAAGTTTGGCTTAATAAAAATGATTTTAACGCACTTTTAAACTTTAACAAATTAGTTTCATTTCTTAAGCTAGTTGGGAGTTTTTGAAATATTTTTTTACCTATATATGAGGGTTTTTTCTCAAAAATTGTAAGTCTATGTTGTTCAGAAAAGAGGTTCTTAAATCTAGTGTTATGTGAATGGTTACTGATTGAATTGGAATTATCTAGGCTATTTGACTTTATGTAAATTGAAATTTCTAAAATGAATAGGCTAGTTACAGTTAAAATACCAAAGTTCTTAAAATATTCTCTGCAAGAGGTTAGAGGATGCAGCCTAAATATACACCGGATGGCTTTTTTTTGCCAGATAAGAATTCTCTTCAGGTTTGACTCGCAAGCCCCCCACAAGATCACTGAGTAGGAGATGTAGGACTCGAATAAGCAGTGGTAAACAGATTTCATGAGTTGAAGGTTTTGAAGATTTCGTAAGTTGCGCAGGACAAACATGCCTTTTGCTAACTTACTTTCAATTTTGGCCAACTGCTCATTCCAGTCCAGGGCATCGTCCAATCTCACCCCCAGAAAATCAACTGAGTTTGCAATTTCAAGCTCCGTTTCCCCAATGAGGAGATTAGGAGTTCTTGAGAACTTTGAGTTCCTTTTTTGATGAGTCTGAATACAGACAAAATTGGTTTTATCTGCATTCAGTCTCAGTTTGTTTTCTTGGAAAAATTGGGCCAGACAATTTACTTTTTCGAAAGTGTCGACCTCTAGGTCATCACACTTTTTGTGTTTGGTGACAAGAGTCGTGTCATCGGCAAACACAAATATGTTGTTTTCTGGGACTGCCTTTTTAATGTCGTTAATGTATATTAAGAAAAGCAAGGGGCCCATGATTGATCCTTGCGGAACTCCGCTTGTGATCAATCGTTCTTGTGACAGGACGGACTTGACTTTAAACTTCGTCTCAAATTCAATTTCTGTCACTTGGTATCGGCCACTCATGTATGAAATGATCCATTCAAGAGCAGCATCTTTAATACCAAGGGCAGAGAGTTTTTGAAAAAGTATGGCTGCATCGACGCAATCAAAGGCCTTGCTGAGATCTGCAAACGTTCCGATTACATACTCGCCAGCCTCCATCGCGTCGATACAGTCATTCAGGAAATCAATTAATGCCAATTTTGTTGATTTGGATTTTCTGAAGCCATATTGCCTCCCACACAGTAGATTGTTAGTCTCTAGGTAGGAGGCAAGCTGGTCACAGATTACTTTCTCAATAAATTTGGAAACTGTTGGCAACAGTGAGATTGGTCGGTAATTCCCCATCTCCCCCTCATCCCCCTTTTTGAAGATAGGCCGGACCCTGGCCACCTTACACCCCTCAGGAAAAGTCCTGGACGAGATAGAGACGTTTATAAGGCGGGCAATCGGTTTAATTACCTCAGTCTCACATGCTTTAAAGATTTTCATGCACAGATCATCCAGTCCAGCAGAAGTTTTAGGTTTAAATTTTTTAAAGATCTTCCTTAATGCCTCATCTGTTATTGGCTCAAAGTTTTTAAATTCATAATCAGTTACACTATCTCCTCTGTCTATTGTTTGTATATTACTATCTTCATTCAGTTTTCCTGCTATATTTATGAAATAGTTATTCATGAGTTCACTGATTTCTCTTGGATTCTTTATTGTTTTCCCATTAACATTTAGTGACATGTTTGTGCCCTTACTTTTTGTTTCATTTCGATAGTCATTTATTACTCTCCAGCTTTCTTTTGATTTATTATCAGCATCGTTAATTCTTTTGTTGTACCATTCAGATTTTTCATTCTTTATTGCTAGTCTGTAAGATTCAAGAGCATGTTTATAACTATTTTTATTTACAAGTGATTTATCATTCTTCCATTTATTAAACTTCTCTATCATGACTGTTTTCAGATGTAGTATATTTTGAGAGATCCACAATATTTTATTCTGCTTATTTATTATAATCTCTTTTTCAGGACAGGCTATGTCAAAATGATATTTTATGGTATCAATAAATATATTATACATTCTGTTTATGTCAGTCTCTGCATAAAATTCATGCCAGTTATCTTGACCTAACCTAACCTTGAGCTCTTCAATATTATCTTTTTTTAGGCATCTGATGATTTTTTTCTTGAAATGAGACTTATTGATATTAATGGCTTTGGTTTCGAGGCATATTGCTAAGTGATCTGATATGTGTGGTTCTATAGTGGAGCTTTTGTAATTATTGAAGTTTACAATAAAATTGTCGATACAAGTAGCAGAGGTTTCAGTTATTCTGGTGGGCATGTTAATTGCTGTTTTAAGTCCAAAGCTGTTCAGTAAATTTACAAAGGAATCAATATTATTGTCTTTTTTTAACATGTCAATATTTATGTCTCCTCCTATTAATAGAGATGTATTTTTTAACTCAGGTTTGATTTGTGTGAGGTACTGGTTGAATTTGTCAAGAAAAGTATCTAAATTGCCATCTGGACATCTATACAGAGCTGATATTAAGAATTTTTTATTATCTAACTTAAAGCTATAGTCACAGAGTTCAAAGTTTTTTTCTTCGGAAAGTGAGCTGGAAAGCTTTAATGTCTTTGGAGTTGTTACGAGTAAATCATTTCTTACAAAAATAGCAGAGCCTCCCAATCTAATTGTTTCCCTTGAGAAATAACTAACTAGACTATAGTTATGAATCGTTAAGGAGTTTATGTTGTCATTATTTAAGCCATGTTCGGTAATCAGAAAAATGTCAGGATTCTCTTCATTAAGAAATATTTCTATTTGGCCTACTTTTTCAGTAATACTTCTGACATTTAGATGGATGATCTTAATATTATTTTTATCTTGGTTTCTTACTGAATTTGTTCTATTTGTTTTATTTGTTTGAAGTTTCCGCCCTAAGTTACATTTGGTCTTACTGGCTGATTCTGGTTTTTTTGACGATTTGTTTTGAGAGAAATAAAAAAGTTAGATATAAGGTCGCAAAGTACATCTTTGCCCTTCCAGTTGAGGTGTAGCCCATGTCTGGTAAAGCAGCTTCTGTCGATGATTGAGTTTATATTAAGAAATGACCATTTGTGTTTGCTGCAAGCTGCTTTGATTATTTTATTTTGTTCCCTAATGAGCTCATTTTCATTTGGTTTGTCATGCCTCAGCGGTGTCTCTACCCAGAGGACATTCCGAGGAGTGGCAGCCAGGTTATCCAACCTATTCCCCAACCCACCAATTGAATCCCGAGTGATCTTGTTTGTCCCCCCAACCATGACCAAAAACCTCCCCCCTTCCTCACCCTCCGCCCTATCAATCAATTCTGAGAGGGGTGCCCCCGGCAAGACATACGACCCCACATCCCAATTTTTCAATCTTTCACTCAGGCCACGCCCACAGTCTCT
Organism: Flexamia atlantica; assembly: GCA_035578135.1. Classification (NCBI taxonomy): domain Eukaryota; kingdom Metazoa; phylum Arthropoda; class Insecta; order Hemiptera; family Cicadellidae; genus Flexamia; species Flexamia atlantica. The sequence goes on along the minus strand of JAQJVK010000011.1, from coordinate 41,214,201 downwards.
GCCGTGACTATCACCCACAAGCGTCATTTTATGCTTGAATACCCTTTGACCATGCTTAAAAGCATTTGATGAGATTTCACGCCCACGTTCCGATTTCCCATTCCGAGGATTGGCCCTCTTACGATGCGACCCAAGAGGGGGGAAGTCAGCAAGATTTAGTCCCCTCTCCCTCTCCACTGTCTCATCCGCCAGCACTTCAAACGAGTTTGAAGTGCGGGGGCAGCCAGCACTCCCTACTCCCTCCCTACTCTTGTTCAGCCTACCCGGTCCCCTCCTTTTCCCAGCAACGATCCAGGCTGCATCCTTAGCAACTACCTCATTAGCTATTTGTTTCGAGAGCTGCTCTACCTTATCATTTAGTTGTAAAATTAAAGTCTCTTTTACACCTAGTTCATCTTGGAGCTTCATGCATTTCCCTTCAAGTTCTGTGTTTGTTTGCTCGAGAGATTCAAGCTGAGATTTTAGATTTTTTGACTCTTCCCAATGTTTTTTACCTAAAGCTATACAAAAGGGACAAGCCCATTCATCGTTTTTCCCTATATGATTGAAAAGGGTCTTTTTTAGCCTACTACATTTTCTATCACTGTGATACCATTCTTCGCATATATCACACATGATCGAGGGAGAAACATCATCATTGATCAATTCGCGGCAGCAATTACAAGTATGTTGAGAAGTTATAGTCATAATGAGGCAGTTGCAGCTTAAAATCTAACATAAAAGAAATCTTAACCTAATTACAAAAGGCATACAATAAACAGTGCACAGGGTCAAAAGTATTACTTGGGCCCAGAAATACAAAAAATTAAAATTCCTACCTAACATACACAACCAGTTAGTAATCACTGGTTAACAGTAATATGTTTAGATTCCCGTTTATTGGTAGAATTTGTACTTGATTCTTGGACTTGAAAAGATCTAAATGACAGTAAAGTACAAAATAGGCCGACTATTATAAAAATTCCTTGAAAACTCTCAAGGTTTACGTGACCCATTACGTAACAACTAATGACATTAATCAAAAGGGTTGATGAAAGATAATTACAATATAATTATTTTACAACTGCTTAATTAGTCTATTCGATAACTAATAATTAGCTTCTAAATTTACCTGCGACAGAGAAATTTGATAGACCCTCTGCAACAGCATTTCCATCGACGGAGTCGCCATTTTCACAACAGTCGAACCGTTGTTCAACAGACGACGAATAGCCCAAGGAGAAATAAATTAATTGCAGGTTTAGTAACCTAATTATAGAGAAACTATAGTTTTTGTAAAAATTAATTATGCTTGATCTTCACTTTGGAGACTTAAAAAATATGTACATAAAATATACTGGCATTCATTATGTAACTATTTTTGGGGGATGGGATGAATTATAGAAAGTCCCGTTTAGAGGGTGTTGATTTATTATTTCCTTAATAAATTATCTTTATATATATTTATATATACATAAAGAATTATCGAGTGCAATCAATCAAGGCCACACTACAAATACAGTTTTTTCAGTGGGGCGTTGAATCGATGTATACAGAGGGTTCTGTAGACATTGGTGGAATTTTTCAAAAAATTAATGTGGTCAATGACATTGCTATGGCCTATTTTCAACTAAAAACTCTGTCAGTTAAATAAGTGCTATAATATGAAAGTATTTGTAAAGTGTCTATACATCTTCAAAACGGCCATCAATAAGAGACTTAGAGCAACCAAGAGGGTTTACATGAGTTTTTTACGTCGTAAAGAAGACTTTCAATATTCGCCTTTTCCGACCTTGAGTCCTTTTTGCGCGTTTTCAACTCCCAACAAAAGGTTCCCCATTCGGGACTAGTGTAAAAATTAACTTACCGTCGGTGTATAATTTATAGAATTGTAGGTAATATGGTTAACAGACATAGCAATTCAACTCTCAATGATGCCCCGGTTTTCTTCCAGTCCGCCACACTAGTCCGTCACCCGTCGTTACCAGATTAGCTTATATTCCGCATTTCCGCATTCTTCTGTGCCGTCCGTGGACTCCCGGGTCGCTGGACAGGTCAAGAGGGTGCCACCAAGGTGATCACCAGACAAAGAATCATTTATTTTCACCAATTTGCAAAGTGCAAATATTGGTCATAACTGGCCTAACTTAACTTAACCTTTAAAAAATTCGTTTAGATCATAAAAACAGCCCTGCACCAGGAAAAGCTTCAGTTCATGTTTGAATTTACTTATTTTGTTTATTTCTTTGATTTTTTGAGGGAGTCTTTGGAACATTTTTTAAACCCGCATACACAGGTTTATGTTCAAATTTGGTGAGCCTGTTTTGTTCTGCATAAGTGCCTTTATTTCGAGTGTTGTGATTGTGATTGATTTCTGGGGGTTTGATGTTTTGTTTCTTTACATACATGATTGACTCATATATGTAAAGACTGGGAACCGTTAGGACTTCTAACTGAATGAAGGCGTCTCTGCAGCTTTCCCTGAATTTGAGGTTGAAAATTGATCGGATTGCTTTTTTTTGCCACAAGAAGACTCTTTCCAAATGCCCTTTACTGAATCCCCAAAGTACAATGGAATAGCTGATTTGATATTCAACTCTCAGGCATTGATCATCATGTTACTGGTAATAAAGGGCAGATATTTGTCGACTTCAAAACTTTGTCTGGAAAGGTTATAGCCCCGAATCAACCTTCATTAATCCTAGACAAGCTCACAGTTGACCTTCCTCGTGTACCTCTATCAGTGGACTTGGTAAAACTAACCAGATCCTATACTCTTGCTGATCCTTCTTTCCATATTCCCAGCCGCATTGACGTTGTCATCGGAGGTTCACTCTTCCCGCAGTTGTTCACCCAAGAACAAATTTCTCTTGGTCATAATATGCCTTACATTTTAGGCACTCATTTTGGATATGTCCTCATAGGCACTGCACCATGTATGCCAACTCATTCCACGATTTCTTCTACCTTACCATCTGCTACTTTAAACGTTTGCCTTCATTCAATAAGTGATGCAGATCTTCATTCCTCAATTCAACGTTTTTGGCTTCAAGAAGAGCCTCCCGCATGTTCGACCAAAACTCACGAAGAACAACTTTGTGATGAACACTTTCTTAAGACACATTCTCGTGACACAATAAATGGACGTTACATAGTACGTCTTCCATTTAAGGAATCTGGCACTGTCCTTGGTGAGTCACAAACTGCTGCCAAACTTCGCCTTTGTGCAATAGAACGTAAATTTAATTCCAATCCGCATTTCGCTCAATTGTACCATGACTTCATGGACGAGTACTTCTCTCTAGATCATATGTCAGAATTAAATGACTTAGACCTCTCGAACCCACATTATTACCTCCCTCATCATGGAGTGCTTAAAGAGGGTAGTAGCACTACCAAACTTAGGACTGTTTTTGATGCCAGTTGCAAATCTAGCTCTGGAAAATCTCTTAATGACATCCTTTTAACTGAGCGCAAATTGCAAAACAACATTTGTGACTTGCTCATGCAGTTTCGCATAGACAATGTTGTATTCTGTTGTGACATTCGTCAAATGTACCGCCAAATTTTGGTTCATCCTGAAGATAGGAATTTTCAATTGATTCTGTGGCGGAATCGACCCGATCAAACGGCTACTACCTATCAGCTGAACACCGTCACCTACGGTATGAATAGTTCTCCATACCTTGCTATAGGGACATTACATCAACTAGCTGAGGATGAGGGTAAAAACTTTCCTGATGCTGCCCGTGTTTTGCGGAACCATAGTTCTGTAGACGACTTAATTACAGGAGCTGAAAACGAAGATGAAGCTATCATGCTACAACAACAACTTATTTCACTCCTTAACAAAGGTTGTTTCGAGCTTCGCAAATGGGTTTCAAACTCACCAAAACTGTTAGGTAATCTACCAGAAACTCACCTTGAATCACCTAAGTTTCTTCAAAACTCTGATACTCCGCATTTTAAAGTATTAGGTCTCCAATGGTCACCCACTAATGATGCATTTTCTTACAATGTTCAAATCCCTAATTCTGGTAAACCCCCCACTAAACGTAGTGTTTTAAGCACTATTGCACAAATCTATGATCCATGTGGATTTCTAGTACCCTTCATCATGCTCGCTAAGTGCTTTATGCAATTACTCTGGACAAAAGGTTTATCCTGGGATGCTCCACTGCCACTTGCTCTCCGTGCACAATGGAATTCTTTCACCGACAACATCAAATGGTTAACCAACGTTTTAATACCTCGCTCATTAAACTTTTCCTCTTCGTGCAGTGTAGAATTACACGGTTTTTGCGATGCTTCAGAGCTTGGATATGCTGCAGTGATTTATTTGAAGTTTGTATCTAGTACTCAAGATGTGTCGATAAAACTCTTAATGGCTAAAAGTCGTGTAGCCCCTCTAAAACATGTTACCATACCACGGTTAGAGCTATGCGCAGCGCACTTACTAGCACAACTGGTATCTCATTGCAAGTCTGTATTTCCTAATAGATTCTCTCCAAGTAACATATACTTGTGGTCTGACTCTACCGTAGCGTTAACATGGCTTCAAACTCCACCATACCGATTAAAGACCTATATTGCAAACCGTGTGTCACAGACACAAGAAATGGTTCCAACTGAGTCTTGGAAACACATTTCATCAGAAGACAACCCCGCTGATTGTGCTTCCCGTGGACTTTTGGTGTCACAGTTGAATAACCACCAACTCTGGTGGGAAGGTCCTTCATGGCTTGTACTCCCTTCTTGTAAATGGCCGACACCCAAATTTGTTCCTATCACTTTAGATGCAACACATGAGCTTAAAGAAACCTCTCTCACTGTATTAACAACTTCCCCACAAGAAGAATGGTCCCTATTAACCAAATATTCTTCATGGTCAAAACTACTTTGGGTAATGTCTTTTGTGCTAAGGTTTATATATAACTGTCGCAATTCATCACGACGCCTTGGTCATCTTGGAACAATTGAACTTCAAGAAGCACGCTTTAAAATATTTGCTTTGGTACAACGCACAGCATTCGCAGACGAATTGATCTCTCTTTCAAAACTGCAAGATTGTTCAAAACGCATTCAACGATTGAATCCATTTCTAGATTCAAACAATTTAATACGTGTAGGTGGACGTCTCAATCAATCTTCCCTTCCCTATGATGCACGTTACCCAATACTCCTGCCTAAACAACATCATATTGTTAATCTAATTATCGATTATTACCTCAAACAGCACCTTCATGCTGGGCCACAGTTGGTCCAATCTTTGATCTCTAAACATGTATGGATACTTTGCGCTAGAAACGTTATCCGTCTTCGCATATTTAAATGTATAACATGCTTCAAACATCGTCCAAGAACCACAACACCGTTAATGGGAGATCTGCCCGCTTGCCGCATAACCCCTGCAAGACCTTTCTTGTCAACAGAAATTGATTATGGTGGCCCATACAATGTCAAAGTGGTCAATTTACGATTTATCAAACAAATCAAAGTTTACATATGTATTTTTATATGCATGGTAACTAAGGCTGTACACATTGAAGTAGTGACGGATTTATCTACAGACGCCTTCATCGCAGCTTTAACAAGATTCACTTCTAGACGAGGATTGTGCGCTGATATATATTCAGACTGCGGTTCGAACTTCATTGGGGCAAATACATTACTTCGTAACATTGTTCATTCAACTATTCGTAATCCCAAGTCACAAGATCAAATTAGTCACTTCACTTCTAATCATGGAATAACATTCCATTTCAATCCTCCTGCTGCCCCACACCAAGGTGGGTTATGGGAGAGTGCTATCAAAGGAGCTAAACACCATTTAAACCGTGTGTTAGGTGAATCTATTTTGACTCTTCCCGAATTCATTACGTTGACTGTACGAATCGAAGCGATGTTAAACTCCAGGCCGTTGACTCCTTTGTCATCTGATCCATCCGACCTATCTGCTTTGACGCCAGGACATTTTTTGATTGGTGCACCTTTAATATCAATACCTGAACAAGACGTGACTCACATCCCTTCCAATCGACTGAAACATTGGTACTTGGTGCAGCAGTTCTTTCAAAATATTTGGCGTAGATGGAACCTCGAATACCTTCATACCCTTCAACAGCGGTCCAAGTGGATAAACAATGGAAGAAATTTGAAGATTGGAGACCTTGTTCTGGTGAATTCACAATCCAGCCCTATGAAATGGCCATTGGCATTGTTTTATTTTTTATAATAATGATTATTAATTACAAAAGGTCCTCCTATTAATTTAAATACCCCATTTTTTCTCGGCATTTAAATACCCCATTTTTTTTTCTTTCTTGATATTCATACTTCTTGCTCCACTTTTAGTCCAATCAAAATAATTTTAACAAAACAAAGAAAAAATCTACATGATTACCTTTTTATGAAAAAACAGAGTTAATAATGGAACAGTCTGACAAAAACAAATATAAATTTTAATTGAAACATATGATCAAAAATAGAAAAGGAATAGAAATTATTATATAGAAAGAAATTAGGTTAAAGAAATTAGGAAATATTATGAATTGAAAGAATTGAATATATATATATATATATATAAATGAAAGTGGTGGGTGATAAAAGTGATGGTGCCTCTGTACGCAACATGATTAGCTGCTCAAAAATCCCGTGATAGACCAGTTTTGACAACCGATTGTTCTGCAGAAGGCAGATCCTTCGGATGACGAAGAGACCCTTGGCGAGGTTGGCCTCCAAGTGCTGTACTTGGAGGTCCCATGACAAATTACCGTCCAGTCTCACCCCTAAAAATTTTGCTTCGCTTTGAATTTTCAGTTCAACGCCGTTTGCGCTGACCGTGGGAATTTTGTTTTCCGTTAAATTTTGCCTTTGACGAGTTTGGAAACACATATAGCCAGTCTTCGATGGGTTCATCATAAGACTGTTCTCATCGAAGTACTGGCACAGTACATTCAGTTTTTCTGTGGTTTCAGCCTCCAGCTCATCTGCTCCTGCGCCTCTGACGACTAGAGTTGTATCGTCAGCAAACAGGTATAGATTTTTTTCTGGAACTGTGGCTGTGATGTCGTTGACGTAAATGAGAAAGAGGATTGGTCCAAGGACCGAGCCCTGCGGGACTCCTCTTCTCGTCGGTTTTTGATCTGACCGAACATTTTTGATTTTGAACTCCGATTCGTGTGTGATTTGTGTGATTTGGTTTCTTTCTGACAGGTATGAGCAGAACCAGTCCAATGCTGTGTCCCGGATGCCCATCGCCGCCATTTTTTCGATGAGAATGACTGGATCGACGCAATCGAAGGCCTTTGAGAGGTCAGCGAAGCAGCCCGCGACCGTCTCACCGGCCTCCATCGCGTCAATGCAGTCATTCACAAATTCAATCAGTGCCAATTTGGTCGATCGATTTTTCCGGAAACCGAATTGTTTTGAGCAGAGCAAATTGTTGTCCTCCAGGAAGTCAACAAGTTGCTGGCAAGCCACCTTTTCAATCACTTTTGAGACGGATGGTAGCAGTGAGACTGGGCGATAATTCCCCATGTCGCTCTCATTGTTTTTTTTGTACAACGGCCTCACTAACGAGATTTTGCATGCGCTCGGAAAAATACCTTCCAATAAGGAGGTGTTTATGATGTGAGTTAGAGGTTCGACCAGTTCCTCTTTACAGTGCTTCAGCAGCTGCATACTTATCTCGTCAGCGCCGACCGATGTTTTTGGTGCGAACCCCGCCAGGGTCCCCACGACATCCTCTGGTGTGACCATTTTGAATTTTGAAAACCCAGCACTCCCCCATTGTCCTAATATTGAAGTTGAGGGAAACCCAGAAAAAGAATGAGGGGCGTGGTTCGGATTTGTTATCTCAGCCACATTCACAAAAAAATTGTTGAAAGTGTTGCATATTTCAGTTGGGTTTGTTATTATTCTATTGTTGAATTCTAGTTTTATGTTTCTTTGATTTAAGCTTACATTTTTTGGCCTTTCCTGGTTTATTATTCTCCATGATTCTTTCGATATGTTATTTGATTGGGAAATACACTTTTTCGCCCAGTTTGCCTTAGCTAGCTGAAGTGAGGTTTGATATTCGGATTTGCTATTCAGATAACTATATTTATCAACAGCCATATTTGAAAGTCTCCAGTTTGAGTAATTTTCAAACATTTTATTTTTCAGTTTTTTAACTTCCTTATCTACCCATTCTAAATTAGATTTTGCTTTGATCTTTTTCATTTTTTTGGGGCAAGCAGTATCTAGGATATGTTGAATTGTAGCTACAAAAATTTCATATTTCCTATTTATGTCAGACTCAACGAAGATGTCATGCCAATCTTCTCTACCTAGCCTAAACTTAATTTCTCCTAAGTTTTCCTCTTTAATGCTACGCTTTATCTGTGTTTTTTCCTCTTAACTTTTTGTTAAATTTTTCCGGTAACAATAGGCTAGTGTGTATTGAGAAGTGGTCAGATAAGTGAGGTTCTTGAGTATGGCTGCTCATCGTTGGCATATTTGTGATGAAGTTATCTATACATGTAGCTGAATTGTTTGAAATTCTTGTGGGTGTTTCAATAAGGAGTTTGAGACCAAAGCTGTCAACTAAATTTTTTAATGTTACAGAATTACTTTCCTGTTTCAATATGTCGATATTAATATCTCCACCTAAAATGACATTGTGGTTTTCAGCTTTAACTATTTCTAAATATTCAGTCAGTTTGTCAAAAAAAGAATCAGAATTTTTTGTTGTTGGTGACCTATATAATGCTGCCACAAAAAAGTGGGTTTTGCCTAAAGTTAGTTTTATATCAGCACATTCAAATATATTTTCCTCTGACAAGGTTTTCCCATTTTCTAAGACTTTAATCCCATCAAAAGAGCTAAGGTTTCTCTTAAAAATTGCAACGCCTCCCAATCTCTGGGTTTTCCTACAAAAACTGTTCAATAAGCTATAGTTTTGTAATCTAAAAGTCTGAATTTCTGGTTCCTTGAGACCATGTTCACTGATCAACAAAAGATCAGGTTGCTTATCTGATAAAAAAATTTCCAGTTGACTTTTTTTATTTTTCCCCTTTAAGCCTCTAATGTTTAAGTGAGCCACACAGATCTTACATTCATTTTTGCTTTAAGCGGAAGTATTTGAATCTGAGACTAATCCTAGGTTCATGGCTGTTTCATGTTGTTTAGGCCTAACTAAGTTATGTTGTTTGTTGCGCTTAGGTTCAAGTTTTTTGTCCTGTTTGACCCTGGTGGAACAAATGCATGGAGGTAATTCGAGATAATTTCGAGATAATATTAGTAGTTTATCGTATAAGATGCCGACCACCAGTAAGGTGTAGCTGAATATTAGAAGATCACAACACAACCGTCGCAGCAGACCTGCGTACTCAGCGAATTTCCATTCGTCCAATGATGTTAATATTTTTTTAAATTCTTCCTATGGACACATATTTATTGGGATTTATTTTAATGACAAATTTGTGTACTGCATTATTATTTTTTTATTTTAAATATTTTGATTTAATATTACAAATCTTATATATTAAAAAACTTTTGTGAAACTAATGACACTGACCCGGACCGGTTTACATGTGGGTTATACCTAAGGTGACCAGACGTCTCATTTTGAACAGGACAGTCCCGTTTTTTAGCAATGTGTCCCGTTGTCCTGACGAACTCTCTCGGGACGCCCATTTGTCCCATTTTGGCATTAATGGTAAGAAAAATACTTTTAAAAATATGTTTTAATTTAAAAAACTCTTAAATAATTTTTTCCGGTTCTTTTGTAGTTTCCGAGGAACTTAACATTAGTGGTAAAGATGAGCCAGAGTCTAGCACATGTTATCAATCTGAAAGAGTCTAAAACCACACCAAAATGCTCCTAATTTTTCAAAATTTTCTGGGGGAGGGCCCCCGGACCCCTTCTCTTTATGGGGGATATGGAAATAAGTTTTAATGTAAAAAACTCTTAATTAAATTTTTCCGGTTCTTTTGTAGTTTCTTAGGAACATAAAATTAATGGTAAATATAATCCAGTGCCTAGCACATATTTTCAATCTGAAAGAGTCTAAAAACCCACAAAAATACTCCTAATTGTTCAAAATTTCATTCCATACCCCCACACCCCACGAAGGTCGGTGTCCCGTTTTGGGCTGTTCTAAAATCTGGTCACTTTAGTTATACCAAAACAAAGGTCCTATATGTGCAGGCTTCATTTTTATTTTGAAAGTATTTATGGGTATAAAAATAAACTTTTATTATGGAGATTTAACACTGGGAAAGAAATTTTAGCCTATGACAGCGATCCTCAGCATACCACTGGACCGATTTAAACACAGGTTGTATCAAAACGAAGGTTATTGGTCCTATATGTGTGGATTTATTTCTATTTTGAAGGTATTTATGTCAATTGGGTAAAAAATGGAAAGTAAATTTTTCTTATGGAGATTTAACATGGGGAAAGAATATTAAAGTTTATGACAACGAGCCTGGCCATCCTAATGAACTGATTCACTTGCACGTTGTACCAAAATAAAGATTATTGATCGTTTATAACTTAAAGCGGTCCTGTATAATAAAGGTTATTGGTCCTTGGTGTTATGAGTGTGCAGGTTTTATATGTATTTTGAAAATTTAATGTTAATTAAATATTTAAAAAAATTTCTTAAGGAGACTTAACATGGGGACAAAATTTTAAGCTTATGACAGCGAGCTTGCTGACCATACTAATGGACCGATTTAACAAAGGTTGTACTAAAACAAAGGTTATCAGTCCTTTATGTTCAGGTTTTATTTATATTTTGGAAGTATTTATGTTAACTGCGTCATAAGTGGAAAATAAAATTTTCTTATGGAGATTTAACATGGGGGAAGAAATTTAAAGATTATGACAGCTGGCCTGGCCATACTACTGGGCTGATTCACATGCATGTTGTACCAAAATAAAGATAATTTGTCCTATATGTGTAGATTTTATTTGTATTTTGAAAATGTTATGTTATTAAATAAAAAAAGAAAATTAAAATTTTCTTAAGGAGATTTAACATTGGGACAAAATTTGAAGCTTATTACAAAGAGCTTGCTGACCATACTAATGGACCGATTTAAACGCATGTAACATAACAAAGGTTATCTGCCTTATATGTGCAGGATTTATTTGTATTTTTAAAATATTTATGTTAAATGGGTAAAAAATGGAAAATAAACTTTTCTTCTGGAGATTTAACATGGGCAGTGGCGTAGGTACGGGGGGGGATAAGGGGGATATATCCCCCCCCTTGGCCTTATAGTATGTACAAAAAATTAATTATCCTCAAAAAACATTAAAGTTAGGCTACGACTTTTAACTAAGAAGTAATTATTTTACCGCATTAAGAATTAAAAAGTCTTTGTAAAAATATATAAACAAAGTTATTATTGTTTTTATTTATTTAGTAGCTGAAAAACTGCCAAATGTTATCTTTGAGGTATTGTGCACCAAACGAACGCGGCAGGATCGGTGACAAGAGGCTTAAAAATTCAATACAGTATTTTGGAATATTGGTGGTAGCGGCGAATGCGTAACTGAAAGTGAACTGTTCCAGTAACAGAAAAAAAAGCAAAATTTCGCATTTTCTGTTCCTTAGTCCTAAAACAATATTTCAGTGATCGGTGCTAGCAGAGAATTGAGTGAAATGGACTGATGCAGATTCCTAGATTAAATTGTTATCTAGTGATTTTATTATAAAATGAAATAAAAAGTAAGTAATTTCTTCAAGCCTAAGTAAAATAAATGCCAGATGGTATTTTTAATAAAAGCATCAAAACTACGTGAAAGCAAACTTAACAAAATTATGAGAATGAAGTGAAAACGTATACAAATAAGAATAAAGCAGATGTAAGATCATTATGACATCAAACAACAAACCACCCCCCCCCCATGTGTTCAGCTCGTTCTTTTGGAGAAAGAGCCAATGCCCGCTTCCGGTATGCGCGTAGCGACCACGTGTCTCCATCAATTATTCCGTATAGCCTAATATGAGTTCCACTATGCCTCTAGATTGCATAAAAATGCTAGTTTTAGAGTTCTAATTTTCAAACATTTCCTGGGGGAGTGCCCCCAGACCCCCCTTCCTTCTCCCCCGGTTATATCCCCCCCCTTGACAAATGTCTATCTACGCCACTGAACATGGGGACAAAATTTAAAGCTTATGACAGCGAGCCTGACCCCTGACCATACTATTTGACCGATTTAGACATCTGGGTTGGACCAGAAAAAAGGTCATAGTTCATATATGAACAAAAATTTCTTAGATTTGATGCAAGCAGTTAATTGTCTTAGTAACATACTAGAAAACTCCCATCCACTAAATGATTAATATATACAAAAAAAGGCACAGCAAGCAAACTTCTTTATACAAATGTTATGATATAAAGTTTTTATAAAGAAGTTGATATGATATTACACAATTTCAAACACAATGTGATATTTAACTGTACTATTTTTAAGCTATCCATAAACTATTACACTTTGCAGTGTATACAAATTATTGTCGCTATACCAGCGTTCATTGATGAAATGAACACAAAACTGTACAACTTCCTTGGCTTTGAACAAATTAATTATTTACATTTCATTTACCTTAATGTCTGTCTCTTTCCTTTATCAAGTCTGATGTCAGCTGAGCAGCAGTTCTATCATTTCTACATTATTTTTGTTTGTGTTTGTAAGTCTAGGTTATGTTTATGTGAGTGAATGCAGATAAACTGTTTAAGCGGTATAAAATTGAATTAAATGATAAACGTATATGTTATTTAAAATATGTATACCCAGAAAAATGTAGCCTAATGAAATGAATAGATGAGATGGAATCATAATGTAGAGGTTATGGTGATTGAAGTGGGTGATTTCTAGATCTATTAAATCTTTTTATGTTACATTAGCAGTTATAACCAAAGTAATAATGTTTGTAAATTGTTATATTTTTGTAATAAAAACTTACTCAAATATGTGTACCGTCATGGCTATAGTTTGGTGATGGTTTATATTTAGTTTTTTTGAAGATATCTTACATTACCTAAGTTTAAGTTAGTAAAAATAGTTACTCAACATGATCAGTCTGACAGAAATCAACAGTCAGTTTTAACCATAATCCCGATGCGCGCCACCGGTGGCACACTACAAACTTTTCAAAACTCCGACAAGTACAACTGGTGTCGCACTGTTCCCATTTTATTCAATGCATTTTCACAGCGCTTTTTGAGCTTTGCTGGGTTATATTGTTAGGTGTGTTCGTATTTTAGGGTTGTATAGACACACCTTGGTCACTGATGGCGCATGTCAAGACTTTTAAAAAATAAATAAATGTGATTAAGATGAAGATTAAGGTGATGTAATAACGACAAAAATGGTGGAAGGGGTCGTCAGAAGACCCAGTAAGTGGTTTACTCGTACTGAGGTTACAATAATTAACAGTTTGAATCGTTTGCCACTTCGCCGCATGCCACGCAATCAGCGAATCATGCGGCATTCGGCACAACCCAATAGCCACCGGTGGCACATGTAGGCCCCTGGTGATTTCAGTATGCCCACGGACAACGTGCGCCACCAGTGATATCCTATCAAAATTTGTGAATTTCTCTAAAATTAGCTATTTTAGGTAGTAATACAAAATCAACAGATGAATTAAAAGATTTTATTAAAATTATGACTTAAGTTCGTTTTGACATAGATAAAGGGATACAAAGGGATTTGTATCCCTTTATCTATGGTTTCGACTTACTGTAGGCCTATATTGCAACGTACTTTTATTCAGATCGAAAATTCTGACGTGCACCACCACGTCGTCCTGAACTTGTTAGGTAGTAAGTTATCACTTGATTATATTTAATTAGGCCTATAAAGGCAAATTTTACTTTTCAGACATTACATGAATGTCATAACATTCTCCACAGGTTTACCAATAATGCAAATCTCACAAGTAGGCCTAGTTATATTTAAATGCATCCTTGCTCAATTCGATTATTTATTTCTAACTTAAGAACTTAAAACTTCTTAACAAATTGATACAAAATTGTCTTCGATTTTAATTTTTTACACAATAAAAGATATAAAAAAATGTTTTTCATCTAACACAGCTGCTACAAGAAATAGACTTTTACATCACATTGTAAATTAAGAATTGAGTAAAAATATTGATGAAAAAATAGTTAGTCCAAGTAATGTTAAATTTTCAGTCCAAAACATTTGATCACATGTTATAAAAATTAGCACATTCTGGTAGCTGTAGATTTTGTTAGGCCTCTCTCTTTTGCACTCCTAGTTTTAATGTTAAACACCTTCACTGTGTCACGAATAACTGGTTACTGATGCCCGATGCCAGCCATTGCCCAGAGTGCGACGGCTGAAATCAACGATCAGTCCCCGGGTGCGTTTTGCATATTTCGGCCAGTTCTAATGCAATCGCTATGAGTTTTATATCCTCGAGTTCATAATTTTTCAAAGAATACAATCTTATTCTTAACTCTTCACGAGTAACTGGTTACTCGTGCTGCTCTGTGGTTATTTATGGAACATTAAATTTAGTTTTTTATCGTTATTATTCCATAACACGAAATATACATATTTTTTTAATCCTTTTGTTATATAAATATGTTATTAGCACTCCTAGAATAATTTACCATTGAATTCTTCAATTTTTATAACCTGTACAATAAAATATGGTTAATAGTTTTTTAAATTTTCTTCGTTGGGTCACTTCAGAAACGAATCCTGAAACTGCAGTTGCAGTTTCTGTGATGGTAACTAGAGTGTAAGAGCTTCACCCTCAGCTGATATATTGCGCGGGAAATGTTGGCTTTGCCACGTCTAACTTGTTACTCGTGGCGCACACAGTTTATAACTGGGCATGAAGAACCTGTTACTCTTGATGCACCGGAATAAAGATCAGGGTATAATTCTACTGCAGCGAAGTTGCTAAAAATATAACATCTTTTGTAACCCTGCAACATATTTTAGCCTGATAAAAGCAAAAAATGGTCCATTTCAGGGGTAAAAATCTTTAATCATTCTTTGAGACATTCTTTAGCGTAAAATCACACTCCTGGCGAAATCTCTAGTGACGAGTGCCAAACTAATTTCATGAGTGCTCAGTTTCTGGTTCTAAAACATCTGTATGAATGAACAGTCTCCTTTTAAAGTCAATGGTAAAAAAATAATTTTTAGGTACAGTTTTTGCATTACATCTGGCTATGGCTAATTCAGCTGGTTGTAAGGCGAGGGGGGAGAGGGGTACTTTTCTTAAATCAATGTTCCACAGCCTCGCTGCTTGTACAATGTTGTGTTTTTACTATTAATTATCATTATTTTGAAAAAAAATCATAGTAGCCTTAGCCAGAGGTAAATAATGCAAACTGTTGATGGTAAAATTGCATGAAATATAAAGAGAGATGTAGAAAAATTAAGTTTTCCTATAGGCTGTTGTATGGAAATATAATAGGCGTCTTGAAAATTGTGATCCTCTAAATTATTTAAACTGCTGATTCACTATTTACCTTATATTGGAAATCAGCTGTTTTAAGTAATTTTGAGGATCAAAAATCATGTCACCTAGTATAGTTGTCTCTGAATGTAATCGGGGCTCTTAGTGCATCGGGGACACTCAACTATGCCTAAACGGATATGTGTTAATACTCAAAATTAGGCTACATTAATTTAGTTTAAAGTCGCTACTCGAGTAGCAGGGTATTATCTGTGAGCATATTTAACATGTGTAATAAAAATATTGTCTGAATATGTTGTAAATTCATGGACTAAAAAAGTACATTTAATCATTCATGAGCTTAATAGATGAGGATAATAAACAAAGGGATTACATTGGTAAATGTAAATTATATTTAAACCTATTATTTTTTTACTACATTTTAAAATAATTGTTTTTTTTAATATAGTATATACGTTCTGCCAAATCTTGATCAATGAACTCTTTAACTATTCAAAATAAACACATCTGGAATATTCATCTGACAATTTAAATATAATCATATGTTCAGAGTTGTTTTTTTTTTACAATTTTATTAACCGTTCAGCAAATATTACAATGTTGCTACACAGGCTAATGTTTAAAATATAACTATTAACAACAATATTTACAACGAATATCGAGGTCAGCCAAATTTTTTGGCCTCTCTGTAATGTCCAATCACAATGAAATGAAATTAATTGTTTCACAATCTACAGTCCATTTTGCACTTGTTTCACAATTCCCGGTTCTTGCTTATTTCTTCCTCCTCTTTTTTTATAATTTTTTTTAAGTTAACAGTACGTCTTGAGGTAAACGTGGTTTAAGCCGCAGTCGTCTGAGGTCGGATGGGCGTCCGGTATTAAAATGTTGTACACCTGATACCATAGGGAGTTTCGTAAAAAATTTCAAAGTGGTGCTTCTAATAAACTCTTGGACTGATGAAACGCCCAGTTCCCTGTGGATTTGATCATTTCTTACAAACCATGGACACTTAAGGATTATTCTCAAGGTCTTGTTTTGAAATGTCTGGAGTTTCTTGAGTGCACCTTGCGAAGCAGTGCCCCAGACTGGGCAGGCATACATCAATAGAGGTCTTAATATAGTTTTGTAAAGTAGAACACCATTTTTTACGGATAAAGAAGATTTTCTAATCAGTAACGGAAATAATTTTGATAACCTTCCATATGCCAAATTAAGTTTTTTGTTTATGTGAAATTTCCAATTTAATTTTCTGTCCAAATAAACACCTAAGTATTTGATAGCTTGATCTGGAGGGTTCCAAGGAATGTCTTCACCTAAAATTTGTAAATTTTGAGGTTCTTCAGGTCTACGAAGGGTGAATAATTTTGATTCACTTTTATCGGGGTTTATTGCAATTCGCCACTTTATAAACCAATCCATTAAATCATTTAAGGAGTCTTGAACATTTGATACTGCAATATGAATATCATTGTGGGTCGAATAAAGGAGAGTGTCATCTGCAAATGCAGCAGTTTGAACTGCAGGAGATAAAGGCATATCGGATGTATAAATGTTAAAAAGAAGTGGCGATAAAATTGCGCCTTGAGGAACTCCAGCTTGAATGGGCCTGATCGTTGAATGTACTCCACTAACATTGACCGAAAATGATCGATCTTCAAGAAAACTTTTGGTAATTTTTTGCAAATAAAAAGGAACGCCAAATTTTCTTAATTTGAACAGTAGGCCCTCATGCCAAACTCTATCAAATGCCTGACCCACATCTAAAAATACGGCTGCCGTATGACATTTCCTCTCAAATCCCTGAATAATGTTTTCGGTTACTCGTAGTAATTGATGACTTGTAGAGTGATGTGATCGGAAACCAAATTGTTGATGGGGTATTAGTGATGAGCTTTTGACATAATCTTCTAATCGTGTTTTTGTAATTTTCTCAAATAATTTGGATAACGTTGGCAATAGACTTATAGGGCGGTAACTCGCTACTTGAGATGAAGGTTTGCCAGGTTTATGGATCACTGTAATAATGGAATGCTTCCATGCTTTTGGAAAATATGAGATACTCAAACATGCATTGAAAAGAGAAGCAAGAAAAGCAATCCCTTTTCTAGGTAAATTTTGGAGAACAATATTAGGTATTCCATCGTGACCAGGAGATTTCTTCTTTTTCAATGTATCTATGAGCTTTTTTAATTCAGATGGTGAAGTGAATTTTATAGGCCGTTCAACAGTGTACAATGGCAAGGAAGTGACGGACATAACGTGATGGGGAAAGTCAGCGTCTTGGATGTTGTCATTAGATCGAAACGTTGACTGATAAGTCAGCTAAAACATTGGCTTTTTCCAGTTTACTTTCGTACACATTCCCGTTATTAATTAGGCTTGGTATTGGGGACTTTTCATTCAAAATTCGCTTCGTTGCCAACCATAACGAATTATTATCATCAGTAGACAGGTTCGAGACATAATTGTGGTATGATTCATATCTGAAACGGTCTAGTTCCCATTTCACACGCCTGTTCAGTTGGTTATATCGTCTACGTAAAGCATCAGTTCTGTGGCGTTGCCAAAGCCTTCTATGCCTATTCTTTAATTTTATAAGCGAAAGGATGTAATTTGGAACAGTAGGAAATTTTCTAGTAGGTCGGAACGAACGTGCCGTAGAATGATCTATTGAAAAAGTAATTGAATCCAAAAATCCAGTAAGTGCTTCATCAATTTGTTAACCATTCGAAAGAAAACGGGAAGGAGTGAAGTGTGAGTGAAAATTTTCAGCAAATTTTTCCCAATTGATAAATCCTTTGATCAGTTTCTCTTGCAATGGCTCAAAAGTTGGAGGCTCCTTAAACGAGAGTAAAACCGGCAAGTGATCAGAGTCAAGATCAATAATAGGTGTCATGTGAGTTGGACAAGTCACATTTTTAAATAAGCCAATATCGAGGATGTCTGGTCTAAAAGCATTGTTATAGGAGTAGTGAGTTTGTTCATTAGGCGCTACAACCGTAACATTGAAGTCAGTAACCGCCGCTAAAAGCCGTCTCCCATTAGGATTAGTTTTAATACAACCCCAAGCTTCGTGTTTACAGTTTAAGTCTCCCAGCAAAATTGTTGGAGTATCGAAACAGAAAAGGTTTTCTATATATGTTTTGGAGAATTTATATCTCGGAGCATGATAAGCGGAATACAAAATTAATCGTTCATTGTTCACTTCTAATTTGATAGCAACAACTTCCAAGTTATTCATGTAAGGTAAATACAATGAATGGTGGGAAATATTTCTTTTTATTATTATGGCTACGCCCCCAGATGCCCTCGGCGCGTCCCTGTCACATCTATAAACAAGATAACCTGGAATTTTAAAATGTTCAGTCGAGATCAAATGTGTCTCTGTAACACAAGCAATGTCCACTTTATTTTGTGCTAGGAACACAATAAACGATGACCGTTTATCCTTTATACCATTAGCATTCCAGTTCACTATATTTAAGTTATGTATCGGCATGTGATTAAAATCCATTTCTAAAGATGGATGACACTAATTCTGAGAAAAACGATTTAATTTGAGGAATGAATGGTTTGATGAATGCAAGTAAAGATGTCAGAATAGGATGAACGGGATTATTTTCCTGTGGTTCAAGACTTGGGTCTGGAGTATTAGATTCAGGACGACCGATTTTGGTACCATTTACCGCACTAGCGAAACTACGACGGGGCGAACGAAGGTTACTATCCGGTGAACTTGAGGCACTATTGTTGACATTCGATTTCAACGGTGGAAAATTTACAGACTTTGCATTAAATACAGCATGATTAGGAGTGTTGGACGTATCTGAAGGTTGGACATTTTTGTTTGGCTTTGACCGGGACTTGAGGTTCAGATAGTAAGGACAACCTCGGTAATTAGCAGTATGTGATTCATTGCAGTTGACACACTGAACAGGATCGTCTTTCTTTTTAGGACATTCAGAGAATAGATGGTTTCCCGGGCACTTTACGCATCGAGGTTCAAGCCTGCAATAGTTCTTTGTATGGCCAAACCGTTGGCAGCGAGTACATTGTGGGATCGTCTTAGCTTTCCTCTTTAACTCGATTTGAATTTTCGAATGAAATAGGAATTCAAGTGCAAAAATATCATTGCCCGCATCGGAATCTTCGAGCTCTATAGCACATAGAGGCATGGGATATTTTTTTATTATACAGCCTTGAAACTTTGTGGACTGGATAGTGTTTAGCTTTTAGTTCTGTGAAAATTTCGTCATCGGTAAGAGAGATTGGAATGTTTCGCATGATAACTGTCAGTCGTTTCTTATCAGGAGGGCAAAATGAATGATATTGGACTTAAGAGAATCGAAGTGTGCCGTTAATGCACGGTAGTCATCGGTTGACGAAACATTGATTTTGATACTACTGCCTTTATTTACCGTGTAGTATTCACTTTTGAGAAGATTATCGAGGTCGGAAATAAGGGCTTGGTAGTTGTTTGAATCATGGAGAAATATTGGCGGTACCGATTGTGGTTTAGGGTGAGGTTGGATGTCGTCGTTAACGTCGGCGGAAGAAAGAGGGTCGAATCTATTTTTGATGACCGTTTTGTAGCGCAAACCGGTTAGTTGTGGATGAGGTGACGATGGTTTCGATTTTCTACTTTCTACCAGTGTAAAATCATTATGAGCTTCACCCTCTAGTTCCATGTCTTTACCTTCTATTGATGTAGATGCGTGGAAGCGTTTAGAAGAAGTAGATTCATCTGCAGGCATGCCGTGTTTACCATTGTTGGGTGTTGCGTAGTTGTGGTCAGGTAGGGTTAGGATTGGTGGTTTTAAAACCGAGTTCATATTTTGAGCTAGGGTTTGATACACGCTTCTTCTACAGTAAACTCCCGATTCAGTCTAGTCTTAGGTTTCAATCGCAAAAGTGAGAAAATGCAATAAAACTTAAAAATATCTTAAAAACGTAGAGCAAAGAAAATCACGTCTGTTTATATGTAACATCAACAGCTGATCCTCGTTCAGAGTTGTGTTTAAAAAATCTCCTTAAATGAGGTTAATCTTGCTTTTTGGAGGGTAAAATTAAAAATAATACTGGACAACGTACTGTGTTTAGCACATCCAATATCCAAGCAACGGATTGACGTAGAATAATAATTCAAAATGCTAAATTGTTTATTTTTTAAGCTGAATTTAATTTTGACAATTAAATTTACATAAAATTATTAAAAATATGTTAAATCTTTAAAATAAATTTTATTTTGCCAAAAAAACCTTCTTATAGTAAACCGATCGTGCTGGTTTTCGAACTCGAAGTCATGAATGTCTCTTTACACGTTTGTTCCAAATTTCATCGCGATCGGGCCTTTTTTACTAAAGTTATCGCGCCTACGGACAGGTATATATATATATATATATATATATATATATATATATATACATATATAAGTAGATATAAAATACCATTTTCAGCCCAAGTCACTTAAATCCCACTTGAAAATTAGATTAGAGAAAAAGATCAGGAAATTGAACTTAGAGGAAAAGATCAGAAACAAAAAAATAATTCAAATGAAAAATATTTTATTAAAATTTGCATTTCGATTTGAATTTTAATAAAGAAAGAAATATCAGAAAATAAAAATTATTTCATACGCAAAATTTGCATTTGAAATTTGCGTTTGAATTTTACCTTTTCCAATTTTATTTTCGTGTAAATCTAGTTTTAAAGTGAAAATTATCAGTGATTTAGTTTTAAGTGAAAAATATCAGAGCTAAAAATTGGAGTTTTGTTAACAGAAATATATCAGAAAATATAATCTCACAGTACATAGACTATAACAGTCAATGCCTGTTATAAAACTTCTGTGTAATATTACTTAATATTTTATACTATAATGTCCCCAGGGCAATGTACTTATGTTATCCTCTAGTATGTATCTCTTATCATCTTTAGGTGATAGCGCTTTCTTGTTCATCTCTATACTATAAATATTGTGCTTGTAACTTCTGATCATGTTCATGTGCTTCATAATCTCTTTATTTTCTAGTAAACAGTATTTGTAGTCACTAAATTTTATGTCATTTTCAACAACATTTTTCTTCACACCTTTCGACTTTTTAACTCCTACCTTCTTTTCACGTTCATCATCACCCTCTACACTTGTTGCATACATCTTCGACCTTAATCCAACCATCTCTCTCATAATGAGGCCGTTAAGTTCATCCTTCATTTTACCTAAGATTTTCTTGTTCACTCTGGGTAGTCCATATGCATTATCTTCTGCATAATCTGAAGTATCGAAATGATCAAGCATTCCTGCGATATCCTTGTACCAATCTTCAGTATATATTATGTAAATCAGCGAGTCAGTGTCTGTGTAGAGCAATCTTATCTTATCACCATATTTTGCCTTCATTATGTTATAGTGAAAATCATACATAAGAGTTTTCGACAGATCAAGAATGCTCATTCCTATGTAAATTGGCTTGTTGAACACCAGCTTAGTCTTAGCCATGTGAATTGCTGATAAATTCTCTGTGAAAATTGATCGTGACTTGAAGTTGGGCTTAGCGACTAACTTATCAATCTGTTTCTCTTGGGTACAAAGTCTGATGTCCACACGATTGCGGATGTTCTCCATTGTCTTACCAAATACGCTGTTGTTCATGAGCTTGTACAGATCTTTCTCAAAGTCATTTTTAGCTTTAGTCCTGAGCTTTGTGTTTAGATCAATATATTTTTTCAACCAATTAGACTGACTGAAGCTAACAACACGGTGAATCTTTTTTAATCGCAATCCAAGTGACAAGTACAACTTCAGATTTCTGTAGTGTAACACATATTTTTCTTTGTCAAATAATGTAGTCACAAGCTTAGTCTCCTTAGACCCTGGTGGAACTTTGTGTTCGGGTGCCAGAGGAAGATCTCTGTGGTGGTCATGCAACTCCTTTGGATATTCAAGATCTACCTCTAATATGTAGCCAGTTTTTGAGTCATCAGGTATTGTAGTGACATCTATGTTTGAGTTACACCACTTGAAATTACCGTATGGCATGTATTGACTCATGGCCCAGCCATAAAGATTGTTGGCATCGAGATAAGTCAAAAAACTAGTGTCCTTTTTATTGTTGTAGTCCTTCATATACTTGTTGTTTGCCTTAGCGTATCGGTGACAACACTGAGATACTCCACCTCTGATTTCTTTCTCAATCATCATGATCATGTCATAGTCAGTCAGCAATTCAAGTTTTACTCTAGTCATTTTCAACATAGCACTCCATGACATACCAGGAAGTGTGTAATACCAGGCAGGATCAAGACCATAAGTCCTCAGGCATTCATCTCTGAAATTTTCCATAACATCAGCTAAAATTAAGACATCGCTTTTGTTGTATAGTTGTGTGTAGTCCTGTAAAGTTTCGCACTGAAATGTGTTCCACACTTTCCATGCATGTTTATAGTCTTTACTGTCTATAGCTGTCTTATTTAATCTGTTGTAAAAATAACGTTTTCCTGGTAAAGTTGTGTCATTCATTTTCTCTATGGAATCCATGTAGTCATAAGGATAAACACCTTTGCGAGTTAACAAGTCAACCTGTTCACTTGAAAAATACTTTGAGGTTTCTCTGAACATGTCCTTAGGTGTTATCTTGGCTAATCCTTCTACACTTTTGCTTAAGAACTTGAATGAGTCCAAAAATCTCAGTGTCATACAACCTGGTAGACTGACTGAGAATGAGATGTATCTTTCCTCGTTGTTTGGTATCACTGTTACTTGCTCTTGTAAATATCCAAATTCTTTGATAAATAAATGTGTGTCATAGCCAGCTAAATTATGTATGAACACAGGTAGGAAGGGAGGATTCTTGTAGTTTAAATTGCAGTTAGAATGTGCGGCTCCTCTGTATTTTCCAGTTAAGTGGTCATGATCTCTTACCCGGTTACTACCCAACTTATAGCCACAAATATGACAGTGAGTTGCTGTGGCATAAGCTTGCTGTTCCTCCTCTGTTAGTGGTTCCATTGGCACAACTTTATCATAGATTTTCTTGATCATTAACGATTCAATCTCCATTCTCGCAGCGAATATGGTAGCTGCATCCAATCCTACGTAATCAAACAACTGGTTGTAGTGTCCGTCTGGTCCTTTCACATAATAACAGAAACTAACTGGAGTGTGCTTCTGATATTTTATGGTATAAGGTTTACTTTCATCTATCTCGTAAGATACACCAGATATGTCTAGGATCTCTTTGACTAATATTTCTCTTTCTTTACCGATTGGATCAATACCAAGTCCCTCCGCAATTCTGTGAATGTCCTCTTCTTTTTTCTCCAACAAACATTCAAAATCTGCATATATTACAAAGGGCACCCGTAGTGAATTGTTAAAGTCCTTAAATTTCACGTAATCTCTTCCTTTTTCAGGGAGTGTTATGTTAACAGCAGCATATTTTTTGCAGTCTTCTTCGTGGATGCATAACTTTTCTTTACTGCTAAATTTCCCGAGACATCGATCGCAAATGTATATTGTATGTCCGTCTTTAGTCATTTGTTTCTGAACTAATGCTGACATATTCTTAATCCAGCAGTAATGGGAGTTAGATTCATTTTGCATGTAAAAAAGGTTTACATGTTTTTCTGATTTATTTTTTGTGATTAAAAGTGGATACACACAGCGTTTTTCATCATCATATCCAAAGACATTAACTGATACTCCTGATCGAATTTCAAACTTGGGGATATCGTGTAGTTTGAAGGGGAACTCAAAACCATCAAGAGCATAGTCAAATTCATGTTCATGATTCTTGTACATATTTACCCTATCTGAATGTTTAGGTACAGGATGAAGAGCAGACAGAATTGACCAAAGAAAACACTTATCATCGTAATTTTTCACATTAATTATAGCACGCTTCTTTTTGATGAATTCTGGCAAATCCATGTAAGAAGATCCCCTAAGTGGCACATATTTATTCACGTTCAACTGTAAACTCTTGATCCTTTTTAGAGCCCAATTTGAACCTCTAGCATAAAACTCTTCCATTTCCCTTAAGATTTTCCCAGAAGCCTCTTTGTAAAAGTTCTGTAAATCTGTAGTTTTTAGAATTACGCTGTTTTCGGTCTTAAAATTTTTCTCCATATATTCTGCAGTTTTGCCAAGTCCTCGTTTGTAATCAGCCAGCAACACAAGATTGACTTTGAGATTCATTAGCTCAAGTTGCTCTGTTACTTTCTGGATAACATTATTTTCTGTATCCACTAGAAATTGAGATGGATCGAGTATACCGGTAGAGTTGGTTATTTTGAACGTCTTCAATCTTCCCTTGAACGCTGTTTCGATCTCTATAATTTTGTTGCTGCGTTTTCTCTCTTTGATCGGCTCAAATAAATCATCACTGAAGCTTAAGTCCTGCGCAACACTCTGTTTGAACTCTAGATTTTGTGGCTTCAACAGAACCTCAACAATTTCCCTCTTTCGAAATTTTCTCGGAGCTTTTAGTCCATTTTCCTTGGCTAATTTCCTGAGTTCATTCACTTTCAATCCTCTCAGAAATTCCTCATCAAATCGTCTGTATTTAGTCCTGTTAATTTGTTCTATAAGTTCACCTTTTTTCATGTATGATATTCCTCTGATGTTCAAGTCCTTTGCGATTTCCCGAAGATCCTTTACCTTTACCTGTTTAATCTCTGGTGATTTTGCCAAATGTTTCTTGGTCTTAGTGTGATGTGACCAGTTTTTGTAACTGATATTTACATTACAATATTCGCAATGTTTAGTAGCTACTCCAAGGCTACGGTTTAGGGAGTTGTTAATTCTTTGATTCATCATGCTTGTATTTTATTATACAGATAAAAAAATTTATTCAATTTTATATTTGAATCTCAATCCTTTAACACTTCCCGTAGTTTATATGAGAACCTGATTCCTTTAACACTACTGGAGTTTCCCATAAGTCTCACGTATTTTAACAGATATTACCTGTTAAAATTAATCAAGAGAATACAACACAGATTTAAGATGACTTAAATTTCCCTGTGCAATATGGTTAAAGGCTAGTTTTCGTATTTCAGATTCACTTGACTTTTTAGGTATTTTAACCTTGTTTTCTCTTAAAATTTTTTTTACTTCTCTTAGACTATGGTTTGGGCTTTGACCTCCTAGTCCTAAGATGTTTGATGCAAGTTTTATCATACTATTTTCAAAGTGTTGAAATTCTTCACAAATTTTACTCAAAACTTCCCAATTTTCGAAGGCAAATTGAAATTCAGGTTTTTGAATGAGAGATTGAATCCCACCATGCTCTTCACAAAACTGTTTGATGCTCATTTTATATTACAATCCAGTTCCTTTAACACATGGGTTCAATTTTCAAGAACCGAGATTCTTGAAAATAGCATGTGAGAATTTACTTAATCAGATTTCTGGTAATATCGTAAGAGAATTTCGTCAGTGATACAACCACAACATATGCGACTGTATTTGTTCCTGTAGTAGCCGTGGAAAAATCGAGGTCAATTTGTATGTCATTCTTTGATCTGTCGTTCGATATTGGGTGAAGCGAAGTATCAATCACAATCAGTGGGTACAACCTGATGAACTGATCTAACGATAAATGTACATCATCATCACCAAACTTGGATCTCCTAAAGTTCTGATACATGTCGTACAGAATCATATGCTTGTTGTTTGTGATATCTAAGTTCTGTGACTCGTGAGGATATCTTTCCTGATTAATTTTCACTACTGCATTTTTAACCTTACAATGATCAAATCCACACGGATTTTTCTTCTGATTGTTTGAACGATCGGTTTGAAGTCCGATGATGATAAACTGAGGATTGGTAACATTTCTGTATAAGTTTGTGATATCGAAAGAGAATGTGGATCCAGTCACTCCTTTATGTTCTATGCATTGCCACTGAAAATATTTGTACACAAGTTTATCGCTATCACTCAGAGTTTTAAGTGAATCCAGCAATTGAATTTTACTTGTTGGTGCGTATTCGACTATTGGGACTCTCAAAGTGAAACTTTCAAGTACAATTTTTCCATCAACAGGTTCAGTATCACCAACTTCTGTTCCTTTCCAGTGATATATCGCATCGTTATCTTCTGCACGGATAAACGAAATCTCAAAACCACCTTTAAACATTGGATAACGTAGACTGTCGAAAAATCCGAGTCCAAGATGTCCTAATGACCCATACGCTTCAAATTTACCTCCACCAGTGAAATTGGAGACAAAACCACTTGAGTATAAAGTGTGTCTTTGACTTTGAGAATATGAAACCAACCCTTTGATTGTACTAGTGATTCCGGGATGTTCTACACTATCAATGAGATAGTTGTGTTTTCTCACTTCAACTCTGGAGAATAGAAATGCCGCAAAATTATCCACAAGTTTTATTGTTGATCCATCTGCATAATCAGCTCCATCAGCTTTTTTCACAAGTTTTCCTGTGATGTGATACATAATCCTACCATCGTAAAATGAGTCTCCATGATCTACCTTAAACACAGTGTAGTTATTGGGTGTGTTAAAATTCAGTTGACTAACAGGCATGACTGTTCTAAAGTCACTCCTGATAATATCGCTTGAATATTCATTATATACTTTGTTCATCTTTCTTTATTATACAGATGAAAATTTTTAATCAAAGTCCGGATACACATTACCACTGGTAGGTAATCCTAATCCCAATTTACGTTTAGCCCACATAGCTCCTGTTGTTACTAAAGCAGGCAATCTCTCTTGTATTAAGTCAGCATCATCAGAAATTACACGTTGCCACGCTTTCGTCTGCAAATCTTTATCAGCTATCCAACGATCCTCTGCATTCCTATGATCTCTGTACCAAATATCATGTTCTTTTGCGGCTGCATCCAGTTTATTTACACCTTGATCTCCTCGCTTCAATCTCTCTGCTAGTTTAGTTCCTGGTCCTAGGAATTGCATACCAGGCCAATGTAGTTCAAAGGGTAAATTGTTGATGATATCGTTTAACACACCTTTCCCCTCGATCATACTTTCCGGTAACACAGAGAGGCAACGCACTAAATATTTTATTCCCTTTGGAGTTTCTATGAGTTCTTCCAGTCGATCACCAAGGAATTTCGCTAAAGCTAGTTTTTCGTTATGGAAATTGTTGTTCCCTGCTGTTTCCTGTGCTTGAATATAAGTTAAGCGTTTGACAAGTTCACTCAGATTGCTGACATATTTATATTCGATTGGATTTTCTGTGTACGTTGCGAGACCAGAACCAGATATATCATCTTTTCTAGTGAGTTCTTCCCAAATTTGCTTAATCATCCCTTTGTACTTTCGCCCACCACTGGATTTAGGTTTGTTTGTGTTGGGATCGTTTCTTTGGTAAAGTGAATTTGTACTGATTAAAATCTCCTTGTATGCTTCCCAATCCTCGTCAGTATACATGCCTTCTTTCTCAAAGAAATCGTTTTTTGTCAACAATCGCCATAATCCCTCTGTTCCTTTGTACTTCTTTTTCAGGTTTATCAGTATGATATCATCATTATCAAATGTTACCGGTTCTGACCCAATTTTCACCTTCTCTTCATTTTCATCATAATAAATTCCGAACTGTTTATCGTTAGCTCTTGGGAAGTATCTAGCTGCGATTAAGCCCAGCCTCACCATTTTTGTGTCCAACAGCTGTTTTAGAGACTTATTTTGTCTGAACGATTCGCGTTCTGGAGTAGAAGGAAGACCTAAGGGAGAATCGGACATGTCCTCACTTTCACTGAATTCCTCATCTTCAAACCTGATTGCTCTGTTTGGTTTAGGTGTACTTGTGGCAAATCCTATCGGAACTATATCTTTTGTAGTCATCTGTTCATTCTTCTCTTTAATTGCTTTCGTTATAGGTTCATACTTCTTTTCTCTTTGTTTAATCTCGGCGATATCTCGCTGATACTGAGATTCGAATTCTGACCTAAGTTTCTGATCTAGTTTGGCCAGTTTCCGAGCTTTAGCTGGAGTTAACCTATCTGGTTGAATGTGCTTAGATTTCGCAGTTTTTTCTTCGTCACATTCACTTTCTTCCCTTACTAATTCTCTTTCAATGTTACCTAATCGTTTCGCCTCTTCTTTTTCAGCCATTCTGAATTTTTTTAGTAAGTCTTTTTCGATGTTACTCAGTCGTTTAGCTTCTTTAGCATTCATCTTTATTATATGGAGAAAAATATTAAACGTTGAACGTAAATTTACGTTACATTTTCACGTTTGACGTTATGTTTTCACGTTTGATGTCACGTTTTCACGTTTGGTGTTACATTTTCACGTTGATTTCACGTTTTAACATACACATGTATTTACCACGTTTCTTTGTCATGTTTACCGTTAAAAATCCGTAAGGAATATTCCAACATTCCATACAAATGTTTTCGAATTGTTCTAGTGTCATGTCTGATCCTACAAAATCCTGGTAAATACGTTTAGTGTAATGTTTGTTTTGACTGAAAATACAGAGGAAATTTATGTTATTTCTGATGACCTGCATATCGACTTTACCATAACTTTGACTCAGATAAACGCAAGATATTTTCTTGTGACGACCTCTGATAAAATAATCCTTGATTTTTGACTGTTCTTCCATTAGACAATCATCAAACACTACTAGAGAATTCTCTTGACATTCATCAAGAGGGATGAGATCTTCACAATGTGCGAAAAAATGTGCGATCTTCTTTCCACTTTTATTCTCTATTTTCTCATAGTGCTTGCGAAGTTCCGAATAAGCTTTCTGCTCAATTGACTTGCTAAACACATACAGATGTTTGAACTTGATGCCTTTTTCTTGACATATAAGATTGAGTAATAAGTTAGTTTTACCACAACCGGAACTACCAACAATCAGCGCTCGAATAGGTCTTGGTAAAAGTTCAGAATTTTTTTCTTCCCTATAATAAACAGTGATATCCATTTATTATACAATGAAAAATTTCAAGCTTGTTGGACAAACATCTGTACTCACTCTTCACCTTGCACAACCGATGCATTTAGAAGATGGAGATTATAAGATAGCCTTAACGGGATTTTATTCAGACAATAACATCGCAAATTTAAAGGAAAAAGGTAACATTTACTTTTGTGTAGAACGCTTGGAAGAAGGACAGATATCAAACAACATCAGCAGTTTTACTCTCGATCCTGGTTTCTGGACTCTAGAAAAAATTCAGAGTAAATGCAGAGAATACATTTCTTCACTGTCTGCTGGTGTTGATGCTCAAAAATTCATGTTAGCTAAATATAACGATAGAGTTGCAATATATTCTCCAGTAAAATTTTATCTTGATCCTGTTATTTGTAACCTCATTGGATTTGAGAGAAAACCAAGCAGTAGTGACATCAACAACTACTATAACGTGAACGAAACCATTATAGGCCAAAATACGCCAAAACTTAGGGCAGTAGATGTGATAGAGATTCACTGCAATCTAGTTGAACACAGTTTTGTCAACCATGACACACATTGGCACAAACATGACGAAACTGAAATTTTGTATCATTTCTTCCCAAATGTTCCTCATGGTTACAAGATATCAGAGGTTCCCCAGGAAAAGCTTTATATTCCACTGAAAACTAGTGCAAAAACTATCAGAGAAATCAAGGTAGTTATCAAAGATCAAGACAACCAGTTACTGCAAAATGATGGTGTGAAAAATATTGTGTATCTAAGTTTAGTTAAAGTTTAAGTGATTTTAATGGATAATATCCATTAAAATTTTAAAGTGATGTTTTCTGCAATTCTTGCTCATAAAATGATCCCTCTATATCTTCACCTGATAAGTCTTTAATTTTGTAAGTCACTGGAGCTGTGTTTTGAATTTCGCATATCTCAAAAATTTCTGTTGACCAATTTCTTCTATATTTATTGCTAAAAATATTTTTCTTCACTGTTATTCTAACTCTATCTCCAATTTTCAACTTAGGTTTTGTGGGCTTTTGTGTTTTAAAACGTTTCAGTAAATCATGTTCGTTATCCTTTGTTACCTCTTTTGGTTTCATGCCGATAGTTCTGTGCTCACTGTTGTTGTAGTTTCTCAGGATGTTCTGCAAAATATCAACCCATCTGAAACTTTTACGTGCTTCGAACTGAATTTTCATCCGACCGTTCAGAGTTCTGTTAAAACGCTCTATGATTGCACTTTTCTCTTCGTTTTCAGTGTGGTACATTTTTATGTTGTGTTCCTCTAGTAGTTTCTTGAATTCTCGGTTCTCGAATTCTAAACCTTTATCTGTATGCAGTAGGTTTGGTGGCTTATGCCCAACAGCAAGTGCTCTCTTAAGAATGACTGAAAATGCTTTTGTCACATCACTTCCACTTTTTCTCGTCAGTGGTTCTGCCCAAGCGTATTTAGAGAATGTGTCAATGACATTCAGCATGTACTTGTACCCATCATTTTCTGATGCGTATTTATCCATTATTACTAAGTCAGCAGCCCAGAGATCATCAACCCCCAGTGTGACTATCTTTCTCTTGGGAAATTTCTTTATGACAGGTTTATGTAGTTCTTGGGCTTCTTTTAACGCTTGTTTTCCTGTTAAAGGTTTGACTTCCTTGATTACTTGTGATGCTTCTGGAGCTTTAGTAAATGTGCTCTTTTCGTGGTTACATATTTTGCATACAGATTTTAAGCGCCATTTATTGTTGGTAGTTTTCACTTGTTCAACATTTAAGGATGGTGTCTTCTTGCGACATTTCGAACAGTATAATTCCATTGTTTATTTATTACGAAAATTTAGTTGGAGCAGATGTGCACAAACAAAAATC
Organism: Flexamia atlantica; assembly: GCA_035578135.1. NCBI lineage: Eukaryota > Metazoa > Arthropoda > Insecta > Hemiptera > Cicadellidae > Flexamia > Flexamia atlantica. Next base: position 41,182,972 of record JAQJVK010000011.1, on the reverse strand, counting down.
CTCATGGATCATGTAGAAAAAGCCGCTCCTCAGATCTGCGGGGCGGCTTTATACGAAATAACTGGAGACAACAAAGATAGTTTGACACAACAGATTACAGGTACTTATGTACACAAAAAATTAATACTGGCAATTGCATGTTGGATTTCACCAGATTTTATAAGGTCACCGGAGATAATCAAGTCAATTTGACTGAGTAATGTGATAATTTAGTTGGCCGGAATTCCGGCCGACTAAAATCCGTACACTAGTTGCACTGAGATTTAAGTAAAATAAACTCACACTACAATTTGCACCGAGATCCCAGTTTAAATTTAGTCAACTGAAATTCCAGCTGATATTTCAGTCACACTGAAATTCTCACTGAGATTTTTCATCGGCTCGAATATGAGCCGATGAGAAAAATCCGTAGTTTAGCCGAGGTCGAGATTCCAGCTGTGGCTTTCTGGTGGTAAACAGTTTAGAGATTGGATTCGACTAGATGTAAATAAACCATCAATGTTAAAAAAAATATTCTATATATAAATGGATGACTTAATTACAATGATTGAACAAAATTTATTAAAGTACAATGAAACACAAATCACTGTGCTTTTAGACATTTTTGGTGATCCATGGTGGAAAGCCAAAGACGTAGCTGAAGCCATTGGTTACATGAACACAGATGATGCAATAAGAAGGCATGTTGATGAAGAAGATAAAACATTTTACCAAGACTTGAACAACCCCCGGGCTGCACGGGGGTTGCATCCAAACACAATTTTTATCAATGAATCAGGTTTATATTCACTAATCTTTGGATCAGAACTTCCAGCAGCAAAATCATTTAAACACTGGGTGACCTCTGAGGTACTTCCTTCAATCCGCAAATATGGGGAGTACAAACTGAAACTTGAACATCAAAATGAATTACTGATAAAAGAAACCTTACTTGAAATTAAGGAAAAAATCATCACGGATCTTAATCGAGAGATAGAGGGTTTAAAGGTAGATAGAACAGAACCTACTAATGACGATAGAAAACACCATCAACTTGTTTTAATCAAGAAAAACAACAAAGATGATTTTCCATATTATGTTTTGAGAATCCAGAAATGCAACAGGGAAAGTAGAATAGAGGAACTTAAGGTAGATTTCCCAGATTTAGAAGTTATTCTGTCAATCACAGTACCTAACAGTATCACCCTTTACAACAGGATGAAAGAACAACTACAGATTGAATGGGTCGGAAATCACTTTTTCTCTTATTTGAGTGAAGATGAACTGAAACAAAAAATACTGAAATTACACATGAATTGTTGAATATAAAATGGTTTAATTTTATGGGCACTGCTCATAAAATTTTTATCTGTATAATAAAGAATGGAGAGTTTTGAAGCTTTAATTTGGAGAGAGCACCGTGAGCCTAACGGAGTTCTCACAGATAAATTCGTCATGCGATTCGATCGCTATGTCAACTGGCCACTTTTATCACAACATTACGGTGTTGATGCACCACTCGATATGTTTCGAATCTACCAACACAGGTTTGTCTGGAAAATATTACTGCAATACAGATTATTTACTGAGAGTTTCCTTGAAGAAATGTCTCCTAATTTTGATAGCGAATGTTGGGAGGTTTTGAGTAAATGCCAAAAACTATCAGAAAACTTTATTCGTAATCATTCCTCAAATGTTTGCTGGGATTTGATAGAAAAATATCAGGATGTCAGTGGGGAATTCTTGGTTGAGTTCAACATACATCCACCTGCGACAAGTGGGGCGAGAAGGAGTAGCGCTTAAAGAACAGTTAATTTTAATAGCGATTCGCTGTTAAAATTTTTATCCATATAATAAATGGTAACACTACATAAACATAAATTTAATCTGTCAGAAAGGCAGAAGAACAAGCTTAGAATTGCGTTCAAAAAGCAAACGAGTGCAGTTATAGGGCTTTCAAACGATCAGCTACAAGGTAACGACTTCATGTTACTTACGGATGAACAACATAAGGCTGTCCTTAAGGCACAGAAAAATAACAAAGGTTTGCGGCTTACAATCACTTACGAACAATTACAGAAGAGTAAAGATGGGGGATTTCTCAAGGAGATTTTAAATTTTGTAGAGGATAAATTGCCGTTTGGTGTAGGTAAAAATGTTGTTACTCCACTGGTTAGGAAGAAAGTAGCACCTTTACTGAAAAATAAATTTATACCGTGGCTAAAGAAGCTTATCGATGGGGAATTAGACGAAGTTATCGAGGGAAGTGGGTTAAGAAGGCAAATTTACAGAAAATTAGATAAGATTTTAGCAGAAGCAACACAAAAAAAGTCCAACCATTAACCTTAGGTGATGTTGAAAATTACGCTAAACAATTAAATATTAAAAATTTTCGTGGGGTTTTTATGCGAGATACATTGCCTTCAAAACCACATAAAGTAGAATGTGGTGTGATTAATCTGGATAGTATTTTTTCACATGGATCTCACTGGACATGCTATTACAAGGATGGCAGTAACGTCATTTACTTTGACTCGTTTGGAGATGCGAAACCACCGATTGAATTAGTTGACTATTTAAATGCAAAAAACATTCAGTATAATACAGATTCAGTTCAACAGTATGATGATCCTCCAATTTGTGGTCATTTGTGCTTAGAAGTTCTATGTAGGCTGTCAAGAGGTGAAAACTGGAAAGAAATTTCTCATATAATAAAGAGAAATAAATATGTTTTTAAACAGTGGTTTTAAATTCAATAGGTTTGGAGAGGAACTTGATTCCACAAGTTCTTCTGGTGTTTCAGAATTACGATTGGAGGAAAAACTCAGTGAATTACGGGTAAGTAATACTTCAGAAATTCATGAGAAAATAAAAGAGTTGCAAGATGAGTTTAAGAACGTAGCTCACTCAAAGTTTGAGGAGGTGAAAAAGGAACTTATAGAAAAAGCAAATAAACAAGTAGCATTTGAGAAGCATTATATAAGTGTTAAAAAGAAGAGGATTGTTAATGCGAAAAAAGCAATAGATAAAACTGACGTAGTGATAAAAGAGCAATTGGATGAAGTAAATACCAAGATTGATGGAGTTCTCAAGGGTCTGGAAGTAACAAACGATTGTATAAAAATAAAAAATGGGCGAAAAATATGTGGTATTAGCAGAAGTAACAGTGCGTATGACGCAATTAATGGAGTTGAGTTGGTTGAAGTATATAATAGGATACACGCAATAGAGACTAAGTTAGGTTTGGTTAAGCCAACCCTTCATTTGTAACCACCATGTTAAAGAAATTTACTCTGTATAATAAATGGAAGACCTACAAAATATTTTAAATAATCTGAATGGATATAGGAAGATCCCTGATATTGAGAAAAACAAGAAATTCGAGGTACTTGACCTGGAAATTGTCGAAACATCTTTCGGAAACCGAGTATGCATTACCACTAAAGATTTCCAGTTCTTACTACCAGAAAGTTGGACTTCTAAGATTACCGCAGAATGCATCGAGGCTATGAAAAAAACTAAGGTTTATGTAGAATATAAAGGAACTATAAACTTGCCTAAAGGTTTTAAAAAACATAACATAATTTTCTCACTGTAATTTCACTAGCTGACATGAAATTTTAATAGCTTTTAAGTTATTAAAATGTTAAGGGAAAACAAAGTACAAATAAATGTTTTGTCCATTATGTGAGAAAAATACTAAAACTGTTAAGTATGAAGAGGAGTTGTTGTGTGCTGAGTGCAGTGCTGTGATTGTTCAGTACGTTTTGCCCTTTCAAAGTCAAACGATGGTTGATACATTTAGGAAATATTTCAATCAGAAATTACCAGGAAAGTTTCATTCTTTATCTTCTCAGATATATGCAGATTTTGTGGCATTTAAACATAAATTTGATGAGATAAATATAGGACATGATTCCAGAAAGTACTTCATATGCTTTGAGCTAGTGTTGTGTTTTATTCTGAGAAAATTTGGTTATAACAGTAAATTAGAAGACTTAAAACAACTATCGCGAATGTGTTTATTCATCAACAAAAGCAACAGATCACAACTGAAAACTGTAGCATTTTGCTGGCAAGTGATGAACCGTTTGGGATGGGACAAATATTTTTATCTCTGTAATAAAGAAACAATGGATCAAGTACAAAACTCTGTCATTCAATTTGCTGAAAGTCTTCAGTCGCTTAAAGAGAGTTTGCCTAAAGACGAACTGATACATGTGTTGGAGAGAGCTCTGATGCCTTACTTCATGGATTGTCCGCAAGATACATGTGATCCGCAGGAGAGTACATGCATTTACGTTGTAAAGAAAGGAATTTCAAAGGGAAAAGTTTGTGGAAAACGTTGCAAAAGTAATTATTGTTCAAAACACAGTAAACGTATGTTTAAGAATGAAACAGAAAATTATCAGAGCTAAAATATTAAGTAATATTACACAAAAGTTTTATAACAGGCATTGCCTGTTATAGTCTATGTAGTGTGAGATTATATTTTCTGATATATTTCTGTTAACAAAACTCCAATTTTTAGCTCTGATATTTTTCACTAAAAATAAAATCACTGATAATTTTCACTTTAAAACTAGATTTGCACGAAAATAAAATTGGAAAAGGTGAAATTCAAACGCAAATTTCAAATGCAAATTTTGCATATGAAATAATTTTTATTTTCTGATATTTCTTTCTTTATTAAAATTCAAATCGAAATGCAAATTTTAATAAAATATTTTTCATTTGAATTATTTTTTTGTTTCTGATCTTTTCCTCTAAGTTCAATTTCCTGATCTTTTTCTCTAATTTAATTTTCAAGTGGGATTTAAGTGACTTGGGCTGAAAATGGTATTTTATATCTACTTATATATATATACATATATATGATACCCCCGTCGCAGCAAACCTGCGTACTCAGCGAATTTCTAAAGAATTATTTTTTATATGGGAGCTTATTTAATTTATGTAAGAGAAAATTTTTCAGACACCTCATGTAATTATTGCAAAAAGTATATTATATAATAATTGAAGAGCTTACGATATAAATTAAATAATCATGGGAATCACTTCGGTATCCACTCCAATAATACGCTTTTTGTTATTCTTATAATTATTAGTCTAATATTTGTTTATAAGTGTATTCTTGTTATAGTATAAATGTAAGCAAACATACAATCAATATCTAAAATCAGTCAAAATCAAAACAAATAAAATAATCATATAAACAAATTAAATACAAACATATGATTCATCTTAAAATTTAAAAAAGCTTGTTGCAGCAAACTTGCATACTCAGTTAATTTTTAAAGGATTTATTTTTTATATGTGGGCATATTCTACATTAGTTAGGGAAGTTGTTGTTTTGAATATTTAATTTTGTTTAAATATTAATTTAAATAAGTAAATTTCATCATTCATGTCCTTATTTCTCAACAATTATTCATATTCTAATGATTTTTAATAAATTTATACTTGTTATAGTACATAAAAGTTAGAAAACATGTTATCAATCTACTCAGATCCAAGGAATAAAAACAAATCAATCATCACATGAACAAATTAAATTCAATCATATGGTTTGTAATATAATTTTTTTTAATCCCATTTTTTTGGGAAATTCAATGAAAAATGTAGGTATTTATACCAGAATTTGGATAGTTCTTGTCCCTTCAGGGGACAATATACTGCATTTAGCAGATCCAATATCTCAGTAACCGATTGATGTAGAGTAATCATTCAAAATGCTATATTGTTTATTTTTTTAAGCTGAATTCAATTTTGACACTTAAATTTACAAAAAATTAATATAAAGATATTAAATCCTAAAAATAGATTTTATTTTGTCAAAAAACCCTCCTTGGAGTTAACTTATCGCGCTGGTTTTCGAACTCGAAGTAATAAATGTCACTCTCGACGTATGTACCAAATTTCATCGTGATCGGACCTTTTTAACAAAAGTTATCGCGCCTACGGACAGGTATATATATATCCTTATATATATATATATATATATATATATATATATATATATGAAAATGAACGAACGGTGTTTTTGGGGTCTGGGGACATCAAAATGAAAAGTTACGGTGGTCCCGTGCTTAAGTCTTACCATGCCGCCTACGGTAATAGCTACTTCCCTATGGGGGGAAATTCGCTAAAAATGAACGAACGGTGTTTTTGGGGTCTAGGGACCTCAAAATGAAAAAATAACATGGTCTTAAGTCTCACCGTGCCGCCTACGGTAATAGCTACTTCCCTATAGGGGAAATTCGCTAATACTTCCCTATAGGGGAAATTCGCTAAAAGCGGTGACCTTTGTCCTTTGTGACCTTTCGCCAAAGATGTTTCGCTTCGACCTTGACCCCTGACCTACGGCTACGGCTACCCGGTGTCCACAGTTCCTTTCCTCCCTCCGAGGAAAGTAGGGCGAGGATCTTGGGCGCGGACCGTCGGTCGCGGACACGCCAGCACTGGAACTCAGAAACTGGACTGTGGACGACGACATAGCGATACGTAGGTTGTGCGAATGGCGGTTATAAGGTCATAGCTTACACTTTCTTCCCCTATTTGTAAAAAATAATTTCAGTGTAATAATGCTCGGAATCTATGAACATCTTGGTATGCTACACCACACGTAAAAGGCGATTATTGCAGAAACTTAGAATTTATTAATGTTCACTTGCATTTTCCTACAGTGAGTCCTATAGATATATAAGGGTTTTGTTAGGTAAAATCAGAATTAATTTAGACTTACTTAGACACCTTTAACGCCAAAAAGTTGTTTTACAACTTGGATAGGTTTGTTCAATTTTTCAGTTTTTGAAACCTAAACGTCTCACTTCTTTAATATCTCAATTGCTACTATCCTTTCTCTTGGAAAAATGACATAATTTTTCCACAAATAACAATTTAGAATTTGTTGTGAGAATTAGAATAATTGTATCCATTCTCTGTTTTCACGAAGAAAATTTTGATGTGTAATTTTAAGGTCACTAACCATTTTGGGGCCAAGGGGGTGTGAGTGTGTTCTGGGCAGCCACGGACCGGCGGGGGGGGGTGCTTAAATGTTGGGACCATGATACATCTACACCCCCAGGGGCACCGTCCGGGAAGAGGCAGTACAAAAGCTAATGTTCTGACCGATGTAACAGAAGGCTGCACCGTTCACGTTCGTGGCCCTGACACGCTGATCCCGGCGGATCTAGGCTGGAATCCCGAATGATTCCCTGGTAGGGAACAGCAGCACTACCGGAACCGGAATGAGCCAAAACCGGTTCAGGATGAGCCCTTGCTTAGGTGGGGGTGGCACCTGGACCCGGAGGCTCAAGCCGGATGCCTGGGCATCTGTCACGTGGGAAAGTTGCCTAGGCACTGCGGGCCTTAGACTAAGGTGTTATGCGATCCGTGCGAGAGTCTCGATCATGGCACTGGCACTGGGGCCTAATGTTCTGTGTCTTTAACGCAGCCTTCTGGGAAACTGGGGGAACCCAGTCGTATGTGCCTCTTACCTCTCTAATCGGGTCACTGAGGAGGTGCACTTTTAGATACCCGTGAGGATGGTGCATCAAATGGTATACGGATGGCTTGAAAAAGCCATCTGGAACAGGGGCAGGGATGTATGGTGTCAGACCCAAGGTGCATTGCTGCATAAGCCTGGGGAAACTGGCTTCCGTATTCCAAGTGGAGGTTGTTGCGTTGTCTGAGTATGCGAGAATGTGTGTGGATCGTGGCCTCAAAGTTCTTACCATATATGAACTCAGACAGCAAAGCCATGGCATTGACGGCACTTGACACCTACGACTTCACATCTAAGCAGTTCGGGGCTGCCATCAGACCAAGAAAATCCTGAGAGAGAGTAACAAGGTAACAGTTAGTTGGGTTCCAGGGCACAAAGGAATTGCGGGCAATGAGGGAGCTGACATGTAGGAAAACACAGAGAGCTGAAAGCCCATTCAGGCCCTTGTGGTCCGGAGCCTACGTGCGGTGTTGCCTTCAGCACAGTGCGTGAGGAGGAAGAAACAGCCTGCCACGTGCTATTGGAGGGCCCAGCCCTACAAGGTCTGCGCACTAGACTCCTACAAGGTCTGCGCACTACCAATGAGTGACCTACGGGAAGAACAGGTAACCATCCTCAAGAAGATCTCGAGGTTCGTTAAGGACCTGGGATTTGACGGAGATTGAGGACCTGTGTCTGAGGGTGCACAATAAACTAATTTAGCTGCGTTGCAACACCATGGTCAAGTGAAGCCATGGCCCTCTTCTAAAAAAAAGCTTGTTATCATTTTACATAAAAAGATAACATCGTGTGATATGTTTAGCAATAACAATATTATGTCCTCAACATGAAAACGGAAAACATTTCATCCGTAATAAAGTTTTGATTTTATATGTACAACAGTGATTAAAAATAAAAATAAAAATAGAACTGTCATTTATTTTTCCATACCTCCCGTTATATTGACGAGCGCATACTTTAACCATGGTTTTTATACCTCTATTATTTTAGTTAAATCATACGTTCTATTAGTCTGTATACAATTTTAGAATTCCTTCATCATGTGGTTGTTTTTATTTTTACCACGACCTGTCATGTTTATTTAGCCGTCTAGTATTAACAGCTGATTATATTTATTAAAACAAAATAACTTTTGAATGTGCCCTGTATTTAGTTTTTTTTTAGTTCGGTCGAGAATTATCTACAAAAATGCTACAAGTAAAAACTTTAATTCCGTCGCTAATTTTACTTCTATCCTTTCGTTCGATTAAGAGCCAGATCCTCCCTAAATGTAAGTTAGACTCGGACTGTATAAAGAATAATTTTTGTACCTTCTGCAGCACAAATATATACAGCAACAATGACAGAATGTGTGAAATCGTCGACAAAAACATATTCATGCAAAACCTCCCGTGCAAAGTAAGAAAAAACATTTGTTTCAGAGGGTTCTGCAACCCCGACGTGATCGGGAGAGTGTCCCAGTTCGAAGGGTTCGGCGAGTGCGTCTGCGTTTGTAACAGTGTCAAGATGTACGGAAACAGATGCCAACACAAGTACCCAGTGAGCCCCGCCCCATACGAAACGTACCCCAGTGGAATCCAATTTATCACCCCGATACACGTGGAGTTCAATTTTCCTACTTATCTGCTGGTGGTGGTGGGCGCGGGGCCGACTCCTGTCGTTCAGGTGGAAGACCCCGCGGGAGGGTACATGGCCTGGAGAAATTCGGCGGACTATTTCCCGCTCAGCCTGTGTAGAGCGTTGGTGAAAAGGGAGAAACGTTTTATGCTAAGAGAAACTTGTGACATCATCAATTGGAAGTTCGCTAAAAAACTGTTCGTCATAGAAGTCAATATTCCGTTGGACTTTACGACGGAGAAAAACAAACTAGTCGGGTCGTTCACACGAGAACTGCGGCTGGACACTTTCCACCCGATCCACCAAGACATAAAGCTGTCCACCCACAGCCACAACTACCACACAGCTTACCCCAGTCCATCATCATTTCCTTATCGCTACATATTGAGGTTTAAGAATTGCGGTAAAAATATCGAAAACATCAAGAAGTTTCATCCTGCTGATCGGATAATTCTGGAGGCAGAGCTGTATTACCTACACCCCTATAAGTACGAACTGTCTCCCGTCGGCTCAGGCGGCATCGATGTGGGCACAATCAAGCAGACTAACTGGGAGGCGTATCCGTTCGAAAACAGAAGAGAAAAGGAGATTAATTACCAACGAGGTAATAATTTGTTTTGGGAAATACCCGCTTTCCATTGGATAGGACCGTATGTAATCAACCTTACAACTGTCATTTATGGTAGGCCCGATAAGAGTGGCCCGGAACATACGTACATAAATTTCAACATTTGCTACCTCAAGGTGGAGTTGGCCCCTCTGGTCGCTGTCATAGCAGGGGGGAGTTCTAGGACGGTGTTGAGAGAAAAAGGTTTTGTACTTGACGCCTCCGACTCCCGAAATCCCAACGTGCCCGACGGTGTATCGGATATGTATTACACGTTCACGTGCAACTGGACTCAGGAGGCCGTTTGCGAACCTCACACTTTAAAAGGAATGCCTGCCGAGCCTTATGTAGTACGTCCGTTAGCTTTGCAAAGCGGTAAGGCGTATAACTTTACCCTGAAAGTATTTTCAAAAATATCAAAATTGGCACCGTCTTATGCGAGTCAGGTCGCTATCGTGATAGACGAAGCAATAAGCAAAGGCTTTCTCAAGTTCTTTACCGTCAACTGTGTGTACAATTGTAAAATAAAAACCAATCCTAAAGATATAGTTTGCCTGAGAGTCGGGGGCCACTGGACTCGGTTAGAGTCGCTTGAATTCGAATGGGCATTGTTTGAAATCAATGAAGATGGCACGAGGACTGAAACCCCACTGGAGCCTATGAGGCAGACCGATACAAGGTCTTTTATACTTATTGTAAATGAGGATGTGTTGAAGAAGGGTACCAGATATGACGTGAGGGTGACGTATAAAGAAAAACAATTCGTAGTTTACCCGATATCGACCACGTCTAGTGCACCAGCCATGACTTGCCTGACCGACCCGGAGAGCGGAGAAGAAGGGCGGACACGTTTCAAGCTTAATTGTACCCAATCAGATCCGTCAAGAACCTTCGAGTTTTATGACAAACACGAAGCGGACGGGCCCAATTTTAGTGGTCGAATGATCACTTCTCAAGACTCGGTGAGCATGGAAGACCTTGTTTTAACAAGAGGGAGATTGGAAATTCTTTCATACGATCAGTATGGAACGGTAGCTGAGACTACGCTCGAGGTTAAGTTATCGAAGAGTAATAGAACTTCTAAAGATATCAAAGAGAGCCTCGACAACTTGGTGAAAATTTCGAGCACTCAAAGTGTGGGAAAGTCACTCAGACAAGTATCGGTAATTTCCGATTTATTGAGAACAGCCGAAAAGGAGCAGGGATCGAGCGAGACCGAGATACGTGAAAATCTGTTACGGTTTATAAGCTCGCTCCCGATACACAGGTATGAAGATACAAAACTGGGCATTTCAACTTTACATGTCAGCCTGTCTGGTGTGCGCGGTTCTCTGAGCATTGACAGTGCCATGCATGCTGCTCGCACGATACACTCGCTGACACAGGCCCTGTCGATCGCGCTGAGGAAGGGCACACACTGCACCTTCCGTGTCCTCCATCAGATCATCTCTCGCATTTTGGATTGCATTCACAAGGTATTAGATTTAGGAGAAAACTATGTGAGCAATAGATTTACAAATCTTAAACTCTCCAATCCTGTGATCTACGGGAGGTTAAAGGAATTATCTAAGTATGTAACGAAAACTTCTTTTCTACTCAAATCCATCCTGTCTTACAAGCATTTACCGGCACAAAAGGAAAAGTTGATCGAGTCGAGAGTAGGAAACCTTTCTTTATGGGTAAAAGTCGATATTCCGAAGGACCTGAACAAGTATACTGAAGATGAGCATCGTAAAAATAAGTTTCCTGTCATCGTTCCAAATGAGCTTGCTGATTACGTCAAAACAATTGGTTTCTATCTATCTTTACAGTATATGCATTTCAGAGCAGATCCTACCAAGATGGGAATAATTAACACAAGTGACTCACTCGATGTATCTGTATGTTATAAGAGAAATGACAATCTCGATTGCCAATTCCCGAAGAGACTGAAGTACAAAATAAGTGTTGCCTTTGACATCTCCGATCGAAAATCAGAAATAGAGATTAGATTTGTAAGTGTAAGACGGTTGGACAACCATCTTGAACCTACCAAGCTGGAGATAGAATTGCCCGTCTACAGACTTATTGATGTATTACCCACGGCATTCCTGGAGAGTAATTATAGAATCGGGTGGGAAGATGAAATATACGTAATGCCTAGGGTAGATACGAGGCCCACGTATGGAGAGCTTATGCAAGAAAGAAATAAAAATTCACACAAGCCCTCAAAACCGGGTAGCAAAGATGGTGGGGAGGGTGGTGGGACGGGGGTTGGGAAGGGGGGTGGGTTTAACTATGAAACCTTAGATGAAGGTTTTCATATTATTTATTTTGCGATCCAGCCTGGGCCTCAGGTAAAAATCAATGACACAATGAACGTAGGCATTAAATTGTTTTCAAAAACCTGTTACTCTTGGCATAATCGATGGGAAAGAAGGAGTTGTCGAGAAAGAAGAGATACAAGTAATGTAATTACCTGTGAGTGTAAAAGACTCTCACTAATCGGGGCACAAGTCAAGGAGGTTATGTATACCTTGGACACAGTACAAGTTTATCCATTGTATCTGACCATCAGCGGCGCTAACACAGCGAAAACCGTCAGTCTACCACTTCTTCTGCTCGCCTTTCTACTGCTGGCACTCATCTGCAGGAAGGCAGATATTCGCGACAGGACCAAGAGGTATGTGTCGATTTTACCAGATAATCTTCCTGGAGAGAAATTCGCATATTTGGTCCGTGTAACCACCGGCGCCCGCCTCGGTGCCGGGACTGATGCGGCTGTTGGAATCAAGATAAATGGCACACTCAACGACGGCCGGAGACATATCTTGAGCTGTGCAACTCATGATATCATGGAAGGATTGGGGGATGACTGGTTTTTGGTATATGAGACAGAGTCACAGGGAAACATTGAGTATTTGGATCTATGGCATGACAATAACGGGACCAAACCGGACTGGTTTTGTGATTCTATAACAATTTACGACCTGCATCACAAAGACTGTTATTTTTTCGTTGTTAATGAGTGGATTACTTTGAGCTTAAACAGGTTTCCTCAGACGACTTTGTTCCCCAGTTCTTTTTCTGAAGTCACAAGCCCGTCAAGAGTCTTTCGCGATTATTTCAAGTCTGGATTCCACCTTTCTCATCTTTGGCTCGCCACAATCGTAAGAAATCCGAGAGACCCAGTATCTCGAGTAGATCGACTGGCCATCATCTTGTGTTTCATACTGGTCTCGATGGCATTAAGTGTTCTGTTGATTGTGATGTCCGACGATTTTATTGAAGTGGATGATTTCTCTTACTCCGTGACATGGGTAATGATAGAGATGGCTTTGTACACTTGTATTTCAGCAACAATAATGGCCTGCATACTAATGCACATGTTCAGAAGAATATACAGAATTATATTTTTCATCGAAAGAGGAAAAACCGAACAGTCAACAGAAAGAAGAGTGACGCGAGTGAGCATTCATCAGGATTACGTTTCTACCCCTTCATCTCCTTCGCTGCTGCCGTCTGGCGTCGGTCGCAGGAGCCATATACACTATGGACGCAGGCACAAACTTTCCCGTGATAAACTGCGAGAGAGGACGCTAGGGGAGAAAATAAATTTAACTTTGATGCCGAAACCTTTAGTCCCGGTTCAAATCGAGGGGGATGAACCGAATGTAATCATTCGAAAGAAATGGCTGCTCATCACCTGGATCACTGTGGCTGTTATAATCGTCTTCTCTGCAGCTGTGACTTTCATTTTGCCCGAACCGCTTCCTCCAGTGAAGACTCTGAAGTGGCTAACGGTTGTGGGTCTCTCTGTATTATTCCACGCAGTTATTATCTTGCCATTGAAGATTACTATTGTTTCAGCTATCTTAGCGATTGCTTTTAGAAGAATAATATACAAAGATGTTTATACCTTTGACCCTCAAGATGGTCGTCAATTTGAACACTTTGGGAAAGTCTCCTACTTAGCTAATTATATTCGCATAAGATGTCAGCCGATGTATCAACCTCTGCATGAAGTCTTTCGTGAACAACACAGACAGATGATGCTAAAGGCCAGGCAATGGCGCATGATCTACAACCTTTTTGTGCAAATTATCTTCTTGGTAGTGCTTGTTATGGTACTCGAGACTCAAATTGAAACAAAATATCAGACAAACGCTCATTTCCGCACCATGATGAATGACTTTTACAAGGTATACAATGTTTCTGACTTAAACAGCTTTCAGTACTCAAGTGTGGATTTCCTTTTCAAATATATATGGTATAATTGGAAATACAGCCAGGAATCCGAATCAAACTTTTTTAGGAAGGACTGGATTTCTGACAGCATTAATAGAATGATAGGAAAAGTGCAACTGAGACAGTTTAGAGTCAAACCGGGCTACTGCCAGACGTCGGTTAATCTGTCTACAGAATGCGCTGCACCTTTCAGCGCTAGTGCTGAAGACACAGAATTCTATTTTGCCTTCTGGATTAAAAATGTCTCCGCTGATGATTATTTAGGAATTGAGTATTTAAGAAACTTTTCCTACCATTGGTCATCTGAAGACTCAAACTTCCTCTATTACGGTGTAACAGGACGATCGTACCCGAGCGGTGGTTACACGTGGAACTTGGGAGCATCCGATGAGGAGATGGAGGAGTCCCTGGACAAGCTATGGGAGAGGGGGTGGATCGGTCACTACACCAGAGCCGTCTTGGCACAGGTCAAGATATACAACGTCAACACACGCCTCTTCTCCGAGATCGCACTGGTGGCAGAACAGAGCATTGCCGGACAAATCCTCCCGACAATAGTGGTGAGTTCAGTGAACATCGATTTTGAATTGGACTGGTGGCATACGTTGTTTGTTTTCTTCGCTTTCATGCTTTGTGTTAGGATTTTCACGCTGGTCAACTTTGTTGGAGTGTTGGGCTTATTCAAGAACTTGTGCCGTTGTTTTGAATTGATGATGGCAATGAATACTCTTTTCGTTCTTGTTTACGCATATCTTCATTATGTAACAGTGCCCGAATACGTCACGGAGTACTTGAATGAGGCCGAAGAATTAAAGTTCTTTGACTTTTATAGGATAGCAAATTACAAATTCTCTATCAGGGTTTTACTTTGTGTTTTATTCGTTTTAAATCTAATACGTTTCTTTTCTCTCTGGAGATTCGGGAAATTTCTCTTCAGAATCTGTTTGACAGTTTTGTATTCTTCCAGGAATATTTCATGGTTGATGTTGATTTTTGTTTTGGTTCAGTATATTTTGTTTCGGCTTGTTGGTTACATTTCAGCGATATTCATAGATGCAGGTTTCAGTCCAAATATGTTTTACAAGTGTAATTGTTCATACTTTTCTGATGGCAATGGATTTAACAGATTTCATGTTTTAAGTTTCTTCATCGGGTTTAATAGCGTGCTTATTTTCGTGTGGTTTGTTACAATTTTTGTACATCAATATAAAAGAATGAGGGGTGAAATCATTGAAAAATGGAAAGTAGATAATTATTTTACATTTGTTCGGAATGAGATCTCCGATCAGATGAAATCATCCCCAGTTAGAAGAACAACTAAATTTGTTAAATCAGCCGTAGGACGTTACAGAGAGAAGATGGCCTCCTCCTCACCCTCAAGGCATAATATGTAATATATTGAAAATTATTACTCTTGTTTCGCTGTTAATAGCCTTGCTGTCTGAAACACTTTGTATAAATTCTTAGTAATTAAATTGCTTGTTAAATTTGTTTTTGTCTTGATTTAAGACCTGAAAGTATCATGACCCATGATAATATAGTTCAGGATTAGCAATAAAATACCGGAAATACATTATGATCTTAAAGATTATTGGAAAACGTTTGGGAGATGCGTGGTTTTATTGGTGGGATCTCACTCGGGAGTTCAATTATTCACAAGCTCAAAAAATAAACATATCTGAACAAATTCAAATTATTTTTCCCTGTATTTTAGTCATCAGATATATGGATGAAGTTTCAATCAATTAAACTATGATAGGGATATATTCATTTACATATATGTATCTTTTTTTTTTTGCAATTTTGCTTTACCTGTAATTATAATTTTTAATCAACATAAATTAGCTTAGTATTTTTATTGCTTTCAGCAGCAATGTTATTCAAAAATAGACTGAAGCAAGTACTGTCAACCGAACACACGGTCTATAGTAGACCATTGTTTCAAAGTGGTCATACATTTTGAGATGTTTTTTTTGCATAGCTTATTTCTTCTTCATTGTAATTTCTGAGAAACTTTGTACTAAAATATAAACCTCTATTTTTATTCATTCATTCGACATACATGACCTCAAAGAAAATAATCTCATTGTAACACGCTATTGTGAATCATAATCCTATCACAAAAAATATAATATTTTCTGGCTGGGTTGAAAATCAAATCTTTAAAATCTTCAAGACAGGTTTATATCAACATTTAATTGTTACGGTGAACAAAAATTACATGCATGGTCACTTTCTTACCTTGTCGGACTTTCTCAGTAATACGACTTCAGTCATGTTACACTCATCTCTAATTCATACTTGGCTTAAAATAACAACCTGGGTAGTTCATTTTTTCAAATAAACGTAGTAAACTATTAAAATATTATAGTATTTCCCGATTATTTACAGACTTTTTATCATTTATTAAAACTATTACTTTCAAGAGTAACACTGACTATTACTTAACATATAATTTAAATTACTTGTGAAAAACGTTTTAATTTCAATAGGTGATGATAAATTGATGTTTCAAAAGGACCAGATTTGCAAAGGTATCTAGGCTACTTCTAGTTTAAGCATGACCAGTTTGGGGTATATCATATACTAGCTGATCAATACGGTTTTACCCGTGGAAAACCGAAAAACTGCCTTGGATTCATGATTTATACTTAAGGTTGCCATGACAACTACAGTACATGACCTTCCCTATACTTTAACATTGAAACTTTGATGTATCATAGGGCGTAGCCCTGAGAGAATTTTTGAAAATCCGTTCTTAGTGGATGCATATGCCCTGAGAGGAACGTCCATGCAAAGTTTCAAGGTCCTAGGTCAAGCAGTTTGGGCTGTGTAATGATAGGTGAGTGGTATTTGACAAATATATAGTAGAAGAAGACTATCAGTTCCCGTGGCTTCGCTCACGACAAACAGTAAAGTCTAACCTTGACTTGACGAATCTGAAGGGACTAAATGAAAAAAGGTTATATCAAGGAATTTGTAATGTAGAGGTGTTACGTGTTGTGGCGTTGTATAGGTTTAAAAAAAGGTTAAACTCACATTACAGTCGATGGTGTAGGATTTTTTTACAGTCATAACTCCAAAACAGCAAGACTGATTTTAACTTTAAATGTGTTAATTTTAAGGTATTTCTATGCTTATTTGCCAATATAGCTTAAAATTGTTAAATAGGGTATCAATAAAGTACAATAAAGAGCTGAATGTTCGGAAAAGTGGCGCTGTTCGTTGACAGTGTTTCAAACTGATTCACTTAACATATATCAATGTGTACAGAACCCTCTAAGTAGGGACGGAGATTAAATATTCAATGTTTTTTTCAGTTCCACCGCCTTAAAGCAGAGGATAAAATACAGTAGGATAAAATACAGTAGCGCTGAGGGCTCCGTCGTCCGCGCTTCCACTCATTGTCCAAATTTTAAAGTGAGAATGTTTGTAAAATAAGAAAAAACTGATTAAACATGGTCAAAGATTACAGCAATATAAAACACTACGTGCAACTGTAAAAATAAATATTACAACCAGCTGCTTGACTTTAGAAGGTCAGCTTGATCAAGGCCACACTAGTGTGGCCTTGGCTTGATCCATAAACTCCAACAAATATTCCAATCGAACTGATAAATGAAAGTGGCGCCATCTCGTTTTCGGCACGGGAACTACTCATTTTTCCGAAAGGTGTCCCTACTTAGAGGGTTCTGTCAATGAATACACAAACGTTAAGAAGGTCAGGTCCTATGTTAAAAATTCTGATAGGTTTTTTAGTACCGATTCTGGAAATCAGACAGAGCTTGTGGTATGGAGAGAGAGAGAGAGAGAGAGAGAGAGAGAGAGAGGGAGGGCGATATAAAGCCCTCTCTCTCCCACCCTCCCCTTACACGTTGGAGTTAGGGAACAGGAAAGGGGAACTGTTCTTTTCCATACGCAACCGCTACTAAGATAGTTGTTTATAACTTAAACTGTGACTTCACCGATTACAGTTGACAGTTTCTTTTCACTATTATTTTATCTTTAAGTCAGCTGTGCAACATTGTCATGGCTTGTCTATATAAATAAAATTAGAGTTTTGTCTGTACATTGCTTAGAATTATGAAATTTTTGGTTATTTTTGCGTTTTGAAGGTCAGAGAATCTGAATCAAGCCTTATCTCAATTTATGTCACGATGTGTGTTGGTAACGCTCAACATCACACTTTAGACAGCTTTTCACGCAAAAACTAGATTACCATTTTGACGGAAACTTTTCTCCTGTGTTGTATGCACATATGAGAAGGTTTTAGACGACTAAAAACGAGCGTACGTCTTTTTAAAATCAAATAGTAAGCTTCTAAAAACCGAGTTTTATTTGATTTCGACCAAGTTTGTTTTGAATTTCCCCATAATTCAAGGGGATGACGTTTTGATTACATTTTCAGTGTTCCAAGCAGATGGTATTACCTTCACTGATGGATTCGTCGTTACAGATGTTTTATGATTTCATTCAGTTTTATGTTTTGGTTTATAATATTTCTTTTTAATTGACATGTACTATATAAAGTTGATATTTTCCCATTCATTATACATTTATCAGGATTTTCATCCTGATCTGACCCTCGGACTCCACCACAGACCAAGGCCGCGCATAGACCCTCTCAAAGATCACATATTAATATCCAATGCCAGAATTATAAGTGACTAGCAGTTACCCGTGGCTTTGCTCACGATAAAAACTCTAACTCCCGCTGCCTAAATGAAAATAGGGCCACATACTGAGTTTATGATTAGACAGATGAGGTACAAAAACGAATGACGACTTTAAGTTAACTAACTAAACTAAACTTTTATATATTTAACATAGTACATATCACCTAAAAAATCAACAAAACAACTATAAAACCATTATGAAAGTAACCAAATTATAAATCAGCTGTAAAATCGTACCCATATGTGAAGCTGAACCACCTGCTTGTTAAATGAACATTGAAAATTAAACAAAAGATCATCCATTCCACTTGCGTAGGAAAATTTATAAACTTCAACCCCGCCAAAACCCTTAAAACTTTGAATTAAAAAACCCGTTCTTAGGGGATGCTTACGCCCTTAAGGTCCAAGGTAATTGAGTCTTGTAGTTTGGGCTGAGCAATGATAGGTAAGTGGTATTGGACAAATATAAAGAAGATGGACTTTCATTAACCAGAAAGATGTTTTCAGGAATCCTCAAAGTCCGCAGGTCTGCTGCGACTGGAGTTATTCTATTGCTGCCCCCCGCAGGAGGTATTTCTATTTGGCCTTCCTGTACTATACATATGAGCAGATTCAGCGCCCCACCGATAAAGGCCTCAAGAATGCAACTGCCCTGGGAAGGCTTATGCCCATGTTGAATGCTTATGTTGAATCTACTCGCATGCATGGTATACTGTATTGTGGCCCTTAAGCAAGAATTTAAAATCCCCGTCGCAGAAGACCTTGCGTACTTAGAGAATCCTAAAGCAGTTTTCTGTTTCATGAAAGTTTATGTGCGTAAAACGTAGAAATTGCCTTGATTTAATGTCAAAAAAATTCTAAGGTCTTTAGGGTCTACCTTGAACATAAAAATACCCCCGTTGCAGCAGACATCCACACTACGTGCATGACCTTATTTCATTTCTTCCATAAGAATAAAATGGGGAATGAGTTTGCAGGTCTATTGCAACATTCATTCAAAAATTTGGTGGTTTTAAAACAATATCAGGTGAATCTGAACCAAAAAAAACACATACCAAGTTTTATCAAGATATGTTGAGTAATAATCGAGATATAGAATTTTTCTATAGGGACAATGTAGGTACTGTGTTTTCAGCTTTAAATATAGTTTGAATAGTGTTTTTTGCTTCTGGGAGCTCCAAAATGAAAAGTTATCATGGTCTCGCGCTTAGGTCTTGCCGTGAGACCTATGGTAATAATTCCATCAATGAAATTTTCTAAAAGACAAAGGCAAAGTATTTTTTTCTAATGATGTAGATAAAATAAATGGTTTAAATTAGCTCTTTCATTAACAGCTGTTACGGGGAAGAAAGGTCTTATAAGTATCTCTAGTCAGTGATTTATTTTATGTTCTATTCCTGACAGCTGGTTTGACATTCCACTAACTTTCTTGCATTTTACATCTGTTTAGATATAAACATTTCACCAATTTGTATTCTGCCATAAGGATAATATGGGATCTTTGAGAGGGTCCATGGCGGAGTCCGAGGGTCAGATCAGGATGAAAACCATTTAGTTTTCCTATTTAATGCCTAAAGAAACAGCGAATCAAATTCCAGCCTTCTGGGTTATTGGGAAGTTGGAGAATTAGTGATGAGTGAGTGAGTGAATAAGTGAGTGAGTGAGGGCTTTGCCTTTTATAGGTATAAGATGAAATGTTTATATTCAAACAGATGTTAAAAGCAAAACATTTCATAGAATGTAAAACCAGCTGTCTGTAAAAAATAAAATAAAAAGTCTTTCCTCCCTTATAACAGCGGTTAATGAAAGAGATAATGTAAACAATTTTTTTTAAATTGCGGGACGGCTATGTTATTTTGTTGTTGTTCAAAATAGACCCTAAAACATTTAGGGCTATGTTATTTTGTTGTTTCAAAATAGACCCTACTTTGGTGGCATTTAATCAAGGCATTTTCTACTCTATGTACATTAACTTTCATGAAACAGGAAACTGCTTTAAGATTCACTAAGTACGCACGGTCTGCGAAGAGGGTATTTCCCTTGGGTATTTCCTGCCTCAGGGTCACTCTGTACTATAGCACAGATTCAACGATAGGCCTACTGGGTATGAGCCTTCCCAGGCAGCGACACCCTTAGGGGTTTGTCGGCGGGGGCGCTGGAATGTGCTGGCAAGTGTAGTATAGAGAGGCCAACTAAAAATGCCTCGTGCGGGGGGGCAGCAATATTTCTAAGTACTCCCGTCGCAGCAGACCTACGTTCTTAGCTGATTCCTAAAACATCTTTCTAACTGATTAAAGTATATCTACTTTATATTGTCAAATACCACTGACCTATCATCGCACAGCCCGAACTACTTGAACTTGACTTAGAATCTTGAAACTTTTCATGGACGTTCCTATAGGGCGTGAGCATCCGCTGAGAACGGGGTTTTCAAAATTCAAAGTTTTCAGGGCTTTTCGGTGGGGTCAACGGTCTAAAATCTTTCCGACAGCTGAAAGACCAAAGCTGAACATAAACAGCCTGAGCTGCCCCCCCCCCCAAAAAAACAGGCCAGGCCAGGGGCCAGGGGTGTTTTTTATCGGGCCAGGCCTGGCTGGTTTGTGGGGGGTGCTGGGCTGGGCTGGGCTGTGTCTTTCAGAGCTGATTGGTTTTTACAGCTGATTTATATTTTGGTTCCTTTTATCATGGTTTTATGGTTGTTTTTTCTTTTGGGTGATATGTACTATATTAAAGTCACCAATAGTTTTTGTACCTTATCATAAACTCAGTATGTGACACCATCTTCATTTAGGCAGCGGGTGTTAAAATTGTTATCGTGAGCGAAGCCACGGGCAACTGCTAGTTATAAATAATATTGTAAAAATATAGCTTGTTCTTTAATCTACAAGACTTAATTTGGTGGCGATGAAAGCAAGAAAAACACAATTTTTTCTCAGCAATTATTTTCCATCGCTGAGAAACTTCTGCTTTCCTAAAAAGTTTACATTTCTCGGTTTCATGACTTTCCGAACAAATCAAGCAAACGTTTTCAATAGGCGAATTCGTGAAAACCGGCCTAGGTTCATTTTCTTTCGTATAGTCTCATCGGGTGGACGAAAATAAATACTCATTATGGAACATTGATTTTCCAGCCAGGTACAAAATACTTTCAGGTCAGGTTTTTCTAAAGACGTGTTCAGCCCATCTATACTTAAGACTATAGGGAAGCTTACTAAGTAATTCATTTAATAATAGAGGATTAAGTAGATAAATCTCTAAATCCAATGACTCTGCGGTAGAGGTCAGATTCAAGAGTGTTGTTGAAAATTCGATAAGACTAACAATGTCATCCTCCTTGACAGGTACTAGCATACGAGTCTTTTTCATCATTAACTCGACTATAAACTCTGGACGACCAAATCGCATTTGTAAAGTTTTCATTACTGTATTTAAATTTCTGCTGGAAACAAAAAGAGGTTTTACCATTTTAAAGGCGTCTCCCTCCAGACAATTTCTTACTCTGTCGAGATTTTCATCCTCACTAAAAAGGTGTTTAGTCTTGTTAAAAGAGGAATAGAACATGGGCCATTCGTCTGCTCTCCCGCTAAAACAAGGAAGACGCTGTCGACAAGAGACAGGTTGCGCGGAATTAATAGCTTTTGAAAAGGAATCTGCTAGTCTATTAATAGCCGTAGACACGATGGCTGACGATGACAAGTGAACTGACGGTTCCTCGTTCAGCCATTTTTCGACTTTGACATTAGAATCCTCCTCTATGTAGCATTATTCAGGCTTACCTTGTCGTAGTCTTGATTACCCGTCAAATGTCTGCCCGAAACAGACGCATTTTTAAGCTCGGTTCTAGCCTGCAGTAGTCGCCGCTGGCGTTCCAAGTCCCTTGCTTCCATCTGTCTCTGGCGTTCCATTTCCTTCTCGTCCATCTGCCGTTGTCGTTCCAACTCCTCTTGTTGACGTCGTCTCTCCATCTCCTCTTGTTGACGTTGTCTCTCCAACTCCTCTTGTTGACGTTGTCTCTCCAACTCCTCTTGTTGACGTTGTCTCTCCAACTCCTCTTGTTGACGTTGTCTCTCCAACTCCTCTTGTTGACGTCGTCTCTCCATCTCCTCTTGTTGACGTTGTCTCTCCATCTCCTCTTGTTCACGTTGTCTCTCCAACTCCTCTTGTTGACGTCGTCTCTCCAACTCCTCTTGTTGACGTTGTCTCTCCAACTCCTCTTGTTGACGTCGCCTCTCCAACTCCTCTTGTTGACGTTGTCTCTCCAACTCCTCTTGTTGACGTTGTCTCTCCAACTCCTCTTGTTGACGTTGTCTCTCCAACTCCTCTTGTTGACGTTGTCTCTCCAACTCCTCTTGTTGACGTCGCCTCTCAATTTCTTTAGCTTCGAAATCCCGTTGTCGCTGCAATTCCTTTTCTTCCAACATCTTTTCAAGTTTATTCATAAAGAAAATTTGTGGAATCAATGGATGTAAATTATTCCACCATCGCCTTCTCCACACTAGTAGTTCCCCAAAAAATGTACAAGAAGTTTACCAGGACAAAGTACAGAAAACTTTCAGTCAGGAAAGTAAAGCAAATGAAGAAATTATAAGCAATCACACAGTAAATAACTGTGTTTTACTTAGAGTATGTCCGGTAACGCTGTACGGTCCCAGTTGCCACATTGATATCTATGCACTTCTAGACGACGGTTCGACTGTATCTTTACTTGTTTCGGCTACAGCCTACAAACTAGGAGTCAGCGGTAAAATTGAACCCCTGACCACATGTTGGGTCAAATATGACTAAACATTATGATCCAAATTCCAGACGAGTCGAAGTTAAAATAAAAGGGTTTTATGAGGAAGAAATTTTTAAGTAATGTTAGAACTCAATCACCTTTAGATTTACCTAAACAATCTATTGATTCTGTAAAACTTCGCGAGAGAAGGTCCCATTTAAATTCGATTGATCAGCCGCTGCCAACATCATACGCCAAACCTACCATTTTGATAGGACAAGATAATTGTAACTTATTATTGACTAGGAAGGTAATTGAAGGTCCCCCAAATGCTCCTGTGTTGTCATGGAGTTACCTCGGGTGGTCAATACATGGAAAATGCCCTGAATTTAGGGGACGTGTTGATGATTTTACCTTAACGTCATTTGAATACGATAGACTACATGATCTAGTAAGAGATTCATTTGAAATTGATAATAATGGTGCATCTCCAGCGGAGAACAAAACAATAAAGTCGGCAGAAGAAGAACGTGCAGTATCGATTCTTGAAAAAACAACAAGAAAAATCGGAGATCGTTATGAATCTGGCTTGTTGTGGAAATCAGATGATTTCAAATTTCCCCCAAGCTATGAAAATGCGCTTAAAAGACTAAAACATATCGAAGGAAAGATGGCGAAAGACACTACCTTTAAAAACGAATACACAAAGAAGATTGCCGATTACCAAGAAAAAGGGTATATTCGTAAATTAAGCGAAGGTGAGGCTAATGTTATCAATGATCACACTTATTATCTACCACATTTTGGAGTCGTAAACCCAAATAAACCCAATAAATTGAGATTAGTATTTGACGCGGCTGCAAAATCGAATGGCGTATCGTTTAATGATGCCTTACTTAGTGGCCCTGACCTTTTAAATCCATTACCGGCTGTTCTAGTAAAATTTCGTTTGGGGAAATTTGCCATCGCTGGCGATATTAAGGAAATGTTTCATCAGGTACGCATTAGAGAGGAAGATGTAGATTCGCAGAGGTTTTTGTGGAGGCAAAACACAAATGATCCACCAGATACGTATGTAATGGAAGCGATGACATTTGGGTCGACTTGTTCTCCGAGTACTGCTCTATATGTAGTGAACAAAAATGCTAAAAGTTTCTCATCTATTTACCCTGAAGCGAGTAAATCAATCCTTACAAAAGAATACATGGATGATTTATTAGACTCTGTCGATTCCGAAGAAGAAGCAAAGATTAGAGTGAAGGAAATTATAGAAATTCATAAATCAGGTGGATTCCAAATTTGCAATTGGATATCGAACTCAAAGAGTGTTTTGTCCGACATTCCTGAAGACCTGAAATCTAATTCAACTAAGCAATTGAAATCCGAGAGCAATCTTCCCACTGAACGGGTTCTTGGAATGTGGTGGGATTCGGAAAGTGACAACTTTGTATTTCACCGTAATGCGGAAAAGTTACAAAAAATGGAAGTAAGTTACCCAACAAAACGTGAAGTTTTAAAGGCCGCGATGTCTATCTTCGACCCTTTGGGATTAGTCACACCTACTACAATCAAAGGTCGAATATTAGTACAAGAGATTTGGAGAACAAAGGCATCATGGGATGAAGTACTAACAACAAGACTAACTAAGACATGGCAAGAATCGTTAGAAGAAGTTAGACAACTGCAATATTTCAACATTCCACGTTGTTATTTCAAAGTCCTAACAATAAAGGAAATCGAACTTCATGTCTTCGTAGATGCAAGTGAAGAAGCATATGCCGCTGTTGGATATCTAAGATGTAAGACTACTACTGAGAGCATAGAATACAAAACTATGTTGGTAATGTCAAGAGCAAAGGTAGCACCTCTAAAACCTACTACCATTCCAAGACTGGAACTTCAAGCTGCTGTCCTTGGATGTAGACTTGCAAAAAGCATCGAACGAGACATGGACATCAACATTGTCCGAAAGATATTTTGGTCAGATTCCGTGACAGTATTATACTGGATAAAGTCTGATCATAGAAACTACAAACAATTTGTTTCAAATCGATTTGGGGAAATTCTCGAGTTGTCATAAACTGATGAATGGAAATGGGTACCGACAAAATACAACCCTGCTGATGTTGCTACAAGAAGTAACAAGAAATTTACCTCAAGTACGCACGACATTTGGACTTATGGCCCCGAATTTCTAAAATACGACACAAATCATTGGCCAAAACGACCAACAACCCTGCAGATAACTAACTGTGAAGAAGTCAAATGAAAATTCGTCGGGTTACACGAAGAGGACAAAGAATTCATAGTCAATGTTAAGCAGTTTTCTTCTTGGGAAAGGGTAACACGCGTAACTGCATGGGCAATGAGATACATAAATAAGCTGAAACACCGAGTTAACAATACAAGCTCAAAACTAAAATTACAAGAGATAAATTACAATATGATACTCGAACTTCGACCGGATGAATTAAAGACAGCTCAAAAAACACTGATTAGAACATCCCAAGGTATGTCATTCAAAGAAGAGACGATTCTGCTCATGAATGAGAAATCTTTACCAAAGTCAAGCAGGTTACATAGATTGACCCCACTTTTCCTTGACGGAGATAATTTGATCAGAATTTTTGGAAGAATTTGTAATTCGCCTGAAATAAGTCTTGAAACTAAGCAGCCAATTGTTTTAGACGGAAAATGCCATATAACAAGATTAATTGTGAAAATGTATCATGAAAAATGTTTTCACCAAGGAATTGAAACAGTTATGAATATGACCAGAGAACAGTTCTGGATTCTGAATTTACGATCTGTAGTGAAGAAGATACAAAGAAACTGCATGAGATGTAGGATTGACAATGCCAAACCAAATCCTCCTCAAATGGCACCTCTACCAAATTCAAGAGTATCGCGAGTTCAACATCCATTTTTCTTCACGGGAGTTGATTATTTTGGCCCAATCGAAGTCACCGTTGGTCGAAGACACGAAAAACGTTATGGTGTGTTGTTTACATGCATGTCCACACGTGCAATTCATCTTGAAATAGCTCATTCCCTGAGTACAGATAGCTGTGTGATGGCAATACAAAGGTTTATAAGTCGTAAACCTTGCCCATCGGAGATGTTTTCTGACAATGGCACAAATTTCGTTGGAACTGATAAAGAACTTAGAACTGCCATAAAATCTCTCGATAGTTCTCAGATACAAAGGAATGTTTCATCCCATGCCATAAAGTGGAATTTTATTCCCCCAAGAGCACCACATATGGGAGGATGTTGGGAAAGACTCATACGATCTGTGAAAACTGCCTTAAAAAGTGTAACACGATCGCAGTTTCCTAAGGTTGAAGAATTACAAACCTTAATGACTCAGATAGAATTTATCATCAATTCACGTCCTCTCACCCACGTCTCCATTGACCCCAAAGTTCCTGAACCATTCACGCCAAATCATTTTCTGCGCGAAGCCTTTAAAATTGATATAAATGAGGATAAGCTATGCAAGAAACAACTGTCACGCATCAGAACACTTTTGGACGGATTTTGGAAGAGGTGGATACGTGAATATCTTCCCTGTTTAACACGACGTTGCAAATGGCACAAGAGAACCGAACCACCAAAGATTGGCGACTTGGCAATCATAGTAGAAGAAAACAACCCAAGAAATACGTGGCCACTGGGAAAGATATCAGCCACTTACCCAAGTCGTGACGGTCAAGTCCGAATATTGGATGTCGCAACAACCAAAGGAACCTTCCGACGTCCACTGACAAAGGTTGCTGTGCTGTCTGTGGGAGGGGAGAGGATGTAATCTACTTATGTCTGTCTGACAGCTGTTAATCTTTATCTGTTGGTTTATGATTAATTGTTTTTATTACCAGATGTCTTTTTGTTATTGTGAATTGAACTTGTCCTAAATAATATTGTAAATACCCCCGTTGCAGCAGACCTGCATATTCAGCGAATTTCAGATGCAACACAACAAACGGTATTTCAATCCAACTTAGCGAGATTTTACATGTTTTGTAATCTCCATAAGAATAACATGGGGAATGATTATGCAGGTTTGCTGCAACAGGTATGTTAAAACTGGTTGGTTTTAATTCATTATTTAGTAGATCTTAACTAGAAGAAGCCATATACCAAGTTTTGTCCAGAAATGTTTAAAAATAAGTGAGATATAGATTTTTTTTATTTCCCATAAGGATAACATGGGGAATGATTATGCAGGTTTGCTGCCACAAAAATTAAAATTTCGGGGATTTTAGACTAAAATACATTAGATCTCATCTAGATGAAGCCACAAACCAAGTTTTATCCAGATATGTTGAGAAATAAGCGAGATATAGAATTTTACTTATTCCCCATAAGGTTAACATTGGGACAACGTTCTGTGTTTACCACTTTCAATATCTCGGTAACCAATGGACATAGAGCAATGATTCAAAACACTAAATTGTTTGTTTTTTGAGCTGAATTCAATGGTGCCAACAAAGATTCGATAAATTTTATTTTTATATGTAAAAAACTCAAAAAACCCATTTTTGGGGGTGTTTATCCCCCTTTACCCCCCCTTCCGGTGGTCCGATCGGGCTGGTTCACGAACTCGTCCATTCGATTACCACTTTACATGTCTGTTCCAAATTTCATTAAGATCGGACCATATTTACGGCCGCTATCGTGCTGACAGACACACACACACACACACACACACACACACATATATATATATATATATATATATATATATAGATAGATAGATAGGTATATAAAAATTCGAACGAATGGTGTTTTTTTGCTTCTGGTGGCCCTAAAACGAAAAGTTATCATGGTCTCGGGCTTAGGTCTTACCATGAGACCTACGGTAATAGCTTCTACCCTATAGGGGAAATTCGCTAAAATATAGCTTGTTCTTTAATAGTCAATTTTATTATTAATTTATGTCCGTCTAGACCTACAATTTATTATAGTAAGAAATAAAAACATGGTAGTGGACAGAGGTTCAGCCAACAGGGGAAGATTGTTTATCCCTACTCCCCCGCCTAAACGTGTCTTGTTTGACACAGCTTTATTCACTTGTGACAAGCGGTGCAGAGAACTTGCACTACCAGTGCTATTAGTGGCTATTTATTTCCAGGGCCGCCGACAGACATTTTGAGGCCCGGGGCAAAGTTTGGGAGTGAGGCCCCTTAATGCAAAAAATCGTAAATAAGTTTTTTATTTATTTATTTATTTATTTATTTATTTATAAATAAATAAAATATTTGATGTTTGTCTGTCAAATAGCTACATTTGTAAAATCTGCTGATTTTTTTGTTCTAAAAATGTTGAATATCCCAAAACTGGGAATACAGACAATTGACGACTATGCTTGATTCTTGTAACTTGACTGCACTTCCACTTGGACCAACACATCATGCTGCCGAGTCTGACACCCTCCTTGATCTTATGGTTGTAACTGACCCAAAAGACATTATCCATCATGGGCAGCTCCCAGTACCTGCTATTTCTAAGCATGACCTTATCTTCTGTGTGTGTTCGATCAAAGCTCCCAAGCCCAAGACAAAAATTATTAAATATAGAGACTTCAAAAACATAGACGAGGCTTCTTTTTTATTTGATGTTCAACATACGTCATGGCACAATATTGAAAATTTAAATTCTGTTGATGAAATGGTTCTTGAGCTAAATTCTACAATTTTAAATCTATTTGACAAACATGCGCCAGTTTTAACTAAACGATTAACCAAAAGAAAACCTGTGCCTTGGATGACCCCTGAAATTCGTAGTATGATGGCCAGACGTGATAGTCTTTTTAGAAAAGCCAAACGTTCTCATAATCAAATTCAAATGGATGAATATCGTTCCATCCACTATGTTCCACGATATTCCATGGAGGAATATCGTTCCTCTATCGTTCGTGTACCTTAGAAATAGAGTAAAACAACTTTTACGAAATTCA
Organism: Flexamia atlantica; assembly: GCA_035578135.1. Taxonomy (NCBI): domain Eukaryota; kingdom Metazoa; phylum Arthropoda; class Insecta; order Hemiptera; family Cicadellidae; genus Flexamia; species Flexamia atlantica. The sequence continues at coordinate 41,153,683 of JAQJVK010000011.1, read as the reverse complement.
AAACTCAGATACATAAATAAGCTTTTTGAAAACAGAAAACAATCATCTAACATTTTGTGGCGCAATGTAAAAGGGCTCGGGCTTGGGAGGCAGACGGATATTTTTTCTTCATATTTTTCTTCATCCAGTCCCACTGCAAATCAGCATCAAGTCAATTATTATATCAATGAACTAGTAAATTCATCGACCCAGGATTTTACTTATCCTTTGTTCAATTTCAAACCAGTTATTCAGTCGGATGTGCTTAAAGCTATTCGTCGAATCCGAAGCAATGCTGTCGGGTTTGATGGTGTATCACTACGATTCATTAAAGATATTCTTTTCGCCATCCTTCCGACCATAACATTTATTTTTAACGCTTCATTGAGAAACTGTTCATTCCCTTCTTGTTGGAAGTCTGCTCTTATTCGCCCTTTAAACAAGATCTCAGCTCCTGCATCTTGTCCGATCAGCATTTTGCCCGCACTATCAAAAGGCCTTGAAAGGATCGTGCACTGTCAAATTACTGACTTCATTGATGAAAATAAAATCTTGTCGGACTACCAGTCTGGCTTTAGAAAAGCTCACAGCACAGAAACTGCACTACTTCGTGTAACAGAGGACATTAGACTTGCCATGGAACGACGACAGGGCACGATTCTTACCCTATTCGATTTTTCAAAAGCTTTTGACTGTGTAAACCACAACCTGCTGATAGAGAAATTAAGGGCCATAGGGTTTTCTCAGAATGTTCTTAAGTGGCTGAGATCTTATCTGTCAGATAGGCGGCAGTGTGTTGAAGTTGACGGCATAAGATCTGACTGGGAGACTGTCACTTGCGGCGTGCCTCAGGGATCTATCCTAGGGCCACTGCTATTTGTACTGTATGTAAATGACATAAATTCAAATCTGAAGAACTCTAAATATCACATGTATGCTGACGATCTACAAATCTATGCTCACTTTTCAACTAATGACATAAATAATTGTGTCAAAGAAATCAACGAAGACATTAACCGAATCACTTTGTGGACTGAAAAACATGGACTTAAACTAAACCACGACAAAACAAAACCCATCATCATCTGCCACTCACGTTTACGAAACTCAATTGATTTTCAAACTGTAAGTTCCATTATAGTTAATGGAAACGCACTTCCTTACTATGACAAAGTGAAAAATCTTGGACTGACTTTCAACTCAACACTTACTTGGGATGATGCAGTGGTGGATGTCCGGAGGAAGGTATTTGCATCAATCCACTCACTGAAAAAATTACAAAGTTGTTTGCCACTACACACTAAACTACACCTTGTCAAATCACTCGTGCTGCCTCACTTTACATACTGTAACTCTGTGATCAATGACATGACTGTGACTCTTTCTGATATGCTTCAACGGTCTCAGAACTATTGCCTGAGATTTGTTTACGATCTGAGACGAGTGGAGCATATTACACCTTATTATATTGAGTCAAAATTGTTGAAACTAAATGATCAGAGAACAGTAAAAATCCTTTCTTTAGCTTTTTCAATTTTAAAAACCAGTTTGCCAAAATATTTTGAAAATGATTTTAAATTTGTTTCCCAATTCCAAAATAATTTTCGGAGCTCACGTTCTGCCTCACTTACTTTGCAGATGCCTCAACACAGAACTGCAGTATATGACAGAGCATTTGTCGTGACTGCCTGCCGCTTGTGGAATAACCTTCCTTTTTCTATTAAATCCCTAAATAGTCATCGTCGGTTTGTGGCGGCGCTGAAAATTTTGCTTTTTGAGCGGATGACTCTGGCTGGTGTATCCTAGGTTGTTGTCTTGGGAGGGGTTACTGGCAGAGAATGAATGTGCTAGAGTGAAAGGAAATTATGTTTTTGTTTTTTCTCAATTTATTGGAAGAGTTCATGATGTTTTTGTTAGTGTTTCATAATGTTATTGTTGTATTATATTTGTTTATAAATTGTTTAGGCAGGTTAAGTGTAAGAAAGGGCCATGCGGCCCTAACTTTGCCTGTGTAAATAAAGAATTTTTCATTTCATTTTCATTTCATTTCATTTCATTTCAATATCTCCTTTTCGAAAATTTTCCAGTTCTTAATATTAGGCACTTGTATCTTAAAACGCTCTTAGTATATGTCACTACACATGACAGCATCAAGAGGCCCGCATAAAAAAAATAAAAAAAAACGATAATAAAAATAAAATCTTTACCCCAACTTTCCATGGCTACCAAACTAGAAATAAAACAAACTTTGGCTATTCAATTCCCAAACCTAAATTAAAATCAGATCCGTTCAATGCATTTAATTTTGGCTCATTAGTTGTATAGAAATCTTTCATTCAATATAATTAATAAAGAGGGAGGTAGCATGTCTGTTTACAAGCGAGAGATTGAGAAGTGGCTGCTCGGTGTTGAACCGGGGATGGCAGAGCTGCTGATTCGTTCGCTATATGCATCATAGTGTTTGTTGTCTGCGGGTATTCTTCTGATTAACCTTTTTTGTTTTGATACTGAATAATTGTACGATATTTGATTTTTTCTCCTTTTGTTTTATAAAACTCCTTAAGTAATAATTTGTTCAATTTTTTATTTTTGTTTTTGATGGGTAATTTGTTTCTCTTTTAAGTTTTATATGTATTTGTGTTGCCAACTAGTGGAAGAAGGACTGAAGGGAAAAATTTCCTTTTTGTATAGTAAATAATTTTGTATGTAACTTAATGGAAATAAATAATCTTGAATCTTAATTTGTTCAATACAAAACAACTACATCACAGGTCTGTACAAAACTTTTGATTTATGAATTTTAAAAATTCAGAACATTACAAACAGTAAAGATACGGCTACTGAATAACACAGAACTTGGGATTAAAAGCACTAGACTAAAAAATGTATGTTTCTAATAAGCCTAAAAAGACTTTAAGAAACAGTTTTAAGTTATTATACAAATTATTCACGGACTACCTAACTATTATAAACTACTTTACTTGATTTCCTTCTGTTTTCCAACTCCCATAATGCCTGTGGTGCGTGTGACGTCACCAGGACACCATTTTACCGGTTGTATCCTTGCCCTAGCAAGGCCTCCTTGGCCCTTTGGTAAAAGTATAGCTTAATTCGAAGATGTAGTAATAACTACTCTCTGACTGGCCAAGATACTTTATTGTACCAGCTTGAGGCTACAGACGAGCGCATTCTTTCGGTCTGCTGAAGGCATCATGAGCTGCTTAAATTTTTGTATGAGGAAACCTGAATTTCTTTGGACCTTGGTTCATTCCACAGATATACGAATACATTAGTCTATGTATTCGTTTATCTGTGTTCATACGTAGCTGAACTCAAACTCAGAGGAGAAACGAAGCTGAAGTTGTTAATCATTGGAAAAAATTAATGTCACGTCTTGAGTTGTAAATGTTATTGTTATTACTATTATTCTTTTGTAAACTATAGGCCAACACCATCTAGTTAAAGCTTGGATCCTTTTCCTTGGTCCATCGTAGGCCTGTACAAAAAAAGTTTTGAGATGAATATAGGGTGTAAACGATTGGTATTGGACGATTGCTGACGATTGCGATTGGACATCTATTATTTTAGTTAAATCATACGTTCCATTAGTCTGTATACAAGTCTAAAATTCCTTCATCATGTGGTTGTTTTTCTTTTTACCACGACCTGTCACGATATATTTACCCGTCTAGTACTAACAACTGATTATATTTATTAAAACTAAATAACTTTTGTATGTGCCTCGTATTTAGTTTTTTTTAGTTCGGTCGAAAATTATCTACGAAAATGTTACTAGTAAAATCTTTACATCCGTCGCTAATTTTACTTCTATCCTTTCGTTCGATTAAGTGCCAGATCCTCCCTAAATGTAAGCAAGACTCGGACTGCATAAAGAATAATTTTTGTACATTCTGCAACACAAATCTATACAGCAACAAAGACAAAATGTGCGAAATCGTCGACATAAACATATTCATGGAAAACCTCCCGTGCAAAGTAAGAAAAAACATTTGTTTCAGAGGGTTCTGCAACCCCGACGTGATCGGGAGAGTGTCCCAGTTCGAAGGGTTCGGCGAGTGTGTCTGCGTTTGTAACAGTGTCAAGATGTACGGAAACAGATGCCAACACAAGTACCCAGTGAGCCCCGCCCCTTACGAAACTTACCCCAGTGGAATCCAGTTTATCACCCCGATACACGTGGAGTTCAATTTTCCTACTTATCTGCTGGTGGTGGTGGGCGCGGGACCGACTCCTGTCGTTCAGGTGGAAGACCCCGCGGGAGGGTACATGGCCTGGAGAAATACGGCGGACTATTTCCCGCTCAGCCTGTGTAGAGCGTTGGTGAAAAGGGAGAAACGTTTTATGCTGGGAGAAACCTGCGAAATCATCAATTGGAAGTTCGCTAAAAAATTGTTCGTCATAGAAGTCAATATTCCGTTCGACTTTACGACGGAAATAAACCAGCGAGTCGCGTCGTTCACGCGAGAACTGCGGCTGGACACTTTCCACCCGATCCACCGAGACATAAAGCTGTCCACCCACAGTCACAACTACCACACAGCTTACCCCAGTCCATCATCATTTCCTCATCGCTTCATAGTGAGGTTTAAGAATTGCGGTAAAAATATTGAAAATATAAAGAAGTTTCATCCTGCCAACCGGATAAATCTTGACGCTGATCTGTATTACCTAGACCCCTACAAGTACGAACTGTCTCTTGGCTCGGGCGGTATCGATGTGCCCAGTTTCATACAGATGACCTGGGAGGCCTATCCGTTCGAAAACAGAAGAGAAAAGGAGATTAATTACAATTTTTGGTGGTATATACCCGCTTTCCATTGGTTAGGACCGTACGTAATAAACCTTACAATTGTCTCTGAAAGTTGGCCAGATAAAAATGGACAGAAACACAGGTACGTGAATTTCAACATTTGCTACCTCAAGGTGGAGTTGGCCCCTCTGGTCGCTGTCATAGCAGGGGGGAGTTCTAGGACGGTGTTGAGAGAATACGGATTTGTACTTGACGCCTCAGACTCCCGAAATCCAAACGTGCCCGACGGTGTATCGGATATGTATTACACGTTCACGTGCAACTGGACTCAGGAGGCCGTTTGCGAACCTCACACTTTAAAAAGAATGCCTGCCGAGCCTTATGTAATACGTCCGTTAGCATTGCAAAACGGTAAGGCGTATAACTTTACACTGAAGGTATTTTCAAAATCATCAAAATTGGCACCGTCTTATGCGAGTCAGGTCGCTATCGTGATAGACGAAGCAACAAGTAAAGGCTTTCTCAAGTTCTTTACTGTCAACTGTGTGTACAATTGTAAAATAAAAACCAATCCTAAAGATATAGTTTGCCTGAGAGTCGGGGGCCACTGGACTCGGTTAGAGTCGCTTGAATTCGAGTGGGCATTGTTTGAAATCAATGAAGATGGCACGAGGACTGAAACCCCACTGGAGCCTTTGAGGCAGACCGATACAAGGTCTTTTATTCTTATTGTAAATGAGGATGTGTTGAAAGAGGGTACCAGATATGACGTGAGGGTGACGTATAAAGAAAAACAATTCGTAGTTTACCCGATATCGACCACGTATAGTGCACCAGCCATGACTTGCCTGACCGACCCGGAGAGCGGAGAAGAGGGGTGGACACGTTTCAAGCTTAATTGTACCCAATCAGATCCGTCAAGAACCTTCGAGTTTTATGACAAACACGAAGCGGACGGATCCAATTTTAGTGGGCGAATGATCACTTCTCAAGACTCGGTGAGCATGGAAGACCTTGTTTTAACAAGAGGGAGATTGGAAATTCTTTCATACGATCAGTATGGAACGGTAGCTACGACTACGCTCGAGGTTAAGTTATCGAAGAGTAATAGAACTTCTAAAGATATCAAACAGATCTTCGACAACTTGGTGAAAATTTCGAGCACTCAAAGTGTCGGGAAGTCACTCAGACAAGTATCGGTCATTTCCGATTTATTGACAACAGCCGAAAAGGAGCAGGGATCGAGTGAGACCGAGATACGTGAAAATCTGTTACGGTTTATAAGCTCGCTCCCGATACACAGGTATGAAGATACAAAACTGGGCATTTCAACTTTACATGTCAGCCTGTCTGGTGTGCGCGGTTCTCTGAGCATTGACAGTGCCATGCATGCTGCTCGCACGATACACTCGCTGACACAGGCCCTGTCGATCGCGCTGAGGGAGGGCCAACACTGCACCTTCCGTGTCCTCCATCAGATCATCTCTCGCATTTTGGATTGCATTCACAAGGTATTAGATTTAGGAGAAAACTATGTGAGCAATAGATTTACAAATCTTAAACTCTTCAATCCTGTGATCTACGGGAGGTTAAAGGAATTATCTAAGTATGTAACGAAAACTTCTTTTCTACTCAAATCCATCCTGTCTTACAAGCATTTACCGGCACAAAAGGAAAAGTTGATCGAGTCGAGAGAAGGAAACCTTTCGTTATGGGTAAAAGTCGATATTCCGAAGGACCTGAACAAGTATACTGAAGATGAGCATCGTAAAAATAAGTTTCCTGTCATCGTTCCAAATGAGCTTGCTGATTACGTCAAAACAATTGGTTTCTATCTATCTTTACAGTATATGCATTTCAGAGCAGATCCTACCAAGATGGGAATAATTAACACAAGTGACTCACTCGATGTATCTGTATGTTATAAGAGAAATGACAATCTCGATTGCCAATTCCCGAAGAGACTGAAGTACAAAATAAGTGTTGCCTTTGACATCTCCGATCGAGAATCAGAAATAGAGATTAGATTTGTAAGTGTAAGACGGTTGGACAACCATCTTGAACCTACCAAGCTGGAGATAGAATTGCCCGTCTACAGACTTATTGATGTATTACCCACGGCATTCCTGGAGAGTAATTATAGAATCGGGTGGGAAGATGAAATATACGTAATGCCTAGGGTAGATACGAGACCCACGTATGGAGAGCTTATGCAAGAAAGAAATAAAAATTCACACAAGCCCTCAAAACCGGGTAGCAAAGATGGTGGGGAGGGTGGTGGGACGGGGGTTGGGAAGGGGGGTGGGTTTAACTATGAAACCTTAGATGAAGGTTTTCATATTATTTATTTTGCGATCCAGCCTGGGCCTCAGGTAAAAATCAATGACACAATGAACGTAGGCATTAAATTGTTTTCAAAAACCTGTTACTCTTCGCATAATCGATGGGAAACGAGGAGTTGTCGAGGAAGAAGAGATACAAATAATGTAATTACCTGTGAGTGTAAAAGACTCTCACTAATCGGGGCACAAGTCAAGGAGGTTATGTATACCTTGGACACAGTACAAGTTTATCCATTGTATCTGACCATCAGCGGCGCTAACACAGCGAAAACCGTCAGTCTACCACTTCTTCTGCTCGCCTTTCTACTGCTGGCACTCATCTGCAGGAAGGCAGATATTCGCGACAGGACCAAGAGGTATGTGTCGATTTTACCAGATAATCTTCCTGGAGAGAAATTCGCATATTTGGTCCGTGTAACCACCGGCGCCCGCCTCGGAGCCGGGACTGATGCGGCGGTTGGAATCAAGATAAATGGCACACTCAACGACGGCCGGAGACATATCTTGAGCTGTGCAACTCATGATATCATGGAAGGATTGGGGGATGACTGGTTTTTGGTATATGAGACAGAGTCACAGGGAAACATTGAGTATTTGGATCTATGGCATGACAATAACGGGACCAAACCGGACTGGTTTTGTGATTCTATAACAATTTACGACCTGCATCACAAAGACTGTTATTTTTTCGTTGTTAATGAGTGGATTACTTTGAGCTTAAACAGGTTTCCTCAGACGACTTTGTTCCCCAGTTCTTTTTCTGAAGTCACAAGCCCGTCAAGAGTCTTTCGCGATTATTTCAAGTCTGGATTCCACCTTTCTCATCTTTGGCTCGCCACAATCGTAAGAAATCCGAGAGACCCAGTATCTCGAGTAGATCGACTGGCCATCATCTTGTGTTTCATACTGGTCTCGATGGCATTAAGTGTTCTGTTGATTGTGATGTCCGACGATTTTATTGAAGTGGATGATTTCTCTTACTCCGTGACATGGGTAATGATAGAGATGGCTTTGTACACTTGTATTTCAGCAACAATAATGGCCTGCATACTAATGCACATGTTCAGAAGAATATACAGAATTATATTTTTCATCGAAAGAGGAAAAACCGAACAGTCAACAGAAAGAAGAGTGACGCGAGTAAGCATTCACCAGGATTACGTCTCTACCCCTTCATCACAATCGCTGCTGCCGTCTGGCGTCGGTCGCAGGAGCCATATACACTATGGACGCAGGCACAAACTTTCCCGTGATAAACTGCGAGAGAGGACGCTAGGGGAGAAAATAAATTTAACTTTGATGCCGAAACCTTTAGTCCCGGTTCAAATCGAGGGGGATGAACCGAATGTAATCATTCGAAAGAAATGGCTGCTCATCACCTGGATCACTGTGGCTGTTATAATCGTCTTCTCTGCAGCTGTGACTTTCATTTTGCCCGAACCGCTTCCTCCAGTGAAGACTCTGAAGTGGCTAACGGTTGTGGGTCTCTCTGTATTATTCCACGCAGTTATTATCTTGCCATTGAAGATTACTATTTTTTCAGCTATCTTAGCGATTGCTTTTAGAAGGATAATATACAAAGATGTTTATACCTTTGACCCTCAAGATGGTCGTCAATTTGAACACTTTGGGAAAGTCTCCTACTTAGCTAATTATATTCGCATAAGATGTCAGCCGATGTATCAACCTCTGCATGAAGTCTTTCGTGAACAACACAGACAGAAGATGCTAAAGGCCAGGCAATGGCGCATGATCTACAACCTTTTTGTGCAAATTATCTTCTTGGTAGTGCTTGTTATGGTACTCGAGACTCAAATTGAAACAAAATATCAGACAAACGCTCATTTCCGCACCATGATGAATGACTTTTACAAGGTATACAATATTTCTGACTTAAACAGCTTTCAGTACTCAAGTGTGGATTTCCTTTTCAAATATATATGGTATAATTGGAAATACAGCCAGGAATCCGAATCAAACTTTTTTAGGAAGGACTGGATTTCTGACAGCATTAATAGAATGATAGGAAAAGTGCAACTGAGACAGTTTAGAGTCAAACCGGGCTACTGCCAGACGTCGGTTAATCTGTCTACAGAATGCGCTGCACCTTTCAGCGCTAGTGCTGAAGACACAGAATTCTATTTCGCCTTCTGGATTAAAAATGTCTCCGCTGATGATGATTTAGGAATTGAGTATTTAAGAAACTTTTCCTACCATTGGTCATCTGAAGACTCAAACTTCCTCCATGATGGTGTAACAGGACGATCGTACCCGAGCGGTGGTTACACGTGGAACTTGGGAGCATCCGATGAGGAGATGGAAGAGTCCCTGGACAAGCTATGGGAGAGGGGGTGGATCGGTCACTACACCAGAGCCGTCTTGGCACAGGTCAAGATATACAACGTCAACACACGCCTCTTCTCCGAGATCGCACTGGTGGCAGAACAGAGCATTGCCGGACAAATCCTCCCGACAATAGTGGTGAGTTCAGTGAACATCGATTTTGAATTGGACTGGTGGCATACGTTGTTTGTTTTCTTCGCTTTCATGCTTTGTGTTAGGATTTTCACGCTGGTCAACTTTGTTGGAGTGTTGGGCTTATTCAAGAACTTGTGCCGTTGTTTTGAATTGATGATGGCAATGAATGCTCTTTTCGTTCTTGTTTACGCATATCTTCATTATGTAACAGTGCCCGAATACGTCACGGAGTACTTGAATGAGGCCGAAGTATTAAAGTTCTTTGACTTTTATAGGATAGCAAATTACAAATTCTCTATCAGGGTTTTACTTTGTGTTTTATTCGTTTTAAATCTAATACGTTTCTTTTCTCTCTGGAGATTCGGGAAATTTCTCTTCAGAATCTGTTTGACAGTTTTGTATTCCACCAGGAATATTTCATGGTTGATGTTGATTTTTGTTTTGGTTCAGTATATTTTGTTTCGGCTTGTTGGTTACATTTCAGCGATATTCATAGATGCAGGTTTCAGTCCAAATATGTTTTACAAGTGTAATTGTTCATACTTTTCTGATGGCAATGGATTTAACAGATTTCATGTTTTAAGTTTCTTCATCGGGTTTAATAGCGTGCTTATTTTCGTGTGGTTTGTTACAATTTTTGTACATCAATATAAAAGAATGAGGGGTGAAATCATTGAAAAATGGAAAGTAGATAATTATTTCACATTTGTTCGGAATGAGATCTCCGATCAGATGAAATCATCCCCAGTTAGAAGAACAACTAAATTTGTTAAATCAGCCGTAGGACGTTACAGAGAGAAGATGGCCTCCTCCTCACCCTCAAGGCATAATATGTAATATATTGAAAATTATTACTCTTGTCTCGCTGTTAATAGCCTTGATGTCTGAAACACTTTGTCACTTAAATTCTTGGTAATTAAATTGTTTGTTAAATTTGTTTTTTTCTTGATTTAAGACTGAAAGTATCATTACCCATGATAATTTGATTCAGGATTAGTAATAAAATACCGGAAATACATTATGATTTTAAAGGTTTGTGGAAAACTTTTGGCTTTTGGGAGATGCGTGATTTTACAGGTGGTATCTCACTCAGGAGTTCAATTATTAACAAGCTCAAAAAATAAACATACCTGAACAAATTCAAATTATTTTTTCCCTCTATTTTAATCAACAGATATATGGATGAAGTTTCAATCAATTAAACTATGATATGGATATATTCATTTATAAATATTTATCTTCTTTTTTGTCAATTTAGCCTTACTTGTAATTATAATTTGTATTCAACATAAATTAGCTTAGTATTCTTATTGCTTTCAGCAGTAAGCAGTATTATTCAAAAATAGACTGAAGCAAGTACTGTCAACCGAACACACGGTCTATAGTAGACCATTGTTTCAAAGTGTTCATGCATTTTGAGATGTTTGTTTTGTTTTGCATAGCTTATTTCTTCTTCATTGTGTTTCTAAGAAACTTTGTACTAAAAAATAAACCTCTATTTTTATTCATTCATTCATTCACATGACCTCAAAGAAAATAATCTCATTGTAACACGCTATTGTGAATCATAATCCTATGACAAAAAATATAATATTTTCTGGCTGGTAGAAAATCAAACCTTTAAAATCTTTAAGACAGGCAAATATCAACATTTAATTGTTACGGTGAACAAAAATTTCATGCATGGTCTCTTTCTTACCTTGTCGGACTTTCTCAGTAATACGACTTCAGTCATGTTACACTCATCTCTCATTCATACTTGGCTTAAAATAACAACCTGGGTAGGTAATTTCTTCAAGTAAACGTAGTAAAGTATTAAAATATCATAGTATTTCCGGATTATTTTCAGACTTTTTTATAATTTATTAACACTATTACTCTCAAGAGTACCACTGATACATATAATTTAGATTAGTTATGAAAAACGTTTTAATTTCAATAGGTGATGATAAATTGATGTTTTAAAAACATATTCCAACATAAAGGTACAGATTTGCAAAAGTATCTTTAGGCCACTTCTAGCTTAAGTGCCACTTCTCTTCCACCATGGTGTTTACACTATGGTCTTCCACAATCAAAATTGAACAAGCTTTACGTTTTTCAAAATATTATTTCACGGATCGTGACGAACTCCAGCTGGCAAGCCAGAACTGAGAAATTCACGAAGAGTTAGAACCGATGACTTGATGGCTAGCGCAAGGCCACACTAGTGTGGCCTTGGCTAGCGGGATAAATTTGAGGGGAGGGGATAGCGGGCCGGGGTTACCATAACAACGACGCTACTAACCGTCTACATTTAGAGTAGGATTCACCTAAGTTGGCCAAAGCATGTACTATTCATCTCATCAAAAATTTGTATACAAGTCACATTGAAAACATTGTTGGTTACACATGGTGTCTGTTTAAATTTTGTCAGAACTGTCAAATCGCCACGTTGCGTTTGTTTACAATGTTGTTATAGGTTATAGAATGTTTACAATATCGCCTATTTTTAGAATTTTTATTTTCATTCAACCTTTCTACATAGCTGTCACAGTTTAATTTGATTTTATTTCTAGATTTACATGTTGATTAGTTTGTTTAACTGCTTGTTCATTTTTTCCTGGGCCAATAAGTAAACACCTTTTATAAGTTTTGACCGCAGTATGAAACAATCTCTCTTTTCAGCTACTGACTTGCAGAAAGTTGTACTGGCTATTCAAAAAATCACCTATTTTGCTTTGTAAATATTATTTCATAAGAAAATCTAAGACTATTTACCAGGCCGCATCCATGACACATCCTCTCTCTGTTAATAGATAATTAATTTGGAAAAGCCCCTGAGTAATATTTTAAGCTGCGCAAGTGAACTTCCAGTTGCAATATTGCACCAAAACTTTTCCTTTGCTACAAGTGCTACACTAAAACAGATGTTCATTGACAATGTTTTCAGCACAGCTGGATTTTATGCTTAAATTCGTAAAAAGCTAATCATTTGTTTACTTTTGTTTTGGCCAACTTAGGTGAATCCTACTCTACCTTATTAAAAATAACAGATGATAAACACAAGAAATTCATAGTTAAATCAATTGAACATATGTTATTGTTTCATTTTCCACGTTTGAAAAATCCAAATTGATCCAGTTTTGTTTGTAAACATCCAAGATTCTTCTGCTCACGACATTATGCTCTATTCGTGCGAATAAAAGTTTTAAAATTAGTTTTTTTTTGTGAAAAAGGTATTTATTTTCCTGTTTCGTGATGGCATCTGTACGTAAAAATGGACAAACCATTCGGGCGCGCAACTAAACTCCCGGCGCACCGCCGGGGACGTACTCTCCGGTGAGTACGTCAGCGCGGGGAGTACGCAGCGGCATCGCCATCAGACTACATTTTCAGGTCGGCTACTAGGGTCGCGTTTGCGGCGAGAGGGGAACGGCTCAGCCAATAGCAAGCGCACTCCCCCCCTCCCCCTGCACTTATTCCGCTAGCCATCAAGCTATCGGCGGATCGGCTTTCAATTCAAAATTAATAGTAAATTTTAGGGAATATTTAGCGCACTTCAACATAGGCCTAGGTACAGTTTATTTAGATTTATTTATTTATTTATATACGGCAAACGCCATTTTTACAATGAGAATACAAAAATAATGATAATTATAAATAGATAAGGATTATAAATTTATCTCCAGGGACTTCCAAAATAATCTTTGGATATTTCTTTACCACTTTCAGCCCATTTGAAGCCTTTGCTATGCAGATAATTTTCTACCATTTTGGCCAGTTATTTAGGGCTGCTGGCCCACTGTGCCATGGTTTCTTTACACCATGCACTGTGCTGTTGTTAAAAAAAATAGGACGTGTGGCGATAACTGAGCTCTATGGTGACGATGGGATAATGGCAATGACCGATGAGTGCCATGCATTGTTACGAAAGTCATAACTCCGATAGGCATATCTCCGAAATAAAATATGTATTTTTAAGGCAAAGTGCAGAAAGGGCACAACTCCGAAGTTCATAACTTCGAAAGACACTGCTCCGAAAGCATATTTCCAACTAAGCAGATCTCCGAAAGTCTTTACTCCGAGATATTTCGGAACAGTGTCCTTCGGAGTTATGCCTTTCGGAGTTGTGCTCTTTCGGAGATATGCTTTCGGAGTGGTGTTCTTTCGGAGATATGCTTTTTAGACCATATTTTTAATTTGTACCTAACCCATGGAAATTTTTCTTACTTCTAACTTTATAATGAGTTTCCAGGAACATAATTCCGAAAGGCACGACTCCGAACGTCATAACCCGACAGAGCAAAATTCATAAAAGCATAATATCTCCGAAAGATCCCTACTCCGAAAGCACATCTCCGAAAGAGCACAACCCCGAAAGCATGTCTCCGAAAGAGCACAACTCCGAAGAATATCTCCGAAAGAGCAAAACCATTAACACTCTAACAAATCGGCCATAGAGTTTGCTCAGGCGTCGAGGCGTCACACAGTACGTCGTATTTCCGAAAGGCACAACTCCGTCAGTCATAACTCCGAGAGAGCAAAGCTCCGGAAGCATATCTCCGAAAGAGCACAACTCCGAAAGTCATAATTCCGAAAGGCAGTGCTCCGAAAGCATATGTTCGAAAGGGCACAACTCTGAAAGTCATGACTCCGAAAGGAACTGTTCCGAAAGAACTCGGTGTTAAGATTTTCGGAAATGTGCATTTTCGGAAAAATGTTTTCGGAGTAGTGCCTTTCGGAGTTATGACTTTCGGAGTAGTGTGTTTCGGAATTAGACCTCAAAAAATACGTTTGAAAGTTAGAAATGAGATCAATGCCGAGAAGTTATAAATACATTATTAGAAAAGCATATCTCCGAAAGGCCACTATTCCGAATGCACAACTCCGAAATAGCACTACTCCGAAAGCATAACTCCGATAGAGCACTATTACGAAAATTTTTTCGGTTACATGCTTTTTGGAGTTATGTCTTTCGGAGCAATGAGGGCTTCCGAAGGCCGATGCCGCGGTGGGGGGGGGGGGGGAATTGTGATGAGAATGAGGAGGGGAGGGAGCGTTGCATCGATATTGTAATTAAATGTGTCTAGGTGGATGTTTGGACGCGATTATAAAGTTATTTATTTGAGCAGTCATGTAATTTTAGGTTTTAAATATCACGCATGATTTACAAAGTTCTACTTAACTTACTTTTATTAGTTTCCTTCCTAGTTATTTTTTATATAGCCCTAACAAACAGAGAACATGCAGATGCTCTTCACAACAAGTTGTATAACCAAGAAACAATTAAAGTCGATGTTTCAACCTCCTTGAGTTCCAGTATAAATGAAAATACTACGAAAGTAAACAATATTTCATTCATAGACAAATACTTTAATATCTGGTGTATCTTTACTAAAGTCAAAAGTAGGAGTTCATCTTTAAAATTCAAATTTAACACACTAATAACCTCAGTTCTTCAACACTCCAGCATTAAACTCTCATTTCACATAATTTCTGATGTTAAAAGTAAATACTTTGCCCAGATATTGTTTGACGACATACGTATTTCTTCTGCAACATATGTGGATTTTAAGGTTAGTGTCTGTATGCATTGTAGGCCTACTTGTTATTCAATAGGCTAAGAGTTTAAACTTGAAATAGTCGTGTTTTCATAAATTTTAATTAAAACATAATTTTTCCAAAAGTAAACAAATATTGTTTATTTTCTTTGACTCGGTCGAGGTCGCCATCTAACGGATAGTTAAAACACTTATAGAACAAGAAAAAAAACAAAATAATCGTCTAATAGGAAACCAAATATGTACAAAAAACACTTTGCTGCAGCCAATGGCATATGCTTATTTAGGAATCGTCTATCTCTCTCTAAACATTGATTGTCCATCCCTCTCGCACACGTTCTTTAAAATAGTCGGGATGACCGTGCACCAACTGTAATCATGGTAAACTTAGCTTTCGTGTTTTGAGACCTCATTTCTTGTTGAGGTATTTGGAACTTCAAAATAGGATAAAATGGTTAAGTGAATTCAATCCTTGCATGTCAGATTAGGCATTAATTGGTTACTTTGGTATTATACGGAGGCCACTATTTTTAGAGAGTTTTTTTAACTGGATACCAAAAATAACTGCATAATTGGAGAGAACATACTTTAATTGACTCACTGTCCAAATTTGACATAATTATTTTGAGCGGTCTCTGTGTTCTCCCTCCTAGAAGGCAGCGATGTCGGCGAGGTAAAGCGTCACCGCCGCTAGCGGCAACACCCGATGGCCACCCTTCAACAGCGGTGCAGCGGTTATGTTAGGCTAGGTTATCATATATAGGTTAGTAGGACTTTCCTCGTTTCGTTGCAGATCAAATGATACCGGATGAGTCATACTTTCGCCCGCCAAATCCTGTAGGCAAGTGATGCACACACACACTCCGGTCAACAACCTGACCTAGGCCTACTTGGAGGGGATTTGGCGGGTGAAGGTATGACTAATCTGGTATCGTTCGATTCGTAACAAAACGAGGAAAGTCCTACTAATATATTTATGATAACCTAACCTAACATAACCACCGCAGTGCGCTGTATAAGGGTGGCCTCCGTATAATACCAAAGTACCATTAATTGTTGTGCTATCAATTTAACTCAGTAAGTAGGCCTATACAACTTTGCAAACCAGTGTGATTTACAGACCATATCGCTAAAACGGTCATAACATAGCATAACTTAGATTTGCCTTAAAGTGCACCATAAAGAAGGTTTGCTGAATAATTGTTCTAATCAGCTTAGGGCCTATATTATTAGGAGGCTTACTAGAGTCAAAAACCTTCCTCCCACAACGTGTGAATTGACCCAAGATGTGGGTGACTTTGTTTTAGGTGACTTATTATGATGTGAAGAACATCACGTTGCAGTTGTCGAAGCTGACTTCCACGATGTTGCCACACTTCACTTCCCAGCCAGGAGCTTACTACAGCGACGCGTTGTTCTTCATCTCTCTGGGCCTCCACCGAGTCGCCCCCAGCTCCCAGTCCAGAGCGATCATGCTGGATGTCGACACCAAAGTTGTGGACGATATTGCACTTTTGTTTCAAGAGTTTAACAGGTATTACTCTCCTTCACACATTAATGTCGGGCCACAAACCTATAAAATACGTATCCTGGGTGCTGAAATATTTGTGTTGTTTCACATACCTTTTTGTTTCTTAGTGTCCTCTAGGGCCTCAGAAGATTTTGAACTGAAAATCTGCCATTTTGAAGATATTCTGGTCTGAGGTGTGCACACAACACTAGAGCATGATATAGCACTCGAAAACTTGTGGGTGACGCAATCAAACATAACCCTGTAGGCTATGTACCCTGAACAAGTCCTACTTACCGACTGATTGGATCTCTTGAGCAAACTAAAGTGATTCCTACTTTGAAAGGCAACAACCCTGAATGTAGCACACACTCCGGTCGAGACACTGGCCACATTCTGGAATATGGCCCGCAGTCAATTTGTTACAGTAACGATATCATACATGAATTGTATTAGGCTAGCTCAAACATAAACACGTTCAGCCTGATGGGCGAAACAGGTGGTACACAACTGAATTTTCAAACTTATTAAAAGGACAATAACTGGCCAAAAAGACGAAACTAACCTAAGTCATACTTAAAAATATCTTATACCTACATCTTAAAAATATCTGTTGATTTTTCCTTGTGTATCATAAATCTAAAGTTTGTGTGCCACCGGTGGCAACGGTGTGTCTAACACAACCCTAAAATACAAACACATTAATATAACCCAGCAAAGCTCTGAAAGTGCTGTGAAAAAGCATCTGAGTTTTGGAAAGTTAACTTCAATTGTTAAACTCCAAGTTAATTCCTGTGGTGCACGTCAGGATTATTGAAAAATTGACTGTTGACTTCCGTCGGGCTGAATGTGTTAAACATGTCAGTAATATGGTAGGTCTACTTTAAGAAAACATACCGTATTAGACGCCGACTAACATTAGGGGTTTGCCTATTTCTGAGGTGACTATGAAAAAGATGAGTGCAGAATAGATATGAAAGCTTGTTTACAGGTTAAGACATGCCAATTCATCTGCCTGAATTCTTAAACACCCCAAAAATCAGTGGCAGCTGTGCATAGACTTGAAACTCAACAAACTTTATCCTTAAACAGTATGAGCTTTTGAAGAATATAAATTATTTTCAACTAATCAGACCGTTCTGGATTTTGAATTACATCTGGTCCAGGCCTATATATGTGGATTCTGTGTGGGCTGGGGAGACATGTACAATTTTTCTTTCACAGCCAAATTGAACAAACACAAGAAAAATCATAAATAGGCCTACCCAGATTTTAAGTACGCCTCGGCCTATTTACGCGATCTTGGGGTTGGAGCTTTATTAGCTTTGGACCTACCGACAACCATCTTACAACACCAGTGTGTAATAGGCTTAAGTTAGTTATGATCAGCTTTGAAATATCGGTAGTTTGATATTATACGGAGGTCACTATTTTTAGAGAGATTTTTGAACTGGATACCAAAAAATAACTACTTAATTGGAAAGAACATACTTAAATTGAATTAATGTCCAAATTTGAGACAATTATGATGTCTTTGTGTTCTGCCTCCAAGAAGACAGCGATGTCGGCGAGGATTGAGTTGAAAGCGTCACTGCCGCTAGGGGCCACACCCGATCGCCACCCTTATACAGCGCACTGCGGCAGTTATATCAGGTTAGGTTATGACAAATATGTTACTAGGACTTTCCTTGTTTCGATACTGGATGAGTCACACTTTCGTCCGCCAAATCCTGTAGGCAAGTGATGCACACACTCCTGTCAACAACCTGACCTTGGCCTACTTCGAGGGGATTTGGTGGGTGAAAGATGGACTCATCTGGTATCGTTCAATACAAAACGAAACAAGGAAAGTCCTATTAACATATTTATGATAACCCAACCTAACATAACCGCCGCAGCGCGTCGTATAAGGGTGGCCTCCGTATAATACCGTAGTACCAAAATATCTCTCGCTATGACCGCTGTGTCGCCAGGTCTAAAAATAAAACCAGCTCTGGGATTTTTGCAATAAAATGCTTGTCTTTTTTCTGTGATACAGAAATTCTTAAAACCGTTTTCTTTTTGATCGTTCAATCACATATTTCTCACGGCCTGGAAATATATGGCGCAACATCAGATGATAGTTTAAAACAAATTTTACATCTTCAAAATGTTGCCTTCAGATCTATTCTGAAAATTGCTCCAGACACACCATGTCAGGAACACTTTAAAAATCTTGAGATTATGTCAGTGTACAGTTTATTTGTTTTTTAAACACTGTTCTTAATGTAAAATCCCGCCAAAACGACATTTTAAAACAATCAAACATACATGCCTACAACACCAGAGGTAGATGTGCTTTGTCATTCCAAAACATAAAAAAGAAATGTACAAGAAGAAAACATTAACAAAGGAATCAAGTTTATTAGCAGCCTTCTAGATGGTATTAGAACAGAAAGGTCTCCACCTAAATTTAAGAAAAAATTAAAAAAAATTTCCCTCAATCAAAAGCATTATATTCATTTAAAGAATTTTTTAATTAAGTATACTCCAGTACTTTTAATTTTGGTTGAAATGTAAAAAAAATCTGCACTGTTAGAATAATTTATTTTCACTTTATAGTTATAATTTTCAATATCTTATTGACACCATTTGTTGTACCCGTGTACTTTCTAAATAAAGAGATTTTGAATTGAATTGAGGCTTGGAGAGCGCGCGATGCTGGGGGTCACGCCAAGACTGTCGCCCATCTACCACCACATCCCCTGTGGGATCCTAACTGGCTTTTGCTAGTTTAGGTACCAATACTGGGTACAGTAACGGAAGTTGTCACTATTGGAGGTAGTATTGTTGCTGTCTTTCAGTGAACAACTTCAGTTCCCCACCAAGGGAGGCTGGGCTTGATGGTAAGGTGGACGGGGTTGTACTGGCGACCAAGATGAAGGCCACCTGATCACTTGAGGCCCTGTTCCAAGCATCCATTGGACAAAGGTATACCTTTGTCCACCCAGTCGAAGCTTAACCGAACCTATCCCATCTACCTATTCATTTTTCTTCTCTTTACAGAGTCTTTGATTCCTCTCTGTGTTCTCTTATATTAATCTACTAAAGGCTGTGAGCCTAAGGGATAATCGAAGGGAAGCTTCCATTCCTTTCCAGTAGCCGTACAAAAAGACAAAATAATGGCTGAAGTACCCTCACAGGATTTTCCTCTGGAGTAGGGAAACCCAGACTACCTAATCCCACCTACAAAAAATCCCTGTGTCGCCAGGTTCGGAGAGCGTGCGGTGCTGGGTGTCGCGCCGGAGCTGTCGCCCGTCTACCACCACATCCTGTACGTGTACCGGGGCCGCCACAAGCGCACGCGGCTCGGCGGCGCGCTGGCGGCCGGGGGCTTTCCGGGCGTCAACAGCGGCGTTCTGCTCCTCGACTTCGACCGCCTCCGAGCCTCTGAAGAGTACAACCACCTGCTGGAGCGGCAGGCGGTGCAACGACTCGTGGACAAGTACAGTTTCAAGGTAGGTTATTTGCAGGAGTGGGCGAGTAGTGGATTTGAATTCGAGTCGAGTAGTTGTGTGTGAAAAGAATGAAATGTTCCTTTTTTGAAGTAATTATGAATCGCTATTAATTAAAAGCTTTCATGAATTTTACCCATCAAATTGGTCTACTTTCGATATCGGCTGTAAAATTCAAAGAGAGCACAATTCAAAAAGGTTTAGGCACTCCCTGAGGAACCATCTCACGAGTCGGGCGCACTACTCTGTGAAAGAGTACATTTCAAATAACTCTTGACATGAAACTTTGTGTATGTAGAGAGTTGTCTACATTTTTTGTAAATCGTTGTTTATTTTAATTACTTATAATTTAGGACATCATAATTTTGACAAGTCATATGTTTACTTAGCATATAGCTTAAAAAATGTAAACCAATGTGACTCTTGTAAATAAATAAATAAATTCAATCGCCTGGTAAACACCAGGGATAACCAACTACTCGACTCGTTTGAATCGAGTAGTTGGAACTACTTGACTCGACCTCGAGTAGTAGCAACTACTGGAGTAAATACTCTACTGTCGAGTACCCGCCCGCCCCTAGTTATTTGTTTGTTGCAGGGGGTTTTGGGAAGCATGGGTTATCCTGCTCTGCAGAGAAATTAAAGTATTCATAGCCTTAGTATTTGTTGGATCCAGGCTGGCTTTTGCTAGTTTAGGCACCAATACTGGTTACAGGAACAAAAGTTGTAACAAAGCTATCTTATTGAACATCTTTGGTTCCCCAGGGAAGGTTGGCTTCACAGTACGGTGGGCAGGGTGTACTGGCAACCAAGATGAGGCCGATGAGGGCCACTCTCTCGGGGCAAACATCCCACGGCCAAAGTTATTTTTATAGAAAAGTAACGGAAAACTGTAATATTAATACTTTATTCAGTGTTATTGTATTCAATTTGGTACCTCAACAAAAGTTGAGGTAGTGACTGTGCTGTGTGTTATGTATTAAGTCTAACAGATATATATTGCTGTATCAACAACTAATATTATTTTCTAGGGTCACCTCGGGGACCAGGACTTCTACACACTTGTGGGGTTCGACCGACCACACCTGCTGCACCTGCTGCCCTGCAGCTGGAACCGGCAGCTCTGCGAGTGGTGGCGCGACCACGGGTATCGCGACGTGTTCGACACCTTCGCCCGCTGTAGTGAGCCCACCCGCCTGTACCATGGTAACTGCAACACTCCCGTCCCTCGCGACTGACCCTCACTGTGCCGGTGTGGACCACCCGCCTGTACCACGGTAACTGCAACACGCCCGTCCCTCGCGACTGACCCTCACTGTGCCGGTGTGGACCACCCGCCTGTACCACGGTAACTGCAACACTCCCGTCCCTTGCGACTGACCCTCACTGTGCCGGTGTGGTCCACCCGCCTGTACCACGGTAACTGCAACACTCCCGTCCCTCGCGACTGACCCTCACTGTGCCGGTGTGGACCACCCGCCTGTACCACGGTAACTGCAACACTCCCGTCCCTCGCGACTGACCCTCACTGTGCCGGTGTGGACCACCCGCCTGTACCACGGTAACTGCAACACTCCCGTCCCTCGCGACTGACCCTCACTGTGCCGGTGTGGACCACCCGCCTGTACCACGGTAACTGCAACACTCCCGTCCCTCGCGACTGACCCTCACTGTGCCGGTGTGGACCACCCGCCTGTACCACGGTAACTGCAACACTCCCGTCCCTCGCGACTGACCCTCACTGTGCCGGTGTGGTCCACCCACCTGTACCACGGTAACTGCAACACGCCCGTCCCTCGCGACTGACCCTCAATGTGCCGGTGTGGACCACTCGCCTGTACCACGGTAACTGCAACACTCCCGTCCCTCGCGACTGACCCTCACTGTGTCAGTGTGGACCACCGCCTGTACCACGGTAACTGCAACACTCCCGTCCCTCGCGACTGACCCTCACTGTGCTGGTGTGGACCACCCGCCTGTACCACGGTAACTGCAACACTCCCGTCCCCCGCGACTGACCCTCACTGTGCCGGTGTGGACCACCCGCCTGTACCACGGTAACTGCAACACTCCCGTCCCTCGCGACTGACCCTCACTGTGCCGGTGTGGACCACCCGCCTGTACCACGGTAACTGCAACACTCCCGTCCCTCGCGACTGACCCTCACTGTGCCGGTGCGGACCACCCGCCTGTACCACGGTAACTGCAACATTCCCGTCCCTCACGACTGACCCTCACTGTGCCGGTGCGGACCACCACCCGCCTGTACCACGGTAACTGCAACACTCCCGTCCCTCGCGACTGACCCTCACTGTGCCGGTGTGGACCACCCGCCTGTACCACGGTAACTGCAACACTCCCGTCCCCCGCGACTGACCCTCACTGTGCCGGTGTGGACCACCCGCCTGTACCACGGTAACTGCAACACGCCCGTCCCTCGCGACTGACCCTCACTGTGCCGGTGTGGACCACCCGCCTGTACCACGGTAACTGCAACACGCCGGTCCCTCGCGACTGACCCTCACTGTGCCGGTGTGGACCACCCGCCTGTACCACGGTAACTGCAACACGCCGGTCCCTCGCGACTGACCCTCACTGTGCCGGTGTGGACCACCCGCCTG
Organism: Flexamia atlantica; assembly: GCA_035578135.1. Lineage (NCBI taxonomy): Eukaryota > Metazoa > Arthropoda > Insecta > Hemiptera > Cicadellidae > Flexamia > Flexamia atlantica. Next base: position 41,130,945 of record JAQJVK010000011.1, on the reverse strand, counting down.
TACCACGGTAACTGCAACACGCCCGTCCCTCGCGAGTGACCCTCACTGTGCCGGTGTGGACCACCCGCCTGTACCACGGTAACTGCAACACGCCCGTCCCTCGCGACTGACCCTCACTGTGCCGGTGTGGACCACCCGCCTGTACCACGGTAACTGCAACACTCCCGTCCCTCGCGACTGACCCTCACTGTGCCTGTGTGGTCCACCCGCCTGTACCACGGTAACTGCAACACTCCCATCCCTCGCGACTGACCCTTACTGTGCCTGTGTGGTCCACCCGCCTGTACCACGGTAACTGCAACACTCCCGTCCCTCGCGACTGACCCTCACTGTGCCAGTGTGGACCACCCGCCTGTACCACGGTAACTGCAACACTCCCGTCCCTCGCGACTGACCCTCACTGTGCCGGTGTGGACCACCCGCCTGTACCACGGTAACTGCAACACTCCCGTCCCTCGCGACTGACCCTCACTGTGCCGGTGTGGACCACCCGCCTGTACCACGGTAACTGCAACACTCCCGTCCCTCGCGACTGACCCTCACTGCGTCAGTGTGGACCACCCGCCTGTACCACGGTAACTGCAACACTCCCGTCCCTTGCGACTGACCCTCACTGTGCCGGTGTGGACCACCCGCCTGTACCACGGTAACTGCAACACACCCGTCCCTCGCGACTGACCCAGTGTGGACCACCCGCCTGTACCACGGTAACTGCAACACTCCCGTCCCTCGCGACTGACCCAGTGTGGACCACCCGCCTGTACCACGGTAACTGCAACACTCCCGTCCCTCGCGACTGACCCTCACTGTGCCGGTGTGGACCACCCGCCTGTACCACGGTAACTGCAACACTCCCGTCCCTCGCGACTGACCCAGTGTGGACCACCCGCCTGTACCACGGTAACTGCAACACTCCCGTCCCTCGCGACTGACCCTCACTGTGCCGGTGTGGACCACCCGCCTGTACCACGGTAACTGCAACACGCCCATCCCTCGCGACTGACCCTCACTGTGCCGGTGTGGACCACCCGCCTGTACCACGGTAACTGCAACACGCCCGTCCCTCGCGACTGACCCTCACTGTGCCGGTGTGGTCCACCCGCCTGTAACACAGTAACTGCAACACTCCCGTCCCTCGCGACTGACCCTCACTGTGCCGGTGTGGACCACCCGCCTGTACCACGGTAACTGCAACACTCCCGTCCCTCGCGACTGACCCTCACTGTGCCGGTGTGGACCACCCGCCTGTACCACAGTAACTGCAACACACCCGTCCCTCGCGACTGACCCTCACTGTGCCGGTGTGGACCACCCGCCTGTACCACGGTAACTGCAACACGCACGTCCCGCACGACTAACCCAGTGTGAACCACGGGTATGGCTATGTGGTCGTTAAGGATAGTGATAACACTTATCATAACACTGGCTTCTTCATAAGCAATTTCTTTTTTTTTATGTAATTTGAGTGTAAAACATCTTTGTTGCTTTTGGCAAAATTATCTTGCAGCGTAGCACAATTTGGTTTAAGCGATAATAACCTCCTTTATGTGCTTATTACAAAAATAACTAATATGAATCTTACCTTAGAATTCACTGCAACTGCCACACTCTTGCCTCATGTCGAGATCCTTTGTCAAAGATAAATATTAAAAAAAAACCTTAAATGGCATCTCAGCAATCATGATTGACAAACTGATAGAATGACATAAGAAATTGTTTAGGTTCATTCTTCAGTTTTTCAGATACTCTTTGGCATATTGAGTGTCCATGTGAAATTAATTTTAACGGTCAAGGTAACTAACCAATTGTAGAAACCAATGTAAAATTTTAAATTTTAATAATCAGATTAAATTAAAGTTAAATTAGAAATATGGGAACACCTATGTCGGTTACAGTGGATGCTGCTGACAACTCATTTTTAATCCCAATTCCGGATTGAAGTTACCTTACAAATTTTGCTGTGCGGGTTAAGAGAAATCTAATTTATCTGCAATATTGTTAAAGAAACACTTTTTATAGTTAATATTAAGGAAATTCATCATGAATTTAAACTGCATTCCAAAAGATTTTATTGGTACAAAAGCATTTCTTATCTTATGTTATGTTATTATATTACATTGTTGGATAGCTTTTATGTATATCTTTGTTTTGATATTTATATATTCTTTTTAATGACTGTAAATAAGATATTTTAATTTAGATCATAACTTACTTTTGTTCGTCTCATTAGTTTTTAAATATACTGTTTATAGATTAGATTTGTTAAAGATTTAAAGATGTTAAGTTGATTTGAAAACTTTTAATACTTTTTTTACTTCTTCGTTCTTCCTCTGTGAATAACAGAAATAAATGTCAGTGCAATAAAAATGTAATCCTATACTCTTATATGAGCAATGTTATCGTCCGGCCGTGCGTGCTTGCTTGTATGCTTGCTTGTATGCTTGCTTGTATACTTGCACATTTATCTCAAAAACGGCTCCGAGGATTTCTTTCAAAGTCTGGAAATAAGTAATTTATGACTCAAAAACGTCTTTTACGCAGATTACTTGGCCAGAGAAAATCTAATAACGTAATAAATCGAATTTTAAAGTTGTAAAATTTTAACATTGGCCTTATGGGTTGCCGTGATAGCAACGAAAATAAACAAGGAAAGTGTAAACAAATGAAGTAATAATAACAGCTGTTTGGAATCTACAGCTATCAAGGGAAAATACAGCAGGTGGGATGAAGAGTCCATGGAGCAATAAAAAAGGTTTATATTGATACATTTTATGACATTGAGATATTATATAGTAACTGGATGAACTGGTAAACATGAAATAACACCGAGCAAGGCTCGGTCCACCAGGTACTACAGTATGATTGTAATAATTGTAATTGTAATTTACAGGATCTGTAAATAATAGTCTGTAGTAATGTCTCAGCATTAATTGCAAGCTTATGTTTTACTTTATAAGTACGCTAGAACCTCACTTATTCAAAACTCAGGGGTCAGCCAATTTTTTTCAAACCATAGGAAGTTCAACCATATTAAGGGGTTGAATTACAGATGTAATTGTGCATGAACTTCAAATTATGGAGATCTGTCTGTTCACAAGTAAAGTGTGTTCAAAGGTGGAAAGAAAACTCGTCAATGGATTCAGGGTCCAGGATTGTACTAGTTCATGATTGAAAATATTCTGTTTTTTTTGTGCTTAATTCAAATTTCATAGTCTTACAGTAATCACAGTTCAAACTCAGAATCTTCTCCCGATGCGATGTGTGATTTTTTCAGGATGACCTTGAAATCTCTTAAGAGGTAACGTTGTGGATTACAACAACTAAGTTCAAATTCTAGAGGCTGAAATGGACTAATATTAAAATTTCAAAGGCAACATTATGTATAAAAATGTTTGGAATTATCGTTGTATAATTTTTTGGAAATTAGAGGTTTTTTGAAGAGAACAGACAAAATAAACTAATTATAGAGGTTTTGATTATTATACTATTATATTTTTATTATTTATTAAAGCTACAGGAAATGTGATTGCAATTATTATTTAAGCTAAAACTTAATTGTAATGACAGAATTATATTAATATCAGTCAAACGAGTTAAATTTTGATGAAGCATAATATATATCGAGAACTTTCAATGGCCGAGAATATGCCAAATGCTTACACTCATGAGTTGAACGATACTTTACTCTACTCTACATCAAAAAGCTGTATTCATTTGAATGGGGAAAAATATAAAAAGATAGTTAACATTACGTTTTCATAGTTATAAGCATTATTTTCCGACATACACATTATTTAAAGAAAAAATTTTGTAAGTGATAAATAAACAAAAACACATGATTTCATAGCAGTGTAGTGAAAAAGCATGGTTCAGTACAGTTTTTCATTGTTACTATTATCATTTACCTCCTAATCTATATTTTACCTTCCTTCAATATAACGTCAGAACTCACTTTTGTTATACTTTGCTTAAATAATTTAACTTACCGAAGTTGTCACCATAAGTTACCAGCTGTTTTTGCTTGCCAGTTTATGTGCTTCCTAAATAATGTAATTTTTTGTAATTTTAGTTTTATATTTTTAATTAAGATATTTTATCAATATTATTAGAGGACATTATACAACTAATTATTTTATCTATAATGTTTCAAAGTTGTTTGTATTTCTATTTATTTTTATTGTTATCAATATTATATTATGTAAAAAGACAGAAGTTGAGATTTTTCACCTATTAACATTGTTTTAATTTAATGGTATGTTTTAATTTAAATTATATAAACTAAAATGATATTTTTAAACTATCATCACAGTCGCACAAGGAAAATAGTGTAGGTCATAAACATTTTAGTTCCTAAATCGTTAATAACAGTAGTGAGAGATATGATGAAGCTTGTGTGTTTACAAACAAACCCAGATGAATTTGGATTTTTCGAGTAGGGAAAAAATAATAACAGATGATTAATTGATTCAACTACGAATTTCTTGTGTCAGTCGTGTTTTACATGTTAAACCAAAAACATGTCACCTGTCAATTGATTGTTATGTTATTCAAAGAGCAAATCGTTGTTTCCAATATTTACCCACTCTTCGTTTTGGTTTAGTATGTTTTTAGCTACCTGACTAGTAGTGTAATCACATGGCTCTGTTTACTTCCATGTCATCGGTGATTTCCTTTTCTCCTCTGCCGAAACTTGAAACCCAAGCGTCAAAATGTTTCTCAATACCTATAATATATGCTAGTTTATATATTTGGAAAACTTGGCCTTTTACATGATTGAATTGTTTAGCAAAAATTCTTTATAACTCAAATTATTGTTACTTGTAAGGTTTTGCCAACCCAGGTTTTGATACTGAATGTTTGATTTTTTATACATTTATTGAATAAAGACATATATTTGAATGTTTTATACTTAACAATCATAGCCGTTTTTATTCCCCCATATGTAAGAATCTAAGGCCTGGTTTGCACGATGACCAGACATTAGGACAGTATAAAAAAATTATTTTGTTCTCTTTTGTTTAAAGGTGTTACTGTCCACTGTACTGGTCGTCGTGCAAACCCGGCCTAAATTTCCACTAACTGTGTCATTTTTTTCTCATTCATTCTTAATCATTCTTTTTGAGACAGGTACCTCACAGAGGACGTTACCCTGAATATGAGTGAAGGATGAGTGTCATTATCAAGATAGCAAAATATCACATTACAAGAATAAATACATCAAATTTGGTCACATAAACCAACTACCTATGTTCTTTTGGTTTCCCATGGTGTGCCAATTCAACATGTCTCTTGTAGATGTTTCTTTACACCATGGTCTAGTCTGCCAAGGAGCCTTTACTATAGTGAACTGTAATGATTTCAGTGTAATTTTAGGGGGGGAGGCTGCAGGACTTCGTGATAAGTTAGGCTAAAGATTTCTTTTGCCTCGAAACTTGGATAAAAAATATATTTATATTGTGGTTTTTGTTTGCACTTAATTTTGTCAAAGCTTAATCATTATAGTCAATAAGAAGTTAGGTTGTGGTACCATCTACTCCATAAAATCATAGAAACACACCAAAAAGAGGACATGTTCACATGTCTTACAGTTTTACAACGCACACCAAAATCAGAACATAACTGAAATTACAAAAATCACAAAAATATAACCATCTTAAAATCACATCAAACCGCAACAAATAGGTTACAACGTTACAACACAACAAAAATATGTAGCAGACTGCTTTGTTTCAAATCAAATCAAAATCATCTTTATTCGTGCATACAAACATATTGTACAGAATGGCGTCAAGTCATTGTTGAGATCAGAGTCTACACCCTCTAGTGTTTACACTAGAGGGTTTGCGAATCTTCCTCCAAAAGCTATCCAAGGGCCCTGCCATATAATCTCTGAATACAAAAAAATCCATAATCTTGACGTGGTTTGCTATGGATGAACGGTACTAGAACGGCTAAATATGCAAAATTATTAAAAAAGTGAAAAATCAAGAAAAAGAGGAGCAGACAATTAAAATACCACTTTACAAAACAATGATTTATTTCAAACAAGTGATGTTAAAATACAACTCTTTGGATAAATTAAACACTATATATACACACAAGGCACTTTGTACATTGACTGGGACTGTAATAGTCAGTCCTATCCTAACGAGACTTGAACACTAGTTAAGCATGCTAGTTTGTCACCAACAACTTTGAGCATGAAGTTTTAACAGACTTACTGAAGCGAAAGCTTTTTTGGATGAGTTAAAAGTGAGATTAATAACGTTTTCTATAAACAAAAGCATTGTTGAGTTCTTCTGTTTTACAATCAGATAAACTAAAAATAATATGATTGTTGCCGATCAAACTTCCGATATCATCTTTAATCATGAATTCTTTTTGGAAACACATCTGACATACATTTCTCTGACAGTGTAAATGGGTGACACTACTTTTCGTACTGGGGTTTCAAACTGGTTTTAACAGCTAGTGTTACATGCTATCTGTTACTCTAAATATGCGTTTTCCAGTATAAAATATAGAATGTTATGTATATCCGGCGGCTCGGTGCTACTTGATCTCCTCGACGTAGGTGGCGGGGAATATCCCGACCACTCCGTTGAGCTCCCCCAGCCACCAGCCGTCCGCCTGCTTGTCGTGAATGTTGATTACGTCACCTGCGACACATCGTCATAAATAGGTAAATGAGTAGTTACGGTGCAATAGTTACGGGAGAAATATGTTGCTGTGGGTGGCTACTATGTCTATTACTTAAAGCCAAGGATCAAGGATGGAGCCCTGTGGTACCCCGCTATCTCTGGTAAACATCATCTAGAATTTAGGTTATTGATAACTTCTCACCAAGTTCTTTTACTTAAATAAGCTCTGAAAGTATGGAGTGGTGTTGTTGGACACAAAATATATATTGTTGAATACAAAAGGATAAAAGGAAATGATGTAGTTTTGAATGAAAGATTGTTCATAACCTTTGTTCAGGAGCAGCTTTATGGGATCTTATTTTGGGCAAACATAGGTGTTGACCAATTATCAAAGGTGTGCCACGCACTTGTGGTTATGAATCTATTCTCTTGGAATATATTAGAACACTATTTATTATTTATTTTAGCTGAAGCCAAAAAAGATTTTTTTTAATTGAAATGCCAATACATGAACCAATATGTGGTACATCACATTGTGTGAATGTGTTAAACAATGTGTTCAAAATATGAACGTAAATCATGGGAGAAGAACAAGTTAGTAATTTGGATTTAGTTTAAATCATTATTTAATCTTATGCTTTATTGTTTATTCATGATGTATGAACAGCTAACCAGATGTAATATTGCGACAAGGGTAATCAGCCTAGCCAGCATCGTAATCAAAGACATTGACATTACACAACATAGAGTAAGGCACTACTGGACGGCGCTGTAGCTTAGTTGGTAGCGTTGTGAGTTCTCACTCAGCCGGCCCAGGTTCAACTCCCGGCCGCGGCTCTAAGCAATTTTCATACGGAAGCGCTGTGACGAACAAGGTACCTTCGTCAAGAAGACCTCAAGGTTCGTTAAGGACCTTGGGATTTGACGGAGAGTGAAGGCCTGTTGACTGAGGGTGCACAATAAGCTAATTCTGCTGCGTTGCAACACCATGGCCAAGTGAAGCCATGGCCCTCTAAAAAAAAAAAAAAAAAGGCACTACTGTCTGTCCACTGACCTGGGTTGAGGTTAAGTTCGTCGTAGAGGTTGGCAGCGTAGTGGTAGAGCGCCTTGCAGCGACCGGCACATTGCGACTGTTCACTCAGCACTCCGTACTGACTGATCACGCTGCTCTGGTAGTCCCTCTCACTGCCCTGGCTGGAGAACTCGTCTGCAACAGTGGTTGATTGATTGATTGGAATATCGAAAATAGACTCAAAGCTCAGCACGTCAACCAACGCTTATTGGGCTCCCCATTCTGCTAAATTGACAGCCCTAAAACAGTGCCCTCAACGAGGCTTAAGAGCTTTTCCCAATGCTAGCATCTGGTTCTTCACCTGGTTGTAAGAGACCGAAGAGGGCTCTTCTTCTTGCCCCCAGTCTCACGCAATCCAAGATGATGTGCCTTGACAGAACTGCCACACTGACTGATAGACACCAAGAATGAAGAGATGTTTCCTGAAATGGCCGTGTCCGGTGATCAACACAATTGGGTGCCTGACCTGACTCAGCAGCTAACTGGTGAACCGAGCAGAAGTTTCAGGAAGCAGCTTTTTACCTAGTGATTGGCCAGGGTAGTTGCACCATCAAAGGTGGTGCTGTTGCTTGGCCCAGTTATCAATGGCTAAGAGGGGGATAGCTTTCCTGATGTCACAGCATGGCTCTGGGCCATAGAGTGACATTTTTCTCCCGCTTTGGAAAATGTTTCTTGTTTATTATCTCATTTTGGCAAGGATGCAAAGAGCGTTGAAGCACTTCCAGATGAGTTCTGAGGTGATCTCATTGGAGTCCAATGCCTTGAGACCAGCCTCTATGTGACAGGATCACAATGTGTTTGCCTTAAGGCCCCTGGCTAGGCCTAGCTCGGCACAAGCCAGATTATAGATTTCTGCTTGACACATGGAGGAATAAAAAATATTGTACGAAAGTTATCTTTATGCATACAGTACACCTCGGATTATCCGAACCAGTCCATCCAAGAACTTAAAAAATTCAAATCACGGCAAAAACGAGATTTTAGTGAGTTCACGAGTGAAATGTGGCTTTTAAAAGTAAAATGTAAATTCACTACTGTATGCAATTGAAATTACAATAATTGAAAGATTTTTTGCATTGCCTAAACTGTACATTACTACTGCATTTTCGTGAACGTAATTTTTTAGTTAGCTACTTGGGGCGCTAGCAGTAAACAACAAAGGTGTAGCATATGGCAATTTTGCGAGTTAGTTTATTTCTGTCACTTATGTGTTTATAGTGATATTGAGTTTCAAAATCAGTGGTTGTATACGGAAAAAGTAGTTTAACTTTAGAACAGAAACTGAATGCTGTTAAAAGATTTGACGGGGAAGAATCAGGAAAAAAATTAGCTAAGGAAGTGAAGTACAATAAGTGACTGGATCAAAAATCGAGCGCAGTTAGAAAAATGGTATGCGGAACAACCTTGAAAGAATATCATGTTGTACATTCTTGATACGCCATTTTCAGCATGAATTTAGCAGGGGCTAAAAGTACGTGATCGCTATTCAGGTGATATGTAATGACCTCAGATTATCTGGATTTTTAGTTATTTGGATCGGTGTTCTGCCACATTAATCCGGATAATCCGAGGTGTACTGCACATATATTGTGTGACCATAATATATGTGCAGTCCAACACCAAGTGCCAAGTGCCAGTACCAAGTGACTAACTTTAACTATACCAAAGTTAGTTTCAGTTAAGACGCATGTTATTGTCTTGTCAATCCTGAGGAGCTTTGGCGTCGGGCGCTCGACTCACCGATTATGGAGAATGTTGATTCTTTTTATTTACGTGAGGTCTCTGAGCAGGAAGTTCTGTTTGCATTAAAAAAATTGAAATCAAAAAGATCTTTGGGCCCTGACGGTATACCACCGTATATTTTTAAAGCATGTGCTGAACTTTTGGTAGATCCTCTGTGCCATCTTTTTAACATATCAATTAAAAACAATTGTTTTCCTGATGTGTGGAAGCTTGCTAGGATAGTTCCTGTGCCTAAGAAGGGGTCAAGGGGAGAAATTAAAAATCATAGGCCGATTGCTTTACTCTCTGCGCCAGCCAAGGTGTTTGAGTCAATTATATATAATAGGTTATTTTCACATGTAAAAAAATACATCAGTGACTGTCAGCATGGTTTTTTTCAGCATAGGTCTATCAATTCTAACTTACTGAATTTTGCGCAGTTTTGTGTTCCTTTACTAGACAACAATATTCAACTTGATGTAATTTACACCGACTTTGAAAAAGCATTTGATAGGGTCTCGCATCTAAAGTTGTTATCTAAGTTACATTATTTTGGTCTAACAAACAGTGCTTTGAAATTTTTCGCTTCTTATTTGAATAAAAGGAAACAGTTTGTTTGTTATGAGGGGTTTTCTTCTAAAGAGTTTGTTGCTGAATCTGGGGTCCCTCAAGGATCGAATTTAGGGCCGTTATTATTTATTATCTTCATTAACGACATCACAACTTGCATTAAAAACAGTAAAATACTTTTATATGCTGATGACCTAAAAATATTTAGTAAAATAGAAACACAAAGTGATTGTGAAAACTTGCAACGTGACTTAGATGCCTTGGTTGCCTGGAGCCATGACAATTTAAAATTTAATGTAAATAAATGTGCTGTAATGTCATATTCAAGGAAAAAACCTGAAGGAATAATCAAATTTGACTATAAAATGGGTAGAACGGTATTGGCAAGAAATTTAAATTTTAAGGATTTAGGAATTTTGTTTGATTCAAAATTTACATTTGGTGATCATATAATGTCTGTCTGTAAGTCTGCTTACTCTGTCCTCGGATTCATAAAACGGTCCAGTTCTTTTTTACAAAGCACGAATTCATTGAAACTATTATATTTTTCCCTAGTTAGATCAAAGTTAGAATATGGATTGATTGTTTGGAGTCCCCATGTAATTTATTTAACTGAAATGATCGAAAATATTCAGAACAAATTTGTTCGCTTTTTGCACTTAAAAACGTTTGGGTTTTATCCAAATGATGCTCATTATTCTGACCTTTTGAATATTTTTAATATACAGAGTCTTTCCAAAAGACGCCAAATCACCAGCTTGTTGTATCTCCATAAACTGGTGAGTGGGGCGCTGGACGACGGCGCTCTGTTATCGCAGTTGGACTTTGCTCCCCCTCGCCGCGGCTCCCGTACCTTGCAATTGTTTTTGCCTCGTTTCTCAAGGACAAATCTTGGATATCACTCTCCATTAAACTTCATGATGAGGCTTTACAACTCAAAACACTCTGATTTGGATGTGTTTAATGACTCGTTTTCAAAATATAAAACTCGGCTTTGTATGTTAATTCCAAATTAAATTCACCTTTAAACTTGATATTTATTTTTTGCTTGTATTTATTTATGTTAATGTTAATGCTCGTCTTATTTATTGATGTATGAAGTTAATTTATTAATGAAAACTATTTTTGGGATCCATGCATTTGACCAATTCGGCGTTTGACCAACTGGGCCGACTGGGGTTCCCCATCACGGCGTGATCTCTCGCCCTTAGACGCTAGCACAGAGCGTTTGGCCGACAGGCTCTCTCCATCACTGTGACGCAGCGCTTGACCAATCAGAGTACACCGCTCGACACTATCGTCGAACGTCGAACGCTATTGGTTGTTGTTTATTTCATTCATTCATCACCATACAGACGATAAACGAACTCACTCACGACGTTGCTGTTGCCAACTCGATGCCAGAATAGAATTGACACGATGGAAACCTTCGATTCGGCCTACATAAATCCAAGTTTATTTGTAATAAAATGTTATGTTTCGTAATCCAAGTTTTTGTTTAATAAAATGTGTTAAAATTCGGAGAATCGTTAGAAAAGATAGCTAATTATTGAAATAGTCGGCGTATCTATAAATTTATAATTCTGGTATTTTGTATCTTGCTGTAGTAGTTCTGTTTAAATACGCATCCCCGAGCTACGTCTCGGTCTTAAAGGCATTTGTAGCCACTCTGAACCATAATAAGCCATGTAGACTTTGGTTTTGCGGAATGATCTTAATGAATGCCTTAATACTATCAATCCATTTAAGTTAGGCTCACCAGGTTTTTGGCGATGAATGATAACACCATTTTGTCTTAGGCCTATAATTATTAGCCTAACGTTATAATCAATAGTAACCAATAGATAAATGTTTCGAATTAGGGTAGTTGATATTTTCGAAGGCAATAAGGAATCTGTATTCGGTTAAGTTAACGGTTTCCTAATCAATATATTCTCTTGAAAAATATTTCTTTCTTAATACAATTGCCAAAATATTACTTAGATTTAGTTGTTTTATGTATAAGGGTTTAATGAATTAATAAGATAATATAAGGCCTACAGTTTGTCTTGATGCCTGAAGTTAATGGATGTTTTAAATTCTTAAGTAGGCCTACCGGCTTTTCAGCGTTCACTTACTGAAATCGTACGACTTTAATAATGTAGGTTTGAACATTCATTTATGGAATTTTAATGTAATAATTAGTTGATAAATTAAATGAAAGAAGGAAAGTAAAAATTATAGAGCTTCAACGAATCTAAATAAGGTTGACATTTAAGTTCAATTTAATTTATTGTGGAGTCATTTACTTACACCCAAAAAAAAAATTCTTGGTGCCGATTACTATGTAAAAATTTCGTGGTAAGGTGGGGATCGATTCCGGGACCTCGACGTAAGTGACCAAGAGCGTTGACCACTGAGCCACCGCGTGTTCATATGTTCAGGCACAGATTTTAACTAGTGCGGGAACAAGATTTTTGAATCTTCACAGCTTCAATTTGTTACCGTATGGTTAATCTACCCGTATAGAAACAAAAATTTGTTTGTATTAAAACCATCGAAAAGTTGCTGAGGTCTGGTCACTGTATTTTTACTAGGCCTTCTGTGATCATAAGTTGATATACTGTTGGTTAGACTTAAAATTTTATTGAAAAGCAACAGAAGTACTTTTCCTAGTACCTAACCCCCTAATTACCCAGAGGCAATTATTTGCGATAAAAAATAGCCTACTTAAAGCTAGCACTTTACAATAATCTTTCTGGATCTATTTTTATAACTCAAATCCGAGGGATTTCTATGAGGGTTTCCAATAGTTCCAATTATCTTTAGGCCTATTGAACTGCCCTTTTGGGACCATTGTCCAAAAAGGGCATTGACCAATAACCATTGTGTGTTATGAGCTGGGGGAAAATATAAAAGCATATCATAGGATGTTGTTTATAGTATTTCTTGGTAGAGTAACCTTTTGTTCATTAAATTTTCTCTTTAACCAAAAAAAAAAACTTTTTCCAGTGAAACATTGCAATCAAATTTGTTCCTTCACCATAAGAACACATTTAAGATTGCCCCTCAGCTGACAACATCAAATCTGCCACTTCACGACGTTCGATAAAAATAAATTTGGAAAATAAATAATTCCCCTATAAAATAAATATGAAATGCAAAGTTTGTAATATTTTGCTCTTTCCGTCGCTATCTTCTTTTTTTGTGATCATTAATAGCTTGTTTCCCCTTTGTCTACACAACTTTAAATTTTAAAATGATCATTAGGCTCTAAATAACGATAGTAAAAAATCAGATAAGATCTAAGTTTTTTATGACTGTAATTAGTTGTATATTTTTCGAATTAAATATTAACATCAAACCGCTTAAACCATAACATTATCGTTCAGAAAATACAATAATTATTATTCATGAATATTCTGATGAGGTTGGCACACCTGCTGCTGTTCAGTCCATAAGTCTCCCATGTGCCCTGCCGGACATCATAGCGATCCACAAATCTCCCGTGTGCCCCGCCGGCCGGAGCCTGTCTGACAGCTGTGATCAAACGGCATCTATGGAGCAAGCCGTCCCTACGTGATGGGGAACCCAGTTGGTCAAATGCCGAGTTGGTCATTTGTCTTGTCCCCCTATTTTTGTTGTAAATTGGTAATATTTATTAATTTTTTCTCGTTCGTAATGAATTGTTGTAAGCGGAATATTTATTGTAATTTAAAATATTTAAAGCAAGAAGCAGACTTTAAACCAACACTGTTGTCAACTTATTTTGAATGTTTGCATGTTTTCTGGTGTTTTGTAAAACTATTTTAATGCTATAGTGTAACTGGCGATTGCTGTACTAAAGCATTGTAAATTGTATAAATAAATAAATAAAATAAATAAATGTCATACAATTATGCATCACTGTTTCTGACAATAAAGATAATTACTACTGAGCTCACCGAAGTCGCTGTCGGGCTGCACCGAGTTGCCGTCGGCCGTGCCTCGGTCGGTCCAGTCCAGGTTGTCCGGAGTCAGCTCGACCGACTCCTTCCTCACCCACACCGGCACCTGACACGGAGTACAGAGTCAAGATTTACTCATCAATTGAGTAAAACAAAGTATTACAATAGACTTTGTCATTCGTCTTTACCTGATTCTAAATATTCATATTCAAAAGAATGTTTCAGAGGGTGCACAAGAGGAAATCAAAAAGTTGGATATTTTCCGTCTTTGATTCGGGAAAAATAGAACTGTTAACATGAATTGTAAGAACTTGATCGGTTAAAACTAAAGTTTTTTTTTCATGTAGTGAATTAATTTTTAAATTACTGGGCTATTATACATAAATAATTCTTCAAAACTAATAAAATTTTCCTACTCTTCCCAACTATTGTTTTGGTAAATTAGCCTACAGCAGATCTGGTCAAAATGTAATTTATGTTTAAAAAAATTAATTTTAAAATATGTAATTTTAAAGTATGATAACATTACTAGTACTGTAATATTGTGTACTATTCAATCTGTTTCCCGTGTTCCTTTCAATCAACAAATCTACCCAGTTAGTTCCTTTCTGGTCACAGGTACTTCCGAGCCTATCTGCACTGGATGGGTAAAGTCCAGTCTATCCAGACTGTCTATATTGCCCAGGCATGTCCGAACACACCTTCTTTCAGTGCAACCGTTGGCACGCCTGCCGAGTCTCACTTTCATCTGAGATCAGAGTGGTCGTCAGCCCACATAACATCGTCGGAGCTATGCTCCAGGGAGAGGGCAACTGGAACTGTGAACATCACTATGACCAGGCCATTCTTCCGGCAAGAAAGGTCAACCTCGATCAGCCTTAATCTTCAGCTTTTCCCCATGCCAGCTGTAATATCAAAGCCCTAGCCTAAAAGAAATGTGAGAAACAGTTCTAGGCCAATGTCCTCAGTATTGAGTGGGGTGAATTTGTCCGTAGTTCACGTGACTTTGGAGCTCGTGGGAGTCTGATACTGAGGGACGAGCCCATCAGTGTGCGTGAACACATTCCACCACTACCCCCCCCCCAAAAAAAAAAACTATTCAATTTTTGGTTGTTTCTTCAATTCGAAAGTATGAAGATCATGCACAGCCCCAATCATGATACTTTCAGCATCCAATGATTATGGTACTTTTGGGATACCAAATTTCCTCACTCTCCAGGTATATAAGAATGTGTGATCAAAAAATATTCTTCCCATTAATTTGCGTTTTTTAAATGAACGATTTTAGCTAGGGAATTCAGATTCAAAAGTTGGGAAACTCTAGGTCAAGAGTTGGGAAAAACCACGTGACCTTCCCCCATTAAATTTTTTGTGTCTCCCAAAGAGGTTCACCTTGAGAATGCTCTGCTGCAGCCCCTGGCGGTCCCTGGTGACGTGGATGTGCGGCGCCAGCGGGTGACTCTCCTTGGGCCGACCCTCCATCTCCGCCAGCGCGCTCTGCACCTTGTACCTGGCCGCCTCCAGGTAGGCCAGCATGGACCGCATCTGGGGCAGAGCGGAGCTTGACAAGAAAATGGCAAAAAGCGACGACTGGAATAGATTCTAGCAGGGTTCATCAGAGAGTGAAGAGAACCTTTGACCTTGTGTAGTTTTTTGTTCCCTATCTGACAACTCAAGCTCAACAGAATTAAATGAACATATCCAATGAGTTGGATGTTGTTGAATTGTCCATGATCTTTCTTAGGCAGGTGATTTTGTAGTTGAGTTAATTCTCCTATGCTGCCTGGGATTGAGCTCTGGAATACGTACGAGCTCCTGTAGTACAGGACAGTGACAACTAGAATCTGCTGACTTATCTGTACCTAATGAGAAAAACATCGTCAAAACAGCTTCCACTTGACAGTACAACTGTATCATCTTTGCCATCCAAGCTTTCACAAGAGGGCAGGCTGCATAGCAGTTGGCAATGTGGTGATGCCAACCCTACCTAGCATGCCAGAATGGTGAATTATTTTTTGGTATGTGCTCCAGCATCAAACCATATCTTTTAACAAAGTCGAAAACTGTGTGTGGAAAATGGAGGAGACATTGTCAATGCACGTCTCTTGGTTCGCACAGTAGTAGGTAAAGAAATGCTACTTGAGGCACCCCCCGGTACCCTTTCTGGTGATTGCTGGTGAGGTAAGGAAATACTGCTCTAGCATTTCTTCCCAACACTATATTTGGGAATCTATATAATTAATATGCCAACACGAAATTTGTCTTATGAACTCCTCCGTCATTTCTTAACCGATTTTGATCATTGACGGCTCATTGGAAAGAGCGTGTCGCGTAGATTTGCAAACTGGCCTTACATTTTTGAAAAAGTCCCTTGGGCTCTGCCACATTGGCTTTTAAAGTTCCCATTTTATGAAGAACATAATTGTTTACATTTTGATCAGCTGGATAATTTAATTGCTGTTATTTTTTAATTTGTGTAAACATAACCCTCAAGACGGATCGTGTTAGCATGATTGTGTTTTAAATTTGTCGCCATTTGAATTATCGCTCTGCTAGAGTAGCGCACGATTCCGTGCGCTCGGATCCACTAGTAACAATTACTTTGGTGATTCTTGAGGTTATAACTACCATAACAATTTGACTTTCAATACACTGGATGGAATCTCTTTTCTAACCCTCTTTTAGTCAAAATAATGATCCTGTATCCATGATTTTTCTAGCTTGAAAAAGACACTCAGGTCATTGCTACGTACGTGGTGCAGTTTCTCCGAGACATTCTGCTGGCTGTCGTCGGTGCCGAAGGTGGGCGTCTGTTTGAGGGCGCGGGCGAGGTTCTCCACTCCCTGCTTGCCCCGGCGCTCGCGCTCCAGGTCCTGGCGTATCAGGTGCAGCAGCTTCACCAGCGCCTGCCGCAGTACAGAGGGGATATAGAGCTTGTGGGAAATATAGAGCCTGTGGGAAATGTAGAGGAGATATGGTCTGTGGAAAATATAGAGGGAATATAGAGCCTGTGAAAAAGATAGAGGGAATGTTAAGCCTTTAGAAAATATAGAGGGAATATAGTCTGTGGAAAATATAGAGGGAATATAGTCTGTGGAAAATATAGAGAGGATATAGAGCCTGTGGAAAATATAAAGGGAATGTAGAGCTTTTGGAAAATATAGAGGTAAAATAAACAGGGAATATAGCGCCTGTGGAAAATATAGAGAGAATGGAAAGCCTGTGGAAAATATAGAGGGAATGCCTAAGGTGAATATAGAGAGGAAATAAAACCTGTAGAAAATATATAGGGAAACATGGAGAAAATATGGTGCCTGTGGAAAATATAGAAGATAATATGTAGGAAAAATAAGGAGGGAATTTTAATTTGTGTAAAATACAGGGAAAATGTAGATGGTAATGTAGGGGTAATGAATTGAGAATTTGAGATTGATACATACTATTTGCACCTTGGTATTTGATTGCTTGACTAGCTGATTGAATTTCAGTTTGGGGGGGGGGGTTGTTCCAAAGACATAAAGGGCGAAAAAAATATAATGGTGTTCACAGATTGAACGAATATTCAACTTCTATTGTAATATTACCTAGTAATATTCAATTTCTATCATTGTGTAAATGGTACTCAACAAAAAAATTGATTTTGTGTCTAGTCCAAATTTTCCTGAATCAGAAGAGTAAGGAAAATTCACCTCTCACCATAGTTCAAATTGCTGGAGTTCATCTGTTTTTTTTTTTGTGCCTTTAGACTACCTAAAACATGAGTTTTCGTTTTCAGTTTTAATTTTTATAAATTCTTCGGGGGAGTGCCCTAGACTCCTCTTCTCCCCCAGGTCCCCTGATATTAACATACTTAAGGCCCAGCTTGGCTCTTAGCAGCCCTGCCAACAAGTCAGGTAATACGCTGATCTACAACTCTCTCTGTTACCTGTCTGCGCCGCTCCCGGTTCATGGCGAGCGTGATGTGCTCGGCGTAGAAGTCGGGTAGCAGCTGCTCGGGGGCGGGCTGGCCGCTCTCCCGCAGGGCTACCACCGTCTCCAGGTCTGCCACCACGCTTACTTGTGCCGCTGGCTCTACCAACCGTGCCGCGCTCTGTGGGGAGGATGACTGTTGTCAACGTGAAGTATGCAAAGTGTGTTACATACCACTGTATACAAGTGTTGTAAAATAAAAAAAGAGAAGTTTTAGAAACAATGTGAAGAGGAGGAAATCCTATTCCAATGTGAATGGGACTACGGTCTGCCCTTCGAAATGAATGAATGAATGAAACAATGTGAACAGTTTAGAGGGTAAGGAATACGCTCTGATCAATGAATAAGGTTTCCAAGAGATCTCATCTTAGCTAAGAAACAAAGATGAATGGTGAAAGGTCGTCTCTTGATCGTAGCTTGGGTTGTAAGCTGACAGTGTAATTTATGTAACCGTTATCTGGAAATCAAGATATTTTAATTAAATTAATTTGAATTGTGGTGAATATATTTTAATTGCTGTTAAATTTCAAGCGAAGCTATGATCTTGGCTGATGTACATTACCTGTGTCAGCTTGGGCCCGACCTCCTTGTAGTGGTGCAGGTAAGTGTCTGTCAGCTCCTTCAGCTGTTGTAACCTTTCTTCCTCCAGCGTCTGGAAACACTGACTACCCCTCAGCACGGCGCTCTCCCACTCCAACCTGCAGACAAACATTAATGTATTAAACTCCTGAATATCCAGACAAAAAGTAACCATCATTATTTATCATCTTACCAGTTTCTAAAAAGCATGCCGCTTTAATACTTTGGAAAAGTTGTACAGATACCTCTACTTACTCTGCTCTACTTACTCTGCCCTCTGGCAGAGTAAGGAAACAAGGCTTGAGATCCGTGCATTGCTCCAAAAGTCAAAACTCCAAAAGGCACAACTCCGACACAAAATACGTTTTTGTAAAGGCATAATTCCGAAATGCACTGTTCTGATAGTCATTACTCCGAATGGCTCTGCTCCAATAGACATATCTTTGTAAGACTCCGTTCCGACAGGCATATCTCCGACACTTTCGGAAGAGTGCTTTTCGGAGATATGACTTTCGGAACAATGCCATTCAAAGTTGTGACTGTCCGGGTTAGCTGTGATTTCCTGTTTTTTTTAGGCTGAACAAGCTCAACCTGTTTAAAAAATAAACGAAGCTTTGAATACTGCTTAAAGTATTGCTGAAAACCACTTTCCTCCGTTGTAAAACTTCTAAGGACAATATTGTCGGAGCAGTGCCTGTTGGAGATATGCCTTTTGGAGCAGTGCCATTCGGAGTTATGACTGTCGGAGTTGTTCCATTCGACATATTATAATTCTCAGAAGACAGAAATTCGCTTCGATAAATTTTGGAATAATCACCAGACAAAATTCAGATATAACTGCGAAAGGCACTTTTCTGAAAGTCATAACTTCAATTGGCACTGCTCCGACAGGCATAATTCCGAAATGCACTGTTCTGGAAAAAGTGTTGGAGCAGTGCCATATGGAGTTATGACTTTCGGAGCTAAGTTCTTGCATGTTGCCCGATGGAGACCACGCTGACCCCCACTTCTGCGAGAGTTGCATACTCCCATTACATACCATGCAAATACATCACTGACCTAAGCTACCCAGTGCTGCACTCTGTATTTTTCAGTTTTATTTTTGCCAAACTTTATGGCTGTCTCCAAAGTTTTTCAAGGGATGATCTTTTTTTGTATCATTCCAAAGCATTTCTTAGCATCTCAATACTTCTAAATGGGTTTGTAAAATGTATAAGATTATAAAATATTGTAATTAATAAGTAATTCATACAACTTACCTGGCCCTCTCTGCTCGAATGCAGTATGTGTAATATTCGACGTCCGCCTTCTTAACAGAGTCTTCCGCCTTCCGCCGCTTTGATTCCAACTGAAATTATTGAAGATGTGATTAAACAATGTACCTAGGTTTTTAGCATTTTATATAAACTCGCATATTGTCAAATATGATTTTATTAATTATAGTACGGAGAATGTTTCCAAAAAAAACATTTTTAGTTTTCTTTGTGTTCTTTATTGGATATTGAGAGAATCATTAACAAAATCTAGAAGGTTTCCAGCTATGATAAGACAATGACAGAAGCAGAATTCATTGACCTGAGAAAGCTTCCAACTGGGTCACAAGTGTTCTGCCACCTGTGTAGTGATGTAGGTGTTGGAGTGGAGAAATTACTGTCAACTAACTTGTTTAAAGGGTTCAAACATGGAATCTGTTTTAACCTTGCGTGTTATTTTGCACCTACACAGAGGAAAAAGAGGAGAGGAGAGAAAATAATTGTATAAAACACATCGTTATAAAAAAAAAAAAAAAACGATTGCTTGGTGATAAAATCATTTCTGAGTTTCATTAATTTTACCTAGTAGGCTTGCTGCACACTGGATAATTCTTGTTATATAATTGACTGGGAGGCTGAATGGATTTAGCAATCACCTAACAATCTAAGACCGGCTTTGAAACTGGGTTCAGTGACAACTTGCCATTGGGCAATAAATTGATCATGCTATCCAACAAGACTCCGATCTCCACATGGGTTACCTAATCCTAATCAAAATGTGAAAAATGCTACCGGCTTACCCAAAATAAAATAAAATAAATGTGTGCAGTGTGCATGTCGTGACGTGTAATTTGATTCTACCATCCTGTACAACCACTCGACCGTAAATGGTTGTTTCCTCTCAATATTTCTTCTTTGTGCTCCAACACCACACTGTCAACATTAACTTTCCATAGGTCCTGAATGACTTTCTGAGTGGATGGCTTTTTCAGGCTTCTGGTATAGATTTCAACAATTGTTACAGTAAATTTAAGCTGCGATTGTATTGATAAGTCTGTGTGGCCATCCAGGATGTTTTGCTTCCTGAATACCTTTGGTTCTTCCTTGCCTCTTTGGGAACTCCGATTCCTGGTAGTGCTGGATACCTAGTTAGGCCCGCACCCTAGAGGCAGTAGTAGGGAACATGTTTCTCTTCCATGGAGTGGGAGGGTGAGTCGTTCGGAGGAGCCTGGAGTAAATGTTGGGAACACTTTCCTCTTCCTTGAAGTGGAGGGTTAGCCGTTCAGAGGAGCCTGGAGGATATGTTGGATACACTTCTCTCTTCCTCCATGTGCAAGGCTGACCCATTCCCTTCCCATTCCTACAAATCACTCTCTTGTGAAAGGGAGGCCTCCTGCCTACACAGCAATGCTGTAATTTTCATTCTTCCAAAATCTAATAATACCACACCTCAAATCTAACAATACCTCACCTCAAATCTAACAATCTACTTCACCTTAAATCTAACAATCTACCTCACCTTAAATCTAACCATCTACCTCACCTCAAATCTAACAATCTACCTCGCCTTAAATCTAACAATCTACCTCACCTTAAATCTAACAATCCACCTCATATTAAACCTAACAATCTACCATACCTCAAACCTAACCATCTCACCTTGGCGTTCTCCTTGTCGGACACCAGCTTGGTGTTGTGCAGGTGCAGTGTGGAGGCTGTGGGACTCTGCACTCCGGCGATCCTCACATCCAACATGGCGTCTTGCATCTTCTCATTCTCCCGAGCGCTCGCGAAACTCTGCTTCTTGGCCTTGCACTCGGCCGAGCGCCACTCGGCTAGGCTCTTGCCTGGGAATCGGAAACAGAACTTAATTTTTCAGTTGGGGTAACAAATGAACTTGTCAGAAAAAGACAAAGTGGCAATGAGAGATCTTGCAAGAGTTTATAGTTAGGGGAAAGATCACTGGTTTTTGAGTTGTTGTTGGAATGAGAATGAGCTTGGATTGGTATTTTTATCAAATTCAATGTGAATAAAATAATAATATGTTACAGCAAATTTTATATTCGCTTTCAGGAATAAAAAATTTTTTCTATAACAAAAACTTGTTGAGAAGCCAGAAAAGGATATTCTTGAATCCCCAACATAAATAGAGTTTAAAAAACAGTGAAGAAGAAAACTCTGCTTCAGTGCTCTAAAAGATGCATTTTGCTGATATAAGCAAATTAAATTCATCGTGTTGTTGGGAACTTTATTTAATAATTGTTTCTCATTAAAATCCTGAACACTTTGGGCATGGCCTTTAGGTATGTCCGTGCAACTACCATAGTGCTCTAACACTCATCTTCTGATTACATGTTCAGTTTGTTAATCATGATATATACAAGAAGTAAATAAACATTTCTTCCAACTGCATGTATAATATTTGCATGAAAGATTTAGATGATATAATTTTTCATCTAATTTTTCATCTAATATTTGCTCAAAATTGATAATTGATCACTATACGCCTCACATTTGAGCCTCACACTCGCAATATAAATCACATACAGTGAGGACAAACAAACATCAGTGCCTCTGCTATGTTCAAGGTCACTGAGCCCACCTGTACAGTCACAGTCAGTTAATTAGCATATTATCCACCTACAACGCTGTAGGCAACATTGGGAACTGAACTGACAAAGGCGGCCTTGACAGTTGACAAAATTATCTGCCAACACTACAACTTTGTTGTATAACATCAGATTCAGTATCCAGGATTATATTTTGAAAAAACTGATTCATTCATAAAAGTTTACTGAATCTAAAACATAATACAATAATTGTACACTTTGGTTTCTTCACACGTGTACCTACAAATCGTGCTATGAAGTTTATGACTTTTCGAGTTTACTACCATACATAACAAGTCAAGGTTAAAGCTGAAAAATTATGAAGTCTTGAAAATGCAATATTGTTTTACTAGCTGTAATTTTATTTTCTTCTGAAACATTTTAAGAAAACGAGAAAACGTTTAGTTGATTAAAATATCTAAAAGTCTTGGATTAGCATAACTAACAATCTGCTCGCACCTGTTTTGTCGACTGCGGTTTCCACGGCTTTGCGTGTTCGATGCTGGTTTTCCAGGAGCTGTTTGAGGGGTTTTACCACTTCCTCTGACAGCGCTGTCGCGAACACCCTGTAACAGAACACATAATAATGAGTCTATACAATATTTCTAATAAATTACGGTCAAGTTTACACTATTTAATTGTTTGAAAGAAACATTAATTTGTTGTGATTTTTAAGATGGTTAAACTAAGCCCAGTTCGCTATGAAGCTTAAGACAAGACAGTATTCTATTTCCTTTTTTTACAGGGACCCTATTTAAATCATTCATTTTTTATGCAATGAAAATTAAAACTAATACTTTATTATCTAAATCTTACTAAAGCAAGTTTAAAAGTTGCGATGTGCTGAAATAAAACACATCAGTTAGGAACAAGCGATAGTTTTTACCAATCCCTTTTAAAATATTAAAAAGTTTGAGGCATTGAAATAAGGTACAAACAAAACAGAAAGTTATACGATGTTCGGTGATAAATAAACTGCATATACAACCATTTAACGTAATTGCTTTCATAACAACATGATTAGTCTATTGTACGAGAGTAGAGTGTTAACCTGTTTGTTTAGATACAAACTGTCAATTGCATTAACACTTGTATTTTCATCCCACCAATGAAGAATGTGAAGAGTTAAAGAGGCATTATGAAGAAAATTAGAATTGGCAAGTGTAAGAAATGTGAAAATAAGGTATGGCAACTGTAATACCATGTAACTGTTACACTGTTTGGTTTTTCTCATAAAACACTCCCATGGGAGTATATATAAATATGAGTGTATATTTGCAAATATACATTTATATTACTGTATATCAGTTTAATAGATTAGTTGCATGTTACCAGCACTTAGCACTTTAACATTTCCATTTGTCTTACCCTACATCTAGTCTCAATCATTTATTGAAAATCATTTTATCTATGGCTTTTTTGAAGGAATATAAAAATCTAGTATTTAAAAAAACAAACAAATACATTTATGCAAAATTTGGATGGCTCAATAAAAGTTCCATAACTCAATAATTTCATTAAATCACTGCTAGCTTTATTATTTGATCTCAATTGTTTGGGTAGCTTTGTAGCATATATGTAACATGTTACTACGCAACCATGATACTATGCTCTATGTTCATGTCTGGCTTTTGAACATGAAGGTTACCGGATCAATCCTAAGCAAATCGATCCAAAATTTTGCAAAAAGTTTGAATTGGGACCCATTTTGCAGCTGCTGTTGGTCATGGAACTTTTAATTGGTGATCCCGGATTTGCACAGGAAATAATAAGTGCTGATATCGTGCTATCCATTGCTAAACCTTGATTAGAACCATTTAAAACCATGTACGTATGTTTAAACCAAGTCAGGTTAGTTTGATCCATTGTCAATGGATAGCGCCACTAATCCGAAAAGTCAGCTCTTTAATGTACTTAAGTAACACAGTTTCTTAAACATCTGAGATGTAGTAAGAAATCCACAAAAGATACCTTTAACTTGACACCTCATACATTAAAATCCATAAAGCCGTTATCGAGTTGTGACTCATAATAAAAAGGACCCTTGCATTTCAATAAATAGATTCTTTCAAAATTAATCACCTGATGTTTTTCAGTGACAAGACTATCATTTCACCCATCCCGTACTCATCTTTCATTCTTATTTCTCTAAAATATGCATCAGCGTCAGCGTCTTACCTAATAAACTAACTATAAAGTATTAAAACATTCTCGTTAAAAATTATTTGAAAATGCATCTTATGTCCATTAATAGTTTAAAACGGTTGCCTAGGACTACAAAATCAAAATTTAAGATTTCATCAGATAAAATATTATAAGACAAAAAATTCAAAATCTCTTTTGACAAAATCAATATAAACCTCTGCAGAAAAAAATCTACAGTGTGTAAAAAAAGTCCGTCCCCCCCTCCTTAATTTTTTTGTTTGTTAAGACAAACAGTTAACCTTTGGGGAATGAAACTACCTCAACCCAAATTATTTTTTGACGTTACCAAAAACTTTGAGTGTCCACCAAAAATGGGGGATTTTTGGGGCAACTCAAAATTTTCAAATGCAAACCCCTTTTGAGTGACCCCTCATTTTAAAGAGCTTTCAAAAAGTAGATGAATGGTGAAAATTGGAGGTCTCTAACGTGTTTCTATCCAAATTGACAGCTCGTCAAAGTTTTGAATACAACACATCCTTGAAACCTGGCGTCAAGGATATTTGGAGTTTAAATTCACCTTTGGTGACGTAAAAATGAAACGAGCCTGGGAAAAATGTTGTTAAATGAAAAAGTAGTCTCTTTTGGTGATATTTAAAATTTTGAGTTGCCCCCAAAATCCCCCATTTTTGGGGGACACTCAAAATTTTTGGTAGCGTCAAAAAATAATTTGGGTTGAGGTAGTTTCATTCCCCAAAGGTTAATTGTTAGTCTTAACAAACAAAAAAATAAAGGAGGGGGGGCGACAGACTTTTTTACACACTGTATAAAAGGACACTGTCTAAAAATCTGCCAGGCCAGAAGTATCATAGGGATGACAGGGAGAGCACGAATGAGGTCAGAGCAGCAGATGTAACAGTGTTGCAGTAGCCAATATAGCCTCCACCCATTCCCAGATTGGCCCGATTGTACTCTCACGTTCAAGGCTATGTTGCGAATTCTCTCCCACACAATGCACGCACTGAATCACCGTGCGTTTCCTGAGGATGGTTAATTTGGTTTGATTTGCTGCCCACCCATGGAAATAACCACCGTATGTGGAGCTCGGCTTGTTGGACTAGTCATGGTTTTAACACCGTATAATCCCCCTAACACTTAAAAATTTTATTCTGAAATATATTTGTTCAACACTCTGAAATTTGTTATCCAAAAAAACTATTTTTTGTGAATATTGCTTCACAAAATGTTAGTGGACTCATATTCGGCATCACAAAATATACTAACTGTGCACTTTAAAATATCTCACAATTAACCTATAAACTGTCCTGCTAAGAATTCTGTGACAGTTTACATTAAAATGCTGAAATTTCTACAATAATCGCTGGGTCACTAGCCCGCCTTTGCCAGCTTGTGGAGATGTGTAAGCTCCTTTCCTCCGGATACCTCAAATGTAATAATACCCCCGTAGCAGCAGACCTGCATACTCAGCGAATTTCAAATGCAAAACAACGTATTTCAAGCAAACATAGCAAGATTTGACATGTTTTGTTAAGCTCCATAAGAATAACATGGGAAATGAGTATGCAGGTTTGCTGCTACAGGTATATTAAAACTGGATGGTTTTAATTCAACATTTAGTAGATCTGAACTAGAAGAAGCCATTTACCAAGTTTTATCAAGATATGTTGAGAAATAAGCGAGATATAGAATTTTACTTATTTCCCATAAGGTTAACATTGGGACAACGTACTGTGTTTACCACTTTCAATATCTCGGTAACCAATGGGCATAGAGCAGTGATTCAAAATACTAAATTATTTGTTTTTTTGAGCTGAATTCAATGGTGCCCACAAAAATTTGATAAATTTTATTTTTCTATGTAAAAACTCAAAAAACCCATTTTTGGGGGGGTTTATCCCCCTTTACCCCCCCTTCCGGTGGTCCGATCGGGCTGGTTCACGAACTCGTCCAATTGATTACCACTTTACATGTCCGTACCAAATTTCATAAAGATCGGACCATTTTTGCGGCCGCTATCGTGCTAACAGACACATAGATATATATATATATATATATATATAAATTCGAACGAATAGTGTTTTTTGCTTCTGGGGGGCCCCAAAACGAAAGTTATAGTGGTCCCGAGCTTAGGTCTTACCATGAGACCTACGGTAATAGCTTCTTCCCTATAGGGGAAATTCGCTAAAACTGCTCAAATATTGCGGTGTGGGTTCTGCAGGCGCCATATAATTGCAGTGACCAGTAATTAATTAATTAAATGCTTACCCTCTAACAAATTAAACAAATAACTTAACAAACAACTTAAACTGGGTATACATATTGTTAATTTTGTAATGAATATGAATATATGTATTACACAACATTGTATTTATATATTTATGTATATATGTTTTGAGAACATAAAGATTATTATATATTTTTTATTATAATGACTAAACTAACATCCACGAAATATCAATAGCCAAATATCACGAATTGTATCAATTAACTAACGTTTATTTACCCTTATTCTGAGGTTCGTTAAAATCAGGGTTTAATTATTAAATAATATTTTGCCTGTTTCCTTCTTTAGCAGTTCAAACTTTCCAAATCTTAGGCAATGGAAGCCGTTAAAACAAAAAAATATATGGATACATTTAAACTTAAATAAAAATAGTGCCAGGGTTAGTACTAGGAAAACACACAATTATATTTCTACTAACAGCCTTGATATCTTTTATGAATTGTCAAAATTTATTACTTACGTAATAGCCTACAGTAACCAGCCTGCAGAGTAGGCCTACAGTAACCGGCCGGGAGTGATGCGTGATCGGTATTAATGTGCGACGTCGTTTTTCGTTTTCGTAAATGTGTGTTAGTGTGTAAACTTTGTGACGGTTTTGTAATAGGTTTTTTAAGTACAGTTATGACATCATTTTATAACTTGACAACTACAGAAATGTGGGCTAAATGAGTTTGAGTTCGCCGCTGAGGATGAGGAGTAATTTCCTCGAAACATGTTCGGCATAACCAGAAAAACTTTTTGATATCTTCAGGCTATTACGTAAGTAATAAATTTTGACAATACACAATTATAGCTCTGCACTTGTAAATGAATGTTTGTGTAACGCTCAACCTTTTCCAAGCTTACAACCTCACAGACTTAAGCTTACAACCAACACAACAGTAACTCATAAACGTTCATCTACCAAACGGGTTTACTTTCAAAATGCAAACAGCTTCAGCCTAGCCTCTCTACGGTAAACAACGTTTACCTTGTAGAGAGGCACTTGACTGAAGTAAACAATAGGCAGTCCTCAGTAGCAGACTGCGTCACCCTCTGTATTGTACATCTGTTACGCGTTACACAAGAGTGACGGACAGCGTGACGTAACGCAAAGTGGGGCTCGGGCTCGACCTGTTTTAATGGGATCAGTTTTTGTCGGTGAATTCCGCGGTTTGGCGGAGACGCGAGGTAAACTGGTGCAATAAAAATCGTCTGGGTCTGGGTTCGGGCAGTGAAGTGGAACGGTGGATTGACGTCGTTGTTGTGTTGTCGTTGTTTGTAATAGTATATTACGTTACTAGACCGGTAAGTACTGTTTTACCGGACGAGCAGTTCCCGTGCAAGCCAGAGGCGAGTGCGGGATTTTCATGCGGGATGCGGTAAAACTAGGGTGACCAGACGTCCCGTAAATACGGAAAAGTCCCGTTTTTTCACGTTGCGTTTCGTTGTCCCGAAAAACTTTGTCGGGACGTCAAAATGTCCCGTTTTAAAAAAAAAACATACCTAACGGTATCTTAAAATTCAGAGGCATCTGACATTACGTACGATTATAAAAGAATATTACGAACTTTTACCGAATGCTAAACAAGATTTTATATTTTATTTGCGCCACCAGATCACCTGATACAATCGTTTAATTAACTTATTGTTTAATTTTTTGTATAGCTGCGTTTTCCCAGCATAACAATTAACGATAAAAACTTAAAGTTTAAGATGATCATGATACTTTTTTGATCCTACTACTTTAGATATATTACTATGTACATAATTTATTGTTAGAAAATTTTAGTTTCTTTCATGATAAAATGTTAAGATATTAAAAATGTCTTGATTATTTTTAATCCTCAGTATGTGGCGATTCAAAAAATTAACTTTCATGCCTGAATGGTATTTATTGTATTCTTAAGGAAAACCCGTAACAATCATGCGCTGTAATAAGTTCAATAAATGGGAAATAATATTCATGGTTTAAAAGCTTCAAAAACAGTTTGATACTAAATTTCTTCCATTACATAATTTGTTAATTACAGAGACCCCCATATAATTAAACGCCTTGAGGTGATTTTTGGGGGGTGATTATTTATTTTGATTTTTTGGTAGGGTGATTTTTTTAAGTGTCCCGTTTTAATTTGGAAACAATCTGGTCACTCTAGGTAAAACGCACCGGGCGTATGTCGTACGATACTTTACATCATACTACTTAGAAAAAATGTAATCATAACGTATTCTTTGCATAAACTAATAATACGTTTCTGGATTCTTCAAACCTAGCCTAACAAACACTTCCTACTGATATACCAGTGCTGCCACTACATTCCTCTGAAGTTACCAATAAAAATATGCTACAGTATGTGCACGGTAAATTTACTGTGCAGTTATTGGCAAAGAGTAACTTACAGAGAGTAAGGTACAGACAACAGATGTTTCTGTGTAGTATGATGTAAAGTTTTGTTGTAAGGTACTGTTCGTTGTTGTATTGCATGGAGGTTACATAGACAGTTAAACATGGTAACTGGAAGCAAATTAACGTGTGCAGCCCATACTCGTTATTATTAAAGAAATCTATAAAAAAATAAGTAAAGCTCCTTTAAGAGAAGGTAGAGTGTTCCAGAGTTGCACAAAATTACAGTAGGTTTAAATTGGTTTCATCGATAATAACTTAACTTTGTTTCTGTATCTACAATATTTTGAATTTTAAAAATAGATGATAAAATATCAAATCTAGCCTAAAGTTTCTGTATCTACAATATTTTGAATTTTAAAAATAAATGATAATATATCAAATCTAGCCTTAAGTTTCTGTATCTACAATATTTTGAATTTTAAAAATAAATGATAAAATATCAAATGTGGCCTAAATTGACCCATAGAGCATAAATTGGCATCAGCGTGTGTCTTACTGATATAAATCCCAACATTTTCATTCAAATGGTTATTGCGAAAAGTTAATTTACAGTAAGATATTGGAATGCTTGTAAACAATATTGTACAGTAATATTTTTATCTTATAGCTTCATAGGGTTAAGAATTTCCAGAGGCTACTTTTGCAATCGGAAACAACGAATAAAATTGACTGACCATTTTATCCGAAGATCCCTACAGCTACAACTTTAAAATTTTAACTATGGTCATACTATTCAATGTATTCATTTTGAAACACAAAATGGGTTCATGGGTTTTGAGCGATGTATTGTAAACTACTAGAATATTTTCAAACTTTTTTTAGTAAAACGATAATAATCTGCTATCAGTGATGAGACTACGAGACATTCATCGATGTTTTTCTTCAAACCAGTTGATCCGTAACGTAGGCCTAATGGTCCACAATCAGTGATGCTGCCTGGACTCGCCTCAACCTACCAAAGTGGGCGACGATAAAGATAAATGTCTTCATTTGTGTTTCCGTCACTGCGTGGGGTTTTTACGGTTCAACATTTAAATAACAAGTTGAAATACATTGGTGGGTCGATGTTTGAATGTAAATCTATTTAAATTTATTTCTAGAGACGAGAAGAAAAGATGTTCCGACTTATTTAAATGTTAAAATTACATAAGGGGCGATAAGTAGACACTGTAACAAATAGACTCGGCTGTGGGGTTGCTTTTGAAAACATTTGGTTTCACACTCACTAAGAAGATAAAACAAAGTAAGATATGATCATTGTTATAAATTTTATGACCTCTTGACTTTCAGAAGTCCCAGTAATCAATCATTTCTCGGTTCAGTAGTCAGATATTTCTCTTTGAAATTCCAAAACAAGTCAATGAAATAATGAGTTCAATCTTTAAATCACTTTCTAACTACATAAAAACCAAACAGCAAAGTTTTATCAACCGTGAGAGCCATTTGTCTTCAGAAACATCTAGGACACGGCTGTAATCTCGGATTGCGAGAAATCAGCTGTTAATTTCAAATATCAGCTGGTTCGATCGCGGTTAACAGCTGATAAAAACTCTGAACACCTGATTGGGCGAGGCAATCATCGTCAGTCAACATGGAGTTAATTATTCAATTACTCACTGGCCTCCAGGTTAGATCTACCTTGATAACGCATTATTAATTTCTACCGGTAAAGGAGACCTGGTCAATTACTCTCGTGTTAAAGGCTTCCAATCAAGAGCTGAAGGTAAATATCGTTTTGAGGATCGACCGATTTCAAGTATTTTCAGTTAAAACTTTGGAGACAGCGGTGATGGAAGAAGGCCGATTATATTTCATAAGTATTTAATGGAAGTGTGTTTTGTAACAAAATAAAACCAGATTTGGTGAAAGTTGAGAGTCTGGCTTGTTTGGGTATGTTATAAGTACTTAGCCTTAATCTGTTAAAAGAGAGAGGAGCTAAAAAGTGTCTTAATAAAAAGCCAGTACACTGAATAATCCGGTGCTGCGAATCGTCTATAGGTTATAAAATAGTCTTAAGAAGCTAGGTTATTTTCTCATTGTCCATTGGCAAAATTGAACAAACCCTACTTTTTCCAACTTTTTGAATATTTTGAATCTTCTTTTTTCGTTGGCAGCACAACGACCAAAGAAATACAGTAGAACCTTGATAAGAAGACTCCCAGTGGGATTCCGGAAAGAGTCTCGTTATCAAGGGAGTCTTCTTATTGAGGTTCGCGTTAACAAGACATTAAATGTCATTACTGTATCTAGAAGACTTGAAAAGTGCATTTTTATCAAGGTTTTTGTGTTATCGAGTGTTTTCTTATTGAGGTTCTACTGTACACTCTCAGCCATCTCTGAGCTAACTCTTTTTCCTTTACCTGACTTTGGCATACCATAAAACTGTATTTTCTCTCCTACACTAGCTACCCAGAATTTTGTCTAAACCCTACACACCTATCGTTAAGATCATTTATTGTTGCCAAACCCAAAAACAG
This sequence comes from Flexamia atlantica, assembly GCA_035578135.1. NCBI lineage: Eukaryota > Metazoa > Arthropoda > Insecta > Hemiptera > Cicadellidae > Flexamia > Flexamia atlantica. The sequence continues at coordinate 41,099,294 of JAQJVK010000011.1, read as the reverse complement.
CGAACCTTAATTGCCTAAAGTACATTCAAATTTTAGGTAAAATAAGCAATGTCAAAAGCGTCCTTGACTTAACTGGCAATTTTTGACTGCTTGAACCTGCATATGTCGCTTTTACCGCCCATATTCACCGCTTGTCTCGGTATAAGCCAGGCACAGCTTACCATAAGCTTATAGCAATCTAAAATCAAGCTTACGAAGATCTTACTTCAATCTCAAATCAATGTCACATCAAGCTTACATCAAGCATCTATACTCACCAGTGGATTGCTCTGGACGTCAATCTCCACCGTCACTCGCTGCCATGCAGTGTTGAAGGAAGAGGCTGACTAGGGCTTACAACAAGCTTAAGTCACTCACCTGTGGACTCCGCTCTGGGCGTCTATCTCCAGCCCTGCGCGCTGCTATGTTGTGTTGACCGTGCTGGTAGATTGAAGCTTACAACAAGCTTACAGCATCTTAAATTAAGCTTACATTAAGCTTACAACGAGCTTCTTCCCTCACCTGTGGACTTCGCTCTGGGCGTCCATCTCCACCGCTGCCCGCTGCCACGCTGTGTTGACTGTGCTGGTAGATTGAAGCTTACAATAAGCTTACAGCAAACTTAAATTAAGGTTACAGTGCGCTTACATCAAGCTTCTTCACCTGTGAACTTCGCTCTGGGCGTCCGTCTCCACCCCTGCGCGCTGCTATGTTGTGTTGACCGTGCTGGTAGATTGAAGCTTACAACAAGCTTACAGCAATCTTAAAATAAACTTACAGTAAGCTTACATCAAGCTTCTACACTCACCTGTGGACTTCGCTCTGGGCGTCCATCTCCACCGCTGCCCGCTGCCACGCTGTGTTGACCGTGCTGGTAGAATGGAGCTTACAACAAGCCTACAGCAATCTTAAAATAAACTTACAGTAAGCTTACATCAAGCTTCTACACTCACCTGTGGACTTCGCTCTGGGCGTCCATCTCCACCGCTGCCCGCTGCCACGCTGTGTTGACCGTGCTGGCTGACTCTTTGGTCAACTTGAGCAGTTTGGCAGACAGTTTCGACAAAGTCTTGGAGTACTGCATCTCCGCCTCCGACCTGCGAACAGAAAAGAGAAACTTGTTAAAAAATAGTAGTTCAAGAGTTGAGCCATAAATAAATTCAAAGTGGTGTTCGGCAAGATGTTAACTCGTTGCCTTGTGGGATAGATTGTGTAGAGATGTCAAAATTCTTTGCCAAAGTTGATAATTTTGAAATTCACCTTGAAGAAGCTAAAGGAAATTCTATGGTATCTTGACTTCCAATTACTGTACTGCATTTTCCTTCTACCAAATTGAGCAAATATTAAAACTACGTAACCAACGTTTGCAGTTTGAAAACCGAGGAAATACTGTTGTTGAAATGGAGACGTTGTGCATATTCGGTTGCAATTTGTCATTGGGCTGCTCGTATTAAGAAGTGGTCGACACGAACCTCTATAGCATCAAGAGGGTTCGAACTAAAAAAAAATAAAAACCGCAATTGACCTGAGAACATGCTTCTTTCGTCCTTCTTACAGCCTATACCATCACCCACCATGGACTCGTATGGCATGGGGAGGAACCTCTACGACTAACAAGCAAAGACTTCTTAAACGACAGAAAAAAATAGTCAGAATACTTGCTAGACATCATAGACTCGACAGCAGCAGGAAAGCCTTATATTACTAAAAGTCTCACTGTTGCAGCACTTTACATTCAGGAAGTTGTGATGATGTATAACAAACTTAACCTCAGGAATACATCACAATATTATGATATACTACAACAACGCTTGACACAGTTTGAAAGGAACTATCGTATATGTGAATAATACTTCACGACCAGCTTCCTCCAGATTTTAAAAGCAAGAGCGAAAAGGACCTTAGACTTTGCTCAAATGACTAGCAGCCCGTCCATTCTGCACCTTGGATGAATACCGCCAGAAGATTTTTGACAGCTAAATTTAAAAAAGTTTTGTACATTAAAGGAAAAGGCTTTGTAAATTGACACTAACACTGCCCTTCATGAATATTTTGACAAACAATATTTGTCCATTTTCTATTGTCCACTCCACAACCCCATGACAAAACATCAATCCCCATTTCCTCGCCCTCCGACGACGATGGATGTGCGTCCGCGTTCGTCTTCCTCACCCGGGGGAAAGCGACTTCCGGTTGGAACGTAGCGGCTTCCGGGAGTGCCGCTGGAATACAGAGAGGTCGCAATTGATGGGCGAGATCGCTGGAGAAATGCTTTGATACGGCTGGAGTGAACCTAGGCCTAGTTCTGAACTGAGAACATTTGTTTGTATTTCAAAGTCTTTTGGTAGTTCCGATTGAGTTCTTCTGGACCACTAATATCACCTAATTTTCAAATATTTGTAAATTCATTTTCTATAATGCCATTTTATAGGTTCTTAAGAAAGTAAATAAGGAAACACATATCTCAATACGTTTTACTTTATATCACAGAGGAGAATCAAACAGAGGTATCTTCTAATGTTGCGCTCAGCTGGTGTCGAGCGCTGGTGTCGAGGACTTATAAAAAAATAGTTCACCATTAACGCCGCGAGAAAGCAGCACCGTCGCTGTCCTCTCCTAATTTAACTTAACTGTAGCTAGTAACTGGATGTAACTGGTAACTAGTAACTTAACTGTAGGTGGATTTACCTGTAACTAGCAAGCACTTTGGCGCAACAGAAGACCCATTTAAAAGCGACCTCTGTTAGATTCTTCTCTGTGTTTATATACACAAAATGTATGAGGGGATAGGTAAAGGGGGTTTTGTATGGTTTTGTATGTTATTTCAAAATACCTAACTTCTTTTGGGGATTTTTTCCACCCACTACTAATAATATTTTTGACCTAAACTAACGGAGACTGCTGTAATGATGTAGAAGCAGTATTCGTGTCCCATATGAAGTAATGACCGAAAACATTACACCGAACATATAACGAGTCACTATAAGACTATCCTACATCATTACATGATGCTGCAATGTTTATGGCATTGGCCAAATCGTCTCATCTAGACTATCTTGAAGGTCAGTTTTGCCTAACAGGATTTTTGAGAATTTTGATTTTTACACCATTATATAGACAGTTTCATACATGTGTTCTGTATACGGTGTACTTGCAATAATACTAACTACAATCCGTTACAAATGCCTACTGCACATAAATTTAACATTTTTGTTAATTCAGCTGAACTCTGAAAGTACCGCACAAAAAGAAATATAATATTTTGCGATGATTACCATAATATTAGGTTACATTTAACTCCGTAATGTTTATAAGAAAAACTATTGGATTAACTCAGGGAATACTATCTACTAAAAGGTTTTACCAGTAAGTTCAATTATGATGGGTTTTTTAATCTGTGAGGTAAATTTCGATACCATGCGAGGAGATAGTAAATCCTGAACAATCTTGTACACACTGTATGAGTTTGTCTCAGACAGCAAGCAGGATCGGGCCATTTAACTTAAAAAGACTGGAGCGTTCAATGTTGACATTCTCCCCAGATTTTTATCTAACAGTTCAATAACCATCAGTGGGTAGGCTCGATCTCAAATCTCGACCAGAACAAATCGGTTAATACTTGGCTCAGGACGGCAGTGACTCCTGTTGCAGTCTACGCCGGATGAGCCCATGCCAGCGACAGTGAACTCTCCGTTCCGCTTAGGGAATCCAATCCCGGACAATAATTTCAATCCCGGGTTTTCGGGACTGAAAAACCTTAATCCCGGGACTTATCCCGGGACTGACCCAACATAGTATCTGCCGATACAAAAATAAATATTTAGTATTGATTCGCATGTATGTAGACGTGGTATCGTATTATAATGCGATATAGAAAGCAGTTTTCCGTTTAGTTTTGAGTTATTAACTTGATTTTATATATAAAAAAATTTACGACATAGTCAGCCTTATCATGAAACGCTTATAAATACAGTATTAGACATCAGAGTGGAAACAAAACACTTTATCAGGATGGTCCAGTAAAACCGTGAATTAACCATAAAATATTTATTCAGACATAATTTAAAGAAAGTCTTATACAAAACATGAATATTGTTACTTGACCAGACAATATCAGGACTTGGAAAGATGTAAAGAGAAAAACTAGAAGTACGATAAAAATTACCATTAGAGCATCGTAATGAAACTTAATAGCAATTGCATTACATTGTATCTGAAACGAGTTCAAATCTCTTTGTATTTTTTTCAGAAGCTTGAAAATATTAACTGGAAACTACTTTTATACACAGCCTACTATAAGACGACAAATAACTCATCAAACCATGATTATTTGATCAAAAACAACATGTAACTGGTTTTTCTTAGTTATAACATTGTTTTAACTGATGAGATCCTAGTGAATATAGATTTTACACGTAATTTTAAAATCCCGAAAATCCTGGGATTGAGCCGAAAAATCCCAGGATTGAATAATTCTATTTTGTAGTTTCAATAGACTAAAGATTCAATCGTTGCAGTCTACGCCGGATGAGCCGACATCCGCGACAGTGAACTCTCCGTTCCGCTCTACTTGGGGCTCATTAACTTATTGGACCGTTCCATATCTTCATCGCTTACACGGATCAAGCTGAGTTTTCTAGACGAAAAAATCACTTCGCTTGGAGTTGTAAGAATTATGTTGTAGGATTTTAAAAGACATCTTGTAATCTTGGCTTCATGCGCCATTTCTTTACACATCCTTTTTGTGACCTCCTTTTTGTGATCTAGCGAAGGCTAGATCTAGTCCTGGTCCAGAACCATTAGAAATGTACACTAATTAATTAATGTAGTACTGACCACACATTTTTTTTGTTCTCGGTTGTATTATCATTTTACCAATAAGTTATCATGCGATATTAATTACTTTGTCTACTGATTTGCAATAGTATATTTCTCAAAAAGGGCCTTAAGTGAAGTTTTGTAGGCTCGTGGACGTGTTTCAAACTCGAGAAATCGAGACCCAAAAAACCTCTTTCGTCCGAGGTGCGAACGCTATTTTCACCACACTACACAATGAAATTAGCCCTATGTAATATTAAACATTTTATTTTTTATCTGAAACAATTGGAAACACCTGAAACAATTGGAAACAACATTTTGAGGCTATGAGCGATTATACAATTTCTTTGTCATGGTTTAAGCAAACACGGCTATGAAAAATCATATTATCGCAACTATCCTGTCTTTGAAACCTATTGAATGTCATATATAATTATGTAATTATGCCGTGTAAGTATGTTCTCACGTTGATTCGAGCAAATAAATGATCAGCTGACTTTCAATTCTAAGGCCGAAACGGAACTTTAGGCGGAAAAGTGCTATTTCGACCACCAAATAAATGATTTTTTTAAATAAATGATTAAATCGCAGTGTGGTAAATAATTATGCCGTGTAAGTATGTTCTCACGTTGATTCGAGCAAATAAATGATCAGCTGACTTTCAATTCTAAGGCCGAAACGGAACTTTAGGCGGAAAAGTGCTATTTCGACCACCAAATAAATGATTTTTTTTAATAAATGATTAAATCGCAGTGTGGTAAATAAACGGTATCAGGAAACTGACACATACTTTCTCCCTTCAAGTAATTTAAAACCAGAAAACATATTTAGTGAAATAAAACAAATTAACAATTAATTATCACACAAATATATGCCAAATGTTATCAAAAACGGTTAGTAAATAACGGAGATAACGATTTTTAAATATTTGCCATGAGAATAACATTGGACAACGTACTGCGTTTACCGCCGAACTAAAATATCAATTATCTCCGCAACCAGTTGACATAAACTCATGATTCAAAATACTAGATTATTTAGTTTTTCAAGTCAAATTTAATGGTTACAAGTATATTTTCTTTAAAAGTTACAGATTTTGTGAAATTTGAAAAATATGAATTTTTTAACACTTAAACCCCATAACTTCTGAACCTGAATTTTTACAGACATGCAGGTGGTGTCATTTTGTTTTTCATCTTAAGCACTAAAAACCATGAAATTTTTATCAAAATCGTTAGAGCCGTTTTTGAGAAATTTGGATTTTTGTCATTTTTTATGGGTTTTTATGGTGTAAATACCCTTAAAAATCAAAAATTCCAAAAAATGAAAAATACGCCTGGAGATACCACCGCTTTATACCTACATGCCAAATTTCATGAAAATCGGTCCACTGGTGTCGTTTCTAGCTTTGTTTACATCCACACACACACACACACACACATACATCCACACACACAGACAGACAGACACCACGCCAAAAACCATTTTTTTGGATTCAGGGAGCACTAAAACGAATATATCCACTACCAACTCAAATTCGAAAATTTTGACGAAAACAATACTTTCTCCATATACATTGTATAGGGGGGAGAAAGTAAAAATACATTAGATATTTACCTCGCTAACCAAAAAAGACGAACAACACTCCCCTCCTCCGACACATTCACACAAGAATTCAGGAAGTAGACCTCCATCCATTACAAAGCCAGACTGATAACTTGGCAGACAAACGTCGCCGGCAATCCATCAAATCCCATATGGAAAAATTTATATTTAAAATATATTTTTTAAAATATATAATAATATATTTTAGAATAAAACGTCATATATTTGAAATATATATTGAAATATATTTAAATATACAAATTATGGGACCCAGAAAGATATAATTATATATTTACTAAATATATAATTATATATATAATTTATTTCTAAAATATATTTAAATTATATTATTGTTTGTTGTTAATAATATATTATTTTATATTTGTAATATATTTAGGTAAATATATTGTTGTTTGGAATAAAAATATATTATAAATATATTTAATTTATATTTCAAAATATTTTTCAAAATATGATTTTTTTCAAATTAAATGTCAAAACTCTACAAAAAAATTAATTAATTGATATATAAATTTATAATATTAGCCTTACATTTGATTTTCATGAACAAAAAAAGGGTGACCCCGCTGGGATTCGAACCCCGGACCTTCGCACTCCCTACCCTTACTTAGCCTACATCCTCTCCTAACCTAACCTACGCCTTAACCCACTCGGCCAATTCGACTCATGGGAGATACGGCATAGCTTAGGATGTAAAGCTGATTGGGAACGCTGTTTCCTTTTGGAGTTGGAGTTTCAATGCTTTTGCGTTGTAGCACTAGGCACTAGTCTACTTTTAATGGACAGCATTCAGTAATTAAATAGTTGCTGTTGTATCTAACACACGTTGCGTACTTAAAGTTTATCATAGGAGTTGGTGAAGACTGTAAATGTTCTTTGTATATTGTTTGAAAATTTATTCTAAAGTTTGTCCAAAATAGATGTTACCGTATCGCAGTTCAAACATTTAAGTTTATACACTCCCCTGCTTTCGTCAAGCCACCTTTTTATTTTCTGTCGTTGCTTGTGATCGCTTATAAATCAAATGAATTATTATTATTTTTTAGTTCCATAGGCTATTTTTACTTCCACATTTTTTAAAGTCTCATACAGTAGATATGCTTTGGTAATCGTACATAATCTGATTTAGCATTGGGCATTACATTATGTGTTGAGTGACAGTATATTGAGATGTATTTCAATAGTGTTTCCTTAAATATAAAACATCCTATATAGTATAGGATTGCATAAAAATTGACTAAGAAATATTAATTATTTTACATGTAATTTTTCTTTGTCATTTTTATATGAGTACATTCTGGTCAGTACTTTTAAGTTTTCATCTATATTGGTGTAATTATGTTGACTTCATATTATGTAATTATGTTTACTTCATGTATTATGTGTTTGGTATAATTATGTTAGGGTATCTATAAAAGAACTTCAGGGTTTTGAGGCAAAATATTGCTATGAAGCAATGAGCTTATGCAACTGTTTTATACATGATTAAAAGGTTGCATTTTGAATTTTTCTTTAGCAATTTCATAAAGTTCAAAATGGGCTCCCTTGGCGGCACAGAACACATTGTAACGATATTCCACCTCCTTATATGTCCTGGCTGACATTTCTGGGGGGGGGGGGGGCGGTTGCCACAGAATTAATTATTCGTTGCCTGAGGTGGTCAACATCACGAATTTTCGAAGGATTCTGTGTACCGTAACGACAGATTTAGTTTATACTAGCCAAATAATGCATTGAGCCTTTTGTTGCGGCGCTGCCTTTAGCGCAGGAATTCAGACAGCACTTGACAGCCGCGCTAAGTTGTTTCAAGGCCAATGTTCCGCAGCGCTGCCACCTCTTCATAAAAACATTCCCAATGGTTATGAGCTAAACCTTATGAGCTACTCGTTTCAAAGAAATTAAATGCATTTCGCTACCTTCTACAGTTATTAAGATATTAATTTTTAAAATCCCGGAGTTCTTTTATAGATACCCTGTATAAGATGTTCCGCATATTTTGATTTTATGCTTGTCAATTTGTTTAATATATTATAAATATATTTGTTTTTATATTTGCAATATATTGTTAATAATATATTTCCAAATATAAAATTAAAGTTATATTTGAAATATATTCATAATTATATGTTATAAAATATATATGGTATTAATATATTTGAAATATATATCACTAACAGTATTTCGTAATATATCTGTATTACTTTAGTCTTAATATATTTGTAATGTATTGCAGAATATATTTCAAAAATATATTTCATTAAATATATTTTAAATATATACAATAATATATTTAAAATATATATCACTAACAGTATTTCATAATATATATGTCTTACTTCAGTTTTAATATATTTGTAATGTATTGCAAAGTATATTTCAAAAATATATTATATTAAATATATTTGAAATATATACAAGAATATATATCAAATATATTTCACTAACAGTATTTCGTAATATATTTGTCTTACTTCAGTTTTAATATATTTGTAATGTATTGCAAAATATATTTCAATAATATATTTCATTAAATATATTTGAAATGTATACAAGAATATATTTCAAATATATTTCACTAACAGTACTTCATAATATATACTCTTACTTGAATTGAAATATATATATTATATATTTCAAAATATATTCCTAAAATATATTTCATTAAATATATTTGAAATATATCCTGGTATATATTTCAAATATATTTTCAATATAAACTAAAATAATATATATTTGATAATATATTTTATATATATTTTGGTCTTTTTAAATATATTTTAAATATATTTAAATATATAATTTTTCCATATGGGATCCATCAAAACCATCGACCAACGCGGCACAATGCGAGCAGAAAGTGTGACGGCCACGACTGTATTACTGCAGCGCTTTCTTTCACCATGCAAATGGATCGCTTTTCATTGTGACGCAACCTAATGAGGAAAGAACTGATGAAGGAGTGACCGTTGTTAAATAGAGGAGTAGGGGGTGAACGGACCGGTGTAGAGGAGGTGGCAATGACGAGAGAAATGTCGGTAATTATATAACTCGTGCTGATGTTGGGGAGCTTATGGCTTTATGAATAGAACAAAGGACTTCCCTGCTTAGGAGCAACGGGTTTAAATCTTGTCAGTCAGCAGTATATTTTCGTAAAGGGTAGTAAAATGGGAACAGTATCTCTAAGGAGGACATGGCAAGAATCCAAAGAGTTCACGACTCTGCAATCAGGTTCACTACAACCTGGGGTTCTTTGATCACGTGTCATCCTTTCAAGAAGCTGTTATTTAAATGATTCCTATGGTTGATTTATGCAGGAAAATGACCTGCTTATAGCTACACTTTATACTTTATACTTTTATAAAGTACAAAGTTTTTTTGTATACTTTATACTTCTTGAAATGGTGACCTACCCAGGTAGTTATTTTAAGCCAAGTACGAATAACAGATAAGTGAAGGATGATTGTGGGGCGATCTTGTAGTCTTGTTACTGACTAAGACCGACATGTTCCTTAGACAGGACTGTAAATTTAGATGTAGATACAGATGTAGATGTAGATGATGTTATGAAACAAATCTGCAGGCTGCAATCACTTGATTGAATGCCTAGTCAGAAACCGCAGAGTCAACAAAGACGGTGAGATTAGCAGTGATGAGAAGGTAAAATAGAACCCATCCGAGTTGTTGCCATCACGACCATGATATATGGCGGGTTCTTGCTTGTTATGAACTCACTAGCTAGAGCCTCTAGGAGGTTGATAATATTCCCTTCCGTACCAAGAAATAAGATGAAAACTCGATAGCTTGCGATTAAAAAGTTATCATATTGATCATATAAAAGTCTTAGGATAGTTTTATTCTTCATTTTTATTTTTTTATTTTACTAAAGTACAAGTTTGTACCCACCTTCTTTTGTTTATTTGGCTTTACCTTAAATAAATTATGTTGCAAAATTTATCAAGCAGCCTTTGAATGAAATTAAGCCTTAGATACCCATAAAATGTTTTTCCCAATTAAAATAATTTGGGTAAAAATGACTGCGTATAGTGTTTCTGTAAAAACTGATGACAGGAGTAAGAATTATGATGGCACAATTAATTTTTCACCACACTACGACGAAATCACCAAACGTCATCATTACAAACGTCAAACGCGGACCGAAACACACTGTTTGCCGCCGCAGGACCGAAAACGTTGGGGGCCCTAGGGCCGAAAGTCAGCTGATCGTTTATTTCTTTGAAACAACGCCAGAACATCACATATTTATACGGTATTCAATAGGTTCCAAAGACAGGATAGTTGCGATCATATGATTTTTAAAGCTGTGTTTGTTTGAATCATGATAAAGAAGTTGTATAGTCGCTCATAACCTTAAAGTTTTGTTTTCAAGTGAGTCAAATAATAATATTTTTTTAAATTATTTAGGGTTTATTTCACTGTGTAGTGTGGTGAAAAATAGCGTTCGCACCTCGGCTGTAGCTCTCGATCGTTTTAAATTCTCGACTTCGTCTCGAATTTGAAAGACGATCTCGAGCCTGCAAAACCTCATTCTCGCCCTTGTTGCGAAATATACTATTGTGATCGGTGTCTCCTAATAGCTCTTGTGCGCCTCATGAGCAATCTACCAACTATGCTAAACGCTGCAAACTCCGCACAATTTCCTCTCTCCAAGTTCCGTTACTTTAGTAGAAAGGCAACCGCTGTGAAGAAACCCCAAATCTAACGCCTTCACAAAACCACTTCCCTACCCAACACTTATTAAACCACCAGATGAAATCGCAGATTAACAGAACGGTACCGAGACCACTTCATTCCACGATCGACACTCTTGGTTTTTAAGCTTTCAATTCGGTTTTTTACGATGCGATAATCGAGTTGAAAACAATAGATGATTCTACTTTTTTACTAGATACGATTAATCGATTCTTTTCCTCAACAATCATTTTTTTAATCGTCTGCTATATCCTACTACCGTTCCTCACAATACCTAAGCGACTAAAGAAAAGTACCCTAACTAGAATTAGTTTATTTGACGAATAATCGTAATATTTATTTTTATAAAATACTTTTTCGTTATACCACTGCGAAAACGGCAGTTATCATTACATGTGTTGCGGGCCTACAGAAGTTATTTTTCACCCTAGGGAGATAAAGAATCAGCTGATGTCGAGGACGTCAGCTGTTCGTTTATGATGTTATAAAACTAACTGCAAACGTGTGTACGTCAGCGTCGATGGTGAGCTATCGATTGCAACGATAGTAGTTATCTGTTATTATTATCAATTGCAATTCATTGTTGCATTGTTATCAGTTTAATCGATTTATGAAACTCGTTCATTTCACCAATCCATAGTTCAATGCGTTCGATACATCGATAGTTGCTCGTTGTTGTCAGTCTAACCTAACACAAATAAAACAGACAATCAGCTGATTCTTTTTAATAGCAAGAACAAGATGAGAGCCTCTTTGGGAAATATCTTCAAAGGTAATCAAGTTGTAACTTTTTAGTTTTCTTTGTGGGTAGCGCGTTGTATTGAGCGGTGTAACGAAAATACCTCGGCTTACAGCCTCGGTTGCAAAACTTGACATAGTACGAAAAGCGTCACTTTAGCCCCTAGTAATGAAATCCTACCATTTCATTTTTGTAGCTCAATTACAGTACACCTCGGATTATCCGGATTAATGTGGCGGAACACCGATCCGGATAACAAACAAAATCCGGATTATCCGAGGTCATTACAATATCGCCTAAATAGCGATCGCATACCTTGCCCCCTGCTAAATTGATGTTGCAAACGGCGTATCAAGACTGTAAAACATGTTAATCTTCCAAATTTTACGGAGGTTTAATTTTGAAACAAATTTAATAACTAAACTTCATTATTAATCACACGAATATAATGTTAACTTTTACCGTACTTACGGTTTAGGTTTGGAATAAAACGCCAGATTGAAATATTTAATTTATTAAGATTAAATAATCACGACTCAAAAACAACTCAAACTTAAATTACTAAACTTAAAGTAACTCAAAATTTATTACAGTAACTCTTCTTAAAAAATAACGTAACACATCAAATGACAGCAATAAACAAACTCGCAAAATGACCGTAGCCTATACCTTTGTTGATTACTGATAGCGCCCCAGTTAGCAATCCAGAAAACTACGTTCACGAAAATGCTGTAATTTATTGTTTTGTGCAATGCGGTTCCTTCAATTATTGTGAATCCAAATGCGCATTTGCGTTTTACTTTCAGAAGGCGCATTCCCCAATAAACTCGCTATAGGCCTAATCATGTTTTTGCCGTGATTTAAATTTTTTAATTTCTTAGATGAACCGGTCCGGATAATCCGGGATCCGGATAATCCGAGGTGTACTGTATCACTAGCCTGGCTAAGTTATCCACGAAGTGAAGGACTAACAAACAGTAACAAACAAGTACTAAAACTCCAAAGAAACACAGGAATCAAGAAGGGAAACGATTAAAAGAATGGATTACAGTATCTCAACCGATTACTCAATAGATTCTTAAAATAATCGATTCGAAATTTCCACTATCGCATCCTCGGTTCTCGCGGAAGCTGGGAGCGACAGGCTGAGGTTGAGGTTGGGACGAGGTTCCCAGGTTATTAGATGTTATTATCGGCCTGCGGAAGGCAGATGGATTACCAGCACGCCACGGTGGCTGACATTCATATTGAGGCTGACCCATAGCGGACTGGGGCCACGGTGTGGTCTGTTTGTGTTTCATTTCTTTTAAGCCACTTTCACATCAAAGTCTATCACTAAGTTTTTCACAAATTGCGGCTATTAGTTGCTTTTTATACAAAATTCAGCGATTAATTTCAGTTGTCAACTAGTGCAGAGACAAGGGTTCCACTAAGTTTCGGTTTCCCTCAGAGTGTCGGTAAAGATCAAAGGAAGGTGACAACTAAAAGTGGAAGACTAGTTGCTGCCAGAGTTGCTCCGCGCTTTGCAAAAGCAACAAGTGGAAAACTAGTGGATAACTGTCCCCCCTCTACTATTTTTCCAAGTTCTCCATAAAAAATCTTCCGCTTGTTGCTCTATTTGGAGAACAGCAACTGCTAGTTGTCAACTTTTGGTTTGTCAATTTTGGTGTAAGCCCGCTTTAAGACAGTTTCGAAAAGGGGCTAAAAAAAGGGAAATGAATTGAGATATTAATCTGGACGTGATATTAAAAAGATAAAAAAGGGACGTGATATTAATCTGGACGTGATAATTGGATTAGATATAACTGAACGTCAGCAATTTTTCCGTCAGCTGAAGACAGCATAAATAATATGACTAATGTTGCACAGAGAAAAATGCATTGGTTGCCATAACCAATGCATGATTTGTTAACGATATTGGTAGGGTAGTAGAGGTTTTATAAACAATTAGATGGGTTAAGGTAACATACCGTGTTAGTTGTTTCAAGAATCCATGAATTGTTATTTTCAATAAGTTGTTGTTACTAGTTAAAAGTGTTTGTCGTAACTCATTATAACTGTAATGTTTGCCAACATGTAACGGTAACCAACTGAAGTGGTTGTTTAAACCACTTGCTATTTTCAATAAGTTGTTGTTACTAGTTAGAAGTGTTTGTCATAACTCATCAGAAAAGTAATGTTTGCCAACACGTAACGGTAATCAACTGAAGTGGTTGTTTAAACCATGACCCAGCGACTCCTTCCCCGACCCAGATAAGTCGACGCCATGGATATTTTTGTCATCTTCATATTATGTTGTAGAGCCTTGAGGAATTATTACCAAGATTTAAAGGTAAGGTGTTTGAGTATTCAGTTTATGCTGAAGATATAATTACTTGGCGTTGCTTCAGATCTACCAAAGTAGTACCTCTAGCTGATACTCAGTAGTTTACATTAAATGTATTACTATACAGGGTGTTGATAAAAAAACCTCTTCAGGACTTCAGGATATGGTAACTTACATCAGAACTGTGAAAAAAGTTGCTGTAAACATGGATCCTAAAATGCTTGGTTATCCATCTGTCGGTTTATATGTGTTTTTAACATGATTTTGTATAACTTTGGAACTACTAAAGATAACAACTTCAAACTTGGTATATTTCTGCTCACTAATAGGACCTATTTTGGTGCGGAGTATCAAGTTTCTACTTTGTACCATTTCAAAATGGCAGCCATTTTATATATTTTAAAACTTAACACCTTAAAACCCATAAATTTTACAAAAAATGTACAAGAGACAAAAAAGTTGCGCAATTTTACCTCCTATAAAACGATATAAAGATTATTAAGATCGAACAACAATTGGAGTTATTGTAATTTTTCTAACACAATTCAAGCAAATTTGCTATAACTGCCATAAAACAGCCTTGTATTTTTTACATTTTATTTACGAATTCCGAAGTAGGCTACTTTTCTGCCCCGGCTTCCCTGCCCTAGCCCCGTACGCATGTTACCCTGTGAACCCTGCCAGAAATTTGAAATTGAATTCCCCTTTCTTTCTTCACTGAAACAGCAAGTAAATCTCTCTCGGTTTTTGTCACATGCATTGCAATGAAAGATAAAACTTAAATATACATAAAATTGGCCATGAAAGTAAGCAGCGGTAGCTCAGAGGTAAAGTACACGCCTCCCACGCGGGCGGCCTAGGTTCGCGTCCCGTCCTCTGCGCTAACATTTTTGGAAAAATAACTATTAATAGTGGTTAACTCAACCAGTTTGTTAATGTTTCCAACAACCTTTTTATGGTTAGTTTAATCACTGTAGAAGTGGTTAAAATAACTACTAAAGAGTTAATTCAACCACTTTGGTAGTGGTTAAAGTAACTAATGAAGTTTTGTTTTAACTTTCTTGGTGAATGTTGTCATAAACAACAATTGTTGTTAGGCCAACCACTTCAAAATGAAATGGGTTATTTTAACCCATATAAAAATTAGTACACTTAACCTATAAAATTGATTGTCCAACATATTTCGTTTAAATCACTAGGCTTAGGTTACTTTAACACATACCGGTGGTTGTTCCCATAGTAACCCTTGACATTGGTTGAACCAACTTATAAAAAAAGTTAAGCGAACCAATCATTTTTCTCTGTGTGGGTTTTAAACGGTATTATAAGTATCTCACACCTTCATATCAGCATTAGGGAATTAATATAGGGTTCAGGGTGGACACCAATTTATATTAACATTTCAAAACCTCGTAGATATTCATAAAACGTTTTCAAGGAAAAGATTTAAGTTATTTGTTGGCAATAAAAATCGCGTTTTTCATGGGTGTTTCAATCATTATGGTATGACTGACTGTTTAGCATGACTCTTTACGCTTGCCTCTTTTCTCTCAATCACCTTAGAAATTCCGGTCACACCTCCTGTATCCATGTCATGAGGACGTGCCTACAATGTTTTCCTTCTCATCAGTTCATACCACGTCCACTTTTTCCCTTCACGCCCCCTTCCTTGTCCAATATTTTCAGGACCCCTCACACTATCACCGAAAGAAGACCCAAGAGAGCGCCTCAGGTGGGGTTTCCTATGACCGATTTCAACCATTGATTCATCTCTGGACCGGAATCATCGTACGGCCCGTCATGTCCCACCGCAAGTCACGCCACGGTGGCCGGCGACGCGGCGGTCCGAGGAGGCGACGATGAGACGGGAGGCCGCCGCCGGAAGCCGACCACCGAAGTGGAACAGGGATCGGTCTCCGGGTCCGGACCGTACGGAGGCAGGTGTGGCGGGGACGGGCTGCCACGGTTGATGGTAAAGGGGGTGACACTATCACACATTTCCCCGAACAAGACATCGGATCACACATTCCTCCGAGCGCGGTAACGCGGCGTACGGAGCGACGTTCGGGGCAGAATAGACCCTGACACACTATCACACACATCATACAAGACACCGTACCAGACACATCTTTGATCTTTCGCCAAAAAACCGCCTCCAGAGCGCTCGCGACGATGTGTGGTGTGATGTCTTGTGTGATGCGCGGACCCCTGACACACCATCACACATCCTCCCTTATGTCCTGTGTGATGTGTGGTGTAATATCTTGTATGATGAAATGTGTGATAGTGTGTCACCGTCTTAAAGGGGGTGGCTTGTCACTAAAGAGGAATGACTCAATCCTCACTAAAGAGGAATGAGGAATGACTGGAGCTAGTCCGCAACGTAGCAGGCCCGTATTATATAGGCCTACGGACACTTGTGTCCCTGTGACTGGGACGCTAGCTTCCCTGGACACTCGCACAGCGACAAATGTAAAGCCTACGAATCAAATGAGAGTGTCCCGCGAGCTACTATATACGGACATGCACAGTTGTCTGATACTCAAAACTGCGTCTACTCTGAAGTGTCTTGGCTGTGTCCGAGGGCAAGACGCTGACGAGACACTCGCGAGACGCAGTTTTGTGTCAGCGTCTCGGCCCCCGGCGTCTCTAGTCTTCATGACATTCTTCTTTATAATCCAGCTGACTCTGATCATAAATACAGATCATCGATGTATGATCTGTTCAGCCCAGAAGTCCTGTGGGATGCGCATGCGCAGTGAAGATTTCCCTTACCGTGAGTCTTAGTACAGTCAACTTTCGAAATAACTCATCTGTCAAAACATATGATTCTTTGTCTGCAACAATATTTGCAATGTTGTCATAGGCCATATGGGATCCTAAGTTGACAGTACACAACCCATGAAGGAAAAATAGTGGTGGGGGCATTCTCCATCTCTCTCGCACTTCCACCCCTACAAGACTTCCTGGCTGAATAGATCTTGTATTTCCTTGTCAGGGTAGTAAATACACATGGAAAGCGAAACTACAAGATCCGGAGCCGCGGCCTTATGAGAACCGATTGCGAATATGAGATATGAAAAACCTTTAGGACAGTCAATAAGTAATGTAATGGCCTACTTCAAGCGACCGAATACAGAAGCTGCTGCATTCTGGTCACAAGTCATGACACATAAACATAGCAGATGTCGAAATAATGCTAACCATTACCGTTGAGCCTACTCTAAAATGAACCACTACCGGGAATAACATGGAAAAAGCGAATTTTTTCAAATTATTTAGTAAATTGTATTCGTACACTTTACTCAGTTAATTTCGTCCTGTAATGATGTACAGTAAGCTGATAAACTGAAAGATTTTTTTTAGATTTTGCTAGGTCCATCATAATTCTAATATCGATAGTTTTATATCATATTTTTTAATACAGGGAGGAATGCGTACCCCTTAATTTATCTTGCATTTGTCCCCGCCCCACATGGTGGCACAAATCGTAGGCACAAGCTTCTTGAATATTATCAGCCCGGCTTTTCAGTCTTTATATTATTATAAAGACAGCAGTCTTTTGTTATTATACAGCATTCCTTCTATCTTTATACTTCTTTCTCAAACTTTTCAGTACGTTACAGCATATTATACGATAATCTAGACTTTGCACATCTCTATCATCCACAAGCAGAAAACACGCCATCCGTCTACAGTTGAATAACACTTCCATTATGGGGAACCGTGTTAAAATGCAGGACACCATCGCTACCGTTTAAGGGCTTGCTAATCCCGCAACTACAGGGTATTTTGCATTTTGCCGTATTGACTCAGACAAACTCTCCCGTCACAAAAGGGCAAGTCGCTGCGATCAGCTGTTTTACCTTGAATCAGCTGTTTTTGCCTCGTCAGCTGGTTTTGCCTCGCTCATCCGGATGAGTTCCGTTCATGCGGAAGACGGACTGTCGCATCCCTAACTTCTCCCGCTTTCTTCGCCGTGAAAGGGCAGTGTCTTGTTAGCAGAGCTGCTTTTTCCATCAACAACAGTTTTTCTAGCCGACCACTTAGGGCTTTAAATCGACTTCCGTGTTGCTTGAATTATAAGGAACGGTACGTTTCTCCCCTACTTTGGTCTCGTATGGATGTTTTGTGGGATTACGACTTAGCTGTATTAAATTATTCAGTTCAAATACTAGAGTCGTCTCAAGTGAGAGGAATGTGTATTGGAAGTGTTAAACAGGTCAAATTAAAAATAAGGAATGCTAAAAAGCGATTAAAAAATAGTGCATGGAAATTAAAATTTAGTTAAATAAAGGTGACGTTGTTTGTAAACGAATGATCAACTATCAAAGCTCTTGTAATAAGAAATTAAAACTGGGACTGCCACCATTGCCTTATTGAATGAAGGAATTCATAGGAAAATTAAATTATTAGTTTGGAAGTCATTGTTAAAGGTGGTGAGTTGATTTCTCAATCAGAATCATTAATCAATGGACTAAAAATTAATTATGTCATAACGAAAGGTCGTCGTTGGATAGTAATAAGTTCATAAAACCCAGGTTTGGACAGTTTTCCGATCTCACCATAAAAAAATGCCATGGGCATTGAAGAACACAAGGAACAAAACAAATATTGGGCCATCTTCATGGAACCATCTGTTGTGACAAATCATGATTATTAATCAAGCCTTATTGATAAAATACTTTGTGGTAAAGATGGTTTCCATCTCGATTGTAAGTTAGTCCAAATTCAACTGGAAGAAACTGCAAAACAAATTGAGAAGTTGGCCTCCAAACGCAGACACATCTTTCATCACCGCCTGACAGCAGCCTCAAGTGCGTCCGATTGTTTTGATCGTTGCCGTCCTTGAATTCGCCGGTTTGTTTTTAGACCTTGTATTTGCCTGGAGAAAGAAAGAGAAAACAAGCAGACGACTTTTTATACAGATGCAATGTTTGTCTCGTGCATGGGCGGATTTCTGGGGGTGCCAGGGGGTGTCCAGCACCCCCTGATTTTTGCTGGTTTATTTGGCAGAAAAGGGGGAACCAATTTTCAACATAATTAACTTCAACATAATAGTTCAACATAATTAATTTCAACATAAACTTTGAATAAGCTATTACATGAATTACAACAGGCAGGGTTTTTGTCAAGTAAAATAAACTGATTTTTTTTTAGTATGCCTGCAAACGGACTATTTGAATAGGAGTTTGAGGTTTGAATTTGAGCATACAATACTTCATAACAGAGGTGATCTGGCACCCCCAAAAATTAAGACCTAAATCCGCCCATGGTCTCGTGAACACTATTGCAGTGTTCATACTATGGCCAGTTTTGGGAAGTTGTAATTGTATCTTCTTGATATGATGGCATACCATCGATGTAAATAAATACAACTGGATAGCGCGCTCCCCGTAAAACTCGTGTAGTGATTTCCGAGCCAACACAGCTGTGCGTTGGGGTTGCAGCTGGGTCGAATTGAAGGGGCGTTGGGGAAAAAGCGCGAAACTGTATTGTATAACCGTATTGAAACCGTACGGATTTGGGAGCAGTTTTACGGGTAAAGCTAGCTATAATAGATGTACTGATGTAACTATTAAGTAATTACAGTTAATATTTAACTAGACAGTCAGTACAACTTGGCCGGCAAAAGAGGCGTTCCTTCATCGCCCCTGCAAAATCTTAAACGCAACCTGTCAGCGGCTCGCGTTGTGAGGCCTGAGTTACCAATCCGGTGTACTTATTTACATCGATGTGGTATACTAATAGTAGTTGAACAGCATCATTTACCAACTGTAAACGTGGTGGAAGGGTTTTCTGAACAAAAATGTGACTAAACTGTACGTAATATTTCCCATTTTATACTGAACTATAAGCTAATTATAGTTTAGATATGTTGGAAGAGGTGCAACATTCGAACTTTTATATAACTCTAATGAGTCCTCAAAAATGATCAACAAAGAAAGGAATACGTGCCTTCTGAATTTTTTCTGAAAAACTTGGCTTTTTCTTCATAAGTCAATATCATAATGGAAGAAAATAAACCTTTATAATGAGTTATAAAAAGGCTAAGACTTTATTAGGAACATTTTCATATATTTTCTATCTCGTTTTTTTATCTGGTTACAAAGTGCAATGAGATAACCACACCCCAGCCTTTTACCCTGAAACATCGAAGACAAGCTTTTTCTTCCTTAACTAACTCTAATCTAACCAACCTAAATTTTTTCTAAACACTAAATCTCGGCTTTAACCAAATAAACAAGCAAAACAAATAAGCTTTTGCTTAAACAATCAACAGGTCGATTACCGCTTGAACGGTTTGCGTCCCGGAAGAGTTTTTGTGACAACGGGACTAACTGCAAAAACCAGGACATTTCCGTAACCTCAGGGCATCTCGTTATTTACAATGATGCTCAGTTCTTCTGAGGTGACAATATCTAACCGAGTCAGAGACCCTAAATACACTGTCAAGTCACGTGATAGTCTGACATGATTCATCTCTCAGCGCCTGAGTTTGAATAAACAGCTTCGTCACGGCTTACCTCTGTAATCAGCAGAACTGTGTTGGCACAACTGTAATGTGCGAGGAACAAAATATCGTGAAGCTGAAACCAATGAAAACATATCGCTGATATTCCAGCAATAATGTTACTTTTGTGAGGGTGGTCCTAAAATTTTGAAAAATTAGGAGCATTTTGGCACGTTTTTAAACTCTTCCAGATTGAAAATATGTGCTAGACTGTAGTTCATCTTTACCATTATTTTTAAGATACTAGGAAACTACAAAAAGACCAAAAAAATGTATTTAAGAGTTTTTTACACTGAAACGTATTCCCGTATCCCTCCCACTAAGAGGGTGGTCCGGGGCCCTCCCCCGGAAATTATTAAAACATTAGGAGCATTTTGGTGCGTTTTTAGATAACTCAATGAACGAGGATGATCAAATGGAGGATTGAAGTTACCCCTAGTTTTTGAAACGAAAAATTTATTAATCTGTTGAGAGGATATAGAGTTTCTTTTTAATTTACTATGAGTGAAACGTATTAACAATTTTCTGAAAAAATATTGTTGGGCAGCTACCCCTCCAGCCTATGGCGTTTGATCTATGTACAGCGATGAATTCTTGGTCGAATACTCTTGTCAATAAATTAAAAACACGGATACAATATATAAAAACACGAAAAACACATAAAATGCCACTATGTACAACCCGATCCATTGGAGCTGAATATAGTGGCGTTTTGATGCGTTTTCATGTTTTTTATGCACTGTATTAGTGGTTTTGATTTATTGTCAAGAGGATTAGACCAGGAATTCATCGCTGTACATAGGACAAACACCATGGCCTCGGGGTGGGTAATAATATTTTTTTCAATCATCACCTCACCAAATAATGTCTTTTAAAGAAAGAGTAACAATTTCCTATTGTAATCTCATACATCACAAAGGTTTCATAGACTACAAGCCGAATTAAATGACGAGGCCAAGCTGCCCGTACCAAACCAATGCTAAAATTAACATTAGTCTTATGGACAGACTATGCCACGCCATTTGATGTTACCTATAATATCCAATCAATGCGTTATTGGCTTCTCCGATGATGCTGCAATCTTCTCCATCAACGATTGACTTTCCATTGTCAATATGGTATTGGATATTGGCTTAGCAATCATTGAGATCGGATTTCACTGATTCTACTTTCTCCGAAGTTGAAATGAACAAATGGAGTCGTGGTCTGAAATAACTGGAAATTTGGCAACGGAATGGAGGTTAGATGAAGCTTGAATGGTTGTCGCAATCATATACGACCATTGTACTACTTATTTTGAGTGATACTTTTTACGGCCAATTTGCTTTCTTTCAAAGTGTTCTATAAATATTTAGGGTTTATTTCAATTTAATTAATAACTTCAAGTAAACCTAACTTATATCTTCTCATATTCACGTAGGAATATTCAACACACTTTTAATGTAGAGAAAAAACTTTATTTTAAAACTTTTGATTGACTCACAGCGTAGAAATACTTCGTGGTTAGGAAATCTAATTCATTTTTAGTTTTCCTATGCTGTACTATTAATCTAATTTGTTTTTAGAGAAATTAAGCTTTAGCGTATTACTTACCCTAAGACTGATACTGATATAATATGCCGCAGGTACATTTCAAACCAACATAAGAGTTTAAAAACGTCCTAAAGCTACACCCCACCTAGAAAATGTCGACTTCTCAAGTTGGACCACGCCAATGAGTAATAAATAGCCATTCCTGGGAAGGTTCCCACAAATATACCACGATGGTAGAACACATTAATGATCACTACAATAATAATCTGTGTAGGCCTACAATATTCAGAGAATCAAGGTAGGTCCACTCTATGTACAATGATCGTATTTGTAGCATTACATCAAAGAGGAGTGTCGGCTCACTGCAAGTGTAGGTGCAGGTGCGGGCTTGCGTCAGATTATCACTGGACGAAACGAGTTTGTTGTTTGTTGCTGAGGAAGTGGAGTGAATATTAATCGGTATTTCCTCCTGAGCCAAGGCCATTCGTAATTATAGGCGGGCGTCCAGACAGAGGCATGAACATAGACATGGATATGAACATGGGCATAGACATGATCGGTGGCATGCACTATTGGCATTGGTGGGATGACAACAATAGGGGCAGTGACGTTTAGGTAGGATGTGGGTGCTGACAATGACTGATATTGGCTGGTTGGTGTAGGGGTTATAGTGCCCGCCTACAATCTTGTAGGTAGCCGGATCGATCCCGAGAAAAGTTAGTAGCTTTTTGAAGGGTTGTTTCTGGAGCCAGCTGCCATTGGTTGTTGGGCTATTAATTAGCAATCCTGTCTAAGGAAAGTGCCAACCTTAGTAACAAGGCTACAATATCGCGCCACTATCATCACGATCATCACACTCATCCTTCACTCTTTTAGGGTAACGTCCTCCATGAGGTACCTGTCTTATTAAAGAATGATTAATGAATGACTGTATCGATGATGTGGTGGCATGTGGGTGGCAACTATAATCTCAACTATCCAATCATTCTTCACTCAGATTCGCCTTAGGATACGTCTAGATAGCACTGGCGACTTACTTGGAAATGTTCGAATAAATATAACCTATGATATCTGCATGAAAATATGATAAATATCGAGGTTAATGTTGGGTTATTCTTAAAAGAATAATATAACGTCTACGTTAAGATCACTGTAACATAATCTAACCTCATCTGAAATAACCGTTAAGAAATAATTTTGAATTTTTAATATTTCATTAAATTAATCCTTTCTAAATTCTCTAAATCCGACGGCTTTCAAGAATCTTCTTCCTATACAATACTCAAACAATAATTAAAACATTGTTCTACCTTTAAAACTCTTTTCGCCATTTTACAGATTTTAATAGCCCATGAATCATCAAGACATTATAATATCATAAAGTACGTGACGTCATAAAGGTTTAATGACCTCAAAAGGACTTTAAGTTAAGGTTATGTCTAGAACTACACTCAAAATACAAACACAACACAACCGTCAATATCCTGTGTGGGCTGTGGGATTGACAGAATGCGTCAATTAATTGCATACCCTGTTGTTCGGTCGCTTAGTAATCGCGAATAAGAAAAACAAATGAATCATTTAGCAGTCCTAAAAGTATTTTAGATTTTAAGTATTCCATCATATTGTTAAATAATAAAACAATTAAGTACAAAAATCACGGTTCAGTATATCATCTCTTTTTGCCATATCGTTGGTCAAAATAAACTTTTACAAAACCTTCATTAATTACAAAATTACCTAACAAATCCCCAATAACGAAAGAAACTGTCGAAACAGATTACGAAGCCAGGATTGACGAAAGTAAAGTCGCGGGGTCATCTGGAATCTCGGGAGAAAGTTGATATTCGCGATTTCTCGACCCAGAGCCACAGAGCCCAGTGCAGGGTCAAGGCTGGCACCTGAGACTGGGACTGGGACCGGGACCTGTCTGCTACAAACCTGCCTCCAACACGTCTACAACACCTTGCTACTGACGATGCCCCGTGTGGCTACTTCAAGGCCACTCTCTCTGGCTGCGTTTGTGGATTTTGTTGCAGATAATTTATTAATCTACCTGAGTTCTATGTAGCTTATAGTATCTTAACATACAGCTTACGAGCATCATTGAGCTTTATGGAGGTGACGACATGCACCAGTAAATTACCGGTTAAGGAAGTAATATTATGTTAATTTCTTCTTTATTAATTTTTTGTTTATATGTTACACTTTACAAAGCTCGTTTGGCATTTAGGGATTAAGGGTTATCAGTAAAAAATATTTTTCAATCATAATGCTGATGGCCATTTGAATTTTTAGCCAACTATATCAATGCTCCAGTGAATGGCCGCGTCCTCAATAATAATTAACTATAGCAAATATTTAAATGTAATATATGCATTTAAATGTATTTGAAATCGCAGAGTAACATGTTGACTATTGATTAGTTACGATAGATTTTGGAAATATTCATCAACTACAGGATAAACTACAGTACACCTCGGATTATCCGGACCCCACATTATCCGGATCCCGGATTATCCGGACCGGTCCAGCCGAGAAATTAAAAAATTAAAGTCACGGGAAAACGTAATTTTAGCGAGTTCACGAGTGAAATGCGCCTTCTAAAAGTAAAATGTAAATGCAATACATTAGTGTATATAATGTGTGTATCGGAATCACAATAATTAAACAGTACATTACATCATTTTCGTAACGAAATTTTTTTGTTTGCTACTTAGGGCACTTGCTGTAATCTGCAAAGGCTTAGCCTATGGCAATTTCGCAAGTTTATTGCCGCCAATTTAGACTACATGTTTATAGTTGTGAACTCTTTGTGTGAACTGATATTGAGTTTCAAGGTGAGTGGTTGTAAAAGAAAAAAGTGGTTTTAACTTTAGAACAGAAACTGAATGCTGTCAAAAGACTTGACACGGGGAAATCAGGTAAAAAATTAGCAAAGGAACTGGGTGTTGGGTCAAGTACAGTTAGTTAGTGACTGGAGGAAGAATCGAGCGCAGTTAGAAAAATGGTATGCGTAAACTGTTAAAATGCGTAAAAATTGTACAAGTTTTTCAAGACTGTAAAGCTTGAAAGACTTGTACAGTCTTGACACGCCGTTTGCAGCATTAATTTAGCAGGGGCTATGGTACGCAATCGCTATCCAGGCGATATTGTAATGACCTCGGATTATCCGGATTTTTTGTTATCCGGATCGGTGTTCCGCCACATTAATCCGGATAATCCGAGGTGACTGTAAATAAAAATTTAGCTTGCTGGTGAGACCCAACTTGTAGGTGGTTGGTCACACAACATTAAACGCGATGAAAAATGTATATACAATACAGAAGATTAGTACCAATTGTAGAGAAACGTTAAGTAGGATTCCAATGCTGAATTTAAGCTTATTTATGAAAAGCTAGCCAAAACAAAATGTGATATACACATTTTTTCAGCAAAACGGCCATTCACTTTGGGGATGGTCATTCGCTGGTACAGCAGGTGTACCAGCGAGCAACCCTATCAAGTTTCATTTACCCAGGAACTTTAAAAAAAGTAACTCTGGCGCCCATCAACTCCATTACTGAATGAACTCACATTTAGCACAAAATGGCAAATGACGTCAAATTGATGGCATCATTGACGTCATTTTGACATCAATTTGACGTCATTTGACATTTCGTGCTAACGGTATCGGTAAGAACGAGGTCTGTATAGCCTAAGACCATCGAAAGCTCCAGACCCCGGACGGTCACCATTGGTCACTGACTCAAGGTGACCCGTCAGTGACCCGAGGTGACCCTGACCCTGTCCCCCGGGCACTAATGGCACGTCCCGCGAACCACGACACTTTCACAGAGAAACCACCTGCTGTACCGCGCATCTCCTTCCTCAGGCAGAAAAGTGAAAACTGCCGGTGAAAATCCGACCTGTCTTGTCCAACTCCCGTTATGAGACACTAGCCTTGAACCTGCTCGCCGGGGTGTCAGGGATGAGTCTACTTTCGCAAACTGTCAAGGCGTTCGCCGTTTTCTCTTTGATAGTTGTCAGAAAGGGGCTAAAAGTACATATCTAAACTTCGATGCTTGACAGAAAAGACTACAAGTTCATGATATCTAAACTTCTATTTGTCGGATAGGGGCTTTGAAGTTCATGATATTTAAACTTCGATGGTTTTCAGAAAGGGGCTCAAAGTTCAAGATATACAAACTTCGATTTGTCAGAAAGGGGCTCAAAGTTCACGATATTCCAACTTCGATGATTGTCAGATAGGGACTCAAAGTTCATTAAATTTAAACTTCGTTGGTTGTCAGAAGGGGCTCAAAGTTCATGATATTTAAACTTCGTTTGTTTAAGTATCATGAGGTTCATGATATTAAAAATCACTTCATTAGGGTTTTATTATATAGAGTTATCTCCCTTAATCGTGCTTCAGTAAGCAAAATCTTATTTTGAGATAGCATTGACGATTGGTTGATAATTATTTTTGCATAGTTTGAGAAAAGGCATTTTTATTTATAATCTAATGGTTTGTTTAAAGAGTTCGCATTTTTCAGAAAAGGGTAAGTTTTATAAATATTATTTATTTTTATAAGCTAGAGGATAACTTGTTTATCAACCTGTCATTAGACCTATGGGAACAAATAAACTTGCAATGTAGTTTCAGGTCGACCGTGATACAACAAAAATAGCTTATGAAATAATAGTATATTTCGTAACAGGGGCCGAAAATGGGGTTTTGCAGGCTCGAGATCGGTTTTAAAATTCGAGACGAAGTCGAGAATTTGAAACGATCGAGATCTGCAAAACCCTTTCGGCCGAGGTGCGAACGCTATTTTTCACCACACTACACAACGAAATATATCCTAAATAATTATAAAAAAAACTGATCATTATTTGACTCGCTTGAAAACAAAACACAGCTATAAAAATCATATGATCGCAACTATTAATTTTGTCTTGAATGCCGTATAATTACGTGATGTTCTGACGTTGTTTCAAGCAAATAAACGATCAGCTGACTTTCGGCCCTAGGGCCCCAAACGTTTTCGGTCCGGTGGCGGCAAACAGTATGTTTCGGTCCGCGTTTGACGTTTGTAAAACTGGTGATTTCGCCGTAGTGTGGTGAAAACATTGTTTCTTTCAAATGATCACCCATCCGTAGTTTAAAGTAACTAAAGTAATGATACGAGTGAACTGATCTTAAACTGGTTTGCAATTCTGATACTAAACACTTGAATGTTGTCATGTAAGCAAGAAAAGGACGCAGCTACGAATATTATAGAGGAGAAATCTTCATATAACACGTTCTCAAACGGTCAATACTCTGCGGTTTCTTGCGGTTAAGAAACCGCCAAAACTGCACCCTCCAGTGGGTCCCGCCCTCCCTGGTTATAGCTCTGCGGTCCCTGCGTTGTCCGAGCGAAACATTTGCGGTTATGTTGTCCGAGCGAAACATTTGCGGTCACTGACGACTTTGTTGCTATCTCACAGCGATTTTACCGTGTGCTTTCTAAAATCTAAAGCGCTTATCTCTCACGAAATACGGTATGGTTTGAGGAACGAGAATTACTTGAACGTATTGTTGCGATAAGACGGCAATGTTTGGGTGGGGTTTAAGTTAATGGGTTTAGAGAGAAATAAAGCTCTTAATGTGAGCTACGTGTGGATTAGTTGATGGTTGAAGAAGTTGATACCAAGGCAAATCAAATTATAGAATTTCAAAATACATGAAACGGGTTCGTTTTACAAACTTAGCACTTTATAAGTGCTAAGAGGTGAACAAGCAACTTACAATAGCAATACTTTACTGAAATTGTACTCGCAAACATAGAGGCTTTCAATTTTATTTGGTTCAATTATTTGACTATCTTTTAATTGGGGAGTTTGTTCATTTTCGTTTGGGTACGGAAATTTAAAGGAAGTTTTTTAAGGGGAGTCTCTACTAAAAACGCTAAAATCGTTATTAAAGGTATTTTTAATTTAAGTATATAACCATGTATTATACTTCAGATGGACCTAAAACCACCATTCCCAATGTAATTTATAAAAAAAATGTATAGGGCCTAAAATTTGCTTTTACCGATTTTTTCAAGGGTTTTTTTAAAATCGTTATTCCAAGAAAAGTATTGGACCTACACAATTTTCAAAGGTATCATTTTGTTCAGCATTAAATTTACTTAAAAATCACGTATTTTTAGTTATGTAAACAAAAAATTACTATTTTTAATTTTCCTTCAAACTTCGTTCTTTTTTCATTTTTTTGTAAAATTTAAGATTTTCTAATTTTTTATCCAATGATCCAAACTTATCCAAGATACGTGATTATTTAGATAATTTATCTTAGATAACCAAAAAAAATTGAAATTTTTTATCCAATGATCCAAACTTATTCAAAATACGTGATTATTTAGATAATTTATCTTAGATAACCAAAAAAAAAATGAAGACTGTAGCTTCAGTAGTTTTTTTGGAATATCAAAAGTTATATGCTAGATACAGTCAAAATGCTACTTTCGGTAACCGCGGGTTTTCTTAAGAAGTGTTTCATGGAAATATAAGCCAAAATATAGCAAAAAATTATGTTCATTGATACATTTACAATTTATATAGTTGTTACATATTAAATATGACACAGTAACAATATAAGAGTGTAAAAATAATTTTTTACATGAAAATAATACGAAAACTGCGAATTTTGTTTTTCTGCATAGCAACGTATAATATGAATTTTATGGCATAATAAAGTTGATAAAAACTATGAAATGTGTTTTTTTGTATTCAGGAATAAACAAGTAAAAATTAGGTGTAAAAACATTTTTTTAAATTTTCAAGATTTTTGGCCATTTTTAGTAGAGACTCCCCTTAAGTCAAAAACTATTATTTGGTTATTACGAAGATTGAAAAGTAAGACACTCGTTAGGGAATCATTATGAGGGATTGCTATTCTTTCAAAGTCAATGATGAATATAACATTAACCTCACAATGACCGATCCATCCAAGAGGAAAAACATTTTTGCCAAAGAAGAAAACAAACTTATGCCATATTCTTAAAGGGGTATTATTTTAATGCAAATTTCACTCATCCAAGTTTATTTCCACAGGAAACCTTTACCCAGTTCTCGAACGCCCTCGGGGAAAGAACGTCATTTGGCCCACGAAAACATTCGGCAAATTGCAGCATTTCCAAAACCAGTTTCGATACCAATCCTGAAAGATTTACTACCGATTCTACGAACGCCTCCTGGCCCAAGAGACTTCGAGGATCCAAAGGCCTTCGCCCTTTACAAAGTTCACCCCCCATCCTGGGTTGTGTAACTTTTGGGTGTCGGGATCCCAGCGTTGCGACAGGGGCCGAATCAGCCTTCGTGGTCGATTGAGGAACGAGAGTTGGTCATGAAAAAGGGCCAAATGTGAGACTTTTGATCGAGCAGGCAAAGAATCCAGGGAAAATACTTCACAATTTAAAGCTGTTTTGACTCACAATAGTTTTTTATTGTGTTCCAAGTCGGAAACTGTTTTTGACCTCAGGCTTATTATATAAAATACATAGACAGGATATATTTATAGTGGATTTTATCAAATGTGAGCACTTATAACTGCGGCTATAAAGGTAAGGTAATTTGAAGATTTTGGTCTTTTCATGGTAAGGTAAAATAATATCAAAACTGAGGTTCTAACTTTAAGTGGTCAAATAATTATGGTAAAGGACATGATTTTCAAGCCGAATAATATTGTTCCCAAGGCCTACTTTAATATTTACAGCTACTGCTTGATCTTAATCAACGTTTTAAAGGTTTAATAAATACTGCTACCAAAATACAGCTTGAGACAATAAAGGATACGAAGAATATAATTTTCCGCTAGAGAAAATGTAAAATTTCAAAAGGAAGGTAACTGTAAATGTCAATAACTAAACGGAAATGATATCTCGCAGGAAACTTTAACGAGGGATTGACCGGTGTTCTCTGCACATCCGAGCTGGGGGTGACAATGTTTGTCTGATTAACGACATGGTGATCGGTAACACTTAAATAGACAGAAATTACGAGAAATAAAACATTTTCAGAGAGAACAGCCGACCATTTAAGTTTTTTTGGTTAGTATCAAACTGATTCTCTGCGGTTGCATTAATGCTATAGGTTTTGCTAGTACAATAAAGAAGTATTAACAAAACAATGCTGGTTATTTTTAAAACGCAACATGTCACCTCATACCTTGACTCTGAAATTAATTAGATGTCTAAAAATGAAAACAAACTAATCATACTATTTAATTGATTGCAAGAATCTAAAATACGCCTTGAGCGATGGTAACAGACCGTTTCACTCGTTAACTTCTTCTGGTTTAAACCAATGAATACAGAAACTATTTAAACCGAAGCTCTTGTAACGCCTGACAGTTTAGAACTTCTTAAATTGATTCCCTTTGAAATCAATGGTTCAGAATTCCCTTTTCTGAATTTAATGGTTGCTTTACTCGCAACCATTTCATTGCGAGTAAAGCAAGGTTTAAACTAAGTACGTAGTAGTGAAATTACTTTTTACTGGCTTGCAACAGGCATGAAAAATGTCCCGTGTAAACCTCTAATGGCATCAGTAAACGTGGCATCCACTCAACGTTTTTCGCGCCACAAATCATTAAAAGTGTCGCCACTGCTACATGCTAGAGTAAACCTCATGTTAATTAAACACCTCTAGTAACAGCTCATTTCCTTGCTCATTACGCTCAACCCACTAGACCATTAGACAGCTGATTTATCCAACAGCTGATTACCCGCGAACAGCTGATGATCAGCTGATGCATGCAGTCTGAGGAAAGTCTGGCCCAGATGCGCGCCAAACGTGCGGAGAAGGGAGAAAGCAGCGCGTGCGGCGCGCCGCCCCCTGGACTGTGGCTATCGTCGGGCCCTCAGGGTCGTCGGAGTATTGTCCGAGGTGATATCGGCGATAACGGTTGGGTGTGGGTGGTCTCCATTGCAAATTATTTGGGAGTGTAAGATGACGAGGTATCTCCCCTTTCATATTAGGGCGAGACAGACACTGCGCTCGGAAAATCATTGATCCGATTGCGCCAACGATTGAGCATGTGCACTCAAGGCTACCGTGGCCGTGACTACGAGGTGTCGACAAAGAAAACGAAAAGGCTCATGAGGTTGAACTCGAATGAAAGTGGATTATAAACTGGGAGCATTTTCATAAGCAATTTAAAGCATCTGATACAAAAGCATCACGTTTCCCCATAAAATCCACATGGACCGACCGGAAAAATG
Source organism: Flexamia atlantica (assembly GCA_035578135.1). Classification (NCBI taxonomy): domain Eukaryota; kingdom Metazoa; phylum Arthropoda; class Insecta; order Hemiptera; family Cicadellidae; genus Flexamia; species Flexamia atlantica. The sequence goes on along the minus strand of JAQJVK010000011.1, from coordinate 41,067,798 downwards.
TCTTATACCCATATAATTTTCTCTAAAGCTTATACAATTGATTAACGTGAAAAGAAATGAAAGAGGATGAAAAATATTTAAGGTTCTTAAGACTGCCCTAATTGTGAATGAACTACTAAAAATGGGAACGATGAAAAGGTGTACCTTCAGAATGCAATTTAGGTAATGTCATATCTCCTTGTAGGAAAGCATAAAACTGCTGAATATCACAAGATTATAGAATACCCGTAATGACGCAACTAACCACGCTACTAACCTTTCATCAACGGTCACCACGACGTCGAAACCTGAGGAATTTTATCAATCCCGTTAAAAACCGTTCAGGATAAATCCATTCATTAAGACAATAGGAGATAGTAGGGAATCAGATGATTTTTTAACACCTTGAAGAGGTTGTCGGTCCAAAAGTTTCCTACGGATTAAGACTGTAATGGGGATTCGGATTATGTTGTTGACTATTTTTTTAAGAAACTCTGACTTACCTCTCTTGCAGTACGGTGCTGAGGTCTTTGCAGAAGTCTCCGCCTTGTTTGATGTAGCGGCGCAACTCCTCGAATCCATTCTGGCCCTGAAAATGATCACAGACATTAGGATGTGTTAATAAAAACTCTTATCACCGTGCAATCACGGAGACAGTAGTACTGTAGGGAGCTCACAATCGAGCGTGTTTTTGAAGGCGATGCAACCAACAGACCAGCCTCCCCCTGTCGCTCGTTTGAGATGCATTCTTATTTTTCTTGGCCAAAAGGGAACTATAACTAAGTTAACTGAAGCACTTAGCCGTAGCTTGTTGAAATATAGACAATCATCACATAACAGTCGGTTTTTCGTGGAGACTGGAAGAGGGCGAGAGGTTGGAAATTTCTCCGGGTCTACTCTTTTTGAAGGAGGCTGGAAGGGAGAGCGGTAGCAAATTTCCCCGAGGCTGCTTTTTTCAAGAGTGCTGGAAGGGGTGAGAGGTTGGAAATTTTCCCGGGAGTACTCTTTTTCTAGAAGGCTGGAAGGGACTGAGAGGGTGGAAATTTCCCTGAGGCTACTCTTTTTCAAGAATGCTGGAAGGGGGTGAGAGGGTGGAAATTTCCCTGAGGCTACTCTTTTTCAAGAAGGCTGGAAGGGGATGAGAGGGTGGAAATTTCCCTGAGGCTACTCTTTTTCAAGAAGGCTGGAAGGGGGTGAGAGGGTGGAAATTTCCCTGAGGCTACTCTTTTTCAAGAAGGCTGGAAGGGGATGAGAGGGTGGAAATTTCCCTGAGGCTACTCTTTTTCAAGAATGCTGGAAGGGGGTGAGAGGGTGGAAATTTCCCTGAGGCTACTCTTTTTCAAGAATGCTGGAAGGGGATGAGAGGGTGGAAATTTCCCTGAGGCTACTCTTTTTCAAGAATGCTGGAAGGGGGTGAGAGGGTGGAAATTTCCCTGAGGCTACTCTTTTTCAAGAATGCTGGAAGGGGGTGAGAGGGTGGAAATTTCCCTGAGGCTACTCTTTTTCAAGAATGCTGGAAGGGGATGAGAGGGTGGAAATTTCCCTGAGGCTACTCTTTTTCAAGAATGCTGGAAGGGGATGAGAGGGTGGAAATTTCCCTGAGGCTACTCTTTTTCAAGAATGCTGGAAGGGGGTGAGAGGGTGGAAATTTCCCTGAGGCTACTCTTTTTCAAGAATGCTGGAAGGGGGTGAGAGGGTGGAAATTTCCCTGAGGCTACTCTTTTTCAAGAAGGCTGGAAGGGGATGAGAGGGTGGAAATTTCCCTGAGGCTACTCTTTTTCAAGAATGCTGGAAGGGGGTGAGAGGGTGGAAATTTCCCTGAGGCTACTCTTTTTCAAGAATGCTGGAAGGGGGTGAGAGGGTGGAAATTTCCCTGAGGCTACTCTTTTTCAAGAATGCTGGAAGGGGGTGAGAGGGTGGAAATTTCCCTGTGGCTACTCTTTTTCAAGAATGCTGGAAGGGGATGAGAGGGTGGAAATTTCCCTGAGGCTACTCTTTTTCAAGAATGCTGGAAAGGGGTGAGAGGGTGGAAATTTCCCTGAGGCTACTCTTTTTCAAGAAGGCTGGAAGGGGATGAGAGGGTGGAAATTTCCCTGAGGCTACTCTTTTTGAAGGAGGCTGGAAGGGAGAGAGGTAGGAAATTTCCCCAAGGCTGCTCTTTTACATGAGGGTTGGAAGAGGGTGATAGGGTGAAAATTTCCCCAAGGCTACTCTTTTCCTAGAAGGCTGGAAGGGAGTGATAGGATGGAAATTTCCCCGAGGCTACTATTGCCGATTTCAGAGGGCATATCACCTGCAATTTTCAGTCCACCCATTCTTTTCTCTATGGCCCCACAATCTTGAGTGTACTACATTATTCAGCCGTTAAAGTCAGTCAGCAACGTATCTAGCAAATCTAAAAATTAATCTACTTCCATCATCATCATTAGTCCAGCTATACATACAAGATGTTCTTAATGACCTGAAACAACAAAACCGTCTGCTTAGTTACCTGGAGGACGGACTTGGTGAATCTCCTGATAGTCCTCCTGTTCTTGGTCCTCTCGATCAGCTGGTGGGATGCTGAGGACGACCTTCGCTCTGACTCCATTATCACAACCTTATCACTAGCCACTATCAAGGACACTGACACTCCTCTGCCTCTACTCTGCTCCACGCATCTCACAGGTCACAGAAGGGCTCACACTTTACCCTGGTAAAGCTTGGCTTTGTGAATGGCTACTTTTGTGTGCGGATTTTGATTCGATTGATTGTACAGAGTTCATTTACTGGCAATTATTTGGAATAATCAACATAAATGCGTATAGAAAGTTTATTCAAGCTGGAAAATAAACCACGAGTGTGATGTAAACTAAGTATTTGTTTGTTCAGGAGTTTTCTAAGTATATGAACAACTAAGATTGAAAAATACTTAAACCTTAAATTCGTAGCTCATTTGGTTTTATTGCAGTTGCCTAAAGTGTACATTCGTATGTAAAAATATACTTCTAGTGATGAAAGCTTTATTGAATATGCTTATTAACCAAGCCTTTTGTGTAAATCTTTTAGTTATGTACACCTAAAAATATAGTATACTCATTTTTGATGTGGCATAGTTGTTACATTTTTAATCAGGTTGATATTTAAGGTGTATTTAGCCAATCTTACTGATTTTAATTTATTTATTTATTTGATTTAGTCCACTAAACCGTCCCAAAACAAAAACGACAACATTGTATCGTATCAGAAACTGTTCTAGTTCTTCATACTAGAAATTCCGAATTCAACAACCTCAGAATCCCTGCACTATACCGCAAACTTCTTTAATTTGCCTATAGATATCTTGTTACTCCCCAGTCTGCATACACTGGTCTAGCTGGTCAGTCAGACCAATTACCTATCAATTTAAACCCCAATCCAGAGTATACAGTCTACAGCACATCACGTGACTAATAACGATTAACCAACAGCCAATTCAGAGTATACAGACTATAGGCTATCACGTGACTAATAACGATCAACCAACAGCCAATTCAGAGTATACCGACCATAGCACATCACGTGACTAATAACGACTAACCAACAGCCAATTCAGAGTATACCGACTATAGCCCATCACGTGACTGATAACGATTAACCAACAGCCAATTCAGAGTATACAGACTATAGCCCATCACGTGACTAATAACGATTAACCAACAGCCAATTCAGAGTGTACAGACCATAGCACATCACGTGACTAATAACGACTAACCAACAGCCAATTCAGAGTATACCGACTATAGCCCATCACGTGACTGATAACGATTAACCAACAGCCAATTCAGAGTATACAGACTATAGCCCATCACGTGACTAATAACGATTAACCAACAGCCAATTCAGAGTATACCGACTATAGAACATCACGTGACTAATAACGATCAGCCAACAGCCAATTCAGAGTATACCGACTATAGAACATCACGTGACTAATAACGATCAGCCAACAGCCAATTCAGAGTATACCGACTATAGAACATCACGTGACTAATAACGATCAACCAACAACCAATTCAGAGTATACAGACTATAGCACATCACGTGACTGGTAACGTGAAGCAAGTGACGCGAAACGCCAAGAGGCGAAGAGCGCTTCACTTTCACTAGAAATCACGATCGCGGCAACCGGCACGCGTCCAGCGTTAATGGGGGAAACCAAGAAACAAGGGGCTTTCGGTCTCATCGCCGACGAGGGACGTGGGATCCTGCTGATATTGTTATCAGTTCACACTGTCTGTTTCCCTCTCGTCGTAACGGAAGTCTTGTAAGTGATTTTCATCGGTCACAGGAACGAGTGGAATAACGTGGCCTGATATTGAGTCTGTAAGCTCAATGCTGAAGGTATAACTTTGGTCTTTTAGACTGTTTGGGCCAAGTTTTTTGACTCAACCTATAAAGTTATAAGTTTTTTGTCCTATTGTGAGTTATATTATTCAGTTGAGCGTTTGGGGTGGAGATTATATTTTTTATCTTACTGGTCTGATATTTTTCTATTAGCCTACATAAGGCTTGATTTTTTAGGGATATGTAAGACATTCTTGGTAAGTATAATGAATGAAAAAGGTTGGGTGGCATTTGTGAAAGTACGATTGTTATAGCCAATGGATGTGTTAAATTTTTATTAACACGAAAATATTCTAGATACATCGAAATTGCTCTTCAGATATTCTAAAATCATGTCACCTACTAGCTTTTCCTAGAAAAAACCGTAATTAATTACCTGACGCAAAGATGCAAATAAAACAAAATGTTCTTTCCATACAGGAAACTTTTCATTGTATTTCTGAGTCGCCAACCTTAGGTGGACTATTTTAAGGCACTAAGGCAGTCCTGAATGAGCCAATTTGTGTTGGATTTTGTACGGCTGGCTAATTTATTCTCCAGTGCGTCTGGCTTATCAATGATGCACCTGTCACTTGTAGCATAAATTGTATCAAGCATGAGCTCAGATTAAATTTGAATTTAATCAGCGGTGTTTAGATTATCAAATAAGCACTTATACCCAGTTTGATATACCGTGTAAGAATAGTATTGCTACAAAAGAAGAAGAAGAACAACCCAAACACAACTATAAAACAATATTATTTTCTCTGCCATGTCAACAAACTCCATAATTCACTTCTGAACATATTCCAAGTGGAAAACGGACGTAAATAACTTGCGAGCGGCACACCTGACCCCAGTGTTCCCAGACAAGATCTGGCATTTTACCCGGCAACTCCATTAAAAATCCCCTCTTTAACCCGGTTTTTCGGCAATAATCCCCACAAGTACCAAAAACCGAGTAATTAACCGAAAACCCCCTAATGACTTTCAAAACACCTAAAACCGGGTATTTCCCTAAGATTACTAGGTTAGGAGGGAAATCTTTCATCAATACCAAAATGTGTCTATTTAATTCGAGTATTATTCTTAAAACCATGAACACAAATTTTTTCTCATCTTGCATAAACATCGCATATTTGCAAAGCAAATCATTAAAAATCCCCGGCTTCACCCGTTTTTTATGAATTTAGGATGCCGGGTAAATCCCCGCAGCTCAAGCCTAAAATCCCCGGTTTTACACGATTTTTCTTAATCCTCTCAAAATCCCCGAACGGCCTTCAAAATACCCGAAAACCGGGCAAATACATGGTTTCTGGCAACACTGAAACCGATGAAACCATACCGAATACATATCGCTAAAACTAAAAAATATCTCGAGTTTTGGGAAATCTTTGTAGCTCGCCCAAAATACCCGGTTTTACCCGTATTTTTAACATCCAAGTTTTTGGGTAAATCCCCGCAGCTCAAGTCTAAAATCCCCGGTTTTACCCGGTTTTTTCTTAATCCCCACCAGACCCCCGCACGGCCTTCCAAATACCCGAAAACCGGTAGTGCAGGAAAATAGTGACGGATTCTGGAATTTTAATTTAGCAGGCTGAAAATTGGTGGAAAAGGTCGCAAATAAAGCTGGGATCATCATGATGGTTACATTTAACACTCAACCATCAAAATCGGTTCACTATAAAAGGCGTGGGGCAGCTCACAAAAAGGATATTCCCTAAGGAAATTTTACAAATGTTATCATAAGGAATCATTTTTGTGAGCTTACTTACGCTTTTATAGAGAACCAATTTTGATGATTGAGGTGGCAAATAACTGGAATTTTCATCAGGATTTTATGGATATAATTTATTATTCATTTAGGTTGAATGGATTCGATCCCTAGGGAGTATATTTTACATCAAATTTTACATGTATTCCTTATGGCATAGTGGTATTTGAATTACAAAATTTTAGAAAAAAATTATATCAACAGATATAATGAATATTTCCTGTAGGCCTACTTATTTATACTCATTTGATTGGAAATTTTATTTTCTTTAAAAAAACGTTATTTACACTTTTTTCATATCTCTTATGGTTTTCGTGTTAATCAAAAAAATGTTCAGAGAAACACGGACCGGAAACGGTTTTTTCAAGATGGCGACATGTTGCCCAAGTGGGAATTTTATAGAATTTTAGTATGATGATCCCAGCTTTATTTGCGACCTTTCCACCAATTTTCAGCCTGCTAAATTAAAACTCCACAATCACATTTTGCATAGTTTTCCTGCACTACGGGTGAATACCCGGTTTTGGCAACACTGTTCGACGCGGCGCGTGTCGGTCGGTTTGATAACCCCGCTAACGCGGCCCACCTGCAGCCGGGTCGTGCGCCGGTTGCGACAGAAGACGAGCACGAGCCGCCGCTAACTGGAGCGGGGCCGTTTACGAATCAATTACAACTACAATCTGGCTCCAATCCACTCCAGTCTGGTCCACGAATCACTCTAAAGGAAATCTACAAGGAGAGTCTGCAGGTGCAAAAGGGAGGGGCTTTGGGATTAGTTAATGGTTTAATGGTTTCAGTGCAGGATGGTTGTGTCCGATTCGTGATTCGAATTTTGCCGAATTAAGCCTGAGAAAAAAACTTGAGAAATGTTTGTTTCATATTAATTTTGGGCCGTCTACCTTTATTCTTTAGGCAGTTAATTTATCATATTCACAACTTATTCAGATGGCCTTGTTCAGCAACAAAGGTACTTAAAAAATCACTTTAATTTTGCATTCCCATTTTTTGTTTTACTTATAATCATGCAACCGTTACCGACTCTAAAATATGCATCTTTGATCTAACTTAGTTGCATATACTAACTAAGTACTAACTACTACTTCGAACTACGTAGTTGCAACTCAGTTTCTGTGAACTGTAAATCCACAGTCAGGACGTTATAATGTAAGATCAGTAACTTGAGAGAAAGAAATATTTACAGCAGTAAGCTTTCAGTATCGATTTCTTGTAGCGGCGGCAGTGATTCAAAAAGAGAAAGGGTTATGGGTAATGGGAAAGAAAGTGATGCAGAAAAGAAAGGTACTGTACGATATTAAATCGACCATGAATAATCTGAAATCACAATCGTAACATTTATTAACTTATTCTAGCAGTAAACCTTGAAATTAGTTAAGGTATTGCCTTAAGTTAAAAAAAAAAATATTTAACCAAATCACCGAATCATACGGTTTATTACAAGCTATTAATGTTATTATGAAGTGGCTTTTAAATCATTTCAAGGCAATTGAATTTACTTTTATTTCACAAGGAGGATTTATGGAATCGTCCTGAAGAGACTTGCAATAAAACAAGATATTTAGGTGAAATTTAAACAAATGCAACACTCAGTAACGGAAACCAGAGAAAACATGACATATCATTTAGACAATCGTGTGGAAGTTTGATCTAAGTATAAAAGAAGCCTGTAACTGAGGCTTACTTTGAATTAGAAGGCTTTATTGGATTACATTGGTACCCCTATAAATTCTGTCGTATTTTTGTGTCAAACGAGCTCCTATGTCCGTCTATATATGTGTTTCGTTTATAACATTTCACGACTTTTTATTAAGTGACGATCTTGTAAAGTTATTGTACACCATCTAAAGAATTCACAGTCCAATAAGAATTTCGTCAATAACTCTGGTAGAATTCAGGTAAATTTTCAAGTTATTTTCTTATTGCGTAAACCGTTTTACAAATTATTTGAAATCGTCGATGCTACACTTATAATAGGGGAAAATATATATAAATTTTTAGTAAGGTACTTAATTTCTATATATATAAATCAATATTTGCATTTTTTAGCACTTTAAATTTTTATAATTTTACAATTTTGCTCACTGAAATTGTCATAACTCAAAATTAACTTTCATGATTCACAACAGAAGTATGAATTATGACCGCATTATGATGAATTATAAATTTATTTTTGACTAGCTGATCAACACGGTTTTACCCGTGGAAAAACAGAAAAACTTCCTGGATTCATTATTTAATGGTAAGGTTGCCATGACAACTACATGAGCTTCCCTATTCTTTAACAATGAAACTTTGACTTATCATAGGGCGTAGCCCTGAGGGAATTTTTAAAAATCCTTTCTTAGTGGATGCCTATGCCCTGAGAGGAACGTTCATGCAAAGTTTCAAGGTTCCAAGTCAAATAGTTTGGGCTGTGCGACGATGGGTGAGTGGTATTTGACAAATATATAGTAGATTGAATTATGATTTTCTTCAAGGATTCCTAGGATTTGCCTGTCATAACATCTCATAAGCTCTCAAATTTTGAACATTTCCTAAACAAAGTCTACCTTAAAGTAAAAACAGACTTTTGAGAAAACCCAAGTCTACATCCTCTTACACAACGGCGCAAAAAAGACTGCCCCTAATTAAAATTGACGGACATGAGCTTAGAGAGCCGGGGGGGGGGGGGGGGGGCGATGGACGTTCACATTAGAGTTGACACCTAGGGAGAAAGCCGTAGTGTTTGGATATCGAAAGAAAATATCGATATTTATATCGATGATAGTATCGGACCCTCATTATCGATGATCCGATAATATCGGATCAAAAATATCAATATATCGGAAAAATATCGATTTTTCAGAAAAATTTTGATAAAAATAATCGAATGCATACGGTATGTATCACAACAGTTAGCAGCATCCTGTGACGTCCATTTGACGAAAAATTGTTTATTTATACTTCGAAGTACATATAATTTTAGATCAATAACTGTAAAATAAATTATTTTACTGCAAAAGATTCTTGTTAGAGATAGCCTACATAGCCAAAATAATTAATTTAAATTCTTGTGGATAACCATATCTTTACAACAAAACAACAAATAATTAAAAAAATAACTAAAAACCCTTTCTTGTAGCTAACAAGTTATTTTAATTGATATCTTTAATTTTTACTTATCAAACAATATTGAATTATTAACTAATAATGAAAAAGTACAGAAAAGGTTAAACTGTATTTTATTTATGTATTATTCTTTAAAATTTGCAACTAACGATAACATCGAAGTAAAATATCGATCCCGATAATATCGGAAGTCTAATATCGATATAAAAATAACGATATATCGCAACCAAAATATCGATATTTCCGCTATATCGGATATCGAAATAACGACTGGATATCGAAACACGACTTCGCATTAGAGTTGACACCTAGGGAGAAGCCGTGATGGACATTGACAGAGACAGCGGGTCACGTAGTTACTGCGACGACCGCGACCTTGCAGGCGATATCTCGTATCTCGCTGTATCTCGCGATCCGATCTCAACAGGAACTGGGTGTCACCTCGTATATCTCGCGGGGAGAAAGAAACGAAAGTGTTGTGTGAAGATGGAGGGTCACTGAGCGAAGGCTATTATATGGTAAGGTTGTTGTTTTGGGTGTGTACGGTAGAGGCATTTCCTAACAGTTGGGAGGTAAAGTAAGTGTTAAAATCTTGGACTTGTTACAGTCCGAAACAAATGACATGGTTCTGCCCGAACGAAAGTCAAGTGCCAAAATTAAGATTCTTATGAGAGGAATGTGCCAAGTTAATTGACTCGTCTTACACTTACGTTAATCTTGGGAAAAATGAAGTTGTTGGATGTTATGAGAAATAGTCTGATATTATAGAATAGACACATCCTATACTCTATAATATGAGCAATGTTATCTTGCGTACGTGCGTGCGTGCGTGCTTGCTTGCTTTCTTGCGCAATTGTCTCAAAAACGGCTCCGAGGATTTCCTTCAAAAGTCTAGAAATAAGTAATTTATGACTCAAAAACGTATTTTATGCAGATTACATTGCCAGAGGAAATGTAATAACGTAATAGAATGATTTATACAATTGTAACATTTTAACATTGGCCTTATTAGTTACCATGATAACAACGAAATAAACAAGGAAAGTGTAAACAAATTAAGTATTCATAGCAGCTGTTTGGAATCTACAGTCATCAAGGAAAAATAAAATGAGTGGGATGAAGAGTTCATGGAGCAATAAAAAGAGTTTCTGTTATCAATTTTATGACATAGAAATATCCTATACTCTTATATGAGCAATGTTATCTTGCTTTGGTTGTATGTATATTTGCACAACGATCTCAAAAACGGCTCTGAGGATATCCTTCAAAGTCTGTAAATAAGTAATTTATGACTCAAAAACGTCTTTTATGCAGATTACTTGGATAATCTAACAACGTAAAAAAATTAATGTTAAACCTGTAAAATTTCAACATTGGCCTTATCAGTTGCCATGATAGCAACGAAATAAACAAGGAAATTGTAAATAAATGAAGTAATCATAACTACTATTTGGAATCTACAGCCATGAAGGAAAAATGCAGCGAGTGGGATGAAGAGTTCATGGAGCAATAAAAAGGTTTGCTTTTTATAAATTTTATGACATTGTAATATTTTATAGTGTGGATGAACTGGTAAACATTAAATTATACCGATCATAAGGCTCGGTTCACCAGGTACTAGCAGTTAACTAAGTACTGACAAATTGCTCCAGTATCATTCAAAGAAACGTTTTATGGACGTTTATTCAGGGTCGATATGGTGGAAAATGAAGTTATTACATTAGCACTCAAAATCTATTTATAAAGCATAAATTGCATCATAAAATACGACTTGGCCAGCCAGCCAATGTAATAAACTCTAGTAATTCAATTGACGCAAACTCAAGAATAGACTGAAGCTATAACAATGTGAAGAGACTTATGACTTGTACAGAATTACGTTACTGGATTGATTAAACGAAGTTTATACTATAATCGTGGTCACCACATGGGGCGGGTGGGTGAGAGCGCTGCTGGCGAAATTGTTGCTTATTATTTTTGTTTGAGTAGTTAATCAACTGCAAGATCATATGTTAAACTAAACACAAATCTACACGTAAAAGGCCCTGAAAACGCATGGTGCATGTAAAGAAAAAAGAAAGGTGTGTGCAGGGTCAGCTGATGTGACGTAGTTGGGCTCACGCAACTAGCGTTTACGACGACTACAATACAAACCAGTTAATACGACTCAGTCAAAATATTTTGTATATGATCTTAGTTCTGCAGTCAAACCGCTAGGGCCGTTACTTTTTTGAGCCCATCTACGTCATACCAGCTGACTGTGCACACACCTTTCTATTTTCTTTAAACCATGCTGGAAACGTGAATAAAGTTTTTACATTACAACAAAAACATTTCATTTCGTAATTTCAGCTGTGGTTTAGCTGACGATTTGATGAGTTTACAGTTTTTATTTCCCACCCTACGTGCACTCTACTCTCGTTAGATTGTCCTGAACAATAAAGAGCTATTCACCGGAGATTCTTTGCACATTGAAAGACTGGGACGGTGGCGTGTCCTGTAATCCAGCTACTTGGAGGTCACGAATTGTGGATAGTTATGAGTGATGGCTTGTGGACGCGGTGTTCCCTAGTGGGGATTAACGTCCACACTATTGAGTACTCGTTCATAGGACCGTCCTCATAATTAGACCAGTTCGTAAATTGTTAACCGAGGCGAAATCGTGGTTCGGATCCCACTTTAAAATGTAGGTCCCTTAGTTGCCATTGGCTGTTGGGCTATTAATTAACAGTCCTGTCTAAGGAATATGTCGGCATTAGTCAGTAACAAGACTACAAGATCGCGCCACAATCATCCTTCACTCATCCGTCATTCATACTTGGCTTAAAATACCTACCTGGGTAGGTCGCCATTTCAGCTAATGTATCTAATGTATCTAAAGAAGATAAACGTTTCAAATGAACCTTTTCGAAGTTCAAACAAAGTCCAACAACGTTTCAAAAACCACCGTATTTCACTCCTTGCTCATTCAGCAACAACCGTTCAGCAACTGTGAAGTCGAAGACGGTCACTGCAATTTCCAACAAGACGGTGGTTTGGTCCGACAGTTACAGAACGGTTGGATGCAGACAATGGTCGGATCCCCCGGGGACAATGTCGGATGTCGGATGTCGGATGTCGGATCGTGGTCGGTAATGTGGGTAGCGGCCGTGGGGACCGTACGGTGGAGTCGTCCCATTGGCCCATTGAGAGGCAGAATACAGGGTGTTACCATCGATGTTAATAAATACAACTGGATAGCGCGCTTCCCGTAAGGCTCGTGTGGTGATTTCCGAGCCAACACAGCTGTGCGTTGGGGTTGCAGCCGGGCCGAATTGAAGGGGCGTTGGGGGAAAAAGCGCGAAACTGTATTGTTAATTGTATTGAAACCGCACGGATTTGGGAGCAGTTTTACGGGTTAAGCTTGTTATAATAGATGTATTGCTATAATTATTAAGTAATTATAATTAATATTTAACTAGACGGTCAGTACAAGTTTGCTGGCAGAAGATGCGTTCCCCCATCACCCCTGCAAAATCTCAAACGCAACCACTGCCGGCGGCTCGCGTTGCGGGCCCTGAGTTACCAATCCAGTGTACTTATTTACATCGATGGGTGTTACTGGGCAGTAAATTGGCTGGTTGGTATAGTGGTTATAGTGCCAAACTTGTAGGTAGCCGGATCGATCCAGAGAAAAGTTAGTAGCTTTTTGAAGGGTCGTTTCTGGAGCCAGCTGCCATTGGTTGTCGGACTATTAATTAACAATCCTGTCCAAGGAACGTGCCAACCTCAGTCAGTAACAAGGCTACAAGATCGCGCCACTATCATCACGATCATCACAGTCATCCTTCACTCATATTCAGGGTAACGTCTTCCATGAGGCACCTGTCTTATAAAGAATGATTAAAGTAATGGTAATGGATATCATCGGACCTGCTCTTCTGTGATGGTGGGCAAAGAAGTGGGAAAGGTAGTCACTCGTATTCTTCAATTTAGTTTTCAGAGGAGTAAAGGAGAAATTAAGGGATGATTGATCTAAATTAGGTCAAACTATTTTCTTTGTGCATCGGTTTTAGAAGAACTCAGACTGAACGTTGAAAAAATAAAAGCTTAGTTTTCGAAAATAGTCGCTTACAGTGTTTGTAGGAAAATCCTTTAAAAATTCGCTCCCTTTTCATTAAGCTACATCTACATACATGAAGTACAAACGTATTTTAAATTCAAAGTGAGAGAGGTTTCTAATGTAAGGAAATGCGGTATGGTTAATTATTACTTTCATAGAATTCCCATGTATTCTAAAAAAACCATCCATCAATGCATTATAAATTCGTGTACTGCCAATTATTCCATTTTCAAGTACAAAATAGCTTAATTCTACGCAATTAACTACTCATGTGTTTTTGCTTCACGCCCTTGTCTTTAAGTATACATCCAGCATTTACACTTTTTTTAATCATCTTGAAGATAAAATGTGTTTATTGATAATTGTGATTATTTGTAGCTTTAACATTTCTCACCGCATTACAACTATGATTGAAGACCCTAAACATTTAACTAAAAGCGCGAAGTAGATGCGCAGCTGCAACGATAGGCAATGACTCGAGATATTGAAAACAAAGAGAGGAGCCTTGTAACCGAACACAATGCGGCCGAAATAAACCTCTGGAGGCATTGGATGGGTCCTTTGTCTCCTGCGCTGCGTAGGAGCATTGAATACATAACACTATAGTGTTAGCCTATGTATTCATCGGTAGGAGCGACTACCGCCTCGGTCGCCTTCGGAGCCACCAAGTAATGAAGGGCTACAGGATTGTTTTCTCACCTAAAATAATGGTGCAAGAGTGATAAAGTCACATAGATTTAAGGGGGCGGTCTACCTCAAGTTCCGAGCGCCAATACAGGGTTTTGTATCTTATTCATTGATCGCTGGATTTTCATATGATTTCCAATATTTTGGTGTCATTTTAAAAAGGATATGTTTTTGTAGGTCGCTATAATTTTAGAATTTTTGATTTTATCCCCGTTTATTTACAGGAATTGTGTAAATCTTTCAAAAAAGGTAGTTTTTTGTTAGATTTTGCAGTCTTATAACTAATGACAGAAACGCTTTATAGAAAAATCAAAAATGTCGAGACATATAAATTTTCTGAAGAACGTAAACCCACTCTCATTTTTATTAAATCTTAAAAAATAAAGCTTTTGTCGTCCAGATACGAAACGTCTGCAAGCTTACTTCAGTGCGCTTTAGCCCTATCTTTACAATGTTATTTCGCTCTGTGACGCAGATTTTTCTGTCGAGGTAGACCGCCCCCTTAAATCTGGACACGTTTTCGGTTCCTTATTTGTCACACGGGCTAAAAAACAATATTAGGGATTGTCTATCGCGCACTAGCTTAAAACGGTCTGTATTGAGCATCATCAGTTTCACAGTGGTCTTGCTGTCTGTTTTTCTGAATTCCCAAACTTAAAGACATTCGACTTTGGCAATGTTCGATTTCGACCAGGTCCAGTTTTCTTTTTCTTTGACATTTTTTAATTGATGATTAGAAAATTAAATTGGAAAAAGCGTTAAATACATTATACATAGACTTACCAGACGTCAGGGATTTCCCCGGACAGTCCGGGTTTCAGGCTTGCGTCCGGGGAAACGTCCGGGGTTGAATTTTGTCCGGGGTTTTAGTCAGCTTACGTGAAAAAGAGAGGACAACGCCCGAAATAAATCAATTGGTAGGGCCTAGTTAGTTTTGAGCAGGTTTTAAGAAAGTTTATACAAAACAAAAGGAATTTTAAACGAAACGAAGGGATATTTTACGGTTTCACCAGGTATCACACTAAAAGGTTCCCGGCCGGCGCCGGCGACTGGCTAATTCTTTGCGCGTTAACTGCTCAACTGCATCTTCTGCTTCGTCGCAAGGCTTACATAATTTATTTTTTGGCCAATCAGTGATCCAGAAACGATAATGGCACGCAAAAACGGCAGCAAAGTAGCCCGTCTGCCGAGAATTACACCGGAACAAACTTGACCACACCATTTCATTTCCTTGTCCCTCTCTTCTTCCCCCCTTTCTCTCGGTGTCCGGGTTTGGCTCTGAAAATTTATGGAAAGCCTAATTATACATCGCTTAAAATGGCGACCTACCCAGGTAGGTATTTTACGCCAAAAATGAATGACAGATGAGTGAAGGATGGTTGTGGCGCGATCTTGTGGCCTTGTTACTGAACTAAGGCCGACATTTTCCTTAGACAGTATACTGTTAATTATTAGCCCAACAGCCAATGGCAACTGAAAGTCCTACATTTTAACGTTGGATCCGAACCACTATTTTGCCTGGTTTACAATTTACCAACTCCGTCTAATTATGAGGACGGTCTTATGAACGTAGTATTCAATAGTGCGGACGTTAATCCCCACTAAGGAACACCGCGTCCACAAGCTATCGCTCATTTCATCCACAACTCGTGACCTCTGTAATATAAGTAGTTGGATTACAGGTCACGCTACAGTCCCAGTCTAAATAGTCCAAATCAAAGGACGTTGCATAGCCCGCTCATAAGACTAACGTTAATTTTAACATTGGGCCTACAGACGGCCTGGGACTTGTTAGCTGACACGGTCTGTACATGCAGATTGACTCGGCGCCTGTATCCTCATTACGATGATCGATTGTCCAAGGTCAAATTCATTTCTCAATTCTCATAGAGACAATTATTCCCGACGTCCTCTGTGATTATTATTCAATTGGTCTAAGATAAAAAGCAGTTCAATATTACGATTCATATGTAAAAATAGGTGCCATGGGCTGCGCTCACTAAACGCAATGAAGCTTCATTTTTTCACCAATCAAATACAATACAGCATTCTCGGGTATTTAATTTTTATTCTGTACAAAACTTAATTTATAGTAGACAATTACGTTCGTATTTTTCAGTTTAATCTAATTTCTCTCATACCATCCTCTGTGCAGGCAGGTTTCAGGAAAATCAGTTAAAAAGTACGTAAAATACCTAGTAAGAAGAATATTATTTAATATTTCCTTGACCGTGTCAAATGCTGTATTTACCAAAAGCATATATTAAAAAATATCAAATGATACGGTTAGTAGCGTAGTAGTCATAGCCGGAGATATAATACGCGAACGTACATTACGTAAGCCTTACAATCCAAAAGGCTTGATTGCAATTCCATTTGAGATACCAATTGGAAGGACGAAAGGAAGTTTCCAGAGAAACGTTAATCTGGGTGGTTCAAACTCAGTGGTCACATTTGGCCTCGATTAAAGAGCAATAAATTTAGTTGTTCAAAACCCAGGGGGTATCTAAAAGACATGTGTCTAAACGAAGCGCGTGCATATTGATCAGTTGCCGCACTCGATCCGCGGCCTTGTAAGGCTGCGGAACTGGTTCCGTGTGGAACTGGCTCCTTGCGGGACTGGTTCCGTACGGAACTGGATCCGCCCCGGCGACAACACGCTGATAAGGCTCTATTGGAGCCTATTAATACAGATAGATCCATGTTGATATGTTGTTGAAGGTTAACATCTTATTGGGCAACGCATGATTCGTTGAATGGTCCTTTAAAAGTTGTGCTATTGGATCCATTTTACAAGTAGATTGTAATGGTTTTGGATAGGTGTGAGGATAGTTCAGCAGGTCCAGGGTGGGGTTTAGGATAAATCGAGGGACATGATACACATATCTGGGGAATAGAATAAAAACTCATGATACAAGGTACCTCTCTGCATTGCGGCAATACGACAAATAAACAAAATCATCTGGTAGTTAAAGAAAATGGTCTCAGTTACCTTGGTCAATCCCAAAGTGAAAAAGTCTGACACACAACATATGGTCCGGATTTCACTGACACATGCACAACTAATACCAGAAAAAGGAAATACACTACAGCACGACTTCAGCACTCTCTTGTTCACACCACCGAATTAGGTAGGACACCATTATTAACTTTATTATTTGACGACCACCCAAAATAATTGACATTTTCTTCAATTTAAAACGTTAAACTGAGGGCGGTTCCCAGCTCCTCCCGGAGTCACAGGATCGCTCTCTACTGTTATTTTTCTGTTTTATTTTAAATTCCTATGAGCCTTTCCCAGCTCTTCGCAGAGGCACAGGACCGCTCGCCAATATTTATTTAATAATTATACCGATCCGGATCTAGCGGCTCCCAGCTCCTTTCGGAGACACAGGAACGCTTCCCAAAATAATTTGATTCAACATATTTTTAGTAAAATAAATTTTGGATTTAGGTCGCAACAACACCCTACTGATCCCTGAAAACCTACGTAAATATTAGATCACGTTACACGGTAAAGATATCGAAACAGGCGGGACAACTCATGGTGTAAATGGGACAACTTACTTGCGCTGGAGTCTGACCTTCCTCACTCGTCACTGGTCACCGACTGATTAGCCGATCTAAATTTGCTCTAAAACTTTAAAAGCCGAATCGTTCCGGAAACACCCGAAGAACCAGTCTGTCAGTATGGGCTTATCAGGTACAGATCCAAGGCCAATACCTCTACAAGATTTATTAAAACAAAGAACACCTACTGGACGAAATTCAACGAGGTAATATTTGAGTTTTTTTTACATATTGCTCCAATAAAACATACTAGGGACCGCCTACTAGTCGAAATTCAACCAGAAAACATTTCAGTAAGCATTCCTCCAATGAAACGTGTGATTGCATGATAAGGCTGACTGACCACATATCTTTCCTATCCTGACTATCCCTTCCCTCCTTAATCTGGACAACATCTTTAGGGAGACGTGCCTAGCTGGTAATCCTGATTCTTTCATTCCTCTTAAGTCTTACAGTCTTTCTCAAAGGTTCCTGGTGATTTAGGGTTTATTATTTGTAGATTATGCAAGCGAGAAGTCCTCGGACTGTTTCTCTCACGCAGCCACACCGCCCGGGGCCTACACCTTCTCTCAGAGTCCGTCAGTGCGGGTGCCACGGCAGGATCGTGCAGGAGAGGTGTCCTGGGGGTCCCTGATGTAAGCGGGATAATTGGGGCTGCGAGAGCCGGTCTGGACTCTGCTTCACTTGACAATATATACGTTGTTTTACGTAAAATAACGTACAGACCTACAGACGGCAGACGAAGCGAGATAGAACCTATATTAACATGAAATGTTTTCTCTAATTTGACTCAAAGAAACAAATCATGAAGTAAAGTGACACACTTATGGAACACCGTGTGCACATTAACCTTCAATTTTAAATATTTTTAAAATTGGACTTGAAATCAAACAAACCGAAATACCTCTGAAACGGCTAGTTTATGGTAAACGAATGTAATGACATTTTTTGTTTAAAATTTAATCATCTTTTCAAAAATATCAATATTTATGGGGATTTTATGGGCAATAACGGAGAAATATGTGATTCTTTGAAATTGGTTATGGGGTAGTGAAAATTATAAAAAGAATTAGAATCAAAATATCTTGAAATCAGATAGCCTGAGGTAAACAAATGTAAGGCAAATTTTGTTAAAACTTGTATTGCCTTTGAGAAAATGTATACATTTATGGGGTTTTGTGGATATATAAGGAGAATTAAGCGTTTCTTCGATATATCAAGTGGTGAAAATTGAAGAAAATTAAGTTTGAGTCGCTTTATCTCGTAAATGGCTAGTCTGATGTAAACTAACGATACGACACTTTTTATTTAAAATTTAATTATCTTTCTGAAAATATAAACAGTTATAGGGTTTATACACTTGATCATGGAGATGCGTTTAAACAGACCCTTATAATATTTTACGGTGGCAATTTTGATGACGTCATAACAGGGAGTTCCTGACCTGTGATCGAGTGTCTCCCGGTGATTTTTTAATTCTTATTACATGCATAATCACCAAAAAGATTTTCAAAGTGGTATCAAAGAGTGAAATATTTTCGGGCTAATTCTACGGACTAAAACGACCTCAGACTGTTTCTCCCACGCAGCCCCACCGCCCTAGGCCCTCCACCTCTCTGTCCGTCAGTGCGGGTGTCACGGCAGGATCGTGCAGGAGAGGTGTCCTGGGGGTCCCTCATGTAACCGGGGTAATTGTGGCTGCGAGAGCCGGTCTGGACTCTAGACTCTACTTTACTTGTTATATCCAGGGGTCAGGTCCTAACGTTGCGTAAGTTCGTTTTATTTTAAACAATGCCGGAAAATTTAGCCTACTGAACTTAGTTTTTCGGATTTCTTGCCGATGTTAATATTTAGGTTAGGCACGATTATTATGACCGTCAACGGAAACTTAGGGAACTGAATGAGTCTGAAAGCATCCGTTTGGTACAGAATTTCAACTACCTCAGTATCATATTTTGAAATCGAATAAATATTACATAAAATAAAATATATATATAATATAATACTAGCGTATCAGTCCAGTTTCAACCGTGATAAACTTTCTTTTAGTGGGATCTAATTCGTCCTTCCCTCTAAGTCAAACCGAAGTCCTCGATGTCAATCAAAATAATCTCTCAATAAGGTTACTTTGATAACTCTAAACGCTTCCCTTTAGTTTATTTAACATTTGGCTATTAAAATACTTGATGCTTGATACTTTTCTTGAAATGGCGACCTACCCAGGAAAGTACTTTAAGCCAAGTATGAATGAAAGATGAGTAAAAAATGATTGTGGCGCAATCTTGTAGTCTTGTTACTGACTAAGGCCGACATGTTCCTTAGACAGGACTGTTAATTAACAGCCCAACAGCCAATGGCAACTAAGAGACCATCATTTTAACGTGGGATCCGAACCACAATTTTGCCTGGTTTACAAATTACGAACTGGTCTAATTATGAAGACGGTCCTATGAACGTAGTATTCAATAGTGCGGACGTTAATCCCCACTAGGGAACACCGCGTCCACAAGTTATAAATGGTTTAACACTGGAACCTTAGAGTACCGCCGGGCATAATAAAATCGTTTTAGTGTAAATCTATGAACTAAGTGCTAAATTTCAGCTTTGTAGGCCTTATTCAGGGTAACGTCCTCCATGAGGTACCTGTCTCAAAAAGAATGATTAAAAAGAATGATTGTTTTGGAGATTCGTTGTCTGTTAGAAGTCCCTTCTCCCATATACAGTATACAGATGTCAAAGAAAACAATGTATGTAGTCCCTTAGGCATTACACCATTATCCATTCATTTTTTTAATCACATCTCTTTCAATCCGAATTATGGCACTTGACAATCGGTAATTCCAAATTGAAAGGGGAATACCCAGCTAATGGCGGACACAACGGCGGTCTCCAGTACAATAACTAATCCACGCGGCGGCGGCGACGGTGTTAGAAAGTCCATACTCTCCCCGCACGACCACCCCGGGGAGGTTCTGTATGGACAGTTCCTGATATATATAACCGACTGTTGCGTAAGCTCCGGGTGGCCCGGATGGTCGGTCGCCTCGGGGGAGTGTCTATTGTATAGCTGAGGCCACTATTTCTACCTTGGATCGGACCTCTACCATTGCTTAGATTGGACCTCTACGAATCTCATTGCTCATTGCTCACTACCTTCCATAGCTTAAAGAATTCAGATTGACCTTGCCGTAAGCCAGCTTTGATGGACCCTAAACTACTTAAATTCTAAAGATTGGAACAATTTACCAAAACGGACATCATGTACTGACAAGTTACCTAAGTCATTTAACTCATGATTCTAACTCAAATTCCCTACCTAAACTATTGAATATCAAGCCAAGCCTAAACTGATAATTTATTGTAGTGAATAATTTATTTCTGAAACTGAACCATTTACGGATTCGCAATGAAATATTACTAAGATATGACCAGAACATTGGCGTGGGCAGAAGGCCCACGCCCCAATAATATTTTATAACGGCTACATTACTTGGATTTACCAAAACCACCCTAACGTTGCTTCCCCTAGCTAACCCCCTTAATATTAATGTACTTAAGCACTCATGGTGAGCGACGGACGGTCGGTAGAAATAAAGTTGGCCCTCCGGACGATGTTGCACACCATGTCACTCTACGGCGTCCAGGTTGACAAGAACGAGAGTTCGAGAGGGCACCGGAAGGAAGGGATAACGGTCAACAAAAGTACCGACAAGGACTGCGGTTTTGGATCACGGTGGCTAATGACTTTTTGGTGACATATATATTGGAAGTCGTGGCGTTGCACGGCACACTACCTCTACCACAGGTTGGTCCCTACAATTTCTTAGGCCATCATTTGTATTATAGGTTGAACCTCTACCATAGGTTAGACCTCTACTGTTGCTTATGCCACTAATTTTACCATAGGTTGGATCTTTACCTTTGCTCATTAGGTCCCGCTACCTCTGTCATAACCTGAAGCCTGAATGACCTCTGCTCACTACCTCTACCATAGGTTGAACCTGTAACGCTTCGCTCATTTCTACCATAGATTGAAATTCTAGCATTGCTTAAACCACTGCCTCTACCACAGGTTGAATCTACTATCGTCAAAGCAACTGCCTCTACCATACGTTGGACCTCTTCCGTTGCTTAGACCACTGCCTCTACCATAGGTTAGATTTCTACTCTTGCTCTATCACAGGTTTACCCTCTACCATTGCTTGGACCACTACCATTACCTAGTGAAGGAAAAGGCTTTATAATATAATTAGGCTTTTAAAATCCCTTTTCTCAGCTCAAATGCATACGATTCCCATTCTAACAATCACATATACTTTAAAATACCTTCTGCCAAATTAGTTTTACATTTTTATTTCTACAATTTGTTGATCAAACAAATATTATGTCACATTAAACCTGCTTCGTGCCTATAAAGCTTACACGCGCCATCCCGTTCTTTATTAAACCCTTTAAACAAGAACAAACTAAAAATCCCCAAATGCTGCGACAATTTTGGAAGCAAACACTGTGCTGAACAATTTGTGAAGACAATAAACAAAGGCACTACCCATTGTTACACAAGCTGAACTCCAGTGAGGTGAGCTCAGTAAGGCAAGTACAAGTGGCGCCCAGTTCCTGGCACACACGGTGAGACTGCGATTACGTGTTGGGTAATCATACCTTGTCTGTTGGATTTATGTAGGAGGATGATGCAGTTGGCGGTTGGCAATTGCCTGCGAAATCGGTTTCCTTATTTCTCTGTCACGGTACCAGTTTATATATCTCATTCGTCCTTCCATTCTAGTAAATCCACAAAGTCGATTTTTCAACTTCTACGAATCAATCGTGTTTCCGTTAGAGATAAATAATAGATGGGAGATCATCATATAGACTCAGTTGACTATTTTCAATTATTACTAATTTCTTCAATGGATTTATTTAGATCTGTAAACAGATAAAAGGGGGTTAGCTGACGTAAACTTGCTTAAAATTGTAGTGGCAAAACTTTAACTTACGAAATTGGTATTAAGTAAGTGCCCACAATACATTATAAGCTGTTGTAGTTGACTATCTTTAATGTGAGGCTCCCCCAAAACCTTGTAGCCAAATAAAGTAGAATAGTGCGGACTGGAGATCGATAAATGCAAAAATTACGAACTGCAAGAGAGAGATGCCTCTACAGGAGATGTATTTATCTTACAAAAAAAATAATAATGTTACACCGCGTCAGAAGCCTGACCAACTGTCTGTTGCGATAAAAAAACTATACGTTTTGCATATTTCAACAATAGTATATTTCACTACTAGTCACGAAAGTAGCCCATTTCGGGGCAAGATAGTGTTTTACTTGCGAGGCGGAAGCCAAGCAAGTAAAACACTATCGAGCCCCGAAATGGTACTTTTGTGACGAGTTGTGAACAGTACTTTTCATCACGATGCAAATAAGTGACCGAACATAAAAAATGATCCAACCTTTCATAATTTAGTAATTTTTCTATAAGTAAACACAATACGGCTGAACTGTCTATTTTAATTTATTTATAAAGTCAGCTGGTTGAACCGTCAAATTAAGGAATTCGTTTGTTTGAGTACGGCAATAGTTTGTTTTGGTACGGAAATGGTTTGTTTGGGTACGGGAATGAAATGTTTGGGTACCGAAAAAGTAGCTGATCATTACTTGTTTTGACGTAAGGAAATCGAGAGTTTTCGTAGATCTCAGCTGTACGGTAACGGGCAATTTTCGTATACAGAGTGATGAAAAAAAGTTCTTATATCGAATCAAAAACGCTGAGCAATACAACCTCCTTAAAGAGGTAAAAGTCTATAGTGCACTCACTGCCCTCTCTTCCACTTCAGGTAACCCCAACAACTAACGTTCCTTCTTCACGCAAGGCCGCAATACCGCAACATCATCAGCTTCATAGTCTCGACAAGTATGCGTGTAGCTTGGCGAGACTCATACAAATTGACGATTAAGAGGAAAGAAGCGATGAGGGTAAGGACATAAGCCGCCAGGGGTCACGTGGTCACGATGGTCAAGGTCCTGGGAACCGTGTCCTGCGTGCGGCATTGTGGTCCTTTCCCAGGACCGAGGATGCAGACGATGACGCGGCGAAATTCGTGAGGACGTGAGGACAATTCACTTTGTCGGTGTAAAAGAGTGTAGCTAAACTGTTGGTAATGGATTATTAACGCCATGCTGCCACTGATTTTCCAAGATTTTTATCGCCTGTGAAAATATTAATGGTTTTTGGATAGTTTTCGAATTATTCTGCTAGGTATAACGTAGCTAATTTGTTTCACGATATAGAACAGAGGCAAACCTGGAGTTAGATCTTAATAATGGATCCTTGCCTTATAAACACAGTTTGAGATAGAAGAGTTAGCTCATGCCTTTGACGTGTAAGACCTTTTAAATTGCTCACTCCTCCTTACTTTTTGCCTAATCTATGACCTGAAGAAGCTTTGTACCAGAAAAGAATGTCATTGACTAATCGTAAAAGTAAGAACTTGCTGCTGACTTGTAATATTTATTCAGAATCTACCAATAGTACTTCAAGCGGTTTCGGGTCCACCATAATGTGAGCAATTACACAGCGTGATCGCCAGAAAAAGGTATGTTCCGCACCATCTGGGAAGCAGGGTAGTAAATTAAGTCCGGGAACAATGGTAAATTCGTCCAATATGCACAGTTATGAGCAAGACAGTTGTTTGCAGTCATGCTCATACTCGCCAGACATCCGTTGCTGGGCTTCTAGGATAATGGCATGGGTAAGCTAAGGGTTCAAATTGGAGGGAGATAATCCTCAAGGGGTCAGAAAACCTCAAGAGGGGGTAATTACCAACAACGAATCTGTATTCGCCAGCACAATCTGTGATAACCAGCAAACTCATTCTGAGCTTTGGTTGAGTCAAAACCTGTTACAAAACTAATTTGAGAATTTCCCCTAGGTCAAGGTGACATTATGGTTTGCATTAAAGTTTATGATATTTCTTTAATTTCGAAGTCAATAGTAAAGTTATCTTATTAATCCTTAAACCAAGGACATCATGAAAATGAATGAACTAATGTTCGATTCAGATAGCGTAAGTTCGCGCATTAAATCTCCGGCTATGACCGAGTCAGCTGGTTGTATGGTACGGGGGAGGAGAGGGGGGACTTTTCTGCAAACATTTTCTAAAACACCGCTCCTTGTCAAATGCTGAGTTTTCCAATAGCATATGTTAAAAATATAATGACACGGTTAGTAGCGTTGTGGCCACAGGCGGAGATATATATGGTGCAAACCACGGGATAAATGGTCATAAAAATATAGCTAGACTTTTCCTTCAGGATTTTAAGATTCTGCTGCAGAGCAATGAAACTTTCATTGCGCATTCAAGGTTTCTCAACATAGTGTTTGAAGTGAAGAGCCTGGTTATGTCATGGAAACACCTATCACGTACTGCCCATACACACAAGGAAGAGGCTTCTGGCCTTTGCCCGAGGGAAGTAACAGCGAGTAAGAGCACGACATGATAAAGGAATCATTCATTACAAGATACAACTTTGCAGATCAGTGATGTAAGATTTTAACATTTGATACAATAGTTCTATCCAGCTTTCCTTGTTGAAATAGCAAACAAACAAAGTAGGTTGTGTAAATTTCAAACAAACGCAATAAAATACGTCAAGTAAATTACAAATATGTCAAGAATCAGGTCTACAAGTATTTGCAAGTAACACCTATTTACTCTCACTCATGTATTTGTCACCTGACACAGTATTCTAAATGACGTAACACCAAATAGGTTACTGATAATAATTTGAAAGCGTAGTCAACCCAAAACCAAACACCTACATTTCTGTGCTAATTACTCTAACCTCAATAACAAACACAGATATAATCAGCAAATTTCAAAGACTGTTTACACCTACGTCTAGTGTTTTGATAACGCAGTCAATCGAAACTAAAACACCTACAAGCAATGAATGATTAAGATCTCAAAGCAACTAGGAATATTTCAGCGGGGGCGATTTGTAATTTGAAAAGAATACTAATGGCTCAGACAGAACTGCGAGAATGAATGTGACTGCTCTATTCATAAACAGGCACTCCTCAATGACAGGGACAGGTGCAGGTGGAGGTAGGTGTGATTGCACGAGGTCGACTGAAGGTCGAGAGTAAACTACGATTGTAAATCACTCTTCGAACTGATACTAAGTTAGTTAAATATCTCTAGTAAGAAAAAGGAGAATGTCTTCTTTCTATGGTTGGAAATTCTATTAGATACGGTGGCGTGTCCTGTAATCCTGCTGCTTGGAGGTCACGAATTGTTGATAGTTGTGAGCGATGGCTTGTGGACGCGTGTTCCCTAGTGGGTATTAACGACCATACTATTGAATACTACGATCATAAAACCGTCCTCATAACTCTAAATTGTAAACCAGTCAAAATTGTGGTTCGGATCCCACGTTAAAATGTAAGTGTCAATTAGTTACTATTGGCTGTTGGGCTGTTAATTAACAGTCCTGTCTAAGGAACATGTCGGCCTTAGTCAGTAACAAGACTACAAGATCGCGCCACAATCATCCTTCACTCATCTGTCATTCATACTTAGCTTAAAATACCTACCTGGGTAGGTCGCCATTTTAAGAAAAGTACAAGTATAAAAGTATAAGTATATTTGGAAAACTGAAGTCAGTGTGTTGCTAGTTAAGCTACGAAGCAGCGTAAAAAATCGGCTTCGAGGATGTGACAAGGTAGAATGGCAGTGACAAAACTCAAGGTTTGGTTCATCAATCAAGGTGGTTTCAACATTTTGAAAGGGAATGATAAAACTCCTGCCTTGGTACTTCCACAAATCGTTGACCTTTTGTTAAGTACACCATTAATTCCTTGACTTATGACAAACTATAAACCCGATTTCACCTGTGGAAAAACAGAAACACTTCCTTGGATACATGATTTATGTTTAATTTAATTTGCCAAACTTTATTAGGTAGCCATGAAAACTTCATAAGCTTCCTAATAGTTTAACATTGAAGTTTTGAAGTATACCTCAAGTCGTAGCCCTAAACTTGTAAAAATCCGTTCTAAGCGGATGCCTAAGCCCTAATAGAAACGTCCATGTAAAGATTCAAGGTTCTATGTCAAGTGGTATGGGCTGTACGGTGATAGGTCAGTAGTACCCGTATTTGACATATATATTGCAGTTGGAAAAACTGGACCCAGTATAGAAAAAACCAGGGTCGAGGCATTCGTTTATTGTTTGCAGGATCAACCTGATTTTAAAAATACAAATTAGAACACGAGTTTCTTGACTGTACATTTTCAAATTGAATTTCTAACTATAGAAACTTCAATCACCATTCTCTATTATATTAACATGTTTGCTTATAACTTGTCAAGCCATGGTCCTTAATTAGCTTAATTAATTGTTCATTCACTCATTACTTTCACTATGTCATTAATTACGATTTGTCTCGTGAACCGTGAAGTCGAGAGAAAATATTCCACTCTTCATCAGGAAGTTCCCAGTGTATGAGCAAGTTGGATTGACGCAATCTTAAAAATCTCAAATGATTTCTATTTGCCAAACGATAAACAGCTAATTCCAGATTGTTCAAAACGATGAGGTGTAGGGAAGTAAAAGAAAATTTGACATTAAACAGCTGTTCATTGAAACAGGTGAATAAATACTCAAAAATTACTTCATCAGCTATATAGTCTTATAGTCCGGCGGTCACATGAATGAATTACTACCCTGTAGGTTCGGGTTCAATTCTTAATGGAGACATGTACTTTTTCATTTTTATTGCATTATTTGTGTTTTTTTATGGAAGATATATAATAAGTTTAGGTCAACTCAAGAAAAATATTCAGTTAATTCTTTTTATAATTTTTGGTTTAGAAACTCCATTTTAACTTGTTTGAACAAATTAATTTCACATAAAGTGTTAGCCTTTAGGAGGGTATTTCTCTTAGGCAGCGCTCTGCAGAGTTAGGTTGGGTCAGGCTAGTATAATCTATTATAATTTGAGTTTTCAATCAATCATGAACACACTAGCTAATATTTTATTTTTAACCATGTATACATTAATTTGTGACCAGGCGAATGTGCTACTATCTGTTGGTAATATTTTTAATTAACTCCAATATGTTAGTAGAGTAGGATTCACATAAGTTGGCCAAAGCATGTACTAATCATTTCATCAAAATTTTTTATACAAGTCACATTGAAAACATTGTTGGTTACACATGGTGTCTATTTACATTTTCTCAGAACTGTCAAATCGCCACGTTGCGTTTGTTTACAAGTTGTTATAGGTTATAGAATGTTTACAATATCGCCTATTTTAGAAGTTTTTATTTCCATTCAACCTTTTTATATAGCTGCCACAGTTTAATTTGATTCTATTTCTTGATTTACAAGTATTTTAGTTTGTTTTACTGCTTTTTTATTTTTCCTGGGCCAATTTTAATAAGTTTTGACCGCAAAATGAAACAATGTCTCTTTTCAGATGCTGACTTGCAGCAAGTAGTACTGGCTATTCAAAAACTCGCCAATATTTCTTTGTAAATATTATTTCATAAGAAAATCTTAGACTATTATCCATGCCGAATCCATGACACATCATCTCCCTGTTAATACATGATTTATTTGGAAAAGCCCCTTAGTAATATTTTAAGCCGCGCAAGTGAACCTCCAGTTGCAAATTGCATCAGAACTTTCCCTTTATTGCAAGTACTATACTAAACAGAGTTCATTGACAATGTTTTCAGCACAGCTGGATTTTATGGTTAAGTTCGTAAGAAGATAATAGTTTGTTTACTTTATTCGTTTTGGCCAACTTGGGTGACTCCTACTCTAGTGTCAAATTGCCTTCTTCTCCCATATACCTCATTGTTTTGAACAATTTGCAATTAGCTGCCAGTCGTGTTGACGGCAATGACCCACTCACTTACACGCAACGTTTAGTACACGCTTAATATATTCCCACACGTTTAACGTTTTTCCAGCGAGGGCCGACCGATCTAGGGATGACCGAAGCCAATATCACGTTTCACCGGTTTCCGGGCAAAAACCAACCGAAACGACAGCGTCGTCAGAGCAGGTAATGCGGAGCTGACGTGGGCTGAGAGACCGGGGAAAAACTTGACCGAGGACCCTTTGTCTTCGTCCGGATGAAGTATACTTTATTGCACCAATCAAGTGACATAGATTGTTCTTTTATTTAACAAATAGGTGCAATTTCTCTCTGGTTGTTTACCTTCCTTATACCGAACCGACTTTTTATAGGTACCTGGGATCATAGACCTCAGTAACACCATTTATTTTTTGTTTTAACCTCTCAAGACTCTGTTTTCACCTTCACAATCAAAGGTGTAGATTTTTTTTAATAATTTACATTAATAATTCTTAATAAGATAGGTACCTTATGGAGGACGTTACTCTGAATATGAGTGAAGGATGAGTGTGATGATCGTGATGATAGTGGCGCGATCATATCTTTAGTCCTTTTAACGACTCCTGAATTCACCCTGTAAGTCTTCTTTTCGTCCTTGACCACGTCTTTTTCATGTCTGCCCACTTGTATTTGGTCATCACCATCTCCTAAGAGATGCTTCAAATCGCACACCTCTGAGTTATCAATTTTTCTTGATGTAGCCTATTTTTTCACTCAATTTTTAACATAGATTTCTGCACCCTCTGCCATTGCATAATCGTAGGTCAATTCAATCCCTTTACGCTCTTTCACTGAAATGATCTTGAGAACTGAAATGTTTCTCTCACTTTGACTGCTTTAACCTTTACGTTTCCTCGTCTATCCATAACTCACCGCCTAACAACCTAGGGTATAACATAGACATTTACGGCAGAGCTGTTGGTTTGATGACACTCCGCGCCAACGAGAACTGTCGTTTGATTGGGTCATTAACGAGCGGCGTCGTTACGGAGTCGTCAACCCATCGTTAGTTCTGATCTTTAACCTCACCCGTCAAACTATCCTTCACCGTTAAACAGTCGTGGGTGGTAATTAAATGCTAATTTTGATTTGTGTTCTAAATTTGTTGAGAGGATATATCTTGTATGGAAGTGATTTTTCGTTAACCAAAGGGGAGTAGGTTTCAATAACGTCTGTTTTCATCCTAATATGTGAGAAAATTTGTGCGGAATTCCACGTAATTTTTCCATGAAGACTTGGTTGGTGATCAATAAAATAGAGGTCCACCGAAACAAACTCACAAACAAGTTATATTTATCTGACAATTAAAATAAAATAAATAAAAACATTCAATGAACGAATATTATACTCTTAGAGTTACAAAGTAGAACCAATAGTCAAACTTTTAGTCAACAAAACGTGATTATAAACCACTATCGACGTAACAAATTACAACCAACGTTTCTTATCGCCCAGTCACCTTCAAATGTCACAATGCTGACCCAGGATAGCTGCTGTTTACGTAAAAGTTGTTCAACGTATTCCATTTTCTTTGTGTTTTTTTAACATTAACTCATTTTTATTCAAATAACAACATTTTTACCATCGTAAACGCGTCATTAACAGCTGGCCATTTAAATCACATTATAATTTATACAATTAAAATCCGAGTCAATTGACATGGTCTAGGCCATCCATAAGCCCAAAGCTAAAATTAAAATTACTCTTATGGTCCTAGGACCAAGTTTTTTGACTCGACCTACACCGAAACGCATTAAAATCCTACACAAACACAAACCGCTCGTTTCCGACCATTACAAAATCGATTTACATACTAAAGGCGTTGCTCCAGGGTGTTAAATACTTGTAAACAAGCCAAGGCAAGGCTTTGTCTACAAGACTGATGTCAGAATGGATAGTTTAGTGTCGCTGACCCCACAGTGTAGGCTGGACAATGTACCAACAGCCGCCTTTGTCGCATTGTCACACTGTCTTGTGTATGACCACTTACCACCCATTCCTCTAGCCTCTGGCCCCTCTAAACAAAGCGGCTGTGGGATTGATGATCTAGTGGCGTTCCCATTGAAAAGGAGAGAGTTTGTTGTTTATATAAAGGTATAATTTTTCGTCGCTAAGATTCGGATATACTTTGAATTTTCAGTGAAACACCGAAGACGTACTTTAATGCGCATTTTATGTGAGTTGTAGCACGTGTTCTTCGCACAGTAAAAATATTTGACAGTAGTTCCCATGAAATCAAAATTTAAACTATAAATCCAAAACCCAAAATTAGTATAACAGCCATACACAAAATTCCCACAGGGCGAAGCCTGAGGAAGTTTGAGGTCGTTAATGTGCAAAGTTTCCGATCACCTCTGTATATGGTTTTGCGTTCACCCCGTTTAACAAATTAACAAAAACCACCTTCCCTGGATAATATTAAAATAAAGGGAATGCAGGAGATCTGGGGACCTCCAGAACTGAAGAAGTGCGCTAATGCCACCTCAACATCCAGCCCATGACTGATTGAACAAAATTTCTCAGATAAATCACGTATCATTTTACAGTAATTTTAACAAAAATTGTATTTCAAATGTCTATAGAAAACAATTGGGTTTGTTGCTGACATAACGGTCAACATCTTCGTCTTCGGTTCAAGATATCGAGGGTTCGATTCCCGGCATGCCCCGAGAATTTGAGAGGTTTTGACCGCTTTTCCTCAAAAAAAATTGCGTAACTCTTCCACTGAGGTAGACACACAAAAAAACAAAGTTGTTGAACCCTGGGAGATATTTCGGGAGTCTCCACTTTGCTCAAAAGGAGGTCGAATTGACTCTTCTATGACACCCTCTGCTCTACATCTCTCACTCAGACATGTCGAATTGCGACAGGCAGGCGAGAGTGAGGGACACGTAGAGACCGCGGAGTGTGGAGAAAGAAGAGACACGCGCCTGACGGTCGTGACGGGCCTCACCTACTGGCCTGGAGGCGCTGGAGACTGGGGCGGAGAGGACTAGGAGGTCGAGGGGCTACAGCAGAGTCAGTGGGGAATGTAGGAGCTAAAGGAGTTAGGCTACTGCTACAGACAGGCGAGAGTGAGGGACAAGTAGAGACCGCGGAGTGTGGAGAAAGAAGAGACACGCGCCTGACGGTCGTGACGGGCCTCACCTACTGGCCTGGAGCCGCTGGAGACCTAGGGCGTAGAGGACTAGGAGGTCGAGGGGCTACAGCAGAGTTTGTGGAGGATGTAGGAGCTAAAGGAGTTAGGCTATTGCTACAGACAGGCGAGAGTGAGCGACACGTAGAGACCGCGGAGTGTGGAGAAAGAAGAGACACGCGCCTGACGGTCGTGACGGGCCTCACCTACTGGCCTGGAGCCGCTGGAGACCTAGGGCGTAGAGGACTAGGAGGTCGAGGGGCTACAGCAGAGTTTGTGGAGGATGTAGGAGCTAAAGGAGTTAGGCTATTGCTACAGACAGGCGAGAGTGAGGGACACGTAGAGACCGCGGAGTGTGGAGAAAGAAGAGACACGCGCCTGACGGTCGTGACGGGCCTCACCTACTGGCCTGGAGCCGCTGGAGACCTGTGGCGGAGAGGACTTGGAGGTCGAGGGGACACGCGTCAAAGTCGGACGACAAACCTGGACACTTTTTCCGTCCGGGTTTGTCGTCATCCGACTTTGACGTTTCTGTACAGAAATAAAACCGTCCGGGTGTGACGCCTGACGCTTCCGACGAATCGGAACACTTTTCAAAACCGTCATCCCGATTTGTATGAATCCTGACCCGTGCGCGTCATGACCGGTGGTTTTGTTAGATAGGCCTATCAATTCATTTTTTTAAGTTTTAAATGTCTTTACGTGTTTACGTAAGTTTTTATGTAGTTGTGTTAATTTTAACTATTGTGACAACGACCAGAATGCTATCTAGATGTGCTGCGTTTTGAAAGATGTTTCTTAAAACCGAAACATGTCAACATAATTTGACACTAATATTTGAACTGCTGACGGGAAAAGGGTATAGTAACCTATATTTAGTCATATTCGCAGTTCAGGGGCTATAACATGAATTTTAATAAGCTGCTAAATAATGTTTACAAAAACCTTTTTTGGATGTTTTTCCACGTCAGGAAACCTTTTTTCTCCTCATCTTTATAAAACAATTTGAAAAACTCAGCAGCCCTTGGCACCAAATGTTGGCGCAAATATGCACTACCCTTAATGAGTTCTTGTACCACAGTTAAAAAACTATTTAAAAGTTATAAATATGTAGGTTGTAAAATATGTAGATTTTATTGTTTTGTATTACTATAACATACTTTTAACCCTTATACGAGATGCAATTGATTAGTTATATTAACGAGTGCATACAGACATACAGATGGTAGGGTACAGTTGCAGTTAAACAGTTTGTAAGTCAGGAGCAGGTAAAGTAGCACCATTAACATAAACGACAGTACAAGTTCAAAACGACGTTTGATGATGGACCGACCACACATCAATATCGTACCCAGTATAGACATTAGAATTTTCCATTAATTCATTCATTAACTGAAAACAAATTTTAGCCAATAATAGATGCTATTGTTCTGCAGGTTTATCCTCAAGCCCGTACTACTGTAGACCTACACCTGGTGACCTTCATTCGTCCTCAGCCCACAGCCATTCCGTTCAAGTCATTCACCACGCTGAACTGGGGTGGTAACTTATAAAAACAACTCCTTGTTTTCTCATTTTACATGTTTACCGAATCCCTGACCGTTATCGAATAAATAATAAACTACGAACAATGATTAATTAATTGACCAAGGCTGTTAAACAAACGTTTGCTATTGGAAAGTCCGAGCGTGTGTATTATTTTGGACACTTTAATATTGAGTGTTTTGTTAATAATACTTTAATTAATTCAGGTGCGTAGATAGCCACTGACGATCATAATTTACTCCGTACATACTACGTACTTTATTTTACCCTTGAACGGCAAAGAGAGATCCACTTTGGGACGATTGGTTAAAAATTCTAAAAAGCCAAGATATTTATTAGCAATTTTTAAGTAAGAATTGTTTTATCCCAGTGAAAATCTTATTGCACTGACAGACCCATTGTTGAGAAAAATTCGGCTCACTTAAAACTTTTTATCAATTGAAATTATATCCAGCAATATAGACTGATATACCGTGAAGAATATAATTCTAATTACCTATTTTTTATTTGATCTTAAATCCTCAATGTAATTTAAATATTCCTGGCATAACATATTAAGAATACATATTTAGAATCTAAGCGGTAAACATGACAATGTTTTAAAACATTTGAGAATGCACTATGTAATTATACCAAAAGGAATCTATGGAAACACCACTTAAACATATATATATTTGTCAAAAAATATTAAAATTATGATACACTAGCATGCGAAATAACTTTTTCTTTAATATGTTTATACTTTAACCTTTTCTTGAAATGGCGATCTACCCAGATAAATGTAATGGTGTTAACTATGTCTACGTTTTTGCTTTTCCAGCTGTTTAACTACTTTATAACTTGCTTAAAATATACAATGACTTATAATAATATATACTTATTAGTCAATGTGTTAAAATTTCTTGCAATAACCTAACATTAACTACTTATTAAAATAATACTTTACAATGGATCTAAAACTTAAGAAAACTCCTGAACAACCAAAAATTATAATATTTCCAAACCCTTTCTGCAGCAAAAAAGCAAACTGACGCGCAAACTGACTGAGTAGAAAAAACTGACGCACAAAACTCGGAAAACTTTCGAACACCACACGACTACAACAGCGCGCGCACTTCACTGTCAAACACTGCGCAGAGTGGTAACCCTGCTGCCGCTACCAGCTGACTGAAGAGCGGAACCGCCTAAACAGCTGTGCCTGTGCGTGCGCCGGAAGTGACGTCACAATACAGCTGATAGCCGTGATTGTTGTCTGTTGTCGAGTACCTGTACCTGCCGCCTGTGTGGAGTGGAAATGCGAGTGTTTAAATTAAAAGCATAAGAAAAGGCAAATAGAAATAGTAAGAAACTAGTAAATGATAATAAACATTTTTTTCTATGTTTAGAATAAGATTTATTGAAGAAAGTTATTTTAAAAGCAGTTGTAACTGAAAATCGTTGGATAAATTAAGAGATTTTTGTTTATTATTTTATTTATTTATAAAATTAATTCTAAAAATGATAGTAAATAAAAATAAATAGTGAGTGCGAATAGTAATAAATATGACGCTCTTTAAAAACAAATAGAAAATATCAATGGACGTATTTGTTAAATAATAGTAATTTCAGGTTTTGTTTGAGTTCTTTTCTTTTTTTTTGTTCAACTGTACGACCTTCAATACTATTGACTTTTAATTTAGATTGTAAACATGAACGGCAGCAATAAGAAAATATGTTGATATTTCTGCTGATTATTTGCTTATAAAATGTTGACATCATAAACGATATAGGAATTGTTTATCCACGAGTGTACAACATTTACCGAATCTTGTCCTAAAATAATAACAAAGTAGTTTACATTGAATGAAACATTGCCTATGAGTTAGATTAGAATCAAAGAAATCAAGAGAGAGCGGGAGAGCGCTATTTAATGTCGGATAGAGCGATAACATGAAAGGAAAACACCCTTATTCTTAGAAATACAACTCTAGTTTGAAATATTATTCATATGTATAGGGCATTAAAGTAAAACTGGAACATGGAATAACGGTGTTTATTACCGTTAAAATACTTTCTTTCCCATTACATTCACCTATTAAATTCCGTTACAGTTGTTGCTCTTAACACTTTGTCCGCGTAGGACGTCTTTAGACGTCTTCGATTCATTGATGAATAGCGGAGGACGTCCTAAGACGTCCTTATGCAAGGTTTATCAAACAGACTTACTGTCGTCTCCGTTTTGGTAGTAGGGGATTGAAACTCTGTCAGCCACTGGGGGACATACTATAGTTTAACGTCATCACCGTCGCTTGCAGTTTCCGCTCTCCAGTTAGTGGCGCTCCTAGCGTCACATGTGGGATTCTTCCCATGTAATCAAAGCAGTTTGGCACGTGCTCCCATCCTATTTTAACGTATTCCTGTGAGGATTTTTGTTAGTTTGCGTGTTTTTTGTTTATCCTATAGGTAGTGCGTAAATAAGATGGGTAAATTTTGAGATTTTGAGTTTTTGTGTGTGCTATAAACCGTAGGACGTCTAAAGACGTTTGTTTTTTTTCACGATTTTATGTGGTGTATGGTGACATAGTCGAACTTACAACTGACTAGAAAAACTGAACAAACAAATATTTGAATAGTATATACATATAAACCAGGTGAAAAACCTTTTTTATATTTTTAATCCAACCAGTGAGGCTGAAGACGTCTAAAGACGACCAAATCTTTGACGTCATCCTACAAACCGGAAGTGGCCCGAAAAAACATTTACTCGGCATGACTGACCTTCCATAGCCATAAACTATGTGAATTAGCAATAAACCTTTTTTTTTTTTTTTTTGAGTAGGAGGTGGAATGCGTTTACGCACACTGAGGGGCTCGTTGTCCCCTCAGTAGTGTCGGACTCCCACGAGCTCGATGTCCCGTGAACTACCGACTAAACCACCTCCCTCGGCACCGAGGACACTAGCCTGGAACTGTTTCACACATTACTTCGGGCTAGGCCTTTTATATTACGCCGCTAGGGCAACCTCCGTGGGGAAATGCTGAGGATTAAGGCCGATCGAGGTCGACCTTTTTCGCCCGAAGAATGGCCTGGACGTAGTGCTTGACACAGTTCCAGTTGCCCTCTCCCTGGAGCATAGCTCCGACGATGTTGTTTGGGCTGACGATCACGCCGATCTCAGATGAAAGCGAGGCTCGGCGGACGTGCCAACGGTCGCACTGAAAGAAGGTGTGCTCGGACGTGTCTGGGATGCCGGGGCAATACAGACAGTCCGGGCTGGCGACTTTGCCCATCCGGTGCAGATAGGCTCGGAAGTACCCGTGCCCAGAAAGAAACTGGGTCACGTAGTAATCGACCTCGCCGTGCTGCCGTTCCACCCATGGTCGGACGGAAGGTACGAGCTTGAAGGTCCAACGTCCCCTCGGCTCGGCTTCCCAGTCGCGCTGCCAGGAGTCGAAGCTGCGATCGCGCTCTTCCCTGGCAGCTGTTTCCCGGCCCACTTCAGGCCTCCTCCGGTAAATCGCCTGCCTCTCCCTCGCGAGGAAGAGGACGGGAATGACTCCGGCGATCACCATCACAGCAGGCTCGGAGACTGTGCGGTAGGCTGAAGCGACCCGCAGAGCTCCTCGGCGCTGGACTCGGGCAAGCCGATCTCGAAAGACTCGCTTCTCGAGTGCGTGAGCCCATACCTCCGCCCCGTACAGCAAGACTGACTGGACGGCAGTCATGAGCAGGCGGCGCTTGCAGGAGCGAGGACCGCCGACATTGGGCATAAGCCTACCAAGGGCAGCGACACCCTTAGCGGCTTTGTCGGCGGCGCGCCGGATCTGCTCGCCGAAAGACAGTCTGCTGTCGACCATGACTCCCAGGTACTTTGCAGCAGGCTTAGTCTCGAGTGTGACGTCACCTATCTGCACCGGGAACACGGTGTTAATCCTCTTTTTGGTGAGGACGACGATCTCCGTCTTACTGATAGCCAGGGACAAGCCGTGATCTCGCATCCACCCGTTGACCTTGGCCATTACCACGCTGAGCCTCAGTTTTGCCTGCTCGACGTTCCTCGCAGCGATCAAGGCAGCGACGTCGTCAGCATAGCCAACGAGGCGGGTCTCATCGGGCATGTCTAGCCTCAGCAAACTGTCGTAAGACACGTTCCAGAGATCTGGTCCGAGAATGGACCCCTGCGCAGCCCCGGAAGTGATGGGAATGCGCCGCTGGCCTTCGGTCGTGTCGTACAAAAGAACACGGTCTGACAAATACGCCTCGATCATACGCAGGAGGTAAGAGGGAACTTGGAACGTATGCTCAAGAGCAATAAACCCTTACAGCTATGTGGCGGTCTATTAAAAAAATGTTAGCAGTGAATGTGTTAAAAGAGAGTGCTGAGTGTAGTCCCTACAACTGGAATATTTTAACATTAGCCTACATCCCAAAACCATTACTGAACTATCAAAGATCAAATCACAAAGTTCTAGGTTCCTCCATAGATGTCTCCACTTCAAGATGAGTAAGGATGATGCAATGACTGTGCCGGAACAGGAAATGGCTGAATCATTCGAAACAACATTACTACATTAAACAGACGCGTATCTTGGAACATTATTGTGATTCCATTCAAGCTTGGTGGGAACGCTTTATGGATAAGGTTTGACTATTGCTTGTAAACTCATAATTTATTTAACACTCCTAAAACGTGTCAATATTTTCAAAACATTTAAAAATGTAATTTCTAATGCCTAATGATGTATATTTTTAGTCATATATTTATTTTTTATCTTAAATATTTAATTGGGGAATTCTATGGTCTAGGTAATCTATGAAACCACAATTCATAAAGTCACGAAAATGAATTACGTTTAGGTTTGAGAATACCGCTTAACAGCCTCGGATGTTTGGTTCAGGCCTATTTAATTAAAAATTATTATATTACAACTTTTTCCAAACACAAAAATAAATTGCATAGAGTTGTTTAGATACATTTCCGACTATTTTTCACAGCCACTGGAAGTTTCATAACGGAAGTGTTAAGACACGGTAACCGTAACAGTTACTTGTTATAACCTTACATAAGAAATGACAGATATATTTGTGCACTTTTTATAACTAGTGGAAAAGTTAAAAAGATTTAAAATAAGTTTTCTTGGTTTCGGGACACTACAACACTAGAAATTGTTCTCTTTTAGAACGATCATTTTCATAAAACGGGTGGCAAACAGTGACGTCGCACCAAAAAGGTTTACGGGGGGCAGTCATCTGAGTTTCCCAACTATTGACCTTGAATTTTCCAGCTCTCAATCTGAATTTCCCAACTGACATTCAATTTAAATACGCGAATTAATCTAAAAAATTATTTTTGATCGCACGCCCTTAAAAACCTTAAGAATTGGAAAATTGCGTATATTCCAAAATGGCCATGCGTAATTATTGGATGCTTAAAGTGTCATGAGCCATGCTTCTGTGCGAGATCTTCATAATTTTGAATTGAAGCTTAACCAAAAATTTAATTGTAGAACACAATATTTAGCACTTGAATGTCATTTATTTACGCAAAAATTATTATACTTTGACCAGTCGTATTGTTGGTTGATTTATCAAAAAATTAGTTGGGAATTTGATAATTCAAGAGCTAAAAGTGGTAAGAGTACAGAAATTTTATTATTGTTGAATTAAGATTAGAGTACTACAGGAATTTAACTTTGGTTGTAAAAATATCGCAAAATATAATAACAAAGTTTTGGTTTAAACTGGATTACATGTACAATTTACGTTAAATAGTTCAATTTTTTTCATCTAGCTGGCTCAAAATTCCCAACTTTTTGGTTTTCAAATTCTAGGCGGGGCGGGCTCCCCCCTCACTCCTTCCAGAGTGGCGCCCCTGGTGGCAAAAGATATGAATGGAGGAAGCCAGCTTCACAATCTGATAGTATTCGTCCGTTCCTAAGGTTCCCAATACATAATTTAATACAATTAATTAATATTAATTTAATAATTAATTGCTATCATGATTACACTGACTGGAAGGCACTTCGACCCATTCGACACTTGAAATATCACGTGTGGATGGTTTGCACCTTAACATGGGAGGATTTCCGGGGGTGCCAGGCACCACCTGATTTTTGTGGACTTTTTGCATGGAAAAAACTTTCCAGCGTATACATTTTTATAATTTTAATACTCATATGATTTCCATCCAATTTTATTACTTTTTTTTATTTTGATTTATTTATTTTCATCCCATCCTTTTGTTATAGAATTTTAATTGTTGGTCTCAAAATATGTCACTTGATTGAATTCGTCATGATCATTTTTAACTCTATATTTTACAAAAAAAACAAACGTAACTTATCAAAACTGCTTTCAAGCTCAAATCGGCTCAAACCTTCTTTGAAAAGAAATATGGATTTTTTAGAGTCCCAAAATGTTTTTCTTGCGGTAATCAGGAATATTATTCTGGTAGTTTTCATAATACGAATCACAAATTATCGGTACAGTTCGCGCATTATATCTCCGGCTATGACAGAGTCAGCTGGTTGCAAGGCGCGGGGGGAGAGGGGGTACTTTTCTGAAAACATTGTTCTACAGCCCCTCTGTGTGTCAAACGCAGTGTTTACCAAAATCATATGTTTAAAATATCATATGATACGGTTAGTAGCGTAGTGGTCATAGCCGGAGATATAATGCGCGAACTGTACTTTTAATGACTCAAATTACATATAAAAAATGGAAGTAGAAGGGGGTTGATGTTAAATAAAAAATAGGTTCTTAAAATATACCTTAAAATGTGTGATTTAGAATATGACATACCTAATAAACCCATATGAGCTCGCACCTCCAAAGATCACAACCTAAATCCAACCATGTACCTTAACTACCGAATACTCAACTCATTAACTGGAAAATGTTACAAATCCTCCCCACACATTATTGTTTGAAACTGAAAATCTTCGAGTAAATATTATTTACATTCGACTGCTGAATAAATTACGATTACGTTCTTGACATTACATCATGTGATAGTTTCGCAGTTCGGTTGCAACCGGCTCCGTAGTCGAATCAACCACCAGTTGCCAACTATTATTATCCGTGTCCGCTATTGACTGGGGTCCAAACTACTGCAATTATAATGTCCGACGGTTGCCGGAGGAAATCCGTTGGTACAGAGTCAAATCATGTGGACCATTAAACTAACGTTAATTTTAGCATTAGGCTGTCGAACAGAATGGGCTACGTTATTTCAATCGTCCTTTTTCTTGTTGCTTTATACGTTCTGTTCATGAATTAGTCCATTCTGATGGATAAGGAATCATATTAAGACGTTAAAATGCTTTTTGACTTCGTGGTACAGATTAAATAATTCTGAAGTCTCGAAGATGCTACTTAACAATAAATATTTATAAGCTTTCGAACAATACGTCCAAAGCATTACCTTAACCTTGAAGTGATACTTTTGACGCTTCTGACGTTCATATATTTCACTTAATATATGGAAGCCTAGATTTACATAAGTCTTATACCATCTTCTGACGTTGCCAACAGGTTGTCCTCTTAAGCCAAGTGAATACATATCCTACTATGGTACAAAGTAAAAACAAACTAATCCCTCACTAAGGTAACCAAGGAAGATTGTCCTTTACACTAGTTACAATAGCCATAGTAATTTTTCACCACACTACGACGAAATCACCTGTTTTACAAACGTCAAACGCGGACCGAAACACACCGTTTGCCGCCCCAGGACCGAAAACGTTTGGGGCCCTGAGGCCGAAAGTCAGCTGATCGTTTATTTGCTTGAAACAACGTCAGAACATTACATAATTACACGGCATTCAATAGGTTTCAAAGACAGGATAGTTGCGATCATATGATTTTCATAGCTGTGTTTGTTTTTAACTATAATAAAGAAGTTGTATCGTCACTCATAACCTACAAGTTTTGTTTTCAAGTGAGTTAAATAATAATCAGTTTTTAAAATTATTTATGGTACATTACATTGGGTAGTGTGGTGAAAAATAACGTTCGCACCTCGGCCGTAAGGGTTTTGCTGCTCTCGATCGTTTCAAATTCTCGACTTCGTCTCGAATTTGAAACACGATCTCGAGCCTGCAAAACCTCATTTTCGGCCCTTGTTGCGAAATACACTATTAAAAGCTTGACAGAATCGAAAATTGATTTTTTTGGATTGTGGTCATACTTCTTACAGTTTTTTCAACCAGTTTCTTTCTCTTAGCAAAGCAATCTATGAAGGAAGTAGGTAATTTTGTTAATATACAGTTTTGTTTTAATGCCATCTGGCCGTTGATTTTAAAATATTCAAAATCAACAATAAGTATTATGCAAGCGCTAAAATAGAATTTACAGTGGGAGTCAAATAACTTGGCCAAGTCCTCACTTGACATTTACGTTATAATTTTAGCACTAGACTTATGGAAGTGCTGGGCCACGTGATTTGAATTTGACTATACAACTGCAGCTGTTACAGTTCGATTCAAATAACTTGGCCCAAGCCGTTCGTAAGCCCTATTTAATAAACGGTATCAGGAAACTGACACATACTTTCTCCCTTCAAGTCATTTAAAACCAGAAAACATATTAGTGAAATAAAACAAATTGACAATTTATCATCACACAAATGTATACCAAATGATATCAAAATCGGTTAGTAAATAACGGAGATATCGATTTTTAAATATTTGCCATAAGAATAACATTGGACAACGTACTGCGTTTACCGCCGAACTAAAATATCAATTATCTCCGCAACCAGTTGACGTAAACTACTGATTCAAAATTCTAGATTATTTAGTTTTTCAAGTCAAATTTAATGGTTACAAGTATATTTTCTTTAAAAGTTACAGATTTTGTGAAATTTGAAAAATATGAATTTTTTAACACTTAAACCCCATAACTTCTGAACCTGAATTTTTACAGACATGCAGGTGGTGTCATTTTGTTTTTCATCTTAAGCACTAAAAACCATGAAATTTTTATCAAAATCGTTAGAGCCGTTTTTGAGAAATTTTGATTTTTGTCATTTTTTATGTGTTTTTATGGGGTAAATACCCTTAAAAATCAAAAATTCAAAAAAATGGAAAATACACCTGGAGATACCACGGCTTTATACCTACATGCCAAATTTCATGAAAATCGGACCACTGGTGTCTCTAGCTTTGTTTACATCCACACACACATCCACACAAACAGACAGACAGGCACCACGCCAAAAAACACTTTTTTGGATTCAGGGAGCACTAAAACGAATATATCCACTAACAACTCAAATTCGAAAATTTTGACGAAAACAATACTTTCTCCATATACTATGTATAGGGGGGAGAAAGTAAAAATTAACATTGGTCTTATGGGGGACGGGGCCATGGAATTTGACTCTACTTATACCAATCCGCTTGAACTGCGGCAACTGCTGCAAAACCCCCTCTGTAATAACCTAATACAAAACTGTTGTAAGCTTTAGAGGCCATTACCGACCTGTTGTTAAACTTCATACCCAACAATCATCAAAATGAGGATTTAGTTATGTCTCAGTTAAACACAAAACACAGTGCTCTATTTGTTGCTAGGCCTATGTAATAACTTCAGTGGAGAGGTTTTCTTGAAACAGTTTTACTCTTATCGTTTCCGCATTCAGAAATTCCTAACGTCCTTGAATCCTTAAAACGTAATAATATATGTACATATACACTGGAATTACAGAAAAATAATCGCTTATGGAAGAAATTTAGCTTTGAATATAATGGAAATGCTTCTTGAAACATTATTATTGCAGGAAATGCTTCTTGACGCATTATTATTGCGGAAAGGAATTACAGCTGTGGGGGTTATCAGCGTTTAATGTTAGGTGATATATTGAATTTCGTATAGATAGTCAGTCACCAATAGGTCAGACCTACATCCAACCTTAAAAGAAAAACGTAAATACTATTTGAATAAAAACATTTTTCTCTTAAAATAATTTTATTTAGCGCGATAATTACCTTTTCCTTAGAAATGGGTTCCTATAAAACCCGGGAAGAAAAATAACTTATTATTTGAAAGGGATATAAATATTTTTTCGGGAAAAAGAAGCACCTCAATTGTATTCAATTTTATGCTTTCATAATCCCAAGTAAGACGACCCCGAGAATGCCATCTAGACGTATTTTAAGGCGAGTAATTTAAGGATTTCTGTGGGGATAGATAAGACGACAGCTCTGCCGCTACCAAAGACCAGGGACGACAGCGGGCAGCGTCAGACACAGTACAGTAATGCTGCGACCCTGTGACCTAGAGAGCGATAACGGCCAGTGCCGCTGTCTGCAGACGCTGCCTACACCTGCCTGGGACAGGTAGCA
Organism: Flexamia atlantica; assembly: GCA_035578135.1. NCBI lineage: Eukaryota > Metazoa > Arthropoda > Insecta > Hemiptera > Cicadellidae > Flexamia > Flexamia atlantica. The sequence goes on along the minus strand of JAQJVK010000011.1, from coordinate 41,024,276 downwards.
GCTGACGTCATCTCCACCTGCCTTGCTGCCCTGCAGCTGCTTCAAGGTCAAGTTTGATTCGGATATAAGACTCACGTACCTCTGAGTAATGCACAATAACAAATTGCACTTTATTAGTGACCTAGAAATAAATGGAAGGCGCATTTTCAGTTAGTGGGACATCGAATTGGAAAAATAATTTTCCCCCACCTGCTCTGTTTAGACGCTTTCTACACCTTGTAATGGGTGAGTAAAATAATAATTTGCCTACCAGCGGGAGTAAAGTGATTACTTTGTCTCCCGGCGGGAGACAAAGTAAACCCACAAGAATAACATTGAAATAAATTATTCAAAAAATAGAACGCCTTCGAATTCCCACGCACACAAGCAAATATTGAGAACGTATAAGAATTATTAGTAGGAATTTTGCAATATTCAGCTGATCGCTGGTGCATGCATGGATCCTGCCACCCATGCATGCGCATTGCCAGAACGAAACAAAATGGATATTTTTATTACTTACTAAGTTAATAAAATACGTATTTTTAACGGTCAAAATATTTATCAATATAGGAGAGAGGGAAATGTGGTGTGTATTTCAATAGTAAAGCACATTGTCTCCCTTGTGGAAATAGTCGCCCTCGACAAGCTCGGGCGCCAATACTTTCACACGCGAGAAAGTTTTGTACTTTACTTACTCAACACACAGGTAAGTAACTAATTCTCTATTTGAGACCTCTGTTAGAAACAAATGTATATACGAGTAGAATCAATAGTTCTCTGTTTCAGGCGCTAAAATGCCATTCTATTACCAAGGACAACGTTGAGACAGTACATATGGAATTTTAAGTCTTTAGTTCTTTCTGCTAAATTATAGGGGTTTGGGTCGCTTTTCCTTCAAAGCGTTTGTGTATTTCTTCTATCAAAATGCCTTTGGCGCAGACACGACAAGAAAAACCTACTTAACAAAGTAAATTTTCCACAAGTGATAAATTTCAAAACACCTTTTTCTACACATAATGTAGATAGCAAAACGTACCGTATATAAAGGGTTTCTGACTTCCTACGACCAGGAGACATTGCTATACAATCACGTCACGTGGGGGAATGGCGTGTATTTAATTACAACAATCATTTGACAATTATCGCGTTAGCTGAACCGGAAGGAAGTGGCGACAACAATCACGTGTCACGTGACTACAGACCCGACAGTCGACACATGGCAACATGGCAACATGGCAACATGGCAACGGGCCGTAACGCACGCTAGGCTACAGGGAGAAGAGAACATATGGCAACAACACGTGCAATTAGGCTACATTTGGTGTAGGCAATTAGATACAGTGGACTAATAAGGAGGGTATTCACAATTCAGCTGAGAGCGTAGCCACTAAGTCATTAAAATGATACAATGGTTTATAGACTCTCTTTGGGGAATATGGTTCGTCAAAAAAAATTACAGAATAGCTGTACACAACTGTGACTGGGACAGTTAGCATATTTACTGCTGCTGAACTGATTAAACATTACTTTCGCATATGTTTGATGTTGAATTATGACTATAATCGCAGCCATCGGTTATGAACTGAAATTTTTACAAGTGAACTTAAATAAAAGTCACGAATGCTTTAATAACTGGTTTTTAGATGTTTTATTAGAAGGTTAATTAAACTAAATTATATCAGTTTTCTCAAAGCATTTCGTCAAATTATGAGAAATCCCTTAAAAAAAAATACCTTCAGAACATTACTGATTTTTCTTGTAGCAGTTCTTTCATGAAGCACTTACTTTAATTGATTGATCTAATATTCAATTAATTGATATGTATTTATATACTGATCTACTAACTAATCAATAAACTCGGACGATGAGGAAATGGGCTTAGTTTTTTCAAAATTCCAAGGCAGTTTTCAGTTATCATTCAACATAAAATTCATGTCGTTACACAAATTATAACTATCGGTTCATAATAGTTAAAAGTTGTTAAAAAATAATTAAAAAATCATTTAACTTCCAGATCAATTCTGTGGGTAGATGGCATAAGCCGATAAGTCACTTTTTTGGTCAAATTGAGTTATGCGTGTGGGCGTGTTCAGAAAATCAAGCTCTATAAGATGGTAAAATCAGATAAGTTAAACAAAATTAATAAAAAAAAATATAGCCCTTGCCCAAACCTGTTAAGCTGGTTTTTTGCAATATCAAAGATGACAAAAACGGTTAAATAGGTTTAACATTAATTTTTTTTCTTAAATCCAATCATTGCAAGTTGGCAAAATTAGATAAGTATTTATATCAATTTTTGGTTAGTTGTAAAAATATATCAATTAATTTACCATGTTTTGCCATCTGTTTAAACTACGAATATGACACCAAACAATGGGTCAATTCTTGATAAGAGCGCATATCAATTTTTGCCATCTTATGGTAAGTTACAAATTAAATTTTTACAAGTAACCAAAAACTGATATAATCACTTATCTAATTTTGCCATCTTATGTTAAGTTACAAATCGAGTCATGTGGCGGTTGACAAAACATGATATCTAACGACATTGCTTTAGAAAAATAATAATATTAAATTTGAATAAAAATGTAGAACCTTGATATTTTGTATACATATAGCCAAATAACAGCTGCGTAGTTTAATAAAAAAATTGTTATAAATAATGAAAAACCTGATTTTTCCAAGCGTGCCAAACTTTAAAACTTAAAACTCTCCTGAAAATTTTATAAAAAGTGACTTATCAGCTTATGCCATCTACCCACAAAATGTTTTTGGCAAATATTAAAAAAATCAATTATTAAAACAGATTGGCTACATATTCACTTTTAAAATCACCTTAACCTTTATCATAATATATGTGACGTAACCTAACTTAAAACCCCGCAGTCCATAAAAAAAACTCACCCAAGTAAAGACGACGACAGGAGGCTCCGCGGCGGCGGCCATGTCTTATCTGAGGTCGCGGGTTCGAATCCCGCGTCAACACAACAAAGGCAAGCGCCGGACTGCGAGGTTCGCCCGACACCGTGGGGCCTCGACGTAATTGGGCCACCACTTGACTTTTGACGTGAGAAAAACCGACGGAGGCGTCAATTTAGAGACATTATTGACGTATTTGACGGCCCTGTGACACTTGACAACTGTGACACCGATGGCGGCGGCGGCCACAAAGCGACTGGTTTGTTTACAGTTTTTTGACGAATTCCGGCTAGTTAATTTTTGATAATAGAGATTAAAATACCCCCTTGCAGCAGACCTGCATACTCAGCGAATTTCAAGCGCAAAACAACATATTTCAATCCATCATAGCAATATTTGACATGTTTTGGCAAGCTCCACAAGAATAACATGAGGAATGAGTATGCAGGTTTGCTGCTACAGGTATATTAAAACTGGGTGGTTTTAATTCAATATTTAGTAGTAGATCTAAACTAGAAGAAGCTATTTACCAAGTTTTATCAAGATATGTTGAGAAATAACCGAGATATACAATTTTACTTATTTCCCATAAGGTTAACATTGGGACAACGTACTGTGTTTAACACTTTCCATATCTCGGTAACCAATGGACATAGAGCAGTGATTCAAAATACTAAATTATTTGTTGTTTTGAGCTGAATTCAATGGTGCCAACAGAAATTCGATAAATTTTATTTTTCTGTGTAAAAAACTCAAAAAACCCATTTTTTGGGGGGTTTATCCCCCTTTACCCCCCCTTCCGGTGGTCCGATCGGGCTGGTTTACGAATTCGTCCGAGGGATTACCACTTTACATGTCTGTACCAAATTTCATTAAGATCGGAGCATTTTTACGGCCGCTATCGTGCTCACAGAAACATATATAGATATATAGATATATATATATATATATATATATATATATATATATAGATATATATATAGATATATATATAGATATATATATATAAATTCGAACGAATGGTGTTTTCTGCTTCTGGTGGCCCCAAAATGAAAAGTTATCATGGTCTCGGGCTTATCAGCATTTTAAATATGTGTACTTAAGATACCAGTTTTTGACTGCTATTTTTTGGGCTTTTTTAAGATTTGATCGGGAACGGTCTTGTTTGATTGGCAAAAAACTGAATCCTGTTACTAACTAAGGGTGACCTTTTGTTTGATAACATAATTAATTCATAACCCAGTTACAATTGACAGCTGAACTCTATTTCTACCCTGGTCAGGATTCGAACCGGCGACCCTCAGGTTATGAGTTAAGTTTTATCCACTCGGTTACTCAGCCAATTTTAATATTAACAGTCCTTAAGTAAGCTTTTGTAGCTTCTTTAAAACACTCATCGTTGTAAAACAATGACTGAAACCTTACGCAAGACGTAGCGCCTTCTAAAATTGAGACGCAAAATTGATGGTGTATCTGTTTTGCGTCTAAGGAAATAAAGGGGGCTGTATTTTTTCAATTAAATAATTAAGCTGTTTTAGTTGTAGGCCTAATCCATCAAGTAGAGATTTAGAGCTAAAAATATTTTCTGAGCATTCTCACCCTTTTCCCCTATATTTAGAAACTTCAAACTTCATTCAAAGCTAATAATAACACAGTCCTCATTACAACTTCACCCGAAATGGAACCGAAAGGGAAGGAACGTCTTGAAGAAGGGTTCCTAAATTAGGGTTAATTAAACTGCGAAGAGACAAATATACGGATGGTGTCAAACGTAAAAACTAACCAGCAAAACAAAGATGGAGATCGGGGAGTGGAGGGGAGTTCAAAAATAAACCAGGCCCTAAACAAACGTTCCTGCGTATATTAGAGCTGCGTGATGAATTAGTGGCTTGTTCAGTCCCTAGGGAAAGTGTCCTGATGCTATCAAGGGCCATGGAATGTTAAGTGTTATACAGCTTTTCTATATAATTTAGCTATACCAGAAATCCAGTATATTTAAATCAATTGTACAGATAAAATACTAGTAGGAAGAAAAGATTAACCCAACAACTAATTTTAAGATTTCTTAAAAAATAAAGAACCAGGAAGAACAGAAGAGAATATTAATAACATTCAACATAAAAAATTCAAAAAAGAAAAAAACTTCATTACGGCGACCTTGCCTATTTTGTATTGGGCGAATTCTTTACGTCTATTTTTTAATAATCCGTCTATTTATCCATCTATCTAAAAGAATTTCTCGATTTTTCATAGCATATCGACCCCTAGAAATACTTTTCAACACACATTTTTCATTAATTAAAGCTATTACTATCTAGATGTGCATTTTGCAGGTTTGGAAAGTTTCCCATTTCAAGGCCTTCGTGCAAGAGGCTTTTGACATTTCAGATAATTCGCTACTATTATTGTTTGATTTTTGAACTACTTCAAATTAAAATAATAGCAACGCAGATGAAAATTAGACTCTTTTATTTCACCAATACAAGTTTACTAGATATTTCATAGAATATTTATGTATTTGCGTAGGTATTTGGGAAGCACCACCTTAATCTTGCTAGTATTCACTAACAAAACTCCGACATTCATTTCCTAACTTTTTGATCTTCTAATAGCAACACGCAGTAACAAACTCGAATTTCCACGACCTTTGCAAATTAACACCTCCAACGAACTAATTTCAAATGCAGAGCGAGCTTAACCCAAGAATGCGACAGCGTTGTCTGTGACAGTTGGCGAAGGTGATGTAAACCTGTTGAGTATTCCGTCAACGTAGCGTGTACGGTAAACATTCCGTTACAACTACGGACAACGGACCACGGACTACGGATACGGTGTAATCGTCTAAACAGACTAGGTAAGTCGTAAAGGAAGTGCGACGCAGCGAGGTACGGTGGTAGAATTAAATAGGTACCGTACGAGTATTTTGCTTGCTATGTTATAGAAAATAGCAAATTAGACGATTTCCAATTATTTAAAAACCGTTCGGCAAGTGGCCATCATCTTGGATTTTAGGTACCATTTTTAGGTTTTTCTTAAATATCTTGAAACCATTAAACTTTAGTGTACGGTTCTTCATTACGTTAAAAAAAAGTAGATTAAATTTGTTACAAGAAACGTATAAAATATGTATAGCTTGGTCCAACCATTTACAAGATAACCGATATATTTTTCAAATATTTTAACAGTATTTCTTCCATAATAAATGCATGTAAATATGTATGTAAAATAAATGCCTCACGGGGTATACCCGTTCACCTTCAGGAAAATAAATTATATTCATAAAATTTCGATAAAATTTACAGCAATTCAACGCATTAGTCTTTAGATTGGTCCAAAATAAATAAAGAACTGTAAAAAATAAAAAAAATTATAAATAAAAAAATTAATAAAAATTTAGGGCAAAATAAAGTAAAATAAAGGACTGGGCGAACTCTAAGTTGTAGAAACCACATATTTGTATCCCTCAAAAACTAATTTTTCTATGAGCTTGCCAAGGCCTTCATTTTGACCCATTTTTATGACTGGGCTGTCAAATCACTGAGAATTTTGTCAAGATTTCATATTTTGTCTCTAAAAGTTGATATTTTTGGAAATATTCTGGAAAACCTGAAAAAATGTTTACCTAAAATCCAAGATGGCGACCACTTGCCAACCACCCACTATTGGGGCATTTTGATATGTGAAAACACGGTAACTAGAAACAACAAATTAGTCTCGTGTGTTAAATATACACGTATAGAAGAACAGTTTAAAACAATTTTCAGAACTAAGATTTTTTCCTTTTTTCAGTCAAACTTTGAATATATCTGGGGTATTGGTTCCATATAGCCTAGTTAACATTCAAAGCGGTGCGACTGCTCCGGTTTAAATGTTGGTTTGTTTGTCTTCTGTTGAAAGGTAAAAGCATCAACAAACAACAAACAACAAAACATGAGCGAATGTTTGCTCAGCCTCTAGGGCAACACTACTCTTGTTGTCTGCCGCTCTGCTTTTGGAGTCTGATGGGGTTCATTCTAATCCTGTAAAATCCCCGCTTAAAAACTTCACCTTTCGTACTTCGAAGCTCGTTCGTAGTTCACATGGTTTTTTTTTTAACGGGTGTAAGTCCAATTACTGTAGTTATTTGTTTTTGTGATTTTGTATTCTACACAACTAGATAATTTGATTTATTTTAATGGCGATCGATCCTATCATGATTGTTGGATGCAGAAATCCTGGAGCATTGAATTGCTGTGATTTATTTTTTAAACGCTTAAGCTATCATTGCATTATATTAGCGTTTTGGAATTACGCCAAATTATTTACGCCAAAGTGCCAAAGGGGTCATAATTCTTTTTGTTTGTAAACAAATTAATAATTCATTGCTTACTTATTGTAATTGATTAGGAAAAGTATATAATATTAAAAATTACTTGTTTTTCTACAAATCTTATGATTTTTATATCCTTGAAACTTAAATTTTTAAGAGTGACATTTTACATTTCTAAAGCTGACTAAACTACGGACGTAAAACCTTTAATCCGATAGTAAATTGTGGTCCTCCACATTTTATTATTTTTTAATGAAACTTTTTGATTTAAACAGTATTATTTTACTAAAGTTTACTTTTTTGGGACTTATGCCCATTAAAAAACGATTAAATATTCCCATGTACGTGACGTATTCGGAGATGGATAGCAGGTGCCTTTTATGATGTATGGTGATTTATTTTATGATCCATACAATTTTCAACTTCCCTTTATGTGATTGTTTTATCATTAATATACCATAATATTTATTTGTACCGCTATTTATTTTTTATTTTTAATGTACAAAACTAATTTACCAATCAATTATTACCGTGACACACAGCACATATATGTCTACATTAGACAAAGACGTTTTCAAAAATCTGAAATGAACACTTTCTCCAAAGAGAAAGTACACAACCAGTAGTTAAAAGCCATGAAGTCCTGTAGTTGGACATGTCGTGTCTCGAAGTCTCCTTAGTGACTTAATTTACAGTTCTTTGGATTTTTTACGTTTCTAAGGTATTGTCTTAACGTAAAATACATGTTTTATAACAACTAACATGTTACACCATAGATCCAGGAAAATGGACAACCGATCTACAACTTTCAAAAAATATACTGACCTATAAACTAACCAACTTTCAAAGGCCTTCGAGTCAACGACATTTCAAACCAGTAAAAGGCCGGTAAACGTTTATTTACCGACCGAAACCGAAATCAAAAGCCGAAGAAAGTCAATTGCACCTTGAGATAATTTGCATCTAATCATCCTCCAAGGCGAAACCCCTCGTTTTCCCAAGGTCGCCGCCCGGCAAATCGATCACATCCGTTTATACATTAATTTAGGTTAGGGTATTCAGTTATTCAGGTTGGTAAACCTGTCCAGGGCCGCCAACCTTGCCGCCGGCGCGCGATTACGATCAGCTGATTGGCTGATTGAACTTTCCCTGAAATTAAAGGCCGAGAGTGCTGTCTCCGCAGGTGTGAATATTGCAGATTCTAAACTGTTTAACAATAATTTTTGTTGCTAATGAAGCCCGTGAAAGGGTCAGGGAAAAAGAAAAGACTATGGTGAATCAATGACACATAACGGTAGCTGCAACATAAAACATGATTATAAAATTCCAAAATTTATATAGCAACAATTAATTAATACAAATAATTTACTATAAACATATTTTAGATTCGCCATAACCAATATAAATTGTTAGAAAATTATCTGCGCATTTTTGCTTTAGTACAAAGAGCAAAACAACGCTAACATAATCGACTAACACAAACTAATTAAGGACTCAAAAACAACAAACTGATGATTCTGCTTTAAAAGGATTCTTACATGCCTTTTTCGCAGATGAATGTGATCACAGATATCTCAAATATTTTGGATGCGTTTGCTCCAAGTTTAATCACTTAATCACTTAATCACTTTTTAAGACAGGTACCTCATGGAGGACGTTACCCTGAATATGACTGAAGGATGAGTGTGATGATCGTGATGATAGTGGCGCGATCTTGTTGCCTTGTTACTGACTAAGGTTGGCATGTTCCTTAGACAGGATTGTTAATTAATAGCCCAACAACCAATGGCAACTTATATACAATTATATATATATATGTATAAACAACAACACCAATTTATGTAGTGTATATTTAAGTTAAAAATACGCGGGATCCAATCGACTGCCAATTTTTTTTCATTTTTTATATTCACGTATGATTTCTTTCACATAAATCAACTTGTACTGTTTGTACTAACACAATATTGCTCTAGAATTTCCAAATCTGAAAAGTTGACCATAAAATAATGACACGCATCTAAATCAATAAAGCGACAAGCAACATCTCATTAGAAATTCGATAGTGAGTTAAGGTATAATTTTGATTTCTGCAGATGTTTTCCATCACTGATTAAAGTTACACGACGTTTTGGGGTCTAGACTCTAATCCCGTCTTCAGTCTTTGCTCTGCTCTGATTGGAAGTGTTTGTGTTCAGTTCTGATTGTGATTTCTGTGTATATATTGATTTGTCTTTTTTGACTGTGTTTAGGCCTGCAGTTCTTTTAGCCATGTTTTTTGTCCAGGTTCTCCTTGCTGCGAAGTAACCTTTTTATATACTAGGTTCTTTTTCCACTCGAAGACGGAATCAGATTCCAGATCCCGAAACGCGGTGAAACATGTTTTTACTCAGTGATGGCAAATACCTTATTACCTTCAATACAGCGACCACAATGTACTATGTGGTAGCTGCTTTAATATCTCTTAAAACCGGTTTCAGCACTGGCTGCGTGTTTTAACCGGAATATGAGCGAAGGATGGTGTAGGATGATTGTGTGTTACAATAATTAAATGGCCAAAAAAACATCGAAACTCATAATATGAGACCTGCAACTTATAGGCCTACTGACGAAGCCGACGCCGAGAGGAAAGCAGCGTTTGTGGAGATCAGCAGGGCCTGATTAACCACTAGGCTGACTAGGCTGGAGCCTAGGGCGCCAGCCATCCAGGGCGCCACTGGATGGAGAAAAATTAAAAAAATTAATTAATTAAAAAAATAATTAATTTGTGGGACTGGAATAAAACAAAAGTCCCGCGCCCCCTTTTGCAGAAATGCGGCCTGCTTACGCATGTTTTTTATCAAACCTAAAGGTACATCCCATAGTCTTAACTGTACATGAGGAATGTTTGCTTGATTGCTTGCTTGATCATGCTTGATTGCACAATTAACTCGACTACGGCTCCGAGGATTTCTTTCAACGTCTGGAAATAACTGATTTCTGACTGAAAAATGTGTTCTATGCAGGTTACTTGGCCAGAAAAACTAATAGCTTAGTAAAATATTTTTTAAGAGGAAAAGATTACATTATGAGCATTAGGACCTCATGAGTTGCCATGAACGAAAACAATGAAATAATGAAAATGTAAAAAAATAACGTAATCAAATAACAGCTGTTTGCAAACTACAGCCATCTAGGAAAAATGGCTTTGTTATCCTCCAGTTGAATCTACTAAAATATTATAGTAAGCTGATGAAGTACTAAATATGAAATAATACCGAAGAAATCTCGGTCCACCAGGTACCCTGTACAACCTGTTAATGAAGACTGTTACAATGAATCTATATCTGAGTCAGATGTGGCCGAAGTCAAAAGTAAAAAAAATAGCAGTGCGGGTGTAAGTTGCGAGAGTGTCAGTTGAATAAGTGTCACAGACAGCGGTGACTTGTCCTTGAACATGTAACTGACTATAATAGACTTATTTATTATATTTGTGATAATTTTTGCCTGCACTGATCATAGTTAAGTTATTTTCTAAGTTAAATGGAGTTTTAAAAGCTATTAGTTCTGGAGGAATTAAATTCTTAATTTAATGGTGCATACAATACATCTGGCGACACATAGGGGCGGAGGGGGGGCGCCAAATCAACTCAAGCCTAGGGGCGCCAAACCTCTTAATCAGGCCCTGGAGATCAGCGACGGAATTGCCGGGATGTGCGAGTTAGCCACACTCTCCCTCCAACATCCTCTCCGAGTTAATACCCAAATATCGAGCTAGAGAAAGCGAGGGCTTATGTGGAGTACAAAACCCCGCAATCCGAGGGCCATTCAGACATAATGGTCAGTGTAGAGGCGCTTTCTTCTGGTAAAGACTTCAGCGTTGCGACAATGCAGCGTGTCAAATATTTACCGATATTACTTCCTATGTTTTTGTTGTTGAAAATTTACGTTTATGTTCATAATATACCATACAACAGTTAAAATAACCGGTTGTCCACACACCACTCTCTATCGCTGTTGATCGTGTTCGTTTCTTATCTAAATATATTACATCCGAGCGAATCGATCGAAAGCCATAATATTTCTTTTTTTCACTCTCGAGTTTTGGATTAGAAGATTCTTCCACAGATATCTCGGTGAGTAATGAAATAGTGACAAAATATTTGAAAAATGAATCGCTTTCCACATTATTTGGGCGATTAAGGATAATTTAATCTATTACATATAAAATTCGTCATCGATATAAATGTTGCCCGAATTAATATTTATTGGATTTACTTTTGACTTTTTCGTGTTTGCTTTTCCGTATTCTGCTGGGTCATTTCCTTTCAGCGAATCGCGCAAAATATTCACGTAGAGGACGAGCTCTGCAAGGATTTCCTAACCTACCATAAACTAGCAACATTAAAGGTTGTTTAGCCTCTCCCGACCTTACACAACTTTTACCTAACCTCCCACATTACACCCGGATGTTTTCCTTACAAACCCACGTCTATGGACAAACCGTATTGACATTTCAGACCGTTTTATTTTGGCATTGGCACACAATATTGAAATACCCCCGTTGCAGCAGACCTGCATACTCAGCGAATTTCAAATGCAAAAAAAATACTTCCATCCAATGTAATGAGATGTGTCATGTTTTCGTAATCCCCATAAGAATAACACGGGGAATGAGTATGCAGGTTTGCTGCTACACGCATGTTAAAACTGGGTGTTTTAATTTCAATATTTAGTAGATCTTATCTAAAAGAAGCCATTTACCAAGTTTTATGAAGATATGTTTAGAAATAATGGAAATATGGATTTTTTTTATTGCCCATAAGGATAACATGGGGAATGAGTATGCAGGTTTGCTGCCACAAAAATGGAAATTTCTGTGATTTTAGACTCAAATACAATAAATCTCATCTAGATGAAGCCACAAACCAAGTTTTATTAAGATATGTTGAAAAATAAGCGAGATATAGAATTTTACTTATTTCCCATAAGGTTAACATTGGGACAACGTACTGTGTTTACCACTTTCAATATCTCGGTAACCAATAGACATAGAGAAATGATACAAATATTAAATTGTTTGTTTTTTCGAGCTGAATTCAATGGTGCTTGCCAAAATTTGATGTTTTTATTTTTTTATTTTAAAAAACCAAAAACCCCATTTTTGGGGGGGTTTATCCCCCTTTACCCCCCCCCCCCTTCTAGTGGTCCGATCGGACTGGTTTTCGAACTCATCCGAATAATTACTACTTTACACATCTATGCCAAATTTCATTCCGATCGGACCATTTCTGCGAGCGCTATCGTGCTTACAGACACATATATATATATATATATATAGAAATTTGAACGAATGGTGTTTTTTGCTTCTGGGGGCCCCAAAATGAAAAGTTATCATGGTCTTGGGCTTAAGTCTTACCATGAGACCTACGGTAATAGCTTCTTCCCTATAGGGGAAATTCGCTAAAACTAGCTCTACAGCTTCACTGAGAATTCCCAACTCGTCTCCACAAACCTTCATAGGCAGGACACATCTTGACAGGCAGCAAATCCTCGAGTCTTTTTACAATCCTCAATAACATATCCACCTATCACATTGCATCCAAATGCTACACTGCTTGTGAAACCAACGGCCATTGACATTATTGACATTCCAGATTTTCTGTTAGGCTACAAACAATCTTCATCAACGAGATTTCCCTACCCCACAAGACAGACGGCAGATCTTCAAGTATTTTTACGTCCCTACACAACACGTACCATGGCCATTGCTTATACCCTACCAGCTGCACCGCATCCAAATATTAACCGGCTTATAAAAACTACGGCTATTGATGTTGAAATTACAGATTGTTCTATATTAGTACACAATCTTCATCAACGAGATTTCCCATAACCCTACGTGACAGGCAGCCGATCTTCAAATCTTTTTACAGCCCTACATTACAAAAAACCGACCTACCACATTGCACCTATGTGCACTACCCTGGTTATGAAACGGCTACATTATTGATATTTCAGACAGTTTTCTACAATATTTATCAATGAGATTTCCCAACCCCACTTGACAGGCGGCGAATCTAAAATATTGTTTTTCAACCCTACACAACAAAAATCCCCACTTTCCACATTGCATTTGGATGCCACCCTGCTTATGAAACCCCACGTTTATTGACATTATTGACATTTCAGATCGTTTCCTATTTCCTTCTTCACACGGAGTCGAAACAGGCGTCGCTGACGGGGTCGACGACCTCGCCTCGTAAACCACTTCCTCGACTAAAGATTGCATCTTTATCGCGACATTATGGTAATTTGCGTCTGCGATAGTCTCCGCTACCGCTGTCGCCGTGTCGTCTGCCGCTTTCACTGTGACTACGCGCCGATTGTCGGCGTTGGTGACGATTTTGGACTATTTGCTTAGAGAAAGTGGTATAGGCTTTGCTTGAGTTAAACCTGCGGTAAAGATAAACATCAAAATTTCTCCCTTCTTCAATACTGCTAAAAAATCAATGTGTATTGTGTACTGCTAAACTCCTTAAAAAGGTTAAAGGTTCCCACCCAGGGTAAAGATATCGTTTTTTGATTATCTATTGAAATGCAAAAATCATTCGATTTGTATATTTTCCCAACATACCAAAACTTCAATGAACTACCAGAAATACAAGTAACAGAAATATATAAGTCGAAAATTAAAGGCAAATCCAAACTAATCTGCTATGAATATTTGAAGTATTAAGTCTAGTGATCAAATGAAAAATAGCATATTCGAAGAAATCTTTTCTTTTCAACAGATCGAACATGTATCACTGATTTTACTATTTTAACGATGCTTAACAGTACTTCAGTGTTTTATAAAATAAACTAACAATCATTCGAGAAGGTTAAATATTTCAAGATCGAAACATTGTTTTCTGAGTTTGTCAAAATATCATAACCAGCATTCTGTATTCTGAGCGTCAAAACTATAAAACTACCCCTACAAACGGACACGGCCTAACTCAACCTGCATCACAACTTAATACACCACAGTTACGGTACTGCAAAGACAACTTAACTTGTACACCGCTTACACTAGTAATTCCTTATAACCTACGGTATCTCCGCATGCATTTTAACAGTCGCTTTCATTTATAAGTTGAAGACACGACGAGGCAAGAACTAGTTATTACTTCCCGTGCAGGGATGTTGTGGCACATTAACTGCAGGGAGATGTGCTTAGACCGATAAACCGAGGCTTTCTCCCTTCCTTATGAGGGATACAGAGGGATATAAAACCGCAGTCGCGGACGATAAACTACTGAATGGCGCCGTCACTTTGTGTCTCTCGCCTACAACTCTAATTTTGCTTTTTATTGGGTTTGAATTTCCCTAGTGTACAGTCACAGATGAACTAAAGATTGGCAACCCGATGCAATTTTTTGTGGCTTTTTTCGGGCGGCGTCAGGTTTTTAGCTTGTTTTGTCACCCATAGGGAGTTTTTTCCATCCACGGTAAAAAACTACGTTAAACGTTACACGGTATTTTTTTAAAATTGTCCTAAATGGAGAAAATCTGCTGATTTAACAGTTTAACGTTTATCGTGTTGTTTTGCCATAGATTGCAAAAACCCCCTATTGAAATGGTATCGAGAACGATTTCATCAATATCAAATCTTTAGGTCCCAAAGAACAGATAAAGCTAATAATAATTTTGATAAAAATGTAATTTTGGTTTCATAACAGCTCAACAAACTTGACGCTGTAAGAAAAAATGGGCACGAAAATAATACATTTAGTTGCCAACCTGTACAGTTCTTCATCTGTGACACAGTACAGAGAATCCGCTTTAAAAACTTCAAAAATTGTTGCGAAAGCTTCTTCTTGTTCAGATCTACTAAATATTGAATTAAAACAACCCATTTTTAATATACCCGAAGCAGCAAACCTGCATACTCATTCCCCATGTTATTCTTACGGAGCTTTCAAAAACATGTAAAATCTCGCAATGTTGGATTGAAATATGTTGTTTTGCATATGAAATTCGCTGAGTATGCAGGTCTGCTGCAACGGGGTATTTACATTTATTTTGAATATTTACTCTGTGTTCAGTCCTACCAACCGGGTTTGATGCTCGACGTGGCTATGGAAAGTAGACGACAGGGCTCGCATATGAAACGTCTGATATTTGAACTTCTCTTAGCCTGAATTCTCATTTCTTTATATTTAAATTCTGGCAAACGAAGCTAATATAAAAAAAACAGTTAGTTAATATTTGTATCTAACTTATTTAATTATTATCTATACTTTAAGATTTTAGCTGTAGTTGAATTTATCAAAAAGAACATCAATTAAATGTATTTAGCTTTTGTAAAAATTGCTGAAAATCTACACCAAAAGATATATGTACACGAATATTACATTTGATATCGTTTTATTCATAAGAAATTCATAACCATCAAAACTTAATTTATTGTTGGGACGTAATAAATATTTTACATGCGACAGCGTTTTACTGGTACCGTCGTTCAAGGCAACAGCTTAGTTTAAATACAGCACGATTGGGAAACACTATACTGTACTATGAATTTGGTTTATAGAACTGAATTGTAATATCGGATAAATATTTTTGGAATTTCTTAGTCAACAGCACTTTTTAACTTCAGGTTAAAATTGGAACGCAGAAATGTGCGCATTGTAATTGGAATAGAAGTAAAATACCAGTGTTTGAAAACAGTATAATATTGTTGTTTGTTCTCGTTGCTGGTTTTGTTTGGGTTGCATTGCTGTTGAATGTTCCTATACTCGATTCCACATTCGCCTTTCAGTACAGGCCATGTGGGAGATAGCTATTCTATTATCTTTGCTCCGTACACTTGTTTACAGATATCCATAAAAAGTTTTATGAAATCATCAGCTGACTGTAACATAATTTGGCTAGTACAACTTAAAATGTCATATGAAATACACCACTTTTGGAAATTACTTACTGAAAGGTGAACGCGGAACCAAGGTAATGTAATCGATTGAACAGTAGCTAAATATGTTCCTCAAGAATTTTTGTTATATTTTTTCAATTTAAAGTATATATATGATAAACAGGATTAATAAATAAATAAATAAATTCTTCATTTAATGCTTCAGTACAGCAAATTTGCCAATTATACCAAGCATTAAGACAAATCACAAATTAACATGCTTGAAGACAGCAGCAGACAACTTATGGTTAACATTTACATTTAAACTTAATGAATATAATTTCCACATATACTTACTTAGGTTAACAACGTACTAAAATTATAGACAGATCTAACAATAAAGAGCAAAATATGCAAGTTAGGAATAATATATAGGTTTTACAAATATGCTAGCCCAGGACAACTAGAGTACATATCGAAATATTAAGCAGATTGGACAATAAAGAGCAAATTTGATTTTCAATAATTTATAATTTTATAATTTAACATATACTTAGTAAATAGAAATAATATACGCACTGTACACATGCATCGGCTTAATAAGTTAACTACTTACCAAAAATGCGGACGAATCGAATAATAAAGACAAAAGTTAGTATTTTGGTTTGTTTTTTGTAATTTTATAATTTAAAATATACAAGGTAGATAGAAAAGATGTATGCAATTTATACACACATTGGCTTAAGTTATCAACTTATTAATAGAATAAACAACTTATTGTTTACTCTATAATTATTTACGTTAGCCCAAGAGTATTTTTTCAACACAGATTTGTTTACTTATTTTTTAACTCATATAATGCAGAATCGTTCTTTCCCTCATACTAAAATCAACCAGTTAAACCACTAACCATTCAATTTTCATGATTTATAACAGCATAGTTACTGTCATTTTGATATTATAAGCTTGCAAATGGTATCATTTTCTTGTAGGAACACCTCGATAAATCGGATGTCGAAATATATCAGAAATATCGATATTTTATGACCGATATATATTCGATACTTTTCTTTCGATACATCGAAAACCCGATGTATCGATATGTTGGGGAACTACCCCGTCCCTAGGGACGATCCCTCGCACACAGGTCCATTCCCGTCCTGTATGCAAGCTCAACTCAACTGTCTGCTGATTGGTTAAAAATACATACAGGGTGTTTTTTTTTAAACGCGACCCATTTTTAAGATTTAATAATGCACATATGAATGTGTAATCAGGATTGTTTTATTGATCTTTACATTTTATACAACCTATTATTTAAGTCTGATCATATTTAATTTACATTATGTGCTCAAACAGTCCGTCATTGGCATTTGTATAAAGTTATGCTCTCTCCATCAAATTCCCGAACATGTGTTGCAAGGTACCTCTTTGGATTTCTTGCATTAAATTTGTTATGTTTGTTTTGAGGTGCCGAATATCTTGTGAATTGTTTTCGTAGAATAATACTACTTTAATTGTCTATAGCAAATTTCATTCAGATCGGACCATTTTTATGCGAGTTATCGTGCTTAAAGACACACACATTAAAAACGCAACCCAAAACTCGATATTTTCGGTGAAGGATTATTTCCCCCCAATATCCCCGGGTTTGACCCCACTATATTATTATGTTCTTCGGGGATACATACAAAGTAAGGCATAAAAAAACAAGTCACAGCATATTCAGTAGTCGTATTCAGCATATTCAGCATATTCAGTATGCTGTACATATTCAGTAGCATATTCAGTAGTATACAACCACTCTACCGACAAAAGTAAATTAGAAGTTTCGAACACATGCCAAAAAAGTAAAATAATGGATACCCTGGAGGAATTACACATTTTTAAATAATTAAAAACAAACCCCAATTATGTACCGAACGAGCGGATCAATTTTAATTCGAATATTATTTTCACCACAATTATTAAACTACAGAATAGTAAGCAAACAGGTGACATATCAGCTGATGATAAAGGAAGGTCAAGGGTCACTTAATCATAACCCGGCAGCGTGCGTGTTGGACAGTGCTCGAGTACATCTTGACCGCGCAACACTGTATATAACTAGGCCTAGTCGCGCGCCGTGTTTTCATTGTTTTTAACGTTTTAATGTTTCAAATGTGTTTGTGTCGTATTTGTGTAACGCTTGTGGCAACGAAATCAAAATGATGGATTTTAATTTCCCCGTATAAGGATATGACTACGGTCTGAAACAGACCGAAACCCGGGTCATCCACCAAAGGATTTGGAAGAATTGCGACGGTTACAGGTTTGTGAACCATTTTTGTTGTAAACGTCAGTTCTGGAGGCTCTTTCACAATGAACCCTGTATTTGAATGCACGACCATTGACTCTGTTCGGCTGACCATGGCTGGCTTATTTGAATTCAAATATGTGGAAATCTGAATGATTGAATCTGAGCACAAATGGAGAGTATAAATACGGTGTGTCAAAGGGAAACGTGCATTACTATTGCTCTAAGTTCCGAGAAGGTAAAGATGTGATCATTGATAACAGTTAAAAGTAGAACATTTGGATTTTATTGAGGAGTATTAAACACTTATTTTAACTGAGTACAGTATGTTTAATTTTGGTTACATGACTTTGTGTATTTCATGTTGTATGATATTGGATTCGTGTTAAGGCCTATTTTCACATTGAGGTTGGTGAACGTGTAATTTTCCTCGTCTTCCCATTGTACTTTTTGTTATATTTTTAACAAATATTTTACAGTATAACATGGTTGACATCACTGGTTCTTCTCTCCTACTCCAACCCCAAACTTGTATTTGTTATTTTAAATAGAAACACCCTGTCCTCAAGAAAGATTTGGACAAGAGTTAGATTTTCCTCATTGGGCGCGTTCAGCCGCATTCCACCGGTGGGTAATATACTAACCTATATTAAGTGAACGGTAGCGGTGGACGTACCACCTACCGACCATTGTTGTGCATCCGCCGATGTTGTGTTTGCGGTGGATTCGGTAAGTAACCGGACATTGTTGATTGTCAAGATGCGGTGGATTTGCCTATTAGTGACTATGGTAACCGGTTAGCCACCGGTGACTGCGGCTGAACGCACCCATTGTGTAGATAATTATCTATAAATAATTTTTCATTTGAATTTATTTTACCGTTTAAAGTCCTACAAGATCCAACACTGGTAAAGCCTAATATAAATACATACATACATGCGTCGAGTCGTCCCGTAGACCACAGTGATGCAGCGTGGGACCAGTCCAGTGAAATTCACAAAGCGCTGTAGAATGTCTCTCTCAAGACCGAGGTTATTAGGTTAGGTTGATTGGGAAAAATAGAAAATGGAAGGGCTATATATATAGTTTGGTTGGGCAAATAAGTATCATACAGACACTACTGACTAGTTTTAAAAGGAAGTTACGTATATTGGTCATATTTCGACTATTGATATATTAAACATCCGTCGATTACTGATGAAAAGTGCATCTATTTGAAAATAAATGCTTAGTGTTGCACTTTTTAACTGTCAAAATACCATTTCCGGCATAATCGGGACTAATCTGACAACTACTTCCATTATGCAACTCGTACAGTTATTACTTTTAATGGTGAACGTTTTTATAGTTGAGACTATAATATTTTCCAGTCCAAGAGCCACCAATTAATTCTTTGCAGCCCTTTAAACATACCCAAAAGGCGTCTTGAGACACAGTCCTACCATTCGATTTCAACAGTTTTAATGACTCTATTCTCGCTATGACGTTTGGTTAATCGATATTCAAATATATATAAAGAGTTGTGTGATGGTATATTTCGGGCTACAGCCAAAACTACATGTTGTAGACATTTGATCTTGTTGTCGAATTGAAGCTTGGAATCTCATGATGTGCACTATGGTAGTTTGGTTTTGATATCTTTAAAGGCTTAGGCCCCGGATCGTCCTCAAGAGACCTATGTCAAGTATTTTGGGAGTGATTTGAAAAATGTTGCTATGTTGCTACCATTAGAAATAACTACTATGGTTTCTGACAGAATGTAGCTCTAAGAAACAACAAGAGCACGACAAGACAAAATAATCTCCCGGGCAAAGCCGGGGTTATCAGCTAGTTTTAATCAAAATTTAAGACCATCATAGCTAACTTTATATATTTTTGTGCAATGAAGCTGTTTGGTTTTCAGTTGGTAGAATAGCTATAAAACAGTAATAAATGAAAAAAATATTGTACTTTTTTAACAAATATTTATGAAATAGTTTGAATTTGAACCAATTTAAGTACAGTAACTAGAGGCCAAAGTGCCTCCTTGCTGCTCTTGCGAGATAATTTTACTCAAGCAAGAATTCCTCGAGTGCAAAAAGCTTTTTAATGCTCCTTGAATCCGCATTAATAAACAATTTTGTTTACAGCTTAGGCTATAACAAGCGCTAGCACACGTATTTTAATCTAGTTTTGGCAACTTAATTCAAACATAAAATGATTTACCAGAGTATAATCATACTAGTTTAGTTTAAGTTGAAACACTAGAGCACGTTGTGTAAACAAGTTTTTAGGAATCACCCTTATTACACGAGTAGTTTACAAATATTATTTATTTTGTAACAAAGAAAGAAGGCTAAGATTTTATTGTTTCTCATCTACTATTGATAAACAGAAAATAAATTCAAACCCAATGCTAAATTTCCAATTATTTAACATTAAAATATCATTTCAGGCATATTTAGCATTATCACTAATCCAACACATGCTTCCATAATGTATTTCGTACAGTTCCCATCTTATTTGGTGGATGTTTGACTATGAAATCCTTCCAATCCGACAAAAACAATATAGGAGGAATAACACTTAACTCAATCCCCATTTGCCATGGTAATTCAATGACATGTTAACGCAAGTACTGACTTAAAAGAATTTTTGATTCGTCATTGTTAGAGCAAGGTACGTAATACATCAAATTTTAAATCCGACCTCAAGGCTCCGTGCAACTTTGGTGTAAGGAAAAAGAAAGTTGTGCAGAGATAGCTGGGGGGAGTCAGCTTGTTGGGCTTACACAACTAGCGCTTACGACGACGGGTCGCCTGAATTGTACCCCGGATTTGTGCCTTTTAAAAACGCTTTGTAATGTTGACGTCACAGGCCTGGGGGTACCATTCCGGCCGCCAAAATTTAGGACGGATAAATCATTATCCTTTTCATTCAACTGACGTTTCACGGTTGACTGTGTAACGAAGTGTTTTATGGAGGACACTGTAAGGAGCCTCTCAAGGCCCAAATCAAGTAAATGTACTGGGTGAAGCTCAGTACTGGGCTCGGTTTCGGGTCCTTTCCCCACCCCTTCAGGGAATTTCCCCCTGGATAGAAGAAGGCAGCTCAGACAAAGCCGGTTGGTTAGGCCGGGTGCACCGGAACTGAGCCACCAGGATCTAGTAGACCGTTAACTGAGCCACCCGTGTCGCCAACCGCAGGACTGTTACTACCCCAAACGAGCAAGGAATCATGGTTTAAAATTCAATTCAGTTCAATATTCGATTATATTTTGAATAAAAATCATCGCATATTAAATTTGTTACATCAATTGGGAAAGGGAAGTATATATTGATTCCACCAAGTGGTCTGTTATCGTTTTGTCTAGTTTTAAGAACGAAAAATGGAAAATTTTTAATAAAGTTAACATAAAGTACCTGGTGAACCGAGCCTTGCTCGGTGTTATTTCATGTTTACCAGTTCATCCAGTTACTATAAAATATTTCAATGTCATAAAATTTATCAATATAAACCTTTTTTATTGCTCCATGGACTCTTCATCCCACCTGCTGAATTTTCCCTTGATGGCTGTAGATTCCAAACAGCTGTTATGATTACTTCATTTGTTTACACATTCCTTGTTTATTTTCGTCACTATCACGGCAACTCATAAGGCCAATGTTAAAATTTTACAACTTTAAAATTCGATTGATTACGTTATTAGATTTTCTCTTGCCAAGTAACCTGCGTAAAAGACGTTTTTGAGTCATAAATTACTTATTTCCAGACTTTGAAGGAAATCCTCGGAGCCGTTTTTGAGATAAATGTGCAAGCATACAAGCGAGCAAGGACGCTTAACATTACTCATATAAGAGTATAGGATTAGAAGATAGAAACAGTTGATAACATGAGGAATTGTTGAAAGTGAATTCATTGTGCGAATTTAGTAGTAATATATAAGTAAATACTCAATTTAGTATCTGTTGAACTCGTAATCGATTTATGTCGTATTAAAATAATAGTTTTAAAAAATATAATAGCGATAGGAACTTAAATAATTTGATCGATATTAATCAACAATATTTGTATTTACTTTAAAATCCACTCATTTTTTTTCTAACTGTCAAATCATCTCTATATTTAGCAACAATTTCCGTAACTCTTGAGAAAACCAAAAGTCTGACGCCCGTCAACCCTGTACTAAAATGAAAAGTCTCGGTGAGAAAATCCCAGGAAAAATAGTTCTTTGATTTCCAGGATAAAATTTACCCTAAGGTAACAATAATAAAGAAAAGGGCTGAAAAGTCGATGCATTTTTATTTACAATTATTATTTGTTTTCTTTGTCCCGGCGAAGCGATATACCATCAGCTTCGAGCTGGTCTGTTATAACTCTACTCAATGGCTCTTGTACATCTTTATTATGTTTTGGCACTTTTAAAAAACTACCGTATTTGTAGAGAAATATAAAATCGGGTCTTAAAAATACATAAATTTACAGACTTAAAACGCCACGTTTTATTTGTCATAAGAGGTTCAAACGTAAAAGAAGTAACCTGCTCGGCATTTGCGATTTGTTAGCGTTCCATGACCGAAGTACTGGTGTAATTCCAACCTGACAGTATACAACGGTATCATTATTCTCTTCTTATCTATAGACCTTGAGTTAGTACAACTAAATCAAAATATTACGTACCGGTCTTAGTTCTGCTGTCATACCGCTGGTTCCGCCAGCCGTTAGCCCACTACGCCATACCAGCTGATTATGAACACACCTTTTTTTCACCGTGCTGTCCATTGGTTTTCCAAGTTATTTGAAGAAGAATAGTGCATTTTGAGGGGTTACGTAAGAAATATTTCAAATATCATCTACTGTAGTCTAAACAAATGTGAACATGAAATGGTTCGCTGAAATATTTATTCGGTTAAATTAAACTCATAATTTCTTTATATATAATTTATTTCAAATCAAACATTTTATTAACACTGTGTGTGTAATTTCAGTTTTCACCTTGCTAGATGTCTTCGCACCAACCATCAGGATTCCACACAAGAGTATTCGGATTTTTATCTGCAGGTCGATATGGACAATAAAAATTCATATCGACTCTCATACGCATTCCAGGCTCTGGGTTCATCACCATATGAATCATTTCATTGGTGTAGCGTTTTACGTAAACTGTACCTTCACTTATCTCAAAATTGAACTCCCTGAAATAATAGTTATTACCGGAGAAGAAGAAGCATTCTCTTTCCTTTTTAAAGTTGATCAAGTCCAATTTCACCAAGGGCACAGCGTCTTTCCTGTAATGCAGTAAATATTTATGAGGATTTAACCAATCGTATGAGTAAACTAAGTATTAGCAAACTAAGGAATTAAATCAACGAATGATAGTTTTGATAGAGAATACAGGTTAATAATTACAATATAATCGAAATCTAATCTCTTTCTAGAGTCTTAGTTGTTTTTCCAAATCAGTACCAACAATTAATTCCAATAACACAAAATAATGAGCTGCTAAATTTTATCGCAATTATTGTGGTTTTGTGTGATTGTTGTTCTAGGAAAAGGAAGGGTGTTTTTATTCCTACTGGTAACCGGCTGAGATTCGTGAGTTTATTAATTTGTCTAATTATTAACCCTACTTAAACAAGTAATAGAAGGAGGGCCTCTGTATAGCCCCACCCCTCACCTTTGTGGGAATTTTCGACAAATTATATTTTTTTAATTACTATTGATATGATCTTCGTAAAAATAAACATTGATGATAGTGCGAATAAAATAACATTGAACGATTTTTGCAAAAATCTACTTCATTGTATGTTTTACATGTATTTTTATAGAAATTGCCTCAGGACCAACGCTTATCATTTTTGGGTGGTTAGTTCTTTATTTTGACAGGGTTTTCGTTTATGTTTGCCATTTTGGATCCGAAATTTTGGTTCACAATTAAAAAAAAATTAAATATGGTGTTGTGACACATCATTATAAACTAGATTTTTACCCCCATTACAATACAACAATCGGATGTTAAAAATAATAAATCGTTAAAAAGATATGCTCAAATTAAAATTCATCCCCATACATTTCTTATGGACGTTTAGTTTTTTAAAGTTTTTAAGATTTATTTCTTATATTTCCAGTATTACTTAAGTTATATAGTTCTTTTCGGTCTTAAAATAATCTTTGATAGATTGGCTTTCATTTGAAATATCAATAATCGAAATCGGTCAATTGAGCAACGAAGTATAGAGCTCGATGAGAACGAATTTATAGAGAACGCTCGCCAACTATTTCTAAGAAATTCACCGACTATAATCAATTTTGAATAATTTTAAACGACAATATATGTCTAAAAATACCCCTAAAAACTTCAAATGACATAGGTAATGGGGTCGGGTTTTGTTAATTTATTCCACTTATTTAAAAATCCTGTTGGCAATGTACTCCAGATATCCGTAAAAAAACTTGAATCACATAAACCCTCCAGCTGACTTTCAAGCAGAAGCGGAGAAAAGAAGGCTAAGAAGAATGTGGCAACAGTCACGTACTAAAAAAGTGATAAAGCCAATATAAATAGAGCTTCTCAAGAACTAAAACGAGCGCACAAAAAACTTAAAATAAATGGTTCGGTGAATTTACTGCTGATTTGTCCCCAACTGAAAATGCAAACTATTCATTATGGAAAGTTACCAAATCAATAAAACAGCCAAAAACCCCAGTACCCCTTATACTTGATTCTTGCGAGTCTCGGGCTAGACGTAACGAAGAGAAAGCGAGAGGTCGCTTGCCAACCATCTCAGTACAGGTTTTACCCCAAATACAAATCCAAACAACAATTAAGAAATTAACCAATATCTCGACTCGAGTCGTTACCAATAACTCAGATTCGACCTTCAGAAGCTATAAACACAATTAAGGGGTTAAAATCACACAAAGCTCCTGGTTATGATTTAATCACTGGACAAATTCTCAAAGAACTTCCAAAAAAAGCAATTTTACTCTTGACGCAGTAATTTTTAATGCCATTTTGCCATTAATTATTGAACGAAGTATTTCCTTGCTAAATGGAAAATATCTGAAACTGAAATTATAATGATTCATGAGCTATTTGTACTGTATGTAAACGACATAAATTCAAATCTGAAGAACTTTAAATATCACATGTATGCTGACGATCTACAAATCAATGCTCACCTTTCAACTAATGACATAAATAATTGTGTCAAAGAAATATTTTTGTTAGTGTTTCATAATGTTATTGTTGTATTATATTTGTTTATAAATTGTTTAGGCAGGTTAAGTGTAAGAAAGGGCCATGCGGCACTAACTTTGCCTGTGAAAATAAAGAATTTTTCATTTTCATTTTTCATTTTCATGAGCCTGGAAACCCACCAAATCAAGTAATTTAATACCAACCAATTAGTCTCCTTCCCATTGCCTTAAAAGTTTTTGAAAAATTCCTTTTAAATTGTCTCATATTATTGTGATAGACGAATTAAACTTAATACCGTGCCACCAGTTTGGTCTTTGGCAAATTCATTCGACGAGAAAATAGAACTAAAATGTCGTCTTCCACGTACATTCTTCAATTTCATGAAGTCATATCTTTCCAATTGACACTTTAAGGTAAAATTTGGAGATATTTTAACGCCAAATATGTCAATCCAATGTAGGGAGGTTTTAAATGTTGTTTAAGCTTCAAAATAATAATGGGGAATGAGTATGCAGGTATGTTAAAACTGGGTAATTTTCATTCAATATACTGCAGGTATGAACTATAAAAAGCCATTTACCAAGTTTTATCAAGATATGTTAAAAAATAAGAATGGTATAGCATTTTTTAATTTCCTATAAGGATAATATGGGGAATGAGTATGCAGGTTTGCTGCCATAAAAATGGAAATGTCGGGGATCAAAGGCCCGCATTACACTATCAAATGTTTAATAAAAGATTTATTTGACCAGTCAAAATTTAATTTTTTGTTTTGAAAATAGTCCAGTCAAAATGTATTTTTCGCGAAAAAGTTTGGGTTAAGTTTGATTTTTCTTGTTAATTATGTTTTTGGGGCGCTGAATCCAAATCAGATGTTTGTTAGCGAAATTTCCTAACGGGTTATTGTCGAAAATGCAAAATAACGCAACAAATCTAATTTTTTTACGTATTTTTGCTTATATACCTCAAAAAACTTACATTTTATGTGATAAACGGCGATTTACAAAAACAAAGTACATAAAATTGTCTACAAGATACGCTAATTGTTTTCCCAAAAGTCCCGGACCGGTTTAATATCTTTTAAAGTAAGCCAGATATCAAAATGATATTTTGCATACCTTTTATTACTAAAAAAAACTACTTTTTTTGTATGTGTTATTTCTGCCCCTGCCCTCAGAATTGGATTTGGGGGGGGGGGGTTACCCCCAAAACTTTAAATTTAAACCCCCATCGTGCGACTGCTTATTTTAAAGGTCTTGTTAAAAGAAACACAATACAGCAAACCGGAGGTCGATATCATGCTCCAGTCCAAAATGGCGGCCATTCAAAATTAAAAAATGCTGTCAGTCAATTAAAATTAAGTATTTTCTGTGATCAATAATTCACATTTAAATCTAATAAGAATCACTAGAACACATTTTAACTACTTAAAAGATACAAAAGTAATAATTTCTTGTTGTCATCATCAAGGCTCAACTCTAATATGGTTTTGGTTGGAGGGCGGGGTTTTGTCCGACTTTTTGTTTGACCTTTCTGATCTCCTCAAGATATCGAAAGTTGTTCCTGTCTATAAAAAGGTGATAAGTCACTTCCGGAAAACTACAGACCCATATCAATAGTACCGATCTTCTCCAAGATTTTAGAGTCCTTAATGCACAGGCAACTTTCTGATTAGTTTGATAACTTTAATCTTCTTTCTGATTCACAACACGGCTTTAGACAAGGCAGGTCAACTACAACAGCAGTTTCAGAAATTGTAAA
Source organism: Flexamia atlantica (assembly GCA_035578135.1). Taxonomy (NCBI): domain Eukaryota; kingdom Metazoa; phylum Arthropoda; class Insecta; order Hemiptera; family Cicadellidae; genus Flexamia; species Flexamia atlantica. Next base: position 40,996,957 of record JAQJVK010000011.1, on the reverse strand, counting down.
TTACACCTTAGATGCATTTGGCAATAGGGAATTGGTAGCATTGTCTTCATTAGATTCAACCAAAGCATTTGACTGTGCATGTCCCCTTTGAAATAATTTTAGAAAAACTCACATACTGTGGCATCTCAGAACAATCAATCAGATTGATCTCTTCCTATTTATCAGGTAGAAAACAGTATGTGTCTATAAGGGGTGTCAATTCATCAACAGAGGACATTGCAATGGGAGTGCCGCAAGGCTCGGTACTAGGGCCCTTCTTTTTCACCATTGTAATTAATGACTTGCCAAAAAATCTAGAAGTTAGGTCTATAATCTATGCTGATGAAACTTCATTTTTTTAAAAGCAGGAACATAGGTGAGCTCATGGAAACCAGCCGGTTGGCACAGGGTGATGCTCTGAACTGGTTTTCTTCTGTTACGTTGATGTGCAATCATAGTAAGACATAGAATCTTCTTTTAAGTTTGTCTCAAAATGACCCCAATGTTCAATCAGTCAAACTCTTAGGGATTTTCATAGACGCAAAGCTATCCTGGAGTGAACACATCAGCAATCTTTGTAAAAGAATTTCACGTGTTAGTTATCTGTTCTAAAAATTGAGGGATATTGTGTCTGTCGACTACCTTCGCATATCTTATTTTGGACTTTTCCAATCACACATAGCTTATGGTCTCATTCTGTGGGGTCATGCAGCTTCCATCTCAGACATACTCTTGATACAGAAAAAGGTCCTAAGAACAATGTGTAGAGAAAATCGATTGGACCATTGCAGACCTCTGTTTAAGCGAATGAAAATACACACAGTTATTAACCTATACATACTTCATGTACGAATATATACTAAGACTAACCTACACCTTTTTTCTACCAGGTAAGAAATACATTCACATCACACCAGATACAGAGTGAAACTGGATATTCTACAACACAGATTGGCGAAAATTGGCACATCACACCAGGTAAATTGTTTTAAATGTTTCAACAAACTTCATGATTCGGCCCGATATTCAACACTTCCAAGTTTTAAAAACACTATAACTAACTGGCTTCTAGACAACCCTTTTTACAATATTTCAGAATTCTTAGAATGTTCCTCCATAAATGAGTTAAGATTTAAAAATTGGCGTGTAAGTTCCTTCATGATTCTATAATCATAGCTGATGTTTTGTTTTATTTATATGTAAGGAATTTATAATTTTACATAATTGTATGACAATGCCTATTTCATGTTTTGAGATCAATGGCAAATAGAGAATTTGATTTGATTTCATTTAATTTGATTCCAACCAACTCCAATATCAACTCACATCGTATGACTACTCATTTTAATTTGCTGAGTAAAAAAATAAGCCAAAGCTTGTTTTAAAGAAATTTCAAAAAATTTACCTTACTTGAAATAAATAAATGAATTTTATTAGTGTCAAAACTAACATACTAATAGATATCCGCCTTGATGTGATCTTTGGCTCAGCGGCAAAGGTCGATACTTGCGGAGGGTCGTCTATATGTTATCTTTTAGGAAAACCCCCATACATGAAGTACCAAATATTCGCCACAAAAATATATAGTTTTTTCATTTCATTAAAACAACCTTTGGCTTATTTTTTTTACTCATTCAGCATATTGAGACGATTGGTCATACGATGTGAGGTGATATTGGAATTGGTTGGTCAAACCTCCACCCCCCAAAAACAATTTTAGAGGGTTGAGCCTTGATAATGAGAAAAAGAAATTATTATTTTTGTATATTTTAAGTAGTTAATATGTGTTTTGGTGGTTGTTTTTCGATTTAAATTTGAATTGCCGAACACAGAAAATACTCAATTTCAATTGACAGACGTCATGTTTTAATTTTTGAATGGCCGCCATTTTGGACTGGAGCATGATATCGATCTCCGGTTTGCGGCATTGTGTTTCTTTTAACAAGCCCTTTAAAAGAAGCAGTCGCACGATGGGGTTTAAATTTGAAATTTTGGGGCTACCCCCCCCCCCCAACCCCTCCCAAAATCCAAATTTTGGGGGCAGGGACAGAAATGAAATATACATCAAAAAGTAGTTTGTTTAGTGCTAAAAGGAATGCAAAACATCCTTTTGATATCTGGCTTACTTTAAAAGATATTAAACCGGTCCGGGATATACATACATATATATATATATATATATATATATATATATATATATATATATATACTAGCAGTACCCGTGGCTCCGCTAACGATGAAAATTCAAGAAATCACCAATCAGTAATGTACTTTTGCTTTCTCAGTTATTCTTCTTATAAAAACTTGTTTCTTTAAACATGTCAAATCGACTTTCATAAATCATAAAAATGCTTTTAAAAAATCGCTAATTACACACGATTGCTTCGACGAGGGTGTTCTATTCCTGCCTAATGGTCCTGCCTGTACAAAAATGCTAGCGCCCCACCGTCAAAGCCCCTAAGGGTGTCGGTGCCTGGGTAGGCTTATATCAACGGTCCTTGCTCTTGCAAGCGCCGTTCGCTTGCGTCATCCGTCTAGCGATCCTTGCTATGCGATGGATTATGTTGTGCTCACACACTCGAGAATCGAGTTTACCGAGACTGGCTTAACCGAGTTAAGCGCCTAGAAGCTTCCATGGTCATTTCTTCTCACCGCACGGTATCTAGACTTACCTTGATGATGGTCTTTAGGCATGACATGAGGGGCGACACCCTTGGGCTTTTTCGGCCGCGCGTTGAATCTGCTTGCATGTAGAGTGGTCCTTAGGTAGGAATATGTGTATCCCCTTAGCAGCAGACCTGCGTACTTAGCGAGTTCTCAAACCCGTTTTCTGCTTCATGAAGATATATAATGTAGGCAGAACCATAGAACACGCCTTGAAATTGCACTCATTCTCAAAAATAATTATCTTAAGATTTAGGGTCTACCTTGGACAAAAGAAATTAAAATGCCGTCCCGGCAATCTCTTAAAATGTTGAAGATACAATAAGTAGTTTACAGTAATAAACTCTACCTCTTTCAATCTCAGCTGTTATAAAGAAGAAAAGTCCTTCAAATATCTCTAGTTAGTGATTTTTGTGTTTATATTCGTGACAGCTGTTTTCTTATTCACCTTCATTTCATACTTTTTATATCAGTTTTAACATGAAAAATTTATATTCTATCGTAAGGATAAGCTCAATCTGTGGGTAATGAGTGGAAATAAGTCCAACTAAAACCAATTTCACAAAAAGATCACCTGTTCAGTAAACACGTAATTTCTTTTATGTAAACAATATCTTTGCTTAAGGTCGATATGGGAACCGTTTTGGGCCTCTGTGGAGGAACCTATTTTATATAGGACAAAATGGACGGCTTATAAACCATCTCCGTGAAATTTTACATATATCTACCAAGTTTCATGATAAATAGTCCAACAGTTTTCGAGTCCATAAGCTACGCATATACAAATATATATACTAACATCCTCTTTTATAAACATAGATGTATAAATTATAACGAATGGAGTTTTTTACTGGGGGCCCCAACACGAAAAGAACACGAACAGGTAGGTACCATGGTCTCGGGCTTAGGTCTTACCGTAAGAGGTAGTAGGTTCTTCCCTAGAGAGGGAATTCGCTAAAACTGGAATTATATAACATCTTGGGCCGATTTTTGGTCTAAAATTGGAGATGGATGTAGGGTTTAGATATGGAAGCGGGGTTGGAGCGCGTGATTTCATCCCACTATATTATTACTATTTTTTTTGTTGTACATTACAACAGCATTGACTACTTACCCCTCCATTGCCTCAACTTTCAATGTCTGATGGCTGGTTGGCTCGAGCTCTTTCGCTGGAGCTTGCTCTGGTATCTCTTTCAACAATTTTTTAATGGCGTCTTTAACATACTGTTTGGAATTTGTGTTTTTTAGGGTTTTCACATAACCACCACGGTAATTTTCTTCGAACGTCCCAAACAGGGGAACAACAGGGGAAATGAGAAAAAGCAATGGGATCACGAGAAGATTCCACATTGTGTTTTCTGAAACATTGCATATCAAGAATTAAAACCTTATGTTTTTATTTCATACTTAACAACTTCAACGATGAAAATTAGTCAGATTGAAAAGACAGACGGAATTGAATAAAATCGATATTTTTCAACATTTGTATAAGCTATAAGATTTTAATCCGTATTGAATTGATTCAAATTTGTATAGCATACCTAATTTTTATCAATATATTTTATAATTTTGAAAATTAAAGATCAAAATTAAACACAAAGAAAATAAATCACGGTTAACTTTTATTTTTACTATACAACTTTTTTGGTAGTAATGGAAATGCTGAAAGAAAAGAATAAATGTGATTTAACAATGATATAGTGTAAAGGGGGCTTATTTAAATGACAACTTAGGAAAATTCTGAACTTGTCTGAACAAGATTTCTACGATTCATGATGCTCTTAGCAGATTGTTACTTGCAGAAGACACTGACACATTTATTAGCACACCATTTAATACTCAACATTGCATTGGGTAAAGATCAATTTTTAGAAGAGGGAGATTGCATAACCCAATCAGAACAAGCACAAATAAAATCGAGTTTATTTCGATAATATACACTACAATATTTACATTGCACATCATAACGAAATTAATCCCCACATGAGCCACATTGTGTGTGACGAGGTTTTCAAGAGGAAGTAACTGTGCGCTCTTAATTACATCAAGAAGAAATTTACATTATACTTAAATACTTATTAAAAAGTTTCAAATATAAAAAAAGAATAGGGACAGTAACAGACAGAGTATACTCTATTTTTATTAAAGAGGTGAAGGTAGAAACATAAATAGATAGATAATCGTAAAATAATGAATTTCAAGGTAACACACAAGATACGTTGGGGGTGCAATTAGAGTTTAAGCATAGATTATATAGATGGATAAATTATTGCATAGATTACATAGATTATATAGGTATTAGTTACAATGAAAACTGAATAATTTAAAGATACACTTAATGAAATACATATTATGTTATCGTAGAGGCGAACAATAAAGACTAACGCAAGTACGTCTTTTTAAGTAGTTGCATGTATTAAGCATAAAATCAAGGAACAGAACAATGTTCTATGAAAAATCTACTAGTGAACAGTTTTGGTTAAGCTAGCCTAAGTAGGAAGGTAGGAAACCACAGTAGGCCTATTAGTTTGTAAATGTTTTTAATCGTCAGTATGTGTTCCCCGTGTCTGTTGGTATGTGTACAGTGAAAATTATATTTTGTGACACGAATGTCATGTTCATGAATATGCGAGAATAACCTTAAGGACTAGGCGCTGATGATACCCCTGATAAAATAGGGACAAAACGATGTTGTTCGTAACTTTAATAACGGATTGCTATACATGTAGACGGTGAATTTATCTTAATCTGTATAAGCAAATCCCGGTAGCCAATAGCCACAATGAAAAATAAAGTCAAGTAGGGGTTAAGGCCAAGAGGGATGCTGCGTACTCGGATCCAACCTCCAACAGCCAGGCAGTGACGTTCTTTTTTTTAAACATCGCCATCGTGACCTGCTGATTTCTTAACTCTATAGGAATTCTTCGAAGTAATAAATTTTCTATGTAGAGAGCGTTTGTGAAGTTAGATTTTTTTACTCTTAGTTGAATTGAAAAAATAAGAAACCACCTACTACAAACATCAACTATGCTTAATTTTTTTTCTATAAAACTTTAGATTATCATATCACTTCCTAAAAACCCCATTAACAATAAAGGTCAAATGGACTTTAATTATGTTTTCTCTGAAGAAAGTGTTTTTAAATTAAAGATGTTTGTGGTGAAAAGTGAGGTCTTTAAAAGTAAAATTTATAGGTAAAAATACGTCTTAATTGATGAATTAAGTCATTCTCAGTCTTTTTAATTCATAAGTAATTTTCTTCCTTGCTAATTCCTCTTGTTGACATGTACAATTTTGTCTATTATTCAGTAACCATGTTAAAATAAAAATGTTACTGTCGTCTTAAAGTTAGTCTCCATGATGCGTCACTATCAAGGAATTTCAATATTTAATAGCGGACTTGGGATTTTGTTTTTCTTTACAGGTCATTTGTGTTAGTTACTGTTACAAATCAGTTCCAGTTGTTGTCCGGCCACTCGTGAGGAAGGACGCTTATCACTCTCAGCCGTAGCGGGGGATACGGACTGCTCCCCCTTGGGCGCTTGCGACAGGGACATACCGAGTGCTCCCCCTTGGGCGCTTGCCAGGGACATACCGAGTGCTCCCCCTTGGGCGCTAGCGACAGGGACATACCGAGTGCTCCCCCTTGGGCGCTTGCGACAGGGACATACCGAGTGCTCCCCCTTGGGCGCTTGCGACAGGGACATACCGAGTGCTCCCCCTTGGGCGCTTGCCAGGGACATACCGAGTGCTCCCCCTTGGGCGCTTGCCAGGGACATACCGAGTGCTCCCCCTTGGGCGCTTACGACAGGGACATACCGAGTGCTCCCCCTTGGGCGCTTGCGACAGGGACATACCGAGTGCTCCCCCTTGGGCGCTTGCCAGGGACATACCGAGTGCTCCCCCTTGGGCGCTTGCGACAGGGACATACCGAGTGCTCCCCCTTGGGCGCTTGCGTCAGGGACATACCGAGTGCTCCCCCTTGGGCGCTTGCCAGGGACATACCGAGTGCTCCCCCTTGGGCGCTTGCGACAGGGACATACCGAGTGCTCCCCCTTGGGCCCTTGCGACAGGGACATACCGAGTGCTCCCCCATGGGCGCTTGCCAGGGACATACCGAATGCTCGCCCTTGGGCGCTAGCGACAGGGACATACCGAGTGCTCCCCCTTGGGCGCTTGCCAGGGACATACCGAGTGCTCCCCCTTGGGCGCTTGCGACAGGGACATACCGAGTGCTCCCCCTTGGGCGCTTGCCAGGGACATACCGAGTGCTCCCCCTTGGGCGCTTGCCAGGGACATACCGAGTGCTCCCCCTTGGGCGCTTGCGACAGGGACATACCGAGTGCTCTCCCTTGGGCGCTTGCGACAGGGACATACCGAGTGCTCCCCCTTGGGCGCTTGCGACAGGGACATACCGAGTGCTCCCCCATGGGCGCTTGCCAGGGACATAGCGAATGCTCCCCCTTGGGCGCTTGCGACAGGGACATACCGAGTGCTCCCCCTTGGGCGCTTGCGACAGGGACATACCGAGTGCTCCCCCTTGGGCGCTAGCGACAGGGACATACCGAGTGCTCCCCCTTGGGCGCTTGCGACAGGGACATACCGAGTGCTCCCCCTTGGGCGCTTGCCAGGGACATACCGAGTGCTCCCCCTTGGGCGCTTGCGACAGGGACATACCGAGTGCTCCCCCTTGGGCGCTTGCCAGGGACATACCGAGTGCTCCCCCTTGGGCGCTTGCGACAGGGACATACCGAGTGCTCCCCCTTGGGCGCTTGCGTCAGGGACATACCGAGTGCTCCCCCTTGGGCGCTTGCGACAGGGACATACCGAATGCTCCCCCTTGTTTTTTGGAATGCTTTTAGACCTGATGGTACCAATATTAGTACAAATAATTGTCATGGCGTTTTTGCAATATGGGGGTTGTTACTGTCCATCGTAACAAACAAAAAGAATAAAAATGTAAAGTAGATATCTTTCTTTATCTAAATTTTTGAAAACGTCTCAAGTGATTTTAAAATTAGAAAAAAGAATCTGGATAACTATATTTTTGGATAGGTTCCCCCCTCGGGAAAACCCTGAGAGCCTTGCCTAAATTCAGATTAAAACAATAAAATGTTTACTATTTGAAAACTGGTTTTATTTTTCTAATATCACCTTAGAAGGTGATACATTCCATCATAAGTATTATAACTGAATTACAAACGTTTTCAGACATAATTGTAATATAGGTCTAAACTTTGCACTGAATCCAAGACTTTGAACTTCAAAGAAAACTAAAGTTATCAATGTACTTACTTGATATTTTCGTAGTTTCATAATCAGATCAATACTGAATGTTTCTTTGATTAATTAGTAACAATTTGTTTATGATGGAATCTAGATTTTGACTAATTTATTCAACATGTATATTTCACACATTAGATACATACAGTGTATTACACGATTTAATTAGATTAGGTGTGAATCTCATATTACATGTACATACATCAAATTCATTCGGTAGACCTCACTTGCTAATCAGGCCAGGTAAGTGCTTTGGAAGGGTAAATTGTCTCATCTAGAATTTTTGACAAGCGTTCCAACACGGCAACGGTAAGCAACCCGTATGCCACTGTTTCTACCTGCTTAGGGGGAGCAGTCCGTATTCAGTCGCCGTAACTTTTATTTTAGGTTAACTGTACCAGTACGCTTAAAGATCGTAAAGTGGTGGATCGTAAGTGAATAGTATTTTATTGATATTACGACAATGACAAGCGGTGCGATGACCGTAAGTGCGGAAAATGTTCGGCGGAAATCTCACAAGGTGAGTGCACTCGTGAATGACCTCCTTCAGTGAATGACCTCCTTCAGTGAATGACCTCCTTCAGTGAATGACCGGTTTGCAGACAAAATTCATAATATGAGTTTTAATTCGGTTAAAATTATGGAAACACTTGTAAAATATTACTGTTATCCTATTCTATACTCTTAAAAGTAATGTTATCGTGCTTGAATGCTTGCGTGCTTGCACAATTATCTCAAAAACGGCTCCGATCTCCTTCAAAGACTGTAAATAAGTAATTTATGACTAAAAAACGTATTTTATGCAGATTACTTGGCCAGAGAAAATCTAATAACGTAATAAATCGAATTTTAAAGTTGTAAAATTTTAACATTGGCCTTAAAATTAAACATTTATTAAGCTATATGTAAAATAAAATAAAAAATAAATGTGGTGCTAAAATAATTTAAAACTGATTTATTGTTATGAAAGTAAAACGAATATATATTTAATTTCTAATATCAGTTGCTGTAGGCAAATTTATTGAAATGTATAAAATGTATACAATATTCCTAATGTTGTGATGAAATTCAAACGCACTAATTGAATTCCGTTTACCATGTTTGTTAAATAAATAATGTGATTTAAAACCGAACATCATAAATCATGTCGTTTTGCACCTACACTGGGCGGCAGCAGAGAAGTCCGTTGGAGGCGGGGCCTGCAGTCGCCGTGACCTTGATTAAACCAATACGCACCCCGCGCGGTTGCCAAACTGTTCCCCCGCTCAAACAGCGCTTGACGCCGAATCATTGTACTTGTTACCTTAAATCTAGGCGCTCAGGTAAAGAAAGAAAAAACTGCAAAAAATCGTGCAACACTATGTTAAAGGACAATAAATTACGAACATTTTCATAAAAAAACTAGGTCGATAGCTTATTTCCTTCAATATTAAAAACCCATTTGATTTCATTATTTGGTAGTATGGCCAAATAGAGTTTATGATAGAGAAAATAATAAAGTCCTTGAATTGTGGTTGCTATATTGATTGTGTTCGATAAACTTTTTAAGTCTAAAATATCTGCAATATGTATTTTTTATTTTCAGCTAAGGTCAGTCCTATAAATAATACGACTACAAACTAAATCACGTTTATCTCCGACCATTGCAATAAGCACCAATTATGGAATTACAATAAACATTATAATGATACACATTAAAACACCAAAAACCAAGCAGTACTCTAATGACGACTTTAGAGTACTGGAGTCACTTTAGAGTACTGGTTCTAGACCAATGAGAGCTCGGCATTTGACGAAAGTAGTGTCATAATAACAATTACGCAATTCGCACATCAGCTGATTGTTGCATTACGATTCATGTTTGAGTTTACTTATCCCATCAGCTGATTGTTCCACAACGATTCATGGTTCAGTCTGCTTATTTGCCTAACCTCAAATTTTAGTTGACCTATTCCATCATTAGTAAAAGTCATGAGTTTTGTTTAACTTCGGGGTAAATTTTGTCGTTTATTGTTGGTCGTAGATAAAATAGTGTATGCAACGATTGTATTATGCCTTTAAGCCGCTCATGGCTTAAAGGCATTCATTATACAATCGTTGCATAAACTACTAATTTTAATTTTCAAGGTTGTCATTATAGAATAGGGATCAATGAAAATACACGTAAAACTGAAATTACGTGAAGCTTCAATTTTAATATAATTCACTGAAGCTTTAATTTTAATGTGTATTAAAATTCTATAAGCTTGATAATTATATAATTTCTTGAAAGGTAACTACTTAATAACAAAAGCTTTCAATCTAGGAACCACAATTTGTTGAATGATCTCTAAATTGGTCTTAAAAGTAATACGAGTTTACGGTAAAATGCTGCAAAAAAACGCTGCTAAAAACGAGTGCTGGTAAAAAACGCTAACTTCTTTTGTGTACAAGTAACTTGTGACGATTTCGGAACTATGACCAGTATGTAAATAGATAAAACACTGTATAAAAAATTACAAAGCGAGAGTGAATATTCCAGTCAGAAAATTTGAGCAAGAAATCTGCCGATCGTCACGGGAATAATAAGTCAGTTGATAGTTCATGACAGGTCGTGTGTTTATTTTTGGCTTTAGGCGGAAATATTGATAGCTCAATATTGATTTTTTACGATCAACTCTACTATTTTTAATAATTTTAGTTCGAATAAATTTGAAGGAAAAGAGACCTAATATGCGAATTGGTAGACCTTGCTAGCAGCGTGAGAACCTTTTTCTACTATATATTTGTCAAATACCACTCAGTGGAAACATCGTACAGCCCAAACTGCTTGACCTAGAACCTTGAAACTTTGCATGGATGTTCCTCTTAGGGCGTAGACATCCGCTAAGAACTGATTTTACAAAATTCGTAGTATAAAGGGGTTTTTGGCGAGGCCGAAGTTTTCAAATTTTCCCATTTAAAAGTATGTTGGACGATTTTTGTTTACATTTTTAATGTTCATAAAACAATCAGCTGGTAGTTAGCTTCGGAAATGTATACGTTGATACAGATGATAATAAATTGATTTCTTTGATCATGGCTTCATTGATTTTTGTTGATTTGTTTCAAGGACATAATTATGTACTATATAAAAGTTACACACTGAGAAAAATATCTTAGCGGAAAAGCAGATTTTTTGCCCCAAGTCTAGAATCTGTACTCGCAATACGTAAATAAGGACTTGGCTCACGTACAGGAGTGTTGTGTCTGGACCCAGCTCAATGACTCGGCAGAGTTTTGGGCATTAGTACAGACGCAGGATTCGCAGTCCTTCTTTAAGAACTATTTCTCTGCAATTACGCTCGAACTGCCGTATTTGCAAATAATCAGGGAATTTACCGTGATTTTAAGGAAAAAACATTAAAGTGACGTCATGGATGGTTTGTATACGTCACAAAACACGTCATAAGTTTATCCATGATTACTTTCTGCATGCAGCCCACTGCATTTACAGTAGGCATATGGATGAGAACTACAAATTATTTCCATGTGATTTGGTAAAAGCAGTTAGTTAGTCTTTACCTTGTTTTAGTTCGCACTATCATCAAATATTTTATTTGAATCGAATAAATATTTTTTAACCAAATCTGGATTGATTTTAAGTCCGTTGTGTTAGTTTTATATTTGGGATTGAAAATTTACAAATGTGGCACAAGTTTGAATGATAACATTTGATTTCTATAATACATATTTTAATAATTTTTTATAGATTTATTTACTGTAGTACCATTGATAGTAAATACATATAAAGTAAATGGTAGTAAAACGTCAAAAAGAATATCAAATTACCAATTTTTCAGAGAAAAGCTTAGATTGTTGAGGAAAATCAAATCGTTTTATTTGTCAGCAGTTACTTATGTTAAATATTGTTTTATTTTTAAATAGTTGCAAGGACACATTGATTAGTTTTAGACCTAAGATTAATTTTATCTGCCCAAAGTTTACATGAAAAATTACCAAAAAAAGTTATTGCACTGTTTAAATCATGCTTCGATTTTAATAACTCAGGTATATTCAGCAAAGTATTAAATAAGATGAATTGTAAGAAATAGATTGCAGGTCGAGTATAACCTTGCATTTATTTGCTGCCACTTTTAAATTTATCAAATAAAAATGTCAGGGCAATAAATTTTAACTATTAATGGTGTAAATACCTTGTACTGTCCAAGTGATCCTTTGTAGTCCCATATTATGGGCTACGACAGTTATAATCTCAGAAAGATCTTCCTCAGGCGATGGAAGTAAAATTTCATTCCATTGGAAGTCGTCAAGAAGCATTAAAAACCATCATGACACATGCCCATGTAACACAAACGGACAGACGCACAAAACGAACAAACATAACTTTTTATAAAAATTCCGGTACCGGGAAACACGCACGGCACGCACGGAGGGCTACTCTAGACTCTATTACGCAATAAATTGTCACTGTAGAGAAGTACCATTAGGCGTAAAACTACACTTATCACTTCTTCAGATGCTATTCAACAACTACACCCGTCAACAGGCAGCCGTGACGCAATGGATACGGCAATCTTCACCTGAACATACGAGTCAAGAAACAACGGGCGTGGTTAGGACTTGGATGGGTGACCGCTAGAAGGACCCAGACAATTTTTACCGATTTTAAGTAAAAAATACCGGTAAATGCAGAGACTAGGCAAGTCAGTGCATAGAAATCGGTTGTATTTTACGTGAATAGGAGTGTACATTCTGTGATAAACTGTGGTAAAGGCAAAATGAATCGCAGGATATTCTGATAAAAGTCTCTGCAATTACGAGAGCCAACTCTGATCGGCAGGACTTACAACCGACAGTAATGACGTCATAGTCAGTGACGTCATAACTATGTAGACAAACTAAGTCCTGATTTTCCGTGTGGCGGCCTCACTGCCGGAGCATTGAGCCGGGTCCAGATTGCAGTGGGTAACCCGCACACCCTTATTTACGTGTATTTTCCACGTATTTCAGGACTAAATTTTTCTCAGTGCATTTAGTTTAGATAAAATCCACCATTAATTAGTTAAGTGGCACCATCTATATTTCGGTAGCGGGAGTTACGCAGTTTTAAACGTGAAGAGCATACTGCCTTTTGTGGCTGAGACGAAATCCCGGTAAGATGGAAAGAGAAAAGAACAGTGGTTTTTCAGTCACAAATAGAATGTGCTAAAATGATATGATTCTTTGATCTACTTATGTAAAAATTTATAAATTATACAAATCCTTGATTGTAAGTTATATTTATACTATCTTTTCTACTGTATTTTTGTCAAATACCACTGACCACTATGTCTTAGCTTAGTCAAATACCACTGCACTATGTACAGCCAAAACTAATTAATTAACCTAGAATCTTGAAAATTTGCATGGACGTTCCTTACAGAGCGTTGACATTCACCAAGAACGGATTTTTTTTAATTCGAGGTTTTTAGAGGTTTTTGGTGGAGCTGAAGCTTTGAAAATGCCCCATGTTAATGTAGTGGGTGATCTTTTGTTTAAATTTCCAATTTTATTCAATCAAGCATTTTAGCTTCACAAACGGATACGTTGTTACAGCTGATTTATGATTTGATTCCTTTTATCATGGTTTTGTGGTTGTCTTGATGATTTTGTTAGGTTATTCGTACTATATAAAGGTTACATTTGGTTTAGTTTCGTACCTTATACGTTCAATCATAAGCTCATTATGTGGTACCATCTTTTTAGGCAGCGGGAGCTATAGTTATTTCCTTAGGCTGTCCTTCATGTTTTTAATTACAATCATGCCAGTTACTTCGACGGTGTCCCGGCTTTTCACGGAAAAATAAATGCTGCAATCAGTGGTTGATCTTAAATTATTCATACCCGTCAATATTTTAAGTTAAAACTAAGTGAATCGAGTTTGAAATACTGCCCACGGATAGCACCATAACTGTTTCGAACATTCAGCCCTTTACTGTACTTAATTGATGCCCTACTAGGCAATCCAGGGACGTAATGGTAAATCTACAAGGAAGTACCTTAAAATCGACACATTTGGGGTTAAAATCGGTCCGGCCGTTTTCGAGTTATAATAACGGTGAAAAGAAAACCTTCACTATCTACTGTGGTATCCTACATCCTACTGTGGTATCTACATGTTATCCTACATTCCGCCATAAAACAAACACATCTCTACATGACATATTCCTTGATATAAATATTTTCTATTCAGTCCTCTAGATTCTTCATATCAAGGTTAGACGATAATATTTATCGTGAGCGAAGCCACGGGTTCTGCTAGTAAATTAATAAAAGTAATATAACTCGTAAATTTTATTACTGTAGAAAAGTATTTATAAATCATAAAAAATTGTTTCATCCTTTTGTGCGCTTTCTCAATAATCATTTGAAGAGAATAAATCAAATCGCTCTCATAGTATTTACACAGTTCACGCCGCACCACAGTAGTGTGTGTAGCCTCGAGCGGCTTTTAGCAGGGTGCCAGGAACGTACGAGGCTACTGTAAACTTGTCAAGCTACGTTTCCCTAGCTCCGCAACTTTCGCGCAGCTTAGTACGTTAACCTACGTGGTTTAGGTTGGCGTTGTCAGTAGCAACGCAGCGCACGTAACTGGCAAGGTGTTTACCTTGCCTTGACGCGATTTAGCAGCGTTGTTAAACATGAGCCTGTTCAATGTTCGCCTCATGAATTGGTGCGATTAACTAAAAAGGTTATATACCTTAAAGTGTCGTCAATTCATTGTGAATTGTCATTCAACGCCGCGCTTTCCTTCTTCCTTCCATTGGCCGCAGCCCAACGGACTTCTCTCCTGCCGCCTACTGTAATGCTTTGTCGTTTTAGACTAAATAAGCATCAAAATTTTCAACCAATTAATAATGTCATACGGTATAGTTTATTTATTTTGTATTTCTTAAGGCTTGACTACCAAGCCAACAAAACACAATGCGTTTGATAACGAATCTGCCCCGAAACTATAAGAATCTAAATCCCATTTCAACGGTAAGTCGATATGCTAACATATCGACATACATTCGTATTTGCGAAAGTTTAAAATTTTTAAAATATACCCAACGTTTACACAGTGTCGCGCTGCATAACACGTTGAATAATTGTACATTTATTCCTTTTAATCTGACAACTCCTGTAATTCGAACTTATATTATTTTGTGCCCGAAATAAAAGCCATCACATATTACAAGATACCCCCGTTGCAGCAGACCTGCATACTCAGCGAATTTCCAGTACAAAACAACATATTTCAATCCGACATAGCGAGATTTTACAGGTTTTTGAAAGCTCCATAAGAATAACATGGGGAATGAGTATGCAGGTTTGCTGCTACGGGTAGATTAAAAGTGGGTGGTTTTAATTCAATATTTAGTAGATCTGAACTAGAAGAAGCCACTTACCAAGTTTTATCAAGATGTGTTGAGAAATAAGCGAGATATAGAATTTTACTTATTTCCCATAAGGTTAACATAGGGACAACGTACTGTCTTTACCACTTTCAATATCTCGGTAACCAATGGACATAGAGCAGTGATTCAAAATACTAAATTGTTTGTTTTTTTGAGCTGAATTCAATGGTGCCAACAAAAATCGGATTATTTTTATTTTTCTATGTAAAAAACTCAAAAAACCCATTTTTGGGGGGGTTTACCCCCCTTTACCCCCCCTTCCGGTAGTCGGATTGGGCTGGATTACGAACTCGTCCGAATAATTACTACTTTACACATCCATGCCAAATTTCATAAAGATTGGACCATTTTTACGCGAGTTATCGTGCTTAAAGACACATATATATATATATAGATATATATATATATATAGATATATATATATATAGATATATATATATTTATGAAAATGAACGAATAGTGTTTTTTGCTTCTGGGGGCCCCAAAACGAAAGGTTATCATGGTCTTGGGCTTAGGTCTTACCATGAGACCTACGGTAATAGCTTCTTCCCTATAGGGGAAATTCGCTAATAAAGCAACTTCAAACATATACAGTTAAAAATCAATCGGTATCAAGTAAACTTACCTTTTCTGCCCGGAGCTGGTTACTGCGAGATTGTGAGTGTTCACAGACTTTTTTCACCGGAGATAATTGTTCAAATTAAGGCGATATCAATTACCGGTAACACCTAGAGGCGGGGCGTACAGGTGGGTTGTTGACGTCACGCGGGGGGCGGGGCGACCGAGAGAAAGCTGGGATTGCCCTGCATAACGGGGGGGGGGGGGGGGGTCACGTCGGGGAAACGTAATTGTACCCACGGCTTTGTATCCCCCTTAAAAACGCCTATCATATTGACGTCACTGGAGGGTGGTAAATCTTTCGATCGTAATTTATGAAAGTATCGGACCATAGATTGTTTTAACATATAAAAAGTTTTAAGTACCTATATTGTAGTTCGCGCGTGAAAATCCCGAACATTTTAAAAATTAGTGCAAGAGAGATGAATAATGAATGTTTAGAGAGAGAGAGAGAGAGAGAGACGATTCCTTAAGTCATTGGGTGCAGAAAAGTGGTTTTTTTGTACCTGTTTGGTTTCCTATTGGATGATAATTTTTTTTTATTTTTCTTGAAGTCTTTTTTTTAATTACCCGCTAGATAGTCTCTTAAACCTGAACTGAGTTGACAGCAGTCTTCAATCAAAGAAAATAAACCATGTCTGTTTAATTATCTTTTTAAATCTAGATACATTGTATAGAATTACTTGCTGAATTGCAGTAAAATGCATCATACAGGGTGTTTACGAAAACCCCTTACAGACTTCGGGATATGGTTACTTACATCAAAAATAAAAAAAAGTTCCTATATAAACATGGGTCCTAAAATGCTCGGTTATCCGTCTGTCGGTCTGTATGTGTTTTTAACATGATTTTGAATAACTTTGGAACTACTAAAGATAACAACTTCAAACTTGGTACAGTACGTATATGCTGAATAATAGGACCTATTTTGGTGCGGAGTATCAAGTTTCTACTTCGTACCATTTCAAAATGGCAACCATTTTTATATATTAAAACTTAATATCTTAAAAACCGTAAATTTCATAGAAATTGTACAAGGAACAAGAAAGTTGCATAATTTTATTTATTACAAAACCATGTCTAGATCATAAAGATCGAACTACAATTAACGGAGTTATTGCAAATTTTCTAACAGAATACATGCTTGCTTATGGCAGTTATAGAAAATTTTCGGATAAATATTGCAATAACTTTGCTAATCGTAAGTCGATTTTTATGATCTTTATATGGTTTTGTATGAAATAAAATTACGTAACTTTTTGTGCCTTGTACAATTTCTGTAAAATTTAAGATTTTCAAGATATTAAGTTTTAAAATATAAAAATGGCTGCCATTTTGAAATGGTACGAAGTAGAAACTTGATACTCCGCACCAAAATAGGCTCTATTAGTCAGCATATACGTACCAAGTTTCATTTCATTTCATTTCGTTTATTTATTCTACAAGAAATCATACAGAAATTGGCCTTACTAAACATTAATGTTTAACATACCCTCAGCCTCCATAACCTTACTTTCACGGTAAAAAACGATAGGTACTATTGGTGCCTATTGCTTTTCGTTGTTGGCTTGGGTACACATGACCTAGGGGGAGAGTTTGTAGTACACACTTGTGGAATTAAAGTACTATTTAACTAAACATTAAAATTTTCAGCGGGCGAAGGCGCGGGTAATTGTTAGTTTGCTATAATGATCTCCGAGACTTTAAACAATTAAATCATCCTAGATGTACACGTTGTAACGAAACACTACCCCATGATGTGAACGTCACAGGATTCAGTAGATCGGTATGTTAATTAATGTATGTGTTATGTTTCTGACTATTCAGTGTCACATGTACTATGTGTTTGAAATGTTGACGACCACAGGAGTGTGGAAATAACAAGTTATATGGCTGAAGATGAGTCGTCACTGACTCGAAACCGGTACCACAGAAAAATCGTGTTGCTCACGTCCATCTCGCTATGGGGCCTGTCTTAGTTAGAGTTCAATGCCACAAACCGCACTTCAAAAGATTGATTCGCTACGAAATTATGGTTGAAAAAAAGGGTTTAACTGCCGGTTTTTGCGTCATAATGCACCATGTGGAACATGTTTAAAGAGGATTAAATCTGCAACGGGTCATTCTAAACAACATATATCCATAATTTCTTAATGATAAGATAATTTTAAGTGTTGATATTTGTTCATTGCTTTATGTACTTTTCATAAATGTATTAAGTAAGTATTTTATACTTTGCTTTAACATTTGCTACATATTTGTAATTAGATAGCGTTAAAACACGGCCTAGGTAACACAGTATGTTCTAGTGGTCGGGTAATTACATTAAATCTGCTGTTTGGTTATTAAATGATGAATTATTGCAGCGATGGCGCCTAGATGTCGGGTATAAGGTCTGGTATCAAACGTCAATATCATATATCAATCATATATCAAATTAATTCTTGTAATGCACCAAGATTTATTTGGACAAGTGTTTCGAAGTGGGAGGAGAAAAAGGGTACGTAGGCCCTCTCCCACATGCCCCGCCCATTCCCGCCGCCACCATCAGGTGACGTAACTGTGGAAAGATTCACAAATTTTTAAAGTAAAACCAAAACTTTAGACCGTCGAAGTTATACTTTATGGTTTTGTTCACGCGTACCTTAATTAGAATTTTTTTACGCGTTATTACTATTACTATCTGGGAAATATCTACGTTTTTGTGAATTTTAGCGAATTTCCCCTTTAGGGAAGAAGCTATTACCGTAGGTCTCATGGTAAGACCTAAGCCCGAGACTATGATAACTTTTCGTTTTGGGGCCCCCAGAAGCAAAAAAACGCCATTCGTTCAAATTTCTAGATATATATATATATATATATATATATATATATATATATATATATAATATCTAGCACGATAGCGCTCGCAAAAATGGTCCGATCAGAATGAAATTTGGCACAAGTGTGTAAAGTTGTAATTATTCAGACGAGTTCGAAAACCAGCCCGATCGGACCACTGGAAGGGGGGTAAAGGGGGGATAAACCCCCCCAAAAATGGGTTTTGTGGGGTTTTCACATAGAAAAATAAAAATAATCAAATTTCGTTTAGCACTATTGAATTCAGCTCGAAAAAACAAACAATTGAGTGTTTTGAATCACTGCTCTATGTCCGTTGGTTACCAAGATATTGAAAGTGGTAAACACAGCACGTTGTCCGTATGTTAACCTTATGAGAAATAAGTAAAATTCTATATATCGCTTATTTCTCAACATATCTTAATAAAACTTGGTTTGAGGCTTCATCTAGATGAGCTGTAATGTATTTTAGTCTAAAATCCCCGAAATTTCTATTTTTGTGGCCTGCATACTCACTCTCCATGTTATCCTTATGGGAAATAATAAAAAATGCTAATCTTATAATTTCTTAACATAACTTGATAAAACTTGGTACATGGCTTCTTCTAGTTAATATCTACTGAATATTGAATTAAAACCGCAGTTTTTACATACCTGTTGCAGCAAACCTGCATTCTCATTCTCCATGTTATTCTTATGGAGATTACAAAAAAACATGTCATATCTCGCTGTGTTGGATGAACATGTTTATTTGCATTTGAAATTAGCTGAGTATGCAGGTCTGCTGCAACGGGGGTATTTAAATGTATTGTTGGCTAGCAGATACACCCGCGGCTTCACCCGCTGAAAGTATAACTAATTTTTACTTAAATAATATTTTACAATTTGCAATTTTTAGGATTATTTATTGAATGGACTTATTAGGTGTGTACACCTTAAGGTGCAGCTGTTGATTGCGACATGGATTAAAATGATTTATTTTTTAGAATAATAGACCTTGTACCTTTTCTACGCCTTGAAAATATTCTATAGCCCTTTCATGTGTAGTTTTGAAAACTGATATGACCGCGATTTTCAGTTTTACACTATACTCTAGCCATTTGAGAGAGAATATTTTAAAACCTTTCTTAGTACGGATTTGAGTCTGTAAAGAAAATTTCAAGCTTCATGGTCTCTAAGGTATTGTAGTTTTTGAGAAACTGTGTTCAGTGAATGAGTGAGACAGTCAGTCAGTCAACCGTTTTGTGTTTTATATACATAAATAGAATTTCAACATAGATTGTACAGATAATGAAAACAGTTAAACAAAAGGTTTTGAATTGGTTGTTGGAAAAATGGAAAATAAAAGAAAGATGCCACACGCCATCGAGCTTAATCTTGGGCAAATAACTGGTAGTTAGATATTTTAATACAGTCATAAGAGATTTATTCCAACAAAATATTATTTATTTATTCTGAATCATTGCTTTATGTCCATTGGTCACCCAGATAATGAAAGCGGTAAACACCCCTTGCATTGAACTTATGTTATCCTTATAGGAAATAAAAAGTTCTATATCTCGCTTATTTCGCAACATATCTTAGTAAAACTTGATCTGTGGCTTGATATAGTTAAGATACATCGTATAAAAGCCTAAAATCCCTGATCTTCACATTTACGTGTCAGCAATCCTGCATACTCACCTGCACATGAATAATACGAAGAATGAGTAAGCAGGTTTGATGACACGTGAATTTGAACATCGGGGATTTTAGGCTTTAATACGATCAACTATATCAAGCCATAAAACAAGTTTTACTAGAATATGTTCTGAAATAAGCGAGAACTTTTTATTTCCCATAAGAATAACAAAGGTACAATATGAGGTGTGCTTACCGCTTTCATTATTTCGGTGACCAACGAACGTAAAGCAATGATACAGGATACTACATTGTTTGTTTTATGAGCTCAATTTATTGGTGCCACCAAAATTATATAATCTTTATTTTTATACGTTGAAAACTAAAAAACCAAATGTTGCTAATTTTTAGGGGAAAATCACGAAAAAAACTAATTTTTAGCGCCCTGTAACTCGGTAGCCGCTAGGAGCACAAAGAAAATTTACAGTACCTTTTTTGTAGCAAATTAAATAAGTTTTTTTTTTACTTTTCACTAATCACTAATCAAAAATGTTTATACAAGTCACATTTAGAAACTTGTTGTTAAACACATGGTGATAAAGCATGTTGTCTGTTTACCTATTCTTCAAACTGTCATCACAGAGAAAGGAACATTACTTCCTCTGTTCTGTCATAAACGTTTTACTTTTGATTTTCGTGGCAATCGTCTCGGTTTAAAATTTTATATTTTTACAAAAAAGTTTTATAGCGTGAAATATTTTTATAGTTGATTCGGTTCATACATTTACATTTATTCTACTTGGTTTAACTGATTTTTTTAAAATATTTATCTGAGCAAATTTCAATAAGTTTTGAACGCATAATGAAACAACCTTACCAGGTGCTAACTTGGAGCAAGGAACAGTGACTATTCGTTAACTCGGCTGATGAAATTTTGCATCAGAACTATAAATTTACTGCAAGTGCTACGATAAAACAGATGATATACTAAAACCAATGTCGCACCGTGGCCTTGCGAAAACAGATGTTCGTTGACGATGTTTTCAGCATAGCTAGAGTTCAGGTTTCAGTAGGGCCTATGCAAAAAGGATATACCTTTCATTCTTCCGTTTTAGCTAACTATGTGACTCTTATTCCGCTAAATTTAATGAAGACATACCAGTAAATAAGAAAGGTATAGGATTTTATATTTTCGTTGCGATAGCATAGACACAATTTACGGTGTTTACCACTTTCAAAATCTCAGTAACCAAAAGACATAGAGCAACGAATGAAAATATTAGATAATATTTTCACGATGATTTCAACAGGTTTCTCGCCTTTAACTTCCTTCCAATAGTCGATCGCGCTGGTTTTCCGAACGAATTACTTAATATTTACTTTTCCTTAATACTTTTTACCTGATATTTCCGTCCATAGGCTTGATAAACGATTCGTAAGTAAAGTTATTAAAGTTGTAAACTATGTTATTTTCCTACCATTGCATGGAAACAATAGGGAGTTTTTGCATTCTACGGTAAAACAACACGATAAACTTTAAACGGTTAAATCAGCTGATTTTATAAATTTTTACTTTCTCCCCCCTATACATATTATATGGAGAAAGTATTGTTTTCGTCAAAATTTTCGAATGTGAGTTTTAGGTGGATATATTCGTTTTAGTGCTCCCTGAATCCAAAAAAGTGGTTTTCGGCGTGGTGTCTGTCTGTCTGTGTCTGTGTGTGTGTGTGTGTGTGTGTGTGGATGAGTAGATATAAAATACCATTTTCAGCCCAAGTCACTTAAATCCCACTTGAAAATTAAATTAGAGAAAAAGATCAGAAAATTGAACTTAGAGGAAAAGATCAGAAACAAAAAAATAATTCAAATGAAAAATATTTGATTAAAATTTGCATTTCGATTTGAATTTTAATAAAGAAAGAAATATCAGAAAATAAAAATTATTTCATACGCAAAATTTGCATTTGAAATTTGCGTTTGAATTTCACCTTTTCTAATTTTATTTTCGTGTAAATCTAGTTTTAAAGTGAAAATTATCAGTGATTTTATTTTTAGTGAAAAATATCAGAGCTAAAAATTGGAGTTTCGGTAATGGAATAAAGATCAGAAAATATAATCTCACAGTACATAGACTATAACAGTTAATGCCTGTTATAAAATTTCTGTGTAATATTACTTAATATTTTATACTATAATGTCCCCAGGGCAATGTACTTATGTTATCCTCTAGTATGTATCTCTTATCATCTTTAGGTGATAGCGCTTTCTTGTTCATCTCTATACTATAAATATTGTGCTTGTAACTTCTGATCATGTTCATGTGCTTCATGATCTCTTTATTTTCTAGTAAACAGTATTTGTAGTCACTAAATTTTATGTCATTTTCAACAACATTTTTCTTCACACCTTTTGACTTCTTAACTCCTACCTTCTTTTCACGTTCATCATCACCCTCCACGCTTGTTGCATACATCTTCGACCTTAACCCAACCATCTCTCTCATAATGAGGCCGTTAAGTTCATCTTTCATTTTACCTAAGACTTTCTTGTTCACTCTGGGTAGTTTATATGCATTATCTTCAGCATAATCTGAAGTATCGAAATGATCAAGCATTCCTGCGATATCCTTGTACCAATCTTCAGTATATATTATGTAAATTAGTGAGTCAGTGTCTGTGTAGAGCAATCTTATCCTATCACCATATTTTGCCTTCATTATGTTATAGTGAAAATCATACATAAGAGTTTTTGACAGATCAAGAATGCTCATTCCTACGTAAATTGGCTTGTTGAACACCAGCTTAGTCTTAGCCATGTGAACTGCTGATAAATTCTCTGTGAAAATTGATCGTGACTTGAAGTTGGGCTTAGCGACTAACTTATCAATCTGTTTTTCTTGGGTACAAAGTCTGATGTCCACACGATTGCGGATGTTCTCCATTGTCTTACCAAATACGCTGTTGTTCATGAGCTTGTACAGATCTTTTTCAAAGTCATTTTTAGCTTTAGTCCTGAGCTCTGTGTTTAGATCAATATATTTTTTCAACCAATTAGACTGACTGAAGCTAACAACACGGTGAATCTTTTTTAATCGCAATCCAAGTGACAAGTATAACTTCAGATTTCTGTAGTGTAACACATATTTTTCTTTGTCAAATAATGTAGTCACAAGCTTAGTCTCCCTAGACCCTGGTGGAACTTTGTGTTCGGGTGCCAGAGGAAGATCTTTGTGGTGGTCATGCAACTCCTTTGGATATTCAAGATCTACCTCTAATATGTAGCCAGTTTTTGAGTCATCAGGTATTGTAGTGACATCTATGTTTGAGTTATACCACTTGAAATTACCGTATGGCATGTATTGACTCATGGCCCAGCCATAAAGATTGTTGGCATCGAGATAAGTCAAAAAACTAGTGTCCTTTTTATTGTTGTAATCCTTCATATACTTGTTGTTTGCCTTAGCGTATCGGTGACAACACTGAGATACTCCACCTCTGATTCCTTTCTCAATCATCATGATCATGTCATAGTCAGTCAGCAGTTCAAGTTTTACTCTAGTCATTTTCAACATAGCACTCCATGACATACCAGGAAGTGTGTAATACCAGGCAGGATCAAGACCATAAGTCCTCAGGCATTCATCTCTGAAATTTTCCATAACATCAGCTAAAATTAAGACATCGCTTTTGTTGTATAGTTGTGTGTAGTCCTGTAAAGTTTCGCACTGAAATGTGTTCCACACTTTCCATGCATGTTTATAGTCTTTACTGTCTATAGCTGTCTTATTTAATCTGTTGTAAAAATAACGTTTTCCTGGTAAAGTTGTGTCATTCATTTTCTCTATGGAATCCATGTAGTCATAAGGATAAACACCTTTGCGAGTTAACAAGTCAACCTGTTCACTTGAAAAATACTTTGAGGTTTCTCGGAACATGTCCTTAGGTGTTATCTTGGCTAATCCTTCTACACTCTTGCTTAAGAACTTGAATGAGTCCAAAAATCTCAGTGTCATACAACCTGGTAGACTGACTGAGAATGAGATGTATCTTTCCTCGTTGTTTGGTATCACTGTTACTTGCTCTTGTAAATATCCAAATTCTTTGATAAATAAATGTGTGTCATAGCCAGCTAAATTATGTATGAACACAGGTAGAAAGGGAGGATTCTTGTAGTTTAAATTGCAGTTAGAATGTGCGGCTCCTCTGTATTTTCCAGTTAAGTGGTTGTGATCTCTTACCCGGTTATTGCCCAACTTATAGCCACAAATATGACAGTGAGTTGCTGTGACATAAGCTTCCTGTTCCTCCTCTGTTAGTGGTTCCATTGGCACAACTTTATCATAGATTTTCTTGATCATTAACGATTCAATCTCCATTCTCGCAGCGAATATGGTAGCTGCATCCAATCCTACGTAATCAAACAACTGGTTGTAGTGTCCGTCTGGTCCTTTTAAATAATAACAGAAACTAACTGGAGTGTGCTTCTGATATTTTATGGTATAAGGTTTACTTTCATCCATCTCGTAAGATACACCAGATATGTCTAGGATCTCTTTGACTAATATTTCTCTTTCTTTACCGATTGGATCAATACCAAGTCCCTCCGCAATTCTGTGAATGTCCTCTTCTTTTTTCTCCAACAAACATTCAAAATCTGCATATATTACAAAGGGCACCCGTAGTGAATTGTTAAAATCCTTAAATTTCACGTAATCTCTTCCTTTTTCAGGGAGTGTTATGTTAACAGCAGCATATTTTTTGCAGTCTTCTTCGTGGATGCATAACTTTTCTTTACTGCTAAATTTCCCGAGACATCGATCGCAAATGTATATTGTATGTCCGTCTTTAGTCATTTGTTTCTGAACTAATGCTGACATATTCTTAATCCAGCAGTAATGGGAGTTAGATTCATTTTGCATGTAAAAAAGGTTTACATGTTTTTCTGATTTATTTTTTGTGATTAAAAGTGGATACACACAGCGTTTTTCATCATCATATCCAAAGACATTAACTGATACTCCTGATCGAATTTCAAACTTGGGGATATCGTGTAGTTTGAAGGGAAACTCAAAACCATCTAGAGCATAGTCAAATTCATGTTCATGATTCTTGTACATATTTACCCTATCTGAATGTTTAGGTACAGGATGAAGAGCAGAGAGGATTGACCAAAGAAAACACTTATCATCGTAATTTTTCACATTAATTATAGCACGCTTCTTTTTTATAAATTCCGGCAAATCCATGTAAGAAGACCCTCTAAGTGGCACATACTTATTCACGTTCAACTGTAAACTCTTGATCCTTTTTAGAGCCCAATTTGAACCTCTAGCATAAAACTCTTCCATTTCCCTTAAGATTTTCCCAGAGGCCTCTGTGTAAAAGCTCTGTAAGTCTGTAGTTTTTAGAATTACGCTGTTTTCGGTCTTAAAATTTTTCTCCATATATTCTGCAGTTTTGCCAAGTCCTCGTTTGTAATCAGCCAGCAACACAAGGTTGACCTTGAGATTCATTAGCTCAAGTTGCTCTGTTACTTTCTGGATAACATTATTTTCTGTATCCACTAGAAATTGAGATGGATCGAGTATACCGGTAGTGTTGGTTATTTTGAACGTCTTCAATCTTCCCTTGAACGCTGTTTCGATCTCTATAATTTTGTTGCTGCGTTTTCTCTCTTTGATCGGCTCAAATAAATCATCACTGAAGCTTAAGTCCTGCGCAACACTCTGTTTGAACTCTAGATTTTGTGGCTTCAACAGAACCTCAATAATTTCCCTCTTTCGAAATTTTCTCGGAGCTTTTAGTCCATTTTCCTTGGCTAATTTCCTGAGCTCATTCACTTTCAATCCTCTCAGAAATTCCTCATCAAATCGTCTGTATTTAGTCCTGTTAATTTGTTCTATAAGTTCACCTTTTTTCATGTATGATATTCCTCTGATGTTCAAGTCCTTTGCGATTTCCCGAAGATCCTTTACCTTTACCTGTTTAATCTCTGGTGATTTTGCCAAATGTTTCTTGGTCTTAGTGTGATGTGACCAGTTTTTGTAACTGATATTTACATTACAATATTCGCAATGTTTAGTAGCTACTCCAAGGCTACGGTTTAGGGAGTTGTTCATTCTTTGATTCATCATGCTTGTATTTTATTATACAGATAAAAAAATTTATTCAATTTTATATTTGAATCTCAATCCTTTAACACTTCCCGTAGTTTATATGAGAACCTGATTCCTTTAACACTACTGGAGTTTCCCATAAGTCTCACGTATTTTAACAGATATCACCTGTTAAAATTAATCAAGAGAATACAACACAGATTTAAGATGACTTAAATTTCCCTGTGCAATATGGTTAAAGGCTAGTTTTCGTATTTCAGATTCACTTGACTTTTTAGGTATTTTAACCTTATTTTCTCTTAAAATTTTTTTTACTTCTCTTAGACTATGGTTTGGGCTTTGACCTCCTAGTCCTAAGATGTTTGATGCAAGTTTTATCATACTATTTTCAAAGTGTTGAAATTCTTCACAAATTTTACTCAAAACTTCCCAATTTTCGAAGGCAAATTGAAATTCAGGTTTTTGAATGAGAGATTGAATCCCACCATGCTCTTCACAAAACTGTTTGATGCTCATTTTATATTACAATCCAGTTTCTTTAACACATGGGTTTAATTTTCAAGAACCGAGATTCTTGAAAATAACGTGTGAGAATTTACTTAATCAGATTTCTGGTAATATCGTAAGAGAATTTCGTCAGTGATACAACCACAACATATGCGACTGTATTTGTTCCTGTAATAGCCGTGGAAAAATCGAGGTCAATTTGTATGTCGTTCTTTGATCTGTCGTTTGATATTGGGTGAAGCGAAGTATCAATCACAATCAGTGGGTACAACCTGATGAACTGATCTAACGATAAATGTACATCATCATCACCAAACTTGGATCTCCTAAAGTTCTGATACATGTCGTACAGAATCATATGCTTGTTATTTGTGATATCTAAGTTCTGTGACTCGTGAGGATATCTTTCCTGATTAATTTTCACTACTGCATTTTTAACCTTACAATGATCAAATCCACACGGATTTTTCTTCTGATTGTTTGAACGATCGGTTTGAAGTCCGATGATGATAAACTGAGGATTGGTAACATTTCTGTATAAGTTTGTGATATCGAAAGAGAACGTGGATCCAGTCACTCCTTTATGTTCTATGCATTGCCACTGAAAATATTTGTACACAAGTTTATCGCTATCACTCAGAGTTTTAAGTGAATCCAGCAATTGAATTTTACTTGTTGGTGCGTATTCGACTATTGGGACTCTCAAAGTGAAACTTTCAAGTACAATTTTTCCATCAACAGGTTCAGTATCACCAACTTCTGTTCCTTTCCAGTGATATATCGCATCGTTATCTTCTGCACGGATAAACGAAATCTCAAAACCACCTTTAAACATTGGATAACGTAGACTGTCGAAAAATCCGAGTCCAAGATGTCCTAATGACCCATACGCTTCAAATTTACCTCCACCAGTGAAATTGGAGACAAAACCACTTGAGTATAAAGTGTGTCTTTGACTTTGAGAATATGAAACCAACCCTTTGATTGTACTAGTGATTCCGGGATGTTCTACACTATCAATGAGATAGTTGTGTTTTCTCACTTCAACTCTGGAGAATAGAAATGCCGCAAAATTATCCACTAGTTTTATTGTTGATCCATCTGCATAATCAGCTCCATCAGCTTTTTTCACAAGTTTTCCTGTGATGTGATACATAATTCTACCATCGTAAAATGAGTCTCCATGATCTACCTTAAACACAGTGTAGTTATTGGGTGTGTTAAAATTCAGTTCACTAACAGGCATGACTGTTCTAAAGTCACTCCTGATAATATCGCTTGAATATTCATTATATACTTTGTTCATCTTTCTTTATTATACAGATGAAAATTTTTAATCAAAGTCCGGATACACATTACCACTGGTAGGTAATCCTAATCCCAATTTACGTTTAGCCCACATAGCTCCTGTTGTTACTAAAGCAGGCAATCTCTCTTGTATTAAGTCAGCATCATCAGAAATTACACGTTGCCACGCTTTCGTCTGCAAATCTTTATCAGCTATCCAACGATCCTATGCATTCCTATGATCTCTGTACCAAATATCATGTTCTTTTGCGGCTGCATCCAGTTTATTTACACCTTGATCTCCTCGCTTCAATCTCTCTGCTAGTTTAGTTCCTGGTCCTAGGAATTGCATACCAGGCCAATGTAGTTCAAAGGGTAAATTGTTGATGATATCGTTTAACACACCTTTCCCCTCGATCATACTTTCCGGTAACACAGAGAGGCAACGCACTAAATATTTTATTCCCTTTGGAGTTTCTATGAGTTCTTCCAGTCGATCACCAAGGAATTTCGCTAAAGCTAGTTTTTCGTTATGGAAATTGTTGTTCCCTGCTGTTTCCTGTGCTTGAATATAAGTTAAGCGTTTGACAAGTTCACTCAGATTGCTGACATATTTATATTCGATTGGATTTTCTGTGTACGTTGCGAGACCAGAACCAGATATATCATCTTTTCTAGTGAGTTCTTCCCAAATTTGCTTAATCATCCCTTTGTACTTTCGCCCACCACTGGATTTAGGTTTGTTTGTGTTGGGATCGTTTCTTTGGTAAAGTGAATTTGTACTGATTAAAATCTCCTTGTATGCTTCCCAATCCTCGTCAGTATACATGCCTTCTTTCTCAAAGAAATCGTTTTTTGTCAACAATCGCCATAATCCCTCTGTTCCTTTGTACTTCTTTTTCAGGTTTATCAGTATGATATCATCATTATCAAATGTTACCGGTTCTGACCCAATTTTCACCTTCTCTTCATTTTCATCATAATAAATTCCGAACTGTTTATCGTTAGCTCTTGGGAAGTATCTAGCTGCGATTAAGCCCAGCCTCACCATTTTTGTGTCCAACAGCTGTTTTAGAGACTTATTTTGTCTGAACGATTCGCGTTCTGGAGTAGAAGGAAGACCTAAGGGAGAATCGGACATGTCCTCACTTTCACTGAATTCCTCATCTTCAAACCTGATTGCTCTGTTTGGTTTAGGTGTACTTGTGGCAAATCCTATCGGAACTATATCTTTTGTAGTCATCTGTTCATTCTTCTCTTTAATTGCTTTCGTTATAGGTTCATACTTCTTTTCTCTTTGTTTAATCTCGGCGATATCTCGCTGATACTGAGATTCGAATTCTGACCTAAGTTTCTGATCTAGTTTGGCCAGTTTCCGAGCTTTAGCTGGAGTTAACCTATCTGGTTGAATGTGCTTAGATTTCGCAGTTTTTTCTTCGTCACATTCACTTTCTTCCCTTACTAATTCTCTTTCAATGTTACCTAATCGTTTCGCCTCTTCTTTTTCAGCCATTCTGAATTTTTTTAGTAAGTCTTTTTCGATGTTACTCAGTCGTTTAGCTTCTTTAGCATTCATCTTTATTATATGGAGAAAAAATTTAAACGTTGAACGTAAATTTACGTTACATTTTCACGTTTGACGTTATGTTTTCACGTTTGACGTCACGTTTTCACGTTTGGTGTTACATTTTCACGTTGATTTCACGTTTTAACATACACATGTATTTACCACGTTTCTTTGTCATGTTTACTGTTAAAAATCCATAAGGAATATTCCAACATTCCATACAAATGTTTTCGAATCGTTCTAGTGTCATGTCTGATCCTACAAAATCCTGGTAAATACGTTTAGTGTAATGTTTGTTTTGACTGAAAATACAGAGGAAATTTATGTTATTTCTGATGACCTGCATATCGACTTTACCATAACTTTGACTCAGATAAACGCAAGATATTTTCTTGTGACGACCTCTGATAAAATAATCCTTGATTTTTGACTGTTCTTCCATTAAACAATCATCAAACACTACTAGAGAATTCTCTTGACATTCATCAAGAGGGATGAGATCTTCACAATGTGCGAAAAAATGTGCGATCTTCTTTCCACTTTTATTCTCTATTTTCTCATAGTGCTTGCGAAGTTCCGAATAAGCTTTCTGCTCAATTGACTTGCTAAACACATACAGATGTTTGAACTTGATGCCTTTTTCTTGACATATAAGATTGAGTAATAAGTTAGTTTTACCACAACCGGAACTACCAACAATCAGCGCTCGAATAGGTCTTGGTAAAAGTTCAGAATTTTTTTCTTCCCTATAATAAACAGTGATATCCATTTATTATACAATGAAAAATTTCAAGCTTGTCGGACAAACATCTGTACTCACTCTTCACCTTGCACAACCGATGCATTTAGAAGATGGAGATTATAAGATAGCCTTAACGGGATTTTATTCAGACAATAACATCGCAAATTTAAAGGAAAAAGGTAACATTTACTTTTGTGTGGAACGCTTGGAAGAAGGGCAGATATCAAACAACATCAGCAGTTTTACTCTCGATCCTGGTTTCTGGACTCTAGAAAAAATTCAGAGTAAATGCAGAGAATACATTTCTTCACTGTCTGCTGGCGTCGATGCTCAAAAATTCATGTTAGCTAAATATAACGATAGAGTTGCAATATATTCTCCAGTAAAATTTTATCTTGATCCTGTTATTTGTAACCTCATTGGATTTGAGAGAAAACCAAGCAGTAGTGACATCAACAACTACTATAACGTGAACGAAACCATTATAGGCCAAAATACTCCAAAACTCAGGGCAGTAGATGTGATAGAGATTCACTGCAATCTAGTTGAACACAGTTTTGTCAACCATGACACACATTGGCACAAACATGACGAAACTGAAATTTTGTATCATTTCTTCCCAAATGTTCCTCATGGTTACAAGATATCAGAGGTTCCCCAGGAAAAGTTTTATATTCCACTGAAAACTAGTGCAAAAACTATCAGAGAAATCAAGGTAGTTATAAAAGATCAAGACAACCAGTTACTACAAAATGATGGTGTGAAAAATATCATGTATCTAAGTTTAGTTAAAGTTTAAGTGATTTTAATGGATAATATCCATTAAAATTTTAAATCGATGTTTTCTGCAATTCTTGCTCATAAAATGATCCCTCTATATCTTCACCTGATAAGTCTTTAATTTTGTAAGTCACTGGAGCTGTGTTTTGAATTTCGCATATCTCAAAAATCTCTGTTGACCAATTTCTTCTATATTTATTGCTAAAAATATTTTTCTTCACTGTTATTCTAACTCTATCTCCAATTTTCAACTTAGGTTTTGTGGGCTTTTGTGTTTTAAAACGTTTCAGTAAATCATGTTCATTATCCTTTGTTACCTCTTTTGGTTTCATGCCGATAGTTCTGTGCTCACTGTTGTTGTAGTTTCTCAGGATGTTCTGCAAAATATCAACCCATCTGAAACTTTTACGTGCTTCGAACTGAATTTTCATCCGACCGTTCAGAGTTCTGTTAAAACGCTCTATGATTGCACTTTTCTCTTCGTTTTCAGTGTGGTACATTTTTATGTTGTGTTCCTCTAGTAGTTTCTTGAATTCTCGGTTCTCGAATTCTAAACCTTTATCTGTATGCAGTAGGTTTGGTGGCTTATGCCCAACAGCAAGTGCTCTCTTAAGAATGACTGAAAATGCTTTTGTCACATCACTTCCACTTTTTCTCGTCAGTGGTTCTGCCCAAGCGTATTTAGAGAACGTGTCAATGACATTCAGCATGTACTTGTACCCATCATTTTCTGATGCGTATTTATCCATTATTATTAAGTCAGCAGCCCAGAGATCATCAACCCCCAGTGTGACTATCTTTCTCTTGGGAAATTTCTTTATAACAGGTTTATGTAGTTCTTGGGCTTCTTTTAACGCTTGTTTTCCTGTTAAAGGTTTGACTTCCTTGATTACTTGTGATGCTTCTGGAGCTTTAGTAAATGTGCTCTTTTCGTGGTTACATATTTTGCATACAGATTTTAAGCGCCATTTATTGTTGGTAGTTTTCACTTGTTCAACATTTAAAGATGCTGTTTTCTTACGACATTTCGAACAGTATAATTCCATTGTTTATTTATTACAAAAATTTTGTTGAAGCAGATGTGCACATACAAAAATCCTCATGGATCATGTAGAAAAAGCCGCTCCTCAGATCTGCGGGGCGGCTTTATACGAAATAACTGGAGACAACAAAGATAGTTTGACACAACAGATTACAGGTACTTATGTACACAAAAAATTAATACTGGTAATTGCCTGTTGGATTTCACCAGATTTTATAAGGTGACCAGAGATAATCAAGATGATTTGACTGAGTATTGCGATTATTTAGTTGGCCGGAATTCCAGCCGACTAAAATCCATACATTAGTTGCACTGAGATTTAAGTCAAATAAATTCACACTGCAATTTTCACCGAGATTTTTCATCGGCTCATATTCGAGCCGATGAGAAAAATCCGTAGTTTAGCCGAGGTCGAGATTTCGACTGCGGCTTTCTGGTGATAAACAGTTTACAGATTGGATTCGACTAGATGTAAATAAACCATCAATGTTAAAAAAATATTCTATATATAAATGGATGACTTAATTACAATGATCGAACAAAATCTATTGAGGTTCAATGAAACACAAATTACTGTGATTTTAGACATTTTTGGTGATCCATGGTGGAAAGCCAAAGACGTATCTGAAGCCATTGGTTACATGAACACAGATGATGCAATAAGAAGGCATGTTGATGAAGAAGATAAAACGTTTTACCAAGACTTGAACAACCCCCGGGCTGCACGGGGGTTACATCCAAACACAATTTTTATCAATGAATCAGGTTTATATTCACTAATCTTTGGATCAGAACTTCCAGCAGCAAAATCATTTAAACACTGGGTGACCTCTGAGGTACTTCCTTCCATCCGCAAATACGGGGAGTACAAACTGAAACTTGAACATCAAAATGAATTACTGATAAAAGAAACCTTACTTGAAATTAAGGAAAAAATCATCACGGATCTTAATCGAGAGATAGAGGGTTTAAAGGTAGATAGAACAGAACCTACTAATGACGATAGAAAACACCATCAACTTGTTTTAATCAAGAAAAACAACAAGGATGATTTTCCATATTATGTTTTGAGAATCCAGAAATGCAACAGGGAAAGTAGAATAGAGGAACTTAAGGTAGATTTCCCAGATTTAGAAGTTATTCTGTCAATCACAGTACCTAACAGTATCACCCTTTACAACAGGATGAAAGAACAACTACAGATTGAATGGGTCGGAAATCACTTTTTCTCTTATTTGAGTGAAGATGAACTGAAACAAAAAATACTGAAATTGCACATGAATTGTTGAATATAAAATGGTTTAATTTTATGGGCACTGCTCATAAAATTTTTATCTGTATAATAAAGAATGGAGAGTTTTGAAGCTTTAATTTGGAGAGAGCACCGTGAGCCTAACGGAGTTCTCACAGATAAATTCGTCATGCGATTCGATCGCTATGTCAACTGGCCACTTTTATCACAACATTACGGTGTTGATGCACCACTCGATATGTTTCGAATCTACCAACACAGGTTTGTCTGGAAAATATTACTGCAATACAGATTATTTACTGAGAGTTTCCTTGAAGAAATGTCTCCTAATTTTGATAGCGAATGTTGGGAGGTTTTGAGTAAATGCCAAAAACTATCAGAAAACTTTATTCGTAATCATTCCTCAAATGTTTGCTGGGATTTGATAGAAAAATATCAGGATGTCAGTAGGGAATTCTTGGTTGAGTTCAACATACATCCACCTGCGACAAGTGGGGCGAGAAGGAGTAGCGCTTAAAGAACAGTTAATTTTAATAGCGATTCGCTGTTAAAATTTTTATCCATATAATAAATGGTAACACTACATAAACATAAATTTAATCTGTCAGAAAGGCAGAAGAACAAGCTTAGAATTGCGTTTAAAAAGCAAACGAGTGCAGTTATAGGGCTTTCAAACGATCAGCTACAAGGTAACGACTTCATGTTACTTACGGATGAACAACATAAGGCTGTCCTTAAGGCACAGAAAAATAACAGAGGATTGCGGCTTACAATCACTTACGAACAATTACAGAAGAGCAAAGATGGGGGATTTCTCAAGGAGATTTTAAATTTTGTAGAGGATAAATTGCCATTCGGTTTAGGTAAAAATGTTGTTACTCCACTGGTTAGGAAGAAAGTAGCACCTTTACTGAAAAATAAATTTATACCGTGGCTAAAGGAGCTTATCGATGGGGAATTAGACGAAGTTATCGAGGGAAGTGGGTTAAGAAGGCAAATTAATAGGAAATTAGACGAGATTTTAGCAGAAGCAACACAAAAAAAGTCCAACCATTAACCTTAGGTGATGTTGAAAATTACGCTAAACAATTAAACATTAAAAATTTTCGTGGGGTTTTTATGCGAGATACATTACCTTCAAAACCACATAAAGTAGAATGTGGTGTGATTAATCTGGATAGTATTTTTTCACATGGATCTCACTGGACATGCTATTACAAGGATGGCAGTAACGTCATTTACTTTGACTCGTTTGGAGATGCGAAACCACCGATTGAATTAGTTGACTATTTAAATGCAAAAAACATTCAGTATAATACAGATTCAGTTCAACAGTATGATGATCCTCCAATTTGTGGTCATTTGTGCTTAGAAGTTCTATGTAGGCTGTCAAAAGGTGAAAACTGGAAAGAAATTTCTCATATAATAAAGAGAAATAAATATGTTTTTAAACAGTGGTTTTAAATTCAACAGGTTTGGAGAGGAACTTGATTCCACAAGTTCTTCTGGTGTTTCAGAATTACGATTGGAGGAAAAACTCAGTGAATTACGGGTAAGTAATACTTCAGAAATTCATGAGAAAATAAAAGAGTTGCAAGATGAGTTTAAGAACGTAGCTCACTCAAAGTTTGAGGAGGTGAAAAAGGAACTTATAGAAAGAGCAAATAAACAAGTAGCATTTGAGAAGCATTATATAAGTGTTAAAAAGAAGAGGATTGTTAATGCGAAAAAAGCAATAGATAAAACTGACGTAGTGATAAAAGAGCAATTGGATGAAGTAAATACCAAGATTGATGGAGTTCTCAAGGGTCTGGAAGTAACAAACGATTGTATAAAAATAAAAAATGGGCGAAAAATATGTGGTATTAGCAGAAGTAACAGTGCATATGACGCAATTAATGGAGTTGAGTTGGTTGAAGTATATAATAGGATACACGCAATAGAGACTAAGTTAGGTTTGGTTAAGCCAACCCTTCATTTGTAACCACCATGTTAAAGAAATTTACTCTGTATAATAAATGGAAGACCTACAAAATATTTTAAATAATCTGAATGGATATAGGAAGATCCCTGATATTGAGAAAAACAAGAAATTCGAGGTACTTGACCTGGAAATTGTCGAAACATCTTTCGGAAACCGAGTATGCATTACCACTAAAGATTTCCAGTTCTTACTACCAGAAAGTTGGACTTCTAAGATTACCGCAGAATGCATCGAGGCTATGAAAAAAACTAAGGTTTATGTAGAATATAAGGGAACTATAAACTTGCCTAAAGGTTTTAAAAAACATAACATAATTTTCTCACTGTAATTTCACTAGCTGACATGAAATTTTAATAGCTTTTAAGTTATTAAAATGTTAAGGGAAAACAAAGTACAAATAAATGTTTTGTCCATTATGTGAGAAAAATACTAAAACTATTAAGTATGAAGAGGAGTTGTTGTGTGCTGAGTGCAGTGCTGTGATTGTTCAGTACGTTTTGCCCTTTCAAAGTCAAACGATGGTTGATACATTTAGGAAATATTTCAATCAGAAATTACCAGGAGAGTTTCATTCTTTATCTTCTCAAATATATGCAGATTTTGTGGCATTTAAACATAAATTTGATGAGATAAATATAGGACATGATTCCAGAAAGTACTTCATATGCTTTGAGCTAGTGTTGTGTTTTATTCTGAGAAAATTTGGTTATAACAGTAAATTAGAAGACTTAAAACAACTATCGCGAATGTGTTTATTCATCAACAAAAGCAACAGATCACAACTGAAAACTGTAGCATTTTGCTGGCAAGTGATGAACCGTTTGGGATGGGACAAATATTTTTATCTCTGTAATAAAAAAACAATGGATCAAGTACAAAACTCTGTCATTCAATTTGCTGAAAGTCTTCAGTCGCATAAAGAGAGTTTGCCTAAAGACGAACTGATACTTGTGTTGGAGAGAGCTCTAATGCCTTACTTCATGGATTGTCCGCAAGATACATGTAATCCGCAGGAGAGTACGTGCATTTACGTTGTAAAGAAAGGAATTTCAAAGGGAAAAGTTTGTGGAAAACGTTGCAAAAGTAATTACTGTTCAAAACACAGTAAGCGTATGTTTAAGAATGAAACGGAAAATTATCAGAGCTAAAATATTAAGTAATATTACACAGAAATTTTATAACAGGCATTGACTGTTATAGTCTATGTACTGTGAGATTATATTTTCTGATATATTTCTGTTAACAAAACTCCAATTTTTTGGCTCTGATATTTTTCACTTAAAACTAAATCACTGATAATTTTCACTTTAAAACTAGATTTACACGAAAATAAAATTAGAAAAGGTAAAATTCAAACGCAAATTTTAAATGCAAATTTTGCGTATGAAATAATTTTTATTTTCTGATATTTCTTTCTTTATTAAAATTCAAATCGAAATGCAAATTTTAATCAAATATTTTTCATTTGAATTATTTTTTTGTTTGTGATCTTTTCCTCTAAGTTCAATTTCCTGATCTTTTTCTCTAATTTAATTTTCAAGTGGGATTTAAGTGACTTGGGCTGAAAATGGTATTTTATATCTACTTGGATGTAAACAAAGCTAGAGACAACACCAATGGTCCGATTTTCATGAAATTTGGCATGTAGGTATAAAGTCGTGGTATCTCCAAGCGTATTTTTCATTTTTTTGAATTTTTGATTTTTAAGGGTATTTACCCCATAAAAACCCATAAAAAATGACAAAAATCCAAATTTCTCAAAAACGGCTGTAACGATTTTGATAAAAATTTCGTGGTTTTTAGTGCTTAAGATGACAAACAAAATGACACCACCCGCATGTCTGTAAAAATTCAGGTTCAGAAGTTATGGGGGTTTAAGTGTTAAAAATTCATATTTTTCAAATTTCACAAAATCTGTAACCTCTAAAGAAAATATACTTGTAACCATTAAATTTGACTTGAAAAACTAAATAATACAGTATTTTGAATCATTAGTTTATGTCAACTGGTTGCGGAGATAATTGATATTTTAGTTCGGTGGTAAACGCAGTACGTTGTCCAATGTTATTCTTATGGCAAATATTTTAAAACCGATATCTCCGTTATTTACTAACCGATTTTGATCAAATTTTGTATGTATTTGTGTAATAATTAATTACTGATTTGTTTTATTATTTATAGGTTTAGGTGCACTTGCCTTGTACGTCGATCGTATTGTGTGGGTGACAGTTTTGTACTTTCCCTCCCCGACATTCGCAACGACCATGAAAGTCGTTGACAGTGGTAACAATGGTAATCCACTGTTAAAGTTAGGGTGTGCAAATTTATACACCAACGTCATGTAACCGTACTGTGAAACGAAAATGAACTTAAGGATAAATGATAATGTATTTGCAAGATTCGTATGAAGGAATCATAAACGATGACGCATGCATAGCAAATCAAGGAGGAGAAATTCGGACGGCTACCGGAAGGAAGCCAGCAACAATCAACAATTCCCTATTGTTCCCCATTTTTGAAAAACACTCACCACCAAAGCGACTTGTACGCTTAGATTACGATGACGCAAGTGATTCCGTAACATGGTACAACTACAGCAACGTAGAGAACGTAGTGAACAACGTAGAGAACGTAGTGAACAACTTAGAGAACGTAGTGAACAACGTAGAGAACGTAGTGAACAACCTAGAGAACGTAGTGAACAACTTAGAGAACGTAGTGAACAACTTAGAGAACGTAGTGAACAACTTAGAGAACGTAGTGAACAACTTAGAGAACGTAGTGAACAACTTAGAGAACGTAGTGAACAACTTAGAGAACGTAGTGAACAACTTAGAGAACGTAGTGAACAACGTAGAGAACGTAGTGAACAACGGAGTGGGAACATAGTGAACAACCTAGAGAACGTAGTGAACAACGTAGAGAACATAGTGAACAACTTAGAGAACGTAGTGAACAACGTAGAGAACGTAGTGAACAACGGAGTGGGAACATAGTGAACAACCTAGAGAACGTAGTGAACAACGTAGAGGACATAGTGAACAACGTAGAGAACGTAGTGAACAACGTAGAGAACATAGTGAACAACGTAGAGAACGTAGTGAACAACGTAGAGAACGTAGTGAACAACGTAGAGAACGTAGTGAACAACGTAGAGAACGTAGTGAACAACGTAGAGAACGTAGTGAACAACGTAGAGAACGTAGTGAACAACCTAGAGAACGTAGTGAACAACCTAGAGAACGTAGTGAACAACGTAGAGAACGTAGTGAACAACGTAGAGAACGTAGTGAACAACTTAGAGAACGTAGTGAACAACCTAGAGAACGTAGTGAACAACTTAGAGAACGTAGTGAACAACGTAGAGAACGTAGTGAACAACGGAGTGGGAACATAGTGAACAACCTAGAGAACGTAGTGAACAACGTAGAGAACGTAGTGAACAACGTAGAGAACGTAGTGAACAACGTAGAGAACGTAGTGAACAACTTAGAGAACGTAGTGAACAACGTAGAGAACGTAGTGAACAACGTAGAGAACGTAGTGAACAACGTAGAGAACGTAGTGAACAACGTAGAGAACGTAGTGAACAACCTAGAGAACGTAGTGAACAACGTAGAGAACGTAGCGAACAACGTAGAGAACGTAGTGAACAACGTAGAGAACGTAGTGAACAACGTAGAGAACGTAGTGAACAACTTAGAGAACGTAGTGAACAACGTAGAGAACGTAGTGAACAACTTAGAGAACGTAGTGAACAACGTAGAGAACGTAGTGAACAACTTAGAGAACGTAGTGAACAACCTAGAGAACGTAGTGAACAACTTAGAGAACGTAGTGAACAACGTAGAGAACGTAGTGAACAACGGAGTGGGAACATAGTGAACAACCTAGAGAACGTAGTGAACAACCTAGAGAACGTAGTGAACAACGTAGAGAACGTAGTGAACAACGTAGAGAACGTAGTGAACAACGTAGAGAACGTAGTGAACAACGTAGAGAACGTAGTGAACAACGTAGAGGACATAGTGAACAACGTAGAGAACGTAGTGAACAACGTAGAGAACGTAGTGAACAACGTAGAGAACGTAGTGAACAACGTAGAGAACGTAGTGAACAACTTAGAGAACGTAGTGAACAACGTAGAGAACGTAGTGAACAACGGAGTGGGAACATAGTGAACAACCTAGAGAACGTAGTGAACAACGTAGAGAACGTAGTGAACAACGTAGAGAACGTAGTGAACAACGTAGAGAACGTAGTGAACAACGTAGAGAACGTAGTGAACAACGTAGAGAACGTAGTGAACAACGTAGAGAAAGTAGTGGGAACGTTTACTATTTTTCACCATCGTCTAAGGGACACCCCGACATATTCTAGTCGTTCACAAAGGTTGATTAGTAACCGCCTAAAACCAGCGAGGACATAATAAATTTTATTATGTCCTCGCTGCCTAAAACATCGACTAATTTAGTCGTTCAGACGAGTCGGATGAGTAAAGAACTGTAAAAAATCCTAATTTGTAATCGGTTAAGTTGCCGACTGTTAGGTTAAAACCTTTAAACATTGACTAGTCAAAATAATGATTAGAAATATCGACTGAAGTTAAAACAATCGGGTGGCCGACTTCCCGTCACTTACAACGTTATGGCTTTTGAAGGAGTAAACAAAGGTTTAAATTAATGTTATACTGTGAAATACTAGCAAAAGATCACTGTTAGTAATGCACACTTGGGTATTGATGTTAGGATAAAAATGAGATGGGTGCAATTAATTAATGTAGCTTGTCTAGCTTGTGTTGAAGTTTCAGCTTGTGTTAGAAGTCTGCATCGTCTTAAAACTTTAAAGAAGCGTCTCTACCAAAAAATTTTTAACTTTCCTGTATCTTTGGTCCAAAATAATTTATCCTTTAAATCGGTTTGAAAGTGTTATATACCTTTCTATACATCTATAAATAAATTTAAAATATGCTAGGGATTTTTGTAATCAAGACTCCTTCCTACGCATCTGAACAAATTTTACTAATTTAGATGTCGTTAGAAAAGCCCGGTGTAAAAATATGGAAGGAAAAACATTTGTAAATGTCAGACTTCAGTGAAGACACTCAGAATGTCCTAAAAGTTCGGCATTTCTCCAAGAAGTTCAACACTGTTTGTAATAACAATTTCAAGTAAATCGGTGATTGGAGAAAATGCAGTTTCCCAGCCTTGTGTAATAGTGCAACATTATTGGAGTAATGTTGAATATCCTTGCAAGCGAACCTACACCAATATTCTAGTTTAAAAAGTAGATCATCCGAACATGTAAAAAACACCGTTTTCAATTAATGATTTGGCAGTAAATACTTTAGGATATCTCGTTGACAATTTAAATGTTTTCGACAAAAAAAACTTCCGATTTAGTTCCCACAAAACACGGTCAATTATACAAGTGGACTAGGAAGACACGAAGACACTGGGTGCGCCAGAAGTCAAGGAATGTTGGCTGCCAGCCGCCGGCGCGACAGGTGACCTGACGACTGACTGATGACATTTCCCACAATGCGCTACAGGTCGCGACAACTGGCGTGGCCAGGCCTGCTCAGCCCGATGCTAAAATTACCACTAGTCTTACGAGCGGATTTGTTCACGTCATTTGGATCGGGCTGTACACAAACCGTTGCTGCTGGACATAAATACCGGAGAGTCAACGGAGGAGAATCTATTGTGGGTTCGTTTTCAGCGAGTAGGCCTATCTGAATTACTCAGCTATAAGTTAAGCAGTCAAGAATCTGAATTATTTAGCATGAGCTAAGCAGTCGAGTATCTGAATCACTCAGCTATCAGCTAAGCAGCAGGTAGAGTATAGGTACTAATGGTGGAAATATTTCACCATCATTGATCATTTTCACCAACGATGGTAAGATTAATTTCTTAATCTTACTTTGGGATAAAACTGATCCGTTATTATTTCACGTGAATGCTAAAGCGTACTTTGATAAACATGACAATTTCAAAATGTGCACCGATAACAATAAATTAAATTGTTGCTGTTATAACTGATTGATGTAAAAAATAAGGTGATGGAAAACTTCACATGATAGCAAACACATAAAATAGTATCAATAAAACAGAGTGCTTGTAGGAACTGGGTTATACGATCAAAGGATGATGTGGTCAAAAGCACAAAAACAAATGTTGTTGAACCCCAAGGTAAAACTAAGGGGGATTTTACATTCGCATTATCAGTTATCGCTTAAGATTATAGATTTTTAACTATTCCTTTTTGCTTAGTTTGTGGTATACTGTACTATCATAATAAAATAACGGTGGATACCTCATACCTCACTACACGATCTATGGCATACAACCGTAACACCGACTGCTAAAGATTCAGTCTTTTTATTACGGCCAGCCTCGAGGTCGATTATTCAACAATAAACAGTATAATTTGAAACGATTCTTATATCGGTTGCATGGATTAATTTGTGTATTTCAACGCCACTGAAATTTTTTAACGTTTTGATCGGGAACGGTCCAAACTCGGGTCTTGTTACTAATAGGCCCTATTTACTAATAGGGTCTTGTTATCTAACGGCGACATTTTGTTAAATAGCATCATTAATAAGCCCGATGACAAGTGACGACTGAACCCAGTTTCGATCCTGTCAGGAATCGAACCGGCGACCCTCAGTTTATGAGGTGAGCGCTTTATCAGGCATGGGATACCGTAGACCATTCAGGCATGAGACCGTCACTATTCTTGACATCACTATTCTTTTTCGCTCTACTTGAGTTCGTTCGACTAGTACCCCTCCTACTACTTAAATTAGGCAGATCTTGGGAACACTGCTGTTTTATTAGATGTGATATTAGGGCCTTCAAGAATTTCTGCATGTGTTATATTTTTCTTAATTCTAAATGTAATTTTTTTCTTAATAATTCTTTTTGAGACAGGTACCTCATGGAGGACGTTACCCTGAATAATTAAATTAAATTAATAATTAAAAGTATGTGCTGTCTAAACTCCACCACAGGTTGGTACTTGACACAGTATCAAGGACCGCACAAGACTGAATCACAAAAATTTATTCCAACTAAAATTTCAAAGAACACTGTGCGAGGGCACGAAACTATAAACAGCTGATATCACTTTCAGTTTCCTGGACATTTTTTTGCCCACGTAACAAACCCTTTAGTTTAATTAATATTCTTGGAGTTTGCTTTATATACTATACATCAACAAACAAAGGCAATTTTTCATATCCAGGAAGGAAAAATGGAATAAAAAATTAACATATTTGTTGTGAGTATATAAAGACTATTTAATTTAAT
This sequence comes from Flexamia atlantica, assembly GCA_035578135.1. Taxonomy (NCBI): domain Eukaryota; kingdom Metazoa; phylum Arthropoda; class Insecta; order Hemiptera; family Cicadellidae; genus Flexamia; species Flexamia atlantica. The sequence continues at coordinate 40,953,945 of JAQJVK010000011.1, read as the reverse complement.
TTATTTTATTTTATTCAATTATTTCAGTCATAACGGATTCAGACGTATGTTATGGTTACCGACTTGGCTTTCGTGAGAGGATGCTATTGATGTCAAGCGGTGTTCAATTGTGATCATGATTCAGACTTCAGCTGTTGTGCCAGAAGTGATCCCGACCAGAACTACTCCCACTATTATTCAATGACTTAACTTTTTACAACGGATTGGTTTTTAACAGCGAGATAATTGTCGTGATACTGTTTAATTTCATCCAAATCACAATACTCTGTTCTCATTACACCTGCTTAATGAATCAATCTCTTTTTGTGTTTTGTCAGAAATAGTGTTATCTTAATTTTCAGACGAGTTAATTATTATTTGGTAAGATGCGACAGTTAGTTTATTATGTAGTGAATAAAATTAAGTTAATCAAAAGATAAAACTACATAAGATATTCATTTTCATAACGTTTGGAGCCTCCTACTTAACAAATTATAAATCAATGTGCATGATCTGTATACTAATTTGTGCATGACTGTAACTAACTAATCTGTACAAATTAAGTGTAAGAAGGCATTACTGGTGTGGTGGAAAATTACCTATAACACGTTTAAAAAGTTCCTGTTTTTTGTATGATGTTTCAATAGCTTTAAATCTTAACTATGCTTGGCAGTTTGACCGGTGCGCTGGCGACAAGTAAAAGTTCAACCTATTAAGGAGAGGAGTCCTTCAAAGACTGCGCAACCTTCACAGAACGAAATCTCCGATTACCAACAAAAAGAAAACAGACTCAAAATGGAGAGAACATAAAAAAATTGTTCAAGAAAGTGTATTTACCTCAGGGAAGAACTTGCTGCGTCTGAACGCCGCGATGCTGGAACTCCTGGAGAGCACGGGGGTGGGCGACCTCCTTCTTCTCCTCAGGTACCTGGCAGGCAGAGTCGAGCACGTAGACATGACGTCATCCACACTCCGCACCCTCCCCTCCTCCCCCACATACACATCCTCCTCGCTCACGCACCTCCCCGGACACGTCTCCGACCCCACGGACGCCTCACGGACAGAGTCTCTCTTCAGGATCACCTCGTTCAGACGAATCCTCTCCTCCACCCACCACCCTCTCACCTTCCTCCAGGCCTTGTTGAGTTTGGTCTTCATCCTCCCGATGGACGGGGTTCTCCTGACTGTTTTCTTGCAGCGGAGGAGCGTCACCCGCCGCAAGGAGGGTCGGAGCTCCGCGCGGTGCTGGCAGTAAGCTAGTTCTTCTTTGGTTTCTGGAGGGTCATTGGGTGCCTCGGCGGGTTCTGGGGTTGTCACTGGGGTAGTCAACTCGGCGTAGTCCGGGTTGAACTCGGAGTTCAAACTCACTTCGTCCCAGTCTGGTAGTGGAACTGCTGGCAAAGTCTCGTGGAGTTTGGAGTCAGGATCGTAATCGGACTGAGTTGGAATGGAGAACAAGGCTTCTACAAAATCTGTCGAGGACGTTTCGTTGGAGTCTAAAGTGGAAGATTTGTTTTTGACTATTGTCGCGTACACCGGGACTACGGGGAGACACTCTGTTCCAGAAGCTCTAGGAGAGGAATATGGAGGTTCTTTTTCTTTCAACACTTCATATTCGTTTTCTTTCACTTCGGTTTCAACAGCTAATTTCAAGTCTTTCATGTTCGTGTAGTCTACAGGTTTCATCAACATCACCACGGATGAAACGTGTCTCACTTCGTCCTCTTCGACTTCAGTCTCTCCTACTCTTTTTACTCTTTCGTCTTCCAAACTTTTAGGCCTTTCTTTATCCGTACTCTCGTCTTTCTTTTCACAATTAGAGTCTGTTTCTGTTTTCTTCACCTCAGAGTTTGTTTCATCCACTTTCGAATCGTCGGCACTCTTTAACGAATGGTCCACTACTATATACTCCTGCTCGCGATCCTGTTCACTAAAAAACGTAAAACTAATGTCTGGAAGCACATTTTTCTTCACCACCACCTCCTCCTTCTCCGGAGTCTCCCGTTCAGAAGACTTCTTGCTCTTGAAGGAGAAACTGGACGATCTACTCCTGCTCCTGCTCCTCTCCAGTCTCTTGGACGGTATCCTCTCCAACCTCCTCTCCACACTCTTGGACTTCGACGGACTCCTCTCCAGCCTCCCGGAAGGACTCCTGGACTTGGACTTCTCTCTCTCTGACTCCTCTCTTCTTGCAGCCGTCTCCGGAGAACTTCTAGAACTAGAACTCCCTCCTTCCTTCGCCCTCCCGTCCTCCTGGACGTCGAACGGGTTGGACAGCCTCCAGAGGGAGAACCCCGCGAAGCTCCTGGGCACTCCCCACCAGCGCCGCTCCCTCGACATCCTCGCTGGGCTCCCCGGCACGACTCGCTGGGCTCCCCGGCACGACTCGCTGGGCTCCCCGGCACGACTCGCTGGGCTCCCCGGCACGACTCGCTGGGCTCCTCGGCACGACTCGCTGGGCTCCCCGACACGACTCGCTGGGCTCCCCGGCACGACTCGCTGGGCTCCCCGGCACGACTCGCTGGGCTCCCCGGCACGACTCGCTGGGCTCCCCGACACGACTCGCTGGGCTCCCCGGCACGACTCGCTGGGCTCCCCGGCACGACTCGCTGGGCTCCCCGGCACGACTCGCTGGGCTCCCCGGCACGACACGCTGGGCTCCCCGGCACGACTCGCTGGGCTCCCCGGCACGACTCGCTGGGCTCCCCGGCACGACTCGCTGGGCTCCCCGGCTCGACTGACTGCTGCACTCACGGTCTGTCTCTATTTTCGACCCGCCTCACGCTGGTCGCCCTCTCGCGGAGTTGGTGGGCTATTTTCGTCACTGAACTGCTGGCTATCTTCAACACAAGTGGACGCGGATTTAACACGGTTCTAACGCTTTTTGTTTGTTTCTGTTTATGCTTTGGGTTCTTTGATTCTAGATTTGATGAGGAATTGTTTTTATTTGTTGACAGTTGGACCGCCACAATGTCTCTATTCGAATATACAATTCATGTGTTCATCTAAAATAAATAACTATTTTGACTAAATTCTTTTAAATCTATTTTCCGGGACACATTTTAACATTGCTAATTCTTTGGTTGGGACTACATATCGGGAAAGTAATTCAAACATAAAAATAATTAAATGTTGCTCCTCTTGTCAAAAACTGTAGCTCAGATTATTTAAATTAAATGATCATGTACTTTTTACTTCGTCTTTCTCATTTCAGTCATAGAATATATGTGTTTACCTACCAGGGAACTAATAAGAACCAGAACACAATAAGAATAAAATTTACCCAGATACCTGTTATCATAAACTGTTTCTCACATTGAAATTTAATCCTATTTTCTAATTTATATGCGTTTTATATAATATGTTTTAATATTTTACGATTAATATAGCGTACGTATTTCTCATTTGGGTCAAAGATATTTATGATTAGGTATTAATTCGACATAAAAACATGTCAATTAATTATTCCGACTAAAAAGTAGTTGGCAAATTGTCATGACACATTCCCCTCATTACTCTGAAATATTGACAAGTCTGACAAATCGGTCAACCACAAAAGTCTCCCTTATCAGATAAATTATATCACCCTGTCAGCCCGGTTGAAAAGGACCGAACCAGTTGCATAATCTATTCAAACTCCGACAACAGTCCGAGAGTCGTGACCAGCGATATATCTTTATCCCACAATTAATCTCTCTATCGCAGTAGACAGCGGACAGCAGGTGGCTGGCTGGTTGTGACGTAACCACCTGCCTCACAGCTGGTGACGTCATCGATTAGATAACGAGCCGAGTTCAAGGTCAAGGTCGGGTTCACCTGTGATCGACCGCCCGCTGTGGAACCGTTAGATCTGAACTATTGATTGCGAGCGTGAAGAGACCCCTTGTTAATTACATTCAGCTATGCCTTTTTAAAAGTGTAGGCCAAAGTTTAAAGAGGGCGTAACTCGGCTAAGCTACCGTTAGGTATTCTGCTTTAAATTATTTCTTAAATATTTGTGTAAACTTTAAAAAACGTCTGAATCTAACGGTTTCCAACCACTGTTTGTTCTTTAAACTAATTACTGTGTTACACCCTGTCTTTGAGAGCGTTATTAATACTTTACATCAAGTATATTCGATATTACTTCAGAACTCAGAAGTACATTCTGTCAGAGACTCTTTGTAACGTTTCTCCTTCAAACCACAGAGAAGAATCAAATTTGTGATTTAATTTTTCTGTAAATAATTCAATTTGAGTTTAACGATGAGAAAGAAGTTATTTTAGCATTAATAATTATTGCAGCAGTCGTTTTGACATTTGAATCAAAAAGTAATAAAATTAATTTATTATTTATACCAATATATTCACGTAATAAAATGATCACATTTAACATAAGCAAATGGTCACTAAGCTATTAAAAATTCTAATAAAACATTACAAAACAATTAAAAAACACACGATCAAAAGAAACAATCAGTTTTCCAAAACACAAACAATACAGAAATCGGTCGATAATCATCCAACTCACATCCGTCACCAGCCCCCTCCACCTCGCCGAATATCGCCGATCGCCCCCACCCCCTCCACACACCCGCACAGCCACACAAACACACTACGTACACACGCACACCGCCCTGCCGCGGACCGACTGACCACAGTAGCTACAGTAAGCCGACACGGACGTGGACATGCTACAGAGACTGGCGACCTTTAATTGACCTCCAGGTCACATCACGTGACCTCTCAAGTGGCGGCAATTTCGACAGGTCGAATTAAAACCGTCATTATCGTTCAACGTCCCGTTCAGCGTTCAACGCGGTAGGTTTTGACCTTTTGACATCCTGCGAGGACATTTGGTCTTATGTGGATGTTCTGCATTAAAAAAACAGAGGAAAAGATATATTGTAGAAAACGTACATTTTCCTACGTTGTGGTATGAGTCCACACAAAAGCCCTCCGGATAGGGAAATAGGTTAGGGTTTTCCTAGAAAAACTCCGAATTATATATCATCTAAGGTATATATACATGGTTCAACAAGATAGTCTTTCGGCTCAAGTTTGAATCAGTTTTGATCGTCAATTTGTTTCATAATCGCACTGACGACGGGGCTATACTTGAATAGCGATTTAAAATGATGTGCACATCAACCTATGCTTACATTTAAGATTTTGTACTGACTCCTTATGGGCCGCCCCCCACTGGGGGCCAAGTGTCAGTACACAACTCAGAAATTAGTTTTTTTTATATAGGAGTGAATGTGCAAAGTTTGATTTATCAAACCAATTCGGTTCAAAAAATATTTAGCCATTCCGGGACTTTTTAGCACCTCCTGTATATTATACATACATTATTGTCCAATATGTTTTCCCAAACATTGAAATAATATAGGGTTTAAGGTAAAACATTTTTTCTATTGGGTCCAAATTTAAATTATCTGCTTTCATACATTCCAAACTTTACGTAAAACAAAATATATGTAACCGGGTCAGGTTATCAACTTTACTTAATACAGGATACGACAGAAAATTAGCTATCATACCACAATATAGACAGAGCCAAATGAAGTGGCACAGGTCGTCCGTAAGCCCAATGCTGAAATTACCATTAGTCTATGGGGGCACTGGGCCACACGATTTGACGCGGACTGTAGGCGGCAGGGCGTGTGCAGCACCGCGTGTTGTGTTTGCGTTGTGACGTCACGCTTGTCAGTTGCGTTGCGACAGATCCGTTGTTTTTGTGCGCCCAGAACCGGGTTGAGGAGGGGTCGCTGGGCCCATCCTCTGCGACTACGGCAACACACACACACACACACACACACACACACACACACACACACACACACACACACACACACACACACACACACACACACACACACACACACACACACACACCTTGCCAGCAACACTTGTGAAACTTGGAGATAACGCACCTGAGTTTACCTACGATTTATTAAAATATATACTACAGAATGACGAAGAACGTTTATATTGATTTAGTAGATGATGAATATTTCATTTACAAAGATAATTTTTCCTTCATGAATTCATAAACCTGTAATGTAACCGCTACAGTAATATTTTATAGACGGAGTTTCTATAAAGGTATATATTTTCTATTCTATGCAATATTAGACTATATGGAGAAATTACCATCTTTAAATTATTTAGGGCAATCACTGAGGTGCAAAAATTAAAATGTAGTACATTTATTCAGTACTTAACAGTCAGGAAAAGCTGGTCGATGGTAAAGTCCCCTCCGTACGCACAAGCAATTACATTCACAAGTAAGATTATTATTTATTTCTCATACACGAATATTTGAATTTCCAGAATACTCGATATTACATTATTATCAAATACGAAAAGCACGATAGGACACAACAAGCATGTTTTTGACAGCCCAAAGACTTCCTCAAACATTTCTACGCTGTCACTTCTCATGGCCAACAATACTTTACCACAAACCTAATTTTTTTTAATTTATTTATTAACTCAAAAGTACAATACAATAAGCCTCACTAAGCCTAGCTTAACAGCGAGGTCTTAAATTCTACCATTATTAACTACCAGGAAAACACTTAATTCAAATCCAGGCACAGGTGGGCGTTGTTAAACTAAATAATTGTTCTGCAGTCCAAAATAATAATTATGATAAATAGAACTATTGCCGAAACTGACTATATTATACTTGTTTGTTAATCTTAATTAGGTATATTGACAAATCAAATACAATAAGAGTCCAACAGTTATAACAAAGAGAAAACGAAAAAAACATTGCATTAAGGATAGAATGAATAGTATGCTAGGTTGGTGCACCTGTTGCGGCTTTTGAAAAATCAGAAGTCAGCTGGTAACTGACAAACCTGAACAGGCGGAAATGACCCCGGCTGAAAATAGCCATGCCACCCCACTCTGCTACTGTTTGTCAATCACCAGTTTTTCTTAAATAACTTCCTATTTTAGCAATATTGCATAAAAAACAATAATCAAATAAAAACAATAATCACGGTAAATAAAACTAGAATTCAACCACAGGCAGCTTTCTCGCGGTCCAACTTACTTAACAATAGTTGGTTATCGGTGATATAACTGTAGACCCGCCACGGGGGCAGTCGGGCAGGTGAAAGGACGGGTGATGGACCTTATCTGCATAATAGACTTCCAATAGCGACTGGTGGCTTATTAAACATTTCCAACCGACTGTGACCACGCTATAGACCGAGTCGAATAACGTGGCTCACTCTTCCCCATAAAACATGTTAATTTTAGCATAGGGCTTTACGGACAGGCAACTTGACTGATTATAACCTGATGTTCGACCAAAGTTTCATTGGTGCTGGGATCTTGACTTAATTGCTCAAATTAACGGTTAGTCTTAAAAAATTTGGCGTTGTTTAGTACTTACATTTACCGTTATTAATCAATAGTATGAACTCACCTCCGAAGATATCTGAAACAAAATGTATAGCTTTTAATTTTATTGAATTTCGTAGAAACAATTTATTGTATAATATTAATTAATTAATATCTAAAACGTAAAAAAACTGTATAAAACCAAATAAAAAATCGTTTTGTCTAGTCAAAAAAATTTTCATGTAGTTGTTATGCTACAAAATTTATCGTCCCTATGATACTTACTATAAATCACTAAGTATCTGGTGGACCGAGCCTTGCTCGGTGTTACTTCATGTTTACGAGTTCATCCAGTTATTATAAAATATTTTAATGCCATAAAATTGATAATTTTTTATTGCTCCATGGACTCTTCATCCCACATGCTGTATTTTTCCTTGATGGCTGTAGATTCCAAACAGCTGTTATGATTACTTCATTTGTTTACACTTTCCTTGTTTATTTTCGTTGCCATCACGGCAACCCATAAGACCTATGTTAAAATTTACAACTTTTAAATTCGATTTATTACGTTAATAGATTTTCTCTGGCCAAGTAATCTGCATAAAAGACGTTTTTGAGTCATAAATTACTTATTTCCAGACTTTGAAGGAAATCCTCGGAGCCGTTTTTGAGATAATTGTGCAAGCACGCAAGCATACATACAAGCACGATAACATTACTCATAGAGTATAGGAGTACCTGGTGGACCGAGCCTTGCTCGGTGTTATTTCATATTTACCAGTTCATCCAGTTGCTATAAAATATTTCAATGCCATAAAATTGATAAATAGAAACCTTATTTATTGCTCCATGGACTCTTCATCCCACTTGCTGTATTTTCCCTTGATGGCTGTAGATTCCAAACAGCTGTTATGATTACTTCATTTGTTTACACTTTCCTTGTTTATTTTCGTTGCTATCACGGCAACCCATAAGGCCAATGTTAAAATTTTAGAACTTTAAAATTCGATTTATTACATTATTAGATTTTCTCTGGCCAAGTAATCTGCATAAAAGACGTTTTTGAGTCATAAATTACTTATTTACTGACTTTGAAGGAAATCCTCGGAGCCGTTTTCGAGATCGTTGAGCAAGCAAGCAAGCAAGCATGCAAGCATACAAGATAACACTACTCATATAAGAGTATAGGATAAGACGCCTATGCAATTCCGGAATATTTTTACTAAAATTGTTTAAGAATATTCCTTTGAATTCATTTATGGGAACCCAGGATTTAATTTCAGAGGGAGGGTGCCACTTTTAGGGGCCGTACAGCTCAACATATATTAATCACTTTCCATTGTTAGTACATAAAATCATCTATAAGCTATATTTTTATTTTAACATTTAACTCTCAGGAGTTACATGTTTATATTATCAATTATAAAAATATTTTTACCAATGAAAATTTAGGGGGGGGGGTCATCCCCATATCTCTCCCCTTTGGATTCGAAACTTTAAAATCAATCTTCAATTTCGAAGCTATCCCTCACCAGGGGGAGTACCAATCCGTCGACACGGTAGGTTTTTACCTACAGTAGTAACACAACAGCATTATCGGATTCCACTTTCACAGTTCCCATTGTCAGCGGATCGATGTGGAATACCCGACTCCACCGTTCCATATGTACTTTCGCCCAGGAAAGTGGAACTGTGGAAGTGGGACGATCGGGTTTATGTCACTACAGAGCAGCGAGGGAATTTGGCAGCGACTTGAGATATGATGTAAGTCGCAGAAATGTAGAAACTGGTAAATCGGGTCGTCAAATTTGTGTAAATCTTTCGGTTGTGTAGCGGCTGGCAAATCTCTCGGCCGCCCAAATAACTCGACGAAAGACGGATCCAAATCTAACAGTCGAACCGAAAAACTATATCTCGATTTAATAGCGGCTAGAAAAACTTTCGCGAATGACTTTCGAAAATAAACTCTGTTGTCGTCTGATTGTCGTAAATAAAGTAATGATGTTTTTATTACTCTACACATTAAATTACACTTTCTAAACGTAAGATGGGCTAATAAAATAGGTTATTCCCGCTACTGTACGGCAAAATTACATGACGTTAACTTTCTGTGCATTTGTGGTGCACGGAAAGTAACCGTTACGGGATTTTGTGGTGCAGACCGATCAGCTGTTGAATTACTGTACCTCTACATAAACACGGAAATTCAGCGTTATGAGTTCGGTTTTTTCTTGATACTAAGTTGAATAAACAAATATTAATGTTGTTTACAAGTTTTTCGATGTCGTAATAAAAAATAATGCTCAATACTCGTCTCAAAAGTGCTATTGCGGGGCTCGATAGCTTTTCCCCGCAATAGGTCACTTTCGAGACTAGTAATTAAAACAACTATTACAGAAACAATTTATAGTATTTTCATCCCTCCCTTCTTTGCCTCTATGTCGAGCATGTAAGAGCCTTTTAACTCTTCGTGAGTACTTCCCATGGCATACTCAATATGGTACACCAGGCATACGTAGACCGACCTTGCAAAACCATTGTGTCTTAATATTTAGCTCAAACCATATTCTAAATTAATTAAATAAGAGCAGGGTAATTATAGTCCATTTGCGGGAAACAATAATTAAAAGAGACCGCCGAATTGACATCAGAGACTTACCGCCTCAAAACGAAATCACACCACGAATTTAAACAGAATAACCTGAGATAATTGTTATAGCCTTGAAGCTACTGTTTATGGTGGGTTATGCAAGTGCTAATTGTGCTTCAAGATTCACTATCTCCAATTTCCTACTATGTGACACGGTTAGAACGAGTTAAGTGTGGGAAAATGTGACTCGCGCGTTTCAGTTGTTTAGAGTTGTTTAGTCTTACTTTTGGCCATAATTTGATGACTTTGCTGACGGATTTGAAAATTAGTTTGACAAGAACACGTGAGCACAGTAAAGTTCCAGAAAATGAAAAAAATATTGTTTCAGTTTCGTCTTATTTGCTCTGATTAGATTATTCTACATTTTACAAATCATCTTGCAAAACTGCACGTTGATTTACAAGATGAATATTGGGTTGATATAAATACCAATGCGCTTTTACAACCATTTCTACAATGACAGTGCGGCAGTTTATTACAGCTATTTATAAAAGGCACTAGACTGTTTCGAACAACAATGGACTTTAATGTGTCCACAACGCTACGAAAGAGATTAATTTGCTCTCACTAATTAGTTAAATGCATTCAGACGTTTCAGGAACTTAAATCTGGCCGCAATTACTACACAGAAATTAATAAAATAAGTATTATTTATGACTACAAAATCCAGATAAATCTACACAAAATACATATTTTAGATCCAACTACGAGTACAATAGTAATAGAACTATTGATGTTGCATTAACCACTGTGTGGATGCAAACCGATTCAAAGGAAAAAAATCTTTATAAATTAAATTAAACCAAACTTTATCTGAATTTTCAGGCAAGCATTTTCTCTCAAACGTGAGAGAAAAATTGTGGTTCAACGTGAAACAATCCTTACACAAGAAAACTTAAGCGTAGTCTAAACCTAGTTCACCTCTGTTTGCTAGGCCATCCTGCTAAGTTTGCTGCATTAACCCTCAACGGAAAACGCACAACAGCAGGAAAGCAGCACATTAGCAGTAGCACACCAACACAATAGGACAGCAGGACAGCAGCACAGCAGCCTGAGGGCCACCTGACACGCCTGACGAAGACATTCCAGGTCAGTCAGTCACTGTCCAACTGTCCACTGTCCTGGATACTGCGCAGTACGGGGAACTATCCAGGACTGATAGGACCAGATAACCAGGATGTGATTGTTGTCCCGATGTGACAATCCGCTAAACAATTCTCGGTACTGGAATTTGTCTCCGTTTCTCTTCAGGTTAATGTTTCTAGATTCTCTCTGTGCCAGATGTGTCAAACAGCCAGATGTAAGATTTCTCGGCAGTGGTATTGTTCCCTTTTCTCTTGGGAAGGGAACATTACTAGATTCTGAGTAGGCCTACTTAGGCAACTAGATGAGAAACGTTTTTTTTTTGTCGCTGCATTACTAGTATTGTTTTCCGTGTTTATATGCCTGTTGCGTTTTTAACGTTTTGATCAGGAACGGTAGAAACCCGGGTCTTGTTACTAACGATGGCCTTTTTAAAGATAGTACCCTCATTAATTCATTGCTCAATGACAACTGGGCCCAGTTTCGATTTTGGTCAGGATTCGAACCACCTCATGTTATGAGGTGTGCCCTTAATCCGCTCGGCTAGCCAGTCAATTTTTCTTCATAAGTTACCGTTTTTTCTAGATTCTTTGCCCTGAACGAATATTTTCTTCTAAGTATACACCTGAAGTTGAACGGCTGAAGTTGCCGTTTCTATGAGATTCAATATCAGTCCAAGATCATTCGATGGCTCGCCGCTTGGCGTTTTCATTTATTCTTTATATACTTGTAGCTTATTTTTCCATCCTTGTGTTCACTTATTTTTTCGAGATTCTCTATCTTTGATGCAAGCTTAAGGCTCGTTTGTTAGCTGATGTTTCTTTGACCGGTTTGACTAACTAATCTAATATTTAAAAATAATTTTTTTTGAACATTTTCGCTCATTATTTACGAAGGCACTTCCTTTCCTTTCCGGGTTTTCTATCTATTAATTTTCTGTAGAATTGCTTTACCACATCTATTAGATAACAACATAAAGCTCAAATTATGTAAATAAAACGTACCACCATAAACATAGTGAAGCAGGAATATTAAAAGGGAACCTCGTAATATAAACATTTATGAGCGTCTCCCCTAATATATAGTTACAATAATTAACCGGTTTACATTGATAATCATGGGATAAGAGCAACATAGAACAGGTATAAACTGAAGCGAAGGGCCAATATAAAAACCGGACGACAAGTACATTATAATTACTAAACAATATCACTCCGTAATACACCATGAGATGGGGCTACTTCGTATTGCAACAGCTCAGCATTAACTCAGAATTACCTTTTCATTACTAGACTATAATCACAGGTCCGCTGTGAAAGTAAAATGAAAAACATCAATTACACCTACGTACTCGGGTCTTCTTCGTACTCAAATAAGGAAAATCTCGTTGTGTAACTTGTGTAACACTCCTTGTTATTAACCTCCATTACACCTTGGCCAATCCCTCCTCGCTGGGAATGGGCTGGATTAAAGGTCGAATCAAATGAAATGGTCCACTCCAACCATAACACTGATGGGGTATTTTCTGTTTTATCCCCAGATTTACGGGTTACTTCCTATATATTGTCGTATCCTATAGATTGTGGATTAATCGGGAATGTCCAAATAACCATTTATAACTACTCCATAACATCTAAGACAAGAAGTTTCCAATTTTTGTTGAGATCAGATAAGGGTTATCGCAAACAGGCCTCTGCATGCATCACTCGCGTTATCGTTTTCTCATTGAGCGCCGTTAGGACGGTCAGTGTTAGTGTTAATAAATCATACCGTTGTTTGATTTAGTGCGTCAGTTAAATAGCAAAGACAAAGACGACCTAATCTAACCTAACCTAACTTAACCTAACCTAACCTAACCTAACCTAATCTAGCCTAACCTAATGTAACCTAACCTAACCTAACCTGACCAGAGTAACTTTAAAGTGTAACAACGTAATTAATATGTGTATTGTTTTTGCTTTTGTGTTAATAAGTCTATGTTAAAAAGATACATTAGATACATTAGATACATTATATACGTTAGATACATTAGTTGAAATGGCGACCTATCCAGGTAGGTATTTTAAGCCAAGTATGAATGACAGATGAGTGAAGGATGATTGTACCGCGATCTTGTAGTCTTGTTACTGACTAAGGCCGACATAATTCCTTATAGACAGGACTGTTAATTAATAGCCCAACAGCCAATGGCAACTAAGGGACTTACATTTTATCGTGGGATCCGAACCACGATTTCGCCTCGGTTAACAATTTACGAACTAGTCTAATTATGAGGATGGTCCTATGAACGAGTACTCAATAGTGCGGACGTTAATCCCCACTAAGAAACACCGCGGCCACAAGCCATCGTTCGTAACTATCCACAATTCGTGACCTCCAAGTAGCTGGATTACAGGACACGCCACCACCCCAGTCTGTTATTTTGGCACTGGGCTTTCCAACGACCTGGGGATCACGTTATTTGATTCTACTTGTACGGCTGTAGGAGGCGAGGAGGCGTTGAGTTGTGGACTCGTCCTCCAAAACAAGTTACGGCCCCTGTTGCCGTATTACATGCTTCATCCTCTTACATACGGTATGTAATTAAGTGTTTTTTAACAACCTTCTTGTTTTTATAAAGGTGGAGAGATAAAAAATGAGATGAGGTTTATTGAGCACTGTTATTACTTGCGATTCTACGTTGAGTATAGTGTGGTTCATTTTCCACATAAATTTAAATCGTTTTGATATGCTCCTCAACAATTTCAGCCATTTCAGCATACTTTTTTAATGCCAGGAAAAAAACAGGGACGCAACACTGGCTTCGTACATAACATGGGAGATGAGTGGAGTTGCTTGTGATGAGTGTGGATGAGTGAGATGAAAGCCTTGATACTGAAGAAGACTGTCAATTTGTTATCAATAGCCCACTAATCTATGGCAGCTGAGTCCTAACTCAAAAACTTTAGAAAACTTTCTGAGGATCTTGCTTAGGCTCGATTTGCCGACCTTCTTCGCATTTTCTTGGTAGATTATTGGTTCTGTTCGATCTATGTTTTGAAAGCCTGATGAGAGTTTAAACAGGATACGCCAAGAGGTAACTCTAGCTCTGCTCATAACATAACAGTAATAAAAGACGTTTGCATTACGTTGCCCCCCACCAGTCTACCAAAACTCAATTACTACAAGTCCGTGGCATCTATTCTACAACTGCATTCTCTAACTTTGTGTTTGTGCCTAGGATGACGGCGAACCAACCAAGCGATCACCGGAGGTAGCCTACAAAGTTGTCAAAATCTTCTGTAAGGGTCACATAACTGCAAGATCATCTCTCACACTTGCTCTGAAATCGTGTGATGAAGCAAGCATGCCTTAGCAAAGGAAGTGATATCTGCCACCGTAGGGTGTTATTAGTGATAACATCGCTTGATAAGGACGTCCCCGGACCTTTCTAACCAGGGACAAAGTTGTCAAAGTCTTCTGCAAGGGTCACATAACTGCAAGATCATCTCCCTTGCTCTGAAATCGTGTGATGAAGCAAGCATGCCTTACCAAAGGAAGTGATATTTGCCACCGTAGGGTGTTATTAGTGATAACATCGCTTGATAAGGACGTCCCCGGACCTTTCTAATCAGGGGCTTTAGCGCAGACTCCCAATTAATACTATCTTGGCTGAATTGAAAATTACAGACTCGCGGAGAGCGGTTGAGATTGTGATCGCTGCCGTAGATCAGGTTTATTTTGGTGTTAAGAAGAAATAACATTATTCAACATCAATATTATTTTACGTCTTGATTACCTATGACAAAAATTGGTAGATAACGTAGCAGATTAATAGAACTCGAGCGAAGGAAAAATTAATATTGTCACCAGTAGATTTCACCAGTTTATTGAAACACCATGAAGTGCTTCGATAGATTGGTGAAAAGGAAAAACGTTACATCAATTACGTCAGGCAATTGTTGCATAAGTTAACGAGGTATTGAGTTATCTTAGTAATTACTTCGTTTCAAAAGTTGAAGAAAGAAAAATGGCAAGTGAACTAATTAGAGGACAGACCTGATTGTTATAGGTACTATTATTATATTTAACATCCTAAACCTCACTCCACAAACTGCAAACTATCCCAGAAAAAGAGTATATATTCTTTCTTTGTTTTTATTGATATACTAAAGATCCCCTATTGATCGGAATTCAACCACAAAATATCTGGATTACTTTTTACTTATTGCTCCAATAAAACATCTAACTGCATTTGTTTACAATTTGTTATAATTTCGTAAACATAGCAACTCATTAAGCCCATGTTAATCTATACTTTAGGAGAAGAGGTTTTCTAACGGACAGCAAACCTCCAAAAGTATAAGATTTACAAAGTTCAAATCTATACTATACATGAAGGAGAAGAGGTTTCCTAAGGAACAGAAACCTCCAAAACTATAAGACTTATACAGAGCTGAAATTTGGCACATGTGTTCCCCTTGGGTCGTACATGTGTACTTACACCCTATTGTACTCCAAAGTTTCAATGTTAAACTATAGGGAAGCTTATGAGGTTGGCATGGCAACTTTATGAAAGCTGAAAAATTAAAGTCCAAGGGAGTTTTTCCGCATTACACGAAAGAAAACCCGGTTGATCGGCTAGTTTTTTTTTTAAAGTTCAAATACATTTTCTACTATTCTAAAATTCATATTACATTAAAATGGGATTGTGCATGTAAAAAGGAAATAAGTACTTTATACTAATGGTGTGCTTAGAGTTTTCATACAACACCCACAGGCTGAGAAAAGAGGGTTACAAAAAACATGTTTGTCTATTATATAGATTTATCGATGTTTGTCGATGTTTAACGGTATCGACATTTATCGATCGATTGATACTTATCAAAATTGTCATCAACCAGTCACCACACAGACCTACAGGTGCCACAGGTGCGCGGTGTGGCAGTGGGTTGCACAGTGGGCACAGTGGGCACCACAGACGAGCGGACAGTCCGTGTGGGATGTTTTGACTCGCAGACGCTGAATACTAATCCACAACCTGCCGTTTTAGGAGCTGGTCTGAGACTCCTGGGTTTTATTTCGCTTGGCTACTTTCATGTCCTATTTGAGCATATATGGACATATTTTACGATTATATTTGTCTCCTGGAGATTTTAAAGATGCATCAATTTCACTCAATATTCATTGCATGAACATCTACTATCCTAGTTTGAATACCGTTGATGGAAAGTAAAAGGAGTATTATAATTTAAAAGTATGTATGGTAATATTTTAAAACGACTAATTTGATGGAACGCTAGAACGGGAAATGTTAAAGCCAAAAAAAACATATCCAAACTTATCAACAAATAAACTTTTTTATAAATTACCCAGTTTAACATTTTTTTATATGAATTGCTTTTTTTATAATATTTCAGAATATACGCTTCTTATTATGTTGATTTTAAACTGACCTCAACAAAATTTAGCTTTTAATTCAGTCCATAAATGCAGAATTGTATATCACGTTTTTAAATATAATTTCTGCAAGTGATGACACCGCAATACTCATTTCTTTTACAGATTTGTTGCTTTGTACCTTTACAAGCAATTATAATAAAAAATTGAATGTGTTATTCACAATTAAGAACAAGTCAAGGTCAAAAAATAAAATATTTCTCTCTTTTTGCTCAGATTCTTTACAGTAAGGTCATTAACCAGTTTTAAAGGTCGCGACCATTAACGTCGCGTCGCAGACGCTCAATGAAGTCAATCTCAACTTGGAATTGCTGATGATCCGAAGATTGATAGTCCGTTTGACCTTGAAGAGGTTGTAACATCAAAATCTCATTACTTGGTATGAGTTAACCTTTAATCCACGGGCTTCATATGACGTGGGTCACTTTCATACTTAACAATGTCCAGTGGTAATAACCGTTCTTGCAATAGATTATCTCATGATCCCTGGTAGCTCTTGTTCACAAACGGCTGCTCGTCAATTTTGATGGTCTGGATGTTCACAAGGTCCTTTTGTAATCCCTTGTAATTAATGTCATGATCATCAATATCAAGGGCTCATCGGTGGACCAAGAATGACCGAGAGTTGGCGATTACATTACCATCTTACTGTGACACGATTATTGCAACCTCCCTGACAAATGTAGCCTACTCAGAAGAAAAAACAGGAAAGGAACAAATTCATCAAGCGATACATAGAGGATGCTATTGTCTCAATCAATATGGAAAGAAGGGACAAAACGTAAATAAACCTCAAGAGCCCTCATTCAATAACTAGGTTTGCGATATTTTTATATTTGGAGCAATCAGTTTTCAAGTATGTTCGATAGAAACGTATTAATTATCAAGTATTAAATTGCTGTTTTCTTATTGCATTGAGTAAATTTAATCACATTTTTGCACGTTTGATTTCATCCGGAGTTAAAATGAATCAAAATTGAAACTTTGATTCATTTAACCAAAATGCTAAGAGATTTATACTACTGCTGCTGTTTTATGTATTTTAAGTATTGAATTTCGCTCTTGTATATTAAAATAACATGTGAAATTTTTAGGTAGTTATAATAAGTGACTTTTACTAGTGCACCGTTACCTAGAGCGCTATACCTATCTGTGTATTTAGTTTATCATGTAATTATGTAATATACTGTAATAAGGAGCACCCAACGACAAATCGTAAGATTTGTTGGGACTCACTGATGTAAATATTATGGAAATAAAGATTCTGATTCTGATTCTGAATAATTGAAAAGCTAGACTCAAACCCAAGAAGCTAACGTTTGGATAGTATACTCAAAACCTTTAGGCTTTCACGGGTACATTAAATAACATTATTTATTTATAATAACCAACCCCTGCATATAATTAACCACCTCTTTATTTGAAATCAATTGTTGATGAAGTTGAGTTAACGTTTTGGTTGTGATTATTATGGACTAGTCATGCAATCATTGATGGAAAATATGTTGAAAAAATCATCACTAAAATATTAATCAACTGATGAACACAACCTAGGATCTGCAAGGTTAAACGACATAAAATTGACAGTCCTACAAAAAAAACATACAAAAGAACTCACAGATTTTAATTCATCTCAATACAACTTTTAACACTAGAGTGACAATATTTTTTTCGATTTTCTCCGAATGAACTTCTATTAAGGGGATATGCCTCCTTCTATAGGCGGTTTTTTTATTTTGATATTTTTCAAAAGTGAAATTTTTTTGTTCTGAACATTTATCCAAAGTTTCATTTGATTTGGAAAATTATTTGAGGTTTTTTTTGAAATAAAATTGAAAACATTGCGCTCAGCGATTTCAAGTGATTTTAGTGTGTGTGTGGAGTGTAGTGAAAACTTTGAATGGCGATTCCTCAAAACTATGTTTTTCATCGACTGCATTTACTTAAGTTTTAATAACTTTGTAACTAATTATTATTTTAATGGAATTTTAACAAGATGTTCTTGATAGTATTTAGAAGATTTTTGTGTATAGAGACCATTGTGCAATTATTTTTTCTTATGAATTTCATCGTTTTAAACTAAAAATTAAAAATCTTTTTTTCGTAAAATTTTTCATCGTATTGTAAACAAGGCTACTAACAATGCTTTTTTTGTGTTACCATATTTTCAATAAACAGGAATGTCCATTGATATGTGGGTAAGTAAAATATATTTACTTTTTACATTACGTTGATGAACAAAAAAATTATTCAAAATTGAAAATATTACAATATATTCTTAAAATTTTCAAAATTACCCCAAAGTTACCCAAAATATATTTAGATAACATATTTCTTATATAAATCCTCTAATTTGGTCAAGTATAAACAGAATAAACCCACAAAAGCCATTAAAAAAAATCTTAGAAGGAGGCGTATCCTCTTAACTCACCAACAATCGCATTTGTATCGCGGGGGTCCAAGACCTTTCCCATACTATCGAGAGAAACGAGCCCTGAAGGACGTTTCGCGGCCTTCCTCCGGCCTTCGTCAGGTCCAGATGAAATGTCACACTCTACTTGTTTATGAAACCCCAAGTCCCGATTGCCGGCCTCTCTCAAACGCCGGGCTCTGGGTTAATTATTAAGTATAGTCCGCGACAAATTACTTGGCTCATTCCGCCCATAAAACTAATGTTACTTTTAGCATTGGGATTACGGTCACCCTGGGCCTAGTTATTTGACTCGTACTGTAAACACGTCTGCTGCATTTTACCTAGAGCGTAGTTCTATTAAGAGGAGGTTGGAGAGACAGGTGCTGCTAATAGAATGCTGCGGCGAAGCTTGAAACTTTTGCTCTGCCGTAGACAATGCACGAAATAGTGCGTAATAATATTGTTGAAACTTTTCTAAAATATGAAATTAATGAAAATGTTGTAAACACACTTATTTCAACTAATATCTTTAGTCAATCATGCTGGAAAAGCAAGCAACGGACACTCATACGTGTTAGACACCAAGCACAATGTTTTCCTCCGCGCCGGCTAATTTTCATCACAAGTCAACTGATTGCAAACAGTTCCTTCAAATTTACCTTGAATTTTCGCTTGACATGCCTTTTGGTATGCAAAAATTTGTCGTTGTTATTAATTAGACAATTTCAAAATTCGAATATTAGAAATCTTAATTAAATTATCTACCGGACGTAGGAAGCCGATTTTCGATAAGTTTGATAAATGACGTTAAAAAAGGCAATCAAAAGTTATTTTTTCAATTTTACAAAAAATGGCTATTTTATGTGAAAATGTAATTTCGACGTCCGATGATAGAGTTTAAAAAGAGCTGTAATTTGACATATAAACTTTAGTTTTCCGTCAAAAAAATAAACGAGAAATCCTGCATAGGTACCAATTAACATTGGTTTTTATGGAGTATAAATTCAATATAACTCCAACCTCCTCTTAAGGAACTGACTGCGTTTGTGTCGGTCATCGCTGCAAAATGGCGTATGAATAGTCTACGTTTAGACAACTCCGGTATTTCTTCATAACCAGCGTGGTCCGTCATACTGGTCTGTTGGAACGTTGGACCTAGGTTTCGGCTAGTTGCCGTCTTCAGCGAAATTAAGACGGTGACACACTATCACACATTTCATCATACAAGACATCAAACCACACATCACACAGGACAAAAAGGAGGATGTGTGATGGTGTGTCAGGGGTCCGCGCATCACATAAGACATCACACCACACATCGTCGCGAGCGCTCTGGAGGCGGTTTTGGCGAAAGATCAAAGGAATGTCTGGTACGGTGTCTTGTATGATGTGTGATAGTGTGTCAGGGTCTATTCTACCCCGAACGTCTTTCCGTACGCCGTCGCGTTACCGCGCTCGGAGGAATGTGAAATCTGATGTCTTGTTCGGGGAAATGTGTGGAGCGAAAAATTTATCTCCCTACGCGGTGTGATGTCTTGTTCGGGGAAATGTGTGATAGTGTGTCACCGCCTTTAGTAGCTGAAGATGGCAACCAGCCGAAACCTAGGTCCATCGTTTCAACGGACATTGCGTATGACGGACTATGCTGGTTATGAAAAGTGTAAACCCATGGAAATCACCTCAACAGGCTTTACTCCGGTATTTTTCTTTCACACTTTGGAACATTTATATGAACAGAGGATTTGTTTTTTCTTTGTTTTGATTTATTGGATTTTGGTACGCCGTGATTTAATTTGGGTCATTTATGACATAACCAAAAGTAAAACATCAAATAACGGACAAGATGTAAAAAGTTGAACAAAGTCTTTTTGGCAAGACCAAAGATATTACAATAATAATGGGTTACATCACTGCAGGTTTATAAGCTAACTATGATGCTTATAGTGTACTAACTAAAAAGTGTGTCCAAAAGAGGAAATGTTTTCTAGACGGGTTTCATAACAGTCGGTGAATTGCGAAAGACATAAGTGGGAAGAAAGAAACCCAATTACTGTAACCGGGAGTAAATGAGGAATGTTCAACTAAGAGATGAAAGGTCTAGTGAAAGTCATTCCTAAAGTTTCGGTCTTTCAACTTACTAAAAAAACTAATTGCTCCTCTCATGAGTAAGGAGCTACATTTTTCCATCTTGCAGAAACTTTCGTTTTCTTTTTAGAAAACGGAAGTAGTCTTCGAGATAATTATTTGGGAATGTCTCACTTTTAGACTTAAGTGGTTTGACGGATTTCCTCAACGTTTGAGTTTAAAAACTAATTGAGATTAGTTTGGTGTGAAATAGTCTTCATTGTACTCACAACAAAAAAGTAACCGGCGATGCTATGTTCGTTCATTTTTCTTTCATTTTTTCCTTCTTCGATATGAGAAATTGTCTTTGTTCATTGACATATTATCTAGAGTAAACTCCCAGTGTATCAATTAAACTAAGGTTTCGTTTAGTGGACAAATAAATGTCCCAGAAACGTCCCGTGGTGGAGATATATAGGCAACACATATTTTTCATTATCACCTTCGTAATTAAGAGAAGTATAAAACCCTAATGTCACAAAGACAACCCCCACGCGTCTTTTTGTGTCATGCTCAAAGACACTTATGTCACATCTCTAATAAAACAGTAGTGATACTACGATCTGTCTAATTTCAGTTGTAGGAGGGGAGAGGATATATCAATATCAATTCCAAAACTGCCATTTTCCTACCTAAACACCTGCTAGTCGAACGACATCAAGTAGAGCGAACAAGAATAGTGATGGATGGCGGTCTCATGCCTGAATTGTCTACGGAACGAACTTCATAGATGACATGTACAGTTCGAATCAAATATTAAGGCCCACGCCGTCCACAAGCCCAATGCTAAAATCAACATTAGTCTTACGGACTGGGCCTTGTGATTTGAATCGGCCTATAATAGAGTCTGGGCCTTTTGTGGACGGCAGTATCGTGTTACCAAGGACGGAAGGAAGTCCGAGCGATTGGGCGAGACACAGACAAGAGTTGAGACTTCATCTTCCAGGGGCTTCAACCGCATCTGCGTCCTGCCACTGGGATACCGGGACTTCACTAGCTCATCAATAGTTATAGTTATAGTTATTATAGTTTCATTGGTTCATATTGTCTTTTCCAGTGGTTCAAGACAAACGGTCCATTGTAAATACAGATAAGACTAATCTTCTTCATTTTAGCGAATTTCCCCTATAGGGAAGAAGCTGTTACCGTAGTACTCATGGTAAGACCTGAGCCCGAGACCATCATAACTATTCATTTTGGGGCCCCCAGAAGAAAAAACACTATCCGTTTATTTTCATAAATATGTATCTATACATTTATATAGTATGTGTCTTTAAGCACGATAACTCGCATAAAAATTGTCCGATCTTAATGAAATTTGGCATGGATGTGTAAAGTAGTAATTATTCGGACGAGTTCGTGAACCAGCCCAATGGGACTACCGGAAGGGGGGGTAAAGGGGGGCAACCCCCCCAAAATGTGTTTTTTGAGTTTTTTTATTTTTCAATTTTATATTGGCACCATTGAATTCAGCCCAAAAAAACAAACAATTTAGTATCTTGAATCATAGCTCTATGTCTATTGATTACCGAGATATTGAAAGTGGTAAACACAGTACGTTGTCCCAATGTTAACCTTTTGGGATATAAGTAAAATTCTATATCTCGCTTATTTCTCAACATATCTTGATAAAACTTGGTAAATGTCTTCTTTTAGTTCAAATCTACTAAATATTGAATTAAAACCATCTAGTTTTAATATACCCGTAGCAGCAAACCTGCATACTCATTCCCCATTTTATTCTTAAGGAGCTTACAAAAACATATCAAATCTCGCTACGTTGGATTGAAATATGTTGTTTTGCAGTTGAAATTTGCTGAGTATGCAGGTCTGCTGCAACGGGGGTATTTCTATTAGAAATAATTTGTAGAACACTTTTCAACTTTTTAGTAGTTGACTCAGAAATTATTTTTGCAAGCTCTGTAAACTTCCTTGGTCTAAAGCTGGACCCCCAACTCAAACTCCATCATCATACAGTAGAACCTCGATAACAAGATCCTCTAGGGGATTCTGAAAAAACTCTAGTTATCAAGAGACTCTTCTAATTGAGGTTTGAGTTATTAAGACATTTATTGTCATTTTAATTCTCAAGAGAGCTTGAAAATTGTACTCGTACTGTTGTCGTATTATCAAGTGTCTTCTTACCAAGTTTCTACATTATTGTGTGGAAAACTTAGCTCTTGTTTGTTTGCTCTCAGGAGGCTCTCACAGTTTCCACCTCCGATGTCTTGTTAACTCTTTATTGTGGTTGTTTTTACTCTCACCTAAAGTATGCTGTTTCTATTTGGGGTTACGACAATTAAAAAACAAAGGCAATTTTTCGCCTTCAGAAAAAAACTATTAGGATCATTTTTGGAATAAAAGACGAGATCCGTGTAAAACAACATTCCATCAGCATAAAATTCTTACACTTCCGTCCATTTATATATTTGAAACCTTTATAAACTAGTGGATCCGAGCACACGGAATCGTGCGCTACTCTAGCAGAGCGATAATTCAAATGGCAACAAATTTAAAACACAATCATGCTAACACGATCCGTCTTGAGGGTTATGTTTACACAAATTAAAAAATAACAGCAATTAAATTATCCAGCTGATCAAAATGTAAACAATTATGTTCTTCATAAGGATAACATGGGAACTTTAAAAGCCAATGGGGCAGAGCCCAAGGGACTTTTTCAAAAATGTAAGGCAAGTTTGCAAATCTACGCGACACGCTCTTTCCAATGAGCCGTCAATGATCAAAATCGGCGGAGGAGTTCAAAAGACATTTCGTGTTGGCGTATTAATTATATAGATATCTTCAATCCTTCAGACGTAAGTAAAACAATAGATTTATAAAAATCCTTATCTACAAATCGTTCATTTTCATTAAAGTATATCCAGTTGCTTAACCAACCAATCAGGCTGTAGTTTATTGATTGATTGGCACGCGTCATAAAAAAACTAATGCACCTAAAGCTGCAGCGCATATTGTAGGATAATCGTGATAACGGGAACTCTAAGCAGAATTCACCATTAAAACTCGAATATGTATGAAGATGTCAATGAATAAAGATGAAGCTATGAAGACGTGTTGATCCAGCGATATGCCTGAAGTTCTTTCTTGTTTGGGATTTTTGTCAAACCACTACCTCTGTTTGAAAATGAAATTAATCCAACTCATGGGGGAAGATTGCATTTATTTCACAAAAGAAACCGATTTGCTGACAGACTCGCATTACAGCTACATACTCACTTTATAACATCGCTACGGAGTTTTAGCGAATTTCCCCTATAGGGAAGAAACTATTACCGTAGGTTTCATGGTAAGACCTAAGCCCGAGACCATGATAACTTTTCGTTTTGGGGCCCCCAGAAGCAGAAAACACCATTCGTTCGAATTTATATATATATGTGTCGTCAGCACGATAGCAACCGTAAACATGGTCCGATCTTAATGAAATTTGGTACAGACATGTAAAGTGGTAATCCCTCGGACGAGTTCGTAAACCAGCCCGATGAGACGACCGGAAGGGGGGGGGGGGGGGTAAAGGGGGATAAACCCCCAAAAATGGGGTTTTAAAGTTTTTTACATAGGAAAACAAAATTTATCGAATTTTTGTTGGCACCATTGAATTCAGCTCAAAAAACAAACAATTTAGTAATTTGAATCATTGCTCTATGTCCATTGGTTACCGAGATATTGAAAGTGGTAAACACAGTACGTTGTCCCAATGTTAACCTTATGGGAAATAAGTAAAATATCTCGGTTATTTCTCAATATATTTTTCAATAGCTTCTTTTAGTTCAGATCTATTAAATATAGAATTTAAACCACCCAGTTTTAATATACCTGTAGCAGCAAACCTGCATACTTATTCCCCATGATATTCTTATGGAGCTTATCAAAACATGTCAAATCTCGCTTTGTTGGATTGAAATACGCTGAGTATGCAGGTCTGCTGCAACGGGGGTATTTTATTGCTATTGTTATGCTCGTGTATACTTGTCAGGTAGTTTGCTGTCATTCCTATCTGTAGTCGTCTTGGTTTGCTGATACGTGGATTTATGTTTACTAGTGGATCCGAGCGCACGGAATCGTGCGCTACTCTAGCAGAGCGATAATTCAAATGGCGACAAATTTAAAACACAATCATGCTAACACGATCCGTCTTGAGGGTTATGTTTACACAAATTAAAAAATAACAGCAATTTAATTATCCAGCTGATCAAAATGTAAACAATTATGTTCTTCATAAGGATAACATGGGAACTTTAAAAGCCAATGGGGCAGAGCCCAAGGGACTTTTTCAAAAATGGAAGGCCAGTTTGCAAATCTACGCGACACGCTCTTTCCAATGAGCCGTCAATGATCAAAATCGGTTAAGAAATGACGGAGGAGTTCATAAGACAAATTTTGTGTTGGCGTATTAATTATATAGATTTGTTTATTTTCTGTATCCTCTGTACTTTGGTGCAAGCCATTGATACGAGTAAATAAATAAATACTCAGAAAGTATGGATTTCCATTAAGACTAGTTCTCCTCATTACAATTCGGAGCGTATAACTTTTTTAAATCCACCTGCAACAATAAAATCTACGACCTCCTTCAATCCCAATGAGAGACACGATTTTCCCCGGCCATATTTTATAACCTTTCCAACGATTTGCAAACACCGAACAAGGTTAAACTGCGGTGAAAGTGCAAATTGGCGTAATTGTTGGATCCCCTCGCCGAGGGGGGGACGGTGGAGGGGGGAGGGGGGAACTTCCTGTGGCTGATCCGCGTCGGGGGGAAGTTCCAGAGGAAGTTCCAATTGTGACACAACAACCGTTAGCTTGGGCCGAGCGAATTTTGTTTGGAGCTCTAAGCTGGGATATGGTCCACCATGGTGTATATGGAGAAACCTTTAGTTGGTCTGATCCTGGTTTCAGGATTGGTTGGTCCCATTCTATAAAAATTCTGCTCAAGGCATTCTACTAGTATGTTCAATGTATACAGGAATGTTTCTCAAAGGCTAGATGGTCATTATCTCAAATACTGAATAAAACGTATTTTTGTAATTCACGACATTCATTCACTGTAAAAAATTTGAGTGTGATTTTAACACGAAATAGTGTGCTAAGTTGATTGTGTTAGAATTTAACACAAGCGCGTGTAAATTCGGATAATAGTTACACGCCGTCGTTGTGTTGGAATAAGAACGTGTTGATTCCATAAATTCAACACCCATATTGTGTGTTAATACTGCAGTGTGTCATTTTGACCAACGCCTGTGTTAAATTTTTGACGCCGCATCGGTTGCCCGCCCCGGCCATCTTGTTTGTTTGTGTCTCAGCAGAATAAAATGTTCACGAAGAAAGAAGGAAATTACTTTTTCTTCGGCATTCTTTTTAAATTTAAGATGGGAGGTAAATTTTACAGTGAGAGAGGATAGTGTTCTCGTAATAGCTCACAATGAAAATTTGGAAATTCGGCGTTAAGGGTAGGCCGGTAGGCCTACTTAGAGACATAGGAGGCGAGAATGATGACTTAAAGTACACTGAAAATATTGTAACGTGCAATATAACACCATAACACATAGGGTATATTACAGTTAAGTGGGTGGAAAAGCCAATTTCCAATTTGGAAGATTGGGGACTCCCAAGTTTCCAAATTCCAAATCCT
Organism: Flexamia atlantica; assembly: GCA_035578135.1. Taxonomy (NCBI): domain Eukaryota; kingdom Metazoa; phylum Arthropoda; class Insecta; order Hemiptera; family Cicadellidae; genus Flexamia; species Flexamia atlantica. Next base: position 40,927,263 of record JAQJVK010000011.1, on the reverse strand, counting down.
AAAACCTCTCATCCTCGTTTTTACGATATTTATAAGTGCGTGATATACTACTGTGTGCACAGTACTACCTAAGCGTCGATAGCTCAATGGTAAAGCGGTTCGAAACTCGCAACATTCGATACTTTTTGCTAACTTTAACACAAAAGTTGTGTCAATTCAGCACATCAGTGTGTTGAAATATCAACACTGTCTTTCTGTGTTAGCTACTAACACAACCTATCGTGTTAAAAAGTAACACAGTTTAAGGTGTTGTTTCTGACACAGGGGAGGTGGTGTCAATATAACACATAGTTTGTGTGGACCTGCTGTGACTAAAGGACTGTGTTGATTTTGTGTTGATTTGACACATAAATTTTTTACAGTGTTATAATAAGTGCAGAAACTTTTTTACCCTAAACAATCTTAAACTACATCAAAAACCTAACACATACTTTTAACACCTGGTAGTTGTGCGATCTGGAAGAAGTGATGCGCTCAATTTAATTCATTTTAAGACCTGGTAGTTGTGAAATCTGGAAATCATGAAACCTGGAAGTTATTTACAACATTTATTTTATATTTAATTTATCACACCTGGTAGAAGTGGTATCTGGAAGTAATGAGTTTGTAAATATTTAATATTTTTTATCAACCTGGTAGTTATGAAATCTGGAAGAAATTAACCGCTCCCCTTTTTCTATCTTTCCTAAATTATATTAAAATTTTTATGGCTTATAACTTTGACCTGGAGTTTTAGAATAGGTGGTGGTGTCATTTTATTAATTGCCCAAGGTTCGTCAACTGCCAAAACTTCCAAATTTTCATTTTTGCCTGTTTTTACAGGTTAAAAATTCAAAAGGTTAAGAAAATTAAATCTTAATATTAGGGTACAGTAAATAAAAGCAAAATTTCCAAAAAGTCTGACTATTGTTTCGTCTCTTTTCATGACCTTTCCTCACTGTTTTATACAGAGTGCAAGCCAATTAATCTCCTCATCGCCGTTGAAATGCCATAAAACAAGTGATTGATGATTGATGTCATCGTAAGCAGCTCCTAATTCCCCACACTGATGAACGGTGACATTAATGCGTTGTCCGTTGATGCATTTCTACTTAGGTTTAATCATTAAGTACGTGTCCGGGTCGCACGACCTTCTACCAAAAGAAAAACGTCGCAATAAGATTATAAAGTATTCCATGAAAAGGTCGACTTAAATTGTATCACAGGTAAATTATCTATCAGCAGTTCGTTTATTCGTAAACGTATTGCTAAATGTGAGTGTTCCCAAAAAAAATTGCATCAGCAAACTGAGACTTACTTTCTCCCTTAAACCAAGAAAATCTGCAAAATAAATAAATTTACAACTATTCCACAAATACAAACCAAATTTTTCGGAATCGGTTAGGAATTAATGGAGATTAACGTTTTTGAATATTTCCCATAAGAATAACATTAGACAACGTACTGCGTTTACCCCAAACGAAAATGTCATTTATCTCCACGACCAGTTGACGTAGACTGATAATTCAAAATATTGGATTTTTCAGGCCAAATTTAAAGGCTGCAAGTATATTTTCTTTGGAAGTTGAAAATTTTGTAAAATTTAAAAAACATGATATTTTCACACTTAAACCTGAATAATTTTAAACCTGAATTTTTACATACATGTGAGTGGTGTCATTTTGTTTGTCATCTTAAGAACTAAAAACCATTTAATTTTTATAAAAATAGTTTGAGCCATTTTTGAGAAATTTGGATTTTTGTAGCTTTTTATGGCTTTTTTGGGGTAAATATACCCTTAAAAATCAAAAATTCAAAAAAATGAAAAAGCTTGGAGGTAACATGGCTTTACACCTACGTGCCAAATTTTATGAAAATCGGATCACTGGTGTCGTCTCTATCTTTGTTTAGGACACACATCCGCACATCCAAATGGACAAACATATCGATCCGAAAACGATTTTTTGAATTCGGGGAACACTACAAATATGTCCACTAACAACTCAACTCGGAAATTTTGACGAAAACAATACTTTCTCCTTATGCTATGTATAGGGGGGAGAAAGTAAAAAGGGAAATTCTTTACAGTATACCTTATGCGTTAAGTTTCAGACCACTGCCAAAGAAATCGGGCGGCATAAATATGTTCAAATATGAAAAACAACGAACAACCACAAGATGATTTTGATGTTGATGAAAATCAGCCGTAGGTGTCCAAACAACCAGTTTAGTGTGATTAGAACACAGAACCAATCAAAAATCCAATCAAAAGTAGTTAAAAACCTTCAACTACTAAACTAAACCTCTTGTAGGTGTTTCAATTTTCAAGCAAGGAAGCTGCTTATTAAAATTTCAGATTTGGTCAGTGGACATAATTTAAAAACTAAATTGACCAGTCGAATTATTTAACCCCTCACTGCCTCCGCACAAATTTTGACGCCCAACGCCCATCACCGGACCAAAAACTTTGAAGGTCACCCTAAATAACAAGTCAGACTGGGCGAGGTGCATTTGGTGCCACTTTTTGTCCTACGCATTAACACTAATGCCGTCTGAAGAGGTTTTTCTGCTGAGCGGGTTCGGGATCTGACTTTTTACAGCGCAATAACACGCACCTGCATTGAAATATTACTCGTAATTCGTAGGGAAACCCTGAACTGGATTTAATACAGGGAAAGTTGTGCATTGAAGAGGTCACCTTGTAAGGTTTGCCATTTATTTTAGCTTTTGTACATGAAAAACCATGATTAAAAAACTAAAACAAGACAATCATCGTATCGTAGAGTATTGTTTATCGTTTTGATAGGCTGTTAAACATTTTGAAATTGATGTCATTATTGTTTATGTTTCTAAATGTGTTGTAATCGGTGTAAATAATAGACTTTCATAAGGTTTAAACAGTTTTCACGTTGTTTCACGTTTCCAAGTTGAATGACACTTTGTTGAATGATGTTTCATAAAGCTAGTTAATTCTGCGGGTTAGGTATTGAAAAGCTTTTATAATCGATTGCATCATCTTCCTTTTCATAATATAAATTTAAATAAATATCTACACCATTTGGTCGATTGATAAAACAGTGTACATTCTGACTAATCGTATGTAATCTTTTCCACTTTTCTCTTCGTCTCCTCTGAAACATTCTAATAGTTTTTTTGCTGAACAGTGTCTTAGTGAAAAGAAAAACAGAAGGGTTCAAATATATGAAATGGAAATGAGATGAATTAAATGAAAATTCTTTATTTAACCATGCAAAGTTAGGGCCACATGGTCCTTTCTTACACTTAACAAGGATAAATTACTGTATACGCGATGCGTGTACATATCACTGATAATCGGTCACAATTTAAATAAATAATCCCTACCTTAAGGGGGCGGTCTACCTTGACAGAAAAATCTGCGTCACAGAGCGAAATAACATTGTAAAGATAGGGCCAAAGCGCGCTGAAGTAAGCTAGCAGACGTTTCGTATCTGGACGACAAAAGCTTTATTTTTTAAGATTTAATAAAAATGAGAGTGGATTCACGTTCTTCAGAATATTTTATAGAGCTCTACATTTTTAATTTTTCTATAAAGCGTTTCTGTCGTTAGTTATGTGACTTTAAAATTTAACAAAAAAACTACCTTTTTTGATGAAAGATTTACACAATTCCTGTAAATGAACGGGGATAAAATCAAAAATTCTAATAGCGCTCTACAAAAACATATCCTTATTAAAATGACACCAAAATATTGGAAATCATATGAAAACCCAGCGATCAATGAATAAGATACAAAACCCTGTTTTAGCGCTCGGAACTTGAGGTAGACCGCCTCCTTAAGGTTCATAAAGAACTGCAATTAATCCCTACCTAATATCTCACGCAAAGATTAATTAATTCTCCGCACCTAATTGGTTACACGGTCGGGCATGTTTTAATTTTCGGAGGCAAATAATCAATTACTCGAAAAGTTAATTTTCCCTCAGATTTTATTTCACCCACCAAGAGCCCTCCCACAGAGAATGGGTGTTTCAAACTATATGAGAATATTAAATCTCCATATAAATTATAAGCTTTTTTAAATAATATATCTTGATAAACCACTATACACTGTAAAATCGTACTGTGTTTTATCAGTTGAAATGGCATAGTAATAGTTGCAGATATGTGCTTAACTAATTGCAAGTGCAATTAGTAACAACTGTCACGTTATTACCTTGTGCAAGGGAATAACGTGACATTTGTTAAGTTGATCGTATTAACAGTACTGTTTATCCGCTTGTAAATTTATTTAAATTATAAATAGGTTTCGTCCCTCCGTCTTCAGCTTCAAAACAAATCCAATTAAATCTGGACTACCATGGTTTCGACAGATATATTTAACAACATGAATAAATTTATCTAGAAAAGCCCGAAAATTATATTCAGGAAAATAGATTTTAGGATATAAAAAACTTAACCTGTGTCTGTAACTAGATAATCTAATGTAATTAACCATTAACAAACTGGTCTAAATTGTTTCCTTGGCACTGAACTTTTGAAGAGTATTTAAATTTAAGTTATTTAAGTTTATTAACTTATTTAAGTTTAATTTGTAAGGTCGTTAAACTTAAGATTTACAAAATGTTAGTAGGTTGTGTTGATAAGTCAATGTAATTAAACATTAACAAACTGGTCTAATTGTTTCCTTGGTACTGAACTTTTGAATGGTATTTAATTTAAGTTATTTAAGTTTATTAACATATTTGAGTTTAATTTTGAAGGTCGTTAAACTTAAATATTTACAAAATGTTAGTACATGGTATTTAAATAACTTTGTGAACACTTGAGGTTGTTGGGACATTCAATGCTCCAACCCAATAAAAAGGAATATCGCCTTTTGAAATTTATAACACAAAATAATCATTTATTTAATTGATTAAAAGTGATTGATGAGCTGTCCATAAATTATCTCAGACACAGCAGTAAATCATTTTGTTCCCCGTTGTCATTCTATGTAATTATTAACGTTTCAGTCATGTCATTGGGATGCACAAACATAAAAGTAATTGTTATCAACGCTAAGCACTTGAAGACATTTGCAATTCTAACTATGTAATGACGCGAAACATGCATTGCATACGTAGACTGATACATCACTATTCATTCAGTGATAATTTATATGAGATGTTCACTTTCGTCATACACGTAATAAAAGATTGTTAAATATAATAAACCCAATTAAAAGAAGTACTTTAAATGTTGTTAAAGGAGTAGGGGTCTCCTAAGTTACTAGCAGTAGGCTCATGCTAAAGTTATCTTTGCATTTGTCCAATTTAAAAACATTATTTGAGTGGAACATAACTGCACATATCTGTTTTCCGACAGATCAACTCAACCCTTTGAAGCATGTGTTCGGACCTCCACGCATTCAATGATTGTACGTATTTTTTCAAATGTCTACTATCAAAACTATTCTGGGTACGTCCCCTAAAAAGTTTTATCTACTTATTGACCTATTAATCTTCCCAACAGGACGATGCTTACACAAATTAGACATTTAAACATTTGAACTTAAACACAACTCATCGATTGTAAACATTTAATTAGATTCACTATTACCAAGGCAAGGGACTTAATAATTTAAAGTGATACAATGTAAATGAGTTTTTACCAAACATTGAATCCTGAAGAAAATATTCCCCTAAAATATTTCTGAGAATTTTCTTCACACCCCAATAGACAAAGTATGCCATGTTTCAAACCCGAGGGACGATGAGACTGGCCTCAAAACCCCTTGGGTAATAAAGTAATAACAGTAAGAAGACATTTACCGCCCCGCCAGTCGCAGGCCAGAGAGCATCACGACTCGGCGGTTAGTAATTAGTAATTAGTAATTAGTAATTTGGGGGGAGGTGGCTAATTGTGCTCAAAACTGTGTGTCGTGGGCAAACGGGGCCACCGCCCCACAAACCCATTAAAGCCGGCCGCAGCGAAAGTTATTTGTTTTGGGGGCCGCGCCGCTTCACTGGAGATAAAAATGCTACGTAAATTGAGAGCGTTGACTTGAAAAATTGAAGTATTATGAGACATAGATTATGGTTTTGGTAGGGTTTAGGAAAATATGTATAGTGGGAGGAGTGTGAAGAAGGAAAAGAAGATACCGTAACTAGATTACTATTCATTCTTCAGATAAGTGAAACTGGATCCATCAAAATGAAGTTGAAAAACGCAGATTTAAAACATTTTTTGTATTTTTTTACATTAGGCCGGGTAGGCCTAAAATTTAAAAATGTTGAGAACTATTACAGTACTACTACTACTGTATGATCTTTGGCAATTTTAAAACTCTAACGGTGGAAATCTAATTTTTACTTAATATCAGTTTTATGATTTGAGTAGAAAAGGCATCAATCCAAAACAGAATCCTAAAAGGTTCGTTTTTGGGTATCATTGGGGTTTACGGGAACATATCAAATAAGCAGACTTAAAACGCAACCAGTTGTTGTGATCATTATTGGTCACTTCTGAACCGAGGGACTTTAACGTTGGGAAGAAAAATAATCACGATAGCAATTTTTGAAAAAGTTATTATTTTATTAATAAAACTCTGCTATTCATAATAATTCAGTACACATCTGTCTTTAGAGGAACAAGCGTTAAAGGTGGTACTGAATAAATGTCGTTTGAAACATTTAATTTGCCTATTTAAAAACAAGGAAAGTATTTATAGCTTTCCTGAATCTCGTTCTTAAATCTTGGAAATTTCACTGATAAGAACCGTTTGGAATTCAAATAAAAGATATTCAAGCATAAACGGAGAAATTAATTGAATTTTAAGAAGTATCTTACACCAACTAAAAAGTGGTTTAGGATTAAGTTAATTCTCTTCGTAGGCTTAATGGTGTAGCTAAATATCAACTAACATATTTAATTAATCACTTTGAATATACCGCTATGAGAAAATTCAGAAGGGAACTTTCAGTAAACGACAATAGATTTAGATTTCACTTGTAGGGGGCTCATTTGATAAAGCAATAACTGAGTATGATGAAGATAAAAGAGTAGCTAGTTCAATTTAAATTAGCTCAACGCACTAGATGTTTTTCGAATATTGGTAGTAAGACAGGATTTAATCACTGTATTTTCCCAAGTGAAGTAAAAAATGAACACTGTAACATAGTCAGTTGGATTTGTAAATACGATTATAATACACATTACCAATAAACTTCTGTAACATAGTAACATCCTATTTTCACATAAATGCAAACATTGTACTAAAACGCAACAAAAATACGCAGAACAAAATGAACTTACCGAAAAGGTATCCTTAAAAAGCGAAGTCATCATCCCAAATTTAACGAGCACGAACACAAAACATGCTGGGAACACAACACACACAAACCGCGACGACGACTGGCGGCAACACTGACACCGGAGACGGAAACACCTGTTTGGAGGTCGCGGAAAGTCAACTGATAAGTGACATAACCTCACTGCCGATAGCCGATTAGTAAAATCGTAGTTTGGCGCGCACAGAGGAAGTTGTGAGAGACACAACGGGAAGTAAAGAGAGTTGGATGCAAACTGCCCGGACGTTTCTGTATGCTGTGCCGCTGTGCCGGTTTGAAAGTAGGCTGCGCACCCTAGGGAGGGGGGGGGGGACGACCGGTTATCAAAAACCGATAGTGGCTTCTTCTCCCCAGTTGGCGTTTTTTGCCACATCGCTTTAACGATTGAGTCATCTTTGTCTGTTGATGCGAGACAGGAATGATAAAGAAGTTGGTGAAAGAAAGAGGTTTGTTTTAGAGATGATAGGGGAAATTTCCAAAGCATTGCCAATTAATTAAGGGAACTGTTAAGAAGGTCCCTAATTTTTCAATCTACATCACAAGCCAGCAATAGCAATTTTAAAAAACCTGAATTTTTAATTATTTTTAATTTATTGCTGTTTTTTTAGAATTAAAGTTTTTAAACTTCATTCGAAGATAATTATTAACAACTATTTATTTTCCCTATGTAATTAACCGATTCCCTGATTGTAAAAAGTGAATAATTGCTCATTCGGAAGCCTTACTTTACTTACTTTATTTTTAGCATAACATTAAGCTTTAAAGTAGGTGTGTTGTTCATTTTATGCAACCATAATTTTGAAAGGGGGTGAAAAAGATATAAGGTGGCATAATATACACTCCATATAAAGCAAAGAAAAGGTCCCACCCCAAAAATTATTTGTTCTGTTTTAAAAATATTTTTTGCCAACAGTCGTGGAGTTCCTGAACAGTAAAAAAACATGCCATTAATTACTGTACACTATAGGCCTACTACTGATCAATAATAATATAAAATCGATTTATTTAATTTTAAATACTTAACACTCAACCCCCTCCCAGTGGCGTATGCGTAGATATGAGGAAGGGTCAGGTCAGGGGGATGCATCCCTCTGGGGGCTGTTTCTAAACGATGTTGGAGAATTAATAAAATTGACTTTGTATTTGGTAATACTAAGATTCCGTTTCAAAACAGTAAAGCTACAATGACATGGATTATAATAGTAATTAGTGATTAGTAGCTAGTAATTGTGAAACCCGTTTAGAAACAGCCCCCTGAGCATAAATTTGCAAAAAGAAATCATATATCTTTTAGAAATAAAAGCTCAATTCTTTTTGTAAAGAAGAAAAAAGCAAGTTCAAAAGCTTTAGTAACTAGCAACAAAAAACTAAAAAAAAACCGCTCGTATTTACCGATTGCGGGTAAACGACAGCTCCGTAACGACGAGAACGGCCGTAAAAATCACGGGTATACCGATCGCCGATCACGGGAACTTGTGATAATAACGTTACTACCGACGACGTGGGCGTCCGTGAAGGACAACTACGCGTACTCACGAACTGCAGGTCGACTAAGGAGTAAAATAAACGCACTGGTGCCATGGGCGGATTTCTGGCGGTGCCAGAGGGCGCCCGGCACCCCCTGATTTTTGTGAACTTTTTGCATGGAAAAAGCTTTTCAGCATAACTTTTCATCATTTGAGTAATATGATTTTAATCCGATTTTATTTGGTTTTTTATTTTGTTTAATTTACTTATTTTTCATCCCATCCTTTTATTACAAATATTTAATTGTTGAAGTTTGTTTCAAAATAATGTCACTTAATTACATTCGTCACGTTCATTTTAAACTCCTTAGGCTATTTTTTCCGACAAACTATACCCATACAGCACATAACGTCTATACAACGTCTATATAAGGGCTTGCAAGTTACATTAACGTCTAGGTCAATATTCGTACATCTATTAGACATCTGCGATATCACGTCAAAAAGACATCTAAGGCGGATGTCAAAATGGCGTCAATTAGACGTCGTCGTACATGTATATGACGTCAACGTAATAACATTTAATAGACGATGTATAGACATCGCCGACATCGCCGAAAATAATAAACCAAGTACAGTGACGGGTCTACACTTACTGTTGCCTGGGGCAAAATCGGAGTTTGGCGCCCCCTCCCCCGAAAGCTGTAACCGGCCATGAAAAAAGGCAAGCGGTAGTTGCGATGCGACAAATATTTGCTAGCCGTGGTTTAAACGACAGATTTTTTGGCCGCAAAGTGGTCATTAAATATGACGACCTCGAAAATAGTGATATACTTGTCGGCGGTGAAACAACATAAAGAAATATGCCTACCAGCAACAACTGATTATCTGTTCAAGATATGGCCGATAGATGTGACGACCGCGAAAAGAGCAAGAGACTTGTCGTCCGTAATGTGTCCAAGAGATCTGCCAGCCGCAAAACAAGCAGGCGATTTTCTGACCACGAAATGAGCGCGCGATTTTTCGGCCGCGGGACGAGCGAGCTGTTTTCTTTCCATTAAACAACGAACAACGAAAAATGCGACGGTTACGAAAACAGAGACAGGCTTGACGGCCGCGATGCGACAGAGATTTTCCTGCAGTGATGCTACTGATAGGTTTGCCGACCGCGAGACGAAAATTTGACTTTAAATAAATTTTTTCAATTTTTAATTAATTTTGAAATTAATTAAAAATTAATTCGAACCTGGCCGCTGGCGCACTCTACTGGCCGGCGCCCGGGGCAGGTGCCCCCGCTGCCCCCCCCCCTAGATCTGTCACTGACCAAGTATATAGTACAAATGAGTATATTTTTCGTCAATAAAAACAATATCGCTGAGAACAGAATATCAATTAAACTTTTTTGAAATAAAAATGTACACCGTTATTTCCTTAATTATATTTTATTTCCCTGATGACTACAATGATAAAAAACTTAACATTTTTATTGGTTTGAATCCCAAATTAATCTGTTATTGTTTACCTCACTATCTCCACATAACAGGATGTTTTTCGGCAAAGTTGCCTTCATTTGCTGTTCGTCTGATGAAGCAACTTTTCACTAGCAAATTTGTCACATATTTGCAGTTCTTTGTCCAGGCAAAGCTGTTTCCTGATAGTTATTACAACTTGGCGGCAACTTAACATGAGTTTGCCATTTCACATATTCACCGTAGGTGGTGTTCACATAGAAAAATAATAATTATTATAATATTTTGGTTAGCACCATTGGATTCAGCTAAAAAAAAACAAATAATTTAGTACTTTGAATCATTGCTCTGTTCAGCAATGAGGACTTTCAGTATCTCATTGGTTACTGGATACTGAAAGTGGTAAACACAGTACGTTGCCCCAATGTCAACCTTATACGAAATAAGTAAAATTCTAGGTCTATATCTCGCTTATTTCTCAATATAATAAAACTTGGTTTGCGGCTTCATCTAGATGAGATTTAATGTCAAAATCAAGTCAAATCTCGCTATGTTCGATTGAACCAAGGCCACACTACAGTGTAGTGTGGCCTTGATTGAACTATGTTCTTTTGCCTTAGAAATTAGCCGAGTATGCATATCTGCTGCAACGGGGGTGTTTCACTTTAACGTTATTTTGAAATTTCATGTAAACACTTACCACATTACTCTTTTAACTACTCGCATTGAGCTTATAATTACTTTTCATCGATTTGAGTAGAATATAATTGAATTTAAACAATTAGACGAGGTAAATTTGAGGTAAAACGTTTTTGTCATTACACTTTTTAAAATAGTTGTTTACTGAAAAAAATATTATAGAGTGAATGGGGAAAAAAGGGACAAGGAGGCACTTTATAACTCGTTCTCAGTCCTTGAAGGTTATCTCTGCACTACATTTGGATCCTATAATGTTTACCACCAAAGCAGTAGTTAAGATGAGATTTTTCCCTGTGATTATTAGCAGGTCTGGTGGTGTAGTGGATACAGGCTCAGCCTACAAAGGTAAAGGTCCCGGGTTCAAATCCCAACATAGGGCAATAGAATTTGCATTGTGGTAACGAGTGTAGAAACTATGTACAAATGCATATCCTTAGTTAGATTTTTTTTATTACACTTTTTGGATTTTTTATATATTTATAATTACAATTTTGTTATTCGTTACTTTTTGTATGTTAATTGGATGTTCTGTAGATGTCAATATATGGATGTGTAATTAACATCTATTGAACATCTATTCTACATCCACGTAGAATGTTGATATAAGGTCGATAATGGTGACATTTGAACGTTGTAGGAATGTCTATTAGACGTTAGACGTCTATAACGGTCACGTTTAATAGACGTGTGTGGTTTAACATGAGGTACATCTATTAGACATCTAGTTGATGTGACTGTGCTATCTGGGTAACTTATCAAAACTGCTTTTAAGCACGAATTGGCTTCCGAACAATCGGCTTTGAAAACAAGTAGGCGTTTTTTTGAGTCTCAAAATGTTTTTCTTGCGATGGTCAATATTATTATAACTATAGAAGTTTTCATATTATAAATTAAAAATTTTTGGTACTTTTCATTATTTGAATGACCTTTAACAAAAAGTTAATCAACAATATTTCTCAAACGTACGTTTTGACGGTATCTTGAGTGGTATAATATTGTACTAAAGTTCTGGTCCTATTCCATCACCCTATGTATCCGTCATGTTGCCACACTTCCGTTTTTCTTTTGTATTTAATGTCAAAATTAGACGGATCGCTGTGTGAACATAGCATAGCGACTAATTTATACAACCATATTTCTCAAATGTAAGTTTAGACGGTATTTTTAATATTATAATACTAAAGTTCTGGTCCTATTCTATCACCTTATGTGTACGTCATGTTGCCACACTTCCGTATTTCTTTTATATTCGATATCAAACTTAGACGGATTGCTAAGTGAACATTGCATAGCCATAACTTCTGAACCGTAAGTCATAAGAAAACGCGGATGGTGTTATTTTGCTTGTCTTTTTAAGCACTATAAGCCATAAACAATTGTAAAATATATTTGAATTTTTTAATTTAAGTGCGGCCTTAGTTGACTTGGAATTTATGCCACCATAACTTCTGTACCGAAAGTCGTACAGACACGCGGGTGGTGTCATTTTGCTTGTCTTGTTAAGCACTATAAGCCATAAAAAGTTGATCGAAATCGTACGAGCCATTTTAAAAAAAATTGAATTTTTTAACGGACGGACGGATCGCTGTGAGAACATAGCATAGCGACTACTTTAATCATTTCTCAAACGTAAGATTAGACGGTATTTTGAATAGTATAATACTAAAGTTCTGGTCCTATTCTATCACCTTATGTTTGCGTCATGTTGCCACACATCCGTTTTCCTTTTATAATTGATATCAAACTTAGACGGATTGCTAAGTGAACATTGCATAGCGACTACTTTAATCAACCACATTTCTCAAACGTACGTTTTGACGGTATCTTGAGTGGTATAATACTAAATTTCTGGTCCTATTCCATCACCCTATGTATCCGTCATGTTGCCACACATCCGTTTTCCTTTTATAATTGATATCAAACTTAGACGGATTGCTAAGTGAACATTGCATAGCGACTACTTTAATCAACCACATTTCTCAAACGTACGTTTTGACGGTATCTTGAGTGGTATAATACTAAAGTTCTGGTCCTATTCCATCACCCTATGTATCCGTCATGTTGCCACACTTCCGTTTTTCTTTTGTATTTAATGTCAAAATTAGACGGATCGCTGTGTGAACATAGCATAGCGACTAATTTATACAACCATATTTCTCAAATGTAAGTTTAGACGGTATTTTTAATATTATAATACTAAAGTTCTGGTCCTATTCTATCACCTTATGTATACGTCATGTTGCCACACTTCCGTATTTCTTTTATATTCGATATCAAACTTAGACGGATTGCTAAGTGAACATTGCATAGCCATAACTTCTGAACCGTAAGTCATAAGAAAACGCGGATGGTGTTATTTTGCTTGTCTTTTTAAGCACTATAAGCCATAAACAATTGTAAAATATATTTGAATTTTTTAATTTAAGTGCGGCCTTAGTTGACTTGGAATTTATGCCACCATAACTTCTGTACCGAAAGTCGTACAGACACGCGGGTGGTGTCATTTTGCTTGTCTTGTTAAGCACTATAAGCCATAAAAAGTTGATCGAAATCGTACGAGCCATTTTAAAAAAAATTGAATTTTTTAACGGACGGACGGATCGCTGTGAGAACATAGCATAGCGACTACTTTAATCATTTCTCAAACGTAAGATTAGACGGTATTTTGAATAGTATAATACTAAAGTTCTGGTCCTATTCTATCACCTTATGTTTGCGTCATGTTGCCACACATCCGTTTTCCTTTTATAATTGATATCAAACTTAGACGGATTGCTAAGTGAACATTGCATAGCGACTACTTTAATCAACCACATTTCTCAAACGTACGTTTTGACGGTATCTTGAGTGGTATAATACTAAATTTCTGGTCCTATTCCATCACCCTATGTATCCGTCATGTTGCCACACATCCGTTTTCCTTTTATAATTGATATCAAACTTAGACGGATTGCTAAGTGAACATTGCATAGCGACTACTTTAATCAACCACATTTCTCAAACGTACGTTTTGACGGTATCTTGAGTGGTATAATACTAAATTTCTGGTCCTATTCCATCACCCTATGTATCCGTCATGTTGCCACACTTCCGTTTTTCTTTTGTATTTCATGTCAAAATTAGACGGATCGCTGTGTGAACATAGCATAGCGACTAATTTAAACAACCATATTTCTCAAACGTAAGTTTAGACGATATTTTGAATATTATAATACTAAAGTTCTGGTCCTATTCTATCACCTTATGTATACGTCATGTTGCCACACTTCCGATTTTCTTTAAAATTCTATATCAAACTTAGACGGATTGCTATGTGAACATTGCATAGCCTTAACTTCTAAACCGTAAGTCATACAGAAACGCGGATGGTGTTATTTTGCTTGTCTTGTTAAGCAATATAAGCCATAAAAATTTGTTAAAAATTTGAATTGTTTAATTTTTTTTTTGTTTTTAGAAAATATTTTTAAGTGCGGCCTTAGTTGACTTCAAATTCATGCCACCATTACGTCTGAACCGTAAATCATAGAGAAAGGCGGATGGTGTTATTTTTCTTGTCTTGTTAAGCACTATAAGCCATAAAAATTTGTTCGAAATCGTACGAGCCATTTTAAAAAAAATTATATTTTTTAAATGTTTGGTTTTAGAAAATATTTTTAAGTGCGGCCTAAGTTAACTTGGACTTTATGCCGTCATAACTTCTGAACCGTAAATCGTACAGATTCGCGGGTGGTGTCATTTTGTTTGTCTTGTTAGGCACTATAAGCCATAAATATTTGATCGAAATCGTACAAGCCATTTAAAAACATTTGAAATTTTTAACGGACGGACGGATCGCTAAGTGAACATAGCATAGCGACTACTTTAATCGACCATATTTTTCAAACGTAAGTTTAGACGGTATTTTGAATATTATAATACTAAAGTTCTGGTCCTATTCTATCACCTTATGTATACGTCATGTTGCCACACTTCCGTTTTTCTTTTATATTCGATTACAAACTTGGACGGATTGCTAAGTGAACATTGCATAGCCATAACTTCTGAACCGTAAGTTATACAGAAACGCGGATGGTGTTATTTTGCTTGTCTTGTTAAGCACTATAAGCTATAAAAAATTGTAAAAAATTTGAATTTTTTAATTTAAGTGCGGCCTTAGTTGACTTGGAATTTATGCCACCATAACTTCTGTACCGTAAGTCGTACAGACACGCGAGTGGGGTCATTTTCCTTGCTTGTTAAGTTCTACAAGCCATAAAAATCTGATCGAAATCGTACAAGCCATTTAAAAAAAATTGAATTTTTTAACGGACGGACGGATCGCTGTGTGAACATAGCATAGCGACTACTTTGATCAACCATATTTCTCAAACGTAAGTTTTGACGGTATTTTGAATAGTATAATACTAAAGTTCTGGTCCTATTCTATCACCTTATGTATGCGTCATGTTGCCACACATCCGTTTTTCTTTTATATTTGATATCAAACTTAGACGGATTGCTAAGTGAACATTGCATAGCGACTACTTTAATCAACCATATTTCTCAAATGTAAGTTTTGACAGTATCTTCAGTGGTATAATACTAAAGTTCCTATTCCATCACCCTATGTATCCGTCATGTTGCCACACTTCCGTTTTCCTTTGTATTTCATGTCAAAATTAGACGGATCGCTGTGTGAACATAGCTAAGCGACTAATATAATCAACCATATTTCTCAATCGTAAGTTTAGACAGTGTTTTGAATATTATAATACTAAAGTTCTGGTCAGATTCTAGCTTATGTATATGTCATGTTCCCACACTTCCGTTCTTCTTTTATATTCGATATCAAAATTAGACGGATTTCTAAGTGAACATTGCATAGCCATAACTTCTGAACCGTAAGTCATACAGACACGCGGATGGTGTTATTTTGCTTGTCTTGATAAGCACTATAAGCCATAAAAATTTTGTACAAAATTGTACGCTCCAATTTTGAGAAATTTGAATTTTCAAATTTTTTTAGAAAATATTTTTAAGTGCGGCCTTAGTTGACCTGGACTTTATGCCACCATAACTTCTGAACCGTAAGTCGTACAGACACGCGGGTGGTGTCATTTTGCTTGTCTTGTTAAGCACTATAAGCTATAAAAATTTAAACAAAATCGTACGAGCCATTTAAAAAAATTTGAATTTTTTTAACGTACGGACGGATTGCTGTGTAAACATAGCAAAGCGACTACTTTAATCAACCATATTTCTCAAACGTAAGTTAAACGGTATTTTGAATAGTATGATACTAAAGTTCTGGTCCTATTCTATCACCTTATGTATGCGTCATGTTGCCAAACATCCGTTTTTCTTTTATAATTGATATCAAACTTACATGGATTGCTAAGTGAACATTGCATAGCAACTACTTTAACAACCACATTTCTTAAACGTAAGGTATGACGGTTTTTTGAGTGGTATAATACTAAAGTTCTGGTCCTATTCCATCAGCCTATGTATCCATTATGTTGCCACACTTCCGTTTTTCTGTTGTATTTCATGTCGACATTAGACGGATCGCTGTGTAAACAGAGCATAGTGACTAATTTAATCAACAATATTTCTCAAAAGTAAGTTTAGACGGTATTTTGAATATTATAATACTAAAGTTCTGGTCCTATTCTATCACCTTATGTATACGTCATGTTGCCACACTTCCGTTTTTCTTTTATATTCGATATCAAACTTAGACGAATTGCTAAGTGAACATTGCATAGCCATAACTTTTAAAGCGTAAGTCATACAGAAACGCAGATGGTGATATTTTGCTTGTCTTAATAAGCACTATAAGCCATGAAAATTTATTCGAAATCGTACAAGCCGTTTTAAAAAAATTTTAATTTTTTAAATTTTTTGTTTTTAGAATATACTTTTAAGTGCGGCCTTAGTTGATCTGGACTTTATGCCACCATAACTTCTGAACCGTAAGTCGTACAGACACGCGGGTGGTGTCATTTTGCTTGTCTTGTTAAGCACTATAAGCCATAAAAAAATTTTTCAAAATCGTACGAGTCATTTTTATAAAAATTTGAATTTTTTAAATTTTTTGTTTTTATAAAATATTTTTAAGTGCGGCCTTAGTTGACTTGGACTTTATGCCACCATAACTTCTGAACCGTAAATCGTACAGACACGCGGGTGGTGTCATTTTGCTTGTCTTGTTAGGCACTATAAGCCATAAAAAGTTAATCGAAATCGTACGATTTCAAAAAAAAGTTACAAAAGTTAAAGTTTTGCAACAGCAATTTAGATAGCTTCAGTTACACTTCATTAGGGTGTTAATTAAGGTCGTGTGGTCGCCCATTCGCGGGCTGCAGGGTGGTTTTATGGTTTTTCCCCTTATTTATCTGAACTTTTTATCAGCATGAGACTGGGTTGTGTATTATCAAGCTCTGGCAGCTTTCTTTAGGAGAGATGAGAGGTGTAGCTTGTAGATATGGTCGTGAGAAGGGTCGCTGCTAGATATAAACTGAGAGGTAATATTTAAATTATATTCCGCTATCAGGAACATATTCATACTTGCATAATTGTTTTCTTCTGCAAATTTTTATATCTGGACTTTTGTTTTACTTAATAAATGTAACATAAGTTACAAAATACCGAATTTTAGGAATTTAATCGTTTTGTCCTCGGGGAATACTGGTATGTGAATTAGAGGGGGAGAGAGAGTTATATCTTTGCTCGGGCACTGAAAATCTGATCAGTGAACTATACAAAAATTGTTTCTTGTATAAGTAGAACTAAGCAAGTAAAGGGGTAAGAGGGGTGGAGTTTTGTATGGCTAAACCCATATATTTATCTTTTCTACAGTTTTGGGCAAGGAATATTAGATACCTAGATGGCTGCTAGCTATCTACGTATTTATAAAACCTTCCTACAACTGAACAGGAAAACAAAGAGGTTAATTCCTCGGATAACACAACAAACCGTAACAAATTAATTACTTAACCTAAGTTTAAAGAAGCTGAAGTTGGGTGACAATAAAAACATAAATTTAAATAATTTATGTACGAATATTTTATTTCTCCAACAGGCAGGCACGCGTGTCAACGGCGCCATCATGGCGACTTGACAATCGCTCTTTATACTATATATAAAACAAAACAAATAGTCAACAAATATATCTTTATTTTTACTTCCTATACAAAATATTTGTTACAAACAAATATGCGACAAATTCAGGAAGATTCAGGTTGAAATGTCGGTTTGTTTAAGCCATTGTTTTTATCGGGAAGTCTCTTGAACTTCATTCCTGTATTGTATTCTATCTGTAACAAAAAATATTTATTAATCAGGGTGTACGATTATGAATTGATCTATAATTTGTAAAATGGGTCAGGTAGTATTCACTAGGCTAGGAAATGGCAGATAAATTCGATTGATGGCACTGATCATCTTCAAGCCAAGTGGTAAAAATTAAAATCTGTTTTAATAACTATGTGATACTACTGAGCAATCTTGAAAAAAAAATTTCTGTCATTATGGAGACACAGAGGTGTTTGTGCTTTGCGACACTCACCATCGGTAACTTAACGTTCTCATAAAAAATACTTCAAAAAGTACTTAAATAGTTAGCACTGTGACTGAGTGGTGTTTGTGCTTTGCGACACAATACTGTTTGTGCTTTGCTACACATTAGTGTATGTGCTTTATAGCACAATATTGTTTGTGCTTTGCAACACAGTAGTGGCTGTGCTTTTCTCATTTCGCCCATCTTTGCAACACAGTGGTGTTTATACTTTGCGACACGATATTGTTTGTGGTTGCAACACAGTAGTGTTTGTGTTTTGCGACTGTAGTGGTTTGTGCAACACAGTAGTGCTTGTGCTTTATTACACAGTAGTGTTTGTGCTTTGCTACACAATAGTGTTTGTGCTTTACAATAAAGTAGTGTTTGTGCTTAAGTCACACGGTAATGTTTGTGTTTGCGACACAGAAGTATTTGTGCTTTGAGACACAGTAGTGTTTGTGCTTTGTGACACAGTAGTATTTGTGCTTTGTGACACAGTAGTGTTTGTGCTTTACAACACGACAGTGTTTGTACTTTGCGACACAGTAGTGTTTGTACTTTGCGACACAGTAGTGTTTGTGCTTTCCGACACAATAGTGTTTGTGCTTTACAACACAATAGTGTTTGTACTTTGCGACACAGTAGTGTTTTTGCTTTACAACACAGTAGTGTTTGTGTTTGCTGATGCTTTGCAACACAGTAGTGTTTTTGCTTTACAACATAGTAGTGTTTGTGTTTGCTGATGCTTTGCGACACAGTAGTGTTTGTGCTTTACAACACAGTAGTGTTTGTGTTTGCTGATGATTTGCGACACAGTAGTGTTTGTGTTTGCTGATGCTTTGCGACATGGTAGTGTTTGTGCTTTACAACACAGTAGTGTTTGTGTTTGCAGATGCTTTGCGAGGTGCTTCGCGACACTCACCGTGTGCGACTAGACGTTCTCGCCGTAGTCGCGATCGCCGACATTGATGCGGTCCGGCGCAGCCGTCACGTTGAACCCCAGGATGCGCGAGTCCACCTTCGTCATGTTCTTCTTCTTCAACTTCTTGTTCTTCCCCTGGAACGACGTAAATGATTTATTAAACGAGTTGAAATATTGAAAAATAATATTTCTGTATTGTATGGTGTCTACAAAGATGACTGGCAGACAAAAGAAAATGTTTACCGTCAATTGATATGGTCTTTATTTGAAAACTAGCTGATCAACACAGTTTCACCCCTGGAAAAACATAAAAACTTCCTCTGTCTTTTTTTAGGATTTAATTTGTCATTCTTTTTAAGGTTGCCATGAAAACCTTATATCCTTCCCTATAATTTAACATTGAAACTTTGAAGTAGCATAAGGCGAAACCCTTTGGGAATTTTGTAAAACCGTTTCTTAGTGTGCATCTAAGACCCAAGGGGAGCACATCTCCTAGTTTTGGAGATTTTCTGTCCGATATAAAACCCCTTCTCCTATATATATAGATATATTTGCTTGAAAATCTCAGAGCATATTTACTAATCAAACATTAGTTAAACAATGTAGTTAAATAATTTTAACGATAAAATTAAACTAGTGAGTCAAAAAGTGTGTTAAATAATTTTATTATTTTTAATAGTTTTACGTTTTACCATGAAGTTTAAATTTATTTTTTCAGCTTCTCGTAACATAATTATTTATTAACTCATAAAGACAGGTTGAATAAAGTTTTTACCATAGTCAAACAAGAGGAAAATTCACTGACACAAATGCAGATCTACAGGGACGAATATAAAAACAATGATACAAAGGCTGCTCGATGAAATGTACAAAAAAACAATCATGATACAAATCCTGTCGGTTTGTCATATATATTTGAGATTAATTTCAAACCACTTCCTAGGAGGAAGAATATCCTCTCTCGGAGAAGCTTCAAGAAGAAGAAGTTGGTTTATTTTTCTCAGTACAGCAAAAGTTAACAAAAAGGTGATTCCTTCCCATACAATAGGAATCACCCACAATCCTTTTTTGTTAGCTGCTTTTCATTCGAAGAATTGCAAGCATTTTACTGCCAAGAAAACATTAATGTTTTTTACATTCCTCTGAATAAATTAATTTCAATTTATGATGAAATCAAATAATCTTGTGTAAGATATCAACATAAAACTAAATAACACGTAATTTTCTAGGCTAAGGGTCGCTTTCTCAAAACTTGGTTAATCTAAATAAGTGGTTTAACGTAGGGTTTTTTAGGTTAATCAAGTTTGGAGAAAGGGACCCTTAGCGTTTGAAATTCAAGGCTAATTAAGTTGAAGTACAGGCTGGAGGTTTTGGGCCTGTAAAACAAAATGTAACGGGGGCATCTCCCAGTTTGACTGAGTACATCATAATAAATTTTCACAATTGTCAAATACAACCACCTCTCCATCTCCCCGTCCCCTTTCTTCCCTCCCTCTTCCTCTTATTTTACTTAAACAAATTTTTTATTTAGGATGGTTTTTAATGTATTTTTTTTCTTATATTTGTTAGAGCTTTTTTTTCTGCACTGTCAGTAGTAAGGTTAGTATACGGTTATTGATTTCTTATTTTAAGCTATTGACAATGTCTATGTTCTGTGCTAGCCTTGCTAGCTTTGTAAGAATGATTGGACAATAAAGTGATTATTATTAATATTATTAATAACCCTCACCTTGACCTCCTGGAAGTTGTTGGAGGGCGGGGCCACGGGCGGCTCAGTCCGGTCCGCCGGGTTGTTGCTCAGCAGCCGCTGCCGCCGCAGCGTGAACTCGGCCGCGAACTTGGCGGCGCGCGGCGGGTCGTTCAGGTACGGACAGCTGTACTCCTGTATCTCCGCCTGCGACTCCACCGTCCACAGGAAGTCGACGAACGTCGGGACTGCGACAGAACACAAATATGTGGTGTAGGGCAAATTTGAAAATAGCCGATAATAAAATAATATGTAGAAAATAATAACTGGTGGAAAGAGAATCTCCGTCACAGTTTTGGTTTTGGGATTTGATTAACAGGATTTGACAATCATTAACAAATTTGGAAGATTAATCGCTTTTGGAATATTTTAGAAGGTCACTTGACCAAATAAATTAAATATTAAGTTTTTTAAAGTTTAACAGTCATGGTAGGCATTACCAATGAGGTTTGGTGTAGTGCAAGAATGGTAGAAACCCCGCACATTTCAGGGGGAAAGTCCAGCCTGAATTTTTGGGTGGAAAATTTTACGAGTATGGTATTATAGAAGTTAATTTCTTTGTCTTCCTTGGCAATCCTTGAACACCCCCCCCCACAAACACCCTTGTGTGATAGTGTTGTACACTTTATCCACTATATCTTGAGTTGTAGGAACTATTTTCATTGAAGAAGTCCAAGGAGAGCAAGTCATGAGGACACATAATAGTCTGGTTGCAGTTGAAAAAACCTGGAAGTGAGGTCCACCCGAAGTTTTTTGCTAATTTCTGTTTCTTCAAGACCTACATAATTCAGATATGCCGGGTGCCAATTTGTCACCCTTGAACAAATTCAAATATCCAAGATGGCGGCCAAGATGGCTTAAAACCATATAATTTTTAAAAAAGTTTCCTCACTGCATTTTTATGTGCATTTTTTTAAATATTGACCAATGCCTATCATCCTGCATAGGCATTGGTGGCTAATCCTACATTTTGACAAGATAATATTTTTCGGCCGCCATATTGGATCCACCATATTAGAGATCAACTTAATTTTTTAAATGTAAAGATGGTGTTGTGACGCATCAATATGAGCTAGATTTTTACACTGATTACAATGCTGAAATCCGTTTTTGAAAATATGCATCCGTTAAAAAGATATACTCAAATAAAATTTTATCCCTATACATTTCTTATGGACATTTCGTATTTTCAATATTTTTTGGGATTATTTTCCTGCTATCTCTCATTATAATAAAGATATATAGTTCATTTTGGTCTTAAAATACTCGGTGAATTACCGGCTTTCATTTGAGATATTAATCATCAACATCAGACAAGTGACAGATGAGCTATAAGGGCTAAATGTAATTAAAAAATAAATTTTTCTGAAATTTGTTTTTCATTACGTATGTATATATCTGGTTCTAAATAAGGTATTTAGTTAACTTTGATCTTAAAATACGCAGTGATATGTTGGCTTTTATTTAAAATATTGATACGTGAAATTGGTTAAGCTGTAAACTAATTTTAAGGCTCATTAGGACAATAAGATTAGTATTTTTTTTTAATTTTACGCTTGATAGTGGATTGTAACTCACCCCGAACTTGTTTGAATTAAATTATCACGGTCTCAAATGACAGCTGATATTTTACTGAGTCTTTTAAAAATATCCAGAAATACAGACCTTTCTTGGAACTGGAGACATGAGTCTTTATATAAACGAAAATGTCTGGAAATTTTAATTTTTAATGGGTTTTAGAACCACAACTCTCCTGAAACTCAATTGTTTTAAATCATTTATGACTCAAATGAAAGCCAATAATCTACTAAGTCAATTAAGACCTTTACCATTTTTGAGTCTTCTTTGGAACTTGAGAAATCCTTAAAGAGATGTAAAATTATGCAAGTAAAACAAATTTATGTTGAGTGAAAGCTCATAAAGTCACATAATCTTTAGTCCGATGTTATTGAGAGTCAGCTTACAGTAGAACGTCAATAATTCGGACGTCAAAAATCCGGACCGTCAATAATCCGGATTTGTATCTAGCAAAAATTAAAACATCGTAGCATCTGCCCTTGCACTATGTTCCTTAGCGTCAAGCGGGCGATGGCGAAAAGGCGCGTAGCGACTGTAGTGAGGAGATCGGCGAGTGGCTGCGGAAGGGGGAGGGGGCGTGGTCAAGGTCACACACCTGCTATTCTACGTGGCAACATCCCCCGTCCCACCACCCACCAGTCGCCTCAGTCCACTGTCCCTGAGCGGACTGTTGTGTGTGCATTAGTTGACAGTTACGTTTCAGTTACTACGTCAGTAACTACACTAACAGCTGATTCTTTTAAAACGGATTAAGGACTTAGCTGCGAAAAAACGAACCACTACTTCAGTTCAAAAACCTATTACGCATTTTTTTAAAAGCTCAAATAGTGTTTGATGTTTTTACTGTAAACATGTTACAATTAACAAATTACAATAGTGTTTGAACATTAAATATGTTTTTAATTAATTTCACCTGTAAACCCTTTACTGTATAAGAGAAAATACAAAATTTTAAAATGTTAGTGTGTATAAATAGTGTATACTGGCTTTTTTAAGGTAATTTCGATAATCCGGATAATTTGATAATCCGGATGGGGTCCGGTCCCAATTAATCCGGATTATTGACGTTCTACTGTACTTGAGAGCTGATAGTTTACTGAGTGATTTAAGACCAAAATGAATTTAATACCTCATTTAGAACCGGAGGTATTAATACTTGACTAAAAAATAATTTCTGAAAAATTGATATTTAACTTAAATTGAGCCTTATAGCTCATCTGTCACTCGTCCGATGTTGATAATTGATATCTCAAATGAAAGCCGGTATTTCACTGAGTATTTTAAGACCAAAACGAACTACATATCTTTATTATAATGAGCGATTGCAGGAAAATAATCCCAAAAAATATTGAAAATACGAAACGTGTATAAGAAATGTATAGGGATAAAATTTTATTTGAGTATATCTTTTTAACGGATGCATATTTTCAAAAACGGATTTCAGCATTGTAATCAGCGTAAAAATCTAGTTCATAATGATGCGTCACAACACCATCTTTACATTAAAAAAAATAAGTTGATATCCAATATGGCGGCCGAAAAATATTATCTTGTCAAAATGTAGGATTAGCCACCCAACGATGATAGGCGTTGGTCAATATCTCAAAAAATGCACATAAAAATGCAGTGAGGAAACTTTTTTTAAAAATTATACGGCTTTAAGCCATCTTGGCCGCCATCTTGGATATTTGAATTTGCTCAAGGGTGACAAAGTGGCACCCGGCAGATCTGAATTTTGTAGGTCTTGAAGAAACAGAAATAGCAAGAAACTTCGGGTGGACCTCATTTCCAGGTTTAGGTTCAAAATGCGTTTTAGCAACTAGACTAAAGCAGATGGGTTAAGTCACACCACCTTCAATGTAATATTCTCTAATGACTGAACCTAAATCTGTGCGATAGTTTCCAAGCAAATACTGTTTATCATACATAAAATAAATTTTAGACGTTGTCTAACTTTTCATACTATTTAACTTCACCCAAAAATTTCAGTTTCTTAAGTCAGACAGACTTATCATAAGTATTTTTGTAATGGCTTACATAATGTAACACTCATTATATTTCTTAAAATTTGTTTAAGCGTAGTTTATAACACCATTCTAAATACAATAGGTGTACACTATCCTTTTGTTCAGGGCTGGAAAGGGGGCCCCAGATTGAAAAAAGCAGATGAAAAATGCCGGTGGATGGGCAAATTCCATATCGCGTAGGGTCATAATGAAGGAATTTGGAGTTGATCTAAAAAAAACGGTCACTGCTTTTGCAGAGACACTTACTTGGATACTTGTGGAGATTCACCTCATTGGCAAGTAGCATGAGGCGTCCTCATAATGTGGCCGTAGGCCAACATTCAGAAGTTGGTGAATTTAGGTTTTAGGTTTTTGAGGGGGAAAAACGTAGGTTAGGGCTACAAAGTTCAATAACTCACTGAAGCTAAAAAAAACTATTTTGTACAATAGAGTTTTTTAAATCACTCTTAAATTTATTATAGTTTTCCTGTAGCCTATTATTTGTTGGCAAGAGTTGAAAAATCTTTAAGCCAGAATATTTTGGCATTCTTTCAAACAAAGACAAGTTATGTTGAATGAAAAAGTTGTGTTTGAATCGAGTATTAAATCTATGGACTGTAGGGACCATAGGGACCTCCTTTTAAAGCTATGCCTGGGGCCTCTGAGGCCCAAAAATACCGCTCTGCTTTTGTTACACAAACTTTTTTGTTCAATTTAGCCTGGACACTCACTGTCGACGTCGACCATGTCGTGCAGCACCTTGGCGCACCACCGGTTGAACTCGTCGGTCTTGGCCGTCTTGGCCAGCTGCTTCTCGAACAGCCGCATCACTGTCGCCTCCTCCTTCTTGGCCTTGGTCTTGGCCGGGGGCTTGGCCGCGGCCTGGGCCGGGGGCGGGGGCTTGGCCGCGGCCTTACGCTCCTCGTCGAAGAAACGCGCCCCGCCGCCGCTCACCGCTGCAACAACCACCGATCGATTGTTAAAACATGAGCAAAAAATGTACACTGGAATCAAAATACAATTTAGATGACCCAAGGTACTTTGAGGGATCAGCAAGTCTCTGCAAGTTTCAGAAGTGTTTGCTGATCAGGGCGCAATTTAAAAGTCAGTCAGAAAATGGAATCTTTAATGCCATTGATCGATTTGAAGATTGAAATGGGCATTGTTGAGACATACAAGTAGTTACAACAAAATTGCAACTAGACAAAGCAACTGATTCAGACTAAATTCAAACTATGGATTCAAATTTTTCTTTAAGAGATCTTTAAGTCAGAATTTTAACAGTCTAGGAGTGACTTGACTGATCAGGTTAACCCCTTAAAAACCGCGACATACTGGTTATACCGTGGTAGTATTCTCTACATGCTATATGACGACGCACGAGAAATCTCATGCAACACCCTCATTTTGTTAACTGCAAAGCCTGAGAATACTCAGATATGACGTTCTAAGCTGATTTATTTAGTTGGCACAACTATTCTGCTAGTTTTTTTCAAGCTACGACTGTACAGTTGACCCTAATAAGTGGCAGACTGTTTGACGCTGTACTCTAGTGTATTTTTCTGGAACTAAGTCCACGCTATGAGCTCTGAAGTATCAAATGTAGTTGTTTCCATTGCGTTGAGACGGAAATCCCGCGTTTTCGTGTTGATCGTGTAATTAAACTCCACGCCACTGATCACGTTGAAACCTCAGGGGCCAACTTTCGCCACGGTTAAGGGGTTAAAGAAGTTATCAGGTTTAAGAAATTATTATTGATAAAACCAAGCATTTAAAGTTAATAAAAGATTATTCAGGAAATTATTTAGACCGATGTAGAGGCATAAAGACCAGTGAGCATTTTTAACCGACAAACAAAAATTTGCACCACTCCCTATTACTTATAATAATTGGGGGCATTTAGACTTATTTGCGAGTCAAATAAACTAATCGATGGATTCCTAAAACTGATTATGGAGCATTTATGCTGACAAGAGACTACCAATCAAAGGAGTTTTCGAAATCGGATTGATGAGTAAATCCCGTCCCAGAGAGGGCAGACTACTCACGATTGGCGGGGGGGATGGGGGGGCCCCACACAGACGACGTGGGGGAGTTGCTGTTCCACGTGAGGCTCTGAGTGGCCGACTGCCAGATGGATCCGGTAGCGGGCGCTGGGATGTCCTTCGCCGCCGCCATTCGTTCCGCCTTCTCCTTCTCCGCTTGCTGCAAGAAAAAATACAATGATTTCTTTCGGTTCATGATGTAGATACAGAGAAAGGTTAGTTGAATTTCAAGCCAAAACAGTCATAATATTTTTGTTTGGAAAATGAGCAGCTAATTCATTTAAGACTGAATTCTACGCTTGAAAGAGTTCTACTTTGTAACAGTTCAGTGCAGAGATTTTAGGCTCTTGTCAAACTAGGCTGTCAGCTGTTTTGCAAGCTTACATTAATGGTAACAACAATAGGCAGTCACATTTCCGAGGGAATTGAGAACAATCTTCCATGCTGCTAAGTCATCTGGGATTTATAAAAACTTTCTGAATGAATTTTTATCACAATTTACTAAAAAATCAAGAGGGTTAATTGAAAGCAGTTATATTGCACATATTCTCTTGAGTCAACATTAATCTGCCAATAGAAAAGCCTTTTCCTACCCTTAGACTGGAGCTCTCCATAACAGCTTTTTGGGTAAGGGAAGAAATAGGTCAATTAAGTTAGAGGTAGTGAGGTGTGAGATGAAGCTTGGTATTTACAAACAAACCCAGATGAACTTGGATTTTCCCAGGAGGGGAAATAAATATTTACATATGATCAATTGATTCAACAACGAATTTCTTGTGTCAGTCATGTGTTACATGCTAAACAAAAAACATGTCATCTGTTTATTGATTGTTATTCAAAGAGCAAAACATTGTTTCTAATATCAACCCACATTTTGTTTTGGTTTAGTATTTTTTATCTACCAGACTAGAAGCGTAATCACATGGCTTTGTTTACTTCCACGTCATCAATGATTTCTTCCCCTCCTCTGTTGAAACTTCAAACTCAAGCTTCTTCTCATACCTCACTACCTCTATTCTGCTTTCAATCAATAAAGAGAATCAGCTGTTGCAAGACAAACTGTCAACTTTTACCAGTAAATTCATTTTAGTGGCAAACACTTTTGACTGGCCCGTGAAGGAACAAGTTAAGTCACCTAAACTAATTTCTGTTTTTCTGCCACTTGGAAAAAAATTGAATTAATGAAAACATCAGTGTGAAGGGATTAAGTCCGTTTAGAATGGTTTCAGTGGATTTCTCTCACATCAGTAAAGTTTAAAATCCGAGTCAAAAACCGTGGCCCAGTCCCACCCATAAGACTACAATGGACTGGGACGGTGGCGTGTCCTGGAATCCAGCTACTTGGAGGTCACGAATTGTGGATAGTTATGAGCGATGGCTTGTGGACGCGGTGTTCCTTAGTGAGGATTAACGTCCGCAATATTGAGTACTCGTTCATGGGACCATCCTCATAATTAGACCAGTTCGTAAATTGTTAACCGAGGAGAAATCGTGGTTCGGATCCTACGTTAAAATGTAGGTTCCTTTTTTGCCATTGGCTGTTGGGCTATTAATTAACAGTCCTGTCTAAGGAATATGTCGGCCTTAGTCAGTAACAAGACTACAAGATCGCGCCACAATCATCCTTCACTCATCTGTCATTCATACTTGGCTTAAAATACCTACCTGGGTAGGTCGCCATTTCACCTAATGTACCTAATGTATCTAATGTACAGTTCCAGCCACAGCATTAGGCGGGTGGCGAAAAATAGAAACTCCAGCTGAGTAAATGACTTGATGTTAGAGACACCTCCGCTCCTCTACACATTTAAGTAGTTTAACATATTTCCATTAGATGGGAGCACATTCACTTTGGTATGGATTAACAACAAGGGTATGAGTTCAATTAAAGGGGATCAACGAGAATGAGCTACTTAACAAGAAAAAAATGTGAAACAAAACTAAGGTGAAAAGAACGACTAAATATGACTTTTATAAGTTTAAAACTACTAAGATTAAGTTCTATGATATGTCCAACAGATAGAAAATAAACATAAAACAAAATTAGTAATCAAATATTTCAATGATCAGCTGATTATGGAGAATACAAACAAAGAGCAAGAGTATCTATAACGTCAGATGCGAGAATGATAACCAAATAACATATTTTAAACGCCAGCAGCGTGCTCACTCACCTGCCTAATGCTGCGGCCGGAACCTTAAGGTTAACTTTACCACCTGGCCTACAAACGACTGTGCGGCTCACCTTGGCGAGGCGCTCCTGCTCCTCCTGCTGTATCTCGGCGAGGCTCTTGACCCGGGTCGGCTGCGGCGCCGGCGCCTCGGCCCACTTGAGGTTCAGCCCGCCGCTCTGCCGCTGCTGCTGCTGCTGCTGCTGGTGCTGCTGCTGGTACTGCCTCAGCAGCTCCTGCTGCTCCCGCAGTTGCTGCTGCTGCTCTCGCAACTGCTGCTGCTGGCCAGGGTGAGGATTAGAGCCGGTCGCCCGAGACGTGACCCGAGGGCCAAATGGTTGATATATCCAGTGGGTGGACTAGTTTGTCTTATGCAACCAGGGAGTATTTGTTTACATCAGAAAACAATCAACTATGTTCATTTTTTGGTAGGGAACTATGTTTTTTTTTATGTTCACATTTTGGTAGGGAATATAAGCACAATTACTCAACCACAAAAATTAAGATGAAAATCAACAATTTCCAAACTGGTTCTATGCTAACAGAAAATTCTTGCTGTGGCTTCTCAAACGTTTGGCAAGGATTTAAATCACAAGGCTGCACAAGATCGCACAAGTCGGTTAATTGTAGCTTGAACATTGATAGGTTAAAATAACACTCATGTCAAGGCACTCAACCGAGATGGCAGGTGGACCAACACTACAACATACTCTAAACTGTTTGCTTTAGGTGACAGAAAAGGCAAGGCAAGAAATGTTGCCTCAAGCCACATATGAAAAACAAGTACCTATTTTGCAACAGTTTGGCTTTTTTGCCCTACTTAGCAAATATTTTAATTTTCCCTGAACAAAGTAAGAATCCACTAACTTGTCTACAAAATTTGAATTTCCTGACTTTTTCCGGTTTTTCAATTTGTTGCAAAATACCCGTGAATAAATGAAAGGCTTCATTTCCTCAATGAACCAGTTGATGAATCAGTCAGTCGTTACCTGTTTCTGCCGCTCCGTCTTCTGTATGTCGGCCAGGCTGGGGCCGCTGGGCTCGGCGGGGGTCCACGGTGCGGGGGTCGCCTTGGCCCTGGCCTGCGCCTGCTGCTGCGCCTGTTGCTGCTCCTGCATGCGCCGCAGCGCCTCCGCCGACCGCTTTATCTCCTCCTGTCTGCACGCAACACACACGTCACATTTTGGAGGACATTTTCTTTTATCGCTTACACCTTTCCAAATAAATTTCTAAAACATCAAAAATTATGACCTGTTTTACTTTATGGTACAAAAACCTAGCCCAAAAAAAATTCCTAGTACAAGAGACCATTTAATAATAGGGAGAATAGTGAATGAAAATATAATTTTTTTAATGGGAGGAGGTGCAACAATTTCTGCTGTGCTAAATGTTCCAATCCCCCTCCCTTATTCAGGACAAGAGAGACGTTGGGTATTGCAGCCAAAGATTTGATGATTGTAGTATGACCAAGAGAAGGGACAGCTGCAATACAACCAAGGAATATCATTGCCATGTTATGACTGAGAAATTTGACGGCTTCCATGCAACCAAGAGATTTGTCTTCCTATGCAACTGAGAGATTTCTCTTACTATACAATCAAGAGGTTAGACAGTAGTAATGCAACCAAAAGATTTGTCTGCCCTCTAAAAATTACTACATCATAGACTTTGAATCCTCTGATACGACCAAAGGCCAAAGGATTGGCAAGAATTTGACTGGCACAAAATTACCACGGGATTTATCAACAACAATAAAATCGATTTAGCGGCCACAAAATTACCAAGATATTATCATGATGAAGGGATTGAGAGATTTACTAATGACATAAGGATGAAAATTCAATCACTACTTATTATTTATCAACACAAAATATTTCCAAATTATTGCGAGGGCAACTGCCCCCTTTTGCCACCACTGAATTATGAATATGATAAAAACTAAAAATTTAACACGTTGAATCTTGATATCATTTACACTCCTAGCTCCATTATGATTTTAATATTGTTATGCTGTTACCATTGACAATAAGAAAAATCTGCCAGCACTGTATTCAATACAGGTCTTTATTGTCAGGCAGGGTTGAATTAATCTCCGGCCACCAAAACCTCACAAAGTACAAGAGACCATTTAATGGTAGGGAGAATAGTGAATGGAAATACAAGAAAGTTGTTATGGAGGCTACTCCACAAAAACTAGGATATTTAAATTATTTAATAACCTACTTTCTTTTCTCTTCCTCTTGTCTTTTTCTTTCCTCTTCTGCTTTTTTCTTTTCCTCTTCTTGCTTTCGTTTCTCTTCTTCTTTTCTCCTCTTCTCCTCTTCCTTCCTCTTTTTCTCCTCCTCCTTTCTTAATCTGTCTTGTTCGGCTTTCTTGGCAGCTGCAGCCTAAAAACAAGCTTGGTCAAGCTTTGTTGGCAGATTGTAACTACTTAATTTATCATTAAACATATGAAGATTTCAGCTGCAAATAAATCATTGAACTTGTTCATGCTGCCAGCAATGACTTAGCAAAGGTTTGAAAAGAAAAACACACAACTGGACAATAATAGAATTTGGACTATTTTGAAAGGTTCAGTTGTTCATTTCTACATCTGTCCATATAAAGGACGGGTGACTACTACTATAGGTACAGCCAAACAACGTTGCCTCTGAAAGAAATCAGATGGTCGACTACTCGCCTCATTAAGTAATTGTTTTGACAGATGTTTTATATCCATTATAGTTTATACAACACAGTTGTTATTGGAAACGTTTAATTTCACTGGATTCAGAGGTCTGTTGTGGCATAATAGAAAAATTAAGAGACAAAGTAATT
This sequence comes from Flexamia atlantica, assembly GCA_035578135.1. Taxonomy (NCBI): domain Eukaryota; kingdom Metazoa; phylum Arthropoda; class Insecta; order Hemiptera; family Cicadellidae; genus Flexamia; species Flexamia atlantica. The sequence goes on along the minus strand of JAQJVK010000011.1, from coordinate 40,895,513 downwards.
TGGCTTTGCCTATACATTATATTGTTACTGTATGATAATGTTTCATTCATAGAATGGTCTATTTTCAAGTTCATACACAACTAACTAATCTGTAAAGTGTAAAAAATACAGCAAGCTGTATTTGTAAAAGTGTATCTGTGAAGTGTAAAATGTAGGGGAATCAGCAGGCTTACCTGGTGGTTAAAACTGCTGAAGAGAACAAACAAAAACAATAACACAAAAACAAAATATGAATTTTCAAAGCCACTGGCTCCTTTGTTAGATAGTAGGGAGTTCATTATATACTACATTACATTATACTAGGAAGGAAGAAGAAGAACAGTTTCCTCCACCTAGAATCCAAAGAACACTAACTTGTCTATGATTGCCTATGCTACACTATATACACTCCTACAGAGCCTGCTGATAGGATAGGGAGAGTTAAGTTGTCTAAGGTTGATGTTTGGAGGTTCCCTGGATTTTGTCACCTACTGGTGGGCCAGCTCCCATCTTCTAAGTTCAGAGGAATTGCAGGTAGGGGGGAGGGCTTAAAGAATTTTGGTGGTGTAACAAGTGTGAAAGCCTTTGTAGTTGTGGCTGGCAGCATGTTGCAGAAGAGGTTTGCCTTTAAGAGGAGGTTGGAGTTGGCGGCCATTTTGGATTTATACTCCATAAGAACCTGGTATGCAGGATTTCTCGTTTATTTTTGGTCTATGTCATATTAAAGCTCTTTTTAAACTCTACCGGACGTAGGAGCTACATTTTCACATAAACTAGCCATTATTTGTAAAATAACTTGTAACCGTACATCTGACCACGCCCCCAAAACTATGGTTATGTTATTTGTTATCAAGATACAAATCGATGTGACAGATCGTAGTCTCAAGACATCAGGAACAGCTGTTGACAAATTGGGAAATGCAATTAAAAGAAGGCAAGGACATAGGGAAGGAACAATTGGATATAGATATAATATATGAACCCAAAATCATACTAAACAGCGGGCGTTATAATGAAGTGGGAATATATCAACCGTTAATCTAAATTTTAGTCATATTTTCTCGATAATATTATTTACTAAACAATTATTAGGCCTCTGTTAGCAAGTAAGCGATATGCGAGATGTCATATTTGGTATTCGCGATACATATATGTTTAGAAAGTAAATTTAATTTCAAATTTAGTATTATTATGTTGGGGAGCAATCGGAATACTAGTTATCGCGAAATTGCTTAAGAATACTCAATATGATCGTTATATGATATAATATAAATCTGTGATGCCCAAAAAACCTGTGCCCAGAAATTAATCAATAAGTGCAAGTGACAGTGAAGCCAGCTGCAAATAAATGGTTGCTACGGAACAATATTTACTTTCGAGTCAACAGTTTAGAAGTGAAGACTTAACTAAATTTACTCGACAAAATTAATAAAAGAAAAGAAGATAAAGTTTAGCGGAAAACCCAATCAGACCACCAATTGGACCGAAGGACGATCTGGGAGGATGCCAAAACTACGGTAACCCAAATCCACTAATATCGTTTCAGGAAATTCTTTATCGACACGAGGAGATGGGACTTGTGAACGAGCGAGGTGTCGATGGACCTATTGGACTAACAAATTAAAAACAAAGTATATCTTAAGCACGTTTAAAGGGGGGAATAATTCCGACTCCCGTTTTTTGTAATATATATATTCGTAACTTTGATTTTGTTTAAAAATTTGCATCTGAATAAATGAAGTATACCGTCTGGGAATAAGAACATATCAAGTGAACCGAGGGCAAAGAACTACGACCCAGAGTCTCAAACAATTATCGACTGCCTAGCAGGGAAAGAATCGGGCAATTAATTTATTTCTGGGAAGTAACTCACAAAATAGAAGAATTTGAATTATCAAAGATTTGTAATTGGGCTAGATTTAAAAAGATCATTAAACTTGTATTTGTCAACCTCAGTTAGTATTTATTTCTGTCAATTAACTTAAAATATCGTAGGTTATATAAGAGGGTGGTAATAAAAAATGGCGCCAACGCGGGGCACTTGATTGTAAAGTTCTTGACCCACGGTTCAATTGATAACCAATAAGACATCTCACATATCTTAGGATAAGTCTTTATTGAATTGTCATAGTTTTAAGTTAGAGAATCTAATTAATTATTTAAAGAGAAACCAATATGAGTAATAATTATGACTTAAGACAAAACCCAAGGCGAACGAAGAAGGGAGACGCGTCAGGAAATTGTAAGAGGTCGAACCCAGTGACAACCGAAATGGCAACGGCGCGGAATCGAGATATTGATACGGATGATAGGGTAGAGATAAGTGATAGGGATGTTAGGGACAACCCGGAAATCGGAAACGAAGAAGCGCGCGTGAATGAATCGGACGACGAACACTCGCAGACTGACCAGCGCGGATACGAGGATGACGATCTAGGAAACCCGCATGACGAGGAAATTTTGCTTGCGCAGGGAGATTCTGAAATTAATCCTAATAAACAACAACCGGAGGAACCTAAACAACCTAGCGAGACGCAAACCGATCTGAAGTTAATAATGGTAATGCTCAGTCAGTTGCAAACACAATCGGTCCAAATGCAAAACGAAACTAAACTAATACAAACCCAAATACAAGACCAAACGGTTCGAATGCAAAACCAAATACAAAACGAAACCCAACAAATAACCCAACAAATACAAAGTAAAATCGAATCTTGTAAGGAAGAACACCGTAGGGAACTAAACGAGATCCGGACCGAGATTACGAGCTTACGGATAGGCATCGAAGAAGACATTGAAAAAAAAATTAGGGAAAATAATCTCAAATTAAATGAATCTTTCGACCTAAAACTAAACGAGCACGGTGCTAAATTCATGGAAAACATGACAAACTTAAACCAAGACACTATAAATAAGACTGAAGACCGGTATAAAGAAATTAAACAATATCTAAATTCCGAAACGATTCAAATTAAACGAATCACCCAAACTAATCAGGAACGAATTGACAAAATTGAAACCCAAACTCAAAACCAATTTAGGGAGATGAACCAGTCGATAGTCCAAAATAATGACATGATAAATAAGGTTCAGGAAGATATAATAGGAATACAGAACAAAATGGGAAATCTCGAAAACCGTGTGGGAAATTCAACGTCGGGTAACCTAGGCGAAATCATCATCAACTATGTAAATCCTGACCTCAACGAGAAAAAACCTAAATTCACTGGGAGAGAAAAGGATCCACTACACTTCTTGGCTCAACTAAAACGGTACTGGGAGAAATCAAATACGCGGAGAGGGCTAAGTTCACACATACCTAACTTGGAGGACGTGCTAGAAACGTGTCTAGAAGAAAGTGCGATTAAATGGTGGCGAATAGTAAAACAGGACGTTAAAGATTTGAGTGAATTTGAAATCGTGTTTCTCGAAAAATACTGGAATCTAGATATTCAACGCGGTATAAAGAGAAGAATCGAAATAGAGCGATACCGAACTGGAGGAAAACTTAGTAGATCGGAATATTTCATTGAAAGAGCGATCATATTGCGGAATATGACACCTACATTCGAAGAAGCAGAGATCGTGATGTTGCTGAGCGAACAATTCGAGGAGCGAGTTAGGGATGCACGTCGAGTCCAAAACATTACCACGATAAGACAATTCGAACAGCTATTAGGTAGAGAAGATTTAGAGGAACAGAACCATCGGATCAAAAGTCGCCCGTATGAAAACCGACAATCGGGACAGTCTAACTACGGACACGAGAATGATAGGAATTTCCGGAATATTAACCATGAACCAAGGTACCCGAATCCCAATCGCGATCGACACGTAGCCAACGACACACAGCGAACCTACTCTAACGAGCGACCCTTTAATCAAAGAAGTAACTTTAGAACCAACGACAGGCCCAATTTCCACAACCGAAGCGGTTATGAACCGAGATCGACCTTCGTAACTGAGAATAACCCTAACCAAAACAAAGCGACTGCCGCAGGTTCGGAAAACTAAATAGCGTCGAAGTTTCTCGGGTATTGCACACATTCAAGACTAAAACAGATCAAAATTATGAAACTTTGACGCGAGTTAAAACATATCGGACATGTCAATACCCATAATCCAAATGAATACCCAATCAAATCAAACCTTAACCTAAATAATGTCGTATCCAATATATATTGCGATAACAAATGGCTACTCGAGGAGGACGGAGTTGAACCACCCGTAATTAAAAGTATCGATTGTCCCGAAATAGACATCAAATTAAACCAAACCAAAATTAAAGCTCTTATTGATACCGGCTGTAACATTAATTGCTTGCAAGAACAATGGTATGAGCAAAACCAACAGGTCATAGGCAAACATGAAACCTTTCCAGTAACTAACCTCAATATTACCACTGCTACTGGACAAAAGTCCAAGAGAATAAGAAAAATAATATTAATACATACTGAAATTAACAACCATAGCTTCGACGCACAGTACTTAATTATCCCATCATTAGTTCGTGAGGTCATCATAGGACAAGAAACGTTAGAATCATTAGGAGTTGTATTAAACTTTAAGGATAATACTTTAACGATCAACAACGAGGTAATTCCATTAAATACTAACCAAGAAAAAACCGGAGAAAGTACTCAGGAAACAATAAACAACCATATAAACGTAAATAAAAAAGGAATAAAATGTCAGGTAATATCACAAGGAGACGAAAGTTCAGTATATTCACGGCCGATAGCCCAAGAAAGGGTAAATAACAAACTAACCGATAACAGGGAGATAGTAAATAACAAGTTAGCTGAAATCACGATTTTAAGTGAGGAAGAAAAGGAAAAATTACGGGCGTTGTTATTAAAATATGATTCCGTTTTTTCTAACGAACCCGGACTATGTAATAAATTCCAATATAAAATCAAATTGAAAAATCATGAACCGTTCAAGAGTTTTACGTATCCTATCCCTGTGTGTCACCGAGAAGCGGTAAACAAAGAAATCAATGACATGCTGAGCAAAAACATTATAGAAAGAAGCGATAGCACGTTCATTAATTCTATGCTAGTAGTCCCAAAGAAGACGGGAGAAATTCGTTTATGTTTAGATGCCCGAGCTATAAATGAGCGGATAGTTAACGACTATGATTGCAACTTAGGAATCAATGAGTTACTCACTAAATGCAAAAACACCCGTTTCATAAGCACATTCGACCTTACAGCTTCTTATTGGCAAGTAGAACTCGAACCCGAATCCCGGAAATATACAGCTTTCCAACATAACGGAAAAACTTATCAGTTCGTGCGGGTACCTTTTGGGCTATCTATATCTCAAGCAGCACTGGTACGAGCTTTAGACGCCACCATCGGGAATGACCTTGACGAATTCTGTATGTTTTATGTGGACGACGCTTGCGTTACGTCAGACAGTTTCGAATCACACCTCAAACATCTAGAACTCTTATTCGTGATGTGAACATTCTAATATGAGTGATAAGACCGAACTGGTAAACTCAATGTGACTAAAGGTGGGGACTTAATTTGTGTTCGCAGCACCACGAACTATGAATAATATCTTCGTGTTTAATCCAATTAAATGTTTAATACTGTTAATTAATGTCAAAACATGTTACAAACCTTAATTTCAATTAGTTATCAATTTATATGTTTCTTCAATAATCCACTGCCAGACCATAAGGTCCGAGATATAATTTGATTCATGCAATGCCTCATGTATTTTAACTTGTCCTTTCATGTTGATGTTAAGTTTGTTTATGTTATAATTTGTTATATGAATAATACTTGTCTTTAATATATTCAATATGTGTATGCAAAAACCCCGAAAACGTTACAATACTATGCTTTTCGACTTTCGTAATTTCAATCCATATTTCATATTCCTTGAAATTAGAGAGGGCTATTGTAACCGTACATCTGACCACGCCCCCAAAACTATGGTTATGTTATTTGTTGTCAAGATACAAATCGATGTGACAGATCGTAGTCTCAAGACATCAGGAACAGCTGTTGACAAATTGGGAAATGCAATTAAAAGAAGGCAAGGACATAGGGAAGGAACAATTGGATATAGATATAATATATAAACCCAAAATCATACTAAACAGCGGGCGTTATAATGAAGTGGGAATATATCAACCGTTAATCTAAATTTTAGTCATATTTTCTCGATAATATTATTTACTAAACAATTATTAGGCCTCTGTTAGCAAGTAAGCGATATGCGAGATGTCATATTTGGTATTCGCGATACATATATGTTTAGAAAGTAAATTTAATTTCAAATTTAGTATTATTATGTTGGGGAGCAATCGGAATACTAGTTATCGCGAAATTGCTTAAGAATACTCAATATGATCGTTATATGATATAATATAAATCTGTGATGCCCAAAAAACCTGTGCCCAGAAATTAATCAATAAGTGCAAGTGACAGTGAAGCCAGCTGCAAATAAATGGTTGCTACGGAACAATATTTACTTTCGAGTCAACAGTTTAGAAGTGAAGACTTAACTAAATTTACTCGACAAAATTAATAAAAGAAAAGAAGATAAAGTTTAGCGGAAAACCCAATCAGACCACCAATTGGACCGAAGGACGATCTGGGAGGATGCCAAAACTACGGTAACCCAAATCCACTAATATCGTTTCAGGAAATTCTTTATCGACACGAGGAGATGGGACTTGTGAACGAGCGAGGTGTCGATGGACCTATTGGACTAACAAATTAAAAACAAAGTATATCTTAAGCACGTTTAAAGGGGGGAATAATTCCGACTCCCGTTTTTTGTAATATATATATTTGTAACTTTGATTTTGTTTAAAAATTTGCATCTGAATAAATGAAGTATACCGTCTGGGAATAAGAACATATCAAGTGAACCGAGGGCAAAGAACTACGACCCAGAGTCTCAAACAATTATCGACTGCCTAGCAGGGAAAGAATCGGGCAATTAATTTATTTCTGGGAAGTAACTCACAAAATAGAAGAATTTGAATTATCAAAGATTTGTAATTGGGCTAGATTTAAAAAGATCATTAAACTTGTATTTGTCAACCTCAGTTAGTATTTATTTCTGTCAATTAACTTAAAATATCGTAGGTTATATAAGAGGGTGGTAATAAACTTTTGATTACGTTTTTTTACATCATTTATCAATCTTATTGAAAATCGGCTTCCTACATCCGGTAGATAATTTAATTAAGATTTCTAATATTCGACTTTCGAAATTATCTAATTAATAACGACAAATTTTTGCATACCAAAAAGAGAGTCAAGAGTAAATTCAAGGTAAATTTGAAGGAATTGTTTGCGATCAGCTGACTTGTGATGAAAATTATCCGGCGCGGACGAATACATTCTGCTTGGTGACTAACACATATATGATGTTTAACCAATAAGAAGGAAGTAGGTCCATAGTGGATAGGATAGTTGGATAGAGTTCAAAGGGAACACACAAAAAGAGTTGGGTTAGGAAATGGGTTGGTTCTTTAAAGTTGTTTTTCTAAGGAAGAGCCAAGGGCTTAGTAGGTTTTGAGTGAGGAAAGGGATAGACTTTCAGCTAGCTTACCTTTTGTGTTTCTATGTGCTGCTACCATGAACATTATTTCTCAGGTAAGCTAGCTGAAAGTCTATCCCTTTCCTCACTCAAAACCTACTAAGCCCTTGGCTCTTCCTTAGAAAAACAACTTTAAAGAACCAACCCATTTCCTAACCCAACTCTTTTTGTGTGTTCCCGAGTTGATATACATTAGATTAGTTGCCAGAAATTTTGTAGCTTTGTTGGGGTTTAGAGCTTTATTGAAGGTGGTGGAAGGGACGTGTACTTTACAGGTTTGAGACCAAACTTCAGCAAAATTATATAATCAGTAAAGTGGTGACCTTACCTCCTTTTTCTTTCTCTCTTCCGCTTCTTGCACCCTTTTTCTTTCTCTTTCCCGTTCTCTCTCCTCCTCTTCCTGTCGTTTCAGTTCTTCCTCCTCCTTTAATCTCCTTAACCTCTCCCTCTCCTCTTCCTCTTGCTTCAATCTCAGGAGCTCTTCCTGTTTTCTGTAGAGAAGAAAACATTATGATTACCCCATGTATTTTGCCTGTCACAGCATTCAAAGAGATTTAATATAATTTGACTCAGATTCATCACAATAAAAATGCAAGTTTAGAGAGAGAAAATAAAGGAAAGCAGGCTCACCTTGAAAATGGGTCCATAGAACATTAATTTTATCACAAAATGGGAATTTTCACAGTCACTGATCACTTAGTCAACTACAAGAGAAACGCCTTTTGTGGTTGACTAAGTGGTCAATGGCCAGAAGATTTCCCATTTTATTTATTTATTTATTGAACCCAATTGCCATTTTCATCTTGTAATTTTCCTTAAAACAACTTCCTGGCAATTGACCCTACTTAAAAAATCATACAAAAACCTTTTTTTCTAGAATTCCTTTTCTTAGTTCAATTGAAATTTATAATTAGTATTTTATGAGTTTAGAGTAGATTAGTCTCCAATTTATTACTGTAGTGTTTCTCTTAAAACATAAAACTGAGTATAACAAACAAAGTACATGCAAAATAACTTATTAAATTGGCCCATAAAAATACCTCTTAAAAAAATAGCAATAATATTTAAAATGATTTTTACAGAGGTAACAAAAGACGTGGACAAAGGTTTTGGAGTAGTGACTAAAAGCAACTGACTAATGCTTGGGAAGTTATCATGATGGAAGGAAAAACTACTCTTATCAAAAGGTACAAATCAAGAAGCGAGGGATACTCCCAAAAACATTAAGAAAGTTAAAGATACTGATTGAAGAAAAAATATTTTTTATTGCAATTGGCGCACGGTCATCCCGACCAGCGCGAGAATTTTGACGCATCGGGGTATGGGGGAGGGGGGGAAGTCACTCCCCTACTCAAGCCCCGCCCCTTTAGTAATGCTGCGAGCTGTAAATAAGTGAACTAATATTCAAAACAAAAGTAGTAAAATTCTTGGTTGTCAAAATATATTTAAGGTTATGGTTTGAGGTTTTGTTTACGCAAGTTTTATCTTTGTCATTTCACCTGTAAAATTGTATGCATTTTACTCTCCGAATTTGTATGTACTTGTTATTAAATAAGAGTTTAAACTTGACATAGTTGTGTTTCCATAAATTTTAGTTAAAAAATAATTTTCCCAAAAGTAAACAAATATTGTTTATTTTCTTTGATTGATGACAACTGTCAACTTGGTCGAGGCCTAAGAGTCACTATCTAACAGATAATAAAAACACTTAAAAAAAAAAGATCGTCCAATAGGATACCAAATTGGTACAAAAAAAACCCCTTTGCTGCAGCAATGACATACGCTTATTTAGGAAACGTCTATCTCTCTCTAAACCATTCATTGTCCATCTCTCTCGCACACGTTCTTTAGAATGGTCGGGATGACCGTGCGCCAACTGTAGCTTGTTTTATTATTTTATAGGTATTCCCAAATAACTTTTCTATTGAAAGAAATCAGCTGGTTGACACTAGCCATGTTAAATCATGAATTGGTTTATCAGATGTTTTATATAGTTTGTACAGAACTAATGTTATTGAAAAGGTGCAATTTCACTGATTTCAGACCTCTCTGTTGTCTTATAGAAGAAAAATTTCAAGGCTAAGTTATTTGGTTTTACCTATTTAAAAAACAAAATAACAGAGATAAAAGCTAGATGGATATGAAGTCAAATGGCTATTTCAATTTTAAGTACGCACAATCATGAAGTAAATCGAATTCAAAGTTAATTTTCAACTAATTACTGACTACATAAAAGCACGAGCTACATACTCGGTGAAGACAAAATACAAGGATGGGATGAACAGACCACTACCTCGTAGCGTGATGTAAGTAAGCGGGAGGGGTAGGGAACTACCTGGTTAATGTTATTTGTCAGGTTAGTCGGGAAACTAACCTGAGCTCTTCCTTCTTAAGCTTCTCTTCGGCTCGCATTTGCTCCTCCTGAAACAACAGTATGTGTAAAAGGTTTCGTTCGGCAAACTGTGAAATTTAAATGGTTCACAGCGCAACTCGTAAATATTAAAGTAACATTGTGTCTCAGGTTATGGAATAGAACATTATTATCCAAAACATTTGGTGAATGAGGTGTTGGATGATTGATATTTTGAAATCAAAGCAAAAACCTAAGGGTAATGTATTAAGTGTAAACAGGATTGACTTTCCAAAACACGTATGAGGCAGTGAGTGATGGTTGCATCTACTTAAATATCCAGTAAATGCAAAGACAAGGACATAAATATTGAAAAAGGCAAACTTGTATAAGCAGCAGGATGTTATTTTGCCAAATAAACGGCTGTAATAGGTGATCACGTTTATTACTGGTAATGTCGGTCGGTTGCTATTAAGTTCCCTTTCGGATAATCGACATGTCAGATAATCGCGCTTTGGATAATCAACCATTTACTGTATAAATATGTGCTTTTATTTAAGGCTTTTAAAATTGTTCCCTGATAATAACTCTGGTTAAAATATTAAAATAGTTTACTCAAGAAAAGAAGGTAATATACAATTAGATTGGTGTGCAGAAAAATCCCTTTCACCAATTATAGAGAAAAGTGACAACTGGACTGAGATGATGCCAAGTATAGCTGAATGTCATTGACATGCTGGGGCTTGGATTTGGTCAAACAGCATAAATAACCAAAAAAGTAGCAGTCAACAAACTCCTAATGCTGCTGCCTCGATAAAAAAAGATTAAAATTAAATTTTTATCTGCAACTTAACCATGTAGACGTAACGTCTCGGTGATGCTTACTAGAATGTCAGCCTCAGTCTTGATGCCCTTGGCGATGGGGTCCGCCCAGAGACTCTGGGCCGGGACCGTGGCGGCGGGGGGGTGTCCGGGAGGCACGGACCAGCCGGGGAATGCGGGGGCTGAGGCGGGGCCGCCCCACACCGACTCCATCTGCACAACACGAAGTAAATAAATAATAACTTTATTATTCACAGTTTTATAGAAATACGACTGACTCTGTTTTAGAAAAAGAAACTGTCATTAAAATTAGTTTTTGGAATTTCAAAAACACGGTAAGTCAAGTTATGAAGACAGTGCCATTATTTTTTAATAAGTTGTACATACTGCTGTTGATTGACAAGGGCAGAGTATTGATTCGGCCCTAGAAAGGAAAGATGCGAAGGAGTTTTGCTAGTAATTCAAAGGCTTACCTCCTTACCTGTCTTCCGAACACCAACTTCTTCCACAAACATAGGTTTATCTGATATGAGAATCTTGTGCACAAGGAGCGCAGTTTTGTCATTTTCTTTAAGAGTGTGGTTGTTTACAGGGATTTCTAAATGTAGGGATGGCGTAATGGATACATTGAATAGTCCTGGGGATCTCCAGTTTTGATGAACTTGGCAGAATGTAATTTAAACTATTCACAATGCTTCTGAATTGCGCGACTCAATCATGATCAGAAAGCACATTTCCAGAAACTTACTGGATCCACAAATCACTTCTTACCAATCAAAATGTGTTAGGCTCAAGTATACATTAGAGATAATCATTGAAAACCATATCTTAAAAAAATGTCCTTGGTCTAACTTAAAACTTACGTCCAGCAATAACACGTTAAAGCTTATAATTTTTAAAGTTAATCTAAATACTTAAAAATTAATTGCACTAACAGCCTATCAATTGGCTTGTTTTTGTACAGCTAATTAACACATTGGCTGCGGATCGCTCAGATGCGAGTCACGCGACCCTAGCATTACGAGTGGCTGACTCGGTGCACTTTCCACTGTAATGCTTCAGAGTAAGCTCAGCTCTTGGCGGGGACGGACTAAACAAAATTCGCTCGTCCCACATATACCGAATGTTACTTCGATAGCGTCAGTTTTCCGCACACTGCGTTTTTGTAATTTTTAACATGTGTTTTATCTAACGATGTCTGTTTATTAGACTGTTCATGTTCTGACCTTCTAAAAATCATTCAAAATAATTAATTATGGTTAAGGAAGATTGTGAAAACATTGAAGACCAGCTTTATGGTAACACCGGTTAAATTGACAACAGTTCTGAGAGTTCTGATACTTATTTATTCAACTTTTCTACTGCATAAGTTATTTATTTTCATGATAAAAGAATATAATTATCTTTTGTATGTTATTATTGGGTAAAACTAACATTTTATAGTGTTAACACTTTTGATAGTGCAATGCATTAGGTTTTCCGCAGCCAATGAGTTAACGTTGCTCAAACATGCAATTTACTAATAAGGGCAGAGCTCAATTTCCTCCGAGATGATAAAATGAAATAAAACATAATAATGCCATCGTTATTGCCATTTTCAAATTCAATAAGGAACAAAAAAATCAAATCATAAATTTATTTTCAATATATAGTATACAGCATTTGACATAGGAACAAGAAATATATTTTGCTTTTTGCTATTAGAAAAAAGTAACTATTGACAATATGGATGATTTCTATAAACATACATTGAACTAAGACATTAGTGCTACACAATTTAAGCCACAGAGGTAAACAAAAATTTTACAATCGTAATAACTCAAAGTAGTTACAAAACAATACAAGCAACATTATTCAATTAGTTAAAATAAATTCTAAAGAAGGTGTACAAATGAAGGCAAGTTATTTGATGAAGTTCTGTATAACTTTTAGCTTATGTGCTTTTTTGTACTTGATGCAGGTAATCATAGTTATTTGTCAATGACCTTTTATCCTGAAAAACTTTTTTTACAAATACATGTTTATTAAAGAAAAAAAACCTTTATAAAGAAAAAAACTAGCCATGAAACTTTACCATTAACTAAATATCACATAATTTAATAGATAAAAACCAGAGTTTCAGTATACATAACTTAAATTCAAATTCCAAATAACAAGAATTTGATTCCTTCACTGAATTGAAGTTTTATGCATTTCCTCTTGGCAGTAAGACCTTTGTAAACATTATTTTAGCATACTAAAAAACCTAGCTACAAACCACTTAACAATTAGTAGCACTTCTGCAATCAAAGGTGTCTACTTTCTTGACTTCTTAAAAACATTATTCCTAAATTTTCCACGAGGGGGAGTTACAAATTGGAGCAAATTATGAGGAAAGGTGAGTCGGAAGCTACCCTACTATAGTCTACGACCTACGACTAACCACGACAGGCTGGCGCGCCGGCTGTGACTGCGACTGCAGTGGCTGCGGTTGCGGCTGCGGCGGCTGTGACGGCAGCTGCTGCGGTTGCTGCGCCGCCGCCGCCGCCGCCTGTCGCTGCCGGAAGGTCTGCAGGAACTGGTCAAAGCTGCGCTGCTCTTCGGGCGTGTTCTGGGGCGTGGCGGGGGCCGGGGCCGCGCGGGGCAGCCCGAGCGACATCATCTGCTGCAGCGGGTCCAGCGGGGCCGGGGCCTCCGTGGGGGGCAGCCCCACCCCGCCCGCCACTCCACCGCCCAGCCTCTGCAACACCAACCGGGGTCATCAGCCGACAGTTAGCATTTTAACATGGATCATCAACAACATGTTCAGCCCGACGTGCACCACCGGTGGTGGTACACAATTGAATTTTCCAACTAATTAAAAGGACGTTGCAAAAATTGGTAAACTGACAAAAAAGACTAAACTAACCTAAGTGGTACTTTTAACTAAATCTTAAAAATATCTGTTGATTTTACCTTGTGTAAACCTAAAATAGCTAATTTGAGTGAAATTAATAAATTGCAATAGTGTACCACCAGTGGCGCACGTCTGGTGGGCATACTGAAATCACCAAGGGCCTACGTGCCAGCCAATGTGCGCTACCGGTGGCACACTAGTGATTCGCCGATCAAACGATACACTGTTAGTTATTGTAACCTCCGCACGAGTAAAGCCTTTCTTGGGTCTTCTTACGCTCCTTCCTCCATTTATGGCACCCTTCTCTTTTGCTTCCTGCACGGCTGCACGCATCCCTCACCGATCGCGTAAAAACACTCGTATTTGAGGTAGGCCTACTTCCGTCTGTCCAAAAATCTAACTATTTAAACTCCAAAACTACTAACAATTATATTATCTATTCGTTTGCTAGAATCTAACTGAATAGAAGTTATTCCCAGTAGTTTTTTAAAAACTAACGAATATGATAGAAGTTAGTCGAAAATAGGGGTGTGCGAGTAGTGATTTTTGAAGTCGAGTCGAGCCGAGCCGAATTTTGAAAAATACCCGCGAGTTTCGAGCTTTTTTTGAGTCGAGTTTTTTTTAAGTTTATAATATAATAGTCACCAAGTTTCTACATAATGGCAAAAAATTATTATCATTACTCAAATACAAATTACAATTTCGAGGTAATTAAACTTAAAAGAGTTATTGAACTAAGAGCAGATATGCAAATAAATGATACCAAAACAAAAGAAAGAAAACCTTTTACTTAAACTTACAATAATTCTTGATTTGATATATTTTTCAAGCCTAACTTGTGTTTAATGCTTACCTGGGGTTTGAAATGAAATGAAAACACTAATTATAAGCCGTGACCAATTACATGACTCAATTCATGATTAAAATATTTCCTTTGAGTTATTCAGACAGGTACATTTTTTTTTGTAACTGACAACAAAAAAACTAAGTTTTTATTTATTTGGAATGGTTTCTAAAATATAAAAAAAATCATTTTTTTACAAGATGTAACAATAACTAACCTCAAACTAGAAAAGATAGAGAGATATCAAAATTTATGTGTCTTTAATAACTAAAAAGAACTTTTTACTTCAAGTTTATAACAAATGAGGACTCAGTTATATTCGTTAAAGATGGATTGACATTGTGAAAAATGGCCGTAATATTCTTTCGCACGTGCCGATTTCGGGTAATCGGCGGGAGTAACTACTCGACTCGAACTTTCGAGTAATTTGCAATAAGTCGAGTTGAGCCGAATAGTGTATACTCGGCTCGAAAAAAGCTCGATTCTCGAGTACTCGCACACCCCTAGTCGAAAAACCTAACGAATATCGCTAATCGTTAGAATTTCAATTCGTTATTCCCAAGTATGCTGACTAAAGACTTCAGACAAACGAGGCTTAGGCCATGACACGACTGACACATTACGAGACGTACCTGCTGCTGCTGCTGTAACTGCTGCTGCTGCTGCTGCTGCTGAGCAGCCAACATCTGCAGCACGGCGAGGACGTTGCTGTTGGTCTGCGGGTTGGCTGCGTGCTGCTGCAGGTGGGGCAACATCAGCCCACCTTGCAGCGTATCCATGGCCAGGCTGGCCTGCTGCGCCAACATCTACGACAGATTGTATTCGTAAAATTCATAACAGCAAAGGGCTGATGATATCAGTTTGGCCAAAAACTGGGTATCTACTCGGTTGTCAGGTATTTTTGAGGCCGTGCGAGGATGTGGTAGGTATTGAAAAAAAACTGGGTAAAACCGGGGATAGTACACTTGGGCAGCAGGGATTTACCCAACAACCTGGATGATAAAAAAAAAAAAACAAGAAAAACCGCGTATTTGGGATGAGTTACAAAGAATTTGTTATCCTTCTGATATTTTTAAGTTAGTAATTTATTCTATGTGGTTGTATCGGTTGCAGTGTTGCCAGAAACTGGATATTTGCCCGGTTTTCAGACATTTTGAAGGCCGTTCAGGGATTTTGAGAGGATTATGAAATAATCGGGTAAACCACAGATTTAAGCCCCCTCAGAGATTTAGGAGGGGGGGGGGGGTATGATTTGCTTTGCAAATATACAATGTTCATGTAAAACAAGAAAAATATTTTGTTTTCATGGTTTTGAGAACAATACTTGAAGTGAATGGATATATTTTGGTGTATAGTGTGCAGTTCATTGGTGTAAAATTTACCTCCTTGCCTATAGCAATTTAAGGAACAACCTAGTTTTGGACATTTTGAAAGTCATGAGGTGGTTTTCGGATAGTTATATGGTATGAAATAATCGGGTAAACCACAGATTTAAGCCCCCTCAGAGATTTAGGAGGGGGGGGGGGGGTATGATTTGCTTTGCAAATATACAATGTTCATGTAAAACAAGAAAAATATTTTGTTTTCATGGTTTTGAGATCAATACTTGAAGTGAATGGATATATTTTGGTGTATAGTGTGCAGTTCATTGGTGTAAAATTTACCTCTTTGCCTATAGCAATTTAAGGAACAACCTAGTTTTGGACATTTTGAAAGTCATGAGGTGGTTTTCGGATAGTTATATGGTATGAAATAATCGGGTAAACCACAGATTTAAGCCCCCTCAGAGATTTAGGAGGGGGGGGGGGTATGATTTGCTTTGCAAATATACAATGTTCATGTAAAACAAGAAAAATATTTTGTTTTCGTGGTTTTGAGATCAATACTTGAAGTGAATGGATATATTTTGGTGTATAGTGTGCAGTTCATTGGTGTAAAATTTACCTCTTTGCCTATAGCAATTTAAGGAACAACCTAGTTTTGGACATTTTGAAAGTCATGAGGTGGTTTTCGGATAGGCCTAGTTATATGGTTTTTGGTACTTGCGGGGATTTTTGTTGAAAAAGCGAGTAAAAGTGAGGGTTTTTAATAGAGTTGGCGGGTAAAATGCCAAATCCTGTCTGGCAACACTGGATGATATATTTTGATATTACTGTATGATTATTTGGATTTTTCAATTCAGTCCTAGGGATTAAAACTACACTGTGTTTCATGGGGTAAAGAAACTCCTCTCTCGCCATCAAGTGAATACTAAAAATTACATTTACCCTCCTTATTACTAATTCAACCTTATTTTTGGGAAGGGCTTTCTGAATTTTTTCAAACATAAAATTAACATTCATCTATACATTTCACAAAACATCTGGATGAGACAATCCATTATTTGCCAAAATCTATAGCAAACACATTTTTCACTTAGAGAACCTCTTTGCATTTTTTTTCAAATGTATAACTTAAAACCCCTACCAAGAGATATTTCAACACACCCCATTTAAATAAGATGAAATCAAAGTAACACTACATATAGCTTAAAACGTTACAGAACAAAGGGAAGTAATGGACTATCCTGAACTTACAGGTACCTGGTTCGGATTCAGATTCAGATTCAAATATCTTTATTCATTAATACAAATAATGTACATGAATGGCGTCATTAAGTCTAATCTTAGACTATGTTATATACTCCACAAATAAATCAGAACGAGGCAATCAAATACACTCCCAATTCTTATCTTAGACATCTAACTCTTGAAATTCTTCTATGGAATACAACGGATTGTCCAAAAGAAAATTTTTTGGAGTATTTCTAAAAGTTTTGAAATCATTAATATTCTTTATGTTTTGTGGTATATTATTATAAAAGTATTTTCCAGCATAAGAAGGTTGTTTTGTAAATAAAGTTGTTCTAAGGCTTTCAATGGCAAAGTTAATTTTATTTCTTGTATTGTAGTTATGAATATTTTCCATCCTAATATTATTTATTGGGTATGTTTTAATATGTATGACTGTGTGAAAAATATACAAACTAAATACTGTGAATAATCTTAATTCTTTAAATTTTTCCCTACATGATTCTCTTGGATTCAATTTTAACATAGCTCTAATTGTTTTTTTTTTTAATACTAAAATTTTATTTAAATTATTATGTGATGTCCCCCCGTACAATACCAAACCAAACTGTATATGTGAGTGAACATGAGCATGATAAAGTAACAGCATGGAACTCAGCTCACAATAAAAAGACACTTTCCTAATAGCAAAGACTCCAGAACTCAACTTAGTACATACATTTGATCAACATGATCATTTCATGTAAGTACATACATGATCAACATGATCATTCCATGGAATAGAGAGGTATTAAAGAATATGAAGTGTAAATGTGTTAGGGGTTAGTCGGTGGTCTCACCTGCCGCTGCTCCAGGGCGCTGAGGCTGTTGAACTGCTCAGACTGGCTCAGCCGCGCTAGCAGCGCTTGTTGTCTGCACACACACACGGTTCCAAATCAATTTTTTATCTTAGCTTCTAAGTAGGGGCATAGAGTAATAATGATCTTCGTAAAGAGTTGTCACTTCCATGTTAACTCGGTGGTAAGGGAAGAGTAGCGCTATCTGATAAAAGTGCTACGAACTAAAAATATCGATGCGATATATCGATCATCATCGATGCGATATATCGATCATCATCGATGCGATATATCGATCGTCGTCGTCGTCTGCTTTGTTTATATTTTCGTTTTCTTGTTTTGTTTGCTAGACTTTCAATTTTAATGGCTTTACCGATTTGTTTCGATTAAATTGATTAAGTACGTTTACCACTAGTGCAAGTTGTTTCGCGAAATACTGTACTGCGTGATTCAATTTGTGCTTAAAGCAATTGATAGAAAATAAATACGTAGATGTTTACATAAAAGCACTTAATCAAAGTTAATTTAGTTAATTTTTATTATGTAAACATCTACGTATTTATTTCTATCAATTGCTTTAAGCACAAAATGAATCACGCAGTACAGTATTTCGCGAAACAACTTGCACTAGTAGCAAACGTACTTTAGGTATTTTCCCACACTCAAATTAATTCCAACTCGTTTTGGTTGTGTACACGTCGTGACAGAAAATCAGGGGAAACGGAATAGGAAGTTAGCAGATCGTTATCGTGGTTTTGATTGGCTAATTCAGTGAAGAAGAAGAAAACCATGTTTTTACGACATCTAACTAAAGTGCTTTGAACTAACCCGCTCCAATAAGCTTACCACTCGGCTCCATTTAAGTGTCAGACCAATGGTAGGGGTCTGCGGGTGCTCGAGTATCGAGTTTTTTTTCGAGCTGAATTTACACTACTCAACTCTAGATCGTTTACCTGAAATTGACACCTGCCATTGGGTTTTGTGGTTGTTTTCCACACCAATCTGGCATTGGTTAAAAATCATTTTTTTATTAATTATAGAGTTTTAGCGAATTTCCCCTATAGGGAAGAAGCTATTACCGTAGGTCTCATGGTAAGACCTAAGCCCGAGACCATGATAACTTTTCGTTTTAGGGCCACCAGAAGCAAAAAACACCATTCGTTCGAATTTTTATATATCTATCTATCTATCTATCTATATATATATATATATATATATATATATATATATATATATATATATATATGTGTCTGTCAGCACGATAGCGGCCGTAAATATGGTCCAATCTTAATGAAATTTGGAACAGACATGTAAAGTGGGAATCGAATGGACGAGTTCGTGAACCAGCCCGATCGGACCACCGGAAGGGGGGGTAAAGGGGGAAAAACACCCTCAAAAATGGGTTTTTTGAGTTTTTTACATATAAAAATAAAATTTATCAAATCTTTGTTGGCACCATTGAATTCAGCTCAAAAAAACAAACAATTTAGTGTTTTGAATCATTGCTCTATGTCCATTGGTTACCGAGATATTGAAAGTGGTAAACACAGTACGTTGTCCCAATGTTAACCTTATGGGGAATAAGTAAAATTCTATATCTCGCTTATTTCTCAACATATCTGGATAAAACTTGGTTTGTGGCTTCATCTAGATGAGATCTAATGTATTTTAGTCTAAAATCCCCGAAATTTCAATTTTTGTGGCAGCAAACCTGCATAATCATTCCCCATGTTATCCTTATGGGAAATAAAAAAATTCTATATCTCACTTATTTTTTAACATTTATTGACAAAACTTGGTATATGGCTTCTTCTAGTTAAGATCTACTAAATAATGAATTAAAACCACCCAGTTTTAATATACCTGTAGCAGCAAACCTGCATACTCATTCCCCATGTTATTCTTATGGAGCTTACCAAAACATGTCAAATCTCGCTATGTTGGATTGAAATATGTTCTTTTGCACTTGAAATTCGCTGAGTATGCAGGTCTATCCTATACATTAAACATTAAATTTATAAGAAGCAAAAAAGTAGCTTTTAAGTAAATATATTTTCCATTAACTTAATAATCTTTTAATATTGTAAAAACTACTTGCTAATTGCAAAGTATTCTTTTCTGACTAATTTCGATTGAACGTTTTGAGCTGTAGGATGCAATAATTATTTTACAGAATTAAAGTTTTGTATGATTTTATTTCCACACAGAGATTACGAACGTCTCCCGAAGAGTCTGGCATTACTAGAAGGCAAGAGGATTAGTAACAGGAGTCGTCCAATGATGGGATAAATGTACGAATTAAATACTATAACGATGAAAACCTAGTCTAGTTCTATTGAAAGTTTATTATTTATTGTGTGTCATTAATAATAATTTTTTTACTACCTCCCAAAAAATAATGAAATAACAAAAACAGATAATTAGATTTATAATTCCAGGTTGTATCTTGGAGTTTACTTTAGGATGACTCTTATAATTGTCATGTTATAGTTTACAAACAGACACCATACATCAAAATATTCAATCAATGTTTACCTCAAGGGCTTAAGTGAACGTGTATTTCTTTTGAAAACCCGTATTTTAAGGTTTAGAAAAAATAAAACAGCAGTTTATAATTGTTAATTAGTAATACCGATGTCCAATTTATTGAATTACGTTTTTGTAAGTTGACTGTATACCGACAAATTCAAAAAAAATTTTAAGACATTATTTCTCTTAGTAGTTTTATTTTACTTAGTTTTTTAAGTTTTTTAAGTTACTTATTGCTGTCAATAAATTTATAGCAGTTTATTCCCTTCTAGAATTTGAACTTATATCTTGTTCCTTCTCTTTGTCAGTATAGAAAAAATGGGGACTTATTTAAATGTATAAGTTGTAAGCATGTGAGCTGATATTTTAAACAATCATTGAGTTATAGCATGGCCATCTCTAGTAATAAGGCCGTGGCCTTTGATCTGGCCACCCCGCTTCTCAAGGGTTTATTGCATCATAAAAACCAAAACAGAGCCAGCGTAATTTTTGCTTGCTGGTTTAAAGCAAGCAAAAATGAGTGCCATAAGAGAATTTGCATTAACAAATCAGCTGAACCCTTACATGCGATGTTGCCATTTACTAGCGCTAAAGATGGCCATGGTTATAGGCTTTATGAAAGCATTAAGCAGATGACCTGAGTTTCAGTTATTTTATTTGAAAACACACCTAGGCCAAAGTCAAATCAAGTTCAAGAGATTTTTATTAAAAATTGCCTTAACTTAGTTGTTAACTTAGTAGTTATCACGTACTTGCTCTTAACTCAGGAACATCTCTAAGTTGAATAGCATTACACGGTTTTTAATTGTATTTTAATAAATTCAATTTTTTTCCATGAAGATGATATTGTAGTTTTAGGAAACTAATATCTTTTTACTGAAAAACTCGACTCGAAAAAGCTTGAAACTCGAGAGGTTATTTCAAAACTCGACTTGACTTCAAAAATCACTACTCGACACCCCTACTTCTTAGTGTATTACTTTTTTGTGTTTCTAGCAAAGATTTTAACGAAAATATTCCATAAGTAATGATAAATGTATTTTATGATTCCTACTTTCAACACCAGGAAGGGATTTCAAAAAAATATTTCTCAAAACTAAACTTTCGTAATTGTTTGTTCCTTCAAGGAATATGGGAACAAATAAATCGAATAGCAAATTCTGGATCAGTATTCAGAACCTGCGTAAGTTTGAACGAATGAGTTAGTGGGGCTGACCTTTGGTGCATGAGCTGCTGTTGCAGCTGCAGTTGCAGCAGCAGGGCAGACTCGTCCAGCGGCGGTGCGACCGGTGGCAGGCCCTGGCTCAGCAGCGGCGCCTGGTTCTTCTGCAAAACACAGTTTGTTGCGTAATTTTTTCTATACAGGGTGTCCGGAAATTATGGTAAAATATTTTAGAATATGATAGTACAGGTAAAAATAAGAAAAAAGTTCATATAAACATAGGTCCAAAAGTGCTTTGTTTTCCGTCTGTGTGTCTGTTTGTGATTTTTACATATTTAATCATATTTCACAAACCTCTTAACGTATAAACTTCAAACTTGGTATAAGGATGACCACTATTAAGAACTATTTATGTATGAAGTATCAAATTCCTACTTTGTACCATTCCAAAATGGCGACTATTTTAGCGAATTTCCCCTATAGGGAAGAAGCTATTACCGTAGGTCTCATGGTAAGACCTAAGCTCGGGACCACTATAACTTTTCGTTTTGGGGCCCCCAGAAGCAAAAAACACTATTCGTTCGAATTTTTATATATATATATATATATATATATATATATATATATCTATGTGTCTGTTAGCACGATAGCGGCCGCAAAAATGGTCCGATCTTTATGAAATTTGGTGCGGACATGTAAAGTGGTGATCAATTGGACGAGTTCGTGAACCAGCCCAATCGGACCACCGGAAGGGGGGGTAAAGGGGGATAAACCCCCCCAAAAATGGGTTTTTTGAGTTTTTCACATAGAAAAATAAAATTTATCAAATTTTTGTGGGCACCATTGAATTCAGCTCAAAAAAACAAATAATTTAGTATTTTGAATCACTGCTCTATGCCCATTGGTTACCGAGATATTGAAAGTGGTAAACACAGTACGTTGTCCCAATGTTAACCTTATGGGAAATAAGTAAAATTCTATATCTCGCTTATTTCTCAACATATCTTGATAAAACTTGGTAAACGGCTTCTTCTAGTTCAGATCTACTAAATATTGAATTAAAACCATCCAGTTTTAATATACCTGTAGCAGCAAACCTGCATACTCATTTCCCATGTTATTCTTATGGAGCTTAACAAAACATGTCACATCTTGCTATGTTTGCTTGAAATACGTTGTTTTGCATTTGAAATTCGCTGAGTATGCAGGTCTGCTGCATCGGGGGTATTTTGTTATCAAAGCTAAATATCTTAAAAACCGTAAATTTTAGAAAAATTATACAAGAGACAAAAAAGTTGTTAAATTTAATCCAATTAACGATGATGTTAAGATTGTGATGATCGGACATCTAATTACGGAGAAATTGTAACTTTTCTGTATAAAAACATGGTTCTTTAGAACATACTGTCTGAAATTTGCATGTTTTTATTATCTAGACAAGCATGTATCATCCCGAGGTGTCCAGAAAGAACTGTATCACAATGCTTGATGTGTTGCTTGCTGTACTGCTATTGAATTGTGTACTGTATTACTCACTGTTCATGAAATCTCAAGTCATTACACTACCCTAGATGATCAATGTTTACCTTGATGGGTTGCAGCGTTTGGTAATCGACCTCAAAGGGTTTATCAGCCTTCCAGAACCTTTTCATTTCGCTAATAGGTAGGAAAACTTCATCGAGTGTTCTCCGCACTAGTAAGCTGGGCTTGAAGTAACCCATGCTGTACCACTCTGTCATTTCAACCGCCGAGAAATTTCCTGAAAAAGACAAAACAACTTCATGAATTCTTGCTCATTTGAATTTTTTAAAATTATTGCGGAAAAAATAAATGTTTAAAAAAAATCTATTAAAAAATCAACAAGATTTAAAAAGTTAAAGCCATGGATTTCAAATAATTTAATTAAATTAATTCGTGAAAGAGATAAATTAAGTAAAAAAGTTAAAAAACAGCCTTTTAATGTCGACTTAAAAAATAATTATAGTATTTTAAGACAACAAGTAACGAATTCCATTAAGAATTCTAAGCGTGTTTACTACAGATCAAAATTAAATCAATTTCAAAATGATCCTAAACAATTTTGGATGATCATTAATGAATTATCAGGTAGAAGAAACAAGAAAGATTCCTTCCCGATTCATAAATATGTTCCAAATGTACCCTGTATCACTCCTACTATTTGCAAACAAGTTGCTGATGACTTCAACACATTCTTTGCTGCTATTGGGCATAACCTGGCAAGTTCGATCGACAGTGGAGGCCCGCTCATAATAAATGATGCAGATTACAGGCAGGACACTGTGTTTACACTGCGGACTGTTTCTGAACATGACGTTATCAGACATGTTACTACACTACGTGGTGGGTCGGCCCCTGGCTACGATGGTGTCTCAGCTACTATTCTCAAAGATAACATCAATTTCCTCTCCAAACCACTATTACATCTAATTAACTTAAGTTTAGCTTATGGAATTTTTCCAGACAATTTCAAACTAGCAAAAATTTTTCCACTTCATAAATCTAACTCATTCACCGACAAAAACAACTTCCGTCCGATTTCTCTCTTGAGTGTTTTCTCTAAAGTTCTTGAGAAAATTGTTAAAGAACAATTGGTAGACTATTTGAATCATAGTCAAATCCTAGCAGATTGCCAGTATGGGTTCAGAACAGATAAAAATGTATCAGATGTTCTTTTTGATGTAAATAAAGAAATTTTTCATGCTCTGTCCGATAATATGCGTTCCGTTTTGATTTTCTTGGATCTGAAAAAAGCTTTTGATAGTGTGGACAGAAATAGATTACTCTCAAAATTATCTGCTATAGGGGTAACAGGAAATGCACTCTCATGGTTCAAAAGCTATTTCACTGACAGGAGACAAACTGTTTCTGTATGTGGTATTAACAGTCATGAGCTTCCTGTAGAGTATGGGGTGGTCCAAGGAAGTACCCTTGGGCCAATATTATTCTTAATCTACATAAATAATATTTCAAAATTACCAATTTCCGGAAAATTATTTCTTTTTGCAGATGACACTTTAATTTTTATAAAAGGCAAGTCATGGGAAAATGCTAGGAATAAGTCTTTATCTGACCTGAAATTAGTTAAAAAATGGCTTGATCAAAATGTTTTATCTCTTAACATTTCCAAAACTAAATTTATGCCCATCTCCCTCTCAACTCAAACAGATTATAACTTAAATGATCTAGTTTTGCATGACTGCAACAACCACCTGGGTAGTGGTTGCTCTTGTGCGCCAATTGAAAAAGTTTCATTTTACAAATACCTAGGTATAATTTTTGATTCACGCATGAAATGGACGGAGCATATTAATTTCTTAAAAAATAAAACTAGGAAATATATATTTGCATTTAGACAGTTAAGTGATATTTTAAGTTTTAATGAGATTAAATTAGCTTACTTTGCATATGTACAATCAATTTATTCTTATGGAATTTTAGCTTGGGGCAGGGCTTATAATTCACACCTTCAGAGTTTGACTGTGATTCAAAAGTCTATTTTAAAAGCTGGATTTAAAAAATGTAAAAGATACCCCTCTGACCGGTTATTTAGAGAAACCCAAGTTTTTTCCATTCATAAATTGTTTATTAAAGATTTATTAACTCACATTTATAAATATTTCAATTTAATTTTTTCTTTCACTTCACATTCTCATAATACAAGATATGCAAATAAAATCGGAATTTTAACCATCCAGCAACACAAATCATATTCAAAAACTAATTGCTTTTATATTGCACATATTTTATACAGAAATTTCTCGTCTCGCTATAATAATATTGCATTGTTCGATTCTCCCTCATTAAATGTTTTCAAAAAAAGATTAAAGGAGTGGTTATTGGTTATCAGCGATGAGGAAACAGAGTCGCTTATCTCGGCTGATTGTGGTCGACCTGCAACAAACTGACCGATCTGAACTAACATGAACTTCCTACTTACTGCACTGTATGCACCACCTTCCCAGCCTGTACACCCAGTATAAACATTTTCAGCATCATCACCATGAGTTAGTCTTTCTTATAACAATATATTTTATTTATTTTTTCAACTCTCACAATTCCGACCAATTTCATAGTTCTTCAGTTTAAATCTTGCTCCTTTTCGTAATAACTACAAATTATTTTCAACTCGAGTCTACGCACAGACCACTAAGGTCCATGTAGGCTCATTTCCGTAAATTTTTTTATTTTCTTTTTAGGAAGCTTAAATTAATTTTAAACATTTTTCATTATTATTCAGTGTTTTCTTTTATATATTTTGATATGTTAGTTACCATTTCTTTTTATGCTTCATTTATTTTAACAAGATATTTATAAGTTACATTGTAAATTTGTGTATTATTATTTTTGTGGAAATAAACTGATTTTGACTTTGACTTTGACTTTGAATATATGCATCAGTAAATTATCAGTTTCATAACATGTGTTGGCAACCCTGATCAAGTGTGAGTAGACTCAAAATTTCAATTTGCAACTGCCATTTCTCTAGTGGTTGAAAAACTGGTCAGTGGCCACGAAAATTTCCAAACTAAATTTTGAACTTTATGTGTTCTGTGGACTTATTTAAAGGTAAGCCTGCTTTCCTGTCAATTTCCTATAAATTCATTAATATTTATTTATTTATAAAGCGGGCAAAGCGAGTCTTTATTGCTTAGGCAAACAGTTGCTGCAGTATAGATGTTTTACATATGAATTACACAATATTTTTCCTACAATAGCAGTATTTTGTACATCTGGCAAAGTTAATTCCAATCTACATTGATCACATCTTTGTAGCTGAATGTGCAATTTTTTTAGGTTAGTTATACAAAATTCAAGCAAACTTAAACCAAGGCGGAAGCATAGAATAATCATCTGGGGTGCATAAAGTAATAATAAGATCAGCTGGTGAACAGTAAAGTGCTTTTTTGAACGTTCACTGTGAAACGTTGTTTTATGATTGGTTTTTAATGTGTAAAGTGATGCAGTTATTTAAAGCACAGTTGCAGGAAAAAGATATCACAGTAAAAAATGTATCATGAACTCTAAAAGTTTTCTGCGAGATAAGAAATTCTCTTCAGCCACTAGAGAAACTTTCTTCAAACTAAAGAATTCACAAGTGAAACTTTCAACAATAAAAAGAATCCACGTTTGATAATAGGAACCTTTTAGGCAAAACTAAGGCTAAAATTGGAAAAGCTAAAAATGAGAATATGAAACTAACCTTCAAAGACTAAGTATTGAAAGTTTGTGTTAAATTCTTGACTTCTGGGGTTTTTTATTCAAACTTTGTTAATATGCAGAGTAGGGATTGGGTTTCGTTAGGCCTACATTTTTGAAGCAAAATAGTTTTCAAACAAAAGAAAAACAAAGATGTTTTGGTATGATTTTATTTTATTACCAAATTAAAATTTCCCAACTTAGGACTGAAATGTACTTCCAACCTTAAAAAATTCCCTACTATTTTCCAGCAAATCCCAAATTCCTGTTCAGCACTCATTTAGACATTCATCTGCTGTACAAACCATTCATATTAAAACAAGTACAACAAAATGTTTAACAATAACTCAGACAAGACGTCTGGCCGTACCTTGTATCTCGCCCTGGGGATCCTGGTACACCCACTTGATGTCGCTGGTGGGGCCGGGCAGGGGCGGGGTGGGGTGGGCGTGGGAGGGGGAGGGGGAGGGGAGGGGCTCCCTCTCCTCCTCTTCCATCAGCCGGGAGACGAACACGTCGGCGTCGTTCAACAGCCGCTGTTCCATCTCGTCCTCGTGGCTGGGTTTGTGTTGTGGCTTTGGTTCTGCGAAAAAAAAAGTTTTATTGTTAGAAAGTTTGGTTCACTGCCACTTGAGACTGAAGTACTTGAATATAAATTTAATTTTCTGCGTTGAGGCAAGCCTAGTTGAAAATTTTAATTTTAATTGCCTTGCAAGTGTAGCTTTTTGGTATAAAATAAGGGTTCAACCTAAACTCTCAGGCTGAATCAATGTCTACATATCACAACGACCTATGAAATTGATTCTCCGAGATTCTAGTGACAATTAGGCTTAAATGAACAATTTTTCACAACAGGAGAACATTACAAAGCCAGATCACTTTCTGATTATGGGCCTGACTTTGGACATCTCTCCCTTCAAAATTTGTTAAGGATGCCTAAAGTCAAACTTTTTAAGTGAGGAAAGGGATAGACTTTCAGCTAGCTTACCTGAGAAATAATGTTCATGGTAGCAGCACATAGAAACACTAAAGGAGACACATTTATCACTAATATTTCGTCCTCCTGGAGGACTTCTTCTCTGAAGAAGTCCTCCAGAACATAGTGTTTCTATGTGCTGCTACCATGAACATTATCTCTCAGGTAAGCTAGCTGAAAGCCTATCCCTTTCCTCACTTAAAACCTACCAAGCCCTTGGCTCTTCCTTAGTAAACTAAAGTCAAACTTTAAAAATTTTAATATACAAAATTATTTTGAAAAAATAATTTGCCGCAGTAATTTATCTCTTGATTTAAAAAATTCCAAGTTATTTTTAATATTTTTTTTAACCATGGTTCAATTTTTTTCATATTTTCGCCTTCTTAATCTAGAATTTTAGGTCCAAACAAAAAAAATCAAGGTTTTTTCATTAAATTGTTTACTAAACAACAATTTGGTCAAGGACAATTGGTGCAGGATTATTCCTTTCGGCGCCATAAATACATACTTAGGCATAAATTAAACACCCTGAATAAATTATATCAATGAGTCGGTAGCTCAGAGGTAAAGCGCTGGCCCTGACTGTCTAACGTCGCTGGTTCGATCCCAGCAACAAGCAACACCTGTTCCATCTTGAGTTACTGGTCACCTCTGACTGGCATATGTTAGAATACCTCGCCTCAGACTTATTGGCTTATAAACAATGAGCAGTTGAAATTTTTTTAAATAATTTAAGTTCGTCACCTTCAACGGGCTTGGGTGGGATGCTGGTGTAGCTGGCGAAGGCGGAGTGTTGCTCGAGAGGGTTGGGCTCGGGTTTCCGCGCCGGCTGGTCTCTCTGGGGCTTGCCCTCCGCACCCGAGAGAGACGGGTGGTTATTTACACCTGGAAAATCAGTTTAAATTATTACTTAACAGTTTAAACGATTTTTTAACCCTTGACTATAAATATTGAAGAAAACACCCAACTAAAAGCTCTCACTTGGTTTTTTGTTAACTAGATTATGAAGTAAATTTAGGTATACTGAACCATTAACAATTACCCACTACTTGCAATAGTTTTTCTTTGGAAAGCAATTTTTTTCATTTTAGAGAGGAGCTATGGATGAGTTTCCAGGCTTACCTTTGAAAGATTAAGTATTCAGACAGAATTAACCATAATTTCACAAATAAAATTGAATGTTACAGGGTCACTGGCCCCTTTTTCAACTTGAAGAAGGGAGAAAATGGGTAACACCATCTTAACATGTCTCTAAATACTAACAGTAAAGCAGCAAGCTAACACCTAACAAAAAAAAAATAAAAATCTAACAAACTAATAAATCTCACAACCCTTCCTCCATCATTAACTCCAGGTATTTATTTATTTATTTTATCCTTCTCTTGTCCTCCTCATTTCGATTGGCTGTAGGCCTACTTGTTAGGTTAAGTTTGTTTTATTTATGAGATAGGCCAATGCATTTTTGTTTTGTAAAAGTGGTTAATTTTTATATGGCGATGCCAATTGTACTGTTAAATAAAGGCAAATAAATCTTTGAATCTTTGAGCGGAAGTATCTCACCGGAGAAGGAGGCGGAGGTGGTGATGGGGTGGGGCAGGGCGGGCGGCCGACGCTGCTCCGCGGTGGCCAGACTGGTGGCGCTCTGCGACTGTCGTAGTGGCGCCCCTGGCCCCGTCGAGCTGTCCCTGTCTCCCGCACCTGTCGCCAAACACAGGTTATAGACTGTTTACGGATGATTCGATTTTTGATACCAAGAGGTCATTTGAATTTGGTAATACAGTAGACGCCCTATTATCCGAGGTAATTGGGACCGAGGTAATGCAAAAGACTCGGATAATATTATGGAGGTTATGTACTATGGTATAAGCAAATTTGAAAAAAAAACCGTATAATATGTGAAGTACTTATTTATATTACAATGAAAAACGTAAAGTGACAGTTTTACATACCTGTAAACAAATACAAAAGAGATTTCGTACAAACGCACAAGATGTGAGACAGACGCGCGGGCAAGCGATTCCTAGAATTAGCCAAAATAATATTCCCAGGAATCAACTGCTCGACCAAACAACAGCTAGTAGAGATGCATTACTCGACCTATCAAAAGCCATAAATTTAATATTTTACACGTTCAACGATAATTTTTGTAATTTTATGAGTTTTCTTTTAATTTTAATTTTAGGAGGACTAGCTCGGATAACCCGGAGGCTCGGTTAACCGGGCCTCGGATAATCAGGCGTCTACTGTAGTATGTAGGTTCATATGCCTTATTTCAATAATAAAAGTAACTACTAAACGTAAATTCGAAGGAGCAACGTTACACGATGAAAGAAAAACAACAGCTGGAATGAATTATCAGCTGGAAATGACAAGCACTTATAAATGTTTATTTTAATAAATATTATTTTAGTTAATAATAAAACTACTATATTCAATAAAGTCGAAATTGTTTCCATAACTTCTTCTAAATGCACAAAAATCAAGTAAAACTGGAATCATGTCTCAAATTTACAATAACTATATCATGAAACCGCAAAATTCAACCTTAACAACTTGATCATAACTGACTTTAAACATTTTGGGGAAAAATAACAAATCCTTGTTTACAAAGATATACAGTACACCTCAGACTATCAGGACACTATCCGGATCCCAAGTTATACGAATCTGCCTATCCGTGAAACAAAAATATTAAAATCATAGTTAAACGTGAATTAGTGAGGTTTTTTTTTGGAAGAAAGCTTTCCAAGAGTAAAATGCAACTACAGCACAATTACAGAACACAACAGAATTTTTGTACAAGTGTTATGGCTTGCAGCTGGGGCTAGCTTTAGACAATTTTGCGTGTTACTTTGTTGGTGACATTTGTTGTATTTGAAGTTAGTTAGTTGTGAAACCTTTGTATAAACTGACATTTCAAAATGAGTAGGTGTAAAACTAAAAATATTTTACAGTCTTAATATACTGTGTGCAACATGGATATAAGTGGCTAGTTCACAATCACTACTTAGGCTATATTATAATTACAAATTTTGTTGTTATCTATATCGGTGTTCCGGCACAGCAATCCGGATAATTTGAGGTGTCCTGTCTGTCAGTAACGCTTAAAACTGAAGACAAGCAACAAAACCATTGAATATAGACAAATCTTGCCTGAAAGAAAGAAAATTATGTTCAAAAATTAATAGTAACATTTAACCCTCGAGCGGGCGCACGCGGAGTTTTCCTCCACACGTGTTTTTTATGTTAAAATAAACAGACATAATGGGTGTCGGCGGTCGTGTCCGGCTCCGTACTTTATACCCCTCATTCCAGGAATTTCCTAAAGCTATTTATACCCCCCACCCCCCCCCCTTTGTACCTCGTTATATGCAATTCAGAGATGCCTTCTCAGTTTGCAGAGCGCCCTCTCCCATTAGACAGACACTGATACCTATTTTTAAAATTCATAATAGCAATAGATTTTTAATAATTATAAATTTTTTGGACTTTTTGCTTTCGAAAAAAAAAAGAAGCAAAAGGAAAAGTCCAAAAATGTAAATATTAATTAATACATATTTTATACTAGAAAATTACCTACTATGTTTAATTGAAATATTACACCTATTAAGTTGAACAATTAATTGAATCGACGATGAAATGTGATTCCTAATGAAGTGTGTCAACATTTAAATACAATATTTCGTTATAAAACAAGTAAAATGGGTTAAATTTGTGCAATCTAGTGTTGCGGAGTAAAACTCCGCAAGCGCCCGCTCGCGTTTTGCCGGTGAAGCGCCCGCTCAAGGGTTAACAACATTTTTTAATAAAACAAAACCATGTCGGTAGAGGACCTTACCGGACTCTTGGGAGGAGGAGGTTCCGTTTGTGATGTTGGGCGGCTCCTTTTTGCTCTGGGGCGCTGGCCTGGGCTGCGAGGCGTTGGTCTTGTTCTGGTCCGATCTCGACGACCCTCGCTGGTGGTTATTACTGTTGGCCTGGGGAGGAGAAACGACGATATTATACTGCGGAGAGAGGATAAGCGTGCGTTTCTCAGTTATTTATGTTTTAGCCTAAATTCAGTGTTGAATAAATCTGCTATCATATGGTATGCAGTGTTATTATCTGCTAAATATATTTGGAAAAATATTTCAATTTTGAAAGTATCTACATAAACTTGTTGTAATTTTGTGTTAGTTTGAAATCTGTTTATGTTGAGTCAGGAGGTGATAAAAAATGCTCTAGTTGCTATGGGCAACCGAAAATAAACAAAGAACCACAGTGAATATTTACACAATTTACACTATGTTGTAGTCTAAGTGCAGTGTTGAATAAATTGCTAAATATATTAGGAAAAATATTTCAATTTTGAAAGTATCTACATAAACGCTATGTAATTTTGTGTTTGATTTAGAAATCTGTTTAGATGTTGTGTCAGGAGGTGATAAAAAATGCTCTAGTTGCTATGGGCAACCGAAATTAAACAAAGAACCAAAGGGAATATTTACACAATTTACATCAGGAGAAGTTAATCAGCTGACTAACATCAAAGAATCATGTTGTATAAAGAGAGATGTAGTGTGGTAAATGAGACATCTAAGTGGAATACAGTACAAATATTACTATGTAAAACCTTTATCGTTACATCTAGTTTAGGCTTTAAGAACAAACAAGTATTAAGGAAACACAGTTTTCAGGTTTTCAGGTTATTTTAAAATTGTAATTTGAACGAGACAAAATAAAAATAAATGAAGTACCAAAGATTCCAAACTCAAACTTACGTCTTCCTCGTCCGAGTAAGTGGTCCCGCCATGAAAAGCACCAGAAGCATCGAAACTTCCGCCACTTTCACTTGGGTTTTCCATAGCCCTAATGACAAAAAACAAATGATGACCTAAAATGTACCCCAAACTCCATTGAAATAGCAAACAATTTAGAACATAATTGATTTGACTTGTAATTAAACTTGTCTCTTTAACAATTTAGCACAAAATTGATTTGACTTAATTAAACTTCACTCTTTAGTATCAGTTCTTTGTCCTCAAAATCGTGAATTGTTTTCAATCCCTTTGGAGAAACTAGGCTAAGGCCCGCATTACACTATCAAATATTTTATAAAAGACTCTTTTATAAAAGATTGATTTGTCCAATCAGAATTTAAGATTTTGTTTTGAAAATCAGCTGACTTAAATTTTGATTAGTCAAATCAAATCTTTTATAAAAGATCTTTTATAAAATATTTGATAGTGTAATGCAGGCCTAAATAAAAAAAAAGATCAGAAAAAACTTAATAAGTCACTCACCACTCGGGCAGGTTGCCCTCCTCGCTGTCCCAGGGCCGGCGGGGCGGGGGGTGGCTGTTGTTGGTCTCGTCCCAGGGCCGCGCCCCCCGCTGCTCCCACCCCTCCCCCTCCCGCCAGCTGTTGCTGTTGCCCCGCCCTGCCACACATACACAACCACTGTTACTTCATGGCTTTGACCAAAGTTGACAATGCGTGAAGAATTGGAGTTTAGTAAAGTTTTTTTTTTAATTGGATCGACTGATTTAGAAAAAATATGAAGAAATTTAAGGAAATGGTTTAATAATTTGATGTATGACTTGAGGGGATTTCCTCAGGCAAGAAATTAACTACTTACTTCTCTCAATAAATAGGCCATATTTCTTCTGCTCTAGTGTGAATCGCCTAAATATTGTTATAAATATTAATGAACCTAAATAAAATTAGGCCTAACAGAATCATATCCAAACAAAACCATGTCCACAAAAAAATACTGAAATAGGGTACATGAAAAACTAACATAAAAATTTTAATATTATTATACTTAGGGCTATCTTTTTCAAGTTTTTTTTACAAACCCAGAGTAATTTAGTTAATTTTTAGGTCAGTAGGGGGGCCTGTAAAAACTATACAACCCCGGTACAGTAAAATCAATAAAACTACCTTTTTAACATTAAATTACCTAAATAAAAATACCAATTTAAAAAAATGGACTGATGCCCTTTTCAAAACCACTGATTGAACATTACTAATCACAAAATTCAGCAGTAAGCTAACAAAAGATGATTTTTAATTGGAACATGAAGTGATATTTTGAAACAATGCGATTGTTTTGAGTTCTCAACTTGACCTATAATGCAGCGGTCATTAACCGATTAAAATTATCAATTGTCAGTCTGAGTGTCAGTCGGTGCCTACTCACCCCACTTGTTCTGCGGGTGCGGCCCCCGCCAGCCGTCCTCCTCCTCGCCCCCGCCGCCGCGGTGTCTCCGCCAGTTGGTGTCGGAGAGACTCCGCGTCCCGAACTCCTTCCGGGGACTGTCGCCCGTGTCCCCGCCGTTCCTCTCCCCCCAGCCTCCCCCGCTCTGTAACCACAACCGCCAATACACTTCTAGGTAACAATACAGTTTATGTGATCTAGCTTTATACGCACAGGCAGAACTACCTATTGCATTTTGATTGCTAACAAGTAAAAATGTTGTTGCCTCATTATAAATAAATTATAGACCTATACAGTGAAATATTTATTTTTACTGACTTATGTCTATCAAAAGGAAAAGGAACGTTGTAGGGATGACATAATCCAGTTAGAGGTCCTAACAGTCCCAAATCTTAACATTTATGAGATTATCATGTATGTAAAGGAATCATGTATGTAAAGGAAGAAGACATTAAGCCCCCAAGAATCAAGCACAATTACAACACTCTAAATAAAAACAAATTTGTAGAGCAGCGTAACTCTACCAAAATTTAACATCCATTTGAAAAACTCTGTAAATATTAAATTAATAAACGTCACTGATAAATTCAAACATGAACTGAAACTTTTCCTGGTGCATGGGTTGTTTGCATGAGATGGAAGAATTACTCCATAAGTGAAAAAATAGTTAAGTTGGGTTAGGCCTCAAAACTAACTAATTTTTACACTTTGCAAAATGGCAAAAAGTGAAACGATTCCTTGACTGGTGACCACTTTGATGGCACCATATTGACCAACAACCCAACAGTCCACCACTGGCAGAAAAGAAATTGAGAAATTGAATCTATGTTCTAAGTACAAATGCACAACTTAGATTAACAACAACCTGACCTATCGGCTCACCTGCGTCCTGTCGTAGTTGCGGCCGCGCGGGACGTAGCCGTTGGTGTTCTCCGTGTCGTCGTAGCTCAGCCCCCGACTGTAGTGGTAGGAGCCGCGCGCCCGCCCCCGCCCCCGGTCCACGGAGCCGCCCCGGCCGCCCAGCGCCCCCCGCCCACCACCGGGGCCCGCCCCCGCCGCCCCCGGCTTGCTCAGCCGCAGCGCCGCGTCGCTGTTGATCCCCCGGTTCCACATCCGCTGCAACACAAACACAAACACGAGTGTTACTCTATGGTAACACTATTGCAATGGTTGCAATGATGGTATAATTGACAAGTTGGAAAACTAGATAATTAAGAACTAGGCTACATTAAATATCTCCAATTGTATTAAAATTATTGTAAGTTTAAAATTTTTATAAAATGTTTACCTTTTTTCAATTGTTAAGTGCTTAGGACTGCTTTATCTTTTTTTAGGATTTCATTAGCCATGAAGTTCACTGTACTTAATACAATACACAAATCACATAAATACAATCACATAAATCACTTATTAATAGAATTACTTTCTTTTGGAGAAGATAACGGCCTAACTACTTGGTTAATTTATGATTTATGGTGTTTGAAAGCCCTTAACATTAAGATGAACATTTAGGGAAACTAAGTCAGTGAGAGGACCCGTAAATCTTCGGGAAGCCCTCAAAGTTCTGTTTTGGTCCATCTAAAGTTGACTGGACCCACCAAATCAAAACAAAAGCAGCATATCAACTGTAGGCCTAAATAAAACAAACAGACAGTTTACTAGCTGCAGGCCTAGCATTTAAAACTAGCAGACACTTTACAAAAAGTAAAAAAAAAGTATCAAGATACAAAGACACACTTTGCTCGTAATTTATATAACTATAAAAAGGCCCCAAGTCTTGATTTAATTTTTAAAACTATTTCTTAATGAAAGGACAGCATTACAGAGATAGATTAACTTACCTAGTATTATGTCTTAGGTCTTCCAGTTTAAGAGATCAAATTTAAAGACCATCTAGCAGAAGGCTCTTTTTAAGCTGTCAAATAGTAAAAGAAGGCAGGGCGTATAGTTTGATTTCCTCAACAAATTTCAGGATTAATTCCAGACTTTTCACTGCTTTTCAAGATCTTTCTCACATTACTCAAAATATTGTTGTCGATCTTACAGCAACAAACTTCTTCACTAGGTCATAAAAACTTCCGATTATATTTTATCATTAGCAAAAATTTATAGGTTATTTTGCCATATAAACAACCATCAATGATATTTACCATCCTCTCTTCAAGAAAAATCCTAAGTTTTGGCAACTGGAGAGAAATGAAACTGCCTTTAACCGATAAAAACTTCTTATTAGTTAAAATTGTTATTGTCGAATTGTTACATACACATATAAAATCTGATTCAAGTTATACTTTTATGCACTTGGAAGCTACTATTGTTTGGCATGGAGTTGAACCTCCTGGAGGGAATAATTTCATGACAAACGAAGACTTTTCCTTTCGATGAAATTTACTAGTTAGTTGTGTTTGTCATACAACTTGATACACTTTTACAACCAAGAAAAACTGAAATTAAGCCAAGTAAATGTTTACTAAAATGTACTGTAAATGTTTAGTTAGATGTTCAAATAAAACTAAATGTTTAATTAATTTCCCAACTCAGTTTGAAATTCAAGATCATCAAGACTACCAGACATCCTATAAAAACAAACAAGCAGAGGCTCTTAATTTTACCAAGTTATCGGAGCAATAAGCCCCGCCACTCACCGTCTCCTCCTCGGTCATCTGGACGAGGGCAAGCGGGGGCTGGGTCTCCTTGACGAAGAGCCCCGCCAGCTGGCGCAGCGGGTCCGGGGGCAGGATATTCCGGTCGAACAGCGCCAGCATCTCCTCCCGGCCGTAGCGCCACTCCGCCATCTTGACCGGCGCTGACGGCGGCGCCGGCCCCCCCGCCGCGCCCCCGCTCCCGCTCCCGCTCGAGTCCCCGCTCTTCATGTTGCGCAGCCTGCGGACAGATTTTTGTAATTACTCAATGCCTAAAACCTAGAATATTGTTACAGATCCGGGAAGTACTGCCACCTCCAGTATCTTGACAAGCACTGACGGCGGGGGCTGGCACCTCCTCCACCATGCCTCCACTGGAGTCCCCACTACTCTTGTGCCGCAGCCTGCCGGCCAAACATGATGCTTAGAATATTTTTACCGATGAGTATCTTTGTGCGAGGGTGAAGAAGAAAAAGAAACATGGTAAATGTCGTCTTGACTGATGCTGATGGCGGAGCTGCCCCCCCCCCCCCCCCGAGCCACGCCCCCACTCGAGTCTCCACTCTAGCGTACCGCAGAGCAGGCCGCATAATCACGATGCCTACAATGTTCTTACCAAAGAGCATCTTTGTGCAAGGGAGAAGAAGAAAAAGATGGCAATGTGGTGGATTTCATCTTAACTGGTGCAGATGGTGTAGCGCAGGCCCCAGACAGGAAGTTTGTTATTGAGACAAGATTCCTTTTTTTAGGAGGGATTAGGTTGCCCCACAACAAGTCTGGGTTGCCCCACCTTAAGGAAAATCCTGTGAGGGGAATCCAATCATTTTATGCTCTATGTATACTGGCTACCAGAAAGGAGAAGAAGCTTCCCCTGTAATATTCCTTAGGCCCTAGCCTTGACTAGATTAATACATGGGAAGCAAAAGGAAAAAGGAGTAGGTAGATGAAGTAGGTTCGGTCAAGCTTAGACAGGTTGGGCAAAGATGTACCTTTATCCAAGAATGTGGGCCTCGAGGGACAAGTGGCCTTCATTTTTTTTTCCTAGACAAGAGACAGGCTAAGAAGTTTCCATGGACATGCACTGCAGCTTATTTAGCTTATTAAATAATTTCTTGATTAGCATGACACGTGTTGTTCTATTGACTGGATGTAAATACAAAACGTCTTACAACACTTAAAATACCCCCGTTGCAGCAGACCTGCATACTCAGCAAATTTCAAATGCAAAACAACGTATTTCAAGCAAACATAGCAAGATTTGACATGTTTTGTTAAGCTCCATAAGAATAACATGGGAAATGAGTATGCAGGTTTGCTGCTACAGGTATATTAAAACTGGATGGTTTGAATTCAATATTTAGTAGATCTGAACTAGAAGAAGCCATTTACCAAGTTTTATCAAGATATGTTGAGAAATAAGCGAGATATAGAATTTTACTTATTTCCCATAAGGTTAACATTGGGACAACATACTGTGTTTACCACTTTCAATATTTCGGTAACCAATGGGCATATAGCAGTGATTCAAAATACTAAATTATTTGTTTTTTTGAGCTGAATTCAATGGTGCCCACAAAAATTTGATAAATTTTATTTTTCTATGTAAAAAACTCAAAAAACCCATTTTTGGGGGGGTTTATCCCCCTTTTCCCCCCCTTCCGATGGTCCGATCGGGCTGGTTCACGAACTCGTCCAACTGATTACCACTTTACATGTCCGTACCAAATTTCATAAAGATCGGACCATTTTTGCGGCCGCTATCGTGCTAACAGACACATAGATATATATATGTAGATATATATATATATATATATATATATAAATTCGAACGAATAGTGTTTTTTGCTTCTGGGGGCCCCAAAACGAAAAGTTATAGCGGTCCCGAGCTTAGGTCTTACCATGAGACCTACGGTAATAGCTTCTTCCCTATAGGGGAAATTCGCTAAAAGTGTTACGTCTTACAACACTCTTTTTAAGTGTTGTAAGACAATTTTTATTTACATCCAGTTAGCTTATTGTGCACACTCAAGGCTAAGGCATTATTACATAGCAAATTTGCCATAGGTGATTGGCAGGATTCGAACCCGGGCCCTCATCGTGGTCACCAATATACTCTCACCAACCCTTCTGTCAAATCCAGCCTCCCTTATGGAGGGCTGAAGTAGTTAACTGGAAGAGACAGCTACAGCCCTGAGTCCAACATGGAGACTTCTGTTGCTGTACCCAGTATTGGTACCTAAACTAGCAGAAGCCAGTTAGGATCCCACTGGGGAACATGAGGCCTGGAATATTCTTACCAATGTCTTGCGCAAGGGAAAAGAAAAAGTCATAAATACGGTGAATATGAGTTACATCACTGACGCTATTCCTGAGGTAAACAGCTGTGAACACCGGTGAAAGTAGTTCATTGGTCTTGACTACGCAATTTGTTTATGATTCGCTAACTAAAAGTTCTAGATGTTTGAGCGAAAGCTAAAGGTTTAACTTTCCAGTTGTTATATAGACATTATAATCGGTTTTCACTGAGGAGCTATACATTTTTTAAGTGCTCATTAATATCCAAAACAACTTGGATATAAACTTTACCTTTTCTAATTACAGCAATTAAATAAGTATGAATATGGGACTGGTTTGTTGCCAAAAAAAATATTTCTGTAAATTTGATTTTTTTCTACTGTCAATACTTTAACAATGTACAAAAATCAAGTGCTCCAGCAAGGAAAAAACCTTGGAAAGAGACTAAACTTGATGATGTATGCTTAAAAACCTATGACAAAAACAAGGCTTCGATCAAGGAGAAATGTAAACGTTCATTTACGTCAAACTTTATGAACTAATTTTAAGAATGTTTAATTCATGAACTAAACTCTTTATATAATTTCTATTATATCAAAGAATGGATTAGTTCTTTAAATGAACAATAGGCAAGTATGATTTTTGTGACCCTTTTTCTCAGCCAGAGTGCCACGTTGGAAAAAAACAAGCATATGGTTAGAAAAGTACTTTCCTCTACATATGTACAATCCCATTGCGATTAACTATAGTTTTTGAGAATTGTAGAAGAATAAATTGGTATTTTTTAGTTAACAAAGGTTTTAAGAGGTACCATGTTGATTACGGAGTAACAACAACATGCAAACAAATGCAGTCATGTTTTATAGGAGCAATGAATAAAAACTAAACAACCACTTGGCGAACTCCAATTTGTATAAAACTTAAAAATTTTAGATTTTTCATATAAGCCTTGCTCGGCTTTAAAAAATCTTGATTTGTAACAATATTAAAATGTTTTTATAAACTTTCGAT
The DNA here is from genome assembly GCA_035578135.1 of Flexamia atlantica. Taxonomy (NCBI): domain Eukaryota; kingdom Metazoa; phylum Arthropoda; class Insecta; order Hemiptera; family Cicadellidae; genus Flexamia; species Flexamia atlantica. The sequence goes on along the minus strand of JAQJVK010000011.1, from coordinate 40,855,638 downwards.
TTTTCAAAAGTGTAATATAAAAAAATCATAATGCAATTCACTTGGGGTTTGATTGCCTAATACTGTGATGTTCATGTTTTCTTTGCTTACACATTGAATAAGTTGTTTACAAAATGGACGTCTCTTTTGAATGGAAAGAGCTTCAAAGATCCTTTCAGTGAAAGGTCAAAAGATGTCGCATTACCTAAAAGCTTGCCGTAACACACAACCTGCTCTTCCATTTACATTCAGGCTTACTTCTAAAGCTGAGGCTATCATATATTTAATTTCGTAAGGCAATTCTTTGCGTCAAAATTGTGGGCGTCTGGCAAGTCGCAGTGAGGTGGGAGAGGCCTCAAATTAAAGGTCTTTATTCCATGATGGCGGGAAAAATAATGATATTGCTTGAAATTCACCAGAAAACGAGAAGTAATGTAAAATATCTGCCATTTAAAAATCATTGGGATCTAACAAAAAAAAACATCTGATGCTGATACTTGATTGAAAACCATGTGGTTGGCTGGATTTCAATATGAGGTAGACTCAGTTTGCTATGAAAGTTTTTTTTACTATAATAAATGTTTTAATTTTCCCTCATTAGGGGCTTTTAGCCCCTTCAAGCCTCTAGTAGGCTAAATAATAAAACATTTAAGTAATAAAAGAGAATAAAAATTTTAAAATACTAGATAAAAAGGCCTGCGAAACAAATCCTAAATTAGAAATGAATTAGAGCTAGAAAAATAATTCATAGACACAGGCCTAAAATGAAAATAAATATTTCAAACACTACAAACACATCTTGCAGTTTCAAACCTTCTCTTTATTACCATTACAGCCTTGCAATTTCTTTACAACCCATTGTTTCGAGACTAAAAAAAAACAGTCAAAGTGGGTTAATGTCTAGGCCTATTTATTCTTTGTTGTGCCTAAACGTAATTTTAATCCCTCAATAATACTGCGTTTTACTCCTAAAAAGGTTTGTTCTAACTATTACCTCTGTTAAATTAATAAAAAATATGATTTACCTCTGATGAATCACTCCACTACAAATTCAAAGAGTGATTGATGCATCTCGATCTATCATTATAAATTTAAAATGAACAATAGAAAGTAATGAAATGTCAATAATAATAATTAATTGTTAATCAGTATTTCCTTTTCTAATTTGATTGTTTGTAGAATCTCCAGCCAGGAACGGTAAGATAGGATTTTATAAATTGATAAATACAAAAATACTAGCAGCTTAAATGATTACAACTGGATTTTATACATTTAGATATTGATAAAACTATTTAAAATACAATGCTACTACACCAAGTTGATGTATACAATTTTCAGGGAAAATTCCTCATGGTTGCAGTTTTTGCATCTGATTATTGCTCTTTAACGTTGGCGCAAACGGTTTTTATCTGGAGAGAGCAGGCAGGGAGGCTAGTATTGTTGAAATATAATTTTTAAAGTAGTAAAACATAATTGTTTAATCCAAGTTCAATGCACAAAGCTTATCTTACATTATCTTGAAATGTATTAAAAATAATATGGTTTAATAGTTATATTATTTATGGCTATACTGTTTTTCAACTTTTGGCGTAGTTTAGAGATAACCTGTTAATTCTGATTTTATCACGGGAGAGGGCACATAGGGAGATGAGTCCTGCACACAAGTTACAAGAGCGGGCGCTTGCTTTATTTCTTCTCTGCAATACAAAAACTTAAGTCTTCTTACACTCAAATACATTTATTACCAAACGTACATAAAAAAATCTAACCTAGATTTGCTTGTAGGTTAAATGTATAAGATGTTAAATGTAGGCTATCTGTAATTCAAACTGTGATAATGTGTATTTAAAAAAATAAAATATTTGGCCTATCAAAAACTCTACGAGGTTGTACTTTTTTAACTACTTCCTTTTCAACTCTATCCAGCAACTTAAAAAGTCTCTCTTCTTCCAAAGGATCAAGAATAATTAGCCTAAACTATTAAATCACACAAGAAGCATATATTAAAAGAACTATCACTAACTTTAATTTGAAAGGGCAAACGAGGAACTATACATAATCAACTAGCTTTAAAGGGCACACACGGACAATATATCTGTACTCCGATTGTGTGTGACTAAATTCAAGATAAGAATGATGAAAAAATCATGATAAGAATGAAGGTAGATGAAAATTTGCCAGCTGGTTTCCAGGAGAGACGCTTGTGAAGTAGGGTCACGGACATTACTGCTGACACCCAACAAGTACTTTTGATTTACAAAAAATTGCTTGCGGAGGAATTCTCCCCATGCGCTCCCTTGAGGTTTCCTCAATTAGTAACTCTTCCCCATTAGACATACAAAATTCCAGTGATACCGTATTTAAATTAGGTCATTATAGTTTTTTGACTTTTAAAGAATTTGATCAAAACAGCTGTTCACTTTCTTTTAATTATTTTATTTCAAAACTAAAATAAAACAAAGGTTAAAGAAGACTAATAAATTTCCACAGGTTAAACCATAAAAGAATGTTTTCTTGTAAATTGCTACCTTATTTTATTGATGATTAATCCCATAATCCCATACTAAAAGTAATCCCATTCTTAAAATACCCCCGTTGCAGCAGACCTGCATACTCAGCGAATTTCAAATGCAAAACAACATATTTCAATCCAACATAGCGAGATTTGACATGTTTTTATAAGCTTCATAAGAATAACATGGGGAATGAGTATGCAGGTTTGCTGCTACAGGTATATTAAAACTGGGTGGTTTTTAATTCAATATTCAGTAGATCTGAACTAGAAGAAGCCATTTACTAAGTTTTATCAAATGCTGAGAAATAAGCGAGATATAGAATTTTACCTATTTCCCATAAGGTTAACATTGGGACAACGTACTTTGTTTACCACTTTCAGTATCTCGGTAACCAATGGACATAGAGCTATGATTCAAATACTAAATTGTTTGTTTTTTCAAGCTGAATTCAATGGTGGAATCCAAAATTGGGTCACTTTAATTTTTCCATGTGGAAAACGCAAAAAAACCAATTTTGGGGGGGTTTATCCTCCTTTACCCCCCTTCTTCTAGTCCGATCAGGCTGGTTTACGAACTTGTCCAATTGATTACCACTTTACACGTCTGTACCAAATTTCATAAAGATCGGACCATTTTTACGGCCGCTATCGTGCTTACAGACACATAGATGTATAGATATATATATATCTAAAAATTCAAACGAATGGTTTTTTTTTGCTCCTGGGGGCCCCAAAACGAAAAGTTATCGTGGTCCCGGGCTTAGGTCTTACCATGAGACCTACGGTAATAGCTTCTTCCCTATAGGGGAAATTCGCTAAAAAGTAAATACAGGGAACTAAAATATATTTCTGAACTTGCAGCAAGAAGTTTTAAGAAATCACAGTTTAAAAAAAAAATTAGTGAGCAAAACTGACGTCTGAGGATGAGTCACACAGGAAAACAGCTGTATGACGTTACAAGCAGTGACGGCAAGTAGCTACGTCAAACTGCAGTAACAACTGTGCTGGCTATTAACGGTAGCTAGAGATATTGGTAATATAACAGCAGCCCAAATGCATTAAGCGTTTCTCCATGACTAAATTTTCAGAAATGGATTGTTTCACTGGGAAACCAATAGTAGATGATGTAGTAACTAAAAAACAATAAGATTAATTCATTTATTCAATTCATTCATTTATTTAATATACAGCTGCAAGGAATAAGTTATTCCTTGCAGTTATTCCTTTAAGTAATTAAGTGTGTATCAGTGATAAATAAGTGATAACATCAAATAAGCACTTTTAAGTAAAAAAAAATAAGTAAAATAAGTAGTAAATAAGTACTTTTAAGTGAAAAGTAAAAAGCACTTGGAGCTACATTAATTGCTTTACATTTATGTAATTACTTATAATCACAGTAATTAACTATTTAAATCAAACACAATATTAGGTAACATGAAGTTTTAGTTACCAAAAAATAAAATTTGGTTCATACTAACTTAATATTCTTAAATTTTAAAATCAATAGGGCTAATGTAGCTGTTTACCAGCTCTGGAACAAATGAAAAAAATTTTTTAGTATTTAATTTGACACATGGCATTGACACAACAAACAGACCTCAATACATAATTTAATATGCAGAAAAATAATACTAACACCAAAAACACCAAAATCTTAAAAATGTCATATAAATAATACGTTATTTTAATCTTTTATTTGATTCTTATTCAAAATCATAAAGCCTGGAGTTAATAATAAGGACAGTAAATGTTTTGAGCGTTCCAGATCGTCAATCATAACAGTTGAACAACTCAAATCAACAAAACAAACAAACCTCATCACGATGAAAATAAGGTTTTAGTTTGTCCTACATGAATACATAACTGAAAAGGCCTATTTTGAAACCAAATATATCTTTTGACCTACATCAGTACATTACCGAATATTTTTTCATCAAAAATATCTTTTGTCTAATCTGTTTAATAAATTCCCTACAGAACTAATCATAGGCTGAGCCTTGCCAGTGATTAAATGAGCCAGTGATTATATTGCGTCCAGTGATTATATTGGGTCAGCCATCAGCTGGACATAGATCTACCGGCTGCTGCGGGGCTTGACCTTGAGGTCACCGACCTCTGGGCTGCAGTCAGTTTTCAAAAAATTTCATAAGCTACCAAATAAAATTGTAAAAAAATGGTTTAGAATTTTTTCACAATGTAAATATTGTAAATGTGGTAACGTTCTGTTGATAACCATATACAAGAAGTACCACACAACCACAGCTACTGGTATCAAGTAGAAAATTAATGATGTAAATATTGTGAATGTGGTAAAGTTCTGTTGATAACCATATACAAGAAGTGCCACACAACCACAGCTACTGGTATTAAGTAGAAAATTAATGATGTAATATTGTGAATGTGGTTAAGATCTGTTGATAACCCTATAAGAAGTATCACACAACCACAGCTACTGGTATTAAGTAGAAAATTAATGATGTAAATATTGTGAATGTGGTAAAGTTCCGTTGATAACCCTATAAGAAGTACCACACAACCACAGCTACTGGTATTAAGTAGAAAATTAATGGCTGTAAATATTGTGAATGTGGCAAAGTTCTGTTGATAACCCTATAAGAAGTACCACACAACCACAGCTACTAGTGTTAAGTAGAAAATTAATTTTGCTTTCGGTTTTTTTAACAGAGTATGAATGTGATATATTCACATTCATACTCTATATAATGGGGTAAGCTCACTGGAATCGTGATTCAATATTTCCATTGTATGCAAAAACACCAAAACTTTTCTCTCGGTAGTTTCTGTAAATAAAAACTTTAACCGTGAGATAAATAAGATTCCCAAAATTCATATGTTTAGTATATATTCATTAAGGGTATCAAACCAGGGTATGATTATTGAATATTTATCCGATTGCATCTTTAAATGATATTAAGACTTATATTATGTTGATCTTTATAGGGTTCTTTAGGGGTTGTTCTTCTTACCTCATTTTATGATTTTTTTAAAATTAACTTTATCATTTACAGTTGCACTTAATAAGCATTATATCATGAAAAAAGCAAAATAAAAACTAGTTATGATCAGAATTTTCACATGATAGAAATAATTACAAGAAATTTAATTAACCCTGCAGTGGTGACATGATTTTTCGGCTTCAACTGGTGACTTAGGTCTATGAGACCAACTTTTACATATTTCTTTTTTTTACTTACTAAATATTGGAACTTGTTTTTGATAAAAATTGTGTAATAACTTTATAGTATTGGGAAGATTTATACAGGGTTATTATAAAGAAATCACGTTTTGAAGTGGAGAAAAAAAAGTTTATTGCATTACATGTTTTCTTCAATTCCCAACACAGAAAAAAATTCAGCAATATTAAACTAAATATAAAAACCTACTATTTATTCATTTTTTGTAATTATAAAGGATTAATCTTGTGATTAAATTATGAAAATCCAAAATTTATTCAATTGTTTTTTGAAAAACGTGTTTTGAAAATTGACAAAAAAGGGTTTATTCGTGAATATGCGAAGTCCCTCTTTTGGTGACGTCGGTCTGAGGAACCATATATTAATTTTGGTGACGTCGGTCTGTGGGATTATATGCTATTAAATGCTCGTAAAATTAGTAAGATAATAATTTCATACAATTAAAAAATGTTTTCTTAAACTTAATCTATAATATATCAATGAAATTAGGTGTAATTTCTCTAAAAGATAAATCAAACCTATAAAACCTAGAACCAGAGTATGGTGACGTCGGTGCAACACACCGAAAATTACAATATTCACAACGTGTATGGTGACGTCGGTGCACCAGACCACTTACACTTTCGGTGACGCCGGTGCAGTGGACCGTTGAACACTGCTGCGCACCACTACCTAACCTTAAAATTATGCCCCGGCAAGTGGAGGCACACTGAAGGGTGCGTATTACATAACTCAAGCGGCAGCGAACACATCCTAGTGGTAAACTCGTGAACTACGACTGAAAATCAGATCGGTCTGAGAGACCGTGCGTCACCACTGCAGGGTTAAAATATAAAACCTTAAAAAGTGTAAAACTTGATATCTGATTTTTATTTAAAACTTTTAGCTTGCTTAGAAACAATAACATTTGAATGGCTTGGTTCATCGCTTATTATTGGTCTATGAAAAAATTCTTATTTTACAGCGCCGTTACAACAACCCTACCTTCATTATAATATTTGCACGGATTTTATTCATCCCAAAATATTGAATTTCATATCTACTTTGTATATTACCAATTTGGTCCGGTAATGGCTCATATCGATCTTTATGAGGTGGCTTCATGTTAGAAATGAGACTAAAATATGCATTAAACTCTCACTGGCTGGACAGGTTTGCAGTGATGCATTTAAGGTACGGTCAGCGAAATATTAGCAAGGAAACAAGTAGAACAGTTAATAACTTTACAACTTTCTAATTCTTCAATTCTTTCCTACAAAATTTTTTATAGTCATAGTCATAGTCAAAAATCTTTATTAATTTCATGCACATGGTACAATGAATAGTGTCACACTTATGTATATATAGCACAATAGGCCTACATAATACGTAATAACAAATAATATAATAAAAATAATAATAATAATAAATAATATTATAAGAACAGAATACAAAAAAACATAAAACTTCTAGTCAAACAGAAGACACCCTTAAAGATGGATACCACTAGAACAGATAAATAGAATCAAGAATCAAGAATCAAGAATCAAGAAGTTTATTTCCATAAGTATATACAATATTTACATTAGACATAACAATAAAGAGTTGGAAATTATTCCCCACAAGACTACTCATCTGTGTGTGGGGAAGAGTGTCTCAGTCACTTTTATGTTACATGGAAAACTTCTTAAATTAATTTAAAACTACAGAAATACAATTGGCTAACAAATTTAGAAAAGAAATATTAGGGCAATTCGTACAAAACATGATTTTTATATGTAAAAAATATGGGTCTACTATATAATATTTTCTCTCATATTTTAAAAAATATTTATTGAATTACAACTAGTATAGAATGCCAGATTGGACTGTAAAAAAATCATTGATTTAAATTTGAAAACAACTAAACTAAAAAAATTTGATAAATAACTGAAAAAAATGAATTAGGTGTAGGGCGACCTAATTAAAATTTCCGCAGCATCAGCGCCGATGCGAAGCAGCCACTCCTCAACCCTCCGTTTGTAAACGGCGACACTGCCACCCTCGGCTGCTATGATGTCATTAGGGAGATTACGATAAATTTGATGGGCTAAATAGAAAGAGTTAAACAGATCAGATCTAAGATTTAGTTTTGGCACGGCATACCCAAAATTAAGTTTACTTCTTGTGTCATAATTGTGTGTTGTGGCGGAAAAAATTTGATTTTTATTTTCTTTAATGTAGATGAGCATAGTTTTTAAATAAAGCTGTCTGATATTAAGAACTGAAAAATTTTCATACAATAAGACGGTTGGATATCTCAAATCCTTTTGCAAAATAATTTTTAAAATAGATCTTTGTGTGATATTCAGGGGTTCTATATCACACAAAGATCTATTTTAAAAATTAAATCCCAATAACAAAGCTTTTATGAAGAAAAAAAATTCAATGAAACAGCGAATCTTTACTTCAACCTGCTTACTTTAGTATAAATGAACTATTAAGACTTTGATGCAGACTTACCTAAAGATTAATGTACCCAAAAAACACAACAATAAAAATAGGCCTACATTAACTTGATGAGCATTGGGATCCAAAGCATTCAACTGAACTGAGGTTAGGCTATTGTTTATGTAGCTAGGCTGTTATTTGTTTATACAGCTAGGCTCACTCAGACAATTGTGATTGTTTATCAGAGGTTTGGGCTGGATATAAACAGATAATAAATGGATATAAACAGACGATATTGGCTGTTCTTGACTTGCTTTAAAAAGTTTCTTCTCTGGACATCTAATTTTCAAAAAGTAAATGAGTTCACTGTGAAAGGGGACTGATGAACTGGATTAATGTTTCAAATAATTTATCTTTGATGCTTTAATCCCTTATTACTCAGACTTAAATGCTATGACTGAAATATGTGATGCCAATTTCATACTAATGGTAATACAGCTAGTTTTGGTTTGATTCTAAACCATCCAAAATAATTTTCCTCGAATCCATGAGAACGTAGTTCAATTTAAGTATAAAAAACTGCCTTTTTGAACTTTGTGTGAATGTTACAAACTGAATTACTGTATCAAATTATTCAATTTTAAAAGAAGAAGACTTCCCGAGTCACTGGCCTGTAAATCCAGTAATCATTTTCGACTGCTCCTATAGTTGTTGAGGAACATGAAGAAGCTTGGGGTTTTAAAAAAAGAACACCAGCACAATACACAAGAATGTGTATTTTTTATAAACAAAACCAGATTAACTTGGATTTTTAGAGGAGGGGAAAGGAATAATAAATACCCCCGTAGCAGCAGACCTGCATACTCAGCGAATTTCAAATGCAAAACAACATATTTCAATCCAACATAGCGAGATTTTACATGTTTTGGTAAGCTCCATAAGAATAACATGGGGAATGAGTATGCAGGTTTGCTGCTACAGGTATATTAAAACTGAGTGGTTTTAATTTAATATTTAGTATATCTGAACTAGAAGAAGCTATTTACCAAGTTTTATTAAGATTTGTTTAGAAATAACCGAGATATGGAAATTTACTTATTTCCCATAAGGTTAACATTGGGACAACGTACTGTGTTTACCACTTTCAATATCTCGGTAACCAATGGACATAGAGGGGTGATTCAAGATACTAAATTGTTTGTTTTTTTGAGCTGAATTCAATGGTACCAATAAAAATTCGATAAATTTTATTTTTCTGCATAAAAAAACTTATAAAACCCATTTTTGGGGGGGTTTATCCCCCTTTACCCCCCCTCCCAGTGGTCCGATCGGGCTGGTTTACGAACTCGTCCGAGGGATTACCACTTTACATGTCTGTACCAAATTTCATTAAGATCGGACCATATTTACGGCCGCTATCGTGCTGACAGACACACATATATATATGATAGATAGATATATAGATATATATATAAAAATTCGAACGAATGGTGTTTTTTGCTTCTGGTGGCCCCAAAACGAAAAGTTATCATGGTCTTGGGCTTAGGTCTTACCATGAGACCTATAGTAATAGCTTCTTCCCTATAGGGGAAATTCGCTAAAAGATGATCAATTGATACAACTATGAATTTCTTGTGTCTATCATCTACTACATGCCAAACCAAAAACATTTCACCAGTTTATCGAATATTATTCAGAGAGCAAATCACTGTGTTCAATATTAATCCACACTTTGATTTAGTTGAGCATTTTTAGCAACCCATCTTGTAACATAATCCCACGGCTCTGTTTACTTCCAGGTCATCGACGATTTCCTGCTCTCCTTGCGGAAACCTCAAACTCAAGCGTTAACATGTTGCTTACCACCTATACTAGGTAACAGTGTGACTCATTCTATATACATAAAATATTTTAGGAAAATAAATCAGTCTTTTCAATGATTTAAAATTAGAAACCATTTAATAAGGCATCTGTTATTTTTAACCTTCCATGATGATAAGGAAAGTAAGCGGATTGAGTTGGGGGCAAAAAACCTGACCTTAAAGATAACTGTTTCACCCAGCCGGCAATTTTCAAATTGCAATATTTAATATTGCATGTAGATCTGATAGGAAATATCTCCTTATCCCTTAGCCGGATTAGTTTTTATTTCATTTTGCTCTAGCCTAATACAAATGGTTATTACTAGATATTTCCTAAAAACAACAATCATAGTCATGAATTATTTCTTTGGAAGCTTGAAATGGTTATTTTTTTAATTGCATTTTTCAGTAATAGTTCAGGGGTTCAAACCAATTTATTTTGAATTTTTAAAACTTTCATGACTTTTGCCTTCAATACAAACAAAAAAAACAGATTATTTTTTTCACTGGTTTCAGCATGATTTCATCACTGTTACTCAGTGGTGTATTTGCGAATTTCTAGAGGGGGCGCTAAATAACCAGCCAAACATACCTAACTCAATATTTGGAAATAAATGGGCCTGCATTACCAGTGGAGCAGTAGGTCATTTACCATCCACTACATAAGTATTATGATTTGGATTTTTGCGGACATTTGCCATCACTGATTAGTAAAAAACAATCAGTGATGGCAAATGTCCGCAAAAATCCAAATCATAATATAAAATCACCATCACCAACAATGAATTTCAAACAAAGAACTACATAAGTGTTTTGCTGAGATAATTACAAGACAAAATAAGTCTTATTTTTAGGCCGTCATAAATAAACCCTACACACACAGGAAAAGATAGCAGACAGTTTGGATCAACTTTTATAGATTTTATATCTTAGATGTAAGGTAGGCTAGTCTACTTTGATTCCTTCGACTTTAAGTATTATAACTTACCATTCAGGCCCAAACTTCATAGAATCCGTCATTTTAACTTCAGGTAGCCTGAAATATAGGTCATAATTAGGAGATTTTAATAATTTTAAGAGGTAGGAAATCTGTTGCATGAAAACGCCTCAAAAAGCCACACCTCATTATGCACAAAACAGTGAAAGGGAATCTTTGGGCATTAAGAAAATAAACACATACTGGTAGTAAGAAGGAACGTGTCGGTCAGTAGCTTGGTGAAACTATGTCTATTTATTATAAAGAAATAATTGTATAAATAATTAGAAATTATGATTTCTAACTTCAGATTCCGAAAGATCACACTTCAAATCATATATAAAGGTTAGTTAAGAACATTTTTCATGTGTGGCTTATTTGTAGGCCTAATCAATATGGCCAATTGCCCCGTGCATAGGCATACACTTACCCCACCTCACTATAATAAACTTGGGACATCAAAATGTTAGGTTTTTTGAAAAGTGTATATAATTATAATTACATTAAGATACTTTGGTATTATACGGAGGCCACTATTTTTTATGCGATTTTATTTACTGGACACCAAAAATAGCTGTATAATTGGAAAGAACATACTATAATTGACTTAGTCCAATTTTGACATAATTTTGATGAGCGGTCTTTATGTTCGGCCTCCCAGAAGACAACAATGTAGGCGAGGATTGAGTTTAACGCGTCGCCTCTGCTAGCAACCACACCGGTCGCCACATGTACGGCAAGCCTTATACAGCGTGCTGCGGCGCTTATGTTAGGTTGGGTTATTATAAATATGTTAGTAGGACTTCCCTCGTTTTGTTACGAATCGAACGATACCAGATGAGTTATACTTTCGGCATGGCAGGTGATGCACGTGCTCCACTCAACGAACTGACCTTGCCCTTCTTGGAAGGCATTTGGTGGGCAAAAGTATGACTCCTCTGGTATAGTTAGATTCGTAACGAAACCAAGAAAGACCTACTAGCATATTTATGATAACCCAACCTAACATAACCGCCGCAGTGCGCTGTGTAAGGGTGGCCTCCGTGTAATACCAAAGTACCTATGTTAGGCCTAGGCTATAGGCCTATTAAAATTTAGAGGCATCGGATATTACTTGGGGAACTACATTTATTAAAGAATATTACAATGTCAAAGGCTGAATGGCTAAGTTAGCCTATTGGCCTAGTTTAAAATAGTTATTTAGATTTAGTTAGTTGTGGACCAACTAACTAGGATATTTACTAAATTTGATGTTCTGAAGTTTTTTTTCTTTTTAACAGACACACCATACTTGTAATCTGACACCTTGGGGGACCTACTGATTAATAAATTGCAATCAAAATTTATGGCTACCGGTATCCAAAACTTAGGCTATATTTTAATAAAGTAAACATTTTATTATTAAGTATAACTCTGATTGAATGATTCTCAATTATTATTGGTCAGTGGCTTAAAATAGACAATAGGCCTAACTAGGCTTACCATAAATTTTCAGAGCCAACCCCAGACACCAAAAGAAAGGGGGGGGGGGAGAAGAGGGGGACAAGAAAATAAAATGGTGTGGCTAAGTTTAGTCCGGAGTAATTCTAAGTGAGCAGACGGGCTACTTTGAGCCATTTTTGTGAGGCATTATCGTTTCTTGAATACTGAATGGCTAAAAAACAATGAGGTAGGCCTTGTAACCAAGCAGAAGACGCAGTTGACCAGTTGTAGCACAACCAATTAAAACCCTGTCGCCGGCCAAGACCCTCTTAGTGTGATAAGTTACCTGGTAAAACCATAAAATATCCCTTCGTTTAGTTTAAAATTTCTTTTGTTTTGTATAAACTATCTGAAAAACTGCTCAAAACTAACTACCTATTTATTTATTTCGGGTGATTTCCTCTCTTTTTCACGCAGGCTGACTAAAATCCCGGACAAAATTCAACCCCAGACGTTTCCCCGGACGCAAGCCTGAAACCCGGACCGTTCGGGGAAATCCATGACATCTGGTAAGCCTTGCAATAACAGGCCTCTGGTCTTGGAAATGTGTCATTAAAAAAGGGGGCGTGAGGTGTGGTTTTTATTGAAGTAGATCCTGCTTTTAGTCAGTAGGCTAACAATCTGGTCACCCCAGCCTAGAGGTTATTTCCAAATTCCATACAAATGGTAGGAATAGTGATCAAAGTAAAAAATATTAGGAACAAAATTAAATTTTGCAGCCTATTTTGTTGACAACTTTTGTCACCGGCTCCTGATATCATAAGTGTTCTTTTAGTTATGAATGTTTTCTACTCAGTGAGAACATGCCTTATTATGTGTGTTCTCATAGGACAAAAGGCAAAATTAAGTTAAAAAAAATAGTAGGCGCAACTTTGGTTACCAACCAATGAAATCAGGCCTGAGGCATGTTTAGACTAGGAGCACACCATTGACTATTTTTGGGGTTTCGTTACTTGTATTGACAATAACTCATATAAAGGCTGGGAAAATAAGCAATGAACAACTTATTACATTCTAAATATATTTCTTCTTTAGGTCAGGTCAGTTGACCTACTCATTGTTCCAGGAGCCCTATCCTGGACTGGAACTTGATTGTAAACAAAGAGATGGACATTTCTTTGGCAAAAAAGACTTTCATCCCTTCATTCCGAAATAATTTATGGATTGACATTTATTTTAATCCACGAAATTTATACAAAAACTACTATTTATTCTAATAGTTTACGTTATTGTGTACGTAAACTTTGAACAGCCGAGGTGGCAAAAGGACACCTCCAGACTTTTCGGGTAAAGATGAAATATCTGAGAGGTCGTCAATTACCGTATCTTTTAATTCAAAAATTTCTGACGAACTGACCCAAATTTATGTAAATAATAGACATTTAATTTAATAAAACTTACTGAAAGCGAAGAGTATCTCGACTAATAAAACAATATGGCAGTAAAAGTGTTGCCAACGCATGCGCAAAAGGTCACGTGACCACCCAAAGAAGAATCGGCGTAAACGGTCTGCGCACTTGTTTACTAAAATCAGCTGGCAACAAGCTGTAATCGGAAACGAGACTGGAGAAGGAGATGGGTATTTAAAAATTAAAATACAAGTACCTTCTGTTAACACATTCAAAAGTTTAAACATAGGACAAACCCATGGTGTAAAAAAGAATGGAATCAAACCCATCTTAGCTGCTCCGTTCTCCGTTTTTGACATTTTTTATCATATTCAAAAATTAGTATTTTCAACCTGTAAAATACTGTACTTTTTATTTTATAAAACATTTTTACTGCTAAGAAAATCAAAAGAAAATAAGTCAACTATATTCTTTACGACTGCAAGCAAATCAACAACTTAATTTATTTTCAAATAATTTCAGTGTTATATTTTTAGAAAAAGTTTAAAAATTGAGTTACTTTTTATCATAAATAAAAATGTAAACAAATTATTCTTAAAACTATGGATTGTTTAGATTGCCAATGGGCAGAGAAGCAGAACATTTTAATCTCTTTAACACACATACAGTTTTGTAGGATTAAAACACAATTATGACTGAGAAAATCAAAATTTTCTGGAAATACTGCTGCAAATTGGATACAATAATTTCACTTTGTTCTGTGAACTACTCCTGAATTTTTTCACTTTAACTAACACCCACAAAAATATCTGAGTATTTATTAACAGTTTTTATGCCTTATGTATTTATTTTGGAGAAGGAGAGGATGTTACACTTTAAAGCAAAAATAAGCCAGTCACCATTTTTAACTAGTATAAAGTAGAAACTTAACAAATTATACTGGGTCCTCTTAGACAGCACCCACGGACCAAGTTAGAACTTCAAGTGTTAATAAGTTATTGTTAAAGTAAGACGTGCAAATAGAAAAAGCAACAGAGAGCAAGTTTTGTCTCAGTCGGGATTTTATTGCTGGCCAGCTCATTTCTTTAAAGTATATTTTCATGTTTGATATCATGTGTGTATAGCCATCTTTGTACTTTCTTAGACCCATATTTTGATGAGCGGATTTTTTTTTAACTGAAGAAAAATTGGTATCGACTTAGGCCTACATCTTAAAAATAAAATGTCTAGCTTTATTATATAAATTGCTTTGAGAGTATTTTGGGTATTTAGTTAAGGCAAGAACTATTGTTTTGTCTGCACTATTGTATGTGCGACTGACTTTACACTACGGCAATGGTGGTCAGCAAGTAGTGGGCGTGAGTGACTCATACCTCCCTCTCCCCACGGGGCCCGGGAGAGAAGCGAGCCACATAGGTTGAAAAAACCCACTAAGAGTGAAAAAAGTTAATTTTTATTTTAATTAAATTATTATATTGACAGCAATTTAAATAGGTTATGATTAAATTATCCACGATGGATAACAAAAAGAGTACAACACATATTGCAATTGACGCAGGTGTCTAGAAAAAAAAAAAATTGTGCATATTGATCGTGAAAAAACGAAAGAGTAACTTTGAGAGTGGAACAAATGCGGAAGTTATGAAAAAGAGATGAATGACTGGAAAATCAAATAGTGCAGGATCACTGATAGCAGTAGTTTTTAATCAGAGTAGACTATTTTCTAAATCCGACCGACCGTCCAGCCTCATTTAGTTCGGATATTCTAAAATTTTCCAGGGGTTTGGAGAGGTTTTCCATACACCCCAGACCCTCGGAGGGCCCGTGCGGTGTGAAGACTTGGGGCCCGGCTTGGCTCTCAGCAGCCCTGCTAAAGAGTGGATCAAATTTAAAGAAGTGGAAATAATTCATTCAACATTATTAAAGTACTCTCAATAACCGTACAATACAAATTCTACTGAATTGTCCAAGGCTCTCAAAATCAAAGGTAGCCTTAGTCCCAAAACATTTTACAGAAACAACATCCACTCAATGACTACAGCACCCAACCTGAAAACACCAGAGGATAAAAAAAGAAACACAACTAACCAAAACCACTAGAAAATAATTTATTTCTCCATTTACACAGCGAAATATACAATGACATCACACAGGACAAAACAGTGGAGCTAACGATTTACACTGCGAAATATACAAATAATGGGTCGTGAGTGACAGTGAACGGTCGCGAAGGGCGAAGCTAGGTGAAGTAGTGGGGCTTGCGGACGGTGATGCCGTACTCAGCGAGGGCCGGAGTCAGGTCCTCCATGGTGAGGGTGTAGCGACGGTCCTTCCCCTTCGTCTTGGACGCCTGGTTGGAGCTGCGCACCTTGCAGTGCTGCAGCGCGTCGTTGGCAATGTCGGAAATGAACTTCTGCGCCGCCAAAGAGATGAGGCGGACCCTGGAGAGAAAAAAGTTTTGAATTTGATTAGGAAATTGCTAGACCTACTTAATTATAAATTTGACCCTGGAGAGGAACAAGTTTTGTACCTTCAGTTATGAGATTGATTAGAAAATTGCTAAACCTACTAAATTATATATTTGACTCTGGAGAGGAAAAGTTTTGTACGGTATCTTAAGTTATGAAGTTGAATAGAAAATTGCTAAACCTATAAAATTACAAATTCGATCAAACTTGCTCACTTATCCTGCAAACACTTGGGGAATTATATCTTTAGTTATGGCCTATACCATTGTATGGGTCAGACAAATCAGTGATCTGTCACGATAAAAACAAGCACACATTCAAATTTTTCTGTTACTCAAATCAAACTTTCTTGGTTTCCCAAAATTTAATTATAGGCACTTTTTGTTCTTTTGTTCAAAGCTAAGTTTTGGCACAGTTAAAACTATGCAATATTCATTTTTGAAGTCAACCAGAACTTTACCTTTTATAATACTGAGCATTAACTTTAAATTTTTGGTTTATACAGTCTTGCTTCGTAAATGCGAAATTGGTACATACTAGAGGCTTGAAGGGGCTAATAGCCCCTAAGCATAATCCTTCTTTACTATAGTACAAAATACCTTAGAAAATAGGTTTTTGGATCCACAAAATTATGATTATATCTAACATTTGGTTTTAAGTAAACAAAGCCTACCTTTTTACATCCCAATGGTTTTTAAATTACAGCTATTTTACGTTATTTCTCATTTTATAGTAAGCTTAAGCAATTTCTGTTTTTTCCCCAAGCCCCTGGGATGGAGACCTTCAATTTCAGCCCCCTCACATCATCCTGCGACCTTCCAAACGCCCACAATTTCGGTGCAAAAATTTCCCTTACGTAATTATATACAGATCATTTGGTATTAAATCTGCATCGTTATAACATAAACTAATCAAACGTACTTAACTTTTTATAATTTTAAATTATGAAAAAAACTCAAACCCTTAATTATTATAAAATCCGAAAATCTTAAATTTAAAATATTTTTTGTTATAGTACATTGAACGTGCATAGTTAGCTGCATTTTGAAAAAAATCCTACATGTCAACATCTACCATATGGCTTTGAATCAAGCATTAGCACCACATGTTTAATGTAAACAAAGCAGACGTTATTCAATCCCAAGATGCATTTTAAATGGAAGATATTTTTCGTTATTTCTCATTTTCTGGTAGATTTGGACATAATCTGATATTTTTCCCGACCCCCTGGGACCAATACCTTTAATTTGAGCCCTCTCCCATCATCCTGCGAGCTATCAAACTCTCACAATTTTGATTTAAAAAATCGCTAACAGAATTAGTAATATAGATTTTCATACTTTATTTGAAAAAGTTCTGGGGCTGTCTTACTGAATAACATTCAGGATTTTAGCCTGCTGTCCTGGCTTTAAACTCTTGTCCTGGAATTTAACCACCAACGCAATATCGAAGCCCTTATGTCAAAATTATTTTGCTTCTGGTTTACTCACACTCGGGGGTCGGCGCCATCGAAACCCGCGGAGTCGAGGTACGAAGCCGTCACTGCGTCCGGGATCTGTAATCACCATACGATACACTTTTACCATTTGTCAATGAGTTGTGACTGTTTTGAGACTGATGTGAATTTCAAGATTCAATATTTTAATATATAATTGTTTAACCAAACCCTAGATAAAATTATTTCCGGCAATAAACATGTAGGTAAAATTTTTATACCTATATTTACTTTGATATACTTTTATTTGAAATGGCAACCTATTCAGATTGGTAGGCAAGTATGAGTGAGAAATAAGTGTAGAATGATTGTGGGGATAACTCATGATCTTGTTACTTAGGCTGACATGGTCCTTGGACAGAACTATTAATTAATAGCCCATCAGCCTAAGGAACCTATATTTTAACGTGGAATCCGAACCATTATTTCATTAATGAAATATAAACTGGTCTCATTATGACGATGGAGCTATGGAAGAACGTAGTATTCACTGGTACAGATGTTCCCACACATGAATACTACATCCACAAACCATCACTTATAACTATCCACAATTTATGACCTCCAAGTAGCTGGATTACAGGAACCGCCACCATCGCAGTAATTCCAAAGGTTACAAATGTACTAATTGATGAACGAACGAAGAAACATCAATCTATGTAGTAGCGTAGTCAAAACCCCAAATGTCAGTTCTTTATAGAAATGCTATTCCATGTCTTCTAAGAGGGAATGTATGTTTCAGATTTTTTATATAATCTATGTATGGATCATAGATTGCTTAAATGTGGGTCGCAAGGTGATTTTTGAAAACTAATAAATTAGTTTGTGTACAATGGTGATAGTCTGATGATGCCATAAGTGACAAAAAACCAAGAATGGAGTCATCCACAGTGCCAAACACAACAGTGTCTGACCACATGACCATGGGGGGATTCATGGGGAGACAAGCGAAGATTATATTTATTTTTTCAATTTCTTTCCTCCCACTGTGTGGAATATGATGTGAAATCATACATTAAAATTTGATTGAATATTTGTATTTGTTATATCAATAAATTATTTGTTTCTTTTAAGTTTAAATTTGTATTTTGTTTTATATTACGATTTTTAGAATACAGTAGGACCTCGCTAGTCCGACCTCCGATAGTCCAACTCCTTGGTTAATCCGACCATGCCGCCGGGGAAATAGGCCTCCCGTTCGCCCTCAGCGGGGTTTTCTTATCAGTTAGTCCGACCACGCAATTGGAAATTGATGTTTGTTTACATTTCCGGTGCATTCCTCCGTTCAGGTTGGCTCCTGTCGATGACGTATTACTCATTGGAAGTGCGTATATCGTTCAGTAGAGCAATAACATTTGGTGCGGTTAGTTTTTTGTCCTAATGTCGTTTTTACAGTACAGTAGCTTGTTAAACACTCTTAATGCAATTTTTTCTGATCGAAATACAGTTTTTGTACGTTTTCATGTCAATAAAATGAGTTCATCCGATAATCCGACCTTTTTGCTGTTCTGACCATGCCCCCGGTCCCGTAGGTGACAGATTAGCGAGGTTCTACTGTAAGATAAATTGGGGTGGAAATGGCACTGCGTTACTTAATTTTAGGGGGGGTTAGTGTCGCCGTTACAGTTCCTTTACAAGGGGGGAGGGAGGTCTAAAAATGCAGATTTTAGCGTTACGTAATTTATGTTCGGCCCCAAAACAAAAAAACAGACACCTATTATTTTAAGAGAGACGTTTGTTGAGTCTGGCTGCGGGAGACTCACCGTGGGCACGTAGTCCTCCAGCTGCTGCAGAAAGTCGCTGAGCGGCTGTGGAGTCGCGGTCCCGTCGCTGTCGGACGGCGAAGGCAGCGACGCCATGTTCGGCTTCACATCACCCATCTACAACAACCGTCCAAGGTTAGGTTTTTTTTCTTGTAGGGGGAATTTGGTAACTGGGTTTCCCCACCCAACAGAATTATCCTGTGAGGGTATTTCAGCCATTATTTTGGCTTTTTGTACATCTACCGGAAAGGAAAGGAGACTTCCGTTCTAGTATCCCTTAGGCTCACAGCCTTTAGTAGATTAATACAAGGGGAGCAAAAGGAATAAACGGTATCAGGAAACTGACACATACTTTCTTCCTTCAAGTCATTTATAACCAGAAAACATATATAGTGAAATAAAACAAATTAACAATTAACTATCACACAAATATATACCAAATTTTATCAAAATCGGTTAGGAAATGACGGAGATATCAGTTTTTTAATATTTTCCATAAGAATAACATTGGACAACGTACTGCGTTTACCGCCAAACTAAAATATCAATTATCTCCGCAATCAATTGACGTAAACTAATGATTCAAAATACTGGATTATTTAGTTTTTCAAGTCGAATTTAATGGTTACAAGTATATTTTCTTTACAGGTTACAGACTTCGTGAAATTTGAAAAATATGAGTTTTTTAACACTTAAACCCCTACAACTTCTGAACCTGAATTTTTACAGGCATGCGGGTGGTGTCATTTTGTTTGTCATCTTAAGCACTAAAAACCATGAAATTTTTATCAAAATCGTTAGGGCCGTTTTTGAGAAATTTGGATTTTTGTCATTTTTTATGGGTTTATATGGGGTAAATACCCTTAAAAATCAAAAATTCAAAAAAATGAAAAATACGCCTGGAGATACCACGGCTTTATACCTACATGCCAAATTTCGTGAAAATCGGACTACTGGTGTCGTCTCTAGCTTTGTTTACAACCTCACATACATCCACACACACACACACACATAGACAGACAGACACCACGCCAAAAACCACTTTTTTGGATTCAGGGAGCACTAAAACGAATATATCTACTAACAACTCAAATTCGAAAATTTTGACGAAAACAATACTTTCTCCATATACTATGTATAGGGGGGAGAAAGTAAAAAGAGGTTCGGCCAAGCTTAGACAGGGTGGGCTAAGGTATACCTTTTGTCCAATGGATGCTGGAACAGGGCCTCAAGGGATCGAGTGGCTCTCATATTGGCCCACATTTTGGTCACCAGTACACCCCTGCCCACCCTGCCATTGAGCTCAGCCTCCCCTGGTGGGGAACTGAGGTTGTTCAATGAAATACAGCTACAACACTGCCTCCAATTGTGACAACTTCCATTACTGTACACAGTATTGGTACCTAAACTAGCAAAAGCCAGTTAGGATCCCACTGGGAGGGAGGTCAGGTTAGGTTAGGTTAGGTAAGATCATATTGGATATGTTTCGTAGCAATTGCGCGACCAGCTCTACTGGCAGCTACCATTAGCGTGCGGAAGTTCACAGCAGTTGCCATATGCAACGGACGGCCATCAAGGCTGCCAATATGAAATCCAACAAACGCTCGGGTGACCAGCAGGAATGGCCGGTAAGTGGCGATAACATATGTTTTTGTTTTAAATGTTGCATGATGCCTGTAGAGGGCTGCAACCTAGTGAGGAGTTATTTGACTAAATGATCAACAGGCTTGCAGCATTGAATCATAAAAATCCCCAACAGTAACATTGCAGGTTTTCAATAAAACAACTCCGAGCTGCCGGGTGTGAAGACAATTCCAAGCTGAGTGAGCTGCCATGATGAATGTCGAGCTGACCTGGAGTGGGGCTTGGCCAGTAGAGCTGGCCGTCCGACTGGCAGAACCAAGCCGTACAAAAATTAATTCCGACTGGCTGCTGACTGCGTTGTGGCCACTGCAACTGGCCTTATGATCGCAAAGGGTTAAGGAGGTTAAATACTCTATTACTTTAGATAACAGACATTAATATTTCTGCAGCCTTTGATTTCATCGTATTGCTAATATGAGGGGAAGTAATTTTGTTCTTTATATTACTAATAAAACACCGAATGACTCGGTAATGAATGTCAAAACCTTTTGGTTGATCGAACATAAAAACAGAGGTTCAACAATATAGAATCGGTTTTATTGTATTTTCTTTCCTCAATTTAAGGAAATTTGGAAAATAATTAGGTTTATTACACATTTCTATTACATTGTTAAGGACTGATAATAGCGGTTCAAAGAACAGCAATTTATTACTTAATTACTGCATTACTCCCTCTCATATTGCCAACCTGTCAGAAACGAAGGCAGCTTTTTCATCAACAAATGTGTTGAAGCAGTACCCCTAGTAACAGACTCTACCCTCTTTGGTTGGGGAATTGAGCAGCTTACAGGATGAGAAGATTTGGAGGGATGCGAAGGTGTTACGGTAAGATAGCTTTGCCTCTGAAGGAAAAGGAGCAAATTATCCCCCAATAACAACTTGATTTACCTAAAGTTATTCTCTCTCGGATAGACAAGCCAGGTATGATTCACTACTCCACTTTCCGAGAGGGAATTCTTTGGGGCTCTTGTCTCTATGTATCTATGCTCAACCAGAAATCCCAGAGACCCTAGATGAATTATTTTTCGTAACATACCCCTGATCTTACATTTTAAATTGTTATGATAGCCTATTTTATAAATATTAATACAAAGTGTTATCATGAAAAGTCTCAGATCCTTGAAAAGTGTTCTTGGGAATTTAAGAAATGAACACGTGAATGTTGGAAATGAGCACCTTCAGAAAGCGTGCTGAGATCCAAAAACTACCTTTTGATGTCTAAGTATTTAGGCGATCGAAATATAGTGGTGTGCACTAATTTGATCATTCAACTTGTTGGTAGTGTTTCTATAAAATTAACCTAACCAGTATTATGGTCAAAACCAATTAGTATTCCTCTACTAACACTTGCAGGCTATTGAAAATACAGGGACATATTAGCAAAGACCCTTTATTCAGATAGCAAAGAGAGAATGAAGTCACTATAATACCACAATATGAACAAAGAATGAGTAAAAATATAGACCTCGTTACTGACAATGACTTCCCGAGATATTGACAGCAGGATCCAGAAAAAACCAATCAAAAAGGCTTTTTTTCTTTTTTTTTGGGTTGTGTCTACGCTTCGCCAGTGGCATTTATACGGACGACATACTCAAACGTTTTTAAGGGAATGCGGTCCAAATTTGTGTAAGCTTGCCGGGAGTTGAACCCGCGACCTCTTGAACTGAAGTCCAAGACGCTAACCGTTAAACTAGCAACACGCCTTTATCAAGCTCAACCTGTCATTTTAAGTTAATATATCTGCTGATTACATGCAGTAAAACCTTGATCAACCGACAACCTTTTTGACGTAAATATATCTGCTGATTACATGCAGTAAAACCTTGATTAACCGACAATCTTTTAACTGTTTGTCTCTGCTACCCATTGCATCTACATGTATTTCTAATGTCTTTCAATGATACTATTTCGCATGTTACTATAATTTAGACAAATTTGCTGTTCCATGCCGTTTTTTTTGCTCAATTTAGATCTAATACACTTCCAAAATTTATTCTAAAGTTTGTTTAATTTCAATCAACCAACCATTTGAATAAATTTATCTCCATGGTCCACAGTTTGGAACCACTGCTGAAGGAAATAAGATGAAGAATAAAACACAAAAACAAGAAAAACATGTTTTAATTGATAAACAAGTGACAAGTTGGACACTAAACTCCATAAAGCTATTTGAAAATTGCAACTAATGTTATGTTTCGTTAAGTCACCACTTAATTAAGAAGAAACATATATTTTAACAGTTACAACAAAACAATTAATGTTGCTCAGATAAATAAAAAAGACACATTAATATAAATGAAAACTAAGTAGGTCTCTAAAAAAAGACATAAAAACACTTTACCTGAACGTGAACTTAAACAGCAGTAGTCTTGATAATATTTTGTACTTTAATTTATAACTACGCAGTGGCATAAGTTTTAAACAAAACAATAATGAAGAAACATCTTTAATCTTTATTAAATTATATAAGCCTATTGTATCGGTAATCTAGGGGAAAAAGAAATTGCTTAAACACTTATCGCTAGGTAAATAAATAAAAATCTAAATTTAAAAATAATCAAACCAGAAGAAATTATATTCATACTCAACTGAATTATTAGTAATATTATCACACCGATATGAAAATCTTCAATCTTACAACTACAAATGAACACATTTTACAATAACGCCTAACTCTAAAACATAAAAGCTCTGTTTTAGTAAAGTTACAAATGTATCGTCAGTGCTGAATTTACGATTAGGCTGGCTAGGCCTGAGCCTAGGCTGCGGGTTGAAAGGGGGCTGCAAAATGTATACAAAACAAGATGTTTTTTGGTACACTTTAAATAAATTTAAAATTGAAATCGGCTTTTAACCAAGAAAAAGTTTTTAGGTTGATTCATCATCAAGTAAATCCTAAAATAAACAATCACAGATTATTTTTTATTCTTCAAAAATAAAAGGATGGGGCCGCACAGAGAGCTTGACCTAGGGTCTAAAAGTCTGTAAATCCGGCACTAAACAAAGTATTTAAAAGAGGAACTTTAAATCAAGTTTCATTTGTAGGGTTAGAAAAATTACCTACAATGTCACAAGGAACAAAAATTAGTCAAACAATAAATAATAAGTTAGTTAATACTAGACAACAGACAGCAAATCATCTAGTGGCAAAATGTAGGACTCTACAGATGACACCGATTCATTTTATTTTTGCTTTTGTTGTTTGTGAAGACAAACATAAACAAACATGGGACCTATTATCCCATTGAATACAGAAACTGTAAGGAATTATATCTCTCGTTTTAAAACCACCGCAGATTTATTTCAAGTTTACGGGCTTGAAGCAGTTGCTGTAAGGCATCACTGTCGCTAGCATTGGAATCGCGAGAGAAAGACAAGCTACACAGCTTGATAGACAGAGAGGAAATATCCTCCCCGTCTTTATTTTAGGTAGCAATCACCCGTAGTGGTCAAGTTACACTTGTTTTGGTTAATGTTCTAAAGGTTCTATGGGTTGTGTTTTTTATAGTTTTTTTTATTCATTGCATGTAAAAAAATCCCACCTAGCTAATAAATGTCAGTAACAAAGATTGGAGATATATTTTTTGGAAAAAAATCATAAAAACTAGAAAGTAATCAAGTATTTTTATTATTCTGCAGTCTGTCTCCTTCCTGTATCCTTAAGAAACAGTTTATTAATTTAATACTAATTTAATACTACTCCACTTTTCTTTGGTATCAAATTGGTAATTGGTTAAGGAATACTGAGGTTACTTAACATTAGAAGTAGGCCTATTACATACCTAGTGAAATCATAATTGGTTATCAACAATAGTAGAAGCTATGGACCGAAGCGGTGGTTTATCAATGGACCGTCAACTCCACCACTGCCAATCTGATAGTCCAAGAATAAAAAGCTAGCTTCAAAATAATAAAAAATACGGTAACGTTATTTGTATTGTACTCAGTTAACGTTGTTGAGTGATTGAAACAATTCAATAGACACAAATGGGCCATGTAATTTTGAAATCTACAATACTACAAAATAAACTTTCAAGGAAGTTTTTGGATCACTGGCATGGACTGTACATATTGCTATTAGCTTGTGCCAGTACTTCCACTCGGAGTTTATAAAAGCTTTGTCAACCTAACAAATATGGCACTTGTAGCTTTGTTCAATCTTTATTCCAGTCCAGCTTTTACTACTAAACCAGAAAGCGAGCTTTGGTACTAGGCATTTGGTTTTTTTCTGTCCCTAAACAGGCTATACACACACTAAAGTCTCACAAACTTGGCACTCGAAAACTCAGCACTTTGGATAACTAAGTGACCAGGTGGTAAAAACTGGTTTAAACATACATAAAATAAGCATAACAATTCTGAAAAATTTTTAGGGTAATTTTTAGGGTACATAATAATAAATTATCGAAAGAGTAAGCTAAATAAGTAGTTGTTTGATATTATCAGAAAAGTAAGTCAGTGTCAGGGACAAAACTCACACGTATTCACTTCTGCATACTATAACACAAAAAGTTGTATATCTGGCCAATATAGATGATATGTGTTCTTAAAGAAAAGTTAATAATATTAAATGGCATAATTCACGACCGAAAGCCTAAACATGACAAGTTTTAAATAATAATACGCCTACTTTTAGCTGAAAATTTCACGAGTTTAGGCTGGAACAAGATGTGGAGTTACCCAAAGTGTCGAGGTATCGGCAGCCGAGTTCGTGACACCCTATGGTGAAACTAAAAAGCTATTCGACCATCACTTTGGTGGCGACAGCGGGTACAGAGAAGGAGTATGTCGGGGGTTTTCCGCTGGAGGCTTTGAGCAGCTGCTGTTGGCGCGGCGACAGTTTGACGGAGCCGGGATGGTCGGCGTCGAGCCAGTGAAGGAGGATCTCAGTGTCCGAGGGGCAACTCGCTACAAACGACGGCTCACTGTAGGCCGAGTAGAGGTACCGCCACAGGTGCGTCAGTTGACGGGGAATCTGGTAGTCTGGAACCATTAAATTTTTATTTGTAACAAGGATATCTTAGACAGTTGGATCATAGAGTAAAGAAAACATCGGATTATCTGGATCCAAATCATCTGAAACCGTGTTCATCTAAAAGAGATAAGGAAATAGTTTAAGGATGAAAGTACAATATTTCTCTAAAGTAGAGAATGTGCAAATTTTCAGTTTTGGTAGATTTTGTGATTCAACATAAATGTATTTTGTAAATAACAATTAGCCTACCATTAAAACAGTAAAATAATGGTTTTAGGTCGAACCCTGAACTTTCTGGAAGGGTTTTATATCTTAATTTTTGCAGCCATATCTCAAATCAGCTGAGCTTTGGTGATGCATGATAGCGAGATTATTTTTTCGCGCAACGTAGACAACATTCATCTGCTATAATACTACCACAATATCATTTGGCCAGCAATGATGCTGATGGTGATATCAACAATAATAGTTCTGTGATTACTATTTTTTTTATAATATACTATTTTCTTCGTGTTCTTAAATGATAATGTCAGGCTATCCTCATTTTTGTACCCAGATCGGATTTCCACTGCGTTAATTGAGAAAATCCAAGGTGTACTGTAGCCTATTACTTATTTTTATTTTAAAAAAATATATTGTTCAGTTCCAACATTTACTATTAATATTACTATTTTTATTCATTTTACAGGGGCAACCAAACAGTGTGATATTGGTGTTACATTTATCATGTTTCTCCGGCACCATAGTACATGCTATTTTAAGAAGCATGCTCAGTCACATTATATTTAAATAGATCGTATTTTAAAGGGGGGACTATTTATAAGCCTTGTGGCAAAAGTTCTGTCTCATCAGACCTGAACATTTTTATCTTCATGTCTGGTTAGGTTGGGAGACGTTATTTGTAAATTTGGATCTAAAAGAAATAAAAAGCCCTTCAAGTAAGCTATTTAAAACAATAGATAGAGAAAATGGACGAGAGTAGGGTTATTATCTACTTTTGAGTTCTACTAGACAAAGAAAAGACTCTGCAGTTTAATAACATAATAACCTAACCTAACTTAACTGGCCCAGAGAAAGCTGTTATCATGGTGGCCTCTGCATAAATCAGATAGGTAGATAGGCTACCTTTAAATCCAACTCCTGGGACAATAATATGAGCAAACTAATAATACAAGCTAATAAATCACAAGCTAATAATATGAACAAATCACCCAATCAGAGTTGGTAGATCACTGATATTATTAGCTTATACTTTATTATGTCAATAGACCCCTGATCGTAAAAACGAGAACCCTACCTTTGATACCCTCGGCCGCCACCCGCACCTGATGCAGTTTAGGCAACACCTCACAGTCCACGAGCGCCGGTCGCTCACCACACAGGAACGACCGAGCGGCCTCGGGCTGTCGCTCACTGACCGACCGCAAGTGAGCATCCATTTGCTTCAACTCCCCTTCCAGCTGCCCACTGTCTTTGCTCACCCCGCGCATCCAGTAGCAGAACTTGGAGAAAAAGTTCCTGCGAAAAGTTAAGGATTTGTTTGAAAAAATACATTAGGCCTATATATGAAAATTGTTAGGTTACTCGGAAATTTACGAATAATTGAGCTAAGTGTTTTTCAGCAATAGCTAACCTACGCTGCAAAGTGAAGTTCCATAAACTTAGTTTAAGCCAACCTACGGTAGGCTACAAAGTGAAACTTTTACAACTGAAACTCATTTTCAGCTAACCTATGGTACACAGTGAAGTTCCACAAACTCGGTTTTAAGCTAACCTACAGTAGCCTCAACCCCGGGTAAAGCTAACCTTCGTTACGCAGCTAAGTTCGATAAACTCGGGTAAAGCTAACGTACATTACGCAGAGAAGTTCCAAAAACTCAGTTTAAGCTGACCTAAAATGCACAGAGAAGTTCCACAAACTGAGCGCCATATGGACAGGGAGGGTACAGTTTTTTTTGAAAAGCCAGGTTAGGCTATATTTTTTAAGACAAAAAGGAATAATGATAGGCATAAAGAAAAAAGGGAGTAGGCCCACCTGGTAATGCTTTACTTTGACAGCAGTGTAAGGCCTAATATGGTTTAATTTTCCTTTGCAGCCTAAAAAGTCTAAAAGCTAAAAGACCTAGTGTCTTGCTTTTGGTTATCAAAGAATGAATAGAAACTTATTCATAGAAAAGAATACGTTTAACCTTATATGATATACCTACTTCACATGAAAATACACTTAAGTGGTGTCGTCAATCACTATCTTAGACCCTAATTATACACAGCGGCAGTGATAGCGGTTACTCCTGCTGGCGGTTAGGCCTACCGATACTCGACAGCTGGTTACCAAACGTGGCATATACTGAATACATTGAGCCAAACAGGACTGTTTACACACAGCACGGCAGATCACTTGCTGCGATTACAGCTTCCAACTCAAGATTAAAATTTTTAACTAGGTAGTTTGTCTCTACACCAGCAGATACAACTTATAGGAACAGTCTACGAATTAAATTGAACTGAATTCCATCCTTAGCTGCCACTGCCACAATCAATGTAGAAACAGGGCCCACACTTAATGTAAGCCTAATGTAGGCTAATAATAAGAATAAATAACAATTAACTATCAATATTGGCCGCTTACCTTGAGGCATTTTCAGCTTCAGTTTCCAATTCATTCTTGAGAACTCCACCTTCATATCGAGTGTCAAGTTCAACTATTATGTCGTCAGCAATGTCGATTGGGTCAAAATCATTTTTTGTTAATTTCAGATATAAGGCCGGTACCCGTAAATGTAAACCCAACTCGCTAAAAACTTTAGGCGGTTTTGAAACATTAACAGGTATTTTCTCAAACTTAGGCATTACACCAGCACTGACTTTTAATTCTGCTAGCATTAAAACACGCTGGCTTTGGTAACAAGCACCTAAACACTTATTGTCATATCCTGCTTTAAAAAATATTTGTATGTCTGACTTCAAGTCTGTGTCTGCCATTATGCTAGATCAGTTACATTATGACAAAAATATTAAGGAGGACTCTCAACTAGGCTATGTCTACAAATATTGTTCTGTTGTCATGGTTTAAAATATAGACTGATTTTTACAAAGGTATGGGAACAGCAATAAGCTAATGTAACAACTCAATATTCTCAAAGAACACTAAAAAATAGGCTGACAAGAGAAATGAAGACTAGGACTTAATCAAAAGTCAAACTGGGAAAAAGTCATCAACTGTTTAGAAGTCAACAAGTTTAAATGAGTTGGAGTATTTTAAAGTAAAGTAACACTGAAATTTAGACTTCAAAACCAAACGCTTCTACTCTATTTTTATCCAAACATGCAACCAAATTGATCTATAAATAGGAATTGACATAGTTGAACAAAGTGAGGTTAATCCGATTTTTGTCTTGAGCCGTTTCATAGGAATAATGGTACTGAATAAGTTAGCTTTCTTTTGTACACAACAAATGTAAGTTTTAACAATATGACGCTTACCTTAGTAAAACTGATATCTTTTACGAATTTATCAGAGCGTGAAGTAGCTGTCAGTGTTGGACGTTTGCTCAGTAAACAAAAGCGTTTATTTTCTCTTTCTTGTTCTTCTTTCCTAAAACGTAAACAAAGCAGAAGAAGAGTGGAAGAAAATTCTAGATTACATAGCATCCAAAGGAAATGGAGGAAGTAAGGAGAAAACTCGAAGATATTTTTTAGTTTGTCTATTGAACTTACCCCTGTCTATTTAAATTGGGTGCGTTATTCTACATTTTAACCGAATTGATATATTATCTTTGAAATGATAATTAAAACCTGGAAGTGAAAACTTATCTTACGATAAAATTTTTAACATGATAGGTAAAGAAAACAAAATTGAATAGTACTTTGATTCATTTGAACTTTTGAGCATGTCAAAGTTTCACTTTTGAAGCAGTTGAGAGCTGAACAAATTTTAAGGTTGTACAGCCAAAATTTTTGACATAATTTTTTTATCTTTCATACAACTTGTTTAAATCAATTATTCCGTCAGCACACCTTAAATTGATTTTTATAGTTAAAATTTTTTGTAGCAGGTGATTTTTTGTTAACACCTGGTTTTATAGCATTTATTTTTACCTCCACTGTTCCAATTTTAAGGTGAAAACCGCTCACAAAATTTTTTCTAAATTTGTATATATAATCTACTATGTAACAGGCTCCTTTGATAAAGGTTCCTTACATAAATAAATATACATAAAAGTCAAAATGTTATGTTGAAAAAATACCATGAATCTTTTACTAAATCTTTCTCTAACTAAATACTATGTATCTTCTATTTGTTAAGGATATATTTTAAGCGCATAGATTTTACACTGATAACTTTTAAATGTTCCTTTGAATTGCTCATTTGCTCAATATAACTTCAGTCAAGGTATGTAAATAACAGTTAACAGTTTTTGTTGGATTAAATTAAAATTGGATTATGTGTATACAGTGATATATGAATAAAGCAGATATTACATATATGTCGATTTTCTATTTAAAATAAAAGAATATACACTCAAACTTTACATTTGTATTTAATTTTTGTTTAATCTCTGCAGACTCATACCGTAGCCAACCGCTAGTGTTTGGGACTTGAAATGTGAACACAAAACAAATTCATGGCTATGAAACTTATTAGCATGGTTGTTCGATCAGACAAAAGACTATTTACATTTAAATGGGCGAAACAACCATGGAAGTAATTTTGTAACACTTGTTTTCTCTTGACAATGCCTATTTTAAACTAAACATTTTGTGTGGGAAAGCTTCAAATAACTTGCCCTAGAATAAATTATTGAAAATAAAAGTTTCATGCATTCTTTAATAAATGTTGCTCTGGCTGAGATGTGAAAAAATAAAAAATGTAAATTAATGTTCCCATATATAAAATCTTAACTTCAGTTGGAGCCAAAGAAAGGTATAAAATTACCTGGTACTGCCAAATGATTCTGATGTGTTGGTTTCAATTGGAGCCCTGCGTAGGTGCTACATCTTTTTTTCAATTTTGTGGCATGTTATGTTTACAGACCTGAATCAAACTGATATTAAATAAATTTAAAAAAGTTTCTTGATTGGCGGGTAGATATCTTCCTTTTGTTTGTTTGCCACATCTGGTCAACGCCAAACATAGAGTTGAGAACAGACTTTATAAACTATAACAGAATTATATTTTGAATGTTAAGTAGCATATATGAAGTTGAATCCATTTGAACCATTGTTTCTGTCACTTAATAAAGTGGCAAATAAAACTAAAAATACACATTTAAATGTCATGACATTTAAATGCCATGAATAAATGTCATCTTTGAAATTTTATACTTGCAAGGACGTCCAGAGGAAATGTTTCCAGGGAGGTTAAACAGGTATTTAAATACAAAAATTTATTTTGCCTCTCAAGAGAGTGAACGTCCCAGTAATAAAACTCGAAAAAGGAGCAAAATAAAGTTTACACTTTACTTAAATAATATTTATTGCTAATTATAAAGAAATTTTACATTTTCACACAGCATACACAGTCGAGAACATGAGAAGTTAGACACATTGGAGTGACCAAGCAACAGAGAACTAGTATAACAACACTGGCGGAAATAAAGCTTGGAATCACAATACAATAAACAATTATAATTAAGTAGTCGATAATCAATATAACTTAATACCTAAAACGAGAATGTACAATTACTTCTATAAAATATCACATTCCAGCTGTAGCCTTTCTTTTAAGGTAAAATACGTGTTTTAACATAACTGCAAACAAACATTCAAAAACCTAATATTGATATGGTTAAAATTGTAGGAGTATACAGTTCCAGACTTCTTCATTTCTATAAAATATATTGGCGAACAAACATAATTTAAGAACTATAAACCCAAAAATTTCATATTGTCTACTAGTCTCCTTTCAATTCCAAATTCTTCAGTTTTATATTGTTTTAGTTTATTTTTTATGTAAGGATAACTGAAGTGCAAGCAAAAGTATGTTTTATGATAAGGAAAGTACTGTATTGTATTTTATGTTATTGTTTTATTTAACTTTTTTTAACTTGAAAAATAAATTATTTATAATTCTAGCCCAAATTAATGCGTTAATTGCATAGGGAAGCTTAAAAAATCAACAGACATGTATTTTCTAGATTTTTACACAAATTTTGGAAAAAAGTTTATCTACATCTCACTATTTTGTAGAAAATTTAAGATTTTTTTGTAAATGAAAAAAATATATAGATAAAATAACTGAGTACAATCGATTACATAACACAACAAAGTAAAAACCAATTTTTAGGACCCATGACAAAAAACACCACGCAATTTACTCTTGATTAATAAAGAATATTTTGAATTTCCAAAAATAACAATTATTTGGCATCGGTGATTTATAATATTGTTTGAAAATACTGTAACAAGCTGTTAATAGAAAGATATTCTTCATGCACCTCAGAATGCTGTCTCTAATGCAGTGTGATAAAAGATTAGCAGACAATAGGTATAAATTTGTTTACTAATTGCACAAGTTTGGCACAACATTCATAAAAGTTTAGTTCAATAAGAAATAACAAGCGACGCCAAAGATCGAATGATTTAAGGTGTTTTGAAAACAGAAATAATAAGTTTTATTGATAGTATATTTTAAGATGATATCAGTTCTAAAAATAGAATCAGAATCAAATTTTTTCATTCATGCACGAAAAATGTGTGACGACTATATTTATATGATGTAGTAAGTACTTTCAGTATCAATGTGATAATTTTGGTTTAATATCATCTTACACAATATACAATACTATGTGCACCAAAAGAACTGACTCTAGTTCCGTGATAGCTGAGCTATTTGCTTAGTTGGAGGGGAACGTTTTTGTGACAAACGGTTCTGTAGTTAATCCTTTTTTGTTTGTAACATCACTGGTTAAAACTATTCAGCTTTTATAATGGAAACAACATAAAAGTAGACTGGTTTTTCTCAACATTTGTTTCAGGGTCAGTTCAATTCACTCAACAATTTATTACTTTGAATCTAGAAATACAAAATATTGAACCTTGCATCTACATTCCATCAATTTCCAAACAGTGGTGAAAATAAAATGGGATAATAAACACAAAATGATTTGTGTTTATTAACCTTTGAAAACTGGCTTTCTTCATAAACAGATTTTTGCAGCTCATGTATGTGTGTACATTGGGTCTGGGAGGTGAAACTTTTGAGTTATTGTGAAGATTTAACGATAAAAACTTTTGAGGCCGGTTTACCAAAATTTCTAAATAATTTTTCAGTGACTTTTTATAGCTAAACACTAACTACCTTTGCCAATAGGCCTGTGTGGTGATCTAGATAAAGTGAGGTACCAATGCGGCAATAGTTACATGTTTATGTGAAATTGTGACTGAAAAGGAGTCGCTCCTGGCTGGGATCGAACCAGCGACTTTCGACATACTGGGCCAGTGCTTTACCACTGAGCTACCGCATCAGGCTTCTCTCCAGTACTCTAGAAGTTGTTTACCCGACCTCAGAATTAGGAACAAGAAGACCGAAATTGAAGCAAGTACAAAACAGGCATTTTAACGTTATTCATTTTCAAACAGATTTTGTTAGAAAAGTTTAATAGTTCTAACCTGTATTTTTAAAATAATGATAGCGAAGAATTAGTATTATTATTTAGTTATTTGGGTTTTTGTTTAAACTACACTATGTTTTGAGAAGTGTTAGAACTGCTCTCATTTTCAAGTGACCCTACATTCGAGTAGCGTGCGTGAGTGTGAGTGGTTGTGTGTGTGTGTGTGTGTCGTACCGCTGCCAGCTTGGAGGTGTTGCCGTCAGAAAGGTATATGTTTCTAGTTTAATTTTTTTTATTTATGTATTCTGTATTATATTCAATGTGTTTTGTATGAGTTTTTGTGTGAGAGAGATTTATGTATTATTGAATGTTGAATGAATGTAAATTCTGTGTAAAAAAACAAAAAAAAATGTAGGTTAAATAGTTTTAACCACTAATGTTACGAAAAACTGCATCAACTAAGGAGCTGTTAACCTTAAATGATCCCTCTAACCAATCAATAAGCTGAGATATCACGAATCAAAAATAGTCAGATTTTTTTTGGCTCGCCCAATGTAATGTGGTAGTATCTAAAATGAGTATCTAAGCAATATTTTGGTAAAGAAAGCTTAAGTTTGCTAACAGCTATTCGAAGATAACAGATGATAGAAACCGATGATAAATTTAACCACAATTTAACTGCAAAATCATTCAGTATTTCAAATAAATTTATTACTTTCAAGTGAAATATGACACAAAACATTCATTCTGGATTTTTATAAGTTTTACCTTTTGAGCTGAATGAATAAATTTAATTTCTTTTAAACTTTTAGTTCAAAGTGAAGAATAATACTAATTTGGATTGTCCTTCAATAAATTCGAGAATATACAGATTGCCTTCACATTATTATCTTTCATAAACTTCAGTTGGAGTTTGCTAGGCAAGAAATACATTGACTGAGCCTTAAAATTTAGTACATCAAAGTCAGTTTTCAAATGTTTGAAAGAATTAAAACTTAACAAATTAACATCATGATTAAAACTTTAATAACAGCCAAACAAAATTTATGCCACAGTAACAAGCACATAACTGCAAATGAACAATTATCTTCACTAATCTACGGACTAACGTAATAATTACAATGGTTATGCTACAGGAGTTAGATACATTTTTACACACACTGTTTTATACAATATGAACACAGACGATACTATAAAGTATTTACAGAGAGTAAGTCGTTAGTTGGCTGTGTATTTGTAGGATTCTTCAGTCTGAAGTTACCGTATTGGTCTTTGAATGGAATTGAAGTCAATTAAAAAAAGAGCAAACATATTTGGCTATTGCTTACAACGTTATTGTAAACACTAAACTAAATCATCAAGTATAACAACAAATAATGATTAAATTAGTAAATAATGCATCATTTGGAGAAGAGGACAATAAACTAGGCATTTTGGAATTGTAAAAGACAATAAAATTTAAATTATAGAAAAGGACGGAATTATTGTAATATCAGTAATAAATATACTAAAATATAACCCTAATGAAGTGATGTGAAAACGAAACACTTGTTTAAAGTACTATTATAGAGTTTGGAAAAAATCACAATTACATAACATGAAAAACATCACAACAAAGAGCATATACTACAATCACTTTTATGTCTATGTTTAAAAATCAACAAATTAAATCAAGTAGAAACCAGTAAAAGTAAGAATGTAACAGAAAACATAAAGTTACTGGAACGTGGGCTGTGTGTTATAAAGAACATATCCTATTTAGCCACCTCTCTCTTGTCAATCATCTTCCTCTATTTCTACTCCTATCCCATCCATTTATTTACAAGATTGAAAAATGGTACCATCCTTGATCAAATTCCAAAATATTACAACACAGCAAAACTGTAAACTGGAATCATTTTAAATATATTTTTTTTAATAATAAAACTTAAATAGGAGATAACCTTCTTTATAAGATAAACATTTTCCGAGTGCTGTTCTAAGAACTGAAACATTTATATCAGGAAAAAACCTATTACAAACACTGTACATATTATCAAAAGAAATATTTCATTAATTTCACCAGGTTTTCAATTTTCATATCAAATCTTTTAGTTTTCAAAATATCATAGGACATTTCTAATTGATTCAACAAAAATTAAGGAAAAAAGTTAAGAATCAATAATTTTGAAATAAAAGTTGTATAAAGAGGTGGAAATTTCCCTTAAACTAAAACAGTACATTAGTACTATAGTTCTGGAGGTACGACTTAAAAAATATCAAAATACAGTTAACAACAGGTAACACTTTTTACATTTACTATATCAGTGTAAATAATACATAGACAAGCTAGCAAAATATGAATAGATCTTTTAATTTGGCATTTCATTTTGTCAAAGTTCCCCTCTTCATTTTTAGATGACAATATTTATGGTGGAAATCATTACTATCAATGGATTTTTATAGAAATAAGTTTGTAATATAAAAAGTAAAAAACTGGAACTCCAAAGGATAATAATTAAGTACAGTATTTATTTAGTTTTAGTTTTAAATTACTTTATTTGTCTTAGACGTATTGTTTCACCTTGCCATTAATGCTTTTGGCATACCTACCAGTTTGAAGTAGGTCTATGATTCTTAAAATTATTATTAAAAAAATGCTTAGAGAAAATAAAAGCATATACGGTAATATCTATCACTCGAGATTACATTAGAGATACTGACTAGCTAATCCTTACCATTCAATAGTTAATATCTCATAAACAAATGACAGCAGAATGCTCACAGCACGATGTCTTCGTTGTAATATTAATTAATCTCATTATATTCAACATTTCCAAGTTTCCCTCACAAGAAAAATCAAAATGACTAAATATTGTAAATTATCTATTTACATTCACAAATGATAAACAACACAATCAAACAATTTTTTTCTCACTGAAAAAAAAGTGAATAAGAGTTAAATAACAAAAGAATGGCCCTAAAGTATATTTTTTACTTTTAAATACTGTTGACCAAATAGCTACTCATGTGACCATTGCCACTATGTTTATCACTGTCTTTAGATAGCAAAAACCACTTGGCTCATAGAAAAAGTCAGATGAGGGGTTTTGAAAAATAAAATACAATCTTTCCGAGGTCATTAATTTCTTATTCCGAAATAAGTTCAAATAATACAAATACTGTTACAGCCTACTTTAAGATGAAACAATTTTTTAACTTGATTCAATTTGTCTCAAACTAAGTAAAAGCCACCCAATAAAATTTAATACACTCTACATCAT
Organism: Flexamia atlantica; assembly: GCA_035578135.1. Taxonomy (NCBI): domain Eukaryota; kingdom Metazoa; phylum Arthropoda; class Insecta; order Hemiptera; family Cicadellidae; genus Flexamia; species Flexamia atlantica. The sequence continues at coordinate 40,818,687 of JAQJVK010000011.1, read as the reverse complement.
TTAATAGGAAAATACCCCCGTTGCAGCAGACCTGCATACTCAGCGAATTTCAAATGCAAAACAACGTATTTCAAGCAAACATAGCAAGATTTGACATGTTTTGTTAAGCTCCATAAGAATAACATGGGAAATGAGTATGCAGGTTTGCTGCTACAGGTATATTAAAACTGGATGGTTTTAATTCAATATTTAGTAGATCTGAACTAGAAGAAGCCATTTACCAAGTGTTATCAAGATATGTTGAGAAATAAGCGAGATATAGAATTTTACTTATTTCCCATAAGGTTAACATTGGGACAACGTACTGTGTTTACCACTTTCAATAACTCGGTAACCAATGGGCATAGAGCAGTGATTCAAAATACTAAATTATTTGTTTTTTGAGCTGAATTCAATGGTGCCCACAAAAATTTGATAAATTTTATTTTTCTATGTAAAAAACTCAAAAAACCCATTTTTGGGGGGGTTTATCCCCCTTTACCCCCCCTTCCGGTGGTCTGATCGGGCTGGTTCACGAACTCGTCCAATTGATTACCACTTTACATGTCCGTACCAAATTTCATAAAGATCGGACCATTTTTGCGGCCGCTATCGTGCTAACAGACACATAGATATATATATATATAGATATATATATATATATATATAAAAATTCGAACGAATAGTGTTTTTTGCTTCTGGGGGCCCCAAAACGAAAAGTTATAGTGGTCCCGAGCTTAGGTCTTACCATGAGACCTACGGTAATAGCTTCTTCCCTATAGGGGAAATTCGCTAAAACTACTTAAGATAAAATCCATATAATAATTTATGCTCTTTTTCTTTCACAAGTTGGGATTGATAAATAATACATAAACAGAACACTAATTGCGCCAAAACCACTATTTGTATAGATATAAAAAAATTCACTAAGGATTGGTTTACAGTTAATGATTTGTGCCTTGCCATTCTGCCATCCAAGCCCATTTAGACTGTTTTCAGATTGTCATAATTGGCAAATAAAATGACTCGATTAGAGGTACATATGCTGTGTAAAGAGTTGAAAAAGGTTCGGTAGCGAAACATAAACTTGTATTAACATGCTGAATAAATAATTCAAGATACTTAGTGAATAAAAAATATTTACAGCTTTAAAACTGTCTGAAAAAATACGATAGATGAGATTATAAAAATAAAGAATTTTAAAATTGGTCTTCACCTGCTATATTAACTGACTTGGCTTATATAATATTTAAGAATGGCATGTTTTGATTGGACCGTGACCAGTTTATAAACAAATATAAAGGTAATTCAGGTACCGTTCGGTAACTCTCTACCTATTAAATATTTCACTGGGAATGTTTTAGTAGAATACTCCAGCAAAGTGACAAATCAGTGTTGAAATGCAAAACAAGTTGGGGAGTTTGCAGATAAAAATCTACTGAAACGTCTGAAACCATGATCTCCGATAGGAACAGATTTCTTTCACTAAAGATCTAATCAAAGGTGAGTTTAGTAGCTTTTTTATTTAATTTCTTTGTCAATAAAAAAAAATTATGATTAAAATTTAGAAAACTTTTAAAACGCACCTACGATAACTGAACCTTAACACACCCAAAGCACCCAAACTGCACCCAAAGCTGACACTTTATATTAATTCATTTAAAATTGAGGCAATATAATTTAGATGTCCAAATCAGTGTCACTTTAGAATGATGAACCCTTAGACACCTAAATTATGAATTTTCTTAAACTATTATTACCGTAAAAGTAGTTTGAAAGTACTAACTTTGGTGCAGTTTCAGGTTAAGGTGCATTTACCTTAGTAGTTCTCCATAATTCTTCAATTTTTGGCCTAGCAGTTAAAGGTTTTGGTATGGGCTGAACAATTTTAGCTGCCAATTTCTACAGCTGTTCTTTGCCAAAAAAGGTACCTTATTATTAACAATTAATTTTTCATTGCACCTGAAACTCCTCAAGAGGAAAAAACCCTTCCAAATTCAGTTGGATGTTACTAAAACCTCATTTTTCAGATAAATCGTGAGGTTGATAACTAACTTCAGTCAGGCATTACATGAACCCACACTGAGCCTTGAAAATAGGAAAACAAAAGGTAATAGTGCAAATTAGATTGGCAGCTAAGTACCTTAAAAAGCCACGAATTATTGAACAATTTTCATAATTACTCATTCATAAGGAATAATTACTCTACGATGAAATTAGTAACTGAAAAATATCACAAGTTTTCTAACTGAAAATCAAAAATTTGTTACTACAAGAGTCATCCAAAGAGTAAAGAAGTTTTGTATTTGTACATCTAACCATGCTGTGCCAACTTCACGACTGAGTGTGCAGTCTAAAGCTTCACTCCCGATCTCAATATGAGCGAAGTCTCATTGCTGACCAACTACACATTTCTTTTTACAGCTTTTTAAAATGGCGGTGTCGAATGAAAACACCGCCAAATGTGAAAGGGCTGATTGTAACAGTGTTTTGCACCAGAAAAATTCTACTCCAAGTAGAATTTATGCTTAGAGGAGAAAAAAAATTATTCTGCGTCTATTTCGAGACCAACAATAACTTGTCATATCATATAAAACCTGCGACATGGTAAAAACCCATCAAAGACGAGAATGTTGCTGATACATGTAGACACAACGCCCATCTCCAGGCAGCAGCAGCAACTTCACAGAACTTTGCCGCGTAAATCAGGACATTTTTGGATAAATCATGTACATCCCTTATCTGTCCCTAATTGGGAACCTACTTTTTCAAGGTTAAGGGGATTTTTAAATGTAGAGAAGTGATTGAAAATAGCAAGGAGCTGAAAGGAGCAACATTAACAGGTCGAATCCACTTAGCAGTTCAGTGAAAACTGAACGCCATCATTTTCAAATGCTGTAAGAATGTTTGTCAAATCCAACTTCAGTAGGTTTTTTGAAAATAATTTTCATCATCAATACTCCACTGGGAATACTTCAGTTTCACAATATCCTATTCATAGAACAACATTTTTTGAGAATTCACCTGGTTTCTGTTTAAAAATCTACAACCATTGCCCCAATGAAGTTAAGAATGAGCCCTGTTTCAAAAAGTTTACAAAGCACCTGACTTCATTCTTCAAAAATACTTCTATAGTCTGTCAGAGTATCTCAATGATAATTGGAGTTTCTCATAACCTCTTCTAGTCACCTGAGTCTATGTGTACCTGAGTCTCAACTGCTGGGGCCGTGAATTTGGTTGTGGATTTTTTTCCAGATGGAATCCTTATGTTTTAAAGTACGACTTGTATGGTATGGATACTTTTTGAATAGTCTACTGCCCACGCAGACACTGCATGTAAGGTCATATTTAGATGCTGTAAAATAAATAAATACATAAATGAAATACGAGCTCAGCTGGCAATGAGGATAAAATTGAGACTGAGAGTGGACCTTTAAATCACACACTCAGACATGGAGGTGGGGGCAACGATGACCTACATGCAGCGAAAAAACATCCTTTACTTCCTCTAAAACCCTCGTACATTTAAAAACCGAAAAAATTTCAACACTGACCTGTCACCGCTCAACCTAACCTAACCGACAGCCTAAAAAATACATACAAAAATATGTAGCGGCTTCGTCACAGCCTCGTCGCAGCCGTCGCAGCCTAGCGGGGGAGCGGCGATCACCGACGGCCGGCCCGCGCCAGACTGGACTTGACGACGCGCGGCGACCGCGAGTGGAGGCGAGTGAAGATGGTCGCGAGCGGGTGCTCGTGGGAGAACAGGGTTGCCAACACGCCCTCCAGCAGCACGTACAGCAGCCGACGGTTCAGCACGGGATGCTGGAACAGCTGGAACACCGACAGCATCCCGCGCCGCGACGTCTCCGAGCCCAGGATGTGCTTGAGTTCATCTGCGGGATAGAGGTAACGGTGAAATTAGATTATGGAAATTTACTTGACCAGTTTGTTGGAAAAACATTTTGCATGGATTGTGGAAGGCTCGTGCACAGAATGAGATTGAGAGTTGACTAAATCAATACAGTACAACCTCTTTAATGGGACTGATTTTAAATCAGATCACCATAATGTGGATCAACAAAAAAATGCTGTCTCACTAATCACTATATTCTTATATATAATCTTATGCTACCATTACTGTTGTATTACTTTTGTAAAATGGGTTGCCTGTCTAATAAATAAATAAATAACAAAAAATGGCAAAATTTTACGTCTGCCAATCAGGCGCGATTGCATTTTCTTGTGCAAAAATAAGTCCGCCAATTATATCCACTCATCTTTTCCAGCAAAATTGTGTCCATGGATCACGAGTGATTGTCTTTTCAATAGTATTCTCTAAATTTAAACTTTTTTTTACATGTCCCATTAGCATACAGATTAGCAAGGTTCTACTGAATTTCAAATTGAGGATTGTGACATTATCAATAATTTCATTTGGTCAACTCTGGTTATCTCAAAATCCACAGTTGAGATCATAACCAGTTTAAATTCACTTTCAGAGGCAATGAGGTGCATCAGCTACTGTACAATTTCATCAATTAAAAAAGTAGTTGCAATATGTACAGGGGGTTTTTACTTATAGATGTCCATTAATGAAACATAAAAATCAACTAAACTTCACTTTATCGAGGTATAAAGTGCTAAATGAGTTGTACTTATCAACTGAACTTGAAGTTATAGAAGTAATTATGTCTCCTCGACTTCTATAGATAAAATTCAACCATAAAATTGATTACGAGTTATATGCAAGTACTTTTCAAGCTTAGAACAATTTTTCCAAGGCGACTGACTTAAAATTCAAAACATCAAAGATTTCAAGTAACTAAGATCCCAGTTACCAAGAGTCGACAACTCAGTAAAATATCACAGAAACATATAAAGCTTGAGTCTACGCGATGACACTGACCTGATAGGCTAGAGAGCAGGGCTATCTTGGCGGCCACTCGTGTGCGAGCCCTCGTCATCTCGTCTCTTGGCAACTTCGGCTCAGCCTTCAGCCCGTGCGGCCAGTAGGAATGTCTGCAACAACAAGACTCATAACCCACTATTTACATGAGCATCTATTGTGTAACAGGCATATTTAGTTAACTTTGAGCCAACATTTAAGTTAATGAAAAAAGTATCTGACAAATATTGTTAGGAGTTTTATGATATATTATGTTGTACAAATGACACATCAAAATACGAACACAAATGAAAATGAACAAACCATGAACTTTTAGCGAATGTTTGAATAGACTCTTATGATCCCCGACTCACTTGAACGAGCGCAGGTAGTCGGCGACCTGGTGGGGGCTGGTGAGGGCGAACACGTAGTCCACGATCCGTCGGTTGACAATGTCGCCGAACATGGTCCGCACGATCTGCCGCAGCAGCGTCACGATCCGCCGCCGCAGCCACTGGTTCCGACTCTTCAGCTCAAACACTTCGGTCATCATCAGCAGCATGATGCGCAGCGGGATGTTGTCATCAGTCTGCAAACATACAGGTCATCAGCAGCAGTCGTCATCAGCAGCAGTCATCATCAGCAGCATGGTGTGAAGGGGAATGTTGGTCAGTCTGAAAACATTCAATCAAACACAGTCATCATCAGCAGCTGTCATCATCAGCAGCTGTCATCAGCAGCAGCAATCATCAGCAGCAGCATTCATAATCATCAGCAGCATTAATCATCGTCAGAAGCAGTAGTCATCATCAGCAGCAGTTAACATCAGCAGCTGTTAACATCAGCAGCTGTTAACATCAGCAGCTGTCATCATCAGTAGATGTCATCAACAGCAGCTGTCATCATCATCATCAGCAGCAGTCATCAGCAACAGTATTCATTATCAGCAGGAGCCATCATCAGTAGTGCTGTCATCACCAGCAGCAGGTCGTCATCATCAGCAGAAACTCTATAATCAGCGACCGTCATCATCAGCAGCTATCATCATCAGCAGAAGCTATCATCATCAGCAGCAATCATCATCAGCAGCAGCAGCAATCATCAAGATCAGCAGTCATCATCGGCAGCGATCATCAGCAGCAGCAGTCATCATCAGCAGCATAATGCATAGCGGGATGTTGTCATCTGTCTGCAAGCATTTGGTAGATGGGTTGAATTCCATTATCTGCCCTCAATGGTAGATTTCATTGGAATAGGGTGGATTAATAATGGTTATGTTATGTTAGGTTATGTTCCTCTGTATCCTCAACTGTACATATCCGATCCTGTACATATGCAATCAGTAGTAAATCAAAACCAGACTTTACTACATTAACTATCTATATTAACTACATGAAATATGAACCAAAAGCTCCAGCAGAGTTTTCCACAAGCCTAATAGAATTGTTACATTCAAATTACTGAAGGTACTACTGAATATTACATTTTGTTTTGATTTTGAATTTTGAGTTTGAGACTACCCATCACTGATTAGTAAAAATATGTTCCACGACGTTTTAACAAATCAGTGATGGAAAATGTCCGCAACAATTGAAACATAAACTTTCTTATCACCAATAATGAACAACAAACAATGACATTTTTTACTGTCAGAGGGCCTTACAAACATAAACAAAGTTTTATCAATTCAACTCTAAAATAAGTTTTAGCAGACAAACATAAACAAAGTTTTATCAATTCAACCCTAAAATAAGTTTTAGCATACAACTAAGGGAGTTTCTACTTTAAACCACCTGCCAATCTGGCTATTAGATTGTAAGACTTCAGAGGAATGAAAACATGAAGGCATGTCTCCCTAGGGATCTTATAAAACTTATGGAAGGGACAGGATGGGATAGGTACGTGGTTAGTCAGCTTTGCCCCACAACTAAGAGAGAAAAATTTCCAATCCATCCTCCAGACGCTTTTAAGGATGTTGTTTAGTTATTAATGTGAAATGAAATTAAAATGCAAATTAAGAGTAAAAAATAATAAGACATGTTTTTCGATATTAGTGGACTGTATAATGTTTTTATTTATCTTTTGTAAAAACAAATGACAAAATAAATCATATGTTAGAAATTAAATTAAAATTATAAACAGTCAAGAAAATGAAAGATATGTGTTTTTACACAGATGTCTCACCCTCTAACCTGAGATCTCCCAGGCACTTCGAACAAGGACCGCCACCTGGGAGCTCTACTTGTGAAGAATACTACCCAGGACAGTTTGCCCTCCAAACTAGCAGACACTTGAGTCTGTCGGGTATTAGTTCCAATATGGCTGACCAGAGCTACAGTATCGACCTACCTCGATGTCCAGGGAGGCCCCCACCTTGCAGGCCTCCGCGTCTACACTGTCCTCTCTGCTGGGTTTGACTCCGTACTGCAGCACCTGAAATAATGAAATAGTGATTTTTGTTATGCCGCTATGAAAATGACAATTTTTATAACATGTATCGTGGGGCTAAAGAAGCTCTTTTTCTCCCTTGGGAGAAAAAAATTCAGCTGTCGTCAAGGGCATCAGCTGTTCGTTTTTTACTGTAGTAAGTCAGTAAATAAGAAGAGAATAATATAATGCCTCCCTGCCATAATGCCAAACACAGTTCCACTTCATGATGATGTGAGTTCACCCTTCATATTTCAATGTTCTGTTATGATAATTTTATTGATTTTTTTTAGTCGTTGTTATTGTTTATTGTTATTATTTACTTGTCACTTTTCGGCAAATCTGTACCTAGTTTTACAATCTACAAATGTTACCAGCCTAATCACAACCAATTAGCCTATGATATCGTTTCAACTTTGTAATTCGACTTAGTACGTGACCGATTATGTGACTTTGCCAATTGTACTATCACTGTATTCAACGTCAATAAACATTTCTGATTTCTGATTTCTGATTCAGCTGCATGATAATATCCACTGATAACAGAGCAGTTTCCCCAGTCTACACACATACTCAGCTTATAAGTAAAATCGTTTGAACCAAACGAAAATACAATCTTCCTTAACTACGGCTGGTAACCGACCTTGCTGAGTCCGTCCATCACACCATCTACCGTGCTCAGCAGGTTGTCTGGGAGTGTTCGGACCGTCTGCCCCACCACCGCCTTCAGTGGGTTCACCAGCAGGTTGTCCAACTGTCGCAGACAAATTACATTCAAAATATTTGTCAATTTAAACTGAATTTAATTCAATTAAAAATCATTTATCAAATTCACTTGAATTCGATTCAATTCAAAATCACTTAATTCGTTCACCATATATGTACGTAATGTACTGTATTTTTAAAATCCAAGATAGAGAAAGGAATCATTTAAACACTAGAAGCCCTTAATTACCTTAATTACCATTCCATCATCCGATGCCCCCTTGGGGAACGACGACATCAAAACACTAGCAACTGAATTTAAGCCTATAGTCACTAAAATAGTAAAATTTCACTAAGGCACATGCTAATTACTTTAGACTGTGAATAGGCACATTTGGACTGATTATCCTAAATCATTAAGAGAGTCGCTGAAAACCTTCCCCATTCAAAAATGTTAGTGAGCTAAACAAAAAAAATCTTAACTGCTACTATAATAAGGGTTTCTGCTACTTTTTGGGTTCTTGTCAGTCTCATTCTTGGGCTATCTAGTAGGCCATGCTGCCTCATCGAGCTAATATAAAATGTACATAAAGATACAAAAACAATGTATTTGTATTGCTTTTCTTTGTGTCATGGAAAAAAATCCACAACGAAATAACTTGAAATTGATTTTTTTCTAAATGATAACTGTACGAGGAGCCACTGAAGTTAACCCTTTGTGATCGTAAGGCCAGCAGGAGTGGCCAAAACGCAGTCAGCAGCCAGTCAGAATTAATTTCCGTATGGCTTGGTTCCACCGGTCGGACGGCCAGCTCTACTGGCCACGACCCACTCCGCGTCAGCTCGGCATTCATCATGGCGGCTCACTCTCGTCAGCTTGGAATTGTTTTCACACCCGGTAACTGGGGATTGTTTTTATTGAAAGTTTGCAATGTAATCAGGGTATTTTCACTATTCAATGTTGCAAGCTGCCGATCATTTAGTTAAATAACTCCTCAATAGGTTGCAGGGCTCTAGGCATCAGGCAAAATTTAGAAAAACAAACAAAAACACATATTATCAGCACTTATCGGCCAGTCCTGCTGGACAACGGAGCATTCGTTGGATTTAATGTTGGTTAGCCCTGCTGGTCGTCCGATCGCAAACGACAACTGCTGTGGAAAAAAATCTGGCTTCTGTACGCTAATGGCGGCCAGTAGAGCTGGCCTCGCGATCGCTACGGAATAGCGGCAAATATTCAATCCGATCGCAAAGGGTTGAGTTCTGAAGTTCCAATTGTATAAGCTTAATCATAGTATATACGTAAACATTTTTGGATTTACAGATTTACCTTTAAAAAATCAAAGACTTACCTCCTAATCAAACATTTTCGTTATTTAATGTAGACATTAAAAACACAGACTGACCGTTTTGACGATCTGGCCACCACTGACGCCCTTGTCATAGTCTCCCGGTTCCAGAAAGGTCAGCAGCAGGGCTCGCAGACTCGGGTGCGACGCCAGCACACTGCGCAGACACCACACACCAGGGTCGTTAATTTGTTGAGATTAAACACTAAATTCAGTAGTGTAGCCTACAAGTGTCACTCTAATCTATCTCTAAAATATTATGTAGAAGAGGTTTTTTTGTCTGTTTGTTTGTTGTGTGGAATAAACACCACAATTATTGAACCTCCAGCATTTCAGGCACATCTCCCTAGGGATATTGTGCTGTTTACGGAACAAAGGAATTGTCTTCATGGGTAAAGTATGATTTGGTCAGTCAGCTTTGCCCCAGAAGGAAGAGAGATGTATTTTCATCTTATCCTCCAGGCTCTTCTGGAAACGACTCTCCCTCTATCGCGAGACCTCCCAAGCATTCCCAGACAAGGACCTCCACCTGGGAGCTCTCCTTGTAAAGAGTCTCATCTGGGTCAGCTCGCCCTCTAGACTAGCAAACTCTTAGAGGTTTTTCAGGTAAGGGTTTCTCATCCCCTCCCAGATGGACAAGTCAGGATGATCCATAACTCCCTTCAGGGCTCAGACCTGACTGGGTATTCAAGCTAAGCCGTGAATCTCCCCAGAGAGACAAGGAGGAGAGACAAGGAAGAGAGAAAAGGAGGAAAACCTAAGTGAACAAGAATGTGGCCGGTCAGCCAACAGACTTACCAGTATAATAACAGCTTCTAATTACTGTACCCATTGTCGTCCCCTGTACTGGTACAAACCAGTCCCACAGACAAGGATCAGCAGGAGGTGTTGCTGTTGACATACCTGGAGCGCAGCAGTGTCTGCAGGTAGTCGTTGAGCATCTTCATCCGTCGCTCCAGCACCCGGCGATCCATGTTGTGGAATGTCTTCTTCCCGGGGAACGTCAGCTTGCCCAGGTCTGCGTACTGCAGACATGTGTCAAGCATTACACCAGTGACTTTGAACTTGTAATAGATTGATCGATAGTGGTGGAACAAAATGACCGCAACAGTTTTATGTAACCTGTTTCACTTCCAAAACTGTTAAAAAAACCCCAAATTGTCTAACAGACGACAGAAATGATCCTCAGAAAAAATAAATCAAGAAAAATTAAATTATAAATTAAAGAAGAAAGTCATTTCAACAAATTACTGCTTAGTAAACACTAGCAGAAGTTCTATAATCATCTAACACTATAAGTACAGACAAAACCGAAACGCCTACAACGCTTTAACGGTGAGAACCAAGAAGGACCCAATATAGTTTAAATCACAACTGCCAAGCTACAAGTTCCAGCTGATTATGTAACAGCACCTAAAACGGTTGCAATGAAACCGAAGCTGAAAGTCCCTGTTTTGCGTAGTTGCGCTCGTAACTGTAACATCGGCAATGCACTGAGAAGGACGGATTTTGCCATAAATTTCAATGCAGACTGACAGTCACCATTTTTTTTTCTTTGGGGAAAAGTTGATTAGTTTAAGCTTTGCATAGATTGTTTTTTTTTCAAAAGAGTGACAATACTTGATATTCTGCAAAGAAATATTATTTTCCTTGTTTGACATGGATAATATTTTTTGAGGTGGTTGACTGTCTTGTGTTTTATGTCAAATAAAAGTTCAAAAATATAAGGTGATGGAACTGTTATTAGTCCTTGGCTGAACAAATAGGAAAATAAAATTTAAGGCTGACAAAACAATTGAGTTTAATCGGGCCTAATAAAATTCACAAGTTTTCATATTCTAACAAGATAATAACTGTCAAAATTTGACTACCATAACCTACCCAAAGTAGACAGTCTCGATTTTCCTTCAAATACTTAAAACAATAGAGATTCAAATTGAACACTAGCTCCCATAATGCTATATAATCATCACACAATTTCAACATGCTTTTACACTATTGAAAATTGAACGAACCTTGTCCCTGACTTTCTGGTGAAGCTCGTAGAAGTCTGAGTACCGCCTGTAGATGTGCCACGTTTCCTTGTGGCCCGAGTCGAACTTCTTGGTGACTGCCATCGCGTATATTCCGAACGTCTTCCCCCTCTCATTCACAACCCCTGGGGCAGACAATTACCATAGAATATTTTACATTTTATCCAATTGCATTATTGTTATTATTTTAGGAATTATACTTCTGACTATGTTACCAGTTTATGTGGCGCTGCAATATACAAACGTAATTTTGGGACAGTAAATATAATTTCATCTGATTTTATTTTATCCATAAATATATACATAGTTAATTTATTTTTACTTTGCCTAATCATCAAACATTTTCTCACTTACGTTTACCATAGTCCATAAAGGACAAATCCACTGCATCTTGAAAACTGTGTATTGTGGTTTTCCAAAGCACACTTGTGGAAAGATCACTGAATCATGATATTTTGTCTGAATTCGAATTTAATTTATTACCAGGAGTTAACTCTAAAAATGGAAATGCATGCCAGGAATGGGACACAAGCAGGGGTTAATTTCAGCCGGAGCACACCGGAGCACAGCTCCGGTACTTTTTAGGAAACCGGAGCTCACCGGAGCGCGGTTTCTCAACTCACCGGTACGGCTCCAGACCCTTTTTCTGGCCACGTAATTTATAAATACTGTTTAAAAAGCAATTTTATAAAAGTGTACAGCTCTTTCTAATTTGGGAATCCTCTAAGTCAATTTAACAACTCTATTTTTCTTTATATAGTTTCACGTAAGGTAATCGATGGTAATTTTTATTTAACCTCCATTATGGATACTGATCACTTGATAAACTCGAGATAGGCTTTAGCAAGTGATGGTGGAAGTTTACTATCTTCAATTAAGGGAAAATCCAATCCAGGCCAATACGAGCGTGTACTAGGTGCGTTCGGCATTACCGCACTCACTTCTACATCTTGCGGAAAATAGTTCGTCAAATGTTTGGACAAATCAGGTGCGCCCTTGTTCGACAATAATAAATTCCTACCATGAGTCATGAGTAGCGCTAAACACACGTAGCGCTGGAGATCACAACCTTCACGACCACTATCATTGTGCCATAATGGCACAAGTACACTCTAGCCAAGGCAGGGCAAACCTAGCTAGCGCGAAAGTGAACACGGCCTAATTGTTAAACTGTGGTCATAAACGTTAAAAAGGCATCAAATTTAATCTTAATTCAAACAAAAATTCCGGGGGAGGGCCCCTGGACCCCCCCCCTTCTGCTGGGGGGTTTTCCCATACCCTCTCGGCGGCCACTTGTTGTGCCATGGCTCCGGTACTTTTTTCTTTACATATTAAGCCCTGGACACAAGTATACTATTAATGCTCATATTAAGACAAAGAATATGGTTCATTAGCAGCCTAACAGATGTGAAGAACTAGAAGACTGACTTGTTTGCCTTAGGGCAAATGAGTTTGTTTCACTTGGCTTTAGTCTTCACTTCCCCTGATAATTTAGTATGGGTACTATTAATCTTTTTCTGAACTTTGATTTATTTAACACTTGCAGTTGCACCTGTCCTTTGCATGGGTCTAAAGGAATTCATGAATTTTGATCTGTAATAAAAATTTCAGCTAAAACACACCCACAGTATGTTCATGTTTCTCCTCAATTATGATCCCTTGTGTTCACAGCTTTTCCCCCTATAATTTATTAGTTTACAAATTAAAAATACCCCCGTTGCAGCAGACCTGCATATTCAGCGAATTTCAAATGCAAAATAACGTGTAGTTCAAGCCAACATAGCGAGATTTGACTTTTTTTTTGTAAGCTCCATAAGAATAACATGGGAAATGAGTATGCAGGTTTGCTGCCATGAAAATGGAAATTTTGGCGATTTTAGACTATTAAACATTAGAGCTCATCTAGATGAAGCCACAAACCAAGTTTTAAAAAAACTTGCCACCCAACCATCACAGTAACCAATGGACATAGAACAGTGATTCAAATACTAAATTGTTTATTTTTTTGAGCTGAATTCAATGGTGCCAACAAAAATTCGATAAATTTTATTATTATATGTAAAAACTCAAAAAACCCATTTTGGGGGGTTTATCCCCCCTTTACTCCCCCTTCGAGTGGTTCGATTGGGCTGGTTCACGAACTTGTCCGAGTGATTTCACAAACACGTCTGAACCAAATTTCATTAAAATTTATATATATATATATATATATATATATATAAATTCAAACAAATGGTGTTTTTTGCTTCTGGGGACCCCAAAACGAAAAAATATCATGGTCTGGGTCTAAGATCTTACCATGAGTACTACGGTAATAGCTTCTTCCCTATAGGGGAAACTCGCTAAAACAGGTTTAACAATAAAATCATGTTCACAATTAACATTGAAACTTTAGAAGTTCAAGGGAAGAAGTACTAAGGGAGTTAAAGATCAAAAATAGGGCAGAAAACTTCCCCGGCTCATAAATAAAAAGATTTCAAAGTTTCATGGAAATCGGAGGGACGATTTGGTAACACATAAAAGACCAACAGACGACAGAAGACAAACATTGGATTTTATACAAATCGATGACATTTTCTAAATACTAATAATCAGTGCTTGATTTGTAGAAACTGAGGTACCGGAGCTGTAATTTACCAGTTTGTACATAAATCAGGTTGTAAATAGTAAAGAAGGGGGGCTTCCATCATTCACCCCTTCATCAAAATACTATTTGTGTGTGAATAGTCCAATTTCAAAAGTCACATTTTATTTAACTCAAATTTGTAATAACCAAATTTAAAAAATACTAAGCATTATGCCACTAGAAAAAATGTTTTGAGAAATTTTAGAATTTCTAGTGATGCCTTATGCGAGTATTTGGGCCTTTTTAGTGTTTCCATTCAGCTTAGCTCAAGACAAGACAAAAGATCGTTAGTGATCGTTATTTTCTTCAAAATTATTCCGGTCAAGTACACACGATCGTCCTTTACAACAAATACTCCGGCCGGTTACACATAATCCTCTCTCATGGGAAATTCTCCAGCCGATCGTACGCAATCGTCTTATGCAGCAAATTCTCCAGCCAATGAAACGCGATTGTATATTGCAGCAAAGTATCAGTCCAATTACAAGCGATCGCCTCTTACGAAAAATATTCCAGCCGATTACACACGATTGTCTCTTGCGACAGAAGAAGGTACCGGAACACCGTTCCCCCGCGAATCAAGCATTACTAATAATACAATAATAATTATAATCTACGCAAAGACACTAACCAGTCTCAATGATCTCGGCAGCCAGAGTGTAAGGTCCCTTGGCCTCAGTCGTCTGAGTCGCTCCGTGTGTCGGACTGGCCGGCGTCACGTTCACTACAGTCTGTAGGTGGTTGCTGTCTCCACTGTCTGCCGATCCTAAGACAAGTTCACACTTGACTTTCATTTGTTCTTTCAATTTTTGACTGACCAATTTTAAACAGTGTTAATTGATTTTTGTTCAATCATTAATATGTTTTAATTTAATCATTTATGTTTTAATTAATTCCACAAGTGTTAAAAAAGACTCTTATAATCCCCTCTCCCAGTTCTTCTCTAGGTGTTCCTTAGATTCCTAATGATCTTTGGACACTTTGGGTTGTGGCACCTTGTGACAGAGTCAGGAGGCAGGAGAAAAATGTTTCATTTTGTAATTTTCCTTAAGAAAACATACATCCATTTAGATGCATCCATTTTTCCAACATTCGTTTGTGGCCCTAGATGGGTTTCTGACTGGTTTATAAATACTAATGCAGAGATGAAAAATGGTAAAATAATAAATAGACACAGTCCACTACATTGGTAAGTCTGTATGGCTGACCAGAATGACTAGCCTCTTTAACCTCTTGGTTCCTCTTTACCTTTATGGTAATTGAGATTCCCAATGAAGCTTGAACACATGGATCCGAGTCATTTCTAATCACAGGAGGTAGTAGTGGATTATCATGGCTTGCCCGTATAAGATGAAAAAGAGGGATCCTGACCTGGTTGGTTACTAGAATTTGCAAGGACTAGAAGGTGAAGGGGGGGAGGGGGAGAGGGGGCACAGCAATATGGAGGGCTTCAACCTGGGGTCACATTGGGGTCTTCAGGTTAGAGGCTAACTCATCCCTGTTGACAGTCTGCAGGGTAGGTTGGGAATTCTTCTAACAACCACGAAACACCATTCCTATCCCTTCAAAACCCTTGCTTCCGTAAGTTGCTCAATATCCCAAAAGGCAGACGTGCCTAACTGGCCTTGCTGGGGCTCGCAATTCTTGACGATTTAACAATCTAAGGCCCATTCTATAAGAGCGACTAATGCGTCGCGTTATTAGCATCAAGCTAAATTTTGTTTGACACACACACAATGGAGTTACTGTGTAGCATCTATATAGGCGCTATTGCTGCGCGTGGTAGCCCTGCTGACTCGGCGTTGACACTTTCAACGCGACTTGCTCTGTAACGGACACTATTAACGTGACAGCATTTCTGCGAGGTTCCTTCTATTCGGACGCTGTTGCTGTCATGTCAGCATCGTAGTGGGAGGCCCAGAGTTCTTGTTGTCAATCTGCTTTGTGAGCTAGTAACATTCAACTGAACAATGTTCGATACTGAAAAGTTTATTATTAAAATAGAGAACTGCCCACCAACTTAGTTTAAGTCTAAAGACTAATCAAACAAACAAATAAGAGCACAGTGTTGGATGGAAGTCGAGAGAGTGATGTTTGAACATTGGGACGAGATGACGTCCAATAACTTCATGCTTATCATAATTTGAATACTCCTCGAGAAGGAACTGAAAGCCAACACACCCGATGTGAAAAGCATCCATGTTGGCATCTCTACAAAACTGATGTCACCTTGGTAAGCGCGACGACATTACCGTTCATATAGAAGGTTGGAAGGATAACGCGACGGCAAAAGCATCCGCACAGAGCAACGACTATAACGTCTGTATAGAAGGTCGGTTTTCACTACTGGGCATTAGCAGCATTAGCACCACGTATTTGTCGTTCATATAAAATGGCCCTAACCTACCTTCCCGGTGGTCCAGGGTCAGAGTCAGGGAGCTCAGGCTGGCAGTCTCGGATGTAGACCCGAGACTCAGTTCGTCGACGCTGCCCGTGTCTTCGTCGTCGCTCTTCAGCGGCTCCTTGAGCAGCTCGAGTTCCGCCAGCAGCTTCACGTACGCCACGTTGTTGCGGAAACCGTTCAGGAACTTCTCTTCAGTCTGCGGAGAAAAATGTGTTACTCCGGAGTCCAGTGTAACAGCAGTGTGGTGAAAATGTTACAGTGGAAAAATCCCGTTAAATTTAGTGACTCAAAAATCTTCATTTAGTGACTCAAAAATCTTAACTGGAGAAGAGTGATTGTTGTTAAAAAGATAACACAAAGAAACAAAAAAAATTAAGGAGAAGTCATTCCTGCTTTATAGAAAAAAAAAACAGAAAAAAATTTGTTTTGACTTTTCATCCAATTAAAAGGTCCAGAAGGAAGCATAAACATCTTTTCATCATACTGACTCAGAAACATCTGTTTTCTGTTCCTGTTTGTTGACTCGAAAGGTACCCATTGCCGTACAAGTCCAGAAATAACTTTCTGGCCTAGGGTGGACGGTTTTTCTGGACTGCAATTACAGGAAACGGAAGTAAACAATCAGCTGATTTGCAGCAAACTAACATTTTTAATGTGTGTTCATTGGTTACTTTTAGAGGAATATGGCAGCCCTGGCAGCATTAGCAAATGTTTGTTTTGTTTACTTCGGTTAGGTTTGAAAGGTTGAGAAACATATTGGTTCATGCAAGGAATACGTTATGCTTGAAAGTATGATTTTCCTGAGCAGTACGATGAAAAGTATCGTACATAGCCGGTAAGTTTTACCGTACTCGCATGAAAATCCCGCACTCGCTTTTGCTTGTGCAGGAACAATCATACTCGTTTGGTAAAACAGTACTTTCTGGCCCAGCAACGTAATATACTACAGGCAAATCAATAAAAAATAGATGAATTTGTAACAGTTTTACGTAATCACCTGCAGTTTCTCGTAGACGGCGGCTTGCACCTCATCGAACCACGTCTCCACAGGGGCTTCCGTGCGTATCCTCAGCAGCAGCCGCTTGACTAGCGACTCTTCTATCCTCAGCCGCGGCGCCGCCTGCGGACACACCCGCGTCAACTTCTACTTTCTACTGCTGATGCAATAACGCTTGCAAAGTTTAGTCAACTTCTGGCGGTAAACAAGATTTTAAGATTGTCAAAGAATGAAAGCTTCAGCAATGCCGACTAGGCAAGTCTTTCTTTGGGACAGTGTGTAGCTTATAGAAAGAGGGTATTGCAGGGATAGGATGGGGTCAGTCTAGGAAAGGTACGACATGGTCCAGCAGCATTGCCCTGAAGGAAGAGAGGAGCATTCCCAACCTACAGTAAATTCTAAGATCCAGTAGATGTCCTCTCCCCCCCACCCTCCCCCCCCCCCAAAAAAAACAGGTAGACGAGCCGTCCTAATCTCCTGTTGACAAACCATGTCTTTATTCCTTTGTTTTAGGGGGGTCACATGGGCTCCCTGGATCCTCCTGCTATTCCCTTACAGGTACTGGCATCACAGTTACTGCTTTTAACGAATGTTTCTCATTTAAAATTGGCGAGTAACGCAGCATTTTCTTGGAACGCAAGTAGATGCCCCCATGCTCACGAGTGCCCCCCCGCCCCCCCCCTTAACAAAGGTATTGTTTGTCGACAGGAGATTAGGACGGTCCATCTACCTGCTTCAGGGGGGGGGGGGCACTCTAATCTTGAAGTTTACTGCACACCTGGATGTGCAGTGTCCAGTGCCAGTGGTCCACCCTTGACACCAGCCTTGACCGATAAGAACGACTTGCTCTCAAACCTGAGGACCCCTGAGGGCTCCTAGAATTCAAGGGCCCAAGAGCTTTCAGTACTGCAGCTGACATTCTCGTCCAGGAGGGTTTGTCCTCTAAACTGGCAAATCCTAGGAGCCTGCCAGAGTCCATCATCCTGTCCCATATGGACAAGCCAGGATGATTCACTCCTTTCTCCAAAGCTCAGACATGACTGTGTGTACCTTCTCGCTGAGATACTGTTCGAAGATGCTGTAGGCCGCCTCTCGTATCCTGTCCAGCACCTGCTGAGGCGAGGACGTGTGCTCCAGGGCTGCCACCGCGTCCACCGCGACGTCTCGCTCCCCCGGCGACTGCAGCTGCTGCAGCGCCAGGTCCGACATCTGCTGCTCCACCGACACCCGCCACCCTGGACGACATCGAAAATGTATTTTTTTTTGTTTTTGTAGGAGGGATTTGGTAATCTGGGTTTCCCCACCCCACAGGAAAATCCTGTGAGGGTACTTCAGCCAATATTTTGTCTTTTTGTACGGCTACCGAAAACGAAAGGAAGCTTCACTTCGATTATCCCTTAGGCTCACAGCCTTTAGTAGATTAATACAAGGGAAGTAAAAGGAAAAAGGAATAGAATAGGTTCGGCCAAGCTTAGACTGAATGGGCAAAGGTACACCAATGGGCCAATGGATGCTGGTTGCCTCAAGGAGTCAGGTGGCCCTCATCTTGGTAGCTGGTACACCCCTACCCACCCTGCTATCAAGCCCAGCCTTGTGGGGAACTGAAGTTGTTCACTGAAAGACAGCTACAACACTGCCTCCAATTGTGACAACTTCCTTCCGTTGCTGTATCCATTATTGGTACCTAAACTAGCAAAAGTTAGTTAGGACCCCACTGGGGAAAGAATGTGTTAGAGATTACAAGATTTTATTCAAATCAGCTTGAACTTTCAGTCTCATTGTCCATCCTCCAATATTATAGAGAGATATCAAAGTTTAAGGGAATCCAGGGCTACTACCTTTAGTCTGACCTTAATAAATTCTTCCTACAACTTGCAAACACTGCCAGTTCACACACTGAAAACCAATGGTAAAACAGCTGTTACCAGAAAGCGAGCGATAAAGTCTTTTTTTGCTTTCCAGCTGTTTACTTTACTGCTCACCAGCTGATTGCATTGTTACGTAACACGCTCCAGTTAATCGCAGTCATTGGCTCCAGCGCTCATGCTTCAGTTTTGACTCGACTGAGCTCGACTTGTTTGTAGCATCAAAATCGTAATAGCGCATTCAACTAATATGAACATAAATAACTGTGGCTGAATTTACCATTTGCGAATCCAAAAATGCAGTTGTATGAAAAATGTCGTATGTATTTTGAATGTGTCTTTCTTGCTTTTCATAAAATTACCACGCTCCGCTATGCTCTGCATGGTAGGTTTTTCGCTCAAGCAAGAGGACCCCCACTTTACGTTCTCAATACATAAATAATTATTACGTCTTGCAAAACCTATTACACAGCTGATTCCAGTGACACCTTAATTATTGAATTCAATTTAAATTAGTAGAACATGTAATTTCTAAGTCAGTAGGCCTACCTTAAAATATTCTGACGATTCAAGGATAATCGGTAATAAAAAATTACGAGAACTTTATGTTGCTAATACAAACGGTCCTTTTTTAAAGCTAACATCAATTTCATTTTTCAAAAAGGTTAAGTTTGTTTATATGCTATACACAAAGTTAAAACATTCTATTCACTGCAGCTTGTTGACGGCCCAATGTAGGCTTGATAGCATCTTTCTGCAATTTAATTCTTTTTTACTACTGATTTAATCTATCTTCAGGGGAGCCCACCAATTGACCGAATTGATATTTGCTCGCCGTGACACTTGCCCATTTTTTAAAAATAAAATTAAATAAATAAATAAAAGCTTGAATCCACTTGGTCGAATTGATAATTGATCGTTGTGACATTTCCCCAACTTTTTAAATATTAATATTAATAATTAAATAAAATACTGAAACTACTTGTCCGAATTGATACTTGTTCGCTGTGACAGTTGTCCGACTTTATAAAAATATTAAGTATTAAATAATTGACGATTGACTGAATTGATAGCTGCTTGCCGTGTCTCTTGCCCACTTTTTAAAATTAAATTAAAATAAATAAATAAAGGCCTGAATCCACTTGGTCGAATTGATAGTTGGTCGATGTGACAGTTGCTCGACTTTATTAAATTAAATAATAATAATTTAAAATGTGTGACAGTTGACCGAATTGATACTTGCTCGCAGTGACAGTTGTCAGAAGAGTGGAGGGGGCAGCAAGGAGAGGGAGTGGGCCGGGCGCCCAGCTCCTATTCGCCCAGTGGGAACATGCCCACATGGGCCGTCCAATAGCAGAGAATAGGGGCATTACGCCCGTCCTCTCCCTCTCCGCTCTGCCCCCTCCTCTCTTCTAACAAATGTCACTGCGAGCAAGTATCAATTCGGTCAAATGACACAAATTCTAAATTATTATTATTTAATTTCAAAAAGTCGGGCAACTGTCACATCGACCAACCATCAATTCGACCACATGGATTCAGGCTTTTATTAATTTATATTAATTTCATTTTTAAAAGTGGGCAAGTGTCACGGAGTGCAACTATCAATTCGGTCAACTTTCAGTTATTTAATACATAATATTTTTATGAAGTCGGACAACTGTCACAGCGAACAAGTATCAATTCGAACAAGTGGTTTCAGTATTTTATTTAATTATTAATATTAATATTTAAAAAGTTGGGGAAATGTCACAACGACCAATTATCAATTCGACCAAGTGGATTCAGGCTTTTATTTATTTATTTTATTTTATTTTTAAAAAGTGGGCAAGTTTCGCGGCGAACAACTATCAATTCGGTCACATGACAGGCAACCATCTTCAGTGGTAATAAGCTTAAGCGACATTATACATAGGTTGAAAACAAAATGTTTTCCAGATAAAGAAATGTAACTGAGTGGGTTTTCTCATGTCTCCTCCACAAAATAACCAACATTACCTTACAGAAAGTCAGATAACCTAAAAACTTCTCACCTTCAACATTGAGGTAGAAAAAGAGGTAAGCCTGAGCGCCGACCGAGGTCATATAGTCAATGAAGTAGGAAAGCGCGACATTGTTCTTGAGGATGACGTCGAGAGGCAGCATGAACAGCTTGTGTCCGGCCGAGAGCAGTTTGGAGTAGTCCGTAGTCGAGGGTAGGTCCGCCGAGTCCATCTCTGCCCCCTCCTCTAGCCTGGACATTTGGTAATTTAGTCATATTGAAACTGATCTTTTTTACAGTTTTACTATAGTCAAGTTAGGATCGATAGAAGCTTCAAACATATGGTTGTTATCTTAAACAATAGCCTCATTCAATCAAGTAACCCAGGGCTAGTTCAGAGCTAAAGCGCTAGTCTAGTATTTCAAACATCATTGGTTCAATCCCAGCCGCGAGTGCCTGGACGTTGTGTTCCATGTTGAGTGGTCACATCAGGCTAGTCTAGTATATGATTTGCTAAACTAACAATTACAGAAATAAACTAGCATCAAAGCATCTCTAAAAAAATCAACAACATTCGAGCTTTTATAGTTTTATGCTTCCATTACACAGTGATTATCAAAGAATAATTTGCTTCAGTTTTTTCTTCTTAACACTTTGAACCCTAGTCTCCCCTTTTGAATCCTAGTGCTAAAATCTCGTTTTAAGTGTGTTACTGGCCAATTTTGGGGTACAAATTAAAATTTGTAGCTTAATATACCTACATATTTTTTACCCATATTACTTATATATCAAAATAAAGAGAAAAGTATAACCTTTCAAATGATATAAATTTTATTGCAGTTGCAAAAACCTACAATTTTAAGATTCCACATAAAACAGACGGAAAAATGAAGAAAAAAAATGGTGACGGTGGTCACACACATTTTTAGTGAATCACTCACTCATATTTTACTCTAAATATAACAAAAAAATTAGGTAATAAAGTAATAACGAATCTGATAACTAATTCATACTCAAAACACTTACAAATAACAGTAAAATCACACTTTATTGGACACCGACACAAACGTAAACAAAGTCAGCCATTACTGCAGACAACAACAAAGCGTCGTCAGCTGTTGACGCAAAGCATCAGCTGCAGACATTTGGATTCATTTTTCTGCTGTTAAACAGATGGCTTTTTCGAGACTTTTGGATACTATAACCGATGCCAGATGATCAAGGAAGAGTTAAATAGCAATGATTAGCGAATATACATCGAATACACGTTGCTATGGAATTTTATCTCGAGGCCCGACCTAAACTCGGGCTTCGTTCACGGCGACATACGCTATGCCCCGAGCTATACTTGGGCTTAGGGTTCAAAGTGTTCAGTATCATATTTCCTCACGTGTGCAGACACTGGCCCGATTGCATATTTAAATCAAGAGATACGATAAACAAAAATCTATTCATGATAACTATTATCATTTAACATTTTCACCGCATCAAACACAGAGTTCATGACTCAAGCCTCAAGACTTTATTAAAGAAAACAAGACAGAAAGCTTGTACAGTTTTCGTCATAAACGTGTGTGACAATTGATTATATGATAAATAGTCTGATTGATAAATAACAGGCTAAAACACTACATGATACAACTACTGGCCTCACCTCGAGAGCCGAGACTCTATTATCCTCTGGACGTATGCGAGGCTACTCAGCTGCTGCTTGACCCAGGCATCATCATCGCCGCCGGAGTCTCGCGACCTCTAAAAAGTTTCGTCATTGAAGAGAAAAATACTAATTAGTCAAGTTTGAGTTGACACTCGAGTTCGGGTTTTGGCAGAGAAGAGGAGGAAATCATCGATGGAGGGGAAGTGAAGACAGCCATGAGGTTAAGTTACTAGTCTAGTGGAAAGAATTAATTGTCTCTCATCTAACCATCAAAACTCTATGAAACAGTTTTTTGTGTTCTTGTTCGTTTTAATTTATAATTGTTTCAGTAATGAATACACCAACTTAGCAGATAATAATTGTATTTAACTGTACTGAATTCTATTGATATTACTTCTCGAGCGAATAAAAATGTATTAATCAACGATAAAAACATTTTTTGCTTTTTGATAACAATCAATACACCGGTGAAATGTTTCTAGTTAGCACAAAACAGCTGATTGGAAGCAATTAATAGCTGAATCACTTGACCATCTGCTATTATTTCTCCAATTCCTTCCAAAATCCAGATCCCTCTGCTGACAAACAGGAATTATATCACCGGTTAGTACGGCGCCAGAGTTCAGAAGTACGATAGCAATTTAGTGAGTCGGTGGCGCAGCTGGTAGCGCTCTCGTCCTCGGAACTGTGGCCTCAAAGCGTCGCAGGTTCGAGACTCGGGCTTGTCGCATTCTTTTAGCAGTACTGTTCATCCTTTGCTGTACCGGCTCACTCCTTGCCTTTGCTTGATAACATCCACGCCCAGATCAATGGTCTATGTGGGCAAGGCAAAGGTAAGGTAAAAAAAGAGGCCGCCACCCTCTTAAAAAAAAAGTATTGTGAGAAGTCCAAATGCTATCAGTAACTTTTAACAATCTCTTTTTCTTTAAATTCTTGTTCATTCTTGTACTGAATCTGCTTCTTGGTCATTCCTTGCTTTACTTGATAAGTTCAGTAAAGGAAGATGTTTAAAAATGAAATTCAATCATCTAAATGCAAAAACATGTCAAGTTTATTATAAACTCAAAAAACATTTGTTTTTTTTATTTAAATAATTGTTAATGTACTATAAACAGATCAATATTCTATGTGGATGTGGATGGGGCAAATGCAATGCTAAAAAGAGGCTGAAAACCTCTTTTTAAAAAAGACCAAAACTTTTTTGCCTCATAAGAAGAGTTGACAGTCTACCCACCAGAGTGGCCATCTCCTTGACAAGCAGTTCCCGCGTGGCTGTCAGTTCCTCCGCGTTGTCAGTGATCCTCAGTGCCGTCAGGAACACTTCGCTGGTGATGGGAATGTCCTTGCACTGCAATCAGTCGATCACCATCATTTTTCAGCAGATAAAAATAAAATTGTTATTACAAAGTATAAGAGAACAAGGAAGTTATAACAAAAAATACAAAATGAACCAAGAAGTTAAGTAGACTATCAGAACACAAAACACTGAACGTCACAGAAAAAAGTCCAATATTTCAGTCCAGCTATTTGGGGACCTATCTCATGGAAGAGAGAGGGAGAAAGACTCTCTCTCCAGTCTTGAGAAGGATCCAATAGCTGGACCAAAATAGAATTTTTCCTGTGATGTTCTCAGCGCTGGATTTACGGTCGGGCCCTTGGCCAAGATCTCTAGGCCTCTAGTCTCGCAAAAAGTGGCCACATTTTTATTTAGTCAGTTAGTTACGTTTTCACCGATTATCCCCTCTCAATCACTCTGGATGCCTTATTTTCGTCCCTGCGCGGCCCCATATCACTGCATGGCCCTAGGCCCCGGGCCTTGTGGGCCTAATGGTAAATCTGGCACTGGATGAAAGTGTTTTTCCTGAGTAGTATGATGAAAAGTATTGTACATTTCACAGCTGTTAAGTTTTACTGTACTCACATGAAAATCCCACATTCGCTTTTGCTCCCACATTCCTTTGCTAAGGAACTATCATGCTTGTCCAGTAAAACAGTACTTTCTGGCCTAGAAACGTAATACACTATTTCACTCTTCTTTTTAAAAGGTACCTGGCTTCAATCATACAACTGTCATTTTTAGCTTCAAAAATTAACATTACTTGGAATATCTACATGATCAATCTGTGACTAACAGCAGTTACTCACCAGCCAGATGATGATCTGGTTGATGTAGTCTGGGTCGGAGACCATGTCCATCAGGGGTACCAGCAACTGGTTGACGCAGATCTCCCGCACCAGGCAGCTCAGCGCGCGGCAGTGGAAGTCCTCCTGCGTCGTCAGCAGGTACAGGACCACCTGCGTCACCTCCCGCAGGAAACCTTTAAGTAAATCAAAGCGACTAAGATTTGTGACATCATCTGATTTTCTTACTCCCATGGACACCTTCCTAGTGATTACTAAGCATCTGGAAATCCTTAGTACTTCTAGTAGGTTTATTCACTTGAAACCTAGCATTTGCATGGACAAAGCCTTGCACGTACCTTCAGGTAGTTCAGGGGGGGGGATCTCTCAACCCAGATTTAATTTGATCTGGGGAGGACAATCATAAAATTTACAACCCAAAACAGAATAAACTCCAACCGACTCACTTTTCTCGTTCTTGGCAGCCAGCCGATCGAGGTTAGGGAAGTGAATCGAATGAGGAAAATTTATCGTAGCCGAATAAGCGGTGTGGTTAGTGGAGCGCTTCTCTGCTCGAAATTTTTAGTATTGAATCAGGATTGTAGGATTTGGCTGTGATGCTGAAAGGCTTATATAAGACCAAGTGTCTAGTGTGAACCTTATCTGAGCCTTCTCCTAAGAACCCCAAAATCGTTTTGCCGTGTTTTTCCCAGTTTAGGGTCGAGTTTTGAGTCGACCCCTTGGTCATTAACTTTGCAGGTGAACTATCTTGGGCATTGTAAAGAAATTTAACACTTTCGGAAAATCACAGTCACATTTTGGCCTCTGGTTCCCAATTTACCACTACTACTACCAATTTGTCAAACGCAAAATATTGAACTATTATCAACTCAAAACTTCTATAAGAGCGGCAATCGTAGACTCTGACTATTCCTCAGGTGGTCACTTACTTCTCCAAGAGTCTTGACTGACGGCGGTTGGCAGAGGCGGATTTGGAAATTTGCCGCCCCTGGGCTATCCAGATTTTGCCGCCCCCCCTCCACGAACACACGCCATATTTTGCAGCCAATTGCATTCTCATCAAAACGAAATTTTGGACAGAAACCGCAAGGCAAGAGAGCGCTAGCTGAAAAGAGGGATTTGTTTCCTTGACTTTTAGCTAGCCGCACGGCAAGTCTGTCTTACTCCATCAGCACTTAGCCTGTTTGAATTTGGCGGGTTCCTCGCGCGGGCGATCAGGTGTTGCGAGGAAGCCGCGACCGACTGCTTA
The DNA here is from genome assembly GCA_035578135.1 of Flexamia atlantica. Taxonomy (NCBI): domain Eukaryota; kingdom Metazoa; phylum Arthropoda; class Insecta; order Hemiptera; family Cicadellidae; genus Flexamia; species Flexamia atlantica. The sequence goes on along the minus strand of JAQJVK010000011.1, from coordinate 40,792,385 downwards.
GTGCGGACACTAAATTCATCGCTGATACTGACTCTTTGTTGTTTCTGCAGCGCTACTGCAAGCCGCTACTAGAAAACACGTGATCACCCGCGCGAGCAACCCGCCTGGTGTAAACGGGCCTTTACCGCTCTGTCTCTTTAGATTTTCCTAGTATCGTACCTAGCAGCGCCGCGCTAGGTGCACGAGGCGTTCTCGCCAAGCTACGAACGCCACTACCCCCAGAGCTGAGGGCTGACAATTTGGGGGCAAACTCGATTGCGTCTCGGAATCCCGCGATCTGTTTTCGGGAGTACTTGTGACAAAAAATACATTTTTTACAAGTACTAATGTCAGTGCAATAATGAATTTTTTGTTTGCACTTTTCAAATTTTTCTTCCCTCTAAAACTTGCCGCCCTCCAAAATCTGCCGCCCTGGGCTATAGCCCTTTAAGCCCATATGTAAATCCAGCCCTGGCGGTTGGAACGCAACTGGCTCTCCGACTCGGTCGTCAGACCTCTGTTCCGCCTTCCCCCACCACTCCTCCGGGCCTGAAACTAGCACTCGCCGCCATGGTGGCGGGCAATACAAGCTGTTTGGTCGTTTACCTGTCTCGATGGTCTTTGGTCTCGAAGCTGTTTGGTCGTTTAACTAGGTGGCCGATGGGACAGGCGTGGCGATGACTCACCGCTTTCTCTTGCATACAAAGTTGTGTCTCGAGTCTACATTGCCGAATAAACTGAAACTCCTTGTTGTTCCCAAAACAAAATTTATTTAACTATTTAAGTGTGAAAAAATAACGGGTCATTTTTTTACCGTTACACAATCATAAAATTTCCAACCCAAAACAGAACAAACCAACCAACTCACTTTTCTCGTTCTCAGCATCCAAGCAGATGTGATCGCGACACACCCGGTTCTCCTCCATGGTCAACTCGAGGTCGAAGAACACGGACTCCAGCGTGGGCGGGGTGACGCCCCCGCCGCTGGGCACACGGCCGTGCCCCCCGCCCCCCGCCGGCCCGCCCCCACCCTTCATCTTGGCCCTTGCCTGGCGGAACAGCCGGAGGTGGGACGCCGCGTCGTCTACGAGTCGGGTTGTCAGGTAAGGGATCCAGTCTATCTCCTTCATCCTGTGATAATCATACTATAATAATAATAATAACAACAACACATGGATTTTTTTGTATGGGGGATCAGGTAGTCTAGGTTCCCACCCCACAGGAAAAATCCTGTGAGGGTACTTCAGTCATTAATTTTTATTTTTGGACGGCTACCGTAAAGGAAAGGAAGCTTCCCTTCCATTATCCCTAAGGCTCACAGCCTTTAGTAGATTAATACAATGGAAGCAAGAGGAAAAAGGAACAGGTAGATGGAATAGGTTCGGCCAAGCTTAGACTGGGTGGGCAAAGGCATACATTTGTCCGATGGATGCTGGGGAACAGGGCCTCAAGGGATAAGGTGGCCCTCATATTGGCCCTCAACTTGGTCGCCAGTGCACCCCGCCCACCCTGCCATCAAGCCCGGCCTCCCCTGGTGGGGAACTGAAGTTGTTCACTGACAGACAGCTTCAACACTGCCTCCTACAGTGACAACTTCCATTACTGTACCCAGTATTGGCACCTAATCTAGCAAAAGCCACTTAGGATCCCACTGGGGGGACATGGACTGTTGGCCAAAGAGACACTGACACAATTATTACAAAGAATCGGGAATATCAATTCAGTTGTCTGGAACATGTTTCAATTAACATCCTCTCTCTAACTTGTATCAGATTAAATTGTCTCGATTTCTGTTTTGAGTAGGCCAATCACCTTTCACTAGAAACTCTGCAGCTAAGGGTCAATACTGCAAATATCAAACCACAATAATTTTTTAGTCACTCCGCGAACTAATTTCCCAACAAACCATATATAATTTGCTTAACAAATGGGCATGAACTCAGCCATATTTGACGGCAAACTCTGAACTGAAATCCAAAGGTAGTAAGTACTAGTGGAAGTCTAACATTCCTTAGGTCAGACTTGAAATTTACCTAGTAAACACTAAAAAGAGAATCTAAATCTACTATGAAAAGTTTATTCGCTCCACTTTCCTAGTGCTTACTAGGCATCTGGAAATGCTTAGTACTTCTAGTCAGTTTATTCACTTGAAAACTAGCATTTGCTTGGACAAAGTCTTGCATGTACCTCCTAGTTTTTATTCACACCGCTCAATACATCACAATTTCCACTATGCATGTCGCATGTCCTTAAAAAATCATCACTGATACACATAAACAGATGTATAGATATATCACAGATCTCTCCCATCTTTTAAATTAATGTCACTGCCAAATTTTGAACCGTGATTAATACCTAAAATTAAGTTTTCTAAGCTGTTTGTCTAAGCTGTTTGTCATGAACTCGTCAACTGAGTAGAGGACTTTGGTTACCGAGAGAAGTTTAAGTCAAGACATAAATTGATTTTTCCTTTCAGATTGTTTGTCACCTTCAGAGTTTATTTAGGGGCTTGATACCGATCTGATAAGATAAATTCCCAAACATCACTGTTCTGTATTGTAACTGGTTATCGTCTCTTGTTTATAGTGCTGAAATTCGCTGCCTTGTAAAAGTGTACATTTATATATGCAATACAAGGCCATTTTAAAAATATATAAGAAGGGCAAAGTCAGCAGTCCCAACTCCCTGAAAGCATGTTTGCATGAATCACTAATCAAATTGAATATGTGTTTGAAGACAAGGAAGAAACTTATTCCAACTTTATCAAATTAGAAAAGTCCCAGGGCCCAGTGCCCATAATGGAATGGTGATGTCTTCGTTATTATTTTTTGAATTGTCTGCGGTTCAAATTTCTGATCAGGATTTTGTGTCAAGTACATCAAAAGTGCAAATAGGCCTAAAAACTTTTTTTATTGATGAAACATAAGACTATAAATAACTCATAACATAACTATAATAACTTGAAACCTACTTTATATGAGTCTTAGAAGAGCAAAAGACAGTTTCACATAAAACCTCGTTGCCAAAATCAATTAGATTCCTTTGTTTAACTTTGGATTATGTTGGATAAAAGAACAGTCTACAATTTATTTTGATTAGGCCTACCTAAAATTAGGTAATCAAAATAAATTGTAATTGTAAATAATTGCGTTCAACATAATTTTATGTTGAACGCACGTAATAGAATTAGTGTTTTTCATGAACATGGTGTGGAATGTGTACCATGTAGTACCTCTGTTTATCAATGTGTTCTCATCTGGACAAAGAAGTATCGTACTAACAAAAAAGTGAGTGCTCTAACTGACCTGGATGCAAAGGAAACAATAATCCGTTGAGCAGTGATACGAATTTGGTGAGGAACTTCTTCATCCGCGCTCAGGGGATCGTACCTGGTGAAGAGACAGAAACATAAATTACATAAACACATATAAGGAACATCAACGTTGAAAAAACTCTCTATGTAATTACACACAGTGTTTATAAACTGTGTTTAGGCCTGTAGGGATTTTTTCCAGTATTTTCTCAGTCATCTATTGTAACAATATAATGCTAATCCAAAATAGGCCGTTTATTTTTCAAATTTTAAAAAGAGTCAAAGGCTTTCAATGAAATATATTTTTTTAAGACCTAAAGCCACCTAACTATATGGGTATCAACTGAAATAAACTGTAGGCCTACATGTAACTGTAAACCAAAAAAAAAACGTCTGATAGTAATTTTTTCAAGAATTTCATCTAGATGGCCCTTTAATATTGAACCACTTAAACTAATGCCGAAAGTTACATGGCATTGGTAGACCTAGTCGTCTTGAATTACAAAAGAATTAGGATCATGAAGTAACTAGACTTGGTACAATTTATCTTAAGCCATTGCCATTGGTAGCGTCAGAAAAAAATTGAAAAAAAACTAGACAGCATTTTTTAACAAACATTATCTTAATTTCTTAACAAACAACTAAAATTTTATTTGACAGCTCTGTAGCTACTGTCAGCTTATTAGTTTAGTACATTTCCTCCAAACAGCCTGCGGTAGCCTCACACAATAAATCCCCTCCAACTGCTTAATCATTCTTAATAAGGCAGGTCATGGAGGACGTTACGCTGAATATGAGTGAAGGATGAGTGTGATGATCGTGATGATAATGGCGCGATCTTGTAGCCTTGTCACTGAGTAAGGTTGGTAATTTATATAATTTATACATGCTACTGGTATAAACAGTTTCCATAGCTCAAGATGATGCTGTAACTGTAAGGGCATGTAGGTAAAGATAGACAGTAAACTCACTTTGTTAACTGATGACTCAGTGAGTTGTCAGCTATTTCCAGTAAGCCATTGGATCAAATGAAAACTTTTCAAAGCTGAATTGTATATTTTTTATGTTTAGAAAAATTTGACTTCTCATAAACCTAGTATTTGTTAGTTAAGAATGCATACCAAGGGAACACGTAGTCCCTGATGAGATACGTAAGGATATCTTGCAGCTGATCGTCGATAATTTGCGACCCTGTAAGACGTCGGTCTGCCTTGAGTTCTTTCGCTGGCTGCTGCATCGCTGATACTATCTGTGGGTGAAAAACACAAATAAATATCAACTGTAAATTTAGTTTTAGTTATGATATTGTAAACCCCTACTCATGAATAAGCTAGGAGGCCTTTGGAATCCAACCTGAAACTTGTCTGCTATAATCTCAATTTGCAGCGATAAAATTTGTCACTGCTGAAGGTAGGCCTAAGAGTTTAAAGCTGTCTATCACTGGAGAAAGGCAGCTCCTTGCCGTGGGAGGTTGAGCTTGACGGCAGGATGAATAGGGGTGTTTGACACTGACCGACATTACGTAGGGGTAAGCCAAGGCCACACTACACTACAGGCCGGAGTCTCCCCCCTCCTCCCTGATGCCACCTCACAACTCCGGCCGAACTCCTAGCGCTGTGTTGGAAATAACAACTAAAATCATATGAAAATCGTAAACATTTATCAACAAATTATGACATTAGAACATCGAAATGAAAACAATTAGAAACAAAACTGTCAAATTTCCAATAAATCATCTGATGAAAAGTAAACAAATCACTTGCCTGTAATGTTTACCGGTTTTTAAGTTTATGAAATAAAGTCTTGTTTTCTTTAAAATTATTTTCGACCACATTTAGTCATTCATTGATTAATGCAGATTCGAGAAAATAATGGTTTCTAAACGAAAACTTAAACGAATTACTTAGGGCACGATAGTTTTAAGAGTGCGACAGTGAATCGCCATAAGAGTACATTATAAAATCGTCTGAGATTCCGTCTGATAATGTGACGTCACCACAAAAGGACTCCGGCCTGTAGTGTAGTGTGGCCTTGGGTAAGCAGACCCCCTCCCCCGGGCTTCAGCCAACATCATACTGCCTAAGGTAAATATAGATATCTTAAGATAAGGGATCTTAAGATATTACTACTGCAGTAAATTTTTTTAACATTCTCTAAAAGGGTACTTTAACCCGGGAAGGATTATGAAGGGGAAGCATCGCTCCCACTCATGATAGCCAGCACAAAATGACTAAAAAGGCTCAAGTCCTCTAATACGATCTCCTGTAGGATGGGGGAAAGGGCTGAAGCATCGTTACACCTCTTATAAAAACCCTACTCAAAAAAGAATTACTGTACAATAGGCCTATATGTTGAGTTTGACTAGAATATATTTTTCAACATCTTATTGTCATAACAACTAGATAGGAGCCTTCTTAATGATAACATAACCCAGACACAATACTAAGCTTAAGAGAAATTAATCGTTGCTCTTAAAAATAGGCTACAGGATAAAATTGCTATTACTTTTGATTACCAATAGGCCTATTTATTACTGGACAGTTTTTAGTTTATGCTATGATTGGAAACAGATCGATGTGCCTACCTTGTACAAGCCAGGCATGTCGACAGGAGTCCGTTTATCTCGATATTTATCTGTTACAGTTCTGTCTTGACGGACAAAAAGAAGTGCCAGCCCCCTATGACACAAACACAACCTAATAAAAACATTGATCCTACTTTTAAACTTTACAATTTACATACAACTTTATGATATACAAAGTCACATTAAAAGAGGTATTTTCTAACACATTTAGGCCTAAACCAACCAAAAAATATATCGGTATTGTAGGCATCATAATGATTGGTTTTTCTGTGTTTAAAAAAAAATCTAGGCCTACTTGGATTACTTTATTCCTCTATCAAAAGGTCAAAGTAAATGTGAAAAACTTACAAAACATTTTATGACCTAGATGGATCAACATCAAAATCTGCTACCGTAATGAATACTGGAATTAACTTAACCCTTAAAAACAGTTCTGATAAATATTAGCACAGGAGAGGTAGCTTTATTAAGATCCTGATAAATTATATTATTTATTTGAGATTTTACAAATCATGTACGCCCTAAACTACCCAGCCCAACTTTATAATTTATTTAAAAATATATTTGTAATAGAAGGTAAAAGTTTATTACCAACCACTAAGGGATCACTCTTTGTATAAAAAATTAGGTTCAAGCCTGATTCATAAACTTACGGTAATAACTTGAGATTAAGGCCTGATTTCACCAACCATCAGTTAAGGGTCGGTTAATAAACCGTTTGTTAAAGATAGGTAAATAGTATTGAACAGCTGATAAAATTAAACTAACCAAGCCTTAACGGTGGTTTAAAGTTTGGTGAAATCAGGCCTAAATATGTAGCTTATACCTGTTGAAAAATAAAAACTCACCCAATTAAAACAAAAATTACAACCAACACTGTTGAGATGCAGAAGATGAAACCAAATGTAGTTATAAATAGGACTAGGGTTAGTCCTACCCACCCCCACACTGTAATATTCATCTGAAAAAGGTTTAATAAAGTGAGCAAATAAATATGTATTTTCATAGCAGAATAATATGACCAGTACAAATAAGTTACATCAAAATTATGAGTCAGCAGTGGTGAGACCTGTTAATCTCTCGATTTGGTTATAAGCCAATCTAAGAAGAAGCCCCCTCCTTCCTATAAGCAAACTCAATGATTTAAAGTAGTACAAGTAAGAACAAGCAAGTCCAGAACTAGAACTAGCTTGTATGGCTCTTGACTTGTCGGTTTAACCTCCTAGGGTTTATCGGCTTTGGAAACTAGTTAAAATATCATGGGAACAAGTGGCATCTGTCAGACAAGCAGACAATTTTTAGGTTATGCTATAAATCTCAAAGGATTCTAACTGTAAGTTATTTTGATTATTGGGTAAAGTTCTTACTTATTTCAGAAGATAATGTTACTTATATCATTTGTTTCCTTCAATTCCCATCCTTTTTTCTAAGAGGATCGGAGTTTTATCCCTATACGATGGCATGTCAAGACTGTAGTGGATAAGACTTAGCCTAACATAAAATATCGGTATTAGATACATAGGTACATTGGATACATGACTTGAAATGGCAACCTACTAATGAAGAGGTATTTTAAGCCAAGTATGAATGACAGATGAGTGAAAGATGATTGTGGCGCGATCTTGTAGTCTTGATCTGCAGGCCCGGTGACAGGATTTTCGGGCCCCTATGCAATATAGAAGCTCGGGCCCCTGATGACCTTTTTTTTTAATAATCACGTGTAATTCCGGGCCCCCTTTTTCACCTATCTCGTGTGATTCCGGGCCCCTATGCATTTTCCCCCCCTGCCCCCCCCTGTCGCCGGCCCTGTTGATCTGACTAAGGCTGACATCTACCTTGGACAGGACTGTTAATTAATAGCCCAACAGCCAATGGCAGCTAAGGGACCTACATTTTCACGTGGGATCCGAACCACAATTTCAGAATCAGAATCAGAGTTTATTAGCCATTAAGTACAAATATACAATAGGCATCGTCAAAGCATATTATACAGGTTACAGCAGTACAAGTTACAAGTTTCCATGTTACAAGTTTCCGATGTTACAGTTACAAGTTTCAAAAAAGTTACATATAAATTAAAAGTTACAAATTAAAGTTACAAGTTACATAGAAATAGTAGGTTTCATGTTTTACAATTGAAAGTCCATTTCATTGCATTTGAGATATTCTTCTGTGCTGTAGAAACATTTACTTTTAAGCCCCTTAGATAATACAGTACAAAACTTCTTAGTTGGTAGTGATTTTACATAGGAAGGTAGCTTATTATAAAGTATTATTTGTTGATATTTATGACTCTTATAATACTTGTCCAACCTTATGCTAGGCCTAATTAAGTTATCATTTTGTCTTGTGTTATGACTATGGATAAAAAAAGTTTCTTGAAAATTACTAAAATTTTCCTTTACAAAGACAAGATTAAAATAGATAAAGCAACAGGGAAGTGTCATAATATTAAGTTTAGAAAAAGCTAGTCTACATGAACCTCTTGAAGATAAACCACTTATTATTCTAATTGCTTTTTTTTGCCATATAAATGCTTTAGTAGACGAAGCAGAGTTTCCCCATAGTCTTACGCCATAGATCAAATGAGAATGAAACAATCCAAAGTATATCATAATAAGGATCTCTAAGCTAATACATAATTTTAGTTTTCTCAACAAAAAGGTGACCCTTGCTAACTTTTTACAAAGTTGATTTACATGGTCAGTCCAACAAAGTTTACTGTCCAGATACACACCAAGTAGTTTTACAGGTTTTAACAAATCGTCCTCAAGACCAAGGTCCCTTTTCAGCGAGAAAATTATTCGCTCTGTTTTACTTTCATTAATAACTAAACTATTGGCTGAATACCAGGATTTTGCTTCTTCAAAGGCTATACACAGCTGAGCTTGAACTTCATTTAAATCTATGTCAGAATGAATTATTGACGTGTCATCAGCGTACAATACAGAAAAAACAGAGATACTAAAGCTAAAGTCGTTAACAAAAATCAGATACAATTCCTCAGATACAGTTTCCTCGGTTAACAAGTTAAGAACAAAGCAGAACCAAACTTAAGTTGTTAAAATTCATTATAAAACCATTGGGTTAATCTTGTACTGAGGCAGACTTCCTAACCCACCCATCATAATCATTTGAAATGCATAAAAAAGGCAACTGTATTAATTTAAAACTTGATTAAAAACAACCCAAAAGAGAAACAGATTTTTGGCCAAAAATGCAGTCTTGTCACCAGTTGAATATCATTCTAGGACTGGAATCTTAAGTTACCATTGATTTAAAAATTGCATTAGCTAGGCTAAAGTATGTTATCTAGAGGTACTTACTTTTGGTGCTTCCTTAACCCTATTTTTGAAGAAACCTAGATCTAATTGAAGCCATAATGTGTCCAAGGTCGGAAATAAACCACAATAAAAACATTTTCAGCTTCTGTTGGGAATTTCAACTATTGATAATGACAATACTGACACTGGCAGACATTAATAAATCAGCTGAAGAGGTGTCCAATTTAAAAGATTAAAAAATTAAAGCATTAGCCATGGAGTAAGCAATTAAATTATATGTTAATGATTATTGATCATTCTATACAGTTTGCGCATTATATCTCCGGCTATGACCACTACCTCCCTGTTACCTGTTACCTCCGAAGTACGTCCCGTAGACCATACTGGCATGAGACCCGTCATTCTTCTTACTTCTACAATATTATATACGTAGATACAATTAATATACGTAGATTCCTTCTACAGTATAGCCAATGGTAATATAATACGTTTATTGTATTATTTTTATCAGGCTTATAATATCAGTAGGATTTTGGGTATAGTAAAGCATGTTTTAAAGGTAGCTTATTTTTCCTTGTACATAATATTTTCCGGAGTTGGGGGTCAGCCTGATCACTTTTAGTGAGCGATCAGTGTGTGCTCTATCCCTCGACCCTTGGTCCTAAAAGGTGTTTTTTTCAGACCTCCTTGTAGAAATATTTTACCATCACCAAAGGCCAAGGAACCGTCTGTAATTTATGTCATCGGTTTTGGCATTTTTTACCCTCCACCAAAAATATCATTGCGTCTTCTTTCGACTGATCCTGTCACTAAAGGAAAAATGGCGTCATGAAATAGTGATATACATTGAAAAAATCCTTAATCAAAGCAAAATCTGAAAACCCACATTTCAAAATACATGCCTTTCAAAAACCCTTCAAACTTCCATCATATGGCAATAAATGATAATATAGGTCTCGGAAAATTTATTATAATCCTGAGAATAAATACTTTTTAGAGCATATGGGAAGATCAATACACTACTATGCTGTACTGCTATCATTAAAAGATATGGGCAAAGTTTGCTCGGATTATACTGTCCCGATTATGCTGATACCGGATATGTCCAAGCACACGTTCTTTCAGTGGCGTCGGAGCTATGGAGAGGAGCGCTAGAACTGGACACTTAGTCCAGACCGTTCTCTTCGGGCTAAAAAGGTCGACCTTGATCGACCTTAATCCTCGATTTGCCATAATGACGTTATGTAAAAGGCCAAGCCCGAGGTAACATGCGAAACAGTTCCAAGCTAATGTTGAGTATATTGAACATTATACTGAAGTATATTGGGTTGGTTGAAGTATATTGGGTTGTTTTACAGGGCTTTATTTATTAATGTAATTAGTAATTATTGTTTATGATTCTAAATATTTCAATCAATAGACAGATTCTTTGTTTGAAATTCATTGTTGGTGATGGTGATTTTATATTTTGATTAGGATTTTTGCGGACATTTGCCATCACTGATTAGTAAAAAACAAGTTTCACGACGTTTCGGGATCTGGAATCTGATCCCGTCTTCAGAAATAGAAATCAAATCAGAAATCAATAGACAGAAATAATTTTAGCCCTTAAACATTCAAATCTTTTAGCAATATTTGATGTGGAGACTCTGTAGAATAGCCAATTAAATTATGATTTATAATATTATATTTTCTTTACTTTTGGGTTAATTCTATAATCACACCAGTTTTGAACATGGTAATAACCGTGGTTTTGACATTAGAAATTCGCTGGCTACGTTGGTTTGCTGTAACGGGGGTATTGATAAAAAATCAGGATTTAAACAAACTGGGAAGTTGAAAACTTGTTGCATATATGCTATTGCAGAACAAAGGGAAAATTAAGAATATGAGCGAAGCAATATGCAGTAAACAGGGATAAATTTAATTATGATGTTGGCCTTACTGATAGTTGGGTAGCTTTCAGTTTTCAGGGCAGTGTTCACATCCAAAGCAGAAGTTAATTTTGTGATATATGTGAACATTTAATGTCATTTTCAAGTACCATTTACTCTTTTATTTATAACAAAGTGTAATAGTTGTTTGCCTTTATCAATTTTCTTAGTGTTAGCTTTCTAGATCGAAAACGGTTGCTATGTAGGTGCGTTCCACAAAGATCAATCGTATCTCAGAGTAAACATGGCGGTCGTTAGTAAAGGGTGTTTACATGGTTGGTGCGTTTTTGATAAATTAGGACACAACGGCAGATTAGTTTTATGAATTAGTTCTCCTAAAATGGATCCACCAGGTATGCCCTTCAAAAAAATACTTATTTGTTAAGATTTTAGTTCGTTAAACGTGTTTCAATACTGAAATAATTACAGTAAAACGGAGAAGAAAATTGGCTCCACCAGATCTCACTGCTGCTGATGAATTAATAATTTTGATCGAAAAATTATAAATACAAACTTACAATATTTAGTGTTTATAGTTTTGATAATGATGATAGTTATTTGTTAGAAAATGTTTTACAATCTTAGGCTGTGGCAATAAGCCCAGGAGACAAACATTTTAGCCTAAGGGATAAAAGTTTCAGGTCTAGGGGCCAAGGCTTACTTTATAAGTTATTTGAACCATACTCACTAAGTCTGTATTAACTAAGGTCAATTTTGACTTTATGTTGCTATCATATAGGAGCCAAGTTCCTATTTTGTGATAAAATGTCAATGGAGGTCATACCAAAATATAGCCTATAGCCTAGGCCTATCGAGGTTGATTTAAAAAATAGGTTATTATTTTTAATTAAGTCTTGCAACCGATTTAGGTTTTTAATATTTCTGATATAGGCTCTAGGCCTAGGTATGCTAGGCCCTAGCTCGGTGCACTCATTTAAACCTAATGTCCAGTGCTTTCAATTATTACTCATATGAAATTGTGCTCGAATTTGGGAAAATCAGTTTCTTGATCATTTCTATTCTTGTAGGCTATGCAGGATATAGTTTTGGTCTAAATCAAGGGTGGGCTAAGCCAGTGGTTACAATTCTGGAAATATACTTAAGGCTACCTATCTTGTTGACTGAGTGTAGGCCTAATATTATTGTTTGGTTTTTGGTAAATTTCCCCTTGTGGGAAGAAGCTTACCTTAAATCTCAAGGTTAACCTAAGTCAGGGGTCCATGACTAATTTTTGTTCTGGGGCCTTCATATGCCAAAAAAAATTTAATTTCTTCAAACCGTTGCAAGGTAGGCCTACCGTATAAACAGGCTTAACTTATTTGAAGCCTAAGCAGGTAGGCTTAACCTTTTTTTCATCTCAGTCTTACTGAAGAACGAACCTATCTGAACTAATAGAATGAGAATAAGAGAATGAAAATATTGATTTTCTTTTGATCTAAAAAAAAACAATAACTTAAGTATCGTCAATATAGCCTACATAAATAGGCCTATGTGAAATACATAGGCCTCGATAGGTAACTTTACTTTCTATAAAAAAAGAAAGGCTAGGCTAAATTTTAAAAGAAACTGATATAACTGTTAGCTGATAACGAAGATGTTTACTAGGCCTATCCCATTAGGTAGGAGCCTATGGGTGCAATTGGTTTTTATTCACTTAGGCCTATGGTAGATATATATTTAGACGGTGAAGGAGATAAGATCGCTATATGATTTCATCAGTATTTTCATCTGTTAGGCCCTAGTGAGTGCAGATTTTTATTTTGCTTGTAGGTGCACGTGTGTGAGTTGCTTGGGTGTGAATGCAGTGCGATGTTGCTTGAGAGTATGCAACCACAAATTGTGGACTGGGTGAATAATATGTGATATGGGGAAAGGATTTTTGTACTGTAAATTAAGAATGGTGTAGAACTGATTTGCACTTCCTAATTCAGGTTTCTAAACGTTCTTAATGGATGTATTTTATTAGGAACTCGAGAGAAATGTATTAACAATAGTTTCATTAGCCTACAGAATTTGCGGTTCCCAGTTAGACCTATTTATGTTTCACCATGATTGGTGTGTTTGAATGCCAGGGCCTTAAAAAATTAAAATTTTTTAAGGGTGATCCTTTTTTTATATACCTACTTAAAGTTACCAACCAATACTATAGAGTGTAACGGTGCCCAAACTGGTGGGTCGCGGGAGGGCTTCAGGTGGAACGCATCAATGTTACAAGAACATTAATCACTGATAATAAAAGATAAACCTCGTACTTTAAGTTTTTAGAAAACCTGCAGCCTACTGTAACTAAAATAGCAATCGAGAGTTGGTTAAAATCCCTGCTAACTTAAGAAAGCTGTCATTTTTATTTTTACACTCTTTTTCTTTTACTCTTTTTACTTTACAATTTTCTTTTACTTTTTACGCTCTTTTCCCTTTAGTCAAAATTGAGAATAAGACCAGGAAGTGTAAGTTAATGAGGGAGGCATCTTACCCAACTGTCATACCCAACAGTCTAATACCCAACTGTTGAATGAGAATGAGAGAGAATGAGAATGTGTATTTTCCTTTAAGCTACATAGCAATAGGCATCGTCAATCAACTAGTTACATAGGATTCATGCTTAAACAACTCACAGGAACAGTCAAATCATAAATACAAAAAATACATGTCCAAAATTACAAACAATACAAAAATAGGGTCCAGTGGGGTAATTGTAAACAAATTTTGCATGTTCCAAATTTGACCTCATATAAAATACTCACTGTTTGGCCAAAGTTAACCAATTTAATGTCTTTATGTAATTTAACATTTCTACTTTAAGTAACAACATTAGTTTTATTTTTTCATGGTGTTTAAACATGAAATAAAAAAACTTTAAAAATACTCTGCACGTTTACAATTACCACGACGATTTCGGGGTGATTGTAAACAAGGATTTTTCATATTCTTTTAGTTTTTTTGGTAAAAGTTGATGCAATTGTAAATTTAAAATGATGTTCTTCTATATTATTTCATGTATAAAGATTTAACTTATCAGTGTGTTTACATTTACCCCATTTTGAAAATTCTCCAGTGGGGTAAATGTAAACATTATGTTGTCCATCAAACTTTTTTAATAAATTGGTAAATCAATGGGTCAGTAATAACAAGAACATTGAACAAACAATACTCTATTTATTGAAAATGAATATAACCCAAGGAAACATCTTGTAAGCCTAAGAATTTTATTATGATATTAAACTAATATTAAACAATACAAAAGGTAGCTTAAAGTCTGGCTAGGGTGTCATTGCTTCAACCACTCGTTTTTACATTTAAACTTCATTTCTATAAAGTTATACAACCGAAGGACAGATAAATTTAGACCCTCTATCCTTAGTAACAAAAAAATTCAAAGTAGGCCTTCCGTCGTTTTTAAATCCTACGTGTTAAAAACATAAATTCGAAAATTAAGCTTATTGCCTATGCCTACTTTTCAAAAACTGCCACACTACCAGGAAACTCATATACTATTTTTCTGTCTATTTCTTTTAACTCTGGAATAGGTAAAATAGCTGTGATCTGTTCACTGCTGACAGCAAAATTGTGATTTTCATTTTGAACAAACTGTGTAGATAATTCATCATATCGCCTATAGCCGTTTACCACTATTTCTCCAACCTCTTGATCTACTTGTTGGACACAACAAACATATTTATAATGAGTTTTTTGCCTTGGACCGCCAATAAGATCTACCACTACAAATAACCCTGTGGTATACTTTTGCCATTCTGGTTGTTCATAAATTACTTCCTGCTGATTTCCTCGCAGAATATCGAGGATCACTTCATCGTCAGATTCATCACAACAAAGGGATGACTCGTCTTCACTGCTCAGCCTGGTCTTCTTCAATGAGAACTTACTTTTTTCAGAAATGTTATTATCAAAATGTAACTTCCTTTTTGTTACAACTTTTTTTACTTTTGCTTCCAAGCTTTTTTTCTTTTTCTCTTCTGCCCTTTCTTCTGCCTCTTTAACTTTTGCTAAAACTTCTTCGTCGATAATACTTTGCCATAACAATCTGGCCTAAGCCGCGGAAACTTCCTTTCCTTTTTCATACTGGTTACGGCAGGTAAATTTTGTTGATTGGCAATAATTTTGGTCGGTGTCATAGGTCCAACAGCCTTCATCTCTTTATTTCTTGGAGTCTGGCCAATATTAGTTCCTTGACTCAGTGTAGTTGTTTCTGACGATGTACTAGGCCTACTACAATGGGCCTCACAATTCATAAGAGAAGAAGTCATAAATGCAGAAAATCATAAATAATTTACTCAGGTACATCTTGTGCTTTAATATAATAATTGATTTACATATAAAAATTGAGCTAAATTCATTAAAATGTAAATTTTATAGCATTTACATTTACCCCGAAAAGTGTGTTTACATTTCCCCCATGGTAATACTTTGAGGGGTAAATGTAAATGACTTTGTTACCTAACCTAGTCTGGTTAAGATGAACCCACAAACAATGGAAAAAGTAGAAAGGAACATAAACTTTCCTTTAGAATCAACTCTTTGATGTAGGAGTGGATTCTTCTTCATAAAATCAACAGATCTCCAAACCTCTGCAAAACCGTTTTCCAAAACTAAGTGTAACAGGGTTTTTTGTAGAACCTATTTCAACCACAAAACTCACCAAGAAGGCCAGATTGAAGAAGAATGTTTTGGAGGGAAATCCAGGGCATGTTTTTTACCCAGGTTAGCCAACATAGCTCATCTGGGGGACAAAATATAACCACTGTTTACATTTACCCCACCTGACCCTATTCATCTAGCAAGAAATTTTACAAGAATATTTACAAATGCTATGCTGGCACACCATGCAAGCAATCATGCAGCAGGTTGAATGCAATTAGAAAAGAAAAAAGAAAAAGTGCATAAATTGATTGATTCTTAATACAGGCAAGTTAAATATAATACATGCATATGCTGCAAATAACTAAACTAGGCACACCATGCAAAAAGCAAACCATGCAACTAACTACAAGCCAAAAAAAAAAAGGAAAAAGCAAACTGCAAGCATCACTCATGTGAGAAACAGCTACTTACAATACCTCTAGGTATTTCATAGAACTCTTGCAATGAGTATAATGGTTGTGCCAGCAATAACCCCTTCACACTAGCCTCAAAAGATTTTTGCGACTGGTGCCGTGCCTCCACCGGAAGGTGGTTGAACAACTTTAATTTAGAGACCTCCTGACTTCTTTGGGCAACTTTTAACCTTACATAAGGCACATCAAATTTGTTCTTATTCCTAGTATCATGATTGTGCACGTCCTTTCGACAGACTATGGAACCTTGTTCTTTTTTTTTTGCTGCAAGCAAAAGCAAAAAGACATATAAACTGTAAACAGTCATTACAGATTCGCTGACAAACAAAGGTTTGCAGTGGGCTAGATGGTCTGCTCCAGCTAGTAGTCTAATAGCTTTCTTCTGCCACAAGAGCACCTTAGTGACATCAGTAGCACCGCCCCAAAGTCAAAGTCCATGGAGTATGGTACCCTGGAAAAAAGCACGGTATGCCTGCTACTGTTAGAATCAGCCAAGCCCTGAAGTATGATTCATAGCCAATCTATGATGTTTCTTGGTTTAAGAAGATGGTTAGACCTTCAACACTATATATTTCTAGATTACGCTGTTGGGCTTCATCAGCCAGCGTGTACGAAAAAAAAAGTCAAGTTCGGAAATCCTGAGGAAGCAGGTTTTTCCTTTTTTGGTCTTGCAAACATTGGTTGTTGATCAGGATAAATATTAGTGACATTAATTAAACCTTTCTCCCTTCTTCTGTACTTAAAGGAATTTGTGTTTTATTATAAGGTAAAGGTGTCTTAACCTGACTCTATAAACAATATTTTCCTTCCATAAATATATTAAACGATCAACAAACTTTTTATGGCAAATTTTTTATGGTCGGTAAGTTAAATAACTTCTGTAATATATTTTAAAACCCATCATAGTTTATAGGCTAAATGTTTGTTTTAAGTGTTGTAAAAATAATTCGGCTTTTTTAATATCTTTACAAGTCGGAAAGCTGCCATTCAAATTTGAAATACACCCTTACTTACTATACTTGGTAAACAAATAAATAATCAATAAATATGAATGAAGTAAGTGGTTTATTTATTCTCATGTAATTACTAATAGCCTAAATCTTCTTTCTTCTTTCTGGATCCAAAGTGGTGTCCGTTTTTCCTAAAAAAAAAGTCTATAAAAGTCTATTTTATATAAATTAATTAAATGAAAGAGTTCATTTGATATGTCAAATTAATATTTATTAAAAAAATTACGATATACTGAGTTGTTAAGACTTAAATTCGAGGGACTCACAATATTTATGACAAAGGATGGGGTTGGATAAAAAAAGTATAATAGGCCCTAGCCTATAATTAATTTTTCAGTATGGCTTCGGTCTAGTCTCTAAAAGTAGAACAAAAAATTCATAGTAGGACGTCAGTATCGTACGAGGCAATCATTGGAAAATCAATTTAGTGAAATTATTAAAATTTATTGGAATTTTGATAGGAAAATTTTGAATAATAATAAATAATGTCAATATTGATCTCTAGTGATTAATTTAAATAAAGTCTGTCACAAACATGGCTTCTTCAACAATGGTTCCCGTTCACTTTAAGCTGTAGGATTTGCTTCTATTGATACGGTTATTAATATATATTTACTTAAAAATTTTCTTGGTTGGATGTTGGATTAAATTTACCCACTTTAACTTGTCGATATTCGTTTTTGAATTATTTGTATTGAAAGTTTTCAAGTCTTAAGTCTTGTTTATTGTGGATAAACAAATTGATATCTAGCCAACCACATGGTTTTCAAGTATCAAGTATCAGCATCACATGTTTATGTAAAAAAGCAGACGTTTTCAGATCCCAATGCTTTTTAAATGGCAGATATTTTACGTTACTTCTCGTTTTCTGGTGAATTTCAAGCATTTTTATTATTTTTCCCGCCATTACGGAATAAAGAGCTTTAATTTGAGCCCTCTCCCATCTTTCTACGACTTGCCAGACGCCCACAATTTTGACGCAAAGAATCGTCTTACGAAATCAAATATATGATTCTTGATGATATTGATGGTATAGTTTAGAATAAATGGAGAGATCATACCAAATTTTTAAATCTTCGCCCAGGTCTTTATACTTAAATATTGGCCATAACAAGAGACTAATATGACCTGGCATGCCGCCTCCTGTAAAAATATATAGGCTACATGTAAAAAAAATCTATTACTGATTTAAATGGATTTTAATTTACACTAGGACAGAGGACCTGATTAAAGCAGTTAACACTTGGCCATCTTTTTTAGAAGTAATAATTCTTTCTCAGCTTCACTATGCACTTCAACAATTGTACATGTGTTACAGTATCTTGGTTTCTGGTTTTTCTACTCCATTAAGTTGATAAAGAGATCAAATTTGAAAAAGTTTGTTGTATAAAAGTGATTATTTGAGATTACATTCCCTGTCAGTTAAATATAATATATATTAAGTCGTGCGTATGAGCTGGTATAATTTAGGCCTAAATTTTCTAAATATTGGTGCTTGATATTATCTGAGTAATAAATTGCTCTAAGAAAATAAATATTAATTATTGACTTGATATTATATAGCCTATAGATAGTTTATTATTTTCCTTACAGTAGACGCCCTCTAGTTCGGCTTCGGTTGGATCGGCCGCCGGATGGTCCGGCCGGTCCTAGGATGGTGACTCATATCCGTTATTTCGCTCCGCTACACCGCAGGGGATGATCTTCGTCAGGATTTATCCTGAATGTTTAGTTTCCGGCGTAGAATTAAACTATGTCTGTTTAATTTTCGGGCAAGCTTGATGGACACACTTGACCACGAATAAACGATGTTGTTATCCTTTCAATATAAGGACTAGGACTGTACATTAAGATTTGATCTGGGATTTCATTGATCTAGTTATGATTCTAGTAATAGGCCCTACTTGTAAATTAATTTGATCAAATAAATTTCGAATGTGTTTTTACAGTAGTACTGTACATAAAGTTTTTCTGCTCACTTTATAGCTTCAGCATGGTATATCGGTAAAAACATACCTATCTACGGAGTGACGCAATATGACAGTTCAACATAAGAGACGTCAAATTATTTTCTTTGGCAAATAAGCACTGTAAATGTAATTAATAACGGGTTTTTTTGATTTTAAGCATAGGTAATGAATTTAACAGGGTTATTTTACATTTTGTTCGTACACCCGGATAGTCCGGCCATTTTGTAGTCCGGCCGGTGGTCCGATCCCGAGGTGGCCGAATCAGAGGGCGTCTACTGTATTTGTTTATATCAACATTTATTTACAAAGTTAAAATATTTGTGATCTATTTCAGAGTCGGCAAGGAACTAAAGCTAACACTTGAGGAACCGCCCTCACGTCAGGTTCTCCTCCCCTGTTAGGTTCACTTAGGAATAATGCCTGACACGTAAATATATATGTGTACAATAAATTACGTTGGTGTGATGTTTAAGTGTTTGATGTTTTAAAATGCCATTTAACGTTTAAAATACATTTATCGTTTAAAATACATTTATCGTTTAAAGTTCAAAACAAAATTAAATTAGGCTACCACGAATCGTTAATTAATCACTTCAATATAATTAAAAATGAATTTCATCAATATGGAAAAATCTATTATTGTATTAACCTTATTGAAAATAAAATTTTATAATTCACTTCTTTCTTCACTTCATTTTTAAATAAATTTAATTGATTGTAAAATTGTTTGCAATTGCTAGTAAAATTTAAGAACCAATTTTACATTCCTGATGGAAGAAATCTGCTTACCGTTTCTCAAATTCTATGTCACTGTTAAGGAGAATAATTTTAGCTGGTTTAAAATTTAAGAACATATATTGATACTTCATACAAGGCTTCAGCTTCTGATGAAATATATGTTTATGAATTCTAAATTCGCTGATTATGAGGTCAGCCACAACTGGGGAATTTTTTTTTTAATTCTTAATCATTCACAATTTATTTTATTTAAGATTATTCAAATTGAAATGGCTGGTAGCCAAACATATTGGCTCTGTTTTTGTGCTCTTTATTGAATGTAGTCACAATTATAATATATCAAAATTAAAATTAGGGTCAACATGGGTAGTTGTGAATGCAAATGACAACTTTTTCAAATAATAGCAATTTACAAACAAATATAAACTAATACTGAAAATGTGATCAGTGTTATGAAATTATACATATTTTGGGGTTTATATTTGATATAGGATGATTTAATGTATTGTTTGGTTAAGGAGTTATTCTGTATTCACTATTACCTGGACAGCATCCATAATTGCCAATAATTTTGGGGTAAATGTGAACTCAGATGGGAAAAATATTAAGAGGCGTGTGTACTACAGCAAAGGAGAGGAATTGAGAATAAAGCCTGATTCAAGCTGTTCTCAATTTGCCCACTTTCATTGACATGTAACCAAAAATAATCATGAAAACAAAATATTTCCGAAGTGCTATGAAATTCTTGGAAAATTCAGTAGATGTAAAAATTATAAAAAAATAATCAGAATAGTTAGAAACAATGTATTTAATGGGTCAAATAATATACTTACTCATGAGAAAATAATGTAGAGTAATTAATTATTTGATAAAATAAGCCTAAAATGTAAAGAAAATAACAAAAAATCTCATTTTAAGAAACGAAAGAGCACAATTAGGATTCATATCATTATTGAAAATCTTATTCAAATAAAAATTAACCCTTAGAAAAAAACTAAAATTACCTTTTCTTGATAAAATTATAACTTTCCATTTAAAAATAAAATAATTATAGCCTACTGAAAAATTTTATTTTTACCTACAAAAAAATGTAAAAGCTACTTAGAAGTCAAACAACTTGTAAAGTCGAAATTGCCTTCTGTCTGCCTACATCTCATTGACAGGAACAGACCCAGGAAACCTGTATGTGATTTGTCTATTTTTATACAGGGTTTCTGGGGTTGGTAGCACCCCTGAAATTTCAAAAATTGTCAGGCATAGTGAAATGATGTGGGTAATTGTGATCTTGAAAAAAATAATAAAAAATAGTTCACAGGAAAGATATAAGGATGTATTCTGAATTCTACATTTAATGTTCTTTAACAATTACTGGTTCCCATGTTGATAGGACTTGTACTTTTTTCACACAAAAAATAACTGTCAAAGTCAACACGACTTGTTCGTCAACAAAAACGCAAGGGTTTTTTAAACCCATATAAAAAAAATTGTAAAGTGGTCCTTAATTGTCAGAATTTTTACCCTGAATAAAAACAAACCAAATTTTCATAAAACATTAATTTATACTCAAAATAACAGTAAACTAAGAAATTACAGCCATCTTCCACAATTCCTCCAGTTCACAATTACCCACATTCACCCTTTACTGATAAGGTACAGGGCGTTTTTTTTTTTAAACACAACCCATTTTTAAAATTGAATAATGCATATATGAATGTGTAATGAGGATTGTTTTATTGATCTTTACATTTTATACAACCTATTATCCAAGTTTGATTAATTTAAGTTACATTATGTGCTCAAATAGTCCGTCATTGGCATTTGTCTAAAGTTATGCTCTCTCCGTCAAATTCCCGAACATGTGTTGCAAGGTACCTCTTTGAATTTCTTGCATTAAATTTGTCATGTTTTTTTGAGGTGCTGAATATATTCCGGTTGTGAATTGTTTTTGTAGAATAATACTACTTAACATGTCTGTGGCAAATTTCATTCAGATCGGACGATTTTTACGTGAGTTATCGTGCTTAAAGACACACACATTAAAAACGCAACCCAAAACTTGATTTTATCGGTGAAGGATTATTTCCCCCCAATATCCCTTATTTGATGCCACTATATTTTTATTTTCTTTGGGTATACATACAAAGTAAGGCCTAAAATAACAAGTCACAGCATATTCAGTAACCCAAAACAAGCAAAACAAATGTAATGCAAAGAGGTAACTAGCAACACGTGTTCGGGAATTTGATAGAGAGAGCATAACTTCATACAAATGCCACTGGCGGATTTTTTGAACACATAAGGTGGAACAAATGTGATCAAATTTAAATAATAGAGTGTATAAATTGTAAAGAACCATAAAACAATACTTAATTCATATTTATATGTGAATTATTCAATCTTAAAAATGGGTTGCGTTTAAAAAAAACACCCTGTATAATAGCTGGTTCTGCATGATTGTGTTTTCAACATGAGAGAGGGGTCGGGATAATGTGTGTTAATCACATCTTCACTTTGACCCAGTATATTTTAAACCAACAGCAGGGTTTGGGGAAGAAGGTGTATGAGAATATGTTAACGACACCTTCACTTCGACTCAGTACATTTTTGGGGGAAGAGGGTGAGTGGGTATAGTTCAACGACATCTTCACTTTGACTCAGTAGTTTATAAGCCAACAGCATGGTTTGGGGGAAGAGGGTGGGTGAGTATAGGTTAAAGACATATTCACTTTGGGTATATTTTAAACCAACAGCAGGGGTTGGGAGCAGAGAGGGTGTGAGCATAGGTTAAAGACATTTCCACTTCGACTGAGTATATTTCAAACCAACAGGAGGGGTTGGGAGGGGAGGGGGTGTGAGTATAGGTTAAAGACATCTCCACTTTGACTGAGTATATTTTAAACCAACAGCGGGGGTTGTGAGGGGAGGGGGTGTGAGTATAGGTTAAAGACATCTCCACTTCGACTGAGTATATTTTAAACCAACAGCAGGGGTTGTGAGGGGAGGGGGTGTGAGTATAGGTTAAAGACATCTCCACTTTGACTGAGTATATTCTAAACCAACAGCAGGAATTGTGAGGGGAGGGGGTGTGAGTATAGGTTAAAGACATCTTCACTTTGACTGAGTATATTTTAAACCATCAGCAGGAATTGTGAGGTGAGGGTGTGTGAGTATAGGTTAAAGACATCTCCACTTCGACTGAGTATATTTTAAACCAACAGCAGGGGTTGTGAGGTGAGGGTGTGTGAGTATAGGTTAAAGACATCTCCACTTCGACTGAGTATATTTTAAACCAACAGCAGGGGTTGTGAGGGGAGGGGGTGTGAGTATAGGTTAAAGACATCTCCACTTTGACTGAGTATATTTTAAACCAACAGCAGGGGTTGTGAGGTGAGGGGGTGTGAGTATAGGTTAAAGACATCTTCACTTTGACTGAGTATATTTTAAACCATCAGCAGGGGTTGTGAGGTGAGGGGGTGTGAGTATAGGTTAAAGACATCTCCACTTCGACTGAGTATATTTTAAACCAACAGCAGGGGTTGGGAGGGGAGAGGGTGTGAGTATAGGTTAAAGACATCTCCACTTTGACTGAGTATATTTTAAACCAACAGCAGGGGTTGTGAGGGGAGGGGGTGTGAGTACAGGTTAAAGACATCTCCACTTTGACTGAGTATATTTTAAACCAACAGCAGGGGTTGTGAGGAGAGGGGGTGTGAGTATATGTTAAAGACATCTCCACTTTGACTGAGTATATTTTAAACCAACAGCAGGGGTTGTGAGGTGAGGGTGTGTGAGTATAGGTTAAAGACATCTCCACTTTGACTGAGTATATTTTAAACCATCAGCAGGAATTGTGAGGTGAGGGTGTATGAGTATAGGTTAAAGACATCTCCACTTCGACTGAGTATATTTTAAACCAACAGCTGGGGTTGTGAGGTGAGGGTGTGTGAGTATAGGTTAAAGACATCTCCACTTCGACTGAGTATATTTTAAACCAACAGCAGGGGTTGGGGG
This sequence comes from Flexamia atlantica, assembly GCA_035578135.1. Classification (NCBI taxonomy): domain Eukaryota; kingdom Metazoa; phylum Arthropoda; class Insecta; order Hemiptera; family Cicadellidae; genus Flexamia; species Flexamia atlantica. The sequence continues at coordinate 40,768,490 of JAQJVK010000011.1, read as the reverse complement.
GAGGAAAGTGGGTGGGTTTGAGTAAAGGTTTAAGACATCTTCTCTTCGATTCAGTTTATTTTAAACCAACAGCAGGGTTTGGGGGAAGAGGATATGAATGTAGATAGACGACGTCTTAACTTTAACTGAGTTGGTAGCGCAGTTGGCAGTACATTCGGCCTTGGAACTGTGGCCTCGAAGCATTGCAGGTTAGAAACTCGAGCTTGTCACATACTTTTAGCAGTACTGTCCACCCTTGTACTGTACCGGCTCAATCCTTACCTTTGCTTGAAAACGTCCACGCACAGATCAATAGTCTATGTGGGCAGGGCAAAGGCAAGTTGAAAAGAGGCCTCCGCCCTCTTTAAAAAATTAAAGAAAATGAAGGTATATTTTTAACGAATGTTTCAGCGATGCTGGTGCTCTGGTGATGAACATCCTGGGAGCTCTGATACCGTGCGGGTGGTCGAGTGATGATCGCATGACGGGCAGGATGGGAGCTGCGACCAGTGCTCCGCCGGGCGATGCCCCGCCCCTGCATCCCTCCAACACCTCCGACCAGCTTGCGGTCGTCGTCAGGTCAGATTTTAACAGTATTTGGCCAGTACATTTTTTTATACAACTCTCATCACAAAATCAAATAAAGACATAGACTACAAACCTCACCCCTATAATACAAGAAATAAAAATTACACGAGCAAAACTCGTTACATTCTAAAGTCTATCTCGTAAATACGAGATATAACCAAACTATGTGGGAATGAAATTCTTGCAACTGTTACCAAACGTCATTAAAAATATTACAAACCATAATATATTTTTAAAAACACCCTGTATCTCTTAGGCCCTAAGCCTTTAGCAGATTAATACAGTGGAAGCGAAAAGAAAAAGGAATGGGTAGAAGAATAGGTTCGGCCAAGCTTAGACTGGGTGGACAAAGACATACCTTTATCTAGTGAATGGAATAGGGCCTTAAGGGATAGGTGGCCCTCATATTAGTCACCAGTTCATCCCTGCCTCCAATCGCGACAACTTCCGTTACTGTACCCAACTAGCAACTCTTCAACTTACTCTTCAACGAGCAAAAGGCAGATAGGACCCCACTGGGGGAAAATGTCACCTTGTTAAGATTTAAAAGTTATTGAATGATGAATATTTTATTGTCATCAACACAATACAGGATATAGAGAGTCAATTTTAAACCATGTAAAACAATATGTCATCGTATAAGAAATTATAGCTTCAATAATTAACTTTGTTCAATAATAACTACGCCATGACCAAATAGTATCAATTAAAAAAATCTAGTTTAAAAACAATATTCTTTCTTGATTAAATTAAATCTAGTGTCAAAAAAATATTGTTTTACAGTCAAAATTTAAAAACTCTTGAGACGAACAAAATGGATTTGATGTAAGCCAGTTATATAACTTGGTGTTTAATGAATTAAAAAATATTTAAAGCTGAATTAGGCAGTTTATTAAACAATTTCCTCCCAGGATGATGTGAGAGTTCTGAGATTTTTCAATTATGGTGTTTAGTTTTCAAGATATTTACATAATTCTAATAAAATTCTAAAAAAAATTGAATTTTTCAAAAACTAATTTTTATAGCTTAAAACAGGTTGCGGCATTGAATTCGGCGTAAAAAACTAGTTTGAAATGATGGGTCACAATACCAACTTCATATTTGAAATATCTTACCTCATTTCAAAATGACGGATCCAAGATGGCGGCCAAAAAATTGGCATTTGTGAAAGTTAAGTGAGTCGCTCAGCAATGAATGATGGTGGTTATTCGTCAATATGTAGCATTATTTTGTGGTTATGGGCCTATTTTATCAATTTGTAATGTTTAAATTGGTTGAAAATAAATTAATTAAAAGTAATCATATCTTGAGAACCAATTGAGATATTAAAAAACGGATTGCGGCATTGTAATCAGTGAAAAAATCTAGTTGGAAGTAATGGGTCACAACACGACTTTTATGTTTGAAAAAATTATTTTGGATCCAATATGGCGGATCCAAGATGGCGGCCAAAACTGGGTACCCCCTCAAAATGAAGTATTAACTACCCAATAATGTTTGGGGGTAGTGTGGAATTGATATTTGAAAAAATACAGGAAAAAGATGGGGGGGGGACTATTATGGGACACCCTGTATAGCTCTACTTGTTAAACTGTGTTAAGTCCAATCAGCTGTTTTACCTGGAGTTTCTATTTCCTTGTCAAATCTTATGGACAGAAAAAATTTTAGCGGCATCTATGGGCTCTTCCCTCAAGTCCGACCTTCAGAAATTTTGTTTCATTCTTTTAAAACTTCATTTCAGTCTCCTCCCAACGTCATGAATATAACTAAATTACTAATTAGGGCCTACTAAAATTGGTCCAGAACTGTGGGAGAAAATTTGATCACCATAAACCCCTTAGTGTATAAAATAAGTATGAATGGGTATAGACAAATTTTTTTCGCTATATCAAACAAAATAAGCAAAACAGCTAAATCAAGCCAGCAAACAATTTACTGGTAACTAACTGACAGATACTTCAATATAATAACAACATATAGTCATTGTTTTTCTTCAAAATACTTTTTCTTTAAGGAAAAATCATATGTCAAAAACATGTGATTTTTGTGTCAAACTCCATATGAGATGATTAAAAGAAGTCATATGGTTCACAAAAAGCTGATTTGCAATATTGAATTAACCTATTTTTTTTCAACCTGAGGTTACTCTAATTTATTATTAAAATTTCTAATTTCTCAAAGAGGTTAAAATAAGAAATGAAAGTTAAAAGGTCAGTACTAAAAGTGCTTATAAGCAAATTAATGCTCATAATATTTTTTTTTAGTTCCTACCATTTATAATGAAACTATGCTTCAGATTTTTGGTGTTTTCAGTTGTGCTCTAACAAATGATTCTACGTTCTGTTCCAGGGACAGGAAGAGGATCAAAGTGGCGGGGTTCGCGACACTGAGGAAGAAGTTCATCAGGAAGAGAAGGTCCTCCAAGGCGATGGACCATGGAAGGGTTATCCGGGAGGTGGTGTCCGATTGGAGCCCTCTGGAAGTAAGTCGTGCAAGTTAACACCATACTTGGGAATAACGAATAGAAATTCTAACAATTAGTGATATTCGTTAGTTTTTCGGCGAACTTCTGTCGTATTTGTTAGTTTTTATAATGTACTGGATATTTTATTGTTCCTCTTCCTTATTCATTCCTTCCAACTTTCATTCTTCTCAGCTTTCATTCTTCTTAATTCTAAGTTGTTAAATCCAGGCATCTGTTCTTATCGGGAAGTCATTTTCCAGCCAAAGCCAGGGGATGAATACTCAGTCTCGTGCACTGGGAAAGATGTCGTTTTCAGTTGCTGGTTGTCACATCCATGTAAATTTGTCTCACTTGGCTTCCATCCGGCGCTGTGCTTCAACTTCCCCAACCCTGGGTTGTTTTGCCTTGTGCCTCACTGTTGCTCAATGCTTCGCTCTTTTGGCGTTCAATTTCAAGCTTCATTCATCCCCCCGAACGTGATGGACTAAACCCCCCGAAGGTGATGGATTTTGCACCAGTTCTTCACAGCTCTCCATAGAGATGGTCTCCGGATACATTCACCGGCTGATGGGCAAGATGACCTCCTTGTAATGCAGGCTGAGCTATTATAAGTTATCACATGAATGAAGGACGTCAGATTATGTAGTATTGGAGGTAACACACTACAGTAGAGCCCCGCTAATCCAAAATCCGGTAATCCGAAAATCCGCTTAATCCGAAACCAAAATCAGAAAATATTAAGGAATAAATAAAAACAAGGAAAAATACTGATTAAGTGTATTTCTGTAAAGTGTATTTCTGAAAATTACAGTACGTTTCAACGATCGAAAATGTAACTAACAAAACAGAACAGTGTTATTAAACAAAACTACATTTGTTTAAAAAAGTCTGTAACACTTTTTTGTCGAAGAGAAGAATACCTCTCTTTTGAAGCGTAATAGCGGCAGCGTCTCAGGAACAAGGTATTGGCTGGGGTCATGGTGGACTGTTGTTCTATGTAACGTAGCGCTAGATCAAAGACAGCCGCGGCGTCCGAATGGGATACTCTCTGCTCGCTGTCGTCATCTGCTTCATCTGCACTTTCGTCTTGGGCCGCGCTGTTGTCCGGTTTTCACAAAACCATTTCTATAATTTGGTCGTTCCTCGAATTCTTGTACTGTGATTGGTGTGTTTCGGCGTTTCGACGCTTAGTTTATGTAATTGCACGGTGTATTTAATAATTATGTTTATTTTAATAATAGTTCGCTTAATCCGAAATATTCGCTGATCCAAAATGGGTCCGGTCCCAATTATTTTGGATTAGCGGAGCTCCACTTTATAGTATATTTGTTTTTTCCCCACAGGTGGCAGCCCTGCTGGAGGAGTACGAGGCATTGGCAAGCCTGAAGGACCTGTCGATGCAAGCTGAGCTGGCCCGGCCACCCGCCGCCACCTTCAAGCAGGACCTCTCGACGCTGTTCGACTTCAAGTACTGCACCGACGTGGACCTCATCTTCCGCGGCGCGTGCTTCCCCGTGCACCGCGCGATACTCAGCGCGCGCTGTCCCTACTTCCGCGACCTCCTGGCCGGCTGTCCCGGGTGAGTTTTGAATAAGTTGGTGCGAAATTGGGGGGGCGGGGGTGATTCAGTCAAAACACCTCACCGATGTGAAAACAAAAAGCCATATTTCAACGGTAATTGGAAATGAGTTGATAATTTTGTCTATACGTAGTGGTTTATTTTCTGTTGGGGAACAAAAATTTAGCTGGTGTGAAAATAGAAAGCCATTTGTGAGCATTTTTTGAAAACGAGTTTATAGTTTAGTCGGTATGACGTAGTTTGTCTTCGATCAAGGAACAAAAATTCAGCAGTACGAAAACAAATGAAAAGCAATTTGCATATGAAAATTAGGATTGAGTAGGTTTCCCTACTGATCTTTATCACTGTATGCCTCAGTTTTTTTTCCTTGCCTACTCAAGTTCTTAGCTTCCGGCACACTTTGTTGCTCTTTCCTCTGACTTTAAGTATTTCTCTTTCTGATTTTCTTTGGATAACTTTGTCTTCTTTCATTTTGTTTTATATCTTTATTTAACTGACTGACTTTCTCTTTTTGTTATGTGTCGAGCGTGCGTTGTGTAATTATTTAAAATTTATATTACTTTTTAACCCTTAACAACCATTGATTTATTTTCTTTTGTGTTGAAGACTTTGGTCTGTAATGCCAAAACTTGAGTCAGTCTAAAAGCCAGTTTTATGGTACATAACCTCTTTTAATTGATTATGTTAATTCAGGAGGTGAATAGTGAAAAAAAAATATTTTTAAAGGGTATTTTTACAAACCTGTACAACAGGTTTTACTATCTCTTAAAGCAATAAGACTTGAGGACAGGAATGAGTGTTTCATTTTTTAGATGTTGTAAATTAAAAATACAGAGGAACCTAGATCAACCATCAACCGCCACACACTGTTATCCGTTACAAGTATTGTAATTTTGATGTGATGTAGTTAACACCATGCGCCACGCAGAGCACACAAGAAAGTGTGGGCGCTAGTGTAATTAAGTGCAACTGATGGCTGAAAAGTGAAAATGAGTTGAACAAGAACTTAAACTAGATTAATTTCTGAAAAATTGTACACTACAGCTTTAAAACAAAATTGCCGTTATCTGTCTATTATCATAACCGCAGGGGCTTGTAGCGGGTGTATCTTTTGATTTTTTTGTAATTTTTTTGCTCTTGGTTATTTTTTTTATTCGGTAATTTTTGTTATTTTTTTGGATTTTGGTTATTTTTTATTTTTTTCAACCTCAAGAACTGCTACAAGCCTTGTACACACTATTCGTCTGTCAGATGATCTCGTAGCAGCATCGTGGCAGACGAATCTCGTTATCCTACATTGCGTGAAAACCAAGTCTCGTTGCATGAAAACCAAGTCTTGCCGTCAAATCTAGGCAGACTTGTGATTAGTCTGTTGAGATTTTCTTTTTTACCAAGGTAAAGAATGTAATCCCCAATATAATGCTAGTTTTCTAATTTTTAGCAACATTTTTCGTTTACTAAAGGTTATTTTTTTCTTATTTTAGATATTTTTTTATTACTTTCAACCTCAAGTACTGCTACAAGCCCTGTAACCATCATAATCCTAGCCCAAGGGTGACGGTTAACAGAGGTTCCACTGTATTACTCTGTTCTTTATGCAAGTACCAACTAAAGCTGATGTATCGCTCGACGCAGGTACGGCGCACGGATCTGCCTGGAGCTGCGGACGCCGGGCGTGGACGTCGAGATGTTCTCGGCGCTGCTGAGATACCTGTACACCGGCGACATCAGCCCGCGCGACGGCAACATCGACCTGGCGCTGCTGCGGCGACTGGGCGACGAGTTTGGCACCCCCAACCCCCTGGAGGCGGACCTGCGCTACCTGCTGGAGACCGGGGACTACGCCGACGCCGCCCTCGTGTTCACCTCGGACCACGGGTGAGTGACCAGGGGCCAGGGTAGATAGGGAACTGTTTGTCTTGAAAGGTAAATAGTTATATATTTTCCCAGCTACTGACAACTCTGGTAATCTTTTTGTAAACAAGGCCTAGGGGTATCAGGACTTTGTTCCACATTGAAAGAAAAAAATTTGAGTAAATTTATTTTTAATTTTAAAGCATTTTCCAAGTAACTTGTCAACAGGGCAAAAATAAGAATAATCTTAGATTTTTAGCGAATTTCCCTATAGGGAAGAAGCTATTACCGTAGGTCTCATGGTAAGACCTAAGCCCGAGACCATGATAACTTTTTGTTTTGGGGCCACCAGAAGCAGAAAACACCATTCGTTCGAATTTATATATATATATATATATACAGGGTGAATCTTCTAAGCCGTCCACAACAGATTATAGACAAATGACTTAACATACAAAGACGAAACAAAACATTTCCCCACTAAATCATACCTAAGGAACAACATAAAAATATTTTTAATCTTTTTAAAATACAGGGTGTTCCAAAAACCGGGGCTCAGGGGTTCGAATCTCGGAAATTTTAAATATAAACATAGGTCATATTATACATCATTTTAAAACTCTAAGCGAGATAAACAATTTGGTGAAAACAGAACTCAATTATCTTTATTATTTTCAAAATGGCGGCCATTTTTGTGAAAAATATTGGTATTTACGGAATACCCTGTATCTCGAGAACTACTGAAGGTTTTTTCGTTCTGTTTGAAAATTCTTAATCCTTGTTAACTCAGCTTTAATTTGATATGCAACATGCCAGCATTAAAAGAAAATAAATATTTTTTAAAAAATTTCATTTTTTATAAATGTTGGTAGCACTGAAAATCAAAAATTTTAAATGGCAACATATGTTAAATAGTATATCATTTTAAAGGTCTTGCGAAAACCTACAATTTTTCAATTTATACTTCCCTTATATCTTTAGTAGTTTTTCAATAATAAACAAAAAACTCTATTTTCCTAAAATTGTCCTATTTTTAGCTAAAATATAAGAAGTTTTGCCCTGATTATATAGCTGACTATAAATCCAAAACCTATAGCTATATTTCTCATGTGCCTGTCTCGCTGTCACAGCGGCCACTCTGACTACCACCGGCCGGACTCAGCCAGCTCCGAGTACGGGTTCCGGCCCAAGCTGGAGCTGCCGTGCCACAAGGCGATACTCAGCGCCCGGTCTCCGTTCTTCCGCAACCTGATACAGCGGCGGACGCGGTCGGGGGAGGACCACACGGAGCGAGCCCTGCACATACCCACCAGGTACGCCCACTTATCCACTAGGTAAAATATTGCTGGGCATGTTTTACCCCCCAATAAATATGTAGCCTAGCCAGATAGCTTTCTTATAAAATTATGAAGTCATTGATCTGACATTTCTTTGAGATTGATAAAAAGATGTGAGTGCTGCTCCTTCACTTTATAAATTATTTTATGGCTCTGTTGAATAGTTTTTTTAGCCAACTGCCAAAATAAATTATACTGGGCTGATTTATTGCGCGAAAGAAGCAGAGCTATAGAGCTTATGTTTCCTTAGCTTGAATTTATCATGTAATCATAACATAATTTCTTAGTTTATTTTTTGAAGGAAACCTTATATTTCTGGTGTCGGCAGGATCGTGCTGGACGAGAGCGTGATACCCAAGCGGTACGCGCGAGTGCTGCTGCACGCTGTGTACCTGGACACGGTGGACCTGTCGCTGATACTGAGAGGCAGCGGCTGCGGCACCAGCGCTGGCAGTCTGGGCGAGGTAAGCCCCACAGGGTCTCTACAGATCCTCGGAATCTCCACAGGGTGTCTACCAGGCCCCCAAATCCCCTTAAGGTGTCTCCTGGGCCTCCATCCCCAATGGGTGTTTACCGGTCCTCTAAATCGCCACAGGGTTTCCAACGGTCCTCCAAATTCCCACAGGGTTTCCAACGGTCCTACAAATCCCCACAGGGTTTTCAAAGGTCCTCCAAATCCTCACAGGGTTCCAACCGTCATACAAATCCCCACAGGGTTTCCAACAGTCCTCCAAATCCCCACAGGGTTCCAACCATTATACAAATCCCCACAGGGTTTCCAACAGTCCTCCAAATCCCCACAGGGTTTCCAACAGTCCTCCAAATCCCCACAGGGTTCCAACCGTCATACACATCCCCACAGGGTTTCCAACAGTCCTCCAAATCCCCACAGGGTTCCAACCGTCATACAAATCCCCACAGGGTTTCCAACAGTTCCCAAATCCCCACAGGGTTCCAACCGTCATACACATCCCCACAGGGTTTCCAACAGTCCTCCAAATCCCCACAGGGTTTTCAACAGTCCTCCAAATCCCCACAGGGTTCCAACCGTCATACACATCCCCACAGGGTTTCCAACAGTCCTCCAAATCCCCACAGGGTTCCAACCGTCATACAAATCTCCACAGGGATTCCAACAGTCCTCCAAATCCCCACAGGGTTCCAACCGTCATACAAATCCCCACAGGGTTCCAACAGTCCTCCAAATACCCACAGGGTTTTCAACGTCCTCCAAATCCCCACAGGGTTTCCAACAGTCCTCCAAATCCCCACAGGGTTCCAACCGTCATACAAATCCCCACAGGGTTTCCAACAGTCCTCCAAATCCCCACAGGGTTTCCAACGGTCCTCCAAATACCCACAGGGTTTCCAACGGTCCTCCAAATTCCCACAAGGTTTCCAACGGTTCACCAAATACCCATAGGGTTTCAACCGTCATCCAAATCCCCACAAGGTTTCAAACGGTCCTCCAAATCCCCACAGGGTTTCCAACGGTCCTCCAAATCCCCACAGTGTTTCCAATGGTCCTCCGAATCACCACCGGGTTTCAAACGGTCCTACAAATAACAATAGGGTTTTCAACGGTCCCTCCAAATCCCCACAGGGTTTCCAATGGTCCTCCAAATCCCCACAGGGTTTCCAACAGTCCTCCAAATCCCCAAACGGCTTTTACCGGTCCTCCAAGTCTCCTTTGGAAAAACCTAAAGGCCCACCAAATGTCTCCTTTTGACCTTTAAATCCTCCAATTATTCCATTTATATTTGTTCAAATATTTTATTAGACTTTAAGGATGTTACAAATGCACGTTGCTAAATCACAAATTTCGGTGCCATTGCAGGTGGAAGCCCTGACACACACGCGGCCCAGTCCGCTAGAGGAGGCCATGGAGCTGTACCAGATAGGCAGGTTCCTGGAGCTGGACATCGTCTCCCAGGGCTGTGAGGATGTGATACTGGAGTGGCTCACGGTGGAGTCGCTGCCGGGAGTGTTGCGCTGGGGCTCTCAGCCGCACGGCTCGGCGTGGGTGCACAGACAGGTGGGTGAAGCTAATGCGTTCATTGGTAGTGAGAAAAATTGTTGAGTGGTCAGTAGTTGTTATTTTTTACTATGTGGTTGTTTCGATTTTTGTGCGAGAAGAGTTGAGAGGATTTAGAAAGATATTTTGTTTGCTGAGGTTCACAATAAATTTCCACAACCTTGACCTTTTATGTTCTAGAACTGGGCTAAATTAACTGATTAAGCTTACAGTATTTTAAACAAGCCTACAGTTATCATAGCTAGGTAGGTTAATTTGAGAAATAGGAGTGGAATTGCGTTGAATTTTTCTTTGACAAAATTCGTTAATGAATACCTCTGTTGTATGAGTGCTGAGGTACTAAAATTGTCAGTATATGTAGGTACTAAAACCCAGTATATGTAGGTACTAAAATTGTCAGTATATGTAGGTACTTTTTGCTGGTCTCGGGCAAAAAGAAAGGTTTCTTTTTACATAAAAGTACTTTATTATCTATTTCGTACAGGAAAGGGACATAATTCTACTAGCTTATCTGAAGATAACTAGGAATTCTGTTCCTTTCCTGACCAAAATCCTACTCAGCCCATAGCTTTTCACTAAAACCACTTACTTCACCATTTTTTCCCTGCGTTGGAGTTAAAAATGGAGTTTTTAGTTAGTAAATGATATTTAAAATGTTAAACTCCAGAATTATCTGAGGTTAATCTCACGTTTCTTTACTACCTTACTTTTGAACATCTTTGATACTGTTAAGCGTCCAAAGATTAATGGAAGGTGTCTATGTGAAGCCTGGTTTGCAATGTGGCCATTGAAGCCAGTGAAGATAAGGGACACTTTAAAGATTCGTTCATATTCCCTTACTACTGAAGTCTGTACTTGCAGATGTATAAAACAATCCTGACTCCTGAGTTCAGAGGACTTAAGAGGTTGTCAAGGTTCTAAGCAAAGTAGTTTGTAGGATTACCAGTTACTCTTACCTGGCCATCCTCACTGGCCAAACGTCTATAAGGGGTATTTTCAGGTGTGAAACAGTTTCGATTTATCGGCCAGGATAACTTAGTCGAGCGTGGAAAACCAAATGGTTCCAGGGGTCGAACGTCTCTCTGATTTTGTGGAAAGGAGGCTATTACTGACAGTACGAGTTTTTACTCAAAATATTTATTTAGGTGTCAACTCAGACGCCCTATTCATAAACAATTTTGATTGGCTCATCATTGCTGACACCTAACCCTGCAAAAGTAAATTTTGACTGTTTTGATTATGAAAGATCGATTTATGTTTTGAATTTTATTTTAACTGTCCTTCCTTCAGAGTTCTAATTTTGGGCCCTAACAGTACCTGTATTGTCGGCGAATAGTGTAGTCGGGGTAGGACATAAGCGTCAAACAGGGTGTTGGAATTATGTTTGACCGCCCAGGACCGTATTTAGAGAAGTACAGAGCCAGTGGGATAGTAGCCGGCTCCGCCAAGGATGGTGGTTAGGGTTGGCAGTTAATAGTGGTCGGACAAATAGTGTGAAAGTCTGATAGTGCAAGCAGATAGGCAAAAGCTTAGATACAGATATATGCAAATTCACATATACATCACAATGCAGTAAATTACTCGAGCATCTATTCTAACACCAGAAAATTAACACCAAACAATCTCATGCCTTATAAGCGTCTCTGTGCTTTCACAGTCAAGGCAATAATTTTTAAATGCGGTGAAATCTAAGTACAGCAAGCTACAGAGCAGGCTAAACAAGGTGCAAGCGTTACAGATTATTTGTCTTAATCGACCCACATCATGTACTGTTTTACAACTACTCTATCACTGGGAGCAAAATTTAGCGCCAGGAGTACTTTACTGGAATAGGCAATTAATAGGGTTTTAATTGCCCAGGAGTAAGTGCGAAGCAGTAGGAAAATTGTGGTAATTTTAGCTGCTTCACAGAAGGAAGAAAAATACAGGTATCGGGAGTTTTGCGCTGATCAGGATTTTCATAACTATTGTTAAAGAAACCTAATTTATGCTCTGTGTGGTCGATTCAGTATAAAATACAATATTCAGTCAATAAAAAGGATTTATGCAAAATTTGCTTGCTTTCTGAACTTCAAATTTAATGATTTAAAGATATTATGTGTTTGATAATCAATCGTTTAATTAATGCACAAATTAGAAAAGTGGCTCAGTGCCTGAGAAAACATAATATGCATGTACTAAAGTGGTTCCTACCTCGTGGAGGATATTCGTAGTACACACCAAAATAACTAACAAATTAAATCACTGTCGGTCGGGGCGAGTCAGACTTAATGAGAGCGAGTCGACAGACCGAGACCAGTTTTAAATGCCTCGAGTCGCGCCTGCGCACTCGGATCTGCAGCGTCGGCCAATCAGGTAACTGGTTTTGCCGCCGGACCTGCGCGGGCGTTTCCTAGTGCGGGCGGGAAGTTCGAACATCTTAAACTGACGACCATAATTTCGCACAGCAAATATTCTTTAATTTTGTTAATTTTGCAACTTAAAAGGGAATCTGCTCAACAAATATAATTGACGTACCTTCTGCTACGCCTTTATACTTTTTATAAACTCACACAAAAAAAAAATACGTTACACGTCTCTTAGCTTCGTAATCATGGAGGTCCTATTTGGGAAACCCTCTTCTTCTTGTAGAGTCTGCCCAGCCCTCCACAGAGTAATTTGAGTATTCTGGGGCTCCCTTTGCAGTTCTAAACCTTGCGTCTCATTCATATGTTGTATGTAGGCCAAGCACTTCCTGCGGGAGGAGTTCACGGCGGTGGCCCAGTCGCCCGTGCTGCACCAGCTGGACAAGGCGCACCTGGTGGAGGCCCTCAACTCCCACTTCCTGCAGGCCAGCGAGCTGGAGGTGCTGCAGGCCGTGCTGCGGTGGGGCGAGCAGGAGCTGGTCCGCAGGATGGAGGACAGAGGTGCGCCCAACATTATTGAATCTTATCGTGACAGAGTTTGTTTATTTTCATCATTCTGACTCATGTAAAATTCATCATGAAAAACATCTATTTTCTGTTCTTTTTTGGCTCAAAAGTTACCCATTGCCGTACTATTCTGGCAAAAACGTTTTTCTGGACTACGATTAGAGGAAACATAAATAAACAATCAGCTGATTTGCTGCAAACTAACGTTTAATGCTTGTTTATTGGTTAATTTTTAGAGGAATGTAGCAGCAGCACTGGCAGCAGTGGCAGATGTTTGTTTTGTTTGTTATGGGTTAGGTTTGAAGGATTGAGAAACGTATTGGTTTTTCACCGTTATGATCAAAAGTATGTTTATTCTGAGTAGTATGATGAAAAGAATCATACATCACAAGGCCAGTAAGTTTTTCCGTACTCACCAGCACAGCAGTACTGTCCGGCCTAGTAACATAATATACTATCTCAGGCTTAGAACCTTAGTTTTTTGTTATCTCGATGTTAACACCAAACACTAGCCTAGCCGTACTCAGGTGGGGCAAGTAGGACCTGGTCCGGAGCATGGAGGACAGAGGTGCGCTCTTCAATAATAAATATTGTCGTGGAAATAGTATATTACATTACTAGGCAGGAAAGTAGTGCCAAGGCGGTAGCTCAGAGTTAAGCGCTTGTCTTGAGTTTCAAACGCTGCTGGTTCAATCCCAGCGGCGGGCGACTCTTGATCCAACATGAGCAATAACCTCAGGCAGGCCTGTGACGACTTGCCGCTAGGGTGCCTCGCTGTCTTTAGATTGCCGCACAGGCTCATTGGCCCATAGCGACGAGCAGTTGAGGCTTAAAAAAAAGTACTGTTTTACCAGACAAGCATGATAGTTCCCGTGCAAGCGGAAGCAAGTGCAGGATTTTCATGCGAGTAAGGTAAAACTTTAAGGCCATGTAGTGCGTTTGATACTTTTCATCATACTACTCAGAAAAAAAAACAATCATAATGCATCCCCTGCATAAACCAATATGTTTCTCAATCCTTCAAACCCCACCTAGAACAAACAAAACAGACATTTGCTACTGCTGCCAGTGCTGCCACTACATTCCTCTAAAAAGTAATCAATAAACATGCATTAAGCGTCAGTTTTCTGCAAATCAGCTGATCGTTCACTTCCTTTTCCTAGAACCTTATTTTTATCTTTTAGCTATGTTAACAGAGATACACATTTAATTTATCTTGTTTCCCTCTTTGTATACATTTATAAATGACAGGTTCGGGTGGTGGCTGTTGAATTTCCCCATCATTTTGCCAACATGATAAAACTTTATCATGTTGGCACCCCTGCTGTGGTGAAAGTTTAAATCTTAACTGCCAGTTCTCTTTGTCCAGTTCTCTTTTGTTTGACAAAGGCTTCACAGCCGAAATATTACTAATATAATGTGTAATATCTATGTGTGTCTCTGCAGCTTATTTGCAAGGTGAGTTAGCTGTATTTCCTATCTTCTCCTCCCAAATAAAACATTGAATGTAGTAACATGTTTTATTTTCCTGCAGAGCCGAACCTCGTCAGTCACACGGCGCACTCGGTGACGCGGAAGGGAGTGAAGAAGCGAGACCTGAGTGACGTGGAACTGCGGGAGATTCTGTCGGAGCTGCTACCTCTGGTGCGGATGGATCACGTGGCACCGGCGACTTCGGAGACTCTCGCGCAGGCCATACGGTAGGTGTAAGTCACCGACATGATGTCACTGATAATCTCATGTCACTAGCACGATGCTAGTGACTTTCAAAAGACGTGGAGGACACTTGCTAGAAGCAAAGAGAAGCTACATTGAACTTTTTAGCTCATTTGAGTAAAAATATCAGAGGATGTGTTGCTGCTAAATGTAGTGGGGAGAAGAAGACGATGGCAAAGAAAAGGCATTGTAAGGGAATTCTGGACTCACCCTTATTGGAAAGACAATATTGTGAACTGTCAGTTTTTTTTTTTCACCAAACATTTCATTACCCAGAAAAGTTTCATTCCTTCATCTTATATCTTAATGATCTTTATCTTCATATCTTTATCTTGAAGATTTAAGTTACCTTAATATCTGAGTATTTGGAATAAGCCTGCTGATTCCCCTTTCCTACCCTATATTTGATGTCATATTGAAAAAAATTTTGTGTTAGGCCTAATTGTTGCATAATTTAACAAATACCGCAATCGCTCAATTGTAACTGTCTTTGTAAAACAATGAATCTGTTTATGTGTTGAGTCACCTATCAAGGAAAAATTCATGTCCTCCACCCATAAAAATTACATTGTATTGATTTTTTTTTCATTGGATGGTAATAAACCACAATGCAACCAAGCAATTGTTTGGTGACACTTTTTCCAAGGACAACTGAAGTTACGTTTATTTTTACTGAAGTGATTAGTGAAATTTACATTGTCAACTCTGTTTCTGACAAAGAATAACAAAAAATCATAGTTATAATTTTATTGTTATTTTTAGCTTAATTTTGAAAACCAGTACTCATGCAGAATGCTGACACAAAGGAGTGAATTTCAGTTTCAGGGCTTAAATTGGCCATTTAAAACCCCTAAACCCCCAAATGTTTGGCTTTATTCTTTCTTATTCAGAGGATAGCGGTGTCCGACTGATTTCTATCCTATAAACACCAGTTTTCTAGTGTTTGTAAATATTTTGTGTATACGGTGTAAAGAGACAAGTAGTGAAATGTGGCAAAGCTGCAGAACAACAGTTCATAATGCAGCCATTGTAGAATTTCCTTTCCTTCACTTGAAAAAAAGGAAAGGAATCCTTCTATTCCTAAAATTAAAATCCAGGCCTAGTCTTTCCTGGAAAAAAACTATTCCATAGAGCTAATGAGTAAAATGATTGTGACGGTGGGTCTGTCGGTTGTGACGATGGGTTTGTCGGTTGTGACGGTGGGTCTGTCGGTTGTGACGGTGGGTCTGTCGGTTGTGACGATGGGTCTGTCGGTTGTGACGGTGGGTCTGTCGGTTGTGACGATGGGTTTGTCGGTTGTGACGGTGGGTCTGTCGGTTGTGACGGTGGGTCTGTCGGTTGTGACGATGGGTTTGTCGGTTGTGACGGTGGGTCTGTCGGTTGTGACGGTGGGTCTGTCGGTTGTGACGATGGGTCTGTCGGTTGTGACGGTGGGTCTGTCGGTTGCAGGAGAGGCCTGGTGTCGACGCCGCCGACTCACATGATCGGCTCGGACACGCGCGACAGTCTGCGACTCAACGCGTGGGTCCGCACCAGTCCCAACAGCAACGGACTGTTTGTGCGGCCCCGCCTCTTCATGCCTTACTACGAGGAGATCAAGGTAAATGTCACAAGATTTTTTTTTTAATTTTTATCATTCTCTCTCCCCCTAATTCAAATTAAAATTAAAAATTCTTTATTTTTCACGATTTATACAGTTATAAATTACATTACCCCAAGTGCAAAACGTATGTGCGGGTAAGTGTAAATACTTTGAGGTCAGTCCTAACGTTTATAGAAAAAATACAAGTCGGTTTGCTACAAATCAGCTGTTTACTTCCGTTTCCTTTAATCGCAATCTGGAAAAACTTAAGCAGTCCGGAAAGAATTTTTCTGTACGGCAATGGGTACTTTTTGAGCCAGCAAAATTGAACAGGACACAGATGTTTCTGTGTCAGTATGATGAAAAGAATTTTGACATTGATTAACTGATTGATCGATCGATTGGCTGCAGGCGCTGGTGGAGGACCAGCTGGTGCAGGAGGCGGAGCTGCTCCGGCTGCGGAGGGTCCGCTACATCCCCGACATCCCGGACACCCTGTACATGGTGCAGGACAAGCCGCGCGGAGCCCTGCCCGTGGACGTGCTCGCTGCCAGCATACCAGGCAAGTCGAGACTCCTCCGCGTCCCTAGAACACTTTTCCCTAGCGAGTTATTTTTTATGTTTTGTTATTTTTTTTGCTCTTGGTTATTTAGTTTTTTTTTGGAATTTTGATTTTTTTCTATTTTTTCAACCTCAAGACTGCTACAAGCCCTGATCACACTATTCGTCTGTCAGACGATCTCGTAGTAGCATTGCGGCAGACGAATCTCGTCAGCCTACGTTACTTGAAACCAAGTCTTGCCATCAAATCTAGGCAGATTTGTGATTAGTCTGTTGAGATTTTCTTTTTTACTAAGGTCAAGAATGTAATATCCCCAGTATGACGTTGGTTTTACAGTTTGTTGCAAATATGTTGGTTTAGTCAAGGTAATTTTTTGGTTAGGCTATTTTTTTCGTATTTTAGTTATTTTATTATTTTTTTCAACCTCAAGAACTGCTACAAGCCCTAAGATCATTGATATTGAGCTCTAACCCTTTTAGTGCCGAAACGATTAATAAAAATAAGTATGAAAAGTGCCAGGCCATTTTTTGTTGTCCAGTTGTCCAAAATGTATAATTAATTTTCCGGTACGGTTGCAGTGCCCGACTCGGCCACGATGACGGCCATGCTGAAGCGAGAGCAGAAGCTGCGCCAGTCGCCGAGCTGCCAGCGCGCCCTGGCCCTGCCGCTGTCCTCGCGCCACGAGGTGTTGCGGCAGGTCAGACTGCGGGTGGTGCGCGAGTTCAACCTGCCTGACCCTGTGGCAGACCTGCTGGAGGTGAGTCCGGTTTTCAGGACGTAGCTGAAGAGCCAGTCAGTACTAGATGGTCCAATGCTGTAGTATTATATTACATTACTTGGCCGGAGAGTCCTGTTTTGGCGGACGAGCATGATAGTTCCCACACGAGTGCAGGATTTTCATGCGAGTACGGTTGATACTTCTCATCATACTACACAGAACTAACATACTTTCAATCATAATGTATTCCTTGCATAAACCAATACGTGTCTCAATCCTTCACACATAACCTATTACAAACAAATCAATCATTTGCCATTGCTGCCAGTGCTGCCACTAGTGAGTCGGTGGCGGAGTTGGTAGCGTACTCGGCCCCGGTTCTGAGGCGGCAGCGTCGCAAGATCGAGTCTCGATGGTGACACATACTTTTAGCAGTACTATTCATCCTTGTACTGCACCAGTTCACTCCTTGCTTTGCTTGATAACTTCCAAGCACAGGCCTGAGGCCCATGTGGGGGGGGGGGGGCAAAGCAAGGTAAAAGAGGCTGCCACCCTCTTTTTTTAATAAAACAAAATTAATAAGAAAACATTACATTCCTCTAAAAAGTAACTAATAAACAAGCATTAAACCAGTTTGCTGCAAATCAGCTGATTGTTTACTTCAGTTTCCTTTAATCGCAGTTCGGCAAAACTTAAGGAGTCCAAAAATTGTTTTTGACAAACTGGTACGGCAATGGATAACTTTTGAGCCAATAAAAAGGAACAGCAAACAGATGTTTCTGAGTTAGTATGATGAAAAAGTATTTTCAGAATATAGTCCAGTCACCAAGCATTGTGACCTTACATTAAGTTCCGACTTGAATTTTATGATTGGTTCTAGCACTATTTGATACTGGACAAGAATATAGCAGTTGCTAGACTGGCATCCTTGGGCAACTTTGAATATGGAAGTCAAAGTTCATATGGCCAAAAACAAATAAACAGATATTGACAAAAATTTTTATTTATGGTATCCAAATGAATGTTTCCCAAGAAATCGAACTAAACCATTGCCAGTAGTTGCTGGTTGGTAAATACTTCATTTTTAGGGTATCAATTTTCAGCTGCCATCTTGCATCCACCATATTGATTGGATTCAAGATAATTTTTAAAAATATGAATCATGTTATGTTATTTTGTTTTATGTTATGACACATAATAAAAGGCTAGATTTTCATGCTTTTCACAATGCCACGATCTGCTTGAAAAAATACTATTTAGAGCTCAAGATATACTCAAATATAAATTCCTTTCCTATACATTCCTATTCATTCATTTCCTAACCAAGCCATTTTTTTCTTTTGTTTTTCTTATATCTCCGGTTCTAATCGTAGTATGATGTTCGTTTTGGATTTAAAATATTCAGTGATTTAATGGCTTTCATTTAAGCTATACCTTTAAGTGTTTAAAGGTTTTTTCTCCATATTACTCTAAGAAAACTGAAAGTAAAATTTTGTTCTATGCCTCTCACTGTTTTTCCTTACTATGTTTTGGTTATTATTTCGTAAAATTATTTTTGTATTAATTTTGATAATCGGAAATTAATTTGAAATTATTATTTCAAATACGAGAAAATTCTCACCGATGCCATGAACCAATGACACTATTTGATGTATTTCGTGTGCATGACAAGAATAAAGTGGTTTTTATTTTAATTAAAACATAATAACGTGGGATTGTGTGTGGCAGAACGCGGCGTGCTACTGCACCGAGGAGGAGGAGGGGGCCGGCGGGGGGCTGGAGCGGTTCGGCGGGGGCCGCGGCGACACCCTGCGCTACGCCCCCCGCCCCGCCCCGCCCGGCCCCGGGCCCCCGCACCGCCCCGACCTCGGCGACCTCTACCGCAACCACCCGCCCTCCCAGGTCTGACAGGGCTTTTTGTTGTTTAAGAGGATTATGTTTTAAGTTAGTAGTTGAGAACTTAGAGACTGTAAAAACCTTTTGTCAGAGGTTTTAATGTAAATACATGGTGTTTTTTTTTCAAACACAACCCAAAACTTTATTTTATCAGTGAAGGATTATTACCCCCAATATCCCCGGATTTGACGCCACTATATAATTTTCTTTGGGGATGCATAAAAAGTAAGGCCTATGTAAATAATTCACGATATTCAGCACCTCAAAACAAACATAGCAAATTTAATACAAAAAATTCAAAGAGGTACCTTGCAATACGTGGTCGGGAATTTGATGGAGAGAGCACAACTTTATACAAATGCCAATTGCGGATTGTTTGAACACATAATGTAAACTAAACGTGATCAAACTTAAATAATAGGATGTATAAAATGTAAAGATTAACAAAACAATACTCATTTTCATATTTGTATGGGCATTATTCAATCTTAAAAATGGGTTGCGTTTAAAAAAAAACCACCCTGTATTACAGCTTACTGAAACAAATCGTAACAAGTGTACAAAACATTTGAAACATTACATTAACCCTTTGCGATTGGATTGGATATTTGCCGCTGTTCCGTAGCCATCGCACAGCCAGCTTCACAGGCTGGCACCATTAGTGCGTAGAAGTCAGATTTTTTACGATAGGAGATTTTTTTGTCATATGCGATCGGACGGCCAGCAGTGCTGGCCAGCATGAAATCCAACAAATGTTTGAGTGTCCAGTAGGACTGGTCAATAAGTGCCAAAAACATGTTTTTGTTTGTTTTTCTAAATTTCGCATGATGCCTGAAGAGTGCTACAACCTAGTGAGGAGTTATTTAACTAAATGATCAGCAGGCTTGCAACACTGAATCGTAAAAATCCCCTACAATATCATCTCAAATGAAAACAATTCCGAGCTGACGGGAGTGAGCCGTCATGATGAATGCCAAGCTGACACGGAGTTGGGCTTGGCCAGTAGAGAACTGACCGTTGGAACCAAGACATGCGGAAATTAATTCAACTAGCTACTGACTGTGTTGTGGCCACTCCTGCTGGCCTTATGATTGCAAAGGGTTAATGTTATGCATTTAATGTCATAACTGACATATATTCACTCTCATGGGTGATAAGCAACTACAATAAAAATCATATATGATTGCTACTAGCCTGATGTTCTAGCTGATGATAGAACCTGTTTAATACCTATGTTCGTGTCAATCACACAAATGTTTCAAGTAAACAAACAGAAACAACTTGACTTTACTATCTGGGAACCAAACATTTTCAGTCCGAGAGCAGAAACACAACGTTTCACAATCATATTTTGACAACAGGTGATTTAATTGTAGTGTGATATGACACTTAACTGCCACAACTTGACAAGTGATCTTTGGGTGTTATGAGAGCCTAACAGTTCTTTTTATTGGTTGATTTTAAGTTTTTATTGCTCAGTCTCAAGTTGGCAGAGGAATTAAGTCTTTAAATCCAACTCCTTAGAGTGACTTTGATATAGTTTGTGTACAAAGATTCAAAAATTCAAACCTCGCTTAAACTACTTTGGACCAGAAACAACTTTAAAAGTACTTGCAACTTAAAAAAAAAATTGAAGCTTAGAATTATAAATATCTTAGGTAATTTAATTGGCTCAATTTGATTATTGAGAGTTTTCACAAAGGATCAGTGTTGAAACATAAACTCCTTCTGACTTTAATCATTATTTACGCAAGCATTGCTCTAAAGTCATGTGTATTGTTAGCAGTGCTGTGACGCGGACGGGCACCTTTCGGACATTATGCCCGACGTTGCCATGGCGACGGCCTCGCTGTCCCAGCTGACACTGCAAGAGGCGGAACTGGAGCTGGACCTGGGCGACGGGGCCACGCACCCCCACCTGCCCCCGCCACCGCTGCGCCGCTACCCCCCCGCCCCCCGCCTACCTGCGGCCCCACCCCCCGCCGCCGCACAGGTTCATATAGCAGTGGCACAGCTGCTGACTGCCCCATACAGGTGAGTCTGCCACCTGCCCCCGCCACCACTGCGCCGCTACCCCCCCGCCCCCCGCCTACCTGCGGCCCCACCCCCCGCCGCCGCACAGGTTCATATAGCAGTGGCACAGCTGCTGACTGCCCCATACAGGTGAGTCTGCCACCTGCCCCCGCCACCACTACGCCGCTACCCCCCCGCCCCCCGCCTACCTGCGGCCCCACCCCCCGCCGCCGCACAGGTTCATATAGCAGTGGCACAGCTGCTGACTGCCCCATACAGGTGAGTCTGCCACCTGCCCCCGCCACCACTACGCCGCTACCCCCCCGCCCCCCGCCTACCTGCGGCCCCACCCCCCGCCGCCGCACAGGTTCATATAGCAGTGGCACAGCTGCTGACTGCCCCATACAGGTGAGTCTGCCACCTGCCCCCGCCACCACTACGCCGCTACCCCCCCGCCCCCCGCCTACCTGCGGCCCCACCCCCCGCCGCCCCATTCCCGCCGCCGCACAGGTTCATATAGCAGTGGCACAGCTGCTGACTGCCCCATACAGGTGAGTCTGCCACCTGCCCCCGCCACCACTACGCTGCTACCCCCCCCCCCCCCCCCCCGCCGCACACAGGTTCATATAGCACAGAACAGTTGACCCCCCTCCCCTCCCAATCCTACCCCACAACACCCACAATGTGACATTTTTGGTTAAATTAATGTGTTGGGTTTTCCAAGGGGACAGATATTGATTTTGCACATTCTTTTGAAGTTTATACCATGATAATCCAACAAATAAAATAAAATATTTGTTTATTCATTTTTTCTTTACAATATATGGACACCAAAAAGTTATGTACATATGAAATAAATAGACGTACATAGGTCTTTTGACCTGTGTGAAAGACCGGGCCTTTCAAAACCTGGCGATGCCCCCACTTTTATTCGACAAAAGAAAAGGAAACTGCACTTATTTAAATAATCTAATGAAATTATATGTTATTAGATTAACAAGTCAGGCAGAGAAATATAAGATAAAAGAGTATTATGTCTGACTAAATAAAAAGTTTTATAAGAAAAGATAAATAAAATTGATTTGCTGAAGCTGTAATGAAGAGAGGTTATATTTTTATTAAAGAATAAAAGTGATGAAAAAATCTCTTTGTAAAACACTATTTTCCCATAAAACTTGGTTTGTTTCTGCTTGTCCACTAAAAAGATTTCTATTTCCTTTATGTCAAGCACTGAAACCTATTCGTCTTTTTTCTTTAGATTTTTCTTAATTTTTACCATGTCTTTTTTTTAACGTAGATGATATTCTAAATAGTCTAATCAAAAGGTAATGAAATGTTGATGTTTCCAGGTGAAAGAGCACCACCTACTGCCAGAACGTGTAGTGCGCTCGTTATGCGAATCTTGTGTGCACAAACGTTTTGTACTTAAACGTCTGTACATATATTTATAAATCGTTCTACCGTCATGTTGTATAGTCAGATAATATTATTACATAAAATGTTACAAGACGGGACCTTCATTTCCGTTTGTAAAAGTAGGTTATTTAGTTTATGCTCAATTTAATTGTTTTCGCTTAAACGTTGTGAAGTTTGATTTTGAAGGTTAGATTGTTGAGTTAAAAGTATGGTGAGAAAATAAACTTTGCCTGTGAGTTGTATCTCGCCAATTTACATTCCTCATGACAAGCCAATACTGTATAACTCTATTGCAATTTTTAATTGTCATTCATTATGTGACTTTAAAGTTTTAACTCTCACTTAAATAGATTTTACGAAGTGAATACAGTTTGTATTTTTATTTTGAGCGTTTTATTTAATTTAAAATCTATAGTTGAAAAAAATTCATATATCTAGAGCCATAGTGGGATCTGAAAGATCAAATAAATCTATAGTTGAAAAAAATTCATATATCTAGAGCCATAGTGGGATCTGAAAGATCAAATAAATGGTATCAGCTGTATATCTTTCAAAAAATATAGGAAGTTTAAAAGCATTTAGTTATTTTTTATGATTGTAAATTAGTTATAACTGAATTTACTAATAAAATTGAAAATTTTGGAAGGATTAAAATTGATATTAACATTTTGCATATGCTTAGATACTTGGTCTAGGACAGTGATGTAATAAAAATTTTTTTCAAAAAATAAAATTTGAAATTAAATTCTATGAAATTTATAATTATGTAAATTAGTTTAACCCTATAATCGTAATCATTCATCTTAAAAGTCTCTAAGACTGTTAAGACAGACGATGAACTTTCCCAAAATCAGCTGGTCAGTGGTAATAGATGAGTGGGAATGCCTTCCCATCCCACCTCTAGACTGTTACTTTGAATGAAATCCTCAGCATTGCCTGCTAGGCACGTTTCCCCAGGGATATTGTGCAGCTTACGAAAGGGAGGGATTGTCAGAATGGGATTTCATGATATGGTTGGTCAGCCTTTCCCCTGAAGGAAGAGAGATAGATTTCCAAGCCATCCTCCAGGCTCTTCGGGGGTTGACTCACACTCTAACTACAGACCTCCCAAGCATCCTCAGACAAGGACCTCGAGCTCTCCTTATTGTGAAGAATCTCACCCAGGTCAGTTCGCCCTCCAGACTAGCAGTCGCCCAGACGTCTGTCGGATGAGGGTCCCTCATCCCCTCCCAGATGGACAAGTCAGGATGATCCAAAACTCCTTAGGCCCCTTTCACATTAGGTCGCTGCGAACAGGTGGCAGCCACCCGTCGGCCACCTGACCTGTTGAAAACGCATTGAGGCTTATGGAGCCTTTCACATTAGTGCGTCGCAGCGACCCACCCGGTGGCAGCGACTCGGTCGCTAGAGAACTGTGACGCCCGGCGGTGGCAGCGACCCTGCTTTTTAACGACTCAAGTCGCTACGGAGCATTGAAACATATGGAGCCTTTCACACTCGGTGGCTGCGACCACATTTTCGGGATGCGCGCGCAACTTGTTTTTGTCGTTAGCCTGCCTCTTTTTCTATGTCTGACATTGGCAGTTGACTCGTTTCGCTGTTGTTTAGCGTTTAATGACATTGTTTATTGTTTTTAACAGTTTTGTGCATTTTGTAGTCGTATTGTACTTTCAACATGGATAATGAGGATAACACACTGGTTGAAAATATCGAGTCTGTTAATATATAGATCTCCTGAAATAGAGGTAGAGGTTACCAGTGCTAAACCTATAGTGCCAATGACCTATTGGTCCTTATTTACAACCCAAGGTAGAAGTTGGTACCTTTAGTGGTTTTAGCGAATTTCCCCTATAGGGAAGAAGCTATTACCGTAGGTCTCATGGTAAGACCTAAGCCCCAGACCATGATAACTTTTCATTTTGGAACCCCCAGAAGCAAAAAACACCATTTGTTCGAATTTTTAGATATATATATATATATGTGTGTCTGTTAGCACGATAGCGGCCGTAAAAATGGTCCGATCTTGATGAAATTTGGTACAGACATGTAAAGTGGTAATCAATTGGACGAGTTCGTGAACCAGCCTGATCGGACCATCGGAAGGGGGGGTAAAGGGGGATAAACCCCCTCAAAAATGGGTTTTTTGAGCTGTTTACATAGAAAAATAAAAGTTAACAAATTTTTGTTGACAGCATTGAATTCAGCTCAAAAAAACAAACAATTTAGTATTTTGAATCACTGCTCTATGTCCATTGGTTACCGAGATATTGAAAGTGGTAAACACAGTACGTTGTCCCAATGTTAACCTTATGGGAAATAAGTAAAATCCTATATATCGTTTATTTCTCAACATATCTTGATAAAAACCTGGTAAATGGCTTCTTCTAGTTCAGATCTACTAAATATTGAATTCAGGGTTGCCAGCAGCCGGGAATTCCGGGAAAACCGGGAATTATGCGTGAATTTCACATTCCGGGAAAAAACCTATGAATTATGCGTGAATTTTTCGAAAGATCCTTGAATTTTATAAAAATCATGTAAACTCTAAGATAGCGATAGTTTGGCCTGTCGGTCTATAATATGGTTATTTATCGATCAGATCGGTCAGTTTCGTGGATTTTTTTGACAAAGCATAAGTTGCCGTTCGAACGAAACACGAAGACAAAGTGATTCCAACGTTGAGAGAGCGTTGCCAAAAGAACTGGAACTGTTATATTATTCCATTCTGGTTCCGGGAACTGTTTCGACTGTCTGTTAATACGTTCCATAACGAGATCTTTTTCCGATGTAGTTTTCGTAATTATCGCAACGAATTATGGCACGAAAGAACAGGTACTACTCATCCATGGAACGGAATTATAGGGCTTTTGTCCTATAAAGAGTCACCACTTTTATTGGCGTAGCCGATGTCAGTGCGTTCGTTTCACCAAGAAATACCGTAACTACAGTCGGAACGGAACTAAGAGAACATGTTCCGCGGCCGATACGGGACGGTCGAAACAGTTCTCGTTCTGGAACTGCAAAGCAGACACCAGTGACGTACTAGTCGAAGAGAAAACTCAGCTGATTCGGGGGCGTGCCAGTGTTCCCAGACGTACGATAATTTTGTATGTGGTACGATCCAATTTGTGTCTGGTACGATAGTTTGATTATGTTTTAAACCCCGTGTTGTATTTTATTTTCACTATTGTTAAAGATAAATTAATACCGTTTTAGTATTAAAAATGGATTTTTGGCAGTATTACAGGGGTTTCTTGTTAACATTTCACCAAATTTACGAGTTTCATTGGAAGAGTACGGTAATTTAGGTACATTCAAAATAACTTTCCTGGTCTGGTACGATAATGTGGCTTTTAAAACCTGGGAACACTGACGTGTCCATGAACCCTCCAAGGATAGCGTTGGGTTTACAACGATAAGGTTCGGTTAAATATCGACCTTATCTACCGAATGACAGACATCAACTTTTTAGTTTCGGCTCGGCTGTCTGCTTCCTGTCGTCGTCATCCCTCTGTTTTCGTTTTAATTCCAAACTCCAATGCCTGTCGTTTTTAACTAGTCATTATTGTGAATCGGTGGTGCTAATAAATACGTCATATCTGTACCACAGATTCTTCTTTTGGGACTCTTCCAAGTTTACAAATAAATAAATGACTGTATGACATGACTGTCCAACAATTACGCAATTAAATGTATTAGATTATTAAAATGCAGTGGCCAGGGTACTATTTTCTATACATTGTACTGTAATGTCAATGAAGACTTAGACGATGAGTAATATTTTACTTTGACTACTGACAAATTTGCCCATGTTAAAAATTGTTAATGTTGATTTCTTTAACAGAACCGTACGCTGATAACAGTTATAATGACTATAATAAATTACAGAGGAATTAAAAATCTTCCAGTACCGTACGCAATCGTCGGATAGATTAACCAAACTTTCCTAATTCAAAAATAACTTAGGCCCTAATCCTACATTCCTATAAATTGAGCTGTCTTTGGGATATTGGGATAACACTTTGCTCTAAAAACGTTTCTCAGGGCCTATAGATATTGCAAGCAAACAAACTGGCAAAGAAATATTTACATTTATTTGTAAGCATCCGAGCAGAGAGCCTATTTCATGATTTCAACACTCTCTGGCTATTAGAAAAAGTTTATCATCAATTGTTATACTGAACAGCCATCACTAAGCCTGCAGGCCATGCTTGACCTAAATTTTATCCTTATATAATTTGGAAAGTTGGGCCGGGCGTTTTTATGTTGAGACGACAATGTTTAAAGAGCCAATCGATTTACGATATTCGATAGTAGTTCGTACTACGACGATCGATATTTTAACCGAATGCCTTCCTTATCGTTGTGAACTCAACGCTATTCTTCCTCCAATCCTTCGCAGTGTGCGCATGCGCTACCTACCGCTTACAGACAAGTGATCGGGTATTTCGCGCGCTAATGACGGCGAAATGTCTTACGTCCTACAGCAAACGGAGAAAACATCGATTACCGATTGAAGGAAAACGTCGATATTCAAAAAATGGACGAGTCCATCGTTTATTTAGTACAAGGGGTAGGAGCATGGTGGAGTGTAATGTCCTCAGACGTGTATCAGCAGTAGGCCTATATTTAAAATTACAATCGTAATTTATTTGCTTCCAAAATCACTCGTATTCTATTTCCCCGCCTTCATACTGTGCATACGAAGTTCACGAAGTTCTTAGCATGCGCAGTGACCAATGACAGTGTTTCATTGATAGGGACTGCGGACGCCGAATCCGAATAGGGCTGCCGTCAGTCCATCACTACTTTGTCATGAGCTCTTGCGCTGTGTGTGAAGGCCTGCACTCGGCTGACTTGATATCCGTAGTGGCGGTGTCGAAATAACAAATAAATGTTTAAGCTATGATATTTCTTTGTTGCTTCTATTTTAAAGTTACCCATGACATCAAATTCTCTCTATGGATTTTGTTTTGGAATCCAGTCTTATATACTCTAAATGAATCTGTTTGTACGAGCAACAATTTTTTTAGTGCAAGGGTTTTGGAATTTCATTTTTAGATGGAGTTTTTGGCCACGAGGAATCGATTTGTACTGGTTTCAAGACTGGGAAAAATCTGGTTCCTGTCCAAACCGTTTTCCCTGTCATCATAATCCGTTTGAAGTGTCCATGTCATCGTTATGGACACATTTAACGAAAACTGCAAAATAAAATAAATAACCAAAAATAAAATAAAACCTATTTTATCAGAGCACAGCTTAATTCATTCGTCAATACATTGGGGTGCATTTTCTAAATCATAATAATTCATACTCACACTATTTTAATGGATGTATTAAATAGGCCTAGTGGTACAACAAAAATTATTTAAAAGTTGTGAAGAAAAATGATTCGTCCAAACTCAAACTTGACTTACCAAGTTCACACAGAACGGACGTGTGGCGGAGTCGCGGCACGGTCATATTCCTTTCCCTGTCGCTCCCATCATCCAATGTACACACGATCGACGTGGCGCGGGAGGGCGGCCGCCCGCGATCGTCTGTGAATTGTGCGATAAGTTTCATGGGAGCGACAGCGAAAGGACATATGTCCGTGCCACGACTCCGCCACTCGTCCGTTCTGTGTGAATTGGCCCTTAGAAATGACAAGTATAGGCCTTGAATTTTGACTATTTTGACCGGGAATACCGGGAAAGATGCGTGAATTTTTTGGAAACCATTTGCTGGCAACCCTGTGAATTAAAACCAACCAGTTTAAACATACCTGTAGCAGCAAACCTGCATACTCATTCCCCAAGTTAATCTTACGGAGCTTAAAATACATGTCAAATCTCACTATGTTAGATTAAAATAAATTGTTTTGCATTTGAAATTCGCTGAGTATGCAGGTCTGCTGCAACGGGGGTATTTAAGTTATGATAAATTATGTTAAAACCTTTACAGACCAACAGACATAAAACCGAGAATTTTAGGACATAGGCCTATGTTAATAGGCTTTCGTTCTTCTTTTACGCAACAAAAGAACAAACAGGAGGTCCTCGTCCTGATCACTTGATTCCATCTTGACGAATGAATTTATTAAATTCATTAAATTAATGTCGAGACTGCGACAGCGAGTAGCAGATTCAGGTGACAGGCCGTCTACCAGCTTGGTCGTCTACCAAAACAAGCTACGCGCGCGTCGTGAGAGCTCGGCCACAGCCACCGTATATGTGAAAGGACATGGTGGCTGCGACTTCTTACAGGTCAGTGGCTGCCACCCGGTCGCAGCGACCTAATGTGAAAGGGGCCTTACAGGGCTCAGACCTGACTGGGTCTCCAAGCCCAGCTGAGCTGGGAATCCAAGCTCCCAGAAAGGCAAGGAGGGACCGAGGTGACCCCCCCCCCCCCCTCTAGTTGACCCATTTGTTCCCCCCCGGCAGGCCGACTGCACCAGTTTTTAGTGCATGAAGGTCAGGAGTTTTTCGATAAGGAATTTTTAAATTTGTGCCGCAGTCTGGGAGGTGAATGATTGCGATTGGTGTCGGTGCAGTTTTTCTGTATTCTTTAAAATGTTGTAAGGTTAATGATTTAAATGACTCAAAAATGTTTCCACACAAAATTTCACCAAATTTGCTCGACATTAAGAAAGGAACATTGTGGTTTTTATTCAAACTGTATTCTTTGCCAATTTTTGAACTTGGTATCTTCTAGATGAATGATTACCATTAAGTGTAATCTGTGTGTAAAATCACAGATTTTTCCATGTTTTCTAACATCTGCAAATGCATTTTTTTCTAATTGAATTTCATTCATTCTTAATCATTCTTTTTGAGACAGGTACCTCTTGGAGGACGTTACCCTGAATGTGAGTGAAGGATGAGTTTCAAGCTCTGTAAAGTAATTCTACCATATTCTACGAGGTATGGGAATACATAATTATACCAAAAAACAACAATAACAATATTTAAACAGCATTTTGAAAAAAATCTGTAAAATAATTTTAAATTAAAACAAAACACGC
The DNA here is from genome assembly GCA_035578135.1 of Flexamia atlantica. NCBI lineage: Eukaryota > Metazoa > Arthropoda > Insecta > Hemiptera > Cicadellidae > Flexamia > Flexamia atlantica. The sequence continues at coordinate 40,738,836 of JAQJVK010000011.1, read as the reverse complement.
TTTCATATAAAAATTTATTAAATTTGCTTTGCTTCCATACAAGAAATATTTCAGTTTTCAATGTTTTCATTAAAATTTTTAATGAATCTTAAACTTGAGTAGTCTCACAGACAAATTACTATCACTCATTTTATAAAAATATAAGATAACGATTCTAGGAGTTAACATGTTTTGTCAATTCACCCTCAATTAATTGTTTGTCTTAAATGACCACTTACAGTCTCTTAATGAATCACTGCCTCAATTTGAACTTAAAATGTCAGATATTTCAGATTCAAAAGAATAAAAAAAATTAAAGGAAAATTTCCTAATGGAAAAAAATGTTTAGGATGTCTATAGCTAGATCTTTTTTATCCTGAAAAGATTCTCAGTTTTGTCCGATAAGTACAAATTTTAATCCACCAATGCTCTATTTTAATGTTTTATTAATAACTAAACCATTGTACCATTTGAAATTTCCCTAAAATCTTTGATATTTCTTTTATAAAATAGCACATAAAATAATGGTTCATGATATAGTGTTTCAAACTTATACTGTTGGTTTTAAATATTTTCCTTTGTGTTTTAATTATGTATTGATTTTTTTATCAAGTTTTTTTGTGACATTGTGGCTTTCCAATATAATAGAAATTCAAAGGGGCATAATACACATTTGGTAGAACGTAGGGTAGATTAATTAAAACCAATTTTTGTAATAATCATGAAAATATTTTTACGAAATAATTTGAATAATCCTTATCAATATGGTTGAAAACTTATTAGATATTTTTGAAATTGTAATTCACATGAAAAAGGTAGTAATTGTGTTGCGGTCAATGTAAACTAAATTTTTTTTGTTAATTTTGGCCTTTCCCTGGTGGGATTAAGTAATTGAGTCGTGACATTTTTTAAGGTTATTAATAAACCACAAACATTATTTCGGATCTTTAAAAATTTGTGTTTCAAAAAAATTTATGTTTTAATAATATACAAATGTTATCTAACTATAAATTTATGTTATTTAAATTCCTCCTCACAACAAAATTTTCCTGGCGTTGAAAAACATGTTGAGTAAAATTTTTGCATTGCCCAGAACAATTTCAACACTAAATACATAAGTTGGTAAGGTTTGTTTTTCCATGTTTTGATTTAAAATTAAAGTAATATGCCCGTTTCAATACTTTGGTAGAAGGTCTTGGGCATCGGTTATGAATGGAGTAGTGCCATTCGCTGGCTTTTTTAATGGGACCCAAAACAATATATTGTAGTTTTCTCTGTATCTACTGTAATTATATTGTATTATATTAAGCGTCGGTATATTATAAATAACGTAACGGTTTCGTGTCATTGGCGTTGTAAGCCAAAAGTGTTCATCGTCGTTAGTGTTCAAATTAATCGGTTAAGTTCTATTCTATTAGCTATTAAAGTGATTTTTTTGTTAAAATAATAGCGTTTGTTTCTGTGTTTAGAATTTTTATACTGAACAGCTTTAATTCTGATTTAATTACAAAAATGGTGGTCTTGACTTTTCTTGTAAAGGATTCTGTCCTTAATAAACAGTGGCGTCAATAAGGAAATGTGCAGGTGGCGGTAACAATAATATCCGGAAATACTTTTAACGGGAAATGTTGTTCGATGGTCGTTTTTCCGGGGACACACCGATCGTCAATTCACCTTCATTGCCTCCAAATCAATATCTTATTCACGCCACTCGTTAAAGTTAATTTTTCAAATCTGAATTCGCAAAGATTTTTCATATTCCTTGTCAACTTAATTCGTTCAAGTTAAGCAACTTTATCACAAATTTTTAACAAGGTTACCATAATTCTTGTAATGTTTTAAGTAAATTTAATTGTTCCATCAAAAGCCTATGAGCGACTTTACCTTTATGTTCAGCGACTGTTACAATAGATTAATCGAACTCGTCTTAATTTCTGAAGTTAACAAGGACCGATTTGATTCGGAACATCGTTTGAATTTTAATCGAGGAAACACTTTGTCAGCTATTTTTATGTATGATTTGTTGTTAAAATATCAAACTGTGTACAGCTTAATATGATCGCTGGAAAGAATAGCATTGGTCGTTAAGATTGTTTGCTTAGGATTAAAATTGCTAAGTCGAGTACATTAAACCTAAATATCGACACTTGAAACCAGTGCTAATCTTTCCTGCTGTCGTCAGTTGTTTGAAACCATGTGTACAAATTGTTATATCCTCTTTGTGCTTCACTCGAGTGGGGAATCACCCCTCCACACTGTTACGGTAGATCCAGTAGGGAATTCTGTGTTACGACAGTTACAGTTGTTGCTGATTTAGTTGTTATGTTTTATACTTTGTTATTTTTCTATTTCGGTTTTCGTATTTGTCTTCTTTGTATGCAAGAAGTACATTAGACTGCGGACGATTGAAGATTTTGTAGTTTCTGTTGTAAAAATTTATTTTAGAGCAATAAGTTTTCTTTAAGTTGCTATGAGACTTTATCATCACTAGCTCATTAAAAGGTTTTTAAAGTTTTAAAAGTTGTGATGAAAAAAATTATAAAACCCATTCAAAAATCATATATTGTAAAAATACTTGAATTACTATTAAATAGAATTTATTTTATGATGGGCAACATTTAACTATTCATCTGATTGTAAATCAGTCACAACACACAAGGAAGTGAATTAACTCTTTTTGGTTTTAATTCATGATTTTCTTTGCAATCGAAACAAAAATGTATGGGAAAATAAATTAATTTTATTTCAATTTTTTATTGCGATTCCTTAGATTTTTGGAAAAAATAAAATATTGTTTTCCTTAGTTTTTATCCAATCAAATAAACAATGCCATATGTTTTAGTGGTTTCATTACTGATCGAGACACACTCGCATTATATTATGTTATTTATATTAATGTACAAATTTAATTATTTATTTCTATAGAGGCGGACATAGATCTCAAACTGGAAGGTTTAATCGCTTGTCGCTTGTAAATCGTACTGCAATTATTTACCGTATAAAGTATTTCTTATGCTTATATTATTAATATATCGTACTATCCAATGAAGACTAAGGAGTTGAACAAGTAATGTTAAAAGCATATTGTATAAGGCTGTGGTGAATGTTGTTTTGTAATAATTTAAGTCTATTCTATGTTGGTCTTGGTTTGTGTAAGTACTTAAGTTGATTCTAATTCAGTACTTCGCATTGAATTGTTTTTGTCAGCTAAATATCAAATGTGTATAATAAAGTTATACTTTTTTGTAAAACTTGGATTACTTCTCCTTAAAATACTCTCGAGTGAGGTGGTCGATGGATGCAACAAAAGTAACAAACCTGTATCCGTCGCAGTTCTCTTCATCCTTTTGGTGGATGATCGGGTTTCGGTCTCCTTCAAACCCTAATCATATCCTTACAGGGAATTTAAAAATCCACCTTTTAGATTTTGTCATCACAAGAATTACACACACAAACTTTTTTACACAAACACATTTAAAAACATTAGACACAATGAAAACACGGTGCGCAACTAAGCCTAGTTAACGGTGTTGTGTGGTCAGAGACCGAAACCCAGGTCATCCACCCAAAGGATTGAAGAGAACTGTGACGGATACAGGTTTGTTAACCACTTTTGTTGTAAACGTCAGTTTTGGAGGCTCTTTCACAATGAATGTGGTTGATGTCTTAAATACTTAGTAGCCCTTCATGGCCAATGAATCGTTTTGGATGATTAGAAGTTTAAAATTGTATCTTTATATTTTTTCTAATGTAACAAAAAATTTCAATGTGGTAATCCAGTTAGAAACCCATAATATTTAAATTGGCAGCCTATCAGTTTTGAGCTTAAAATTCCTATAACAGCTGTTATTTTCTAGGAAAAAGGGCTAAGGTAAACATAAAAAGTAAACGTAATAGACCGTTTACTTGCGTAATTTCATAGCTCACAGTCACATATAAAAGACTATATGCTCCAGTCTTTTATTTATTTTATTTAGGCAAGCAGCTGTAATAGTTTGTTGTTTCCGAACCTTTTCATTGGTGAGCCCATTATCAAACCTAAAAATAGATAGTCACGGGCACCAAATAGGGCGGTTGAGTCAGTGCGATGCTGGCGAAGTTTTTGTTCATTATTTGATTGGGTAGTTAATCAATTCATATTATCATTTGTTACGGTAAACACAAATTTACATTTAAAAGGCTCTAAAAATGCAATTGACACTTTGACAGTTCATCAAAATCTTATTTAGTCATTTCAGCTGAGGTTTAGCAGACAATTTAATGAGTTTACAGTTTTTGCCGCCCGCCTTATTTCGTGCACTCTACTCTAGAAACCCACCATACTGCACATTAAAAACCATGTTATTAATATACACAAAATTGCAGTACAAACAATAATTAAATTCAAATTCAAAATAACGTTTATTTCCAGAATAAATCCCAGAAAATAAAATTTAGTTATAGTCGCTTTAGAATATGATTCTATTAATCAAATTTAATAAATGGCTCCAAGAAGAACTAAATCTGTTTTAATTTTAGTTTAATTTTAACAAAATATCTGGTCAGTCGTAAAATCTTTCCTCCATCAAAGGACTTTCTCTGTAAAGATACACTCTACTCTACTACCAACGTTTAGGGCTGGGGACCCCAAGGTTCAATATTGGGGTTCTTTTTAACCACTACTTGTTTGACATCCTTTTACCAGAAAACACTTCACTATGCATACGATACTGCGATACCATGCCAAAATTCTATAAGGCTGCTTATGATCTTCAATTTTCGATATATGTCAATCTTCTATAGATGATTTGGTTGATTGGTTTCTTCATCAGAAGTTAAGACTTAACGTTTTCTTTGAAAAAGCATGCTACTCCTCATGAAATTCACATCCAAGGATCATTTTTGCCATTGAATTCAGACAATCAGGCGGTAAAGTATCTAGAGGTTTGGCTAGACAAAAAATTGAATTGGAACTTGCACGTTAACAAAAAGATTACTCAAGGTTATTCATGTAGCTGGGTATTCACCCAGCTTTTTCCTTCGATAAATATAAATTCAACCTTAAAAATTACCTGTGCAACACTAATATATAAAACAATAATCAGGCCTGTTGCCATGTATGCTTCTTCCATCTGGGACTTAGCAGTGTCAGCCAGCAAGCTCCAAAAATTTCAAGTCCTACAGAACAAGGTCCTTAGGATTGCGTCAAACTCCCTGGTTTGTTAGGAATAATCAGCTTCACCAGGAACCCGGTATTGAACCAATTATATCTTTCATCAATATAACGTTGAGAATTTAATGACAAGTTAGTTGAATGAAGTGCCTGGGGCTGTAACATTTCATATTGGTGAAGCGCCTGCATAAAAACAAAGTAAATTCTCAACTGATGTTTACAAAAATATAGTCGACTACAAAAATACAAATGTGGTATCAAATTAAAGGTCTGAATCTCACAATTACTATGGTACCAATTATAAATGGTTAAGAAACAGTTTACACATCACAGGAATGTTACAGGTGCATTCCGTGGCGGCAGCTTCTCTCAAAAAATGTCAGGACAAGCTTCTAAGTTATCAGTGCTTACGATGTGTAAACTACTGTACCTGTAAACCAATTATATTTGGTACTATAGTGATTCTGAAATTCAGACCCTTAATTTGATGCCATATTTGTAATTTTTAACGTACTTTGTTTTTTCCATGCAAAGGGACAAGAAGCAAATTTAAGCTTCAAGTCGCGGTTCGTGGGCTCCGTCTGTTGTACTATATGTGGCTGGGTCTGCTACGCTGACGACACGCTGCAGCAGCAGCGGTAGTTTGCAGGGAGTAGCGGATTTGTACCCCCCACTAAAAATGCTACGTCATTTTGACGTCACAGGGACCTAAATCGCTCAAGAAACTGTCCACGACTGGAAATGTACCCCCCAATACATTATTTAATGATAAACACTTTATTGGTTTGAAATTAAATTATTTTTCTTAAGTCTGACCTCGGAGTTGTATCCCCTGGGTTTGTACCTCCGTGGTCAAATCCTTAAGTTCGACCCCGGAATTGGAATTGTACCCCCTGTGCTCAAATCCATTTTGACCAACCATGGAAATATACCGGGTCAATATTCATTGTAGCTGTTGACTTTTTTAACGTAAATCAAAGGCTGCTCGTTAAATTATTACCTAATATTACTCTACGATTATGCCGTGTTATTGTATACCGTAGCTTACGATATCGTAAAGCGACGGTTTTTTACTTGGCTTGCGTTAAATGTTTAATTAATTGCAAAAATGCTTAAATGAAAGTCATACGTCACCTGTGTTACGTACGATTTATAACACAATATAATGAAAAATAAAATTTGTACGATTATTAACTAAAACACAACAATATTTCTGTATTAATTTATGGAATGGAACTAATAAGAATTTCCATTCCATTACTGCATTATAGATTATGAAATGTTGTTTTTCATTAACTACACACCAAAACAATCTTATGTCCAATACTTTCATACGTAGGCCCTATTATTGACCACATTTGCAGTCGGGTGTCATAGCAGTATATCACCTAGTTATGAGTGTAGGACTACAGCCTCCCTTTCCAACACGGTGTAAAAGACTCCATTTCCAACAAGGCGTAAAAGGCTCCATTTCCAACACACCGTAAAAAACTCCATTTCCAACAAGGCATAAATAAAGGCTCCATTTCCAACATGGCGTAAAAGACTCCACTTCCAACAAGGCATAAATAAAAGCTCCATTTCCAACACGGCGTAAAAGGCTCCATTTCCAACACAGCGTAAAAGGCTCCATTTCCAATACGACGTAAAAGGCTCCATTTCCAACACAGCGTAAAAGGCTCCATTTCCAACACGACATAAAAGGCTCCATTTCAAACACGACATAAAATGCTCCATTTCCAACACGGTGTAAAAGGCTCCATTTCCAACACGACATAAAATGCTCCATTTCCATCACGGCCTCGGCGTCATTGCGCCAGACTTAAATGTGAAGCGGGCAATGATGGTGGCTGTTTTCTAAACACTGCATGCGCCGATTGTTGACACGTACCAACTGCAAATAAGTGATGAGAGTAAATAAATTCTTTTCTCTTTGAAGAAATTGGAGTAACGTGAAATACAAGGGTGTTCATAATAGTCGTCAATTTACCGAGACCAAGTCATTGACCCGTAAAATGGCCACGGGTAAAATTGCGAAATATTTATTGTTGTATCCATAGAGGAGAATCAAATGTTGCCCTCAGCTGGTGTCGAGCGCTGATGTCTAGGACTTACAAGAAAATAGTTCACCATTAACGCCGCGAGAGAGCAGCACCGTCGCTGTCCTCTCCTAATGTAACTTAACTGTAGCTAGTAACTGGATGTAACAAGTAACTAGTAAACAGGGCCGGCGACAAGGGGGGGCAAATGCATAGGGGCCCGGACTTACAGGGGGCTCGAAATCACACGAGAACACGAAAAAAGAGGGACCGGAATAACGCAAGATTAGTAAAAAATGGTCGTTAGGGGCCCGGACTTCTCAATTGCACACGGGCCCGAAAATCCTGTCACCGGGTCTGCTAGTAAATTAACTGTAGCTGGATTTAACTGTAACTAGCAAGCACTTGGGCGCAACAGAAGACCCATTTAAAAGCGACCTCTGCTAGATTCTTTTCTGTGCTGTATCCTTCTATTTTTCTGTTTATAAGTCATTTTCATTAAATCCCTGTACAATCCGAATTTTTCAGATTTCACTTGTTATCGAGTTGTAAACCAAAAATATTTTAAAATTTCCATTTGATCAAAATTTTCTCATAGTTTTACGCTATTCATGTAATAATTTACTAACCCGAATGCCTTTTCAAAATCTCGAGTTTCCGAAACAAACAACAGTGTGCGAGCACACCCGCCGAGCAATATCTCATCGATTTATCAGGGTTTAACATGCCAGAAATACTCGGAAATTTCTAGGCGGAAAATAATTTAAATTTCGATATATTGCATTTTCGATAAATCGAAAGATTAATATCGATAAATCCGATGACTGAAAGAGGTGGACTCGATGTTAGTCGCATCCATGTTACTGGCAAGGACTGAATCTGTAGTTGAGTAATATGTTTCTCTCTCCTACACTTGCGGTAACTGTAACTCGCTGCGCTGCAGTACAGTGACAGCTGGAATCTGCTGTCTTGTCTGTACATTATAAGAGAAGATACATTAGATACATTGGTTGAAATGGCGCAGGTAGGTATTTTAAGCCAAGTATGAATGACAGATGAGTGAAGGATGATTGTGGCGCGATATTGTAGTCTTGTTACTGACTAAGGCCGGCATATTCCTTAGACAGGACTGTTAATTAATAGCCCAACAGCCAATGGCAACTAAGAGACCTACATTTTAACGTGGGATCCGAACCACGATTTCGCCTCGGTTAACAATTTACGAACTGGTCTAATAATAGAATAGAATAATTCTTTTCTACTCATCTTGCTTCTAAGACGAAACACATCGAAAAATGGAGCACAACGCTCCGACTTCAGTGTATTTTGACTTGACTTGCTTCTTCATATCATAAGATACAGACAGACAACAGATTCCAGCAGTCACTGTATTACAACGGAACGAACTTAGATTTCAGAGTTCCAGTTACGGCAAGCGTGGGAGAAAGAATAGTCTACTACGGTCATACCGTAAACTGGGAGCAAAATGTTAATATTTCATATGTATATAGAGGACCTGTACAGTGTACATCTGTAGAAAAGAAGGCAATTTTCAACCATCTCAAATATGTGTCAAACTATTTTGATATTATATTAATATTTTAATCAATATTTTTAAACAATTTCGTCACGTGTTTCCCCACGTAGCTCAAGATTTCCGAAAATTATACTATTTTCTACGCTACTATTTTATACTATTTTTTCCGAAAATTATACTATTAAATACCCCCGTTGCAGCAGACCTGCAAACTCAGCGAATTTCAAGTGCAAAACAATATATTTCGATCCAACATAGCGAGATTTGACATGTTTTGGTAAGCTCCATAAGAATAACATGGGGAATGAGTATGCAGGTTTGCTGCTACATGTATATTGAAACTGGGTGGTTTTAATTCATTATTTAGTAGATCTGAACTAGAAGAAGCTATTTACCAAGTTTTATCGAGATATGTTGAAAAATAACCGAGATATAGAATTTTACTTATTTCCCATAAGGTTAACATTGGGACAACGTTCTGTGTTTACCACTTTCAATATCTCGGTAACCAATGGACATAGAGCTGTGATTCAAATTACTAAATTGTTTGTTTTTTGAGCTGAATTTAATGGTGCAAACAAAAATCGGATTATTACTATTTTTCTTTGTAAAAAACTCAAAAAACCCATTTTTTTGGGGTTTATCCCCCCCTAACCCCCCTTCTGATGATCCGATCGGGCTGGTTTTCGAACTCGTCCGAATAATAACTACTTTACACGGCTGTGCCAAATTTCATTCCAATCGGACCATTTTTGCGAGCGCTATCGTGCTTACAGACACATATATATATATAGATATATATATATATCTAGAAATTTGAACGAATAGTGTTTTTGACTTCTAGGGGCACCAAAATGAAAAGTTATAGTGGTCCCGGGCTTAGGTCTTACCATGAGACCTACGGTAATAGCTTCTTCCCTATAGGGGAAATTCGCCAATACGCAAATTTGTAGGGTGTATAGGTAGAAAATACCGGACCGAAAATGTCGATACACCGATAGACCGGAAGCCAAATATCGATATGCTTTATCCGGTACGGTAATCGAAATTAAATCGATATTTCCGATATTTTAGTTCCGATTCTCGTTCTCCGACATTCGAGTTCTCGCGGTGGCTTTCCGCCAAGTGGCGACACGGTCGGGTCGCAGCCACCCCGAGCCATTCACCGCTATTTCTGGCAGTTTTCGTTGGCTGCCGCACGCGCGTGGGCGAGGGGCGCGCCTCATTGTTCGTAACTCTACGCCGGAAGTGAAGCCGCGATTGTTGAATGAAAAGTCAAATTTGAGCCGCGTTCGGTGCCGAAATAGGCACGGGGTCCGCGGCTGAGCCGTTGCGCGTTTGTTTACACCGCGATGGATTCGCCGTGTGTTTATTTGACCGTGTTGTTTATTTTCGGTAGCGTCGTGAGTGCGAGTCGATGAGTTCGTGCTACGATGCTGTTGATATTGTTGTTGGTCGGAGCGGGAGCTTATTCCCATTTTGACCCGTATTCCGACACGCCCCGTCGCTCCTCCAAACAGCAGATACGGTTGGGTAAGTTATCATACTTGGCTGGTGGACGGGATGACTGTAAATAACTACCCCCGTTGCAGCAGACCTGCATATCCAGCGGATTTCAAATTATGCTTAAAAATGCGAATTTTGGATTGCATTTAGACGGAGCCTTAAATCGAGTGAACTTAAATTCTAAAATGAGCATGCAATAATTTCCTCCATAAGAATAACATGAGGAATGAGTTTAGGTTTTATACCATGGAAATGTGAAATTCAGAGATTTTTTAAATAATTCCATCCTAGATTAAGCCGCATAACAGGTTTTATTCAGATATGTTGAGAAATAAGCGAGATATAAAATTTTATTTATTTCCCATAAGGTGAACATTGGGACAATGTACTGTGTTTACCACCGTCAGTATCTCGGTAACCAATGGACAAGAATGGATGGTAAGCAATGATTTTAAAATACCGAATTGTATTTTTTTAGAGATTCCAACGGTGTATCCCAAAATTAGATTATTTTAGTTTTTCTATGTAAAAAATAGTAAAAACTGTATTTTTGGAGGGTTTATCCCCTTTTATCCCCCTTGCAATGGTTCAATCGGGCTGGTTTTCGAACTCTTCCGAATAATTATTACTTTACATACCAGTGCCGAATTTAATTCCGATCAGACCATTTTTGCGAGCGCTATCGTGCTAACACACACACTTACGCGCGCGCGCGTGGGTGAAACCACATTTTCGGAATCAGGGAGCACTTAAACGAATATAGGTATCCACTAACAACTCAAAATTCGAAAATTTTGACGAAAACAATAATTTCTCTATATACTATGTAGGGGGAGAAGAAAGGTAAATGAAGTTTTTGGTGTATGCAAATTTTCACCCCCTCTTAATCATCCTAAATCATGACAAAAGGGGTAGTTTGGGGGTAAGTCAAAATATATAAACGTAAACCCCTATCGAGTTATACATAATTTTAAAGGTCGTAATCAAAAAAAAAAGAATGTCGCAAACTAGTCTCTACGTCAATCCTATCAAAAGTTATGGCAGTTCAAAGTTTTAATTTTTTGAAAATCAAAAGAAAACCTCACTTATGTAAATAATGAAGAAATAATTATAATTCGTGTGAAAAAGATAAAAAAATACGACGATTAACTTTAGATTAACTGCTCAAAATGTCCACCATTCACTTCCAGGCAGAAGTAAAGTCTGGACTCAAATGCCTACCTCGCATTTGCCAATATTTCTGGTGCGACTAGCTGGCATATGCTCGTTCAATCCGTGTTTTTAATTCATCGAGATTAGCAGGTTTTGTGTCATAAATTTTACTTTTTATAAAGCCGCCCCAAAAAATCGATAGGGGTAAGGTCTGGTGAACGAGCCAGCCATTTAACAAAATATTTATTTTATTTTATTTTGAAAAAAAAATTTTAACTGCCAAAACGTTTGATAGGATTGACTTAGAGACCTCTTGTTTGCTCCATTCAGTTTCTTTGAATATGACCTTTAAAACTATGTACTACTCGATAGGGGTTTACATTTAAATTTTTCGACTTACCCTCAAACTACCCCTTGTGAAAATTTACATACACCAAAAACGTCCTTTTTGATCATTTAAACATTCCCTGAATATTATAATATTAATCCCTTAATATTATCTTTATTAATAGAGAAAAAAAAACAGGTGAGTGGGGGTTTTGGGACACACGGTATTACTTATGCCTTTGACTTTAATCAAGGTTTGTCAACAACTGATGGCCTATAGATTTACAATGCATTCAATCGGGGCTTCCAGCTGCAAAGCGGTGCATAGAGCCAAGACGATGGCGTGTTCTGTAATTCAAGTACTTTGAGGTGAAAAATAAATTGTAGATAGTTACAAGCGATGAAATGGGTCGTGGATGCGGCATTCCTAAGAATCCCAAGTGGGGATTAAAGTATGTATACTAGTGAACACTCCGTTCATCCACAAGACCATTCTTATGATTAGACCATTCCGTAAATGATTGACGGAATCGTAGTTCAGATCCCACGTTAAACTGTAGGTCTCTAGGGCATAGACTATAATTGAAAAATTGTGTTATAGTCTATAAAAAGCAAACTGTGTTATAGTATATAATGGAAATGTAAAAAGTGTGTCATAACCTATAACATCGAATCTGTATCATAGCAAATAATGAATTTCACAAATTGCTGCATAACCTATAATTTCTAGCAGAAGTGTGTTATAGGCTATAATTTCAAAAGTGTGTTATAGCATATAATGGTCGATTTGTGGCATAGTCTAGAAAGAAGATTTTGTTGCATAACATATAATGCCCGATATAGGGTATAACCCATAATCACAATATCGTTATAGGCTATGAAACAGTTTGGAAAAAGCTTTATATGTTATAACACAGTTTGGAAAAAGCCTTATATGTTATAACACAGTTTTGTTGCATAACCTATAATTATAAAATTCTAATATAATCGTTAATAATTTGCTGTGTTATAGCTCATAAATTCAAAATTGTGTTACAGTCTATAATAAGCAAAGTGTATTATAGTATATAATGAAATAGAAAAAAGTGTATCATAGCATATAATAGTGAATTTGTGGTATAGCCTAAAAAGACGAGTGTGCTGATTAACATATAATGGGGAGGAGAGACACGCAGCAAATTATAGACTATACCACAAAATCGCCTTTCTAGACTAGGCAAAAAAATCGTATTTATAGGTTATAATACAAAATCGGTTTTATAAGATATGCCACAAATTAACCATAGACTATAACGTGATTTCCACATTATGAGTTATAATACAGTAAGCTATTAGCAATTACATCAGAATTTAACTATTATAGTTTATAAAACAAAACTGTGTTATAGCATATAATGTTTTTGACAAAGTGTTTCATAGCCTATAAAGAAGTGTAATTCTGGGTTATACCCTATAATGGGCGTTATATGCTATTCAACAAAATCGTCTTTCTAGGCTATGCCACAATTGACCGTTATATGCTATGAGATTATAAACTATGAGACGCCACGGCGAAAACGACGGCAGCGACAGATTCGCCGCCGCGATAAAAATCGCCCCGTGAGTCACCGCCAGCGATCTCTATAATACAACTGGATCGCGCGCTGTGTGCTGTGTTTTCGGTCCGGCAGCTCGGCTCTCCCCCCACCGCTAACGGGTGAACCGCGCCGCTGCAGCCATACACTTCACACGGGACTACCGTGTTCGCGCTCACACAAACCGCTATATCTTCGTTCGTAGTTGCTTGATTTTCAATTAATTCACACAGTTGCAATCTGTATTAAATTGTGGAGATAATGATATAGATTTTATATCAAAATCATTTTGTTATAAACTGTATTCGGCAGACATTTTTGCATGTTGAATGAAAGCTGCTATCTTCGCTAATATTTTATAGATTTAATTTAGTTTATGCATTGATTCTGGTTCGAGTATGAAGTTATAACAATTATGTTTTTAAGTTTCATGGAAACATAAATTATTTTACCAATAAAATACATATGGCAAGCGTGAATGTGGTGAATAAATATATTTATTTGGTTGTAGTATTAAATTAAATGAGGACTAAAAGGCTTAAAATAGGTCATCAAATAAGTATAAAATACATTAATAAAACCATTTACTTGACAAAAATAATATTTTCAGAACATAAGTAATTACATAATGGTTTTATATATGTTGTTATATATGAAACCAACTAATATGTTGATAACATTAGAAATAAACAAAACTTAAAATATACCAAATGCAGAAGTTTAGTTAAATCATGACTTTGGATTTACGTTTCAGACCTAAAATAATAATGTAGTATTAACAAAGCAAAATTACTTACCAGTGAAATGATAACGACTTGTCTTTAGCATTATTCGAACAGTTGTAAGCGGCGCAGTATTTCGGCATGATGACTTGGGCATATTGCAATTACAACAAACAGCAAAAACCAACTGAACTGAATTTCAGAAGGTGGACGAAGGATTAATGAAGGGTGGGGTTAGAAACAGACAAGCCGAGACCATCGATGTATATTTACATCGTTAGTCGAGACATGAATTACCTCCTTTGAGTGATTTTGTTTACCCACTTGCTACGCGCGGGCAGCGCGTGGGCTGATATTTGTAAACATCTCTTTCTATTTACATACAGCAGGGGACAAAATCTACTCTTTTTTCTACTCATATGAATGCATTAGGCCTATGCAATAATTGTTTTATAGCGTAATGTTTCAGTTGAACTCGTCATATTTCACTAACATAAAACTAGAAAAAATACCAAGTCACACCTTTTTCTTCCATTTATATCGTTGCAATGGTGTTTGTAATAACGTAAAACTACACAACAACCTCCGTAATTTCATAAGGAGTACAATGGTGAAACCCCCATTTCAATTGAGTAAGTATCAACAAAGTTACTTCAGTTTATATCAATAAAAACACGGTAGCCCCGTATGAAGTGTATGGGCCGCGCGGCGAGGCGCACCCGTTAGCGGTGGGGGGAGCGGCCGGACCGAAATATGCCTTGTTCCGGGCATTACAGCGCGCGATCCAGTTGTATTATAGAGATCGCTGGTCACCGCCTTTAGTTGCCAATGGCGTAGATTTAGGCAATGGTCCTGCCTAGATATAACATGTCTACTACAAGATCGCGCTACAATCATCCTACTCCCCCGTCTCATTCATACTCGGCTTAACTACAAACCTGGGTAGGTCGCCATTTCAAGTGACCAACAACATTCAGGCTTCTCTACAGTAAAGTTCAAAACAATGTGCTTCGAGGTCACACTGTTTGGAAGTCAAACGATTTATTTATGTTTAGAAGCGATTGTCATATTAGCGAAAATAATTTTTGAACAACACAATTCAAAGTGATTTGAAGCTTCTACTCCAGTCGACGAATAATAAGTCGGCCCTGCTTATCCGCGGCTTCTGCGAACTCCTCACTGGAAGAAATCCTATAGAATTATTATTTTTGTACTAAAGTTTATTTGTACATCGATTACAACTCTGAAGGAGCCTAGTCCAAGCCCCTCCCATCATTAAATGTGAAAGTTACATATCAGTGTGACAAATGTTATTAAAATACAAAGAGTTTAAATAATATTTTTTCATCTGACAAATCTGTTTTCATAGAACAGATGTTTTGCAAACAATGCTCTTTTCTTTAATTTTGTAACGTCAACTTGTTTTTAGTTCCGAGTTAGTCGAATTTATTAGTCGGTTATTTCTGATATTTTTTCAATTATGACGTTCAGAGTCGGAGTGTTATTGGCCTTACTGCACGTCGTCCCGGTGTGTAGAGCCCAGATATATATTAAAGAATTTAATCTCGTCATGTGTTCGAATGACAACGAATGTAACGGCAACGCCGAAGTACCGTGTCAATATTGCCTGGGAGGTGATCCCCGTTTTCCTTTGGGCAACGGGTATTGTACCATCATCGACGGAAAAATTTGGAATAAACTAATAGATGAAACTACAATAGAAAAACCGTGTCGCCCGCCACTCGCATCTGATTGTAGATGCGGCCCGTACACCGAATCTGGGTTCCGAGTGACCTGGTCGGGCTACGGCCCGTGCCTGTGTCTGTGTAAGGAGAACGCGTGGGGAGAGACATGTGACCGTCACGACGGCTACTGGGACTCCGAAAATTATGATGTACCTGGGGAGGTGTACCCCAATGGCGTAATGCTCACACCACCGGTTCGCGCAGAGTACAACAAACCGTACATGCTGTTCATATCCGTCCACGATGTTATATGGTCCTGGGATGCCGTGGAGGACATGGCGAAAAGGTTACTTTTTGTTTTGAAATGCGATGGATACGCCGCTCGGGTGGCTGAACTCGCCCGGGTGCAGATGCCAATATCACTTGATCCTTGCTCGTACACTAGAACTTTGGACCCAAAAGTATTAAAGAAGATGTTTTATCGTTCTGACGTATGCCCCTTGTTTGTCAAATCAAACGGCTATATAGCCGATGCTATACTATTCTACAAGGTCTACTTTGTTATTCCTTACGATTGGGCGACTCCAGAAATCACCAATAAGCTTCAAAGTCGGTCTCATGTGCGGAAAATGACACTGGACGTTTACTGGGATGGAAAGAAACTGGAAGGTTATTCGCTTTCTCGCAATTTCGTGATGTATTATCCGTATTTCGATGTTCACCCGTATACCCAATTCGAAGTAATACCCATGGTGCGAATAGAAGGCTGCTGTCATACTTATGAATGCCGGCCAAAATACTACTTCGCGGAACAATTTACACTTAAAGCTTCCTTCGAATATTTAAACGAGGGGATGAAGAAAGTACGGAATTACGGGTGGGAATCTAAACAGAATTTGCGGTTTAAATGGGAGAGATACGAGTGGACGGGAGACACCTCGGATTTATCAGAAAACATTATAACGTATAAAATCGGAGAAAAATTTTGGCGAATTAACTCTCATACTGTAGCCGGGGTCCATTTAATTAATTTCACAGTGACCGGTAAATTTTTGTGGTGGCAAGATAAACCTAAAATCGAGAGTAACTTTAATATTTGTTTTGTAGAGGTACAATACGGACAAATCGTGGCTATTATAAAAGGAGGGAGCTCACGGTTCGTCTATACGGAAGATGGAGTCGAAATGGACGGTTCAGGTTCCATCAACCCAAATGAACGCCAGGCCAGGTACCACTGGTCTTGTAACTGGACCACCGAGGCCGTCTGTCGAACAAGAGAAGTCAAGGATGGGATTTACCGAATTGAGCCGAACACCTTGAAAAGCGGTAAAGTTTATCTTTTTAATCTCAAAGTTTTACCGCTGATCGACAACCGTTGGATCAAGCCGGACATTGCCAGTCAGTATGTGCATGTGGGCACAAGACGACCGGCCACTACACCAGCCACCACACCGGCCACCAAGCCGGCCATCACACCGGCCCACACGTCCGGCAGAGCCCACACATCCGGCAGAGCCCACACGTCCGGCAGAGCCCACACGTCCGGCAGAGCCCACACGTCCGGCAGAGCCCACACGTCCGGCAGAGCCCACACGTCCGGCAGAGCCCACACGTCCGGCAGAGCCCACACGTCCGGCAGAGCCCACACGTCCGGCCCCACCGACCGACCGACTGAAACCTTTGTTTTGAGGGATATAAAAATCATATGCATATATAACTGTGATATAAAAACTAATCCACAAGACATAGTGTATTTGCGAGTGGGAGGGCTTTGGAGGGATTTAAATCCACTCGATTTTGAATGGAGTAAAGTTGAATTGGATAAGAACGGTAAAGTAATCGAAGGAGACGCCTCTGTGGACGCTATCAGACAAAGCGGCACACCTTCGTTCATACTGATCATTAAAGAACACGAATTAAAAGAGGACACCAAGTACGAATTTAAAGTTGTTTATAAAAATACCCCTCAATTCGCCATGTTCCCAGTAACCACAGATTCTTCTAATTTGCCGACATGTCAAATAAACAATGAAACCGGACCCGTGACGGGTATAGCCGGTGTGACCGCCTTCAAGTTGTCGTGCCGACTTTCTACTGCAGTTAAAAAATTAGAATTTTATGATAAATACGAAACGGATGAACCGAATTTCAGTGGTCGTATGATCACTTCTCAAAAATCAGGTGACATCGAACAACTTATCCTGACTAGAGGCAGGCTGGAAATTCATTCGTTCGATTACTACGGAATGGTGACAATAACAACTCTAGATGTTACGCTAGAAAAGGGAAACCTTATATATAAAGGGACTTATGATATTGACACAGACTTGTCCAATCTAAAGGAACTCTCAAAAGGACAAAGTGCTGGTGAAACATTCAGAATAGCTTCGATCATTTCCGACTTGTTAACCTCCGGTGTACAAGAAGTGGGGCGGACTAAGGCCGACTTACTCGAATCACTGGTGAGTTTGTTAAACACATTATCTGTAAACAGTTATGAGGATGCGAAACTAGGTATATCTACTTTGCATATCACTCTTAAGGCGGCACGTGATTCCTTAAGCCTATATGGAGCCGAGAATGCAGTTCACACAGTTTATATCCTAACCCAGGCTCTGGCTGTCGAACTGAAGACGGGGTATCACTGCACATTTCCTGATCTTTACCAGATGTTCAGTAGAGTCATGGACTGTCTTAACATCGTTTTAGAGGTACAAGAAAAATATGTACCACTTCAATATTTTGATCCAGTAATTCATATTAGATCGAAGAAAATTTCAAAGTTTCTTATGAAAAGTCTGTTTCTTCTCCAGTCCACCCTGTCTTACAGACATTTACCTGCACAAAAACAAAAGTCGATAGAGTCGAGCCTAGGGAACCTCTCTCTTTGGATTAAAGTAGACATACCTACGGCCCTGAGCGAATATACCCAAAAAGAACATGTTGCAAACAAGTTTCCTGCCATTATTTCAGACGGTCTTGCGACAAACATTCAAAATTCAGGATTATACTTATCTTTACACTTTGTGACTTTCAAACGAGATCCTACTCGGTCGGCTGAGACGAATACAAAAGATACATTCGATGTTTCTATTTGTTTTAAACGTGAAGACGATATGGCTTGTCACTATCCGAAGGTTCTTCAGTATGGAATGAAAGTGGCCTTCGATGTATCCGACCTCATCTTAAACATGTCTTTTACTGATATTGTAGTGAAAAAGTTGGATCCCCGAATGGATTCTAATCTCATTGACATCGCATTGCCTGTATACAAACTTGACCCGCAACCTCTTGCAGCTGTAGACGCTCTCTTCAAGTTTAAAGACGATAGCTCAGAACTGTTGGTTCTCGCGAAGAAAGATATCAGACCAACTTATGAAAATCTCATGGAAAACGGGACTAAAATAACACCGGAAAATCCGGTGTACCGAATTGTTTTGAATCCAAAAGATTCTCCGATTCTTTATTACCTCGCGATTCAGCCTGGGGATGAGGTCAAAGTAAATGAAACTGTGAGATTCGAGCTTAAAATATATTCAAAAATATGCTATACTTGGCATAACATCTGGGAAGCCAGAGGGTGTCGACCGAAGGCGGACCCTGTCACCGGTGGTCTGATTTGTGAGTGTCACAGACTCTCGTTGATCGGTGGATTTGTACAGGAGGTCGTTCACCCTCTGGAAGTTTTAGCGGACTTCCCCCTCTCTCTGACTCTCACGGATGCTAACGCAGTCAAACTCCTGAGCTTGTCGCTTCTCCTGCTGACTATGCTGCTGTTGGCGCTCGTATGCAGAAAGGCGGATCATTACGACAGAAACAAAAGATTCGTCTCGGTGTTACCGGATAACTATCCGGGTGATAAATTCGGTTACCTGGTCTGTGTGGTGACCGGCGCCCGGGTCGGAGCGGGCACAGACGCTTCGGTCGGAATCAAGATATGCGGCAGCCACAACGATAGTCGCAGTCATATTCTGAGCAATAAAACATACGATATCATGGAAGGGATGGGAGAAGATTGGTTTTTGATCTTTGAGCCTGTTTCGCTTGGAAAACTGTCGTGTGTGGACCTCTGGCACGACAACAGTGGGACCAGTCCCGCTTGGTACTGCGACTCGATAACGATTTATGACCTTCGCCACAG
The DNA here is from genome assembly GCA_035578135.1 of Flexamia atlantica. Lineage (NCBI taxonomy): Eukaryota > Metazoa > Arthropoda > Insecta > Hemiptera > Cicadellidae > Flexamia > Flexamia atlantica. Next base: position 40,719,022 of record JAQJVK010000011.1, on the reverse strand, counting down.
GGACTGCTATTACTTTATTGTGAACGAATGGTTGGCCTTAAAGTATAAAAGGTTTCCACAGTTGACTCTTTTCCCGACACCTTTATCAAAAATAACGAGTCCGACGAGGGTATTTATCGAATACACTAAGAACGGTTTCCAAGTTTCTCATCTTTGGCTAAGCACGATCATTAGGCACCCGAGAGACCCAGTTTCCCGAACAGATCGCCTCGCCATTGTCCTGTGTTTTATTCTAGTCTCATCGGCTGTCAGTATTGTACTTATAACTTTAACTGACGATACTATAGAAACAGACGACTTTTCCTATTCTATAACATGGGAAATGGTCGAAAAGAGCGTGTACTCGAGTATCGCCGGTGGAACTATCGCTTGTTTGATGATGTACATGTTCAGAAGAATATACAACATTTTATTCTTCATCCAACAGAAAACAGAGAAAAAAACATCAGAAAGAAGAGTGACAAGAACGAGCTTTCACGAGGATTACCTCATTAGGCCTTCGGTGATTTCGCTTAAGGATGATAAAAGTCATATTCACTACGGTCGCAGACACAAAAAATCGATTGATCTACGAAAAAAGAAAACTCTCGCGGAGGTTCTTAATTTGTGTTTGACGCCAAAACCACTAGTTCCTGTACGAATCGAGGGGGATGAACCGAATGTACTTATCGAATATATCTGGCTGTTGATAACTTGGATTACTGTGGTGCTAATTGTTTTAGTGTGTATCGTTATGTGTTTTTCTTTAGCTGGAAACCTGCCACCGGTAAAGACCAGCAAGTGGATTACCGTCGTCGCGCTTTCAGCGTTTATTCATGCTACGATTATTTTGCCCATTAAAATTATACTTGTTTCACTACTTTTAGCGGTCGCATTCAAAAGAATAATATACAAAGACGTTTACACATTCAACCCTGATGACGGTAAACAAGTCGAGTATTATGGAAACGTTAAATACTTGGCGAATTTGGTTTATTTAAGATCTCAGCCAATGTATCATCCTCTGCACGAGCGCTTTCGTGAACAGCAGCGAAAGAGGATGCTCAGATCAGAACGATGGCGTACACTTTACGAATTTCTTTTGCAAATTGTATTCCTAATGGTGCTAGGAGCTCTTCTCGGCATACAAATTCCGAAACAGTATTATACTTACTCCCACCTAGATTCTCTGTTGAAGGAATACAAAGTGGTTTACAATACCACCGACTATATTAATTACTTACAGGACTATTTGGAGCCTGATCTCTTCAAATACATTTGGTATAATTGGAAAATACTCGACGAAGGGGTTGAAAAGAGTTACTTCAGAAACGACTGGTTTTATGATAATGTTAACAGAATGCTCGGTAAAGTGTATCTGAGACAGTTCAGAGTAAAGCCCGGCTACTGTCAAATGTCGGTCAACATGTCTTCGGATTGTGCCGCTCCTTTCAGTCAGCGGGCTGTAGACTCAGGAAACTACTTACCTTTTTGGATTAGCGGAAATGACGACAGGAAAAACGACGAACTATCGGGTATACAGCTTTTGAGTAATTGGACTTATAAGCAGCCCAGTGATGATTCAAATTTCTACTATCAGGGACAAACAGGACACACGTACCAAAGTGGAGGCTATATATGGGACCTCGGAGCTTCTAGTGATGATATGGACGCATCTGTAGTCAGACTGTGGGAGGAGGGTTGGATAGGTCACTACACAAGAGCCGTGCTGGCGCAAGTCGAACTTTACAATGTAAACACTCGTCTGTTTACTGGACTCACATTGGTGTCGGAGCAAACGACCAGTGGCCAAATTCTACCGAAGATGGTGGTACAATGTGTGAACATCGACATTCCATTCGATTGGTGGATAACGATATTCATCTTCATCACAGTGATGCTGTGTGTTCGAGTTTTTGTGACGACCAATTTCGTTGGTATACTCGGATTGTTCAAGAGATGGAACCACGTGTACGAACTTCTTGTGACCACGTTCGCTCTTGCTGTCCTCCTTTACTTCTCGCTTCATATTTTTAACGTCCCTCAGTACGTGACAGAATATCTGGATCACGCCAATGAATTAAAGTTCTTCGATTTCTACAAGATAGCACATTCCTGTTTTACTGCCAAAGCTCTACTTTGCATTTTATACATTTTGATTCAAATGCGAATCTTTTCATTGTTCAGGTTCGGAAATTTTCTTTTCAGAATCTTTCGTACCATTGTACTTTCTCTAAAACAGCTCATCTTTTTATTTGGTATATTCCTATTACAGTTACTATTATTTAAAGCACTGGGTTTTCTCCAACTCAGTTATGTCGGTGCATTTTTCAATCCAAATACGTTTTACAAGAACAGCAGTGTCTGCTTTTCTCGTTACAACAACATCAATGGCTTTAATATATTGTGCTTACTACTGAGCTGTATAGATCAGATTATTATGGTACTGCTCGTTTGTATATTTGTGTTTCATTACAAAACAGCGATGAAAAAATACATCATAGGTTGGAAGGCAGAAAACTATTTAAGATTTATCCACGAGGAGATCATGGCCATGGTGACATTCAACAAACGTGTGGTGAGGCGAACGACGCTGATGATCAACAGGTTGATGGCGGCGGCTGAGGACGAGAAGATGCATATGATGAGAATGCAGTCCCGACCTGAGTTGTGACGAACGTGTTGAAGCAATTACATGACTTTATTTATTTATTTTCTTTTGGGTACTATGTATAAATTCTCAACAGTTCTGTAATTTTTCATTTGGAAATAAAGTACGTACAATTTGTAATTTATGTTTTATTTTAACACTACCCTTGGCCCTCAAAACAAACAAAAATTTACTAGAAGACCAACGAATAAAAAATTAAGAGCTCAGACATCTAAAATATAATGTTAATATTAACTTAAACTTATATTAATATTAACTTTAGATTTTATCATGTAACAACACATTTTGCCCTTAAAACGTTCTTTTTTTATTACTCCCTCCTATTTCAGCAACATTTGACCAAAAATACAAACAATTGATACAAATTTAATGTTCGATTTATATTCAGCTTTAAATTTCTGACAAAATGATATAACACAGCCAATAATGTAAGTAGTAACAAAAAAATTTAAATTGGGAATTTGCAAAACTTTAGACCTTGATTTCCTAATATTGATGTTTTTTATATTTCAAATTCCAAAATTTATAACTCAGGCATTTTTAAAGATATCTTAAAAATTCTTTCGCAGTTTGTTGGGTGTTTAATGTAGATATAAATAAATAAATACACAAATAACGTCTTTATTTTGGAGCGATTATCAACGTATACAGTTGTTTTTAAAAAAACCTCAAGTCATAAAAATCAAGATTAAAAATGCCTTAAAACTTTTTTTAAAGAGGAGTAGCCTAAGGACTTCATTTGTTGAGGGACACTAATGTAGATCTGAGGAGCGAAATAGGAGAAAGCATTTCTGCCAGCCTCAAGTGTAACCCTTGGCACCTCAAGCATGTTGTCTTGTCGTGTGTGCCGGTCCCTGATCTCCGAGCGAACCTTCAACAAACTTCTGAGGTACGGAGGGGTGCCTGTTTGCAAGATTTTATGCACTAAGCGTGGCATCACGAACCTGAAGGAAAGCTTCAAAGGAAGTACCCTAGCTGCCTTCCGAGACTGACTTATATGGTCAAATTTCCTCAAATCAAATACAAACCTTAGGGCAGAGTTTTGAAGTCTCTGAGCTTGCACTGTAGTGTCAAGAGATAATCTGCCACCAAATACTGGGAAACCATATAACATTGAAGGAAAAATTACTGATTTTACGATTTCTAGTTTGGGTTCACCTTTCAGCTGACCCCGCAACCTGAACAAGGATCTTAATTTGCACATCGTACTGCGATTGACAGACCGAATATGGCTCGAAAATGTGAGATGTGAATCAAAGGTAACCCCAAGGATCTTAACCGATTCTGATACTGTCAAGGGCTCTCCATCCAGAGAAATGCACGATGAATTATCCTTCATGGCAGTCAGCACTGAAGTTGGACAAAAATGGACAACCGAAGAGTTGTTTTGGTTCAACTTGAGACCATGGCCATCTGTCCACAATTTGATCTTACACAAATCAGAATTCATTTGTTGAGTTGCAAGGGCCTCACAGGAGGGGTGGTATGACAATAAAAGTTGAGAGTCATCTGCATAAGAAAACAATGAACAATATGATAATTCCTTCTCAAGATCAGCAGTATACAACACGAACATAATGGGCTCCAAGCAACTACCCTGAGGCACTCCTGAAACTTTGCATGCAACATCCGAAAGTTGACCACCTGCCTTAGTCACCTGAGTTCTGCCACTCAAGTATGACTCGAACCACTTCACCGAGTTGTCCCCAAAACCATAATAGCTCAGCTTAGCAAGAAACATTTCAAAATTAACAGAATCACATACCTGGCTAAAATCTAGTCAAACTACTACAAAGATGTTTATTCTTAGAAGAAAATAGCCTGTCCGCTACATTCAACAAAGCAGATGTTGTACTGAAACATTTCCTGAAGCCTGACTGGCAATCGTGCAGCAGATCGTGACGTTCTAAGAAAGAAAGAAACTAACTGACTACAAACAGCACTCTCCAAAATTTTGGAAATGACTTGTGCCGTGCGCGACACTTTTATATGTATAACACCAAACCAGGTACTGGCCATACCGTAATACCTTAGCAAAGGCCAGTCCTTCCGAAACTTCTGGAATAAGTTTGTCAGAGGGAAACTTAGGATTTTGAAACCTCATCTAGACTAGACTCCGCCCATTTCACTACTGCTGGCCGAGTCACCAACAACGTTTATTTAATTGATAAGTACTACCCCATAAGTGTTTTCTAAAGTGGTTGTTGGCCGACAATTATGTTTTAGTTAGCTTGGTTTTGGGGTGCCGGGGGGGGGGGGAATTCTAGTTGGGGGTTTTCCAAGATGTAATTTTCAGTGGGTTTCGCCTCTCCAAAGGCGAGCATATAAAATATTATCAATGTAGTTTTCAACAGGAAATATTGTTTCTCATATTTCATTTGCCAACCATTACTTAAATCAATAGTTCATAAACCTTTACTCAAAATCATCATAATCAGTGGTTAGACCGTTATGCTTAAATTCAGACAGTTATTCTCAGTCAAACGCAAGGTAGGCCCTAGTGACATTAAATAGTTGTACATGGAATTAATTATTAAATTATTGATCATAAAAGCTGGCTTAGGTGACTATATGGCAATGGGCACGATCGGCCTCAGGGTAAACCTTCCACCTAGATTAAATTATCCTATTCATTTCACAGTTTTAAGTAATTATTGTTCTGACCAATCCTTTCCTGACAATACAGGATTACCTTATTGTGCCATAGATCCATGTTCCGGCCTTGATCCATATTTAGCTATTCCCAACAACACAACTTCATCAGTTACAGACTGGCAAAATAGAAATAGGTCTCAAGTCAATCAGAGAAGAAGGGTTATTGGTCTTTGGCAAGAGAATGACAAGACCTTTTATCCAGTCTGATGGAAAACGACCGGTGAGAATAAGGGATAAATTGATTATGTGAGTGATCGCACTTATTATATACAATAGGGACTGAGATAGATAGATAGATTAAGGATATACTAATAACTCAATTTCTAAAAAATGGAAGATAAGGTCCCTTTTCCCTTGGCGGGTCATATATCAAAGGGAAAAATCAGAAGGCTAGGCAAATAATTAGTCATTCAATTTTAAACAACAAACTTTCCCAATAATTAGGCAGTCTCAAAAGTGAAGTTCATGTTACAAACATTGAAATAATAAATTCTGTCAGATAATTTTGTATTATTATTCTTTTTTAAATCTCATACATTGCTCAATTCAAATTATGTTATAACCCGTGCCTCGTAAGGCTCAGCCACCCATCCACTGCAAATACTACATCCATCTGCTATACCACTATATCTATAAATAATTATTGATCTGGGTCAAAGAGGTCAATTCTGTATTAAACAAGGGAGTGATCGTAACAAACTACTGTTTCGGAAATTGCATTCGAGAGATATTCATTAGCTAACGCCATAATTGCTCAGAAAGGAAGTGAATTTTCCTCATTGAACATAACCTGAATATTTCTAAAAGAATATTCTCTTCCTAAACTGCAAGTATTTTCCAGAACTTATCTATTTACCTATTTTATCTACACCACGTTAAAGATGTACAGTTCGCACATTATTTCTCCGGCTATGGCTACTACGCTACTAGCCGTATCATCGATAGTTCAACATATGATGTTTGTAAACACAACGTTTGACAAAAAGCAGGGCTCTTGTATAATGTTTTCAGAAAAGTATCACCTCCCCCGGGCCTTTCAAACAGCTGACTCTGCCATGGCTGGAGAAATAATGCGCGAACTGTACATGGGTTGAGCTATTTAGGCCTAATTCAGTGATATATGAGAATTGCATCGGTCTTTCTTCAGGCGAAACTTCTTTTTTCGCTTGTATGTCTGTAAGAAAACTTCTCGTTTTCTCAACCACAATATTCTAGTTTAACCCTAACGAAATTTTAACCCATGTTTCCATCTGGTTTAACTCCGTTTTTTGGGTTAACCCAGGGTTAACCTTAGAGAATGCGGTCAATTGAAACGACTCAGCGAGTGAATCAAATGAGTCACGATTCATTTTGCAAATGGATCGATCTTTGCGATTAGCAAACTAAGTCAAACTTCATCGTGCTCTGGCACAGAAGTTAGTATTGCAGGATGCACTGAGGGTGAGAGACTAGGGTAGTGTTAAAATAAAACATAAATTACAAATTGTACGTACTTCATTTCCAAATGAAGAAATATAAAATTACAGAACTGTTGAAAATTTATACATTGTACCCAAAAGAAAATAAATAAATAAAGTCTTGTAATTGCTTCAACACGTTCGTCACAGCTCAGGTGGGGACAGCATTCTCATCATAAGCATCTTCTCGTCCTCAGCCGCCGCCATCAACCTGTTGATCATCAGCGTCGTTCGCCTCACCACACGTTTGTTGAATGTCACCATGGCCATGATCTCCTCGTGGATAAATCTTAAATAGTTTTCTGCCTTCCAACCTATGATGTATTTTTTCATCGCTGTTTTGTAATGAAACACAAATATACAAACGAGCAATACCATAATAATCAGTTCTATATAGCTCAGCAGGAAGCACAATATATTAAAGCCGTTGATGTAACGGGAAAAGCAGAAACTGCTGTTCTTGTAAAACGTATTTGGATTGAAAAATGCACCGATATAACTGAGTAAGAGGAAACCCAGTGCGTTTATTAGTAGTAACTGTAATAGGAATACACCAAATAAAAAGATGAGCTGTTTTAAAGAAAGTACAATGCTACGATAGATTCTGAAAAGAAAATTTCCGAACCTGAACAGTGAAAAGATTCGCATTTGAGTCAAAATGTATAAAATGCAAAGTAGAGCTTTGGCAGTAAAATAGGAATGTGCTATCTTGTAGAAATCGAAGAACTTCAATTCATCGGCGTGATCCAGATATTCTGTCACGTACTGAGGGACGTTAAAAATATGAAGCGAGAAGTAAAGGAGAACAGCAAGAGCGATCGTAGTCACAAGAAGTTCGTACACGTGGTTCCACCTCTTGAACAATCCCAGTATACCAACGAAATTGGTCGTCAAAAAAACTCGAACACACAGCATCACTGTGATGAAGATGAATATCGTTATCCACCAATCGAACGGAATATGGATATTCACACATTGTACAACCATCTTCGGTAGAATTTGGCCACTGGTCGTATGTTCTGATACCAGTGCGAGTCCAGTAAACAGACGAGTGTTTACATTGTAAAGTTCGACTTGCGCCAGCACGGCTCTTGTGTAGTGACCTATCCAACCCTCCTCCCACAGTCTGACTACAGATTCGTCCATGTCATCACTAGAAGCTCCGAGGTCCCATATATAGCCTCCACTTTGGTACGTGTGTCCTGTTTGTCCCTGATAGTAGAAATTTGAATCATCACCGGGCTGCTTATAAGTCCAATTACTCAAAAACTGTATACCCGATGGTTCGTCGTTTTTCCTGTCGTCATTTCCGCTAATCCAAAAAGGTAAGTAGTTTCCTGAGTCTACAGCCCGCTGACTGAAAGGAGCGGCACAATCCGAAGACATGTTGACCGAAATTTGACAGTAGCCGGGCTTTACTCTGAACTGTCTCAGATACACTTTACCGAACATTCTGTTAACCTTGTCATATAACCAGTCTTTCCTGAAAAAACATTTTTCAACCCCTTCGTCGAGTATTTTCCAATTGTACCAAATATATTGGAAGAGATCAGGGTCCAGGTCATTCTGTAAATAATTTATATAGTCGGTGGTATTGTAAACCACTTTGTATTCTTTCAACAGAGAATCTAGGTGGGAGTAAGTATAATACTCATAAGGAATTTGTGTGCTGAGAAGAGTTCCTAGCACCATTAGGAATACAATTTGCAAAAGAAATTCGTAAAGTGTACGCCATCGTTCTGATCTAAGCATCCTCTTTCGCTGCTGTTCAAGAAAGCGCTCGTGCATAGGATGATACATCGGCTGAGATCTTAAATAAACCAAATTCGCCAAGTATTTAACGTTTCCATAATACTCGACTTGTTTACCGTCATCAGGGTTGAATGTGTAAACGTCTTTGTATATTATTCTTTTGAATGCGACCGCTAAAAGTAGTGAAACAAGTATAATTTTAATGGGCAAAATAATCGTAGCATGAATAAACGCTGAAAGCGCGACGACGGTAATCCACTTGCTGGTCTTTACCGGTGGCAGGTTTCCGGCTAAGGAAAAACATATAACGATGGACACTAAAACAATTAACGCCACAGTAATCCAAGTTATCAACAGCCAGATATATTCGATAATTACATTCGGTTCATCCCCCTCGATTCGTACAGGAACTAGTGGTTTTGGCGTCAAAGAAAAATTAATAACCTCCGCTAGAGTTTTCTTTTTTCGTACATCAATCGATTTTTTGTGTCTGCGACCGTAGTGACTATGACGTTTATCATCCTTAGGCGATATGACCGAAGGCCTAATGAGGTAATCCTTTTGAAAGCTTGTTCTTGTCACTCTTCTTTCTGATGTTTTTTTCTCTGTTTTCTGTTGGATGAAAAATAAAATGTTGTATATTCTTCTGAACATGTACATCATCAAACAAGCGATAGTTCCACCGGCGATACTCGAGTACACGCTCTTTTCGACCATTTCCCATGTTATAGAATAGGAAAAGTCGTCTGTTTCTATAGTATCGTCAGTTAAAGTTATGAGTTCAATACTGACAGCGGATGACACTAGAATAAAACACAAGACGATGGCGAGGCGATCTGTTCGGGAAACTGGGTCTCTCGGGTGCCTAATGATCGTGCTTAGCCAAAGATGAGAAACTTGGAAACCGTTCTTAGTGTATTCGATAAATACCCTTGTCGGACTCGTTATTTTCGATAAAGGTGTCGGAAAAAGAGTCAACTGTGGAAACCTATTATACTTTAAAGCCAACCATTGGTTCACTAGAAAGTGATAGCAGTCCCTATGGCGTAGGTCATAAATCGTTATCGAGTCGCAGTACCAAGCGGGACTGGTCCCACTGTTGTCGTGCCAGAGGTCCACACACGATAGTTCTCCGAGCGAAGCAGGCTCAAAGATCAAAAACCAATCTTCTCCCATCACCTCCATGATATCGTATGTTTTATTGCTCAGAATATGACTGCGACTATAGTTTCGGCTGCCGTATATCTTGATTCCGACCGAAGCGTCTGTGCCCGCCCCGACCCGGGCGCCGGTCACCACACAGACCAGGTAACCGAATTTATCACCCGGATAGTTATCCGGTAACACCGAGACGAATCTTTTGTTTCTGTCGTAATGATCCGCCTTTCTGCATACGAGCGCCAACAGCAGCATAGTCAGCAGGAGAAGCGACAAGCTCAGGAGTTTGACTGCATTAGCATCCGTGAGAGTCAGAGAGAGGGGGAAGTCCGCTAAAACTTCCAGAGGGTGAACGACCTCCTGTAAAAATCCACCGATCAACGAGAGTCTGTGACACTCACAAATCAGACCACCGGTGACAGGGTCCGCCTTCGGTCGACACCCTCTGGCTTCCCAGATGTTATGCCAAGTGTAGCATATTTTTGAATATACTTTAAGCTCGAAACTCACAGTTTCATTTACTTTGACCTCACCCCCAGGCTGAATCGCCAGGTAATAAAGTTTCGGAGTATCTGTAGGATTCAAAACAATTTGGTACACCGGGTTTTTCGGTGTTATTTTAGTCCCGTTTTCCTTGAGATTTTCATAAGTTGGTCTGATATATTTCTTCGCAAGAACCAACAGTTCTGAGCTATCGTCTTTAAACTTGAAGAGAGCATCTACAGCTGCAAGAGGTTGCGGATCGATTTTGTATACAGGCAATGCGATGTCAGTGAGATTAGAATCCAGTCGGGGATCCAACCTTTTCACCGTAATATCAGTAATAGACATGTTCAAGATGAGGTCGGATATTTCAAAGGCCACTTTCATTCCATACTTAAGAAACTTGGGATAGTGACAAGCCATATCGTCTTCATGTTTAAAACAAATAGAAACATCGAGTGTATCTTTTGTATTCGTCTTGGCCGACCGAATAGGATCTCGACTGAAAGTTACAAAGTGTAAAGATAAGTATAATCCTGAATTTTGTGCGTATGTCGCAAGACCGTCTGAAATAATGGCAGGAAACTTGTTTGCAACATGTTCTTTTTGGGTAAATTCACTCATAGCCGTAGGTATGTCTACCTTAATCCAAAGAGAGAGGTTCCCTAGGCTCGACTCCATCGACTTTTCTTGTTGTGCAGGTAAAAGTCTATAAGACAGGGTGGACTGGACAAGAAACAAACTTTTCATAAGAAACTTGGAAATTTTCTTCGATCTAATATGAATTACTGGATCAAAATATTGAAGTGGTACATATTTTTCTTGTACCTCTAAAACGATGTTAAGACAGTCCATGACTCTACTGAACATCTGGTAAAGATCAGGAAATGTGCAGTGATAGTGATACCCCGCCTTCAGTTCGACAGCCAGAGCCTGAGTTAGGATGTAAATTGTGTGAACTGCATTCTCGGCTCCATTTAGGCTTAAGGAATCACGTGTCGCCTTAAGAGTGATATGCAAAGTGGATAAACCTAGTTTCGCATCCTCATAACTGTTTACAGATAATGTGTTTAACAAACTCACCAGTGATTCGAGTATGTCGGCCTTAGTCCGTCCCACTTCTTGTACACCGGAGGTTAACAAGTCAGAAATGATCGAAGCTATTCTGAGTGTTTCACCAGCACTTTGTCCGTTGGAGAGTTTCTTTAGATTGGATAAGTCTTTGTCAATATCATAAGTCGTTCGGTTTCCCTTTGCTAGCGTAACATCTAGAGTCGTTGTTGTCACCATTCCGTAGTAATCGAACGAATGAATTTCCAGCCTCCCTCTTGTCAGGATAAGTTGTTCGATGTCTCCTGATTTTTGAGAAGTGATCATACGACCACTGAAATTCGGTTCATCCGTTTCGTGTTTATCATAAAATTCTAATTTTTTAACTGCAGTGGGAAGTATGCACGACAATTTAAAGGCGGTCACACCGGCTATACCCGACTCGGTTCCGGTTTCGCTGTATATTTGACATGTATGCAAATTAGAAGAATCTGTGATTAATGTGAATATAGCGAATTGAGGGGTGTTTTTATAAACGACTGTAAATTCGTACTTGGCATTTTCTTTTAGTTTGTGTTCTTTTATGATCAGTATGAACGAAGGTGTGCCGCTTTGTCTGATAGAGTCCACAAAGGTGTCTTCTTCGATTATTTTCCCGTTGTTGTCAAAAGCGACTTTGCTCCATTCAAAGTCGAGTGGATTCAAATCCCTCCAGAGCCCTCCCACTCGCAAATATACTATGTCTTGTGGATTTGTTTTTCTATCACAGTTGTACATGCAGTTGATTTTTATATCTCTCAAAACAAAGGTTTCAGACGGTCGATCATTTGTGCCGGACGTGACGGTCGTGTGGGCCGTGCCGGACGTGCCAGACATGTGGGAAGTGCCGGACGTGCCAGACGTGTGGGCCGTGCCGGACGTGTCAGACGTGTGGGCCGTGTCGGTCGTGTCGGACGTGTGGGCCGGTGTGTTGGCCGGTGTGGTGGTCGGTGTGGTGGCCGGTGTGTTGGCCGGCTTGGTGGCTGGAGTGGTGGCCGGTCGTCTTGTGCCCACATACACATACTGACCGACAATGTCCGGCTTGATCCAACGGTTGTTGGCCACCGGTGAAACTTTGAGATTAAAAAGATAATCTTTACCGCTTTTCAAAGTGTTCGGCTCAATTCGGTAAATCCCGCCCTTGACTTCTCTTGTTCGACAGACGGCCTCGGCGGTCCAGTTACAAGACCAGTGGTACCTGGCCTGGCGTTCATTTGGGTTGATGGAACCTGAACCGTCCATTTCGACTCCATCTTCCGTGTAGACGAACCGTGAGCTCCCTCCTTTTATAACGGCCACGATTTCTCCGTATTGAATCTCTATAAAGCAAATATTAAAGTTACTCTCGATTTTAGGTTTATCTTTCCACCACAAAAAATTGCCAGTTACTGTGAAATTAATTAAATGGACCCCGGCTAAAGTATGAGAGTTAAATCGCCAAAATCTTTTTCCAATTTTATACGTTATAATGTTTTTTGATAAATCCGAGGTGTCTCCCGTCCACTCGTATCTCTCCCATTTAAACCGCAAATTCTGTTTAGATTCCCACCCGTAATTTCGTACTTTCTTCATCCCCTCGTCTATATATTCGAATGAGGCTACTAGTGTAAATTGTTCTGCGAAGTAGTATTTTGGCCGGCATTCATAAGTATGACAGCAGCCTTCTATTCGTACGATAGGTATCACTTCGAATTGGGTATACGGGTGAACATCAAAATACGGATAATACATCAAGAAATTACGAGAAAGCGACGAATCTTCCAGTTTCTTCCCATCCCAGTAAACGTCCAGTGTCATTTTCCGCACATGAGACCGACTTTGAAGCTTATTGGTGACTTCTGGAGTCGCCCAATCGTAAGGAATAACAAAGTCGACCCTGTAGAATAGTTGAGTACTGACTATTTTGCCAGTTGCTTCTCTAAACAAGCTGCACACGTCAGACCAATAAAACATCTTCTTTAATACGTTTGAGTCCAAAGTTCTAGTATACGAGCAAGGATTCTCTGGGTCAGGTAACTTTACCGGCTGAGTCACCCGAGCGGTGTATCCATCACATGTCAAAACAAAAAGTAATCTTTTCGTCGCGTCGGCGGGAAGTTCTTTATTGTAAGGTATCCTGTTGATGGTTATGAACAGCATGTACGGTTTGTTGTAATCTGCGCGTATCGGAGGTGTGAGCACTATGCCATTGGGGTACACGACCTTGCCGCGCTGAACTTCGTGTCGGTTACATGTTACTCCGTACGCATTGGGACTACATATACACAGGCATGGGCCGTAGCCCGACCAGACCATACGGAAGCGAGCATGGGTACATTTATGCACACAGTCATAGGGGGCTGTATACGGGCCGCACTTACAATCAGATTCAAGTGGCGGGCGACACGGGTTTTCTATAGTAGTATCATCTATTAGTTCATTCCAAATTTTTGTGTCAATGATGGTACAATACCCGCCGGAAGGAAAACGGGGATCACCTCCCCGGCAATATTGACACGGTATTTCGGCGTTGCCGTTACATTCGTTGTCATTCGAACACATGACGAGATTAAATTCTTTAATATATTTCTGGGTGGTTATACACATCGGGACGACATGCAGTAAGACCAATAACACTCCGATTCTGAACGGCATGGTTGAAAAAAGTCAGAAATAACCAACTAACTCAAACTAAAACAACTAACTCGGAACTAGAAACAAGCTGACGCAAAAAGAAAATAAAAGAGCATAGTTTGCAAACCATCTGTTTCATCAAAACGGTTTTGTCAGATGTAAGAATATTTTGAAACTCTTTGTATTTTTATAAAATGTTTCACACTAATATAAAACTTTCGCATAGGTGGCTAACGATGGGAGGGGCTTGGACTAGACCATAACTAGACTCCTTCAATGTTGTAAATGACGTATAAATAAACTTCAATAGAAAAACAATAATTCTATAGAATTTCTTCTAGTTGCAAGTTCTGATAAGCAGGGACTTATTCGACTGGAGAAAATTTCAAAAATTTAGAAGCTTCAGGTCACTTAGAATATTGTTTATTCAAACTTGATTTTCGCTTTTTAGGTATTAACTAAACCGAAAATTTATTGAATTTTGATTTCGGAAAATTTATTGAATTTTTGAATTCGGACTTCACAGGTTGAAGACCGGTGAAGTCCGTTATAAATAGAATTTTGAAGATACTGTTTAATGAAATGTCGCTAGAACTTTTAGGTATAATGAGTTTTGACAATCTAGCAATGTACACAGATCTTAGCAGACATTATTTTGATGAAAACTATAGGTTACAACACAATGTTAGTTATAGTTTAAGGAACCGACAATTTTTAGTACAAAGAATCGACAATAAATACGGAAAAATGACTTTGGAGTACAGATTACCAAGGCTACTAAATTCATTACCTAAAGATTTAAAAACTCTGCAAAACAAAGCCCAATTGAAAACATACTTAAAAAACCATTTCATCGGTACTACGACAAACGAACATTGAGTGCTCACACATAATAAAATGTAAGTAAACACTAAGGGTCAATAAAACAAGTTAGGTTGAAATTGAATAGCTAGGATAGAATACAAGCCGTCTAGCTTTCACTTACCTTCCATACATAGTAATCAGTAATCCAATACTTCACAGATTAGTTGAACACACTGAACACTTACACATAAATTAACACATAAATTAATAGACATCAGAAATAACACTAATAATAGGCCTATGTTAGACACAAAGTGAAACACTGACTTAGGCTAGACAAATAGGCATACACAATATTAGGCTGTCAGATTCTAAATAAACACAAATCCCCACATAACGGAAAGATGTTATCATTAAAGGTAATGGACTTAGTACTGGAAATCAAAGGAATTTGCTTTATTGGGGATAAAGTAATCATTAAAATCAGATCTGGGTCTGCAAATGTGCAGTGGTACCGGGCCAAGCAGCTTTCACTTTTTCTATCAGGTTAAGAATTGTCGTTTCCAGTTGACGTTTAAGTTATTCTTCCTCGCAGTGATGTAAATAGTCACTTTGCGAAACAAATTTCCCTCTTTGCATATGTTTTGATTGTTATATTAGTTTTCATAAGTTAATTTGTTATATATATATATATATATATATATATATATATATATAATTTATCGAAGCGCTTGTTATAACTTATGTGATTAGCTGATCTCTCAATTAGCTTTTAAGCTAGAGAGATTAATATCTATAACTGCTGTGTAACCGAATATTGTATTTAAATGAAATAAATAAATAAATAAAAATAAATAAATTTGTGGCCGGAAAATCTGTCGATTACAATGTCTTGGTCTGAGATTTCCTCGATCGATTTTTCGTGATCATTTCCCGGCCATTTTGTGGCTGCTTTAGCTTCCCTGCGTCTTTTTTTCATCTCGGCCGTTTCGTAGCCCTCTTCGCACAGGGCCGTTGTATCCCTGTAAATCCTGGTAGACAGTCGGGAATTCGGGAAAGGTCAAAAAAACGTACAGAATTTACCTTTTGGTCGAGAAATTTGATACTCGTGATAACGAAACAAAACGACATAAAGCGTCTTCGTCGTCACGGCCGGCAAATCTCTCGATCTAATCATAAAAACTAATATTTGAGCTCCGTCGTTTTCAATAGAGAGTACCTGGTGGACCGAGCCTTGCTTGGTATTTTTTCATGTTTATCAGTTCACCTAATAACTAAAAAATATTCCAACGTCATAAACTTTATTAATCAAAATATTTTTATTATACTATGCAATATTTATGCCACTCGCTGTATTCTCCCTAGATGGCTGTAGTTTGCAAACAGCTGTTATGATTAGGCCTACTTCATTTGTTTACACTTTCCTTGTTAATTTTGTTGCTACTACGGCAACTCATAAGACCAATGTTAAAATTTTACAACTTTAAACTTAGTATTATTATACGTTATTAGATTTTGTCTGGCCGAGTTATCTGCATAGAACACGTTTTTGAGTCAAGAGTTACTGATTTCAAGCCTGAAGGAAATCCTCGGAGCCGTTTTAGCGAATTTCCCCTATAGGGAAGAAGCTGTTACCGTAGGTCTCATGGTAAGACCTAAGCCTAAAACCATCATAACTTTTCTTTTTGAGGTCCTCAGATGCCAAAAACACCATTCGTTCACTTTCATAAATATATATATATCTATATATCTATATATATCTATATATATATCTATATATATATCTATATATATATCTATATATATATGTGTCTTTAAGCACGATAACTTGCGCAAAAATGGTCCAATCGGAATGAAATTTGGCATAGACGTGTAAAGTAGTAATTATTCGGACGAGTTCGTAAACCAGCCCGATCGGACCACCGGAAGGGGGGGTAAAGGGGGGTAAACCCCCCCAAAAATGGGTTTTTTGAGATTTTTACATAGAAAAATAAAATTTTTCAAATTCTTATTGGCACCATTGAATTCAGCCCAAAAAAACAAACAATTTAGTATTTTGAATCATGGCTCTATGTCCATTGGTTGCCGAGATATTGAAAGTGGTAAACACAGTACGTTGTCCCAATGTTAACCTTATGGGAAATAAGTAAAATTCTATATCTCGCTTATTTCTCAACATATCTTGATAAAACTTGGTAAATGGCTTCTTCTAGTTCAGATCTACTAAATATTTAATTAAAACCACCCAGTTTTAATATGCCTGTAGCAGCAAACCTCCATACTCATTTCCCATGTTATTCTTATGGAGCTTACAAAAACATGTCAAATCTCGCTATTTTGGATCGAAATATGTTGTTTTGGACTTGAAATTCGCTGAGTATGCAGGTCTGCTGCAACGGGGGTATTTTGAGATCATTGTGCAAGCAAGCAAGCAAGCACGCACGCACGATCACATTGCTCATATAAGAGTACTGTATAGGAATATAGCTGAGCTTCTTAAACTGTATTGTGCCATTGTACTTCTTTTTATTAATTTAAGCTTAGAAAAATATCAATATGCCTTTGCACTGGTTACTGGGAGTATATGATATACGCTGGGACAACGTATGATCAATAATTAAAAGTTCTGATAATTATTTTACTGTTTGATTTCCTAAACTTCTTTTCAAATGAATGTTAAACTCAATAACTGTTTTGTTAAAGTCTGAAACAAAATACTATATTACAGTATTTGACGGCAGCACAATGCGATCAAAGAGATATGCTGGCCGTAGAAACACTAAGCATTTTTGCTGCAATATAACCGAGGGATTTGTCATAAACGACCGCGCTATGGCAGCCGCAATACGACCAAAACATGTAACGGCCATGAAAAGGGTAAGCAATTTTCCAGCTGCAATGCGACCGATGGTTTTGCCAACCGCGGAATAAACGACAGATGTTCCGGCCAAAATGTAGCCAATATGACGATCTCGAAAAGAGCGAGAGACTTGTCGGCCTACATGCGATCAAGAGATCTCCCATTTTCCGGCTGCAGTATGAACAAGCAATTCGCAGCCGCAAAACGAGCCAGCGATTTTCTTAGCTATACGACCGAGATATGTGACGGGAACAGAAAGAGAGACATACTTGACGAGAGGTTTGCCAGCCGTGAAACGAGCGGGTGATTTCGACCTAAATAGAACCGAGACATTTTCCGACCGCGATGTAAACGACTGGTGATTTTCCAGTAGCGATATTATCGAAATAAATATTTTTTACGATTAGATCGAGAGATTTTCCGGCCGTGACGACGAAGACGGTTTATGTCGTTTTGTTTCGTTATCACGAGTATCGAATTTCTCGACCAAAGGTAAATTCAGTACGTTTTTATGACCATTCCCGAATTCCCGACTGTCTACCAGGATTTACAGGGATTCAACGGCCCTGTACGAAGAGGGCTACGAAACGGCCGAGATGAAAAAGACGATGGGAAGCTAAAGCAGCCACAAAATGGCCGGGAAATGATTGCGAAGAATCAATCGAGGAAATCTCAGACCACGACAATGTAGTCGACAGATTTTCCGGCCACAAATGCAATAAATCATTCCGGTTTAGTTAATACCTAAATTATTGGATTACCTATTGAATACCACCTGTCCAAGCCTCCTAATTACACCACAGTTTCTGTGGTTTTTGGTTATAAAACATGTATTACTCATTATCACAATAAATGGTAATATGGCCCCCAAATAAAAACAGTTGTAGAGAAAAATTCTAATCTCAAAGTTGTTCAAACATCTATTTATCTTTTTACTGGTTTTAACCTAACCAACCTTGACAATCCCCCGTTCTCGAGGAATGCGGCGAAGAAGAAGAATAAGTGAAAGTAAGTAAGTGAGTGAAGTGGGGTGGTTGTGGCGCGATCTTGTATTGTTGTTACAAAGGTAGACATTTTCCTTAGACAGGACCATTATCTAACTCAACAGCCAATGGGAACTAAGAGCACTGACACATGGGGCGAATTTTATCGCAAATTCACGGCGATTTTTTCGGAAATAATACGGTCGCGACGAGGTAGGCGTCGATTCCGGTTTTATGTTCCCTCGGCCGAAGGCCTCTTCGGGGCCCCCTGTCCTCAGGGGCCCCGTGGCGGGGCCCCAGTTGCCCCGATAGTCGGTACGGCCCTGATTGTCGCGTGGCATTCTTAACGCCCAGTGTGTAAGCGTCCATTTAAATTTATACACTACTGCGAAAACGACGGCAGTGGCAGTTTCGCCGCCGCGATAAAAATCGCCCCGTGTGTCAGTGCTCTTAGTTCCCATTGGCTGTTGAGTTAGATAATGGTCCTGTCTAAGGAAAATGTCTCCCTTTGTAACAAGAATACAAGATCGCGCCACAACCATCCCACTCCCACCTCTCATCCATTCTCGGCTTAACTACCTATACCTGGGTTGGTCGCCATTTCAGGTGACCAACAATATTCATGCCTCTTTACAGTAAAGTTCAAAACAATGTGCACACTGTCACATTGTCGCACTGTTTGGAAATCATACGATTTATTTATGATTAGAAAAAAATATAGCGAAATATAGCGTCATATTAGCGAAAATCATTTTTGAACAACACTATTTAAAGTCTCCTGAAGCTTCTACTTCTCCAGTCGACGAATAAGGTCCCGCTTTTCCGTGGCTTTTCCGAACTCATCACTGGAATAAATCCTATAGAATTATTATTTTTGTATTAAAGTTTGTTTGTACATCGATTACAACTCTGAAGGAGCCTAGTCCAAGCCCCTCCCATCATTAAATAAATGTGAAAGTTACATATCAGTGTGAAAAATTTTATTAAAATACAAAGAGTTTAAATATATTTTTTCATCTGACAAAACCGTTTTCATAGAACAGATGTTTTGCAAAC
Organism: Flexamia atlantica; assembly: GCA_035578135.1. Taxonomy (NCBI): domain Eukaryota; kingdom Metazoa; phylum Arthropoda; class Insecta; order Hemiptera; family Cicadellidae; genus Flexamia; species Flexamia atlantica. Next base: position 40,699,462 of record JAQJVK010000011.1, on the reverse strand, counting down.
AATGCTCTTTTATTTATTTTTGTAACGTCAACTTGTTTTTAGTTCCGAGTTAGTCGAATTTATTAGTTAATGTTATTTCTGATATTTTTTCAATTATGCCGTTCAGAATCGTAGTGTTATTGGTCTTACTGCATGTCGTCCCGGAGTGTAGAACCCAGAAATATATTAAAGAATTTAATCTCGTCATGTGTTCGAATGACAACGAATGTAACGGCAACGCCGAAGTGCCGTGTCAATATTGCCGGGGAGGTGACCCCCGTTTTCCTTCCGGCGGGTATTGTACCATCATTGACAGAACAATTTGGAATGAACTAATAGATGATACTACTATAGAAAACCCGTGTCGCCCGCCACTTGAATCTGATTGTAAGTGCGGCCCGTATACAGCCCCCTACAACTATTATAATCATACCCAAGGTCGCTTCCGTGTGGTCTGGTCGGACTACGGCCCATGCCTGTGTGTATGTAGTCCCAATGCGTACGGAGTAACATGTAACCGACACGTAGATCAGGAAGACGAGGAATTGTACCCCAATGGCATAATGCTCACACCTCCGGTTCGCGCAGAGTACAACAAACCGTACTTGCTGTTCATAACCGTCAACAGGATACCATACGCCATAGAATTACTTTCCGGCGGCGCGATGACGAAAAGATTACTTTTTGTTTTGACGTGCGAGGGATACAGCGCTCGGGTGACTCGGCCGGTAGAGATGCCTCACTATCAGAATCCTTGCTCGTACACTAGAACTTTGGACTCCAACGTATTAAAGAAGATGTTTTATCATTCTGACGTGTGCACCTTGTTTGTCGACTCAACGGGCATTATACTAAAGACTAAACTAATCTACAAGGTCGACTTTGTTATTCCTTACGATTGGGCGACTCCAGAAGTCACCAATAAGCTTCAAAGTCGGTCTCATGTGCGGAAAATGACACTGGACGTTTACTGGGATGGGAAGAAACTGGAAGATTCGTCGCTTTCTCGTAATTTCTTGATGTATTATCCGTATTTCGATGTTCACCCCGGTACCCAATTCCAATATATACCCATCGTACGGATAAAAGGCTGCTGTCCTACTTATGAGTGCCGGCCAAAATACTACTTCGCAGAACAATTTACACTCGTAGCTTCATTCGAATATATAGACGACGGGATGAAGAAAGGACGGAATTACGGGTGGGAATCTAAACAGAATTTGCAGTATAAATGGGAGAGATACGAGTGGACGGGAGACACCTCGCATTTATCAAAAAAAAATATAAATTCTAAAATCGGAGAAAAATTTTGGCGATTTAACCCTCACACTTTAGCCGGAGTCCATTTAATTAATTTTACAGTAACCGGCAATTTCTTGTGGTGGCAAGATAAACCTAAAATCGAGAGTAACTTTAATATTTGTTTTATAGAGGTACAATACGGAGAAATCGTGGCCGTTATAAAAGGAGGGAGCTCACGGTTCGTCTACACGGAAGATGGAGTCGAATTGGACGGTTCTGATTCCATCAACCCTAATGTCCGCGTCGATTGGTTTGACAGATTTAAGCCTAAGGCCAGATACTACTGGAATTGTAACTGGACCGCCGAGGCCGTCTGTCGAACAAGAGAAGTCAAGGATGGGATTTACCGAATTGAGCCGAACACCTTGAAAAGCGGTAAAGTTTATCGTTTTAATCTCAAAGTTTCACCGCTGATCGACAACCGTTGGATCAAGCCGGACATTGCCAGTCAGTATGTGTATGTGGGCACAAGACGACCAGCCAACACTCCGGCCCCCACACCAACCACCACACCGACCACCACACCGGCCACCACTCCGGCCGACACGACCGACACTACCGACACGGCCCACACGTCGGTCACAGCCCACACGACCGTCACAGCCCACACGACCGTCACAGCCCACACGACCGGCACAGCCCACACGACCGTCACCACCAACAGACCGTCTGAAACCTTTGTTTTGAGGGATATGCAAATCATCTGCATATACAACTGTGATATAAAAACTAATCCACAAGACATAGTGTATTTGCGAGTGGGAGGGCTTTGGAGGGATTTAAATCCACTCGATTTTGAATGGAGTAAAGTTGAATTGGATAAGAACGGTAAAGTAATCGAAGGAGACGCCTCTGTGGACTCTATCAGACAAAGCGGCACACCTTCGTTCATCCTGATCATAAAAGAACACGAATTAAAAGAGAACGCCAAGTACGAATTTAAAGTCGTTTTTAAAAATACCCCTCAATTCGCTATGTTCCCTGTAACTATAGATTCTTCTAATTTGCATACATGTCAAATAAACAACGAACCCGGGCCCGTGTCGGGTATAGCCGGTGTGACCGCCTTCAAGTTGTCGTGCCTACGTCCCAGTGCAGTAAAAAAATTAGAATTTTATGATAAACACGAAACGGATGAACCGAATTTCAGTGGTCGTATGATCACTTCTCAAAAATCAGGAGACATCGAACAACTTATCCTGACAAGAGGGAGGCTGGAAATTCATTCGTTCGATTACTACGGAATGGTGACAACAACGACTCTAGATGTTACGCTAGCAAAGGGAAACCGAACGACTTATGATATTGACACAGACTTGTCCAATCTAAAGGAACTCTCCAAAGGACAAAGTGCTGGTGAAACATTCAGAATAGCTTCGATCATTTCCGACTTGTTAACCTCCGGTGTACAAGAAGTGGGACGGACTAAGGCCGACTTACTCGAATCACTGGTGAGTTTGTTAAACACATTATCTGTAAACAGTTATGAGGATGCGAAACTAGGTATATCTACTTTGCATATCACTCTTGTGGCGGCACGTGATTCCTTAAGCCTATATGGAGCCGAGAATGCAGTTCACACAGTTTATATCCTAACTCAGGCTCTGGCTGTCGAACTGAAGACGGGGTATCACTGCACATTTCCTGATCTTTACCAGATGTTCAGTAGAGTCATGGACTGTCTTAACATCGTTTTAGAGGTACAAGAAAAATATGTACCACTTCAATATTTTGATCCAGTAATTCATATTAGATCGAAGAAAATTTCAAAGTTTCTTATGAAAAGTCTGTTTCTTCTCCAGTCCACCCTGTCTTACAGACATTTACCTGCACAAAAACAAAAGTCGATAGAGTCGAGCTTAGGGAACCTCTCTCTTTGGATTAAGGTAGACATACCTACGGCTCTGAGTGAATTTACCCAAAAAGAACATGTTGCAAACAAGTTTCCTGCCATTATTTCCGACGGTCTTGCGACATACGTACAAAATTTAGGGTTGTACTTATCTTTACACTTTGTAACTTTCAAACGAGATCCTACTCGGTTGGCTAGGACAAATACAAAAGATACACTCGATGTTTCTATTTGTTTTAAACATGAAGACGATATGGCTTGTCACTATCCCAAGTTTCTTAAGTATGGAATGAAAGTGGCCTTTGAAATATCCGACCTCATCTTGAACATGTCTATTTCTGATATTACAGTGAAAAAGTTGGATTCCCGACTGGATTCTGATCTCATTAACATCGCATTTCCTGTATACAAACTCGATCCGCAACCTCTTGCAGCTGTAGACGCTCTCTTCAAGTTTAAAGATGATAGCTCAGAACTGTTGGTTCTCGCGAAGAAAGATATCAGACCAACTTATGAAAATCTCATGGAAAACGGTACTAAAATAACACCGGAAAACCCGGTGTACCGAATTGTTTTGAATCCTAGAGATACTCCAAACCTTTATTACCTGGCGATTCAGCCTGGGGATGAGGTCAAAGTAAATGAAACTATAAGATTCGAGCTAAAAATATATTCAAAAATATGCTACACTTGGCATAACATTTGGGAAGCCAGAGGGTGTCGACCGAAGGCGGACCCTGTCACCGGTGGTCTGATTTGTGAGTGTCACAGACTCTCGTTGATCGGTGGATTTGTACAGGAGGTCGTTCACCCTCTGGAAGTTTTAGCGGACTTCCCCCTCTCTCTGACTCTCACGGATGCTAATGCAGTCAAACTCCTGAGCTTGACGCTTCTTCTGCTGACTATGCTGCTGTTGGCGCTCGTATGCAGAAAGGCGGATCATTATGACAGAAACAAAAGATTCGTCTCTGTGTTGCCGGGTAACTATCCGGGTGATAAATTCGGTTACCTGGTCTGTGTGGTGACCGGCGCCCGGGTCGGAGCGGGCACAGACGCTGCGGTCGGAATAAAGATATACGGCAGCCGAAACGAAAGTCGCAATCATATTCTGAGCAATAAAACATACGATGTCATGGAAGGGATGGGAGAAGATTGGTTTTTGATCTTTGAGCCTGTTTCTCTTGGAGAACTGTCGTGTGTGGACCTCTGGCACGACAACAGTGGGACCAGTCCCGCTTGGTACTGCGACTCGATAACGATTTATGTCCTTCGCCACAGGGACTGCTATTACTTTCTAGTGAACGAATGGTTGGCTTTAAAGTATAAAAGGTTTCCTCAGTTGACTCTTTTCCCAACACCAATATCAAAATTAACGAGTCCGACGAGGGTATTTATCGAATACACTAAAAACGGTTTCCAAGTTTCTCATCTTTGGCTAAGCACGATTATTAGGCACCCGAGAGACCCGGTTTCCCGAACAGATCGCCTCGCCATCGTCTTGTGTTTTATTCTAGTCTCATCGGCTGTCAGTATTGTACTCATAACTTTAACTGACGATACTATAGAAACAGACGACTTTTCCTATTCTATAAAATGGGAAATGGTCGAAAAGAGCGTGTACTCGAGTATCGCCGGTGGAACTATCGCTTGTTTGATGATGTACATGTTCAGAAGAATATACAACATTTTATTCTTCATACAAAAAACAGATAAAAAAACATCAGAAAGAAGAGTGACAAGAACAAGCTTTCATGAGGATTACTTCATTAGGCCTTCGGTCATTTCGCTTAAGGATGATAAAAGTTATGTTCACTACGGCCGCAGACACAAAAAATCGATTGATGTACGAAAAAAGAAAACTCTTGCGGAGGTTATTAATTTGTGTTTGACGCCAAAACCACTAGTTCCTGTACGAATCAAGGGGGACGAACCAAATGTAATGATCAAATATATCTGGCTTTTGATTACTTGGATAACTGTGGTGCTAATTGTTTTAGTGTGCATCGTTATATGTTTTTCTTTAGCTCGAAACCTACCACCAATAAAGATCAACAAGTGGATTACTGTCGTCGCGCTTTCAGCGTTTATTCATGCTACGATTATTTTGCCCATTAAAATTATACTCGTTTCACTACTTTTAGCAGTCGCATTCAAAAGAGTAATATACAAAGACGTTTACACATTTAACCCTGATGACGGTAAACAATTGGAGTATTATGGAAACGTCAAATACTTGGCGAATTTGGTTTATTTAAGAGCTCAGCCAATGTATCATCCTCTGCACGAGCGCTTTCGTGAACAGCAGCGAAAGAGGATGCTCAGATCAGAACGATGGCGTACACTTTACGAATTCCTTTTGCAAATTGCATTCCTAATGGTGCTAGGAGCTCTTCTCAGCACACAAATTCCTTATGAGTATTATACTTACTCCCACCTAGATTCTCTGTTGAAAGAATACAAAGTGGTTTATAATACCACCGACTATATAAATTATTTAGAGAACTACCTGGAGCCTGATCTCTTTAAGTATATTTGGTACAATTGGAAAATGCTCGACGAGGGGGTTGAAAAGAGTTTTTTCAGAAAAGACTGGTTTTATGATAATGTTAACAGAATGTTCAGTAAAGTGTATCTGAGACAGTTCAGAGTAAAGCCCGGCTACTGTCAATTGTCGGTCAACTTGTCTTCGGATTGTGCCGCTCCTTTCAGTCAGCGAGCTGTAGACTTAGGAAACTACTTACCTTTTTGGATTAGCGGAAATGACGACTGGAAAAATGACGAACCATCGGGTATACAGTTTTTGAGTAATTGGACTTATAAGCAGCCCGGTGATGATTCAAATTTCTACTATCAGGGACAAACAGGACACACGTACCAAAGTGGAGGCTATCTATGGGACCTCGGAGCTTCTAGTGATGACATGGACGCATCTGTAGTCAGACTGTGGGAGGAGGGTTGGATAGGTCACTACACAAGAGCCGTGCTGGCGCAAGTCGAACTTTACAATGTAAACACACGTCTGTTTACTGGACTCACATTGGTGTCGGAGCATACGACCAGTGGCCAAATTCTATCGAAGATGGTGGTACAATGTGTGAATATCGACATTCCATTAGATTGGTGGATAACGATATTCATCTTCATCACAGTGATGCTGTGTGTTCGAGTTTTTGTGACGACCAATTTCGTTGGTATACCCCAGTATACCAACGAATTTTTCAAGAGATGGAACCACGTGTACGAGCTTCTTGTGACCACGTTCGCTCTTGCTGTCCTCCTTTACTTCTCGCTTCATATTCTCAACGTCCCTCAGTACGTGACAGAATATCTGGATCACGCCAATGAGTTAAAGTTCTATGATTTCTACAAGATAGCACATTCCTATTTTACTGCCAAAGCTCTACTTTCCATTTTATTCATTTTGACTCAAATGCGAATCTTTTCATTGTTCAGGTTCGGAAATTTTCTTTTCAGAATCTTTCGTACTATTGTACTTTCTTTAAAACAGCTCATCTTTTTATTTGGTATATTCCTATTACAGTTACTATTAATAAACGCACTGGGTTTCCTCTTACTCAGTTATGTCGGTGCATTTTTCAATCCAAATACATTTTACAAGAACAGCAGTGTCTGCTTTTCTCGTTACAACAACATCAACGGCTTTAATATATTGTGCTTCCTGCTGAGCTGTATAGAACTGATTATTGTTGTATTGCTCGTTTGTATATTTGTGTTTCATTACAAAACAGCGATGAAAAAATACATCATAGGTTGGAAGGCAGAAAACTATTTAAGATTTATCCACGAGGAGATCATGGCCATGGTGACATTCAACAAACGTGTGGTGAGGCGAACGACGCTGATGATCAACAGGTTGATGGCGGCGGCTGAGGATGAGAAGATGCATATGATGAGAATGCAGTCCCGACCTGAGTTGTGACGAACGTGTTGAAGCAATTACATGACTTTATTTATTTATTTTCTTTTGGGTACTATGTATAAATTCTCAACAGTTGTGTAATTTTTCATTTTGAAATAAAGTACGTACAATTTGTAATTTATGTTTTATTTTAACACTACCCTTGGCCCTCAAAACAAACAAAAATTTACTAGAAGACCAACGAATAAAAAATTAAGAGCTCAGACATCTAAAATATAATGTTAATATTAACTTAAACTTATATTAATATTAACTTTAGATTTTATCATGTAACAACACATTTTGCCCTTAAAACGTTCTTTTTTTATTACTCCCTCCTATTTCAGCAACATTTGACCAAAAATACAAACAATTGATACAAATTTAATGTTCGATTTATATTCAGCTTTAAATTTCTGACAAAATGATATAACACAGCCAATAATGTAAGTAGTAACAAAAAAATTTAAATTGGGAATTTGCAAAACTTTAGACCTTGATTTCCTAATATTGATGTTTTTTATATTTCAAATTCCAAAATTTATAACTCAGGCATTTTTAAAGATACCTTAAAAATTCTTTCGCAGTTTGTTGGGTGTTTAATGTAGATATAAGTAAATAAATACACAAATAACGTCTTTATTTTGGAGCGATTATCAACGTATACAGTTGTTTTTTAAAAAAAAACCTCAAGTCATAAAAATCAAGATTAAAATGCCTTAAAACTTTTTTTTAAAGAGGAGTAGCCTAAGGACTTCATTTGTTGAGGGACACTAATGTAGATCTGAGGAGCGAAATAGGAGAAAGCATTTCTGCCAGCCTCAAGTGTAACCCTTGGCACCTCAAGCATGTTGTCTTGTCGTGTGTGCCGGTCCCTGATCTCCGAGCGAACCTTCAACAAACTTCTGAGGTACGGAGGGGTGCCTGTTTGCAAGATTTTATGCACTAAGCGTGGCATCACGAACCTGAAGGAAAGCTTCAAAGGAAGTACCCTAGCTGCCTTCCGAGACTGACTTATATGGTCAAATTTCCTCAAATCAAATACAAACCTTAGGGCAGAGTTTTGAAGTCTCTGAGCTTGCACTGTAGTGTCAAGAGATAATCTGCCACCAAATACTGGGAAACCATATAACATTGAAGGAAAAATGACTGATTTTACGATTTCTAGTTTGGGTTCACCTTTCAGCTGACCCCGCAACCTGAACAAGGATCTTAATTTGCACATCGTACTGCGATTGACAGACCGAATATGGCTCGAAAATGTGAGATGTGAATCAAAGGTAACCCCAAGGATCTTAACCGATTCTGATACTGTCAAGGGCTCTCCATCCAGAGAAATGCACGATGAATTATCCTTCATGGCAGTCAGCACTGAAGTTGGACAAAAATGGACAACCGAAGAGTTGTTTTGGTTCAACTTGAGACCATGGCCATCTGTCCACAATTTGATCTTACACAAATCAGAATTCATTTGTTGAGTTGCAAGGGCCTCACAGGAGGGGTGGTATGACAATAAAAGTTGAGAGTCATCTGCATAAGAAAACAATGAACAATATGATAATTCCTTCTCAAGATCAGCAGTATACAACACGAACATAATGGGCTCCAAGCAACTACCCTGAGGCACTCCTGAAACTTTGCATGCAACATCCGAAAGTTGACCACCTGCCTTAGTCACCTGAGTTCTGCCATTCAAGTATGACTCAAACCACTTCACCGAGGTGTTCCCAAAACCATAATAGATCAGCTTAGCAAGAAACATTTCAAAATTAACTGAATAAAATACCTGGCTAAAATCTAGTCAAACTACTACAAAGATGTTTATTCTTAGAAGAAAATAGCCTGTCCGCTACATTCAACAAAGCAGATGTTGTACTGAAACATTTCCTGAAGCCTGACTGGCAATCGTGCAGCAGATTGTGACGTTCTAAGAAAGAAACTAACTGACTACAAACAGCACCAATATACAGAACCCTCTAAGTAGGGACATCCATTGTTAATTTGTCTAGTTACGCCGCCGAAAAGCAGAGCAGAAATTAGCGCTGATGCATGGAATAGTTCAAGCTGGCCCCGTATAGTCAGCGCTTCTATTCACTATCCAAAATGTCAAAATGAGAATGTTTGAAAAACATTGGAATCTACATGTTAATTCAAAATTGGCACAAGGCTAGTCTCGGCTATCAATTCTTTTTCCCTTGTTAAACAGAAAGTCTTCACTCAAACCTAAACATGGAATTTTATTGTATAAAACTATTTTAAGACCTTTGGTGATGTATGCCTGCCCTATCTGGGGATTATCAATTTCAAAAACTAAACTTAACAAAATTCAAGTATTTCAAAATAAAATTCTTAGGCTATATGTGTCAACTCGCCCTGGTTTGTCCGGAACAGACAATTTCATCAAGAATTTGGGGTGGACTCAGTTGAAGAATTCGTAAAAAAGAGTGCAACCAAGTTCCTTAACAATATTGGTATTGTCCCCGGTGCACAATTTTTCAATATTTGTGAACCAACAGTGAATAGACGTTTGAAGGCGAGGGTTCTGCAGGACATAATGAACGAAATAGATTAGGCTTTGATTGAAAATTAGTTCCTGGGTGTCTCCATGAGAGCGAGCCCAATAATGTTTCACATGTTATATAGTTAATGTTATTACATTCTGTGCATAATACTTATTTTGTATTGATCCGGAAATAAATTGATTAGAAAAAAAGGAAAAAAACAGGTAAACATTATGGTAACAGACACAACAATACAAAACAATGACACACAACTGTCAAAATATTACAACCAGCTGCTTGACTTAGGAAAGTCAGCTTCCGTAAACTCCTATTACAATTCCAATCGGACTACGAGGCGCCATCTCTTTTTCGGCGGCGGGAACTACATTTTTCCATAAGGTGTCCCTACTTAGAGGGTTCTGTATACATTTCTGTATACCTTCAATGTGAGCAAAGAGGTATGAATTCGAATTTACTATGCTTATATTCACTCAATATTAAGTTATGGCACATTAATATGGAGGCATTCAAAATATGCAAAACAAATATTCAAGATACAAAAAAAAGCAATCAGAATTATTAGTGGAGTAACGTCAAGGACACACTGTAAACCTCTCTTCACCAAATTAAGCATTATGTCACTACCATCGATTTACGTCTTACAGTCATTACTATATACAAGAAAAAATTACAATTTGTATGAAGAAAATAACACTACACATGACCATGGAACAAGAAATATGGATAAACTGAAGTTACAACGAACAAGATACTCTAAAACACAAAGGACATTTACATATACAAATTTATATTTGTATATGTAAGCTACAATATATATATTTGTATATGTATATTTGTATATGTGTTTGTATTTGTATGTTTATATTTATATATGTAAGCTATTTATATTTGTATATGTTGTATGTATTTGTATTTGTAAGCTATAGCTTTATAGCTATACAATAAGCTACCCTCAAATATAAAAAATTACGTGATGACAAATTTAAAAAACACATGAAAACATTCTATTTATGATACAAATGAATTTTTTAACCTAAAATGTTAATAATGTTATAATATATATATATATATATATATATATAATGAATATTTTGTAAAACATTGTAATGCACCAAATGGTGCCATATACAATAAAGAATTATTATTATTATTATTATTGACAGCACTCTCCAAAATTTTGGAAATGACTTGTGCCGTGCGCGACACTTTTATATGTATAACACCAAACCAGGTACTGGCCATACCGTAATACCTTAGCAAAGGCCAGTCCTTCCGAAACTTCTGGAATAAGTTTGTCAGAGGGAAACTTAGGATTTTGAAACCTCAACTAGACTAGACTCCCCCCATTTCACCACTGCTGGCCGAGTCACCAACAACGTTTATTTAATTGATAAGTACTACCCCATAAGTGTTTTCTAAAGTGGTTGTTAGCCGACAATTATGTTTTAGTTAGCTTGGTTTTGGGGTGCCGGGGGGGAATTCTAGTTGGGGGTTTTTCAAGATGTAATTTTCAGTGGGTTTCGCCTCTCCAAAGGCGAGCATTTAAAATATTATCAATGTAGTTTCCAACAGGAAATATTGTTTCTCATATTTCATTTGCCAACCTTTACTTAATTCAATAGTTCATAAACCTTTACTTAGAATCATCATAATCAGTGGTTAGACCGTTATGCTTAAATTCAGACAGTTATTCTCAGTCAAACGCAAGGTAGGCCCTAGTGGCATTAAATAGTTGTACATGAAATTAATTATTAAAAGTAGGGGGGTCTAGGGGCTCCCACCCCGTGGAGGAGCGAGGAGCCATGACGTCACAGGTCACGTGACCCCCCCCCGACCACCCACGACGATCTCATTAATTATGCAAATTAGGTAATTAATATGTAAATTAGGTAATTAATATGCAAATGAGGTAATTAATATGCAAATGAGCTAATTAATATGCAAATGAGCTAATTAATATGCAAATTAAGTTGCCCCCCCCCTATTGTGCAATAACTATCTTTGATGTTGGGAGTCATTCATCAGTTTGACACGGGTTGACAAGGCTATTAAGAGAAGAAAGGCGGTATGTTGATTGTAAAGGAAGGGTGTTATTGTGTCGTGACATTGATGAGGGTTGAATAGGAACATTCGTGTCTCATTAAGTTGTGAATGACGGCTATTATCGCGAACAATAAGCTTCTAGAAGGATCTAGAAAGATCTGGAAGGAACCTTTTCGAACATATAACAATAAAGAACGACGCATTAGTTCTCGGAATTGTCGGTTTCGCTCCCCACCCTTGTGGCGCACCGCTCTACCTTCAGTTTGGTTTGGGAGCTTGTCGACGACGGTCAAAAATCATGGACTGCTGGGACTGCACCATCAGCGACGAGGTGTTGGTTCGAGCCTGCGTCGAAGCTGAGAGGATGGAGGTGGAAGAACAACAACAACCGATAAACTACAACTGGATCAACTGGAAGAAAGAAGAGCCAATTTTCCCACCGGAATATTCAGATCTCGACTGTCGGTACTACATCCCGACATTGGAGGGTAAACTACAAACCTTGAAATCCGAGGTAATGCGGCGGAGCGAACTCATCCATTCTGTCTGGCAGTCAGCACCAACGGACGACAACTTGGATTACTATTTTCAAGACATGAACTATCTGGACTTCGACTACCACATCGAGTACGAAGAAACTTGGCTACCCATTGAAGCTGAACAACAGTATTTCAACCAGGTTTTGGAGTATTACTTCCCCGACAATTTTCACTTCTGCAGACCCCGTCCACTCTGGTGGTGGCCAGAGGAGAACTACATGGCTTGGTTTCGGAGATTCAAAGAAGAACAAAATAATAAATAAAACATATTTTCACCTTTTTTATCCTTTACCTCCATCCTTACAGCGATAAAAAACGGCCTTTCTAAAGGCCACCCTAAACTTTTAGAGTTGTTATAATCAAATTTAAATACCGTACACCCGCGCACGCTCAAATTCTTTCCACGTCATCAGTGACGTCATCCCTTCCAGTTCTCCCTCGAACTTTCTAGAAACATCTAGATTCATTCGACTATGACAACCGAATATGCGAGGAAAATCATCGATATATCGTTTCGAAAAATCATTCATATCGAGTACAAACGGAGAAGTTTACGTGAAAGAGTACTGATTAATAGTGTGTTATGTGTAGCAAGACATTCGATTACGAAAATTATGCATTGTAGTTCAGAATTACACCGCGAGAATGCACAGGTGCTTGAATACGATTACACGCACCTAAAGGACAGCGCGTAACGTCAGTCGAGTGTGTGCAGTCAGTGCGTGCGGTCGTGTTTCGTAAGTATTATGGCGGCTACTATTAATGAAGTGGATGAATCCATTCGTATGCTGATGAAAGAACTTGAAGCGATGAATCAGTCAAGTGTCGGTGATGGTAAAAACGATAATGCGGTATATTTTCCATTACAACAACAACAAGAACAAGATAAGCAACGAGTTTCAAGAAAAAAGAAATCGAATGAGGTAAGTGTACAAACCGACAACAGTACTTCCAATACAATAGAAGGCGGATGGATTGTGAGACCGACAAACGATTCACCAGCAATTACTTGGATCGATAGTGGGTTTCAATATACAGTACAGAATCCGGATAATTGTGGGAAAATGTTACTGAAATTACATTTATACGATGGAGGAGTTCCGACATACACATGCGGTATTTATTTCAACCCCGATGATGAGATTAACAACAATTTGAAACCGTTATTGTCATATTTACAAAATATGTGGGTTGATGGAAGTACAGGAGCCCCGAAAATTAACGGTTTAACACAAACAATGATGCCATTAGCGGCTTGGCGTAAACCGCCAGAGGAACAATGTACAATTGTGTCCCAGCCGACTCCAGTGAAACGCAAAAGATCGTCGTCAACAGCGGTGAGACGAGAAACACGTAGAGACACTCAGCCACGGAACAAAAAGAGACAACAAAAGACCGAGGGTCGGGATTCCAAGAATTAACCACGCACACGTGTGAGAACAAAGAAGGCGGCGGAATGTTCTAGAAACTATTTCACAACAGGGGGAGACGGTTGGCGCCAAAACAATAACAATAGACCGAGGGTCAGAATTCCAGGAATTAGTCACGCACACGTGTGCGAACAAAAGGCGATGGAATGTTCTAGAAACTATTGCACCACAGGGGGACGTTTGGCGCCAAAACTATTTCACAATCCTCCCCCCACCAGCGTCGTCCCCACCACAGGGAGACGTGTAGCGCCAAAAACTATTTCACAATCCTTCCCCCACTACCACAACCCCGACCGCCACAGCATCATTCGCTGCTCAGTTCTCGTACCGTGTGGACGTGTTTCGTATTGACTCTCGTGTCTCGAACGCATTATGTCTTCCATACCGGTTGTGCTTAAACAAAGTATGGCTTCGAAAGTGGACTTGAAGTCGTGTTTGAACTCTTGCAAGCCGGGTGTGCCGTACACCAAAATTACCGATCTCCGCGAAGAGTGCCGTTATGAAATTGCACAACTCGAGCGCATCAACACACCGTACGGCGAGACCATCTTGGCCACGTTGGAGGGACAGCTCGGCGAGGACTACTACTTGTACGTCTACCTTCCACGTCGCTACAACGATTCCATCACCGACAGCATGATGGAGCAGTACAACGCCGGCTACGGGGATCGCATACACTTGGTGAGACGTGCAGCAGCACCCGGCAGTAAATATTCTCCATTGGAGTTTGTTTGAAGCAAGAAAAAGAAGATATACTTTAAACGATTATAAATTTTGATAGGTTTCGTAAGCAATATATATAGCCACCTTCATAGCATTAAAACCAGTCTTTTTATTTCACAAACCCTTACTCCCTCAATCAGTAATAAGAGTGAAGGTAAGTCGGTATTTGTGATCAGTCTTTACAATGGATCTGAGATGGCAACATCCATTTTCAGCCATAGTAGCCGGACCTTCGGGTTCGGGGAAATCATATTTTGTGTTGAGATTTATCAAGTACTTGAATGTGATGTGTGACACTGCGTTTGACAATATTTTCTGGTATCATAGTCCGGGGTTACAACCGGACATTGATGTAGGTATACAATACAGACAAGGGTTACCGAATATGGAAGATTTTGATGGTACACCGACATTAGTGATTGTGGACGATATGATGCGTGAGTCATCAGCCACTAGCGGATCTAATGTTATAGTAGATCTCTTTACTAAGGGGTCACATCATAGAAATCTGAGTGTGTTCTTTATAACTCAGAATATTTTCCATCAAGGACGGGGACAAAGAGACATTTCTCTGAACGCACATTATATTGTATTGTTTAAAAATCCTAGAGACAGGGCTCAGATAAAACATTTAGCTCGTCAGGTGTATCCGGAAAATACTAGGTTTATCGAAGAGGCCTATACAGACGCCACTCGTAGACCACACGGATATTTATTATTGGATTTGAAACAGTCTACACCGGACGAAATGCGGGTACGGACGGGTATATTGCCCGACGAGAAACAACAGTTCGTCTATCAACCGAAAAAAGTATAAATAAGTCCGGGTACACGTTGATCGAACAGTCACTCAGTCGTTATGTCGCAGTGTGTCAAGAGAGACGTTGCTCTATTGAGGGCACTGATACACGCTAAGCCGAAAGAACGTAAAGAATTGTTGAAAGCTTTTGACGCCAGTCGTATCAGAACAGTGTGCGAGTGCGCATACAACTTGTTACGCGGTAATATCCGGCTGTCGGATAAGCAAAAACGTCAATTGCGTAAACATAAAAAATCGCTCAGACGTCTGGTGAAGCGTGGAGAGAATTGGTCGAAGAAACGTCGATATCTCGTGCAAAAAGGCGGTGGATTTCTATTACCTTTACTATTGAGTACTGTATTGCAGTCTGTGTTACATAACGTGACTAATTAGAAGGGGGAAAAAATGGATAGTTCGAATCTGGAACACTCGAAGAAAATGGTGGTCGTACCACAAGAACTGATCGATCGAATTCGTAATGAGCCGTCAATCACAAATACCGCTGTTACAAAATCAAAAACGTCGACAGCGGCTGCCGGCACTAACAGTTTGGATGCTGAAATGCATCGTATATTACAAGACAAAACGTTGAACGACACGGAGAAATGGAAACAATACCAGCAGGTGTTGCAGAGGTTTTTGTATTTTACTTCACAAAAACGTAATCCTATTTCTTTACCGGTGATACAAGAAGCGAACGACGAAGAAGATATCATGCAAACATTTCCGGGTACATATCAAGTAGACGCACGTAACTTGGTGAGATTCATTAAACGTCATAGTAATGTTATTTCGTGGGATCCGGATGGCACGATTATCGTTCGAAATGCGAGATTACCCGGCTCGAATATTGTCGATGTGTTACACGCGATAGTGCGTGTACGTAGAATGGAAAATGTCCCTACGGGTTGGCACGAAGTTCTAAATGCACTGGACGAAATAAATGTACCGTCCGAGTACGTGAGCAATACGCTAGCTCGTCAGTATATAGGGCGTGAACCGTATGCGGAGGAGGAAGGATTAGCAACACCACCAGCACCGTCATCGTATCGAGAACGCAGTTCATTATTATTTCGACCAAGAGCATCGTCTACGCCGCACGTTCGTCGCTCACTATTGTTACCGCCGACACCGAGTCCGTCACCGATAGCAAAACGATTGAGATCGAAAACAACGGCGGGGGCAGAGGCAACAGCACCTCAAATAAGATCGCCTAGTAGGGTGACAAAAGGTCGATATATAAGTGAGGCTACACTTCAAAAGTGGGAGCCATTTAACCCGTAGACTTGATGGAAGAAAAGGTGTACTACGATCCCGCTAACCCGGGCTCGTTCGGCGGTATAAGCCCGCTTCATCGAGCGTTACGACCGAAAAAACGTCGCGAAGTAGTCGAATGGTTACGTACACAAGATACGTATACGTTGCACAAACCCGTACGTAAACGCTTCTTACGTAACAGATACGTGGTGTACGGACCGAACGAATTGTGGCAAGCCGACTTGAACGATATGCGTGGGCTCAGTTCGCACAATGACGGCTACAATTATCTGTTGACAGTGATCGATGTGTTCAGCAAACGATTGTTTGACCAACCGTTGAGACGTAAAAGCGGCGAAGAAGTGGCCGCCGCGTTCAAACGGATTTTCAACAGTCCGCACACCGTACCACCGCGGTGTTTACAGACGGACAAAGGAACAGAGTTTATAGGTGAGAAAGTGAACCGCGTGTTCAGAGATTACAATGTAAAATACGTGACTACGCAAAACCCCGATGTTAAGGCGGCCGTAGTGGAACGAGTGAACCGTACATTGAAAACACGTATGTGGCGTTATTTGACGTATAAAAACACGTACAGATATATCGACGTATTGGACAAATTAGTCGACGCCTATAATAACAGTGTGCACAAAAGTCTGGGTGGTAGACTACGTCCTGTCGACGTGGCGAAAGGAGACAAAAGAACGGTGTATCGAGTGTGGCGTCATATGTACAAACCGAATACACTACCGAAACGAAGAAAACCCAGATTCAAGTCGGGTGACACGGTACGTATCGCTAAGGAAAAAGGCACGTTCGCCAAAGGCTTCGAGACGAATTGGAGTAAGGAATTGTTCACGGTCGATCGACAGTACGGTGCATTTCCACTACCACTGTATATATTGAAGGATTTGAACGGTAAACCGATAGTCGGTCGTTTTTACGAGCACGAACTGCAAAAGGTCACGATAGGCCCGAATCGATTGTACCAGATCGATAAAATACTCGATACTAAAGGTCGAGGTCGCAGTAAGCGATACTTCGTCAAGTGGGTAGGTTACGGAGACGAATTCAATTCGTGGATACCCGCATCAGAAGTGAAACGAATATGAGACATCAACAGTTTTATCTGACACTACCGAGTAATAGTTCGATGAACTATTATCCGAATAATACGTTGACCAATTATCAGACACATTTTCCGTCGACTATCGAACTCGATGTCGACGACGAGTGGGAAGTAGCGCTCGTCGAAGCGTATTATCCGTGTACATTCGAAACACCGGAGAGTCATATAATTTTCTATACGACACCTACGGAAGCTACGAAATATATGGAATCGACTATGGACGAAAACGTATACACCGAGACAGTAGTTACAATGGAATTGACGTTAACAGCGATGCGAGTGAAAATAGTCGGCGGTCATTACGAGACCGTTGAAGATTTATTGAATACGATAAATTATACACGAGCGATAAACGCATTCAGTATCGAGTTCGTATGTAACTCGGAAGCAAATTTAGTAAAGGTCGACTTGACACAAACGGTAGAAAACTCGCATACCGTCGTCAATATGGTACTGAGTCCGACTTTAGCGTTACAATTGGGTTATTTACCGGATAGTAATTTGTCGACAACACCGTTCGCTAAACGCTCACCGAACATCAAGCTAGCGTTTCCGGCCGAGTTGTACGTGTATTGCGACTTGGTCGAACCGCAATACGTCGGTGATACGGTGGCACCGCTGTTGAAAATCGTCAATGTCGACACGTCCGACTACACGTTCGGCGTACAGAAAGTCGTGCATTTCACCGATCCGCACTACATGCCGATTATAAAAAGCTCGTTCGAGAGCGTGGAAATAGATATAAGGGACAGCAAGGGTCGTCACGTGCCATTCCAGTTCGGCACTACGTGCATGAAACTACATCTACGACGACGACGACAAAGAGCAACAGCGACATCGTAATGAATACGAACGATCCCTACCTCAGATACTACCGCAGTCAACAAGTGGGCGGCGGCGGTATTACATCGGTGTACAGAGGTGCGGCGTATCAACGCGGTCACGGTATCGGTAGTTTTCTCGGCGGACTCGTGCGCACGGTGATGCCGCTACTAAGGTCCGGTGCGAGTGCTGTGGGCAAGGAGGCGTTACGTTCGGGCGCCGGTTTTCTCGGCGACATAGCCGGCGGCACCGGGGACCCGCGGACCACGGCCGGCGAACGCCTCAAACAATTCACCGGCGCGCTGAAACGACGCGCCGACGACAAAATCGAACGTGTACTTCGCGGCGGCGGCGGCGGCGGCGGCAGCGGCTATAAGAAGCGACGTATCACGCGTGTCACACCGCAGTCTTTGACGAAACTCCTTCGAGCACGGACGTCCGCTCCGGCGAAAAAGCGTAAACGACACGCGCGTAAATCGACGATAAAACGAAAGACGACGAAACGATCGTCGACGAAGCGTCGAGTACATAAGAAAAAGAAGGTGACTAGAAGACGACGACAACGACAAATCGATATTTTCTCCTAAGCAGCAGCAGCAGCGGCTAAAATGTCGTTCATACACCAGAAATCATGCGAATGTACAAAGACGGAATTGGATTTATTCTCATTACCGCCGACACAGACCAGTATCGACAGTGGTAAATGGGTACAGTATAAACCGATTTCGTCATTAACGGACTATTCGCCTATCGAATTCGTCATACCCGGTCACGGTGACGAGTATACGGATTTAGCGCACACCTTATTACACGTACAAGCCACTATAGTCAAAGATGACGGGACGAAATTCGCAGCCGGCGATGCCATAAAAGAATTCGGCCCGGTCAACAATTGGTTACATTCATTATTCAGTCAAGTGGATTTACACTTGAACAATAAACTGGTGTCACCGCAAAACAACACTTACACCTACCGTGCGTTTTTGGAAAACCTGTTGAACTACGGCACGGACGCGAAAGAATCACACTTATGCAGTGTATTATTCTACAAAGACAACTATAAATATATGGATAATTGTGAAGAACAAAACGAAGGACTCAATCATCGACGGTACCTGATTCAACAGAGTCATTATGCGGACATGATCGGACATCTGCATATCGATTTATGCAATCAAGAAAAGTTCTTGTTGAACGGTGTGGAGATGCGTTTACGTCTGATCAGATCGAGAAACTCATTCGCTATCATGTCGAAAACCGCGACCACTTATAAAGTACACATCAAAGAGGCTAATCTGTTTGTACGTCGATGTAAAATCAATCCGAGCGTGTTGTTGGCTCATTGTAAAACGCTCGAGACCGGTACCGCTAAGTATCCGATTACACGAGTCGAAGTAAAATCCATCACACTGCCCAGTGGTATACAGAGCAAAACATTGGACAGCGTATACTTGGGTCAGCTTCCGAAACGTGTTATTGTCGGCATGGTCACTAATCAAGCGTTCAACGGCGACTACAAGAAGAATCCGTTCAATTTCCAACATTTCAAGATGAACTATTTAGCGTTGTATTTGGACGGTGAACAAGTGCCGATGAAAGCGTTACAGCCCGTGTTCAACGACAACACGGATGACGCCTATGTACTCGCTTATCACACACTGTTCAGCGGTACCGGAAAACATTTCGACAATATCGGTAACGATATCACAAGATACGATTTCGAAAAAGGTTATTGTCTGATGGCGTTCGATTTGACACCGGACTTGAGCGCTAACGAGTCCAGTCATTGGAATTTGGTACGTAACGGTAATCTACGTATCGAGGTTGGGTTCAGTGAGGCTTTAACTGAATCCGTCAATATGATCATCTATGCGGAACTGGACAACGTCATCGAGATCGATCGACAACGTAACGTGTCGGTGGATTTCGGCAGTGAAAAAGCTCAGTACGTCGGTGACCGTGAACGAGTAAACATGGATTGTACACCGCCGCAGCAGCATAAATTGATCCGCTCGTCTGTCGTCTTGGATTTACAATGTTTCAAAGACAATAGCAACGATTTCATAGTGAAAGAAGCCAGCGTTATAGACGTGTGTACCGGTACACTATTATTGCACCACATCGCACGTCCACCGTTCGATCGTGATTTTCTATCCGAAGAGAAACTTCGAGAAAGCTACTGGTTGACTAAACACTGTCACGGTATCGATTGGAATCACGGTGATATACCGTACCACGTGATGATGGACAAACTACATACATGTCTCAACAGTCAATCCGTGGTCTACGTAAAAGGATCGGAAAAGAAACAATACGCCACGAAACATCTTATTATAAACAACGGAAAAGTACTGGTAGTGGATTTGGCGGATATCGGATGCGGATCGTTGGCCACCATCGGAAATCTACTATCCACCAACGCGCTACGTTGTGGTCAACATAAAAGCGTACAACACCGTTGTGCATTGAGCAACTGTATGCTGCTACGTGGTTGGTTACTGTTGACAGCCAAAGAACAAAAATTGCGGATCGTGTTATTGTTGTTGTCCTCGTCACAAAATTAGATCGTCGGTGTTCAGCAGCTCTGACCTACCCGTCATCCCCGAACTGTGAACACAATCGTGTTCAGACAGGTAGCCGCAGAACAATAGATCGAGGGTCCGAATTCCGAGAATTAATTAGTCGCGCACACGTGTTACAACAAAAGACCGACCGCGCACACGTGTTACAACAAAAGGTGATGGAATGTTCCGGTAACAATAGAGGGACGTTTGGCGCCAAACCATGAACACCACAGCCATAAGGAAACATTTAGCAAAGCTGAAAAACATACAACATGTCGGAGTGTTTGCATCGGACTGTCTACCCACTTATATCGCTCCGTCGACTGCGTTAGTCGTCAACACCGAACCGCATAAACAGAGCGGTGAACACTGGGTAGTATTCTACAGAGACAGTGAAGAAAGACAATTCAACAACAATACACAAATTATCGAATATTTCGACAGTTTCGGCCGACCTCCATATCAAGCCGACTTCCAACGTTTTCTGAGACGTAATATCAATTCACGTCTCTTGCGTTACATCCACAACAAGTATCGACTACAAGGCTTGGATACTTCGGTTTGCGGCCAATACTGTCTCACCTACCTGTACTGCCGTACCAACCACGACATGTCGATGAATGATTTCGTCCAACTCTTCGGTGACTCCACTGCTGAGAACGACACGCTGGTCCGGATGCTCTTCACAAGATTTTACTTACCTTCTTCTTCTACTTGATTTATTTTTATGTTTGAAAATAATGTTTATAGCTATAAACACATTATTGTAAGATGTATAGATTTTTTGAAAAATAAAAAGTTATATTTTTAATTATACTTTCTTGTTTTTATTTCTACCCTTTATCCTTTTAGTTTAAGTAATTATTTTTGAATCCAGAGATTATAGGAACTTTGGATTTATTTTAAGATGATAATACATGGGAAAATAAATATCAACACACGTAAATAAATAACATGTTTTATTTTCAATATCAATAGCTACTTACAATCAATATCTACTTACAATCAAAAAATAAATAAATATTTACAATAAAAAATTTGTTACTAATATTTACAATAAAAATTTGTTACTAATATTTGACTAGAAGAAAAAGTATTTACAATGAAAAATTTATTCCTAAATGGTAACTAATAGTATTTATTTTTAAAAATACTAGAAAAAAAATCAATTTGTTCCTAAGTCGAATTGGTTCCTAAATGGCCCACCACGATGAATTTTGAGTGCGATGGGCTCTCATGCACCGACGTCACCGCAAACTGTACTGCATATCCGTTGCTGGATACCTTCTGTGACAGTGTTGGTGGGCGAACAAAGTCACTCTGCGGTAGAAGGTCCAGGTTGTGGGGACAACGGAGGTGGTAACTCAGGGGACGATAGCGGCATTTCTTCGTCTGGCGGTGCACGTGGGGCGATGGCGTAATGCCCCCACGGTAATGTGCTGACGCCGTCATCGCACACATAGCGTTTGTCGTCATACGGCGCCAGGTCAAGTCACGTTGCACCACTGCACGATTCACTCCCTTAGCTTTCTTGATGGGAGGCGGCTCATAGTCCTGACCGCTGCCGCTATCGCTGATGCGCAGAAATGATATGCAGTATAGTTTGGCCATAAGTCCGATGAACTCCGTCATGACATGACCACCAGCTTCGTCTTTGAATTTCCCCAGGGCTCTAGCGTTGTCCTTACTCTAGCAGATATGCCCTGGGGGGTAGTTGCTGGTGTCGAAGTCATCGATGTGCTGCAGCATATCCCTGTAGGCGTTCGCAGTACGGATCATGTAAACGATACCGTCTGTGTCCATGTAGGCCATGTGTATGTTTTCACGTCCGTACCACTCAACCATCAGGTAGTGAAAGCGGTACATCCACCACTTCGAATGGTCCAAAACGCACATACCCACATAAACGGGTTTGTCCAACACCACGCGCACCTTAGCCATATTAAGTAGTGTCAAAGTCTTGTCCAACCACACTCGGTCGCTGAAATTTGACTTTGACACATACTTAATATATTTACGGTGGTTGGTGCAGATCTTCACGTTTTTGTGTTTATGTACGTTTTGAAGACTCATACCGTACACCGCGTTGACCATGAGCTTGAAGAGCTCCACCTCGAACTTGTTTTTGGCCAACTGACGGAGTGTGGTATTCAGAGTCACGTACGACTTTAACCACGTGGACTGCTTGAAATGCAACACACGATGAACATGACGGATACGCAATCCGTTCTCCAACGCTTGCTGTAGATAGCGAAAGTGGACTACGTACCTGGTCTTGTCAGTGAGGGTGGCCATCAGTTTAGCGGATTTTCCAACTCCGCTATGGAGGCGAACGTTCTGGTCGTATGGCAGTTGGTCGGACGGTGCCTTGACCACTTCTGGGCAGAACGGCAAGTCTCGGTGTTTGTCATGGAGGAGGGGGTCTCGGGGGTATTCTAAGTCTACCTCCAAGACGTAACCGTCCTCGCCGTCTACCGCCATACTCTTGATGTTCTCGACCAGACCGGCGATTTCTGTGTCGGACAGCCACTCGAAGCCTCCGTACGGCAGTGGCTCGGACATTGCCCATCCGTACAAATTATTTGCGTCGAAGTACATGAGGAAAGTGTCGTCAACGTTCTCCTGTTCGCTGTTCCTCGTGTACTTGTTGTCCGCTACAACATGGCGGGTGACGCATTGGCAAAGTCCGCCTCGAATACCCTTTTCGAAGAACAAGTACTGGTCTACGTCCTGTAGGGTATCGAGGGTCACGCCGGTTGTTTTCAGCATAACGTCCCACGCGTACGACGGGAGAGTGATGTAGTGTGCCGGGTCCAAGTTATAATGTTCTTGGCACATCGCCCGGAAACCCTCGAAGATATCGGCCAGCAGTAGGACGTCAGTGGTCAAATAGATGTTAGAGTAATCTTCGAGGGTTGTGCAGCCAAATCTCTCCCATACTCTTTGAGCGTGGGCGTAATCTTCCGCTGATACGCTCGCCTCGAAAGCTTCAACGGGGGGAAGGGTGTTCTCTTGCAATACCTCCAACGATGTGATGTGTTTGTAGGGGAACACGCCTTTCCTCCGAAGCAGTTGGAATTCCTCTGGGTCGGTAAAACGGGCTCGCAAGACTAGACGCTCTTCGGGCAGGAGTGAAGCGAGTGTCGCCAACGACTTCGCCAAGAATCGGTACGAATCCACGAAACGCACTAGTAGCCTGTTGTGACGGCCTGCGTTCGGGTACTCGAACCGTTCCGTAAAGGAGATGTATTTTTCCTCGTTGTTGGCGAGCACGTCTACTTCACCTCCGTCAATTTTCAATGCCCGCACAATGAAATGAGCGTCGTAATTACTTAGATTGTGGAGGTACACGTTCACCGTATCCT
Source organism: Flexamia atlantica (assembly GCA_035578135.1). Lineage (NCBI taxonomy): Eukaryota > Metazoa > Arthropoda > Insecta > Hemiptera > Cicadellidae > Flexamia > Flexamia atlantica. The sequence continues at coordinate 40,675,217 of JAQJVK010000011.1, read as the reverse complement.
GCTCTTTGTACTGCAAATTGCATAACTGGTGAGCGGCACCTCGATACCTGTACGGTGGTGAGTGTTGGTGGTTGCGGACCTTGATGTCGGTCGGGGTGAAGTCCTTCCTACAGATGTGACATGTAGTTGCCATCTGGAACTCCGCCTTCTCCGCTGCCGTAAGGTTCGGGGGATTCCCGGGTCGCCGTCGTCCGTAGAGGATCTGCCCGATGGTGTTGATGTCCTTATGGAGCGTCGCCATGAAGTGCTGGGCCGCGTTCTCACCACTGTACAGGCGAAATTTAGAAAAGGTCTCGCTAGTGGGGATGTCTCCATCGTCGACGTCATCATCGTCATCATCCCTGTAATCGTCTCTGATGTAGTAAGCGTACGAATAAGGGACATGTACGTTTCGGGTGGTGAGATGAGCTGATGAGGGCGAATCTCCGTGGTGGCGGTGGTGGGGGAGCCCGGGTCTCGAGGTTGCCGGGTACCAGGCTGGAGGGACCACTGTTGGGGTGGGGTTGAGTGGCCGTTCACCATCGTACGGAACCAACATACTTTCAAAGTCCGCATAGATGGTAAAACGGCTGCGTTGGGTCCGTTCGAAATGGCTAAACCTAATTTTCTTGTCTTTTGAAATGTCTGTACGGAGCGGTGCGTGATCAAAGCAGTACTCTTTGTGTTGTTTGAGTCGATCCGCACCGCTCAGGTTCAGCTTTGTAGGCTGGTCATCAAAGTAGGCGAAGCACCTTTTGCAAATATAAATTCTCTCTTTGTGCTTCGTCAATTGAGATTTCACCAGCCTTTCGAAATTAGAAATGTAAGCAAAGTGGCATCTCCCTACATCGGTTAAGTATAGCAGGTCGAAATGGTTTTCGAGTTCCTGCTTGGTAACTCGCAGGGGGTACACAAAATATTTGTGTAGGTACCGGTCTGACTGTTCATCAAATATCTTCTCCAGGTCCAGGCCGTACACATTGATACTTACCCCCCGGTTCATCTCTTCGAACTTACCGATTTTGTCCAGCCTCACCGGAAACTCGAGACCTGAAAAGTCTAAATTGGCGCATGCACGAAGGTCAGGGGTGAAATCTGCCGCCGTTAATCTATTATGAATCCTGAAGTTGATGTATTTGGTGAGGACGGCGTACATGAAACATCGCTCGTCCTCGTTAATAACATTAATTACGGCTTTTTTGTTGTCTATGGGAGGCGGTAGCGCGATGTAGGAGCTACCTCTGGGCGGGCGATAGACATTGACCCTGACCTCCATGTCTAAAACCCGCACAAAGGTCCAGCCAGATCCCTTCATCTCGCACTGCTCTTTTTCTGATACTAATTTTTTGGAGAAGTCCCCACAGATGTCCTCCATGTCGTCAGTACGGAGGACGGGGACGTTTTTAGTTTTGAATGCACGGCGACAGGTTTCTCCGTGCACGTCCTCAAATTCACACTCGACCCAGAGGTTTATTTTGACGGCGGTGACGAATTCTAATACTCGGTGCATGAGAGCAACGATGTCCTCGAAGATGGTCGTCAGGAACTCCGGCAACGTGAGGCCTTCGGAGTCCGGCTCCCGCAGACAATAGGTTTTTAAACGTCCGCGGTACCCAGACTCGACCTCGACGAAGTGTGAGGTCTCCGGTGGCAGGTCGTCGGGGATGGCCACCGGAACTTCGTCCTCGCTGCTGCTGCCGTTGCCTCCGCTTCCTGACGACGTCGACGGGGCGGGGGAGTCCAGCGCGATGTCCGTGGCAGGCGATGGTGCAGGCCCACTACCGCCCTGGGATCCCCGGTGTTGTTGTCGAACATGACGTTGTAGACTGTCAAGTCTGGAGAAGCACCGGCGGCAGTGGGGACACACGAATCCTTAAACAGAACAACACAACATCTATTACTTACCTGATTAATTATTATTAAATTAAACAATGGGAATGAAGGGAAATAAATAGTACACATATAATCCGGCTTTATTTACATACATCATTATTTGATTAAAATATTTTATTAATAAGTTTTAAAAGAAAATAATAATTCATTATTATTTCACACACCTGTCCGGTCGTCTGGAACGGATGACGGGCCAGGGGTGGGGGAATCCGCAGCATGACCTGCGATAGGCGAAGCACCTGACAACACAAGATATAATTTTCAAACTCTATTTTCATATTAATAAATCCAGTTGTTGACACATTTATTTATTTATTTATTTATTTAATTAATTAAACTTTTAATAAAAAAATAATAATAATAATAATAAATAAAAATAATAATAAAATAAACTTTTAAATAATTTAAAACATTGAAATTTAAATAGTGGAACTAATAAATTGTACACACAATAAAAATCCAGCTTTATTTTCATAAGACTTTGATGTTTACCCACCTATCCGGTCGGCTGCGGCGGATGACGGGCCAGGGGCGGGGTCTGCCGAAGGGGTCGGGGCGTGGGCCGCGCGCTGATGTCGCAGTAAATTGTCCCGCCGGTTGAATGTGGCAGGACACTGCGGGCACCGGTGGTTCTCCTGCACGCCACGGTGGTCCTTCATATGTCGCAAGAGATTCCGCTTGGCGGTGAAGTCTGCGAAGCAGACCCCGCACACGAATCGACGCTGGCAATCCATGATAGATCTAAACATAAATATTTAATTAATCATAAGGTAAAGTCGTACGTACCGTACAGAATTCGATAGAAAAAAAAATTATTAATTCAAAAACAAAAATTAAATTTTTAATTAATTGAAAAAAAATTAATAAAAAATTAAAATTTAATTAATTCAAAATTAAAAAAAATTAAAAAAAATTTAATTTAATTAATAAAAAATTAAAAAATTGAAAATTAATTAAAAAAATTAAAAATTAATTAAAAATTGAAAAAAATTATTTAAAAGTAATTAGTTTAAAATTAAAAATTTATTAAAAATAACAATAATAAAAAAAAATAAAAAAATAAATAAAAAGTTAAAAAATATTTTAGTTCTTTTTAAAACCAAGTTTCTAGTTGTAATATTTACTAACGAAATAATTTTAAAGACAAATTCTAGCCGAACCGAATGGAGTAGTTTCTAGTTGAAACATTTACTAACGAAATAATTTTTAAGATAGATTCTAGCCAAACCTAACACAGTTTAAATTTATAAAATATACACACAATATCCAGTGACTATAACACACAATATTCAGTGGCTAAGAAAATTTATCACTGGTTGGCGTAGTCACTGGGCTAACACTTTATCCAGTGGATAATAATCCCTATTTTTAAAAATAAATTAGTTTTAAAATACACCTACTTTTAAAAAGTAATTTATATAAAATGTTAAAACAAAGTTTCCATTTGTAATATTTACTAACGAAACAATTTTAAAGATGGATTCTAGCAGAACCTGACACGGTTTAAATTTATAAAATTTAAAACCCGAAATAATTTTTAAAAAGTAAAATGTTGTTTTAAAATAATATTTTAGTTCTTTAAAACTCAAAAGATTTCATTGAAAGACATAACCTATCTCATGAAAGTAAGTGATGGTGCAATCAACTCGCTACTGTAAGTTTTGGTATAAAATAAAGATATTTTAGCATCAAAATACTAGAAACATGGTTTAATATATTTCGTAAACACTTATTACCTATTTACTTACGGTTACACAATTTAATAATCACTTACACGAAATCACAAAGTCTTACACAACACTAGCACGAAGGAACGCAGAGACGACACGTCTGTTCACTTCGGACACCAAACCACTTCTGACCAGAGTCGAGCGAAAACGCTGCAGTACCGGCAGTGACGTCTCGGATTCCTGGAATTGGCGCGCAGTTCCTATTGTTCGATGGGACCAGATCTTTCTAGAAGGTTCTGGAACCTTTTTGTTACCGTTAATTGGGGGCCGTTAAAAGCCTGTCAACAGTGACGAGGGTCGTCAAAGGCATCTGTTTACAACACGCAGTGCTTTTGTGAAACGTCTCGTTGTTAGCGATAATTGAATACGAGACCCTTCATTCAAGGCCACACTACACTTCAGGCCGGAGTCTCCCCCCCTCCTCCCTGATGCCACGTCACAACACCGGCCGAACTACTAGCGCTGTGTTGGAAACAACAACTAAAATCATACGAAAAACGTAAACATTTACCAAAAAATTATGACATTAGAACATTGAAATGTAAACAATAAGAAACAAAACTGTCAAATTTCCAATCAAACATCTGATTAAAAGTAAACAAATTACTTGCCTGTAATGTTTACCGGTTTTTAAGATTATGAAATAAAGTCATGTTTTCTTTAAAAATATTTTCGACCGCATTTGGTTATTCATTAATTAATGCAGATTTGAAAAAATAATGGTTTCTACACGAAAACTGAAACGAATTACTTAGGGCACGATAGTTTTAAGAGTGCGACAGTGAATCGCCATAAGAGTACATTATAAAAGCGTCTGCGATTCCGTCTGATAATGTGACGTCACCAAAAAAGGACTCCGGCCTGTAGTGTAGTGTGGCGTGGCCTTGCTTCATTCGTCAATGTCACGGCACAATAGTTTCCTTTCAGTGTTGTGTTCCCGCTAATGGGGTCCCATTGTGATAAATGCGCAGCATTCTGCGGCACTCTATTGTTCAAACAACAACCTGTCAACCCCACATCAAGGGATAATTGAGTCCCATTATTGCAAACACGCAGCCGAGTTCGGCGGTCTTTTGTTCAGTTAATAGCCTGTCGACCCAACATCAAAGGGAACACAATGGGGTGACATGTCACCTGTCAATCATCCATCAATCAACGGGGGGGGGTTTGGCCGCCAGTTTGTCGGGGGGGGGTTGGCCGCCATTTTGTCGGGGGGGGGGTGGGGGGGTCATCCATCTCCACAGGGTAGGAGCCTCTACATCCACCTACTACTTGAAGGAATCGCGAGCGAGAGGGTATGTTATAATTAATATTTATTAAAACTAATCTACAAGTTTATGGTGGCCTTTCAAAAGGCCGTTTGTTGCAGCTGGCGTAAAGGGAGCTACTTTTTAATATATAAATCTATAGGGGACATTAATATCGCCCCAAAAGTCGGCCGGATACTCCCTCCGAAACACCTCTCGCAGCACCAATAACAGTAATGGTTTGGGAATCTCCCCATTCCCAAGTGCGCGAGCAGCTTCTGGCCAAGTGTTGAAATTGTCGGCCACACGTTCTACACACAATTCGACCAGAGTCTTCATCGTGCCAGCTCCAAAATCGTTCTGGCTAGCCGAGTGCGTCGGAGCACTAGGGTGCGTTGAGAAAGTTCTGGGAAGGGATTGTTGACGACGATTCGTCAATGTCACAATATAATGGTTTCCTTTCAGTATTGTATCCCCGCTAATGAGGTCCCATTGTGAGAAGTGCGCAGCAGACTGCGACACTCATGTGTTCAGAAAATAACCTGTCAACCCTATATCGAAGAGAACATAATGAGGTGTCATGTCACCTGTCACCTGTCAATCATCTGTCAATCATCCATCAATCGGATGGGGGGGGTTGGCTGCCATTTAGTCGGGGGGGGGGGGTTGGCCGCCATTTTGTCGGGGGGGGAGGTCATCCACCTCCACAGGGTAGGAGCCTCTACATCCACCTACTACTTGAAGAAATCGCGAGCGAGAGGGTATGTTATAATGAATATTTATTACAACTAATCTACAAGTTTAGGGTGGCCTTTAGAAAGGCCGTTTTTATTGCTGGCTGCTGACGAGGGTACTACTCTGATGGTGTATACAAGTAGACCTCTACCTCGACGACAGTGTTGCCATGACGAACGACTCGATGAAGCCAGTTGACTAGCTTTCCAAGTCGCCATGCGTTGTAGTGCCGTGGGGGACGAGATGTAGTCAACCGTGGCACGCCATGGACAGCAAACTGGTGTACTCTGATCTTAATATGGTTGCTGTCATTCATAATTAATGGGAGTAAATTACGCTCCCATTCTTCAACACACTTAAAACAGTCCAACGACGACCGCCGTGAATCCACGAGCTGCAGCACAGTCATGTTGTCTGTTCGCTGTTCTCCTTCCATCTGAAGCTAAAATGGAACGCCAGAGAAACTGCGACGCTAACGCAGGTGTGAGAAGAAAAGAGGGTTGGTCTATTCATTAGGTTTTCAAAGCCGACAAAGCTCTTCATTCGTCAATGTCATGGTACAAAAGGATTCATTTAGAAACCCATCAACCTTTGTTAGTGGACATTATTGTGAAACCATCATACAATGTGTTATGCATCAATCACCTGTCACCTGTCAATCACCTGTCAATCATCCATCAATCAAGGGGGGGGGTCGACTCCATTTTGTTGGGGGGGGGTCTGGGGGGGGGTTCGTCGTGGGTGGTCTCGGGGGGGGGTCACGTGACCTGTGACGTCATGGCTCCTCGCTTCTCCACGGGGTGGGAGCCCCTAGACCCCCCTACTATTAAATTATTGATCATAAAAGCTGGCTTAGGTGACTACATGGCAATGGGCACGATCGGCCTCAGGGTAATCCTTCCACCTAGATTAAATTATCCTATTCATTTCCAAGTTTTTAGTAATTATTGCTCTGACCAATCCTTTCCTGACAATACAGGATTACTTATTGTGCCATAGATCCATGTTCCGGCCTTGATCCATATTTAGCTATTCCCAACAACACAACTTCATCAGTTACAGACTGGCAAAATAGAAATAGGTCTCAAGTCAATCAGAGAAGAAGGGTTATTGGTCTTTGGCAAGAGAATGACAAGACCTTTTATCCAGTCTGATGGAAAACGACCGGTGAGAATAAGGGATAAATTGATTATGTGAGTGATCGCACTTATTATATACAATAGGGACTAAGATAGATAAATAGATTAAGGATATACTAATAACTCAATTTCTAAAAAATGGAAGATAAGGTCCCTTTTCCCTTGGCGGGTCATATATCAAAGGGAAAAATCAGAAGGCTAGGCAAATAATTAGTCATTCAATTTTAAACAACAAACTTTCCCAATAATTAGGCAGTCTCAAAAGTGAAGTTCATGTTACAAACATTGAAATAATAAATTCTGTCAGATAATTTTGTATTATTATTCTTTTTTAAATCTCATTCATTGCTCAATTCAAATTATGTTATAACCCGTGCCTCGTAAGGCTCAGCCACCCATCCACTGCAAATACTACATCCATCTGCTATACCACTATATCTATAAATAACTAGCAGAACCCGTGGCTTCGCTCACGATAAAAATTATCGTCTAACCTTGATATGAAGAATCTAGAGGACTGAATAGAAAATATTTATATCAAGGAACTAGCAGAACCCGTGGCTTCGCTCACGATAAAAATTATCGTCTAACCTTGAAATGAAGAATCTAGAGGACTGAATAGAAAATATTTATATCAAGGAATATGTCATGTAGAGATATGTTTGTTTTATGGCGGAATGTAGGATAAAATGTAGATACCACAGTAGGATGTAGGATACCACAGTAGATAGTGAAGGTTTTCTTTTCACCGTTATAACTCGAAAACGGCCGGACCGATTTTAACACCAAATGTGTCGATTTTAATGTACTTCCTTGTAGATTTACCATTACGTCCCTGGATCGCCTAGTAGGGCATCAATTAATTACAGTAAAAAGCTGAATGTTCGAAACAGTTATGGTGCTATCCGTGGGCAGTATTTCAAACTCGATTCACTTAGTTTTTAACTTAAAATATGGACGGGTAGGAATAATTTAAGATCAACCACTGATTGCAGCATTTATTTTTCCGTGAAAAGCCGGGACACCGTCGAATTAGATGAAAAAGGAATTTGCCAAATTATTGTAACTGGCATGATTGTAATTAAAAACATGAAGGACGGCCTAAGGAAATAACTATAGCTCCCGCTGCCTAAAAAGATGGTACCACATAATGAGCTTATGATTGAACGTATAAGGTACGAAACTAAACCAAATGTAACTTTTATATAGTACGAATAACCTAACAAAATCATCAAAACAACCACAAAACCATGATAAAAGGAATCAAATTATAAATCAGCTGTAACAACGTATCCGTATGTGAAGCTAATATGCTTCATTGAATAAAATTGGAAATTTAATCAAAAGATCATCCATTACATTAACATGGGGCATTTTCAAAGCTTCAGCTCCACGAAAAACCTCTAAAAACCTCGAATTAAAAAAGTCCGTTCTTGGTGAATGTCAACACTCTGTAAGGAACGTCCATGCAAATTTTCAAGGTTCTAGGTTAAGTAGTTTTGGCTGTACATAGGATAGGTCAGTGGTATTTGACAAAAATACAGTAGAAAAGATAGTATAAATATAACTTACAATCAGGGATTTGTATAATTTATAAATTTTTACATAAGTAGATCAAAGAATCATATCATTTCAGCACATTCTATTTGTGACTGAAAAACCACTGTTCTTTTCTCTTTCCATCTTACCGGGATTTAGTCTCAGCCACAAAAGGCAGTATGCTCTTCACGTTTAAAACTGCGTAACTCCCGCTACCGAAATATAGATGGTGACACTTAACTAATTAATGGTGGATTTTATCTAAACTAAATGTAACTTTTATATAGTACATAATTATGCCCTTGAAACAAATCAACAAAAATCAATGAAGCCATGATCAAAGAAATCAATTTATTATCATCTGTATCAACGTATACATTTCCGAAGCTAACTACCAGCTGATTGTTTTATGAACATTAAAAATGTAAACAAAAATCGTCCAACATACTTTTAAATGGGAAAATTTGAAAACTTCGGCCTCGCCAAACACCCCTTTATACTACGAATTTTGTAAAATCAGTTCTTAGCGGAACATCCAAGAGGAACATCCATGCAAAGTTTCAAGGTTCTAGGTCAAGTAGTTTGGGCTGTACGATGTTTCCACTGAGTGGTATTTGACAAATATATAGTAGATTATTGATCTGGGTCAAAGAGGTAAATTCTGTATTAAACAAGGGAGTGATCGTAACAAACTACTGTTTCGGAAATTGCATTCGAGAGATATTCATTAGCTAACGCCATAATTGCTCAGAATGGAAGTGAATTTTCCTTATTGAACATAACCTGAATATTTTTAAAAGAATATTCTCTTCCTAAACTGCAAGTATTTTCCAGAACTTATCTATTTACCTATTTTATCTACACCACGTTAAAGACGTACAGTTCGCACATTATTTCTCCGGCTATGGCTACTACGCTACTAGCCGTATCATCGATATGTTCAACATATGATGTTTGTAAACACAACGTTTGACAAAAAGCAGGGCTCTTGTATAATGTTTTCAGAAAAGTATCACCTCCCCCGGGCCTTTCAAACAGCTGACTCTGCCATGGCTGGAGAAATAATGCGCGAACTGTACATGGGTTGAGCCTAATTCAGTGATATATGAGAATTGCATCGGTCTTTCTTCAGGCGAAACTTCTTTTTTCGCTTGTATGTCTGTAAGAAAACTTCTCGTTTTCTCAACCACAATATTCTAGTTTAACCCTAACGAAATTTTAACCCATGTTTCCATCTGGTTTAACTCCGTTTTTTTTGGGTTAACCCAGGGTTAACCTTAGAGAATGCGGTCAATTGAAACGACTCAGCGAGTGAATCAAATGAGTCACGATTCATTTTGCAAAAGGATCGATCTTTGCGATTAGCAAACTAAGTCAAACTTCATCGTGCTCTGGCACAGAAGTTAGTATTGCAGGATGCACTGAGGGTGAGAGACTAGGGTAGTGTTAAAATAAAACATAAATTACAAATGGTTCGTACTTTATTTCCAAATGAAGAAATATAAAATTACAGAACTGTTGAGAATTTATACATTGTACCCAAAAGAAAATAAATAAATAAAGTCTTGTAATTGCTTCAACACGTTCGTCACAGCTCAGGTGGGGACAGCATTCTCATCATATGCATCTTCTCGTCTTCAGCCGCCGCCATCAACCTGTTGATCATCAGCGTCGTTCGCCTCACCACACGTTTGTTGAATGTCACCATGGCCATGATCTCCTCGTGGATAAATCTTAAAAAGTTTTCTGCCTTCCAACCTATGATGTATTTTTTCATCGCTGTTTTGTAATGAAACACAAATATACAAACGAGCAATACCATAATAATCAGTTCTATATAGCTCAGCAGGAAGCACAATATATTAAAGCCGTTGATGTAACGGGAAAAGCAGAAACTGCTGTTCTTGTAAAACGTATTTGGATTGAAAAATGCACCGATATAACTGAGTAAGAGGAAACCCAGTGCGTTTATTAGTAGTAACTGTAATAGGAATATACCAAATAAAAAGATGAGCTGTTTTAAAGAAAGTACAATGCTACGATAGATTCTGAAAAGAAAATTTCCGAACCTGAACAGTGAAAAGATTCGCATTTGAGTCAAAATGTATAAAATGCAAAGTAGAGCTTTGGCAGTAAAATAGGAATGTGCTATCTTGTAGAAATCGAAGAACTTCAATTCATCGGCGTGATCCAGATATTCTGTCACGTACTGAGGGACGTTAAAAATATGAAGCGAGAAGTAAAGGAGAACAGCAAGAGCGATCGTAGTCACAAGAAGTTCGTACACGTGGTGCCACCTCTTGAACAATCCCAGTATACCAACGAAATTGGTCGTCACAAAAACTCGAACACACAGCATCACTGTGATGAAGATGAATATCGTTATCCACCAATCGAATGGAATGTCGATGTTCACACATTGTACCACCATCTTCGGTAGAATTTGGCCACTGGTCGTTTGCTCCGACACCAATGTGAGTCCAGTAAACAGACGAGTGTTTACATTGTAAAGTTCGACATGCGCCAGCACGGCTCTTGTGTAGTGACCTATCCAACCCTCCTCCCACAGTCTGACTACAGATGCGTCCATGTCATCACTAGAAGCTCCGAGGTCCCATATATAGCCTCCACTTTGGTACGTGTGTCCTGTTTGTCCCTGATAGTAGAAATTTGAATCATCACCGGGCTGCTTATAAGTCCAATTACTCAAAAACTGTATACCCGATGGTTCGTCGTTTTTCCTGTCGTCATTTCCGCTAATCCAAAAAGGTAAGTAGTTTCCTGAGTCTACAGCCCGCTGACTGAAAGGAGCGGCACAATCCGAAGACAGGTTGACCGACATTTGACAGTAGCCGGGCTTTACTCTGAACTGTCTCAGATACACTTTACCGAGCATTCTGTTAACCTTGTCATATAACCAGTCTTTCCTGAAGAAACTTTTTTCAACGCCTTCATCGAGTATTTTCCAATTGTACCAAATATATTGGAAGAGATCAGGGTCGAGGTCGTTCTGTAAATAATTTATATAGTCGGTGGTATTGTAAACCACTTTGTATTCTTTCAACAGAGAATCTAGGTGGGAGTAAGTATAATACTGATAAGGGATTTGTATGCCGAGAAGAGCTCCTAGCACCATTAAGAATACAATTTGCAAAAGGAATTCGTAAACTGTACTCCATCGTTCAGATCTGAACATCCTCTTTCGCTGCTGTTCAAGAAAGCGCTCGTGCATAGGATGATACATCGGCTGAGATCTTAAATAAACCAAATTCGCCAAGTATTCAACGTTTCCATAATACTCGACTTGTTTACCGTCATCAGGGTTGAATGTGTAAACGTCTTTGTATATTATTCTTTTGAATGCGACCGCTAAAAGTAGTGAAACAAGTATAATTTTAGTGGGCAAAATAATCGTAGCATGAATAAACGCTGAAAGCGCGACGACAGTAATCCACTTGCTGGTCTTTACCGGTGGCAGGTTTCCGGCTAAAGAAAAACATATAACGATACACACTAAAACAATTAACACCACAGTAATCCAAGTTATCAACAGCCAGATATATTGGATAATTACATTCGGTTCATCCCCCTCGATTCGTACAGGAACTAGTGGTTTTGGCGTCAAAGAAAAATTAATAACCTCCGCTAGAGTTTTCTTTTTTCGTACATCAATCGATTTTTTGTGTCTGCGACCGTAGTGACTATGACGTTTATCATCCTTAAGCGATATGACCGAAGGCCTAATGAGGTAATCCTTTTGAAAGCTTGTTCTTGTCACACTTCTTTCTGATGTTTTTTTCTCTGTTTTCTGTTGGATGAAAAATAAAATGTTGTATATTCTTCTGAACATGTACATCAACAAACAAGCGATAGTTCCACCGGCGATGCTCGCGTACACGCTCTTTTCGACCATTTCCCATGTTATGGAATAGTAAAAGTCGTCTGTTTCTATAATATCGTCAGTTATGGTTATGAGTACAATACTGACAGCCGATGACACTAGAATAAAACACAGGACGATGGCGAGGCGATCTGTTCGGGAAACCGGGTCTCTCGGGTGCCTAATGATCGTGCTTAGCCAAAGATGAGAAACTTGGAAACCGTTCTTAGTGTATTCGATAAATACCCTCGTCGGACTCGTTATTTTTGATAAAGGTGTCGGGAAAAGAGTCAACTGTGGAAACCTATTATACTTTAAAACCAACCATTCGTTCACTAGAAAGTAATAGCAGTCCCTATGGCGTAGGTCATAAATCGTTATCGAGTCGCAGTACCAAGCGGGACTGGTACCACAGTTGTCGTGCCAGAGGTCCAAACACGACAGTTTTCCAAGCGAAACAGGCTCAAAGATCAAAAACCAATCTTCTTCCATCGCTTCCATGACATCGTATGTTTTATTGCTCAGAATATGACTGCGACTATAGTTTCGGCTGCCGTATATCTTGATTCCGACCGAAGCGTCTGTGCCCGCCCCGACCCGGGCGCCGGTCACCACACAGACCAGGTAACCGAATTTATCACCCGGATAGTTATCCGGTAACACCGAGACGAATCTTTTGTTTCTGTCGTAATGATCCGCCTTTCTGCATACGAGCGCCAACAGCAGCATAGTCAGCAGGAGAAGCGACAAGCTCAGGAGTTTGACTGCGTTAGGATCCGTGAGAGTCAGAGAGAGGGGGAAGTCCGCTAAAACTTCCAGAGGGTGAACGACCTCCTGTACAAATCCACCGATCAACGAGAGTCTGTGACACTCACAAATCAGACCACCGGTGACAGGGTCCGCCTTCGGTCGACACCCTCTGGCTTCCCAGATGTTATGCCAAGTGTAGCATATTTTTGAATATACTTTAAGCTCGAAACTCACAGTTTCATTTACTTTGACCTCACCCCCAGGCTGAATCGCCAGGTAATAAAGTTTCGGAGTATCTGTAGGATTCAAAACAATTTGGTACACCGGGTTTTTCGGTGTTATTTTAGTCCCGTTTTCCATGAGATTTTCATAAGTTGGTCTGATATCTTTCTTCGCAAGAACCAACAGTTCTGAGCTATCATCTTTAAACTTGAAGAGAACATCTACAGCTGCAAGAGGTTGCGGATCGATTTTGTATACAGGCAATGCAATGTCAATGTGATTAGAATCCATTCGGGGATCCAACTGTTTCACTGTAATATCAGTAATAGACATGTTCAAGATGAGGTCGGATACATCAAAGGCCACTTTCATTCCATACATAAGAAACTTGGGATAGTGACAAGGCATATCGTCTTCACGTTTAAAACAAATAGAAACATCGAGTGTATCTTTTGTATTCGTCGTGGCCGACCGAGTAGGATCTCGATTGAAAGTTACAAAGTGTAAAGATAAGTATAATCCTGAATTTTGTACGTATGTCGCAAGACCGTCGGAAATAATGGCAGGAAACTTGTTTGCAACATGTTCTTTTTGGGTAAATTCACTCATAGCCGTAGGTATGTCTACCTTAATCCAAAGAGAGAGGTTCCCAAGGCTCGACTCTATCGACTTTTCTTGTTGTGCAGGTAAAAGTCTGTAAGACAGGGTGGACTGGAGAAGAAACAAACTTTTCATAAGAAACTTTGAAATTTTCTTCGATCTAATATGAATTACTGGATCAAAATATTGAAGTGGTACATATTTTTCTTGTACCTCTAAAACGATGTTAAGACAGTCCATGACTCTACTGAACATCTGGTAAAGATTAGGAAATGTGCAGTGATACCCCGTCTTCAGTTCGACAGCCAGAGCCTGAGTTAGGATATAAACCGTGTGAACTGCATTCTCGGCTCCATTTAGGCTTAAGGAATCACGTGCCGCCATAAGAGTGATATGCAAAGTAGATATACCTAGTTTCGCATCCTCATAACTGTTTACAGATAATGTGTTTAACAAACTCACAAGTGATTCGAGTATGTTGGCCTTAGTCCGTCCCACTTCTTTTACACCGGAGGTTAACAAGTCAGAAATGATCGAAGCTATTCTGAATGTTTCACCAGCACTTTGTCCTTTAGAGAGTTTCTTTAGATTGGATAAGTCTTTGTCAATATCATAAGTCGTTCGGTTTCCCTTTGCTAGCGTAACATCTAGAGTCGTTGTTGTCACCATTCCGTAGTAATCGAACGAATGAATTTCCAGCCTCCCTCTTGTCAGGATAAGTTGTTCGATGTCTCCTGATTTTTGAGAAGTGATCATACGACCACTGAAATTCGGTTCATCCGTTTCGTGTTTATCATAAAATTCTAATTTTTTAACTGCAGTGGGAAGTATGCACGACAATTTAAAGGCGGTCACACCGGCTATACCCGACTCGGTTCCGGTTTCGCTGTATATTTGACATGTATGCAAATTAGAAGAATCTGTGATTAATGTGAATATAGCGAATTGAGGGGTGTTTTTATAAACGACTGTAAATTCGTACTTGGCATTTTCTTTTAGTTTGTGTTCTTTTATGATCAGTATGAACGAAGGTGTGCCGCTTTGTCTGATAGAGTCCACAAAGGTGTCTTCTTCGATTATTTTCCCGTTGTTGTCAAAAGCGACTTTGCTCCATTCAAAGTCGAGTGGATTCAAATCCCTCCAGAGCCCTCCCACTCGCAAATACACTATGTCTTGTGGATTTGTTTTTCTATCACAGTTGTATATGCAGTTGATTTTTATATCTCTCAAAACAAAGGTTTCAGACGGTCGATCATTTGTGCCGGACGTGACGGTCGTGTGGGCCGTGCCGGACGTGCCAGACATGTGGGAAGTGCCGGACGTGCCAGACGTGTGGGCCGTGTCGGTCGTGTCGGACGTGTGGGCCGGTGTGTTGGCCGGTGTGGTGGTCGGTGTGGTGGCCGGTGTGTTGGCCGGCTTGGTGGCTGGAGTGGTGGCCGGTCGTCTTGTGCCCACATACACATACTGACCGACAATGTCCGGCTTGATCCAACGGTTGTTGGCCACCGGTGAAACTTTGAGATTAAAAAGATAATCTTTACCGCTTTTCAAAGTGTTCGGCTCAATTCGGTAAATCCCGCCCTTGACTTCTCTTGTTCGACAGACGGCCTCGGCGGTCCAGTTACAAGACCAGTGGTACCTGGCCTGGCGTTCATTTGGGTTGATGGAACCTGAACCGTCCATTTCGACTCCATCTTCCGTGTAGACGAACCGTGAGCTCCCTCCTTTTATAACGGCCACGATTTCTCCGTATTGAATCTCTATAAAGCAAATATTAAAGTTACTCTCGATTTTAGGTTTATCTTTCCACCACAAAAAATTGCCGGTTACTGTGAAATTAATTAAATGGACCCCGGCTAAAGTATGAGAGTTAAATCGCCAAAATCTTTTTCCAATTTTATACGTTATAATGTTTTTTGATAAATCCGAGGTGTCTCCCGTCCACTCGTATCTCTCCCATTTAAACCGCAAATTCTGTTTAGATTCCCACCCGTAATTTCGTACTTTCTTCATCCCCTCGTCTATATATTCGAATGAGGCTACTAGTGTAAATTGTTCTGCGAAGTAGTATTTGGGCCGGCATTCATAAGTATGACAGCAGCCTTCTATTCGCACGATAGGTATCACTTCGAATTGGGTATACGGGTGAACATCGAAATACGGGTAATACATCAAGAAATTACGAGAAAGCGACGAATCTTCCAGTTTCTTTTCATCCCAGTAAACGTCCAGTGTCATTTTCCGCACATGAGACCGACTTTGAAGCTTATTGGTGACTTCTGGAGTCGCCCAATCGTAAGGAATAACAAAGTCGACCCTGTAGAACAGTTGAGTACTGACTATTTTGCCAGTTGCTTCTCTAAACAAGCTGCACACGTCAGACCAATAAAACATCCTCTTTAATACGTTTGAGTCCAAAGTTCTAGTATACGAGCAAGGATTCCCTGGGTCAGGTAACGTTACCGGCTGAGACACCCGAGCGGTGTATCCATCGCATGTCAAAACAAAAAGTAATCTTTTCGTCGCGTCGGCGGGAAGTTCTTTATTGTAAGGTATCCTGTTGATGGTTATGAACAGCATGTACGGTTTGTTGTACTCTGCGCGAACCGGTGGTGTGAGCATTATGCCATTGGGGTACACGACCTTGCCGCGCTGAACTTCGTGTCGGTTACATGTTACTCCGTACGCATTGGGACTACATACACACAGGCATGGACCGTAGCCCGACCAGACCATACGGAAGCGAGCATGGGTACACTTATGCACACAGTCATAGGGGGCTGTATACGGGCCGCACTTACAATCAGATTCAAGTGGCGGGCGACACGGGTTTTCTATAGTAGTATCATCTATTAGTTCATTCCAAATTTTTGTGTCAATGATGGTACAATACCCGCCGGAAGGAAAACGGGAGTCACCTCCCCGGCAATATTGGCACGGTACTTCGGCGTTGCCGTTACATTCGTTGTCATTCGAACACATGACGAGATTAAATTCTTTAATATATTTTTGGGTTCTACACATCCGGACGACATGCAGTAAGACCAATAACACTCCGATTCTGAACGGCATGGTTGAAAAAAGTCAGAAATAACCAACTAACTCAAACTAAAACAACTAACTCGGAACTAAAAACAAGCTGACGCTACAAAAAAAATAAATAAAAGAGCATAGTTTGCAAACCATCTGTTTCATCAAAACGGTTTTGTCAGATGTAAGAATATTTTGAAACTCTTTGTATTTTTATAAAATGTTTCACACTAATCTTTAACTTTCACATAGGTGGCTAACGATGGGAGGGGCTTGGACTAGACTCCTTCAATAATGTAAATGATGTATAAATAAACTTCAATAGAAAAACAATAATTCTATAGAATTTCTTCTAGTTGCAAGTTCTGTTAAGCGGGGACTTATTCGACTGGAGAAAATTTCAAAAATTTAGAAGCTTCAGGTCACTTAGGATAGTGTTTATTCAGATTTGATTTTTCCTTTTTAGGTATTAACTAAACCGAAAATTTATTGAATTTTGATTTCGGAAAATTTATTGAATTTTTGAATTCGGACTTCACAGGTTGAAGACCGGTGAAGTCCGTTATAAATAGAATTTTGAAGATACTGTTTAATGAAATGTCGCTAGAACTTTTAGGTATAATGAGTTTTGACAATCTAGCAATGTACACAGATCTTAGCAGACATTATTTTGATGAAAACTATAGGTTACAACACAATGTTAGTTATAGTTTAAGGAACCGACAATTTTTAGTACAAAGAATCGACAATAAATACGGAAAAATGACTTTGGAGTACAGATTACCAAGGCTACTAAATTCATTACCTAAAGATTTAAAAACTCTGCAAAACAAAGCCCAATTGAAAACATACTTAAAAAACCATTTCATCGGTACTACGACAAACGAACATTGAGTGCTCACACATAATAAAATGTAAGTAAACACTAAGGGTCAATAAAACAAGTTAGGTTGAAATTGAATAGCTAGGATAGAATACAAGCCGTCTAGCTTTCACTTACCTTCCATACATAGTAATCAGTAATCCAATACTTCACAGATTAGTTGAACACACTGAACACTTACACATAAATTAACACATAAATTAATAGACATCAGAAATAACACTAATAATAGGCCTATGTTAGACACAAAGTGAAACACTGACTTAGGCTAGACAAATAGGCATACACAATATTAGGCTGTCAGATTCTAAATAAACACAAATCCCCACATAACGGAAAGATGTTATCATTAAAGGTAATGGACTTAGTACTGGAAATCAAAGGAATTTGCTTTATTGGGGATAAAGTAATCATTAAAATCAGATCTGGGTCTGCAAATGTGCAGTGGTACCGGGCCAAGCAGCTTTCACTTTTTCTATCAGGTTAAGAATTGTCGTTTCCAGTTGACGTTTAAGTTATTCTTCCTCGCAGTGATGTAAATAGTCACTTTGCGAAACAAATTTCCCTCTTTGCATATGTTTTGATTGTTATATTAGTTTTCATAAGTTAATTTGTTATATATATATATATATATATATATATATATAATTTATCGAAGCGCTTGTTATAACTTATGTGATTAGCTGATCTCTCAATTAGCTTTTAAGCTAGAGAGATTAATATTTATAACTGCTGTGTAACCGAATATTGTATTTAAATGAAATAAATAAATAAATAAAAATAAATAAATTTGTGGCCGGAAAATCTGTCGATTACAATGTCATGGTCTGAGATTTCCTCGATCGATTCGTCGCGATCATATCCCGGCCATTTCGTGGCTGCTTTAGCTTCCCTTCGTCTTTTTCATCTCGGTCGTTTCGTAGCCCTCTTCGTACAGGGCCGTTGAATCCTTGTAAATCCTGGTAGACAGTCGGGAATTCGGGAAAGGTCAGAAAAACGTACTGAATTTACCTTTGGTCGAGAAATTTGATACTCGTGATAACGAAACTAAACGACATAAAGCGTCTTCGTCGTCACGGCCGGGAAATCTCTCGATCGAATCGTAAAAAAATAATTTTTGAGCTCCGTCGTTTTCAATAGAGAGTACCTGGTGGATTTTTTCATGTTTAACAGTTCACCTAATTACTATCAAATATTCCAACGTCATAAACTTTATAAATCAAAATATTTTTTATACTATGCAATATTTAAGCCACTCGCTGTATTCTCCCTAGATGGCTGTAGTTTGCAAACAGCTGTTATGATTAGGCCTACTTCATTTGTTTACACTTTCCTTGTTAATTTCGTTGCTACTACGGCAACTCATAAGACAAATGTTAAAATTTTACAACTTTAAACTTCGTATTATTATGTTACTAGTGGATCCGAGCGCACGGAATCGTGCGCTACTCTAGCAGAGCGATAATTCAAATGGCGACAAATTTAAAACACAATCATGCTAACACGATCCGTCTTGAGGGTTATGTTTACACAAATTAAAAAATAACAGCAATTAAATTATCCAGCTGATCAAAATGTAAACAATTATGTTCTTCATAAGGATAACATGGGATCTTTAAAAGCCAATGGGGCAGATCCCAAGGGACTTTTTCAAAAATGTAAGGCTAGTTTGCAAATCTACGCGACACGCTCTTTCCAATGAGCCGTCAATGATCAAAATCGGTTAAGAAATGACGGAGGAGTTCATAAGACAAATTTCGTGTTGGCGTATTAATTATATAGATATAGATTAGATTTTGTCTGGCCGAGTTATCTGCATAGAACACGTTTTTGAGTCAAGAGTTACTGATTTCAAGACTGAAGGAAATCCTCGGAGCCGTTTTTGAGATCATTATGCAAGCAAGCAAGCAAGCACGCACGCACGATAACATTGCTCATATAAGAGTATAGGAATAGAGCTGAGCTTCTTAAACTGTACTGTGCCATTGTACTTCTTTTATTAATATAAGCTTAGAATAATATCATTCTGCCTTTGCAATGGTTACTGGGAGTATATGATATACGCTGGGACAACGTATGATCAATAATTAAAAGTTCTGATAATTATTTTACTGTTTGATTTCCTAAACTTCTTTTCAAATGAATGTTAAACTCAATAACTGTTTTGTTAAAGTCTGAAACAAAATACTATATTACAGTATTTGACGGCAGCACAATGCGATCAAAGAGATATGCTGGCCGTAGAAACACTAAGCATTTTTGCTGCAATATGACCGAGGGATTTGTCATAAACGACCGCGCTATGGCAGCCGCAATACGACCAAAACATGTAACGGCCATGAAAAGAGTAAGCAATTTTCCAGCTGCAATGCGACCGATGGTTTTGCCAACCGCGGAATAAACGACAGATGTTCCGGCCAAAATGTAGCCAATATGACGATCTCGAAAAGAGCGAGAGACTTGTCGGCCTACATGCGATCAAGAGATCTCCCATTTTCCGGCTGCAGTATGAACAAGCAATTGGCAGCCGCAAAACGAGCCAGCGATTTTCTTAGCTATACGACCGAGATATGTGACGGGAACAGAAAGAGAGACATACTTGACGAGAGGTTTGCCAGCCGTGAAACGAGCGGGTGATTTCGACCGAAATAGAACCGAGACATTTTCCGACCGCGATGTAAACGACTGGTGATTTTCCAGTAGCGATATTATCGAAATAAATATTTTTTACGATTAGATCGAGAGATTTTCCGGCCGCGACGACGAAGACGGTTTATGTCGTTTTGTTTCGTTATCACGAGTATCGAATTTCTCGACCAAAGGTAAATTCAGTACGTTTTTATGACCATTCCCGAATTCCCGACTGTCTACCAGGATTTACAGGGATTCAACGGCCCTGTACGAAGAGGGCTACGAAACGGCCGAGATGAAAAAGACGATGGGAAGCTAAAGCAGCCACAAAATGGCCGGGAAATGATTGCGAAGAATCAATCGAGGAAATCTCAGACCACGACAATGTAGTCGACAGATTTTCCGGCCACAAATGCAATAAATCATTCCGGTTTAGTTAATACCTAAATTATTGGATTACCTATTGAATACCACCTGTCCAAGCCTCCTAATTACACCACAGTTTCTGTGGCTTTTGGTTATAAAACATGTATTACTCATTATCACAATAAATGGTAATATGGCCCCCAAATAAAAACAGTTGTAGAGAAAAATTCTAATCTCAAAGTTGTTCAAACATCTATTTATCTTTTTACTGGTTTTAACCTAACCAACCTTGACAATCCCCCGTTCTCGAGGAATGCGGCGAAGAAGAAGAATAAGTGAAAGTAAGTAAGTGAGTGAAGTGGGGTGGTTGTGGGGCGATCTTGTATTGTTGTTACAAAGGTAGACATTTTCCTTAGACAGGACCATTATCTAACTCAACAGCCAATGGGAACTAAGAGCACTGACACATGGGGCGAATTTTATCGCAAATTCACGGCGATTTTTTCGGAAATAATACGGTCGCGACGAGGTAGGCGTCGATTCCGGTTTTATGTTCCCTCGGCCGAAGGCCTCTTCGGGGCCCCCTGTCCTCAGGGGCCCCGTGGCGGGGCCCCAGTTGCCCCGATAGTCGGTACGGCCCTGATTGTCGCGTGGCATTCTTAACGCCCAGTGTGTAAGCGTCCATTTAAATTTATACACTACTGCGAAAACGACGGCAGTGGCAGTTTCGCCGCCGCGATAAAAATCGCCCCGTGTGTCAGTGCTCTTAGTTCCCATTGGCTGTTGAGTTAGATAATGGTCCTGTCTAAGGAAAATGTCTCCCTTTGTAACAAGAATACAAGATCGCGCCACAACCATCCCACTCCCACCTCTCATCCATTCTCGGCTTAATTACCTATACCTGGGTTGGTCGCCATTTCAGGTGACCAACAATATTCATGCCTCTTTACAGTAAAGTTCAAAACAATGTGCACACTGTCACATTGTCGCACTGTTTGGAAATCATACGATTTATTTATGATTAGAAAAAAATATAGCGAAATATAGCGTCATATTAGCGAAAATCATTTTTGAACAACACTATTTAAAGTGTCCTGAAGCTTCTACTTCTCCAGTCGACGAATAAGGTCCCGCTTTTCCGTGGCTTTTCCGAACTCATCACTGGAATAAATCCTATAGAATTATTATTTTTGTATTAAAGTTTGTTTGTACATCGATTACAACTCTGAAGGAGCCTAGTCCAAGCCCCTCCCATCATTAAATAAATGTGAAAGTTACATATCAGTGTGAAAAATTTTATTAAAATACAAAGAGTTTAAATATATTTTTTCATCTGACAAAACCGTTTTCATAGAACAGATGTTTTGCAAACAATGCTCTTTTATTTATTTTTGTAACGTCAACTTGTTTTTAGTTCCGAGTTAGTCGAATTTATTAGTTAATGTTATTTCTGATATTTTTTCAATTATGCCGTTCAGAATCGTAGTGTTATTGGTCTTACTGCATGTCGTCCCGGAGTGTAGAACCCAGAAATATATTAAAGAATTTAATCTCGTCATGTGTTCGAATGACAACGAATGTAACGGCAACGCCGAAGTGCCGTGTCAATATTGCCGGGGAGGTGATCCCCGTTTTCCTTCCGGCGGGTATTGTACCATCATTGACAGAACAATTTGGAATGAACTAATAGATGATACTACTATAGAAAACCCGTGTCGCCCGCCACTTGAATCTGATTGTAAGTGCGGCCCGTATACAGCCCCCTACGACTATTATAATCATACCCAAGCTCGCTTCCGTGTGGTCTGGTCGGACTACGGCCCATGCCTGTGTGTATGTAGTCCCAATGCGTACGGAGTAACATGTAACCGACACGTAGATCAGGAAGACGAGGTCGTGTACCCCAATGGCATAATGCTCACACCTCCGGTTCGCGCAGAGTACAACAAACCGTACTTGCTGTTCATAACCGTCAACAGGATACTACACGCTAAAGAACTTCCCGACGCCGCGATGGCGAAAAGATTACTTTTTGTTTTGACGTGCGAGGGATACAGCGCTCGGGTGACTCGGCCGGTAGAGATGCCTCGCTATCAGAATCCTTGCTCGTACACTAGAACTTTGGACTCCAACGTATTAAAGAAGATGTTTTATCATTCTGACGTGTGCACCTTGTTTGTCGACTCAACGGGCATTATACTAAAGACTAAACTAATCTACAAGGTCGACTTTGTTATTCCTTACGATTGGGCGACTCCAAAAGTCACCAATAAGCTTCAAAGTCGGTCTCATGTGCGGAAAATGACACTGGACGTTTACTGGGATGGGAAGAAACTGGAAGATTCGTCGCTTTCTCGTAATTTCTTGATGTATTATCCGTATTTCGATGTTCACCCCGGTACCCAATTCCAATATATACCCATCGTACGGATAAAAGGCTGCTGTCCTACTTATGAATGCCGGCCAAAATACTACTTCGCAGAACAATTTACACTCGTAGCTTCATTCGAATATATAGACGACGGGATGAAGAAAGGACGGAATTACGGGTGGGAATCTAAACAGAATTTGCAGTATAAATGGGAGAGATACGAGTGGACGGGAGACACCTCGGATTTATCAAAAAAAATTATAAATTCTAAAATCGGAGAAAAATTTTGGCGATTTAACTCTCACACTTTAGCCGGAGTCCATTTAATTAATTTTACAGTAACCGGCAATTTCTTGTGGTGGCAAGATAAACCTAAAATCGAGAGTAACTTTAATATTTGTTTTATAGAGGTACAATACGGAGAAATCGTGGCCGTTATAAAAGGAGGGAGCTCACGGTTCGTCTACACGGAAGATGGAGTCGAATTGGACGGTTCTGATTCCATCAACCCTAATGTCCGCGTCGATTGGTTTGACAGATTTAAGCCTAAGGCCAGATACTACTGGAATTGTAACTGGACCGCCGAGGCCGTCTGTCGAACAAGAGAAGTCAAGGATGGGATTTGCCGAATTGAGCCGAACACCTTGAAAAGCGGTAAAGTTTATCGTTTTAATCTCAAAGTTTCACCGCTGATCGACAACCGTTGGATCAAGCCGGACATTGCCAGTCAGTATGTGTATGTGGGCACAAGACGACCAGCCAACACTCCGGCCACCACACCAACCACCACACCGACCACCACACCTGCCACCACTCCGGCCGACACGACTGACACTACCGACACGGTCCTCACGTCCGTCACAGCCCACACGTCCGTCACAGCCCACACGTCCGTCACAGCCCACACGTCCGTCACAGCCCACACGACCGTCACCACCAACAGACCGTCTGAAACCTTTGTTTTGAGGGATATGCAAATCATCTGCATATACAACTGTGATATAAAAACTAATCCACAAGACATAGTGTATTTGCGAGTGGGAGGGCTTTGGAGGGATTTAAATCCACTCGATTTTGAATGGAGTAAAGTTGAATTGGATAAGAACGGTAAAATAATCGAAGGAGACGCCTTTGTGGACTCTATCAGACAAAGCGGCACACCTTCGTTCATCCTGATCATAAAAGAACACGAATTAAAAGAGAACGCCAAGTACGAATTTAAAGTCGTTTATAAAAATACCCCTCAATTCGCTATGTTCCCTGTAACTATAGATTCTTCTAATTTGCATACATGTCAAATAAACAACGAACCCGGACCCGTGTCGGGTATAGCCGGTGTGACCGCCTTCAAGTTGTCGTGCCTACTTCCCAGTGCAGTAAAAAAATTAGAATTTTATGATAAACACGAAACGGATGAACCGAATTTCAGTGGTCGTATGATCACTTCTCAAAAATCAGGAGACATCGAACAACTTATCCTGACAAGAGGGAGGCTGGAAATTCATTCGTTCGATTACTACGGAATGGTGACAACAACGACTCTAGACGTTACGCTAGCAAAGGGAAACCGAACGACTTATGATATTGACACAGACTTGTCCAATCTAAAGGAACTCTCCAAAGATCAAAGTGCTGGTGAAACATTCAGAATAGCTTCGATCATTTCTGACTTGTTAACCTCCGGTGTACAAGAAGTGGGGCGGACTAAGGCCGACATACTCGAATCACTGGTGAGTTTGTTAAACACATTATCTGTAAACAGTTATGAGGATGCGAAACTAGGTATATCTACTTTGCATATCACTCTTGTGGCGGCACGTGATTCCTTAAGCCTATATGGAGCCGAGAATGCAGTTCACACAGTTTATATCCTAACTCAGGCTCTGGCTGTCGAACTGAAGACGGGGTATCACTGCACATTTCCTGATCTTTACCAGATGTTCAGTAGAGTCATGGACTGCCTTAACATTGTTTTAGAGGTACAAGAAAAATATGTACCACTTCAATATTTTGATCCAGTAATTCATATCAGATCGAAGAAAATTTCAAAGTTTCTTATGAAAAGTTTGTTTCTTCTCCAGTCCACCCTGTCTTACAGACATTTACCTGCACAAAAACAAAAGTCGATAGAGTCGAGCTTAGGGAACCTCTCTCTTTGGATTAAGGTAGACATACCTACGGCTCTGAGTGAATTTACCCAAAAAGAACATGTTGCAAACAAGTTTCCTGCCATTATTTCCGACGGTCTTGCGACATACGTACAAAATTTAGGGTTGTACTTATCTTTACACTTTGTAACTTTCAAACGAGATCCTACTCGGTTGGCTAGGACAAATACAAAAGATACACTCGATGTTTCTATTTGTTTTAAACATGAAGACGATATGGCTTGTCACTATCCCAAGTTTCTTAAGTATGGAATGAAAGTGGCCTTTGATGTATCCGACCTCATCTTGAACATGTCTATTTCTGATATTACAGTGAAAAAGTTGGATTCCCGACTGGATTCTGATCTCATTAACATCGCATTGCCTGTATACAAACTCGATCCGCAACCTCTTGCAGCTGTAGACGCTCTCTTCAAGTTTAAAGATGATAGCTCAGAACTGTTGGTTCTCACGAAGAAAGATATCAGACCAACTTATGAAAATCTCATGGAAAACGGGACTAAAATAACACCGGAAAACCCGGTGTACCGAATTGTTTTGAATCCTACAGATACTCCAAACCTTTATTACCTGGCGATTCAGCCTGGGGAAGAGGTCAGAGTAAATGAAACTATAAGATTCGAGCTTAAAATATATTCAAAAATATGCTACACTTGGCATAACATCTGGGAAGCCAGAGGGTGTCGACCGAAGGCGGACCCTGTCACCGGAGGTCTTATTTGTGAGTGTCACAGACTCTCGTTGATCGGTGGATTTGTACAGGAGGTCGTTCACCCTCTGGAAGTTTTAGCGGACTTCCCCCTCTCTCTGACTCTCACGGATGCTAATGCAGTCAAACTCCTGAGCTTGTCGCTTCTCCTGCTGACTATGCTGCTGTTGGCGCTCGTATGCAGAAAGGCGGATCATTACGACAGAAACAAAAGATTCGTCTCGGTGTTGCCGGGTAACTATCCGGGTGATAAATTCGGTTACCTGGTCTGTGTGGTGACCGGCGCCCGGGTCGGAGCGGGCACAGACGCTGCGGTCGGAATAAAGATATACGGCAGCCGAAACGAAAGTCGCAATCATATTCTGAGCAATAAAACATACGATGTTATGGAAGGGATGGGAGAAGATTGGTTTTTGATCTATGAGCAAGCTTGGCTTGGAGAACTATCGTGTGTGGACCTCTGGCACGACAACAGTGGGACCAGTCCCGCTTGGTACTGCGACTCGATAACGATTTATGACCTTCGCCACAGGGACTGCTATTACTTTCTAGTGAACGAATGGTTGGCTTTAAAGTATAAAAGGTTTCCTCAGTTGACTCTTTTCCCAACACCAATATCAAAATTAACGAGTCCGACGAGGGTATTTATCGAATACACTAAGAACGGTTTCCAAGTTTCTCATCTTTGGCTAAGCACGATTATTAGGCACCCGAGAGACCCGGTTTCCCGAACAGATCGCCTCGCCATCGTCCTGTGTTTTATTCTAGTGTCATCGGCTGTCAGTATTGTACTCATAACCATAACTGACGATATTATAGAAACAGACGACTTTTACTATTCCATAACATGGGAAATGGTCGAAAAGAGCGTGTACGCGAGTATCGCCGGTGGAACTATCGCTTGTTTGATGATGTACATGTTCAGAAGAATATACAACATTTTATTCTTCATACAACAAAAAACAGATAAAAAAACATCAGAAAGAAGAGTGACAAGAACAAGCTTTCATGAGGATTACTTCATTAGGCCTTCGGTCATTACGCTTAAGGATGATAAAAGTTATGTTCACTACGGCCGCAGACACAAAAAATCTATTGATGTACGAAAAAAGAAAACTCTTGCGGAGGTTATTAATTTTTCTTTGACGCCAAAACCACTAGTTCCTGTACGAATCGAGGGGGATGAACCGAATGTAATTATCCAATATATCTGGCTGTTGATAACTTGGATAACTGTGGTGTTGATTGTTTTAGTGTGCATCGTTATATGTTTTTCTTTAGCTCGAAACCTACCACCAATAAAGATCAACAAGTGGATTACTGTCGTCGCGCTTTCAGCGTTTATTCATGCTACGATTATTTTGCCCATTAAAATTATACTCGTTTCACTACTTTTAGCAGTCGCATTCAAAAGAGTAATATACAAAGACGTTTACACATTCAACCCTGATGACGGTAAACAATTGGAGTATTATGGAAACGTCAAATACTTGGCGAATTTGGTTTATTTAAGAGCTCAGCCAATGTATCATCCTCTGCACGAGCGCTTTCGTGAACAGCAGCGAAAGAGGATGCTCAGATCAGAACGATGGCGTACACTTTACGAATTCCTTTTGCAAATTGCATTCCTAATGGTGCTAGGAGCTCTTCTCAGCACACAAATTCCTTATGAGTATTATACTTACTCCCACCTAGATTCTCTGTTGAAAGAATACAAAGTGGTTTATAATACCACCGACTATATAAATTATTTAGAGAACTACCTGGAGCCTGATCTCTTTAAATATATTTGGTACAATTGGAAAATACTCGACGAGGGGGTTGAAAAGAGTTTTTTCAGAAAAGACTGGTTTTATGATAATGTTAACAGAATGTTCAGTAAAGTGTATCTGAGACAGTTCAGAGTAAAGCCCGGCTACTGTCAAATGTCGGTCAACATGTCTTCGGATTGTGCCGCTCCTTTCAGTCAGCGGGCTGTAGACTTAGGAAACTACTTACCTTTTTGGATTAGCGGAAATGACGACAGGAAAAATGACGAACCATCGGGTATACAGTTTTTGAGTAATTGGACTTATAAGCAGCCCGGTGATGATTCAAATTTCTACTATCAGGGACAAACAGGACACACGTACCAAAGTGGAGGCTATATATGGGACCTCGGAGCTTCTAGTGATGACATGGACGCATCTGTAGTCAGACTGTGGGAGGAGGGTTGGATAGGTCACTACACAAGAGCCGTGCTGGCGCATGTCGAACTTTACAATGTAAACACTCGTCTGTTTACTGGACTCACATTGGTGTCGGAGCACACGACCAGTGGCCAAATTCTACCGAAGATGGTGGTACAATGTGTGAATATCGACATTCCATTCGATTGGTGGATAACGATATTCATCTTCATCACAGTGATGCTGTGTGTTCGAGTTTTTTTGACGACCAATTTCGTTGGTATACTCGGATTTTTCAAGAGATGGAACCACGTGTACGAGCTTCTTGTGACCACGTTCGCTCTTGCTGTCCTCCTTTACTTCTCGCTTCATATTCTCAAAGTCCCACAGTACGTGTCAGAATATCTGGATCACGCCGATGAGTTAAAGTTCTTTGATTTCTACAAAATAGCACATTCCTATTTTACTGCCAAAGCTCTACTTTCCATTTTATTCATTTTGACTCAAATGCGAATCTTTTCATTGTTCAGGTTCGGAAATTTTCTTTTCAGAATCTTTCGTACTATTGTACTTTCTTTAAAACAGCTCATCTTTTTATTTGGTATATACCTATTACAGTTACTATTAATAAACGCACTGGGTTTCCTCTTACTCAGTTATGTCGGTGCATTTTTCAATCCAAATACATTTTACAAGAACAGCAGTGTCTGCTTTTCTCGTTACAACAACATCAACGGCTTTAATATATTGTGCTTCCTGCTGAGCTGTATAGAACTGATTATTGTGGTGTTGCTCGTTTGTATATTTGTGTTTCATTACAAAACAGCGATGAAAAAATACATCATAGGTTGGAAGGCAGAAAACTATTTAAGATTTATCCACAAGGAGATCAGGGCCACGGTGACATTGAACAAACGTGTGGTGAGGCGAACGACGATGATGATCAATAAGTTGATAGGAGCGACTGAGGACGAGAAGATGCTTATGATGAGAATGCAGACCCGACCTTACTTGTAACGAATTTGGTGAAGCAATTTCTTCAAGACTTAATTTATTTACTGTTGGGTACTTTGTCTGAATTCTCAACAGTTCTGTAATTTTTAATTTCTTCATTTGGAAATAAAGTACGTACAAATTGTAATTTATGCTTCATTTTAACACTACCGCTGGCACTTGCCCTCAGAAAAGCCTGTAATAGCCCTACTAAGTTCATTGTGTTAAATCGTTTTTATTTAATACAATTAACATCAAAACCCGCCCACTTTTCCTTTTTACTACATTTTTTGGAGATTTTGTCCTCTGCTCATATAATATGAGCTCTTGCGTGCATGCTTGTACAAGGATCTCAAAAACGGCTCCGAGTATTTTCTTCAAAGTCTTGAAATAATTAAAATAGGTTATACAGGGTGTTTTTTTTTAAACGCAACCCATTTTTAAAATTTAATAATGCACATATGAATGCGTAATGAGTATTGTTTTATTGATCTTTACATTTTTTACAACCTATTATTTAAGTTTGATCACATTTAGTTCACATTATGTGCTCAAACAGTCCACCATTGACATTTGTATACAGTTATGCTCTTTCAATCAAATCCCCGAATATAAATTTGCTGTGATGTAAGGTGCCTCTTTAAATTTCTTGCATTAAATTTATTATGTTTTTTTTGAGGTGCTGAATAGCTTTTGAATTGTTTTCGTAGAATAATTACCTCTTTACATGTCTGTGGCAAATTTTATTACAAGCGTCTAGGGAGTAGACGATGATTACTGCTAGGGATCAGATTTTTGCCCTCCCTCCATCCCCACCACCTCTGTCTGGTATTAATGTCGTAACTGTTGTTTCTAGTAACGGCCGCAAGGATGCGGCTGGCCAAAAGCAAAGCGCGCTAAATTTGAAATACTGTAAATCGAGGCACGTACCGGGTGAGTGCTTTTTCACATCCCTCAACGGGACAAATTAATTAATTGACGTCACTGTTTTGCGAAAACGTACAAGTTTATCAAAGTACCGAGAATCGAATGTTTTCGACCAGCGATTGTTTTAATACAATGTCAGGACATATGACGCATATCGACAACTTGAAGAGAGCCTTCTGCCATCGGTCTCAATGTTTTATCTCCAAAACTGTAAAACCTTGAGACCTGAAATTTGGCACGTAGGTTCCTGTTAGGTACTAAACTATCATTAAGAAAATTGTTTAAAAAACTTCCCATGAACTCAGGAATGCCAGTCTGAAATAAAACGATGGGAAGGCTATTTTCAAAGTCGTTGACCTTTTTATGAAGAGATATAGGTGTCTGAATGCAAGGTTAACTTCGTTATAGAATTTTCAAAAATCTTAAGTTAAGGATATTAATCATAACAACCAAACAGTCCGAGAGGTCAAGTGTTAGGCTTATACAATATACAAATATATATATATATATATATATATATATATATATATATATATATATATATATATATATATATAACAGGCCTAAATAAAAATGGTAACCAATATGACAGTAGGCTATGATAAATGTGCATTGAGTTTAATCTTTGTTGTACCCTAATACTTTCAGGAAATGCCAAAAATTTATATTTTAGTTACTTGGCCCTAAACCGTAAATATTAAAAATAAATGGTATCAGAAATCTGACACATACTTTCTCCTTCCATGCTCGAAGGGCTATTCAAGGGTCACTTAACCACCCTTAATATTAAATAAAACATAAATAAATGATTAAGTATATACATACCAAATGTTGTTGAAATCGGTTGATAAATAAGGGATATAATTTTTTGTATTCTCCATAAGAATAGCATCAGACAACGTACTGCACTTACCACCAAACTTAAAAATAAATTTTCTCCGCAACCAATTAACGTGGGCTAATAGGTCAAAATACTAAATGATTTAATTATTTAGCTCTTTTTAATTGTGAATAGCAATACTTTTTTACATTTGTTTTATTATGAACAATTCAAAAAACTGAATTTTTCTATGTTATAAGTCTTGTAACTTTTGAACCGTAATTTAAGAGATGGGGGTGGTGCCATTTTGTCAATAATTAGAAATACTATAACTAACCAAACTTCACTAAAATCGTTAGAGCCGTTTTTGAGGAAAACTGATT
Organism: Flexamia atlantica; assembly: GCA_035578135.1. Lineage (NCBI taxonomy): Eukaryota > Metazoa > Arthropoda > Insecta > Hemiptera > Cicadellidae > Flexamia > Flexamia atlantica. Next base: position 40,644,054 of record JAQJVK010000011.1, on the reverse strand, counting down.
TTTCCGTTATTTGACGAGTTTTTATGAGAAAATTAACCTTAAAAAACAAAAATTCAATAAAAATAAAAAAAACACCGGAAGATACTTCATCAAAATCGGACCACTGGTTTAGGCTATAGGTCTGTACACATACATCACTCTGAAAAGCACTTTTTTAGGTTCAGGGGGACCCAAAAAGGATATTTCCACCAACAACTCAAACTCAAAAATTTTGACGAGAACAATACTTTCCCCATATACTACGGTGTAGGGGGAGAAAATAAAAACCTAACTATATGAACATATTTATGAAAATTGGCATTTTTTTTGTTTTAAAATTTCAAGGCTTTAAGTAAAATGTAGACAAGGCTTATTCAGGATAAGAGTCATCAAACTCAGTTAGCTAATAAATATTTATGATAAAACTATTAATCAGGCGTAAACTATGTTACACCTGATTGAAATTTAACGAAGAGAAATAGTTATTTGTGCATCTAGGGACTAAAGTGCAACTTTTTCTCTTTGGGGGAAACTGTTGTCGCCCGATGGCGGAGCCGAGGGCGACAATTTCCTGAGGGAGAAAAAGAAAATGGTTCATACAAGTTACCGTTTAGGTAAAGGCTCTGTCTAGTGATTGTCCAGCATGCCTGGGTTTGATCTCACTTCTCTTGTTAACTATATTTCAAACATTTAGCATAGGCATAGAGGAGACCCCAGCCATCAGTCACCTTTAACCAGGGGCTTTAACTCGTTAGAGACGGCTATGCCCCAGCATGAAGTGGGTTCCACCATAGGCCTCCCGATCGAGTCGGTGGATAGTGGTATTATTTGGAGAATGGTAATAGATTAGTCATTTAAATGAAACACCAAATATGTCAACTCAAGCATTTATTGATAAGTCTAAATAATTTAAGTAATATTTTCACAGTTCTCTAAGACAAGACATAATACAATAATACAACATAAGACATAAGACAATGATACATAATACATAAGACCAGTGCTTGGTTTGCGGCGGGATGGCGTTCCGGGACCTCTTTTTGCCGAAAGAGTTGATCGTCTGTAATCGGCCGGAGTATTTTTTTGTAAGAGACGATCACATTAATCAGACATAAAATTTACCGCAAAATACAATCGCGTATAATCGGCTGGAGAATTTGCCACGAGGGACGACCGTTTGTAATCGGCCAGAGTATTCGTAGTGAAAGACGATGGCATGTAATCGAACGGAGATTTTGCCGCACAAGAGGATCGCGTGTAATCGGCCAGAGAATTTGCCGCAAAAGATGATCGTGGATGATCGGCCGGAGAATTCGCCATAAGAGAGGACCCCGTTTAACCGGCTGGAGTATTTGTCGGAAGGGACGATCGCTTGTAATGGACCAGATTAATTTGACCGAAAATGACGATCGCTTATAATGTGCGGAAATTAGGCGTGGACTTTCGGCCTGAAATTAGCACTCTTTAGTCTGGTCGTCTGAGCTAAGCCGAATGTTGAAACCGCTAAAAAGACCCGAATATTCGCACACGTCATGATAAATATTGAACAATTTTTTTAGTAAAATAATGCTTCGTTAGTTTTTAATTTACTTATTAAAAATGTTGAGATAGATAAAATGTTACTTTTTCAATCGACATAACTATTCACATAGACACATAATAACTTTGATGAAGGGAAGAATGATGGAGTGGGGGGGAGGTCATTTACAAACTGGTAAATTACAGTTCCGGTACCTCAATTTTTACAAATCAAGCACTGCATTAGACAATAATACATAATACAACAATTAAACAACAATGTTTGCTGAGATCAATGACCCAACCTAAACAGCCTATTAGACCATCTTAAGGTGGCTCTAAAGGTCCGTGGCCACAGAGGAGTACAACGATCTGTGTCCACCAAAGCTCCACATAGTTTCAATTTTCAACAGTGGCCGCGCTAGATGAGCTACCCTCAGACCGGTTTTACGCATTGCTGCCAACTGTTAGGGAGTCCATGAATTCGTGGGGAAGTTGAACGAACAACGCTAATTCCCGATACCGTTAGTGGCAGTCTTGCTTACACCTCATTGCTTCTATATTCCTTCGAAATTCTCTTTGAGAATCTGAATTTTGTCCCGAACTCAAACTGGTTATCACGACCACTTTGAATGGATAAAAATTTATTAACTCTAATATACGTTTTATTAAATTGTATGAATGCATCATGTTGTATAAGGGATGAAGAAAAACAATTATTGTGAAGTAAAACCCCGATTATTACATATAGATTTTGTACTCAGTGTACAATAAAATGGTACAGAATTTTTCATATTAGACTACATTTAACTTAACTGTTAACAAAAACCATGAAAAGTAACCCGAGTGTACCAATCACTAAAATACATATAACTAAATACAAAAATACACATCAAGTTTTCAAACGTGTATACAATAAAAGACAAATATATTTACAAACAAGCATGAATTTCTGATTAACTACTGTAGCATATACTCTTTAACGAATATATATGACCTAAATAACGTATAAATGCCAACAAAATTAACTAAAAAATTTTACGAATCTTTAAAAGTCGAAAAGCCCATCGCTAGAACGTACTAAAAGCAAGCATCAGATAATATATGTACAAAAAATACAGCAATGTTTAAAACCAGGCTGCAATATAGTTAAAAAGTACTGAATAAAAAACATTGTATATGAAAAGTAATAAAAACAAATTATTTGAAACGTTGTACGGAAACAAATATTATATGTTTAAAAATGTAAAAGGGACACTGATTGGCCAAAATGACTAAACAACGCTCGAAATATATTACATAAAGAAAAAAAATTAAGAGATAATCTCATTGCAAGAGCATACAATTAAGTAAAACATCAACTATGTACAAAGAATGCAGCAATGTTTAAAACTGGGCTATAATATAGAAAAAATCTAAGTAAAAATATTGTAGATGAAAAGTAGTTAATAATATAAAGATTTATTTGAAAAGTTGTTGGGGAACAAATTCATTTTTAAATCTACGAAAAGGCCACTGTCTGGCCAAAATGGTGACACAACTCTCGAAATATACAACATAAAGAAAAACAATTAAGAGATAATCTCATTGCAAAGAGCATACAATTAAGTAAAACATCAACTATGTACAAAGAATACAGCAATGTTTAAAACCGGGCTATAATATAGAAAAAAAAACTAATTAAAAATATTGTAGATGAAAAGTAATTAATAATATAACGATTTATTTGAAAAGTTGTTGGGAAACAAATTCATTTTAAAATCTACAAATACCCCTGTCGCAGCAAACCTGCGTACTCAGAGAATTTCCAATTAAAACAATATTTAATCAACTAGTGGCTTGAAGGGGCTAAAAGCCCCTAATGAGTGCAAATTCAAACAATCCTTATTTATTATAGTGCAAAATACCTTCATAGCAAAATTATTCTATTCTACCTTATATTGATATCTAGCCCACCATATGGGTTTCAATCAAGTATCAGCATCACATGTTTTATGTAAAGAAAGCAGACGTTTTTAGATCCCAATGCTTTTTAAATGGCAGATATTTTACGTTATTTCTCGTTTTATGGTGAATTTCAAGAAATTCCATTATTTTTCCCGCCATCACGGGATAGAGACCTTTAATTTGAGCCCTCTCCCATCTTTCTACGTCGAGCCAGACGCCCACAATTTTGAAGCAAATAATCGCCTTACGAAATTAAATATATGATAATTATAAAAAACATATAAAAAATTGATATATTTAAATCTGTCAAAAATATTGATAATAAGGTTTAATTTAAAAAGGAACATATTTCTTTTAAATAAATAGGCTAGATTGTTATTTTTTCATTAAAAATCCAAAATCTTATTAAAAATACTTTTGATAAACTCTGCAGGTATCGTTGAAACAAAGCTTCGTTATTAGACAACATTCAGCTGCCCTGATACAAAAATACATGGGTAAAAAACGTGAAACTCGGAGACCAATGGACTTGGAGCAACGATTCAAAATACCAAATTGTTTGTTTTTTTGAGCTAAATCCAATGGTGAAAATAAAAATTTGATAATTTTAATTTTTCAATTTGAAATACTGAAAAAACCCATTTTTTGGGGACAAAAAGGAGCCTTCCAGAGGTTTTTTCGCTAATAACTCGGAGACCTATGGACTTCAACAATTCAAGATACCAAATTGTTTGGTTTTTCAAGCTGAATCCAATGGGGAAAACAAGAATTTGATTACTTTAATTTTTCAATTTGGAAAAGCGAAAAACCCAGTTTTGGGGGGTAAAAGCAGCCTTTACCCCACTTTGGATATGTCAATCTGGCCGGTTCACGAACTCGTCCAAGAGAACCTAGATTTACATGTGTGTACTAAATTTTGTTATGATCGGACGATTTTCACGAGTTATCGTGCTAACAGACACTCAAAAAATGAAAAATTTGGAGGGAATGTGTAAGCTTTGGAGGGAACATGTAAAGTGTAGTAAGTTGACTGAATGACTTCGCTTATACAGCAACACTCATGTTAGCCTACACAACAGACACGGTTAGCAGACAAGAGTATGGTATGACAACGCCTGATTATGATTATAATTATGAATAAGGTTTAATTTTGTTTTATTTCCCCAACCTATTCTTATCTTTACTACAATGTGATTTTAATATTACAAAAGTCAGCTGAAACTATCAAACAAACTGTGATCAACTACAACTCTATAGTTGTACTTAACCTACATAGTTGCCTAACCCCGTTAGGCAAAGTGACAAACTCCAAACCACTTCGTGGACAACTGAGCCCTGCAGCTTGTAAGATGTGAGACTATCAAGCAGACCACAATGAGGAGATCTTTGCTCATGCAGGTGTCTCCCGAAGGCAGTAGTCATGGTCAAAATGGAAGCTGGACACATTTTTTTCTTCGACTAAGCTCTTTGACTCGGGTTCTGCAACAGTAAAAACACAAAAAAATCAGTGCATTGGTTTTGGAATAAATGTCAAACAGTATATGAATATGCATGCATGTGCCTTACATTTATAATTTGTTTTACTGTGCATTGTCATTACTTAATAGATCACTGGAATTCCCTGTGTACGCTACTCAGAAGTTGTTGCCAACCGATAACAGACCTGGTCATTTTGGTGGGAGGGTTAACTATTTATAATGTATAGGCTACACACATGTATATCCTCACTGTCATATCATTGCAAGCTTCAACATTCAAACAGCTGGTCACTTCCTTCTGTACTTATTGCCTAGGGATATTACCGTTTGATCAGCTGTCATTCATAGACTTTCAAATTTCAATAGTGTAACTAACACAGTCATCATTCGATAAAACTGAAGTAAAACCCAGGCTTGCAATTCATGATGCCAATTATAGTAACAATTTATGTTACTTTTCATTAATTCCTAAATATTGCAGTGTGTAAAGATTGTTGGTGTGACAGAAACATAATAACCTGAACCAAAAGAAGCATACTTAAGAAGGGGTTTGAAAAATTATAATGATGATCTTATCATATCAGCTATGTTTTTCTTTGATAAGCATTTAATGATAATTTTCATTCAGCTTAATACAAAAGTTAAGTTAGGGCAGGATCCAGCCAAAAAATGCATACTCAAACAGTTAAGTTTTATTATTTAGGCTACAAAACATTCTCTTGGTTTAGGCCTATAAATCTAGTACTCATATATTGATAAGGGAAAACGGAGGCATAACGATCTGAAAAGTATAGCCTAATAAGTAATTAGTTTGTGTAGGCTACTTACTCTGAATTTCATTCTCCATCATCATCTGGACTGCAACGAAATCATTCTCTGCACTAGGAAATGTGGGTGCACCTCTTCTCTTACGCTTTCGCTTTGAAGTTGAAAAGAACTTTCGCTGCTGAACAATTTTGACATTAGCTGGTTTGTCCACAATAACAGCTGAAGAACTTGCTGTCGTTTTCATTGCATTTAGAATGTGTGGAATTGGTTTACATTGATTCATTACTGCTTTTAGCTCTTCAAAATTTGTAACTTTTTCTCGGATTGTTGAACACAGATTTAACAAAAAGTTTTCTCTTTCTTCAAAAAAGTTGGTTTTAATGTCATTTGATTTATTGCTTATTGCTTTCAAAACTACATCCTGTAGATCAGTGACAACTAGGCTTGCATTGTGCACAGTTTGACTGTCTGACTTAGTTAGTTCTTTTTGAAGTCTTGCTATAACATGAATATGTTTACACATATTATTTTTTATTCCATGGTCTACACAGGAACATGAATACTCATGGAAACAAGAATTACAATGTTGGCATCTTAGGAGGCAGTCATGGCAGTTTGAGTTTTGTCTTTTAACAGAGTAAAAATCACTAAGTTTTGAGGACAGTATTTTCCACTGAGATTCTCCATCACACACTACACTTTCATGAGTCAATCTCAGGCTTTCCCTGTGCCTTTTTCTCAAAATACATAGCTTTGAAACAACCTTTCCCTTAAGAGTTTTAATCAAAATGTCAAATAACTTGTCTTGAATCAAGTCTAGAATAGCATGTAATGTTTTGTCCAACCTTTTCACAGTTTTACCTCTTAAATAACAATACTTCAATAGCTTATTGAAATTTTCCAGTGCCATGTTTGTGTTTATGCCAGCACCAATTCGGCAACAGTATGCCCATTTCTCAAATTTATTACTTGTCACATAATAAATGGAAAAGTAATCAGCAAATTCCTTCATTTCTTCATCTTCCTTCCACTTGCTTATTGTACTTTCCAACATTCTATCAAAGGCACTGCGATCGGTTTCACATAAAAGTGTTCTTAGAATGCTGTATGCCTGGTCTCGTTTGTCTTTCCTTTTTATTTTGGCGTTAATATTTTTCCTCCAGGCTTTCAAAACATGCCAAGTACAAAATACTTGCATGTTTACCACTCCCATGACACTTTGCCAAGCGTTATAAAATGATTCCTCCATGTCTGACATGAATACTTTGGCGGTGATGGGCCCCACGGCAGTCTTCATTTGATCAAAAAATAATCGCATGGTTTCTTCATCACCTTTGCTGCTTACCATAAATCCAACTGGTACCCCCTCTCTTGTATCATCAAGTACCAGGACTGTGTACAGTTGGAAATTATAGGCGTTAACGCCATGTGTTCCATCAACACATACCACATCACCGCCATATTTTAAAAAGATTTCTTTTTGGGCGTTGGTCATAAATATTAAAACAAAATCTTTTTCAGCCAACTGATGGTTGGGATCAGCAACTCCTTGAGGCTTGAAATAGATGAGTCCTTCTTTATTGTTTACCTTGAATTGATTCACCCAAATCTGAACACTCACAGGGTCAAAAGGATGGTCACTTCCTAAATTGAAACTCTTAGAAATGTTTATTAAATCTTTTCTTGTAACTAGATGAGTCCTTTTTAGGTTGCAGTCTGTTACGTTTTGCCTGATTCTTCTTAAAATTTCTTCATAAGGAATTTTGCTAGCAACACTGGCTGCAATAGTTTCTCTTTCAGCCTTGGATAGGTTTACATGTTTCAATTCATTTTGGTGTCCAACATGACTTTTAGTAAATAGAACTTTTACTTTTCCGCAGGCTGATATATTTACAGACATTGCTGCTGGACAAAATCCATTGATTTTGGAGGATCCATTTATCTACATGGACCGTTTCCCACCTCCTCTTGATTTGAAAATCCCACTCCTGTGGCAAATGAATCTTAGATGTGTCTTACTGCACTTGATGAGTTTAAACCTTGAGTTTGAGTTATTTTCAAGGTCACTTTTCCACTGGTTGAATTCATCAATCGATTGAAAGTTTAAATTTTCAAGATCTATTGTGATTTTATGGTGCTCTTCAAAATGGTCTATCATTTGTTTGACTGATTTTTTTCCAACTGGATATCTTTGTGAAAAGTCACACAATGGGCATCTTTTTTCAAAAAATTTCAAGCCTATGCGTTTGGCATCATGCTCCTTTTCCAAATGGTAGTTTAGTGAATTTTTGTGCTGATATTTTTTGGGACAAAGAGTGCATTCATAGCTCTTTCGAATAGGCCCATCTGAGCACTGCTCCTGCTTCTTATGTGATGAGCAGTGTCTTTCCAAAACCTGCCTATTGAAAGTTGTGAAACTACAACTAGGCCTGTTACACTGTAACGAGGTCCCTTGAAAATGGACGGCGTCGAGGTGTGTTTGAAGGTGTTCCCTCCTTTTAAATTTCCTCTCACAAAGGACGCAGGCATAAACAAGGTCATCTTCTTTTTTATTGATTTCATGTTTTTCCTTCAAATGCCGTTTGAGGTTAGAATTATTAGAAAAATTCTTCTGGCATTCCACACAAGTTAGGACCATTGTAGTAGGTTCATACCTGAAAAAAATTGAGTTAGAGAGAAATCAAGACGAATTAAGAAACATAATTTAACATAATTAACTGTTGTCTACTTCAGTCCTGTATTATACCAATACAGTACACATAAAAAATGTTGACATATCATGTCCTAATATAACAAGCTCTCAAAATTTAATTATATTCTCACAATTTATGGGCCTATTTAAATTAATAGCCAAACCCCAACTTTGTCTGGGTTAATTCTTTCTTTTTGCTGAGGATTGCTGGATTAAGTATGTGAATAGCATTTGGAACTACCTTTTAAAACAAATCTAGATTCATTAACGAAACTAGAAATGGGTTTAGTTATCTAATCTATTGTTAATGTCTACACGAGTAAGCCAGCGTCTGATGGTCTTGCTGACAGTTGTCACCCGCCACGCCATCCGTGTAATGAGCTTGTGTTATGTGGGGGTTAGGTTAGGTCAGGTTATTATCTTTTTAAAGATCGGTCTTTCATTTTCTAATAGAACAGTTAAGTAAAACCCTCCTCCTGACTCTTTGCTGCCTCCGCTATAAATATAACTCATTATAAAAAGCTTTGTTGGAAATTAAAAGGTTAAAAAAATATTAATTAGCCTATTTTAACTGCTTTTTGAACATGTATGTGTAATCTCATCTAGTCTAACCTAACATAACCACACCAGCCATGCAATGACAAAAACTTAACAAGGATAGCTCGTTGTTGCCGTGCGTCGCAACAATGGTTTCCCCCCTGCCCCCAAAACATTTATCTGCTTACATAATATGATTTGATAAGCAGAAAACTATTAAAATCATAATATATATGCTATCGTATGGAAGGAAGAAAAATCAAATTCAACACTTATAATTTGACTTTTGATAATGGTATACGATAAACATAAAAGCGGAGCCGCGGAGAATCCAGGCCGGAACCCTTGTTGGACAACTTCAGCCTGGACCGCGTGTCTTGCGCCCTGATGGGTCACGTCACTGTTTCGGAAAACTCAGAGGTCACCTAAGCATCCCTCATCTCGCTTTAGCCGAAGAACAGATTGCACGAAGAGCGTAATTGCTTTCCAGGAGCCTTCGTTTCGGAGCATATCCCCCACAACGACGCCCGGGGACAGATTGCTGACTGCAGAGACAAGTCTCCTTCTGTCTTCAGCGAAACGACTGCACCCGAAGAAGGTGTGATGAGCATCGTTAACCTTGCTATATATATATATATATATATATATATATATATATACCTCCTCGGGGCAGAAGCCTCGATTAACTTATAAGTAATGCTCCTAAAACCAATTTGTATGATTGGCGATTCATATAATTAGCAATAACTTACTATATGATTTTTAGGCATGGTCTTGGTAAAAGTAACAAAATAGGCCTAAAATTGAAAAAAATATTATTTTGACCCTGCACAATCAACACAGAGTAAATACTTAGGTCAATTAAAACAACCAGGACTTTTCCGTTATACGGAGGCCACCTGGATACAGCGCGCTGCGGTGGTTAGGTTAGGTTAGGCTACTATATTTTCATAGACAGGTCTTTTATTTATCCAGTAGAACTGTCAACAAGCACCCAACACAGCCTATTTCTGTTTCTGGTAGCCTATATTAAATTTGTTACATTACAAAAAGACTCGCTTATTATTAAAAAAGAAGCTATAAACTAAAGTAGGGTAATGTTTTTAATTTATTCATGTTGAAGCCTTCCAGAATTGGTTAATCAATAATAAACAGGTTTACATACCTTGACGTCACAATTCTATATAAGTACAACTTTATTTACTGTTGACTATAGTTTCGACTTCTTCGAAACAACAGTAAATACAACTTCTTATTTACAACAGTAAATAAAGTTGTACTTATATAGAATTGTGACGTCAAGGTATGTAAACCTGTTTATTATTAATGTTTTTAACGTTTAAATAAAATTGTTCAAACCTGACATAGTTTAACCTAACCTACCATTACCTACCATTGCCATTCATGCAACGACAAAAATATCACATGGTTAACTCATTGATTCCGCGTGGTGCAACAATGATTTCCCCCCTCTCCCTTCGTCATTGACCTGCTGATAGATACCGTGATGAGCATTGAACTATTAAAAACAATATATTTATACTGTCATACTGAAAGAAGAAAAACATAGTTCAACTCATATTGTACATGCTTTTGAGGTGGCCTCCTTATAACGGAAAAGTACCGAACAACCAGATAAGTTATAATTTTTTTTTGGCCGCTTAAAAACCTGAAGGCCTACTGTAGTTGGATCAAGGTTTTGATCCGGTTGTAATAATTTTGACACTAATGAAAGTCCTAATTATTAGTAAGGTAGGCCTGCCTATACAATTAACTTATAACGTAATAAAAATGAATATAAGGTACCTTTGTAAGGAATGATAATAGGGGGTCTAACTTATAAGTTGGAAGACATTCAAGAATAAAAAATAAATAAAGCCTAGAGCCTAAATAAGAAACAATATCTATGTTCATATAAAATAATTAGCCTATTGTAGTTAGGTAATTCAATATTAATTTTGATTATTTAACTTACGATCTAGTAAACAGGTGTTTATATTTGGTTTACTGTTGTATTTTAATTCTACAGTAGGTATTAAGTTACACTTGGCGTATTATATCTTGCCCCTTGGCCTAGTCCATTGCTGGAACTGTCAGATATTGTTTACTTTCAATGATTTTGGACAACAAACAATATAAAAACAAATTTCTACAACTGTATTTTGTTTATAAATGACAATTAAGATATACACCGACAGTTGCTGGAAAATGCTAACACGTAAGCTAGTACAACTTTTGTATCAGCTGTGGCCTCCTGATGAATTTCTCTCCACTCCAATTGCTTCAGGTGTAGGCCCCTCTAAAGGGTTCCCAAGTGTCAAGATATAATGTGCCACGTGTACTAAAATTTGAGATTAAGTAAATTATGTTTAGAATAAATAAAACTTAATATAGGTAGGTAACATGACATGACAAAAAATAAGAAGACCAAAGTGTTGATTTTGAAAGTTATTGTTGTTATGTAAATGGTTTTTCAATTTCATAGGAATTCACTGCATAGTAGGAACAGTTCAATTCATTGTCTTGAATAAAACAAACACATTTTTCAACTGAACTGAACACATTTTTTACAAAAACATCTAAAATTAAAAAAATCAGAATCACGATCGACTTCCATTTTCATTTAATTAGCCTAAATGTAAAATGTAAATAAATAATTTTAACTGAAATAATAATGTTTAAAACATATGATTTTAGAAAATCGAATAGGCCTAGGCCTAACAGTTTAGGCTAATTATTTCTTATATCGTTTGTTAAAATATTGACATTTTTATTCTATAATATCGTAGCCCAGATAAGAAACTGCAGCCGGTTCTTATTCAGGCCTAGGCCTAAGTTGTAGGTGTATGATGTCAAAACAATGGTAGACCTTAGCAACAAAATCAGGTGTTTTTAAAAGCTAAAAATACAAAGATAACGATGCCATACCATATTCATATAGTTTAATTGGAGAGAAATTAATATACCTACCAGGCTTAAGGTATCATGAGGGGAAAACAATTTGAAGGGCTCAAAATCATGCAAACCCAACCCTTAAAACATTGCGCAAATCGATCAAAGCAATAAATTCAAAACAAAATTAGCTACAGGAATACTTGATAGATAAGGCTCTGTATAAGGTGGAAGATTTTTTCTTTTAGATTAGGCCTAAATGACTAGAATAATGTCACTATTCAGAATATTACACTCCATAGTACAAGATGACGCATCCCATGTTCTCAGAAGAGTCAACGGGAAGAGGAACAGCACGTAAGCTCGTAAAAAAATAACTGAAACTGAATTATATTAGGCCTACTGACTTACCTCAGGTTCATTCAAGGGCAATTAATTGATTTACATTAATTGTTGCAACTTGTAACCTGTGATGATTAAATAGTGGTAAGTTACTGGTACGACCGGTATTAATGTTTAATTTTTGAAATTCTTGAAGAAATTAACCAAAGAATGGAGAACGGATATTAGCCTGGACTCACCGAAAGAGCAACTAAACACTTATATTGCAATGAATTTTCTGAATTCATTGCTTATTTGTAATCTTCGTGAAATAAATAATTTCTAGCCTATTAAAACAATATGGGCTAACCAAAATTTCACACTTACCAGACTTAAAAACCTCCAACTTTGAGAAATCAACAATTAACATGCAACTGGAATTAATGTCAACTTGAAAAACATTTAATATATTCGTACTAATAACTTATTTCCAACGCTATTTCATGTTACAAAACAAAAATAACTATGGCGGGCCCGAACGAGGAGCGAGTAGGGAGAAGAAACGACACAAAAAAATCCCACCTCTCACAAGAGTGGGGATGGAGGGAGGGAAAAAATCTGATCCCTAGCAGTAATCCTCGTCTGCTCCCTAGACAGTTGTAATTTTATTCAGATCGGACCATTTTACGCGAGTTATCGTGCTTAAAGACACACACATTAAAAACGCAACCCAAAACTTGATTTTATCGGTGAAGGATTATTTCCCCACAAGATCCCTGGATTTGACCCCACTATATTATTATGTTCTTTGGCAATACATACAAAGTAAGGCCTAAAAAAAGTCACATCATATTCAGTACCTCAAAACAAACAAAACAAATGTAATGCAAGAAATTCAAACAGGTACTTAGCAACACGTGTTCGAGAATTTGATGGAGAGAGCATGGGTGTATAAAACGCAAAGAACCATAAAACAATACTTATTTCATATTTATATATGAATTATTCAATCTTAAAAATGGGTTGCGTTTAAAAAAAACACCCTGTATTACCTTTGTCTTCAGCTTTCAAATATCCAATCAATGTAGGACTACCATGGTTTCGGAAAGTGTTTTTTTCATCATCTGGTCTGATTTCATGAACACAAACAGTTTATTTATTTAATCTTCTTAATCAAAATTCAACATCTTCAACTCCCAAAAGCCAAGTTTTTAGACCTTGTAGGTAATTAGAATCTAGTTTAATCTGAACGTTTGATACATTATTCATAGTAAAATTATACAATTTATGCGTAAAAATGAAGGTATATCGTCAAATTTGGCTGTGTTAATTGGATGGCATGTCTGTTTCTCAAACTGTATGGTCTTAATAGGGGTTCTCTTTTAGAAATACTTTACTTAATTTTGCCACTTGTGGTTGGGCCTAAATTTTAAAATATTTGTTAAATTAAAGAAAGATGGAATATAATTGTTGTTCATAACAGAAGCGTTTCTTGCAGCATCATCGGCTTTCTCATTTCCATTGATCCCAAAATGAAATGGGATCCAGATTAATTGAATAAATTTACCTTTACCTTCAAAATCACTTTTTTTTCAAATTTGTAGAACGATCGACAAAGTATTAAAATTAAAGCCAATAAGTTTTCCAAAGCCAATAAGACACTTTTGGAATCAGAGAGAATCAAAAACCAAATTGTTTTCTGGTAAATTTTCGTGATCTTTTCTGTTATACGTATACCACCATTCCAAATTTACTCTTCAAGCTTGATTTTTGACCGAGCACCATAAACTAGGCCAAATAATTGTTATTAATCGTTTTCACATGGAAATTCCTTGTAAGAATATTTTACCTGCCGTTTCGTTATCTTATCTACTGTTATCTCTGTATAGATGCGATAAGCCAGCGTCTGGCCGTCTAGCGGGTTAGGTTAGGTTAGGTTAGGTAATCTTTACCTTAGTGAGTTAGGTTAGGCTAACCTAATCTAACATAACCTACCAAAATCAAGATTGAATTGATTTTTGACCGATCACCATAAACTAGATCAAATAATTGTTATTAATGATTTTAAAGTGGAAATTCCTTGTAAGAATATTTTACCTGCGGTTTTGTTATCTTATCAACCTAATTTGTTAACTTAACTTAAAAAAATCAAGCTTGAAAACAAACCCGAATCAGTGGTATACATATAATGGAAAAGATCCAATTTTCGATATAATATTATGCATGAAGAACAGCAATAGCCTCTGCTGAGAAAATTGTGAAACCCGGATTAAATTTTAAAGCAATCGAAATAGTCTAAACAAATAAAAGTAATCCTAACAGCTGTTTACAATCTACAGCCATCAAGGAAAAATGCAGCGTGTGGGATGAAAATTGCATGGAGCAATAAAAAAGTTTTTAATCAACTTTATTACACTTAAAAATCTTATAGTAATTGGTTGAAATGGAAAACATGAAATAAACCGATTATAGTTCGATCCACCAGGTACTCCTAGATAATGTGGCCAGATATTTTTCACTCCAAAGCAGGTTCGTTAAATAAGTAATTTGTATTGGTGTAATGAAACCTTATGTGTCAACCTTTGGTATTAACCCTTTAAAATTATGTACTTACTAGCAGATATACCCGCAGCTTTGCCCGCTGAAAGAATAGCTCATTTTAATTCAATTATATTATGCCATGTGCAATTTTTAGGAATAATTAACAAATGGACTGATTTATTTGGGTCTTGTGCGTGCAATTAAACCCATGAGATGCAGCTGATAATACCACTCTAGATGAAAATGAGAAAGTGTAACTCTTCCTCTAAACATGTTCCCCTCATGATTAGCAAATGGTATAAATTAACTTCCTCCAATTTCCCATTACAGAGAATGAGGATAACCCGGAATATAAAACAAAGAAGACACTAAGGATGGATTTTCGACTTGACATCAATCTGAATTTAGCACGTTTTTGAAAATAAACCGAAAACTGTAAGAAAAAGTAGGAGGTAAATATCTTGGCCAAAAACCTATTTCCCCAAAAAGTTTCTCATTAAATTTTTAAATTTTATTCTTTCAGTAGATTAGTTCTCGTACCTTTTCTGTTCCCTGAAAATATTCTACAGGACTCCCATCCGTAGTTAGAAAAATCTAAAATGGCCGCCATTTTGTATTTTTTCAAATAATCTATTTCAGCCGCCTGAGAAAGAATATTTTTAAAACATTTCTTTTTTTCGCATCTAAAGCCTATAAAGAATAATTGTGCCAAGTTTCATGGCCCAAAGTCTTGTGGTTTTTGAGAAATGAAGCTTTGAAAGCTAAAAGTGGCCGCCATATTGTATTTTATAATATACCATATTTAGACCTAGGTCTAGGACTTTAGAGACAAAATATTGCAAAATCCTTTCTTAGTACGCATCTAGAGCCTGTAAGGAATATTTGTGCTGAGTTTCATGGCTCTAAGCCTTATAGTTTTTTAGAAACTCTGATCAGTCAGTCAGTCAATGGGTTTTGGCTTTTATATACATAGATTAAAGCATGTCATTATTAAGGGCTAATTGTGGAAACCGCATCTCAAAAGCCTTATGTATTTAAAAGTTGCGAGTTGAATAAATAAAGACAGCCACCAATAACTTAAAGAGCCACCATATTTAAATAAATTAAGCAAAATAAGCTGTTTAAAATTATACAGAAATCAACCAATGGGGGTGAGTAAAAATAAAATATATTGGTTTAGAATCCAAATCTACAAAAAAAGTGTTAAATGTTAATTAACAAATCAACAATTATTAATCAAAATTTGTGTGTTCATTATTTAAGTCAATCAAGAAGACGTGTTATATCGTTTTTGTCTTAGCACTCTAAATATTAATCCTATACTATTATATGAGCAATATTACCTTGCATGCGTGCTTGCTTGCACAGTTATTTCAAAAACAGCTCCAAGGATTTCCTTCCAAGTCCTAAAAAACGTGATATATGCAGATTAATTGTAAAAAGTGTATTTATAAATAAATATCATCGAATATTGTTTTATAGTACTGTAATTGGATAGACTGGTAAATAAAAATAATACTGAGCAAGGTCCACCAGGATCTCGAAGTAGTCAAGAAAGCTAAGAAAATAATTAATTCTCTGTTATCTTGGTTGTGATGGGGAAATTACTCCCCCTGAAAACACACCAAATTAACATATTTATAAGGTAGACTCATTACCTTGTTATTAATGTGAAGTAGACATCACAGAACACTCTGAAACAAAAAACATATTCAATTATTGTTATTCATATGTGCAGTTTGTTTGCTGTCTAGGTTATCGTTTGCAGGGACAGGGCTGCCGAGAGGCCATGTCAGCCAAGTCTGAAACTTGGGGCCCGGGGTGGCAGATTTTTTTTTAGGTTGAGGAAATATTGGTATCGACTTCTTGGAAATAAAATTAGGCCTACATGTTGAAAAATAAAATGTCTAGCTTTATCGCCAAAGTAATTGTATTATCAAATTGCTTTGATAATACAATATGTATTTAGTTAAGGCAAAAACGGTTGTTTTGTCTGTCTATACTATTGTATTTGCGACTAACTTTACACTACGGTAATGGTGGCCAGCGAGTAGTGAGAGTTACTTATACCACCCCCTCCATCCATCTGCATTAAAATATATTGACAACAATAAAATACCTTACGATGAAATTATCCACGATGGTAAACAACAAGAGTGCAACATAGTATGTTGCAACTACGGCGGGAAAAAAACAATTGTGCACATTGTGTTGTGAAAAAACAGAAGAGCAACTTTGTGAGCCCCCCCAATTGTTCAGCCTCAATTGGTTCGGATTTTTGGAGTTCCTATGATGTTCTACATCTAGACTGCCTAAAACGTGAGTTTAGAGACCTAATTTTCAAATATTTTCGGGGGGAGGGCCCCTAGACCCCCCTTTCGCTGGTGGGTATCCCATGCCCCCTGACCCCCCGGAGGGCCCGTGCGGTGTGCAGACTTGGGGCCCGACTTGGCTCTCGGCGGCCCTGTGCAGGGATACATTGTACAATAGATTTAGAATCTAATAAATTTAGAATTTAGAATCTAATAATTTGGTAAATACCAGTGATATACCAACTCTGATTGGATTATTTGCTATTATATACTACTAGCTTATAGTATATATTTATTCATTATGGCAATATTGTTCAAATTCCTTAAGGAATATCTTTGCTTGTGAGCTTACCAAATTATGATTTATTTTTATGAACTCGTCCAAATAATTACCACTTTACTCGTCTGTATCAAATTTCATCATGATCGGTCCATATTTAAGATTGCTATCGTGTTAACAGACATAATATATATAGCCTGTTAACACAATAGTGGCCGTAAATATGGTTCGATCTTAATTAATCTGGTACAGACGTGTAAAGGGTAATCACTCGGACAAGTATTGTACGTTAACGAGCCCAATCGGAACACCGGAAGGGGGGATAAACCCCCCAAAAATGGGTTTTTGGGTTTTTAACAAAGAAAAATAAAATTTACCCAATTTTTGTTGGCACTATTGAATTCAGCTAAAAAAAACCCAACAATTTAGTATCTTGAATCACTGCTCTATGTTCATTGGTTACCGAAATATTGAAAGTGGTAAACACAGTTAATCTTATGGGCAAAAAGTAAAATTCTATAGCTCGCTTATTTCTCAACATATCTTGATAAAACTTGGTAAATGGCTTCTTCTACTTCAGATCTACAAAATATTGAATTAAACCACCCAGTTTTTATATAGGGGCCTACCTATAGCAGCAAACCTGCATACTCATTCCCCATGTTATTCTTATGGAGCTTGCAAAAACATGTTAAATCTCGCTGTTGGATTGAAAATGTTGTTTTGCATTTGAAGTTCGTTGAGTGTGCAGGTCTGCTGCAACGGAGGTATTTTTATATCGTCCGGCATACAACCAAGAAAGAAGGTATTTTTATATACAGAAAAGGAACTTATTACTCCCCTCACATTTCTGGTGAGAGGCTTTCATTCAGGTGATACTAAGGAACTAAATTTTAAAGTTCCTCCAAAAGTAGGAGACATGTTGAAAATAGGAAATCAGAAGATATGTGAATATTTGTTATTTTTTATTTCAAAATCAAAAGTCCAAGTTATAGTTAACTAATAATCAGTGAGAATATCATCGAAGATGTTATTCTCTTTTAGTTGATTTTAGCTTTTAGTTGATTAATAAGTGCCTCTGAATATAATAGTTCTTGTCAACATAGCTGTCATGGCTAGCGTCAAACTTATAATAAAGATTAAAAAAAAGATAGTGAACATAACTTTTTATATTTTTGTATCTATTGGGCACCACCCACCTTCAGGTAAATGGTGATATTCAATTTTTGCGGAGACTGAAGATATCTGCATCCAGTCCACGACTTGTCACATTTCAAAGACGAAAACAACACATACACCCCGGTTTCCTGAAACATCAGGTATTCGTGTGTGGTGTTTTGTGTTTGAGTATGTGTTGTTTGCGTCTTTTAAATGTGACAAGTGGACTGGATGCAGATATCTTCAGTCTCCGCAAAAATTGAATATCACCATTTACCTGAAAATGGGTAGTGCCCAATAGATACAAAAATATAGAAAAATACCCCGCTTAAAAATATCTTTTAAAGAACATAACTTTTTAATAGTAAAGAAAATTGTCCACTATAAACCATGTAAAGGTGAAGCACTAAGGTGAGAAAACACATAAAGAAAACAGACTATTTCATAAAAGGCCCTAATAGTGAAAAATAGTTTCAGTCGCCAATATTGCATTGGGTTATAAGCACAGTAAGTAGAGTTACCGTGGTTGGAAGTATTAATATTTCATAAAGCATTCAAGTTACTGATCTAGTTTTATATGTCTACTTTGTTTATCAAAGTGGTAGGCGATATAGTATGACTTATGCATAATTAGAATTACAGAGGTAATTCCTAGAGAGGTAATTTGAGATAAACTTGAGATATAGAGTTAACCAAACTGAAATTTCGAGTTACAAAGGTGACAACAGTGATTTTCAACTAGATATGACCCATCGCCACGTTGCGACCTGTATGCCGAGGTTTCGACATAACCGATGAGGAGACATCGAAATACAGAGGTAAACATCGACTGTAGAGAGGTAAAGTACAAATTCGACTTATCTTCTGAGATAATTGAGTTACTTTAGACTTTTTGAGAATTGAGTTACAGTAGAGATCATTATTGTGTTATTTACAGAGGTAAAGTATGACGGTCAAATCATTTCAAGGCACGTTTGGCTTTTATTTAGATTTAGACAGGTTTTTCCAAGGGAATTGATAATATTTCGGGCTATCAAGGATTTCTGGTAGTTGATGTTAAGTTTATCGAGAGTTGACCGCAGGTCCATGCAGGGTACCACAACGTGGAAGCTAAGCTGTTACAGTCTTAATCAAGCCTTTTATTTACAACTAAAATATTTAAAATTAAATTTAAAATTCACATTGTCGTTTTAGCGAATTTCCCGTAAAGGGAAGAAGCTATTACCGTAGGTCTCATGGTAAGACCTAAGCCCAAGACCATGATAACTTTTTGTTTTGGGGCCCCCAGAAGAAAAAAACGCCATTCGTTCAAATTTCTAGATATATATATAGATTTAAAGATTTCTAGATATATTTATTTCTAGAAATCTTTAATTTTCTAGATATATATATATATATATATATGTATATATATCTAGACAAATATCTAGACAAATTTCTAGATATAGATCTATATATATGTGTCTGTAAGCATGATAGCGCTCATCGCAAAAATGGTCCGATCGAAATGAAACTTGGCACAGGGGTGTAAAGTAGTAATTATTCGGATGAGTTCGAAAACCAGCCCATTCGGACCACTGGAAGGGGGGTAAAAGGGGGATAAACCCCCAAAAATGGGTTGTTTGAGTTTTTTACATAGGAAAATCAAATTTATCGAATTTTTGTTGGCACCATTGAATTTAGCTCAAAAAAACAAACAATTTAGTAATTTGAATCACTGCTCTATGTCCATTGGTTACTGAGATATTGAAAGTGGTAAACACAGTACGTTGTCCCAATGTTAACCTTATGGGAAATAAGTAAAATTCTATATCTCGGTTATTTCTCAACATATCTTAATAAAAATTGTTTTGTGGCTTCATCTAGATGAGATTTAATGTATTTTAGTCTAAAATCCCTGAAATTTCCATTTTTGTGGCAGTAAACCTGCATACTCATTCCCCATGTTATCCTTACGGGCAATTAAAAAAAATCCATATCTTCATTATTCTACACATATCTTGATAAAACTTGGTATATGGCTTCTTATTGATAAGATCTACTAAATATTTAAATCAAACCGCCTAGTTTTAACGTGCCTGTAGCAGCAATCCTGCATACTCATTCCCCATTTTATTCTTATGGAGCTTACAAAAACATGTCAAATCTCGCTATGTTGGATTGAAATATGTTGTGTTTTATTTGAAATTTGCTGAGTACGCAGGTCTGCTGCAACGGGGGTATTTATTGTTACAGGAGGTTTATTTGAATCCTCAGAAACAGAGAAAGAGAAAGTATTTACTTACGCGATCAACAGACTCAATGAAAATGTTTGGTTGGCGAAGAATTTCACTTTTCGATCTTCGGTGAGGAAAGCGGAGCAGTATGACAGCTTCAAAGTCTCCGAGGCCGGTAATAAATATTTTGCTTTTCAAACAATTTCACTTTGTCACAAACTTCTTAGACATTTGTTTATTTGTTTATTTTCATGCACAGCATATGCCAATTTACAAATATGCAGCATCAAGAGAAATACACATAAAATAAAAAAGGTCCAGTACTTTGGTTACAGCAGCTTCAAGATATCTTCATGCTTCATGCAATTCATTGGAAAGAATTCTTCAGCGGAACAAGCCAATACAATCTGTACTAAGATCTAACATGCAGTAGTGCTACATTCACAAGCAATAAATATAATATAATATAAAACTAGTTCAATGTTTATTACATGCCTATTTTCAGTAAAAGCAAGCCAACACAATGCAAGACAAAAATCTGACAAATACAGTGATCATTCACAATAATAAATAAATATAATGTATACAATTTAATATTTCATTACATGCACAGTACAAAAAAAACAAGCTAATACAATACAAGAACAAGAACCAACACTCAGTAGTGTTACTTTCACAAGCAATAAATAAATAAAATATAGAACTAGTTCAGTGTATCTTTACATGCATAGTTTAGAAAGAATTGCAAATTACATACCTACACAAAACCTACCACTAACAAGTATAAACGGTAAGTGAACATTTGTGTTAATTAGCATTCAAATCATCAACAATCAAAAATGAGACCAATAAAATCCTACAAGCAAAAAACAACAATGTACATGAGGCATTCACTACCTGTTATGGAATATAGACTTAAGTTGGCGATTGCTACCATTGAAAAAATCAAAGTTGGAAGAGACCGAATTCAATTCAATTCAATTCAAAATTATTTATTCCATATAAAATTAGAGCATAAATTGAACAGCAATACAATTAATGGACTGGAATTGCCCAGTCTGTGCAGCCAGGGAAGCACACAGCATGTATGGTACAGTTCTTTCTCCCTTGAATTATAACTACGACATAGATTGGTATAATTTCTTAACTGTGTAAAAGTCTCTGAAACAGCTGGTATTTGCCATCAACATATGGATTATGCCTTTTATTTGAAAACTTTAGAGTAGAGGCTGTTTGCGAAAGGTGTGATTGTGTTTTTCAAAAAGCAAGGTGTTTGTAAGGGTTAAAAATATTAAAAAACCATAAACCACACACCCAAACCAACCACATGTGCCAGACCAACACCACCTAAACCGAACCAGGTGTTATATCTATAGCCTGCTTGTGTACGGTGTTTGTGGTGGTCTTGTATTAAAAAATATATTTTATTCAATCCTTACAAAGTAGTCAACGACGTAGCTCCTGGTCCAAGTGAAGTTTCAAAACAAACAAAAATGTACTAGAAGGTCAACAAATGAAAAGGTAAAAACTCAAGACTCCTATATATTGTCATATTTTGTTAATATTTTTATAACAAATTCTTATTTTAGTATAAAATTAAAATTAACTTAAGTTTTTATCATGTAACAAGATATTTTGTATTTAAAACGTTGTGTTTTTTTTTATTACTTCTCTCTATTTCAGCAACATTTGACAAAAAATGCAAATAGTTGACACAAATTCAATGGTGGATTCATATTCTGCTTTAAATTTCTGACAAAATGATGTATAAAACTTAACCAAAAATGTAAGTAGTAACAAAAAATTCAGGTTAGAAATTTGCAAAACTTTAGACCTCGATTTCCTAAAATTGATATTTGAATATTTCAAATTCAAACATTTATAACTTAGGCATTTTTTAAGATATATTGAATTTGAGTTTTTTTTTAGAATTTTTTGAAATTGAGTTATACCAATAACTCAATTTCGAAAAAATGGAAGTTAAAGTCCCTTTTCCCTTGGCGGGTCACAATTATCGTACGTGTGTGGCAGTGTGCGGCCTGTTGGGGGAAGGAGTGGCGAGTGTGACAACAAGGAGGTCCCCAGCAATTATGGTACCTGTACTTTAGTTATCGTACATGTGTGGCAGTGTGTGGCCTGCTGTGAAAAGGAGTGGTGGATGTGACAACAAGGAGGACCCTAGCAATTATGGAATTATGGTACCAGTACTTCAATTATCGTACGTGTGTGGCAGTGTGCGGCCTGCTGTGGGAAGGAGTGGCCGGTGTGTTCGGTCCTCAGTCTGTGGACACGACAGACCACGTCCAGTCCACGTGTGACAACAAGGAGGTCCCCAGCAATTATGGCACCAGTACTTCAATTATCGTACGTGTGTGGCAGTGTGCAGCCTGCTGTGGGAAGGAGTGGCCGGTGTGTTCGGTCCTCAGTCTGTGGACACGACAGACCACGTCCAGTCCACGTGTGACAACAAGGAGGTCCCCAGCAATTATGGCACCAGTACTTCAATTATCGTACGTGTGTGGCAGTGTGCAGCCTGCTGTGGGAAGGAGTGGCCGGTGTGTTCGGCCCTCAGTCTGTGGACACGACAGACCACGTCCAGTCCACGAGTGACAACAAGGAGGTCCCCAGCAATTATGGTACCAGTACTTCAATTATCGTACGTGTGTGGCAGTGTGCAGCCTGCTGTGGGAAGGAGTGGCCGGTGTGTTCGGCCCTCAGTCTGTGGACACGACAGACCACGTCCAGTCCACGAGTGACAACAAGGAGGTCCCCAGCAATTATGGTACCAGTACTTCAATTATCGTACGTGTGTGGCAGTGTGCAGCCTGCTGTGGGAAGGAGTGGCAGGTGTGTTCGGCCCTCAGTCTGTGGACACGACAGACCACGTCCAGTCCACGTGTGACAACAAGGAGGTCCCCAGCAATTATGGTACCAGTACTTCAATTATCGTACGTGTGTGGCAGTGTGCAGCCTGCTGTGGGAAGGAGTGGCAGGTGTGTTCGGCCCTCAGTCTGTGGACACGACAGACCACGTCCAGTCCACGTGTGACAACAAGGAGGTCCCCAGCAATTATGGTACCAGTACTTCAATTATGGTACGTGTGTGGCAGTGTGCAGCCTGCTGTGGGAAGGAGTGGCCGGTGTGTTCGGCCCTCAGTCTGTGGACACGACAGACCACGTCCAGTCCACGAGTGACAACAAGGAGGTCCCCAGCAATTATGGTACCAGTACTTCAATTATCGTACGTGTGTGGCAGTGTGCAGCCTGCTGTGGGAAGGAGTGGCCGGTGTGTTCGGCCCTCAGTCTGTGGACACGACAGACCACGTCCAGTCCACGTGTGACAACAAGGAGGTCCCCAGCAATTATGGTACCAGTACTTCAATTATCGTACGTGTGTGGCAGTGTGCAGCCTGCTGTGGGAAGGAGTGGCAGGTGTGTTCGGCCCTCAGTCTGTGGACACGACAGACCACGTCCAGTCCACGTGTGACAACAAGGAGGTCCCCAGCAATTATGGTACCAGTACTTCAATTATCGTACGTGTGTGGCAGTGTGCAGCCTGCTGTGGGAAGGAGTGGCCGGTGTGTTCGGCCCTCAGTCTGTGGACACGACAGACCACGTCCAGTCCACGTGTGACAACAAGGAGGTCCCCAGCAATTATGGTACCAGTACTTCAATTATCGTATGTGTGTGGCAGTGTGCAGCCTGCTGTGGGAAGGAGTGGCCGGTGTGTTCGGTCCTCAGTCTGTGGACACGACAGACCACGTCCAGTCCACGTGTGACAACAAGGAGGTCCCCAGCAATTATGGTACCAGTACTTCAATTATCGTACGTGTGTGGCAGTGTGCGGCCTGCTGTGGGAAGGAGTGGCAGGTGTGTTCGGCCCTCAGTCTGTGGACACGACAGACCACGTCCAGTCCACGTGTGACAACAAGGAGGTCCCCAGCAATTATGGTACCAGTACTTCAATTATCGTATGTGTGTGGCAGTGTGCAGCCTGCTGTGGGAAGGAGTGGCAGGTGTGTTCGGTCCTCAGTCTGTGGACACGACAGACCACGTCCAGTCCACGTGTGACAACAAGGAGGTCCCCAGCAATTATGGTACCAGTACTTCAATTATCGTACGTGTGTGGCAGTGTGCAGCCTGCTGTGGGAAGGAGTGGCAGGTGTGTTCGGCCCTCAGTCTGTGGACACGACAGACCACGTCCAGTCCATGTGTGACAACAAGGAGGTCCCCAGCAATTACGGTACCAGTACTTCAATTATCGTACGTGTGTGGCAGTGTGCAGCCTGCTGTGGGAAGGAGTGGCAGGTGTGTTCGGCCCTCAGTCTGTGGACACGAGAGACCACGTCCAGTCCACGTGTGACAACAAGGAGGTCCCCAGCAATTATGGTACCAGTACTTCAATTATCGTACATGTGTGGCAGTGTGCAGCCTGCTGTGGGAAGGAGTGGTCGGTGTGTTCGGTCCTCAGTCTGTGGACACGACAGACCACGTCCAGTCCACGTGTGACAACAAGGAGGTCCCCAGCAATTATGGTACCAGTACTTCAATTATCGTACGTGTGTGGCAGTGTGCAGCCTGCTGTGGGAAGGAGTGGCAGGTGTGTTCGGCCCTCAGTCTGTGGACACGACAGACCACGTCCAGTCCACGTGTGACAACAAGGAGGTCCCCAGCAATTATGGTACCAGTACTTCAATTATCGTACGTGTGTGGCAGTGTGCAGCCTGCTGTGGGAAGGAGTGGCAGGTGTGTTCGGCCCTCAGTCTGTGGACACGACAGACCACGTCCAGTCCACGTGTGACAACAAGGAGGTCCCCAGCAATTATGGTACCAGTACTTCAATTATCGTACATGTGTGGCAGTGTGCAGCCTGCTGTGGGAAGGAGTGGTCGGTGTGTTCGGCCCTCAGTCTGTGGACACGACAGACCACGTCCAGTCCACGTGTGACAACAAGGAGGTCCCCAGTAATTATGGTACCAGTACTTCAATTATCGTACGTGTGTGGCAGTGTGCAGCCTGCTGTGGGAAGGAGTGGCAGGTGTGTTCGGCCCTCAGTCTGTGGACACGACAGACCACGTCCAGTCCACGTGTGACAACAAGGAGGTCCCCAGTAATTATGGTACCAGTACTTCAATTATCGTACGTGTGTGGCAGTGTGCAGCCTGCTGTGGGAAGGAGTGGTCGGTGTGTTCGGTCCTCAGTCTGTGGACACGACCGACCACGTCCAGTCCACGTGTGACAACAAGGAGGTCCCCAGCAATTATGGTACCAGTACTTCAATTATCGTACGTGTGTGGCAGTGTGCAGCCTGCTGTGGGAAGGAGTGGCAGGTGTGTTCGGCCCTCAGTCTGTGGACACGACAGACCACGTCCAGTCCACGTGTGACAACAAGGAGGTCCCCAGCAATTATGGTACCAGTACTTCAATTATCGTACGTGTGTGGCAGTGTGCAGCCTGCTGTGGGAAGGAGTGGCGGGTGTGTTCGGCCCTCAGTCTGTGGACACGACAGACCACGTCCAGTCCACGTGTGACAACAAGGAGGTCCCCAGCAATTATGGTACCAGTACTTCAATTATCGTACGTGTGTGGCAGTGTGCAGCCTGCTGTGGGAAGGAGTGGCAGGTGTGTTCGGCCCTCAGTCTGTGGACACGACAGACCACGTCCAGTCCACGTGTGACAACAAGGAGGTCCCCAGCAATTATGGTACCAGTACTTCAATTATCGTACATGTGTGGCAGTGTGCAGCCTGCTGTGGGAAGGAGTGGCAGGTGTGTTCGGCCCTCAGTCTGTAGACACGACAGACCACGCCCAGTCCACGTGTGACAACAAGGAGGTCCCCAGCAATTATGGTACCAGTACTTCAATTATCGTACGTGTGTGGCAGTGTGCAGCCTGCTGTGGGAAGGAGTGGCGGGTGTGTTCGGCCCTCAGTCTGTGGACACGACAGACCACGTCCAGTCCACGTGTGACAACAAGGAGGTCCCCAGCAATTATGGTACCAGTACTTCAATTATCGTACGTGTGTGGCAGTGTGCAGCCTGCTGTGGGAAGGAGTGGCGGGTGTGTTCGGCCCTCAGTCTGTGGACACGACAGACCACGTCCAGTCCATGTGTGACAACAAGGAGGTCCCCAGCATTTATGGTACCAGTACTTCAATTATCGTACGTGTGTGGCAGTGTGCAGCCTGCTGTGGGAAGGAGTGGCAGGTGTGTTCGGCCCTCAGTCTGTGGACACGACAGACCACGTCCAGTCCATGTGTGACAACAAGGAGGTCCCCAGCAATTATGGTACCAGTACTTCAATTATCGTACGTGTGTGGCAGTGTGCAGCCTGCTGTGGGAAGGAGTGGTCGGTGTGTTCGGTCCTCAGTCTGTGGACACGACAGACCACGTCCAGTCCACGTGTGACAACAAGGAGGTCCCCAGCAATTATGGTACCTGTACTTCAATTATCGTACATGTGTGGCAGTGTGCAGCCTGCTGTGGGAAGGAGTGGCAGGTGTGACAACAAGGAGGTCCCCAGCAATTATGGTACCTGTACTTTAATTATCGTACGTGTGTGGCAGTGTGCAGCCTGCTGTGGGAAGGAGTGGCCGGTGTGTTCGGCCCTCAGTCTGTGGACACGACAGACCACGTCCAGTCCACGTGTGACAACAAGGAGGTCCCCAGCAATTATGGTACCAGTACTTCAATTATCGTACGTGTGTGGTAGTGTGCAGCCTGCTGTGGGAAGGAGTGGCAGGTGTGTTCGGTCCTCAGTCTGTGGACACGACAGACCACGTCCAGTCCACGTGTGACAACAAGGAGGTCCCCAGCAATTATGGCACCAGTACTTCAATTATCGTACGTGTGTGGCAGTGTGCAGCCTGCTGTGGGAAGGAGTGGCAGGTGTGTTCGGTCCTCAGTCTGTGGACACGACAGACCACGTCCAGTCCACGTGTGACAACAAGGAGGTCCCCAGCAATTATGGTACCAGTACTTCAATTATCGTACGTGTGTGGCAGTGTGCAGCCTGCTGTGGGAAGGAGTGGCCGGTGTGTTCGGCCCTCAGTCTGTGGACACAACAGACCACGTCCAGTCCACGTGTGACAACAAGGAGGTCCCCAGCAATTATGGTACCAGTACTTCAATTATCGTACATGTGTGGCAGTGTGCAGCCTGCTGTGGGAAGGAGTGGCCGGTGTGTTCGGCCCTCAGTCTGTGGACACATCAGACCACGTCCAGTCCACGTGTGACAACAAGGAGGTCCCCAGCAATTATGGTACCAGTACTTCAATTATCGTACGTGTGTGGCAGTGTGCAGCCTGCTGTGGGAAGGAGTGGCCGGTGTGTTCGGCCCTCAGTCTGTGGACACGACAGACCACGTCCAGTCCACGTGTGACAACAAGGAGGTCCCCAGCAATTATGGTACCAGTACTTCAATTATCGTACGTGTGTGGCAGTGTGCAGCCTGCTGTGGGAAGGAGTGGCCGGTGTGTTCGGTCCTCAGTCTGTGGACACGACAGACCACGTCCAGTCCACGTGTGACAACAAGGAGGTCCCCAGCAATTATGGTACCAGTACTTCAATTATCGTACGTGTGTGGCAGTGTGCAGCCTGCTGTGGGAAGGAGTGGCCGGTGTGTTCGGCCCTCAGTCTGTGGACACGACAGACCACGTCCAGTCCACGTGTGACAACAAGGAGGTCTCCTGCAATTATGGTACCAGTACTTCAATTATCGTACGTGTGTGGCAGTGTGCAGCCTGCTGTGGGAAGGAGTGGCAGGTGTGACAACAAGGAGGTCCCCAGCAATTATGGTACCAGTACTTCAATTATCGTACATGTGTGGCAGTGTGCAGCCTGCTGTGGGAAGGAGTGGCCGGTGTGTTCGGCCCTCAGTCTGTGGACACGACAGACCACGTCCAGTCCACGTGTGACAACAAGGAGGTCCCCAGCAATTATGGTACCAGTACTTCAATTATCGTACGTGTGTGGTAGTGTGCAGCCTGCTGTGGGAAGGAGTGGCGGGTGTGTTCGGCCCTCAGTCTGTGGACACGACAGACTACGTCCAGTCCACGTGTGACAACAAGGAGGTCCCCAGCAATTATGGTACCAGTACTTCAATTATCGTACGTGTGTGGCAGTGTGCAGCCTGCTGTGGGAAGGAGTGGCAGGTGTGTTCGGCCCTCAGTCTGTGGACACGACAGACCACGTCCAGTCCACGTGTGACAACAAGGAGGTCCCCAGTAATTATGGCACCAGTACTTCAATTATCGTACATGTGTGGCAGTGTGCAGCCTGCTGTGGGAAGGAGTGGCAGGTGTGTTCGGCCCTCAGTCTGTGGACACGACAGACCACGTCCAGTCCACGTGTGACAACATGGAGGTCCCCAGTAATTATGGCACCAGTACTTCAATTATCGTACGTGTGTGGCAGTGTGCAGCCTGCTGTGGGAAGGAGTGGCGGGTGTGTTCGGTCCTCAGTCTGTGGACACGACAGACCACGTCCAGTCCACGTGTGACAACAAGGAGGTCCCCAGTAATTATGGCACCAGTACTTCAATTATCGTACGTGTGTGGCAGTGTGCAGCCTGCTGTGGGAAGGAGTGGCGGGTGTGTTCGGCCCTCAGTCTGTGGACACGACAGACCACGTCCAGTCCACGTGTGACAACAAGGAGGTCCCCAGTAATTATGGCACCAGTACTTCAATTATCGTACGTGTGTGGCAGTGTGCAGCCTGCTGTGGGAAGGAGTGGCCGGTGTGTTCGGCCCTCAGTCTGTGGACACGACAGACCACGTCCAGTCCACGTGTGACAACAAGGAGGTCCCCAGTAATTATGGTACCAGTACTTCAATTATCGTACGTGTGTGGCAGTGTGCAGCCTGCTGTGGGAAGGAGTGGCGGGTGTGTTCGGCC
This sequence comes from Flexamia atlantica, assembly GCA_035578135.1. Taxonomy (NCBI): domain Eukaryota; kingdom Metazoa; phylum Arthropoda; class Insecta; order Hemiptera; family Cicadellidae; genus Flexamia; species Flexamia atlantica. Next base: position 40,614,522 of record JAQJVK010000011.1, on the reverse strand, counting down.
CTCAGTCTGTGGACACGACAGACCACGTCCAGTCCACGTGTGACAACAAGGAGGTCCCCAGTAATTATGGCACCAGTACTTCAATTATCGTACGTGTGTGGCAGTGTGCAGCCTGCTGTGGGAAGGAGTGGCGGGTGTGTTCGGCCCTCAGTCTGTGGACACGACAGACCACGTCCAGTCCACGTGTGACAACAAGGAGGTCCCCAGCAATTATGGTACCAGTACTTCAATTATCGTACGTGTGTGGCAGTGTGCAGCCTGCTGTGGGAAGGAGTGGCCGGTGTGTTCGGCCCTCAGTCTGTGGACACGACAGACCACGTCCAGTCCACGTGTGACAACAAGGAGGTCCCCAGCAATTATGGTACCAGTACTTCAATTATCGTACGTGTGTGGCAGTGTGCAGCCTGCTGTGGGAAGGAGTGGCGGGTGTGTTCGGCCCTCAGTCTGTGGACACGACAGACCACGTCCAGTCCACGTGTGACAACAAGGAGGTCCCCAGCAATTATGGTACCTGTACTTCAATTATCGCACGTGTGTGGCAGTGTGCAGCCTGCTGTAGGAAGGAGTGGCCGGTGTGTTCGGCCCTCAGTCTGTGGACACGACAGACCACGTCCAGTCCACGTGTGACAACAAGGAGGTCCCCAGCAATTATGGTACCTGTACCTCAATTATCGTACGTGTGTGGCAGTGTGCAGCCAGCTGTGGGAAGGAGTGGCAGGTGTGACAACAAGGAGGTCCCCAGTAATTATTGTACCAGTACTTCAATTATCGTACGTGTGTGGCAGTGTGCAGCCTGTTGTGGGAAGGAGTGGCGGGTGTGTTCGGCCCTCAGTCTGTGGACATGACAGACCACGTCCAGTCCACGTGTGACAACAAGGACGTCCCCAGCAATTATGGTACCAGTACTTCAATTATCGTACGTGTGCAGCCTGCTGTGGGAAGGAGTGGCAGGTGTGTTCGGTCCTCAGTCTGTGGACACGACAGACCACGTCCAGTCCACGTGTGACAACAAGGAGGTCCCCAGCAATTATGGTACCAGTACTTCAATTATCGTACGTGTGTGGCAGTGTGCAGCCTGCTGTGGGAAGGAGTGGCAGGTGTGTTCGGTCCTCAGTCTGTGGACACGACAGACCACGTCCAGTCCACGTGTGACAACAAGGTGGTCCCCAGCAATTATGGTACCTGTACTTCAATTATCGTACGTGTGTGGCAGTGTGCAGCCAGCTGTGGGAAGGAGTGGCAGGTGTGACAACAAGGAGGTCCCCAGTAATTATTGTACCAGTACTTCAATTATCGTACGTGTGTGGCAGTGTGCAGCCTGTTGTGGGAAGGAGTGGCAGGTGTGACAACAAGGAGGTCCCCAGCAATTATGGTACCAGTACTTCAATTATCGTACGTGTGTGGCAGTGTGCAGCCTGCTGTGGGAAGGAGTGGCAGGTGTGACAACATGGAGGACCCCAGCAATTATGGTACCAGTACTTTAATTATCCTACATGTGTGGCAGTATGCGGCCCGCTGTGGGAAGGAGTGGCAGGTGTGACAACAAGGAGGTCCCCAGCAATTATGGTACCAGTACTTTAATTATCCTACATGTGTGGCAGTGTGCGGCCCGCTGTGGGAAGGAGTGGCAGGTGTGACAACAAGGAGGTCCCCAGCAATTATGGTACCAGTACTTCAATTATCGTACATGTGTGGCAGTGTGCAGCCTGCTGTGGGAAGGAGTGGCAGGTGTGTTCGGTCCTCAGTCTGTGGATACGACAGACCACGTCCAGTCCACGTGTGACAACAAGGAGGTCCCCAGCAATTATGGTACCAGTACTTTAATTATCGTACGTGTGTGGCAGTGTGCAGCCTGCTGTGGGAAGGAGTGGCCGGTGTGTTCGGCCCTCAGTCTGTGGACACGACAGACCACGTCCAGTCCACGTGTGACAACAAGGAGGTCCCCAGCAATTATGGTACCAGTACTTCAATTATCGTACGTATGTGGCAGTGTGCAGCCTGCTGTGGGAAGGAGTGGCAGGTGTGACAACAAGGAGGTCCCCAGCAATTATGGTACCAGTACTTCAATTATCGTACGTGTGTGGCAGTGTGCAGCCTGCTGTGGGAAGGAGTGGCAGGTGTGACAACATGGAGGACCCCAGCAATTATGGTACCAGTACTTTAATTATCCTACATGTGTGGCAGTGTGCGGCCCGCTGTGGGAAGGAGTGGCAGGTGTGACAACAAGGAGGTCCCCAGAATTTATGGTACCAGTACTTTAATTATCGTACGTGTGTGGCATTGTGCAGCCTGCTGTGGGAAGGAGTGGCAGGTGTGACAACAAGGAGGTCCCCAGCAATTATGGTACCAGTACTTTAGTTATCGTACGTATGTGGCAGTGTGGAGCTTGCTGTGGGAAGGAGTGTCAGGTGTGACAACAAGGAGGTCCCCAGCAATTATGGGACAAGTACTTTAATTATCGTCTTTATGTGGCAGTGTGCGGCCTGCTGTGGGAAGGAGTGGCAGGTGTGACATCAAAGAGGTCCCCAGTAATTATGGTACCAGTACTTTAATTATCGTACGTGTGTGTGGCAGTGTGCAGCCTGCTGTGGGAAGGAGTGGCAGGTGTGACAACAAGGAGGTCCCCAGCAATTATGGTACCAGTACTTCAATTATCGCACGTGTGTGGCAGTGTGCAGCCTGCTGTAGGAAGGAGTGGCCGGTGTGTTCGGCCCTCAGTCTGTGGACACGACCGACCACGTCCAGTCCACGTGTGACAACAAGGAGGTCCCCAGCAATTATGGTACCAGTACTTCAATTATCGTACGTATGTGGCAGTGTGCAGCCTGCTGTGGGAAGGAGTGGCAGGTGTGAAAACAAGGAGGTCCCCAGCAGTTATGGTACCTGTACTTCAATTATAGTACGTGTGTGGCAGTGTGCAGCCTGCTGTGGGAAGGAGTGGCCGGTGTGTTCGGTCCTCAGTCTGTGGACACGACAGACCACGTCCAGTCCACGTGTGACAACAAGGTGGTCCCCAGCAATTATGGTACCAGTACTTCAATTATCGTATGTGTGTGGCAGTGTGCAGCCTGCTGTGGGAAGGAGTGGCCGGTGTGTTCGGTCCTCAGTCTGTGGACACGACAGACCACGTCCAGTCCACGTGTGACAACAAGGAGGTCCCCAGCAATTATGGTACCAGTACTTCAATTATCGTACGTGTGTGGCAGTGTGCAGGCTGCTGTGGGAAGGAGTGGCCGGTGTGTTCGGCCCTCAGTCTGTGGACACGACAGACCACGTCCAGTCCATGTGTGACAACAAGGAGGTCCCCAGTAATTATTGTACCAGTACTTCAATTATCGTACATGTGTGGCAGTGTGCAGCCTGCTGTGGGAAGGAGTGGCCGGTGTGTTCGGCCCTCAGTCTGTGGACACGACAGACCACGTCCAGTCCACGTGTGACAACAAGGAGGTCCCCAGTAATTATGGTACCAGTACTTCAAATATCGTACATGTGTGGCAGTGTGCAGCCTGCTGTGGGAAGGAGTGGCCGGTGTGTTCGGCCCTCAGTCTGTGGACACGACAGACCACGTCCAGTCCACGTGTGACAACAAGGAGGTCCCCAGCAATTATGGTACCAGTACTTCAATTATCGTACGTGTGTGGCAGTGTGCAGCCTGCTGTGAGAAGGAGTGGCCGGTGTGTTCGGCCCTCAGTCTGTGGACACGACAGACCACGTCCAGTCCACGTGTGACAACAAGGAGGTCCCCAGCAATTATGGTACCTGTACTTTAATTATCGTACGTGTGTGGCAGTGTGCAGCCTGCTGTGGGAAGGAGTGGCCGGTGTGTTCGGCCCTCAGTCTGTGGACACGACAGACCACGTCCAGTCCACGTGTGACAACAAAGAGGTCCCCAGCAGTTATGGTACCAGTACTTCAATTATCGTACGTGTGTGGCAGTGTGCAGCCTGCTGTGGGAAGGAGTGGCCGGTGTGTTCGGCCCTCAGTCTGTGGACACGACAGACCACGTCCAGTCCACGTGTGACAACAAGGAGGTCCCCAGCAATTATGGTACCAGTACTTCAATTATCGTACGTGTGTGGCAGTGTGCAGCCTGCTGTGGGAAGGAGTGGCAGGTGTGTTCGGTCCTCAGTCTGTGGACACGACAGACCACGTCCAGTCCACGTGTGACAACAAGGAGGTCCCCAGCTATTATGGTACCAGTACTTCAATTATCGTACATGTGTGGCAGTGTGCAGCCTGCTGTGGGAAGGAGTGGCCGTTGTGTTCGGCCCTCAGTCTGTGGACACGACAGACCACTTCCAGTCCACGTGTGACAACAAGGAGGTCCCCAGCAATTATGGTACCAGTACTTCAATTATCGTACGTGTGTGGCAGTGTGCAGCCTGCTGTGGAAAGGAGTGGCAGGTGTGTTCGGCCCTCAGTGTGTGGACACAACAGGCCACTTCCAGTCCACGTGTGACAACAAGGAGGTCCCCAGTAATTATTGTACCAGTACTTCAATTATCGTACATGTGTGGCAGTGTGCAGCCTGCTGTGGGAAGGAATGGCCGGTGTGTTCGGCCCTCAGTGTGTGGACACAACAGACCACGTCCAGTCCATGTGTGACAACAAGGAGGTCCCCAGTAATTATTGTACCTGTACTTCAATTATCGTACATGTGTGGCAGTGTGCAGCCTGCTGTGGGAAGGAGTGGCCGGTGTGTTCGGTCCTCAGTCTGTGGACACGACAGACCACGTCCAGTCCACGTGTGACAACAAGGAGGTCCCCAGCAATTATGGTACCAGTACTTCAATTATCGTACGTGTGTGGCAGTGTGCAGCCTGCTGTGGGAAGGAGTGGCCGGTGTGTTCGGCCCTCAGTCTGTGGACACGACAGACCACGTCCAGTCCACGTGTGACAACAAGGAGGTCCCCAGCAATTATGGTACCAGTACTTCAATTATCGTACATGTGTGGCAGTGTGCAACCTGCTGTGGGAAGGAGTGGCCGGTGTGTTCGGCCCTCAGTCTCTGGACACGACAGACCACGTCCAGTCCACGTGTGACAACAAGGAGGTCCCCAGCAATTATGGTACCAGTACTTCAATTATCGTACGTGTGTGGCAGTGTGCAGCCTGCTGTGAGAAGGAGTGGCCGGTGTGTTCGGCCCTCAGTCTGTGGACACGACAGACCACGTCCAGTCCACGTGTGACAACAAGGAGGTCCCCAGATATTATGGTACCTGTACTTTAATTATCGTACGTGTGTGGCAGTGTGCAGCCTGCTGTGGGAAGGAATGGCCGGTGTGTTCGGCCCTCAGTGTGTGGACACAACAGACCACTTCCAGTCCACGTGTGACAACAAGGAGGTGCCCAGCAATTATGGTACCAGTACTTCAATTATCGTACGTGTGTGGCAGTGTGCAGCCTACTGTGGGAAGGAATGGCCGGTGTGTTCGGCCCTCAGTGTGTGGACACAACAGACCACGTCCAGTCCATGTGTGACAACAAGGAGGTCCCCAGTAATTATTGTACCTGTACTTCAATTATCGTACATGTGTGGCAGTGTGCAGCCTGCTGTGGGAAGGAGTGGCCGGTGTGTTCGGTCCTCAGTCTGTGGACACGACAGACCACGTCCAGTCCACGTGTGACAACAAGGAGGTCCCCAGCAATTATGGTACCAGTACTTCAATTATCGTACATGTGTGGCAGTGTGCAGCCTGCTGTGGGAAGGAGTGGCCGGTGTGTTCGGCCCTCAGTCTGTGGACACGACAGACCACGTCCAGTCCACGTGTGACAACAAGGAGGTCCCCAGCAATTATGGTACCAGTACTTCAATTATCGTACGTGTGTGGCAGTGTGCAGCCTGCTGTGGGAAGGAGTGGCAGGTGTGACAACAAGGAGGTCCCCAGCAATTATGGTACCAGTACTTCAATTATCGTACGTGTGTGGCAGTGTGCAGCCTGCTGTGAGAAGGAGTGGCCGGTGTGTTCGGCCCTCAGTCTGTGGACACGACAGACCACGTCCAGTCCACGTGTGACAACAAGGAGGTCCCTAGCAATTATGGTACCTGTACTTTAATTATCGTACGTGTGTGGCAGTGTGCAGCCTGCTGTGGGAAGGAATGGCCGGTGTGTTCGGCCCTCAGTGTGTGGACACAACAGACCACTTCCAGTCCACGTGTGACAACAAGGAGGTCCCCAGCAATTATGGTACCAGTACTTCAATTATCGTACGTGTGTGGCAGTGTGCAGCCTACTGTGGGAAGGAATGGCCGGTGTGTTCGGCCCTCAGTGTGTGGACACAACAGACCACGTCCAGTCCATGTGTGACAACAAGGAGGTCCCCAGTAATTATTGTACCTGTACTTCAATTATCGTACATGTGTGGCAGTGTGCAGCCTGCTGTGGGAAGGAGTGGCCGGTGTGTTCGGTCCTCAGTCTGTGGACACGACAGACCACGTCCAGTCCACGTGTGACAACAAGGAGGTCCCCAGCAATTATGGTACCAGTACTTCAATTATCGTACATGTGTGGCAGTGTGCAGCCTGCTGTGGGAAGGAGTGGCCGGTGTGTTCGGCCCTCAGTCTGTGGACACGACAGACCACGTCCAGTCCACGTGTGACAACAAGGAGGTCCCCAGCAATTATGGTACCAGTACTTCAATTATCGTACGTGTGTGGCAGTGTGCAGCCTGCTGTGGGAAGGAGTGGCAGGTGTGACAACAAGGAGGTCCCCAGCAATTATGGTACCAGTACTTCAATTATCGTACGTGTGTGGCAGTGTGCAGCCTGCTGTGGGAAGGAGTGGCCGGTGTGTTCGGCCCTCAGTCTGTGGACACGACAGACCACGTCCAGTCCATGTGTGACAACAAGGAGGTCCCCAGTAATTATTGTACCAGTACTTCAATTATCGTACGTGTGTGGCAGTGTGCAGCCTGCTGTGGGAAGGAGTGGCCGGTGTGTTCGGCCCTCAGTCTGTGGACACGACAGACCACGTCCAGTCCATGTGTGACAACAAGGAGGTCCCCAGTAATTATTGTACCAGTACTTCAATTATCGTACATGTGTGGCAGTGTGCAGCCTGCTGTGGGAAGGAGTGGCAGGTGTGACAACAAGGAGGTCCCCAGCAATTATGGTACCAGTACTTCAATTATCGTACGTGTGTGGCAGTGTGCAGCCTGCTGTGGGAAGGAGTGGCCGGTGTGTTCGGCCCTCAGTCTGTGGACACGACAGACCACGTCCAGTCCACGTGTGACAACAAGGAGGTCCCCAGCAATTATAGTACCAGTACTTCAATTATCGTACGTGTGTGGTAGTGTGCAGCCTGCTGTGGGAAGGAGTGGCGGGTGTGTTCGGCCCTCAGTCTGTGGACACGACAGACCACGTTCAGTCCACGTGTGACAACAAGGAGGTCCCCAGCAATTATGGTACCAGTACTTTAATTATCGTACGTGTGTGGCATTGTGCAGCCTGCTGTGGGAAGGAGTGGCAGGTGTGACAACAAGGAGGTCCCCAGCAATTATGGTACCAGTACTTTAGTTATCGTACGTATGTGGCAGTGTGGAGCTTGCTGTGGGAAGGAGTGGCAGGTGTGACAACAAGGAGGTCCCCAGCAATTATGGTACCAGTACTTTAATTATCGTCTTTATGTGGCAGTGTGCGGCCTGCTGTGGGAAGGAGTGGCAGGTGTGACATCAAGGAGGTCCCCAGTAATTATGGTACCAGTACTTTAATTTACGTGTGTGGCAGTGTGCAGCCTGCTGTGGGAAGGAGTGGCAGGTGTGACAGCAAGGAGGTCCCCAGCAATTATGGTACCAGTACTTCAATTATCGCACGTGTGTGGCAGTGTGCAGCCTGCTGTAGGAAGGAGTGGCCAGTGTGTTCGGCCCTCAGTCTGTGGACACGACAGACCACGTCCAGTCCAGGTGTGACAACAAGGAGGTCCCCAGCAATTATGGTACCAGTACTTCAATTATCGTACGTATGTGGCAGTGTGCAGCCTGCTGTGGGAAGGAGTGGCAGGTGTGAAAACAAGGAGGTCCCCAGCAGTTATGGTACCTGTACTTCAATTATCGTACGTGTGTGGCAGTGTGCAGCCTGCTGTGGGAAGGAGTGGCCAGTGTGTTCGGTCCTCAGTCTGTGGACACGACAGACCACGTCCAGTCCACGTGTGACAACAAGGAGGTCCCCAGCAATTATGGTACCAGTACTTCAATTATCGTACATGTGTGGCAGTGTGCAGCCTGCTGTGGGAAGGAGTGGCCGGTGTGTTCGGCCCTCAGTCTGTGGACACGACAGACCACGTCCAGTCCACGTGTGACAACAAGGAGGTCCCCAGCAATTATGGTACCAGTACTTCAATTATCGTACGTGTGTGGCAGTGTGCAGCCTGTTGTGGGAAGGAGTGGCGGGTGTGTTCGGCCCTCAGTCTGTGGACACGACAGACCACGTCCAGTCCATGTGTGACAAAAAGGAGGTCCCCAGTAATTATTGTACCAGTACTTCAATTATCGTACGTGTGTGGCAGTGTGCAGCCTGCTGTGGGAAAGAGTGGCCGGTGTGTTCGGCCCTCAGTCTGTGGACACGACAGACCACGTCCAGTCCATGTGTGACAACAAGGAGGTCCCCAGTAATTATTGTACCAGTACTTCAATTATCGTACATGTGTGGCAGTGTGCAGCCTGCTGTGGGAAGGAGTGGCAGGTGTGACAACAAGGAGGTCCCCAGCAATTATGGTACCAGTACTTCAATTATCGTACGTGTGTGGCAGTGTGCAGCCTGCTGTGGGAAGGAGTGGCGGGTGTGTTCGGCCCTCAGTCTGTGGACACGACAGACCACGTCCAGTCCACGTTTGACAACAAGGAGGTCCCCAGTAATTATGGCACCAGTACTTCAATTATCGTACATGTGTGGCAGTGTGCAGCCTGCTGTGGGAAGGAGTGGCGGGTTTGTTCGGCCCTCAGTCTGTGGACACGACAGACCACGTCCAGTCCACGTGTGACAACAAGGAGGTCCCCAGTAATTATGGCACCAGTACTTCAATTATCGTACGTGTGGCAGTGTGCAGCCTGCTGTGGGAAGGAGTGGCGGGTGTGTTCGGCCCTCAGTCTGTGGACACGATAGACCACGTCCAGTCCACGTGTGACAACAAGGAGGTCCCCAGCAATTTTGGCACCAGTACTTCAATTATCGTACGTGTGTGGCAGTGTGCAGCCTGCTGTGGGAAGGAGTGGCCGGTGTGTTCGGCCCTCAGTCTGTGGACACGACAGACCACGTCCAGTCCACGTGTGACAACATGGAGGTCCCCAGTAATTATTGTACCAGTACTTCAATTATCGTACGTGTGTGGCAGTGTGCAGCTTGCTGTGGGAAGGAGTGGCAGGTGTGTTCGGCCCTCAGTCTGTGGACACGACAGACCACGTCCAGTCCACGTGTGACAACAAGGAGGTCCCCAGTAATTATGGCACCAGTACTTCAATTATCGGCTGTACATGTGTGGCAGTGTGCAGCCTGCTGTGGGAAGGAGTGGCAGGTGTGTTCGGCCCTCAGTTTGTGGACACGACAGACCACGTCCAGTCCACGTGTGACAACAAGGAGGTCCCCAGCAATTATGGTACCAGTACTTCAATTATCGTACGTGTGTGGCAGTGTGCAGCCTGCTGTGGGAAGGAGTGGCAGGTGTGTTCGGCCCTCAGTCTGTGGACACGACAGACCACGTCCAGTCCACGTGTGACAACAAGGAGGTCCCCAGTAATTATGGTACCAGTACTTCAATTATCGTACGTGTGTGGCAGTGTGCAGCCTGCTGTGGGAAGGAGTGGCGGGTGTGTTCGGCCCTCAGTCTGTGGACACGACAGACCACGTCCAGTCCACGTGTGACAACAAGGAGGTCCCCAGTAATTATGGCACCAGTACTTCAATTATCGTACGTGTGGCAGTGTGCAGCCTGCTGTGGGAAGGAGTGGCAGGTGTGTTCGGTCCTCAGTCTGTGGACACGACAGACCACGTCCAGTCCACGTGTGACAACAAGGAGGTCCCCAGCAATTATGGTACCAGTACTTCAATTATCGTACGTGTGTGGCAGTGTGCAGCCTGCTGTGGGAAGGAGTGGCAGGTGTGTTCGGCCCTCAGTCTGTGGACACGACAGACCACGTCCAGTCCACGTGTGACAACAAGGAGGTCCCCAGCAATTATGTTACCAGTACTTCAATTATCGTACGTGTGTGGCAGTGTGCAGCCTGCTGTGGGAAGGAGTGGCAGGTGTGTTCGGCCCTCAGTCTGTGGACACGACAGACCACGTCCAGTCCACGTGTGACAACAAGGAGGTCCCCAGCAATTATGGTACCAGTACTTCAATTATGGTACGTGTGTGGCAGTGTGCAGCCTGCTGTGGGAAGGAGTGGCAGGTGTGTTCGGCCCTCAGTCTGTGGACACGACAGACCACGTCCAGTCCACGTGTGACAACAAGGAGGTCCCCAGCAATTATGGTACCAGTACTTCAATTATCGCACGTGTGTGGCAGTGTGCAGCCTGCTGTAGGAAGGAGTGGCCGGTTTGTTCGGCCCTCAGTCTGTGGACACGACAGACCACGTCCAGTCCAGGTGTGACAACAAGGAGGTCCCCAGCAATTATGGTACCAGTACTTCAATTATCGTACGTATGTGGCAGTGTGCAGCCTGCTGTGGGAAGGAGTGGCAGGTGTGAAAACAAGGAGGTCCCCAGCAGTTATGGTACCTGTACTTCAATTATCGTACGTGTGTGGCAGTGTGCAGCCTGCTGTGGGAAGGAGTGGCCGGTGTGTTCGGTCCTCAGTCTGTGGACACGACAGACCACGTCCAGTCCACGTGTGACAACAAGGAGGTCCCCAGTAATTATGGTACCAGTACTTCAATTATCGTACATGTGTGGCAGTGTGCAGCCTGCTGTGGGAAGGAGAGGCCGGTGTGTTCGGCCCTCAGTCTGTGGACACGACAGACCACGTCCAGTCCACGTGTGACAACAAGGAGGTCCCCAGTAATTATGGCACCAGTACTTCAATTATCGTACGTGTGTGGCAGTGTGCAGCCTGCTGTGGGAAGGAGTGGCGGGTGTGTTCGGCCCTCAGTCTGTGGACACGACAGACCACGTCCAGTCCACGTTTGACAACAAGGAAGTCCCCAGTAATTATGGCACCAGTACTTCAATTATCGTACATGTGTGGCAGTGTGCAGCCTGCTGTGGGAAGGAGTGGCGGGTGTGTTCGGCCCTCAGTCTGTGGACACGACAGACCACGTCCAGTCCACGTGTGACAACAAGGAGGTCCCCAGTAATTATGGCACCAGTACTTCAATTATCGTACGTGTGTGGCAGTGTGCAGCCTGCTGTGGGAAGGAGTGGCGGGTGTGTTCGGCCCTCAGTCTGTGGACACGACAGACCACGTCCAGTCCACGTGTGACAACAAGGAGGTCCCCAGCAATTTTGGCACCAGTACTTCAATTATCGTACGTGTGTGGCAGTGTGCAGCCTGCTGTGGGAAGGAGTGGCCGGTGTGTTCGGCCCTCAGTCTGTGGACACGACAGACCACGTCCAGTCCACGTGTGACAACATGGAGGTCCCCAGTAATTATTGTACCAGTACTTCAATTATCGTACGTGTGTGGCAGTGTGCAGCCTGCTGTGGGAAGGAGTGGCAGGTGTGTTCGGCCCTCAGTCTGTGGACACGACAGACCACGTCCAGTCCACGTGTGACAACAAGGAGGTCCCCAGCAATTATGGTACCAGTACTTCAATTATCGTACGTGTGTGGCAGTGTGCAGCCTGCTGTAGGAAGGAGTGGCCGGTGTGTTCGGTCCTCAGTCTGTGGACACGACAGACCACGTCCAGTCCACGTGTGACAACAAGGAGGTCCCCAGCAATTATGGTACCAGTACTTCAATTATCTTACGTGTGTGGCAGTGTGCAGCCTGCTGTGGGAAGGAGTGGCAGGTGTGTTCGGCCCTCAGTCTGTGGACACGACAGACCACGTCCAGTCCACGTGTGACAACAAAGAGGTCCCCAGCAATTATGGTACCAGTACTTCAATTATCGTACGTGTGTGGCAGTGTGCAGCCTGCTGTGGGAAGGAGTGGCAGGTGTGTTCGGCCCTCAGTCTGTGGACACGACAGACCACGTCCAGTCCACGTGTGACAACAAAGAGGTCCCCAGCAATTATGGTACCAGTACTTCAATTATCGTACGTGTGTGGCAGTGTGCAGCCTGCTGTGGGAAGGAGTGGCCGGTGTGTACGGCTCTCAGTCTGTGGACACGACAGACCACGTCCAGTCCACGTGTGACAACAAGGAGGTCCCCAGTAATTATGGTACCAGTACTTCAATTATCGTACGTGTGTGGCAGTGTGCAGCCTGCTGTGGGAAGGAGTGGCAGGTGTGTTCGGCCCTCAGTCTGTGGACACGACAGACCACGTCCAGTCCACGTGTGACAACAAGGAGGTCCCCAGTAATTATGGCACCAGTACTTCAATTATCGTACGTGTGTGGCAGTGTGCAGCCTGCTGTGGGAAGGAGTGGCCGGTGTGTTCGGTCCTCAGTCTGTGGACACGACAGACCACGTCCAGTCCACGTGTGACAACAAGGAGGTCCCCAGCAATTATGGTACCAGTACTTCAATTATCTTACGTGTGTGGCAGTGTGCAGCCTGCTGTGGGAAGGAGTGGCAGGTGTGTTCGGTCCTCAGTCTGTGGACACGACAGACCACGTCCAGTCCACGTGTGACAACAAAGAGGTCCCCAGTAATTATGGTACCAGTACTTCAATTATCGTACGTGTGTGGCAGTGTGCAGCCTGCTGTGGGAAGGAGTGGCAGGTGTGTTCGGCCCTCAGTCTGTGGACACGACAGACCACGTCCAGTCCACGTGTGACAACAAAGAGGTCCCCAGCAATTATGGTACCAGTACTTCAATTATCGTACGTGTGTGGCAGTGTGCAGCCTGCTGTGGGAAGGAGTGGCCGGTGTGTACGGCTCTCAGTCTGTGGACACGACAGACCACGTCCAGTCCACGTGTGACAACAAGGAGGTCCCCAGTAATTATGGTACCAGTACTTCAATTATCGTACGTGTGTGGCAGTGTGCAGCCTGCTGTGGGAAGGAGTGGCAGGTGTGTTCGGTCCTCAGTCTGTGGACACGACAGACCACGTCCAGTCCACGTGTGACAACAAGGAGGTCCCCAGCTATTATGGTACCAGTACTTCAATTATCGTACATGTGTGGCAGTGTGCAGCCTGCTGTGGGAAGGAGTGGCCGGTGTGTTCGGCCCTCAGTCTGTGGACACGACAGACCACTTCCAGTCCACGTGTGACAACAAGGAGGTCCCCAGTAATTATGGCACCAATACTTCAATTATCGTACATGTTTGGCAGTGTGCAGCCTGCTGTGGGAAGGAGTGGCAGGTGTGTTCGGCCCTCAGTCTGTGGACACGACAGACCACTTCCAGTCCACGTGTGACAACAAGGAGGTCCCCAGTAATTATTGTACCAGTACTTCAATTATCGTACGTGTGTGGCAGTGTGCAGCCTGCTGTGGGAAGGAGTGGCAGGTGTGTTCGGCCCTCAGTGTGTGGACACAACAGACCACTTCCAGTCCACGTGTGACAACAAGGAGGTCCCCAGTAATTATTGTACCAGTACTTCAATTATCGTACATGTGTGGCAGTGTGCAGCTTGCTGTGGGAAGGAATGGCCGGTGTGTTCGGCCCTCAGTGTGTGGACACAACAGACCACGTCCAGTCCATGTGTGACAACAAGGAGGTCCCCAGTAATTATTGTACCTGTACTTCAATTATCGTACATGTGTGGCAGTGTGCAGCCTGCTGTGGGAAGGAGTGGCAGGTGTGTTCGGTCCTCAGTCTGTGGACACGACAGACCACGTCCAGTCCACGTGTGACAACAAGGAGGTCCCTAGCAATTATGGTACCAGTACTTCAATTATCGTACGTGTGTGGCAGTGTGCAGCCTGCTGTGGGAAGGAGTGGCCGGTGTGTTCGGTCCTCAGTGTGTGGACACGACAGACCACGTCCAGTCCATGTGTGACAACAAGGAGGTCCCCAGTAATTATTGTACCTGTACTTCAATTATCGTACATGTGTGGCAGTGTGCAGCCTGCTGTGGGAAGGAGTGGCAGGTGTGTTCGGTCCTCAGTCTGTGGACACGACAGACCACTTCCAGTCCACGTGTGACAACAAGGAGGTCCCCAGCAATTATGGTACCAGTACTTCAATTATCGTACGTGTGTGGCAGTGTGCAGCCTGCTGTGGGAAGGAGTGGCAGGTGTGTTCGGCCCTCAGTGTGTGGACACAACAGACCACTTCCAGTCCACGTGTGACAACAAGGAGGTCCCCAGTAATTATTGTACCAGTACTTCAATTATCGTACATGTGTGGCAGTGTGCAGCTTGCTGTGGGAAGGAATGGCCGGTGTGTTCGGCCCTCAGTGTGTGGACACAACAGACCACGTCCAGTCCATGTGTGACAACAAGGAGGTCCCCAGTAATTATTGTACCTGTACTTCAATTATCGTACATGTGTGGCAGTGTGCAGCCTGCTGTGGGAAGGAGTGGCAGGTGTGTTCGGTCCTCAGTCTGTGGACACGACAGACCACGTCCAGTCCACGTATGACAACAAGGAGGTCCCCAGCAATTATGGCACCAGTACTTCAATTATCGTACATGTGTGGCAGTGTGCAGCCTGCTGTGGGAAGGAATGGCCGGTGTGTTCGGCCCTCAGTGTGTGGACACAACAGACCACGTCCAGTCCATGTGTGACAACAAGGAGGTCCCCAGTAATTATTGTACCTGTACTTCAATTATCGTACATGTGTGGCAGTGTGCAGCCTGCTGTGGGAAGGAGTGGCAGGTGTGTTCGGCCCTAAGTCTGTGGACACGACAGACCACGTCCAGTCCACGTGTGACAACAAGGAGGTCCCCAGCAATTATGGTACCAGTACTTCAATTATCGTACATGTGTGGCAGTGTGCAGCCTGCTGTGGGAAGGAGTGGCCGGTGTGTTCGGTCCTCAGTCTGTGGACACAACAGACCACGTCCAGTCCACGTGTGACAACAAGGAGGTCCCCAGCAATTATGGTACCAGTACTTCAATTATCGTACGTGTGTGGCAGTGTGCAGCCTGCTGTGGAAAGGAGTGGCCGGTGTGTTCGGCCCTCAGTCTGTGGACACGACAGACCACGTCCAGTCCACGTGTGACAACAAGGAGGTCCCCAGCAATTATGGTACCAGTACTTCAATTATCGTACATGTGTGGCAGTGTGCAGCCTGCTGTGGGAAGGAGTGGCAGGTGTGACAACAAGGAGGTCCCCAGCAATTATGGTACCAGTACTTCAATTATCGTACGTGTGTGGCAGTGTGCAGCCTGCTGTGGGAAGGAGTGGCCGGTGTGTTCGGCCCTCAGTCTGTGGACACGACAGACCACGTCCAGTCCACGTGTGACAACAAGGAGGTCCCCAGCAATTATAGTACCAGTACTTCAATTATCGTACGTGTGTGGTAGTGTGCAGCCTGCTGTGGGAAGGAGTGGCAGGTGTGACAACAAGGAGGTCCCCAGCAATTATGGTACCAGTACTTTAGTTATCGTACGTATGTGGCAGTGTGGAGCTTGCTGTGGGAAGGAGTGGCAGGTGTGACAACAAGGAGGTCCCCAGCAATTATGGTACCAGTACTTTAATTATCGTCTTTATGTGGCAATGTGCGGCCTGCTGTGGGAAGGAGTGGCAGGTGTGACATCAAGGAGGTCCCCAGTAATTATAGTACCAGTACTTTAATTATCGTACGTGTGTGGCAGTGTGCAGCCTGCTGTGGGAAGGAGTGGCAGGTGTGACAGCAAGGAGGTCCCCAGCAATTATGGTACCAGTACTTCAATTATCGGACGTGTGTGGCAGTGTGCAGCCTGCTGTAGGAAGGAGTGGCCGGTGTGTTCGGCCCTCAGTCTGTGGACACGACAGACCACGTCCAGTCCAGGTGTGACAACAAGGAGGTCCCCAGCAATTATGGTACCAGTACTTCAATTATCGTACGTATGTGGCAGTGTGCAGCCTGCTGTGGGAAGGAGTGGCAGGTGTGAAAACAAGGAGGTCCCCAGCAGTTATGGTACCTGTACTTCAATTATCGTACGTGTGTGGCAGTGTGCAGCCTGCTGTGGGATGGAGTGGCCGGTGTGTTCGGTCCTCAGTCTGTGGACACGACAGACCACGTCCAGTCCACGTGTGACAACAAGGAGGTCCCCAGCAATTATGGTACCAGTACTTCAATTATCGTACATGTGTGGCAGTGTGCAGCCTGCTGTGGGAAGGAGTGGCCGGTGTGTTCGGCCCTCAGTCTGTGGACACGACAGACCACGTCCAGTCCACGTGTGACAACAAGGAGGTCCCCAGCAATTATGGTACCAGTACTTCAATTATCGTACGTGTGTGGCAGTGTGCAGCCTGTTGTGGGAAGGAGTGGCGGGTGTGTTCGGCCCTCAGTCTGTGGACACGACAGACCACGTCCAGTCCATGTGTGACA
This sequence comes from Flexamia atlantica, assembly GCA_035578135.1. Taxonomy (NCBI): domain Eukaryota; kingdom Metazoa; phylum Arthropoda; class Insecta; order Hemiptera; family Cicadellidae; genus Flexamia; species Flexamia atlantica. Next base: position 40,598,001 of record JAQJVK010000011.1, on the reverse strand, counting down.
AAAAGGAGGTCCCCAGTAATTATTGTACCAGTACTTCAATTATCGTACGTGTGTGGCAGTGTGCAGCCTGCTGTGGGAAGGAGTGGCCGGTGTGTTCGGCCCTCAGTCTGTGGACACGGCAGACCACGTCCATTCCATGTGTGACAACAAGGAGGTCCCCAGTAATTATTGTACCAGTACTTCAATTATCGTACATGTGTGGCAGTGTGCAGCCTGCTGTGGGAAGGAGTGGCAGGTGTGACAACAAGGAGGTCCCCAGCAATTATGGTACCAGTACTTCAATTATCGTACGTGTGTGGCAGTGTGCAGCCTGCTGTGGGAAGGAGTGGCCGGTGTGTTCGGCCCTCAGTCTGTGGACACGACAGACCACGTCCAGTCCACGTGTGACAACAAGGAGGTCCCCAGCAATTATGGTACCAGTACTTCAATTATTGTACGTGTGTGGTAGTGTGCAGCCTGCTGTGGGAAGGAGTGGCGGGTGTGTTCGGCCCTCAGTCTGTGGACACGACAGACCACGTCCAGTCCACGTGTGACAACAAGGAGGTCCCCAGCAATTATGGTACCAGTACTTCAATTATCGTACGTGTTTGGCAGTGTGCAGCCTGCTGTGGGAAGGAATGGCAGGTGTGTTCGGCCCTCAGTCTGTGGACACGACAGACCACGTCCAGTCCACGTGTGACAACAAGGAGGTCCCCAGTAATTATGGCACCAGTACTTCAATTATCGTACGTGTGTGGCAGTGTGCAGCCTGCTGTGGGAAGGAGTGGCAGGTGTGTTCGGCCCTCAGTCTGTGGACACGACAGACCACGTCCAGTCCACGTGTGACAACAAGGAGGTCCCCAGTAATTATGGCACCAGTACTTCAATTATCGTACGTGTGTGGCAGTGTGCAGCCTGCTGTGGGAAGGAGTGGCGGGTGTGTTCGGCCCTCAGTCTGTGGACACGACAGACCACGTCCAGTCCACGTGTGACAACAAGGAGGTCCCCAGTAATTATGGCACCAGTACTTCAATTATCGTACATGTGTGGCAGTGTGCAGCCTGCTGTGGGAAGGAGTGGCGGGTGTGTTCGGCCCTCAGTCTGTGGACACGACAGACCACGTCCAGTCCACGTGTGACAACAAGGAGGTCCCCAGTAATTATGGCACCAGTACTTCAATTATCGTACGTGTGTGGCAGTGTGCAGCCTGCTGTGGGAAGGAGTGGCGGGTGTGTTCGGCCCTCAGTCTGTGGACACGACAGACCACGTCCAGTCCACGTGTGACAACAAGGAGGTCCCCAGCAATTTTGGCACCAGTACTTCAATTATCGTACGTGTTTGGCAGTGTGCAGCCTGCTGTGGGAAGGAGTGGCCGGTTTGTTCGGCCCTCAGTCTGTGGACACGACAGACCACGTCCAGTCCACGTGTGACAACATGGAGGTCCCCAGTAATTATGGTACCAGTACTTCAATTATCGTACGTGTGTGGCAGTGTGTAGCCTGCTGTGGGAAGGAGTGGCAGGTGTGTTCGGCCCTCAGTCTGTGGACACGACAGACCACGTCCAGTCCACGTGTGACAACAAGGAGGTCCCCAGCAATTATGGTACCAGTACTTCAATTATCGTACGTGTGTGGCAGTGTGCAGCCTGCTGTGGGAAGGAGTGGCAGGTGTGTTCGGCCCTCAGTCTGTGGACACGACAGACCACGTCCAGTCCACGTGTGACAACAAGGAGGTCCCCAGTAATTATGGTACCAGTACTTCAATTATCGTACGTGTGTGGCAGTGTGCAGCCTGCTGTGGGAAGGAGTGGCGGTTGTGTTCGGCCCTCAGTCTGTGGACACGACAGACCACGTCCAGTCCACGTGTGACAACAAGGAGGTCCCCAGCAATTATGGTACCAGTACTTCAATTATCGTACGTGTGTGGCAGTGTGCAGCCTGCTGTGGGAAGGAGTGGCAGGTGTGTTCGGCCCTCAGTCTGTGGACTCGACAGACCACGTCCAGTCCACGTTTGACAACAAGGAGGTCCCCAGCAATTATGTTACCAGTACTTCAATTATCGTACGTGTGTGGCAGTGTGCAGCCTGCTGTGGGAAGGAGTGGCAGGTGTGTTCGGCCCTCAGTCTGTGGACACGACAGACCACGTCCAGTCCACGTGTGACAACAAGGAGGTCCCCAGCAATTATGGTACCAGTACTTCAATTATGGTACGTGTGTGGCAGTGTGCAGCCTGCTGTGGGAAGGAGTGGCAGGTGTGTTCGGCCCTCAGTCTGTGGACACGACAGACCACGTCCAGTCCACGTGTAACAACAAGGAGGTCCCCAGCAATTATGGTACCAGTACTTCAATTATCGCACGTGTGTGGCAGTGTGCAGCCTGCTGTAGGAAGGAGTGGCCGGTGTGTTCGGCCCTCAGTCTGTGGACACGACAGACCACGTCCAGTCCAGGTGTGACAACAAGGAGGTCCCCAGCAATTATGGTACCAGTACTTCAATTATCGTACGTATGTGGCAGTGTGCAGCCTGCTGTGGGAAGGAGTGGCAGGTGTGAAAACAAGGAGGTCCCCAGCAGTTATGGTACCTGTACTTCAATTATCGTACGTGTGTGGCAGTGTGCAGCCTGCTGTGGGAAGGAGTGGCCGGTGTGTTCGGCCCTCAGTCTGTGGACACGACAGACCACGTCCAGTCCATGTGTGACAACAAGGAGGTCCCCAGTAATTATTGTACCAGTACTTCAATTATCGTACATGTGTGGCAGTGTGCAGCCTGCTGTGGGAAGGAGTGGCAGGTGTGACAATAAGGAGGTCCCCAGCAATTATGGTACCAGTACTTCAATTATCGTACGTGTGTGGCAGTGTGCAGCCTGCTGTGGGAAGGAGTGGCCGGTATGTTCGGCCCTCAGTCTGTGGACACGACAGACCACGTCCAGTCCACGTGTGACAACAAGGAGGTCCCCAGCAATTATGGTACCAGTACTTCAATTATCGTACGTGTGTGGTAGTGTGCAGCCTGCTGTGGGAAGGAGTGGCGGGTGTGTTCGGCCCTCAGTCTGTGGACACGACAGACCACGTCCAGTCCACGTGTGACAACAAGGAGGTCCCCAGCAATTATGGTACCAGTACTTCAATTATCGTACGTGTTTGGCAGTGTGCAGCCTGCTGTGGGAAGGAATGGCAGGTGTGTTCGGCCCTCAGTCTGTGGACACGACAGACCACGTCCAGTCCACGTGTGACAACAAGGAGGTCCCCAGTAATTATGGCACCAGTACTTCAATTATCGTACGTGTGTGGCAGTGTGCAGCCTGCTGTGGGAAGGAGTGGCAGGTGTGTTCGGCCCTCAGTCTGTGGACACGACAGACCACGTCCAGTCCACGTGTGACAACAAGGAGGTCCCCAGTAATTATGGCACCAGTACTTCAATTATCGTACGTGTGTGGCAGTGTGCAGCAAGCTGTGGGAAGGAGTGGCGGGTGTGTTCGGCCCTCAGTCTGTGGACACGACAGACCACGTCCAGTCCACGTGTGACAACAAGGAGGTCCCCAGTAATTATGGCACCAGTACTTCAATTATCGTACGTGTGTGGCAGTGTGCAGCCTGCTGTTGGAAGGAGTGGCGGGTGTGTTCGGCCCTCAGTCTGTGGACACGACAGACCACGTCCAGTCCACGTGTGACAACAAGGAGGTCCCCAGTAATTATGGCACCAGTACTTCAATTATCGTACGTGTGTGGCAGTGTGCAGCCTGCTGTGGGAAGGAGTGGCGGGTGTGTTCGGCCCTCAGTCTGTGGACACGACAGACCACGTCCAGTCCACGTGTGACAACAAGGAGGTCCCCAGTAATTATGGCACCAGTACTTCAATTATCGTACGTGTGTGGCAGTGTGCAGCCTGCTGTGGGAAGGAGTGGCAGGTGTGTTCGGCCCTCAGTCTGTGGACACGACAGACCACGTCCAGTCCACGTGTGACAACAAGGAGGTCGCCAGTAATTATGGCACCAGTACTTCAATTATCGTACGTGTGTGGCAGTGTGCAGCCTGCTGTGGGAAGGAGTGGCAGGTGTGTTCGGCCCTCAGTCTGTGGACACGACAGACCACGTCCAGTCCACGTTTGACAACAAGGAGGTCCCCAGTAATTATGGCACCAGTACTTCAATTATCGTACATGTGTGGCAGTGTGCAGCCTGCTGTGGGAAGGAGTGGCGGGTGTGTTCGGCCCTCAGTCTGTGGACACGACAGACCACGTCCAGTCCACGTGTGACAACAAGGAGGTCCCCAGTAATTATGGCACCAGTACTTCAATTATCGTACGTGTGTGGCAGTGTGCAGCCTGCTGTGGGAAGGAGTGGCGGGTGTGTTCGGCCCTCAGTCTGTGGACACGACAGACCACGTCCAGTCCACGTGTGACAACAAGGAGGTCCCCAGCAATTTTGGCACCAGTACTTCAATTATCGTACGTGTGTGGCAGTGTGCAGCCTGCTGTGGGAAGGAGTGGCCGGTGTGTTCGGCCCTCAGTCTGTGGACACGACAGACCACGTCCAGTCCACGTGTGACAACATGGAGGTCCCCAGTAATTATTGTACCAGTACTTCAATTATCGTACGTGTGTGGCAGTGTGCAGCCTGCTGTGGGAAGGAGTGGCAGGTGTGTTCGGCCCTCAGTCTGTGGACACGACAGACCACGTCCAGTCCACGTGTGACAACAAGGAGGGCCCCAGTAATTATGGCACCAGTACATCAATTATCGTACATGTGTGGCAGTGTGCAGCCTGCTGTGGGAAGGAGTGGCAGGTGTGTTCGGCCCTCAGTCTGTGGACACGACAGACCACGTCCAGTCCACGTGTGACAACAAGGAGGTCCCCAGCAATTATGGTACCAGTACTTCAATTATCGTACGTGTGTGGCAGTGTGCAGCCTGCTGTGGGAAGGAGTGGCAGGTGTGTTCGGCCCTCAGTCTGTGGACACGACAGACCACATCCAGTCCACGTGTGACAACAAGGAGGTCCCCAGTAATTATGGTACCAGTACTTCAATTATCGTACGTGTGTGGCAGTGTGCAGCCTGCTGTGGGAAGGAGTGGCGGGTGTGTTCGGCCCTCAGTCTGTGGACACGACAGACCACGTCCAGTCCACGTGTGACAACAAGGAGGTCCCCAGCAATTATGGTACCAGTACTTCAATTATCGTACGTGTGTGGCAGTGTGCAGCCTGCTGTGGGAAGGAGTGGCAGGTGTGTTCGGTCCTCAGTCTGTGGACACGACAGACCACGTCCAGTCCACGTGTGACAACAAGGAGGTCCCCAGCAATTATGGTACCAGTACTTCAATTATCGTACGTGTGTGGCAGTGTGCAGCCTGCTGTGGGAAGGAGTGGCAGGTGTGTTCGGCCCTCAGTCTGTGGACACGACAGACCACGTCCAGTCCACGTGTGACAACAAGGAGGTCCCCAGCAATTATGTTACCAGTACTTCAATTATCGTACGTGTGTGGCAGTGTGCAGCCTGCTGTGGGAAGGAGTGGCAGGTGTGTTCGGCCCTCAGTCTGTGGACACGACAGACCACGTCCAGTCCACGTGTGACAACAAGGAGGTCCCCAGCAATTATGGTACCAGTACTTCAATTATCGTACGTGTGTGGCAGTGTGCAGCCTGCTGTGGGAAGGAGTGGCAGGTGTGTTCGGCCCTCAGTCTGTGGACACGACAGACCACGTCCAGTCCACGTGTGACAACAAGGAGGTTCCGCACGTGGAGCAACGCTGGGACATCCGTCAGCGGCGGGGCTCCTGCCTCGTCAACCTCTACCCCCACCCCTCCTCCATTGCCATGGTATGAAATGAAATTAAATATATCTTTATTGTCTCAAAACATCTCTTATGCCCAGCGCAGCTGGTGAAACAAGTGATATCGTCATATATTCTTAGCCTAAAAAAAAAACAACACAATAATAAAAACCAAACTAGCAAAGATTAAAATACAGAAATTACAATGGTATAGTTTTTCTTATTCGTATTATATTCTGAAATTGAATAGGAATTTTTTCAAGGAGATAGACTTTTATAATTTTTTTTAAATTGTTCGATGTTATTAATATTTTGCAAATTAGCAGGCAGACTGTTGTAAAGTCTAAGACTCATATAGTTCGGTGACCTTTCAAACAGACAGAGGCGATGTCTTGGATACTGTAATTGATTTTTGAAACGGATTTTGTATAGATGATCAGATTATTTTTCAATGTAATACTGATAGTTGTTTTTAAAGAAACCATAACTTTGAAAATGTAAAGGAAAGGTAATGTTAATATTTCATATCTCTTATTAAATAATGGTTTGCATGACCAGGTTCTCTTCATTACACTGTGACTTTTGTTCAGTAATCTCATAATTGTACATTTTGGAATAAATATCTTGTTTATAATCCTAAAATAATTGGTGTGCAGGCGTTAGCAGATTTAGTAAAGGCCTTCAAGTGGACGAGTTTCACCATAGTGTTCGATCAGAGCGAGGACCTTATCAAGATGAAGAATCTGTTGAGTTTCTACGACCATCGAGGATTCCCAGTCACAGTTCGTCAGCTGGACGAAGGGAACAATTACAGGTAATGTTTGGTCGAAACTATTTTTGATCTCATAAATTTAGTTTGATCAACTTATGGTTATATTAGTCTTTTAACAGTTGCCAAACTGTGGGAAATCCGTTACTGGCCAGGTTTTTGCACAATACTATAGCACTTGGCCATATTATGAAACCTGGCTAGTACTATAGGGCTTGGCCATATTATGGAACCTGGCCAGGACTACCTTAACACGTTCGCGTTAAGGAGCGTGGGAGCATGGGAGTGATCGCTCCCATGCAGTACCGTAATGCCATCCTGGCTCCCAAGCTGCAACGCTTTACAGTAAGACTTATTTTTAAACCAGGATCTGAGCTTGAAATCTGAAACTGTAACAGCACTGCTCAATATATTGTATTCTGTGCACTGGACAGTGCTGCTGCCACGAAAGGCGTGGCAGTTACAGTAACTATAAGTTAGAGCACCAGGAAGGCGGCGACGGACACAGAAAATCGTGCCGCTGTGAACGTGTTAAATGAGTAATATCAAAATATGAGAGTGCGAGGTGTGAATGGACCAAAAAATTACTTACCTACTTACTCTCATGACCATTTGATATAATCTGAGGCAGTGTTTGGCCCCGCCAACCATCTGCAACCAGGTTCCAAGGCTACTACAAATTATACCAAACTACAAATCACCTAAATAACTACTACAAATCACCAAACTACAACCAGGTTCCAAGGCTAAATCACTCCATTTTCAAGTAGAAGAGTCAAGCCAATGCGATTGTAGTCGGTCAAGGTGACATCCCCGTGCCAGCAGCTGTGATAACTGTGTAAAGTGAAGGGATATTGAGACTCGTCAATCTAACATTTACATGTTTTATTTGTTCATAAGCAATGTGTTATGTGTCTGTTTGTCAATTTTTGATGTGTGTAACGACATTGTCTCGAAATCAATAAATTCATCACCTTGATGAGGTATTAGCTCTTCTGCTTATATTTCTCACACCAGTTCGGGCAAATTCAAAACGAATAAATTCTTTTCCCAGCTTTCCTTTGGGCACCCTGGCGGTCTCCTTCCTTCAGGATCCCTTTCCATACTTCGTTTAGGAGAACGCTTTCGTCTCATCTGATTATAAGTCCAGCCCATCTCAATCGTCACTTCTGGCTACCACTACTATGTCTGGTGCTTCAAACAGATGATCCCCTATTTCCTTGTTTTATCCTCCATGCTCCATTTTCTTTTGTGGGTCCAAATACCTTTCTAAGTACTTTATGTTAGAATGTACTCAGAACAAACATCGCCAAATTATAGATAGCTAACTCCTTATTCTTGCTTGCAGGCCGACACTAAGAAGAATAAAGAACACCGAGGGCAAGAACATTGTGCTGGACTGTGCGACAGATAAGCTCTTCGAAGTGTTGATGCAAGCGATGCAGGTCGGGCTGATGGGAACAGAATACAACTATATCATCACCACTCTGGTGAGCGAGACACAGTCTCTCTAGATTGTTAGATTGTTAGATTTTAACCCTTTTGCAATCAGATTGGATATTTGCGGCTATTCCTTAGCGATTGTGCTGCCAGCTGTAATGGCTGCCACCGTTAGCATGCGGAAGTTGGATTTTTTCCCACAGCAGTTGTCACATGCAATCGGACGGCCAGTAGTGGTGGCCAACATGAAATTCAACGAACGCTCGGGTGTCCATCAGAACTGGCCGATTAGTGCTCTAACTAATGTTTTTGTGTGGTTTTCTAAATTTTGCATGATGCTTGGACAGTGCTGCAACCTAGTGAGGAGCTATTTAACTAAATGATCAGCAGGCTTGCAACATTGAATCGTAAAAATCCCCTATGAGAACTTTGCAGGTTTTCAATGAAAACAATTCCGATCTGCCGGGTGTGAAAACAAATCTGAGCTGACGGGAGGGAGCCGCTATGATGATGAATGCCGAGCTGACTTGGCGTGGGGCTTGGCCAGTAGGGCTGGCCGTCTGACCGTCGGAACCAAGCCGTACGAAGATTAATTCTGACCAGCTTGATTCTTATGTTATCTATTCAGGTACCGGTATGTTTGAGATATTGAGATTATTGACTACCTAAAATACTTGTGTTAATTTTTGAAACATTAGTTTTTTAAGCCCAAGATTCAGTTTTAATAACTTATTTTTGAAATAACCTGCAAATTTTAATCGAGTATCGAATAATCATGTTTTCTAAGGAAGCCTCTGATTCAGAGTAAAAAATTTGAATTATGCCATCGTAACAAATCAGCAAAAACACGGTGATTACACCAAGGCCACACTACACTACAGGCCGGAGTCCTTTTGTGGTGACGTCACATTATCAGATGGAATCGCAGACGCTTTTATAATGTACTCTTATGGCGATTCTCTGCCGCAGTCTTAAAACTATCGTGCCCTAAGTAATTCGTTTAAGTTTTTGTTTAGAAACCATTATTTTTTCGAATCTGCATGAATGAATAACCAAATGCGGTAGAAAATAATTTTAAAGAAAACAAGACTTTATTTCATAAACTTAAAAACCGGTAAACATTTCAGGCAAGTAATTTGTTTACTTTTCATCAGATGACTTATTGGAAATTTGACAGTTTTGTTTCTTATTGTTTTCATTTTGATGTTCTAATGTCATAATTTTTTGGTAAATGTTTACGATTTTCATATGATTTTAGTTCTTATTTCCAACACAGCGCTAGGAGTTCGGCCGGTGTTGTGACGTGGCATCAGGGAGGAGGGGGGGAGACTCCGGCCTGTAGTGTAGTGTGGCCTTGATTACACTTAAGAGGCTGTTACTTGTGTAAAGTAAAAAAATTGTATGATTTTTGACGTTTTCTAGGACATGCAGTCGGTTGATCTGGAGCCGTTTGTACACGGAGGCACCAACATCACAGGCTTCCGGCTGGTCGACCCACACGATCCCCTTGTGAGGGACATCAGAGAGCATTTCAACCACATGGAGATGCAACTACCCAAAGATTCCTCTTTCGTCGATTTCAATAAAACCCTCCTAAAGGTGAAGTACCGATCTTTAAAAAAAATCTTGGAAAACTTTTTTTTAATTATCTAGAACTTAATCTGTTTTTAAAACTGTAAATTAATTAAAATAAAAGAAACAACCTACAAGAAATATCAAACCGCACATGGTTCTAAATTTATTTATTTATTTATTCGTAACAGATATGTCCTAATTGCCATATAAATGTAGTTAAGACAGATACATTACAAAATATAATTTAAATTAATTGTATCCATAAATATACAATCTTCTATTTAAAATCTTCATTTAAAAAATCTTCAATTTTATAAATAAGGTGTTTAGTGTGAATTAGGGGGGTTAGTTATGCTTCAGAGCGTATTTTAGCAAAAAAAAAAACGCAAAACCTCCTCTGGTGGGGAGATGAAGTTTTTCACTTAAAGACAGCTACAACACTGCCTCAAATCGTGGCAACCACCCACCTAAAATAACGAAAGCTTCAATCAATCAATCAATCAATCAAATATCTTTATTCACAAAATGTACATTGTACAAGAATAGTGTCAAAGGATTAACTACAGTAGACGCCCTCTAGTTCGGCCACCTCGGGACCGGACCACTGGCCAGACTACGAAATGGCCGGACTATCCGGATGTACTATCAAAATGCAAAATAATCCTATTAAATTCATTACCTGTGCTTAAAAATCAACAAAACACATTAATTAAACATGTTTACAGTGTTTAATTGCCAAAGAAAATATTTTGACGGTTCTATGTAGCGACGAGACGAACTGTCATATTGCGTCGTTCGTAGATAGGTACGTTTTTTGCCAATACCGTACTGAGGATATAAAGTGAACAGAAAAACTCATCACGTACTGTAGGATTTTTTTTTTCTAAAATTTTTTTCAATTGTCATAAACGTGTGTTTATGTTTTTCAACCATGTTAAAAAACATTTTCCTCAAAGTAAATTTGAGGAAAATGTATAGCTTACAATTACTCGCAACGTTCACTCCTGAAAACAGTCCTAATACTAAACAGCAAATAACGCACACACAATATCCCAGATTAAATCTAACATTATTAGTTGAGGTCAAGTGTGTCCATCCATCAATTACAAGCTTGCCCGTAAACTAAAAACTAAACTGACATAAATAGTTTATTTCTACGGCCGAAAACTAAACATTCAGGATAAATCCCGTCGAAGGTAATTCCCCCGCGGTGCGACATGGCGATATGACGGATATGAATCACCCTCCTAGGGCCGGCCGGACCATCCGGCGGCCGATCCAACCGAAGCCGAACTAGAGGGCGTCTACTGTAAATCTAAATTAACAAAATTCCAAATTACATCTGTTTCCTTTCTTAAGTAAAAAAAAAAATCAATATACATTAAAATAAAATTTACATAAATGTACATCAAAATAAAATATAGGTACAATTATTTTAAAGTGGCTTGTTTCAATCCTAGTGGAGAAATGGTTTAGCTTAAATTATTTTTCATTTTCAACAAACTTTATATTAGTTAAACACTTTAACTTATGGTTTTTACTTACCGATAATGACAGAAAAAAAAACCATGATGTAATTTTAAGAGATTTATCCAATCCGTTGACAGCTGGAGCCGGCTCTGATCGTAGACTCGGTGTCGCTGTTCGCCCGAGGGCTGCACCAGCTGAGTCTCAGCAAGGAGGTGGCGATGCGCCAGATCAACTGCTCCGACACCACCAGCTGGGAGCACGGCTACAGCCTCATCAACTACATGAAGATTGTAACTATCAAATCAAATTAAATGCTTGGATCTTCTCCGTTATACATATACCACCATTCTAAATTTACCCATATCAAGCTTGATTTTTCACCAAGAACCATGAACTAGGTCAAATAATTGTTATTAATCGTTTTAAACTGGAAATTCCTTGTAAGAATATTTTACCTGCGGTTTCGTTATCTTATCTCCCGTAACTCTAGACGCGAGAAGCCAGCGTATCGCCGTCTGGCGGTCCCACTTCTAGTTGGTTAGGTTAGGTTAGGTTAGATTAGGTTAGGTTAGGTTAGGTAAGGTTACCTAACCCCTTAAAATTAACCAAAAAACCCCTAAAAGCCTAACTAACCTAAAAATCCTAACCTAAAAAACCTAGGTTAGGTAAAATTAACCTAACGTAACGTAACGTTACGTAACCTAACCAAACCTAACCCAACCAAACCAACCTAACCTTTCCTAACCCTAACCAAACTTACCAAAATCAAGCTTGAAATACAAACCCGAAACAGTGGTATACTTATAACGGAAAAGATCCAAATGCTTTATTACCTTAAAAAAGTGAGGTATTGTCGAGTCATTTAATGACTCGAAAATGTCTCGAGTTAACTCGACTCGTCCACCCAGCCAACTCAAGTTATGAGTCGAGTTGAACTTGACTCGCCATCATAACTAACTCTAACACATCAATGCTAAATCAAACCGGGGAAAAGGTGGGCACAAGTCGACAATCATCATACGAGTTTGGGTTCTCGATCATTCGAGTTGAGAAACGAATCTGCGATCATCAGATGAGTTTAGTTCTGACTTGAATTGACTCATTAGGGTTTTAGTTTTCCGAGTCAACCCAATTCGCAGTCAGCCAATAGTATTTCAGTTTTGCACATCAGCATACCTGGATGAGTTTGGTTTTGACTCGAGTTGACCCAATGTGGTTACAGCTTCCAAGTTGAGTTGACTTGACTCTTTAAGTCTCTATGTTCGTGTCGGTTCAGTAATCTGTATGAGTTTGTGTCCAACTCAAGTAATGAACAAACTGACTCGACTACCACTACCGGAACATGATACATGTATATATGGTATCGTCATGGAATGCAAGTTGAAAACTTAAGTCAATTAGTTCATGTCCGAGAAGACAACAATGAAAATAGTTTCTATTTAATATCTAGGCATGTGACAGACAGATCAGAGAGTATTTAATTATAGATTACAAAATTATATCGTGGGGGATATCCAAAAATTCCTTAAGGGGTCAAATTGTTCAGAAGCCAGTTCATTTTAGCTCTCAATGTTTTCAAAGGAAGCTAAAGAATGCTGAGTGGCAATTTACTTAGGCATCTCAACCCCAGTATTTTTTAGCTTGACCTTGATTTCTTTAGTCTAACATATGGCAAATTGAATATATTTCTGTGTCTAGTGTTGAGGTTGAGCACACTGAAAGCCACTTCTTTTAATTAAGATGTTTTGTTTAGATTTTTTGAGAATCCCAAGTTGATTTATGTTCAGACAGATATCAAAACTTCCTCGTAATTTTCTCCATACTTGTAAATTTTCTTTTTTCAACTGTACTGTTTTGAAGTACAGTTCATATTTTAAATCACATCCCAAAGATGCATTAAAAGTAAATGTTCCTGTGCGTAAAACAGTAAATTCCTGTAAAATATTTTAAGTTTAATATTATAATTGGTAATTTTATATTGTGGAAAATGTGATTTGATATCTATGTAATTGCCAAATTCAAAATATGTAAGTACAGAGCAAAGATTCACTTTAACTATATAAATACTTAGGAAAAGCCAAATTTTAACCTACAAATATTTTCAAGATAGAAAGTAAATATTTATAATCTTGATATAAAATCATGAAACTAGTTATTTTTCTATCAATCTTTCAACTGATCATTGCAACAAGACAGATTCTTAAAATTTCAATTGAAGATGAAATACATTTTTATAATATTACATATCTACCCAACATAAATTTAAAATATTCTTCCTTCATAATATGGAATATAAAATCAGAGACAAATAAACTCCTGTCCTTGGTAAAATATAAAAGGAACAAATCACTCTGGAAATACAAATGTAGATATGAATCGTATAAGCTTAAGGCAAAAAGTTTCTGTGTACTTCTATTATTACTCCTCAGTGGTGACATCGAATTAAATCCTGGTCTCATCTCAAATGATAATATCTCAAAAACTAAGTGTCCTTATTGTGACAAATTTATTAGTAGGCTACAATCGCACATAAGGGCATCTCACAAAGATGATATTTTAACCCCAAGTTCAAGTCCTTTTCTTGGCCACAGTACACCACATATTAGTCAAAATATAGATACAGAGACAATTGAACCTTATCAATATAGTACCAATACAATTGTCCAACAGAGTTCGTCTCAAGTAAAAAAAGATAGCTTTTTTGCTTGTGATAATCCAGTGCCTGGCCCTTCTAAAGAACGTTCATTTACTATATTTATACCGAAGGGAAGAGATCCCAGGTATATGAGACCCTGCTCAAATATTCTAGACGACACCAGCGACGATGAGATTTTGAAGCCTGCAATTATTAAACCTAATAATCCTCTAAATTCATTAATTTCTACGCTAAATTTAGATAACTCATTCGATAACACTATGGACAAAAGCCAACTTGAGGAATCAAATAAATGTACTCAGTCCAGTGAAGTGGCATGCAGTAATATTACAGCAAATAATCCAGTGACTGAAGAAGTTGAAATAAATAGATTTACGTGTTCCCAATGTGGTATAAATTTTAAAAGCAAAAAAGGCGTCAGAATCCACAAAACTAAAGCTCATCCAGAAATTCATAGAAAATTTATTGTTGAGAGACAAAAATCAAATAAAAATCAGCAGGACCATAAAAATCAACAACAAAGGGACCAAAACACTAAAGATAAGCCTAAGATCAATAAAGATATCACTGACTACGAAGAAAAATTGGTTTTTTGGATGAAAATATTAAAAAATACAACTGATTCACCTACATTTTTCCATGATGTAGAAGAATTTTCAAAGTTCATGGCAAATTGCATTGACATATTACCTGGGCCTAAACATCCTGCCCGTAAGTACTTCATGGCGAGAAAAAATAAGAACTTCATCAGAACCAAAGATAACTATGCAACATCCTCAAACCCAGAGAGAAAAACTAAAAGAGACCGTGAAAGAAGAAAACATAAATTCAGATACGATCTTGCACAATTTTACTACCACAATCAAAGACGTAAAGCCATTAGAATGGTCTCAGAACAAAAGTCAAGACCTTGTAATATTGATCTCAAATCTGTAACAAAATATTACTCAGACTTTTACTCCCAAGAAAATAACAATGAAAGACAAGAATACGTTCCAAAAATTACACCTGCAGAAAGAATTAATATGGATGATACATATCCTTTGGAAGTAACAAAAGAGGAAGTCATACGAGCAACAAGAAAAATTCAAATTGACACAGCCCCAGATCCTGATCATGTATTGGTCCGAGCTATTAAACATCCTATTGCCTCCGAATGCATAAGTGAAATTGCTACCCGGATGTTGAAGACAGGAGAAGTTCCAAGGTGTCTGACAAAAGCAAGAACAGTATTAATTTATAAGTCTGGAGATCCAAAGAACCTAAATAACTGGCGGCCAATCACAATTTGTTCTGTGATAAGACGAGTAATTGAGCGAGTACTTGATAGGAAATTGAAAGCTTTTATAACATTTAATGAATTCCAGAATGGTTTTACAAATTCTCCAGGCACTCAAATCAATACCTCATTACTTAGATCCGTTCTTCAAAGCGCTAAATCTGAAAAGAAAGATGTTTCTATTGTATTTCTTGACATCAAGAAAGCTTTTGATAATGTAGGCCATACACATTTAAAAAATACCCTTGAAGCTACCGGTGCTCCTACAAACCTATGCCAGCTAATATATGCTCTACAAGAAAAAAATTCAACCCAAATTGAAATAAATCATTCAAAAACTAAAAGCATACCAATTAAGAAAGGATTAATGCAAGGATCACCATTATCGCCGACGCTATACAATTTGGCAACAGACCATATAATGTACGAAATATCTGAGAACAATATCGCCACCCAGTACGGTTACACACTGAAAACAGACCTCAAACCAATAACAATAATGGGTTTTGCAGACGACACTGTGATATTAGCAAAAGATATATTTTCTGCAGCCCAACTTACCCAAATGGCAGTACAGGCATTCAAGGAAATAGGTTTATCTATAAACTTTGATAAGTCGTCAATAATTAATATAAAAAAGGGTAGACTTCACTATGAAGACCTGTCACTTGATGAATATAATATCAAATCAATAGAAGAAAATCAATCTATTCGTTATCTAGGAGCTAATGTTTCAGATGACATTGTTTTAAACAAAGTAAATTTTATAAATAATGTCCAAAATAAACTACAAATGTTAATAACATCCCCCCTTTTTCAGCCTGATCAAAAGTTTTGCATCTTGAACTCATCTATTTGTCCCTCAACAATTTATACTTTCCAAATTACCCCTTTGAGGCTTATTCCAGATGGCTTTTTAAATGACCTTGACAAAATTATAAAATCATCCGTAAAAGAAATACTGAATCTACCATTTGATACTCCAAATGGCATGATTTACTCACCAAAGAAATACAAGGGTTTGGGTCTTTTCAATGCAAAATGGGAAGCAGTACTGCAACAGCTTAACTGCATAACAACTTTAAAAACCCAAAATAACAAATACATCGAGTCAACCAGAAATCTAGAACAAGAAAGTTTACAATGCTTAAAACGTTTGAATATTGAAAATTCATTTTCATTCATGGATAAAAGAACAAATACCCTCAGCAGTAACAAATAAGATCACATTTAAGAGAAGAAATGTTTGATAAATGGACAAAATATCCCCAAAAAGGAAAAGGAGTGTTACTCTTTAAAGAATACCCCCAATGCAACAAATGGATGAGGCATCACGAAGGATTATCATCGAGTGAATGGCGAGACAGCCTAAAGATGATTGGAAATGTGGCAGCAGTTAGAGCCGTACCTGGTAGAACCCAAGATAATAACCGCTGTCGGCATTGCCACAGTGAGATTGAAACACTTGGCCATGTCTTGGGTTTCTGCGAGTACAGCGAAACACTGCGAAATACTCGCCACCATCAAGTTCGATCTGAAGCCAGCAAGGTTATACAACCCACGAAGAGGTGCATGGAATAGCAGAGGGAGGCAGCAACAGAAGAATAGACATCATTGCAATCAAAGGAAATATTGGCTTCATTTTTGACCCTACAATAAGATTTGAAACAGACAAAAATCAACCAATCAAAATTCACGACGAAAAACGAAAAATTTATGAACCTACCATCAAATATTACCAAGAAAAATACAATTTAAAAAACATTGAAATATTTGGGATTTTAATTGGCGCCAGAGGAACCATACCAAAATTCTCAGCAAATATTTTCAAAAAATTCAAAATGACAAATGCAGAAATAAATAAAATAGTGATAACTACTCTAAAATATAGTGTCTATATCCTGAGAAACCATTTATTCGGACTCAAAAACAAACAAAAAATTAATTAAGTATTAGAAAATTTAGCAGTAATTTGATATTATTCTACTTTGTTTTAATGGCAACCCTATATATTAGGGAAGTTGTTATTCTTTCTGAATAAAGTTATTATTATTATTATTATTACACTGTGCCTGTAATTTTACAATATAATATCATTTCAGAGTGAATTTGAAGGACTGACCGGCCTGGTGAAATTCGACCATGAAGGTTTTCGCACTGACTTCAAACTAGACATCCTGGACTTGACGACGGAAGGTGTCAGAAAGATCGGAACTTGGAACATCACGGATGGCATCAACTTCACCCAGGTGGCGAGTGACTATGACGATCCCAACGAGTTCCAGCGGCAAGACCTCAGGAACATGTCTTTCATTGTGATGATTTCATTGGTAAGTTTTGGTTTTTGTGGTGATAACTTGATTGAATATTAGAAAATGTTATGATGATTCAATACTACGAAAAGATGAGTGGAAGAGAACAAAAAATAAATCTTGTGTCTTTTAATGGGTTTTGCCCTCCATGATATTGTCATGGACCCGCAATTACGATCTTGCTCCATTATGAAGTCACTTCTGGCTTGCCTGTGTTACTGCTGCTGCCATGGTACCTCACTGTCTTAGATTGCTGCACAGTCCCTTAACAACGGGTAGTTGAGGTTTTTATTTATGATAAAAAATTTAAAAAGTGCTTTTGTATTGCTAGTTCACTCAATCAAAGCTAAATATGGAGGATCTTTGCGTAGATATTAAGGAAATCACGCTAACTGAAGAGCTTAATACACTTCAACTGAAAAAAAACTTATGAGCAGCTTCTAATTAAAAAAAATACATTAGAAAATTTGAACAGCCTTAAGAGATTTTTACCCATTACTGCAATGCAATAAACTTAGTTCTTAATACCGGTCGGTTTGTTCCTTGACAGAATATATAAATAATTAGAATTCAACACTAGATGCGTTGAAAAATTAAGAAATTGTTGAGAACTCACCTTTTAGACTCAACCTTTCAGTAAAAGAAATTGTTGAGGATTTA
This sequence comes from Flexamia atlantica, assembly GCA_035578135.1. NCBI lineage: Eukaryota > Metazoa > Arthropoda > Insecta > Hemiptera > Cicadellidae > Flexamia > Flexamia atlantica. The sequence continues at coordinate 40,580,095 of JAQJVK010000011.1, read as the reverse complement.
CCTTTTGCAGACTCATCCTTACGGTAAAAGAAATTGTTGAGCATTTACCTTTTGCAGACTCATCCTTGCAGTAAAAGAAATTGTTGAGGATTTACCTTTTACAGACTCATCCTTACGGTAAAAGAAATTGTTGAGCATTTACCTTTTGCAGACTCATCCTTGCAGTAAAAAAAATTGTTGAAGATTTACCTTATGCAGACTCAACCTTACAGTAAAAGAAATCATTAAGCATTTACCTTTTGCAGACTCATCCTTACAGTAAAAGAAATTGTTGAAGATTTACCTTTTGCAGACTCATCCTTACGGTAAAAGAAAGCGTTGAGCATTCACCTTTTGCAGACTAAACCTTACGGCATGCTGAAGGAAACCGCGGCCAAGCTGACGGGGAACGACCGGTTCGAGGGGATGGGCATCGACATCATCCAAGAGCTCTCCGCGCTCCACGGGTTCAACTACACGTTCCGCGTCCAGCCCGACGGCAGCAGCGGCAACCCCGACCCCAAGACCGGCCAGTGGACCGGCATGATCGGCGAGGTCCTGTCCGGGGTGAGGGAATAGTATATTATCACTATGTGCCGCTGGTTTTAAATTTTAAATTTTTGACAAAGAAAGAAGTTTTTAGTGGTAATTGTCTCAGGTAGGAGGGAAAAAGTGAAAGTTTCGGTCTCAACATGTACTGACCTTTGTGGAGCTAGACGCGTAAGGGAAATTTTCCGTTCCTGAGCGAGGGGGTGTACCAATAGGACGTTTGCAGTGACTCTCTTGTCTGAGGTAAGATTTAACTGTTGATTTTGAGATTAGTTATAAATTATAACGTTATTCAAGGGTTGTTTAATTTGATTTGTCGTGTATTAAATTTTCCAGCGAGATATAATTTTTATTTTTTGGGGAAGTAAGACTTTTGTCCTGTTTTGTGCAGGGTTTCACGATCAGGGTTCCGAGTGGCGTCATGGCTGCAGTTTTCCTTTCTTAAATCCATTCCTCACCTTATCGTAAAATTGTCTGATTTACTCAGCATTTAAAACAGTACATGTTGGGTCCTACCAAGAAATTATGTTATTATTATAAGTTAGGAGTTAGGAGCTGTTTGGATTTAAGTTTTAGGATTAAAACCAATGTCGGAGTTATCCTATTTTGATCTGTTTAAAATACATACAGTTTTATTTGCATTTGTTAGTTTTAATTTCAATGCCATGTGTTACCACTCCAGTATATCTAAATAATAGAGTGGAAATGGTAATGTACTGGATGAGGAGTTTAACTACTTTAATTTGTTGGGGCGCAAATAAAATAGGTGGTACAACTAGACCAGTAAGTACCATTTTATCATGCAAGCATGTGCAGGATTTTCATGCGAGTAAGGTAAAACTTACCAGGCGAGTGATGTACGATACTTTACATCATACTACCCAGAAAACAACATGATTTACCTTTTGCAGACATAAGTCTTTTGCAAGGATAACCTGGTGGTAAAAGAATACCAAGCAGTTATCGGCAAAGAGTAACTTTCCAGCCAAGAGTAAGGCGCAGAAAACAGATGTTTCTGAGTAGCATTTCAAGTAAGGTTCTGTCTGGTTCAAGCGAAAAATGTGATCGAGGATTTACCTTTTGCAGACTCATCCTTACGGTAAAAGAAAGTGATAAGGATTTACCTTAACAATTCGTGAAGGGTAAAGGATGATTTGAGACGGTTTTGTTTTGGGTTGGGGGTTTTTTAGTGTCTCAATAATAAAAATACAGAATGTAATAAAATAACCTTTTAATTGAGAACAAACATTGATGTAACATTATTTATCTCTAAAATAATTAATGAAAAATATTTGTTTATATTTTGACACGTGTAATAATAATAATCATCTGATAAAATAACAACACAACAACTCTCCGCGCCTAATTTATAAGTCCATTCTAATTACTGGGCGCCTGATTCTATTTGACCTGCGCACATTAGGTGTACTTGAGGCTAGTGGAATGGTCAATTGTTCATTTGTTGGAACAGAGAGTGTACTCGATTGTGTGTTTTGAGTTGGTCTTGAACTTTTCTCTTGGTGATATTCTTCTGAGTTGGTGTACATTGAGGAACCATTATAAAAGTTGTTCTTGTTTTCCTCAACTTTTGACTGAAGTGTAGGTGAATCTTTTAATGTTGATGAATTTTGGTTTTGAATGGGAGTTTGCTTGACAAAAGATTCTTTGACATCTTCTTGATAATAAGGTGATGACAGTATTTTTTCATTGCTTACTTCAGTGCAGTGTAACTGGTCAATATGTCGTTTCAGAACGTATCCATTGTCCAACCGAACTAAATAGTGTAATCTTCCAAGACGCTTGACTATTGTCCCTGATTTCCACTTTTGAGGTCCATTATAATTTCGGGACTGGATGCGATCACCGGGCGAGAACGATCGGTTCACAATAGGTGTGCTGTGAGGATGAGGATGATCACCTTTAACTTTTGAACAGGGTTTTATGAAGTCCAAACAGGTACGCAGTTTTCTCCCGTAGTGTAACTCAGCTGGTGTACATCCATTTTCAAGTGGAGTTGAGTTGTACTTTAACAGAAAACGATAAACCTTCTCTTGCACAGACCCTCTTTCATCGTACATGCATGTCACCTTCTTTTTAAAAGTCTGTATCGCTCTTTCTGCCGCTCCATTGGTTGCAGGATGATTTGGAGCCGTAAACCGTTGTTTTATACCATTTTCTCTACAAAATATGGTGAACTCATCCGATTTAAAAATTGTAGCTTTGTCACTCACGAGTTGTTCGGGAAGTCCTTGTCTTGAGAATATTTCGGATAGCGAAGCAATAGTCGATCTTGATGTGGGTGCTTGTTTGGAAGTTTTAACTTCAAGCCATTTTGTTAGAGCATCCGTGACAACCAAGAAATAGTGTTGCTGGAATGGTCCGGCACAGTCGATATGGATTCTTGTCCACGGTTCAGCTGGCTCCTCCCATGAATGCAAAGGAACCTTGGGAGGATTATTTCTCACTTGAGAACATGGAATACAACTGCGAACAACATTTTCTATATCGCGATCAATTCCTTTCCACAAGCAGTATGATTGAGCTAACATCTTCATTTTCACAATGCCGACATGTGTCGAATGCAGTTCTTGGAGAACCTTGTGCCTTAACTCTTCAGTTACAAAGACTCTGTTTCCTTTCATGATTATTCCTTCATGTATTGTATACTGTGCATCCAATATTTTTCCTTCGATTAACTGGTTCTTGAGGTGTTTGAGGTTAATATCACGGTCTGTAGCCTCTTTAATTTCTTTGCTGGCCACTGGAATTATTCCTGTTAAGAAATTAATCCGTTCTTCGTTTACTTTAAAGTCATCATTTTTAAACATAAACTGTGTGTTGTTGATTTGTAAAGGTTGTCTTGATAGATAGTCAGCATTTTGATGGAGGTTTGAAGATCGGTTTTCAATGTTGAAGTCAAACTCACTTAAGTATGAGGCATATCTTAATAGTCTACTCGCTGCTAAAACTGGTAGGGGTTTGCCGGGAGCAAATATTTGTTGAATAGGTTTGTTATCAACTATCAGGGTGAAATGTCGACCGTATAGATACTGATGTAGACGTCGTACACTCCAATATACAGCTGTGGCTTCACGGTCAAGTTGGCTGTAATTCCTTTCTGCAGCTGTCAGAGATCTTGAGATAAATAGGATCGGTCGTTCCTCTCCATTTATTATGTTTGAAAGAACTGCTCCTAATCCGAAAGGACTTGCATCGGTGGCCAAAGTAAGTGGTTTAGAAGGATCGTAGGGTGTCAATACTCTTTCACTTGATATTTCATTCTTAATTGCTTGGAATGCTTTCTCACAAACATCTGTCCATTCGAACTTTACTCCTTGTTGCAAAAGTCGATTCAGTGGGCAAGCTAACTGTGAAAATTTGGGAATGAATTTACAGTAATAAGTTGCTAACCCCATAAATGACTTTAGAGATTCGACATCTCGAGGTTGAGGTGTTTTCAAGATGGCCTCGACTTTGTCATCAGATTTTTGAAGCCCTTTTTCAGAAATCACATGTCCTAAATAGGAAACTTGCCTCGTAAAAAATACACATTTTTCCTTGTTAAGGTGGACGTTATACTTTTGCAGTCTTTGAAGGCAGGCCTCTAATCTTGATACACATTCAGCCTTTGTAGAACCTTGTATCACTATGTCGTCAAAATAGGCAACTACACCATCTAAATCCTGAATAATCTGGTCAATTATTTTATGGAAGTCGTTTGGGGCTGTCTTCAATCCGAAATATAAGCGTTTCACACGGTAAGTTCCTCGGTGTGTTGAAATTGCAGCTAATTTAGAACTTTCATCGTCCATTTCAACATGAAGGTAAGCTTTATATATATCTAATTTACAAAAGTAACTACCATGTTTCATCTTTTGAAAAATGTCTTCTATCTTAGGAATCGGATACCTTGCATCTAATAAGTGAGGGTTAATTGTAGACCTGTAATCTGCGCACAAGCGTAAACTTCCGTTTGGTTTTGGAATAGGAACCAGAGGTGTTCCCCACTCAGATGTATCTACACGTTCAATGATACCTTCATTTTCTAAAGAATCAAGTTCCTAATTTACTTTAGGAAGAAGGGCGTTTGGTACTGGTCTTGGTTTGAGGAAGATAGGTTTGCAATTAGGTTTAAGTTTGAGAGAGCATTGAAAATCAGGAATTTTCCCTACTGTGGGTTTGAAAATATCAGCGTATTTATTAACTATACGATCTGTTAGCTGTGTTTCTTGAACATTAGAGAGATTTTTTATTTCTTCACAACATTTGAAAATTTTATTAAAATCGAGGTTCAGACTTTGAATCCACGATCTACCTAATAAAGGTGAAAAAGGATTTTCCACTATGTATAGTTTTTGGAAAGATTTGACACCATTATACTCAATTTCAATATCAACCTCTCCCAAAGGATGAAATTTGTTTCCCGTGTAAGATTGGAAATGTACAGGTGACGGCTTTAATGTAGCTTTTGAAGTTTGTTGAAATCTGAGATTGAAAGCAACGAGACCGGACTTCCAGAGTCGACCTCGAACTTTTGGGGAGATCCATTCAGTTTTACTGTAATCAAAGCTTTACTCGGAGCTCCCAATGAATTTACTTTTAATTTATTCTGTTTTAGTACGATTAAGTTTAGATCAACGTCTTCAGTGAAATCTTCAGGTGGTGGTAGTACGGCGTTTACGTTTGGTGACCTGGTCTTAAGACAAGCTGCTATACAAACCTTTTCTAAGTGTCCTTGGCGTTTACAATATGTACAGTTAAGTTTGTGTTTGATTGAACATGATTTTGCCGTATGATTTTCACGACCACAACGTAAACAGCGATTTTCTAACCCTAATTCTTTTAAGTTTACTTTACCTCTCACAATTTGCTTAGGAATGTTATCCCCCTTGTTAGTATTACTATTTAACTTATGTTGAGCTAGAACTTTATTGACATTTTGAGGGCTGAAATCACGATTTGAAATAAAATCGTTGCATTGAGCCTTTGATGCCTCAATTGACAAAGCTGTATTAATTGCTTCTGAGAGAGAAAGGTCTGACTTTTGTAAAATGCATTCCCGGATTTGACGATCAGTTAAGCCTCGAATGAGTTGAGCTCTTAGCAACATGTTGAGAACAGAACGTGCACAATCTCCGTTATTACAACTACCTTTGAAATCGCAATCACTACCTAAAGTTTTTAGAACTGCTACATAATCTGAAACAGACTCAGATGGAGACTGCATACGAGAGAAAAACAAATGTTGATTAGTTAGAGCATTTCTTTTGGGTTCCAATTGGTCCATTAACATTTGAATAAGTTCATTGAAAGATTTTTCAGCAGGTAGATCAGGTGCACATAAACTAGCTAACATTTTGTAATGTTTAGCACCTATAGAATTAATTAAAACTTGAGTTTTAGCAACCTCACATTCATTTGACTCATCATCTAACCCTTTCAACTTGAAATAATTGTTCAATCTTTGACTGTAGAGTTTGAAGCTTTCGATTGTCTCGTCAAATGAGTCAAAAGTTGAAATGTTCTTTTGAAGAATTTCCTTAATTGAAGTATCATTAGTCTTACCTTTGTCTTTTTGTGTTGACAAGGTGTTAACTAAACCTGAAAGAGCATTGATTAACTGTGACATATTTGCTTGATCTGTTATACTTATTTCATCTACAGTCGCCATTTTAGTGTCTCAATAATAAAAATACAGAATGTAATAAAATAACCTTTTAATTAAGAACAAACATTGATGTAACATTATTTATCTCTAAAATAATTAATGAAAAATATTTGTTTATATTTTGACACGTGTAATAATAATAATCATCTGATAAAATAACAACACAACAGGTTTGAAACAATAAATTGGGAAATGTTTGCTGATGATGAAATAAAAAGTTTTGTTGGGTGGTTAGTGATGGCATGAGATGAAGCAAGGCGACACTAAAAAAACAGGCCGTAATGCTCAAATTCACATATGACTGTAAGCGATGGCTATGACGTAATGAATCGTTTGTGATCAGCTGCTTGCTCCTTGATTAACGTCAGTCTGAACCATGAAGTGTCATCGTAGCTGTTGTGTAAACACAAAAACGGATTCACGTGCATATTTTATACTCAACACAAGTGTTTCTAAATTCAAAATTGACAAATTTTCCTACTATTACTCAAACTAAGGTGTCTTCAAATAGGCTAACAATTTTATAAACTTTGTAATAAAAAGCAGAGAGATTATGTGATGCAATATTTCTTCAATAACCGTAGAAGGTTATTGAAGGTCATGATTCCAGAATTTATCAACAGAACCGATAAAAAAAATAATCGGAAGATTATTTCAGGAGGATTATGACTTTCTTGAGGAAGGGAGTTGCTTTGTTGTTTGAGCATTTATGTCAATTATAAAGTCAAAATAAAACATGACCAAAAACTTTACAATTGTTTGCTCAAAATTTTTTGTACAAGCTCCCTATTACTGCTAACGTCATTTTTTACTCTTCCGTATACCCACCAACAACACAAATTCGACAAATTTTACAAAAACAATACTTTCTCTAAATACTATAATGTAGCCTATAGAGGGGAGAAAGTAAAAAAAAAAATCATATTTATGTACTCAACTATTTAAAAATATTTTAAATCCTATTAAAAGAAAACAGACTATTTTGCTTGAAACAAATTTTTACTTTTTTATACAAGGGTGGATTAAAAACTATTTTAATAGTTTGGTTGGCTAGCCATGTGACCTTGAAGCAGGGTCCTAGTACTATTTTCTATTATACTATTCTACATACTACTATCCTAGAATATGATTCATTATAGTACTAACTATTTGATGTACTGAACAAGATCTCTTTTTCACAGTCATATTTAATTAAAAATGGCTCTAATGAAAGCTACAGATCACTTGAGTGTTTTAAGACCAGAACGAATAAAGGGACGTATTTAGGACCTAAAATGTTAATCTTTTCTCTCTCTTAGAAAATTTAGCAGTGATTTTCTGTCCATGATTGTTAATGAATGAACAAATATTAAATAGTTTTCGTTATTTAGGTACAATCTTAATTCTAAATCATTTTCAAAGCACCACACACGCATCAATTTGCGGCGAATCATTTTCCGCCGAAGTTATCCTGGAGAAGATACATTCTGGTGCTGTTGAAACTTGAAAATACACAATTTCTTCTTGATGCACTGATTTCCGCGGTCATTTTCGGGATCCAGTTCGCTTCAAGTTCACCGAAGCTCACGATTTCGTCATCTATTTCTTTGTCGTTTTTTTCCATCCCAGCTACACTTTCGATCTCTGTGCCACAACTTGTAGACAACTCTGATGATGATGGCGATGGTTCATTTTTAAAGCGAGAGGGAACCCCATCATTAGTTATCTTTAGACGATCGCGTTTGACGGTACAAGTAGATCCTTCAGAACGACTGATTACATTTTCTCGATCAATATAACGCTCTTCAAAACAATGAATGCCTACCATCTTAGACTAGGGACACTGATCGTTTTGTCGGTGTGAATCTGGAGCGTGGTATCGAATTTAACCACTGCTGTTTTCGTGTCTCGTTTTTCGGAACACTGAAAACTGAAACACTAGTAGTAGTAGCATACAAGAGGATGAAGGCATTTCCTACATCAATTGCGAATTAGCCCTGACCTGAATTTTTCCAAACTTCTAAAAAGGTTATGATTTGCAGCAGCTTATCAAAACAATCAACAAATAAACGATTACTTAGAAAGTAATTACGACATAGCCATCGCTTACGATCATATGTGAATTTGAGCATTACGGCCTGTTTTTTTAGTGTCGCCTTGGATGAAGAGTTTTGGAGGATGGCATGATTACATGATAACATTGGGCTGGCATGATTTTTGGCAATTGAGATTTGTCAAGTATTTGGTTCATAATGAAATAAAATTACCTTATTCCAATCACTGTTTTTTCTTATGACAACATGTTTCACTCCTTAGAGCATCATCAGGTCAATTGATTCAGCCACAATGTAATTATACATTGATAAATGTGGCTGCATACAATGACCTGATGATGCTCTAAGGAGTGAAACATGTCGTCATAAGAATAACAGTGATTGGATAAGGTAATTTTATTTCATTATTTATATATTCCAATCCAGGGTCACAATGAATAGTATTTGGTTCATTAAATAAATGAGTTTGTGTCTGAGTTTGGGAAGAGTTGTAGGAGATAGCATGATGGGGAAGGGTTTTGGGGGTTGGGGAAGGGTTGTAGGAGTAGCATGATGAGAGTTGTGAACTGAGTAGGTAGGCTAGTTTGCAGAGAGGGATCGTTAGAGGAGAGTGAACTTGTGTCATCAGTAAAGGTCATTCTTCATCATTATCATTCTTTATCATTCTTTGGTGAGACAGGTACCTCATGGAGGACGTTACCCTGAATATGAGTGAAGGATGAGTGTGATGATCGTGATGATAGTGGCGCGATCTTGTAGCCTTGTTACTGACTAAGGTCGGCACGTTCCTTAGGTTGCCAAAGAGGTCAGTGGGTTGGTATGATCGAGGTTTTTCTGGGTAAGGAATGGTTTTTAGGGGTATGGGCAGGTGAAATATGTGGTGCAGAAGCTTTTTAAGATTTAGTGTGACATTGGGGATTTTTTTTGTTGGTGAAATGAAAGGTTTTGTAGTCAGTGACGTTAGAAAGGTTTTAGGAAAGTTTGATGTAGTGAGATTGGAGAGATTCTGACAAAAAATAGAAAGGAAACATTAAGTCTAGAAAAAAAGTGTGACAAATTTGTGATCAATCATGTTGAAAAAACTCTTGCTCCAATAAATCTGAGATATTTTGTCCTAATTTTGACCTCGGCTTGTTTGATGTTATCACACTAAAATAAACTTTAAAACCCATTCAGTTGTTTTTACAATCTGTATTCTCCAAGAACTCGCCAGCTAACTCTTTAAACATTTTACGACTGAACTGAAACTAAACAAAGTATATTGTGTTCCAGAGGGCAGATCTTGCGATCGCTGATATAACCATAACGAGGGAACGGGAGAGAGATGCTGACTTCACTTTGCCATTCTTAGACTTGGGTGAGGAAAAAGAGTTTAACACAATTTTGAATATAAAATTATTTTCTCTAGAACCCATTTTGTTGAGATGACTACTCCAATATATGGATAGTTTAAATTTTACATCTAAAATGTCATTTATTTGAAAACAACTTGTCATCCCACTCACAGAACACCCGAACAGACCAGGATCTTTTGCCCATTAGGAAACATGAATTGATATCTTTCAAGGAGAGGGACATGAAATGAAATATTTAAAGGAAAGGAACATGAAATGGAATATTTTAAGGAGTGTTCATCTCTTTTGATCTCTTTGGATTGAATATACTTTGATGATGACAATTGTAAACTTGTTTTATTTAATGGCAAATAAAATTATTGATTCTTGATTCTGTAAACTGCTTTTCCGTCATATGCTTGCATCACACATGCTTTATCCGCTCAATAATAAGCAATATAAAGCAGTAGCAGAAAAAATTTTTTTTGAAATATGAGTCAAACTCTTTTACATGCTCTCCTTACCATTCTGCAAATATTATCTTGGTACTTGATAAAACAAACATGTTTAATACCATAGTCACTGATGTTCAGTTTTGTGATGGTTGGGTGGTTTGACCTTTGTAAAGAGGAAGTATTTGGGCATGTTGTATGAGTGAACTCGAACTAGAAAGAACTTAATAAATCAAAGACAGCTAATTTGGAAAATAGAAAACTGAGATTACTTACGTTGGTCCTGGCCTGATGGGCCGAGCCCTCAGTCCTCCAGCACCCGTGTGAACCCCCCAAACTAAGCGAATGCCCCCTCCTCTTGTTAGCTGACCTACTGAAAGCTAGAGCCCTCTGTCTGTCAGCATAAGAAGAGTCTGTTTAATAACAATTCCTGAATAATTAGCTGTCTTACATCATAATTAGCTGTCTTTGGTTTAAAAAGTTCTTTCTAGTTCGAGTTCACTCGGTCAATTTGATTTCATGCTCCAGAATTCTTGATATGATAGTTAAATTCTCTGTTCAATGTATGTGTAATTAAATGAGAAATTCTGTTTGGTTGTGGTTTAAATTAAAAAGTCTTTTTGGATGTCAAGCATGTCTCTTTATTTTAATGGAGCTACGTTCCCAATGTGGTCGTTTACGGGACTCCTTAGTTAACAGCCAACAGAGGGGTTTCGCAAACGTCACAGTTATATCTTACATTTTCATGAAAAGACCTTCCTCTTAAATACAAGTAATGATATGGATCATTCTCTCTTTGACAGATGCGAGAGATTTTTATTTTAGACACAGTTTTTTATTTTATGAACATTTTTTCCGCAGGTATCAGTATATTGTACAAGAAGCCTACCAAGATGGCCCCCAACTTATTTTCCTTCCTGTTGCCGTTCAGCTCTCAAGTTTGGTACTGCACGATCGCTGCTTACCTCGGAGTCTCTTTGCTTCTCTTTGTAATGGCAAGGTAAGAAATTAATATGGTATAACATCATAATATGTTATAATAAATTAATATTGATTAGAATTTTTAGTTTCAAAAATATTGTATAGATATTGATATATTGAGATTATTATATAATATATATAAGTACAGGTAGACGTTAATAAATTTAAAAAGTTAACAACAATATAACAAAGTGAAATGATAGAGGTATGACTTAATAAATTGTAAACAAAGGGGTAATTGGGGGTATTAATTATTGGGGTATTGAGTAATAAATCCTGGTAAATGAATAAGACGGTCTTTGCTAGTAGCAATGTTTTCTTATCATCCCTTCCACAATCATTTTTCGCCAGAATTCACCTTAAAACACCCAAAACTGATAGTCGACTTCTTCTATGGTAATGTAATGTAATTACAAGATTCCTTCCTGGACCATCCATATTGTAAGTCTCAATACTTTGCAAAGTTAACTGGTAGATTTTAGACTACTCTAAAATAATTTTTTAAACTTATATCTAGATTTTTATTTATGTTTCCTATACTTGTTCTCAGGATCAGCCCTCGAGAGTGGACCAATCCGTACCCCTGCATCGAGGAACCCAAACTGCTAGAGAACCAATTCAGCCTGAACAACTCTCTGTGGTTTACACTCGGCTCAATCATGCAGCAGGGATCTGAGATAGCCCCAGTGTCAGTAGCCCCTAGCTGTAGCAACGGCTGTGTCAGTAGCCGCTAGTTGTTACAACAGCCATGTCAGTAGCCCCTAGCTTTAGTAACGGCCATGTCAGAAACCCCTAGCTGTAGCAACGGCTGTGTCAGTAGCCCCTAGTTGTAGCAACTGTTGTGTCAGTAGCCCCTAGTTGTAGCAACTAGGACGCTCTGCTACCAATTATCGCGAAGATATAAAGTTTGGATTACATTAAGAAGTAAATTGTGGAAGCGTGAAAAAGTTTTAATTTTTAACATTTATAAAAGTCAACATAATTTTTATTCTCACTAATTAAAATCATTTTATTAATAATTTGTATTAATAAAAGTTTCATAATAATAATAATAATAATAATTAATTTTTATTGATAATTTTTATTCTCATTATTATGATTTTTATCCAATTTTATTTGCTTTTTGGTTTTGTTTGATTTAGTTATTTTTCATCTCATCCTTTTTTACAATTTTTTAATTGTTGAAGTTTGTCTCAAAATAATGTCATTTGATTAAATTCGAATGTTCATTTTAAACTCCATTTTTTCCGACATTCATAACTTATCAAAACCATTTTTAAGCTCAAATTGGCTTCCGAACAATCTGCTTTGAAAACAAATATGCATTTTCATTTTATTGAGTCGCAACTTATTTTTCTTGCGATGGTCAACAATATTCTAGCAGTTTTCACAATACAAATTACAAATTATCGGTACTTTTCATGATTCAAATGACGTATTGACGTATAGCAAAAAATGGGGGTTGTTGTTAAATAAAAGAAATCGGTTCTTGAAATATACCTTTAAATGTGTGATTTAGAAAATGAGGATGAAGAACTCATAAGTAGGTGTGCTGGCACCCCCAGATTTTTGCAGATTACAACCAAAATCCGCGGTTGTTGCCCACAGCGCCATGTCGACGCGGATGGTGGCAGGGATCTGGTGGTTCTTCACTCTGATCATGGTCTCGTCCTACACGGCCAACCTCGCGGCCTTCCTCACCATTGAGAGCACGCAGCCCAAGTTCCGCACCGTCGAGGATCTGGCCAATCAGAAGCCCGTCGTCATCAAGTACGGCGCCAAGGCTGGAGGAGCCACCGCTAACTTTTTCAGGGTGAGAAGAAAATCCTGCTATTTTCCTCATTATTCGACGTGGGATAAGATGCTTTCAGCTAAAGTGATTTTCTATAGTTCTGGACAGCCTCACTGGCAGGTGGCAAAATGTGGAAACTCTAAAAATCATTTGCTAAAACTCATGATTGTTTCGATCTGTCAAAACACTGTTTATGTTTTTAAGGCATATCAACACTACAAAATTTGTCTCGCAATACTTTATCGAAAGTTGTCTTGCGCAATACGAAATGTATTGCCACTACTAATGAGAATGAAACCTCTTCTTATACTTGCGGCAAGCTCTGTGAGAACTTTTCCCGTCATTTTACGTGTAAGTTTAAAATAGATTTCAACGAGACCTTGTTTAGATTTAATATTTATTGCATATGAGCTTGCAGCATAAACTTTCATATTGTTAAGTGCATCTTTACTTAAACATATGATCATATGATTGATTCCCAACACAGATGTTTCACGCCAATTCCAAATACAGCGCACTTACTCACACGCCAGTAAGGCTGTCCAGAACTATAGGTAACCTAAAGCTGATTTCGATATTTTTATACAACATGATCTGAACTTTGACCCCTGGATAAGCTTTATATAGTGATAATTTGTCAGTTAACTACATAAAAGAAGTACATGAAATTTAAAACTTGGTCATGGGTGCAATTTTTTTATTTTGCTCCTACCGCTACCAGCACCATGGATAGTATTAATAAAATCTTCCATATAATTGCTGTAGGTTATTCATGTTATTTTTAATAGAGGTGAATTAACAATTTCATATTTTTTTGTAGTGAGAAATGAGGATCTCAACATTAAGTTGAGTCTATGAAAACATTAGTGGTATAAATCATCTCAACTTTTTCAGTAAGTAAGTGTGAGCCCTTTTTCGGTTTGAATTGTATCCTCTTCGGTTTGAATTGTACCCTCTTTAATTTGTTGTATTCACCTGTCAATCAGTAAACATGTAAATAGTTTTTTTTACATGATATAAAGACCTGAGTTATGTTGTTTTATTGTTGAAAATACAAGCCAATGAACAGTTTGCACATTATATCTCCGGCTACGGCTGAGTCAGCTGGTTGCAAGGAGCCGGGGGAGAGGGGGACTTTTCTGAAAACCTCGATCTAAAACCCCTCTGCTTGTCAAACGTGTTTACCAATATCATATGTTGGAAACATCATAAGGTTAGAAGTGTTCACGTTCAAGCCGTAGCCGGAGATATATCGCACAACTTTACAAGCATGAATTGTTCAATCGTATGTAATGATTCACTCTTGAGTAAATTCTCACTTATTTAATTTATTTTATCTAAATTTTCATCTCTTTCAACTTGCACTGATTTGTTTTGGATTTTGACCACCATTATATGAACAGAAGCTTTTATATAAAATTATAACCAGCTAGGATTCCAACAAAAACTTTGTTGTCTATTTTAAACCAATATCTTCATTACCCTTGTTACTTTCGAAGATTCCCTGGATGGTTTTCTGACCTGTTTATTACAGTATAGAGGTCATTGGGGAGAAAAAGTAGAAGCTGACAAGGAAATGGTAAGTCCTTTGGCCATCCAGAGAGAATAGCTTCTCTAGTTGTCTCCTTCTTCTTGTCATTGTCTGAACCCTATACCTCTAGACACTGTATAAATCCCTGGATTTGATCTGATTGTCAGGTCACCCTTAGCCATACCTATGAATACTTATGAATGTGGATATACTTTTTTCTACAACCCTACAAATGTGTTCTTCCCGGTTTTATTTCTAGTGCCTATGCAATATAAAATTTAAGGAATGCCTACCCAGCTGTCCTAGCCTCTCGAACCATATTTGACATTACATAAAGTAAATTTTAATAGAATGTGTCTTTAGTAGACAAAGAAGATATGAATATCTCTGCCTTTCTACGAATTACTCAAAACAGTGTTTGTGTCCCTGTATGTTTGCTCACCTATTGCCATTGCTTGTGGCCCTTTGCTTCAAACCGAATTCCCCCAGTCCAATGTTTTACAGTTTGGTGTGGAGTCCTGGTATTTTGGTACGTTGTACGTTTCTGTTTGACACAGGTGTTGGCAGTATTGTTGAACGATCATGCTACACCCTAGACCCCAGCCCAAAGTGGATTGACTGTATCCTCCTTAGCTTTGAGCATCTATGAACCATTCTGCATAACATGCAGCTTTAAACATTTATTATGTTATAATTTATGTCACAAATGCAGAAACATAATGTTGAGAAAAGACAAGCTCTCCTCTTGTCTATTCATTCCAACACAAGTTGATGAACACGAGTTGTAAAATGTAAAAACGTAGTATGTGGTTTGAAAACGATTTTTATTGATTTCTCCTATAATTATCAGCAAATATATTGATTTTTTATTTTTAAGGTATTTAGTTAAAAAGTAGTTGATAAAGGTCATTGAGTTGAAAAAGTTAATTTTAAATAACTCCCCACAGTAAGTCCCACAGTGTAATTGACTGAAATTATTCACACAGGTCAAAATATGTTGATAAAAATGTAATACATCTAGATAGTTTTGAGCTCTTGAAAAAAATATTCTGTCTCTCCCAAATACTTTACAAAATTTACCCTCTCTCTCTCCCATCGACAGTAATTGTTAACAACCTTTCACAGTAGAGTAAAACCTTGTTCAACCATCACTCTTTTAACTGTCACTTTCCATTATCGATACTGTACTTAAAATGTGTCAGGATTGACGCTGTATGAACATTGAACAAGTACAACATACAGTATATAGCAGTTCAGTAGTACTCTTAAATTTGAGTTTTTACTGTGCTTAACTTTTTCCTAAAGCCCTTTTAAATCTACTTACTGTACAGGTCAGTAATGAAAATTCTAATACAGTAGACTCGTTCTTATCCGGACACTTATAAACTGGACATCAGTTTAACACTTTGAACCCTGGGCGCTAAAATATCTTTTTACGTGCGTTACTGGCCAATTTTGGGGTTCAAATTAAAATTCGTAGCTTAATACATATATTTGTTACCCATATAAATTATATATCAAAATTAAGAGAAAAATATAACCTTTCAAATGATATAAATTTTATTACAGTTACAACAAACAACAATTTTAGGATTCCATATAAAACGGACATAAAAAAATGAAGAAAACAAAATTGTGACGGTAGTCCCGTACATCACTCATATCAAATATATCTCTCATATTTTACATTAAACATGACAAAAACATTACGTAATAGAGTAATAACAAATCTTAGACTCAAAACACTTGTAAATATAAGTAAAATCACACTTTATTGGACGCCGACACAAACGTAAACAAAGTCAGCCATTACTGCAGACAACAAAGCGTCGTCAGCCGGTGACGCAAAGGATCAGCTGCAGACATTTGGATTTATTTTTCTGCTGCTAAATAGATGGCTTTTTCGAGACCTTTGGATACTATAATCAATGCCAGATGATTAAGGAAGAGTTCCCTAGCAACGATTAGCTAAAATACGTCGAATATACGTTGCTATGGAATTTAATTTCGCAGCCCGAGCTATACTCGGGCTTCGTACACGGCGACATACGCCATACCCCGAGCTATACTCGGGCTTAGGGTTCAAAGTGTTAACTGGACTATACACCATGGAAGTGATATGTCTTAACCGGAATATTTTTATCGACACATCAGTTTAACCAGACATGATCAGTAGGAAATGGATAGCACTACATCGCAGACTCTAATGGGAAATATGTAAGGCCATATAATCACTAGTGTAAATCAGAGTATTGACTAATATGCATTAGAGTTATAATTTAATGCATTAGAGTGATGTTTTAGGAAAATGTCGGTTTATCGGGAAAAACCGTCATCTGGACGAGTCTCTGCCCTTAGGTGTCCAGATAAGAGGGAGTTGGCTGTTTCTGCTTACACTTCGGCAGAAGGGTTACACCTAATTGGCAAAGACAGTGGGAACTTGTAATGTCTGGATGGGAATTAGTGAGTGATAATCATTACCAAATTAGGAAATAAATTTTCCTGAATCCTTACTTATCTATTTTATAGGGTTTTAAAATAAACATAAATTAGACCACAAACCACATTGTCAGATAAGTTATGTTGAGATGAAAATAGGTAGTTGTTATTTCAGTTATAGTTTTGTAAGTTACAGTTTAATTAATAGTGATTTTTATTCAATAATGGTTATATTCATACAAGAATAATTCAAATTTAACCAATCTTAAACTTATTTTACAAATTTTTATAGGTTAGTATCAGTGAATTTCATAAATTAAGTTTCTATGTATTGGGATGATACATACATACATTAGTTGAAATGGCGACCTACCCAGGTAGGTATTTTAAGCCAAGTATGAATGACAGATGAGTGAAGGATGATTGTGGCGCGATCTTGTAGTCTTGTTACTGACTAAGGCCGACATATTCCTTAGACAGGACTGTTAATTAATAGCCCAACAGCCAATGGCAACTAAGGGACCTACATTTTTACGTGGGATCCGAACCACGATTTCGCCTCGGTTAACAATTTCTGATAATGGTAACAGACATTTTGTTTACACTTTGAATCAGCATTAAAGTTAGTAATGAAATTTCTGACACATAATTTGTTTTTCTAAGGAAGAGCCAAGGGCTTAGTAATTTGAGCACTTTTATGTACTTTAACGTTGTAAGAGCAAAGTATTAAAATATATAAGAAAACGAAAGTTACATACTAATACCAAATGGTGTAACCCTTCTGCGGAAGTTGCACCCTGTTTCCATCTATTCACTTAACTGTCAAACCCCAGTCCCGAGGGTGACAGAGGTTACACAGTATCACGAAAATATCTGCTTCTTGCAGGATTCGAATCACTCGACCTACACCAAGATGTGGCAGTACATGCAGGAGAACCCGGACGTGATGGTGGCGACCAACGAGGAGGGAGTGGCTCGCGTCATGAGCCGCGACGAGGACTACGCCTTCCTCATGGAGTCTACGAGCATCAGCTACGAGGCCCAGCGCAAGTGCGAGCTGGCTCAGGTCGGGGGACTACTGGACAGCAAGGGATACGGCATCGCCATGCGTAAGAGTAAGTATGAAAACTAAGAGTTTTTTATTTTGATTTTTGCTGGCATTTGCCATCACCATCAGTTGACAACCAGTTGATTTACCACTTGCCATCAGTGAAAACAAGTTTCACAATGTTTCGGGATCTGAAATCTGATCCTATCCTCAAGTGGAAAAAATCTAGAACATAACAAGATCAGTAACACACAGCCAGGATAACCTGGCAAAAACATTTTTTTGCTGACTTGAAAATAAACTCGTAACTTATTTTTAAAATGCCACTGTTAGAAACTATCGTAAGTTTAACGTTACTGGCACTGAAACCTATATCCCTTTGAGTGATTGATTGATTGATTGGGTGAAGGGGAGTAGACTCAAAATGTGCCAGCACGTCAACCGAAGCTTATTGTGCTCCCCTAGTCAGCTAGATTGGCAGCCCTATGACTGTGCCTTCAATGAGGCTTAAGAGCTTCTTTCCAATGCTAGCATCTTTTTCATCACCTGGTTGTCGAAGACCAAAGAGGGCTCTTTTTCTTACCCCCAGTCTTTCACATTCCAAGATGATATGACTTGCAGTCTCGACAGAGCTGCCGCAGAGTCTGTACTCAGGATCTTCATGAGTGATACCAAGAGGGAAGAGGTGTTTCCTGAAGTGGCCGTGTCCAGTGATCAAGGCAATTATATCCCTTTACAATTAGGGGAACGACTAGCTATTGAATGAAATTTCAAGTTAACATCAAATGATATGTAAATATGATGAAATATAAAAAAACTTTATAAAACTGAAATGATTTTATATTTTTATTTTTCCCGAAACTTGTTTCAGACTCGTGGTACCGCAGTGTGCTGAGCACCAGTATAGTCCACCTGCAGGAGAAGGGGAAGTTACGACTCCTCTACGACAAGTGGTGGAAGGAGAAGAGGGGAGGAGGCGCCTGCCGTGTAAGAAACCTCAGTCGACTTTAAATAATATGTCGCTTATTCTTAAACATACAGTACACCTCGGATTATCCGGACCCCACATTATCCGGATCCCGGATTATCCGGATCGGTCCATCCGAGAAATTTAAAAAATGAAATCACGGCAAAATTTGATTTTAGCGAGTTCACGAGTGAAATGTACCTTTTAAAAGTAAAACGTAAATGCAATACATTATTGTACGTATTTGGAAGTACAATAATTGAAGGAGCTGCATTGCCTAAACAGTACATTTCAGCATTTTCGTGAACGTAGTTTTGTGGTTTGCTAATTGGAGCGCTAGCAGTAATCAACAAAGGCGTAGTCTACGGCAATTTTGCGAGCTAGTTTGTTACTGTTGTTTTAGGCTATTGTTTGGCTATCATTTTGAAAGGCTGGAAAGATGAAATATATGTTTGATTGGAAGCGAGACTTGGCTCACATTGCGGCCAGGAGTTGAACTTTGGTCTGCGCACTCGTTTATGGGGGTGGGGGAACAGCGATTCATATACTGGTAAAATATCTGTTACTTTCTGGACAGCCCTTTGTTGGCCTCTGTCAATTCTTCCAGTTAGGAAGAAGAAGACAAGCTCCCCAACCTTTCCATGTAGGGGATGATGAATAATTGAGGGTGCTAAGACATATAAATTTGACAGTTTTTAATAATTTGCTTCTAAAGCCAATGCCAACGTTCAAATTCCATCCAGTTTTCTCCAAACACTGTAAATATTGCTAATAGCATTTACAATAATCAACAAAAAACTAGTCTCAGTGTAACGTTGTTTACGACTGTATACCGTAATGTCATATTAGTGTTCATTCTTCTTACGGAACAAAACATTTAATGAGAAAACCCCAATTCAGAATTTAGCTACAATTCTTTATTATTGACATATACTCAAAGATGCTGTGTATGTGGAAAAGTATATCATTTACAACAGTGGAACGTTATACATTTCAGCCACTTCATCAGAGAGGAACTCAGATTGTGTCGTACACTTTCTTGATCAAATCGATCTCATCATTTTCAATGAGTGTGTTTCATTTAAAACAACTTCAGTTGGCTGCGTGTGTGTCGTTTACAGCATCAGTTTTTATCTGTAATCAGTAAAATATTTATTAAGAACTGTAAACATGTGACTTGTAATTAACAATTTCAATTAGAATAATGATGTTATTTAATTTATTTTTATGTACTATTGCTTTTTTGATTATAAAACAAGTATTATGACGTTTCAGGATCTGGAATCTGATCCCAACTTTGAGGTGGAACCGAGAACAACCTAGTGTCTGTGTCTTCTCTATTTTGGTTGGGTGTGGACGTGTTGTGTTGTAAATGGCGATATTGTGATTTTCGTGCGATTTTTTTGTATTTTTTTCAGCATTTTCTTATATGACTGCTTTTACAGTGCTCTGTTTTAGCTATGTTTTTTTAACCAGATTCATCTGGTGGTTTAAGTAATTATGGAATGTTCTAGGTCCTTTCTCATTTTAAAATGGGATCAAACTCCATATCCCAACACATTATAATTTTTTTACTATAGATTGGTGGGAAATATGTACAAAATCAAATAAATAAAAATAAAAAATAAAATAAATAAAATCACCATTATGTACAATGAATTTCAATCAAAGAATAGAATGAAACAATGGTTGAAATTGGATGCAATTAAAATTATTTTAATGTTGGTTCGTTGGGCGTGAATATCAGAAATTTTACACCATCTCAAAAATCAGCCAAGTAAAAGCTTGAGATTTATTCTGGTCAGCTTCGGTGACTTAATCATTGTCCTCACCCATTTTTATGTTTACATGGTTAATACAGCTTTGATATGTTTACATTATTGCTGCGCCGCACATTCTTTATTGCACCAGGAATGACTGATGAACAACGGTCATTGTGATTGTCACTAGTCAATAAATAGTCTTTAACCCTTTGCGATCGGATTGAATATTTGCCGCTATTCCGTAGCGATCGCGAGGCCAGCTCTCCTGGCCGCCACCAGTAGCATACAGAAGTCGGATTTTTTCCACAGCAGTTGTCATTTGCGATTGGATGTCCAGCAGGACTGGCCAATAAGTGCTGATAACATATGTTTTTGATTGTTTTTCTAAATTTTGCCTGATGCCTGTAGAGTGCTGCAATCTCGTGAGGAGTTTAACTAAATGATTGGTAGGCTTGCAACATTGAATAGTGAAAATACCCTACGACAACATTGCAGGCTTACAATAAAAACAATCCTGATCTGCCGGGTGTGAAAACAATTCCGAGCTGACGGGAGTGAGCTGCGATGATGAATGCCGAGCTGACACGGAGTGGAGCGTGGCCAGTACAGCTGGCCGTCCGACTGGCGGAACCAAGCCGTATGGAAATTAATTCTGACTGGCTGCTGACTGCGTTGTGGCCAGTCCTGCTGGCCTTACGATCTCAAAGGGTTAACCCTTGAGCGGGCGCATGCGGAGTTACCTCCGCATGTTTTTTTATTCAAATAAACAGGAATAATAAGTTGGCAGTCGTTTCAGGCTCCGTACCTCATGCGCCTCCATTCTAGGAATCCTCTAAAGCTATTTATACCCCCCACCCTCCCCCTTGGTAACTGATTTTTTGCGATCAGTGATGCCGTGTCAGTTTACGGAGCACCCTCTTCGGAAACACAGACAGTGACACCTATTTTATACTAGAAAATTACTTACTATGTTCAAATGGAATATTACACCTATTAAGTTGAAAAATCAATGGTATCAACGATTACATTTGATTCCTAGTGAAGTTTGTCAACATTTAAATACAATATTTCGTTACAAAACGAGCAAAAAGGGCTAAATTTGTGCAATTTAGTTTTGCGGAGTAAAACTCTGCATGGCCTCTGCTGTTCCATTGGTGAAGCACCCGCTCAAGGTTGATCACTTTGAAGGAAGGCTCCACGTGCAACTAGTGACAAAGATTTCTCACAGAGATCAAAACTTGTGGTGTCCCCAGGACGACGATGGAGGGGGGGACGCAGCGGAACTCGACCTGGACAACGTCGGAGGTGTGTTCGTGGTTCTGCTCATCGGAGCTTCGTTCGCCTGCTTCATCGCTCTTTTTGAGCTCGTTTGGGAAATTTACAAAAAAGAAGACAAGGTCAGTGTTCCGTTTATACACATTTATGTTTGGGAAACAGAATCAGTTATGTAATATTGCCATCAGATAATGTTTTTCACTTTGAACTTCGACTCTTTGTTAGGCTCTTTGAGAAGTTGCTTTAGTTTCAGTTGCATCAAATTTTACAACAAGTAGTTTTATATTGAGATCCATACTAAGATGAACAATTGATTCAAAAATATATTGGCTTTTCTTTAGTTACCTAATTTTATTTTATGAAGGTCCGATGCTGGACTTCATTGCCTTTTGTTGTTTGGCTATCGATTCATTATCCAAAAAAGACTAAGTTAGATAGTTACAAACTTAAGTTTCCTTTGACGTATATATAATTCGAACGAAGTGAGTTATACTCGTCTTGAAAATCACTCTTTGTGAACTAACTCCTCTTTTATTGTTTGATGAAAAGTCGTGAAAATTGAACTACATCATATTTATACCCCGAAGATTGTTTTAATCTATAAATGTATAGTTAATTATGTGTTTAAATATTTATTTTTTAGTTAATAACCTTTATTTCATTATACCGCGCTTCGTTCGACCTTTATGCGACATAGGAGCGTACTCCTTGTTTATTATTTCTGTAAACCAAAAACAGATGACTTTACATTTTTTTGCAGGTTTCGTTTTGGCAAGAACTGGTCGAAGAGATAAAATTCATAATGAGCTGTCAAGGATCGGTTAAACCGTTGAAGAAAGGAAATCGAACGGAAGAAACCACTTCGACCGATGATCCAGACACATTTTGTAACCCTTTCAACCAAACGGACGCAAAACATCCTCTGGACTGAAATGAACTTGCAGTATTTTAAGTTATCATAGAAGTGCTTATGCGAAACCACAAATGTCTGCCTTTTACCTTTAGTATATTATAGCACATAGTAAAAAGACTATTTATGCCTTTCTATGTAAGAAAAATTAGTTTATAAACAATATTAAAATATTCCGAGTGTTATTGTATTTTAGCTCCGATAATTTATCAAGTCTGCCAACTCAAGATCAATTTAGAGTATATGAATATTTTTAGGGCTTGTTTTCGAGTCAAATATTTTTATAATGTATTTTAACAAATTCAATAATGTTTTCCATGATAAACTGAGTTGTATTTTTCAGTGTGATGTGAACTGTAGAAGTAGAAGTAAGTTTTTCGACTGTTTTGTATTTTCTGCTCTTAAAGTGAGAAAGTTAGGAATCATACCCCTCTTCACCAACGATAATAGTCCTTCCCTACAGAACTGTATGAAATATTTGACGAGGCCTTAAAGAAAATTATTCCTACAAAATGTTACCCACATCCCCCACACAAAATGTTACGTTAAAGTTACCCACTCCCTTTTGAAGTTATTTCAATAAACTCTATTAAAAGAAACTCTTTTGTTCCTCCTAACCTCGTACTAATTATTAGACTCGACAGGTCTTTCCTCAATGGTCTGCGGTTAACGTATGACAGCTAAACATTATATTTTTGTTTATAGCCTCTGGATTACCCAGACATACTAAAAATGGTTTACAGACCAGCTTTCATGTAATCAAAATTGTCGGTAGTGGCAACTAGTTTCGACTCTTATATGGAATAATGTTCAGGAAGTCCAAGGGTGTCGTTCTCTTAATTTTAGAGAAAAAGTAATATAGATAAAAAATGTAATTTTTAAGAGGTTTTTGTTTGTTTGTGTTTGTGGTTTCTAAAAAAATCAATAAAAGTATTTTATTGAAAAACGTTTTCACAGAAAAAAATATGAATACATTAAACCTCCTTTCAACCGACCCTAACGGAACCGGACCTAGGTCGGATAACTGAAAAGGTCGCTTGAAACAGGTAATCCTTTAAACACCTGAACTAAAAGCTCTATTGATTTAGGGTTCCATTAACACCATTCCAAAGCCGTTTGTGGATTATTTAGAAAATGAACTATAGTTATTAACCTATTTTTCAAAATATTTACTGTTAAATGTCACATTTTATAAACTAAATATTAGACGAGGTCAAAATTTTTTTTACGTTATCACTTTTAATAATAACATGTCCATATATTTTTAACAAATTTCATGTAATGTAGTACCTACTGATTGTCAAAATTAGCGATAAGAAAAAAGCAATCATTGCATTCAGTTGATTTATAGCTTCTTACTGGAGACTTGAGTCACTAAAACTTTGAATTTGAGTTGTCCACCCCCTCTTTTCCACCCACACAAACACACATTATTTATGTTATTTACATTAACACTTTAAATAACATGTCCATATATTTTTAACAAATTTTATATAATGCAGTACCTACTGATTATCAAAATTAGCGATAAGAAAAAAGCAATCATTGCATTCAGTTGATTTATAGCTTCTTACTGGAGACTTGAGTCACTAAAATTTTGAATTCGAGCTGTCCACCCCCTCTTTTCTACCCACACAAACACACAACGTGTGTGTTTTTTTACTCTACTGATATGATGGTTTCCGAATACGAAAATGAAAACTCACAAACGTTTATCGTACTATGCGCACTGAGAAGCTTCTACTGTAGGTTTAATGAATGCTGTATTCAAAATATTTTAACCTGTAACAAACAACCTGTGGAGTTGAGCATAACGTTCTGATCGTTGGATATGGGAATGGAAATTCCACAATACCTAGAAAAGGGCAGTTACACCGAACTGTTATCAAGACAGGTCAGTTAAAACGATCTTTAATATCTGACCAGCAAGGCCGGATAATACGATCGTCGGTTAAAACAAGGTCGGTTAAGAGGTGGTCTACTGTATAAAACATACCACTTTTTTTTCTTCAACTTTTTTTTCTTCAACTTTTTTATCTTCAACTTTTTTATCTTCAAATTTTTTCTGTGGGAACTTGACCTCCGGCACGTAGGGAGCGGGCAGTGTCCTGTTGAGCACGGCCTGCCAATCGGTGCCCCTGAACCAAGCGTGGGCCTTGACGTCCTTCAAATCAAATCGAATCAAAACTATCTTTATTCATCATTGCAGTGATAAAAGATCAGCATAACATCTCAAATAAGCATCAAAACATAAATTCTCATAACTAAACACACAGGAGGTGCGGTAAACTGAAACAAACTGTGCAAAAACCTATGCAAAAAATTACATGCAATATCAACCCATGAAAACAATTGTAATCCGTAAATGAAAAATTGATTAATTCCTTAAATGAAAGGTTTACTAATGGCAAAACAATTTAAAATTAAAAAAATCAAAATTTAAATTGTCCCATCTGAAGAATATAGAAAACTATCTATCATTAATGTCACTCTCACTGTTATAAGCCATAGTAGAAACTAGAAATTAAATATTCATTAGGGACTGTCTTATTCCCAAAACTCATCAAAAGAATACAGAGGAACAGAGGTTTAGAGGTACAGTACACTCCCGATTATCTGAGCTCCGGTTATCCGAGACTACGGGTTATCCAAGGTCATTCTAAGCTAAAAAATATGTATTTTAATTATTGGTCGGAACATTAAAACGTGAAAAATTAATTTACACGATTAGTTTATTCATTTATTCAAGTTAGTAATTTAAATAAACATTCAAAGTGTTATTTTATGGTTCAAATGCTTTTTTCCACAATAACCTAGATTTCTGTTTTGAATCAAAATTACAAGTAGACAAGCTGACCGAGTCGTCTGCTGGATGTAGGGCGGGAGTTCACCATCGCCAAACAACAGCGACTTTGACTTACTCAAAAATTCAGTGAAATATTTGTTGCATGAGGCTTTATGAGAGTGACGTGGAACACATTGCGCCAATTCCACCAGTACAAGCAGCCTGTGTATTATCCAAGATTCTCAAAATCCAAGACAGCCTTTGTTCCCGACAACCTCGGGTACGTGGTTGAGTTTTTTCTCCTACGCTGACCGGAATGGTTCTTAAACCTGAGAACGCTGTAACACAGTAACTCAGGTTCTCAGATGTAGAGAACCATTCCGGTCAGCGTAGGAGAATAACCTCGACTACGAATACACTCCTGACCGAGAAAGATCTTGACGTTACAACTGACGTCAATCTCACAAAACCTCGGATAATCGAGACTGTAGCCTACTATCGTTCTTCAATAATTTTTTAAAATCCAAACATTTTGTTTATTTATCCGTTGTGTTGTATTTTTTGGTAAATTAAATAGCAATTAAAACTAGTTTTCTTCTCGAAAAATTGTAATTACCTTGGCCCCGCGGGTGTAGTTGCCGAGGCGTTTGTCCGGGACGTTAGTCATCAGCAGACGCACCAGGCTGGTCAGCGGCTTGCTGAACGTCGGAGGCAGTTCGAACTTCATCTCGATGATCATCTTGTAGAGCTTGTCAGTCTGTGCGTGTTTGAACGGGCGGCGGCCGGCGCAGATCTCGTACAGAGTGACGCCGAGAGCCCACCAGTCCACCCCGCAGTCGTAGCCCTGCCTGCAACACACCGCGACGTCAGCGAGTGTGTACACGACGCTGTGATGTCAGGGAGTGTGTACACGACGCTGTGATGTCAGCGACTGCGTATATGATGCTGTGATGTCTGCGACTGCGTACATGATGCTGTTATGTCAGCGTCTGCGTGTACAACCATGTGATGTCAGCGACTGCATACACAATGCTGTGATGTCACCGACTGTGTACACAATGATGTGATCTCAGCAAGTGAATATACGACGCTTTGATGTCAGTGACTGCGTACATGACGCTGTGATGTCAACAAGTGCGTACACGGTGCTGTGATGTCAGGGACTGCGTACACGACACTGTGATCTCAGTGACTGCATACACAATGCTGTGATGTCAGCGACTGCGTACACAATGCTGTGATGTCAGTGACTGCGTACACAACGCTGTGATGTAAGTGACTCTATACATGATGCTATGATGTCAGTGATTGCGTACACAATGCTGTGATGTCAGTGACTCTATACATGATGCTATGATGTCAGTGACTGCGTACACAATGCTGTGATGTCAGCAACTGCGTACTCAACCTGACGCATGACGCTATGATTACTATACATGACGCTATGATGTCAGGGACTGTGTACACAACGCTGTGATGTCAGGTCAGACAGCAACTGCTAGACAGCCCTGCTGAGCCACCACAAAGAGATTGGGGGCCTGGAGCAACAAGTCTGCTGGGGTTCCTTTAGACGTAACTAGGATAAACTCAATGGTGGAGGGGACAGCCACTTTAGTCTTGGGAATACCATGTGCCCAGTTTTTCCCCAGATTTTGTAGCACTTAAATTATTGTTTTTATGCAATGTGAAGGAATAAAGGCATTCAGAAAAACCTAAAAATACTAGCTGAAAAAGCTGACCCCTGAAAGGAGTCTAAATTATTTGGAATATTTTAGCAACTTGCGTAATTAATTCCCTCAACACAACAACTAAAGAATTGAGATGGATGTTAACCATAATTCATACAGTAGAAAAGTAGAACCTAAAAAATCCTAGCTAATCAAGCTGATCCCTGAACGGAGTCTAAATTATTTGTGATATTTGAGCAATTTAGTGCAGTTAGTTCCCTCTACACAACTAAAGAATTGGGATGAAAGCTGTTTACCAAGGTATAAGACACTTTCCCTCTGGAGCCCCCTCGTAGAGGCTTTGCAGCCCTGTGATGTCAGGTAGCTCCCAACAGCAAACTGCTAGACAACCTTGTGATGTCAGGTAGCTCCCTTCAGCAACTGCACAAGCAACCCTGTGATGTCAGGAAGCTCCAACAGCAACTGCTAGACAACCCTGTAATGTCAGGTAGCTCCCGACAGCAACTGCACAAGCAACCCTGTGATGTCAGGAAGCTCCAACAGCAACTGCTATACAACCCTGTAATGTCAGGTAGCTCCCTACAGCAACTGCACAAGCAACCCTGTGATGTCAGGAAGCTCCAACAGCAACTGCTAGACAACCCTGTAATGTCAGGTAGCTCCCTACAGCAACTGCACAAGCAACCCTGTGATGTCAAGAAGCTCCAACAGCAACTGCTAGACAACCCTGTAATGTCAGGTAGCTCCCTACAGCAACTGCAAAAGCAACCCTGTGATGTTAGGTAGCTCCGACAGCAACTGCTAGACAACCCTGTAATGTCAGGTAGCTCCCTACAGCAACTGCTAGACAACCCTGTAATGTCAGGTAGCTCCGACAGCAACTGCTAGACAACCCTGTAATGTCAGGTAGCTCCCTACAGCAACTGCAAAAGCAACCCTGTGATGTTAGTTAGCTCCGACAGCAACTGCTAGACAACCCTGTAATGTCAGGTAGCTCCCTACAGCAACTGCAAAAGCAACCCTGTGATGTTAGGTAGCTCCTGACAGCAACTGCTAGACAATCTTTTGATGTCAGGTAGCTCCCAACAGAAACTGCTAAAAAAACTTGTGATGACAGGTAGCTTCTGACAGAAACTGCTAGGTAGCTTCCGACAGAAACTTCTAGATAACCTTGTGATGTCAAGTAGTTCCTAACAGCAACTGCCAGACGACCTTGTGATGTCTGGTAGCTCCCGACAGAAACTTCTAGACAACCTTGTGATGTCAAGTAGCTCCCAACAGCAACTGCTAGACGACCTTGCGATGTTATGTATCTCATGACAGCAACTGCATGAACAACCATGCAGTAAACCATGTTCAGCAATTGCATGAAAAACCCTATGATGTCAGGTAGCTATTGACAGCAACTCCATAAACAACCCTGTGATGTCAGGTAGCTCCTTACAGTGTCTGTATAAATATCATGATAACCTCTACTTTGTCCAGCGGTAATGGCAGATGGCAAAGAGTGTAGCCTAATCCCCTAAAATCTTCTGCCGAAACTCAAGTTTGTTTCATACTTTGTTTATTTTTACGAGGGCCCCATAACACTTGGGCTGCAATATCGTGCTGAATGTTATATTTGGTGATTCAAAACATAATTTTGGTATTTCAAAGGATACAACAATTTTGTGAATTCATTTTACTGCCCCAGAAGCCATCATGATTCAGTGTTTTTCCAATAAAATCACATGCATGTAGTTTATTTTGTATATATAAAATGTGTTGCTTTTTTATGTTAAAATTTAGCAATAATCTTCAATATTTAGCATCAAAAATATTTTAAGTATTAAAACTAAAATATTGATATAAATGGACAATGTTCAATGTTCTCTACTTTTTTATGATTTCCGGGGCCATGTACTCGGGGGTGCCAGTAAATGTCCAGGCCCTGTCTCTGCCGTAGACACGGATACATTGGCCGAAATCCGCCAGCTTTATGTAGCCGAAAGCATCGAGCATGATGTTCTCAGGCTTCAGATCTCTATGAATCAACTCCAAGAAGTGCAGATATTCCAGAGCCAAAACCAGCTGACTAATGTAAAACCTGGCAACATCTTCTTTTAAAGGTTTGAACTGGGCGAGATAGTCAAAAAAGTCACCTCCAGGTACAAACGGCATCACAAAATACAAATATTTGTAATCCACAAAGAAGTATTTCAGGTAGATGCAAAATGGGAAATTTATGCTTTGAAGGATCCTTTTTTCATTGTGCACATATCGGAAGTGTTTTCTCTTAATAACAGCGTTTTTATCTATGACTTTCATCGCATACATCTCGTTATCTCTTTTAAACTCAGCAAGTACTACTTTTCCAAAAGCTCCTGAACCCAATTTCTTAATAATTCTGAAATCATCCACTTTTAAAACTGCAATTGTTTTATCCTTGTAAAGATGTTCAAAATCTTCTTTAGATTTTTGCAGAAACTCAACCAGATCTATGATGTTCAGAGGGCCAATGCTCGGAAGTTTATCCAAAAGTTTGGAATCTTTTATAGAATCTTTTTTATTTTGGGCCTCTGCATTGGCTTGAGAAGGGCTCCTGAACAAGTAGTCACCACTTCCTGCTCCACTTTTTAACCTTTCTCTCATCAAATTCTTACTCATTAGTCAATTGTCTCAATGACATAATTTAAAATTACATAGTTATGTCCTGGTTTGTAGGTTAAAATGGCATTGTTTATATTTTTATAAAAATATACAACTAGTAGACAGACTGCACATGACTGGGCCAGCTGATTGAACAAAAGAAAGGACAAGTGGATTGGGATGTTATTGATATTGGAGGACCTCTTCAGTGAGATGCTTGCATAGCAGGGATGCAGAATCATATCTCCTCCTATAGCTCTGGACAGCCTTACTGGCGAGTGAGTGAGTGCGCTGTTGTCGTAATTAGTGTTTATTATCTGCAATGTTTTAATAATAAATCACATGGTCATTTGTTTATGTAGAGGCACTTTACACAAGAAAATATTTTGCTGCAACCGCAAGTGCAACTAATTTTAAATGCTTGCAAGCTCAACACAATTCATGAAGTACGATGACAAAAGTGTGGAAACACATTCTTAAATGTAAACAAATCATTCAAGATGAAAGGTTGCCAAACTAAAAGACCAGCTGATGCATTGCACAAATATTTTCCAGACATTTTAATTGCGTAAGAAATCTCTCGGTGACATATTACAAGGCATTCTTTTGTAGTGTAAATGAGGTGAAACGTAAACAAAGTTTTGACAGTTCTACCAAAACATGTGTTTATTTAGCAGACATTTTGGGAGATTACAATTTTCGCCACCCGCCAGTAAGGCTGTCAAGAGCTATATAGTGACTAAGGCCTCTATAATTATAATAGGTGAAATTAAAAAGGGAAAATCCTTACAGTAAAAACACTCACTATAATATATACTTTTTTAAATAAAATTAAAAGTTGGCAAATATGCTGAATTGGGAGAGTTTTAATATTTTATCAATATTAAGGTTATTAGAAGATTTTATATAAAAACAATTTTGAAATATTTCTAGATTTTGAAATCATTATGATTTTAAAACTTGTTCGTCAATAAAAAAAAATTGTAAAACTACCCAAATATGTTTATAATAAAGTATTTGCATTACTCTTCTTGCTTATAAACTCTGAAATAGGTATTAAAATAAAATGAATGATTTAATTATAAAGGTTGAGAATAGAACCCTCAAAAATCTATCTTAAGTCCTGCTCAGACCAAACAAACTGAAGTAAAAAGCATAGATCGGCACTTCGTGAAAATTAACTATACTGTCAAAGTTGGCACAGTGGCAAATTTACCTTACTTTATATAAGAGTACCTGGTGGACCGAGCCTTGCTCGGTGTTATTTCATGTTTACCAGTTCATCCAGTTACTATAAAATATTTCAATGTCATAAAATTGATAAATAGAAACCTTTTTTATTGCTCCATGGACTCTTCATCCCACTTGCTGTATTTTCCCTTAATGGCTGTAGATTCCAAACAGCTGTTATGATTACTTCATTTGTTTACACTTTCCTTGTTTATTTTCGTTGCTATCACGGCAACCCATAAGGCCAATGTTAAAATTTTACAACTTTAAAATTCGATTTATTACGATATTAGATTTTCTCTGGCCAAGTAATCTGCATAAAAGACGTTTTTGAGTCATAAATTACTTATTTCCAGACTTTGAAGAAAATCCTCGGAGCCGTTTTTGAGATCGTTGTGCAAGCAAGCAAGCAAGCAAGCATACATACATACAAGATAACACTGCTCGTATAAGAGTATAGGATATCTGTTCTTTAAATATTTTGTTTTGAATCTGGAACAATCTGAGAGTTTATTGATTATTTCATTACTGCAATGTTATGTATATTATTTAATTTTTTGGACTTTTCCTTTCGCTTCTAGTGTTTAAACTACACGTTTTGAGTAAAGAGTGTGAGTGTGAGTGGTTGTGTGTGTGTGTCATACTGCTGCCAGCTTGGAGGCATTGTCATTAGTAAGGTATATGTTTTTGTTTTAATTTTCTTATTTGTATATTCTGAATTATGTTCAATGTGGTTGGTATGAATTTTTTTTTTGAGTGGGAGTTCAGTGTTGTTGAATGTTAGATGAAAGTGAATTGTGAGTAAAAAAACCCAAAAAATGTAGGTTAAATGGAAATGAGTAGGTAATGTAATTTTAAGTAGGGTCACTTGAAAACGAGAGAAGTTTGAAAACCTCTCGACAAGTAGTATAGTTTAAACACTAGAAGCAAAAGAAAAAGTAAAAAAAATTAATAATAACATTTTTCATGACGGTATTGATAAAATATCATAAATATGTAAACAAAACTGTAATATTCAATGATTTAGAACCTACCTTTTGATGATTTCCGGGGCCATGTACTCAGGGGTCCCAGTGAACGTCCAGGCTCTGTCTCTGCCGTAGACACGGATGCATTGGCCGAAATCCGCCAGCTTTACGTAGCCGAAAGCATCGAGCATGATGTTCTCTGGCTTCAGATCTCTGTGAATCAACTCCAAGTAGTGCAGATATTCCAGAGCCAAAACCAGCTGACTCATATAGAACCTGGCATGGTCTTCTTTTAACGGTTTAAACTTGACGAGGTAATCGAAAAAGTCACCTCCAGGTACAAATGGCATCACGAAATACAAATAATTGTAATCGACGAAGAAGTGTTTCAAGTAGATGCAAAAAGGGAAATTTATACTTTGAAGGATTCTTTTTTCGTTATGTATGTACCGGAAATGTCTCGACTTGATGACGGCTTTCTTATCTATAACTTTAATCGCATAAACCTCGTCTTCTTTTTTAAGTTCAGCGAGTATCACCTTCCCAAAAGCTCCTGAACCCAGTTTTTTAATGATTTTGAAATCGTCCACTTTTAAATCCGCTATGGTTTTATCGGCGTAAAGATGTTGAAAATCTACTTTAGATTTTTCCAGGAACTCATTCAGGTCTGTGATGTTCAAAGGTCCTATGCTCGGAAGTTTATCTAAAACTTTGACATATTTAGCAGTAGATTTCTTTTTCTGCCCGACAATATGCCTCTCAGAGGAAGTCTTGAACAAGTAGTCCCCACTGTCTTTGCCACCAGGATCTTTTAACGCTTCTTTCACTACATTCATACCGATTGATTAATTGTCAACTTGACTGACTGACTATGTCAAGATGAATTCAAATAAATTTAGAAACTCTAAATGTTTAATTAGTTATACTTAAAAATAATTTAGTTTGTTGGTTGAAATGACATTGTTTATATTTTTTTATTTTTGAGGAAATACATGCATTAGAAGGCAGACAGCAAGTTGGGGTCAGCTGATTGTAACAAAAGCAAGGACAAGTGGGAACGGATGTTTTTATGCTGGTGATGAAGTATATCATAATAAAGACTCTCTAATGATAAATCATGGCTGCAGAGCAGAATAAACAATCTATTTGAAATGTATGCCTATTTTTGGACAAGGCGAGATTGAAAAAGGGTGTTGTTAAACAAACTATCAAAAAATATTCTTGTGTCAACAAATAATTAATTTCTCAGCACTAGCAGTGCATGATTGGGAGCAGTTATTAGTCAGTTTTTACAAATTATTGGGCAACACCCACTTTTATGAATTGATGTATGGATCCTTTGATCAATCTTCTTACACATAAAACACCACTAAACCCGGATCTCACACGAATTGTCCCAACGTTTTGCGTAAACAAAACACATTATGCCTCTTCCCGGGATTTTTATTGCACTTTCGATGTTATGTGCGTAGCCGCGGATTGTTTCACTGCGGCTGTGATTCACTTAAAAGTTGAATGCAATGTGTATTCTGACCCTGGTAGGGAATATTGTTCAGAGGTTAATTAAAGTAAAATTTTGTTTCAGCACATTTTTTCGGTGGATTTTACCGAAATATTTTGCCATACTAGAACTATTTCCGTAATATGCTTAATCCATTGAAAACTATCATTGATGTCCGATAGCTTTTATTGTAATTAATGGTTTACTAATTTCTTCAAGTAGGTACTACTGCTCAGACCATACTACGGGCTATAAGGATGTCTATAAGCATGCATATTGACAAGTTCACATATTGGCATATTGACTATAAAAAATATATATAAAAAGCCCAAACTACCCATATTTTTTGAGAAAATCATTAGTATGATACTCATTAGCTAGCATCCATGCTAGCACCATTAGTATCAATACTGTTCTTGAATAAAAGGTCTTGGTGAGAAAATCCTAGAGAAAAATCATTATTTTTTTATATTTTCCCTAAAAGCAGAAATGTAAAGAAAATGGCTGTTGCATTTGCTTTTATTTACGATTTTTTTTTTACTTTTTCTCAGCGAAGTGGGACATCATCTGCTAGTCTTTATAACTTTCCCCCTAAGCCTGTGCCAAAAATATCTATTGAATCTTTTGAAATACCAATGAACTTGATATGTACCAGGTGAATGTATACGACTGATTTGTAATCAAAATCAAAATTATCGTTCATGCAATATGTAAACACATTTAAAAATCGGTTTGTTAAACACTGATGTAGTTTTAGTCTATCTGTTGATAAAAATATTTCAAAATTCTGCTAGTGAAGAACAACATGCTTTCCAATCAAACTCCAAAGGAGGACCCACACCCTCACAAAGGTTCAATTGAAGGTCAAAACCCTCAAGATATAAACAAAGAAAATGAATCTATAAATTCAGAAATTAAGGAGGGCATGACCGGTCACAAGAGAAAACAATCTAGAGACATGAAAGCGGCGAGAGTATCCAACGTGTCGGAGCTTCCTACTATCGACAGCAAACCGGGGGCAGACAATGAGTCGTCATCGACAATGGTTTTCAAGGCTGAGATCCTGAATATAAACAATGTCCCAAGCACGTCCTCGAGTTCAATGAAGGATACTCATGCCAAGCTCGTAGGATTCCGAAAAAAATCTCACCAACCACAAAAAACATCTCTCCAGCTGCCTGCCCAAGCCCACTATGCAGAATCGTACAACACAAATGCAACCACCAACGAACATCATCGACCATCCGCTAATTTACATAATACTACTCACGACACACATCTGAGTAAAACAGTTCATCCGTCAGTGCCCGAAGCACGTAGATTCACGACGGAATCACAGATAAAGTCGGTAGAACCTAGGAAACCAGTGAATACAGAAGGAGATCAGTATGTGGTCCAATCGATCGGCGAGTTCGATGATGTTGTCGGTCTCATCGGGTCTAATGAAAACGCTCATAGACCGACAGAAAAAAGTATTTTAAAACCTACTACTAAAGTGAGAATGGCGGAAGCGGCCGATGGTCTCAGTCAACAATCGCTGTACGTCAGGGCTGCGATAAAACTGCCCCCTAGCGGACCGCTGGCGATAGGCGACTTCGACAACTTCTTGAAGAAGTCCAAGACAGATTTTGACCACTTTTACCACAGGAAACCGATCAGCAACCTGCTGATAACAGATTTCACTCTAGTGAAGACTTTAGGTATCGGAGCTTTCGGCAAAGTGGTGCTCGGAGAAATGAAGAGGGATAAAACACAATACGCGATCAAAATCATCGACAAAGTCGGAGTGGTGAAGCGAAACCATGTGCGATACGTCAGTAATGAAAAGCGAATTCTTCAAGCTCTGAATTTTCCTTTTGTCATCAACATGAAATATTTTTTCACGGATTATTACTATCTGTATTTTGTGATGCCATTCATCCCCGGAGGAACCTTTTACAAATACCTCAAAACTTGCAAAAAAATATCGGAAAACGAAGCGAGATTTTATGTCGGCCAGTTGGTTTTGGCTCTGGAATACTTGCATTATCTGGATCTAGTACACCGAGACCTAAAAACAGAGAATATTATGATCGATGCTTACGGATACTTAAAACTAGTAGATTTTGGACAATGCGTTCGCTGCAACAACGGGGATAAAACTTTTACTTTTACAGGAACCCCGGATTATATGGCTCCGGAGATCATTGTGGGGAAGGGATACGATTGCAGTGTGGATTGGTGGGCTCTTGGCGTAATTGCCTACGAGTTTTGTGCCGGGTTTCGACCTTTTAAGAACGAAAATGCGCGTAAACTTCAATTGCTTATTTTGTGTAACCAATATTCCATTCCGAGTAGTTTCAGCCGTTCTCTAAAAAAACTTATCGAAAGTTTATTAGTATTAGAACCTAAAAAGAGAATAGCCAACTCAAACAAGAAGGCGTCTATGATTAAGAAACATATTTGGTTCAAAGGTTTGGATTGGCTTAGATTGCTGAATCGCACATTAGATGCACCATACTTACCTGAATTAGGTAATAAACCATCAGTGGTTTATTGAATGGTGCAATATAACTACTTTTAATCTTTTGAAAATAATGAAAGTGTTTTTCTCTTAAAGTGTTCTTATTCCTCTGCTGTAGTTTTAACAAGTTAGTCATTTTATAATATTTTTTTAATAAATAATGGGATTGAGAAAGAAAATGTTAATCAGTGAAACTTTTAAGCTGTTTAAATGTAGGCCTACTACTTTTTTATTCACCGCTTGAGTGTATTCTATCGGTTATCATTCTGTAGTCCACATGGACCCACATAAGTACATCAATTTTATGTAAAATTAATGTACAAAATGTCAATATCAATGAAATTGTTGATGTCAAATTGACGTCATATTTGATTAAAATTATGTCATTTTGACGTAAACTGGAGATAAAAGGGCAATCAAATTTATGTAAAATATAAGTAAAAAATAACACACTATTTGATGTCAATATTACATCAATTTGATGTCAATGTCAAGCTTCCATTTTTAAAATAAATCTATTTTAAACTGAAAATATGTGAATTATAATTTAAATACACATTCATTTGGGCTAAATGAATGACTATAAAACGGAATTGCGGGAAAAAAGATTGATCGCGCTGCTGGAATTGAACCCGCGACCCAGAATCTTGGACTGAATGTCATAACACTTTAGACCTCTCGGCTAATTTAACTTCTATCCATTGAGAGAAAAGTGCTTGTACTTAGTTCACAAAGATTTTCAAAATTTAACGTTTATCTACAATTTGTGTTTATTTGGCATGTTATCTTTAAAAATTATTTTGTTATAATATTACTATAATAAAATAAATAAATATAAATATTTATATTTATATTTAATAAATAAATAAAATATAAATATTTTATTTATTTTATTATAAATAAATAAAATAAATAATTTATTATAATTTTATTATAATAAAAATCATAGTTTATTTTATTATCTTAGTCTATTTTTTTAATAAGTGAATTTAGATGCTTTGTTCAAGAATGTTGAATAAAAATAGTTAAAAATTTATAATAAGTTCAATTAAGCTTTTACTTCAAAATGCCATAAATTATTTTTTTATGTGTATATTAGTAATAGCACTTTCAAATGTACCGTAGGCCTACTCAGAATAAAATAAATGCAAATATTAATATTTTATAGGACTCCCCTTTCTCTTCGAATTTACATGTTAGACTCATATGATCAATTTTACCCCATTTAAACGATGTCTGTTTAATTATACTCAAATTTTTATAAATAACTTCTTTTAAATAGAAACATTAATCCTAAAAAAAAACTTAGGCACCAATTAAGTCAAACAATAACAATGAACACATTAACACGTTCGCTGCTGGCCGCTAGATGGCGCGACTGCGCCAGGAGCTGAACTAGTGTGTCGCTACGGCTTAAATGACCCTGGTGGTAATTTTTGGAAATAATGTTTTTATTATGGAAAAAGTATGTCTCCAAGAGCTGCAAGGAAATATAGAACGCTCATGAGGAGCTGGCTAATCCATGACAATGTTAAACAACAATGAACGGTGCCGTTCCGGAACATTCTCAGGTCCTGGCGCCATGTTCCCGGTGACGTTCCAGAACATCCGCAGCAGCGAACGTGTTAACTTAACTGGAAACTATCACGTTAAGTAATTTGAAAAAGAAAGTAAACTTTTACTGTCAAACTATTTATTTTTACTCACTCTATGTCATTTTTACACAATTGTTATGTGGAGAATAAACTATCAAATGTTATTATAATATATAAATTTATTTTAACAGTAAAAATGTTACATTAAATAATTTTATATCAATTTGACATAAATTTGATGGGCAGTATTTCACTTTAAAAATAAGAAGATGTAAGTAAAAATACTTTCATCATTTTGACATCAATTTTATGTGCAATTTTTTTTACTTTGATGTCAATTTGATACCATTGATCACTTTTTGACGTCAAAATGACATTGTGCGCTATATATGGACGTTGTGGTTGACCAGCCAAGTTTACTGCCTTTGAGTGATTGCTGGTTTTGTGCTATAAAAACAAATCTGGATATTGAAACCCAAGGAATCATTCCTAAAAAAAACAAAGAAGGTTCTCCTAAAAAATTACATAAATGAATAAATGAATTTTATTTCTCATAGTAAATAAACATATACATACAGTCATTGTATTTATTGAGAAATGAAACTGGCCACTTTAACAAGTTGTGTGACCAGTTGCTGAACAGAAAAAGTTACAACTAAAAAACTACAGAGTCTAGCATCATTATAATAACATTAAATCTGCCTGCTGTAACATCTGAGGTTTCAGTTTTTGTTGTAATGAAAAAATTTAATCGTAAACTATGTTAAAATTTTGAAAGTATTTATAAAAAACAGCATCGTTTTAACAATTAATAAAATATTTTTATACCAAAAAGTTATTTAAATATCTTAGATCCTGCTGAGAAAAAAGCCAAGTGATTGTTTTTTTACAAAAAATATTAAGATTATTTGCATTCTTGATTTGAAGCGGAAGCTGATTGAAGTACTTGGGACCCAGATATTGAAAAGAATGTCGGAAAATTGTTTTATTTACTTTGGGTAATTTGAAAGATTTATTTGCAAAACTTCTTGTACTATACACATGGTTTGGAGTTATTTCTCTATTTCCGCTCCGAATAAAAAATAATCTCAAGACCTTGAAAATAAACAGATGTTGAATTGGGAGAACACCTAGTTGCTGAAATAACGGAAAAGAACTCGTTAATTTGGACTAATAATACGCAAGAAATAGTTTTGAGTAGTTCTTATCTTATCAATTAATGTTTTGAAAGTACCTCCCCAGCAGGGTAAGGCATATTGTAATCTTGAATTAATTAGTGCAAAATATAATGTTCTCAAAAGCGAGGTGTTACAAAAATTTCTTAAAAAGTAAAATTTTCTAATTTGTGATCTTAATTTTGAATGTAAATCTAAAACGTGTGGTTCAAAGGTAAGTTTCTCGTCAAGTAAGACACCCAAATATCTGATGGATTTTACTTTTTCTAAAGGTTGGCAGGAACATAACTGGATTTTGCAGGCTTGTGAATGAAATATCAAAGGGGACGGAAAGTTAAAACCAAAAAAATCAAAATTAATAAATTTAGTTTTATTAACATTTACTTGCATTTTATTAATAGAACACCATTTCCTAAGCAATAAAAGATCATTGTTAATTGAATCTGCAAGAAGAATTGGATCTTTGTGAGTATAAAAAAGTGCAATATCATCTGCAAAAGCATTAATACTTCCCTTAAAATTGAGTTTTAATAAATCGTTTATGAAAATTAAGAAAAGCGTTGCAGAGGTCGTTGACCCTTGTGGGACCCCGGTCTGAACAATAAGTGAATCACTAAAGGTGTTGTCAATTTTTACCTGCTGCTTTCTTCCAGTGATAAAACTATGGAACCAATCCAAAGCTACCCCTCTAATACCGGCAGCTTCTAATTTACTAATGAGGATTTCATGATTTACCATATCAAATGCTTTTTTAAAATCAACAAAAAGTTCCGTTGTTTTTAATTTGGAATTTAAGCCATTGAAAATAAGTTCGGTTACAGCTAATAGTGCACTTTCAGTAGATTTACCTTTAATAAAACCAAATTGCTTATCACTAAAAAAGTATGATTCATTCAGGAAGCTGATTAATCTTATTGACATTATTTTCTCAATTAATATAGAAAAGACCGAAAGAAGGCTAAGTGGTCTGAGGTTATCTAATTGAAATGAGTTGGGCTTCTTTAAAATAGGTACCACTGAACTTAATTTAAGACTTTCTGGAAAAATGCCTTTACTGAAACTATTATTGATTATATAGACTAGAACTGGTGCAATGTCTTCAATTATATTTTTTAATAAACAAACAGTAATTTTATCAAAGCCTGTGGATTTTTTATTCTTTAATTTATTAGCAACAGACTTTACTTCGTCTATTGTAGTGGGAACAATAAAGAAGGAATTATTTTGGACATGGGTAGGAAGTGTTTCGGTGGCGATTGTACTTGACTGACCTAACTGTACCGAGATAAGGTGTCTGTTGATTTCCTGAGCGACCGAGCGCGGCTCCGTTATCACTGTCCCGTTATCAAGTTCAATCCGGTCAATAGATTTGTCCTTACTACAGCCAGTTAAATTGTTGATAATTTTCCATTGTTGGGAAACGTCACCTTTACAGTTCTCTAACTTATTTGAATAAAAACTATTTTTAACAAAATCAATTTCTTTTCTTAAGTTTGTGCGGAATTTAGTAAAATAATTAATAAATACTGTATCGTACGGTCTTCTTTTAGAAATTTTGTACATTTTTTTTCGCTTTTCTATTTTTTTCAGAAGGTTTGATGTGACATATAACAAAGAAACTAAAAATGTCACTGTTTTGAAGTCTATTTCATATGGTCAAACTTTAAAACAAAACAAAAAAAACTTTGGAATTTTTTGGTGTCAATGCCCAATGGCATATTCTACCAAACACTTTTTGAAACGGTTGAAATCAGGTTGCATTACCTTTCCATGTAATCCTTTGATTCAAGTAATCTACTTCAAGTTAAAAAGGGTCATAAAAAGCAAAGAACAGAAAGTTAAAGTAAAATATTAAGAAATACTATTAATCAATCTGTATGTAGTTAGAATATTATACATATTGTACTTTTGGTTTAAGTCTTTACAACCTTTTATGAAAAGGGTTTGGGTTTAATGTCAAACTTGTTGCTTACTGAAGTTTCAGATAGGTTTCGATATCCATATTTAGGGTGGTGACAAGTTTCATACAACTGACTAAAATTTCAATCATTCACTGCAGCTTACATCCCACTAACTCGTTTAATTGAAGGATGTGAACATCCAACCTGGGTCCTGGCCATTTGAGAGATTTTAAGAAAGGCTGAGTACACAGGAGTGGCACTTTCTCTATCGTTTTAGTACAAGGTTTCCCAAAATTGTTGTTGGCACTCGCTGCCCAGAAGATGAATATTGAAACAATCTGAAATGTCTGTAACAACAAGTTTGATATTGACAAAGCTAAACCTGGAAACCTATTTTGTAAATGTACAATATCTTTAAAATGTGGATGTGGCAGCCTACACAACCACATCCCTTAGTATAAAAATTTACATTTAGACATTTGGTATTTATAGGTGGATTACTTTATTTTGAACAAACAACAAACTTTTATTCTATGAACAAAACACAATGTATTCCTATAACTATTACGACATATGATGAAGTAATACAGATTGCCATCCCAATGCACTTTCTGTGCCTGTTTTTTCGGGCAGCATCAAGTTTGTTAGGCTGTTTTGTCATCCATATTGCATTGGTATCTTGGCAAATCTTTAGGCCCCAAAGAAAAGACACAGCCAATAATAACGCAGATACAAGAGAAATTTGGGTGGCAAAACAACCCAACAAACTTGACGCTGCTAGAAAAGACGGGCATGAAAAAAGTGCATTAGGGTTGCTAATCTTTACAGTTCTTCATCTGCTATATTATTCAGTTTCAGTGTGTGGACTTGGCCTGTTGCCACCGTCGCTTGTACAGCGGGCAGCGTTGAGAGCTCACGTCGTGCAAAGTCTCCCCCTCCCCGAGACCTGCGTCCGTGCAGTTCACGCACCGCAGGCTCTGCACCGTGCACACGCTGTGGTGGTGGAAACCCGCACACACTCTGCACCTCGTGGCTCGTGGACAGCTATCCCCGAAATGTCCGAACCTCCAGCACTTGTTGCATTGCATCACGTCTATGAATTCTCTTACAACTACTTCGTTGCTCTGAATCATAACACATTTGGCCTCCAGCATCCTCCTTCCTAAAAACCACGGGAGGGTCACTATCCAGTTTTCTTTCTGAGCACACTCGAATTTCTTGAACGTTTTGTTCAGCTCGTAGAGTGTGAGCGAGCCACAGTCGATTTGCCGATGAATTTCTTGTGTCACAACTCCAGATGGTGTCTGCTTAGGCAGACCACACAGTAAGATCTTCATGAAAGGGTCGGGTGTCCTTTCCTTCGCAACTGTTTCAATCTCCTCACTGCACTTCAGTCCATTTTCCTTTCTTCGTCTTTCTCTCTCGTCTTCCTCCTCCTCTGAACTTTCTTTCACGTTGTACATCCATCTCATCAAAGCTTTCCAAACTCTCTCCATTTTCAACAATCGCCTCTTCAGTTTTCTCGCTTCGCTCGTGTTGTTCTGTTCGATCACTGTTTTAACCAGGTCTTTAGCCTCTGCCATGGCCTCCTCAAAATCCAGTTCGTTCAAAATTTCGAATTCCTCCTCATTATGTTTATTTTCAATCTTTTCCAGGCTTAAGTGTGGTGTTTTCTCTCTTTCGTTTCCTTTCTTCAACACTCCATTAGATCCGTTGATCATCTTGGGAACTTCTGTATACTCTCTCAAAATATCATACCATGTACGTCATATTGATTAGACTTGATTTTGAAAGATCTTTGAATTTTCTTCTCTCTAGCTGTCCCACACTTCTCCAGCAACGATCTGAAACAAACCAGATGTTTCTAT
This sequence comes from Flexamia atlantica, assembly GCA_035578135.1. Taxonomy (NCBI): domain Eukaryota; kingdom Metazoa; phylum Arthropoda; class Insecta; order Hemiptera; family Cicadellidae; genus Flexamia; species Flexamia atlantica. The sequence continues at coordinate 40,537,532 of JAQJVK010000011.1, read as the reverse complement.
GTAAAGAGGAAAATATGTCCAACTCTTGAGTGTCAACCTCATAGTTCGAACGAAGTGAGTTATACTCGACTTGAAAATAACTCTTTATGAACTAACTCCTCTTTTATTATTTGATGAAAATTCATGAAATTTGAACTACATCATACTTATATACCCCGAAGATTGTTTTAATATATAAATGAGTAGTTAATTATACGTTTAAATATTTATTTTTTTTAGTTAATAGCCTTCATTTAGTTTTACCGCACTTTGTTCGACCTATACACGACATAGGAGCGTACTCCTCGTTATTTATACAGTTTTACATATAGCAGGATTACTTAATAGGTTAGGTTAATTTGTTGTTGTTTGGATAGTTCATAAATATTGTTCAATCTAGTTGGTTTTCTTATTGATAATTGTGCTGAACATTGATTAAATGAGTATGTAAACCATTATTTTAATTGAATAAAAAAACCTAAGGCTCGAGTTGAATGGAGGGATTAGAGTAGGTAAATAGTTGGTGAGGAACATGAAGAACCTAGCATGGGTGTTGACTAACAAATCCAGATGAATTTGGATTTTAAGAGGAGAAAGATATAACAACAGATGATCAATTGATTCAAATATGAATTTCTTATGTCAATCATTCTACACCAAAAACATCATGGCCGTCTCTGTAGGCAATGTTGTTATTCTAAGAGCAAAACATTGCCATTTGTCATTGGGCTATGAATTAATGATGCTATCTAACAAGAAGGTCGCTGTTAAGGCGGGTTTACACCAAAGTTGACAACCAAAAGTTGACAACTAAAAGTTGACGACAAAAAGTTGACAACAAAAAGTTGACGACTAAAAGTTGCTGCTCTCTAAAATAGAGCAATAAGTGGAAGATTTTTTTAGTTGACAACTAAAAGTTGCTGTTCTCCAAACAGAGTAACATGTGATATTTTGCTGAAAACCTGGGAAAATTGTCGCGTCTATTGTTGACTTTCTAGGCAATATTGTGAAGAATGTCGGACGAAGAAGACGCACTTATGGCCGCGGCTTGCTGTGTGATCATAGCCAACCGCTGTACAAGGGCTCCCCGAAGTTATTGGGTGAGACCTTCGTTGCAGGCTAGGGATCGGTACAGTGGTAGTGACATGTTAGCTGACCTTCAAAAAGATGACGTCGATCCGTTGAATGGTGAGCTGAGGTGTGACGGGAGTGTTAAAAAATCTTAAAAACGGCGTGCGTAGAGGGCAGTTCTCAACTAGTTTTCCTCTAGTTGCTTGCGCAAAGCGCGCAGCAACTAGTCTTCCACTTTTAGTTGTCAACTTTCTTTGATCTTTACCGACACTCCGCGGGAAACCGAAATTAAGTGGAAAACTTGTCTCTCCACCAGTTGACGACTGAAATTAGTCGCTGCAATTTGTAGAAAAAGCAACTTGTTGAAAACTTAGTGGAAAACTTTGGTGTAAACGCGCCTTTAGATAGTAACAAGACCCGGGTTTGGACCGTTCCCGATCAAAACGTTAAAAAATGCCACTGGCGTAGAAAGACACAAAATACAAAAAAATACCAATATAATATTCTTTCAACCAGACTAGTAGTGTATTCACATGGCAGACGTAGATAGGCCTACTTAAATTGCTTTTTAGTTCAACAATCGAAGCTGGAAGTAGACGTGAATAGAAATCACTAGTTACGGGGCCACCTCTTTTTCTATTCATTTTGGTTTGTATGTAGGCCTACTAATCTCAAATTTCATGGAAGATTTCTTTCTGTTTATTAAGCCATCCATTTCTCTTCACTCAAGGCAATAAACACACAACCTATTTGTTCACATCAAACGTTTTACATCGAAGTAAAAACATTCAGTAGAATAGGCCTATGTTAATTTCATTACTAAAGTCAGAAAAATAAATGTAAATGAATATTCTCATACCTATATCGTATTTTTAAATAACTCTATTGAATAATCTCAATAGATATAGTCCAAGTCAAATAACTGGGTCTAGGCTGTCAGTAAGCACAATCAGAGATTCATCTGAGGCACAATGCTAAAATTAACATTGGGCGCATTTATAGCAGTAAATGTTCACTTTACGGTACTACCCTCCGAAATTGAAATTTTTTTTTTGAAAATGTAGGAAATAACGCGCTGATTCTGAAAACGATAGTTTTTTTCCGCGGAAAACGTCGGAAAATGCCGGAAAATCGGAAAAACCGGAAACAAATTTTCACCCTAAAAATGGGTCATGTGGGTACTCAAATTAATCGGGAGAACGAGCTGAACTAGAATATGTAAGATTTTTAAAGATACGTTGGATATTAACGGAGATACGGCCGGAAAAGCGTCGGAAAAGCCGAAAACAAACTTTGTCTAAAACATATCATGTGGGTACTCAAATTAAAGGAAATTACATGCTGAACAACATTCTGCAATAATTTTCATGATCTGACGTACAATAGTCGAGATAGAGCCAAAAAACATAAAAATTTATTATAAACCAACTTTTGTTTAAGTTATATGGAGATGGATTTGGCTGGAATAAATTAGATAGGGATTGGTTATGTTAGTTTAGATTGTATTTGGTTTGGTTAGGTTAGGTTAGGTTATGTTAGGTTGTGATAAGTTGCATTATTTTATGTTACATTATGATTGGTTTAAAACGTTAAAGTTAGGTATGGATAAGGTTGGTAAAGTAAAAATGTGATATTATAATCCTAATCTAACAATACCAACCCTAATTTAACTTAACCAAACCTATTAAACCATAACCAAATCCAATAAAACCTAACCAAACCTAATCTAACCTAATCAAACCAAACCTAACATAGTCTAACATAATTATGCTGGACATTTATTGGGCAACTCACCACCTTCAGGTTATTTATGGCGTTTGGTCCTATGGTGAAGATTTTGTTGGTAAAATCCTCTTGTCAATATTAAAATAACAGTCAAAAAACACGTACACACACACGAAAACACATAGACGCCACGAAACGAAAAACCCGACGTTTCGAGAAACGTCGTTAGGCGATCAGCTCGGGTTCGGCTCGGTAATTTAATAAACTCTCAAGGTCTCCCTCGATAACGAGAAACGTTTTTTTAAGTGGTTTCTCGAAACGTCGGGTTTTTCGTTTCGTGGCGTCTATGTGTTTTCGTGTGTGTGTACGTGTTTTTTGACTGTTATTTTAATATTGACAAGAGGATTTTACCAACAAAATCTTCACCATAGGACCAAAAGCCATAAATAACCTGAAGGTGGTGAGTTGCCCAATAAATGTCCAGCATAATTCAGATACCCCACCTAAAAATGTCTTTTAAAGAAAGGATAGTCTAACATAACCTAACTAGACCTAACATAGTCTAGCCTAACTTAAACTAACCTAACCTAACCAAACCTAAACTTAGATCCCACAGTTTAGCGTAACTCACCTAAAACTAACCCATTTTGTGCAAATCTATGACTTTTCCGGTACTTTTTCGGCCATAACTCCGTTATTATCTTTCTTGCATATTCTTGTTCAGCTCATTCTCCCGATTAATTTGAGTACCCACATGACCTACTTCCGAGCCATAAAATATTATTTTGAGTACCCACATGACCTACTTCCGAGCCAAAAAATATTTTTCCGTTTTTTCCGATTTTCCGGCATTTTCCGACGTTTTCCGCGGAAAACGACTATCATTTCTGGAATCAGGGCGTGATTTTCTACATTTTGAAAAAAAATTTCAATTTCGGAGGTAGTACCGTAAAGTGAACATTTACCTTTATAGCTGCAGTCATCGGTGACCAACCGGTTACCATAGTACTTTATAGGCTAATCCACCGCATCTTGGCAATCAACAATGTCCGCTTAGGCCTACTTACTTTTTTAATACCGTAAACATTTTTCGGTGGATGTACAATAATGGTCGGTAGGTGGTAAATCCACCAATACCGTTCACTATTACTTGTTGGTAGATTACTCACCGGTGATTGCGGCTGAACGCGCCTATTAGTCTTGTCTCATGGGCGGCCTGTTCCTAGTTATCTGATTCGGTGTATAGCATTCAAGTATTCAGCGCCGGTAAAATATAGGCTACAATGCAAATTGGTAGACGGAGCAGCTCAAAAGTTGCAGTCTGCGAATGAAGGCGTCTTTTCGAGCGGGCTCTATTGCAGCCACACTGACACACTGAAGGGTGTTTTAAAACGGGTTTTTCATTTACTGGCATACTGGCTACAAATTACTATTTACTAGTTACAACCTATCTCAGTTGTAGCTTTACGGTTTGAAACGAAATCTTACTTGCAAAATACAAAGTCAATATTACTAATTCACCAACACATTTTTAACACAGCCTCCTGGTTTGGTTTGATTTCTTGTAAGTCGTGGAAATGGTAGCACAGTACCAAGATGAACAGAATTTTTTTTTTTCTTCTCGTCTTGGCTATCCGACCTTGGATGCAAAATTTGCCCTATTATAACAACTGAAAATTAAAAATTGATTGTTAACTTAAAAAACAGAGGGCCTAGTGTAATATTTGTTTAGTATCACTAGTTAATAATGTCAGCTTTTCAAATGTAATATCGTAGATAAAATTAAAATAATATTTGTATCTAAGATAGTATTTTATGATACAATCTGCACTGGTAAAATAAGGGCCACACAATTTAGGGTCAAAAATAAAATTCAAAGTATTACGTTTTCTGTCATAAAACTTAAGTATAGCCTACAATTTCTGTAAAACTGGAGGTGAAATAACTGTTTTTTGTGGCCGATTATTTTTCCTTTTAATTTTATTTAAAAATTAGTGATTGCTACTTGTTACCAATCAATTTCCTGTAGTTAAAATAATAAACAAATTTTTATGAAATCCTTCTGATCTTATAGCGCTAACCCCCCCCCCCCCCCGACATAATCCAATTTTTCATTTTTGGCCCTCCCCATCTATTTGACATGACGTAATTTAAGGACGGTCCTCTAGATATTTTCATGAATTTCTTATTATGAAATATTTATGAGCTTTGGCCTAATTTGACAATTTTGATTGCGGGTATGCAGTATCCCCCAGATAACACCTTTTTATGGATCGTTAAAAACATACTCAGCCACATTTAGCTCATTATAACATAAATACTACAGTATATTTTAAATTAATGGTTTTAGCGAATTTCCCCTATAGGGAAGAAGCTGTTACCGTAGGTCTCATGGTAAGACCTAAGCCTAAAACCATCATAACTTTTCTTTTTGAGGTCCTCAGATGCCAAAAACACCATTCGTTCACTTTCATAAATATATATATATATATATCTATATATATATCTATATATATATATATGTGTCTTTAAGCACGATAACTTGCGCAAAAATGGTCCAATCGGAATGAAATTTGGCATAGACGTGTAAAGTAGTAATTATTCGGACGAGTTCGTAAACCAGCCCGATCGGACCACCGGAAGGGGGGGTAAAGGGGGGTAAACCCCCCCAAAAATGGGTTTTTTGAGTTTTTTACATAGAAAAATAAAATTTTTCAAATTTTTATTGGCACCATTGAATTCAGCCCAAAAAAACAAACAATTTAGTATTTTGAATCATGGCTCTATGTCCATTGGTTGCCGAGATATTGAAAGTGGTAAACGCAGTACATTGTCCCAATGTTAACCTTATGGGAAATAAGTAAAATTCTATATCTCGCTTATTTCTAAATATATCTTGATAAAACTTGGTAAATGGCTTCTTCTAGTTCAGATCTACTAAATATTGAATTAAAACCACCCAGTTTTAATATACCTGTAGCAGCAAACCTGCATACTCATTCCCCATGTTATTCTTATGGAGCTTACAAAAACATGTCAAATCTCGCTATGTTGGATCGAAATATGTTGTTTTGCACTTGAAATTCGCTGAGTATGCAGGTATGCTGCAACGGGGGTATTTTCGCTATACCTTGTTATATTGAACTTAATTTAAAGCACAAAACATAACATTTAAGTCATTGTAAGAGCAACTGTGAAATTTCCCCCTCCCCCTAAAATAATTGCGCCTAAGTAAAACATTATATTTGCTTAGTTAAATTGGTGTAATTATTATGCGTAAGCACTCCCGCTTAGAGTGCTGCTGCGTTAAAACATGTTAAAATCGAATGAGTTGTTTTAGTTGTTTGTTTATTATACTAGAGGTCTAGATATTAGAGATGGTTATGTGTCTTTTTTAGTGTTATGGCCGTTGAATTGGTACATACATGATAAATTAAATATACAGTATTTAATTTAATTAATTTTTTTTGCATTATTATATATATTGTACTTGTGTTTTCGTCATATGGTTTTTATTGTTTATGTTAGTCACGGATACAAAAAAAAAATTTTCTAGTATATCCGGTGGCTGGTGGCTGTGATGTTTGTGTTTTATGTTATGTTAGTTAATACACGCTATTTTGCCGCTGAATAGTGTGGTTTTACCTTACCGTGCCGATTCAACTGCAGAATGAAGGTAGGTTGTAATGTAGTTTAGGTTAAATTATATTTGATAAGGTAAGAATATAATTAATAATAATAATAAATGATTATTACAGCCAAAGTCATATTAATTTGGGCAATGTTCAGGAGGGTTAGGTTATGTTTCACTACGGTTTATTACAGGCATAAATAAATCTAAGTTATGATTATAAGTTATTATAAATCTTGCTCACCTATGTATAGGCTACTTGACATTTTGAATTCCTTGTACACAACGCTTTTCAAATAACATTAGTAGGCCCTGATCAGAGCATTTCGTAGACTAATTTCAAGTCAAACACACATGATTTTTGGAAAAGCAAGAAAAGGCAACTTATGTGAAATATTTGTGAGTTTTATGATTTATTTTAAATTGCAATTCTTCGATGGAGACAAAACTATTTGAACGCCGTTGCAAACTCTATGCAGTGCGATGCAACGAAGGAGAGCTGCATGAGTTGCATCGGCTGGAATGAAGGCGTCTTTCCGAACAGGCTGCGTACATAATAAAACTTTTAGCCTATTCCTATTAGAAACGGCAATATCAAAGGAAACTGTATCCACACGTCTATAGACGTATATATATCAAAACATATATACGTTTTAATTTAGATTTTTTTCAGTTTTATGTTATTTCGACATTATTGAATGAAGGAATTCAGCTAAACATCAAGACGGTTGCAGTCAAGCTTAATAGATTTAACCGCGAGGAAACTAACAACTAACTAACAACTATGCTGGAATTAAAATTGGGATAGGACAGGTGACTAGGGATTGAACACTCAACAAAAAATTCGGGTGCGGGGTTGCCATTTCTCTGTGACACCAGTCAAGCGAGACGTTCAGTGTTAGACGCACCCGTTGTGGCCCTAATGGAGTTTACGCCCAGATTTCTATGCAGTCCTGACTGCCTCGGCAAAAATGGTGACCTTTTATTCGCTAAATTACGTTCTAATTCCAGATTACCCTCTCTGATTCACTTACAATCCCTTATTTTCTACTTGTGCGACCCCCTTTCAGCGTGTGCCCCTGGCCCGGGCTTTTAAGTGGTAAATGCGGCACTGCCCCAAGGTAACTAATTACAGAAAGTTACCGTGGTTTACCTGTAAATAAAAATTATATATTACGACGCAACAGAAGCTAAAGGCTGTTTAACCAAATAATTCATAAGTTACTTTTTAAATACGGTAAGAACTGATACTTTTTTATGATCAAGTATCCTCCTAAAGTTTTTAACTAATTTTGATAAAGGTTGTTGTTATAAAGAACTCGGAATAGTGTATTAAGACATAACATTCCCAAGTCGTGAGACTAGAAAATTTAGGAAAAAGCGCTAGATGTCCTTAAATTCTCATATTTTTGCTCAACTTTTGAATCGAAATTCTTAATAGGGCATAAAACTTTTCGTGGATTTTCTTCCTACCGGCCTTGGAAAAACAATGTTTTTTTCAGTAAATCTAACTCCAATTGAACGATTGAATAACTTACAGCCTACATTTTATAATACATAGTTCTACATAAAAATAAAGGCCTACATTAATGCGTGAAAATAAAAGTATTTTCATAAGTTTAGTTTACAATTTAGAAAATTGGGAAAATCAAAGTGCATAAATTTCAAATTTCACAATAGGCTACTTACCTTATATACTTAATATCGAATTTTTAATTACTCTACAGTAGTATAACTTGACTAAGGTAAAATTCAGTCCTACTTCTAAAATTATATTTTAACATTTTTAGGCCAAATTGTTGAACAAATATTTGTAGGGCCCTGCAACATTTTACACTTACCATATTTATTAAAAAAAATTAACATAACAATTGAATAAATACTGTCTCCTTGCATAATATAAACTGTAAATTTTGAATTTACTCTATTTTCTAAAAAAAACGTAAAAACTTATTTATTCTCCAAAGGTGAAGCCTAATTATGCAGTCTTTACAGCGTTTCTAACAATTACAACGATTAAACTTCTATATTTTTTCAAAAGGTATGACTTTAAAAAAGCAGTTACTTTTTTTATCAGCAATAAGATAAAAATTAATTTTAAAAAATAATAACGATCGTTTAACAATACTTAAGACAGTTAATTCTTTTATCAATAAGATAACTATCGGATGAAATTGTTATATAGGCCCTACTAAAATATTTATATATTTAGGCCTATAACATTTATGTATTTATAATCTATTGGATAAATACACTGCCATCTAAAACTGAGTAAGAACTGGGTATAAAAAATAACTCTGACCGGGAATGAGCGTAATGATTATCAACAATCCTCACACGTAAAACACGCCATCACTTGGTAACAATAAACGCAACAGGTAACAGAACATATTACTAACAGTTATTAAATAATTTTAGGCTAAGACGTGTGTAAGAAATACTTACAACCGAGTTCCAAATTTGTCGACGTCGCTACAGTTACTTGCACCTTGCACTTCCCGCAACACACCGTGTGACGAAAGTCACAGCGGGTCGTCACAGCCGGTGTTCGGGTTCGGGTCGTCACAGCCGAAACTTTCCGAATATCAAACCCGTTATAGGCCTACTGCTGGCCCACTCCCTCCCTCTCACGCGAAGCCGCCAAGTGTGTCCGACTGGTACAGGTCGAGTTAAATTACGTGGCGTAGTCCGTCCGTAAGACTGTTAATTTTAGCATTGGGCTTATGGGAGGCTTGGGCCAAATTATTTGATTGGGACTATAACTGTTTTTACAACAGAGGTATAATGCTGGTCTAGCCTACCTGGATCCTTTTCAGTCTAAATGTGCCCTTTTTATTAAAATTCACACAAAAAATTAGGGGTGTGCGAATAGTGATTTTTGAAGTCGAGTCGAGTTTTTAAAAATACCCGCGAGTTTCGAGCTTTTTTCCGAGTCGAGTTTTTTTTAAGTTTATAATAAAATAGCCATAATGTTTCTACGTAATGGTAAAAAATATTATCATTACTCAAATACAAATTACAATTTTCAGGTAATTAAACCTAAAAGAGTTACTGAATTAAGAGTAGATATACAAATAAATGATACCAAAAAAAGAAAGAAAACCTTTTACTTAAACTCACAATAATTCTTGATTTGATGTATTTTTCAAGCCTAAATTGTGTTTTTAAAAGGCTTACCTGGGTTTTGAAATGAAATGAAAACACTGACTATAAGCCATGACAATTACCTGACTCAATACCTGACTCAGTTCATGATTAAAATATTTCCAGTCAACAAAAAATGGCCGTAACAATCTTTCGCACGTACCGATCTCGGGTAAACGGCGGGAGTAACTACTCGACTTGAACATTTGAGTATTTTTTTATAAGTCGAGTCGAGTCGAATATTGTATACTCGGCTCGAAAAAAGCTCAATTCTCCAGTACTCGCTCACCCCTATGTAGGTTGTAAAAAATGTACAACTTCGTATGGCTGACAAGTGATAGCCAAGCTACAAGCATATTATGTTAAAACTGTCAGTTTACCCAAAGTTGACACTTTATTTTAAATTTATTAACTATAAAAAAGGATTCTAAATTGGTGCCAATTTCAGAATTTTGAATCCTTTGACACATAAATGATTAACAATTAAAGGAAATACATAATTATTGTGTCCACGGATTAATAATTAGAGACGAATGTCAGGCTAAGGCGAACTTACCTTAGTTTTGTTTATTAATTCGTTAGTATTTTGGGTAAGGTAATGGTTTCCCTCTTAGAAGTAAAATTTAAATTCCATTTATCGATCAGGGATGACGTGGTTCGAATAAAGAAATAAAGATTCATTCACTGTAATTTGTTCTCTGATACCAAATTCGATAGATAAATCTCCCTTTACATACATTCTGGTTCAGAAGACCACGAACAATCCGATAGAGAAATTGTTTGAAAAGTTCCTATACTTCATTTCAATATAATTGTTCTAATTATTAGACCTACACATCATCCCTAAAAATTAGCAATCAAATGTTAAATTTTTAATTAAAAAACTACATGAGAAATTGCTTTTTAAAAGATTTTACATGAAAAACTTGGTAAGAAAGAAATGATTTAGGCCTACTTTGTATAAAAAATTATTTTCAAATGTACATAGGTTTGCAATTAATTCAGGTTATTTTAAATAGGCCTTACTTCGTGGCTTAATTTTTTAAAATATTTTTACAGATTTGCCGACGTTTTCCGGTCGTGTCTCCGTTGTTAAGCCTAGTATTGCCTTTGGACAAGTTAAGACTTGTTTATCCAAAGTCAATGAATGCTACTAGCATAGCAGAGGCGTGATTTTAACAAACACGTTTTAGTATAATTATGCCATGCCATAAGAAGAGGTCTACAGAATGCATAAAAGTTATTCTGAAGATCCCGACAGTTGATGTTTTGTGTTTTTGCTGTGTTTTTCCGATTTTCTGAGATTTTTGACCGCGCAAAAATACTATTACATGTTGGTCCTACCTCCAGCAATAGAGTATAACCAACCAATTAATACTCATACGTTTGGGCACTCATAGGTATAACCTTGTGTAGGCCTATAACCTCCTTCTATGCTCCTTGTTTTAAAATTTAATATAAGTATACATGCTTATCATTCCTTGGTCAATATTATCACCGAATGGGGAAAGAATATTTTAATCTTCTATGGCGAGGAAACAGAACAAACAACGGAAAATCAAAACGCTTTTTTCTAAGCTATTGTGAAACTGAAACTGAGCTCTTGTCATACTTTGTCTGTCTACTGCCTTGACAGAAGGAGCCTTGGCAGGGCTTATAGGTTGGATAGTGTCTTAATAACTGAACAAATCCAAGTGAATACGTGAAAATACGAATTGTTATCTTTTTTAATAATGACTGACGTTGCAGATTGGGCAAGTGCTGCAACTCAGCAAGAAAAGTTGTGCAAGCAAGTATGTACCTTGTTGTGCTTAACCTGAAGAGACCTAATATCCAGCAGTTTTTCAGATCTTTCTTTTTGTTCTATGAAAATATTTCATTCTTGAACTAAATTTTTACACCACAAAACATCTAGATGCTGATTAGCCTGATAGGAGTTGCCTATGAGATGTTAAAGATCTTGCAAAATGCCTTTTATCAGTAGAGGATTATGCCTTAAGTCTTGGCTATTTTATTTGGTTCACCTGACTAAAAAAAATCAATCTCTTAGGTAAATTACATCTCGTATCAAAGTATGATTTTGGGATTGGTCTTGCCATGCCTGTCCCTAGCTTTGGACGTGCAGAAAAGGCCTGACCAATAAATCAGCTGTAGCCTATAATCAGTTGGTGTAATGCCACCCCTGAGCAGTCTACTTAAAGGCGATAAATAACAGAAAATTGATTTATACGTGAATAACTTAAATTAGGCTACCTCTAAATGAAGATTCGGCTTCACATAACGGGATGAGACATTTGATATTTTTCCTGTGAGTTGGCTGTGTAAACCTAGTGAGAATGGACTAGGTTTACTAGGCTACCTCTAAATGAAGGTTCGGCTTCACATTACGGGATGAGACATTTTATTTTTTTACTGTGAGTTGGCTGTGTAAAACTAGTGGGAATGGACACTGATGTGGGCATGCGGAACAATACATATGCATTTCCACTCCATTGCGACGTTCCCGCCCATAGCTGATCCCCCCCCCATTTTACTGCCATTAACATAGAACTTAGATTTGCCTTAGACGATGACTTATTTCTCAACACACAGTGGCCACACATATGTTGGATATGCAAAAGGCAACAGAGAATTGATGCCCCTCGGAACATCAATCCTCCTTTTAGAATTTTCCGTCCCTACCCCACCCTATTTTTGTAGCCGATTCCTCTTAACCCGCGAGGACTGACTTACCCGTCTAAAAGACCGGGTTAGTAGTTTTTTCGATAAAAATTATATTTTTTGGGGGTCGGCCGGGCTGGCCGTCACTACACCTTTCTTACGTATTTCTAGGAACATCATGACTCACTTCCCGTCATTCTCTAACCCTTACAGTCAGTTCAATGAAAGTTTCTTTAGAGGTCTGGTGTTTTTGACCGTGTGTCACGTAAGGCTTCATGTTCATGTTATCATGTTATTTTTTGTGCACATATATCTTACATAAAATATTCAAAACACTAATGTACAATACTTTTGTGGAGTTTTTGTCAGTATAAACACATTCTTTTACAACACACGGACGTTTTTAAGGCAATAACAATAATTATTGAAGTACCTACTGCAATTCAAAATATATATTTTTTAATATTATATAAATAATTTGTATGAACAAATATTCTATATGAAGCAGTCACAAAACTAATGTAAAAGACTTCAGTGGAGTTTTTGTGCAAATAAACTCATAATTTTTCAATATACTAACTTTTATATATAACCTGGTCTAAAAGTCAGTCATAAGTGAGTCAGTCATCGTGTTTTAAAATCAAAGTCAGTTCTGCCTGGTTAATTACATATGAAGCATCCATCATAGGTGAATGTCCCGTCTATATCCCGTTATGTGTAACTTAGCTAGCTTAATATTAAGTATTTGAAATTAAATTACTCTTCCCACAGGCCTTTTTTATTTTTGCAAGTAGTTAGTGGCTTTCAGAATTTCTAGGGAATCATCACCACTACATATTGAGAAAACATTTTTCTTTAGGCCTACTTTGTTTCTGCATTTATTCATACCAGTTTTTTTTTTTTTTGTGAATTTAATCTCTCTAATCAGTTGTCAATAGGAATAGCGGGTCAAGGTCAAGCTGTGAAGCAGATCATCAGCTGATCTGAGGCCTGCCTTATACAATGCTTAAAAATCAGTTGGCCTGTTTAAATGCATGACACTGGCCCACCATTGCTGTTGATGCTGTTTTATCGTAATTTCAAAATGTAAATTCTTAAAAAAAAATTATCAATGTGTTCTGAATTTTTACTTAGCTACGTAGAGAGGTTGAGTTATACATCTATCAACCTCATTAATAAGATCCCAAGAAAATAATAACGATTAATATGAATTTCTCCCACAGGTGGAAACGATTGGCATATCTCCGAACTCTCAGGCGAGACAAGCGCAACAGGCCCAACCGCGGTCGCCCCCGGACACCCCGAGGTCAACGGCCTCCAACAGTTCCGGCGAGGACAACACTCAGCTGTCGAAAGCCGAACAGTCTCTGCTCCAGAAGGTCGTCCGGAAGGGGTTGATAGAATCCAAATATGACATTGAAGTACAGCGGAAAGACCCTAATTCGCCGCTGTACTCGGTGAAAAGCTTCGAAGCCTTGCATCTGTGAGTAGTAAACAAGCTTTAAATATCCTGTAGAAGTAGGGTTGATTAGTGATGTGTTGATACCAGTGTATTCTTGGTACTACCGTTTATTTACTAAAGTGCCGGCACCGAGAGTTGTTGTTAGAATATCGGTAGTGGTACTTTGGTGCCTACTGTAGAATACAATCTCCTTTTATCAGCAGGAGTAGCCTAATTTTGAGTTATAGACGATCACATGTAATTGACAATAACTAATTTTGCTGTGTGAATACAAGAAAGTGTACCAAATCATGATTACCCACAGGAGGTTGCATCTTTGTTGTAACAATTATTGTGCATAAAAAGCTGGACGGAGTATATAAGGTACAAAAGTGGATTCGCTTAATGGGCAGGAGTAAAACCCCAAGATTTGGCTTCAACATATCTCTCTGTTCAGTCTTGTTACAAGCCAAGTATTAACAAGTTTGCTTCTAAATGAACCAAAATCATCACAAAGTTGTCTATGTTTGAGCCATTAGGACACCAACTGCAATATTTTTAATAACACCTGCAAGATCACTAAACTACTATAGACATTACTTTGGGGCACTTCCAAGGTTAACAAATGAAAGTCAGCTTAGGGTCGTAAAAAAATCTAATTCCCTCGCCCTGCAAATACAGCGCATGTAATTCATCGTATAATTTAAGAATAATTTTGAGTTATAAGTTTGGTAAAATAACCGGTCTCTTAATTAATACAACATATCAATAATGTTTGTTATTTCATGTGAGTTTTAATGTCTGTGTTTCTGACAGGAAACCCCCCTTACTTAAAGGTGTTTATGAAATGGGATTCAACGCTCCGTCCAAAATTCAAGAAACCGCTTTGCCCACACTTCTAGCAGACCCGTGAGTATGAAATCGTCTCACCTCTGAATCTTTGTTACCTTTGAGACAATACGACCTTGCTATTGATGAATTTTCACTTGCGGGTCAGTCTCTTAACCTTGATAAGATGAACAGCTTACAGCTGAGACTTGTAGAGATCAGCTTAATTTTTTCTTTCAAAGTTTTACAGTTTTTATTAAATTAGGCTCCCTAATGGATTTATTTAAATTTTCAAGGTCTTCAATTGTATTTTAAAATTGAAATTTCTAGGAAGATATTTGTGATTGGTAGGCTTTTTCAGCAGAATTTGTTCTTTGCTTTGAGGTATGGCCTACTGTTTTTCTAACAATATTATAGGCCTAAATATATTTGACAAAGTTATTGAGTTTTTAATTATCATGTTTTGTTAACATCAAAATATAGCAAAGTAATTTATAAGGGGGTTATCACATTGTACCTAAATTAAACCTCAAGTTCTTCGGCTTACTTGTTATTTATTTATTTAAAATCATCACATTACATCAATATGCTGGACACTTCATTTGTCCAATACCCTAATTAAATTTTATATAATACGTATATATATAAGACTTAAAATTATAATTGAATATTCATAGCTTATCCTCTTGTAATTCTTCCAATGAACAATATTGGATATGGGATGTTTTATTGCCTTGTTCATAAGTGTTAACTAATTAAAGATAAAAATTTGTCTGGAAAGTTAGTTGCCTAACAAGCTATTTAGATTGTGCAATTGCCATTCACTAATATCAAACTTATTTCAGCCCACAAAACATGATTGCACAAAGTCAATCGGGAACAGGAAAAACGGCTGCGTTTGTGTTGGCAATGTTGTCTAGAGTGGACCCAGCGAAGAAACACCCTCAGGTGAGTGTCAGCTTTATTTACTTACTAGCTGATTGTAACCCGCTTCAGTGGGTTAATTACAGCTGTTGAGTTACTCTAAACAGCAATAAACCGTCAAAACAAATAATCGTACACTAAAGTAATCCTCCACTAAAATGAAACTCAAACTGTGACTCTTTGTAGGTAGCTAATATATTTACATTTCTAGAATTTTTCTCGTCCTTTGCAAACCTAACCTACATCGGAGATTGTTGAGAGTTAGTTATTATTTTCAACTGGGCCTAATTTATTTGTTTTTATGCTTTTATTGTACTTATTGTAGTCCTGTATAGCCAGCAGAACGGTTTTAAGCATGCCCTTTTTCATAACCTAAAGTTGAGAAGATATATTTATCAGGAAAGATTTTTCCAGGTTTCATCAGGTGAAAAAGAGAGTTTAAAAAGTAATGGCCGAGTTCATTCAATGGCTGCTCAAATTTTTCTAATAAATTGAATATATTAAATGTTAGAATAGGCCTAATGTGTATAATACTTAGTTTTATCAAATCTAAAAACAAATGTTTTTTTTCTTCTAATAAATAGAGAATTTAAATTATTCTTGCCTATAAGACCTAGTTTTATTTTCTGAGGTTTACTTGTTTTTCAGGTGCTGTGTTTGTCTCCAACGTACGAATTAGCAATCCAAATCGGCGATGTAGCTATGAAAATGGCCCAGTTCTGCCCAGAGATTACAATTCGCTTCGCTGTTAGAGGAGAAGAAGGTGAGAAAGTTTTCTGTCTTGCTTTTGTTCTTTTCCATTCTATTCCTAAAGATTAGAATAGTTCTTCATTTTTCATTTCTCACTTTTTTTATTAGTTCTTCATTTTTTTTAATTCAGTCTCAGTTGATAATCTAGATTTGTTAATTTAAGGAGTTTTTTGAATAGGCACATAGATTCACATTGACCGCACAAAGTAGGCCTTTACGCCTACTTTGTTTGTATCATTTCATTGTTCTAAGTCAAATTTAGAATTCCTGCATTGTAGAACAATTTATTGATTCTCCAAGATTCCTTATTCAACCTCCGGCCTAGACCAGAAAGTTTTTCCGAACCGTGATTACAAGAAACTGAAGTAAACAATCAGCTGATTTGCAGCAAAATGGCGCTTAATGCATTTTTATTGGTTACTTTTTAGAAAAATGTATTGGCAGCACTGGCAGCAGTAGCATCTGTTTGTTTTGTTTATTATAGGTTAGGTTTGAAGAATTGAGAAACGTATGGGTTTGTGCAGGGAATATGTTATGATTGAAAGTATAGTTTTTCAGAGTAGTATGGGGTCAATCCATTTCAAATCACCCAGGCTATGTTGCTCAACATCTTTTATTTGCCTTATTTTTTTATTATGAGTTCCCCATGGTATGCCAATCACAAAATGCTATTTGAACATTTTTTACGAGCCATAGTTTTTTTCTGGCGGCCATTTTTAAAATGGCGGTTATGCAGAATTTAGTAAAAAACAAGGTCCGCGGAAAGTTTAATTGCCAAGCTATTGTTAAAGATATCTGAATAATTTAAAAACCAGTGTGTTCAGCATAAAATGAACTTCAAGACAACATTATATTAATGTTTCTTTTGTGCATGAAAGTCATTCAAACTCGTACTGCAAAAACTCGGATGAAAATCATCAATCGTTACTTTTTAAGAACTTAAAGATTTATGAAGGAAATGAGACTCACAACTAATACTTTTTTCCTCTGTTGAATACTTATATAACTACCTGCTAAAGAAGTTTCAGCCCTGAGAATGCTCTCCTTTTTTTCTAGAGTTTTTCAAAAATGGCTGAAAGCCTTTTAGTGTCAATTTTCAGGGGTTAATAACTAAAAAGGGACTGAATGAAAACAAGTGAAAATTTTACAGAATGTTCTTTATACAAATAGTAATATCTCTCAAAAAAATTATGACTGAGACTCAACTACATTTTGAGTTATACCGAATTGAATTTCAGTTAAAACGCTACCCTTTTTTACAGTCGTGAGGTGCCAAGTTAGCAAATAAGGGCTTGTAAAATCCTTACCTATGTTAACAATTAACTTATATTTAAAATTTACAACATCCTATTCATTATGTAGGCCTAAAAAAATTTGTATTTACAATAAAAATTAATTCAAACCAGAAAAAATAACGGTACACATCTCTGAAATTGCATAAAGTTAAAACGCTTATGTTAAGAATAAGTATATATTATATATATTAACTGTAAAATATATATGCATTTAGATTTATATTTATATATATATAGATTTTATAAAATAATATAAAAAATATAAGTGGAATATGATAGTAACTCAATAATCTTTCATAACTGACACATCAGTTATCTTGTTGCAACAAGTCAATGAGAGTTTTGCAGGATTTGCAGGTATAGACAACTGTAACTGTCTGTACAGCCTGACTGTACTTACATGTGTCTGCAAGTGCACAGGTTGGGCATAGAACTTGTCCAGGAATAAGATTGATATCCATATTTTTACTCTTGGAAAGGGAAAGATGTTCCATAAGTATTTTACGCAATCCATTTTTAACTGGTTTTTTGTGGCAACCAAATGGGTCACAACATTTTTTCCTAAAAATGTGGGTGTATTTGCCTAAATATTTATCTTTATGGTAATGGCAAATATCAGTAATTTCTTTTGAAATTCTTAATTTTAGAAAACATTGTTCTTCAGCTGGCAAGTCACTCCCCTAATCAATTCTTAAGGCGCTTCTTTCTTGTAATGTTGTTTATGGGACTGTTCACTTATTAGTTCACCCACAAAACAACTCATATTTAATTTTTAATTGTAAGGTCGTTCAATACAGAGCAATGGCAATACTAATTTAAAACTACACTGACAGGACATGATCACTAGTCAAAGAACTAGCACCAACTGAGCTTTCTTGCAGACGCATCTAAGAACAGGCAGGCCGTACGGCTGTAGGATGCTGCCGTTGTCTATACCTGCAAATCCTACAAAACTCTCATTGACTTGTTGCAACATGATAACTGATATGTCAATTATGAAAGATTATTGAGTTACTAACATATTCGTCATATATTTTTTACACTATGTATTTTATAAAATTTATTTACTATATATAAATCTTAAACCAAACGCATACAGGCATATATTTTACAGTTAAAGTATGTAGGCCTAATAAATACTTACTCTTTACATAAGTGTTTTAACTTAATGCAATTTAATGGTTAAGTTATGAGTTTTGTTTATTTGGAGATATACCGTCATTTTTTCTGACTTGAATTAATATTTTTTGTAAATACAAAAACTTTTTAGGCCTAAATAATGAATAGTATGTTTAAAATGTTAAGTATAAGTTAACTGTTAACATAGATTAGAATTTTACAACCCCTTATTTGCTAACTTGGCACCTCACGACTGCAAAAAAGGGTAGCGTTTTAACTGAAATTCAATTTGGTATAACTCAAAATGTAGTTGAGTCTCAGTCATAATTTTTTTGTGAGATATTACTATTTGTATGAAGAACATTCTGTAAAATTTTCACTTGTTTTCATTCAGTCCCTTTTTAGTTATTAACCCCTGAAAATTGACAATAAAAGGCTTTTGGCCATTTTTGGAAAGCTCTAGAAAAAGAAGGAGAGCATTCTCAGGCCTGAAACTTCTTCAGCAGGTAGTTATATAAGTATTCAACAGAGAAAAAAAGTATTAGTTGTGAGTCTCATTTCTTTCATAAATCTTTAAGGTCTTAAAAAGTAACGATTGATGATTTTTATCCAAGTTTTTGCAGTATTAGTTTGACTGACTTTCTTGCACAAAAGAAACATTAATATAATGTTTTTTTAAAGTTCATTTCATGGTGAACACACTGGTTTTTAAGTTATTCTGATATCTTTAAAAATAGCTTGGCAATTAAACTTTCCGTGGACCTTATTTTGCACTAAAATCTGCATAACCGCCATTTTAAAAATGGCCGCCAGAAAAAAACTATGGCTTGCAAAAATTTTTCAAATAGCGTTTTGTGATTGTCTTACCATAGGGAACTCATATTAAAAAAATTAGGCAAATAAAAAATGTTGAGCAACAAATTTTATTTTTATTGGGTGATTTGAAATGGATTGACCCTATGATGAAACGTATTGTACGTTACATGGCTGGTAAGTTTTCTAGTACGAAAATCCCGCACTTGCTCACGCTTGCGTGGGAACTATCATACTGGTCTGGTACCTTCCTAGTAATGTAATATACTATTAATTTACTGTAACGGTCAGATAAACCGAGGACCGGCAAAACTGAGGCCGGATATGAGGGGCTCTGCTGTAGTTTGACATTGTGTGTCGCAGTGGCACGAGGGTCGCAGCTGACAGAACACATCATCATCGGCACGCCGGGCAAGGTGGTGGACTGGGCGCTCAAGTTCCGCTTCTTCGACCTCAGCCGCATCAAGGTGTTTGTGCTGGACGAAGCCGACGTGATGATCGCCACCCAGGGCCACCAGGACCAGAGCTTCCGCATCCGCAAGTCTGTATCTAATCGAGTATGAATAACGTTTATTTCTGAATCCAAAAAACAGATTGCAAAAACTAACAGACAAGCTTCAAAATATCTTAACCTTTGACTATAAATAATTAATAGACCTCTCACTCTTATGGTCCAGCTGTAGCTAGTTTTGGGTGACCTAGAATTTAACGGGTCAATTTTTTTTACCTCCCATCTCCCGATCCGTAAATCCTAACAGACCTGGCCTAGAACGTAACTTAACCAAAATGTTGTTAGACGTTTTGGACCTAGTATATTTTATAAGTTTTTCCTGTTAATTGTAAAAAATTGGACTAAGCTGAGTTTTCTCCTGAATTTTTAAATATTTGTTTTTTAAGAATGAAAAACAGTTTAATGTAAAATAGGCTACAGAGTTATTTTAGTGCTTTTTTCGTGATACGATTTCTTTACTAATCATTAATCTTTAATTGATTTTGCAAACTCACTATTCATTTAGTTTTATTTTTTACCCCTGACTCACGTGGTTTTAGGGCACTACCCAAGGACTGTCAAATGATGTTTTTCTCCGCCACATATGACGAAGATGTAATGGAGTTTGCCGAAGCAATAGTAGACAATCCTGTCACAATCAGGCTGAAGAGAGAAGAAGAATCGCTCGATAACATCCTACAGTATTACATCGAATGCAGGAGCCAAGAGGAGAAATACGCTGCGATCGCAAACATCTATGGAGTGGTGACCATCGGACAGGCTATGATTTTCTGCCATGTAAGTTCCGAAGTGAATAAGTGAGCAGATAAAAAAGTTAAGTGTAACATTAATAAAGATTCAAAGAGTATGAAAATTAAGAGTGACCACAGTCTTAGAGGAAGTTAAATCAAATAATGAATTTTTTTAGCATGCCATAGTTTTTTCCCATAAAACTATTTTGGAAAAACTATAGCCTACTGGAACAAATCATTATTTGAATAATTACAAATATGTGATGTAAGGTTTATTAGAAATATGTGTGGAAGATTACTGTGATGTATACATATTTATTGAATAGCACGATTCATAGCTACTGGCTTCAAAGTTCAACCTTTGGGCTATTGACCAAATCTTACCCCAAATCCAAATCTTAACACTAGGTTTGGATTTTATTCAGGAAAGGGCTAGCTTAGCTGACGTTTTAAAATCAGCACACTGAAACATAAAATATATAAACATAGTTTTTACTGAAATTTTGTCCCTGAAGGGGACTTCTTCATTGAGAAAAGACAGTTGAATTAAAATAAGTCATAAGTCCTTTATTTGAACACAACATTTGTAGTACATTTTTATGTTTCAAATCTCATGCATTGTCAAATATATATACATATCAAATACAGAAAAAAAAATATGAAATTGAACTTTTCAGCCAATAGTCTTATAGTTCAATTTTAAAATAACCGACCTGGTCCCCAGAAAAAGAAAGGAAAAGAAGAAATATTGATCAATTAATTAATGTTTTTATTCTGTTCTACTGTATACGCTCTGCTCAGCTGATTGTGCCTGTTGCAGACGAGACGCACGGCCAGCTGGCTAGCGGAGAAGATGAGCAAGGACGGGCACGCGGTGGCGCTGCTGTCGGGCGAACTCACCGTCGACCAGAGGATCATGATCCTGGACCGCTACCGGGAGGGGAAGGACAAAGTCCTCATCACCACCAACGTCCTGGCGAGAGGTACGCAACGGGAGGCGTCCGGTGTTTGATGAAGATAGTAGGGTACTATACAACCTGCGTTATCTGGACCTTATGTTATTTGGATCCCATATCTGCCTATCCTTGAAATAATAATTAAAATCATGGTAGAAATGTGATTTTAACAATTTTACGTGTGAAAAGTACCTTTTAAAAGTAAAATGCAACTGCAGTACGTCATTGAAATGCATTTGGTATAAAAAATCAAGTATGTACATTACTCAACAACATTTTTACAACATTTACTTTACAACAAATGCGTAATCTACAGCAATTTTGCGGGTTAGTTTGTTACTGCCACTCGCTGTGCTTGCAGTAATTGTGAAAACTTTTGTGAACTGACGTTAACATTCAAAATGAGTGGGTGTAAAACTTGCATGTTGTACACTCTTGTTATGCTGTTTGCAGCATCGATAAAGGAGGGACTAGGTTTGTGAGGACTATTTAGGCGACATTTTAATGATCTCTGATTATCTGGAATTTGTTGTTTTCCGGATCGGTATTCCGTCACATTACTCCGGATAATCCAAGGTGTACTGTAGGTGCTCTCGCCACAGCTCAATAACACATCTTGGCTTTGTTTAATCCTCGAGCGGGCACATGCAGATTTTCTCCGCACATGTTTTTTAATTATAATAAACAGGCATGATGGGTGTCAGCAGTGATGTCCGGCTCCGTACCTCATTCCTGGAATCCTCTAAAGCTATTTATACCTCTCCACACCCCCATGATACCTTGTTATTTTCAATTCAGCGATGCTATGTCAGTTTCAGACAGTGTAACTCAGACAGTGATACCTATTCTATACAGTAAAATTACTTAATATGTTCAATTGAATCACTACACCTATTCACTTGAACAATTAATTGTTTCAACGATGAAATGTGATTTGTAATGAAGTTTGTCAACTTTTAAATACAGTACACCTCGGATTATCCGGTCCCACATTATCCGGACCGGTCCAACCGAGAAATTAAAAAATTAAAATCAGGGCAAAACATGATTTTAGTGAGTTTATGGGGAAATGTGCCTTCTTAAAGTAAGATGCAAATACAGTACATTACTGCATGCATTTGGAATCAAAATAATTGAAGGGACCACATTGCACAAAACAGTAAATTACAGCATTTTAGTGAACGTAGTTTTCTGGATTGCTAGCTGGGGCGCTAGCAGTAATCAACAAAGGTGTAGGCTATGGTAATTTTGCAAGTTTGTTTATTGCTGTCATTTGATGTGTTATGTTATTTCTTAATAAAGGTTACTGTTATAAATTTTGAGTTACTGTGTAAGTTTCTTCATGATTATTTCAACTCATTCAAGTTTGAGTTATTTTGAGACATGGTTATTTAATCTTAATAAATTAAATTTTTTAATCTGGCTTTTTATTCCAAACCTAAACTGTAAGTACGGTAAGAGTTAACATTACATTCGTATGATTCATAATGAAGTTTAGTTCTTCAATTTGTTTCAAAATTAAACCTCCGTAAAATTTGAAAGATTAACTTGTAGTCTTGGTACACCGTTTGCAACATCAATTTAGCAGGATGCGATCGCTATTTAGGCGATATTGTAATGACCTCGGATCATCCGGATTTTTCGATATACGGATCGCTGTTCCGCCACATTAATCCGGATAATCCGAGGTGACCTGTACATTGTTTTGTTATAAAAAAGTAAAATGGATTAAATTTGTGCAATTTAATGTTGCGGAGTAAAACTCCACATGCGCCCGCTGCCGTTTTACGGGCAAAGCACTCGCTCAAGGGTTAATGCGTCTAAACTCATTTCCCAGAAAAACATCGTGAACACTTTGTAATGAAATGATGTTCCAGGTATCGACATCGAACAGGTGACGATGGTGGTCAACTACGACCTGCCGATGGACCAGCACGGGAAAGCTGACTGCGAGACTTACCTCCACAGGATCGGGCGGACCGGGCGGTTCGGGAAAAAGGGTCTCGCCATCAACCTGATCGACTCTCCGCAAGCACACCAAATTCTTAAGCAAATCAAGGACCATTTCGGTATGTAGTGTCATGGGGCGATTTATCCTGGGTTTTTGCAGCTATGGGATTTTGTTGGAGCTACTTTTTATATTGGAAAACATTTATTTTTTATAATCATTATTTTTATGTTATTGTGTGGATGACGGATGAATAGGTGTGAAGAGTTGCACTGAATTTGACCAAGCATCAGGCTTAATGAAGAGAAGTAGGTCCAAATTTTTCATAATTTGGAATCGAATATCTTTATATTAATGTATGTCTGCATTACTTTGAAATTAAGAAAGTACTTCAAGGGAACACAAATAGTTTTTTTTTAGAGGTGTTTAAAGGCCATAAACTGATGGGTTAGTTTTGTTTAAGCAGTTTGTGACTATTTTTATGAAATCCATTTCACTACAACATTAGTTTTATAAGAGGGTCGTCCAGAAAGTAACGGATGTTTCGCCCCTAAATCAAGCCTAATGGTCTCACCTCCGTGGCTCAAACCTCCACTCCTGTTGCCAATCTGAGCCAAACTTGTTGCCGAACGACCAAGCATTTCATTGTTACAGCGTTCCAAAATGGCTGTGTCCTTTGAAAATCCTACCAAATTTTTTTGACCTAATAATTTTGCTTCTTTCAGTTTCTTACTATTTGTAAACACTTTCCTGCCTAAAAATTCCCTTAACCTTGAAAAAAGGTAATCACTGAAGACCAAGCATGGGTTGTACAGGGTTCGTCTGAAAATGTCTCACTTGAGGCGGCAAAGTTCTGTGAAGTTGCTGCTGCTGCGTGGGGCGGGCGCCGCATCGGCATGGATCAGCAACACCCTTGCCTACGGTTGGATTTCTCCCTCATGTTTAGAATGGCATATCAAGCCATCATAGGCCCTCGCAATAGACTCAGGATTACTTTTTCTCCTCTAGGCTTAAATTCAACATAGAATAAACTTTGTAGGCCTTCAAACACCATTAAATCACATTAATTGCATTCGGTGGGGTTTTCAATTGACGCCGGCATTTTGAAAAGCTGTAAGAAGGAAATGCGTGATCGGTCGGCAATGAGACTTGGCTCAAATTGAGTCCAGGAGAGGACCTTTAGACGGCACACTCAGTCACGGTGTCGGGGCAATAGGGCTAGATGTGTAACAAAACGTCCTTTACTTTCTGGATGAGTCTTGTACATAATCTCTATAGCTTAACAGAATTTGTTTTATCCTGCCAGAAGCCTAACAAGTTCATTGGTTTCAGGCAAGGAGATTGAGCGTCTGGATTCCAACGACGTGGACAAACTGGACCAACTCAACCAAGTATGAACCGAAGATACCGGTTCCGTGAAAACAATATTTGTAATTTAATTATGAACTGACATCAGAAGTGCATTCTTTTAAGCCAAATCAAGGCCTTATGCAGTCTCTGACCTTTTGTTTTCTGAGGCCCGTAACAAACCTCGTTTCAGAGCCTGAAAGCGACTCAAACATGTGTTCTTTTGTGTTATTAATATTGAGGAATTATTCCGAGAACAATTTTTTTACCATTTATACTTTTCCAATTACAAAGGGATGTAATTAGTATTTTATGATTCGACCTGTTCTTTGTTAGCGATCTAAATTGTATAATTTCGATGTATCTACTACAGAGAAATAGATAATATAATTTTAACATTGTTAATTTATTGTATAACGTAATAAACCAAATTGTATAAAAAAAGGTTTGAATTATTGCTCATAGATAGGAGTAAGCTTTTCACTGCAGTTGTAAAACTACCTTCCTTGTGTACAGTGCCAGATTTATGGTCGGCGGGCCCTAGGCCTATATCCCTTTGTGGCCCCACTGAGGCCCCTACAGCCTTGCAAAAAGTGGTTAACCCCTCAGATTCACTCTGGGTGTCTATTTTTGTCTGTGCGTGAGCCTACGCCTGGGCCTTATCTAGTAAATCTGGCACTCCCTTAAAAGTGAAAAAGTCTTAAAAGCCTTCTGAAATCAGGGACCAATGATCCTTGTCAACTATTTGGTTATTACATCTTCAGAGGTTATAAATATTTGGTCTGGCAGTTAGTAAACACTTGTTTCATACCTGATAACGTATCAACTGATTTCTCTGTTGATGATTTTTAACGTGTCAATTGTCAATATAAGTTAACAAATGGTTTAGTAGCTAAGATCAGTACACTTTCTTGACACAATGTTTAGCAAAAAATCTGGATAGTCCAAAGCATAACAGTGCATATTACGTATAAAAATGACAATAATTGTGGAACTTTCGTCTCAGATTTTACTCTTGTCGTCAGATCGTGGTAGATGTTACAATATTGCGTGTGATACCTACCTTAATGTCAGAGAAAAATTGCAATGTTATATCGTAACATACAGATACAGGGCTTGTAACAGTTATTTAGGTTGAAAAAATAAAAACTAAACTAAAATAAGAAAAAAATAACCTTTTGTAAATAATAATAATAATAATTCTTTATTGTCGCATAACATCTTTTTACAAATTGTCAGCTTACAACTTAAGACAGGCGACATTGTCAAATAATATATAAAATAAAACTAAATGGACATTAATTAACTTACAAACTATACAGAGTCATAAATCTTGATTCATCGTATTACAACAAAAATTCATCCTGCAAAAATTCGTCTATTGAATAATACATTTTATTTATTAAGAATTCTTTCAATTTGACTTTAAATCCCTCCATTTTGTCAATTAATTTCAATTCATGGGGGAGTTTATTAAAGAATTTTATTCCCATATAAAAAGGGCAATTTTCCGTTAAAGTCAATCTATGTATTGGAAATAAAAAATCATTCTTCCGTCTTGTACTGTAATTGTGTTTATGCTGGTTTGTAATTAATGACACATAATTATTTTTTACATAAATTAAACATTTAAAAATAAATATTGATGGCACTGTTAACAGGTTTAGTTTTTTAAATATTGGTTTGCATGAAGCATGTTTTTTAGAAAAAGTTAAAATGCGTAAAATTCTTTTTTGAATTTTAAAAATATTCTTTGAATCACTTGATTTTCCCCAAAATTCTATTCCATAAAAAATTAATGAGTAAAATAGTGAGTAATAAACAATTATTCTAGTTTTAAGATCAACAGTATCTCTTAAAACCAGCATTTGTAAACCAGCATTATTGTAAACAAAATATGTTGCTAAAAATTAGTAAACCGGCATGATATTGGAGGTAATTCATTCTTAACCTTGGTAAAAAAGAAAATCTCGACACTAATCACAAATCTGCCTAGATCTTGGTTTTCACGGCAAGACTTGGTTTTCACGCAACGAGACTTGGGTTTTCACGCAATGTAGGATGACGAGATTCGCCTGCCATGATGCTGCTAAGAGATTGTCTGACAGACGAGTAGTGTGAACAGGGCTTGTAGCAGTTCTTGAGGTTGAAAAAAATAAAAAATTATCAAAATTAAAAAAATAACCGAATTCCAAAAAAAATAACAAAAAATTAAGCTAGAGCAAAAAAATAACAAAAAATTAAAAAATAACCCATTACAAGCCCTGATACAGTACTGTATTTCTGTCTTCTCACTGTCATAAAATTATGTCTACTGACTGATCCTGTAGCTCAATTGCGGCAGACGAATCCCTTCTACGTTAAGCGGACACAAGTCTTACCACCATCGACGGTCACACATTGTGTCAAAGCTCGGCAGATTTTACTACGGCTGTTGAACTTTGGAGATCAAACTGTAATCAAAATTTCGAGTTTGATGCATAACTACTTTTTACCAAAGGTATCCTGATGCAGATATAACAATAATTCGCTTGTGTATTATGTCATTTAGGTTAAAACTGAGGTGTTGAAAACACTATACTCGAGAGACCCTGCATTTTCAAACTTTCAACTCGACTTAATAAGCCAAGTTACATTGCATTTTCATAGTTAGCTGTTTTTTTTCTTAAATAGCTGTTCTTATTTATTTTTTGTCCATTGCTGTTTAAAAGGGCCAAAACTCTATTTAGAGGGCTTCCCATGGGTTTCTAAGTCCATGCAATGAGTACTAAATTGAACCCAAGATTTAAGTAGGCCTATGGTATTTTCATGCAATAAAAAATGGATATTGGTTGATTGCGGTTTGTATATTTCTTTGTTTCATCATGGTTGTATCATTATTTTTCATTCTATCATAAACATTATTTTTTATTTTTTTTATTTTTTTTTTATCTTCACAAATTAGCACAAAACACAAATAATCCAAAAATAATTAACTACTATAAACTATACAATAAAATATTTAAAAAAGTAATTAAAGCTGCAAAGAGAAAAGCAAATGATGATTTTATAAGCAATTCCGAGTGTAAAAGTAAAGCGGCATGGCAGATTGTGAAAAATGAATTAGGGATTGGTAAAAAATATAGTAATGATATTGACGAAATCTGTTTTAGTAATAGTTTAGAACAAGATCCGACCAGAATAGCATCAAGTTTCAATGATTATTTAATAAATATCACAGAATCATTGGATACCAAACCTTCTATTGAGGCAGCAGCTAATTTAGTAAACAATTGCAACATTAGATCAGATGAAAATTTCAAAATGAACTATACAAACAAAATGTACATAAAAAAAGTTATAAAATCTTTGAAAAATAAACACTCATCAGGGTGGGATGAGGTACCATCCTTTATCCTTAAGGATTGTGTAGAACACATTGCAGAGCCATTAAGCAAAATAATAAATCAATCAACTGAGACTGGAATTTTCCCAGACAAATTAAAATTTGCAATCGTCAAACCAATTTATAAAAAAGGAGAAAAAAGTCAAAAAGAAAACTACCGACCTGTTTCAATATTATCAAGTTTCTCTAAAATTTTTGAGATCGTTATAAACAATCAACTTAAAGATTATTTAACAGTTAAAGGACTACTATCTGATAGTCAACATGGCTTCCGTAAGGGCCATTCAACATCATCTGCTTTAACTTCCATTTCAAAGGAGCTTTACTGGGCTTTGGACAGATCACAAAGTGCTCTTTCAATAAGCTGTGATCTATCCAAAGCCTTTGATTGTGTGGACCACCAAATCATGTTACGAAAGCTGGAGAAATACGGTGTAGTTGGTTCTGAATTGAATTGTTTTAAAACATACTTATTGAACAGAAAACAAAAAGTGGAAATTAGCAGGGATGAAATTAAGTTTAGTTCAAATTTTAATCTCATTAAATCAGGAGTACCTCAAGGTTCAATCTTGGGACCTACTCTTTTCAATATTTACATTAATGACTTACCTTTTAATGTCCAGACTAAAACAGTATTATATGCCGATGATACAACTGCCATTATTTTTGAAAATAATTTAATTGATCTCAAAATTAAAGCCACAGAGGCCATTTTTGAATTAGATAATTGGTTTAGAGCTAATGGTATGGCCCTTAATGAGTCAAAAACTAACATTATTCATTTCCATACGAAACAATCACAAGCCGAACCTTTAGAATTAGTAATAAATAACAAAAAAATTAACTACCGAGAGAATGCAAACATATTAGGGGTCCACATAGATGAACACATAACATGGACTGAACATGTAAATTGGCTGTCAAAAAAACTAAATTCTGTTTCTTTTAATATGAGTTGTCTGACAAGCATTATTAGTATGGAGACTAAATTAACATTGTACTATGGCTATTTCCAGTCTTTACTTAACTATGGAATATCTGTTTGGGGAGGGTCAAGTTCAATGGAAAAAATCTTAAAGGTGCAAAAAAAGATAGTTAGAATAATGACAATGTCGTCACCTAGAAGTTCATGCAAACAATCTTTCAAACAATTAAAAATTTTAACTGCTCCTTCACTATACATTTACACCATTCTGCTACAAGTTATCAAAAATAAGGAAAAATATTTGTCAACTAATATTAACCATAAATATGAGACAAGAAACAAAAACAAAATATTAAACTATCCTTTACATAAAACAACACTTTTGGAGAGAAGTACATTCTATATGGAAATTAAGCTTTTTAACAAAATTCCAAACACCTGGAAAGAATTTAAGTTTGTGAAATTTTCAAAATTCTTAAAATCCTTTCTCATAAACAAGTCGTACTATTCAGTCAATGAATTTTTAAATGGCAATTTTGAGATAATGTAAATTTGTACATAGATTAATTTAATTACTTTTTTGTTTTGTTAACCTTCTAGTTTAAGTTTCTATGTAAAGTCATGACTAGTCACCTGTTTGAGCAGGTATCTGCCTGTACTGTATCAAATGTAATGTGACATTAAAATAAATGAAATGAAATGAAATTTATTTTATCATTAATCATAATAAATTTACTTTTATATGAAAAAATAATTAGTTTCTATAAAATTCTATTTAAAAAAATTAATTCTTTTTTCATATAAATGTGAATTTATTATGAGTAATGAGAAAATAAAAAATAACAAAATAGATACTTGAGTTGTAACAGCTATTAGCCTAGTTTACAACTAACATCAGAGATGATGGGTTATTAAAATAAGTGTTAAAACCATTTTAACAATACATTTTATTTGAATACAAAAATCATATAATTTCACAACATTTTCAACAACAGTAGGAATTAATCTAACTTTCAAATGGCTAACATTATAAACTTTAAAGAACAAAACATGCACAGTATAAATAATTGTTTCCTTCATCTACATTTTACTTCTGTAATATAATTTAACAAAATTAATAAAAGTAGTCCACTGACAATATACCAGGGGAAAGAAAATGATTCCATAAATATTTACAACTTTAAAAATAAACCGAAAAAATTGTTCCCTACACTCGGCAGTATGGAGAAACAGTATCTAACCTCGGTTGTTACGTTACTGTCGATTGTTCGTTATTGTCTCGTGCGGCCGGCCGGTTGTTTACTTCTTGGCGTTGACGATGGTGACAAAGTCGGGTTTGAGCGACGCCCCGCCCACTAGGAAGCCGTCGATGTCCCCCTCCTTCCCCAGCTCTTTCGCGTTTCCGGCCGTCACCGAGCCGCCGTAGATGATCCGCGTCTCCTCCGCCACCTTGGGCGACACCTTCGCCTTCAGCCACTCCCGCAGCTTCTGGTGCACCTCCTGCGCCTGCGAAACATTAATTTGTTTAAACTTTGACGTCATAAGCGGTGAAAAAGGCAAATAAAGTTGTAACCTTTTTGATTTTCTCCCGCCTAAGTGTAGTACAGGGTGTTTTTTTTTCAAACGCAACCCAAAACTTTATTTTATCAGCAAATGCATTTTACCAGTGAAGGATTATTTCCCCCAAGATCCCCGAATTTGAGCCCACTATATTATTTTCTTTGGGAATACATAAAAAATAAGGCCTACGAAAACAATTCACAGGATATTCAACACCTCAAAACAAACATAACAAATTTAATATGCAAGAAATTCAAAGAGGTACCTAGCAACAAGTGTTCGGGAATTTGATGGAGAGAGCATAACTTCGTACAAATGCCAGTGGTAGATTTTTGGAGCACATCATGTAAACTAAATGTGATCATACTTAAGGAATAGGTTGTATAAAATGTAAATATCCATAAAACAATATTCATTTCATATTTATAAAATGGGTTGTGTTTAAAAAAAACACCCTGTATATGGAGAAAGTATTGTTTTTGTAAAAATTTTCAAATTTGAGTTGTCAGTGGAAATATTTGTGCGCATAAAAAAAAGTTAGTAGAGAGGTATCTGGCCGTCCGTGTGTGTGGGTTGAGTGGATGTAAACAAAGTTAGAGACGACACCTGGAGTGTGATTTTCATGAAATTTGGCATCAAGGAAGGCAGTTAAGGAAGAAAGTATTTGTCAGTTAGCTGATACCGTTTATTTTAAAAGGGCATGTAAAAACTCCATTCAATGCAATACTGTCTTGCGTCCGTTTGAAACAAATCTCAGAAATGCAATGCTGTTTCTCCCTTAACCAATCATGAGCGGATCACCTTTTTATAGGCCTAAATAAAATAAAATGTACAGTATCAAGTGATGTGTGGTAAAAAATACACCAAAACTAAGATCTAAAATATAGACTGACGCTTTTAAAAAAGCAAAAAAACTTGATTTATGTTAGCCCCCTACCTGCTGAGGAGTGGCAGTCTTGCCGAAGGACTCAGTCTGTCGGAACACCATGGCCTCCCTGTAGTAACTAGTATCTAGTACCTAATACCCTAGTACCTAGTGCCCTGGTACCTAATTCCCTAGATTTTGATACTCTAGTACCTAGTATCCAGTACCCTAGTACCTAGTACATCCTACCTGCTGAGGAGTGGCAGTCTTGCCGATGGCTTCAGTCTGTTGGTACACCACAGCCTTCCTCTAGTACCTAGTATCTAGTACCTAATACTCTAGCACCTAGTGCCCTGGCACCCAGTACCCTAGTACCCAGTACCCAGTACCCTAGTACCTAGTATCCAGTACCCTAGTACCCAGTACCTAGTACCCAGGACCCTAGTACCCATTACCCTAGTACCCAGTACCCTAGTACCTAGTACCCAGTACCCAGTACCCAGTATCCTAGTGCCTAGTAACCAGTACCTAGTACCCAGTACCTAGTACCCAGTACCTAGTATTCAGTACCTTAGTACCTAGTACCTCCTATCTGCTGGGGAATGGTAGTCTGTCAGTACACCATGACCTCTGTCTAGTACCTAGGTACTTAGAACCCTAGTATCTAGTGCTCCCTACCTGCTGCGGAGTGGCAGTCTTGCCGGTGCCAATGGCCCAGACAGGCTCGTAGGCGATGACGACCTTGGACCAGTCCTTGATCTTCTTGGCGATGGCCTCGGTCTGTCGGTAGACGACGGCCTCCGTCTGTCCCGCCTCCCTCTCTTCCAGCTTCTCCCCTATACACGCGATCACGGACAGCCCTTGCTCCAGTGCGTGTGCCACCTTCTCTGCCACCAACTGCACACAAATTGTAGCAATTTTGAAAGTTTCAAAAGTGTTTTGAAAGTTACAAGGCGAATGAAGTAAACATGCCTTTGAAGAGTTTGAAGAGGTATAAATTGCTCTGCTAGTTTATGATAATAATTTAACAGCTGATTTTTTTAAAGAACTGGAAGATTGTAAACAAAGAAGGAAGGATTTAAACCACGAGGAATACTAAAAATAGAACTTTGTTAAAAAAAATTACCATCTCAAAACTGGATAATAAGAGGGTTTTTAAGACCACCACAACAAGAATTATTCTTATCTAAGGACTGAAGCAACTACGAAATGTGCAGAGCAGCTCAGAAAATGAACTGATATCCAACCGATTAATGAAAACCTAATAGGTTAAATTATAGAAATTTTAGAATTTATAAGTTGTTTAGACAAAAAGAAAACCTCAGTTTTGTTAATTTATGTGTTTCATTTAATGTTCGAAATTATAAGTCAAGGTTTAAATTTGTAAACCTGGTACGAAACTTCAAAGGTAACAAAATTGATGGTCAAATCTGTCTTACAAAATAGGAGCAACTGCCCCGTTTCTACCTCCTATTTCATTTTAAACGGGGTGGCGCCCAAAACTATTTGGTGATTTGAATTTGAAGTCTAACAAAATTAAAGAAACTTTTGGAAAGCCCCGCCCTTCTCACTAGCTAGCTAAGGCACAGAATTATGGGGGCGACAAAATTACAGCTGATTGCAGATTGTTCAAAAAAAATGAGGTATAGGGAAGAATAAATTTGACATTGAGCAGCTGACCATTGAAATAGGTGAATAAATACTTAAAATGACATCATCAGCAATATGGTTTCATAGTCCGGTGGTCATGCTATGAATTACTATGCAGCAGGTTCGGGCTCAATTGCTAATGGTAAAATGTATTTTTAATTTTTTATTATATTATTAGTTTATGTTATGGAAGTTATATAGTTCGGACGTCAGGTCTGTTAAACTGAACTGTACCTGGATTTACTTAATGCTTAAGACATACCATACACAAAATATAACTTTTGTTCAGATTTTAGGAAATGAGAAATTAATAGGACACAAATGTATATGCTATCAAACTAAGTAAAAAATGCAATGAGTAATGACCTAAGACACTCAAGTCACAGTTTTTAAAAGAATTTCCAATTATTTGTTTAGTTTCGTGGGAACACAAGCAACTGTTAACCAACAATTGCTCACCACTTTTGATGTGGTACTAAATTGAACCTAAGATTTAAGTATGGTCTTTTCATTTAATAAAAAATGGATATTAGTTGATTCGGGTATGTATTTTTCATTATGGTTGTAACGTAACAAAATTTTCATTTTATCATTTCTCATGATACATTCACTTAGGCTTATATAAGAAAAAAGAATTATAATTTGACTGTTATATCTTGAGCTATGGCCTATGCCGTTGCAGAAGCTGTCAAACATTGTTTACCCTCAATTATCAGGGACAATAAACAAAAACAATGTTAAAATTAATTTCAACAAATATCAACAGTGTTTTGTTGCCTTTCACTCCATTCCAACTGCTCCATGTGTAAATGATTCTTATAGCTCATAAAACGGACTAGTTTTACTATACCTCGTCTGATTCGCCAAAAACATTTCTCCTCTCAGAATGGCCGAGAATCACCCATTTAACACCAACGTCTTTGATCATTGCTGGACTAATTTCCCCTGGAACATTTCAACTTTTTATTATCTCAACAGATAAATGAACCAAAACATACTCTACACAATGTTCTGTATATACATTAGATTCAAAGATTTATTCCCTTTATATATGTGTACGTACAATTATATATGAGTACGTACAATTGGCATATTCAGGAGTTGGAACACAGTTCCAAAAATAAAAGATCACAAAACATTAGGCCTATCTTATTTTTCAACAAATAAACTTCGGCACACTATCCTAACTTTACCTGATGATCCACTAAGTTTAGAAATCTGAATGATTTTGACAAAAATATCTAATTGTAAACTGCTTCGAATATAAAGACGAATATCTTATCAGCTGATCATTTGGTTTTTTTTTCATTATTTTAGGCTTTGCTTAAAAGTATGGCTTAAAAAATTAACTGAGTTACTGTACCTAGGGTCTATTGGGCAACATACTAAAGCTAATAATAAGTCATTTACAAATTTGCTTGGTATTATACTACTACCATTAGTTTGAACAGTTTATTGTGCAGGGCTTACAAGGCCGTAAGTTGTAAAAATTTACAAATTGTGTACTTTTCAATTAGGCCAAATAACCAGTAAGAGAATAAATAAAATAAATTTAATAAATAAAAAATTGCAAATTGTTTATATGTATGTAGCTCTTATAAAACTATGAACTCATTAATTGGTGATTAATTTATTAATATTTCTAAATGTTTGTAGATGCAGTAATTTTTAACTTTTTTATATTTATGACCACTAATACGAATAAACCTTGAACACAGTTGAAACTTGAAGACAACAGTTGAAACTTGAATAGACAACAGAAACTAAGTTATATTATATGAAGTCGGTCGGTCATATAATTTTTTTTTCAATTGATTACACAAATTTAGGTGGCAAAATTATCATGAATGAACCTGTTAAATTGGTTAGTGAATAAAACAAAGGTAATATAGGGTAATTAAAAATATTGATTTCATTAAAACAAAAACACCCTAAGAATCTCACCAGTGAAAGCACCACTCGGGACTTTGTAGCAGTTCTGAGCCGAAGCTGTTACATTACTCGGCAAGATGCTTTTTGTATACTCCAAGTAGATAGCCGGCACTCCAACAACGATCTCTGAAATCATAGTTAAAAGTAAATAGACAGATTACAGATGTAAATATTAATGTTGCCTAAATCACACAATGTATTTCCTCAGCCTACAATCAATTAAAATAAAACTGAACTGCAAACAATTTGACTTAATATGCCTAGCTTAGCTAGGATACATAAAATGTTTCTGAATTCTTGGGCTTCAAGTATATTTCCTAAAACAAAAATAAATAATTAATTTTCTCATATGAAATAAGACATTTCACACATCTGCAATTTGAAGGCAAAGAGAAAGTTGAAAGTGGGACAAGTTTGAGAAAAAGAAGGACAACTTGCAGGCCTAAAATGATCTTCTCAGTATTGAAACTGAAATTGTAATTCCTTTATTCAGCAAAAATATATAAAAAATAATAACGTGCATATTGGCTAACTTATATACAGCTGAAATATTTCCCCAATGGGCAGAGAAGCCTGTGTGTGGGGAGAGTCTGTCAGTCATTATCCGATTAATTATTTAAAAAAGGCAAATAAACTTAAATAAATATATATGCAAAAACAACCAAACTGACTTAAGGTATAACATGCATGCACATTCACGCTAATTAAGAAAAACTACGAAATAGCCTAATTTAGCAATGTTCAATAAATAAACTTTGGTTACGAAGAGCCTGGTCAACATACACAAATATCAAGCATCTCACATGCACCATCCACATTCCATGCAGCCATACTACTATGCACTCGGCACTAACATACACGCAGGTGCGCGCGCATACACACACGCACATTCACACACACTCACATACATACACATCCCCATACACCGATTTGCTCACTAACTTTCAAGGTGAGTATTAGTTCAAGTGAGTATTATTTCAAGTTGAAGTAGTATTTCAAGTGAGCTAAGAGATTTTCGTGGATGTACTTTACTCGAGTCTGCTCGTTACAAGAAGAGCAGATTGCTAATAAACTATAATTAGCCTAACACAGTTGGATTGTCCTTACAACATCTGCTGGTCTTCAACCTCCCTCGTTGATTTAGCTTTTTTTCATCTTCTATCTCATGCAATGTTTAAATCTTTATTGTTTTTATGTGATTATCAGTGGAAAAATATATTTTTTAGGCTATTGTAAATAAATTAGGCCTATACATTTTCTGTAATCAGTTAAGGGAATGATATGTCAGATCAATGAACAACAGGTGACAGGTCGATGACTAATATCAAATTATCAAGGGTCAGAATTAAGTTACTGTTGCAGTTCACTATCTGTCCCAGACTTCGCCTACACAACCAAGCTCTTGTGGAAAGGAAAATTGCTGTCTGGACTAAAGTCAATGATGTACTTCAATCAATGATGTAAAGGTCCTGCTAAATCCCCAGCCTGGAAAAGACCTGATTCGTACCCAGGTTAACACGTTTGCTGCGTGCCACCCAACGGTGGGGGTTTACGAAGTGCGGGCATCGCGGGGGCAGCGGATTAGCGAACCCGATTTATCCAACTAAACGTGAAACACTGCGCCACGACAGTGGCGCAGTGGTAACCACGACCAGTGGTCGTGGTAACCATGACAGTGGACGTAGTTCCTTGGAACACCCACAGATTCCACAGCATTTCCTGGATTGCACAAGTCTGCTTGTGTTGCCAAAATGAGAGGAAAAATCCCAGAAAACTTGACAAAATGGTGGGTTTTACGACATTGCTAGAAGGAAATTTTTCGGGGAAATTTAGTGCCAATCTACACCAAAATAAAGCCCGCATTCGTAGCGACAAGCTGGCAACAAATCATTGTTCCCGGGCGCTACGCTGGTGCACATTTAAGCGGTAAAGTTTGTGTGTTGTTTCTACAGGTAGACCTGTAGTATGCGTCGCGAGAACAACCGCAACCACGGGTATGCCCGTGCCACAAAGCAAACGTGTTTTAGAGGTTGGAGTTTATGGGTGGGGGAATAAAGAACTGTCTTCTGTATGAAATATATGCAGGTCAGTTAAGGAATTCATAACACTAATCTTGTAAAACAAATACTACCAAAACAAAACTACAAACTTACCAACATTTGGGTCCAATGGGCCTTTCTTCAAAAAATCTACTATTTCATCAATGCCCTTTTTCGTTCCATTCATCTTCCAGTTACCGCCAACGAAAAATTTCCGACCCATCGTGCTTGACAGACAAAAGACTGAAAAATTCACAGTAATAAATTAACCTAAATCAAGAAAACTAGCGGTAAGGCAGAGGACAGGAAAATGCAATATCAATGTCCAATGTGAAAAGGACTTGGAAGTTTGAAATATTTTATCGAGACAAAACGACCTTGATCCAACCTTTGCACTCTGCCGTTGAATTGACAACTTGTAGATAAGGCGTATTTTTCCAAAGAGGCTTGAAGTACTATACGTTCCTTAAAATCGCAATATACGTTTACATACCTGCATTAATTTAAAACTTACATCGGACGTGTCTACAGAAAATATTAGAAACTCCCATTTTTTTAACCAGACAAACTATTTTTAGGGGTAAGGGGGTAGGTTAGATATTCTTTAGAGTGTACTGCATGTTTACATTGCTATGTTTATTGTTTTCATAACGACGACATCATGATCATGTGGCAAAATTTGAGCAATAAATAGCTTTTGTACTTTTTCTGACTGACTTTTACATAAATTTTTGATGAAAATTTGATAAAAGTGTAAGCATACACACTGTTATAATTAGATGGATTCGCAGCTTCTAAATAAAAAAAACTCTACTCGAAACAATCTCAGATATTATAAGGTTTATCATTGAGCCTTTACCAAATGTTCAGGCTTTGCTCAGATTTTATAATCTTAGAATTAAAGCGAGCGCGAGCTCCTACTCTGCTACAGTATTTAGCGGCTAAATACTGTAGCAGAGTATTTAGAGAGTAAATAGAGTTGGCTTAATTTTAGCCAACTCTATTTAGCTTTTAGCTACATAACTTTTGTTCATCGAAAACCTTTTTTCAAATTAGTCCGTGACAAGTACGTCTCGTTGGGATTAACTCCGCCTGTAAAACCTTTAAGTTGTAGGAAAACGTTGTGTTTAATTATAATTATCATGTACATTAGATACATTAGATACATTTGCTGAAATGGCGACCTACCCAGGTAGGTATTTTAAGCCAAGTATGAATGACAGATGAGTGAAGGATGATTGTAAAACGTACGATCGCTTTGGCTTAATACAACATCGATAACTAATTTTGACAGTAATATATTTTTAAAGATTATTTAAAGAAAGAACAATAATATATGTAAGTAAATATATTATTATCAACCTCAAAAATATAAAAAAAAAGGTTAAAATCCTCACCAATTAAAATTTATTAGGTGTCATGAAATTGCTATGTTAAAAATTACTTAAACAACTGATTTCCTTTCAGATATTTTATATTTAATTTAATTTATATTTTTTCACATTTAAATTTATAAAAGTTTGGTTGCACTTTCCTAAAAAAAATAATAATTTGTAGCCCCCCATGCGCCTTCATAGAGTAACATGCACCTCTGTCCCACTTGATCTGTCTTTTGTCTTTTCTGCTTTCTGCTTCTGCCTCTATTTTTTGACTGCTAATGGCGCGGTGACATTTGGACACAAACACAAACTAAGGCCTTTAAGAATTTTTAAAGATTCACAGCATATAAGTGCAAGTCAGTTTACCCATCATAAGATGGATTTAAAAAAGAAGGCCTAAATTGTGGAGGTAGGTAGCCTACGTATTTAGTTAATAATATAAAATCTACATTTTTTACCTATAAGTTACTTAGTGAAAAACACTTCACAGTAATCTTCCAAGATGATATCTAATGAAGAAACTTTCATTTATTTGTTCTTCATGCATCATTTCATGTACAGTATTACCGTTCTGTAGGGGCAAACCTTGGTATCGATTTCAATGAAAACTTTGTTAGGCCTTACATATCTTAGTGTAATGTGAATGACCGCTGTCTGTTCTTTATTTAACATAACTTAGTTTTTAATGCACTTAAAAAATATATATATAGCCAATGATGGTCCTTTCAGTTTTGCATTTAGAATTTGGGTTTTTATTATGTATGTTTGTGACTTCTCTAGGAGGATTTTGTTATAAAATTTCAATTGGGCTAACGCCCAATTAGCCCAAGCCCAGCAGGTATCAAAACAAAATATCACGTTGATTATCAGCGCAAAATATCAACGCTTGTGGTAACCCATAGGTCTCAAGCCTCTGCAGCGTTCTTTAGACAGCAAGGTATCATAAAGCTGCAAAATTCACCAAAGCAATCCAAAGGTGACCAACCGCTTAAGATTCAACTTGGCTGATAAATGGGATAAATTTCCCTTGTCCTCATGCTTTTCAATTAAACAAATTTAGCCTATGTCCTTTTGAAATAAACTTTAAGCCTACCTACATCTTTTGGGTAGAGGGAAAAAAGAGATAAATACAAAAATAACTTTTTACAGCTTGTTTAGCAATGGTCAAAAAACTATCTCGGTTGTATAGTCTACTGATTATTGTAAGTAATGACAGGATTATTACCTCTGGATTTCCGTTCCTTTCTCTATGTTAACTTACTGCTTCGCGAATGGTTCAAAGGACAGTAACAAACAATTTCAAGGATAATGTTTGCGGGAACTGGCAATAATAATTAGTCTAATGAGGCAAATGGCCGTAACAACATCCACCAGCCTATCTGTCAACTGCGGGTAAATGATAGACATTGTGTGAAAGATGGGAAAGGCTGTAAATACCATGGGTATGAATGTCTTCAATTAACCTTTAAACCCCTTAACTTCAATTATTAACCTTTATTCTTAAAATTCATTTTTGAAACCTGTTAAATGATAGGAGTTAATTTGGGAAATATTGTTGAATCAAAAGCACTAAACTAAGAATGCTAAATTTATAAAATTAAATGAATGGCTATTTCTTTTTATTGTTTTAGTTTTTAAATGTTCTAGCCATTATAGTAGCCATTATATGTGTAGCCATTATTTTTAAGCTTTGACTCTAATTATACCATAGTCAAAGATTTGAACTTAAACATGCGAAGCATTATTTTACCTGATAGAATAAAGTATGCACTCCTCCTCTGCTATTCCTAAACTTTAGTGCTCAACCAATCGAGTGAGTCTAATTTTATCTGTAATGGCATCCAATAATGTTTGGTGATAGTATCGTTTGCTGACCTGCATTAAATAGAATTTTGTCTCAGAAAATGTCAGTTTGCAAATGCTTTTACCCCTTTTTACAACTTCCCACGATAAATTGAATTGTTCCTTTCTCCGACACACAGCAATTTTTAAATCAGTTGCTTTCACTTTAATATAATATTTTAATGTAAGTCAATTGATTTTAATTTTCAATTGGTAAATTGTGTAGGATTCCTTCAATGGAAAAAATAGTACTTTTTAAGATATTGGAAAGAGCATTAAAAACCTTAAATAGCATAAATAGGTTTTTTACTGAAAATTAAAAAACAGTACATAGGTTTATACGAGCAAAATATTAAAACTATCAGCCTAGTGCCTGTACTCTACAATTAATTGTATATTGTGAACTTATATAAGCAGACTTACGTGTATGTTGGGTCAATTTTAATACAACAACATTTACCAGTCTACCTGTTTTTTTTTTTGTTTTTCTAGTTGTGAGTTTATTGAACGTGAAAGTAAAAGTTAACAGTTGTTAAATTTTGAAAAAAGTAGCTTTACCCTTGTAAAATTGAATGAAATTTTCAATCTACTAGAAAAAATTTGTAATTAGAGGCCTATTGGTAAATGGTAAAACTTAACAAATGTAATAGAAAACTTAAAAGTAAAAAAAAAACATATAGGCTAACATGAAAA
Organism: Flexamia atlantica; assembly: GCA_035578135.1. NCBI lineage: Eukaryota > Metazoa > Arthropoda > Insecta > Hemiptera > Cicadellidae > Flexamia > Flexamia atlantica. The sequence continues at coordinate 40,496,388 of JAQJVK010000011.1, read as the reverse complement.
GCGTGATGGATTGATGGCAACACTACGATAAAACTTGTAGGCACAGGAGAGGGGGACAGTGCAATGGGCAAGTCAAAGCGAGGCCCACGGTCAGAGTTGGGTTCGGCTGTAATCTGCCACGATTATTATCTTGGACGATATGTTATGTTATGGAAAATATGCAGTGATATATTATGCAGAAAGAATAAGTTAATAGTAACAGTGATGTTTTTTTTTGTAAACAAAAACAAAAAACAATTAAGTTAAGGACATTACTTTCTTGTCTAGTTAACTCACTACCTGGTGTAGTTGTCATTTATTTTCTTGCAAGCCAGTTGTTTCCTCTATAATCTCAATTAGTGGTAATCATATTACCTGTTTACACATGGTAACGTATAAATAAATGTTTGTAACACCCTACCTTCTTACTGTGTGTTTTTAGTTCCAGAGTTTATGGAGAAGAAGAGTCAAACAAGAATGAAAGATTTCTCAGTCACAAACGATGGAAAGTTTTGTGCCACTGTCGATGGTAAACATTTGAATGTTTTCGACATTGTCAAAAATAAACTCTTGTTCCAAGTTAAGGGATCTTCCGCGGTCCCAGAGACCAAGGTATTAAATAATTTTCACCAAAAGAATACTAATTTTAATTTTTGAAAAAGAAAAAGTGAATTTTGTAATATTCATATTGATACAATGAGTATCAAGGGCTCAAAGATATCAATGATGAATGTTATATAAATTTGCAAATTGCCAATTTAAATCTGCCTGTTGTAACTAGTAAACCAGTAATCCACGAAAGAAAGTTGAAAAATATTTCTCACATATTGCTCTAACTGCAATTTTCTTTTATTTGTTGATATTTTAAACTATTTTTTTAATTGTATAAAACAAATTCTGATTATTGCTTACCTAGTGAAAAATTTTCAGTGACACATTTTTACTTTAATAAATAATTCAATCTCTAAAAAGAGTTACAATGATGAGTTTCTTGTAATATATTTTCACTTTTATCAAACCCTGGTAATCTGAATAAGACTTTAACTAACAAACATTCGGATTCTTGCAATTGCACTCAAAGCCGTAGCCAGGAAATTTTTACGGGGGGGAGGGTTTGGGCAGGGCCGGCGAGACTGAATTTCCGGCTCGTCAAAAAAGTGGTGACCTTTTTTTTTTACTCACGCTTGTGCTTCTTGCCCCCTTTTATTGTCATTCTTGACCCTTTTTTCTGTTTCCGGACCCCTATACATTTACCCGCGGGGTTTTCCATTATTTCAGGAGGAGTTTCGACTATTTCGGGGGGGTTTTCACCCCCTAACCACCCCCATTTACTACTACTTCAAGGCTATTTCTACTATTTGGGGGGGGGGTTCTGACCCCCTAACCCCCCCCCCCCCATTGGCTACGCCCTTGATTACACTGTAACAGAAACAGGCCTTTAGTTTCAAATCTTTTAAAATTGTAATCAAAATCTCAATTTTTTTTAGATAACTTACTTTTCTGAGAACTTTTATAGTAAATTAGAATTGTATATTTCATAACAAGAGTAGAAACTCAGTCATTGCATATTCAAGACCATATGGTCGAGAATATCCAAACCACTTTTTTCTTTTTTTTTCAAGTACCGTTTTGATTTGAACGATACTTTTCACCATGGCCGGACTGGGAAGAAATTTTGGCCCGGGCATTCATATGGGGTACCGGCCCACTTTATTTTGATACCCGGGAAGAATTTCCGGCTCGGCAAAAGTGGTGACCTTTTTTTTGTCTCTGAGACCCCCGGGCGGCCCAGCGGCCCCTAGAGGTGGCGGCCCGCCGGGCATTTGTCCGGATGCCCTTATGGCCAGTCCGGGCCTGCTTTTCACTTCACAGCTGATGAAACAATAACAAATATCTGCTTGTACTACAAAAAAAATAGAAATTACTTTTACACAGTAAACATCGTTTTTGCGTAGTAAACAATGTAATGATGTATTTTCGTAGGTTATAAACACAAAACGAAAGTAGGTGATCTCACAGTAGTGTAGTATTTCTTTTCAGTTCAACCATTTTGATATTTCCACCAAACAGTCTAGTCATAAGCCTTTCCCTTCATCATAGCCTAGCTTTAAATTGATGCATTTTTTCCAGGCTTTGGAATTCTCACCATGTAAAGAAGCGATCGCGTGGCTACATACTCCAGATGAGTTGTTAATTGCTCATGTGGCTGAGCAGAAGACCTCTAGGATCAACGGCCATCCTGATTTGCCCTACCACTCTATATTGTGGAGTCCTGATGGCAAAACATTAGCTGCATTCTCTAGTCTATCAGTTAGTATATATTTTATCATGGTGCTGTAATCATCACTTTTGATGTAATACATTTAACTGCGAACAGTTTTTTAACCGTAACATATGTAGATTTTTTAAATGTTTTAATCTGTAAAAATCTGTTGTTATGAGCGTAATGTTCCTTTCAATGGGTATGGGATGGAAATGCCCCAATTCTTAGAAAAGGGTGGTTAACCCGGCAGAACTGACTCTGATTTGAAAACACGATGACTGACTCACGGTCTTTTGGACCAGGTTTTATATATAAGTTAGTATATTGAAAAATGATGAGTTTATTTGCACAAAAACTCCACTAAAGTCTTTTACATTAGTTTTGTGACTACTTTATGTAGGATATATCTGCATACAAAATATTTATGTAATATAAAAAATATGTATTTTGAATTGCAGTAGGTACTTCGATAATTATTGTTATAGGGTTAAAAACGTCCGTATGTTGTACAACGATGTGTTTATACTGACAAAATCCCCACAAAAGTATTTTACATTTAGTGTTTTGAATATTTTATACAAGAAATATGTGCACACAAAATATTTATATGTAACATGAAGCCTTAGCTGACTCACGGTCGAAAACACCAGACCTCTAAAGAAACTTTCATTGAACTGACTGTAAGGGTTAGAGAATGACGGGAAGTGATTCATGATGTTCCTGGAAAGACTTACGAGAGGTGTAGTGATGGCCCGTGGCGTCTCATAGTCTATAATCTCATAGCATATAACGGTCAATTTGTGGCATAGCCTAGAAAGACAAATTTGTTGCATAACATATAACGCCCATTATAGGGTATAACCTATAATCATATTTCTTTATAGGCTATGAAACACTTCGTCAAAAAACATTATATGCTATAACACAGTTTTGTTTTATAGACTATAATTGTTAAATTTTTATTGAATTTCTAATAACTTACTGTATTATAGCCCATAATGTGGAAATCGTGTTATAGTCTATAAAAAGCAAACTGTGTTATAGCATATAATGATAATGTGAAGAGTGTGTTATAGCCTAGAATATTGAAACTGTATCATAATATATAATGAGTTTTAAGAAACGTTGCATAACCTATAACGTTTTAGCAGAAGTGTGTTATAGTCTATAATCTCAAAGGTGTGTTATAGTATATAATGGTTAATTTGTGGAATTTCCTATAAAAATGATTTTGTGTTATAACCTAGAAAGACGATTTTGTTGCATAGTCTAGAAAGATGAATTTGTTGTATAGTCTAGAAAGACGATTTTGTTGCATAGCCTAGAAAGGGAGGATTGGCTGTTCCCACGGCGGAACATCCAATCACAGAACACCAGGCCTGAAAACGCCGCTCTGCAGGCAGTGTTACCATCCCAGTTTGGTAGTTTTAATTCCCGAAATTTCTCGTGACTACCCACCACTCAGTACAAACTAAAAATGAAGTTTACAGTAAGTGTACAGTAAGTACTCATGTTAGTAAGTTACTCATGTTAGTAAGTGTACAGTACTAACATGAGCTCTTATAACAGTGTGTGATAACATCGAAACATTTCATTATTCACTAATGCTAACGCCCGAATATATATATTTCCGGAAAAGAAAGAGCAATCCCCAATTTGCGTTTACAAATCTACAGCAACGCTCGATTTAGCAGATCTCCTTCAAATCAGCCTCAAAAATCCCGCATGCAGTGAAAAGTTCCTGACATTGGCAACACTGAGTGTCAGTTCGCCGCGTGGTCGCGTACCGAGCTGCCAGGCGTCTGCCAACGGCTGTTCCGCTGCGTGCCTCTCCTCCCCATTCTATGTTATTTAGCAAACTCGTCTTTCTAGGTTATACACACTTTGCTTATTATAGATTATAACACAATTTCGAATTTATGGGCTATAATACAGCAAATTATTAAAGATTATATTAGAAATTTAAATGTGTTATAACATATAAAGCTTTTGACAAACTGTTTCATAGCCTAGAATAATATTTTGACTATGGGTTATACTCTATAATGGCTATTCTATGCTATGCAACAAAATCTTCTTTATAGACTATGCCACAAATCGACTATTATATGCTATAACACAATTTTAAGATTATAGACTATAACACACCTCTGCTAAAACATTATAGGCTATGCAACAACTTGTAAAAGTTATTATATGCTATTTTACAGTTGCGATATTATAGGTTATAACACACTTTTTACATTTCCATTATATACTATAACACAGTTTGCTTTTTATAGACTATAACACGATTTTTAAATTCTAGGCTATGAGATTATAGGCTATAACACCGCACCGTGATGGCCAGCCCTGCCGAAACCCAAAAAATATAATTTTTATCAAAAAAACTACTAACCCGGTCTTTTAGACAGGTAAGTCGGTCCTCGCGGGTTAAACCGAACTGTTCTCAAAACGGGTCGGTTTAAAACGATCTTTAATATTTGACCAGCAAGGACGGATAATGCGATCGTCGGTTAAAACGAGGTCGGTTAAGAGGGGTCTACTGTACATAGGCTTATAATAATTTGTAATCTCTGCAGGTAATTATAGACGTGTACTCGGTGGAGCAAGCACAGGCTAGCCACGTTGCCACTATCAGCGGGGCAATGGAAGATGATTTCGGCAAATTCCTCGCTCAGTTCAGTCCTGACAGTGAATATTTCGCCACCGTCAACATATGTGCAAGAGGATACTCCATTACCATATACAACTGCAAGGATTCCATGTGGGATTGCATCCAAGTATGTAGTACATGGTAAAAATTAATTTACAGTGGAACCTCTGTTAACCGTCATCCTTGGGACTGAGAGTGTGGCGGTTAAGAGAATAGACAGACAACAGAAATTTCATTATAAACCTGCACAGTAAGTGTAGATTGAAACGATTTTGGAAGAAATTAAACCTTGTGTAAGTGGATAATACATATTTGTTACTAAATTACAAACTCGCAAGTGTAGAACAGAACTGCTGTACTGTAAGTTGTATGTGTTCAGTGTTTTACGGCGTCTATTACGACACATGAAAAGTACAGTAGTGGTGACCAATAACAGAGAGTTGAGGAAGGTTCTGCTGTATTTTATTTTTCATTGTAGAATTTAGAGTAGATTTTTTACTTTAAAGTTAAATTGCATAAATAGACTCATTAAATTTTACATGTAATTTTCCTCAAGGGTCCTTCCCTAAATCAAGTTTGTAAGCTGTGGAAATATGTTTTTATATTGAGTTTTGAGGAGTAGCTGTTTCAACCAAAGACAAGCAAAACCGAGACTGGATATGACGGGCTCTAGCCAGTGAACTGTTAGACTGTGAAGTACTAGGCTAAGGTTTCAACAACAGTACCAACAAGTGTACAGTAATCATTCGAGTATCGTGGCTTATCACGTACATGATAACACATTAACACCTATACCAAAACCCTCACTGTGAAATATTAACCGAAACCCTCGGTGTGTGAGACTCCCTCATAAGAAACAATGGACAATAGGCTAACGGGAACTGAAACCCACGGTCTCTGAGACCGGCACATAATTGAAAATCGGGAAGTCGAGTACAGAAGAACAACTCCACCTGAAAAAAACTGTGTGAAGGTCAAGGGGAAGGGGAGGGAGGAAGGTATTGGGAGAGGTAGCGCCAGCTGTCTAGCAGTGTTGCCAATATCAACGAGTGAAATTTCCCTGAGGTCTGTAAGACCGGGGGTTTCGGTATAGGTGTTAATCTACTAAAAGCTTAGGGCCTAAGGAATATTACAGAGGAAGCTTCCTTTCCTTTCCAGTAGCCGTGCAGAAAGACAAAAAAATAGCTGAAGTACCCTCACAAGATTTTTCTGTGAGGTGGGGAAACGCACTGTCGAATCCCCTCTACAAAAAAAAAACCACGATGTCTGTGTACAGAGGATGATATGCGCCGACTCTGAGCATGTGTCCGGGCTGCTCTGGTGCCGGGACGCAGCCAGTCTGCTGGTGTGGCAGTCTGCGCGGATGACTAACCACTATGTCTGTGTTCAGAGGATGATATGCACCGACTCGGAGCGTGTGTCCGGGCTGCTCTGGTGCCGAGACGCAGCCAGTCTGCTGGTGTGGCAGTCTGCGCGGCTGCGGCTGTGGGCTGCGGACGGGACTGCGGAGCGCAGCGTGACTGCGGATGCTGCGGTCTGCTGCGTCTGTCTGTCCCAGTGTGGCAGGGTGGCTGCCGTGCTGACTGCAGACTCTCAGGTGAATTGAGAGGTCATTGGCTTTTTTTAATCTTACAAAAAACTTCTCCCACACGGGCATTTATACAGGGTGTTTTTTTTTTAAACGCCGATCTATTTTTAAGATAGAATAATGCACATATAAATATGAAAGGAGCATTGTTTCATTGATCTTTACACTTAATACAACCTATTATTTAAGTTTGATCACATTCAGTTTCCATTATGTGTTCAAAAAATCCGCATTTGGCATTTTTATAAAAAAAAATCAAATTCCATCAAATTCCCGAACACGTGTTGCAAGGTACCTCTTTGAATTTTGTGCATTAAATTTGTTATGTTTGATTTGAGGTGCTGAATATCGTGTGAATTGTTTTTGTAGGCCTTAGCTTTTTATGTATCCCCAAAGAAAATAATACATTGGAGTCAAATCCGGGGATCATGGGGGGAAATAATCCTTCACTGATAAAATGAAGTTTTGGGTTGCGTTTAAAAAAAATACCCTGTATTATCAAACAAAGAGAAAAGTGAGCAAGCATAGTAAAAGATTGAACAGGAATTGCTAAAAATTTACGGTGGCAGGAACATTTTTGCTCCCTGGGTTTCTAGTCTGATATCCTATTGATTGTGTCACTTACTAACTAAAAGAAATATATAGCCTACAAATAAAAAAAATTGTTTCTAAAATGTTTTGTCATAAATGTTTTTTTTTATGTTTGATCATAAATATAGCTTCTCTTTTTTATAATAAAATTTGAAATGCCCACCACCAAGGAGGAATATATCCGAACATCAATTCACTAAACATCAATGCACAATAGTGGCTTGAAGCAATGCAGATGGAACCTGAGGTTTCCACTATATACAAGTCTGATTTCACTGGGTAAAATCTGGCTCAAATCCAATTTATCGTTGACCCATTTTGATCAGTAGACATCCTGTAAAGGATTAGTGATAGGTTAAAAAACCTCATTGATTCCTTTGTAAATTTTCTCAGTTTTAATTTAAAAATTGGTTTTGTTTGGAATGCCGGAATTTTTTAGCACTATTATTCAGGTTAAATTATATATGGCAAGACACTGATTGTAAGGCAATATTACCCCCAGTGGGATCCTATCCAATCTGGCTTTTGCTCGTTTAAATACCATTACAGGGTATAGTAACGGAATTTATCAAAGGTCAAAGTTGGAGATAATGTTGTAGCTGTCTCTCAGTGAACAAGACAAGGCAAAATTCTCTTTATTTACATATACATAGAGTACAGTAATGGCGTCATTTAAGTTTCATCTGTGAGGTTGACTTCTTTGCTCCAGGTATTCTTCAATAGAGTAGAACTCCCTCTGCAGCAGCCAGTCAAGTAGAGATTCTTTGAAGGTCCTGTTGTCTATCTGTTGTATCAGTTCAGGTGGAAGGGTGTTGAAAAGTTTAGCTCCAATGTAGGTAGGTTTTTTTCATAGGCAGTTAGGTGATGTTTAGGAAGTCTGTAGTTAATTTTGTTCCTAGTGTTGTATGAATGAGCCTCTGAAAAGTTGGTGAGTCCTTTATTTACTACATGCATTATTACCTCGGCAATGTACAGGTTAGCTACTGTTTGCAATTTAAGCCTTTTGAATACTCCCCGGCAAGAGTCACGAAAACCCAGGTCGGCCATTATTCTGATTGCTTTTTTTTTTAAGAGGCAGTACCTTATATAGGTTTCCCTGAGATGAGAACCCCCAAACAATCAGCCCATAGCGCATTTACGACTCAAATAGTGCAAAATAAGCTGTTCTTGAAGTTTCTGTGTTGCTAATGTGTTTGAGTCGTCTGATGACATACAGAGCAGTGCTACAACTTCAGTCCCCTACCAGGGGAGGCTGGGTTTGACAGCAGGGTGGGCGGGGGTGTACTGGCGATTAAGATGAAGACTAATATGAGGGTCACATATCCCTTGAGATACTCCTATGAGGGCCCTATTCCTTCATCCATTGGATAAAGGTACGTCTTTGCCCATCCAATCTAAGCATTGCCAAACCTATTCTTCTACCTATTCCTTATCCATTTTCTTCCCTTGTATTAATCTGCTAAAGGCTTAGGGCCTATGGGATATTACAGGGAAAGCTTCCTTTAGAGTAGCTGTAAAAGGTTCCTATGGGGTGGGGCAACCCAGACTATCAAAAGCAGTGGCGGTTCGTGCATAGGAGCACATGAGCACGTGAACCCCCTATGAAAAACCACAAATAATGTTATTTATTAAAATAATTCCATATAAACGCAGAATATCCCAAAAAATAAAAAATATCAGTAATACCAACAGCGAAGAGCGTGCGTCGCACCCAACGTTGTCACTAGAGCCAGTGAGGCGAGACTGAGTTTGGAGCACAGCTCCGCGGCTACTATAGGCGTAGGGCGAGTCCATTTGTGGCAGCGGCGGGGGAGGAACCATGATTGCATGGTGCCTTATGGAGCTTCCCTCGGAGCTGCTTCCTATTGTGCCCATGTGCGTTTTAACGAGGCTTGACAGTTGTTGTTTTTTGGTTCGGATGATGTTAAAGTTTATTAATATAATATTGTGTGTTTTAATGTTGTTTGTAGTGATAAATGTGTACATTTTAGCGATTTAGTTTGGTGTTTTAGCGAATTTCCCCTATAGGGAAGAAGCTGTTACCGTAGGTCTCATGGTAAGACCTAAGCCTAAAACCATCATAACTTTTCTTTTTGAGGTCCTCAGATGCCAAAAACACCATTCGTTCACTTTCATAAATATATATATATATATATATATATATATATATATATATATATATATATATATATATATGTGTCTTTAAGCACGATAACTTGCGCAAAAATGGTCCAATCGGAATGAAATTTGGCATAGACGTGTAAAGTAGTAATTATTCGGACGAGTTCGTAAACCAGCCCGATCGGACCTCCGGAATGGGGGGTAAAGGGGGGTAAACCCCCCCAAAAATGGGTTTTTTGAGATTTTTACATAGAAAAATAAAATTTTTCAAATTTTTATTGGCACCATTGAATTCAGCCCAAAAAAACAAACAATTTAGTATTTTTAATCAAGGCTCTATGTCCATTGGTTGCCGAGATATTGAAAGTGGTAAACGCAGTACGTTGTCCCAATGTTAACCTTATGGGAAATAAGTAAAATTCTATATCTCGCTTATTCTCAACATATCTTGATAAAACTTGGTAAATGGCTTCTTCTAGTTCAGATCTACTAAATATTGAATTAAAACCACCCAGTTTTAATATACCTGTAGCAGCAAACCTCCATACTCATTCCCCATGTTATTCTTATGGAGCTTACAAAAACATGTCAAATCTCGCTATGTTGGATCGAAATATGTTGTTTTGCACTTGAAATTCGCTGAGTATGCAGGTCTGCTGCAACGGGGGTATTTTGGTGTTTTTTATGATATACTCTGATTATTAAAAGAAAACAATTGGCGTAGCGGCCGCGCGATAGTTGACCTTCTGCAAAAATATTTTATGCTCATGACTAATGGTAATGCATCTTTAATTTATTACAAATGTAATGTTATTCGTGTCAAAACATAACTGACTATGTAAAATTATATTTTTTGGGGCAGGAATTATTACAAATTGTTTAAAGACTTACGTTACTATTTACACGAATAAAATTTACTAGAAGCGTGTACAATTATTTAAAACTTGCTGCAAAACTTGTATTGTACTTTTCAAACGAATAAAATTTACTAAAACTTGTAACAAAATATTTTAGTTCAACAGTATGAAATAGAAGGAGTCAGTTCTGCATGGTCGCGGCTGCGTTTTCTTTCCGTAAACAAAACATAGTCGTAATTAATCGTAGGTTGATGATTTTCATTTTCAAGGATTAATCAAGAAGAACATTAATCAATGATGGAGGATAGTAATTGTAGGCCTCAGTTCACAGTTAGTTATTTAAATAACATTTGTTTTTCCGATTTATGGTTATAATATTAATTATCTCAGTATATTTCAGGATTACAGATCAATAATAAAATTGGTTTTAGTCATTTATTAATGTTCAAAATTAACTGTGTAAGCCTTATTTATATGTTTACTCTGAATAATTCTCTTTTAAAATAAAATTATGGTTATTTTTATGTGCAAGATTAAAAATGAAAATTACAGTCAATAAAAATAGTGAAGAATTATCTAATGTTTAATTTTTGGTTAGTATCATATTAATGTGTAATAGTAGCAAAATACAATTCATAATCGTCAAAGGAAGGGTGGTGCCTTATTAAATTTAATACTTTAAGCATTACACTCGTGTAAAACAACAGGTATCTCAAGAAACGCAGGTGCTTCGGTCTTTAAGCGTGTAACGTAATCAAATACCGATTATTTTAAGACAATAACTCCAGTATAATACATCGATATCATGTGTATATTTTTTAACTGTGAACCCCCAGTACATATACTCACGAGCCGCCACTGATCAAAAGGCAGTATTTTATTTGACAAAACTTACAGAACTGCCCAAGCAGTCAATCTCAACTACATTCAGAACTTCTGTAATAGTTGAGACTCAGCTCAACAAAACTTACAAAAGCAAAACTGTATTTTACATAACATGACCAAATTATTGAATTGACCTGAAAATTCTCTATGGAATGATAGATAGTTCACTAGCATTTTCAAGGCTGCAGTCATGCTTTTACCCATGGTGATTGTTTATAATTTAAATTACTTAATTGTTACCTACTACACAAACTTTTATTTTATTTTCTAGGTGAGAATATTGGATTTGCTGACGTGGCGTTTAGACATGACGGATGTTTTAGTTCATCACCCTGTTTTACACATCACATCAGCTAAAAGAAGACTGAAGGAAAGGGAAGGTTCTTCATCAAAAGTAACCACCTGTAAGGAACTCATAATTTAGTATCTGTAATTAGGCTATAATATATTTGTAGTAATTTTTTAAGTTTCTAATAACTTGTAAATCCTAACTGTTCAGTGCTAAATGTTGACTTGCAGCTAAAATAATCCTCTGACAACCTAATAGGCTGGTTTTTTTACTACTTCTACATCTGTTAACAGAACGTTTTGTCACTACATCTAGCCCTGTCTTTTGTCTTTTGTATCTAGTTACTGTATATTGTAACGTACCATTAATCAGTTCCAAAATTTTGACATGTACCATCGGTGGCGCACGTCAGGTTGAATGAGTTAATCATTCTACGGATATCAGGTGAGCCGATATCAGAGACGCTGTATGAGTTGCCCAGCGACCCCTCACCTCGCAAGCGCCGCTCGCTGGCTGAGTTTGGCGTGGAGGGGCAGTACCTGGCTACGTACGAAGCTACGTACCCCTCCTGCGTGTGGGTGTGGCGGCCGGCCCACGACCCTCCCCTGGACACGGTCGTGGTACTGGGAGGCGACTCCCGCGTCTCAGGTACTTCGGAAATTAATGTTTTTATTTTTTGTAGGTGGGATTACAAGTGCAAAAAGTGCACCACCAAGTTCTTGTGTGGTGTGGGTGGGGTTTTTATTAATACAAGTGCGAGAGGATGGAAATTTAACATATCTTTCGGCAGCAGCATGGATGTCCCACACATAAACAAATGAAAACTCATGAGCATAGTTTGCAAGATCCCACCAAGTATGTTATTGGCTGGAGCTTTTTTCACATGACTTGTGCATTTTAAATTAGCAAAAAGTCATCGGTGATCGGCGGGAGTTGAGCTTAGGCCCCTGAGACTGAAGTCCCACATTCCAACCACTACACTAGCCCGTTCTCTTCACCCGATAACATTTAATATTTGTGATAACCTTTATTATACCAGGAACATTTGTTAAGTATTTCATTTAGGGTTCACTATGATATATTTAGAAGTATATATGAAACTAATAGATAAAAACCTATTCACCTTTAGTTTTGTTCATTTACAGACGTTTTCAGATATTTAAATCGTTTTAAAACCTATTCACCTTTAGTTTTGTTAATTTACAGACATGTTCAGATATTTAAATCGTATGTTCAATCCTAATTTTTAATCTTATAGGAGTTTTTCAGAGATGGTGTGGCACGAGGAAGATGCAATAATGGCGGCCAGTTTGACCAGTGGGAGGGTGTTGGTGTGGACCCCAGCGGAGGCGGTGATCTACAGCCGCAGTGGACATTGGCCCTTCACTGCGCAAGAGTATCTCGCTTCATTGACAGCCTCCGACGATGAATAATCACCAGCGAGTCCTCAATAAACGGGTCTCCCATAAAACCTTCTTAACTGCAAAATTTCAAAATCGGAGATATTAAGTGAAAAAGGTTCTATAGGACACGAGCTACGTTGTGGTATATTTTGTTTCGAGTGTATTTGAGTTGGCAGTCCTGATTTCGTCAGTCAAAGTTGGTGCGGTGCGAGGGCTCCATGGACTGTCTGTTTGCTGTATGGACTCCCTACCGGTAGTTACGTTGCCGCCCAGTGACCAAAATTGTGTAATAAAAATAAAAGATGAAAAGTAAATATAGGAAAGTGGAAGGATAAGACCAGGAAGAAATATAGAACCGCGGGATTACCCTATATTTAAGAAACCAAGGCCTGGAAAATTGCCCCTAAAAGACGTGATTAGAATAACGTTTTAAGCACCACATTTTTATAACTTTTAGCAAAGTGATGAATCACGTTATGTAACAACATTACGTTTTTGTAATTTTTTATCAATAAAATTTATTTATATTCAGTTTTATTTTCGTTTGTGTTGGCAGTTCTACATTCCTTGATGTTTTCTTCCAAAGCAGAGCAGCTTTGCTTGTAGTTTATTTTTTTAACAGAAATTCTGTAAATAGTTTACAGGAGGCATGTTTTGATCATGTTTTTAGGTAAAAAGTTATATAAAGAATTTTAGTAAGAAGTATATTAAAACAGAATTGTTAGTACAACAAATGTGTAAAAGTAATTTTTTTTTTAAGAGGGTGGCGGCCTCTTTTTACCTGGCATTTGCCCCCCACATTGGCCTCAGGCCTGTGTGTGGAAGTTATCAAGCAAACCCAAGGAGTGAGCCGGTGCAGTACAAGGATGAACAGTACTGCTAAAAGTATGTGGCATCATCGGGACTCGATCCTGCGACGCTGCCGCCACAGAACCGGGGCCGAGTGTGCTACCAACTGTGCCACCGACTCACTATGCTAAATCGTTTAGCATAAAAACTTATCTTCCTAACAAAAAAAAGTTTATTCCGATGGGACAAATAATATTCAGAATACACGCATTTCAAAATTGTTTATCCGCCATATTTATGACGTCATAGCTGGAGAACGTACCACTTGTGTGCTTGACACCCGAGTGGAAAACACTTCTTTAGACCCCTATAACAAAATAAAAACGTAAAATTCTCTGTACAAAATTTACACACAGATAACATTGTCAGATACAGGTCTAATGGGAAGGGAAAGTTTGATATTCAGGCCTTATGTTTTTGGCATTTCAATGATTTATGGTTTGACTAAAACATAAGATGAAAATAAAATTTATTACCAACATATTTTTTTTTTAATTATTCTTCCTCTGCTTCATTTGAAATTTAACAGCTTTGAAAGCTGTGTTACTTTCAAAACCTCTGTGGACACTGGAAAATATCAAAACATTACACCTTAATTTTAAAAACCTCAGGTGAGTTGTATCAAGAAATTAAACTTTCCGCCTGCATAATTTGACTACGCGACACGCACATTTAAAAAAAAATCCTTTTTAATATATTTTGGTTCTTTGTTAAATTTTAAACATAAAAGTACAAAATATAGTATTTTGGTTCTTTGTTAAATTTTAAACATAAAAGTACAAAATATAGTGGGGATAAATTTTTAAAACTCGAAAATTTAATTTAATTTTATAATTTACGGTTTATTTTTATCTTAGACACAAAGAATAGCAGTCACCGAGCTGAATTTTGTGACGACAACACAGCTCTGAAACCAGTGAAAGTGCAATTTTCATATAACATCTTTACTGATTGACCTGTTCATTTTTTTTAAATATGAAAACTTTGATAAAACAGTGGACAACACGACTAAGGTAAGAGTCAAGCAGCCAATTTACATCGACAAAGGTAGTTGTTTAAACGTTGAATATCGATATGTTATTTCTTGAGTATACTTTACCCCAGCCACATCTTGCTTTGCAAGAAATGCTTCAAGACCAAGAAGAATTCCGGCGGCGCACCCTTGGCTCTAGTTCCAAAAAAAATCCTGTGCTTCCACCTCTGCAAATGCTGGAACATCACATCAGCACGAACACAAACAGTAAGACTTAAAAATCGTGCACTTGTACATGAGCAGGGTGTTTTCTATGAACTAACCCTTGGAGTTGATTTAAGGGCATGGTTGGTTTCAGCGAATTTCCCCCATAGGGAAATTACTATTGTAGATCTCATGGTAAGACCTAAGTGTGGGACCATCACAACTTTTTGTTTTGGTTCCCCCAGATACCAAAACCACCATTCGATAAAATTTGAATATTTATATGTGTGTGTGTGTGTCTGTAAGCACGATAGCGCCCGTGAAAGTTGTCCGATCAAAATGAAATTCGGCATAAACATGTCAAATAGTGATTATTCGGATGAGTTCGAAAACCAACCCAATCGGATCATTGGAAAGGGGTGTAAAGGGGGATAAACTCCCCCAAAAATCGGTCAACCGAAAGTATTTAGTCAGTCGAGTTTTCTTCTCAGTCAGCAAAATATACAATCCCATAAAAAAAAACTACCTGGTATTTACCCCATTGGGTGGCGACTGGCGAGTAGTGAATTTGCCGCTCAAGGTCTGTAGATAAGAAGAGAATGATAGAAGGGCGGAGACACGAGGCGGTTTTTATCGCCGCGGCGAAACTGCCGCTCGCCCGTAGTGCAGAGATTTAAATGGACCGCGGTAATATTATCGCGCGATATTCCTACAGCCCTGTGTGTATGCATCAGTGTAAGTCTACGCACTTCGGGCGGACGGCAGTTTCGCCGCGCCGATAACAATCGCCCCGTGTGTCTCCGGCCTAATACTATATTATACTGTAAGGTTCAGGTTGACTAAATCCTATAAGGGTGAGGGCTACGGAATCAATCGGTTGGGCAATACTTTAAAATAACTGTCAATTAACTGTCCTGTCTGAGGAACGTGCCAAGACTGCCAACCTTAGGGCCTGTTTGCACGACGCCCAGTACAGTGGACAGTAACACCTTTAAACAAAAGAGAACAAAAGAATTTTTTTCTACTGTCCTACTGTCTGGTCGTCGTGCAAACAAGACCTTAGTCAGTAACAAGGCTACAAGCTACAAGATCGCGCCACTATCATCACGCTCATCCTTCACTCATATTCAGGGTAATCCTCCATGAGGTACCTGTCTCACCAAAGAATGATTGAGAATGAAATGAGTTTCCGGCCATTGGGTCTATAAAATACGTCACGATGCCAGCTGTAAGGTTATGGGTTTTCGGTCTATAATAGACGTCACAATTTGTTACTGCTATTCTCTTCTCTCTTCTTTTCAGTTCTCTTGGCTGTCGGCTCGTCGTTGGCCACGGTCGCTAGGGCCGTATCTTTTTCCTTTCCACGTGTCTTCCTGGGTGCTGTTTCTAAACGCGTTTCACAAATACTAGCTACTAATCACTAATTACAATTCATCTCCATTGTATATATATATATATATATATAGTTTTGAAACGGAATCGTAGTATTACAAAATACAAAGTCAATTTTATTAATTCCCCAACATCCTTTAGAAACAGCCCCCTGATCATAGGCCATAGAGGAGTAATAACATTAGGACTGGATCTCTTTTCCTCTCGTACTGTTCCTCCCCTCTCTCATCCGAGTTCCTTCCCACCTCCCACCAATCCCACCTCACATTTTACTCCCTTCGTCCCTCCGCCCACCACCACCACCATCCCATTAACCGTCAACCAGATTCCGCATCCGTTTTACGTTTTATTTTCCACTCTTCTACTTCAACGTTCATTACATGAGATTCTGCCTGTTCGATGCCAAAGTGTTAGAAGTGTAAGATTTTTTATCTTCTCTCTGTTGCTTTCTAATTACGATGTGAGTAACCATCTTAGTTTCATGAATAGTATCGTGTCTAACCACTGGATGATGAGGGCCAGTTTTTGTTTTGACAGAGTGCTATGCAAAGGATTTTTAGGTCCATAATGCTGTTGCTATGGCATCGTTGCCCTTTCAATTATTGGCTTGAGCCCAGTGAGTGTAAATTATTAATAATAATGTTAAGCTGAGTCCCCTCCAAATTTTCGTATTAGGGCCTATGTTACCACTTTCATGATTTAAAATGTTAACTTATTGATGAGTCCTAAAAATTGTATTGAGACAATGCAGTGTGAAATAAGAGCAATGAGTGAAACTAATTCAAGATCCAGGTCAACGAGAACCTCAGATACCTTGCCGAAACCGGGGCGTGTTACTGAAGGTAAGTACCATGAAGCCTAGTCTAGCAAATAGTGTTCAGACTTGTGCACCTGTAGGATGAGCTTAATTAACCCGGCAGAGGTCGCATTGAATTGAAAACACGAAGAGACGCACACGGTCATTTTGACTGGGTATAATAAATCAGCCATAGGCCTATGCTTAACCCTTTTAGTGCCAGGATCTCGTAGCGAGACGTGCAAACTAACTACCGCTAGTGCCGGGATCTCTTAGCGAGATCCTGTCTCTAACTGCATAGTATGCCAGGATCTCGTAGCGAGACGTTTACATTTTTATACATATAAGATATATTTTTTCGTTTTTACTGGCTGGAATTCGTGCCAAATGCCTTTCTATAGTCAATTCTTTCGTTTCATGTGACTTTTCTCCTGAACTGTCTTTATGGTTAGCTGAAATGACATACTGAAATGCAAACAGCTGTTGGCAGACAAATAACCATGCATTTCATATGGCGGTGATGCTACTTTGATTGTGTAATTTTTAGGCTATGTTTTTGTTTTACCTATAGGGTTATAGTTGAAATAAAGTTTGTATTTTGTTATGGTGGATCTTTTTAAATGTTAAATGATGTTTCTAGTGTAAATATGGAATACGAATACTGTTTTAAGTAGGTTGCTTAGTGACGTTGTTCAACTCTGCATTGTTGCAAGGTTATCGTTTTATTTTGTTAATTCATAACCTATTACAGTAAATTGATGTTTTATACATGGTTTTTACTTGTTTTTTAACGTAGTTTCACATAAAACTAATAAAAATTACATCAGAGTAAAATCTAAATATGTTTTTTTAGTGTAAACATAAAAAATGAGTATGATGCAAAATTTTTTTTACATTTATTAACATTTATTTTTACCAGAAACTTGAAATTTGTCTTTCTTTTTGTCATTTATAAATAGTAGAGGTATTTAGAAACAAATAAAATAAAGATTTGTTAAAAAATGTTAATAAATAAATTTTTAGTGATTTTTTTCCCAAAACCTTACACTTTTGCTAAAAAAGGCCTGGCACTTCTTGCAGGTAACAATGAAAAAATGTCCGGCACTTCTTGCACCTACATTAAATTTTTTTCCGGCACTAAAAGGGTTAAAAAATTCAAAAGTCAAATGGTGTCAGACACACACTGTGGGCGTGTTCAGCTGCAGTCACCGGTGGCTCACCGGTTACCATAGTCATAGGCAAATCCACCGCATCTTGACTATCAACAATGTCCGGTTATTTACCGAATCCACCATAAACACAACATCGATGGATGCACATCAATGATCGGTAGGTGGTACTTCCACCACTACATTTCATTTATTATAGGTTAGTAGACTACCCACCGGTGACTGTGGCTGAACGCGCCCTGTATTTATGACCGGTACTTTCAAAACACGAGGAGACGCCCAGTTACAAATCGACCATTATCAACAAAAGCTGCCACTGGACTGACAGGAGGGGTTGGGGGATCGCGGAAAGAAGGTCACGGTGTTCCTGGAATGTGGCACATGTGGTACAGTTACGGCTGACACTGCCGACACTCAACAAATACAATTTTTAAGCAAAAAAGTACCGACCTGGTCGTTTCAACAGCTATGCATGCTCTTGCGGGTTAAAAAATCTAACGTTCTACTGATAGTCAATCTGTGCTATAATCAGTCTGTTGGGTAGACTTGATGTAAGACTCCGTCATATTTAGGCCTACTAACCTTTGTTTGTCAGGGAAGTTTACCTTTATATTTCGATAGTAGACCAATCCCAAGATGGCATATTGAGGAAAATGAGGTTATTTATTTTGTCTATGTCAAACGGTTCATTTTTGGCCCCATGTTTTTAAAGTTAGGTTTAGGCTATAGTTTTACAAAGTTGTCTTATAATTAGGTTGGCCTATGTTTTTATTATATTCATGATAGAATTGATTAATAATATTGATATTAGTTATCGAAATTTCTTCTTCGATACTGACCTACAAAAGAGTGAGTCAACTAGATATGTGGGTATGAGTTTCATATCTAATCTTATGCCGTTCGTTCCTATAGCAGACGATTCAACATCTGATTTATAAGAAAACAATATCGAACGATCTACCGATAGTCAAAGTTTGACAGAGTGGAGCCTATTGTTTGTTGGATAGAACTTGCCATCCGATTCCATTGTATTTCATATCGATTGTTATGTTACTCTATGAAAATATATTGTTAGCGATAGTATTTTAGTTCAAGAAAGCAGATGATGAGAAATAAGGTAAGTTGCTTAGTTAGTTAGTTATAGTAACGTTTTAATTTAGTTCTTGGACAGCTTTATTATGTTTAATGAAGCCTAATTTTAGTTTTATTATATATACGTTTGGAATGTTTTGTTGTTGGTAAGAGAACTGAAGAATATAATTGAGAATGGTTTCAATTATAGTTTGTTAATGATGTTTCTTCATTATTGACGGTTGACAGTTGGGGTTGAAACAGAATATCGGTTGAGATAAACACGATAGGTTGATAGTTGATATCAACTGAAACCTAAACTGAATACCCAAAACAAAACCGATCTTCGCCCATGTTAAATCATATTGAGAAGTTCAGTTTCTAAACCTGGGCAAAACGTATGTAGTAGGGCCTAGGCTATAAACATAGGCTAACCTGTTTATTTTTACATAGTTATAAATAGGTATATTTTCTTGTTCGTGGTATGCCTAGAGTCAAATTATAAATTTAATCTTGATTCGGTAATTAACGGTCAGGCCTTTAGATGTTTCTTATTCATTAGGCTTATTGTCGGGAATCTGAAAGTTTGTTGAGTCTACAATCAAACAATTTACTGAGTTCTCTCGTTAATTCTTTGATCATTCATGTATTCAAACAAGTAGTCGATTATTAGTAAGGAGGTATAAACTCTCAGCAGAAGTCTCACCATAATAGATACAATATAGTTCGCGTATGAATATTCCGACTATTTCAAAGAACATGTGTGAGAGAGGTGGACAATGAATATTTAGAGAGAGATAGACCGATTCCTAAATATATGTATTTCATTGGCTGCAGCAAAGTGGTTTTTGTATCTATTTGGCCTCCTTTTTTTAAGAGGGCCATGGCTTCACTTGACCATGGTGTTGCAACGCAGCAGAATTAGCTCATTGTGCACCCTCCGCCCTTACCTAAGAAGGGTTATCAGGCCTTCACTCTCCGTCAAATCATCAAGGTTCTTGACGAACCTTGAGATCTTCTTGACGAAGGTTACCTCATGTCACAGCGCTTACTGTATGAATTTTGCTTAGAGCCGCGGCCGGGAGTTGAACCCGGGCCGGCTGAGTGAGAACTCAGAACACTACCAACTAAGCTATTGCGCCGTCTGGCCTCCTATTGGTGGATGGTCATTTTTTTTTGTTCTTGAAGTTTTTTTTACTATATCCGTTAGATAGCTACTCATAAACCTGGACTGAGTTGACAGCTGTCATCAATCAAAGAAAATAAACAATATTTGTTTACCTGTGGGAAAATTATTTTTTGGTCAAAACTTATGGAGACATAACTATTATAAGTTTGAACACTTATTTAATAACAAGTAAATACAAATTCGGAGAATACAATGCATATTTCCAAATTTATAGGTGAAATGACAATGATAAAACTTATGTAAACAAAATCTCAAACCATAACCTTTAATATATTTTGACAACTAAGAATGTTACTTTTGTTTTGTGTATTAGTTATCTTATTTACAGCTCGTAGCAGTAGGAATTAGGGGAGTTTGAATAGGGGAGCGACTTCCCCTCCTTCCCCACACCCTGATGCGTCAAAATTCTCGCGCTTGTCGGGATATACACGTGCGTGAACTGTAGTGTAATAACTCCCAGGTTGAAGAGGTGGACCTTTAATATCCAGGGCTGGATTAATCACCTACGGACCCCTAGGTCTCTTTTAACACATTCAATGCTGATCCCGCACTTGTGCGGGATCGGGCCGGGGCCCAGGTGCGCGTCCCGCACTAACGCGGAGTCGGTACGCCGTGCATTTATTCAGTCGTGGAGCAGTTAGCTCGCAATGAATGGCTATAATACTGCATGAGCTATTTGTTGAATACTTCCTTTGTATGGGACTACACATAGTTCCGAGCTACTCCACCCACAGCGCCACCTACTGGACCAACAATCAAACAGTGTGATCTAGCGTTATATTGTCAGTCAGCTGGTTGTTTTAACAGTTCCGAAGTGAGGTTATGTGTACGCGATTATTTGTTTTGATATTTGTTTTGATGTTATAAGTGTTTATATCGTGGTTTGTGCTAAACGATTGATCTTCCGGGCCCGAGTAATCAACGTGATGTGGACATGGACTTAGAGGACAAACGTGCTGTGTGCTCATCCCGCTCATATGCGGACCGGAAATTAGACTACAGAAAAATGACGAAATCGACCTTTTTCGAGAAAAAGAACATCATTTCCAGTCTTTATACACCAAAAGGAGTGTGATTACGCAAAAAAACTTTTAGCACATAGGGGACCTAGTACCCTTAATTTCAGCAGTGAATGTGTTAACGGGGCTGCACTTCTGCTAGAGGTAGCCCTAGGCCCCCCGGGAAATTAGCGGGTTATCTTCGTGATTTTTCATTATCGTAAAGTGTAAACAAAGGGATCATTGTGATTTTTGAGGTTGACAGATTGATGATGATTTCAATCAACCTTGAAGAATCATGAATATCTCCGGAAGATGGAGCAAAAGATCGCAACATGTCGACGCTTCGACCAAATTGCTCCAACCTAGCATATATACTGTTATCAGTTTACGAAATTCATAAAGAAAAATTTTTCTTTTTATATAAAGTTTGCTGGAAACGTCTACCACCGATGGGAAAATTATTTTTTATAGGCCTACATGAACATTTCACCCCAGCATCACAACCATCCTACTCACCCTCACCCGTAAATTTTAAATGGTAAGGTACTATTTTTGATAGGCTTCATCAAACTAAAGAGCTCAAAATAAGAAAAATACCCACGTTGCAGCAGACCTGCATACTCAGCGAATTTCAAGTGCAGAAGAACATAGTTCAAGCCAACATAGCAAGATTTGACATGTTTTTGTAAGCTCCATAAGAATAACATTGGGAATGAGTATGCAGGTTTGCTGCCACGAAAATAGAATATCGGGGACTTTAGATTACCAAACATTAGATCTCATCTACATGAAGCCACAAACCAAGTTTTATCAAGATATGTTGAGAAATAAGCAAGGTATAGAATTTTACTTATTTCCCATTAGGTTAACATTGGGACAACGTACTGTGTTTAACACTTTCAATATCTCGGTAACCAATACACATAGAGTAGTGATTCAAAATACCAAATTGTTAGTTTTTTCGAGCTGAATTCAATGGCGCCAACAAAAATTTGATAAATTTTAATTTTTCTTTGTAAAAAACAAAAAACCCATTTTTGGGGGTTTATCCCCCTTTACCCCCCCTTCCGGTGGTCCGATCGGGCTGGTTCACGAATTCGTCCTAGTGATTACCACTTTACACGTCTGTACCAAATTTCATTCCAATCGGACCATTTTTGCGGCCGTTATCTTGCTAACAGACACATATCTAGATATATATATCTAAAAATTCAAACGAATGGTGTTTTTTGCTTCTGGGAGCCGCAAAATGAAAAGTTATCATGGTCTGGAGCTTAGGTCTTACTATGAGACCTACGGTAATAGCTTATTCCCTATGGGGGAAATTCGCTAAAAGTGGAAAAAATTAAAATTCCATCATGCGCTCTTGAGACAATGATTAAAATGTCAAAGAAAGCGTGTTACACCATTGTATTATTTATCATCTTTATTTCTTATTAGGTTTAAGAGAAACAGCTAGCATTATTGGGGCAGATATTTTTCTTGATACAATTACCCTCTCCAACCCTCTTCTCTCCCAAAACGATAACTTTAAAGTTTCAAATGCAATAGTCACCCTTTTGTTATATAAAATTAAAAGGAATGAAAGAAGAAATATTTTTCTGAAGGAGAATTTGAAATCGCCTACATGTTCTTAAGATATGATTAATCATAGTAAGAAATCCTCATAAAAATTGTTAAGATTGTGAGAACTTTTGATGCGATTTTAAAATTTTATTTTACCGATAAAAGTGTTTTAAATTCAACTTCAATAAAAGATGTCTTCTAGATAAAATCTATTCTGTCTTATTATATATTTAATTAACTTTTAGTTTTCAAAAAGGTATTTTTCCAACCAAATTAACCTGAACAAAAGTAGGGGAATGTCTTTTCCCGATTTAGGCAATTTGTTAGTAATCAGTTTGAATTAATTACTGGAATTGAACACTGAATACATGCATTTTTTAATGTTTAACCGTACCTATAAAATGTGTATACTGTAATGCTTTAAATGAGGTGAAAAATGAAAATACGTAGGTTATTTTTTGAAATTTAAAAGAGCTTTTGATTGGTACAGTTAATTACAAGTTTAGTTGTACAAATTTTATTCTGGTATAAGGTGTAGCCCATAAATAGTTAATCAGCTATTTTTTAGAAAGAAGGCAGTGTTTAAAAATAAATTCTATCTATAATGTAATGGGAGTATCAGTTGAAAAGGGGGTCCCACAAGGCTCAGTGCCTGGAACAATATTATTACACAAATGACCGTGCCAAGCGAATTCCCAAGGAAAATCAACTACTTTTGCTGGTGATGTTGTCTCAGTTATGTATAAGAAGACTTAATTTTTGGCTATCAACAATGACCTCCAAGCACCACAGTGGCGGATTATTTGCGGCTGAGTTCCATAAAAATTATTTTCATATATATATTATAATACAACACATCCTTGAAACCTGGCGTCTAGGACATTTGGAGTTTTAATTCTCCTTTGGTGAAGTAAAAATGAAACGAGCCTGGGAAAAATGTTATTAGGCCTAAATGAAAAAGTACTCTCTTCTGGTGATATTTAAAATTTTGAGTGTCCCCCAAAAGTGGGGGATTTTGGGGGCAACTCAAAATTTTCAAATGCAAACCTCTTTTGAGTGGCCCCTTATTTTAAAGAGCTTTAAAAAAAATAGGCGATTGGTGGAGGTTGGAGGTCGCTAACGTGTTTTTATCAAAATTGGCAGCTTGTCTAAGTTTTGAATACGACTCCTAGAACCTTTGACAAGCTGTCAATTTTGATAGAAACACGTTAGCGACCTCCAACCTCCACACCTACTCCAAATGTCCTAGACGCAGGTTTCAAGGATGTGTTGTATTCAAAACTTTGACAAGCTGTCAATTTTGATAGAAACACGTTAGAGACCTCCAATTTTCACCATTCATCTACTTTTTGAAAGCTCTTTAAAATGAGGGGTCACTCCAAAGGGGTTTGCATTTGAATATTTTTGATAATGTCAAAAAATAATTTGGGTTGAGTTAGTATCATTCCCCAAAGGTTAATTGTTTGTCTTAACAAACAAAAAAATTAAGGAGGGGGAACAGACTTTTTTTACACACTGTATATATTCTTTATTTTTACAATCATTAAGACTGAAAATAGTTATCATCATTGATTTAGTCTTCTTTCTAAGTTAAGAACTTCTTTACATCACAAAAAGGTGGATACAAGAGCCTTATCTGTAACTTCTTCTTGAATTTACCAGATTTTGATCTTTGATGCTATTCAGTAAAATGTTGTAAAATTTAGATCCAGCATATGTTGGCTTAGTTTCGAATAATTTGGAGTGGTGCGTGGAAGGTTATAGTTGTGGCATGTCTTGTATTATAATGGTGAATGTTGTTATTTTTCGTAATGTTATTTTTTACAGCTAATAAAATTCTATCAGTTATATACATGTTGACAATTGTCAGTAATTTCGTTTCCTTGACTTCTCTACAACTTTGTCTTGCTTCCTAACAGGCCATTATTCTGATTTCTTTCTTTTGTTGTATTAAAATCTTCTCTAGATGTTTTTAGATGCTCCACCCCAAACATCATCAGCATATCTAGCGCAGCTTTCAAAAATTGCATGGTATATTGCTTCAGTTGCTTGTTCTGTGGCTTTGGCTTTAGTTCTTCTGATTGCGAACAATGCTGAATTAACTTACAAGGCTTAGATGTTTGACATGTTCATCCCATGACAGCTGATCATCAATAATGATACTTAAATGTTTTGTGCTCTCGGTAGATTCAACTAATTGGAGGTCTGAGATATCATTTTTTGTTTCTCCAAAATTTGTTTTGTCCTTTTCCCGTTGAATATATCATTTGATGAACAGTATTTTAGTCATAAATTTTAGTCATTGATGCTTAATAAACAGTGGATGATTTATAGAAAAGAAAAGACATAATAACTTTAATAGATTAAAACCAGTGGTGGGGACAAGCGTGCACCTCTACACTACATCATTGATTATTACATCGCTGAAATAAGATATTTCTAAACTAATATAGTACCACCAATTTTAGCGCATGTTGTGAGTTTACATTTTTATAGGAATATTTCCTGATGAAAGACAAAATCAAGTGGTACGGTAATAGGGTTTGTTTTATTCAAAAATACTCTAATAATTAATTGTTCGAGGTTATCAGCGTGTTTAGGCCTACTGACACTGGAAATACTGGAATTTGTTATCATACCGGAAATACTGAAATTATTCTTGAATTTCAAGTCATGCACTTGAATTTAGTGGAAATATGAATTGCTTAAGTAAAATATAGTTTTGTCAGTGGTTTGACATGAGGGTTTAAAAAGTTGTTTTTATGTTTGCATAAAAAAATGTACAGTCACCAGCTCTTTTCGATTACTAAACATCAGAGGAAATTAAAGTATAAAGAGACGGACAGTTTAGCAGACTGTTTGAGAACAGTAAAAAATTTACAAGAGAAGACAGAAAGATCAATTCATATATCAGATAGTGATGTAGAGAAAAAAAAATCTGTAGCTAAAGGTGAGCCGTTAACTTTTACACTGTGTTTTTTATTTACTTTTTAACTTTTTGCCATCGGCCTGATTCATTGATGGTGATGTTTTTCCTGGAGAAGACAAAAGATCAAATCAGAGTCAGATAGTAGTAGAGACAAAATAGACTCTGGCTATAGACAAAATTTTAATTTTTACACTGTGGGTTTTCTCTTTACCATTGGCCTAATAATTCATTGATGGTGATGGTTTTATGACTATTCTACTGATATTTATAATTGAGTTAGTAATAAAATTATTATTTTGGAAAAAATAAGTTCATAAAAAAGAGAGTTTGTTAGGCAAGTTAGCGAAGGACCTTATAAATTAATAATAATAAATAATCAGTATAAAACGTTTATGTTATTATTGTTGGAATCATTATAAACGTTTATGTTATTTTTTATAAGTTAGCAGCCGCGAAGGACCTTATAAATTAATAATAATAAATAATCACTATAAAACGTAATAGTGATAATTTTGAAAAATTAGGAGCATTTTGGTGGGTTTTTAGCCATTTTCAGTTTGAAAATATGTGCTATACTCTAGTTCATATTTACCATTTATTTTAAGTTTCTAGAAAAGACAGAAGAACCGGAAAATTTTAAGAGTTTTTTACAGTAAAACGTTTTTTTAAGCATTTCTCTTACCAACAACGTCAAAACGGGACAAATGGGCGTCCCGAGAGAGTTCGTCGGGACAACGGGACACGTCGCTAAAAACGGGACTGTCCCGTTCAAAACGGGACGTGTGGTCACCTTATGCTTGATAGCTTTTATCACGGGAAAGATGAATGACTATAAACAACCGAACGATGTCCCGGTTGTCGTTACTGATAGTACTAGTGACAATGAAGGAAAATGAGTCAACTAACTGGTGATTTTATACATTTAATAATGTGTTTGTCCTTTTGGGTTTTGGGATTTTACTTCACGAATTGAAAGCTTATTTTACAGTTAGCTTTTCCGTCTTTTCTATTTGGCCGTGAGGAGCGTGTGCTATTTTTGCTTTTTATACTGGAAATACTGAAATTATTCGTTAATTGCAAAATGTACTTGAATTTAGTAGACATATAAGTGAGTTACTCAATAAAATTGTTGGTAAAATAGATCAAGTTGGAGCAACCAGCTTTGCTGCACCATCCTTAAACAGCAAAATGGTTCCTTTCTTCTAATCAATCAGTGATCGGAATTGTCCGTAAGTGACACTGTTGCAAAATAGATGACAACCACCGATATACAGCAAAGAAAATGACTACAGCATAACGTATTTCATATTTCAAACACAAAACCCTCGAGTTTCAACATCGAGCCAGTTTTCAGCCTGCGGCCGGGGGTGTGTGGCAGCCCTGCTTCCTCTAGCCGCGCCGCGGGTTGGCAGCCCTGGCCGCGGCAGGAAGTGAAAGGAATGTAGGGTTTTTGTGCGGTGTTCAAACACCTGCCGTGACGGCCAGTGTTTCTTCCCACCCCTCCCCCTCCACGCCAGGACAGGTATAGTCTATTGTGGTCAGATATTGCGTTGCGTTATACACCTGTCTCCTCCATCAAGCCACAGCCGCCAAGTAAGTTTATAATTTACTCAGGGTTTTTTCTCATTTCAGGTTCGCGCCGTTTTTCGAATCCAGTATGTTTTTAGTTGTAGTAGAGTTGATTTTGTGTTTAGTTTTGTAAGGACGCTCTCTTCTAGGTGTGAATGGAGAATGGAGTTGTGGTTGGGTTTGGATTTTTCTCACAGCGTTGTGGCAACGGTGGGAAGAGCGTGTGGCAACGGCCAAGGTGTTCAGCCACTCGTAGCAGAGAAGTTATTTCTCCGTGTTTGCGCTTTTTAAAATAATATATTCTTACGATCATTATCAGGGTTATAATGAACGTTTTTATTGCGAACAAAGGATTTTAATTGCATTTTACATCCGGCGCCTTCATAATGATTTGTAGAACCGGGGGGCCGTCAAGTTTCTTCCTCCTTCTGCCTCTCAGAGTTTTTTTTTAGTTGAGCTCATTTATTTTTGCAATTTTAAGACTTTTTCAAAGTTGAGACTTTTTGCAATTTTTTTCAATTTTGTTGTTAAAGTTAAAAATATTATATTCACAAATGTGTGCTATTCCTGAACTGACAAGGGTAGCTCTCCTGTATAAGGTAAAATATGTAGAAATCATGATCAGGTTTCTGTTAATATGGTGTTTGAGTTTAAAAGATTTTTTTTATCGGTGGAATTCTCAAAATTTCGTCTGCATAAGTAATCAAAATGGGACTATTTCCAGCGTGATTCGAATATTCCGATGCTGTTGATGTGAACCTGGAACTTCGTGCTTGTCCCAGTTGTTGCCGCAGTGATGGAGCCGTAGCCCGATACTGGGTTATAGCGATGTTCAAATAACGTTGCCCACAAGACCAATGTTGGCATTAGGGCCTTCTCATGTACAGTACACCTCGGATTATCCGGATTAATGTGGCGGAACAGCGGTCCGGATAACAAAAAAATCCGGATAATCCGAGGTCATTACAACATCGCCTGAATAGCGATCGCGTACCATAGCCTCTGCTAAATTAATGCTGCAAACGGCGTGTCAAGACTGTACAAGTCTTCCAAGCTGTACAGTCTTGAAAGACTTGTACCATTTTTACGCATTTTACCAGTTTACGCAAACCATTTTTCTAACTGCGCTCGATTCTTCCTCCAGTCACTACTTGACCCAACACCCAGTTCCTTTGCTATTTTGTTACCTGATTTCCCCGTGTCAAGTCTTTTTACAGCATTCAGTTTCTGTTCTAAAGTTAAAACCACTTTTTTTTCTTTTGCAACCACTCACCTTGAAACTCAGTATCAGGTCACGCAGAGTTCACAACTATAAACATGTAGCCTAAATTGGCGGCAATAAACTTGCGAAATTGCCATAGGCTACGACTTTGCAAATTACAGCAAGTGCCCCAAATAGCAAAAGAAAAAAACTTCGTTACAAACATTATTGTTTAGGCAATGCGGCATTGTATACACTAATGTATTGCATTTACATTTTACTTTTAGAAGACGCATTTCACTCGTGAACTCGCTAAAATTACGTTTTTCCGTGATTTATTTTTTTTAATTTCTCGGCTGGACCGGTCCGGATAATCCGGGATCCGGATAATGGGGTCCAGATAATCCGAGGTGTACTGTAACTGGGATAGAATCTTTCGCTCTCTGCCTCGCTCTGCTGCTGCGATGACGTTTATTGACAGACCTTTTCCCACGACCGTGAACGCAGTAAGAATGTTCTACATAATTATGTTCTCACTGTGCGATTCGTGTAATAGCTTATGTGCGGTTTAACTACACTTGTCAGTATAATTTTCTGCACCGAAGTAAATAGTCCAGCTTTTAACGTTCGCTAAGCCGTTTTGATTATCAAACTTGACGAAATCTAATTTTGTAACTCAAAATAACATTCTTATTGTTTATGTTATCGTTTTTCTGGTTTAAATTGATGAAACCATTAAATTTACGGAATTTATTTTCCGTAACATTTACTCGAGAATTTGATCCTGAAGCGGCATCGAGTCGCGCTCGCTCATCGTGGAGACGTTCTGAAGACCGAACAACGAGAACAAGTGGATGGGTCATTGATCACGCCCACTTGCGCACGCACACTGGTCGACGGCGCGGCCTGCCTACAGTGCGAGTCGACTAACTTGGCTCGGTCCGTCCTTTAAATTAATACGGAATGAGCCAAGACATTTGAATCGGGCTGTAGTATCTCCCTACTACTCTTCCTCAGTTACTTCAGTCAGCAGTCAGGGCTTTGTTTTCATTCCCACAAAAAATAGTCTAAAGTTGAACTCTCAATAAATTTTCAATTTCTTCGTGGTGTTAATGTGTTTTAATTAATTTTTGGTCTTAGACCTAATTTTTCAAATGGAGTTTTGTAACTGTCACCCTCTGAGATGATGAGAAGTTGTTTACAAAATGTTAACCCCTTCATTCTATATTTGAACACTTAAAGGTACTTTGGTATTATACGGAGGCCACTGTTTTTTAGAAAGATTGTTTTGCTGGACACCAAATATAACTACATCATTAGGAAGAACGTACTTAAATCGACATACTGTCCAAATTTGACTTAATTATGATGAACGGTATTTGTATTCTGCCTCCCAGAAGGCAGTGATGTCAGCTAGGATTGAGTGTTCAAGTCGTCACCGCCGCTATCGTCCACACCCGATCGCCACCCTTACAGAGCGCGCTGCGGCGGTTATGTTAGGTTAGGTTATCGTAAATATGTTATTAGGACTTCCCTTGTTATGTTACAAATCAAACGATACCAGATGAGTCATACTTAGCCCGCCAAATCCCCTCCAAGTAGGCACAGGTCTGGTCGTTGATCGGAGCGCGCGCATCACCTGTCAACGGGTTTTGGCGGGCGAAAGTAAGACTCATTTGGTATCATTCGATTCGTAACGAAATGAGGAAACTCCTACTAACATATTTATGATAACCTAACTTAACACAACCGCCGCAGCGCGCTGTATGAGGGTGGCCTCCGTATAATACCAAAGTACCCAATTGAACGTTATTGTTATTTCTTTTTCGATGTTACTGTATTTTTTTTAATTTTATTATGTTTCTATTCTTTTACCTCACCGGGGATGCAATATCACCACCCTTCATCCATCAACCTCCTTCGGAGATCGCCCCCCCCACATCCCATCACCACCAAAAATAATGTCGAAAAAATTTGATACAGTTTAGTCTTGTGATATTTTAATTTAAAACCGCTCCTCTCACATAGGGCGAGTAAGTATCATATTACTTAAGGCCAACTCCGAAAATGGTGATTTTCGTATCTTATCTGTTCTGTACAGTAGATCGTATTCTCACGTCATCTATACTTCGAGAGTAGGCTCTGTTATCTGTGGGAGTGGCATGTTACAGTACAGGGGTGCCCAGAAGGGGGGGGCATGGCGCAATTTGCGCCATCAACATTTTTGGGGGGGGGGCATGATTTTTCGGGCGGAAGTTTGGTTTTTTTGTGAGGAATTTTAAACCAGCGAATAAGGGAAAATTACAAACAAATAAATGAGCATAACCATACGCAACAGTTAAAGTATTGTTTATTTATCCAAACATTTCATTAGAATTGCTATCGTCATATATTCAAGTTCACCATGCAAACCATCCCCAGAATCTCCACGTCAATCCATGATTGTTAAATTATTTGGAAGGGTGGTTGGCAATGGCTCGACTGACAACCCTGTCTGACATCGGCCCATAAAAAAACGTGGTGTCAGACAGAGTCTGTGGCCCCGGTCTGACACATCCTTTAGCAATGTAGCCAACAACCTGGTATTTACCCACGTTTCGGGTATTTTGGAGGCCGTGCGGAAATTTGGCGGTGATTAAAAAAACGGGTTTAACCGGGGATGTAAGTCTTGTGTTGAGGAAATTTACTCAACAAAAAATCGGGTAAAATCGGGGATTTTTGACGAGATAAAAGATTTTTTGGAACTCTAGATATTTTATTTTTTGAACGAAAGTTGGTAAAATGCCAAATCCTGTGTAATTCAGCACTGGCCGTTAGAGATAAGACTATAGCAACAGTAAATCGCCAGTCGTATGAAGCACGGTTGGTGTGCCTGCTTGGACTGCGGTGAGGCAGTTTTACGAATAGTACAATTAATTACTCAGAGAAGTGAATGGTGATTACAAGTTCACATTGTGTTGTGATATCGTGGTTGGATATTCATTTTAGCTAGTTAGATATTCAGAAACTGAATTGTATTCTGTATTTTTTTTATCTGTGGCAAACCACGGAGTGGTTTTAAGTGTGTTTTGTTGAATGAACAGTATAGGCCTCCCAATCTAGTCTAGTAGTCAAGTCTTTGAGGATTGAAATTAAAATCGATAACGGACCATGGAAAAAGTATAACTGGCGCCAATTATTGGGACCCACGCCGTCCATAAGACCAGTACTAAAATTAACATTAGTCTTATGGACGGCGTGGGCCCCAAGAATTGGCGCCAGTTATACGTTTTAGACCCAAGTCAATCAACAAGCACACATGACGTTGACGTTCCTCATACCTCTACCAACACCCAAGACCAAGATGTTTTTTAACCAACAAGCATCCAATATGTTTTTGAACCTACCTGCGAGAATGATGCTATTTCAATACCACTGTTTCAGTGTTTAATGATGTAAAATCCCAATATTATATCTACAGACATGCTCATTCATTTCATAATTTATACAATGAAAAAACAATTAATTAATTTCTGGTTATTGTAAGAACAGTAACGCCCCAACATTATGGAAACCATGTTAAATTAATGCATCACTAAACTGCGAAAATTAAATATACTTGTAGGTTGTAAAAGATTTTTCGCCACACAACGACGTAATCACCTGTTTTGCCAACTTTATTTCGTAGCCGAAACCAGTTTTTATCCGCCAGAGGGCCAAAAACTTTCGTCAGCTGATCGTTTATTTACTTGAATCAACGTGAGAACATCATAATTATAGAGCACTCAATAGGTTCCATAGACAGGATAGTTGCGATCATATGATTTTCATAGCTCAGCTGTGTTTGTTTAAACCATGACAAAGAAGTTGTATCGTCGCTCGTAACCTGCTCATAGTTTTGTTTTCAAGTTTGTCAAATAAATAATAATATTTTAAATGTTATATAGAGCATATTTCATTGTGTAGTGAGGTGAAAAATAGCGACTCCGTCTCGACTTCGTCTCGAATTTGAAACACGATCTCGAGCCTGCAAAACCTCATTTTCGGCCCTTGTTTCGAAATATACTATTACAAACACTGCTTATTTGTATCGTATCACTAGTATCACGTACTGTAAAAAGTACTTCATTATATTTTCATTAATGAGTTAATTTGCAAAACAAATGAAATTCGCTCGCAAATAAAGACCTTATTTATTTATTAACTGGCAACATATTAGTGACTTTTTTACTAACGCTATTGGAACTAGTCTTACTTATAAATAAATGTGTTTTATATATTGAAGTTATATCACTTTATTACCTAATGCTGGTATGCTTTATTATTGTATGCTTTATCACTTTATTACTTGATACTTAGTAATTAATTGTGTTTTAAGAGTTTGGTAAATAAAACGTAATACAGTGGAACCTGGCTAAAAAATCGTGGATAGTTCGAATTTTATTTTGGATAATTCGAATTTTTAAGTTTCAAACTAAGGTACATCAATTTCATTCCACTACTGGAAATAGTTAAAAATTCATTGAAAAACACGTTTTACTGCGACGTTCATTAAAAAATTAACGCCAGACCTATGGCGTGTCAGGTTATGGTCAAATGACTCATCCCCTCCACCTCCCAGACTTCCCACCCGGCCCCAACATCGCTTGTAACTCGACACCAATAATGTAAACTGAACAGAACAGAACGCTCACTGGGTTCGGAAAAGGGTTGCGCTCGCCGTGACAGCGCCACTAGTATTTTCGCGCTTGATTCTGTGTAGAACGGCTCCCGGCAGACGAGCCATGCGCCAGACCTGATGCGCAGTTTTCTATGTCGACACAAAGGCTACTCAACACTGCGACCCCCTTCCCTCCCCCCCAACAGCCAAACTAACTTCCGAATTCCAGTGCAGCATTCCGTTGTTTTCGATCGTCCTTCAAAAAAAGTGTTTTTTTAATCTGTGCAGTGTCTTGTTTTTAAGTGTTAAAAAGTTTTTACGTAACATTAAATAAGTGAAGTGACCATGTCGACAAAATCTCGGACCTATAAAACAGTCACTTTAGCGGAAAGTCAATGAGCGTGCAATTGTCAATGTTACACGAATTTAAGTTGGTAGCCTGTATCAAGTTCAGAAGTAGCAGAACGTACTGTATTTTTTCTAGCAGAAATGTTTCTTTGTATTATCGTATGTCGCGTCGTACGTAGTTTATACTTTAGGGTAGTTATTTCTGTTTTATGATTAGGTACTGATTTTGAACCCTTGTAATTAGCGTTTGTTGATAAATTTATTCTTTTAGAGGGTCAGTTTCATAAAGAGGTTAAATTCACAATGTGAAGTTTTAATGTTTTGGCCTCATTCTTTAGAACTTCTTTAATTCGAATTTATGGATAATTCGAAGTTTTTAGCTGATCCCTTGAGGTTCGAATTATCCAGGCTCCACTGTAATACCCTTTGATAGGGAAGAATATAAGGTGTGTGTTTTTATTATTGACATACTAGCTAATGTTAGAAATTAAAGGGTGGGGGGTGGTTGTCATGCTTTGGGGGGCGTTAGGCTTGGTTTGGGGGGGGCATGCGCCATTGTCCTTGGGGGGGCTGGGCACCCCTGTTACAGTAGTTATCTCGTGGTTATTAACCAGGACACTATTGGGTCTAATTATTGGAATTTGTATGTACTTATTTAACAAATGCGCTTGAAAATTGAAGACTTTGTATTTTAAGTATTTAAAATTTATAGTATTTGTTGTTTTTGAAAGGACTTGCCATCGTAGTTACATATTTACCTAATATATTTTCTATCACTATGAATTTATTACTCAAGAAGAACTTTGAGTTCCATCGAGTTACTGACACATGAAAATTCAGTACCGTATGAGCACAGAAGAATGAAAGCTGTTCCGGGTTTCTCTGATATCAGTTAATACTTGCTAGTTAATCAATCTGTCCTTGTATGATAACCATACAGTTCTATTTCCACGTATAAAGTCATCGTTATCCTTACTAAGCTTTATAATATCTTTCACTCTTACGGAGTACGTAATAATCAGGTTCATCACGTAAGTATAAAGCATTTGCCGGCAAAGTGTAATATTATAAAATATGGGGTTCTACAGGATTCTTCTTAGTTTGTGGTTTAATGTTTAAGACAATGTACACCGCCCAACGGTTCAACTCGTAATGATGCCTCTGTAGAATTGAAATAACTAGCAAGAACGAGACGCCGAGCCCAGTAATAATGGTAGAACATACCCTAAAAAGGCAGTTGCCATAGTTGTTAGTAAGATAATAACTGAGGAAGTTGTACCGCCCAACCCAACGCCATGGAATTCTAGTGATGAGACAATCGGATGAAAAAAGTAATCGAGTGTTTCGATCGCGACTATTTCAACTATCGAATGATCGAAGTAATCGCTTTGAAGTTTGAGTTCTAAATTGAATTGGTTTAGATTGTTAGTAACAATAATTACCATTTTTTAAATTATCATCATCAGTATTTCATGATTAGGTTAGAATAATGTAATTTAAATAAGCATTTAAATTACATTATTCTACACTGTTTATCTGAACTTTGCTTTTATATATGATTTAATATAGAATTAGTAACTTGAAAGGAACAGTTTCCGAACCACGTTGCTGTTGTTCGTGTTCTTAAAACATTACTGATGGAGTACAAAAATACAGGGAGTTATTTTTGTTTAGGTGCAGTTTCATTACGATGGGTTGGGTGTGCGAGTAGTGATTTTTGAAGTCGAGTCGAGTGTTAAGAAATACTCGCAAGTTTCGAGATTTTTTCGAGTCGAGTGTTTTGAATAGTAGAAGTTCTAGTAAAATAGCAAAAGTTTTTTGGTGGCTGTTCTTAACTGGTGTTGACTGTGTGAAAAAACGGCCGTACATGCGATCGCGCGTACCACTTACGGGTAAACGGCGGGAGTAATTATACGACTTGAGAACTTTCAAGTATTTTTCAAAATGTCGAGTCGAGTAGTGTATTTCGACTCGAAAAATGTTCGACAATCTATTACTCAATGTGCGAGTTACCTACATTGGTAACCAAATTGTTAAAAAAACAACTACAAACTTTAAGAAACGAATTTCTATCAATTATTTGGTGTTCTGTTTTAAACAATACGAGCATTTAAAACATCGACTACCCGGTTGTTTATCAACAATCGACTACTTTCATTCAATCTCGAGTTCATTCGATTACTTTCATTTCTCGAGCTAGAGAAGCTGGGGCCGGGTACAACGGACCGACTACGGTATCTGTCGGTATCGCTGTCCAAGGTCGGTGGGGTGAGTCACCGCATTCCTACCGACCGACAAAGGGCCGCCGCCGGCGCAGTGACCACACACGTACACTGCAAGCCCACTGTAGCTCTGGCTGTAGAAGCTGGGGCCGGGTACAACGGACCGACTACGGTATCTGTCGGTATCGCTGTCCAAGGTCGGTGGGGTGAGTCACCGCATTCCTACCGACCGACAAAGGGCCGCCGCCGGCGCAGTGATCACACACGTACACTGCAAGCCCACTGCAGCTCTGGCTGTAGAAGCTGGGGCCGGGTACAACGGACCGACTACGATATCTGTCGGTATCGCTGTCCAAGGTCGGTGGGGTGAGTCACCGCATTCCTACCGACCGACAAAGGGCCGCCGCCGGCGCAGTGACCACACACGTACACTGCAAGCCCACTGTAGCTCTGGCTGTAGAAGCTGGGGCCGGGTACAACGGACCGACTACGGTATCTGTCGGTATCGCTGTCCAAGGTCGGTGGGACGTGAGTCACCGCATTCCTACCGACCGACAAAGGGCCGCCGCCGGCGCAGTGACCACAAACGTACACTGCAAGCCCACTGCAGCTCTGGCTGTAGAAGCTGGGCCCGGGTACAACGGTCCGACTACGGTATCTGTCGGTATCGCTGTCCAAGGTCGGTGGGACGTGAGTCACCGCATTCCTACCGACCGACAAAGGGCCGCCGCCGGCGCAGTGACACACACGTACACTGCAAGCCCACTGTAGCTCTGGTTGTAGAAGCTGGGCCCGGGTACAACGGACCGACTACGGTATCTGTCGGTATCGCTGTCCAAGGTCGGTGGGACGTGAGTCACCGCATTCCTACCGACCGACAAAGGGCCGCCGCCGGCGCAGTGACACACACGTACACTGCAAGCCCACTGTAGCTCTGGCTGTAGAAGCTGGGCCCGGGTACAACGGTCCGACTACGGTATCTGTCGGTATCGCTGTCCAAGGTCGGTGGGACGTGAGTCACCGCATTCCTACCGACCGACAAAGGACCGCCGCCGGCGCAGTGACACACACGTACACTGCAAGCCCACTGTAGCTCTGGCTGTAGAAGCTGGGCCCGGGTACAACGGACCGACTACGGTATCTGTCGGTATCGCTGTCCAAGGTCGGTGGGACGTGAGTCACCGCATTCCTACCGACCGACAAAGGACCGCCGCCGGCGCAGTGACACACACGTACACTGCAAGCCCACTGTAGCTCTGGCTGTAGAAGCTGGGCCCGGGTACAACGGACCGACTACGGTATCTGTCGGTATCGCTGTCCAAGGTCGGTGGGACGTGAGTCACCGCATTCCTACCGACCGACAAAGGACCGCCGCCGGCGCAGTGACACACGTACACTGCAAGCCCACTGTAGCTCTGGCTGTAGAAGCTGGGCCCGGGTACAACGGTCCGACTACGGT
This sequence comes from Flexamia atlantica, assembly GCA_035578135.1. NCBI lineage: Eukaryota > Metazoa > Arthropoda > Insecta > Hemiptera > Cicadellidae > Flexamia > Flexamia atlantica. The sequence goes on along the minus strand of JAQJVK010000011.1, from coordinate 40,459,179 downwards.
ATCTGTCGGTATCGCTGTCCAAGGTCGGTGGGACGTGAGTCACCGCATTCCTACCGACCGACAAAGGGCCGCCGCCGGCGCAGTGACACACACGTACACTGCAAGCCCACTGTAGCTCTGGCTGTAGAAGCTGGGCCCGGGTACAACGGACCGACTACGGTATCTGTCGGTATCGCTGTCCAAGGTCGGTGGGGTGAGTCACCGCATTCCTACCGACCGACAAAGGACCGCCGGCGCAGTGACCACACACGTACACTGCAAGCCCACTGTAGCTCTCTGGCCACTGGTCACTGGTCGGCCTTGTTGGCGCTATTGGCGGGTGGTTAAAAGCGTTATCTTCCAAAGTGACCTTCGCTGAAAATGGGTTTTTATCAAATCTGTATAGTACATCAGTACATCTTGTATCACACGCCCTTTATACCTCGATAATAGGCCACTGTCAGAGCAGTGTCTTACAATAGTTATCGTGTGAATATAAACCCGTTCCTCCGGTTGCTAAACTAATGTTTTTCGTCGAACTAGCCTGTTTACACTTACAACAACGCTACATCTTGTATATTGTACGCCGAGGTGTCGAAATAACCCTTAATTGCGGACATAATCACATAATGTGTTGAATGTCTTTAAATGGTTGCCTACTAAGTTCCGGGAAGTAATCTTTGGACCTTGAATAGTTTTGAAACGTTGAACGAAATTTATGTTTTAAACCCTTTAGCGCGTTGAATACGATAAAAATTGAAAGGGAAATCGACTACGATAAAAAAATCTGGACCTTTAAGAAGAAAAACTACTGGACCTTGTTAATTGAATCGGCCTATAGCTCCGTGTTCATGACTGTCGTAGCCTATATGATATGTGCTATAATATCCTTTTGGTTCTAGCGCACATTGTTAGAAGCGTACATTTTTCCATCTTCTGTACCGTGTGGCCTCATAGCGCCGAATCTCATAGCGCCGAAAGCAGATTTTGTGTTATAGCTCCGAAAATAAAAACGGTGCATAGCGCCGAATGGATTCTGTGTTATAACACAGAATGCCATTTCTTTCGGCGCTATGCAACAATTTGGACATTCGGTAAAATGAGATTCTGTGCTATAGAGCAAAAATAACAATAATTGTAAATATGTTGTATAGGAAAGAAATGACGATCTGTGTTATAACACCGAAGTGTCAATTTGGGTTATAGCGCAGAATCTTATCTTACCGAATGGGGAGGATGTGCGTGCTGTGGAACAGCCGCCCAGCGCAGCGTCGCAGTGTTTCCATTTAGACTTGGCTGAAGCTAGCTCACGAATTCAACTGACGCGAAGAGGGCTATAAAAACAATGATTTAAGACCGTAATCCCAATTAGGGTCGTCGATACCTGTTTTTCAAATAGTAATAGACCTCTTATATTCTATTTCCCAATAATAATATTGAATAAGTTCTAGTAAGTCATAATAAGTGTTTATATTTTTTTAACGGTCTAGTAGTGGTCAGGATAAAGGGGAATATCACAGACAATGAACTTCTTTTGTTTAAAGTAAAATAATGTATTACTGTTATACCGTACTGTTACCGTCATGCTATTGTTTATTATAAAAAAATAAAATAATTACAAAATGTCTTAGATTATTGTTTGTTTTGATTTCACCAAGACCAAACCTCGGCAAGAAGAAACTAGAAACACGTGATTATACAACAAACAAAGAAGTTTATTGTCAAAGATATTCCACCTCGTCTTGAACATTTCTTGTTAGAAAAATCTAACTGTACTAAGTTTTTGCTTAATAAGTTCGGATTTATTTTTTTTACTATTCACCCACTCTTGTTTAAAAATGCTTTACTTGATGCATAAACCAGGGCATGAATGAAGACACGTTTTCAAATATACATGTTCATATGTCCAGGCAATGAAAAGGTATAGAGGGAATTTTTTGGAACACAATTTTTGACTTTGCAGCTTTGTTTGGACTTGTTAGGAGGTGAACATATCAAAAGTCCCCGCCCGTAGCCATAGCCGCCTCTAACGAAGGCCGCGGCATTCGAAGTGGCAACGCCGCGCTGCCGCTGGAGCGGTTGACTACTCTACGCTTGCCCCGGGCGCCGTAATGCTAACAACCTCAAGGTTTTCGATTTGTTAAAGCGATTAAATACTTAATTAGTTATTTTACAGTGCACATTTCATTTGATTTTCTAGTGATGGAAGCAAGGAAATCAATATTAACACATGTTATAATTCCTTTAAACCATTTAGTACAAAGACCAAATAACATTTCATAAGAAACAAATTTTGTTAGTAAAGTCAGTGAAACAAACTATATTAAATCTAAGTAGGAATGACAATATTTCCACGATTATTTTTAAAGCTCATTTTCTCGTTTCTTACTATTGAGTCAATTGTTTAATAAAATGTATGCCATTGTAAGGACAATATTCGAAACCACATCCTTAACTTTTATTCCACAAACACAAGTTCCCTAGACTTTTTGTATGTACAACATCAGAAGAAATCATTAATAAGCTTAATTTCTGGAATTTTTTTCGACTGCAGCATTAACAAAATATTGTCATATTCTTGCGAAACTAAAATCTGGACAATCCCAACATGTTTACACATTGAAAAAAATCAGAAGGGACTGAAAGACTGCCCCTGTTAATTTCATAGAAATACATTTCATTGGGATTTTCATTTTTCTTAGTAAGTTTAAGCTTTCTTCGAATTTTTTTTCGACAATGCTTAAATGCAATATACCCACGAGCATAAATTAAACCTGATTCATCAAACTGGATTTCTCAACAAACTCTTTTCTGAATATCATATATAATGTATCCTCAAGAATAGCTAAACTTTGGTTTAAAATTTCCCCTGAAGAAAGGCTATCTTTGCCATAATCAATAGAGGATACAATCACTTCGTTATAAAACCTAATTTCCCCGTGCCTAGTGGAATGGACCAAGCTCACTTTCTTAGCGTATTTTCTTCTCGGCTTCCATCACTTGTGGCACTTTCGTAGCTGAAATATTATAATTCCCCCTGTTTACTGTCGGTATTGACCAAATCTTGATTCTAACTGATCTGTCTGAAATTTAACAGTTAATATATATGAATGTTTGGTGTAGTTTCCAAGCCTAAACTTAATTAATGCATACAATTTTAATATATAAATTATGATCTCCCGTAAAACGTAAGTACTGTAGTTTCATAAAGTGTACCGTATGGCTTATTTGTTAAGAATTTTCTATCTGGATTTGGTTTATCTTTTGTTTTCCAAATTTATAGCCACATAAGGCAAACTTGCAAAAATACTAAGTTTTTATCCACTAAACTTGTGAAGGGCGTTTGAAGGTGAATATGTTTAAAAAGTTAGAGGCCGTTTATCATTAATAATTGTGCTTGTCATTTAGAATTTGGCACAACACAATTTTTCGGCAACGCCGTCTGTCACTGTAGTGATCATACATTAAATAACAAACGAATTTTTCGCACAGTGGAGTGACGGGAAATGCTAGGCACCCAGCGCGGCGTTGCCAGTTCTCCCTCGCCACGGCCTTCGTTAGAGGCGGCTATGCCGTAGCCCTTGAGCGGGGGGAGGGAGAGGGGTCCAAAAGTACAATTTTTGGTTTTTCCTAAATATATTGAAAACTATCAATTTTTGGTATGCCCTATCAAATTTAAAAATTAAAGAAAAAAATTTCCTGTAAGAAAAGTATATAATATGTCTACTTTGGTCCAAATATTTATAAGGAAAACACTAATTTTATTAATATTAAAAAATGTCCCTTCCATAAGAAATACATATCAATTTGTGGGTTACATATATGCCCAATTAGGCAACGCTTTTTTCACCTAAAGGAAAATGAACAGCATTATAAAATTTCAAGTAATTTGACACCTCTTAATCTCGTTGAAGTTGGTATTACGGGCCGTCAGAAAACTGCGGTGGATGTACAGTATTGACTGTAAAGTAATTTTAATATTGGATTTAAACTTATTTATATGCCGGAGGGTTTAACGAAAAACACCTTCTGCAGACCAAGGTATACAGTTTAGGAAAATATAAGCTAATAATTTAATTTGAACCAGTCAAAAAGCGGGTTCAGTCTTTTGGCTACACTGGTCTGAAATTGTCCTAAAATCTTTTGGATTGAAGTGTTATAATGTTACTCACTTTTCGATATGAACAAGTTTAATTGTTACTACTAATAACATTCAGTCTACGTTTGGTTTTTTCTTACTTAAGTTTTAAATTTAGTGATAAACAATTTCCACATTAACTTCACTTACAGAACGTATAATTATTTTCTTTAAACTGGTAATGTTCTAACAGTCGGTCCTATTTAGTTCTAGTTCAATAACCGAGCTATCACCACCACGTGTTTCATACTTTAAAAGGGGTTCTTTTGGAATTCCCAGTGCATTACGTAGAGCGGGCAACAGTCCAGGTAGTACAATGAGCGAGGGTAAAATTCCTGTAAGGCCGGAAACCCATGGCTGGGGTGAAGCCATGGATAGTAATAATAACGTTGGCTTGAAGAAATGTAGTTCATTCTGGACAAAATTCGTCTCTGAACAAAACACTCCTAAACCTTTATAAAGTTATTCACCTATTGTATAAGTAAATAATTGTAAACGTCTATTTTGTTTTTTCTTGTAGTTTATAGTTTATTAGGGCTAAATTGTATTTCTATTATAAAAATAGTTTTCATGGTTTGACGCAATGGTAGATAGCTCATTTACGCACTTATTGGTCCATGGCAATGGGCAAATAAGGTTTAAAAATATATCTTGGGGATAAATGGATGAAGTTTAGCTTTAAAATATAACGATCCCATATAATTTTAATTTATAAACTCATGACCAAAACTATAATTTAGCTTTGAATAGGACTTAAAAATAGTATAAAAACCGTGTCGGGGTTTTAATTTTTAGATAAAGGAGAAAACAAACTCCTCATTAATCCAAAAATAATTCCCTTGTTGCCTAAAATGATATGGAGTTTTTAAGACGAACTGTTGGATAAAGACAAATTTTCATTCTGTTCAAACGCAGTGGGCCATTTGATGATGTTGGTCCGAGTGTTCTTTTAGATAAGTTAACAGCATGCGTGGAGGCCGCGGCATTCCGGGGCGGGCAGGGCTCCGGCGCCGCTGCAAAAACCATGGTACGATCATGACTGCGGCAAGGCTAGGAAAAAAAGCTTTAGACTTCTTAAATGCTATCGCAAAGTCAATGCCGATTTTGCGCATAGCTTATATGTAGAGGCAAACCGAGCATATAAAAATTTGTCGCAAGTTAAACAGTTACAATACAATGGTGACCTCATTGAAAATAATGTTAAAAATAATAATGAATTTAGGGGTGCAATCAGACATCCGAAAACACAAAAAACATTTCGTGGGCGCTAACATCAAAATCGAAGATCGTGGGCGCTAACCGGGTGGAACACTTTAAAAGGCCACTCGATCCGGTACGGTACATAGTTTTTTTTTATTGTTGACCCACTGTTGGACTAAGGAAATCGAGTTATCTGAGCCAAAACAAGTTTTGAAGTTTGTAAAATAAAAAAAACAGCGGGTTTCGATCGCATACCATTCGTTTTTTTTACGTTTGGCCCTAATAAGTTGTCAGAACTGTTAGTTAAATTGTTTAACGCTATTCTTAATACGGGAGAGGTGTTAGACAGTTTTGAAAAATCTATTGTCTATCCTCTACACAAGAAAGTAAACATTGGGGTGGTTTCAAACTATCGGAGAATATACTTTAAGGATGCAGTATCCAAATTATTTGTGGACATAATTTTGAAGCGTTAAAAAATTTGGGTTTCTGATAAAAATATACTTCGTGAATATCAAGCGGGTTTCCACAAAGGTTACTGTACGGTTGATAACATATTCTCTCTGTCAGCCATGATTAATTTAAGATTATCTACTAAAAAAGGAAAATTATATTCTTTTTCGTGGATTTTCCGCAGCTTTTGGTCGAATTTATATAGGAACCCTTTCTTTTTAAACTGTATAGTATAGGAATTTTCGACTAAGAATGCAATACGTGTTTTGCAAGCTTTTTATATTGGTACGTTAGCGGCTGTTTGGTGTAAAGATGGCGAGTCAGAGTGCTTTGAAACAACCAAAGGCAGGGCCGGAACTCAGAAATTTGTCAGGGGGGCAAAGCCGAATTTGCCGCCCCCTGTTTCCTAATATTAAAAAAAGAGACCAACGGTTATGGAGGGTACAACATATTATTAAAAATGATTGGAAAGTTATTGGAATTTGTGATCATTCTCTTTTAAGTTTTATACAAATAGAAACTTATACGTTTTAAAGAAAATTAGTAACATTTTATGGCAGCTTTAAAGTGTAATCAGATTCCAAACTTCATTCGGGGCCTTTCACGTTACGATGTAAATTTGGAAAAATTAGGCTTGAGCTTACATCAATTTGAAGACTTAAATCCTTCTTATTTTTCGTGGAAAGTAATAAAGATAATACAACGTTTATTAGTTTTAAAATATTTTTAACATTAAATCAAAAACAGCAAGATGGGCGCCGTTCCCGTTCACAAGGTATTTACTGTGATTTCCCCAGAGTTTACACATCACGCCATTCAACTGCTGCTGACATTACAGTATATAAAATAAAAGAATAATATAAAAATCGTTATCATAAAAAATAAACATAAACTTACAGGGTGTCTGTAAAGTCCGTCACCAAACGCCATAACTTTGTTTATTGGGTCAAAATAAGCAAAAAAGTTCCTGTGAAGATATGTCCTAAAATGCATATTTACCCAGATATCCGCAATTTTGTATTTTTCAGAAAATATTTTTTATCTCCGAAGTTTGTGAATTGATTTTTTTGAAACTTGGTCAAGGTTGAAGGTTGATTCAAGGTTAGTTTATGAAAAAATAATCAGCATGATCGAATAGTACATTTCAAAATGGCGGCCGTTAGAAACCTTTAATTTGAAATATCGGAAAAACTTTACGTAGTACAAAAAAATATGAAGAATTAAAATTTTTAGAAAATTTGATTTCATGTCTATTGACACCAGAATTATGAAAATCGGTTAATAAATAACTGAGTTATGGTCAAATTTATCTACTGAGGTAGCGTAATTGACATATGCCAGTGCATGATTCAATGCAACAATGGGCCATTTTCCTTCCAATTCATGCTGCCTCGTTGGATAAATTCGACCATAACTCAGTTATTTATTGACCGATTTTCATAATTCTGGTGTCATTAGACTGGAAATTAAATTTTCTAAAAATTTTAATCCTTCATATTTTTTGTACTACGTAACGTTTTTCTGGTATTTCAAATTAAAAATTTTAAGCGGCCGCCATTTTGAAATTTACCATTTGATCATTCTGATTATTTTTTCATAAACTGACCTTGACTAGTTATAGGTACATACTAAGTTTCAAAAAAATCGATTCACAAACTTTGGAGATAAAAAATATTTTGTGAAAAATACAAAATGGCGGATATCTGGGTAAATATGCATTTAGGACTTCACAGGAACTTTTTTGCTTATTTTGACCCAATAAACCAATTTATGGAGTTTGGTGGCGGACCTTTACAGACACCCTGTATATATATAAATTCGAACGAATGTTGTTTTTTGCTTCTGGTGGCCCCAAAACGAAAAGTTATCATGGTCTCTGGCTTAGGTCTTACCATGAGACCTATGGTACATAATAGCTTCTTCCCTATAGGGGAATAGGGGAATTCGCTAAAAATTGTCAAATTTTGTCTTCTTCAACTTGCAATGTAGTAATTTGAGATTATAAATTGCAATGAGCAACCCAGTTAGTTGTTATTCAACACTGTTGTAAACATTAATATTGTTTGAATGACGCTGGAAAGTCTTTAAATATCTTATAATAAGGGAACAAAGAAAGAGAGAGATTACAAGAGATGTGCACGCACACGCATTTTGTCCTTGAACTAGAAGGCTTCTATTTTTTATGTACTTTTATACTCCATCCGCCCCCATCCAGCCCACAAATAATAATAAACATTTTTTACGGTAAAAATTCATTTAAGATCATATACATTTTGAAACCACATCACTATATTTATCTGGAACTTTTTGCATAATTTTTAAAAATATGTTATAATTATAAATTTTGGTTATTTAGGCCTACTTAATTTTTTGCCGCCCCCCCCAAAATCTGCCGCCCGGGGCAGGTGCCCCCCTACCCCCCCTAGATCAGGCCCTGAAAAGGCTTGCGCCAAGGATGTCTGGGTAGTCATTTGTTTTATCCATTATTTTTCAACGAATTACCCGCGCGAGGTCTTAGAAGGGATGTTTTATTTTTGGGGGTAATAAGGTAAAAGTGTTATTATACGCAGATGACATTGTTCTGGTTTCGCCTTCTGTGGTTGGTTTACAACTCATGATTAATAATTTGCAGTCATCCTGCGACATGTGGAATTTAAAACTTAACCTGCGCAAGTCCAAAATAGTAGTTTTTAGGAATGCGGCAGATTGAGTGCGGACGAGCTGTGTCGTTATAGTGGACAATTAGTTAAATGTGTTAATGTATAAAAAATATCTTGGGGTAATTTTTTCATCAAATTTTTCCTTTAAGAATCATTTTTATGCAAAATTGTCTTTATCAAAAAATGCAATAAATTCAATGTGGTTAAATGTTTTTTAAACAAGCATATTTCCGGAAAATCAAAATTGGAATGTTTCAATGCTGTTGTAAGATCGATTATGTGTTACGCCACTCTGGTGAGGGGATTTAGGCAATACGATCTCGACGAAGAGTAATTACGTTTCTTAATCAAAAATATATTTGGTTTACCCCGAAACATACCGAATTACACGTCTTCACCTTTGTAGTTTGCTACAAATACAGAGGAAATGCATTTAATGATGGCATAGAGTGCCTATTCTCCCAGCAACATACGTCGGAAGTCCGCGACATATGCATGAGTAACGCTCAGGATGCTAAGTTGTTTATTACGTTCACGAGAAATTAAAATTGATCAGAAATTCTACAAGAATTATTTCCTGGCCAATCTCCCGTTGATCGCCATATTACCACAAGAGTTTTTAAAAGAAAGTCAAAGTTACCCATGGATTTTATTGTTAACCATTGCGTGTTCGGCGAGACGCATTGTTGGATGTATTCAGTATAGAATGGCAAGAACACGGGTTGCCACACGCCCACATCCTTGTTTGGTTGGTTGAGGGGATAAAACCGAATGAAATCGATTATGTAATATCAGCTAATATAATGATCCCGAAGATGTACGTATTCCACGGAACGGAGTTTTGCCTGGTTCATCCTGAAATGCCAATGGTGTCAATTGTAGTTGGCCACTGGTCCAGCACATACAGGGGTTTCATTTTTAAACCTAAAATAATTGCAACTGCTGAGACACAATGTTTATTGAGCCAACAGCAACTACTAGCAATAAACTGTAATCAATCGTCGCGTTATAATTGAACGCAGCTCAATGGGGATTGAATGCAAGATCTCCTCGTTGATGGTTTAGATTAATAAAGCACGTTCATCTCCATTTCGAGCCTCATTTTGCTTCTCATTTTGACTTGCCCGAAGTGTCTTACACTCACAGCACTGCGTTCTCTACGGCCGCGTCGGGTTGTTGCGTCGAGGGTAAAGTGGCAATTTCAAGGATCAGATTAATACTAAATCCATGTTATAATAAACTTAAAATATAGTCATGATTATGGTGAACTAAAGCTCAAACACTTCTCAACCTCTCTGGTCAAATAAAAAACTGCAGTTTTCTACTCATACTAGCTCGCAATAAAAAAAACCAAACAAAACTATGAGGATTTATCTTCATTTCTGTACATTCTATAAAAGGTTAGTTAGATAAAAAGGTAGATTCACGTGTCATGTAATCAGAATTCTTCAAACACAAAAATTAACTTTTGATTTAACTTCACAAAATCCTTGAACTCTAATAATCCAAGTCGTAAATAATCAAAGTGTAAATAAATAAACACATATTTCAAATTCACATTTGTTTACATGTCAACATATGGTTATAATTTCAAATAGTTTTCAAGTTACTCCACAGAATGCATACATGTCAACTAACCTCATAGGCCAGTAGGACAGAGCCCTAAGGTCGAATTAAAAATTTTATTTTACACAAACCTTGTCCTAAAAAAATACGAAGAAAACAAAACAAAATTATCCAGTTTGGTGCACAAATAAAAAAAGTTATTGAATTACAAAGAAATAGGATTGTTTTTATTTATATAGATAGGTAAGGTTAACATTGGAACAACGTCTTGTGTTTACCACTCATGGAATTGATTTTTATTTATATAGATAGATTAGGCCTAAAATTGCATTTTAATTATATTTTGAAAGATTTGAAGATGCCTGACGTCCTATCTAACGTCCTGGCGAGAAAAATTTTGCGTAAACGAGTTTTCTGGTTCAGAGAATAAATATACGGTGCGGTTATTAGTAGACCGGGGGAATTTGGACGAGACAAAGAATCAGCTTGATAAGTTAGTGTGTGTTTAGTGAAATAGAGACTGTTTCATTTTGTTGCCAGGTGCCCTCTGTTGCGTGAGTTTGATTTCCTTGGTTTGGGTCCATGAGCTTTCCCGCGGTTTGTTAAAAATTTACCGGAATGGGTATGTTTAGGAGCGGCTTGTCCGATTTCTCCAACAGCTTTGGTAGTTCGGATGTAATTTGATGCAAGAATATAATTTAATGAACCTGTTTTTCCCAAGCAGGTATCAAGTTCCTGTAACAATAAATATATTCGGAGGGAGAGAGATTGGAAACGATTCAAGGCTCGGCTCAAGCGGTTTCTGGTCCAGGGAGAATTTTGCACTAAGGGCGAGTTTTTGGCTCATTGTCGGTGAGGGTCCTTGTGCTCCTGAGGGCGCAATGCGGCGGTATCCAGGCCGACCAGCTTGGTGACGTTGGTATTTTGCACAGAGAAGAAAAAAGACATAGGACGCATCTAATGTTTCGCTAAATATGTTATTATTTAATTTGTTGGACTTTTCCTATCGCTTCTAGTGTTTAAACTACACTACGTTTCGAGAGGTGGAGGGGACGCTCCCCCTCCACTTGCTCTCACAGACGCTCTTCATTCGAGTTGCGTATGTGAGTGTGAGTGGACGTGTGTGCGTGTCGTGCCACTGCCAGCTTGGAGGCATTGCCGGCAGTAAGGTATATGTTTTTGTTTTAATTTTCTGTGCCCTTTATCATGTAATATGTTTTAGTTTTAATTTTCTTTCTGTATTAAGTATGTTTAATGTGTTTTGTTTGAAATTTTGTGTGAGTGAGATTTCTGTTGAATGTTGGATGAATGTAATTGTATGTCAAAAAAAAAACAAAAAAACCCAAAAAAAGTAGGTTAAATAAACATAAGTAGGTTAATGTAACTTTAAGTAGGGTCACTTGAAAACGAGAGGAGTTTCAATACCTCTCGAAACGTAGTGTAGTTTAAACACTAGAAGCGATAGGAAAAGTCCAACAAATTAAATAATAATTACAAATCCTTCGCTATTATGAATTTTAAAAATACAGCTAAATATGTGTCGAACAGTGCCGTAGAGTGGGCGCGGGGGGTAGGGGGCGCCCGGAAGTCTATTGTCTCCCTATTGTTTGGCTTCCTGTGTGACGAGCAGTTACCCGAAACACTACTGCCTTAAGAATGCGTACTCTGCTTATTTGTTTCTCAGTGGCTTTTGAGGAAAATAATGTATTTTTTTGTTATTTTATGGCAATTTATGTATTTTTGTACAATTTATTTTATGTACATACATTCAAATTTCGCTATGTACTAAACATGTCAAATCTCGCTATGTTGGATTGAAATATGCTCTTTTGCATTTTAAATTCGCTGAGTATGCAGGTCTGCTTCAACAGGGGTATATATCATTAGGTTACGCTATTTTGTATATTTGCCCCTATAAAACACGTATATTTACTCATTGAAGTGATTCGACGCGATTCATAACGTCGTAGATTAATTAAAACTAGATAACATAGACCCTATAGGTTGCTCGAAATCGAGTAAAACAAAAATCATATTGTAAAAGATTAAACAATGAACATTTACTTATTACTTTTAAAGTGTAAACCAAGAGCTAAAATTAATAACAAAATTATGGCTAAATTACTGAAATTTTTAAAGTTTATTTGATTCACCGCAGAAGTTCCGACTATACGATATTTTTTGTTGTAGTCCCTTGTTCGGTTTTCTTCATTTTCTGGTTTTCTCTTGATCCTGAAATGTATATTTTAATACCGACAAAAGTTGTGCTCTGTTTATAGCATCAGTTGTTGAATGTTATCCCAAAGGTTTCTGGATCCAAGTCTAACAGCCCAGGGCCAAACTAAAAGTATATAGGCCTGTTTTCAGATCGAGAGTTTTCTTTAATGTCTTGCAAATACAGCGAAATCCGCAAATTAGACAGTCAGTCTTTGCTGCCAAATTTCCTTTTTGGCAGCAAAGGGTTAATGATAATGATGCATTATATCTACCTCTCTTCTTGAAATGCAAGCCACCGCAATGTAAACATTTTAAGTTTATTGGTTCGCAAGGAGCTCCACGACGATCTAGTGATACTGCTCTGCACCCATCAAACGCATCGGGTGTGTGATACCAGCAGTTACGTTCGTAATTCCTCCGTCCAGTCATGTGCGTCTTCTTATAACTAACTGAACCAATTATGAAATCATAAATTGGCTGAAGTTAATAAAATCACAAAAACTACTATGCTGAAATGTATTGATATACCGTAAACTACATTGTAAGACGATAAACTGGTAACTGCACCGAATAAAGCAATTAAAACAACTCTTCTGTGGTAATCAAGGCCAATATTATTACCTTAAATAACCCCGTCGCAGCAAACCTGCATACTCAGCGAATTTCTAAAGAATTAATTTTTATATGGGAGCTTATTTTTTTATGTACAGGAAAATATTTAAAACATTTTATGTAATTAATGCAAAAAGTATATTACATATCAATTCAAGAGCTTTATATGTAAGGGAAATGATCATGGGATGTATCCCATTCCAACAATATTCTTTTTGTTATTCTTATAATTATCAGTCTAATATTTTTTTTATAAGTGTATCCTTGTTATAGTATAATAAAAATTTAAGCAAACATACAATCAATGATTTAAAATCAGTCAAAATAAAAACAAATAAAATAGTCACATGAAAAAATTGAATCCAAACATATGATTTTTAAAATTTAAATAAACTTGTTGCAGCAAACTTGCATGCTTAGTTAATTTCTAAAGGATTTTTATATGTGGGCATATTCTACATAAGTTAGGGAAGTTGTTGTTTTGAATATTTTGTGTAAATATTAATCTAAATTAAGTAAATTTTATCATTCATGATCTTATTTCTCAATAATTATTCATATTCTGATAATTTTTAATAAATTTACTTGTTATAGTATATAAATGTCAGCAAACATATTATCAATCTACTCAGATCCAAGAAATAAAAACAAATCAAACCATCACATGAACAAATTAAATTCAATCATGTGGTTTGTTTTATTATTTTTAAATCCCATTTTAGGGAAATTTAATGAAAAATTTGGGTATTTCATACCAGAATTCGGACAGTTTATGTCCCTTCAGGGAAAAACAAAAGACAGTGTACTGCATTTTGCAGATCCGATATCTCAGTAACCGATTGATGTAGAGTAATAATTCAAAATGCTATATTGTTTATTTTTTTAAGCTGAATTCAATTCTGACCATTAAATTTACATCAAATTAATAGAAATATGTTAAATCTTGAAAATAAATTTTATTCAGTCAAAAAGACCGCCTTTGAATGTACCGATCTTGCTGGTTTTCGAACTTAGTCATGAATATCGCTCTAAATGTTTGTTCCAAATTTCATTAAGATCGGACTGTTTTTACAAGAGTTATCGTGCCTACGGACATATATATATATATATATATATATATATATATATATATATATATACAAATATATACCAAAATGAACGAATGTTGTTTTTGGGCTCTAGGGACCTCAAAACGAAAAAATAACATGGTCCCGGGCTTAAGTCTCACCATGCTGCCTACGGTAATAGCTACTTCCCTATAGGGGGAAATTCGCTAAAACGATAATAAACAAACTAAAACTGTTGAAAACAATTTCTTGTCGCGTCCCAGAGAACCCAAAGCAGCTGTAAAAATAAAAAATCGCTCTTTTCGACAAATAAACTGTAAGTGCTACAATCTGTGATTTACCAGTAGAATTATTTCAGAGCATGATCATATTTCGGTTGTAAACATAGTAATCTTAACTTTGTCAAACGTCGATGGATAGAGCTTCTGTTCCAAAACTTTAACCCTTTACTGTACTTTAGTGGCGCCCTTTTTTTAAAAATTCTGAGACGTATTGACAAATCTACATAAAAATCCCTTTAACGTTAAGGGACACCTCAAACGTTAAAATCCGTCCAGCCGTTATTGAGGTTAGACTGTGAAAAGAAAACCGCTTGCGTATTAAATATAGATAGCAAGAAGAACCTATTTCACTAGTCTCGTGGTAAAAGTTAAAGGTGCAGTATGATAGACGTTAATTTAATTTATTCATTCCGTACATAATGAATTAATTTCTTTTGTGAAATTTCAAAACAAGACACGAATGGACGCAAAGTACACCAGTTATAAAACAATGCTATTTAAATTTGTCAAGTAAAATTATTAACACTTCGACAACCATTTAATTATTTGGGTTGTTATAGGATGAGTAAGTTATGTAACTTACATTGTAAAAAATGAACTAAAACTTCTAAAATATTCAGGTGATTTTCAGCATAAAGGATTTCATTGCCGCTACAAATATTTATACTAGGTTTAAAATATCTACCTAGGTAGATCAGCATTTCCAGGTAAAGTATAACATAAAAGGTATAAATATATAGGCAATAGCAGTTTATTTAAGAATTAAATACGAGAAGTCGCCCCTGGTTTTTATTTTCCTCCCCGCGAGCGGCCACACTGCATGGAAGCAGTAATGCTAACATCACAAATATTCCCGGCCAAGGACGGGCACATGCGGTTCTCGCTCCTCCTGCGCTGTTCCGCCGCGCGTACATCCTCCCCATTCGGTCAAATGAAGCAGTTTGCCATTTCTGCGCTATGCACCAGTTGGGCGATTCGGAGCTATACCACAGTTTTCGATTTCGGTCTAATAACTTTCGGCGCTATGCAACAAATTGTAAAACTTTCGGAGCTATAACACAATCTTACAATTCGGTGCTATGAAGCACTTTTATATTTTTCATTCGGCGCTATGCATCATTTGTACTTTCGGAGCTATGCCGCAAAATACACTTTCGGTGCTATGAGATTCGGTGCTATGATACCGCACCCTTCTGTACAAGACCCTAAATCATTCGGCTTATGTACGTCCGTAGTCGCGTCATTCGGTGTGGACTGTACTGAATACATCGTTGTAGTCGCAAGATTGTTGTACAGTCAGTTTCACATGACTTGAGCCATGCCTCTCATATAAAGCTAATGTTAGGACGAGCCGACTCGCAGGGTTCGGCATGGACTGTACATTAGTACACTGTAGTAGTCAGCCGCTTGGATGATTGTTGTACAGTCGGTTACAAATTATGTGAACCATGCCTCCCATTTGACGAAGTTTAATGTTATCATTGGGCTTGCGGACGGCCGGAGTCTCGTCATTCGGCGTGGACTGTACACTAGTACATTGTTGTAGTCTCTAGTAAGATTGTTGTGCAACCGGTTTCGAATGACTTGAGCCATGCCGCCATGCCTCTTATAAGGCTAATGTTAGGACGAGCCGACTCGCACAATTCGGCTTGGACAGTAAATTATAGCTCTGGACAGCCTTAATGGCGGGTGAGTGAATGCGCTGTTTAATATCTGCAATGTTTTGGTAATAAATCACATGGTCATTTGTTTATGAAAAGGTACTTTACACAAGAAAATATTTTGCTGCAACCGCAAGTGCAACTAAAATTAAATGCTTGCAAGCTCAACACAATTCATGAAGCACGACGACAAAAGTATGGAAACACATTCTTAAATGTAAAGAAATCATTTAAGATGAAAGGTTGCCAAAACAAAAAGACCAGCTGATGCATTGCGCAAATAATATTTTCCAGAAATCTCTCGGTGAAATATTACAGGGCATTCTTTTGTAGTGTAAATGAGGTAAAACGTAAACAAAGTTTTGACAGTTCTACCAAAACATGTGTTTATTTAGCTGACATTCTGGGAGATTACAATTTACGCCACCCGCCATTAAGGCTGTCCAGAACTATAGTACATCGTAGTAGTCAGCCGCTTTGATTATTGTTGTACAGTCGGTTTCAAATTATGTGAACCATGCCTCTCATTAGACGAAGTTTAATGTTATCATCGGGCTTGCGGACGGCAGGAGTCGCGTCATCGACGTGGACTCAGTGGACTGTACTAGTACATTGCTGTAGTGGTTGTACCCGCGTTGCGTGGCTCGGTCCCGGAACCGCGGGTGCGCGGCAGCGGCCGTGACGTCACGCGGTTGCAGTGGCAGCCGGACCGGCCGGCCTTGAGTACCGGGTCCGACCGGGGAGACGAAGTACAGTAGAGCGGGTCGGGCTACTTGCGACTGTTTTAAAGGTCCTTTTACACGTTACTGTATTTTGCAACGATCTCGATCATTGTCGATCGTCAATGACAACTATCTCGCAAACTGCAAAGTTGTTAAGCCATGTTTACACTGTACAACTTGTTTTATAAACTTGTGTTGTACAACCAATTATACTTATTGGTTTGAACATGTTTAAGAAAACAATGAAAATTATCTAACAAGTTTTATAACAAACGTGTTTTAAAACCGAAAAATCGAGTTTTACAACAGATTGCAGGTTTCCCGAGCCGTGTCGGAAATATCAAAGGAAATCGTTCTTTTATTAACTTTTGTTGTACAACATGTTTTACAACACAAGATCGAGTTTTAAAAACAAAAGTTGTATTAAACATGTTTTACAAACAAAAGTTAATAAAACAAGTTGTATGTAGTGTAAACACACCTTAAGGTTGAAGCAATTTGGTTGAAGCTCGTTTACATGTTCCCAGGTCTTTTGCTCTAACTTTAAAATTAACAGAAATCAAAATTAAAATATAATAAAATCACCATCATCGACAATGAATCCAAACAAAGAATTTCTAAAAACCATTACAATTTTTTTAAGGTTTATGGAAACACTAGAAGAACCCGTGGCTTTGCTCACGATGAAAATTAAACATTCACTATCACCCATGAATTATATAGTTTTGCTTTCCCATTTATTTTTCTTGTTGTAAAATCTAATGTATCTACTTCTTTGAACATATCAAATGTACTTCCATAAAGCAAAAATTTTTAGAAATTCGCTCTTAGTACGCAGGTCTGCTACGACGGGGGAATTATATTCCTGCATAAAGTGCCTGTACATAAAAAATGTGACCATATCCAACGCCCCACCGACAAAGCCCCAAATGGTGTTGCTGCCCTGAGTAGGCTCATGCCCAATATCGGCGGTTCTTCCTCTTGCAAGTGCGTTTTGCTTGTGTCGGCTGTCCAGTCGATCGTGCTATCAGGTGAAGAGGATTGCGCTCACACACTCAAGAGGCCAATTTACAGAGACGAACGCCGAGAAGAATTTATGGTCGTTTCCACGGTACCTGAGCTTGCCCTGATGATGATCATGGGGCACAATATAAGGAACGGCACCCTTGGCTTTTTCGACGGCACTTTGAATCTGCTCGCATATGTTACCCTTAATTAAAACTTTATTATGCACCCCCGTCGCAGCAGACCTGCGTATTAGAAATCCTATTTCTTTCCTTCATGAAGGCATACGTGTTAGAGGAACCAAAGAAGGTAGCTTGAAATTTTATTCACTGTAAAAGATCATTTTCTTAAGGTTTTAGGGTCTACCCTGAACAAAAAATTACAATGCCACTCCAGCAATTATTAAAAAGTGCTGTCTTACATTTTTAGACTCTATATTGAGCAAAACGTTTGAATGAGCCGTCCCGGCAATTTTTTTAAAGTGCTGTAGATAAATTAATTCTTTACAGTAGCACACTCTTCCTCTTTAAATAGCAGTTAGTTGTCATAAAAAAAGTCCTTCAAGTATAAGTGATCACTGGAGTCCTTCAGTAATCAGTTATTTATTTTATGTTATACAACATATCAGCATTTTATATAGTGTATTGCACTTTGAAAAAATGCAAAAGTCTAATTCATTGACCACCTGGCACCAAGTAACAAATCTTCATTTTAACAAATACAGTTAAATAGCAGAAAGAAATACCATTAATTTACATCACCTGTTTTAAATTTTGCTTTCATATGTTTTGTTAGTAAACAAATCTAACTCAAATTCTTTCAAAATCCCTGACATGGGTACCTTTAAGACGGTCCCAGGGCTAAGCCCTGAAAGTTATCACGAAATTGAAGGTGTATAAACCTACTCCATGAAATTCTCCATGTATGTACCAAGTTTCGTGGCCATCGGTCCAGCGGTTTCTGAGTATATCCGTGCCAACTAAATATATATATATATATATATATACCAACATCCTCTTTTATACTTATAGATTCATCACACTTCCTTCCAACCTCAAAATTCATAACAACCTCCTATACAAAGGCAACGATATATTTCGAAACAATCAGGTTGGAGGAGCCAGATCGTTGCATTTATTGTTATGTATAGCCAGACCTTATTGCTAGAACATATCACAAGCATTGCTAAAGGACTAAACAAGTAAATAATGATTCTGAATTGTTATTACTTTCTATCTTAAATCTCTTAAAAAGTTTGTACATTATTAATACAGTAGAGCGCCAATTATCCGAACGTCGGTCATCCGAACCGTCGGTTAACCGAACGCCGTAAGTTCATCAACATGATTCTCAAGCAATTCAATTTTGCGCCAAAAAAAAGTATCAGGGCTAAAGCAAACACAAATTTTGGACTTTTTTTCTAAATAAAAACTATACAGTGTACTGTATCTATGTATGATAAATTGTTCTTTAAAGTAGCATGTATTTTTCTTTTCCAGCTTGTTGACTGGAAAAGAAGAATGTTACACTTAACACTATTCCTAACACCGACTTTTCCAAACACCGTATATAACTAATCTCATTATAAATGTTAAATTTGATAGTTTTTGGCTCTGAAAATTCTATAACCAAATAAATATCATAGCCTTTGTCAGCGACAAAGTGATTCAGGTCTGCTATCCACAAGCTCTCTTGACAATGTCAATATGAATAAAGTAATGTCATTATACAATGTTAATGGTTTAGCTATATACAGTCGACTCTCGCTAACACGAACCTTGATATCACGAAATCCTCGATATCTCGAATTATTTTTAATCCCCTTGGGAAAACCTGTCTAACACGAAGAAATTACTATACATAACACAAACTAATTTTTTGGTTATATTTTACCTCTATGTGAAGGGACACAAAAATTCCCTCTATAATACGAATTTCTGTAGATAAGACGAATTCGATTCGCGCTTTACTCCCATAACTCAAAATTTACCTCCATACCACGAAGTTTTCAGAATGGACCTCAGTAATACGAAATCCCAGCGTTCAGGATGCAACCTGTCGGTGAATCATATCCAGGGTCAAGCGCATGTTTTAATAAAAAATGTAATCGATACTGTAATTGTTTTTACAGAGAGGAAGATTACGGACTTTTTGATCAGTGGAATTAATAAAAATTAAAAGTAGCTGAAGGGGATACGGTAAAGTGTCTTTATATTATTGGTTTAATAAAAATTATGATCGATACTGTAATTGTTTTACATATTTAAGCAGAGTAAGATTACGGACTTTTTAATCAGAATTAATATGATCTTATATGTTTTTGTGTTTTACAGGTTATCTATAAGTATAAAAGAGGATGTTGGTATATATATATATATATATATTTAGTTGGCACGGATATACTCAGAAACCGCTGGACCGATGGCCACGAAACTTGGTACATACATGGAGAATTTCATGGAGTAGGTTTATACACCTTCAATTTCGTGATAACTTTCAGGGCTTAGCCCTGGGACCGTCTTAAAGGTACCCATGTCAGGGATTTTGAAAGAATTTGAGTTAGATTTGTTTACTAACAAAACATATGAAAGCAAAATTTAAAACAGGTGATGTAAATTAATGGTATTTCTTTCTGCTATTTAACTGTATTTGTTAAAATGAAGATTTGTTACTTGGTGCCAGGTGGTCAATGAATTAGACTTTTGCATTTTTTCAAAGTGCAATACACTATATAAAATGCTGATATGTTGTATAACATAAAATAAATAACTGATTACTGAAGGACTCCAGTGATCACTTATACTTGAAGGACTTTTTTTATGACAACTAACTGCTATTTAAAGAGGAAGAGTGTGCTACTGTAAAGAATTAATTTATCTACAGCACTTTAAAAAAATTGCCGGGACGGCTCATTCAAACGTTTTGCTCAATATAGAGTCTAAAAATGTAAGACAGCACTTTTTAATAATTGCTGGAGTGGCATTGTAATTTTTTGTTCAGGGTAGACCCTAAAACCTTAAGAAAATGATCTTTTACAGTGAATAAAATTTCAAGCTACCTTCTTTGGTTCCTCTAACACGTATGCCTTCATGAAGGAAAGAAATAGGATTTCTAATACGCAGGTCTGCTGCGACGGGGGTGCATAATAAAGTTTTAATTAAGGGTAACATATGCGAGCAGATTCAAAGTGCCGTCGAAAAAGCCAAGGGTGCCGTTCCTTATATTGTGCCCCATGATCATCATCAGGGCAAGCTCAGGTACCGTGGAAACGACCATAAATTCTTCTCGGCGTTCGTCTCTGTAAATTGGCCTCTTGAGTGTGTGAGCGCAATCCTCTTCACCTGATAGCACGATCGACTGGACAGCCGACACAAGCAAAACGCACTTGCAAGAGGAAGAACCGCCGATATTGGGCATGAGCCTACTCAGGGCAGCAACACCATTTGGGGCTTTGTCGGTGGGGCGTTGGATATGGTCACATTTTTTATGTACAGGCACTTTATGCAGGAATATAATTCCCCCGTCGTAGCAGACCTGCGTACTAAGAGCGAATTTCTAAAAATTTTTGCTTTATGGAAGTACATTTGATATGTTCAAAGAAGTAGATACATTAGATTTTACAACAAGAAAAATAAATGGGAAAGCAAAACTATATAATTCATGGGTGATAGTGAATGTTTAATTTTCATCGTGAGCAAAGCCACGGGTTCTTCTAGTTACATTATAAATACTGTATTTTTCATTGATAATATAATATTTAAATAAGTTAAAAGCTTAGATTTGTTGAAGATGGAGGGTATAAACTACATTTTTCTTTACCTCTGTATCAGGAATTTTCATTTGGCTTACCTCATTAACTCGAACTATGCCTACGACGAACTATTCGTAACACGAAGAAAAATCGCAGTCCCGTGGAATTTCGAGTTAGCGAGAGTCGACTGTAACAGTATTTTGCGGTTATATGCCTTGTATGTTTAACATATTGTTTTTTTGTAATTAATTGATAATATCGTAAATGATTTTTTTTTAATCTGACTGAGTATTTAATGGAATTATTCTTCTTATTGGTGATCAGCTTGGACAGATTAATTGGACAGATAACTAAGCAATTATGTAATTATTGAGACTTTTTGAGCATTTTCAGTAGCTTAGTACAGTATTTGAAATTTCACTGAGAATGTAACTTTATAAACTGCTGTAGAATCACATGGGTTCTTTAATTTGATCTCGTCTTCAAGTGGAAAAAACTTAGGATAAAAATATAAAAAGATTAGCTATGAAATCCAATCAAACATGGAAAGAAATATAATTGAGACCATAATCATGGTATGAGAATCAACGATTTAAAACTTTTTAATTAATTATCGTATTATGAAACGGGAACGATTAACTATAGAAATAATTATATCAAGCAATTGTATCAGGTGACATGGCTAGTATAATTTAAAGATTGTTAAATAAAAATGCCTGGCCATCTCTTATCTCTTTTAATGTAAATTATTATTTTTTATCTTATGAAAATATATTTGTTTCAGTTTGCAAGGAGTGGATTGTCCATGAAGATGGAGCGCTTGCTTACAAACTACAGAAAGAGGAAGGTGAGTTTTTTGAGAGGGTATTCTCTAAAGCTTATTAAAACTATGTGCATCGAGTGTATTATGGAAACACCAGTTTCATCTGCAACAGGATCAATTTTATAGAGAGATTCATGATCAACATATACATACAAACAATATTACAACACAGGCTTTCTAGAATAGATGAGCCTAAGAGATGAAAGAATTAAGTACTGTACACATTTTAAAATTTATTTAAGTTGAAAACGCTTCAAAATTTCTATAACTATCCTAATTCAAGTAACAAGACAACTAACATTTCACTGCTAATGATGGTTTAACCCACCAACCGAAACCCAATCATTAAACATTCATTTTAGTTAATTTTTGTTGATCCGTTTAATAAGTTTAAAAATACTGCTACTTTTAGGAATAAAAATGTCATATACTATAACAAATTACTTGAGAATAATTTTTAAATTCAGTATGTAGATTAGATCTATTCATGGATTAATGTTATCTACATAGCTTAAAATTGCTTAATTTAAAACCTCCATCCATACATGTTCCGTGCAGAACCTTTTCATGTCCCATACAGAACCTGAAAACTTAAAAATCAATCTGAACTGATATAATAAACATTAAATATTTGCATTATTAGGTACAGAAAAATGTTTTAGATTACTCTTGATGCTTTCAAAACTTTTGTTTTAATAGAACAAGAGATTTTTGCAAAACTTGGATGACACTTAATTAAGTGACGTCCAGTACGGAACCAGCCTTTGTTAATTATTTCAAAGAACATCAAATCTAACAATTTTTCCAAAACATAAAACATATAAATTGATAAACCGTTATTCAGATAAAAGTATATTTTAACCTGTAAAACCAGTTTAAATATTTTTTAAAGTCTATAAAGTAGTTGTAAACATAGGTAAAATTGTCCCATAGGGAATTTAGAATAGTTGAATTGGTTGAGGAATGGGTACACAAAAAAATTACAATCAAATTTACATATTTAGAAGGACAAATTCATGTTACTGCCCGCCTCCGCATTTGACTCTTCGCATCCAAACCGTCGGCTTCCATTCCATGGAATATTCCACAGTAATTACAAGCGGTAAAACGCAGAAAACGGCGTTAAAGTGGAAACCCCCGCATGATTCCAATTACCGGGGGAAATTACATGCAGTATCAGATAAGCTGGTGAAAGAACGCAGGCACGGGCATTTGCATGGTGGCCAGTCCATTTCCCATGTCCCGGCGCTGGGTCCATTGTTTCAGTTTTACGCTCGGCTGAACGCTGTACAGAGCGTACCGAGCGCTCGCCGGAAACCGCTCGCTCGCTAATGACCGCGCGAGCGACTGAGCGACCTCGCTTGCGACGTAATCACGGTTCTCTCTCGCGTACATGGCTCAGCTGTCTCGCAATCTGTGTATCTGCGCACCGCAGTTACTACGCTTTGTTTCCTGTAAATAACCGGTTTGATGGTGTGTTAAGTGCTGTATTGTTGTTTGGGGGAAAGAAGTAATAGACAAATTTTTTAAGCAATTTCATGGTCTGTTAACTTCTATATTGTTGCTTATGAGTAAAAAAGTAATTGGCGAGTTGTTTAAGATAATTTTGAATTTATAGCACAGGAGAAACTTGATCATTCAAAACACTGAATAGTTTGACATGGGCTCATACTCAATAAAAAATCAGAAGATGACAAAATGTTTCATCCAGCGATATTTATTGGATCCATAATTACGATAGAAGTAAACAAACTAGCTGTACAATGATTTATTTGATTATATCAAGTACATTTAGGAAATGTATAAGTACAACCTGTATTTTCAATGCTTTTATTAATGTAATAGACCTGTAATCCTATTTACTTGTTAAAGTTCAATCATGTTCAATGTTTCCAAACTTCACTAATTTACCCTGGAAGTCCAAATAGTGAGGTTCAACTTTATATGAAATTAATGTTCCAACAGTCGTTTTTTACTTTTATCGGTAGGCCTATGCTTAGTAACGAAACAAAATAAAGCAGTTACATAAGAGTTATTTATAAATTCATATAATAATGGACCCTAGTCCCCATAATGGACCCAACGTTGAGTCTATTTCTCACAATTAATTCCTCTTAATATTATGCTTTTAAGAGTATTTTAGTTATCAATCTTTAATATGCTCGACAGTCACATTGGAGTTGAAAATAAAATTGACAATTTAAAACAAATTTACAAACAGTTAAAAAGAAAATAGACCCTCAAGGATTGCAGCTAAAATACTTGGATAATATCTGATTATTCATCACAAATGTCTTTATTGTTGATCACTTGCAGGTTTTGCAAGACTGTGCCACATGTTTTGTTGGATGTATGTGAAGTTTTGGTGGTCACAAACTTTTCTTAGTTTCAGGGTACAATATCATTTTTACGACTTTTTGATATTCAGATAAATAAATGTAATAATATTGAAATATTTTCTGGACTGAGGAGATTTAAATCTGTTACAGTGCATGCTTGAAAAATGAGGTACAAGTGAAATAAGAAACATTCAAAACTGTTCAAATTTTTAAATAACTGGGTCTTAGACAAATTTTTACTATTGAAGTCGTTTGAAATCAAGTTAATGCAATCACTAATTATTGACATAATTTAGCTTCTAATAATGTTTGAAAATAATTAATCCAGTTAGTAATTTGGTTTTGCCAGTGAAATATCTCTAATCAAGGATATTAGGCTACATTAACTAAACAGTAAATATCATTAAACACCAAATTATTAAATAAACTAATTCAGTACATATATTTTGTCAAAATAAAACATATAACTAAGCATAAAATATCAATTAATTTTAGTCTAAAGAACTATTTATTTCTACACATCACTCCCATTGTATTTCAACTCAGATTTACAAACACAATATAAATTTATTTTATTTGTATTATGTCACCGTACAACTTTTAAGTAGACTTCTATCTAGGCATCACTCCTTTGGTTTTTTAACTCAGATCTACGCTCTTGATTGTATTTGATTTGCATTTAAATCACCACATAACTTTTAAATAGACTTTAACAATCAGGGAAGTCATTATCTACGTTACTTCTTTAAGAGTGTTCTTTTACTCTTCTACAAGCAGAGAGCGTGGGTTAATTTAAATCACTGTATGATTTTTAAGTAGAGTTTAACAGTCGGTGATCATTATATTGAATACTTTTTCACAAGTTGTTTATTCTTGTTCAAGCAAGTAGAGCATTTTCTCTGGTACTTTTTTACAACTGTTCTTTTACTCTCGTACAAGCAGAGTGTGGGTCCAGGGAGTCGCTAGGAGGCATTCTTGCGGAGAAAGTCGGAGAGGTCGTGTGTAGCGTGGGGGATTCGGATGGGTTTATAACGATCTCGGGGAGAAAGCTCATCTCGGTAATGGGGCCTTGGTACATTTCTCCCGACCTGGGCCTTTCTAAGATCTGTCTAATAACTCGTTTCGTCCTCGGAGGAATCTAGCGTTCTGATTTTTTTTTGTTTAGGATTGTTGGGTGTCGTTAAGAATGTGTGTGGAGACAAAGGCCCTTTGGATGACGAGTTGGTTATTCCAATTTCTAATTTGAAAAAATTGTAAAATAAGATATAAATATCAGTAATCAACCGGTTTGATTGCTATTCCTGTTTGAAAAAGTCATTACGATGAATGAAAAAGATGAAAAATTGGTGTATAACGTATTTTCAACCCATTAGCCTGCATTTCACTTCTCTTGCAGTCACTATTATCTAGTTATTATAACAAATAAAAGAGGTGACTTTTCTCGTACATACATGTGATATTATTTTCAAATATGCTATTTGGCATCAACATGTTATTCTTTGTTTGAAATTCATTGTTGGTGATGGTGATTTTATATTTTGATTACGATTTTTGCGGACATTTGCCATCACTGATTAGTAAAAAATAAGTTTAACTAGTGAAACTTGTTTTTTTATTAAACAGTGATGGCAAATGTCCGCAAAAATCCTAATCAAAATATAACATGTTATTATTACCACACATTTATTTATTGACCTCTTTTTTCATGTAACTTTTCAGAGGGCAGTAAGTAAACAAAATAAACTCCAAAATGAACCATTGAAGCAGTAAGAGTGAGGGTATAATTTTACGTATTACGCTTTATAATTCATTGATTTCCTATTGAGTGTGACATCAAAAATTACCATTGTGTTTCTTTCTAACAAATCTCGTTTTACTTAACACCTAAGATTTGAGGAAAATTTTATTCACTATAAAGTTTCATCACAATAGAATTGGAAATGGAGGTACATTCATTACTTTATAGAATAGAGTTATCACATTAAGTAAATATATGTTCATTGTTCATGAGAGGAAGTTGTTATCGGAGTGAAGAGGAAGAAACGTTTGATAAAAGAGTGAATGGAGTAGGCAAAGATTTATTTTCCTTACTGTTAAAAACCAGCATTAACTAGTTTAACGTGTGTGTTAAGTGATTGAGTTATTTTATGTTTTCATTATTTTATTCAAAAATGAAACAGTGCAGGCCTACAGTATACAGGGTGTTGATAAAAAACCCTTCAGGGCTTCGGTATATGGTTACTTACATCAAAACTAAGAAAAAATTTCCTATAAACATGGGTCCAAAAATGCTCGGTTATCCGTCTGTCGGTCTGTATGTGTTTTTAACACGATTTTGCATAACTTTGGAACTACTACAGATATCAACTTCAAACTTGGTACGTGTATGCTGACTAATAGGACCTATTTTGGTGCGGAGTATCAAGTTTCTACTTTGTACCATTTCAAAATGGCAGCCATTTTTATATTTTAAAACCAAATATCTTAAAAACCGTAAATTTTACAAAAATTTTACAAGAGACAAAAATGTTGTGCAATTTTGTTTCCCATAAAACGACATAAAGATTATTAAGATCAAACTATAATTAACAGAGTTATTGCAATTTTTCCAACAGAATACATGCTTGTTTTATGGCAGTTATAGCAAATTTGCTTGAATTCTGTTAGAAAAATTGAAATAACTCTGTTAACTGTAGTTAGATCTTAATAATCTTCATATGGTTTTGTAGGAAATAAAATTGCACAGCTTTTTTGTCTCTTGTAAAATTTACGGTTTTTAACATACTAAGTTTTAAAATATAAAAATGGCTGCCATTTTGAAATGGTACAAAGTAGAAACTTGATACTCCGCACCAAAATAGGTCTTATTAGTCAGCATATATGTACCAAGTTTGAAGTTGATTCCTGTAGTAGTTCCAAAGTTATGCAAAATCATGTTAAAAACACATACAGACCGACAGACGGATAACCGAGCATTTTAGGACCCATGTTTATAGGAAATTTTTTCTTAGTTAGGATGTAAGTAACCATACCCCGAAGTTCTGAACGTTTTTTTATCAACACCCTGTATATTATAAAAAATGTTAACCAACTTTTACTATTGGTTTAATTGAAATTAAGTTAGTGACCAAGACCTTTCAGAATTTTATGAACAGGTAGTTTCCTAGTAGACTTGTGATATGAAAATCTCTGTGAATTGTGTTCACTGGAGGTGAAAGTTCTGTAATATATTGATTTGACCACATTGGATAGCGGAGAAAGGGAAAAATCTCAGTACCGTTCCACTTTCCACTAGGCTGTAAGAGAACCCTCTCTCTGCCTCAGTGTATCATGGATATTTATGATTGCAATTCAAATGTATGCCGTGTTTGGCAATTTATATTCATCCTTTATGAAGAAGCTTAAGCTGATAAGGACTTGCTTTAATATTGGAATCGGCTAAAATTTTCTTTAATCTGAAAAAACTCACAAAGAAGCTTTGAACCATTTAAATTAGCCATTTTTAATTCATGAAAAAATAATTTTGAATTATAAACGAGTTTGTGAAGTGTAGTCCAGCGGGTTTAAGGTTGTGCGAGCGCCGTTAGAGAAAAACTATTCCGCTAGGTAGTATAGCAGTCTAATGATTTTTTCTACCTTATTTTTCTCAACTTTTCATCAGTGCATGCGATTGGAATGTGTTGAAAGAATGTTCCACTACCATTCTTTTGTTGATTGCGGGTTGCCTAATCAAATTATGCAGGTGCTCAAATCAGTTTGTTCATGCAACATTCCAGACAAAAAATGTAAAAGATTTAATTTTAATTTTTTAGGATACTGTATGGCATTCTCAGTTTTTCAAAATTTTATATTTTTTTAGTTTTGACACAAACTGTACGGGAGATTTTACAAACAAAAACAAAACAACAAAAACAAAAAAGTACAAAAACAACTTTATTTTAAAATTCCCTTGATGTTTGGTTTAAGGCATTCATTAAAAATAGTATTTCCCAAATATAGGCTCTGTACGTTAAACTGTGTCCCCGTGAATGATCCAAGAAAAATAGGAATTTTTGGCCTATTTTTACAGTTTTGATGTCTGTAGCTCGCAAAGCTTACATCTGATAAAATTTCTTTTTAATTTCTTGGCACTATCTAATTACAAATAATATAAAAATAGAAAAGAGATTCTTAAACATTCGAAAATTAGGTGCAAATATAAAATGTGTAAAAGAAAGAAAAAATCATGTACATCATCAATGATTTAACGAATCAAAGTTCTCGATCGGTTCGAAGCTTTCGAATTTGTGTTTTTAGTAGAGATTTGTTTTAGTGCTCCCTAAATCCAAAAAAGTGGTTTTTGGAGTGGTGTTTGTCCGTCTGTGTGTGTGTATGTGGATGTGAACAAAGATAGAGACGACACCAGTACTCCGATTATCATTAAATTTGGCGTGAAGGTATAAAACCATATATCTCCAGGATTTTTTTTATTTTTTAAAGGGACGGTATTTAATCCATAAAAACCTATGAAAACAACAACAATCCAAATTTCTCAAAAACAGCTCTAATAATGATTTTGGTAAACATTTCATAGTTTTTAGTGCTTAAGATAGAAAACAAAACAACACCACCCGTATGTCTATAAAAATCAAGGTTCAAAAGTTAGGGGGGAGGGGTTTAAGTATTCAAAAATGCATATTTTTCTAATTTCACAAAATCTGGAACAGCTTAAGAAAATTTACTTGCGACCATTAAATTTGGCTTGAAAAAATAAATAATCTACTATTTTGAATTATTTGTCTACATCAATTGGTTGCAGAGGTAATTGATATTTTTGTTTAAATGATAGTAAACACAGTACGTTATCTGATGTTATTCATATGGCAAGTATTCGAAAACCGATATCTCCGTTACTAGCTCCCCGATTTAGATAAAATTTGGTATGTTCTCGTGGGGTAATTGTAAATTTATTTTATTTTGTTTTAAATTTTCTTGCTTTAAGGGAGAAAATATGTGTCAGTTTGCCGATACCTTTTACTTTATCCTCCTCCGTGCAGTGACGGTAAAACGCACTAAAACCAGAACGGTGGTGAAGGGCAAGAGTTTGTGGGTAAGTGGGCCGGGACAGTCCCGGGTTTAAAGGTCACGGGGGGCGGGGCCCGGGGCTCACGGGACGCTGGAGATCTGTCTCGGTCGGGGGCAAGTAGGTCACCCCCCCCTCCTGCTCTCCTCTCTCCAGTACCCCTCCCCCCTCCCCCCTGCTGCCCTCTCATCTGACCTGATACACGCAGCGGTGTGTGGCTCAGAATCCTTCCTAGAGTCTGGGTCAGTCCTAGTGTGGAAGAGCTTTCACCAGTTTTTTTGACCAGATTACGATTTAGTGTCGGTGTTGTGACGTGAGATTGACGACGGTGATGGTGAGTGGTGTTTGTTTCGGTGATGAGGATGGGAAGTTTTTTCGACACGGGAAGTCTTTGTTAAGGTACCGGGTTTCTGTACCCGTTTGACCTCATTGGACGGTTCGTTTAGTTAGTTGCTGGAAATAATTGTTCAATTAGATTTGTCACATTATTTTTACTTTAAGCCATAACTTTGTTACTTTGGTGAAAGGAATGAAATGTCTGACGGAAAGATTGAATTTTTTTATTTATTGGGGTTTTGAAGTTAAACTTTATGTAAATTAGTAGTATCTTAATTTGTAATTGGTAATTAGCACATATTTACTCACTATTGCTATTTAAAACCAACTTATAATTTTATCTTAGCCTACTTTATAAAAAATAGCAACAAAACAGTTTTTACGTACAGCAGTATCTTCTTGCATTATTTTTATTACTTTATTATAATTTTTTTTATAGTCACTATGTTATTGGCACTTGATAACAAACATTAACAGGTAACTATACAAACTTTTAAGATATTTCTCTTAAAGTATGTCTTTACCTTGACTAATCATTGTAATTTTAGGACTGTAAAAACAAAGCTGTGTGGGAAAATTTCACAGCGAGTTGTATTGCCTACAGTTCAACGAAACATTCAACATTTGATTAGTTTATAAAACAACTATTAACGTTGAACGAGTAAATGTTGGTGATCCATGTCTTCTTTAATTTAATTTTAGAAATTTAGTTTTGTAGATCATTTGTCATTTAATTAAACGATTTCTTTCAGAATCTGATGTACGTTGGTCTTTGTATACCTAGACAGACTATAGCAAAATAAGTAACACAAAGCCATCAGACCTGTTCATAAACATAGCCAAAACAGAGACCTGCAAAAGCAGCCCAGGTTCCTTTTCACCTGAAGACGGGATCGGATTTCTGATACCAAAACATAAACTCACCATAACCAACAACAAAAGATGGGGTCAGATGCCTGATCCCAAAACATTGTTAAACTTATCAGTGTTGACAATGTCCACAAAAATCAAAACTGAAAAATAAACTCAACTTCTCCAATAATGAATTTCAGACAAATTATTTGTGTTGCAGTCAAGAACTTGCTATTTTCAACAATGAATTTCAGACAAAGTGTGTGTTGCATACAAGAACTTGCTATCGTCAACAATGAATTTCAGACAAATTTGTGTTGCAGTCGAGCAGCATTACACGGGGAATAAGTCGCGCAATGCCATCGTCCGAGAGGACTTCCCCCGAGCCAAGGAGGAGCAGCAGCGAGAGGAAGAAGAAGCCCTGGCCCAGTACCACCGGGCGGTCATGGAACAGTGAGTACCGAAATGTTTATGATTCGCTTTTGTTACGGTCGTAACGGCTTGTTGTCCAGCGATTTACGAGTAAAAGAATATAGTCATTTAAGTAGTGCAGAATTGCTCTGGTGGTAACAATTGTAAGTCTCTTAACACTTCGAGATCCTATCGGCAGAATGTCACTTGCGGTTGCTTTGAAGGCTTATCATGGATAAAAAAACAACATTCTCGCTTTTTTCGGTCTTGCTGCGAAAGGGGGAGAAGATGTGAACATGCTAATTTTCATTAAATGCTGTACGGTACTATAAGAAGAGAACGTTATGGAAATCAGGTTGCCTGCACCCTTTAAAACACTTAATATTTATTTATTTTGTTTACGTACAGGGTGTCTAGTTGTCTTGAAAATATTGAATATCGGGAATTAGTCTAGAATTTTATAATGGTTTTTAAGTCTTGAATACCAAACTATGTCTGGAAAGTAACAAAATATTAACTTTTTGTCAATACCTTAACCAAGTTGATTTTATTAAGTCATTACCTATAAAAACATTCAGAGGTTAATAATAATTTATAATTATAATTTATTTAGATCCTAGCAGTAAAAAAGAGTGCAAGAGTTGTTGAAAGTATGTGACGATGTGAAGTTATGAACCCACAAAACCGCTAGGCCCCACCATAAATCTGAAGTCCCTCTAGCATGCCAACCAACTCACTACTGGTTGGACCTGATTTTTTTACTAAGAGTATCTGTAGGAAAAAAGACGTTTCATATATGATTTGGTCATTAATCTTACAGTAAGGTTAAGTATTTGACACATAGGTCATGTTGTTTACAGGGAGGAGCGAGATGCGATAGTAGCCCGACAGCTGGCGCAGCGAATAGAGCAGGAAGAAGAAGAACGCAGACGCAGGACCGAGCTGTATGATAAACACGTCGCGCGCAGAATACAGGTGAGTTTAGGTTGAATGATGAAATTGATTCTATGTGTGTGTAGTTTTAGAACCGGTTCTATGTATAGTTTGAATACGGTAGTTTAAAACGTATGAGAACAATATCTTTCAACTGAAGATCCCTTATAGATTTTCTAGTTTGAAAGCCAGCTTCTAATTTAAAAATTTGTCTCCACATTTAATTTTTTAATGTACTTATGACAATAAATTTTGGCTTGCCTTTGATAATGACTACAAATTGTTCAGCTGATTAAAGGATTTACCGTGAATAAATATTTAACTTAACTCTCATTTGAAAATTAAAAAAAGTTTATTTAAAATAAATTTGTATTGATATTTATTATGAACACAAATTTTTTAAATAGTTGAAGTATGGACCATGGAAAATATTTTATTAAGCCTACTAATTAATTTTACAGTATGTAATTTTATATGTATTCGTTTATATATAAAACAGCACAATGTTGGCAATACAAAACACATTTAAAATAAAAAATTAAGGAAAAATGTCCTTATTTATATTGCTTCTACTATGGAAAAACATAGCCTTATTGAATTATTTTCCATTATATTACTTAAATGCTGGTACCGGTAATATGGTTATTTTGTTGCAAGCCCGCTGAAGAACTTAAATTTGGGGACAATGTCCTTGAAGAGTTAGAAAACAAATAATTTACCCTGTTAAGTTTTATTTAAACCATTTTTTAAGTTAAATCTAAACAGTCTCAACATATTAATGTTTAAATTATTATTATCATCTATATTCATAAAGTAGAAATTCTGTAGTATGCATGTTGGATCTTGTATGGCTAAACTACAAGGATTTAAGGCATGATATTTTCAGGGTAGGTTCCCTAGGATTGCACCGTTTTACCTGACTAAGTTCTTTCGGTTTCCTCTAAATCCCCTAAGTCTACTCCCTGTGGGACATCCAAAGTTCCTATGTTAATCAAATGAGACCATATTTATAGATTTCTCCCAATAATTCAACTAGCAATAACCCGCAGCTTTGTTCCCAAATAAAATCAATACATTATAGTATATATTTCGAGTTATTGAAATAAACGTCTGTAATTTTATTTTCATTATTACAATCAGTACTTGAGTAGAAAATTCTACAAAGACCATTGTAAATAGATTTCATTCAGTGAAAGCTAGTATTATCTGCTAGTTACACAGACATAAATAATAATATTAACATATCCCGTGAAAACTAGTTTTTCTCATAAATTCCTAAAACACTCACAGTTGGACCAAACCAGCTGCTTAGATGAAATTTAATTGTAGTAAAATATTTTGTCTAAAAGTTTTTTGGTCCTCATAATTGAATTGAATTTAAAAATTAGCCCAACTTAACAGTATTAGTTTTTACAAGGCCTATTAATGCTCGCTTCCGAGCCCGACTGGGTATACAAAGCATGAGTCGGTCTGACCAGTCGTGTCTGTGGTCGGCAGGAGCGGGAGCTGAGGAGGCGCAGTCCCGTGCCCCCGCCCCCCGCCTCGCCCCCGCTGCGGGGCGACGTCAACAGTGTGGGGCTGCCTGACGTGTCCGACCCCTGTGTCCACCAACAGTTCAGGTGTGTAGTGCCTCGAAATCATTATTGGAATGTCTTTATAGTGATATTTTGTAAAAAAGAATCACCACAATATTTTTATCAATTGTTCCTCGTATAAGTTAGTCAATTAATTGATCGAAATTTTGGAAATTTGTTGTATAAAACTAAAAAAAGGTTGTTGGGTGTTTTTGATATATATATTGTTGTAGATATTTCATAATGGTTTGTAGTTTGGGAATGTAATATTTTCCTACAGTAGCGATAGCCAGTTCTTACTGCGCACGATTTTACAATTAAATTACATTGTGTTTAGTATGATTTCTTTAAAAATGTGTGTCGTCCAAAATGAAATTTGTCGGCCTTAGTTGATGCAATGACTTCAATTTAGATGGCAGCTAAAACACTATTATTACTGTTTTTAAATGATCTAGAGATCATTATAGATCTAGATTAAAATGATCAGAGCTGTTATGAGTAAACCAAGATAGAAGTAATTCTCATTGGATCGTGAGTTCCTTTAGTATTTGTACAACTTTGAACTACCATTTCAAGGGCCCTGGACTTGGTTTTTAACTATAGAATCATGCTGTTATTTTCACTAAAATACAACCATCATTTTATAGTGAGGCTACAACAAAAATTTCTCATTTAATAGCAAAGTAGAACCTTTGACCTTTGATTGGAATGTCGTGTTGCAGACAGCTGAGTGTGAGAGAGAGGGAGGAGTGGCCGCCCCCGCCCCCGCCCCCGCCCCCCCTCTCCCCTCCCAGCGACGGGGAGGGGGAGGAAGACGAGGAGAGGCAGCGGCGGATACAGGAGCTGCAGGATGAGGTTAGTAATTTCTAATAATAACAAAGTAGAATATGTTCAGTCAAAGTAAGATATAAAAGTAAAATAGTTAAACATAACTATGATCATGTGTATAGCTTCAAATTTTATTAACAAGGCTATGAAATAACCGTGTTAGTGACAAGAATAATCCAGATACATAAAAAACAGAAGAAATATTAGTAAAAAAAATTTAGTGCGGTAAAGATTGAAGTATTTAATTAAATTTCAAATCACATATGTTGTGTCTCAAGAAATCATTCAGTGAATAAAAGGGACTTGAGGAAAACCATTCTTTGAGTGCTGATTTCAATTTGTTAAAAGATTCATTTGAGACAGAGTTACGTAATTCATTGAATAATTTTATTTCCATGTAAAGGTGACTATTTATTAATTTACTTAATCTGTAAGAATGTAGGTCAAATTTTTCTGGATTTCTTGTATCATAACATTTGTATCATGAACACTTAGTCTATAATTATGATGTCCCAG
This sequence comes from Flexamia atlantica, assembly GCA_035578135.1. Classification (NCBI taxonomy): domain Eukaryota; kingdom Metazoa; phylum Arthropoda; class Insecta; order Hemiptera; family Cicadellidae; genus Flexamia; species Flexamia atlantica. The sequence goes on along the minus strand of JAQJVK010000011.1, from coordinate 40,424,193 downwards.
ATTTTCCTTCATATGAATAATAAGTGAAAAATATATAAGCTTGCAATGTTAAAATTTTTAGATTTTTGAAATGTTCAAAGCAGCTGTTTGTATTTTTAATAATTGAGTGTCCAATTAATAATCGAGAGTGCTTTTGAGACATAATACAGGGTCATCGAAAAAGAATGCCGGGATTTCAGTTAAATACCACAAAAAATATCAAAGATATTTTATAATGAAAATCTACAGGGGAAAATAAGTTTTTTTCGTACCTTAGTAAGTTTTAATGAGGGCTTCATTTGTTGCTCGGCAGACATGAATCAATACATGTGTAATCAATTTCATGCCAAGTGCGTTGAATCATGTTTAAAGTTACAGTTGCGATGGCGGCAGAGATACGCTCGCGCAGTTGCACCAAATCACGAACTTTTATGCTAGTTTATGCTGAAAAAGTTAGTGATTTGGTGCATCTGCACGAGCGTATCTCTGCCGCCATTGCAACTGTAACCCCAGATTCAAATTCAAATTCAACGCACTTTGCATGAAATTGACTACAGATTTGATGTCTGCCGGGCAAGAAATGGAGCCCACATTGAAACTTACTAAGGCACAAAAAAACTTCTTTCTCCCCTGTTCAGTTTCATTATGAAATGAATAAAATATCTTTAATAGTTTTTTTGTGGTATTCAATTGAAATCCCGGCACTCTTTTTCGATGACCCAGGTTAGTTATTTCATTTATTTGTGTTTTTTAATACCTGAAGCTTTACGATTTTTTTTGTGAAACTGAAGTAGTTGTATGTAAAAGACCTGAGAGAGTTGTTTAAAAATGTCTAAGCACAATCTGTAGCAGGTTTGTAGTGTTTGATTAGTGTAAACAATTCTCTGAAAAAAAAAGTTACATTGACCTGTAAAATATAATAATCTCAAAATATAGTAAAGGGTCACTAAAATTACATTAAAGTTTTTTGTTGTACTTTGGATTCCTGTTTGGAAAAATATAATTTATAATTTATTTATGGGCGTAAACCCTAAATCATCCTTTGTTACATTTTAAACGATTGAGTAGTTAGAACAAAGCCTGTAAACAGATCAGAACGTAGACACAAGTCAGCAAGCACGCATTCCAACTCCAAAGTTACGGCCGTCTTCTACACAGAATGATGGACTGTAAAAAGATATTGCAAGAACAATTTTAGCACTGAAGGCAAAATCATTTTCAACACCAAAGGAAGAACGTCTTCAACATCAAAGGCAAAAATGTTTTCAAATCACCAAAGACATGAACACTTAAAACACCTAAGGAAAGAACGCTTTCAACACCAAAGGCAAGAGAACGCTTTCATCACCGAAGACAAGAACGCCTTCCACACACAACGCAGGGCTGTGTGACTGGCGAGTGGACTGTAGTACACGTGTTCAGTCGTGACTAGAGTTACACTCGTCAATTGCGCAGTCCGTTGTCGACAGTGAAATCGCTCAAAGTGTGTCTGCAGGATCGTGTGTCTTTCTTCCGTTGTACGTTCTGCTGTCGCCGTCTAAACACCATCAGTGCAGGATGTATATATTAGTGATTGTGTATTTTTATTGTTGATTTTAAGCTTAGATTATGGTCAAAAATATGAAAGTTTAGTAAAGTATGTAAATGTTTCAATGTAAAAAATTGCTCAATTAGTTTTTTTTACTTTTACCTTGAAGCTTGGAAACTAAATACCTGTTTGTTTATGTCCCTTATTAATATGAGGAGTTTAAATATTTATTGTACATAACCCATTAAGCCTCTTATTTAGGGTTGTTGAAATGAGTCTTAGTTTGGAATATTGATTGTCGTAACTTAACCAATTTGTAATATAGGATGATGTTATTTTATTGTATAAATTTTTATTTATTTTTAGATACTATGCTGCATTGTTACTTAACATAATTACCTTAAAAATGTTTTCATTTTGACGAAGATTGTTGTTGGGCATAACAGAAGTGAATGAAATAAATGTAATGTAATTTTAATGACTTTTCAAATGGTAGTGATGAAACAAAGTAAAAATCATGTTTAACAGTGTAATTTATAAGTTTTGAAAATGCTTAGAAAGTTAAATTTGTTCAGATAAGGCATTGTATTCATTTCAGGATTTTTAAAGTGGCTACTGCTTTTTAAAATTGTATTCCTATTTTAACAATACAGAGTATAATAAATAGAATGATCAGCTTGCCAATATATACTTTTTTTAATATACTCTAGTATTAATACAATTTTTTGTATCAATAAACAAATTCTAGTAGTCACTGTGTTTTCATAGACATAGAAAACTGTTAGTACATTTCTTTGCACAGCAAACACACAATAGAGGAAAAATAAAGCATGAGGGATGTTTTGTGCCAAATTAAATTAAACGAACAAAGAAATAAACTGTATTAATCGTCCTGTTTTTAAAATAGTAAACAACATATTTAAATATATATATCTTTGAACAGCAAACAAAGTTTGAGAAAAGGAAAATGTGAGGGATATTTTGGTTGTGGGAGATAAAACGAGGGATATTTTGGTTGCAGGAGTTGGCGCGCCTGCTGCAGCAGCAGGAGGAGAGGCTGGGAGGGGAGGGGCTGGATCAGCTGGACAGGGATAGACTGATGGCGATCGAAGCCCAGGACAAGGAATTGGCCAGACTGCTGCAAGAAAGAGTGAGTATCCTCCCTGTATCGTGGTGTTGTTATTTGTTATTGTTACTCTTGGGGAAATGGAGAGTTTTGAACTCCCATGGTGTTTGGCTCGATAGGTTTACTACTTTTAAGTGCAACAGAAGAGCTGAAATTTGTGGGATCGTAATTTGAGGGCATCAGGCAGCAGCTATGCTGTTGCAGGCTGATTCTTCAGAGTCTTCTCTTTGTAAAGTCAAATTTTGAAAAATTTGTCAATAACAATCATCACCACCAATACTCCACCAGAAACATAAGCACGCTTCAATATCCTATCCATAGAAAAACCTTTTTCGAGAAATCTCCATCATATTTCTGCATAAAAATCTATAATAAATGTCCAACCCAGATCAGAAATAAGCCCTCTATAAAAAAGTTCAAAAAAACTATAATAGACTTTCTGTTTGAACACTGCTTCTACAGTGTTTCAGAGTACATGAATTTTTAAATTTTTAGGCAGCCTATTTAATTCAATGTTTTTGAAAATCAATTATTTTAATTTTTGAGCAATTTCTTTGGTATAGCAAAACACTCTTCAGTTTTGTATTTAGGTACATTTTAATTTAGGTTTAAGATTTTATGTTAGTTTTAAGATAAAATTGTGACAAATCTTCAGCCCAGGCAATTTTTGGCATGTAAGGGCGTCTTAAGACGATGTAAATAAATAAAATAAATAAATAAACAAATAAATATACGGGTTGCGTTGTATCAGTCCCATAAACATAAGTTCTCTACAGGATACGGCTTGGCTTTGTATATTTTTGGGTTAGTCAAAATATGGAGTGGATACAGTGTGACCATGTCACTGACAGAGATTGCTGCTGTAGTGTATTTAAGTTCCTATAACTCTTCATGCCTGAACAAATATAATTTGTTCTCTGCCACACCAAATTGTTGAGCTGTCATGTCCTGATCGCATAACTAATAATTTACAACAGTATATGATCTATAACTGGGTTCTTTGGAGACTTGGTGTAACTATCCTCTTTCAGTCCTGGCTAAATCTCTAAAGTTGGCACACTTTTCCAACTTTTTTCCAAATTTTTGGAGTGCCCCTTCCATTAATTAGAGGCACTCTTCTAAGTTTTGCTCATTACTGTGGCTGTTTCCCTATTGCTTTTGATCTCACACATTTATGAAAAAAAGTTAAATTAACTGAGGTTCATTCCTAGCCGTAACATTGAGTTTAAAATAACTATATAAAGACTGTTGCTTATGACTTTTTTTTAGTTATTACGTAAAACAAAAATAAATCTAGCTCTATTTCAAAAGTATTCTGTGATGAAATACTTTGCAGTGATCCTCTGCACTTGTAAGTCAGTAGAGCTAAATAAAATTGTCAGTATAAAATTACTGTTGAGTTATTTTTTAAACTCACATACTTTTATTGAAGATCATTATCAAAATCGGTCGTGGTGACAGGAGAAGGCGAAAGCGCGGAGGGCGCGGGAACGGGCGAGGCAGCGAGCTCTGCTGAAGAAGCAGCAGCAGGAGGCCCAGCAACAGGAGCTACAGCAGGATGGCCCCGCCATGACCCCCCCGCCCGACACCAGCCCCCGCCACAGGCACAGGTGAGAAACTCACAGTCGTCTTATTGCCCCTTACTTTTGGTCGGTGTCTTGTAATGTTTAATGATCTATACAGTCTCTCTTTGTTTGAACCAATCTTTACGATTACTCCTTTCTTTGTACCAAGTAGACTGAGCCTGGACCTTTTCCGTTATACGTATACCACTGTTTCAGGTTTGTTTTTCAAGCTTGATTTTGGTAAGTTAGGTTATGACAGGTTAGGTTAAGAAACCTAACCTAAACTAACCTAACCAACTGCAAGTGGGACCGCTAGACGGCCAGATGCTGGCTTATTGTGTCTAGACAAAGATAACGGTAGATAACATAACGAAACCGCAAGTAAAATATTCTTACAAGGAATTTCCACTTAAAAACGATTAATAACAATTATTTAACCTAGTTTATGGTGCTCGGTCAAAAAACGAGCTTGACGGGTAAATTTGGAATAGTGGTATACGTATAACGGAAAAGATCCCTGAGCTTTGCTTAGTATTATTTTATATTTACCAGCTCATCAAATAACTATATAAATATTTGATATTATTTAAAATACACGTTTTTATTACTCCATGCAATCTTTATCCCACATGCTCTATTTATCCTGGATGGCTGAAGTTTGCAAAGAGCTGTTATGATTACTTAGTCAATTTGTTTACACTCTCCTTATTAAGGGGTTTAACGGAGCAGAGTTTTGTTAGGAAAGGGACAAAATTCAGCCAGCTTTCCCGAAGGAACTGTTTTTTAAGTCAGTAGGAAACACAAAGGGAATACACAGCTATTCCTATCAAAATACCAACCCCTTGAGGGATTTCCTTCATAAAATAAAGGGAATACACATAAATTTTTATATTCGAGACACTGTTGATGCCTGTATAGGGACAAATGTTAATCCTTTTTCTAAATTGGCTTAAAAAACTATTTCTCATGGTAAGCTAGCTAAATTCAGTCCCTTTTATAATCAAAATCCTGCTCTCCGGTATTTCCCCATTTCTCATTAGGCCAGAGGGAACAGTATAATGTTAACCTCATGTTCATTCATGTTAGCTCTGGTTCTGTTGCAGCAGGTATGCGGACCCGGAATGTCGCGGCAGGTACCCGGACCCGGAGGCCATAGAGGTGCTGAGCCCCGGAGTGTCTCCGCTGCCCAACATCGCGATGGCCATCGACCCCACTTACTCCCCCCACTCCTCCCCCTCCCACTCGCACCACGGACACAACAACGGTGAGTCTACCGTAGATACGTACTTATTTAGTTCTAGGGGGCCATCCATAAATTACATCATCGCTTTTTGGCCATTTTTCGATCCCTCCTCCCTAATCCTACTGTCTTAATCCGTCTGCCCCCCCCTCCCCCTCCCATTGAAAAATTCATTGAGTACATACTTACCATTAATAGAGGTTTTAAAAAAATGTATTATTTTAGTCAACGGTTTCTGCGGTTGAGTTTGGCAATCGTATTAAATTTTAAACTCATTTTGAAGTTACTTTGTTGCTAATCATTGATTAATCCAAGACTTTTTGATAAAACAATATTATCTAGGTAAACTTTGAATCTCTTAAAATTTTTGAGCCAGATTTATTTTAGTGATGTACGCTGTCGCTATCTGTAGATTAAATACATTGATCATTAAAATCTGCATTTACTATAGATTTGTTTTGACTTGAAGTTGAAATGACCATTTTAATGGATGTAGTAAAATTCGAGTACCAGTCGTGTCGAATAGATATTCTGAAAGCTCAATCATGAAAGTTGGCTGTTAGCTTTCATTTAATGAATTTACTTCAGTGGTTTGAAGTTTTCCTCCTAAAATTAGTTATAAAACATAATTTGTGAAATGACATCATCTCAGCTTCTACCCTCCACATCATCCTACCGTTATTTTCAATCCTCCTATTATCAGATGCCGTAATTAATGGACGGCTTCTAGATGAGGTTGCGGCGTTATCACAATCTAGATGAGGTTGCGGCGTTATCACAATGTAAATTGTCACTGGTGATTAGCGGTATTTGAATCCGGGACCTGGGAGACCAAAGTCCCGCACGCTACTACTACACCAGGCCACTCCCCAAAACCATGCTTTCTCAGCTCGCTTTAGAATAATTACAACACCTTAATCTTTAATCTTTCAACGTCTTAGTCTTTATACATGTTGTAAAATGTGAAGCCTAATAGACATTGTCAAATGGGTGATATTGTCATTCATACAATATTGCATCATAGAATTTCTAAACCCAAACTATCCATTGTGGGTTCTGGGTTATGCAGACAAAGTTATTTTGGTAAAACTATCAAATACCTATATTAAAAATTATTTTATTGATTATAGCATTTTTTTAAGTTTTTGATGCCATACTATATTGTGACTCCCACCACCTATACACCCATTACAGTCATGGAATTTGTAAAGTAGTTTATTTTAGCGAATTTCCCCTATAGGGAAGAAGCTATTACGGTAGATCTCATGGTAAGACCTAAGCCCAAGACCATGATAACTTTTCGTTTTGGGGCCCTCAGAGGCCAAAAACACCATTCATTCAAATTTCTAGATATATATATAGATCTATATATATATATATCTACTCTTATAATAATTCAGTTTAGTCCAATCTTCAGACAACTAAATCTCCAGTTCTACCGGGACGATTTTATTAATTAATGGGTCATTGGAAAGCGCTCTCCCTGAAGATTGTCAAATAATTATGAAAATTTGTTTTTGTTGAGGTTTATGGTGAAAAAGTAAAAAAAAACATGTTTTCCATAAAAAATACATTGAAAACGGGGTTTTTTCACTTTTTTTATTTCGATACAAATTTTGGCTGCCTTTATTGAGTATTTTCAAGAAATGCATAGTAGTCATTTGTAGGAAATTTAATTCTCTTTCAGAATATCACCTTCCACTTTAGCCGATTTCTGCACCATTTAAAAGTTATTTGCAAAAAAACTAAGCAACCTCCGAATTTTTAGTGGTGAGAAAATACTGAATTAGAGGTATTTTTGTAAAAACTTTGTACAACTAAATCTAGAGTTCTACCGGACAGATTTTAATAATTAACAGGTCGTTGGAAAGCTCCATCTATGTAGATCTGCAAATAATTATGAAAGTTAGATTTTTTTAAAGGTTTATGGTGGAATCGTAACAACACAAATATTCTTTAAGAAATAGATTTAAAAACAGCTTTTTTAAAGTTTCTTTTTGTAGCCAGGTTTTGGCTGCCTATTATCAATATTTTCAAGAAATGCATACTACCAAATTGTTGGAAATTTTATTCTCTTTCAGAATATTACCTTCCACGTTAGCTAATGTCTGCACCATTTCAAAGTTATTTGCAAAAAAACTAAGCAACCTCCGAATTTTTAGTGGTGAGAAAATACTGAATTAGAGGTATTTTTGTAAAAACTTTGTACAACTAAATCTAGAGTTCTACCGGACAGATTTTAATAATTAACAGGTCATTGGAAAGCTCCATCTATGTAGATCTGCAAATAATTATGAAAGTTAGATTTTTTTAAAGGTTTATGGTGGAATCGTAACAACACAAATTTTCTTTAAGAAATAGATTTAAAAAACAGCTTTTTAAAGTTTCTTTTTGTAGCCAGGTTTTGGCTGCTTATTATCAATATTTTTAAGAAATGCATACTACCAAATTGTTGGAAATTTTATTCTCTTTCAGAATATTACCTTCCACGTTAGCTGATTTCTGCACCATTTCAAAGTTATTTGCAAAAAACCTAAGCAACCTCCGAATTTATAGTGGTGAGAAAATACTGAATTAGAGATATTTTTGTTAAACTTTGTACAACTAAATCTAGAGTTCTACCGGACAGATTTTAATAATTAACAGGTCGTTGGAAAGCTCCATCCATGTAGATTTGCAAATAATTATGAAAGTTAGATTTTTTTAAAGGTTTATGGTGGAATCGTAACAACACAAATTTTCTTTAAGAAATAGATTTAAAAAACAGCCTTTTTAAAGTTTCTTTTTGTAGCCAGGTTTTGCTGCCTATCATCAGTATTTTCAAGAAATGCATAGGACCAAATTGTAGGAAATTTTATTCTCTTTCAGAATATTACCTTCCACGTTAGCTGATTTCTGCACCATTTAAAAGTTATTTGCAAAAAACCTAAGCAACCTCCGAATTTATAGTGGTGAGAAAATACTGAATTAGAGATATTTTTGTTAAACTTTGTACAACTAAATCTAGAGTTCTACCTGACAGATTTAATAATTAAAAGGTCGTTGGAAAGCTCCATCCATGTAAATTTGCAAATAATTATGAAAGTTAGATTTTTTTAAGATATATGGTGGAAATTAATGGTGGCTTTTTAAAGTTTCTTTTTGTAGCCAGGTTTTGGCTGTCCATTTCAGTATTTTGAAGAAATGCATAGTATCACATTGTAGGAAATTTTATTCTCTTTGAGGATATTACCTTCCACTTTAGCCGATTTCTGCACCATTTTAAAGTTCTTTGCAAAAAAGCTAAGCAACCTCAGAATTAATAGGTGGTGAGAAAATATTGAGTTAGAGAGATATTTTTTAACTGTGTATAACTAAATCCACAGTTCTATTCGAAACTTTCTCCTTCTAGATTTGCAAATAAAAAAAACTTTTTTTCAAGATTTACGGAGAAAAATTGTAAATACCCACATGCTTCCTATAAAAAATACCTAAAGACAGGGGTTTTAGAGTTCTTTTGTAGCCGAGTTTTGGCTGCCAGTTATCAGTATTTAAAAGAAATGAATTTCAATATATTTTGGGAAATTGTATTCTCTCTCAGAATATCACCTTCCACTTTGGTCGATTTCTTCAGCATTTTAAAGTTATTTGCAAAAAAAAGCTAAACAGCCTCCGAATTTATAGTGGTGACAAAATACTGAGTTAGAGATTTTTTGCAAAACTTTGTACAACTAAATCTACAGTTCTACAGAGAGATTTTAATAAGCGGTCGTTGGAAATCTTTCTCCCTGTAGGTTGACAAATAATTGTGATAATTTAACTTTTATAAGATGTATGGTGGAATGTTTAAAAAAAACATGTTTTTTATATGAAATACATTAACATCTGATTATCTGATTATGTTTTTTTTTTCAAAATAATTTTATTTTTGAAAAAATCAAATTATCTTTCTGGCATTTTACAAGAAAACCCCATATACCATATACTATTTTTCTAGAGACCGTTGTATTTAACAACAACGGGCATTGAAGCTAGTATAGATATATATATGTGTCTGTAAGCACGATAGCGCTCGCAAAAATGGTCTGATCGGAATGAAATTTGGCACAGATGTGTGAAGTAGTAATTATTCGGATGAGTTCGAAAACCAGCCCGATCAGACCACTGGAAGGGGGGGTAAAGGGGGATAAACCCCCCAAAAATGGGTTTTTTGGTTTTTAACATAGAAAAAATAAAACTAATTGGATTTTGGTTTGCACCATTGAATTCAGCTCGAAAAAACAAACAATTTAGTATTTTGAATCATTGCTCTATGTCTATTGGTTACTGAGATATTGAAAGTGGTAAACACAGTACGTTGTCCCAATGTTAACCTTATGGGGAATAAGTAAAATTCTATATCTCACTTATTTCTCAACATATCTTAATAAAACTTGGTTTGTGGCTTCATATAGATGAGATCTAATGTATTTTAGTATAAAATCCCGGATATTACCGTTTTTATGGCAGCAAACCTGCATACTCATTCCCCATGTTATCCTTACGGGAAATAAAAAATGCAATATCTTCCTTATTTCTTAACATATCTTGATAAAACTTGGTGTATGGCTTCTTCTAGTTCAGATCTATTAAACATTGAATTAAAACCACCCAGTTTTAAAATAACTGTTGCAGCAAACCTGCATACTCATTCCCCATGTTATTCTTATGGAGCTTAAAAACGTGTCAAATCTTGCTATATTGGATTGAAACATGTCCTTTGCAATTGAAATTTGCTGAGTATGCAGGTCTGCTGCAACAGGGGTATTTAATATTCATTTGCTTTTCAAAAAATCTTTACTTAATTTTAATTACTTTGAACTTTTTTAAAGCATAACAACTGCATTAACCGTACAATTGAAGATACGGTTTTATTTATCTTTATTCTATAACCGTCCATCATATGTATTTTTTGTATTATCTTTATACCTGTGTTTACAGTGTATATTCTTTTAATGATAGTTTATTTTGATGTTACAAAAATGTTGATACTTATTTTATAGCTTATTATTTGAAATATTCTTCCCCCTGAACAAACTAATTCACCTTTAAAACGCCTTTTATGCTCTCCTGATAGGCAGTTTGTATTTTGAATTCCTACCTGCGTTATGAAACTTTTTTTTTAATATCAGTTAAAATAAAAAAATGTAAATAGTACTTGTCATGTCCATCCGCTCATTTAGATTTGTATTTGAGCCCATTAAACCTTGAACCAAAACGTGTTCTCTAGTAAATAAATGTTTCTTTCCTTTAACTTATTTTAACGGCAATCGATTTGCAAATTGCAGAGTTTGAGGAGTTTGACGAAGGACCCGTCCCACCGTACATGCCGATCCAGGGGCAGCGACGGACTTCCTCCCTGGAGAAAAAACCGAAGAAGAAACAGTCCAAAGACGGCTGCAAGCAGCAGTGAACCAAAAACTTCAACGAAAACTTAAAAGTGTACGAGTTCTTCAAGGTGTCTTGAATTCAAACTTATGTCTCAAAAAAGTACATTAGGATTCGATGGTGCTTTATGAAATCAAGATATTTGTTATGGCTTGCAACTGCAACTGATTAACACCTCTTTCCACTATTGAGAAGGCCCACGATTTCCTAAGATTTGTATCCATCACTTGTTGAAGAGCTGGTAAAAATAGTTAACAGTTGCGGTAAAATGTGCTATCTAAAGTAAAAAATATCAATTCATTAAGTTCATTTTAGTGTTTTCAAATATTATAATCTAGTCAAAATTAGTCGTTTAAAGCTGTATCCAAATGCTGACACACTTCAAGACGAGTTTGAAACAGTTTCCGCATTTAATTCCTTTTGGGGTTTGAAACATCATTTATACTTGGTGACTATGTTATACACGCACAAAGTGTCTTTCGTTGTTTATGTTTGTTATTCCCATGACAAGAAGAGCATTTTTTTCTTTATTTGCTTTTTACTAGTTTGTAGCCTTCAATGAGATTAAGGGAATATTGTACTTAAGTAAAACGTGGTTCTGCTAGTTCATAACCAAAGTACAACACTATTACATAGAGCTCAATATAAACAATTTATAGGCTTGTGCCTTATTGTGAGTAATTATATCTCTTCCAGTTATTAACCCATAAAATATGATTTAAAATCAGTCCATGTCGTATTTAGTTATTCCTAACATAGCTACTTAATAATTTTACTGACAAAGTATTATATGAGATTCCAGTTAACTTTTTCTACTTTTAGACATTTTAGGAATTGTCCTTTAAGGTTATAATCATGTCTGTTTATGTCTATTAGAATGTGCAGGAATAGTTATAGATTTGATAAACGTAATTTGTAAGTTGGTACTCATGTATTTAATATATCCAAAAAGTGCTGGCTTGTAAAACTTTTTTCTGGCCATGAGATTTTTCTCAGTTGCCTTAAGTTTTTATGTATTCTTTATTCTACAACCGTCCATCATATGCATTTTCGTATTGTCTTTATACTTGTATTTATTACAGTTTATATTCTTTTTATGGTTATTGTGATGTCACAATAATTTTGATACTTACTCGATAGCTTAGTGTATTTACACTGCCTGAATTAGCCAAGTATCGAAGTCTAGTTTTGTATGGATATTTGTGTTGTTGATATATTGTATAATGATACGTATATAGAGATCAAGGTATATTTATTAAAATTAAAATGATATTTACCAATGTTTATCTGTGTCATTATTTATGGTCCTTATGTTAGGTTTTTCCAAAAGCCTGACGTTTCCTAAGTAAAACTAGTGACATAACTGCAGACCTCCAGAAACCAAATAATTAACCTTATTCACAAAATAAAGATTTAGGTGTACTGAATGGTGTGAAAACTTAACTAAAAACCTATTCTATGAAAAATTATTCACGAATCAAGATGGCTTTACACACATAAAGAAGAATACAATAATATAATTAGACCAAGTCTGCGCATCCTCAAAGGAATATAAAACATTAGCCTAGATGCGAAAATGGGCGATCTGGATTCCAAACAATCCACTGGTTGTAAGTTGGCCTTACGGCCTATAGTCAGGCTAACCAAAAATGGTATGGCAGGGCAGCATGTTGATAAATTGTTATAATGTTTGATGATGATAACATTTTAACTCTCTGATTCATCAACTTGTAGATGTATACCATGGCTTCCCCCATGTCCAAAATAATTTTAAACATCTGGTATTGCTCCCCTGCATTGTTTTTTTGTATCTGTCAATTGGAAATGCAGTTTTTTTTGTTTACATTCGTCTGCTTGGATGGATACATTGTTACGGCTGACTTACATAATGACAAACATTGTTTTTTTACATCGATGATTACAAACTCACTTACTTTCTCATTTACAATATTAGAAGGTTGATGCTCCGGTTTTGGGGTAAAATTAGAAAGACAAATAACACGAAAAACATCACATTAAAAAAACAGCTTTTTAATACAACCTGGAGTTGAGCCAAAAATATTTATCTGGATCTCATAAATTCCCACACAAACCCAAAAAAAGTTTCAATTAATTGAACAAAAAAGTATTAATAATATTGGTCTGGATTAATCAACAAAACTAACAGAACAAATTGACCTAAAAATCCTAAAGACATTCATTACTTATTCCTTAATCCTAATTGACCTAAATTTATCTTAGAAATTGAACTAAAAAGTGAACACTGAACTAACAGCTTAAAGCCTAGCATCCTGGAGAATTCTGTAGCTTTTCAATAACTGTGCAAGCATACAATCAAGCATCCAAACCTTGTTAGATAACAGCCCATGATGAGCTAGAAGTCGGTAAATAACAGCAGCTTTGACAGTGAGTTTCTTTGTGTAACCGTAACCGTAACACCCAGTGTTATTTGATAAATAACAACTTTAATCTCAGGATTAACCTGAGTCAACCATAGAATCCAAGGATTAGAAAATCAGGTTTAGGATTTAAAACACCACCACCGACTGATTTACAGAAAAAGTAACTCCAAACACAAATAACAATATAAACTTTTATTAACAAAAATATAAAAAATGTATAGTTTAAACTTGTTTATAACATATCAATAACAAGTAGACGCAGTCTTGTTGAGTCTAGGAGTTCTGCGCCGGGTGTAGAGCACCGCGCAGACCAGTGCCAAATATACAAGGACCCCCACCATCGCGCAGTGGTGTAGTCGGGTCTGACCGGCCTGGCAATAGTCGATAGTCGTTAATTTACTGGTAGAGTCAATAATGTGGCCCATCCCTTCTAAATGCCCCATGGTAAAGATAGGATTACTCTTATGGGCGGGCTGTGTCAACTTTTGACTCGTACTATAAATATATGATTTCTTTAAATGAATGTAATAAATATCATGTAGATACAATAGATGCTAAATTTACACATCCTAAACGATAACATAATTAACAATTTTTTTACAGTTAACATTCAGAAACTATGGAGCTGTGTACTGAAAAATTCAGATTTGGAGTAATAAGCCTTCAATGTGGTTTGCTGTACATGATACGCTGTTTTGACAAAGTGGTCTCGCCGGTCACGCATGCTGTTAGTGAGAGTTTGTTAGAAAACCACTTATATAGGTTATGAAAGGCTGTAATAACATATCAAACCATGATTACTTTGTCGAAAACCACATTTAACAAGGTTATCTTAGTTATGACGTTGCTATTACTGATGCAAACCTAATCAACATCAATTTTACTGTGCAAATTTGATAGTCCCGAAAATCCTGGGATTCAACATGATAATCCCAGGATTGAACATGCCCAAAAATTATGCAATACCGGGATTGGATCCCCTACGTAACACTCAACGTTATTGAAATAATAACTTTAATCTCAGGATTAACCTGAGTCAACCGTGGAATCCCCAAATAAGAAAATCAGGTCTATGATTTAAAACAACATCACCGACTGATTTACAAAAAAAGTAACTCCAAAAAAAAACAATATAAATTTTTACTAACAAAAATATAAAAATGTAGTTTGAACTTTTATGGTTAATTTAACATATAACGAGTAGACGCAGTCTTGTTCAGTCTAGAAGTTCTGCGGCAAATAAACTTATAGAGCGCGGTGCAGATCAGAGCCAAGTAAACGAGGACCCCCACGGTCGTGCAGTGGTGTAGTCGGGTCTGAAACGCCTGTCAATAGTCGAGAGTCGTTAATTTACTGGTAGAGTCAAATAATGAGGTCGGGCCTGTCCATAAGCCCGACCCGACAGTTTACTGTTAAGGTAAACTTAACAGTATTATGAGCAGGCTGGATCAACTTATTTACTCGTATTATACATATACGCTGTGTTTATATGATTGTAATAAATATCATGTAATGCCACATTAATAGATGCTAAATTTACCCATCTTAAATGATATTGATAACATAACAATTTTTTTACATTAACATTCAGAAACCGTGGAGCTGTATATATAACTACTTCAGCTTCAGTTTATATACGGAAAAATTCAGATTTGGAGTAATAAAGTTGAAGGAAAATATTTTGACTAATTTTTAAATTGAGATAAGGAATTTTGTGGAGGTTGAAAATGGGATTTTAATTCTGCAAGTAATTTATTGAGGAACTGGATTCCACTGTAAAAAAATTCTTCGCAAAATCTGAGGTTCTGTGAAGACGATAGGCAATGACATTTACAGAACTAGTTCCATATTAAGAGCCTTACTTTACAAAATCATCCTAATTTTTTACTGCAAGAAAGACGATTTCTTGAATATACGTGGACGGAAAGAGGATTTCTTGTATATACATATACATGACGGAACTGTTAGAATGCCAGATTCCATGAAAATTCCCTTACATGGATATCGAGGGCGTAGATCTAAGATGAACCGTCAAATCTTCTATTGCAATTCAAGCTCTTTTATAAATCATTCACATTTGGGCCCTTAATTCTAAAACTGTTACATCTGCAAAGAAATTTGATTGAACACTTTCATCCTTAAAATGAAGATAATATACAGTAGACTCCCTCCTATCCAGGCACCTTTTACAAAAATACTCTTCTTCAAAAAAGTGACATCCCTTTTAACCGGACTATTTTTATGAACACATTGGTTTGACCGGTCCTGATTGGCAGGAAATTTACATTCCATTGATGATCCTTGGGGAAAGATTTGAGGCCAATAATCAAGTGACTAAATCAGAGTTTTGGCTAATACAGCATGCATTGAGTTATGATATAATGTGTTTTAGGGAATGTCCAAAAAACTGCTATCCGGACGAGTCTTGATCCCGAAGTGTCTGTATAAGAGGGAGTCTGTTATACAGGGTCATTGAAAAAGAATGCCAGGATTTCAATTAAATACCACAAAAAAAGATTAAAGATATTTTATTCATTTTATAATGAAAATGTACAGGGGAAGAAGAATTTTTACCTTTGTCAGTTTCAATGTGGGCTCCATTTGTTGCCCGGCAGACATCAAATCTGTTGTAAATTTTATGCCAAGTGCGTTGAATCATGTCTTGGGTTACAGTTGTGATGGCGGCAGAGATGCGCTCGCGCAGATGCACCAAATCAAAAACTTATTCAGCATAAACTACGTTCTTTATGTAACCCCAGAAAAATAAACGCAAAGGAGTAAGATCTGGACTCCTGGGGGGGCAAGGAATAGGCGCATCTCTGCCAATCTGACCATTAGGAATTTAACCGTAATGGCCAACAAGGCGTAGGTGTTGCGTCACTGTGCATATCAAGGTTACGCAGCCGCTCTATGCCCTCCATACTACAAAACTCCTTGGGTTTGCTTGATAACTTCCACGCACAAGCCTGAGGCCCATGTGGGGGGGGGGCAAATGCAAGGTAAAAAGAGGCCGCCACCCTCTTTTTTTTTTAAAAAAAAAACTGTCTCAATACAGTTTAAACCCTTAACCGCCACGTACCACTTAACTCGTGGTAGGATTCTGTACACGCTCCGCCATGCACGAGTTATCTTGTACGTCATCGTTGCTTCGTTGACCGCCACGCCCGAGTTTACTCGGATTTGACGTTTTCAGCTGATTTATGCTACAACTGTTCTGCTAGGTTTTTTTCCTCATAAGACTGTACAGTTGACCCTGACGAGTTCTAGACCGTTTGGTGTTGCACTCTAGTGGATTTTTCTGGAACTACGTCTTCGTCACGAGTTCTGCAGTATCGCGCTCGTCGCATTGAGACGAAAACCCGGCGTTTCCGTGTTGATCGTGCAATTAAAACTGTGCGCTACTAAAAACCGAGGGGCCTAATTACTCGGCGCTTAAGGGGTTAAAACAGTGAATAAATTATTCTTTTAGGTTGAGAGGCCTTCTTCCTGGCATTCTTTTTCGATGACCCTGTAAATGAAATGCATAAAACTGGAGAGTATAACCTGTTCTGCCTCCAATTCAGCCAGGGTGTGGGAGGGGCCGAGGGCGGGGGGCGGGGCCAGCGCCTGGCAGACACACTCCCCCCCAGGGAGGCAGGCGGGGGCCTTGTCCTGGGCGTGGCACCTGGCCGCACACTCCCCGCTGGGGTAGCCTTTGACACAGCGCAGGGTCGGACCTAGGGATAACATCTGGGTGTTAGAGTGTGCGTGGAAATACCTTGGGCATCTTCTTCACCTCTCTTCTTCTACCACCCCTTCACACACCCTTCACTCTCTCTAAAGGTCCACCACGTTTGTGTGGACTGAAGTATGCTGATTTGAACTCATTTCCTGAACTCAAATTTCTATAAAAGCTCAAACTTCTATAAATCTATTAAAGGAATTAATTCCATGAAATTTTCTAGGAAAATAGTAAATTAGTAATTTTTTAAAAACTATAATGGAAAAAAGGGTCACTTGCCAGACATCCATAAGGTGCACAAAATAGGGCGGGCGGCAAAATCTGTAAGCTCGTCAAATCGACTTTTTGCTAAACATCAGCTGAAATGACTGAATGAGAAGTTCTTGTTGAACTGTCATAACTTTGTTTGCGATATTCAGGGCCTTTCACATGTAAATTTGTGTTTACTTTATCATATGATTAAATAGTTAATTAACTACTTAAACAATAATTTCACTCACCATCCCTATTTGTGCTCCAAAAGCTCTCAAACTTCATGTATCATATCATAACATGATGATATGATGGTATTACATCTGCACTCCCTTTATCTGTTTTCAGGAGCATCTACTTACTTTTTATTCGTACTGCTCAATGAACAATTCACAATTTTGCTTGATACCCTTTGAACATATCAAGGATCCAAATGCAGATTTTGGACAACTGATTTTGATGTTCAGAGTTCAAGCGTAAAGATTTGTGTTCTAAACAATCTGTTAACGTAAAAGAAGTTTTTGTGTGTTTGTTTGTTTTTCTTTTACTACTAGAAGAAGTATACTTCTGTACTTTCATACCAATAATGCAATTTAATTAAATACAACATTAACCAAAAATAGGGATGCCCAAATTTGAGTCAACGATTTCACTTCCAAGGTGACAATGGACTGATATTAATTCTAAGCTAAATATTTTCATGGTAGTAATTAGTTGATTGACAACATTACTTCTGACCACAATGACCCACTGATCTGAAACTTAGATGACCACAATCATCTAGTTTGACTGATGTTGGAAATACATTTTCGTTCACAAAATTATTAACTAGTACATTTATTTACTTGTTAGGTGATTGTTGCATGATTATTTTCCAGCTGTCTCCTAAAACAGCAATTTATTTTAACAGACCATTGTTACATGTAGTACATATGACAGATCAATTTTAGAGGAAGCTTGCCATTTCTTACCAAAACTTTGCCAGATTATTTTTTACAGATTACAGTGTAGTAGGGTCCTTCCTGGTAAAACCAGGTACCAAAAAAATTCTAGTCCTGACTACCTGAATAGTTAAATTTTTAATGAAATTGAAGTTTTTTTAATCACCTGCTTAAAGTTAATGCTGGGCAAATAAAAGAAATAAAACAAAATTTAAACAGTTTATTATTGCTTCAAGAGAAAACATTATAAAAAATAGATAGAAACTTTGTTATTTTTATACTGACATGATCAATGTATTAGCAGTTTTCTAGAAGTTTAGATTGTAATGGAATATTAACTTCTTTTACATTTTACACTTATAACAATCTCACAGCTTAAATACTACATTATTTCATACAAATTAAATATCTTTTTCCATGTGCTAATTATTGGCTAATTAAAATTCAGGACAATTCATCAGGTAAAATACATTTTCCAAAATTATCAGCAAATTGAAAGAAAACCTTAATATAATATTGGCCACTATCAAACTAATTCAGACTGAATATACGGTGAGAAATAATAACAATATTTTAATAACTCCATCCATGCTTTAAAAATTCTAAGGAAAATCAAGAAATTATTATTTCATCCCAGTGGTTAGTTTTGTAAAACTTTTGCCTCAAAACTTTTCCCTAAAAGTTAGATTTATATACAAAAATATCACAACAAGCAACGAGTTTAAGAGTTTAGTCTAGGACATTACAGACAAAAAAGTTAATTAATACAAAGTTAAAAGTTAATTCATTTATATTTTCCCGAATTTATTATTTTTAGCCTGAATTAATTTAAGTTAAGAAGTATTAGATACAAATAGAAAATATTTTTTCCGTAAATTATGCAAATATTATATAACAAAGAAGAGAAACACCATAAGCGAATAAAATGTACCCTTTTTTATACCTAGTTAAATAAATCCATCTCATGATTTTTATAGTTCCAGATAAATTCAGTAAAGCTAGACAGAATCTCAATAAGAACAATAAAGCTATCAGCACCTAAAGCATCACACAAAACTTAAAACTTGAAAATTCTTTCTTTAAAATATAACAGTCTAAAAGGTAAAAGTTAAATCCCGATTAAAAAGAACGCAAACCACCCTTACGAAAGAATCTAAACTTGTAGAATCTTTTCCTTTTCAGTATTTAACGGTGGTATCACCTTCACGACCGAAGGCGGTTCACACCTCTCCAAGTCTTGTTTAGGTCGGTAAACCTGACAGACGCACAAGATCAGTTCGTAAACCACCAAACCGATCATGAGGATCAGCAGGCCGGTCAGAATGTACCGGAAGTCCCAGAACAACCTTCCCTCGTGAACGTTGACGGGTTCGTACCCGAGATTGACCGTGTCCGCTGTAGGCTTTGGGTCTTCCTCGTTCCATGTTTCGTACAGATATTGCTTGATGGGTAAGAGAACCGTGAAGATTTGGAACGAGACGAGTTCTTCGTCCTTCCCTACTGTTTCCTCCTCAACCTTCGGCAGTTCCTCAGGCTGCTCCGACACTTTCGGTTCCTCAGCATCCGTCGCTTTCGACGATTTCGCAGACTTCTCCCCTATCTTATCTTCCTCCTCCGAGTCTGGCGGTTGGTCCATGACCTCGTCGGGACTTACGAGCGTCCACTTGCCGTGCACCTTGTGACGACAGAGACAGAAGTCCGCCGGCGGCTGGCAGATGGTCTCGTACCCGCGGAGGTCGCAGAGTCGCTTGCACTTGGGCGTCGGCTGTCCGAGGAAGCACGGTATCGGCACACACTGGCCACTGTCTGTAACAAACACCACGGCACTGAGATCACTGAGACCTGCGGAACACGGGGGTCGGGAGAGAGGATGACACGTGTTTCTTGAATCGGGAACTGTTTTGTGTCTTGATCAGTTTGTTGTAACTTGGGAAGAGCAAGTTAGGAAGTTGGAGGGATCGCTGGCCTGAGGAGTCTTTGTCCTGCGGAGGATAAGGACCTTTGGAAGCCTCGACCTCTCTAAACTTGTTTATTTTGGGCTAATTGAACAACATATTTCATATTCAATTATTCTGTGGGGAGCTGGTAAGAAAAACCTCGACCAGATCTTCGTCTGGCGAAAAAAGGCAGTTCGAGCAATGTTAGGTATGTCACCGCAAACCAGTTGCAGAAATACTTTCAAAGAACTTGGCCTTCTCACAGTTCCCTCACTTTTTATTTTCGAATTAGTTTGTTACATAAAATCCCAGAACATCACACCAATTTTTACAAATCATAATTACAACACCCGGAAAAAGGGCATGCACGCAATTCAGCACAGACTAACTGCCTTTGAACACAAACCAGATTACATTGGAATGAAGCTGTACCAGGCCTTGCCAGAAAAACTGCTACAGATAAAAAACATTAAAAAATTTAAATCAGAAGTAAAGAATTACCTGATGGAGTCAAGTTTCTATGACGTTGACAGTTACCTCAATGGTAACAAAGTTAGTAATTAATTAGGCTAGTCCAAGTTATTCTTTGTTCTTTTACCTTGACCTATCAAATTCCTTACGGCAAAGGACTACGGATGGAAAAATCATGTATCATGTATGTATGTATGTATGTTCGGTTAGAATAGAACATGATTTATTGCAGTAATACAATTGTTACAATTGTGTAGCAAAAGTCAATTCATTGTTGTTACAAATACCTAAAATATAAAATAAAATTAACATTGAAATTACCCCTGGGGATTAAAATTTGGTCCTACTACCCCCCAGTGGTGGGCCATGAACTCCTCCTCGTAAAAGACTGAATTTGTCAATTCAAGCTTCAATCTTCTTTTGAACAGAGTGGAATTCTCCTCTCGTTTGAGGCTTACAGGGAGGCTGTTGAAGAACCTGACCCCAACCTGAGAAGGGAGGCGCGCAAATGTCGCAGTTCTGTGCTGGCTAATGCGTAAGCCATCCCTCGCTCTAGTGCCGTAATTATGTACAGCATTGCCAGGCGTTGGCTGACAATGGAAGCGGCAATACACAGTCGTCTCCATTATGTAAAGGGAGCATAGGGTCAAGGCTACAAGATCACGCCACTATCATCACGATCATCACACTCATCCTTCACTCATATTCAGGGTAACGTCCTCCATGAGGTACCTGCCTCAAAAAGAATGATTAAGAATGATTCCAAGGTCCCTGAAACGGTTCTACACGACTCTCTTTGTTGTAAATTTGCAATGATGGTTAAGCTGAGTATGTAATGTTTCAATTACATGACACATTTTACTCTGAACAAAAACTATCTTGTGTCTTAAACAGTTTGTTCAGTAAAGTTCAGTAGGTATATAATGTCTTAATGCCATGACATTTTTTTCTCCAACCGAAAACTATTTTGTGTCTTGATAAGTTTCTTTGGTAAAGTTAAGTAGATAATCAGTGAAGACTTTTATCACTATAAGGTCACATAGGGTAGGAAATGAGGTATTGTGAGTGAATTGGAGGGTAAAATTCAGCTCCAGAATATAATTTAGCTAAAAAGGGAAACGAAGGTCACCACTTTTGATGAAGCCGTTGTGTCTCAAAGGGGCGGTACAAAAATCTGGCCACAGCAAATGTAAATCTAACACTATATGTGATTATATACATGTATATTAATAATATTTTAAGTAAAAATAAAAAAATTTAAAATATTATAAGCAACAACTGGCTTCACTTGCAATCGAGGTGACTTCTTTTTCCAGTAGTGATTCTTATTTAGGTTAAAAAAGTTTATCTAATCAGACTAAACTTATACTGCAAATAAACATTAAATAACTCAATACACTACTGTAAATCTTCCATAATCATTGTTTGTTACAATCTTATGGTGGAAAACCTATCTTTAATGGCCTCATTTTCCCTTCAGAATAAAAGAATAAACAAGCATTGAAATTAATCTTCATGCTTCATAAAAATCTTTTATCTAAACATAGAACTGTTGGATTTTGTTTGTCTTTTTTAACTTCACCATTTAAATTTAAATTATTTTTTCATACAATGTTTCACAGTTTCAAATAAATATGTAGGTATTTCAATTTATTTCAATACAAATAAACTTTTTCTTTTGAGCTAACTTTCTAAACAGGGAGTATTTATAAGTGGCATTTTTGAGAATTCCAAATCCATAAAAAAAATGGATGCCATCAATCTCTTATAGCGGTAGGGGTCATCGTAATTAGAGTAGAACTATGGATAGGATAGCCAGAGTTACCTCAAAAAAGGAGGTATCTTAGATAGAACATATTTATACAAAACAATTGAATATTTCTGGGCCACTGGTCTCTTCATA
This sequence comes from Flexamia atlantica, assembly GCA_035578135.1. Lineage (NCBI taxonomy): Eukaryota > Metazoa > Arthropoda > Insecta > Hemiptera > Cicadellidae > Flexamia > Flexamia atlantica. The sequence goes on along the minus strand of JAQJVK010000011.1, from coordinate 40,401,722 downwards.
ATCTTTTAAGTCAATTTTGATTTTTGAGCCTTCTTCCTTCTTCGATCAAGTTAACAAAGAGACCAGTGGCCATGAATATTTTATTGTTTTGTGAAAATATGCGTTCTACCTGGGATACCTACTTTTTCAAAGGTAAGCCTTCTTAACCCATCCGTTATTCCTCTTTGATGTGGAATAGGGTAGTCCAATGAACTTTTTTTAGTCACCTACAAATGAAGAAATATTGTGACAAACATCATACATTATACATTTCATACAAAACCGTAAATGGAAACAGGGTGAATATAATTAAAGCAAGCGAATGAGAAAGTGCAATATGTGAATAGAAGTAATTACTTCATCTGCTTTCATGAAAACATGTTGAACACCTGATCAAACCAAATTTATTTAATCACTGAAAAAAGTAAAAGTAAAATTAAGAACGGTGATAAAGTGATAGTTTTCAATAATTAACTTTTGAAACTTAGACGGGACAGAGTGATTCAATTTTGGTTCCATCTTTAATTGAATGAATGAATGAATGAATGAATGGAAGGTTTATTCCCATACAAACTTAAGCTACTATACATGAAAAGTAACAAAGTGCTAGTAAACATAAATCGTTTATAAATGCTAAAATAAAACTAAAAATACATTATTGTTGTAGCCTTTAGTGAAAATGAAAGACAAGGAAATCAGCAGACATAGGCAGGTACTGCCTGTGCGTCCGCTCTGGGTTGCTTTACAAATTATAAAGTAAGACCACAAAATTGGGAATAAAAAAATGTTACTAAGAATAGTTGAGGTTAAAGTAGGGAATTGAAAAGTTGCTATATCTGTATTATGGAAAAAAATTTTTGACTAAACTCAGAACTTAAAATAAAAAAAAAATCTTAAGTAAAAGTAAAGGTCGGTGGGTTGGGGAATTGGCTGAAAATCAATTTTTTTTAAGACACAGCTGTAAGAGTAGTGTAGTTTCAGTGTAAGTTTCAGATATTAGGTACCGGAAAATACACGTGCAACTGGTAATGCGTTCCAGTTCTAGCTGGTTTTGTTAGGAATAGTCAAAATTTGTACTTCGAAGGATTTAAAAAGTCGATCGATGATAATCGATTTCATGTATGTACAATGTATGTACTTTATGTATGTACAATTTAAGCATTTTATGTACGGCTATGGCTGAGTCAGCTGGTTGCTAGGTGCAAGGGGGTAGTTTCCTAAAAACATGATACTAAAACACTGCTGCTTTTCTAATGTTGTGTTTACAAATGTTATTTATACAGGTAGTAGCGTTGTAGCCATAACTGGAGATTATTATGCAACCTATACATTTTTTGTAACATTTGTTGAAAAATTTGTTCATTATAAGTACAATTTTTTTTCGACTGTACAGAAAATAAACAAAATTGTTTAGGGTTTGGATGCATGGATACTATATTGGAATATTTACCGGCAGAATATTTATCTGAAACCCTAGGATAAAACTGCTCTAAATCAAAGTTAAAAGTATTTTCTTAAAATTAAATTATAAATATTGGTTTCAATTTTTAACAGCAGGTTTATAGATCAAAGCGTCCCTAGAAATTTTATTGACATTTTATAAAATTAACAACACAAACAGGTACTCTAACGAACCATAAAACATATACAAGTACCACGGTCGAATAATAAAACTTAATCTATCCCTCCTCCCCCCCTCAAAAAAAATCATAAACTTGGATACCGTATGCCAATACTAAAAAATGAATAATGCAAATAACTACATTACATTACCTTTCATGACTTAATAACACGCAGACCACCAGTAAAGGATAGGCGAATAAGAGTGAAAGTGAAGGATCGTTGTGGCACGATAAGGCTTACATATTCCTTAGACAGGACTGTTAACTATAACCCAACAGCCAATGGCAACCAAGGGACCTACAGTTAAATGTGAGATCTGAATCACATTTTCACTAGTAAATTACAAACTCGTCTAATTATGAGGATGTCATGGACAAATGCAGTATTCACTAGTGCAGACAATAATCCTCACTACAGGCAATACCACATCCACAAGCCATCGCTTATAACTATCCACAAATCATTACCTACATGGAGCTGAATTACAGAACACACCGACCACTGTCTCAATCGAGGCGGTCCATTCCAAAACTCTCATTTCCAATTTTGTTTAAATTTTCAGAAAATGAAAAAACGTTTCGTTAACTATCCTAACAGTGAATTTTAAGTTTTTAGTCTTTACCATGTGAAAGACAGGTATTTTTATGTAATGGCGCGTGCCTTTTCGTCCTAATATGTGTAGTTTTTGCAAAAATGAAGATTTAAGTTTGGATAAAGTTAGTTTTGCCCTGACACCAATGGATCAAGTTAAATGGATAAAGTTGATTTTGGAAAGACAGTACATACTAGGTTAAAGCTAGTTATAAAATAACAACATAACACTGTCTTTCCAAAATCAACTTTAACCAAACTGACAACAAGATCACATGATTGAATCCAGGCCACCAAATTGGGTAAGAGGATAAATATTGTTTTGGAATAACAGATAATGCACGGTCTTATTTGCTGGTGGATTATGTGAGTTTTGGAAATGACACCCACTTTTTAACCTTAAATATTTATAGGATTAACTAAGTTTTGGAAAAAAATTTCATAACGAATGAGTGCACCTTTTTCTTCTGAACCCAGTGTGGTACCAATAACTCAATTTTGAAAAAATGGACAAAGTGAGTTTTGGAATGGACCGCCTCAATCATCATAATGAACCATCTATCTAACTCAGACATTTTTGTTACAGAGAGCCTGCTTTGTACAGATCAAATCAATGATATTGCCCAGTACATTCTGAAGACTATACTACGGAAAGCTGGGACCAGTGGTGTCATGGTAAATTCTCCATTGCCGGAATGGTGGGTCCAAGGATATCGGGCAATTACCCCCCCCCCCCCCCCCATGGAGAATAACATTTTGTATAGGGATTCCCACTTTTTTTAAGGGGATTGAATCTAACTTTTAACAATTTTAACAACAGATATCTAAATGTTCTAACTTAAAATTTTTGCAACTTGTGTCTGTAGATTTTTTATGTGTTTATGAATTAAAAACCTTTTAAATATAGCTTAACGTTAACAACAATAAAGGTTTAATGAATTTTATTTGAAACGTTGGTAAGGTACAAACTCCCTCTAACAGTGTCTTTCAATATCAGTCAATAAACAGCATAAGCATTTTAATGAATGCCTAGACTGTGTTATTGGTCACAGATTGAGATGGAACGCAAACTTCATACCACTTTGCACACTCTTTCAGCAAGAGTGAAGAGCCAAAACAAATATAACAAACTAGACATTGGAAAACTGTCAACAGAACAGAGAGAACGACGAGAAAATTATAAAATAACCAGTGTACCGCACTGAAAAAAATTACCTGTGCAGTCGACTACGTAACTGACAGCAGACGAACGGCAAATGAACGCCACAATGTCACTATCAATGTATTTTAATTTTGAAGACGTCTCCAAGGGAGAGTACCTCGACTTATGTTTGTACAATGAAAAGAAAGCAAGGAATTTGATATTTTCAATGATATAGTTAAATTGAAATTTTATAATGTTTCCTGTCAATTTGTTAATGTCGGTAACCTCTGAAATAGGCGTTCGACAGGCATTTACATGCATTAAATCTTAAAAACCAGTGCCGGAACGGCGTTCTGGCGCGTTCCAACACCATGACACCACTGGCTGGACCAAGTTATTCGACTAGGACTTTATCTACAGAGCTGTTATATTTACCGACATCCTCCTTGGCAGGGTGTTCCCCCCTCTTCTCGGCGTGATCGACCTTCCCCGCCACTCCCCAGACGCTGAGGCAGAGCAGCAACGCGATCGGTCGCTTCATTGCGTCACTCTAACCTGGACAGACATCATTTTGTTGTATATCTTCCTGAATACCATACAGTCGACTCTCAATAACTCAGACATTGATAACTCAAAATCTTCGTTGAGAAATTATTTTTGATTTCCTAGGAAAACTTGCTGAAATCAAAAATAACATATGCATAACTCCAAACAATTTTCAGTTATGCTTTACCTCTTTAAGTCGAAACAATGCCCTCTATAACCCCCCCCCCCTTGCCCTGTTTGGGGGCTATAAGTCTTTTATGTCCTCTATAACTTGTAGTTCAGTAAATGTATAGAACTAATGTACTTTACATCTATAAGTCGTGGTTTACCACTATATTGCGAAGTTTAGTCAAAAGACCTCTGTAAACTGAAACCTCGGTGTAAACAAGTCGCACATGTCAATGAGACATTACCTGTCCAGCGTTACCATTCTTTACCTCTGTAATTCAAATTTTCATTTGGTTTACCTCTATATCTCAAATTTAGCTCAAATTACCTTTGTAAGTCACAATTAATAAGAAATTGCCTCAATTATTCAAACTTTTCCTACATGAAACTATACGTAACTCGAAGAAAAATTGTAGTCAAGTAGAATTTTGAGTTATCGAGAGTCAACTGTAGTTGAATATTGAGTAGTTCAAAAATGTATTAAACTGAACAAGCAGTAGATATAGCAGAACGTAGAAAATTTATTGGTAAAATATAGCAATCAGGACAGTTTCTGTTCCCTTGATTTTCAAGGTGTGTCTTTGTATATTAAATTTGCTATTTTTGGCTCTGCTAAACAGAAAGTAATGGTGATAGTGATAGTTGTAATAAACATGTCCAAGAGTAATTTTGTCCTCTTATTACCTCAGATAAAAACAACTAAATATTTGAAAAATAGTTTTATTACTATTGTCAGTTACTATAGTTTAGATTTAACTATAAAAACTGAAGAAAATGGACTTTGTTTCATTTTACACATATACATACAGACTAAGTGAGAATAATTCTAATGAAATTGTTTTGCGCTTTATTTGGAAATATTGAGTTTTCGGTTATAAACAAGTTTTGAATTTGAATGGTGGTAGCATTATCTTTTTACTTGCCTTATTTCGAAGATGTAGAATTAATTATCTGCTTTCCTCTACCTTCCTCAAGAATAGAAACACTAAATTGCAGATATTTTGCAGTTTGGTAGACTCAAAAAAGTTTCTCACTTTGCACCAGTGCTCATTATTCTATTTACACTAAATGAAAAATAGTAATGCAGAAAAGTCCAAGCTACTGCAATTTTTAAATTCAAAATGAGGTTAATGAACTAACTATGTTTTCTCCATACAAAATTCAGGATCAAATTTTACTACTTTCATCTAACTAAACAAAACATAATTGAACTTACAAGTAAGTAAAAAATATATTTTAAAGGTGAATTTTGTAACATAAAATTAAACAATTAAATAAAACTTACAATGAAAAACATATAAATCAGAAAACAAAAATTCTTATCATGTTTTGATCATTTGTTTACCTGTGTTTTTGTTGTGAATTTTTATTGGGAACACCTGACAAGGGCCAGGGAATTTTGACTACCAAGCCACAAATGACAATCTGACAGTCTGAATATGACGATCTGAATTTAGAAATGGGTTAAAGTTTCTGAGCGCGAGGCCAAAACAGATTTTTATATGATTCATTAAAACAAATACACAATAATTACAACAGAAACAGCACTTTGACTGAATTGTAAGGTGCAAAACAGTGACCAAAATATATATTGCTGGTTATATATGTATCTTTCAAAAACCAGCTAAGATTTGTAAACATACTTATTTTTTAAGGCTATTTTAGTTCATTGTAATAGTTTTAGTATGATATAATCACACAAATGAAATTTACTCACCAAACGAAAGTTGTGCAAAATTATTCAGTACCTGTTTTTGCATATGCAGGTTCATGAACAACCACAGACCTACCTTCATTAATGAACAGATGTGCCATACATCTGAACAAATAATGTAGAACAAACAGTTATGAAATAAAATAAACCAACTGTCTTACCTACTACAGGACTTACTTCCAGTCCTGATAAATTCACTAAATACTTAAAATTACATACAGAATAATGGATGAATACAAACACAATTTTTAAGTGGCAAATGTTTTAAACTTTTGGCAAAAAACCTTTTTCTTAAACTCCACTCATTCCATCAATTTAATTTTGGGCTGACTTTATTTATTACATAGGTTAGGGGCTCGATTGGATGTGCCACACTGAATTATTACACAAGAAAACTATACAAGTAGCATTAATTTCATTTTGAGTAACAAATTTTAATCTTTTTCAGCTACCAAGTGGCAAGAGTTGTGAAATTGTGATGAATTATTTTATTTAACAAATAATAATTTAATTCATGGTTAAGAGTAGGACGCAGCAATGGCTTTGTATTTTATCGGGAATATGCTTTAATTAAGCAATATAAGTTTCATAAAATTGCATGTACCGTAATTTTAATCTAGATGAACCTTGCATGTAATCTAGGACATATTTTTCATTCGCCTATCTGTTTTTTACTTGTTCATAATAATAGTTACTAACTCATAAAGTAATTTTTTGGAACAGCCACTGAGTTGAAGAATTATTCAAGCTAGATCTGTTTCAATTTAAATATTTAGAACCAATAGAGAATAAATCATGCTTAAAATTCAGTTTTTGGGCACAGTTACAAAAAAATATTGAAATATTAATCCTAAATATATAAAGTACATTAAAATATATTAAAATTATACAAGAAAATTAAAAACTTAATATCTGTTTTTATCAATGGTATTTATAGAAGTAAGATGTTAAAATTAACATAATTTTTTTTAAATTAATGTTTCAATCAATTAATTAATCAAGGCCAACAATATAAGTCGTAACTTCAGCATATTACGTTACAGTAAAAAAACCAGACTCACACAAGATTCCACCTATTGTTTAGATTGCGACTGATACACTCAGGTAGTTTCGTTATCAACCGATCGTGCTGCGCGCGAAAGTTAGTGGCGAAATCGTGAACTACAAATGCAACCTGCCACACGAACGGCGATGTACACGCAGTAAAAAGTGACACAGAAACTAAAAAAGTTCATGTTCGACACCCTCACCGATAACGCTAATTATTGCGTCGCCAACAATCGCGATTGAGATAAGATAAGGCGCTCGCTTCTTGATTACTCGAGGTATATTTTTCTTGGAAACGAAAAAGCGTGAGTCCCTACTCACGGTGTCATCTGAAAAGTCTGTATAATCACGGTAAAATTCGTCGTGAAATATTTTACCCCCACCTACTTTGTTTAGACGTTTTTTACTCCTTGAGTGAGTATGAGTAAAATAATATTTTGCCCCCAAGCGGGAAGCGGGAGTAAAGTGATTAATTCGTCTCTCGTCGGGAGATACAGTAAATCCATAAGAGAAATAATGATATCAATAATTAAAAAATCGAGCGCCTTCAAATTTCTAAGCTGTTATGCAAATATGTTGAGGTTCAAAAGATTGAAGGTGTTAACAGCTGGTTTTGTGGCAATCACATAACAACAACATTGACAATAATCAGCTGTAAGAACGTCTCCGAATTAAGCGTGTGTGAATGTTGCAACAATCAGCTGATCGCTGATGTTACATGAATGTTGCAGCTACTCGGATGCAGGCTCTAATTGCAGATCAAAGCAAATTGATATAGTAGCTAATTACTAAGTCAATGAAAATTTATGTTTAAAGATTGAGTATTTATTCTTTAAATATAAAATAACAAAAACTCATTTTCGGGGGTTCATTAGGAACGTTTACGTGATGTGCAATTTGGGTTAACTTACCCCCCTCCTCTCTTCAGATGGTGCGATCAGGCCTTTTTTCGAACTTGTTAGAATAATTACTACTTCACAAGCATGACCTAATTTAATTAGGATTGGGACATTTTTATGGCCATAATTGCGTTGAAAGACACATGAATGCGGTGTTTTTGGCATCTGGGGACCTCAAAACGAAAAGTTATCACGGTCCTAAGCATACGTCTTACTATGAGATATGAGACCTTTCGTAAACTTCTGCCCATAGAGCACAAGAAATTCGTTAAAAGTAACAAGTATGTGCCAAGAAAACTACTTTTAGCGAATTTCCTTAAAGGAATAAGCTATTACAGTAGTACTCATGGTAAGACCTAAGTCCGAGACCATGTTAACTTTTCATTTTGGGGTCACCAGAAGCAAAAAACACCATTCGTTCGAATATATATATATATATATATATATATATATATATATATATATATATATATATATATGTCTGTTAACACGATAGCGGCCGTAAATATGGTCCGATCTTAATGAAATTTGGTATAGACGTGTAAAGTGGTAATCACTCGGACGAGTTCGTGAACCAGCCCGATCGGACCACCGAAAGGGGGGGTAAAGGGGGGTAAACCCCCCAAAAACGGGTTTTTTGAGTTTTTCACATAGAAAAATTCAATTTGTCAAATTTTTGTTGGCACCATTGAATTCAGCTCAAAAAAACAAACAATTTAGTACTTTGAATCACTGCTCTATGTCCATTGGTTACCGAGATATTGAAAGTGGTAAACACAGTACGTTGTCTCAATGTTAACCTTATGGGAAATAAGTAAAATTCTATATCTCGCTTATTCCTCAACATATCTTGATAAAACTTGGTAAATAGCTTCTTCTAATTCAGATCTAGTAAATATTGAATTAAAACCAACCAGTTTAAACAAGCCTGTAGTAGCAAACCTGCATACTCATTTCCCATGTTATTCTTATGGAGCTTACAAAAAACATGTCAAATCTCGCTATGTTGGATTAACATATGTTGTTTTGCATTTGAAATTCGCTGAGTATGCAGGTCTGCTGCAACGGGGGTATTTTTAGTCAGCGATACTACAATTGTCTATCCACTTGCTACAGTAAAGTCAATTATACCACTTATTAAACACACCCCCTGGTTGATCAGGACCAATTTTTAAGATGGATAGAGCGTCGCAAACCAACAGACAGGGCCGGTGACAGGGGGGGAGGAATGGGGGGGCAAATTCCCAGGGGGCCCGGATCCACACGAGATGAGTGAAAATGGGGGCCCGGAATCGCACGAAATTAGGAAAAAATGGGGCTTTATAATACCCTAAAATAAGAACTTTACATCATACTGAGTTTAGCAAATTTAAATTTCCGTTCATAAATCGGTTATTTTTATGCTATTACTTTAGGAGAGGGCTTTAAATTTTCGCACATATGTATTTGTTTTTTTCTTAAATACAATATACATTAAATTTACAACCGGGGGTTATATTAACCTCTTTTGGCCCAAAAACCCCAAATTTGGGGCATTTATCCCCAAAACTGGGGTTGAAGGTGCTTCGTTTGTTTTCGCCCAACGAACTTGACCTAGATATTATAAAAAGGAAAGTTTCTACAAAATATGAAGAAAATCGGACAAAAACCGCGACCGCTAGAGTGCCATGGATAGTGTTTTTTTTGCCTCAGAGATTCACAAAATGAAAAGTTATCATGGTCCCATGCCTCAGAGCCGTGCTGGCGATGCCAGTAGGTCATCATTCCAGAGGAAATTTGATAATAAATATCGGCACCGTAACTTACCGCGATTTTAGGTTTTTAAGCCGTTCGTCGAAGACTCACGACTTTTCAGAGAAAATCTTTCAACAGTCCGGTTGGACTTTGCCAACGCCACCATCAGCCATTGCACCTTCACGGATGTAAAAAAAAACAATGGTAATTCATAGAAGTCATTATCAAAGCTAATGGCGCGAACCTAGTGGGCTATTTATAATTTTTTATAATATTAACATGTTATTATTTAGGGTAAAACTAACTTTGTTAGGTGACAACTTTAACTAATCATTACCATAGATTAAATAAACAAAAAATGAATATAAAATAATTATTGTTAATAAATTATTTATGCTTTACGATTTCTACTACCGTTAGTTAATTGACATGCGGCGCATTCTGGTAGTGTAAAGGCGAAGTATTACAGATAAAGCGACGCGCTGTTGAATAACTTATATTGGGATTCAGCTGTTTAAGTATAAAGCTATTATAAAAAGGTTAATCCGAGCTGTTATAAAAATCATAACTTCCGAAAAAACCGAAAAAAGTTAGGTATGAGTTTTTGAAATTTAAAAAATTGCAAAGTGTATTTTTACACAAATTACGCCAAAACAGAACAAATTACAGTACACCTCGGATTATCCGGATTAATGTGGCGGAACGCCGATCCGAATAACAAAAAATCCGGATAATCCGAGGTCTTCACAATACAGTAGGCCCCCTCTTAACCGACCTCGTTTTAACCGACGATCGGATTATCCGCCCTTGCTGGTCAGATATTAAAGATCGTTTTAACCGACCCTATTTTGACAACAGTTCGGTTTAACCGCCCTTTTCTAGGAATTGCGGCATTTCCGTTCCCATATCCGACGATGGGAACTTAACGCTCAACTCCACAGGTTGTTTGTTACAGGTTAAAATATTTTGAATACAGCATTCATTAATTTATTAAAACGTACAGTAGGTGCTTTTCAGAGCGCATAGTACGATAAACGTCTGAGTTTTCGTTTTTGCATCCGGAAACCATAATATAATTCATCAATAGAATAAGAAAAAACAACGAAAAAACACGCACGTTGAGTGTTTGTGTGGGTGGGGAAGAGGGGGTAGTCCACTCGAAGTCAAAGTTTTTGCAATGGGGTTTTGTGACTTAAGTCTACAGTAACAAGCTATAAATCAACTGTCTAATCCGTAATAATGCAATGATTGCTTGTTTCTCATCACTAATTTTGACAATCATTACGTAAAATTTGTTAAAAATATAAGAACATGTTATTAAACGTGTCATCATAAAAAAATTCACCTCGTCTAATATTTAGTTTATAAAATGTTACATTTATACAGAAAATATTTTGAAAAATAGGTTGATAATTATAGTTTATTTTCTAAATAATCCACAAACTGCTTGAGAATTATTTTCATGAAACCCTAAATTAATAGAGTTTTTATTTTTCGGTGTTTAGAGGATTACCCGCTTTAACCGACCTTTTAAGTTATCCGACCTAGGTCCGGTCCCGTCAGGGTCGGTTAAGAGGGGGTCTACTGTACCGCCTAAATAGCGATCGCGTACCTTTGCCCCTGCTAAATTGATGCCGCAAACGGCGCGGCGTATCAAGACTATACAACATGTTAGAATCGGTGATGTTAGTCTTTCAAGCTTGTTCCTCATACCATTTTTTCAACTGCGCTCGATTCTTCTTTCAGTCACTTACAATCTTTTGACAGCATTCTGTTTCTGCTCTAAAGTTAAAACCTTTTTTTTACAACCACTCATTTTGAAACTCAACATCAGTTCACTAAGAGAGTTCACAACTTAAAGTGATTAACTGGCAAAATTGGTATAACAGGCTGTACGCCTTTGTTGATTACTGCTAGCGCTTTAAGTAGCAAACCAAAAAACTGCATTCATAAAAATGCTGGCATGTACTGTTTAGGTAATGCGACTGCCTAAATAATTTTGATTCTAAATGCGTACGGTAATGTATTGCATTTACATTTTAATTTTAGAAGGCGCATGTTACTCGTGAACTCGCTAAAATCACGTTTTTACCGTATGATTTTTATTCTTTAATTTCTCGGATGGATCGGTCCGGATAATCCGGGATCCGGATAATGTGCGGTCCGGATAATCCGAGGTGTACTGTAAATGGGCGTCCCGGGCGAATTCGTCGGGACTGTCGGGACAACGGGACGTGCAACTGAAAAACAGGACTGTCCCGTTCAAAACTAAAGGGGCTTATAGACGGGGATAGTACTATAGCTTCTAATAATAGCCGCTAGTAAAAGTGACGGATAGTAGCCGTTCACACGAAGATAGTATTCGCCGCTAATTTCCGTAGCTATTAGCCTGGCGAGTCACATTGTTGTCATTGTTGTCAACGAGTGCTAACAAGTCGGACGATGAATTTACTCGCCACTCCAACTGGCGAGTTCGTGTTAAGACAGCCGGCCTTGAAAGTCAAAAGTCACGTGTTCTGCACGCCGGCGAGCAAAAACTACCCCAGTCGCTACATGTGACAGGGTGAGTTGGTAGTTGATTGTCTGCCACACGTTCGCGTCTTCGTTGTCAGATTTTGTTTGGAGGGTGCTAGACGAGTGTTTTTGTTTATTATTGATTTTATTTAGAATTTTGTAAGATGACAGAGATTTTGAAGTGGTCAAGTGACCAGATTGTTTCATTTTTTAATATTTACAGATAGTTCGAGTGTTTGTCGGACATTAGGTCTGCAGATTATTTAAAAAGATACACAAAAAACATGCATTCCAGGAGTTTAGTTAATGAATTGGAAACTAGCGGACTTATACTGAGACGGAAGTAGCCGCTAAAACTTGCTATGTGTGACTGCAAGTGTTTTTTAAGCCTGCGAGCTGTAGTGGCGACTAAAGGGGCTTATAGACGGGGATAGTACTAGCTTCTAATAATATCCGCTAGTATTTGCCGCTAGTAAAACTGACAGATAGTAGCCGTACACACGAAGATAGTATTCGCCGCTAATTTCCGTAGCTATTAGCCTGGCGAGTCACATTGTTGTGATTGTTGTCAACGAGTCGGACGATGAATTTACTCGCCACTCCAACTGGCTAGTGAATGCGAGTTCGTGTTTAGACCGGGAGAGTACTAGCGGCGAATAGGTCACGTGATCTCTACTCGCGTGCTAGTGGCGAGTAAAATTGAACATGTTTGATTTTATTCGCCGCGAGTATCTATTCGCACCTGCAAAGGCGAGTAGGTATTTAGACAGGGATAGTAAGCAGCCAGTAACTAGCGGCTAGTACATTACGCGTCTACTAGCAGCTAGTACTATCCCCGTCTATAAGCTCCTTAAAGTAGCGGCGACTAATAGCGGCGAGTAAACTCGCCATGTGTGACACGGCCTTAAGCCGTATATACTGTATATCTTTCACTGTTTACCAGGAATTATCGATTTCGTTCGATAGTTCGAGATCGATTCCGCTCTTCCATAACAAACAACAAGGGAAAATTAATTAGAAATTGAAAAAATCCCATTGATTTAAGAAGGAAAATGTTGAGGGAAGCAGGATTTTGCGGTCAGGAGGAAATCGTGAAGAAAGATTTTGGCGGGATTCTTACATTGTGTACAATTAAGGAAAAGAAAAGATATACTTGACTTAGAGAACGTTTCATGTTCCTTCTAGGTTTTTTTATCCATTTCTTTTTCTGTGTGATTCAAGTGACGTTTCCCAACTGACAGCAGTGACACGGCAGAAACACGGCAAAAAGCGTGTCCTGCTTCATCCACCGTCATAATCATTCTTAATCATTCTTTGGTGAGACAGGTACCTCATGGAGAACGTTACCCTGAATATGAGCGAAGGATGAGTGTGATGATCGTGATGATAGTGGCTTGATCTTGTAGCCTTGTTACTGACTAAGGTTGGCACGTTCCATAGACAGGACTGTTAATTAATAATAATATGTGTCAGCGATCAAGCCAGGATCAGGACACTGGCCACATTATCAGCCAATGAGGTTACTCTATTACTGGAGGTAATGCGCAATATTATTTTCGCAGCTCTTTGATTTTGTCAGGTTGACAATATGAGTATGAGGGGGGAGTAATTAATTTCGTTCTTGCTTTATTTTTCCCTAGACCAACGGACCCAGAAATGGGGAGTCGAATTTGATTAATGACAAATAAACATATGTTTTTAAAGGTTCGAGGGTATAAGTAGGGAATCGTGTTCTTGTAGTTTAATTTAAAAACGTACGCAAAACATTATAGAGTTCAAGCAATCTGTTTTTGTATTTTTCTTTATTTCTACGCCTGTGGCATTTTTAACGAACCAAACCCAGTTCTTCTTACTATCTAACGACGACCTTTTTCGTCTATTGATAGTTGTGATAGCATCAATTTATAGCCCAATGACAAAAGGCAACTGGACCCAGTTTCGATTCTGGTCAGGAATCGAACCGACGGCCCTTTACAAAGTACAGTTATGAGGTATGAGGTAAGCGCTTTATCCACTCGGCGATCAGGTAAAAAAATCTAAGCTTTTATGCCACATTTTATATAACTGATCCTAACCTAAAGTCATTCTTCTAAGATACTAATCGTTTTAAATTACCGTTCAAAGAACGGTAGCTCATCACTAAATAAATTACTGTATCACTCCCCCTCATACTGTCGATCTGGTAAAATCAAAGGACGCTTTCTCTTCAACTAAACCATTCTCGCGGTAGGCCTACCTCCAGTTAAGACTTTAACCTCCTTGGTATCAGTATCGGGCACAGCGCACGCCCGCGCTCACCTGTTATCAGTTAGTTATCAACCACTGACACTGATAACTCATAACACCCGCCGTCCTTCCAACGCAACCCGCGCTTATCTTGTGTATGTCATTTTGCCTACACCTTCATCTTAGGCGTTTTAGCAATCTCATTTTATTGCCAATTTTCAACTGTGTTTGCCTTTGACCATAGTTACGGTTATATTATGGACCCCTTATTTATTTCTAACTCTGACTCTAGCTTGTAGATTGTGAGCAATCTAAACGATGAATCAGAAACAATACATGATATCTTATTTTATAGCCTATTTAAAGGTATTGGTTAAGAATGTATTGTGCCAAACACCATTAATGGCATTATGTTTATAGCATACTGTTGCTGCCTAATCTAGCTCAACTCGCTCATTGTTAAGATTGACTAAATTTTCAAAATAAAAAATAACCGTGACAAATATTTAAACGAAACTTCAACGTCAAAAGCATCTTATTGAGCATGCAATGTTGAATATTCCGCTCACCGTCAAAACTGAAAGTTCGGCAAAAGCTTTTAAGTTTGGCGGGTTCTTTTTAAGGACAAGCTCTTTAAAGAAATCAAATCAATTTTATTTCCACATAAAATTATAATTACAATTTTCAAACTGCTGGTAGATTCGCTTAATGTAAAATGTTGGGCAAGAGCTGCAGGTTACTTTATGTTCACCTAGCTGTGCTTTCAACTTTGGTCTATGGGTGTGGGTGTTTATTGTTTAGGAGGCTTCCAAGAGCGTTAGTAGCCTAAATCTGTAGGCAACTCCTCCGCGAGTCGTTGTTCTTCGAGGATTTTTGGGGAGTGAATTGTTTATTTTCCCTCTTTTTGTTTATTTTAATTGGGTATGCGCCTCTTAAAAATTATTATTTGGGTCAGTAAAGATCAGCATTTAATATACATCCAGATCAATTAAAAAAAAATTGATCCTCCATTCCACTGGACTGGAAATTTGATCCATTTTCCAGTGCGCTATTTTATCGCGTAATAGGATGAACTCACGAACAATAATGACACAGACTTTGGCCTTCAAAAGAGGCCCTATTTATTTTTTTGTTAAGACTTAATATTCTTTTTATTACTCTTATTTCCTTAATTTTTGTTTTAGTTATAAACAGAATCTGTAAGACAAGTTAAGCCTTTTTTTGTGTGCAGTATTAGAGAAAAACAGGAAGGCTAATGATTACAAATAATTTGATGTACGATGATTGTGAAATGAACTCCATTATATTCTATTCTATAATTAGCTGAATCATTGACTATATCCCCATCATATGGGGATCTCAGCTGCTGCTGATCTCTGGTTGTTTTCTTGGGTGTACGATTTGGAAAAGACATTGGAAAATTGGAAGAGCGTTCCTCGGAATTTTTCACATGTAAATTTTGGGTTTTCCACAAGTAATAATTATGTAACCTTTTTCAAAACAATTGAAGAATCATTAACCACACAGCATGTGATATGCCTTTTACGGAAAACATACGTGCTGCATATTTATTCGCTAGTTTCTCTTGTGTAGAAAATTACCTTAATTTGCATTCCATTGTTTGATAAATGCAATTTTTTGCCAATGCTAATTTAATCACATTTTTATTTTTATTATCAAATACCTAAAACAGGTTTAGGAGATTGGCCTCGAACTGTAATGGCATCTTTTCAGTGAGCTATGAAACGTTATGTGCAAAATTTGAAGAATAATCAGTGCAACCGTTTTTGAGTTATCACATACGTACACAGTCATTCTCACATAGTGACAGGCAACGAATCTTTGATTCTGCTATACATAGATTCACTCCACTTCATTTGTTCATCAATAAAACTAAAAAACAAAACTTGCAAACTAAATTCATATCTTTTATTTTTGGGCTAATTATAGTTTTTATAAAATACTAACATATATTTATTTAGCATGACACTAACTTTGTTGGGTAATAACTTTCACTAATAATAACCATAGTTGAAAAAATGAAAGGGATAAAATTATTTGCATTAATAATTATTTATGCTTAACAATTTGTAAGACCGTTGCTACCATAGTAAAAATTAAAGTGTCCGCCATGCTAGATGACTGGCAATTAATTACAAAAACTAGAATTCATATTTGATAGTCATAAAAAATAGTTAAATCTTAAAAAAGTAATTGTAGATTAGAATTTCATTTATGGTAGTTAATATCAGTATTATGTCTTTTTAAATTTGACTACAGAACTGTTTGAAAGGGTCCCATATCAAAGTATTTGAAGGTGCTCTAAATGTTTACAAAAACCAACCTGGCAGATAAACCAATACATTAACCATCAACCCTTCCCAGGCTTTTGACGGATATATCCGTCAATTTCCATTTACGTTGTGGGCGTTGAGATGGACATATCCGTCAAATAAAATAATTTTTACGGGAGGGATAAAGATGGATATATCCGTCTCTAAAGCAAATTTATATACATTGTTTATAATACAAAAATAAAAATTACTGGGCATTATAATAAGGTTATTTCGTTTCTGCAGTTGGCAATAATGATTGCCGCACCAGTTTCAGCGGTTTTTTGTGTCATATTGTGCTTGGATACCGAAAATAGTGCCGAACTGTCAGAGTGCTCGTGCTCGTCTTCTCGAGTGTTTGTAAACAGAGTTGATATGTGGTTTTATGTTATTTAGATAAATAAAATACATGACGAATCCAAATGATCAGAATCACCTTTTCTGGAATGTATTTTTATATAGTAGGCCTAAATTTTGTAAACGTTTTTATAAATGTCCAACTAAATGAACTTGATTTTTGAATATTTCTTGTAAAATTTGGCTATAATAAAAAAAGCTCGTTAATAGAAATTTTGTAATTCTTTTCCTTTTGTATTTTAGTGCAGTTTTTTGGACAAAATAACCTATATTTTGATAAAAACAAGGGACAAACTAAGGCAGGCGGATATATCCGTCCGTCGCCCACAAAAGTACTCAAGATTATATCGGCAGTTTTCATATTTCGTGATTTTCGTAACGGGCGTCGGACGGATATATCCGTTTACCTTATGTTTTTAGCGGGCCAAAGACGGATATATCCGTCAAATCAAATTTTATTTACTTAATAACTTGTTTAAAAAAATTATTTTATCAGTAAGGTAAATTTTTTTATGATCTATGAATTATTTCAAACAAATAAAGTACAAAAAACAGCAACTTTAGTTTTTGAATTTTGGCTTAAAATAATTCTGGCCATGAGCAAAATTCAACGCCGCCAGGGAAGGGTTAAGTAGTTTTAAAGGTTGACCCCAGAGTGTAGACTTGGCCAGCAAACAGGAAATATCCCTCCAGGTGAAGCAGGGGTCACAAGCTAGAACAATAAACTAATGAAATAACAACAATGTAGCTTGGTTTCCCAGACATTTTGCAATTTTTTACCCATATTAAAGCCTTCAATAATAAATCTATTGAGACGCTTCGATCCTAGGTTCTTCTCAGCCCATTTCTACTCCTGAGGTTTTTTCTGGTTTTTCTTCCCTGGGAGTTTGTCTTTATCTTTAAACTCTTTGCTCGGTTCGGTCTTCTTTTTGGTAGAAGACGGGGTGGGTCGCTGTATTGAGAAGTGCTGGATGCAGACACATTCAAGTATTTCGAGGGTCTACCTCTAGATCTACGATGTTGCTTAAAGTCAGCCGGGCAACTTCGCGGGCTACGAGGAGGCGAAAAGTCACTCACGAAAGAATTCTGCGAGAGCATCGAAGTTGCTCTTCTCTTGCAGCTAGACCTTTCCGTGGAATTTGAGGCGAGACTACTTGTGGTTTGCAAAGATCCGTCAGAGTGTTTCGTCCGAAACTGAGGAGTCTTGAGAAGAATGTAACGAGGACCACTTTTTAAAACCAAACCTAAACCGACAGCCCAGTTTAACACCTCTTGTACAACTCTTCCATCGACCGCAAAACTTTGGCGAGATGATGAATCGAGATTGTTAAAATATTCTTCAGTAATATCGTCTAGATTCGCCCATCTTTTGGTCCTTGTTAATTTTTGAACAATTGTAATGATCTGACTTGTTCGAATTCGTTTTGTAGTCATTTCACTGAAGATGTTTACTTTGAGGTTGATATTTTTAATTTCTGAACTGCTTGATTTTTGAAATATTCACAGGGTAGCTATGGTTTCCTAAATATTGAAACATTCAGCTTTGACAAGTAGTCAAGTTTAATTTAAAATATTTTCAAGTTCTTTTTGAGCTAATATAAGATTTAAAAATATTGAATTAAATTAAATTAGCTCAATAGCATTTAAAGCAATACAAAACTTTGAATCATAAAATTACAACTTTGAGAAATATTACAAATTGATTTATTTTTAATGTGGCAAAATAATAAAACAATTACCTTATAAAGTTAGGCAAAGAGTTAGGGATGAATTTCAACTGTACATTCAAAATGCCACAGTCAAAGTTCCTTTACAAACGGCTGGTAGTTTGCTAAGGTTATTGCACCTTACAGAAGTTCAACCCTCTGACCGGTTTTCTTACATCTAAATTTAAAGGACCTTTAAACCCCCAAGTAGCAATTTGAAGCAAGAAGTAGTACTGGTTGGTGGTTGCTCTTAATAGAAAATCCGACAATGGCTTAAGTTGGTTAGGTGTGCTAAACCTCTCAGTCATGGGAATTATGAAATGTTTATTAGACACCGCCTATTCTCTAACCAAAACTAATCTATTGCAAACTTCTGATCATAATTAAAAGAAGTTTGTGTTTTTTGTCAAATGTAGGGTTTTTATTAGTACTTAACCATTCATGTAAGACTGCTCATTCGACATTAATGAATCAGCCCTTCTAAGGCCTCAAGTAAAATATGAGAGGCAGGCGATATCCTGAGTGGCGCGGAGGGCTACAATAAGATCAGAAAAAAGTTCCTATTCCTTTCTCATTGCTCTAAAGATGACGTAAAGAAGGAAATGTTTTTCACTGTTGCTAAGTACTCAGGTACTCATACATTTTTTTATACAAAAGCCTGATTATTGTGTTGTACATCTGACTAACAAAATTGCAAACTTAATTTTAAATTGTATTTTTATAAACACTCTGGTGACTAAGCCAATTTACAGTTAATAAATTTACAATTTTTGTGAACTGGACTAAAAATGACTACAGAAAATTTCAAAATGAACAAAATTAGGAAAGTCTACTTTGCCACAATTTCACAGGTTTCGTTAAGGCCATAAAATCTACTGTTGGTTCTATTAGGAACTTACATACAAGACAATGAGTGACTAATTTTCAACCTACTGTAGTAGTTACATAAAAGACATTAAAAAAGCTATGCAACACTTCAAAAAAAAGTTCAATTATTTGCACTTCATTTTCTAGTACTAAAATAACTTGAAATTTAAAAATACTGTTTCACATAAAGTAGAAATGGCAGATCGAATGAAGCACCAACAACAGAGTATTTTGGTGAAACTGGATAAAATAGAATAAACTTTAAGTAATAGATTTACTTTACGAGTTCTAGAAAATATCTTGATAAACTGTCCTTTTTTACCAAAACATCTTGCATGTAGCATTTCTGGCTGGTCAGGAACTCTTTATGTTGACCACTAACAAATCCAATGAGAAAAAATAATCTACAGAGCAAAGCTGGAAATTGGAATCAGTAGAAACGGCAAGCTTAAGTCAAGCTTTAATGCAGATCAAGCTGAATCTAAACTCCCATTTGATATGTTGAAAAATCAGCTGGTTTTCTGCACAACTTATCCTTGAACTGCCATTTATAATGACACCAATTAAAATAACAACAAAACAAGGAACCAAACGATACTAATTAATATGACACTATGAATGAACAAAGTTATGAAACATTCCTTATTTTGTTGTTACATTCTTGTGTTCAATAATTTTCCATGACAACCAGTACAGTAGACTAGTGATTTTCTGTAGTTTTTACCAGCGAGTGTGTACTGTACTTGTCATCATGGAAACCAGGTGTGCCCCATTCACACGAGGCACTTTTGTTGCGGCTGCAGCCATGTGAAAAGGAGTCGTGCAATTCGGTGTTGTAAGTACCCTTATGGGTGCTTTCAGACGACGCAGCAGCATGGCTCAAAATGCCTCGTGCTATGGTTCACGCATGAAAATCCCGACCATTTTAAAGAACGTGAGAGAGAGAGATGGATAATCAATGTTTAGAGAGAGATAAGACAATTCCTAAATATGCGTCATTGGCTGCAGCAAAGTGGTTTTTTTGTACCTATTTGGTTTCCTATTGGACAATCATTTAGTTTTAGCGAATTTCCCCTATAGGGAAGAAGCTATTACCGTAGGTCTCATGGTAAGACCTAAGCCCGAGACCATGATAACTTTTCGTTTTGGGGCCCCCAGAAGCAAAAAACACTATTCGTTCATTTTCATAAATATATATATATATATGTGTCTTTAAGCACGATAACTCGCGTAAAAATGGTCCAATCTTAATGAAATTTGGCATGGATGTGTAAAGTAGTAATTATTCGGACGAGATCGTAATCCAGCCCAATCCGACTACCGGAAGGGGGGGTAAAGGGGGTTAAACCCCCCCAAAAATGGGTTTTTTGAGTTTTTTACATAGAAAAATAAAAATAATCCGATTTTTGTTGGCACCATTGAATTCAGCTCAAAAAAACAAACAATTTAGTATCTATAATCACTGCTCTATGTCCATTGGTTACCGAGATATTGAAAGCGGTAAACACAGTACGTTGTCCCAATGTTAACCTTATGGGAAATAAGTAAAATTCTATATCTCGCTTATTTCTCAACACATCTTGATAAAACTTGGTAAGTGGCTTCTTCTAGTTCAGATCTACTAAATATTGAATTAAAACCACCCACTTTTAATCTACCCGTAGCAGCAAACCTGCATACTCATTTCCCATGTTATTCTTATGGAGCTTTCAAAAACCTGTAAAATCTCGCTATGTTGGATTGAAATATGTTGTTTTGTACTGGAAATTCGCTGAGTATGCAGGTCTGCTGCAACGGGGGTATTTTAATGTATATTTGCAATTTTATAGCTGAAATTACAAAGATAAAAACTTACATAAACAAATCCTCAAACCATAACCTTAAATATATTTTGACAACTAAGAATTTTACTTTTAGCGAATTTCCTTAAAGGAATAAGCTATTACGGTAGTACTCATTGTAAGACCTAAGTCCGAGACCATGTTTATTTTTCATTTTGGGGTCCCCAGAAGCAAAAAACACCATTCGTTCGAATTTATACATATATATATAATATATATATATCTATATATATATATATATATAATATATATATATTCGTTCGTGAACCAGCCCGATCAGACCACTGGAAGGGGGGGTAAAGGGGGGTAAACCCCCCCAAAAATGGGTTTTTTGAGTTTTTCACATAGAAAAATGAAGTTTATCAAATTTTTGTTGGCACCATTGAATTCAGCTCAAAAAAACAAACAATTTAGTATTTTGAATCACTGCTCTATGTTTATTGGTTACCGAGATATTGAAAGTGGTAAATACAGTACGTTGTCTCAATGTTAACCTTATGGGAAATAAGTAAATGGGAAATAAGTAATAGTTAACTTATGGGAATAGTTAACTTAATAGTAATAGTTAACTTAATAGTAATAGTTAACTTATGGGAAATAAGTAATATATCTCGTTTATTTCTAAACATATCTTGATAAAACTTGGTAAATGGCTTCTTCTAGTTCAAATCTACTAAATATTGAATTAAAACCAACCAGTTTAAACATTCCTGTAGCAGCAAACCTGCATACTCATTCCCCATGTTATTCTTATGGAGCTTACAAAAAACATGTCAAATCTCGCTATGTTGGATTAACATTTTTGTTTTGCATTTGAAATTCGCTGAGTATGCTGGTCTGCTGCAACGGGGGTATTTAGTGAATATTAGTTCATTTATTTATAGCTTTGTAGCAGTAGTAAAGGGGTGGGGCTTGAGTAGGGGAGTAGACTTCCCCTCCTTCCCCACACCCCATGCGTCAAAAATTCTCGTGCTGGTCGGGATTTTCCTGCGCCGACTGTAAACTGAGACGGCACTGGGTCGAATGGCTCCTTGTCGCACAGCAGCCGCCACAAAAAAACCACATAGCGTGAAAGAGGCTTATACTAGAGCTAGGTTCGGGATCAATAAACCACACCAATTTACTGAAGAATTATAAAATGTTTATTGAGGGAAAGATTGTCGAGGTGGAAGACTGCTCGTCAGTCTGACCAACATAATACTGGCAGTGTTGCCAACATAATACTGGCAGTGTTGCCAACAATATACTGGCAGTGTTGTAATACTACATCGCTGTCGGATAAGTACTTGAGCGACCGACAGTCCAGTGGATGCACACCTTTTTTTACATTTTCTTTCGGTTTGATTAGAAATCATTTACTGAATCAGTGAGAAGTATTTGTTGGTGAAATTTTTCTTTGAAATATATCTGCACAGATTACATAATTTTTGTCTGGAAAGGCTCTAGGCCAGGATCTTTAGGAAGAGAAGAAAAGACAGCTAGCTCACCTTTGAAGTATTTCAAGAAGGCCATAGAATTTATGAAGGGTCACGTAAAATAGATGATATTTCATTCCATTGGGGTATTCTTCAAGCGAAGAATAGAGGGTAGAAAGTAGAAAAAAATGGCTGCTGTCTTGATTGTTGCGATGCGGTGTTGCCATATTTCAGTACTGCCACTATTTTTTTGCAGATTATAAACATTGTTACCAATATATTTTGTGTGTGAGTTTAAATCAATAACGCTGAAATGTGGCAACACTGCATTACAACAGACACAGCAGCCTTTTTGATCTACTTTCTACTATTTTTCTTGGTCTTAAGAAGTAACCCAAAGGGACAAAATATTGAGTTTTTACAGGACACTTTATGTGTTCTAGACCCTACCTAGAATCTTTTAAGATTAGATATAACTGTATTTTAATCGTGTTATGTAAAAAACATGAATTTAACATCACAAAATCATTTCTCTTATACATCTCACATTTCAATCTGATAGAATTTTATACAAAAATCCAAAAAAAGGTGTGAAACCAGCCGGATGAAATAACCTCAACAAAGTCGTACTACTGTTTGTTACTTTCACAATTCCGATTTTATTTAAGTACAATAAATGGCAATAAACTGGACAAGACTCCAACGGGTTTCAAGATATTTACAATCTTGTGAAATATAAAGAGAAAGCTAACAATACCTACGACACTCGTACGAAAGTGAAATGGAAAATGGATAAAACATCACCACAAACACTCAAAAACGTTTGATATGTTTCCAGAACGGTAAAGAGTGCTGTCTCCATGCGGTGGGATGCTTGACAGTAATAATTAAAAAGTAAAACAGTAATAGTAAACAATAATGCTTGACCGATAAAGTCAATGTGTTAAAGTAAAGCTGACATCGCCCCAAAAGGAAACTTAAACCCAAACAAAATGAAAACCAGTCCATTGTTAAAAGAAATGAGGATGGAAATTGAGACAGCACTCACTACCTTTTACATTAGATGGATACAGAGGAAAGATAAGATACAGATGAATACAGGAGGCATTTGTGGGAACTGAGAAAGACTAGAAGCCTTCCCTCGAAGATTCGAGGGGGCACAGTCACTACAAGCAACTAAATATGAGGCATCACTCGACATTACGCAGGCAGTACACATGTCAAAGTGATCAAAAGTGGCTGGTTCCTAGCATTGGTCAACAATTGCTAAACAATAGATTACAGAAATAAAAACATACGGAATCTAAATTTTGTTGTAATTCAAAACAAGCAATTCTTTATTATTATTCAACTTAGAAAATATCCACAATACAGTTCAGATTTACAGCCAAAACTTGACAAAAGTAAACTTGAAGAGTGAGTGATAGGTTTAAACATGCCTTTTTCAACATAAGGATAAGATAAAACTAAAGATTTTGGTACAAAATAACAGGCAATGAACAAAATTGGAATTGATATACAATTTTTAATTTAAACATTTTTAAAATGTTTGGATTTGATTTTGTATCATAACACAGACCATGCTCAATAGGAAAATTAAAAAACTTGCATGATTCCAAACTAGCTACACAAACTCAAACTCTTTGGTAGTAACGTAATAACAAAATTGTTGCCTACTGTCAGACATCAGGGTGCTTTCCAATTGCAACTCAATTATTTTACTAAACATTTTCCCAAAATAACTTGAAGTGTTTCTTAACTTAACAAACATTTATTTTATAATTCCTTTTAAATAATGCAAATACATAAATTTACAAAAAAGGCTTTTAACATGAGTCTACCGCCTCAAAAAGATGGATTAAAAATCAGTTGCGTGGATTTTGTTTGCGTTGCTACTTATTTTTCAGCTCACTAAGAAGAATTCACAGAAACCAGTTCCCACAAACTGTGAACATGATTGAAAGCAAGATACTGTTTAAAGTGGACACAGAACGACAGAGAACTGTGGAAAAAGGGAAACAATACAGAAATTAAACAGTAAAAACAGCGTCACCGTTTCTCAGACTGTGGTCCAAGGTCCAAGGCTATAAGTAAACGTATGGCCATCACCGTTATACACAATTTTACAAATAAAATTTAAGATTTTATATAACAAAAAATTTCAACAATAAAATTCAATATATAACATTTTTGAATTTTTACAAATTCCATTTTTTACAATAAAACCTATTTGATCAAAGACTAATAATGTTAAAGCGATATTTCAACATATCCCCCGATCGAAGACATGTTTGAATAAAAACATGGAAAATACAAAACCGTTAAAACAGGATTTAGTGTTAAAAAATCCCTAAATAATATGAATCCCCTTTAAATCAACCAGCTAAAAAGTGTTAAAAACGTAAAAATCAAAAACAAATCTAATGCTTAATAATAACGTATGGAATTTTATTTTTTGAAAATTGCACTCGACCGACTGGTTAACAAGAGGGGAATTCATTAACAAGTTTGATAAAAATCAGCAAGACAAAAGCCGACGAGAGTCGGAAAGGGCGAGAAACTAAAAGTAACAGCGGGAGCATAAATAGACGAGAATACTGCAGAAGAAAACTATACAAGTTTATTGTCACTTCGGACACTCATAAAGCGATATATTTATTTATATTATTTAATATTTTCTAAAAATTTAAAAAGTATAAAAAGCTGCTTTTTGAAAGCGGCCACACACATACAGCGACAGGGCCTTCCAAGCCTCGGCCGCCACAACTGGTCTTACTTTACATAAAATATATGAAAATTTAATTACATTTAATCTATTCAAACGCTTTTGTAACAAAAGATCAACCATAAAAAACATACATTCTCACGTTACGTAATAATACTAGAGCCGGTTTTAAAAACCTCGCTACACTTTTACGACTTACTTATGTACAAAAGATGGATTCTATTACAAAACAGAATCTCATAGATCTATAATATTTTTGATACAAAATAAAAATATTATCTGGTCCGAGTGGCCAGAGTCGCTGGATTGGTCCTGCCGTGGTTAAGGCACCTGCAACAAACAAGTTCGTCAGCAGGGCTGCCAACCGATGACAGGGGAAAACTAAATTTACCTTTATTCTAAAGCTAAGTAAGTTTTAAGTCCAATAATGAATAATCTCAAAAAATCAATTATTAAGTTGTTTTAAATATAATTTATTTTATTGTAGGCAGTAATCCATTAATGAATACAAATTGACTTCGAATAAATATCAATCAATCAATCAAATTTCATAAAATGTACATGATACATGAAATAGTGTCACTACGGCCCTGCCTACATGGACCCTTTCCATCTAGGGAAGCCGTTTAGAAAGTAAGTTTTATTCATGTGTGGCTGAAGAAGTAGAGGTGATAGCGCAATACTTTACACATCAGCGTGTGTGATGACTAAGTGCGTTTCTTCAGGTGGATCATTGTTCTGCCGAAATATAACCTAAACACATGAGCACCTCAATAAAAAGTCCCACCAACTTGGAGATATGCAGGATTATTTTTTCAAATCACACTCAGCAACTGAAAATTTTCCTGAGTTCTATTTAAAGTATCGTCCTAACATTATGACTGAAACATTTTTTGTCAATGGTTACGATTTTTTTAAAGATTAAGGACAAATATCTGTAGTAATGTTTCTTGAGACCCGCATCCATTGGATGAAAAGAAATACCTTTGCCCGCCCAGTCTAACTGGCTGAACTTATTCCAACTACCTATTCTTTTTTCTTTTTGCATAAGGCTAGGGCCAAAGGAATATTACAGGGAAAGCTTCCTGTTTTCTGGTAGTTGTACAATAACAAAAAATGGCTTTAGTCCCTCCTGGGGGGTGACCCAAAAATAATTAATTTTGGCTGTATGTTTTTGAAAAAAAGAGTCTTAATATAATCTTAACTGGTGGGGCTTTTTACTAAACCGCTTGTGTTTTGAGGTTACATTTAGCAAAAATTTGGGAATACGATGACCTCCCTTAGCTAAAAGGCATTTAGTCACTAAACTACGCTGAAGTGTAAATTATTGCAATAATGCTGCAACTTCTCGAGCTACGCATGAACCTAACTTACTTTCTGGACAACCCTCGTGAACGTGAGATAAACCTTACGTGCGGCAGTACTCAGTACTCACTGGAGGCGGGGGCGGGGGCGGGCTGGTCAGTGGTCTCCGCGGAGCAGCTCCAGTAACAGGTCGAAGCTGGGGCCCTCCCCCTCCTTGTTCTTCATTGACAACATCTCCTTGCCCACCTGCACGACAGACAGACACAGATATCAAATTCAGGGCTTGTAACCGTTCTTGAGGTTGAAAAAAAAACTTAAATAAGAAAAAAATAACCTTTTGTAAACAAAAAATGTTGCTAAAGATTAGAAAACCGGCGTTATATTGGGGATAATCCATTCTTAACCTTGGTAAAAAAGAAAATCTCGACAGACTAATCACAAATCTGCCTAGATTTGACGGCGAGACTTGATTTTCACGCAACGTGACTTGGTTTTCTCGCAACGAGACTTGGTATTCACCCAATGTAGGCTGACGAGATTCGTCTGCCACGATGCTGCTACAAGATCGTCTGACAGACAATTAGTGTGAACAGGGCTTGTAGCAGTTCTTGAGGTTAAAAAAAAATAAAAATATAACCAAAATTTAAAAAAAAAAACAAAAAATAACCAAGAGCAAAAAGATAACAAAAAAATAAAAAAAATAACCTGCTACAAGCCCTGCAAATACTGCTACAACTCTTGTATCCTGTGAAAAAGATCTTCCAGGAAGAAATCAAATGCTGCTGTGACCTGGCAAGATTTTTTTGGGTACTTATCGGTTAACGAGAGGCCACCCTTATACAGCGCGCTGCGGCGGTTAGGTTAGGTTAGGTTATCATAAATATGTTAGTAAAACTTTCCTCGTTTCTTTACGAATCAAACGATACCAAATGAGTCATAATTTTGCCTGCCATATCCCGTTGAAAGCTGATGCGAGCGCTAAGGTCAACGACCTGACCTTGGCCTACTTGAAGGATATTTGGCAGACTAAAGTATGACTCATCTGGTATCGTTCGATTCATAACGAAACAAGGAAAGTCCTATTAATATATTTATGATAACCTAACCTAACATAACTGCTGCAGCGCGCTGTATAAGGGCGGCGATTG
Organism: Flexamia atlantica; assembly: GCA_035578135.1. Classification (NCBI taxonomy): domain Eukaryota; kingdom Metazoa; phylum Arthropoda; class Insecta; order Hemiptera; family Cicadellidae; genus Flexamia; species Flexamia atlantica. The sequence goes on along the minus strand of JAQJVK010000011.1, from coordinate 40,373,840 downwards.
GGTAAAGTCGCTCGTGGCGGCGGTGACATGTTCAACTCAATTCTCAACAATATCGCTGCCTTCTGTGAGGCAGAAAACAATACGTCTAGGTTTTTTTACGTTTAAGTTTTGTTTTTTTCCACCAGTAATAATATTTGTAAAAGCTTTTTCGATTTTCAGAATTGTTAAGTAAACAGCACACTATGTTTCTTTAAAGAACATGTTTGTTACATGTTTTATCAGTAGTTTTTTCTTTTAATTTTGGTCAGTATCCAATCCTGGTCTTGTTTACTATCTTCTGGCTACATTTATGTTGAATAGAACAGGCCTAATCAATTCATGGATCCAGTTTTAGACTGTTAATTGGTTGATGTTCAGTACTACTGACAAATTTTGAACTAAACCTTTTTCACATATCCGTAAAGCATGAAGGTAGTCAGCGAACAGGTTTCGAGTGAATATTTAAAGCTGCCTCATGTGGGTATGATGAAAACGTTTTAATCATCCTCCACCTCCTAACCTAAGTAATCCATTTCACAAGGACCAATAACAGCCAAGCGTTACATAGAATCTTACATGACCTATAACTATAACCCATATATGTTTTACTTGTCAAGTCAAATAACATAGCCAAGGCCTTCTGAAGAGCCCAATGCAAAATTAACATCAGTTCATACGTGGCCTAGGCCACATCAAATGACTCGGACAATAAACAATCTTCCCCTCGCCTACCTGGCAGGTGCGCTGCAGGTCGGGTATTCTGAGCAGCAGTTCGCCGAACTTGGACGGAATGTCCGGGTAGTGGGCCAGTGTGTAGTGCTGCAGCGCCTGAAGCGCTTTCTCCTGCGACGCTCTCACCTTCTCTGGCTCCCTCAGGTCACTGGCATCTGCGGAAAAATTAAATTTCATTCAGTCAAATCAAATTGAATCGGATGTAATCAAAATATTTTTTATCTATGACATTACATATCAATTTCACTGACAAAATAATAATGCAGAGTATAAACAATTACGCTGATACAGTACAGTAGGGGTCTGCGGGCCAGACTTTTTAAGTTCAGGTCGGGTCGGGTCGGGCCTTTAATTTTGGCTTTCGGGTCTCGGGCCAAAATCGGGTCGGGCCAAAAATATTTAAATAATTACTTTCGTATGAATTAACTAGAGAAGCTAAATCAAAAAATAAAAAACAAAATTAATAGATGAAAATTACCACTATATATTGAGGCCTGATAGTTTTTAGTAGGTTAAAATTATATCATAATTCAATTTTAACATACTACAAGAAATTAAGATAAAAGCTAATACGTGAACAAATTAAGCCAAAAAACTATGAAAGCCATAACAATCAATGATTATTATCATTACAAAGCCACACTTTATCACAATAACCATAACGCCAATAAACAATATCAACTATGAATATAAATTTGATGTTGAAAAGTGCAGGGTCAGAGCTAAATATAGGTGTAAGTTTTCAATTTCCGAATTCTGAGAGGTGGTATTTCTAGGTAACTGTCAAAATCCATTCTTCTATGAGTTAATGAAATATTTTTGAGGTTATTTTTATGAAAAACTCGTGAACGGCTGCGAAAAACGAAAGCGTGTATCTTTCGGTCGCGGATGAACGGCAGATGTAGCTTTTCGAAACTCACGATCTGCTGCGAAATACGATCGCGCGTATTTTCCGATCGCCGATAATTGGCAAATGTAGCCTTGCTAAAGTTGCGGTCGGCCACGAAAAACGATCGTGTGTATTTGCCGATCGTAAATAAACGAAATGCAGCTTAGTGTAACTCGCGATCGACTGTAAAATTCGATCGCACACAAGTCGCACGTAAATTCAATCCCCGGGTAAACGGCGGGAGTAACGTATCAGGCGCGGCCCGACCTGATTTTGGCCCAAACTATTTTTTGACCCGACCCCAAGTCTCGGGCCGGCCTTCGATCCGACCCGACCCGAAAAACTCGGGGACCCGCAGACCCCTACAGTACAGTATCGTTCAACCAAAACATGTGGGGAATGGTGGTGCTCGGGTAATAGATTTTTCAAATTATCGGTCAAGAAAGGATAATCAAAGCAAAGTCATTTTAACAATGACAGAAAAACATCAATATTGAAAAAGACTTGAATGGCTGTGATAAGTCAGTTACACGTGTTATCAGCGAGAAAGTTAAAGGTACACAAGTAGTAACTTATTAAGTAGTGGATTAACTTAATTACATTTTTTTAAATAATCCCAAACCATTAACAAAAAAAAATTCTAAATGATTAACAATAAATAGAACACAACAGAAAATCAAAACATTATTTTGATTCAGAAAAAAATTTTGTGTCCCAAACTTGTTGATAAAGATGAAATATCTTCTTACTGTCTCTGTCAAAAGCAAAAACTTACTAATATCTTCAGAACAAAGTACAATAAAACCTCACTGACTCGATTTGTGGACCCAGAGGTTGTCGAGTTACCCAGATCATTGGAATTTTTAATAAGTTATAATATATAAACACAACAGATTTAAGTTTCACATGTAAATTTATTACTTGCACGAGTACTGTTACATAATGAGTAAATGATCTGAAAGGAGATGTAAAATACTCAAGAATTAAAAACTAAATGTCCTGAAAAAATGCTCAATTGAAGAGTTTTGTCAGCTGAGAGTTAACTTACACAGACTGTCGAGTTATCAAGTGTCGAATAAGTGAGGTTTAACTGTAGCACCGAAATTCTGCCAAGTTCCACCGAGAAATTTTTAAACTTCTCCTTGGATTTGCCATCTTAAAAAACTCTCTGAGTGGGAATCTTGAAAACTATTCCACAAAACAAACTAACCTAACAAACAAATCACTAACGACACAGAAAAAAAAACCCACTCACCAGAAGTAAGGAGGACGATGACCTTCATCGCGACATACTCGTACCGGTCGACGCGGAGGCGCCGCAGGTGTTCCGTGAAGTTGAGCATCCGCTCGATGGCAGGACCGAGTCCGAGCTCCCGCGCCTGGCTCAGCGAGATACACTTCCCTAGCGAGACGCGGATCTCGCCGGGCGACGACATCGAGCGGAAGCAGCATGAGAACAGCAGCAGCTCGCACCACGCGTTGATCAGCAGCGAGATCTGGTCGTCGATCTGGACAAAAAAATTAGTCTCTCTTTATTTATGGTAATACCGGGTGTCCAACTTAACTGTGCCACCATTGGTATCTCAGAGACTATTGGATTTAGAGAAAACTTTAAATGGGGATTTCACCTTTTTTTTTAAGACATTTAAAAATATGAATTCCGTTTTCTTCTAAACAGCCGCCGTTTTCCAATACGGCAGACAACTGATTTTTCTTATGGAACACACTGTACTTAATGGCGGATTTGGATCCAACGCTTAATTTTAAGAATGTTTTCCTCTTTGACATTTTTATCTAAACCCGACGGTTAGGTAAACGCCCGACAACCTAAACGTTTGTCGTACACAACACAAATTGTTTTGCTGAGTAGAGAGTGATGAGCGATTATGCCCTGAAGATGGGAGTACAGTACTGCAATTTTTCTGAAACAGCAACAAAACTCAACAAATGCTAAGGTCTTTCTCAGAAGCCTTGGAGTTTACCGACTCGAGTGTATGTTAGACTGGTGGTAATGCAAGGTGTCTCTACCAAGTCAAAGGCAGCGAAACATATGAATTTAGAAGGACCAAACGAGATAGCTTGGCGTGGTTGTGATTATGAAAAATATTTAAGTAAATTTATATAAAAAATTACCTGAATAGTTTTATCAACTTGTGAACAGCTCTTAAGTTTCCTAAAAGACTAGTTTATTTTGTCTGCAATGGCCCCAAAACTCACTAAACATTTGTATAATTGGGCAACAGTAAAGTTTCCAGTACATCTAACAACAATGTTTACTATTTTTAATTGGATAGGAAAATTTGGAGGATATTCAGGTCAACAGGAGGACTCGGGCACCCTGTAAAGTCCTAAGTAAGGGTGTCATAAAGAAAAAGGCAGTAAAAAAGAACTCCAGGAGAATCTCTTAGAGGATCATTTCAGAATTTTTTGCACAGATTTGAAATCAAGTTTTAAAGAGTTTTTCATTCCAAATATCAAAAAAGAGTATCATAAAAATAATTTTACAAAAAAAATTATATAGCACAATAAGTTAGAAAAATCCACTTAGATAAATTTTTCACATACTAGTTAAGGAATTATATGAAGTCAGTTACATAACTATTCCATCAGATGTCCAAACCATCCATCTTCATATGTGAGAAGTCTAATGCACTGTAAAAAAAACAACAAAAGCAACAAAAAAAAATTTTAACATTAAACAAACCACCAACCGTAATATTCTTGAACAGCGGCAGCGACTTGCACCACTTGACTATCTTGTACAGCCGATGGTCGGCGATGTTGCAGAGGTTAGCCAAGAAGTCCCCCCCACCGCCCCCGCTCTGGGAGGCAGGGCCGCCCCCCACTCTGCCCCCACCGCCGCCGCCCCCGCCGCCGCCGCCGTTACTTGTGTCCCCGGCGCCGCCCGGTTCGTTGTACTGCCACAGGTGTTCCACCTCCATGATTTCCTGAAAAAAGGAATTTTCGATTAAAAAAAGTTTTGACCAATGTTTAAGGTTAATTGATTAAAATGTGAGCTGTTAATTGTGTTTCCCTTCAATTGGCTGGATTATATGGATTTTCGTGGGCCTCAACTTAAGAGATTCTAAAATAATAATTTTGCATGAGAATAATTTTTTTTACTGTTACCGTAGGGTTACAACAGTGTTCTTTTGACTTTACATTTTCAAATTTTTTAAAACATTCAAACTGAAAAAATACAACGGGAGAAACTAAACTGTATGTGACAGTGTTAGGTGTCTTGCTAGCTTTGTGGACCGTGGTTTAGAGGTCATGTGTTTTAATCACAAGATACCTAATAGGATTTGGACAAGCGTATGTATTGGACCTTTTCATCGACAGGATCAAACTTGATTAATTTTGTTTACAACTTATGGACATAGTTTGAAATAATTCTAAAGATTAGCCATAGATTGCAGTGCTTATTGCATTACATATTCAGTTGAAATTTATCTTCTAAGATTTTGGTGAGTCTTCAAGAAAAAAAATCATAATTAGACTTGCAATCAATTAAGGCTTTTTTACATTGTTCGAGTAACTTGGCTGAGTTGCTAGGGTCAGCATATTCCTGTAGTTTAGAATAATTGTCAACTCGTCGCCACTTGACTCGCCCGTTTGTCATGGCCAGTTTACACTGGTCAAGTTGACGGTCCAGTCCAACTCGACCGATGCAAACAAACTATAGACCTATAGAGCTAAAAAGTTGATCCAGCAAAAGCCGGAATCAAGAGCCAGTGATAATTAAATTACTTACACAACTAAGGACAAATATCAACTCCCAACTTTCCGAAAGCCTTACCTGCAGCAGTGGCGGGACCAGCCTCGTGTGGGGCGCCTCCCCCGCTTCCAGCTTGACGGGGGTGTCCAGGCGGGGGCTGTCCACCGGCGGGGACATCAGGCTGGCGGGGAGTGTGTACGAACACTGGTACGTGCTGCGGCCGCCCCGCGTCCTGTCCTCTCGTATCGCTGTGAACAACAACTTTCTTAAGTACATCCGTTCGAAAGTGAAAAATTCAAAAGATTCTTTTTGGTTCTGCCTTTTTTTGGAATTCTCTTCTGGGAAACTCATCCTTCTGAGCATTTGAAAACATATTCTAAATCACCAAAGAGGAGGGGCGGGCTCAAAGGCCTTAAGCCTCCCTTCTCCTCAGAAAATTATTCTATATGAGGAGCTATAAGAGGAGTTTAGGCTGAAGCAGCACTAATAATCTTGACAATAGGTGGCAATTGTCATGGATATTAAATGAAGGGGTCCCCCGTAAAACGTTCTAAACGACAAAAACCTAGTTTTGAGTAATCAAGGGTTGAAAGTTGAATTCTAAAATTTACGGTTTTTTTAAGGTTAGAACTTATAATCATGTATCATCTTTTAACACCCTATTTATAACATCATAATGTAGCATTATATTGAATTTGTACTTGCCATCAAGCAATTTAAAACATTTTACGTGTTTTTTTTAGGGGTTATAACGTTCTAAATGACTGGCGCTTGGAACGTTTTCTGACGGACTGCTCTTCTACTTCAGAAGAAAACATGAGGGAGAGTAGGAATACCAACCGAACCAAAAATAAAACTGAATATAAAACAATTTTATTGATGTAAAAGTACAAAAACGTAATGTTGTTAATAAAACATGATATGTCACTTTGCTAAAAGTCATCCACATGTGGTGCTTAAAACGTTATTCTACCCACCTCTATTGGGGGCAATTTCCAGGCCTTGGATTCTCATTTTTTGAAATTTAGGGTAATCCAACTTTTCTATATTCAATCCTGGTCTTATCCTTTCACTTTCCAATATTTACTTCACGTCTTTTATTTTTATTTACGCGATTTTGGTCCTTGGGTGACAGCGCAACGACCGGCGGGGATTCCATCTTTCGGCGAATAGAACGTTATTACGTAACGTTATTAAGTCTCGCGAAGCAAGCAAACTTTGGCAGACAAAATCAGGGCTACCAACTCAAATATCTTCAAAACAAAATATACCACGGTGTAGCTCATGTCCTGGAGAACCTTTTTCACTGAATATCTCCGATTTTAAAATTTTGTCGCTTAGAACGTTTTACGGGGGACCCCTTCAAATGTTGCCACTTGTAACTAAACCTACTTATTCAAATTTCCTGTAGGCATTTAATCATTTTTGATATTAAAGTCGATAAATGTAATGAGAGTTCTGAGTTTTGACCTTTAAGCCAAAAGATTGAGCATTAAAAAACTAGTGAAGAGTTAAAGAGATAAATAACTGTTGTAACTGTAATTAAATAAATACATCAGCTGTTCAGCCCTTTATTCAGGGGCAATATCTGTACCTTTAGGAAAGATTTTACAAAAAAAACTAATATTTTTCATCAAGTTTTCTCACTGAGATTTTACATTCAAATATGGTGTTGATGGGTTTCAAACTTACGGTTTTCTAAACATTTTCGGATAATTTGGGCTTTACATATGGATATCTGAATTATTATGATCTTGAGGACAATCAAGGAATGGCCCCCCAAAAAACTTAATGACATAACTTGAAAATTAACCTCAATTAATTCTGTTTCTTGACACACACATTCTACTATACTCTTGAAACTCAAACACAAATAAAATAATATTTAAAAAACTACGACTCAACGATCCGTGGACCAACCTTCCAGCTTCATGCCCATGTTGAGGCACTTGTCGAAGCGACAGGCGGGGCACTTCTTGCGTGTGGCGATGGTGACGGGACAGCTGGAGCCGCGCAGGCACACGTAGTTCTTGCGGTTCTGCACCGTTCGCTTGAAGAACCCCTTGCAGCTCTCGCACGAGAAGATCCCGTAGTGGAACCCGGAGATCTTGTCCCCGCAGATGGGACATGGACTACGGGAGAGGAGACAATAATGATAATAATAATCACTTTATTGTCCAAACATTCTTACAAAGCTAGCAAGGCTAGCACACAGCATAGACATTGTCAAGAGCCGCTAAAACTTAACATACCTTGAATACCTTCTTCTTTATCAATGACCAGCTCTGCTAGATAGACTGCGTTATATTACTACAACTAACTAATATTTACAACTTGTAGTTTGAGATGGCGGCAGTTCAGACAAAGGTGGCTGTGCCCCAATAAGCCTCTAGGAACTCAAATATGCTATAGAACAGATTTCCTTTGACACTACTTGAGCCGGGAATCTGGTAGCGGGATATTCAACACTCCGGCCTAGGTCCTCGCTGGATTTCTGGTATTCGGTATCCGGCCAAAACGACTATCCGTTACATGTCTAATGTCTACATGTGACTTGACTACACTGACAAGATTCCTGAGATAACAATACATGAGAGTACCCAACGAAAAAAAAGAGTTACATAGATCTCCCAAAAACATGACTTTCTAAAAAGTAATTATCGTCACTTAACAAACAATACCGCCTATCTGACAAAATTTGGGAAATTGAGTTTTTGTTATCCTAACAACCACAGTGTTATTCTGCACGTAATGGTGGCCGTAGTTCACTGAAAATCCAAGGTATAGTGTTGGTATAGGCAATGTTCTAATTTGACAATGTTTGACTTTATTTCTTACAATACCGCCTATCTACCGCAGATAGGTTGTATTGCCAAAACAGTTTTTCTTCTCTCCTGTAAAGTTTTTATTAATCAGAGTAGGGTTTGTGGTATCCTAGCAACCGCAGTGTTATTGTACACATAATGGCGGCTGTAATTCACCGAGATCCCTAAGAATAGCGTTGGTAAACGCAATGTTCTAATTTGACTTCATTTCTTACAATACTGCCTAACTACGGCAGATAGGCTGTATTGCCAAAACGGTTTTTCTTCTCTCCTGAAAAGTTTGGGTTTTGTCAGATAGGCTGTATTGTGTGTTAAGTGACGTCATGTTACCTAGCAAATTACATTACCTAATGAATTATAAGCGAATTACGTTACCTAGCGAATTAACTTACCCAATGAATTACAAGTGAATTATGTTACCTAATGAATTACAAACAAATTATGTTACCTAGCGAATTACAATAGCCTACCTAACTAATTAAGTTACCTAGCGGATTACAGGCAAATTATGTTACCTGTTGAATTACACTTCCTAAAGAATTACAAGCGAATTTCGCTACCTAACGAAATATGTTACCTTGCAAATTATGTTATTGGGCGAATTACGTTTCCTAGCGAATTATGCTACCTAGTGAATTACAAGCGAGTTACGTACCTGTTGATGAGCTGCTGGCGGCTAATGCCCGGCGGCGTGGCGAGGCCCCCGGAATGTTGCACCAGCTCCGCCGCCAACACCGACATGCGATCATCCTCGTCTGTCCGACACAACACAACTAACTTAGCATTCCTCACATTACGTTAGTTGAGCATAACAAAAGAGACATGTCAAATGCCTAGAAGCAGGCATTTTGTTACCAGTATGCTCAAGTTTATTTGAAACTTTAATATCATTTCTACTTGCATCTCTTACGTTTCTCATGTCCACTTACTTCCCGTACTCCAAAGGCCATGGGTGTTTAAAAACATCACCCTTCATCTTACTTATGAATTAGGGACAGAACTATTGATGTAATGAAAGGTACATATTTTTTAAGCCTAAGCCTCAGTAGGGTTTTGTTCAGGAAAGGAACAGAATGCAGCTAGATTGAAGAAACAGTTTTCAAGTCAGCACAGAGGCAAAAAGACATACCGTAAATGATGTTTTTCTGATTCTTCTTCAGAGAAAAAGGCAGTCTTAATTTAAAATTGAATTAGAGAAGGAGTCTCCTAGAGGTTATAAATTTCAGTGAATTTATGTACATTTCTTTTGGATTTCTGTGCTGGCCTGAAAAACTATATTTTCAAGTAAACAAGCTGAATTTGGTTCTGTCCTAAATAAAACTATTAAAGAAAAAAATTTGACCTAATTGCAAAGCCACTGAAAACACAAACTGTCTTTGTTTCAGACACTCAAAAAAGCTCAGAGGCTACATCAAATCGGATGAATTCGAATTTAAAACACCTTTTTATCTATGACCATTGCAATAAGCACCAATTATGGTATTACAATAAACATTATAATGATATACGTTAAAACACCAAAAAACAAGCAGTACTCTAATGACGACTTTAGAGTACTGGAGTCACTTTAGAGTACTGGTTCTAGACCAATGAGAGCTCGGCATTTGACGGAAGTAGTGTCATAATAACAATTACGCAATTCGCACATCAGCTGATTGTTGCATTACGATTCATGTTTGAGTTTACTTATCCCATCAGCTGATTGTTCCACAACGATTCTTGGTTCAGTCTGCTTATTTGCCTAACCTCAAATGAGCCTACATATGCAATAGGGATCCAAACCACTGCAGAGTCAAACTGAGAAAAACAAGGTTAAATTTTCTACTTCATTATTAATTCCTGTCTAATTTTAACGTAATAAATTTGCATTGTATGTATAAAAGTGACTCTCCTCTGTTTATAAATGATAGGTTTAATGTCATAGTCCATATATTCCCTTTGTTATTAATTATTTTGTGGCTTGGATCCTTTTTGAATAAAGACGTTTAGGGCAATGTATACATTGTTTAGAGAGTCCAAGCCACAGGTGTTGTGTTGTGTCATTTTTCAGGTGATTTTGCAAACAAGATCCAGTCAACTGAAACCAGAAAACAAGAAACAAGCTACAAATACAAAAAAAAGTTACCAACAAACTAAATAATCTTCTTATGTCATTCACTAGTTATTTGTAATTTACTCTTGTCCTTGTAATTGTAAGTAATAACTAAGTAATCTCTCATAGAACAAGCCACTGGATCCTTATTGCTAAATCTGAAAGTATCTTTACAGATATGTGGGTTGGTTCCAAGCAAGATTTTACTGCTTAAATAAGCTAATTTTGGACAGATATTTTTTGCATAAAATAAATCAATGTTTCTTTTATTTGGAAGTTACAAAAACCCAACATTTTAATATTTGTGGGTTGGATCCCTATTGCATATGTAGGCTCAAATTTTAGTTGACCTATTCCATCATTAGTAAAAGTCATGAGTTTTGTTTAACTTTGGGGGAAATTTTGTCGTATATTGTTGGTTGTAGATAAAATAGTGTATGCAACGATTGTATCATGCCTTTAAGCCACTCGTGAGGGAGGCCGTCTGGCAGGTCAGATTTTTGCGGAGTAAGATTTCTGAAAGGTCACGTTACCCGCCGAACGAATATTGGAAGCTTTTGCCAGGTAAGGTGTGGAGCGCCGCCCGGCCAATCGGGTTCGGGGGGCGTGGCTTTCAGGGAAGTGGGCTTCCGGAGAGTGGGGGGTGGGCGTGGCTTGTGGGGAATATTTGAAGCCGGATGTGAAATGAAACGAACCACGTTCAGTACCGCGCTCGTACCGCGCTCAACCTGACGGCAAAGAAATTCCCTTGAACCATAAAATTTACCCTACATTTCAATTCTACCTTACTGTACTAGTTATTCTTCTCATTTTAGTTTATAAAGTAGTTTTCATGTGTATCATGTATTAATGCATAATTATGCGGCATAAAATCAGAGCTTTCCAAATTATTTAAAAGCTGCTTCTTCCTTGCGTAATAATGCAGCAAACAATCATGGCTTTCAAAATATTTAAAATCTGCTTCTCTCCCTTCATAGCAGGTGAAAGTGGCCAATTGTTTTAAAAATTTCTAAGCTTGTAATTAATTGTATAGCACGTAGTAATCCCAATTTCCCTTCATGGGGAATTATTTTTTCAAAATGTATTTAAGTTGGTACGCCTGGTTCCTTCCACCTCTCCTTCTCCCAAATAGCCCCGCCTCCCAATGTATGTAAGATTCTCGGTCAATGGCGTGAGAGAGGGGCGGTCTCGTCCCCACCACTACCAAAGACCTGACCTGCCGGCCGTTTCGTTGTTCAAGCTGGCAAGTAACGTGACCTGTCGAAAATCTTACCTACCAACATGGATCCCCACTCGTGAGATATTTAGAACATTACATCTCACTCGTTGCTTAAAGGCATTCATTATACAATCATTGCATAACCTACTATTAGCATACTGTACTCGGCGCGCAACAAAACACTTTAGTGCAGGTATAGATAATGTTTTACTTAAAACTCAAAAATGTAAGCAACAAAAACCCATGTGGCTAGGCTAATGGTTAGTGTCTTGGACTTCAGTTCAAGAGGTCACGGGTTCGATTCCCAGCATGCCCACAAAAAATGTAACTTATCTGATCTTGTGTACAAATGCCATTGAGCGTTAATGAGCATTAAAAATATTTAAAGAATGTGGTAGTCAGCGTACTGAATAATAAAAGTATAAAAACCGAAATGCCAACTTTCCGTCACTCGGCTCACTCACCATTGGCGTCGACACTGGTGTTGTCGTGAGGGCTGTCCTCTACTGTTGCTAGGCTGGTCCTGTTCACTCCGTACACCAGACTCCCTGCAAATAATAATAAATAATAACAATAATGACCTTTTGGTCAAACACACCAAAGTGTGTGTGTAAAGAAACCAACATGAATTCACAGACACAAATATGACATCGAAACAAGATGTCACAGTTGATTAAAGTTTTATTACTCAAAGCAGCTGGGAATTAAATTCTCGCTCAGGAGACTCTTGTTTGATTCCAAATTTTTGGGAAATTTACAGTTCTAACAACAGTCATGTGGATGAGAAAATTACTGAAAACCATCGTCCCAATTTAGAAACTAAAAGTTCAGCACCATCAGGCAAAAGTTAAATAATAATAATTTTAATGAAAATTGTAAGAAAGAAGAAGAAAGAAAGAAACGTTTATTCCAAGAAATATACAGCTTTACAAATATAATCATAAAACATAAGTCTATGGCAAATGCAAAAACTAAATTAAGAATTTTATTACAATTTTATTGGCTGCTAAAGAAAAAAAGGAATGGTCTTACGGAATCAGCAGACATAGGCAAATGCCTGTGCGTCTGCTGCGTTGCAGTATAAAAATATCGTAAGTTTGACCTCGTTATTGGAAATTAGTGTGTAATAAAAATAATTAATGAAGTTATAATTATTAGGAAATTTATTGAGGACAGTTAATTTATTTTGAAAAAATAATTGAGAAAAAGTATGATTTAAAAATTAAGTTACGGTTTGTGCTTCTTTATTTTATAATGGTCTGACATAAAAGTAATACCATATGTAAAACCATATCGCTTTACTGAGGAGATCAGTGTAGTTACTAGTTAAAAAAATGTAATTGAACGCTTGAATGAGAAATGAAGATTTGAAATTAACACAAAACAAGCCGAGTATCTTGCATTCTCTATACAAAAAGGTTAACTTTAGTTGTTTGTGTTTAAGCTGGACTAACTTCAACTTTATCCGAATCTTAAAAGTTCAAGCAAGATTTAAAAGTTCCAAAGAAAAGTGCGAGTGTACACTTACTAATTCATTAAATCTAACAGGACTGAAATTAATTTCACCTTCACAAACCTGCTATACACTATTTAATTCTACAAGAAAATAAAATTTAATCAACACATAAAAAAAGAATCACCTTGTACAGAATAGTCCTGGGCCGTCCGGGAATTTAACACGGGCGAGGGAAATCCCGTGTTGGGCCTGTGAAGGTGGCGCCCCTGGATGGGCGAGTGGGTGGGTGAAAACTGGGTTGGCGACACTGACACCGACGAGTAACTGCAACAAACACAGTGCAACGGTCGGTCATCACTTGTGGTTATTGTCTGGGAGGAATACAGAAGAAACTTGTAAATCCAAACCGCGGTAATACGGAAATCCGGATACAAATAGAGGTTCAGAAATAGAAGGAAAAATCAATACAAAAAATCTGTAAGAGACAAAATAAAAGTATATCGAAAAAGCAAAGGTATATAGAAACAAAGAAAATGCCATCATAGCAGAAGACAATAACTCACGATAGTAGCTTTGCTGTGAAAAAATATCGATCGCATGTGATTAACCTTGCCAAAAGAGGAGGCAAGGTTAATCACATGTGATGGCAGATGTAATTTTGCCGAAAAAGATGACTGCACATGATAGCTTAACGTCATTTTGCCCTACCCGGTTAATCCAAACTTTTTGGTAAACCAAACTAGACGGTCCCAATTAGTTAACATTAACAAGGTTCTTCTGTAATATAAGGCAGAATTGTTTAACAGTCCAAACCACCAAATAAGATCTAGCAAACAATGAAAAACATTACTATCTGATCTCGGAAATATTGGTAATTATTTTGTTTAAGAAGGAGGTGTAGCATGGTGGGCCGTTATTTAATTAACTGTAGAACGGTTAGGTCTCTAACATGATTCCTGCAGACGTAGCCGCGAGGATCTTATTCCACGAATTATATTTTCCCCCCTGGAGAGCCATTTTTGACGTTATTAGTAGATTAGTAATGAATAGTAAATACTGGCAGGAAACGAAATACTTGACCCCTTAATTTATTTAAGCCAAAAGTGCATACGGTAATTATAAGGAACTGTTTCGACAGGCAAGGTTTTGAGTAATGATCTTAAATAAAGAATAATAATTATATCCGGAATAATAAGTTGTTCAATTTGGAATTTAGAAGGATCGTATCGGGCCTAATTTGACTGCCAATTAGTTACTTACATACCAGCTCCAGCTCCCCCGCTCTCACCCCATGACCGTGCTGAAGAAGTTTACTCTTGCATCGTGGTGGAGGATGATGTTGACTGGACGACGGTCAGCAGGCGAGAGAGCGACGACTTACCTGGGCCGCTGGGTATACCCTCTGCACTCTGAACCTTGACCTTGGTCTAGACTGGGCAGGGCTGAGGTCGAGTTTCAAACAAAAGCTGGTGCGACGGTTATATGAATGATGTCACAGAGGTACACTACTAAGTGCTTCTTTCACTAAAGTCTCAACTGTGATTCAGTATAATTACGGCTGAGAAGAAAATTAGCAGAATTTTCTAGAAATTTCATTCGTTTATATGCTAATATTTAATTTAATTTTTTAGCCTTGTGTTACTTTAATAGTTAATATTACGGTTTTAACTACAGTTTGTGTGAGGCCAAGCTGTAGGTTTAGTAATTCGCTCGGAACCAAGGCCGTAGTCAATGGGGGAATTATGGGGTCAAACCCCCCCCCCCAAAAAAAATTGCTGAATTTCATCAAAAGTTAGAAAGATTTCCTGTAATTGGGGAGCTCAAACCTCCTCCAAAAATTTTCCTGGCTACAACTTTGCTTGGTATTGAAAATAATGTTAATCATTGAAAACTTACATGGAGGACCTAAGAAACAAACAGCAATGTATTTCCACAAACACAGGACATAAAACACTTGAGTCATTCACACTCAGTCTCAACATTCGCTTGAAAGCAGTTCACCATTTCAAATTACAATATTTGGAATCATTCAAATAAGACAACAGCTTGCTTACTCATCCCTATCTTGGAAAAACTCATGTGCCTTATTCACATAATACTTATGTCTCCTTTGATTGTTTATTGCGAAGAACTTGAAAACAAGTTAAAAAATATTACCTGAATATTCATTTAGAAGAGAGTACAAAAGAAAGTCAAATTTTTTTTCACAAACACTGAAGAAAACATGGTTTTGAGCGTTCACACACAGTCCTGAACTCTGTACAAGCTTCATCGCAGCTGGGACAAGTTGAGGGATCGGAGGTCGCTTTGCACGTGTCTCTCAACCGCACACTTAACACATTCCTGTCGTGGACAAAAGCGTTCCTGTCATCCACAAAATATTTGTTCCAACCACTTACAAGTGTTATATTAGAGAACTTTTGGAAAGCCGGACTCTTTAATTCGTCACCATTGAGGACGTCAAAGTTGAATATAGCCACAACGAAATTAGGACTTATGATCCCACATTTTACAAAAGCGTTGAATAGTAACAAACACATGTAAGTATCTTTTTCTGAAACTTCTGAAAAATTTTTTGTAATAATAAGTAGTTTGAGTGTATCTAAATATGGCCAGTGGCCCAATTTGGGTTTCATATTTACATCTGCTTCAAATTCATCTCCAACATTAGATTCATAATGATCATAATCCTTCCAGCCTTTAGCTTGAAGCACAGTTTCTCCTATGATAAAAAAGTTGTAGTACATAGAATCAGATGAGTACCTCTTGTCTTCTACTAGTTGAAGACAAGTCTTAAAATCATAACAATCACTTCGAAGAAGTTCAATCCTCACCAGAATGTAGTTTTTAACTATACGAGTCAATTTTTCATATCCATTCAAAAGGCTAACATTAAAATCTCGGTCAATTGTTGAAATATTCAATACACTTTCGTTGTCCTCCAGTTGACAAGCACTCTCATGGCGCTTGGCTGTGCTAGTTTCCTCGGTTTGGGCACCTCTTTCATCTGACATGAATGTTTTTGACATTTCTGTTGATGACCTGATGGCAGAACTACTTCTGGAAGTATAGACATCACCATTTTCTTCCACAGGCACTTCTGTTCTCATGGCAATTTTTGTTGGTGATGTTGCGCTTGATTTTGAAGTTTCTTCTGATGACCTGGGGGTAGAACTACTTCCAAATGATTGAACATCAGCATTCCCTTCCACAGGCATCGTCACTTCTGGTCTTCTGGCAACTTGTGTCGGTTTAATCGTTGCATTTTCAAAAGAAACATTCATTCCAGCAATTTTGGTAGATGATAAATTTAACTGAATTAAATCCTGCCGGTATTTGGAATCAGCGATACGATTAACCTTTAAAACCTCTACGAACAAAATCACCACCAAAGCAGCCAACAGAACAGTGACCACCACAATAGCTACAATAACGCAAGATAATTTGTTCAAGTTACTGCTATCGATGTTAAGCCGTTCAAAGACAGGGGCTGGTGTTTGGGGTAGGCGTATAAGGTTCCTCAGTTCATTGGGAGTTTTACCTTTTGGTAATCTTTGAACCACCACAGTTATATTTGTTTGAGGGCCGATGGCAACTTTACAATCTTTACAATTCGCATTGTAAATAGAATTAGAAGGCCCTGGTAGGCCCATGCCGTTATTATGCACTGAGTCATTGGCACACTTAAGTCCCTGTTCTTGACCATTCTCTGACTCATCGATAGAGTCAAGTTCCTGTTCTAGATCATCCACTGACTTATTGAGAGGAACTAGCTCAAAATTTTGTCCACCATTTGAACCTCTCACTACCTCTTCCTCACTGACAGGTCCAGATTCCAAACTTTCCAAAGGCACAGACATTTGGATGCACAACAAATCCACTCTATTACATAAAAACTTTACTGCACATGAATTAACATCACATTTACTTGTGAACCTCTAGAGCTAGACTGGAAGAGGTTAGCGATAGTGAGTTATCCTTTCCGTTATCAGTTCTCTCGGGGACTGATAAGACTTCAGATTTTACAGCAAGTATCTAAATTATTCTTTAATACAAATATTTATTTTTATAATTTTGTTTCAAATCTTGTATTACAATCGTTAAAACTACAGGCTCGAACTTTGGATTTGTTTGCATAACTTCATAACACAACTTATTTTAAAGGATAGAACTGACTCAAAACTTGATTGCATTCAAATGAATTCGTTAAAAAATGTGATTCAATGAATAGAATAAATAATTTAGAAATTACATTTTTTATCAAATTAGGTCGTATAAAGAGTAAATTACATTAACAGATTAAGTAACTATTTTAACTTAATTATTTTGATTTAGAGAAGGTCTCTAAATTGATTTAATCGGAGAAATTTCGGATTAAAGTGGTAGAGTTTTTTTTCTTAAAAAAAAAGAAGGTGGCAGCCTCTTTAAAAAATACTTATTACTTTATTTTAAAAATTGATTTGATATTTGTTTGGTGATTTGGTGTTGGTTTCAAGTTGGGCCAATGGGATATTTTACATCAACAGATTATATTGATTATATCATATTTATTTAATTTCTCTTAGACTTATAGTAGCAACTGAATTGCAAGTTTCTATCGACTTAGTAATATTATAAAGGGCACTGAGTTTTTATTTAAAGAAATAGAGCGTTATATTTTTAGTTTTTAGAGCCTAAGGGGCCTAATGTTATTAAGGCCTAAGGGATATTATACAGGAAGCTTCCTTTGCTCTCCAGTAGCCATGCAAAAAGAGAAAAAATGGCTGAAGTGCTCTCACAGGATTTTCCTGTGTGGTGGGGCAACCCGGGCTTCTTTATCCACCCGAAGAAACAACCTGCACAACAAACTTGCTATTGATGCTTGACCTTACCTTTGGCTGTAGCAGTTGGAATGTTGTGAGTCGTATTGACTTTTATCCAAGATGATGCATGAACTTACCTTGCGAACCTTATTGACTTGCATCCGAGATGATGCATGAACTAACCTTTGGCTGTAGCAGCTGGAACCTTTGACGGGGGAGTAGGGTTCTAAATATGTAGATTTAAGAAATGTAGATTTCAGGGAGGAAGGTGGTTGAGAAAGAGGCGGATGTATATTGTAGGAAGCGTGCTGGAGGTGTTGTGGTAACAACGCTGAGGCTATTGCTCTGAGGGCAAGGCCGTCGGTAGTATACGGTTGTATAAATGGGGCAGACTTCCTGGTATCGGGGTCAGTGGGCCACCGGACCTGCAGGAGGGGTCAGGTGAGTAACTGCATTGAGGGGGTCTTGATTGGGTTAGGCTCTATCAGGACTTAGGTCGTTTTTGGGGATCTAAATTGGTAGGATCGTAATAGTGGGGCTGAAAGTTTATCATTGGGAGTAAAGTCTTTTCGGGTAAAGTACTTATTGGTTACAGTTTCGGGGTATCAAATTAGTCTGGGATTCATTGGTCTGGTTTTAAAGTGATCCATACCGTAACTGCCTCCAGGACGTTACCCTGTGTAGTTGGAATGATAAAATTGTTGTTATTAGACGAATAAGTAAGGTTACCCACCAGAGAGGGAAGTTAGGCTAGTCACCCAGAGAAATAGGAGTTATAGAGTTAGAATTAGATTATCGGTGAAACAAGGTTTTGAGAATAAAGAAAGATTTGTCTGGAAATTCAAATGTGTAATGTCTTTATTGAGGAGGCCAACCCTGAAGTGTTAATCATTTAAGAGAGGTTTAGCTACGCTCCCAAGGGTTGTGGTCGGGTGTGACACTCCCGGCGCTGTTTTGTACAGGCGGGGTTTCGCACACGTCACACATCCGAGATGCTGTGTGGACCTACCCTTGGCTGTAGCAGCTGGAATATTACAAGCCGTATTGGCTTGCGTCAGAGATGTTGCGAGAACCTACCTTTGGCTGCATCTGGAATGTTTCGAACCATATTGATTTGCATCTAACATGTTGCATCAACTTACCTTTGACTGTAGCAGCTGGAATGTTGCGTGAACCTACCTTTGGCTATAGCATCTGGAATGTTGTGAGCCTTATTGACTTGTTGCGCAACTCTTACATGTTGCGCAACTCCGACATGTTGCGCAATGACATGGTCAAGTTGGTCAACGGCTTGCAATACTCCAGCTTCTACCAAAGGTAAGGTCTACCATCAGTAGCAAGTTTGTTGTGCAATTTTTCTTAAGGTGGATTAAGAGGCCTGGGTTGCCACACCACACAGGAAAATCCTGTGAGGGTGCTTCAACCATTTTTTATGGTTATTGTATGGCTATAGGAGAGAAAGGAAGCCTCCTCTATAATATCATTTAGGCCCTAATAGCGTCAGGCCCCTTAGGCCCTAGAAAACTAAAAATTAACACCCTTAAACATTTTAACACCCATTTAATACCCTTTTTTCCTAAAAAAAAAACTCACGCTCTTTATAATAACTAAATTGACACAACCTCGCAATTCAGTTCCTACTACAGTTCTAAGAGAAATTTTGACAATCTCATCTATCATAGTAAAATATCCAATTGGCCGAACTTGGAACTAACACCAAATCACCAAACAAAAGTATAAAATAAATTTGTAACACACCAACATGGTCCGACATGTTGCGTGAACCAACCTTTGGCTGTAGCAGCTGTTGCGATGGAAGGTTGCGAGCCGTATTGACTATTGACTTGTGTCCAACATGTTGCGTGAACTTACCTTTGGCTGTAGCAGCTGTTGCTATGGAAGGTTGCGAACCGTATTGACTATTGACTTGTGTCCAACATGTTGCGTGAACTTACCTTTGGCTGTAGCAGCTGTTGCGATGGAAGGTTGCGAACCGTATTGACTTGTGTCCAACATGTTGCGTGAACCTACCTTTGGCTGTAGCAGCTGTTGCGATGGAAGGTTGCGAGCCGTATTGACTATTGACTTGTGTCCAACATGTTGCGTGAACTTACCTTTGGCTGTAGCAGCTGTTGCGATGGAAGGTTGCGAACCGTATTGACTATTGACTTGTGTCCAACATGTTGCGTGAACCAACCTTTGGCTGTAGCAGCTGTTGCGATGGAAGGTTGCGAGCCGTATTGACTATTGACTTGTGTCCAACATGTTGCGTGAACCAACCTTTGGCTGTAGCAGCTGTTGCGATGGAAGGTTGCGAGCCGAATTGACTATTGACTTGTGTCCAACATGTTGCGTGAACTTACCTTTGGCTGTAGCAGCTGTTGCGATGGAAGGTTGCGAGCCGTATTGACTATTGACTTGTGTCCAACATGTTGCGTGAACCAACCTTTGGCTGTAGCAGCTGTTGCGATGGAAGGTTGCGAGCCGTATTGACTATTGACTTGTGTCCAACATGTTGCGTGAACTTACCTTTGGCTGTAGCAGCTGTTGCGATGGAAGGTTGCGAACCGTATTGACTATTGACTTGTGTCCAACATGTTGCGTGAACTTACCTTTGGCTGTAGCAGCTGTTGCGATGGAAGGTTGCGAACCTTATTGACTATTGACTTGTGTCCACCATGTTGCGTGAACCTACCTTTGGCTGTAGCAGCTGTTGCGATGGAAGGTTGCGAGCCGTATTGACTATTGACTTGTGTCCAACATGTTGCGTGAACTTACCTTTGGCTGTAGCAGCTGGAATGTTGGGAGCCGCCGTACTGGCTGGCGTCAGAGTTGTTGCGGCTGAGCGAGGGCGAGGGCAGCGTGTGGCGGGACGTGACGGGGCTGGCGGTGGGGCTGTAGCAGCTGTAGACCGCAGAGTCGGGGCTGGGCGTGGGGCCCCCGCCGTGCCTCTGGGGCAACACGGGGCTGTACCCACTGCTGCCACCTATGCAACATGTGTATCATTTATCGTTTGGCATTTATTATTATTATTATTCCTTATGACTGCCTATCAAAGTTTTCCCACTCTCACCTTCTCTATGGAAACATCTTGTGGGGAAACAGTGTAGGAGCCAAAAAAGGTCTTCATTTGGCACAAGAAAGCCCTAAGAATAGTGTTTGACATTCCTAGCAGAGGTACTTGTAAGCCTTTTTTCATTAAACATAGAATTATGACTATGCCGAGCATTTTTATTTTTTACAATCTAGGTTTGTTAAAGAAAATCTAGCCACTTTTATTAAATGTAATTCAGTCCATAGTCATTATACCAGAACTTGTAATCACTTAGAAATTCCATCAATAAGACTAACTAAATAAACTAAAAGCCATAAATTTATCCAAATCCAGTTGTATAATAAATTACCTGAATATTTTAGGGAGCAGAATTTGATTAAATTTAAGAACAGACTGTTTGAATGGTTTCTAGACCAAAGTTTTTATTCCATAGATGAATTTTTACAGTTACGATTAGTATCTAAGTCTGCATTGATATACAGGCTTGTTTTGGAATTGTATATTTTTGACGTTGTCTATATACTTTATGTGTTCAACGAAAATAAAGATATTCTTATTCTCATTTGCTTCAGTTTGTTTGATAACTATTATTTTATCGTTGTGTTTAACTCCAAAATTTTATACAGTAGAGTCCCATAAATCCGGACTAATGTGGACTGAACAGCGTCCCAGTTTATGAAAATTCCAGTTTATCGGGAAAGAATAAAAAATAAGAAATAGTACGAATAATTTAATTATCATTTATTTATTGCAAAATACATCATAGAAAACTAAAATCTTGAACTTCATCTCATAAAACAAACCTAAAGAAAGGCCAAAACTGTTTTGCAGGCCCTTAAGAGTGCCCTTTATTGATCTGGTAGGCTTTTCCATTTATCCGCAAATCCAGGTTATCCAAGTTCAGGTTTGTGGGAATCTACTGGATAAATTTACTGTTACAAGGGCTCGTCACGATATTAATTTTCTAAAAGGTCTGTAGTACTTGCTGCCTTTTGGGCTGCAGTTCCTATTAGTAGTTTTTTTTGTTTTTTTTAAGAGTGACAGCCTCTTTTCTGCACTTCCCCCACACATGGGCCTCGGGCCATGGATAGAAGTTACCAAGCAAAGCAAGGAGTGAGCCGGTACAGAACAAAGGTTAGGATGTGACATCATGGACAAGACATCACTTAAGACATCACTGTCATAGTCGGTGGCTCCAACTGTGCCACCGACTAACTAATAAGGAATGATTCACAGGATTTGTCTAAGTATACTATCAAAATAGACCACATAAGACTTTGTTATATTTGCCAGAAAAAATACCGATGTATTTTTCAGTCATCTTGTGCATTGAATTCTTGTATGTAAAGGTTTAAACCGTAGAAACTAAAGTGAAAATAAATATGGTTACTCACTGAGCAGTCGGTCGACCAGCAGTGGCAGGTCGGTCTGGCCGCTCAGGTTGTTGGCTCTCACGTGTTCCATCACCTTGTCCATCTGCGACAGAACAGACCACATGACACTAGAGTACGAGTCACCTAAGTTGGCCAAAACGAAAGTAAACAAACTATTATCTTCTTACGAACAACACGCGAGCACATGCACCGTTAGCAAATTGCCGCACCAATAGAAATGAGGGCAGATCTTTGGAGCTACTGAGTGAGAGGGGGTGGGCGGCCAGCTCATCCCTCCCTGCCCTTCCCTCGACATGACCTTGACGTTCGCCAGTTGGTCGGGGACCATTGGAGTGCTCTATTCAAAGTTTTTTCGGGTCGTGCAGTGAATCGTGAGCAAGTTGCTAACGCGCGTGCTGTCACGTTCTAAAGTTGTTGTGAGCTGTTTGTTATATAAAAAAATATTTTTTAATTGCAAAATATTAATTTATAGTCTATTTTTATCTGCAAACCTAATAACGCTAAATAAAAGCGACAGTTTGCTAACACGGGGCGTGCTATCGCATTATGTTTGAGATATTTTGAAGTGCGGCAGTTGAAATTAATTACTACCGAAGAATAGGCTAGAATAAATATTATGTAGGACACTCATAGCCAACCTAAAAGGTGCATTATTAATTGATAACAATAACAATGCAACAAAGCTTAAGAGTAAAAGCTGCACTACATTTGTTTACTATTTAAAACACCCTGTGTCTTGGACCTATCATCATTAAGCAAGAAATAAACAGTTATAAACTTATGTTAAGTGTACACTTCTGTTTGATCTTACATAACATGTTTACAGGTTTAGAAAACTCCCCTCCCTATTGCAAAACAATATTTATGTTTGTTTATTGCTGTTACTAAATTAAATAGACTACTGATAAAATAATAAATAAAAAGTGGTTAAAATAAAGGCAACAACAAGAACCTAATTATGAAAATTTAAATGTTGTTGTTATGCTGAGAGACTGAAAATTGATATGTAGGTTGTCTAAAACATTGGAACAAGTTTTTTATTATCTTGGTTCAATAATGAACCAAAAACAACTGTTTGTTACAGTACAACAGAGGTCAAGGAGGAAAATCATAGAACTAACACTGAAAGCTCAACTCATATGTTTTCATTGGAATGAGTACCCTTTATTTTTTACTTAATGTGAGAAAAAATTACAAAGAGAATATAACAAAAGAGTTGGAACAAGTTTTCTCACCGATAAGACTGCATGCAAAAACCTCTACTGTGTTACTTTGTTTTTTTTTTTAGCAATAGTGTTAAATCACTGCGATGAAAGGATATCCACTATAAGTTATGATGTCCTTAAAGTACATGCAGATTCAGAATTATCACAGAAATACAGCGACCGAGAAGAGAAGAATTTTGAGTTGTGGTTCTGAAAGAATTATCAAAGTAATACACAGATGGAGAAGAAAAGTGTCAAGAGTCGTAAGTCTGCAGTTGTTTTCACCTTTTCCACTAGCACAGACATGTATGTGTTTTCACGCCCTTAAAGAATAAGCAGAAAAAGAATCGTCAAAGATATACAGAGACCAAGAAGATAAGTGTTTGAGTTGTGAGTCTGCAGTTGTTTTCAGTTAAAGAATTAAACCTACATTTGTTATCAGTTAAAGAATTATATAAGGACCAAGAAGAAAACTGTTAGCGTCGTGAGACTGCGGTTGTTTTCACCTTTTCCAGTAGCACAGACATGTGACGTACCATGGCTTCGTTGGTGAACTTGAGCGGGCGGGGCTTGCTGTCGTCAGCGGCCGGCTGTCGAACACTCGACGTCGTCACCTGCACCCCCTCCATCTCCCTCTCCTCCTCCTGAAACCAAAGAAAGTGTTAAAACAAAATTTTATAACCAAAAAACTGTCAAAAATAGTTATTCCCCCATATCACTTGTGTTAGGATTGAAAATATGTGTTGAAAATAAGACACAAGAAAAGAAGGACTTCAAACTCTCTCTTCTCTCATGACCAATAACAAAAATGTGTTAAAAGTCGAACAGTTGAAAATATTAGACTTGAGAAAGAAACAACTTGAACCTCTTACGCCTCCTGTGACGGACACAAATGTGTTAAGTCCAAGAGATGAAAATATTAAGCATAAGAAAAAGTTACTTGAATCTATCTCTTCTGCTATGACCAACAGGTATGTTAAGAGTCAATGACTTGAATCTCCTCCCCATCCTCTTCTGACCAACCAATATGTTTGAGCCGAATGGTTGAAAATAATAGACACAATAAATGGAAGATATTACTGCATTTTATTTGAGTGGATAGTCTTTTACAAGGAGCCCTCACACCTGGTGGATCGTGATCCATAACAAATTACAATAAATTTAGGTAACACTAACTGAACAACTGGGTTTCACTTGTGGAAAAATGTTCTTGAGTCGAACACAGTTTAAGCGTTCCTACAGTTTAAAATTGAAACTTTGGAGTACTGTAGGACATAACCCCAAGGGAATTTCGTAAAACCGGTTCTTCGTAGCATCTATAGCCTAAAGGGAGTATAATTACCAAATTTTAGGTCTTTAGGTCTTATGGTTTTGGAGGTTTGCTGTCTAGTAGAAAACCCCTTCTCCTTTATATATTCTGTATAGAATATAGATTTAGGAACTACTGATATATTTCCAGAGTCTCTGTTATCAAGAATTGTAACTGGAACCCGCTCCCATCATCCTTTTCATCACGTAATTCCTCCAAAAACAAAATCGGCTACCGTTTGATTTGGTAAAAACACCACACCACCTATTAACTCTTCTTTATGGAGAAGTAAAATAGTACTATCCAACCAATTAGCAAACAGAAATTAACTCTTCTAAAAAAAATTACAATCACAATTTTAATTAATTAACAACTGTACTCAAGGCAAAAAAAACATTTAAGACCCAGATATTTGATTTATGAGACTTCATCATTGCTGCCAAAACTGCAATGAAAAACTTAATTAACAATGATCTTCAGCAGACAAAATTATCTCTAAAAGAAGTCTTTACTGCTGATACAATTAAACTAATTGGTGAGATAATTCTCATTAATTAGTTTGTCTTCACGCTCATTCAAACGAACCCCCTTAAAAAACCTTTACTATGCGATAACAATAATCTTTAATTTCAAAATGTCTATCAGAAATTATATAAGCGTTACATAGTTACTGATATTAAATTGAATATTGTAACTGCTAATGCTTTGTTAGTCTGGTGTTACCTAAGAAATTAAGAACTCTCCTTACATAAGCTGTATTAGATTTTTTTAAGTATTGTTTTATTTTATGAGCTTTAGTTTAAGTGTGACAAGAGTCACACCCCCAGGTGACTCCAGCATGTACACATGAAAAACGCTTGATGTAAATAAAGACAAATTTATTTATTTAATATTAAAAGCCAAATAGTAAGACCTCCCGTATTGTGTTAAAGGCTACATAGTAACTAGAACTCTCCCGTATTAGACATCCAAACATCACACCACGTGGTAAATATAACTCCCACGTATCATAAATTGTGTTACAGGCCACAAAATAAGGAGAACTCCCCTGTACCATATGTTGTGCTATATAGGCCACACAAAAAGAACTCCCTTGTGTCATATTTTGTGTTGTGGACCACAAATTAAGAAGAACCCTCCCATGTCATTTGTTGTGTCACAAGCCACAAGGTAAGGAGAATTCCCCTGTATCATACGCCATGTTGCAGGCCACAAAGTGAGGACTCCCCTGTATTATACATTGTGTTACAGGACACAAAGTAAGAAGAACCCTCCTGTATCATTTGTTGTGTTACAAGCCACCAAGTAAGGAAAACTCTCGAGTATCATACGTATCTTACAGGCCAAGAAGTAGGAGAACTCCCTAGTATCAAACATTGTGGTAAGGGGAACTCCCCCATCAAAGTGTTACAGGCCACAATGTAAAGAGGACTCCCCCAATTGAAGGTTATGTCAAAGAACTCCCCTGTATCATACCTTATATTACGGGCTCCCTTGTATGATATGCTGTGATACAGGTGTTGAGTTACAAAGTAAGGAGAACTCCTCTGTATCATACGTCATGTTACAGGCAACAAAGTGAGGAGAAATCCCCAAACAGTACATCATGTAAAAGGCCACAGAGTAAGAAGAACCCTGCCTTACCATTTGATGTGTTATAAGCCAAAAACTAAGGAAAACTTTTCTGTATTATACGTTGTGTTACATGCCATACAGTAAAACGAACTTCCCCTGATCATACACTGTGTTACAGGCCACAAAGTAAGAAGAACTCCCCCGTACACTCACCCGCTTGATGGTCGGCATCTCACAGTCAGACAGTTCGCCCTCCCAGGACATTGGCCGCTCCACACTCTCCCCGTCCCCATCCTCTCTCTTCTTACCCTCTACCATACGTTGTGTTACAGCCACAAAGTAAGAAGAACTCCCCGTACACTCACCCGCTTGATGGTCGGCATCTCACAGTCGGACAGTTCGCCCTCCCAGGACATTGGCCGCTCCACACTCTCCCCGTCTCCGTCCTCTCTCTTCTTACCCTCTACCATACGTTGTGTTACAGCCACAAAGTAAGAATAACTCCCTCATACACTCACCCGCTTGATGGTCGGCATCTCACAGTCGGAAAGTTCGCCCTCCCAGGACATTGGCCGCTCCACACACTCCCCGTCCCCGTCCTCTCTCTTCTTCTTGTTGCGCATGTTGACACCTGCAAAAACGGGCACTGGTAACAAAGATAATCTTACGGGTAACCTTTAGGATGTAAAAATACTCCTTAGCATATAATTTTCATGAGGAAGAAATTTGAAGACTGAATTGTGAAGTAAGTTATTAAGTTATTCTGGGAAAGAAAGGGTCCAATCACCCCCCCCCCCCAAAAAAAAAAACACAAACAATGTTGACATAAGGGTTTAAGGGGGGCGGGGGAGGGAATCTTAAAATTTTTAATCCCGTGCTGGAATAATTGAACAAAAATGGCAAAGTAGTAAGAAAAAAGCTAACAAAAGCTAGTTAGAGAGCTTCTAAGGAGTTGAATATTTTTTTAATGTTCTCAGTTGACAGGAATACAATTAAGTATATTTGTACCAAACAAAGAATCTAAGTGTTTCATAACATGTGTCTGGATTATTTTATGTATTATGTAAGTATTATTGGGCCTACACAATGATACAGGGGGGAAGGGTGTCAACACACCTGCGATGAACGAGCAACGGTAACAAATATTCTCACAAGTCCTTTATACCGTACAATGAGGAAGAAATCGAATTTACTTCATTATTTTGGGAAGGGAAGAGTCCAATCAGCCTAGAAATTAAAAATGTAAAATTTAATGTTAGAATAAATAAAACCTCCAACTCAAAACCAAAAAATCTGAAAAACCAATAGTTGGTTAATTATTTGAATTGAAGACCAACTCCCTTATTGTAAAAACAGACAAGTTTTCAAGCAATAAGTAACAAACATAAGTCTTTCAATTGTAATTTTTATCACTGTTACAGTTTATTTCTGGGTTCCTTTCTTTCTCATCCTCTTAATTCTTTAAAGATAATATATTTTCAAACCGCTGTATCTAACCTCATCAGTGATCATGTCCGTCTCTCACCTGAGAAGTCAATGCTGCTGACTTCGGCGTCGGAGGCGGACCCTTCGTCATCTTGCTGAGTCTCGGGTCCCCCCACCACCACGCTGCACTTGCCCGAGATCACCCCGCCACTGGTCGACCCCACACCTGCACACAACACACTCACTGACCATCGGCTAGCTTCAAACAACAAACCATGCAACCTATACCAGGAGTACGCTCTTTTATCGTGTAATTGGATAAACTCACAAATAATAACAAACCAAATCCATTACCAGAAGATTAACATTTGCTTTTCATTGTTTAATAAAGCAATGTTTTCCAATGCTAATTTGATGGCATCTTTCTAATTACTCGTATTTAAATCAAATTGCTAAAAAAACGGTTTTAGGGATCCAAAATTTAATGGCATCTTTCAGTGAGCTACTATAAGTTTGTGCAAAATTTGAAAATGATCATTGCAACTGTTTTTGAGCTATCGCGTTACGTATACAGTCAAACAGTGACGGACAACGAATCTTTGACTCTGCTAATACATAGATTCACTTCACCTTACTTCATTCATTCGTTAACAAGTGTGATTCATACTACAACAGTTTAGTGTGAATTTTATGATAGATTTTTTGTGAGTGTTCTATTTCAGTTATTATCTGCTTTACTCTACTGAGTAGTTTTATTTTTCCAAATAATAAAAAAATGCATCTTTGAATTGTCCAATGTGTATTGGTTGAGGGTTATACATTCTTGGGATTTAAAAAATATTTACACCAGGATTGAGAAAACTTACACTGATTGTTACTTTGATTCATCAAAGTAAAATCCAACAATCAGTATATCATTATGAAATTTTTACATATTATTCTATTATTTATAACGGTTAAAAAAAATAAATCAAAGGAAACTTACCATTGCATGTTGGTTGCTGATACCCGGGATACTTGGTCTCTGATTGCCCTGAGAACAAAACCAGAAAACATTGATGCTGATGGACCATTAAAAACACCTGGAATTAACATCCTTATTGTCAAAAGTTTAGATTTTAAGGCAGGAATATAAACCTCCTGATTCCCGAGCAAGTAACCGGGTTTAACTGTCCATTCCTTTCTTACTTTCTTCTTCAGATCTCTTCCTTCTGGTGGCTTGATGGCCTGAACAATATTTCAAAATAATCCAGAAATTTCACCTTTCCTCCTGATCCTGATCTCTCGATCTGACAGTACAACACTCAACATGATAACTCAAACTCTTCTAGGAAAGACCATGTTCAGATGATGATTTTCATTGCTGACGTTTTTCAGAGATGGTAGTTCTCTACCTTCAGGGCAAAAACGCTTGTCGTGCACAACACAAATTATGTTACTGTCGGAGCAGTTCGCCGCAATCCTACACAAGTTGAGACCGTGTACTGCTTCGACAGTAAATAATTTGTGTTGTGCCCAACAAGTATTTTTGCCCAGAAGACGGATAACTGCAACGTATCCGAAACTTCGGCAACAAAACAGAACATGATCTTTCCCAGAAGACTTTGAGTTACCATCTTGTGATAGTGTGAGCAGTGCCGGATTTACCACTAGGCACAGGGCCCCGCGACTATTAGGGGGCCGCATAAGGCCGAAAATAAGCCTTCGAGAGTGGATTAGAGAAGCCGATCAGACTTGAGAACATGGTTAGCAACTAAAAAAAAGTCACCACTTTTTGGGAGCCTACAGCCTCAGGGGGGCTGCATACTGATCTAGGCCTAGGGCCGCACGGACTTCAAACCCTGCACTGAGTGTGAGAACCTACATTATTCATTGAATACTATACTCACTGATATCCGGGGTGTCCTGGACGTTGATCGAGGTCACCGTCACCGTCCCCGAGGTCACGACCGTGGGCGACCCTGAGGTCAGGTCACTGCCTCCGCCCGTCACCCACTGACTGACGCTGTCCATCTCCCGACTGGCTCATCCCCGGCTGCTACCTCCCGCGCATCCTCTGCAACAGGACAACACCGCGTTACACACACGGTCACCGTCCCCGAGGTCACGACCTGGGCGACCCTGAGGTCAGGTCACTGCCTCCGCCCGTCACCCACTGACTGACGCTGTCCATCTCCCGACAGGCTCATCCCCGGCTGCTACCTCCCGCGCATCCTCTGCAACAGGACAACACCGCGTTACACACACCGTCACCGTCCCCGAGGTCACGACCTGGGCGACCCTGAGGTCAGGTCACTGCCTCCGCCCGTCACCCACTGACTGACGCTGTCCATCTCCCGACTGGCTCATCCCCGGCTGCTACCTCCCGCGCATCCTCTGCAACAGGACAACACCGCGTTACACACACCGTCACTGTCTCCGAGGTCACAACCCTAAGGTTAGGCAACTGTCTCAGCAACAGGAGAACACTCCTTTACAAACTTACAGGAAAATAAATTACAGTCGACTCTCACTGACTTAAAATGCCACAGGATTACACATTCTTGCTGAGCTACCGATGGTTTGACTTAGGCTATCATCAATTAATTCAAACCATCAAATCAAACCATCGAAATTTCAAATCAAGTAATTCTTACTTAATCTCGACTTATACAGGTAATTTGAGCCAAATTGGAGGTAAAGAGGTAAAGCAAGTGAAAATTCAAGTTACAGACATAAAGAATAAGAGAAACTAGACCACCTCAATAGGACTCATTGATACGGTGCAACCTGTACACCAGGGCTTCAACTCACAGAGTAGAGAAAACTTTGATTTGAAGAGGTAACTTCAACTTGAAAAGATTAAGTGCAAATTTAATTTTACTTATCTACTCAACTTGGAGTTATACAGGTAATTTTTACGTTGCTTCGGCTTCAATGGTACTACTAATATAAAATAACTATAAAAGTATTTCAAGTTAACAGGATTAAATTCATAAGTATATTTTTAACCAATCGTAATATTTGTGCCCGGGCAGATTTTGGTTCCATGGTGTCTGATAAAGATCCCTTTTAACTCTTGCGGCTACTGTACAAAGTCTTAAGTAAATGAGTAAATTTCATATTTACATTTAAATATTTTTTAAATATCTTAGAATATCATCTTTGCAGATACAAAGCTGAATATTAGGGGTGTGCGAGTACTCGAGAATCGAGCTTTTTTCGAGCCGAGTATACACTACTCGGCTCGACTCGACATATTGCAAATTACTCGAAAGTTCGAGTTGAGTAGTTACTCCCGCCGTTTACCCGAAATCGGCACCTGCGAAAGAATATTACGGCCATTTTTCACAATGTCAATCCATCTTTAATGAATATAACTGAAACCTCGTTTGTTATGAACATGAAGTAAAAAGTTCTTTTTAGTTATTAAAGACACATACATTTTTTATATCACTCTATCTTTTCTAGTTTGAGGTTATTTATTATTACAACTCGTAAAAAAATTGTTTTTGTTATACTTTAGAAACCATTCCAAATAAATAAAAACTTAGTTTTTTTGTTGACAGATACATCAATAAAAATGTACCTGTGTGAATAACTCAAAGGAAATGTAATCATGAATAGAGTCATGTAATTGGTCATGGCTTATAATTAGTGTTTTCATTTCATTTCAAACCCCAGGCAAGTCTTAAACACAAGTTAGGCTTGAAAAATATATCAAATCAAGAATTATTGTGAGTTTAAGTAAAAGGTTTTCTTTCTTTTGTTTTGGTATCATTTATTTGCATATCTTCTCTTAGTTCAATAACTCTTTTGAGTTTAATTACCTCGAAATTATAATTTGTATTCGAGTAATGATAATAATTTTTTATCATTAGTAGAAACATGATGACTATTATATTATAAACTTTAAAAAACTCGACTCGAAAAAAGCTCAAAACTCGCGGGTATTTTTCAAAACTCGGCTCGACTCGACTCGACTTCAAAAATCACTACTCGCACACCCCTACTGAATATTATTTTCGGTAATACGACGAGTTGTTCAGGTGTATTGCAATTCAGCAAACTAGAAATGTAATGATCTGGACCCGTCCGGACTGAGGCCTGTCTGGAAAATGGATCCAGTTGTACGTTTCCTAAAATTAATTATCCAAAGAATTAAGATATTTTACGATGATTTGACCTTTGTATGGTTCCACGAAAATCGTCGATACAGTTCCTCGATTACTAAAAAAAATTATTTTACTAAAATTGAAGACAGCGTAGTATTTAGACCCTTCATTACTGGTCTCAAATTTTTTTCCACAAGGACAGTCGACACAGTAACGTCCATTTCCTGCCGATGACGTCCGGTTAAACCGATGTTTTTGGTAAGAATTGTCCTGTTACAAAGATGTTCCTTCTGTCGAGAGTAGTCCGGTTAAACCGATGTTTTTGGTAAAAATTGTCCTGTTACAAAGATGTTCCTTCTGTCGAGAGTAGTCCGGTTAAACCGATGTTTTTGGTAAAAATTGTCCTGTTACAAAGATGTTACTTCTGTCGAGAGTAGTCCGGTTAAACCGATGTTTTTGGTAAAAATTGTCCGGTTACAAAGATGTTCCTTCTGTCGAGAGTAGTCCGGTTAAACCGATGTTTTTGGTAAAAATTGTCCGGTTACAAAGATGTTCCTTCTGTCGAGAGTAGTCCGGTTAAACCGATGTTCGATTAAAAGGTGTCCGGAAAAGAGGGAGTCTAGTGTATTTCGATATACGTACCGTATATCTTTAATCAGCGGATGTCGCGTCGCCCGCCAACACCGAAACGCTCACACGATTAAACTCGTAGCTTTTTGAGGTGTAGGTGTAACGCAAGCCGAACAGGTGGGTTTTTGTGTCCCGTCGCTGTCGCCGAGCCAGTGGGACGCGGGTCAAAAACTAGTCCGAGCGAGGAGCGGTGATGTTGGCAGCCACCGCGTTTGGTGGCCTTTTAAATTAGCGGTGTCCGCGAGGGGGTATAGCGTAATGACGGCTCCCTGGCCACCGGCGCCGGCTCGCCGCTGAATGGGAACGAGCGAAGCGAGTGACTGAGGGCGGGCCGCAGCGACGTTGTAGATATGAAGGTTATAGGTCGAATCGAAAAACTTGGCCCGGACCGCACTTAACTTAGATTAATGTTAATTTTAAGGTCAGACTTGGCCATGTTATTTGACTCGGACTAAACACTATATCGAAAAAATACAAGATGTCCGCGATTACTGAGGACATTCCTCTTTTAACGAATTTCCCTTATAGGGAAGAAGCTATTATCGTAGGTCTCATGGTAAGACCTAAGTCCGAGACCATGATAACTTTTCGTTTTGGGGCCACCAGAAGCAAAAAACACCATTCGTTCGAATTTATATATATATATATATATATATATATATATATATATATATATATATGTCTGTCAGCACGATAGCGGCCGTAAATATGGACCGATCTTGATAAAATTTGGTACAGACATGTAAAGTGGTAATAAATTGGACGAGTTCGTAAACCAGCCCGATCGGACCACTGGGAGGGGGGGTAGAGGGGGATAAACCCCTCCAAAAATGGGTTTTTTGAGTTTTTCACATAGAAAAATAAAATTTATCAAATTTTTGTTGGCACCATTGAATTCACCTCAAAAAAACAAACAATTTAGTATTTTGAATCATTGCTCTATGTCTAATGGTTACCGAGATATTGAAAGTGGTAAACACAGTACGTTGTCCCAATGTTAACCTTATGGGAAATAAGTAAAATTATGTATCTCGCTTATTTCTCGACATATCTTAATAAAACTTGGTTTGTTGCTTCATCTAGATGAGATCTCATGTTTAATAGTCTAAAATCCCCGATACTTCATTTTTTGTGGCAGCAAACCTGCATACTCATTCCCCATGTTAACCTTATGTGAAATAAAAACAATTCTACCTTCCTTATTTCTTAACATATCTTAATAAAACTTGGTGTATGGCTTCTTCTACTTAAGATCTATTAAATATTGAAGGAAAACCAACCATTTTTAACATATACGTTGCAGCAAACCTGCATACTCATTCCCCATTTTATTCTTAAGGAGATTACAAAAACATGTCAAATCTCGCTATGTTCTTTTGCATTTGAAATTCGCTGAGTATGCAGGTCTGCTACAACGGGGGTATTTTAATACTTGTCCGCGAAAATGTTTGCTGCTGTAAAATGTTCGCGATTTTAAAAATAGTCCGTAGTTTTTCAGCAGAAAGGAACCTATTTCATATATTTTAACAAGATTTCAAGAGTTAACTTTATAGATTACTTTAAATAAAATAAAGTAAAAGCAGCCTTTACCCCACTTTGAATATATCAATCTGGCAGTTTACGAACTTGTCCAAGAGAACCTAGTTTTACAATGTATGTACTAAATTTTGTCACGATTGGACGATTTCAACTGTCAATTCAATTTATACAATTGAACCTAGTTTTACAATGTATGTACTAAATTTTGTCACGATTGGACGAAACCAACCGTCATTTCAATTTATATAACATGTACTGTACATTTTTGTATTGTATTGTATTGTTTTATGTATTATGTAATTTGATGGATAAATAAACGTATCATTCATTCATTCATTCATTCATTCATTTTTTAAGAGAGTTATCGTGTTAACAGACACTCAAACAATGAAAACACTATTTCCCATATAAGCCCATGTTAAATTTTGAAACAAATCGTGATTTTTGCAGGTAAAAATGCGTTTTTGCGATAAACGATAAACGCATTTCATATCGAGAAAGAACACATAAAAAGCTATAAATTTATATAAAAATTAATATGATTTCTGAGGTTACTCTGAACGGATACTTTTGTCCATCCTGTTCAAACGATGGTAATATTCCAGAGGAAATTCGTATCAATCGTTTTAAAAATTCGTACTATTTAGCCCCGCTTTTAAAATTTCCTTTTTTTTGTAGATTGTCCTCATTTTTTAAAGGTTTGACCTCAGTATCAATGAAAAATATATGGTAAGCCTAGACGATATCCAAAAATATTTCGTTTCAGCCATGGAGCCACTGAGGATACAAAGTCAGCTGTGACGTCATTCGAGAGGCTCTTGAATAACGCTTTCTGATTGGTTGGTATGTTGCGCATCTCGTTTATAAAGCCTACCCTGCAAAAGTTCAGAGTATCTCTACCGGGACCGCTGCAACGTTGCACCGATGCACGCATGATATTGGTATACAAGTTAAAATGACGTGCCCACACAGTACTGTATTAGTAAATTAACATAATCTGCAAACTGGGGTAGATAATGTATGGTAGTGTTTTTTTTTGTTATTTAAAAGAGATAAAAATTATTTTAAATATTTTAAAACTACAACGAAACATAAAATAAAAAAAATTAAATTCATGTTTGATTTATAGTTACTTTAATCGAATGATTGTCAGTCAGTTACTTTTATCGATATGATTGTCAGTCAGAAAATTAACACATTGAAACTGCAATTTTTTCCTGCAGTTTCGACCGCCGATTATAATAGTTTCAGCAAAAAAGTCAACATAAAAGTCAACACAAATTCTTCATCACTCTTTTACGTCCCTCAATCATTTCTTTCCGGTTCTGCAGTAATAGTAAAAAATGTGACGCGATAAAACTGCGCCGCTATTTCTTATCAGTGGGAAAAACGAGAGGTAAAACCCAAACAAAAACAAGCTCGATCACCAAGTGACAGACGGACGGACATGTGTTATGCAGCTGATAGTGCGAAGGTCACGTAGAGGTCACGTGACGACCTTGCCGCCGACCTTGGGGCCGCCGCCATCTTGTAACGCTACTCGCCAGTGCTGCCACCCGCGCGGGGGGACGGTGGCGTCGTGAAATTTACCGTTTTTCTCCCTCGTCGTGAAATTTACCTTTCCCTCCCTGCATAGCGTACGATTTGTATTTTCTTCCCTTAATACGAGAAAACTTTTTTCCTCCCTGAAAACGAAAAATAACCTTATTCTTCCCTAACACGTGAAATTTATCTCGCTCCCCCAAAATAGGTACGTAAATTTTACACTTAGTTGGCTTAAGAATTTAATGTTTGCAACAAAGTCATATCCCAAACTCGCTTTTCCAGAAGAGGATGCCGATACTTGTAGTATTTGGATTAACGGCAATTTTTAGGAAAAGTAAAAGTCCTGTTGATGTCAACCACTGGTATCCAGTTAAACCACGTGGACAAATTTGTATAATATAATAGTGTTTATATGTTTAAATGTAAATGTGTAAATGTTTAGTAGTGATTTTAAAGTACAAACTGACGTGGCCCTACAGCCGAAAAATAAACAAGATGGTTAACCTTATGTAAAGGATTTTATTCGAGGTGCTGAAGATGGCCTAGCGCCGAAACATGTTCACCAGAAAAAATATCAAGAGATTACAACGACGTAAGTAAATAAAATAAAAAGTAAAAGTGTAAACCTACGCTTAAAAGCTACTTCGAACTAACAACTAGAAAGAAGAAACGACATTTTTCACAAATTGCCAAACCAACACTGAACCAATATCAATACATTTTGAAAATTTTATACTATACCGAACTAAACACGACACAAACAAGAGGCTATTCACAAATAATTTAATAATCCAGAATGAAACGGTGTCAATGATAATACATTTAATTTTTAAATAACCAGCGACAAAATAAATAATAAATAACAACTCATACAAAAATAGAGTCAGACGCCCGCAGTGCAATGCTGACTGTAACCGCATTCCAAGCCGGCTCGCCGTGCGTGGCGCGCGGGGCAGCGCGCCAAAAATTAAACGCAGCGCGCAAACAAACATCAATACGAATGGAAAATGTCAGCACCGAGTTAAACTTTATGTTTATGGTCCGAATCAAATGTAGTGGCCTAGCCCGCCTGTAAGCGCTTTGCTAAAATTAACGTTAGCCTTGTGGGAGGACTAGGCCAAGTGATTTAACTCGGATTATAAATGTTGTTATTTTTTTTAATAATATCAAGACCGACTGTAAATTGACGTTTGAGAAATCAACAGATATTTTGCTGACACGAATATATTATTATGCATTAAAAAAACTGAAATAACGACAAGGCATTATATTTTTGGATCTCCAAAGGACCAAGAATATTATCTATAAAATAACTTATTTTATCAATAAAATTAAACTCAATTGCGTCTTGTGACGCAATACAGTCTTTTCACATACAATTCAGAGAGAGAGAACAAGATCGTTCAACTCCATCATATCACAAGTGGCCAATTTTATTTGTTCGAGAACTCAAGGATTGAATTATATAAATACTATAAACAGTTTAATAGGCAAAACCAATATACAGAGAGTGAAAAAAATCTGTCCCCACCCTCTTTAATTTTTTTTATTTTATAAGTCAAACAATTAACCTTTTGGGAATGATACTAACTCAACCCAAATTATTTTTTGATGCAGCTTGTCAAAGTTTCAAGGAGTCGTTTTCAACATTTTGACTAACTGCAAATTTTGATAGAAACACGTTAGCGACCTCCAACCTCCACCATTCGCCCATTTTTTAAAGCTCTTTAAAATGAGGGGTCACTCGAAAGGGGTTTGCATTTTAAAATTTTGAGTTGCCCCCAAAATCCTCCATTTTTGGGGACACTCAAAATTTTAAATATCACTAAAAGAGAATACTTTTCATTTAATAACATTTTTCCCAGGGTCGTTTCATTTTTTAATTCACCAAATTTGAATTCAAACTCCAAACGTCCTAGACGCCAGGTTTCAAGGATGCGTTGTATTCAAAATTTTGACAAGCTCTCAATTTGCATAGAAACACGTTAAAGACCTCCAACTTCAACCATTCATCTACTTTTTGCAAACTCTTTAAAATAAGGGGTCCTAATTTTTGGTATCGTCAAAAAATAATTTGGGTTGAGTCAGTGTCGTTCCCCAAAGGTTAATTGTTAGTCATGACAAACAAAAAAGTTAAAGAGGGGGGACGGATTTTTTTTACACACTATATAAGTTTTATATGTGAATCACTTCAGGCTTTCAGGTTTGTAAAGGTATTTATTCCGTGCTTTTTTTAACACCCCGTGTTTTTTAACACCCGGTATTTTTTTAATTTAGAAAGAACGCCAAAACAAACAAGTTTATTGCGGAACGCGCGTTTTAAATACAGCTCTTAACGCGTAAGCCGCTTCCGCGTAACAAGATAAGTCCCCCAGTGTGGGTTACGTTACGCGTTCCAACCCTTCACTGCCGCCGCCCGCCGCCCCTGCACGTGTTATTGGATTTGCCGCGTTTTCGACTTAGCAAGTCGGCATCGGAAGTCGTCGACCTTGCAGGGTTACGTAAGAAACATTTTAAAAGGGATGTGCAGGCCAGGCGGGTGTCTGTAAATATCGATTTTGCGTCATATCGAATTAATATATCGATATATCGATTTTTGCGACTTATCGAATTAATATATCGATAACTTCGATTTAATGGGAGCAAAATGTCGATGTTTCTATTTAGCCTGAGGATGGTAGCGGAAGCCCTAATTGCTCCGAAAGTCATAATTCCAAAAGGCATATCCCAAAAAAATTTCGTAATAGTGCTCTATCGGAGTTATATTGCTTTCGGAGTAGTGCTATTTCGGAGTTGTGCTTTCGGAATAGCGACCTTTCGGAGATGTGCTTTTCTAATAATGTATTTATAATTTCTCGGCATTCATCTCATTTCTATTTTTTGAGGCATGATTCCGAAACACATTCTCCGAAAGTTATAACTCCGAAAGGCACTACTCCGAAAACATATTTCCGAAAATGCACATTTCCGAAAATGCACTGGGTTCTTTCGGAGTCATGACTTTCGGAGTTGTGCCCTTTCGGACATATGCTTTCGGAGTACTGCCTTTCGGAATTATAACTTTCGAAGTTGTGCTCTTACGGAGATATGCTTTCGGAGTTTTGCTCTTTCGGAGTTGTCTTTCGGAAGTACGACGTACTGAGTGACGCTACGACACCTGAGCAAACTGTATGGCCGTTTTGTTAGTGTCAATGGTTTTGCTCTTTCGGATATATGCTTTCGGAGTAGTGTTCTTTCGGAGATATTTGCTCTTTCCGGTTATGGCTTTCGCATTCGTACCTTTCGGAATTGTGCTCTTGAAAACACATTATAAAGTTAGAAATGAGAAAAATTTCCAAAGGTTAGTTACAAATTAAATTTATGGTCAAAAAAGCATATCTCCGAAATAACACTACTCTTTCAAATTCGGTACAGCCCCAACCGTTCAATCAAAACCGTTGGTTTAGCTAATTTGGAAACGAAAAAATATCTAGCGACTCCAGTGAGCAGAAGTTTTAAATCAAAATCAGTAAAATTTATAAAAAATTGCAAAAACATAAATTTTCGCGACAACTAAACCAAAAGAGATATCAAGATTCTGCTCACTGGAATCGCTAAACTATTTTAGTAGAATTGTTTAGGATGTACCGAATTTGAAAGTTATCATTGGCCCTTCGGAAGAAGCAGGCAGAAACGCGATATTTTTCATGACTGGAGCCCTCTTACACACACCTTTTCTTACACTTTTTACCCACACTTATTCCAAACAACTCGAGATCGAATGTACGACCACCACGTGTGCAATACCACACTTCCTACACGCGGTTGTTAAGATATTAATAGCGAAGTGTGCGGCATCGTCGCCCGACCTGCCCTGATACAGTCGCACTCGACGCATGTCAACAATTACTGCACACCAACAGTAATAGCATGAGTAAAACGCAAATTGATAGGCTGGAAAATAAAGAGCAAACTTTGCTCGCGATAAACAGTCTACCAAATGCATTCGAAAAGTGAGTAATAAATGTTTCACTTGGACGTGTTGAGGGAAGTGTTGATGCGGTAGTAGTTTAGCGAAAAGGCATTATTCCTGTTACAAAAATAGAAAACTCGTTACGTGACACAATTAAAATACAACGGAGCAAAGATGCCGTTTTCGTATTAAAACTACTTTCGATAACTCTTCCACATTACTATTCCGATACGATATTGATAAATCTAAAGATTTTGTATATCGGATCGACGACGGCGTCGTCACGTGACAACGGAGCAAAGATGCCGTTTTCGTATTAAAACTACTTTCGATAACTCTTCCACATTACTATTCCGATACGATATTGATAAATCTAAAGATTTTGTATATCGGATCGACGACGGCGTCGTCACGTGACAACGGAGCAAAGATGCCGTTTTCGTATTAAAACTACTTTCGATAACTCTTCCACATTACTATTCCGATACGATATTGATAAATCTAAAGATTTTGTATATCGGATCGACGACGGCGTCGTCACGTGACAACGGAGCAAAGATGCCGTTTTCGTGTAACCTTTCGATAACACTTCGATACTACAATTCCGATACGATAACGATATCGATATATCGAAAATGCACATTACCGAAAATCTTAACACTGAGTTCTTTCGGAAAAGTTCCTTTCGGAGTCATGACTTTCGGAGTTGTGCCCTTTCGGACATATGCTTTCGGAGTACTGCCTTTTGGAATTATGACTTTCGAAGTTGTGCTCTTTCGAAGATATGCTTTCGGAGTTTTGCTCTTTCGGAGTTATGACTGTCGGAGTTGTGTCTTTCGGGAATACGACGTACTGAGTGACGCTTCGACACCTGAGCAAACTCTATGGCCGATTTGTTAGAGTAGTGTTAATCGTTTTGCTCTTACGGAGATATTCTTTCGGAGTTGTGCTCTTTCGGATATATGCTTTCGGAGTAGTGTTCTTTCGGAGATATGCTTTTGGGAGTTTTGCTCTTTCGGGTTATGACTTTCGGATTCGTACCTTTCGGAATTATGCACTTGAAAACACATTATAAAGTTAGAAATAAGAAAAATTTCCAAAGGTTATTTACAAATTAAATTTATGGCCAAAAAAGCATATCTCCGAAAGAACACTAGTCCGAAAGGATATCTCCGAAAGAGCACAACTCCGAAAGTCATAATTCCGAAGGACACTGTTTCGCAACAACTCGGGGTAAAGACTTTCGGAGATCTGCTTTGTCGGAAATATGTTTTCGGAGCTGTGCCTTTCGAAATTATGAATTTGGGAGTTGTATCCGTCAGAACTATGCCGTAAAAATAC
Source organism: Flexamia atlantica (assembly GCA_035578135.1). NCBI lineage: Eukaryota > Metazoa > Arthropoda > Insecta > Hemiptera > Cicadellidae > Flexamia > Flexamia atlantica. Next base: position 40,333,064 of record JAQJVK010000011.1, on the reverse strand, counting down.
ATATTTTATTTCGGAGGTGCCTTTCGGAGTTATGACTTTCGGAACAATACATGGCACTCGAATGGCAAGTGTTCTTAAACTATCGATATATCGCTTTTGTTTCGATATATCGAAACATTAATATCGATTCATACGGTTTATCGGGAGCAAAGTATCTTTATCGCACTGTTGAAACGCTCCTTATAACGGGTGGAGAGGGAGGGGAAGGTCCCAACTTCACTGTCTGTTTAATTTTAATGTTAAATTTTTTTTAATAAATTATTGCACTAATTAATATCTAAATTATAATGTAAGGTGTTAAGAGGGCTAAAGGGTTTTTTTGTATCACAATTAGAAAAATTTATAAAAAATTACAAAATATTAATTTTTGCCGCAGCTAAAACCAAAAGAGATATAAAGATTATACTCACTGGAATCGCTAGATAGTTTTTGCACTTTCAAATGAGCTATAAATCAACGACTTTCGTTGAGTGGTTTAGGCTGTACCGAATTTGAAAGTTGACATTTGCCTCATTGGATAGGCCTGCCATATTTTCAAGCGGTCAAACCGGGACAACTAACCATGGATGCTCCAGTGTGTAAGGTGAGGGGGGTCCGGGGGTCCTCCCCCGGAAATTTTTGGAAATTTTGGAGGAAAAGGGTTAATTCTAGCTAATTTTTGCAGTAAACATTAACTTCAAGCGGACCTATTTTGTGTCCAGATTATTGAGTCAAACTAATAAGTTTTAGGTAAATATTCTGAGGTAAAATTTACTTTTGAAAAAACTTATAATCTTGCAAAAATTTATAAAAGTTTTAGAGTAAAATTCTGAATTTTAACGATTTGAGAAAAAAGTTATTTTTATTTTTTGTGTTGTGACAATGCAATTTTTACCGTGGTAAATTTGGACAATAATTCATTACATGATATAAAACTCTTACAATTAATTAATTTTACTTCAATGAAAATACAAATGTATTTTATGCGAATGAAATACTGTACAACTTAAAAACAAAAGTACATATATTATATAAGAATTTTTTCTTCTTTCTTAGTTTGCCGCAGCAAAAGGTTTAGTTCATTATTTAATAACATATTACGCAATTTAAAAACTGACCGGAACAACAGGAAAACCGGCCGGGACACCGGGACAAGAGCAAAATACCGGGACGTATGGCAGCCCTTTCATTGGAGAAGAGGTGGAAACACGATTATTTTTCGTGACTGGAACCCCCTCTTACACACACCTTTGCTTACACTTTTTACCCACACTTATTCCACACAACTAGATCCAATGTACGACCACCACGTGTGCAGTGCCACACTCCCTACACGCGGTTGTTAAGATATTAATAGCGAAGTGGGCGGCATCGTCGCCCGACCTGCCCTGATACAGTCGCACTCGACTCGTGTCAACAATTACTGCGCACAAACAGTAATAACATGTGTAACACGCAAATTGATAGGCTGGAAAAGAAAGAGCTAACTTTGCTCGCGATGAACATTCTACCAAATGCATTCGAAAAGTAATAAATGTTTCACTTGGACGTGTTGAGGGAAGTATTGATGCAGTAGATTAGCGAAAAGGCATTATTCCTGTTACAAAAATAGAAAACTCATTACGTGACACTTGGTCAACGCTTAACGGAACGCAATTTTCGCTGAAGTGAATTAGATTCTGACAAGAACGTAATAAGTCAACCACCGGAAGTCCAACAAGGCAACTTAGTATTGGAATTTATTTGGCAGGAACTTGAAAAAAATCCAATAGTAACACAAATGAAAAACAAGTTAAGATTCAAGACACTGAGTCTATCTTGAGTTTTGAATCAAAGATACCGTTCCAATAAAAAAATGTCATCGTTACTAATGAACAAATTTTTTACGAAAACATAAGCACTCAAATTAAGATAAACTAGAAACTTGATAAGAAATAAGAAGACTCTCAATGGGATTACGAAAAAAGTCTTATACACTGGGGCCTCTAGTACTGAATGGTAACTTTTTTTACTACAGTTTTGACCATCCATGATATTATATCTGGAATCTCTCTGTACAATGACGAGAAAAATGATACCAAATACGTGCTGTTACGGTGATATATTAAGGCAATACGCCCAAAAAGCCGTTTGGTTTGGATAATGTTTGAAAAAAACAATAATTATTATAGTTAAAATTGTTACTATTATTTATTAATACGATTTTTAAATTGGGCAATAATCAATAATACAGGGCGTTTTAAACCCATTTTAAGATTGAATAATGTACATGTAAAGGTGAAATGAGTATTGCTTTGTTGATATTTAAATTTTATAAAACCTATTATTAAAGTTTCATCACATTTAGCTTACGTTATGTGTTCAAACAATCCGTTAATATTCTTCATTTGATTAATAATAATCGAGGTTCTACTTCTGGAGAGGATATAGTATTTTAATTTTAAGATGAATTTGAGTGGCGGACAATGACAGACAGACTGGGTCGCCGCCACCTGCAGGCCCGGGGCCTCCAAACAGGTCCCACTGTCGAGTCATCGCGCCCGTCACACCCCGCACTGTTCCTCGCGCCACGCCGTCGAGCCTCAGGGGTTAAAAAAATATTTTCGTTATACTGCTTCAAAAACAGATGTTTTTAATGCATGATTTCCGGACCTAAATACACTCTTTTTATTCCTATGAATTAAAAGCTGATGTACTCGATACCAGCTGACTCTTTATAGTCCTAGGACTATAAAAATCAAAAAGTGCCGAGTACGTCGTAATAATTGAACAATATTCATTCGATTACAAATAATCTAAACATTCATCGTTATTATCGAAACATTCATTGTTGTCAGTTTAATCAATTTGTGAAACTCGCTCATTTCACCAATCGATTATTACATGCGTTCGATACGTCGATAGTTGTTCATTGTTGTCAGTCTACCCTAACACAAATGAAACAGACTATCAGCTGATTGCTTCAAATAGCAAGAACAAGACGGTGGCATCTTTAAAGGTAAACAAGCTGTAACATTTTGGTTTTCTTAAGTAGTTTACGTATTGTATTGAGCAATATAACGAAAAATATAGTTCATCACACGGACCTAAAGCTGCTTTTCGTTACTCGGTCATTTTTCAACCTCGGCTTACAGCCTCGGTTGTAAAACTTGACCTTGTAAGAAAAGCGTCACTTTAAGTCCTTGTAATGAAATATACTATTATATAGTTTTTTTGGCATATCGAATTCATAATACCGATAAATATAAATACGATTTATAGAGCGCCAAATTTTGATATTTCCGATTTAGCTTGGGGATGGCAGGTGTTTTAAATATATCGATATATCGCTTTTGGTGACATATGGAATTAATAATATCGATAAATGCGATATATTGGGAGCTAAATGTCGATATTTCTGATTTATCAGGGGAATGGAAGGTGCTTTTTTTTTAAATAACGATAAATACGATTTAAATTATAAGCAAAATTTCGATATTTCTGATTTAGCTAGAGGATGGGTTTTAAAATATCGATACAGGTTTTTTTTCGACATATCGAATTAAAAAATCGATAAATACGATTTATTGAGAGCAAAATGTCGATATTTTGGATTAAACTTAAGGATGGCAAGTGTTCTTAATAAATCGATATATCGCTCTTGTTTCGATATATCGAACCATTAATATCGATACATACGGTTTATCGAGAGCAAAGTACTCGATATGCCGGAAGAACAGATATTTCTGGAGGATAAAAAGTCTATTTTTTATCTCATTTCAAAGGCGTAATTTAATCGAAGAATCGATTCAAATTTTGGTTCTTTCCAGTGATTCATATGAGTCGATTCGTCAAGTAGAATCGAACTGCCCATCACAGACCGACACGCCGAGCCACCTGCAGGCCCCGGGCCGCCAAACAGGTCCCACTGTCGAGTCATCGCATCGCCCGTCACACCCTGCACTGCACCTCAACTCGCCGCCTCGCCGCAGCCAAGCCTAGGGACTAGGGACGGCAGGTGTTTTAAAATAACGATACTGTATACCGCTTTTTTTCAACATATCGAATGAATATTATCGATAAATGCAATTTATTGGGAGCAAATTGTCGATATTTCCGATGTAGCTTTGAGGATGGCAGGTGTTTTAAAAATCGCTTTTTGCGACATATCGAATTAATATAATCGATAATTACGATTTATTGGGAGCAAAATATCGTCATTGCCGATTTAGCATGATGACGGCAGGTGGATCCAAATTACTCCCCCAGGTACGATAACAATCGCAAACCCCCAATCAATTATTTTGTCATTCAAAAATAGAAGAAATAATTAACCTTGGGCTAGTTGTTAGAGAATCGGAATAGAATAGGCAAAAGGTTGTATTCTGCATGACCTAGGATGAGACAAATGTATCTGGTTGAAAAAAGAAATAAAACTGAAAAAAATCTAGGGACACTCTCACTACATGCATCTACAATTTTACATTGAGGATCTGCGGGCAGAAATCGTTTAAGAAAACACTGTTAGAAAATTAACGGGATGAATTTAATAGGAGGTTCTTAAATAATTGATAATTTATCCGCAAGTATCTCAGGGTCTAGAAAATGTAGTTTAAAAAGACCTTAATTTCAACTGGGTACGACGCCTGCATGTTATACCCAGGAGGGTATGAAGAACACATAATACGTACATCTTTAGAAAATTCATATAAAATACATACACACAAGAAACAAGTCTTGGAGGTCTGCGCAGTAAAAATTTTGAATGAAGAGGACGATGAAAACACACGAAAAGACCGTGATGGTATTATTTTTTCTTAAGCGGGATCCCCTAAACTTCAGGCACCTGTCCCCTAAGCAATTGGACTATTAATTAACAGTCCTGTCTAAGGAACATGTCGGCCTTAATCAGTAACAAGACTACAAGATCGCGCCACACTTCACTCATCTATCATTCACTAGCTGATCAACACGGTTTCACCCGTGGAAAAATATTAAAACTTCCTTTGTCTTTTTATTAGGATTTAATTTGTCATACTTTTTAAGGTTGCCATGACAACCTTATATCCTTCCCTATAGTTTAACATTGAAACTTTAAATTACCTTAGGACACAACCCTTTAGGAATTTTGTAAAACCGTTTCTTAGTGTGCATCTAAGACCCAAGGGGAGCACATGTGCCAAATTTCAACTCTTTAGGTCTTATAGTTTGGGAGATTTGCTGTCCGATAGAAAACCCCTTCTCCTTTATAAATATAGAGATACTTGAGTTAAAATACCTACCTGGGTAGGTCGCCATTTCAAAGTAATTCTAATGTATCACTTTATAAACAATAAATTTCCACATCAAACCCAAATATTGCTAGAAAACGTGTGAACCGACCGAATTAACACGATATCTCCCGAAAAAAATCGACGTCGAGTTTCACCTTCGAAAGTGCGCGTCCGCCGAACGCGACAGAAGAATCGGGTATAATACGCGGCGAAAAAAGCGCGCGCAATCTCAATACACGCGATGCGGCCGACCGCGCGGTGGAAAGCAGCAAAAACTGCGCGCGTGCACGAGCGACCTTCCGATACAATCGAAACTATATATCGAAATTTAATAAGGAATCGATGTTTTAATTCGATAAAAAATCAAAATATTAAAAAATATGTCGTATATATAATATGTCTTTTTCGGTTTACAAAGTCCGATATATTGCTCATCCATACCTTTGTCTATACCTTTGTATTTGATCGATCATCAGTTTGGTAAAATTAATAGGGGACATTGAAGGGGAATTGAGAGGGGGGAAGGAATTAAGAGGGTAGCCTACTTAATGTATTACTCTCAAGGCCGTAGCCAATGGGGGAGGTCAGGGGGTCAACCCCCCCCCCCCGAAACAGTTGAAATAGCAGGGGGGGGCAAATGCATAGGGGCCCGGGAACAACCATAAGAAAAGGGTCCGAAATGACAATAAAGGGGCCCAAAAACACACGTAAGAAGCAAAAAAAGGTAACCAGATTTGAGGGCCGCAAAATCCTGGCGCCGGACCTGCCCAAACCCCCCCCCAAAAAAAATTGTCTGGCTACGGCTTTGATCACTCTTATGGAGTAATCAAAAGGATCGACGACGGTCGTCACGTCACAACGGAGCAAAAATGCCGTGTTCGTATTAAAACTCCTTACGATAACATTTCGATATTACAATTCCGATACGATATAGATATATCTAGAGTCGTATATCGGATCGACAACGTCGTCGTCACGTGACAACGGAGCAAAGATGCCGTTTTCGTGTAAAACTCCTTTCGTTAACACTTCGATACTACAATTCCGATACGATAACGATATCGATATATCGAAAGAGTCGTACGATATCGATATATCGAAAGAGTAGTACGATATCGATATATCGAAAGAGTCGGATGATATCGATATATCGAAAGAGTCGGTTGATATCGATATATCGAAAGAGACGTACGATATCGATATATGAAGAGTCGTACGATATCGATATATCGAAAGAGTCATACAATATCGATATATAGAAAGAGTCGTATAATATCGATATATCGAGAGAGTCGTACGATATCGATGTATAGAAAGAGTCATACAATATCGATATATCGAAAGAGGCATACGATATCGATATATCGAAAGTCGTACGATATCGATATATCGAAGGCGTTATATATCGGAACGACGATGACGGAGCAAGGATGCCAGAGGCCGCTGTGAGACGGTGAAGCGGTGAGTCACCGCGCGGTCTCGGCGTGTTCAAAATCAAAATAGACCTGCAGCGCTGGCGGTGACGTTGTGACGTTGAGACTTCTCTACCTGGCTTCAGTCATTAGCGAATTCCGCTTCGTAAAGGTGAGCTATTGGCATCACCCGCACGGTAGCTCTGAACATGGGACCGTGGAAACTATTCATATTTAGGGGCCTCAGATGCCAAAAACATTACATTATCATTAAGACGCCGAACATCAGTAAAATGTATTTTGAGGTGAATATGAGTGAAGGATGAGTGCAGGTCGGAAAAGATTAATTCCTTTCTATGATGCCTTGGAGAAGTTACATGGTGGAAAAAATCCCCTGATTCCATTGGGGCGACTTTTGATTCGGGCAAAACAACTATAGTTCACAATCCTTTGTCACATTTGCAAATGGTTATCGCCCATAACTGCGGTCACTCGTTATATCTTGGTAGTGGAGTAGCCGACTATAGAAGAGTGCACGAAATAGGGCAGGCGGCAAAAACTACAAACTCGTCAAAATTGTCTGCAAAACCTCATAAATGTTTTAGTTGAACAGTCAAACTTTTGTTTACATGTTTCAGGACCTTTTTGGTGTAAATTTATGTTTACTATTGGGGGTCTAACATCCGATCTTACAAGTTGATTAACTAACCAAACAAATGATAAATTATAATTTCGCCAGCAGCTCACTCACCCGCCCTATTTGGTGCCCGCGATTTTAATGGTTGTTTATCGAAGAGTTGGCTTAAGACTATCCGATTATTTTAACTGGTAGATATTTAAAAATTTTAAACCTACACTAGGCTGCAAGTAATCCGTAGGAATTGGGGTTTTTACTAGTTTGTGCAAGTTCGAAGAGTCTGAACGCTGAACCGTTTAGACTAGTCGATTTTTAATTCGGTGACTAATTAACTACACTTGGCGCATTATATCTTGACCCTTGGCCTAGTCCTGCTCCATTGCTGGAGCTGTCAGATATTGTTTATTGTCAATGATTTTGGACAACAAACAATGAAAATCATATTTCTACAAACATCGACTGTATTTTGTTAACAAATTACAACTAAGATATATACTGACAGCTGTTGGAAAAAGCTAACACGTCAGGCTAGTACTACTTTGCGTGTCAGCTGTGGTCTCCTGATGAATTTCACTCCACTCCGATTGCTTTAGGTGTAAAGGGTTCCCAAGGGTCAAGATATAATGCGCCAAGTACTGTGAACGACTAGACTGAACTAAGGATGTCCAAAACTAAAAACCGACCAGTGCAATGCAGACGACGACGACATTCCCATCACTCGCAGCATCTCGGCAGCGCTGGGTAGAGAGGTGGACGAAGTGGGCCGCCCCCCCCCCCCCCCCCGAGCAACGGTACCTCGACTGAGGCCCGCCGGTGACCTTGGTCGACAGGTGGCGAGTGGCGGCTGTAGCTAGCCGTAGCCGTAGCCGCGGCTGAGGCACCGGCTGCAGCTGTGCCGTGGTGTAGTCAGGTGTCCACAAGGTGTGATCGCTTCTTGAGCTGCTGACGGTGGCCTACTTCGAGGTAAAGGGCCAAGAGTAATGCGTCCAAGTGCGATGGGCAGGGAGTCTACTTTTTCGTTGGAACAAGAGAACTTAAATGATTTCTTTTTGAAACACAGGTCTGTGGAAAACCAAGGTCTGTAGAGAATAAGAGAAGAGAAGAATAACAGTACAGTACAGTACTAAGGTTGTCTAAATCAAATCAAAAATGTCTTTTATTTCCTTACTTTACATAATATTTATACACTAGCTGATCAACACAGTTTCACCCGTGGAAAACATAAAAACTTGATTTAATTTTTCATACTTTTTGAGGTTGCCATGACAACCTTATATCCCTTCCCTACAATATAACATTAAAACTTTAAAGTACCATAGGGCGAAATTCATTGGGAATTTTGAAAAACCGTTTCTTAGTGTGCATCTAAGACCCAAGAGGAGCACATGTGCCAAATTTCAACTCTTTAGGTCTTATAGTTTTGAAGATTTGCTGTCCGATAGAAAACCCCTTCTCTTTTATATATATAGATTAAAGGGTTTATATGAAATAATAAGTCCCACATAGGTCAATGACCTGTGCGTATAACTGAGTCTTCACAAGAATTAAAAAAACTGATTGCACCCACTTCCACTTACATTTAAGTTAGAAACTAAAGACTAATTACATATTTGAGGAAAAAAGGTTTATATTAATAGGTGACAGCACAGACAGAGCGATAAAATATAAAAACAAGAGATATCTGACTGCAATAACAATTTTAAGTCAGAAAAAAAATAATTACGAAATGAATTGTTATCTATGAAGTTAATGTTATCTATGAATTAATATTCTCTAAAAAGAATATTTATAAGGCATTTTGTAATTTTTATTACTTATATTTTGTCTAAATCAAAAATGTAAACAAATCGTGAGGTCTTTAAACAGGACCTACAGCTAGGATCGTGACGTGTTTTATAGACCAGAAACTTATAACTACTTGGTTCCAAAAACCTTAAAGGAATTTAGACAACCTGGGAATAATTTAGTTATTATCATTCCCTTCTTATCTGTCTACAGACCTTATACCTTAACAACACCGTAGGGGTGTACTACAGTCTCTTTGGATGACTCCAAAGAGAATGAAGTGCTACATTCTATGAATAATTTTGCTTTGAATCTGGAGTGTGCAAGGCAATGTGACTGGAGTTGACATAATAGCAACTGTTAGATACAGGGTTCCACAGAGACTAAATCCTTCTCATGTCTTCTGTCTTTTGTCGTTTCGATCATCTAGAGAGGATGCAGGGTTGCGCAGACTCTAGATCCTTCTCATGGCTTCTGCCTTTTGTCGTTTCGATCATCTAGAGAGGATGCAGGGTTGCGCAGACTCTAGATCCTTCTCATGGCTTCTTGTCTTTTGTCGTTTCGATCATCTAGAGAGGATGCAGGGTTGCACAGAGACTCTAAATTCTTCTCATGGCTTCTGCCTTTTGTCGTGTCGATCATCTAGAGAGGATGCAGGGTTGCGCAGACTCTTGATCCTTCTCATGGCTTCTGCCTTTTGTCGTTTCGATCATCTAGAGAGGATGCAGGGTTGCACAGAGACTCTTGATCCTTCTCATGGCTTCTGCCTTTTGTCGTTTCGATCATCTAGAGAGGATGCAGGGTTGCACAGAGACTCTTGATCCTTCTCATGGCTTCTGCCTTTTGTCGTTTCGATCATCTAGAGAGGATGCAGGGTTGCACAGAGACTCTTGATCCTTCTCATGGCTTCTGCCTTTTGTCGTTTCGATCATCTAGAGAGGATGCAGGGTTGCACAGAGACTCTTGATCCTTCTCATGGCTTCTGCCTTTTGTCGTTTCGATCATCTAGAGAGGATGCAGGGTTGCACAGAGACTCTTGATCCTTCTCATGGCTTCTGCCTTTTGTCGTTTCGATCATCTAGAGAGGATGCAGGGTTGCGCAGACTCTTGATCCTTCTCATGCCTTCTGCCTTTTGTCGTTTCGATCATCTAGAGAGGATGCAGGGTTGCACAGAGACTCTTGATCCTTCTCATGGCTTCTGCCTTTTGTCGTTTCGATCATCTAGAGAGGATGCAGGGTTGCGCAGAGACCCTTGATCCTTCTCATAGCTTCTGCCTTTTGTCGTTTCGATCACCTAGAGTGGATGCAGGGTTGCGCAGACCCTTGATCCTTCTCATGTCTTCTGTCTTTTGTCGTTTCGATTACCTAGAGAGGATGTAGGACTGCACTACAGCGAGGGATCAAGAGAGATATTTTCAGTTATCTAGAGAGGTTGCAGGGTTGCACAGAAAATTCTGATTCCTCTCATACCGCCAGCTTTCGATGTGTTGAAACAAAGTATACAGAAACTTTATTATTTCTTTGAAACTAGTCCCTGTATACACTGGAAGGAACAGTGTTTGTCAATGACTACTGCAACCTCTCTTATCTTCTCGCCGTGTAAGCAGCTTAAGCCTCGACTCTCACGCAACACGCAAGCAAGCCGTTAAACAAAGACACATCGATCGTTCAGAGTAGTTGAATTCGCCTAAGATAATTTCCTAGGTTTTTATTACAATACTGGCATTTTAAAAATGTTGGCATTGAAATTATATATTAAGACTAAATTTTTACGACTATGCAGCAGAAGAATAGTGGTAAACTATGAATTCGCCCAATTTTTAATGAGATTTTTTTGAAAACAAAGTTGTCTATCTACTATGTATATATGGTTTACCTAAAGACAAAGTGTCTAGATATAATAATATATAACAATATAAACAATAACAGAAACAGAAACAAACGAGAGTGGTCCAAAATTGAGCATACCTATTGAATGTTTCTTGGATCTGCAAAAAAACTTGGCGACGATGCAACTATATAAGATCCGTTCATTGCTCCGAAAGTGATAACTCTGCAAAGCACAACTCCGACATAAAATCCGTTCGGAATCCCGAAATGCACTGGTCTTAAGTCATTACTTCGAATGACACTGCTCCGACAGGCATATCTCCGACACTTTCGGAACAGTGCATTTCGGAGTTATGACTTTCGGAGCAGTGCCATTCCGATTTGTGACTGTCCGAGTTGTGCTTTCCTGTTTTTAGTCTGAATAAACTAATTCAACCGGTTTAAAAAGTTACCGAAACTTTGGATATTAAACAACTAGTAACGTGGCAATCGCAAAGGTTGCTGTATATCGTTGCTATTTGAAAAAATAGAAAATATAACAGATTTCGGACAATTGTTTGAACTGTAACAAATACTTATTGCATTTTTTGTTCGTTTGTTGGTTGGAAAATCAATGTAAAAATAGGTACCACTTTTCAAACAGAATAATTTTTAGTAGCTTTAATATGTCTATTGCTTAAAACAGTTTGATGTCTAATTGATATTTTCACCTCCTCAGCTGAAAGTTAGCTTGGTTTTTCCATACTCAGGCTGAACGTTTAATAAATTGTTGAGTAAATTATATAAAGTTTTGTTGTATACTATGGTAAAAATTATCGTTTCATTTAATTTAAAAACATATTTGCTTTCCACTCATAGGAACTCTTTCCAGTTTAATAACTAAAGATACAACGTTTTATGTGATTAAGAAAAAACTCGAAACTCACGAGTATTTTTTATAACTCGACTTCGAAAATCACTACTCTCACACCCATACCGATACAATGACATAAGCGATACCACAAGGTACCCACCACACAGGCACCCGAGAGAGTCGAGTCGGTGTGGTGCCCCCCCCCCCCCCGGCAGGACAATGGAATGAATAATGCAGCCTGGGGGGGGGGGCGGGGGGGGGGTGACATTGTAGTTGACCTTGGCTGGGTCACCACCGCACCGCCCGACACCCGACACTCTACACCGACACCGGGCGACAACACCGGCAGTGTTGCCAGACGTGGGGATTTTACCCCACAGTGGCGATTTTCAGCTAGGAGAATTGGTCGGTGGGGAATTAGTGGGGATTTCAGCTTTGTAGGGAATTATGTGGAGATTTTTTGAATTTTGGGTGATTTTTGTTGGTTGAACTGTATAATCAGCAAAGAAAATGGGAAAACCCGCACCGGGAATCGTGGTATTTGACTGTTTTTCTAAAATAAGCATGCACAGTCGTTTATTTCATGAATAATTAGTCATTATTTTTATATTTGATTGTCCATTGTTGTGGATAAAAGTTTGTGTGCGAGGTTTCGTTTGGTTTCGTAGGTGCCCCTTGTAAATGAACAGCTTTGTCAAGGAATGAAACTCAGTGTTTTAGAATTGATTTTTAGAGTTTTATTTCTTCATTATATTGCAATTTGGTTCATTTATGCCTCAAATTAGAGGAATTGTTTTTGTAAAAGTGATTAAAGTGGGGAATTTGTGGGGATTTTTTGTGTTTTCCCTGTGTGGGGAAATGTGGGGAATTTTCGCTGGCACCAGTGGGGAATTAGTGAAAATCTATCTGGCAACACTGAACACCGGCCACACTAGCTCACCAGCGGCGGTGATAACATACGTATACAGGCGCTGTCAAGTATTTTTAATATTAATCTCAGGGGCACTATTATTTTCTAATCGTTTATTCATTCGTACAAATAATATCCAATCGTATTTTTTGATAAAATAAAAGTAGTAGTTTTGTTCAAAACGTTTTCAAACTCATAGTTGTTGTTGTGTACCCGGCAATGTACACATCGATGTAAATAAATACAACTGGATAGCGCGCTTCCCGTAAGACTCGTGCAGTGATTTCCGAGCCAACACAGCTGTGCGTTGGGGTTGCAGCCGGGTCGAATTGAAGGGGCGTTGGGGGAAAAAGCGGGAAACTGTATTGTTAATCGTATTGAAACCGCACGGATTTGGGAGCAGTTTTACGGGTTAAGCTTACTATAATAGATGTATTGCTATAACTATTAAGTAATTACAATTAATATTTAACCAGACGGTCAGTACAAGTTTGCTGGCAAAAGATGCGTTCCCCCATCGCCCCTGCAAAATCTTAAACGCAACCACTGCTGGCGGCTCGCGTTGCGGGCCCTGAGTTACCAATCCAGTGTACTTATTTACATCGATGAATGTACACAACATGAACCATGAACCAGGAAGGCTAGGCGGCGAGGTCAAGGGGTGGGGGTGGGGGCGGCGGTATCGAGCGCAAGGTCACGGGCGGCAGTGGGGGCGGCGGGGGGGGGGGGGGCGGGGGCGTCGCGTAACCTTGGCAATGGTGACGTCACACGCCACCCCCGGCAGACGCCGCCCCTGTACCGGCGTCGCCAGATAAAAATACAGCGTCGAAACCGTGCCCTGGGTTTGTCTCAACCCGATTGTACCAAAGTTCAGACCCTTCTAGTTTACTGTATTTTAGTTTTGAAAAAATTATATCTATTTTTTCGAGTTTTTATTAAATGTTGAGAAAGTTTGTTTTTTACCCTTCTAGAGCTCATTTATTTTTTTGTATCATAAAATCCGTGTTGAGACATATGTATTTTATTTACAAAAAATTATTCACCCATTGTTATTAGTAGTTGCGCTAGCGAATCGCTGATTGTTTTGAAATTATATTAAATGTAAAACGGAGATTGGAATTCCTGAAATAGTTGCCGAACTGGCTTCGTTCGCGAGGAGTAAAACTTAAGTTTTTCCTATGCTGTTTTATTAAGTACGTTGCACACCATTTGTCTTCATAACTGGTCCGTCAAACGATATAATTAGTATATTACGTTACTAGGCTGGAAAGAACTGTTTGCCGGACGAGCATATATAGTTCCGGCGGCGAGTGTGAAATTTTCATGCGAGTACGGTAAAATTTGCCGGCCGTGTAACGAACATACGGTTACACCACGACTGAGCCAAGAATGCACTCCTAATGACAGGGACGAAATATTAATGACAGGGTACGAGGCGGAACTGAGCCAAAGTGGTCCAGGTAGCTAGACCCGCGGTGCGGCAGCGGCGGCGGTTTTGGAACGCAAACAAACCGCAAATGCCGAGCGAAAAGAGGGGGCTCCAGTCCCACGCGACTACCTGCTTCTCCAATAAGACCAATGTTAATTTTCAAATTCGTTACAGCATCAACCGCTCAACCAAAATCGTTGATTTATAGCTCATTTGAAAGAACAAAAAAATATCTAGCGATTCCAGGTAGCAGAATTTTTATATAGTTTTTTGTTTGGTAGTTAAAAAATCGCAAAAAATCGTATTTTCGGAATTGCTTATAAATTATTCTAAATGTGATATCAAAATTCTGCTCACTGAAATCGCTGGATTATTTTTTGTTCTTTCAAATGAGCTAAAAATTAACTATTGTCGTTGAGCGGTTGAGGCTGTACCTAATTTGAAAGTTAACATTGGCCTTACGTTAACTTTGGTATTATGTAACTATGTTATGAACAGGTAGAAACGCGATATTTTTCATGACTGGAGCCCCATCTTACTTTATGCCTTATACATAGATGGCACTTTAAGTCTGTAGTATAAATTATTTTTATATTTCTAGATCGAGATTTTATATTTATTTAAGAATACTATATGAATGTTATCAACACTTCCATTAATCTGGCAACGCTTTCTTTTGCCCGGTTCATTTGTAAAATATCAAACGTTATGTACAATTAAGATTTGTCTATTTGTCTATTCCAGTATTCCAGTGAATGTGAGGTGTCCATTATGGATGATTTTTTATTTATTTCTGAATTGTATTTTTAACCATGAGTACTCGATCTTAAGAATAATAACAGTCCTGCGGTTGGGACGCGGTCGGCGGCGGCCGCGCGGCACGTGACGTTTGGCTCAGTTACGACCCGTTTTCGAGGGGCCGCTCATCACTTTGGCTAAGTTACGCCGTCTACCTGATCGTTTTGGCTCAGTTGCGGTGCACCGGAACATACTTTTCATCATTACGTAAAACGGAGATTTTTGGAATTTATGAAATAAAGTGACGATTAAGTGGCTTCCTTCTCAGGGAATACAACTTAAGTTTTTTTTTTTAACTTTGCTATTTTATCACGTAAGTTGCCAAGCATTTCTCTTCATAATTGGTTTTTCAGACGATATCAACTATACAGTCCAGTCCGTTTCTAATGACTTGGCATTCTCCCAGCCAAAAAGACTGTTGGTTTTAGCATTTGGTTTCCGGACGTCCCTGGCCACGACATTTGGCACAGATTGTACAAACTGTTCTGTCCTTCTCTCACCGCCACCGTCCGTTATCGAATATGTTTTATCGAATCATGAATATCGAATATGTTATATCAAATCTCGAATATCAAATAATCGAAAATGTCCACATCTTAGGACAATCTTCACGAGTTAAGGTAAAACAACGCCAAGCTATACGAGTTAAATAGGCTAATAAATTCGCCGAAATAGTTTCCTAGGTTACTGAATTTTCATACTATTTTTTGTTTTACTGCCATGGTGTTTATCACCCAGGATGGTGTAGTAGCGCCCTATGCCGTAATACTATGTTGTCCCAGTAACCATTTTGTATACTTCTTAGCATATTAATATAAAAAAATTAAAGTTATAGCTCTTGTGTTTTTACTATATTTTTTCCTCTTCATTCCAGAGGCTTGGTTACTTGATATTTTATCTACTTTTTTGTAATATCTAATTTAAAAAAAGCTACACGAAAATTGCCCAAAAAATGCCTTAACAATAAAATGCTTATTTGGGAGCAGAGCTCTATCTCGCATGCCTACAGATAACAATAATATCGATAATAAATGATTATTGAGTAAAAAAAACACTCACCTCAGTCTATTTTTTGTAAAAGTAGCTCAAAAGATCCTGGAACAAAAAAACTCAGTTCAGTTACAAATAAAAATGAGGGACAACAATGATGGTAATCAGGTGATCATTTCAGTCCACGATACATTGGAATTAAATGAACAATAGGAGGAAATTTATGAATACTTAGTAAATTAAAAATGTCGCTTTGTATGAATAGGAATATAAAGCAATTACAGAATAAAGCTGTCCGCTATGTGTTTTATTCCAGAGTTCGTTACTGAACTCGAAGCACAGAATCATTGACTTGCAAAAGAGAGCATTAATATATTCAATCCACTCCGAGCATAGTTTCATTCCTGCATGATTTCTAATCAACTTCAAGCTTGTCTAATATAACGGTGCTGGTTGAATAACTTTCTTTAAAAAATTGTTTATATTTCATAAATGTGTGACGAGTTATTTACCCATAATGTGAATTAATATGTGAAAAGTGATTTCTGACTGTATCTATGAATACAGTATCGAACTTGGACATTTTTTTCTATGTACGTCTTCGATTCAAAATTATATTGGTATACGTGTTTCAACACTGGGCCATAATCAGTACCAAACAGTTTTTCAAAAGATAAAAAAATACAAAAAAATTGTATTTTTCTCAGGTATATTTATATTAATGAGCTTGATGACAAGGGCAACAATGTAACCTGCCATGACAATAACCCCAGTTTCGAGTCTGCTCCCAACGCGTGCGCAAGCCCAGTAAAAATTCATGTTTTACGGGTTTTGGGTAGTGTACAACTGTTTTATTTATAAATAAAGTGACGCAGCACATTGAATTAAATATATCTGAGCAAAAAAAGACACCTTGTGAAAAACTGTTTGGTACTCATGATGGCCAAGAACCAAATCGCATAGGTACTGTATACATACCAATACAATTTTGGATTGAAGACGTAAGTAAAAAAATTCAAGTTATATGAAACCAATCCGTGGCTACAAATCATTCACCAGTATCGAGTAGCAGGATATATCGAATACTCGACGGTCGACTATCGACTATCGATTATCGACTATCGCGGCCGCATCGCCGAGTGTGGATTATCATTATCGGCCAGTGATTGGATATCGAAAGAAAATATCGCTTTTAATATCGACGATAATATCGGACCCCGATATTCCGATAATATCGGATCAAAAATATCGATATATCGGGAAAATGTCGATATTTCAGAAAACTTTTGTTAAAAATTAATCGAATGCACACGGTATGTATCACAACAGTTAGCAGCACACCTGTGACGTTCATTCGTAAAATTGTTCACAATTAGTACATTGAAGTATAATTTTAAATCAACAACTGTAAAATAAATTATTTTACTGCAAAAGACTCTTGTTTCAAGTAGCCTACATAGCCAAAATACTTTTTTGAAATTCTTGTGGACAACCATATCTTTAAACAAAACATCAAATAATAAAATAATTACATAATAGAAACCCTTTCTTGTACCTAATAAGTTATTTTCATATTGATATCTCTAATATTTACTTCTCAAATGATATTTAATTACTCCTAATAAAAGAGTGCAGAAAAGGTTAAACTGTATTTTATTTATGTATTATTCTTAAAAATTTGCTAAAATCAATACTGAAGATAATAAAGAAGTAAAATATCGATATTCCGATAATATTGTAAGTCTAATATCGATATGAAAATAACGATATATCGAAATCAAGATCTCGATATTTCCGATATATCGGATATCGATACTAAACAATATTATCAGCGCGGTTACGGTTACGCAAGCTGCGATAAGGGCGCGTGCGGTCCGGCCTAGTGGCGGGTCGGGGGCGACCGTAGTCGTGGTTGCACAACAACCACGGACGCAGTGAGTCCAGACGTACGGTAATTTATCGTTTTATACGATAATTCAGCCCCCCGTACGATGTGCGATATCGCCATTTCGTACGCTAACTTGGGGTTCGGGACAAAAATACATATTTTTAATAGAAAATAACCAAAATAATGAAATAATTCAATAATATATTTAATAGAAAATTTATAGTACCGGCACGCAATTTATCCTATAAAGGAAGGGATGTTAACTTTCACTATAAAGGTGTTCTTAAATAGCTTTCCACTATCCGAACGAAATCACTCCTTAATTCCCAATTTTATATTGACGATCTGTAAAGAAGTGAATTTTAAGGCTAATCACAGGTCTTGCAGTTCATTAATTTTTGATTTAGGTAGTAAAGAGCTTTATGTACAGACAGGAATTAGTTTAGCATACAAACGATTTAAAACAAAATTTAACCCTCAGTCCCATAAGGTTAATAAATAGTGATAATTTACAGATATTTCGAAATACATAGTGTTATTGTCTGCTTTCAAGGGTTTGGCCTCTCGCTGGCGAACGATAATTATATAAACTACCCTCCCTGTCCCAATTCATTGTTACAGTAGTTGTATAATTCCGGTATAATTCTAGTTTTGACCGAATTACTAGGCTTATGGCTAGTACGATAATTTACGATCGTAATAAGATCGTACGATAGTTTGGTCTAAAATACGATAATTTTGAACTGCTTGTACGATAATTGGCTTTGGCGAATCTGAACACACTGCAAGGGCGGCGTGCGGTACGGCCTAGTGGCGGGTCGGGGACGACCGTGGTTACATAACAACCACAGACGCAGTGTGTCCAGACCAGCAGACCAGCGACCACTAAGTACAAATAAATAGACCGAGCGGACGAAGCGCGACTTAAGCCACAAATTTGCTTTTAGTCTCTATACGCATGGAAAAACAAATTGAGTAAAAAATTACAAATACGATATCGAATTAAAGGTCTGAATCTCAGTATTACTATAGTCCCAAAATGTAAATGGTTTAAAACAGTCTACACATCGTAAACACTGATAACCTGGAAGCTTGTCCTGCCATTTTTTGAAAGAAGCTGCCACCACGGAATGCACCTGTAACGTTCCTGTGATGTGTAAACTGCTTCTAAACCACTTATAGTTGGTACCATCGTAATTGTGAGATTCAGACCTTTAATTTGATACCACATTTGTATTTTTGTAGTCGACTATATTTATGTAAACAGCGGTTTAGGATTGACTTTGTTTTCATGCAGGCGCCGCACGGGTAAACTCTCCCAAAAACTAAGTTATCGACCAAACTACGGCAACTATTCTTTGGTTCAAAAATTATTATACAAATTTAACTTTTAAGCAACAATTTCTACCATTTTTTATTTTACCTGAGCAAAAATAACAAAAATTAGTAGCCGGTGGCAGCCGATCACTTTTTTCATGTTAAACATTTAACTTTAATAACAACTTTTGACTTTTCTCATTTTCTAAAATAGAAAAAAAATTTAATGAATGAAAACCAGGACACACTGTGGTGAGGGCGGCGCGGCGTGCGGTACGGGCTATCAGGGCGACCACGTGGTTACGGTTGCACAACCACAGACGCAGACGAAGCCGTGGTGAAAGGAGTTATATTCGCCCGTACAAGTCGAACCACCGTCTCTTTCATGAAACTCCATCTCCGAACCCGTATGGTCGGTACGAGTATAAGAAAGTCGTGTGTGATATAACAATTATAGTTGAGTGACAAAACTATTGAATCAAATCGATTACAAGTTCTGCTGACTCGAATGTGATAGAATAACCGAACTATTGGTTGGAAAACTAGGTCATCCCCTTGGTCCGTTCCCTACCATTCACTACAGGCTTTTAGATGAAACTAGTACCATTACAACATAAATGTGATTGATTGATTGAATCAGGGCTTGTAACAGTTCTTGCGAGGTTGAAAAAAACAAAAAATAACTAAAATAAGAAAAAAGTAACCAAAAAATAACGTTTTGTAAACAAAAAATGTTGCTAAAAATTAGAAAACCGGCGTTATACTGGAGATAATACATGGTAAAAAAGAAAATCTCAACAGACTAATCACAAATCTGCCTAGATTTGACGGCGAGACTTGGTTTTCACGCAACAAGACTTGGTTTTCACGCAATGTAGGATGATGAGATTCGTCTGCTGCAATGCTGCTACGAGATCGTCTGACAGACGAATAGTGTGAACAGGGCTTTAACAGTTCTTGAGGTTGAAAAAATATATAAATAACCAAAATTTAAAAAAAACCGAATTCAAAAAACCAAGAGCGAAAAAAAACAAAAAAAAAATTAAACCTTAATACAAACCCTGTTGAATATAAGACAATAAGACATATAAGACATGTAAGACATATAAGAGTGGCCCCAAGTCATATAAGTTGCATCCAACTTTGGACGAAGGAATTAAATTCGACCAGATGATTCAGCTCTTCGTATTTGGAAGCTAAAAATTTTCAAAAAGAAAATCAAATTCTTCCTGAGTTCATACCTAACCCCCATTACGCCTGTTGAGCCAAAGCTTGTGACATCAATGTTGGGATGTCTTCCGGTTTCATCCCAGCTCTATTACCTTATTGGGTAAAAGTATAGCCTCAAACGAGGTGTCAGTGATACGTTCCCTCTGATTCGTCAAGATAAATATGTCCCAGCTGGTGGTCAATAATTGGTTACTGTCAGTCCAACAAACACAAATGAAACAGACAATCAGCTGATTGGTTTAAATAACAAGAACAATATGAAAGCCTCGCTGGGAGGACTTAGAGGTAGACAAATTGGCAATTTTTGGTTTTTTAAGTCGTTTGCGGAACATATTGAGCGGTATAACGAAAAATAGAGTCATCACAAGGGACTAAATATGCTTTTTGTTATTCGGTCATTTTTCAATCTCGGCCTAAAAATAAGAGCCTCGGGCGAAAAACTTAACCTCGTACAAAAAGAGTCACTTTAGTCCCTAGTGATGAAACAATACTATTTCCGTAGTACATGTCCTTTATACTTGTTTACCATTTTTTTCTCTGCTTATTACAAACATGAGTCAACTTGTGATTGAAATAATTTTCCCCCTGCTCATCTGACGTTACATTAATTATATTATGTCAATTACTTAATGCGGTGGGTGGATAAAAATCAATTTAATGATGTGTAATTCTATTTTCATAACGAGTTAGTCCGGCTTTCAAAAATGGTTTGCGAAAAAAATCAAACATTTTTGCGATCAGGTGACTAATCAAAGACATCGGAGATTGAATAAAAAGGCGGGAAAGCAGATTAGTCACCGACGGGTCGTGAGTAACCGGAAACGCAAAGGTCGCCGGCATGCCGGAAATGCCCGGAGCGCTGCCGACCCACCACGCGGTTGCCATGACAACGCTGTCGTAGTTGTCCTATGCTGCGAATGGAGAAAAAGATGACGTTTTGGGCCCCATGCACTACTTTACAAGTAGGAATCCGCGGCGTCAACAGGTTTTCTGTGCAAATTCTATTAGTGAAATCAAAATGTGCCGATCCTTTAAGGGGGCGGTCTACTTTGACAGAAAAATCTGCGTCACAGAGCGAAATAACATTGTAAAGATAGGGCTAAAGCGCGCTGAAGTACGCTTGCAGACGTTTCGTATCTGGACGACCAAAGCTTTATTTTTTAAGATTTAATAAAAATGAGAGTGGGTTCACGTTCTTCAGAATATTTTATAGAGCTCTATATTTTTATTTTTCTATAAAGTGTTTCTGTAGTTAGTTAAGAGACTTAAAAATCTAACAAAAAACTACCTTTTTTGAAAGATTTACACAATTCCTGTAAACGAACGGGGACAAAATAAAAAATTTTAAAAATTTAGCGCCCTCCACAAATATATTCTTTTTAAAATGACGCCAAAATATTGGAAATCATATGAAAATCCAGCGATCAATGAATAAGATACAAAACCCTGTTTTAGCGCTCGGAACTTGAGGTAGACCACCCCCTTAAAAAGTTGACCGTATGACGCCAAAATATTGGAAATCATATGAAAATCCAGCGATCAATGAATAAGATACAAAACCCTGTTTTAGCGCTCGGAACTTGAGGTAGACCGCCCCCTTAAAAAGTTGACCGTATTTCCAAAGGAATAAAAATCGATTTGTAAGTATAGCATCATGAAGAAATAGATTAATTTTTTTCTCAGGCTTTGGAACTGGGAATTCGTGGCGACAACCCTTCAACTTTTCAAATCATTCGAGTGAAATTTAAAAGAGTCGATCCGTTCGTAAGAACTTGAATGTTTTTCTGAGAGAAAAAATCTTGACTAATGATCAGTCTTGTAAAATCGGTGATTAAGAAACAAAATAATTCCATATCTGCTGAATCTGCTGACACCGACTTTCTGAAAATCAACCGCGCCTCCCAAATCCCTGTAAGACATTAAAAAAATAAACAAAAACTACACAGGAAACTTATTTTGTTAATTTAAATTGTCCAAAAGGACGTTTTAACACATCACTGCATCACAGAAATGCACTTTTGATCGAATACATAGACAAAAGTTTCAGAAGCTCTACTTAAAAAAAACTTATAATTCACGATTGCTATTAGAAATGACGACAGTTATTCAAGCAACGTACCCTTTTCCATTGGTTCCACTTTAAATTACCTGATTTACTTTAACAAGTTTAACCCTTAACTACAGCTTTGAAAAAAATACCCCCGTTGCAGCAGACCTGCATACTCAGCGAATTTCACAAATGCAAAACAACATATGTTAATCCAACATAGCGAGATTTGACATGTTTCTTTGTAAGCTCCATAAGAATAACATGGGGAATGAGTATGCAGGTTTGCTGCTACAGGGATGTTTAAACTGGTTGGTTTTAATTCAATATTTAGTAGATCTGAAATAGAAGAAGCCATTTACCAAGTTTTATCAAGATATGTAGAGGAATAAGCGAGATATAGAATTTTACTTATTTCCCATAAGGTTAACATTGAGACAACGTACTGTGTTTACCACTTTCAATACTCGGGAACCAATGGACATAGAGCAGTGATTCAAATACTAAATTGTTTGTTTTTTTGAGCTGAATTCAATGGTGCCAACAATAATTTGATAAATTTAATTTTTCTATGTGAAAAACTCAAAAAACCCATTTTTGGGGGGGGTTTACCCCCATTTACCCCCCCTTCCGGTGGTCCGATCGGGCTGGTTCACGAACTCGTCCGAGTGATTACCACTTTACACGTCTGTACCAAATTTCATTAAGATCGGACTATATTTACGGCCGCTATCGTGTTAACAGACATATATATATATATTTATATAAAAATTCGAACGAATGGTGTTTTTTGCTTCTGGGGACCCCAAAATGAAAAGTTAACATGGTCTCGGACTTAGGTCTTACCATGAGTACTACCGTAATAGCTTATTCCTTTAAGGAAATTCGCTAAAAACAAACAAGTAACACAACCGGAACTGATAATTGGGTAAATCCGCCTTCTTTAGTTTTCAAATCCCCTGGCGGCAGTGACTCACGCTAACGTTGGCGACCGCTGGCCGCGACGGCGAAGAGAGCCAAAGGTCGGGGCAGAATGTCATTGTATGTTAAACACCTCTGACTAGCGACCACCGCCTGCCACTACAAGACAGAGATAGGCGATACGATAACGATAAGTGTCGAAGTTAAATATCGACTCGCCGTATCGTATCGCACAAAATATCGAAAACTATAAGTATCGTATCGTGGATTAGGAAGCGTAGTTATTAAGTCACGTTGTCTCGCTGAAAGATATGAGGTTAAGGATTTTTGATTTACATTTCAGTTTATAGATTAACACATAAACACCGACTTATTTTCTTTTTGTCTTTCCTAATTCTTCTTCTTCTTCTTTTTCTTCTTCTTATTCTTCTTCTTCTTCTTCTTCCTTCAAAGGAAAAAAAACTTTGAGCGTCATCAGCGCTTTCTTTTTTGAAAGATATTTTAAAGAATCTTCTTTTTTATTAATTGTCGTTCCACCATGTGCCGACATAAAACCATGTATCGTCTTCGGCGATGCGATATCGCCCTTGTAGTTTTCAAAAAATATCGTATCGAAATATTGTATCTTCCCAGGCGTAACGCGATATTCCGATGCGATACATATCGCATCGCTCATCACTACTGCACGAACAGGGATCACGCCCACTGTCATCGCGATGTGACTATTGAATGTGTAAAGCTATGGGATGTTAATGCTTGATGACAGCTTGACTTGGGTCTTAAAGAGTCTTGAAAGGGAGACGGCCGGCGGCAACAAAAGAGTCAGACGTTTTGTTGGGTTACAAAGCAGTGTCCGAGGATTTAAAAACTGATTTACATTTCGTCTGTCACTGTAACGGAGGATTTTCCAATTCGATAGCCAAATCAGGGCCCGATCGCTCCTTTTGAAGTATGCAAAGTCCAAAAGGTTTCGTGTCTATCGCTTGGCTTCGGGATTCTTTCTGGATCGTAAGATTTACTTTGAAAGGATTCCAGTAAGATTTAAAAGAAGGTAAAGTAAGTGAGTTACAAGGTTACGTAGTTTTTCGGGAAAATGCTTTTTGTGACCTGGCTGTTACATAAAAATTCTACTTTGTTAATATTTTATAGTATTAATGTTATCCTATTGACGCATACTTATGCAATATATGTATTGTCAGAAAAGCAAAAAAAAAAAGTTAGGAAGCTGAAATAAAAGGAGTGTGTAAAAAATTTATAGAGGCGGGACCACCGAACAAAATAAATGGGAGGCAAGGTTTCCAAAGGGTATAAGGTACTCCGTAGTGAGGCACAGATTTTGGAGAGAAGATCAGGCAATGAGATAAAAAGTTTCTTTTTTGACCACAAGATTTATTTTGAGAGGATTCCAGTACGATTTATAAGAAAATAAATTTGTAAGCTAAAATAAAATGAGCATTTAAAAAAACTGATAGACGCGGGACCACCGACAAAAATGGGATGTAAGGTTTTCCATAAGGCGGGTTAAGGTACTTTGCAGTGTGTAGAGGCAAAGATTCTAGAGAGAAGCTAAGGAAATTAGATAAAAGGGATATAGCTCATAGATATAACGGAGGAGTCGGATCTTTTCCATTATACGTATACCTCTGTTTCGGGTTTGTATTTCAAGCTTGATTTTGGTAAGTTTCGTTATGGTTAGGATAGATTATGTTAGGTTGGTTTGGTTAGGTTAGGTTACCTAACCCCCTAAAATTAACCGAAAAACCCCATAAAAAACCTAACTAACCTAAAAAATCCTAACCTAAAAAACCTAGTTTAGGTAAAATAAACCTAACGTAACGTAACCTAACCTAATCTAACCTAACCTAACCAAACCTAACCAACTGGAAGTGGGACCGCTAGACGGTCATACACTGGCTTTTCGCGTCTAGACAGAGATACGGGAGATAAGATAACGGAACCGCAGGTAAAATATTTTTACAAGGAATCTCCACTTTAAAACGATTAATAACAATTATTTGACCTAGTTTATAGTTCTCAGTCAAAAATCAAGCTTGATGGGTAAATTTGTAATGGTGGTATACGTACAACGGAAAAGATCCATTTTGCAAATTACATTTTTCTTCAGGTAAACGGTAGGCCCTTACACCATTTCTAGACAGTTAATATTTTAATTTAGCGTGGGAGAAATCGGTCTTCCCCCAAAAAAAAGTTCTGCCCGGTAAAAATTCGCACACCAGTGCCCCAGTCGGGAACAGTGGAACCTGTTTTTGACCCGGAGGTCAAGGGGCACCCCCCCCCCCGACCCGTCCCTTGACCCTCTCCCCCACACGCCCCTAAACACCCCCAGTACCGGCCCGTACTGGCGAACGGCCGCTTTTTGTCACAATCTGGATTGGATTAAAGCGTGCAAAAACCGAAATCGTTGTAACGGACGAACCGGGAGATTTCGCAATCTGAGTTGGCAGTTACTTAGTATTTTAGTACCTGGTGGACCGAGCCTTGCTCGGTGTTATTTCATGTTTACCAGTTCATCCAGTTACTACAAAATATTTCAATGTCATAAAATTGATAAATAGAAACCGTTTTTATTGCTCCATGGACTCTTCATCCCACTTGCTGTATTCTCCCTTGATGGCTGTACATTCCAAACAGCTGTTATGATTACAACTTCATTTGTTTACACTTTCCTTGTTTATTTTCGTTGCTATCACAGCAACCCATAAGGTCAATGTTAAAATTTTACGACTTTAAAATTCGATTTATTACGTTATTAGATTTTCTCTGGCCAAGTAATCTGCATAAAATACCTTTTTGAGTCATAAATTACTTATTTCCAGACTTTGAAGGAAATCCTCGGAGCCTTTTTTGAGATCGTTGTGCAAACATACGAGCAAGCAAGCAAGCAAACAAGCACGCACGCACGCAAGATAACATTGCTCGTATAAGAGTATAGGAGATTACCGGCGTGTTTCTTACCTTCTCCTTAATTTAACATGGAAATGAACAATGTTAGGTTTTAGGGGGTGCTTTTAAATTGACCCAATTAGTTTCCTAGTTTTATGTTTTATCGAATTTGGTCCTTTCTTCCGGATTTTTGCCGAAAGTATTTTTATATTTTTTTTATTTTATAACTTACTTATGTCCGTGAATGACTCTGTGGTTTTGGAAAATGTTTACGAAACTGCTGAAAACTGCGATAAAGAAACTCTCCACTTACGTCGTTTCCCGTGCGATTACAGGCATGAGATTAAATTTTAAATTGAACATTATTGTAGAAAACTGTGTCCAAAGTTCGCCTCAACAGTAGAAAAAAATACAAACTAACATCCTTTGAACTGTTATTGTAGAAAATTGTGTTTGAAGTTCGCCTTTAAAGTAGAATAACCAAAACAGTAACCATAGTCTATAAAGCGATAAACAGGAATTCGACAACGTTCGATTTCTTCGTTTCCGTTAGAAATTTTAAATGTCCGGTCGCCTTTGGAATGCTCGAAACCGAACGCTGTTTACGTGCCACTCGTTCATGCCCCATTCTTTCGCATTTCGTTTCCCATTCACCACTTCGCTGTGGTCCCTAAATGTTTAGTCTCTGGTCTGTATCGCTCGTTACGTCATCGCCGCTCTACAGTCGGCGCGACCTTTGCCCCGGGAGAACGCGCGGCACAACGCACAACAGGCCTACGACACACTGCGTAGTGCGCATGCGCCCCGGACGGCAATGGGCTGCATTACGCCGGCGCAATGCGCTGCCGCTGCGTCGTTGTGCAGTTCTGCGCCGGTCCAATTCCTGTACAGTTCATCATTGTAAGGAAATTGGTCTAGATTTGTAATCATTACTTTCATGGAAAATGGAAGTAAAAAAAATATCGATTGTGCCAGCAGGTTGCCTATCAGTCTTCGAAACAATCCTAAAATACTCCTTTTAACCTGTAGGTCCTTTATTTTCCACTTGTAGTAAAGAAAATTTAATTAATGTATGATCTAAACCCGTTTAAATACCTATATTATACTATTTTATCTTGTGTTTGATATTTCGTTTGCGATGGTATGTTTTGACTTTCATTATTGCGGACATTTGTCATCACTGATTAGTAAAAACGTTTCACGACGTTTCGAGGTTTGGAATCTCATCCCGTCTTCAGGTGAAAAATAACCTAGAGAAAAATTTAGTAACACGTAGCCAGGATAAACTGGGCAAAAACAGAAATAAAAGTCTTCAGTAATTTTGGAAAATGTTAAAGAAAGCGCTGTAAACTGAAACATGCAGAAGTTATCTCTGTTGATTACTGAATGTTGAGCGTCGACAAAAATAATATTAAATTTCTATGCATGTATTGTGCCAATACGTCCACTGAATGGGTAGCCGCCATCATTTCAGAGAACGGTATCATATTCCAGGTCCCTTTTATTCGGGTAAAAAAATTACCTAAAACATATACTTAGATCAGATTCCAGATCCCAAAACGTGGTTAAACTTAAAAAATATCCGCAAAAGTCTGAAACAAAAATATATTTCTTTCAGAAGTAGACCAATCGTGGTTACCCCTTACCATCATTATCACCCACCGCCCTATCGACACACGAAGGACACACACACGCCGCCTTTGTCCGGCGCTGCAGTCCGCAGTCCGCGCATGCGCAGTGTCGGCGCGGTGCGTGCTGCGGTGCGCCGCGGTTGCAAATGACGTAACGGTATCTGGCCCGCGCCGCGCTGCGCCCGCGTGTTGGGCAACAGACTTTCCCCCAGTGGAATCTCGACGCTGCCGCTGCCTCGCCGCGCCGACTGTGACTGTATGTGTCCGTGCCCAGTGGACTTTACGTAACCGGACGACCTCCCTGCACCGGGATGCAGCCGCGGACGGCAGTTGTTGCTAGGGATGGCAAAAATATCAATATAACGCGTTTTAGATGTATCTGGACACATACGATATTTCTGGAGAAAAAGAACACAATTTGCAAGTTCAAAAAAGGATTGAACTAATTTCAGGTTTTGCCACCATGGAACTCACGAGTTTTCAAAATCTGACTAGGGGAGGTTTTTTGCTTTCAAAACGCTCCCCCTGAGGTGGCCATAGATGGCTCTCTGACTACAGAATACCTCTAAATACAGAGGTCGACAATGGCTACAGTATTTAGAAGCTGTCATTATTCTTAATCACTTAATCACTTTAATAAGACAGGTACCTCATTGAACGTTACCCTGAATATGAGTGAAGGATGAGTGTGATGATCGTGATGATAGTGGCGCGATCTTGTAGCCTTGTTACTGACTAAGGTTGGCATGTTCCTTAGACAGGATTGTTATTTAATAGCCCAACTACCAATGGCAGCTGGCTCCAGAAACAACCCTTCAAAAAGCTACTAACTTTTCTGGTAAGTCTATCGACTGTCCCGGATTTACCAGCTTCCTATTCTCCCAATCTCTCCTGGAACTTTGATTCCCAGCTGAGCTCGGATACCCAGTCAGGTCTGAGCAGGGCAACTGGGGGATGAGGGACCGTTATCCGACAAACTTAAAGTGTCTGCTAGTCTGGAGGGCGAAGCGACCTGAGTAAGACGCTTTATAACAAGGAGAGCACCCAGGTGGAGGTCCGAAGGACCCCCCCCCCATTGCAAGCCCCAGCATTGCCAGCTAGGCATGTCTCCCCAGGGATATTGTGAAGCTTACGGAAGGAAGGGATTGTTAGGATGGGATTGTATGATGTGGTCAGTCAGCCTCGCCCCTGGAGGGAAAGACAGATCTCCAACCCATCCTCCAGGCTCTTCCGGGGACGACTCATTCTCTAACCCTAGACCTCCCAAGCATCCCCAGGCAAGGACCTCCACCTGGGAGCTCTCCTTGTTGTGTGAAGAGTCTCTATGGCCTACGGGCCGACTGTGCCGAGAGGGCTGAACGTATAACCGGCGAACAACCTCCGTGTGCGCCCTGCACCGGGATGCAGCCGCAGGCGGCGGCAGCTGTTTGCCTTCACAGGTGGTCCAGGCAGACCATAAGCCCTATGCAGGGCTTGTAACAGTTCTTGAGGTTGAAAAAATAACTAAAATAAGAAAAAATAACCAAAAAATAACCTTTTGAAAACAATAAATGTTGCTAAAAATTAGAAAACCAGCGTTATATTGGGGATAATACATTCTTAACCTTGGAAAAAAGAAAATCTCGGCAGACGAATCACAAATCTGCCTAGATTTGACGGCGAGACTTGGTTTTCACTCAATGAGACTTGGCTTTCACGCAACAAGACTTGGTTTTCACAAAATGTAGGATGACGAAATTCGTCTGCCGCGATGCTGCTACGATATCATCTGACAGACGAATAGTGTGAACAGGGCTTGTAGCAGTTCTTGAGGTTCAAAAAAATAACCAAAATTCCCCAAAAAAATAACAAAAAATAACCAAGGGCAAAAAAATAACGAAAAAATAAATAATAACCTGTTACAAGCCCTGCCAATGCTAACCCACATCAGGAAAATCAATGAAAGTACTTAAGCCCTTATTTAGTTTTTTGGCACGACTACCGGAAAGGAAACGAAGCTTCCCCTGTAATATCCCTTAGGCCCTAAAGCCATCAGCAGATCAAACTTACTAACTATTGGGCTTCTACTCACTTCCAGGTTTATGGCGATTAGTCCGCTCGATTTTTTGAGGAAACCCTCTTGCCAACACTTTAAAAACACTACCAAGACACAAAAGGCAACACGAACCATAAAACGCCAAAATACAAACCCGAAGTTTTGGGAGACCATAAAAACGTCTCCCGTTATCTAAGAATCCTTGAGAATTTTTGGAAACTCGCAACCAAGCCGAACGCCTGATTATAACTTCAATACATGTAACATGTTACAGATGTTTAATCCGGCCCTAAAGTTGTGCGTGGCACGCAGCCAGATTGAACGCAGTTGGATACAGTGCTGCAGACACAAAGTAACACCGACCCGAGTATAGAGGGCGGTCGCGGCTTTACGTAACCACCGCCCGACCTCGCTGCACCGGGACTGCGCCACTGGGCCGGGCTGAAGGCTGCGGGGAAGGAGAAATGGAGAGGAATGTCGGCGGTTCAAGGAGGTGTGGGTAGTGTACAGTCCAGATCAAACAACTTGGCTCCCGGTGCTAAAATCAATTAAACTCGTGGACGGATTGGGTCACGTGATTTTACTCGGTTATTAATCTGATAAGTTTACTAGGTACAAAAAAAAAGACGCGGGCGAAAAAAAAACCCCCCGCCCGCTTTTTTTTGGCGGGTGAAATCCTGAATGATTGGAGTAGAGCCCGCTGGAGTCTCTTCAAGCTCTTGGTCTGCGGACGTGTAAGATCGAAAAGAATTAATTGCATTTTTCAACTGTCTGGTTCTAATAGTTTTTAAAATAAGACAGAAGACCCGTTTGAAAATGTCTTTGGTGCTGAGTATGTTGCAACTGGCGAAGATAGCAATTTTACAGATAAAGAACTACAATAGAGCTCTATTGCAGCTCCACTTGCAAACACACCAAACCTATAGAACTATGTTGTTCACCTGTAGAACTATTTCAAAGCATAACGATATCTTCAGGTGTAAAAGAGTCAATTGAGCTTGCGTACTGTAAATGCCGGTATGGAAAGCCCTATTCCAAAACTATGGCCCTTTACTGTGCGGTTCCCCTTCTTGAAATTATGAGACGTATTGAAAAATCTTTAGTAAAATGATTTTATCTTTATTTTGACTTCTCAAACGTTAAAACCCATCCAGCCTTTATCGAGTTGACTGTGAAAAGAAAACCTCTCGAGTATTAACATACAGAATAGATTTTGTATACTGTACCGTATCGCTTTATAGGAAATTACACCAAAGTTGTAGAAAAGACAAGAACACCCTGAAAATTTGGTATGCTATTGTACTAGTTGCCGTGGATAAACCGGTATTTCACTCACCTTTTCGACGCAACCTATGAAACTTGTGTGGATAAATTGACCCCTTGGGGAGCCGGTTTTAAATTTTTCTCCCGGCCAGTAAGGGGAAACCCTGAGAATGGCCCATGGGAAAATCGAATTTTTCAAATCCGATGAATGAGAAATTTTACATACGTACAGAAGATTTTTACGATTCAAGTTGCCTATTAACATACAAACGAACTGAAAGCCAAGTATTCTTAAGAGTCCTCCCTACCCAGCCAAAAATGTTCAAAAACAGCTCTCACGCTGAACCAACGCCCCATGAGGTAAGGGAAAATTTTTTATTCAACATGGTTGTAATGAGAAATGTCCAAACTACAAAAATTGCTTTTAGGAATTTCGATAACTGAAATAGTTTTTTTTCTAACATCAATTTAAAACAGTCAACTTTGGACATTAATATAACGTTTTTCGGAACTTTTTTCAAAAAATAAAAAAGCAATTCCTGTAGTTTAGAGTATTATTTATTCAAATAATATCGCATAGTATGGATATGTTAAAAAATATGGGTCCACGCGAAACCTTACATCGCAAAATGTGCACTGATTTAGCATGGGCTCTTATGGAGCAGAAGTTCCCAAAGTCGCCGCTAGTGTCGCAGAAAAACGAAAACTGCCGTGGGAAGGGAGGAGGACTCTTAATCGCAAACCTCTTAGAAGTTACATTTTCATCTTCATCTTGTAACTGAATAATTAATTCCTCTGTCGCTTCATACAGCAGAATTAACATTATAATTCAGTCAGTTATATTTGGTCAACGTATTTTATTTTCTATAATGTTTGAAAGTTACAATCTGCTACTACAAGTCGTAGCAACCTGCTGGTTGAAAACATTCAATAATTCACCCGCATATTATTTCCGGAAAGAACATCTAGAACATTCCCTAGAAACATCCCTTGCGCTTGTGGACAATTATTAGTTCAGATCAGTTATCAGACTGTTGAAGCCCTTATCACCTCCGGCGGCCGGTCGTTATCAGTTGTGAAACGTCCCTTCCCTCGGCCCTGCCGCAGCACTGTACAGTACAGGTAGAGTCAACAGAGTTGGCCCAGGACGTACGTAAACCTGTACTAAAATTAACGGCTAAACTTCAGAACCCGTTTCAGCCGTTAAAATCGATGTTTATTTTACGATTTGATATAATCTGGATTATTTCTATTATTTATTATTATAATGATAAAAATTAATTGGTTTACATTTTGTGTTATTGTTTACACACTTAGAATGTAACTGTTAAACTTGATGTGAAAATAAATTACGCCAATATTTGTATATTGTTTTACTGTAGGCCTACTACAAATCGAATTCTTTGAAAAACATACTGTAATATGTTTCATTGTTTATTGATGTATAACTTAATGTAAATGACAGTAGAAATGGATACTGTATATTTGGCGGTCGACAACATCGACTAAAAAACCCCATTACTAAAGTTAAAGCTGCTTGCCCCCATAACTAAAATTGTCAGCACCATAATCTCAAAACGACTCCTTGGATTTCTTCGAAATTCCAGCAATATTCAATTTTTGGATGAAAAACGTGGTCTTTGAGGGTTACTTGGCCGAAAAAAACAGTTGAATTGTAAAGTTGGAAAAAACTTAACATTGGACCTTTATAAGTTGCCATGTAATAGCAACCAAACAACCAACGAACGTAAACAAATCATCACAACGGTTTGCAGCAAACTAAAAGGAGAAATATGCCATTCAGCGTGTGTCGTGAAGCGCGTGGCAAAGAATGTGTATAAATATTATGCCGCTTTTTTACAATAATTAGACGAACCGGTAAAATAAGAAATACAACCGGTTAGAAATATTATTCTCTTTCACCATTAATTCTATAAAACCAGACAACGTTCACAAATAACCGAGTAATTTTTCGATGTGACTTTTAATACTACCATTTAACGCTCACCTTGTGTTACGGAGTGGGCAAAAGCGCTCCTGAGCACTGTAAACAAATATCCAACGAACCTTCCAACTGGCTCAACCTCCAAATCGACAAGTGCACATTCAAAATCACGCCGCTAGGACACTGAACCGTGGAAACAATACCGACAAATTGAAAAAAAAAATCTAGACGCACAATGTCAAAAACAAATCACACACAAAATGTCAACCCGCTTAATGCCTCTAGTGATCACCAACTATGAAAGGAGTGTGCGTCACAAGTGTGAGCCACTGCACGGCGCGTGGCGCACTGGTGAGACGGTCGCAGCCGCACTGGCGCGGTGGCGCAGTGGCGCACTCTGCCGGCGCTTCAGTCGGCCGCCGCGCGCACGCGCAGCGCCACACGCGCGCGCGCCTTCCCGACAAGTTGAATACAGGAGGGCCGCCAAAGATGCTCCTGCAGATTCCGTATAGTCCCAAATCAGGGCCGTACTCAGACCGGTACAGCCGGTACAATTTTACCGGGGCCCGGGGTCAAGGGGGGGCCCGGGTTGGGTCGAAGGGGTGCCCGGGGGACAGAATCCCCCTCCGAAACTGTGGAAAGTCGGCGAGAAGGCCCGGGAACACGTTAAAAAGGGCCCGCAAGGGCAACGAAGGTACCAAAATGGGCACGTGGGAGTAAAAAAAAAAGGTCACCACTTTTTTACGAGCCGAAAATCTGCTACGGTTTTTAGTGGAACGGGTGCAGTACCAGGACGTGAGGGGGCCCGGCTTCATGTCTTCACCGGGGCCCGCCAAAGCTGGGTACAGCCCTGATCAAGACCGAAGAGAAACTGGTGATATTTTTTAAAACACGCTGAGAAAGCGGCGTCTTAACAAATACATTCCTTGCACTGTCACAAACTTTAATTCTGTCAGATCCCAGATGCTGTTTTCGATGAAACATGAAATGTCCCATACAGCAGTTAAAACTTTGTCGCTCTGTAACATTCCTCCAGTTCTCCTTCAGGGGTCTGTCCTTGGGCCTTTGTTGTTTAATGTTATCCTATACTCTTATATGAGCAATGTTATCTTGTATGCTTGCTTGCACATTTATCTCAAAAACGGCTCCGAGGATTTCCTTCAAAGTCTAGAAATAAGCAATTTATGACTCAAAAACGTCTTTTATGCAGATTACTTGGCCAGAGAAAATCTAATAACGTAATAAATTTTAAAGTTCAAATTTCAAATTTTAAAGTTGTAAAATTTAAACATTAGCCTTATGGGTTGCCGTGATAGCAACGAAAATAAACAAGGAAAGTGTAAACGAATGAAGTAATCATAACAGCTGTTTGGAATCTACAGCCATCAAGGGAAAATGCAGCAAATGGGATGAAGAGTCCATGGAGCAATAAAAAAGGTTTCTATTTATCAATTTTATGACATTGAAATATTTTATAGCAA
Source organism: Flexamia atlantica (assembly GCA_035578135.1). Lineage (NCBI taxonomy): Eukaryota > Metazoa > Arthropoda > Insecta > Hemiptera > Cicadellidae > Flexamia > Flexamia atlantica. The sequence goes on along the minus strand of JAQJVK010000011.1, from coordinate 40,298,526 downwards.
CTGGATGAACTGGTAAAATGAAATAGCACCGAGCAAGGATCGGTCCACCAGGTATACTGATCAATGATTTGGCCCCGCGCTTGGATGGGGGCGTCATCTGCTATGCCGATGATGCCACTCTCTGTGGTGTTCGGGACCATATTCATGATCTCGATAATGACCTATCTCAGTCACACTTTCCCAGCAGGCCTTCACATTCATCCATCTCCACTCCACCTCATATTCCCCTTTACTATCCCCACAATTCCCCCGTATCCCCGCCACCCCTTCCTCGACCTGACATTTCCCCTCGCCACCCCACACAATTCCCCGTTTCCCCATCATTCAGGTTTCCCTATCACAGCAAAGGGGTCCCAATTATCCACCCCTTTCTCAACCTCACCGTTTCTTCCGCGGTCCCTACTAGTGTTTGGTACCGATATCCGATTCATCGGAAATCTCGATATTTCAGTTCCGATATATCGTAATATTTATATCGATATTAAACTTCCGATACTATCGGAATATCGATATTTTACTTCGATATTATCGTTTGTATTGATGTTAGCAATTTTTTTTAGAATAATACATAAATAGAATAAAGTTTAACCTTTACTGCACTTTTTTATTACTAGTAATTAAATATTATTTGGTAAGTAAATATTTAAGATATAAATTTGAAAATAACTTAAAAGCTTCAAGAAAGGTTTTTAGTTATTTTTTTTATTATTTGTTGTTTTGTTTCAAAGATATGGTTATCCAAAAGAATTTTAGGAAAGTATCTTGGCTATGTAGGCTACTTGAAACAAGAGTATTTTGCAGTAAAATAATTTATATTACAGTTATTGATCTAAAATTATTATACTTCAAAGTGTAAATTGTAAACAATTTTACGTCAAATGGACGTCACGGGTTTGCTGCTAACTGTCGTGACACATACCGTATGCATTCGATTAATTTTTAACAAAAGCTTTCTGAAATATCGATAATTAACTGATATAGCGATATTTTTCTGAAATATCGATATTTTTAATCCGATATTATCGGAATATCGATATTGAGGGTCCGATATTATCGTCGATATAAATATCGATATTTTCTTTCGATATCCAAACACTAGTCCCTACACTAAACCCTTCTGAACCTCACATTTCCCCCCAGTTCCCCGTGTCCCCGCCAGGCGGCAGGCGGCGGGCGCGGCTGCAGCGCCGTAGTGGCTGTAGCCGTCCCCGACGGGACGTGTTTTCCTTGACCGGAACGTTCTCAGTCCGGCCGGTCACTCGCCTCTACAAAGAAACCGGGCCTGTCCGCTGCGAGCCGCGGCGAACGACACTACACGGGAGTTGTTTCAACTTTGAGCCAGGCATACAAGATAATGCTATGGAGCTCCGGTTACAAAGTAAAAATAATTTGACTATAGTGTACATAGTCTGTGCTGCGAGCTACGGCGAACGACACTACACGGGAGTTATTTCAACTTGTTCCGAGCACACGGCCTGCTTAACTACGGCGCATTCAGGTGCCGAAGTAAAAATAATTTGACTATAGTGTACATAGTCTGTGCTGCAAGCTACGGCGAACGACACTACACGGGAGTTATTTCAACTTGTGCCGAGCTCACTGCCTGCTTAACTACGGCGCATTCAGGTGCCGAAGTAAAAATAATTTGACTATAGTGTACATAGTCTGTGCTGCGAGCTACGGCGAACGACACTACACGGGAGTTATTTCAACTTGTGCCGAGCTCACGGCCTGCTTAACTACGGCGCATTCAGGTGCCGAAGTAAAAATAATTTGACTATAGTGTACATAGTCTGTGCTGCGAGCTACGGCGAACGACACTACGCAGGAGTTATTTCAATTATAAACAGGTTAACATACCTTGTGACGTCAGCAATTCCAATAGTACAACATTAGTTGACTAGTTTCGGCTAACACGAAAACGTAGCCATTATCAAAACTGAAGAACGTTATTTCATTCAATGAATTTTGTCAATTTATCTAAAAGGCAAGGTCATAAGGCAGGGTGCTTTCAGACGACGCGGCAGCATGCCTTAAGACCGTGCCTTTTAGACTACTTGACGAAATTCATTGAATGAAATAACGTTCTTCAGTTTTGATAATGGCTACGTGTTAGCCGAAACTAGTCAACTAATGTTGTACTATTGGAATTGCTGACGTCACAAGGTATGTTAACCGGTTTATAATTGACAAACAATTCCGGAAAGCATCATGGAGAAAAAAAGGAGTTATTTCAACTTGTGCCGAGCACACAGCCTGTTTAACTACGGCACTCGGGTGCCAAAGTAAGAATAATTCGACAAGAGTGTATAGTCTGGTGCTGCGGACTGCAGCAGCCTGTACACGATGATTAACACTATACACTCGAATTATTTCCGATTTTAAAAATCTGGTGTTCCCCAAGGTTTCATACTGGGACCGTTATATTTTTATTATTTATAAAAAATTATAGCTTCTATGAATAACTTCTTGATAGCTTCTATGATAACACAACTGTATATTCATCTAGTTATTGTGAGATTTCGTAGCCAACGATTACTCGATGGCCAATGGATTTTCACAGACAAACAACTCCAACAACTCCTCCTTAAATAACAACTGTATTTACAGGATGAAGCAGATTAACAATGCCGCAACGGTGATAAATTTTAAATATCTCGTCTTTAAAAGCTTGTACCATTTCCTTCCAGTTACTCCTTTTACAGTAATCAGAATTGTAATTGCTAAGTAGTTGTCAATTGGGTCCCCCAGGGATTCAATCTTGGCCCACTTCTTTTTCCGAATTTTTGTGTTTGGTTTGCTGTACTTCCAATAAGGGCGAGCAGCCATTTTAATAAGAAAACAATATTGGTTAAACTACATATGCAGAGTACAGAGTTATGCCATATAATACGAATATCTCTTCTTTGATGAGATGGTCATGTTTTTCCTTTTATGGGTTTTTTCAATGCCAAAGAGAAAAACACTCAGAATCGCAATACGATTTCCAAGCCTAACATCCCAAGCCAGAGAGTTATTGAAGTCATAATACATACTCGATATTTGTTGTTGAAGCCATAACACCTAGGTCTAATTGGATATTCAATGATTATTATTGACAGCTGTTGAAAATTGTTACACCTCAGGCTAGTACAACTTTTCGAATCAGCTGTGGTAAACTGATGACTTTTACCATAGAAAAATAAACAGGTTCCTGTTTATTTTTCTATGCTTTTACTCCACTCCAAATGCTTCAAGTATAAAGGATTCTCAAGTTTCAAGATATAACGCGCCAAGTGTAAACTCAGTATTGAACCAAAGTTATTGCACAATCATCCGATGTATTTTTATCAACCTTCCGATTCCACATAACGGTACAAATTAATCCGAATAAAAAACGGATAAACCGTCCGACCTCGAACGGCAAACGAGCATCCGTCCGTTATTGCAGGGTTTACGCGATCGCAACGGTGCGTCGCTCTGCGAATCGCCGGTGTACGATGTAATTAGCGAATGTCGAGTCTGTAAGGCCGCGCCAAGGCCGCCGCCGCCGCTCACCGACGCCTAGCGACTTACACAACCAAAGTCGCGTTGTAGTGCGAGCCGACTTACGTGGCCAAGCCACAGATGAAGAACTATAAGGTGCTGCTATACGTGCACGTCACGTTACGTCGCGTCCACTTACGGCAAATTCGACGATGCCGGAGGGGGTGCTATACATATTTGCATCGATTCGCATCGATTCGCATTTTCTGGTTTCTAAGAGCCAAATGGCCGAGTGGACGTTGGTGTAGGCTATACACACACGTCACGTCACATCACGTCACGTCACATCACGTCACGTCGCGTCGCGTCCCAATTCGGCCGATTTGGCCGTGTATGCTCATCAGAGCATTCGAGTCGGGCTGTGCCGTGACTTGACGTGACGTGACGTGACGTGACGTGTATGTACAGCCGGTTCCATTTGATTACACAGGTTTCATTCCCTTTGAAAATTGACGCGACGTGACGTGACGTGTATGTACAGCAGCACCTATACAGATTAGCAACCCAATGCACTTTTTCGTGCCCGTTTTTTCGGGCGGCGTCAAGTTAGTTAGGTTGTTTTGTCGCACGTATTGCGTTCGTAACAAGTGTAATTTCGTCAATATCAAATCTTTGAGGTCCCAACGAAGAAAAAATATAGCTAATAATTTTACCTTTATAACTTTAAAGAGTTAAGACCAGGACGCAGCACTGGCTACGTATTTAAACCGGAATATGAGTGAAGGATGATTGTGGTGCGATCATATAGTCTAGCTTGTTAATGACTAAAGCTGACATCTCCCTTATACAGGACTGTTATAATTGATAGCCTAAAAACCAATGGCAATTAAGGGACCTACATTTTAACGTGGGATCCGAACCACAATTTCGCCTGGATTACAATTTACGAACTTGTTGATACCATTACAATTTGGGAGGCATATCAGCCCAACAAACTTGACGCTGCTAGAAAAAACGGGCACGAAAAAATGCATTACGTTGCCAATCTGTACAATTCTTCACCTGTGGCCAAGTCGTCCATGGGCCCAGTCTTATGGGCGAGAGGGACACATGTTATTCGACTCGGACTGTGCACGCTTAACAATTGGTGTTATAGTCTGAGACAAATGTCATGGCCCCATTCTTCCATAGGGCCAGGCTATAACATAAGCCTTAAAAGGCGGAATGGGCCACACCATGTGTCTCGGTCTATGCAGTTTGAAATAAAAACAGAACAATCGATCAAAGTGCCGTTAGACGAAGCAACTGACAACCAAACAACTACAATTGATCAATTCAAGATATTTAAGAGGCGAATCTACCCATATGAAGTTCTAAGGTGGTTTCTTATGGATTGTAGCCATTAAAAATTTTATAAAGAATAATTGACAACCAAATGCTATCGGTAACCAAACATTTTCAACAAAGTCGTCTCTCATAATTAAATGACACGACTTTAAATATATTTCTAAGGATTGGTGATTCTCACTATCAATACCCTCTAAGGTGGTAGGCCTAGTCATGATTAAATGACTTGGACCAGTCAACCCATAAACTATTGTTAAGTTAGCATTGCGCTTACGGGTGGGCTGCACCAAGACGTTTGATTTGAACTATAATTTATTTTTATAACGTATATTAAAGTTATCACCGGTATTCACAGTTACGGTGATTCAGAGTTTCACCTTCGCCATTTACAGACCCAACCCCACCCACAAATACTTCCGTACCGAGTTGACGAAGTTGAATTACATTCTCGGCGTAAAGTTATTTAAACGGCGACGCGACGCGGCGTGCGTGCGTGCGTGCGAGCGAGCCGGCGGTGACGGCAACGCCGCGACGAGGCGGCCTTGGCCACCCAGGAATGTGACGCAACTAGACCGAACTGAACTGGACTGACTCACACTTCGCGCTGCCACAACACGCCGCGCCGACATACTAGACGACACTTCACAACACAACACAACGTGCCAACACACTACATTATACAGACAACACTTCACGCTGGAATACCTTGCACATCTACAGGGTGTTTTTTAGCGAATTTCCTTAAAGGAATAAGCTATTAAGGTAGTACTCATGGTAAGACCTAAGTCCGAGACCATGTTAACTTTTCATTTTGGGGTCCCCAGAAGCAAAAAATACCATTCGTTCGAGTTTATATATATATATATATATATATATATGTCTGTTAACACGATAGCGGCTGTAAATATGGTCCGATTTTAATGAAATTTGGTACAGACGTGTAAAGTGGTAATCACTCGGACGAGTTCGTGAACCAGCCCAATTGGACCACCGGAAGGGGGGGTAAAGGGGGATAAACCCCTCCAAAAATGGGTTTTTTGAGTTTTTCACATAGAAAAATAAAATTTATCAAATTTTTGTTGGCACCATTGAATTCAGCTCAAAAAAACAAACAATTTCGTATTTTGAATTACTGCTCTATGTCCATTGGTTACCGAGATATTGAAAGTGGTAAACACAGTACGCTGTCTCAATGTTAACCTTATGGGAAATATGTAAAATTCTATATTTCGCTTATTTCTCAACATATCTTGATAAAACTTGGTAAATGGCTTCTTCTAGTTCAGATCTACTAAATATTGAATTAAAACCAACCAGTTTAAGCATACCTGTAGCAGCAAACCTGCATACTCATTCCCCATGTTATTCTTATGGAGCTTACAAAAACATGTCAAATCTCGCTATGTTGGATTAAAATATGTCGTTTTGCGTTTGAAATTCGCTGAGTATGCAGGTCTGCTGTAACGGGGGTATTTAACTGTGCCACCATTGGGTTCTTGTAAACTCTACATCTTACAGTAAACATTGAATGGGGAACATTTCCTTGTTTTAGAGGTTTAAACATTTTTAAATAAAAATTTTGTAAATGGCCGCCATTTTCCAATATGGCGTACAACTTTGATTTTTCTTATGAAACTCCCTATATTTTATGGCGTATTTGGATTCTACGCTTAATTTTAAGAACTAATTACTCCTTAACATGTTTTCCTAAACCCAAAATTTAAGCAGATATAAGCAGTTAAAGTTTGACTTTTCCTCCTAATAAAAGCATTGCTTTATCGTCGGTAGTCGGTATATGCCTGTCGGAGCAGTGCCATTCGAAGTTATGACATTCAGAACACTGATGCCTTTCGGAGTTATATTTTGGTTTCGTCTTGTAAATTGTGGTTGTTATAAATATTTTCGAAGGAATTTATGTCTCGAAAGACTTATAATGTCGAGCAGCACAACTCCGACAGTCAGAACTCCGCACGGCACTGCTCCGAAAGTCATAACTCCGAAATGCACTGATCCCGAAATTCAATACTCCGAATGGCACTGCTCCGAATGTCGTAACTCCGAAATGGACTGATCCCGAAATTCAGTACTCCGAATGGCACTGCTCCGAATGTCATAACTCCGAAATGCACTGTTCCGAAATTCAACACTCCGAATGTCATAACTCCGAAATGCACTGATCCCAAAATTCCAATACTCCGAATGGCACTGCTCCGAATGTCATGACTCCGAAATGCACTGATCCCGAAATTCAATACTCCGAATGGCACTGCTCCGAATGTCATAACTCCGAAATGCACTGATCCCGAAATTCAATACTCCGAATGGCACTGCTCCGAATGTCATAACTCCGAAATGCTCTGTTCCGAAAATCAATACTCCGAATGGCACTGCTCCGAATGTCATAACTCCGAAATGCACTGTTCCGAAATTCAATACTCCGAATGGCACTGCTCCGAATGTCGTAACTCCGAAATGCACTGATCCCGAAATTCAAAACTCCGAATGGCACTGCTCCGAATGTCATAGCTCCGAAATGCACTGTTCCGAAATTCGTGCCAGAGTCTGTTAGGTTCGATCTTGTAACAGATAACATCGTCGACTACCGATGTGATGTGATTTCTCTCACATATCGACGCCCAAGCGATATGTTAACACGACACCCTCGTGATGTGCGATGACCTCGCACACTGCGTTGAACGTGAAAATTGATCTTAAAATGAAATAACAGCTGTGACACGGGATTACTAGATTCCGTATTTATATCTATAAATTGGTTGGTGTAGTCATCAATTACTGCTAGCTAAATTAATGTTTCAGACAAAAAAATCGCAGGTTGATTTTATTTAGGAACGACTACCCATTCAACCATTCGTAACCATTCATTTACAATACACTCTCGATTATCCGAGCCTCAGTTATCCGAGACTACGGGTTATCCGAACCCGTTTTGAGACTAAGCTTAAAATACATTTTTATTTTCTTGCTACGCGTTATAATAATGCGTGATACAAGTGTCTTTATTTAAAATTCTATTATTTGCAACTCGAAAGGACATTCATTGTCGTATTTATTGGGAAATACAATATTAATACAACATTTTGAAGTGGTCTTATCACAGCCCAACCTCAAAATACACGTAAACTCCGTATTATCCGAGGTTCGTGTTATCCGAGGTAGTCTCAGTCCCGAAGACCTCGGATAATCGGGAGTGAACTGTATTTGTGTTTTCGTTGTTTTCGTCAAACATTTTTTTGCGTCAAAATTGTGGGCGTCTGGCAAGTCATAGAAATATGGGAGAAGGTTCAAATTAAAAGTCTCTATTCCGTGATGGAAAAATTATGAAATTGCTTGAAAATCGCCAGAAAACGAGTAGTAACGTAAAATATCTGCCATTTAAAAAGCATTACAGGCAGGACATTTCAAATTAAATATCAAGACATCCTTACTGATCTGCATCCTATACAGTCTGGAATTCCCCAGGGCAGTGTTCTGGGGCCTTTCTTGTATGTTCTCTATACTTCCGACCTCCCAGGAGATATGTCTACCGAAATTGCTACTTTTGCGGACGATACTGCAATTTTGTCCGTTCATCAGGACCCAGCTCAAGCTTCTAATAATTTGCAACGAAGCTTAGATACGATCACAGATTGGTTTCGGACATGGAGACTCAAAATTAATGAAAATAAATCTGTTCATATTACGTTCACTTTAAACCTGAATTCTTGCCCACCGGTAACGATAAATAATACACAACTATCTGAAGTGACCAAAGTAAAGTATTTAGCTATTCATATAGACAGCAAATTAACTTGGAAAACCCACATATGGACTAAAAGACAGCAACTTAATTTAAAAACTAATCGGATGAATTGGCTCCTTGGATCAAAATCAAAACTTAGTTTGGAAAATAAATTGCTTCTCTATAAGACTATTTTGAAACCTATTTGGACATATGGTGTGCAGCTTTGGGGTTCTGCAAGTGTCTCTAACATTGAAATAATTCAAAGGTACCAGTCAAAATTATTACGCAAGATCGCCAACGCACCTTGGTATGTTTCCAACAGGACCTTACATGAAGACTTTAAAATACCTACAGTGAAAGAAGAGATCACGAGGTTTAGTGAAAATTACATTGAAAAATTAGAAAACCACCCTAATCACCTAGCCTTGAACCTACTCGACAATACAGACACTGTTTACAGACTGAAGAGGTCTTCGATCTTGGACTTGCCTTTTCGTTTTGTAAACTGAGGATAAATTTCTATTACTAACATTGTAACCTACATAATATTTACTAATTGTTCACATTAGCATAGAACAGATTGTAAAGTTAAATAAATAAATAAATAAAAAGGATCTAAAAACATCTGCTTTGTTTACATAAAACATGTGATGCTGATACTTTATTGAAAACCATGTGGTAGGCTAGATATCAATATCAGGTAGATTCAGTTTGCTATGAAGGAATTTTGTACTATAATAATTAAGGATTGTTTGAATTTTCCTCATTCCTTCAAGCCCCTTCAAGTACGGTATCTAAAAACAGAACGCAGTAAAATTTCGTAAAAGTGTAATTTAAAAATAATTTCCATTTAAAGTAACTATTTCTTAATAAAACGAGCCCACGCTCGACAAGACAATTTCCAGTCAAGTTGCCGCTACTTTGTGGCCGACAAACTTTATATATTTTATATCAAGCTAATGAAGGCACAACGTGAGAAGATCCCGAGTGTAGGAGGATGAATATGTTGTGAGGAGCGGAGCCGACAGCGGCGGTGTCATTGATTCACCAACCTTGACAAGGTGACTCCCCTCCCCCCTCTCGCGGCCCCTCCCCCACTCACTCGCTCTCTCTCTCCCCGCTCCCACCAACACCGAGCCGACAACTCCAAAAACACCGCATTCCCAAATCCCAAGCGGGCGCGACGCTTCCAAGAAGACTACTGTACTCATTGGAAGACGTTTTCGGCAGGAGCGACGCTTCCAAGAAGACTACTGTGCTTCTTGGAATACGTTTTTCGGCAGGAGCGACGCTTCCAAGAAGAGTACTGTACTTCTTGAAAGACGTTTTTCGGCAGGAGCGACGCTTCCAAGAAGACTACTGTATTTATTGGAAGACGTTTTTCGGCAGGAGCGACGCTTCCAAGAAGACTACGGTGCTTCTTGGAAGACGTTTTTCGGCAGGAGCGACGCTTCCAAGAAGACTACTGTACTTCTTGGAAGACGTTTTCCGGCGGCGGCGACGCTTCCAAGAAGACTACTGTGCTTATTGGAAGACGTTTTCGGCAGGAGCGACACTTCCAAGAAGACTACTGTACTTATTGGAAGACGTTTTTCGTAAGGAGCGACGCTTCCAACAAGACTACTGTACTTATTGGAGGACGTTTTTCGGCAAAACGCTTCCAAGACGACTGCTGTACTTTTCGGAAGACGTTTTTCGGCGGGAGCGACGCTTCCAAGAAGACTACTGTACTTCTTGAAAGACGTTTTTCGGCGGGAGCGACGCTTCCGAGAAGACTAATGTACTTATTGGAAGACGTTTTTCGGCAAAAGCGACGCTTCCGCTAAAACTACTGTACTTATTGGAAGACGTTTTTCGGCAGGAGCGACGCTTCCAAGAAGACTACTGTACTTTTTGAAAGAGATTTTTCGGAAGGAGCGACATTTAAACTACTATTTCTAGGAAGATATTTTTCGACAGGAGCGACACTTAGAGCTACTATTTCTAAGAAGAAATTTTTCGGCAGGAGCGACGCTTCCAAGAAGACTACTGTACTTATTGGAAGACGTTTTTCGGCAGGAGTGACGCTTCTAAGACGACTATTGTGCTTCTTGGAAGACGTTTTTTAGCAGGAGCAACGTTTCCAAGAAGACTACTGGACTTCTCGGAAGACATTTTACGGCAGGAACTGCGCTTTAAGACTACTATTTCTCGGAAGATTTTTCGTCAGGAACAAAATTGCAGGTTCTGCTAAAATTCGGTAAATGCTTGTGTCAGTAATATACAATCATTTTGTATATTTGTAATTGAACGTTCAAAAATACTTGTATCACGAAATATCAAGTAATCATCATAAAGGTGAACTGAGATTATTAAAAGCAAACTTAACAATTATAAGTCAAAGCCAAGAAGAATTCCAATTAATTCAAGTCGCTAATAGAGTGATTAACAAAAAATTACAACACGAGAGATAACCTTTGACGGGTTCACTGAGGTAACATCGACACCGCATTATCTCCGAGGTCACGTGCCGTTATCAGGCTGCCCCGGGGTCAACGGCCGCGTTATCAGGGGCCGAGACCGCGACCTTGACCTTATCAGTCGTCGCCACGCGCCCCCTCTGCCTCCTCTTTCCGGTCATATCTATTCTGTAGACTTGAAGAATACCGCCGACGGATTTACAGGTGCAGTCAGTAGATTCTCTCTTGATCAGGTACCCTCGGCCTTTCCAGACAACGGGGTTACCAGTAAAACTGACGTTTTTCTTAAAATAATTATTAAATGTAAACATAAAAAATAAGATATTTTACGATAATTTTCTTGTATGTATTTCCTCGCGGAATTGTCAATGCCGTTCCTCAATCACTCAAAAACTCACTCTATTAACAAAATGAAAGAGAGCATAGTATTTAGACACGTCAGTGTCTAAATACTATGCTAAATACATACCTTCATATGAACTTTTTTTCTTATTTTGACCCAATAAACCAAGTTATGGAGTTTGGTGACGGACTTTACAGACATCCTGTATATTAGTAGCCTTCAATATAAAAAAATTGTTACTTGAAAGTTTTCACTGAAAAAAACATTATTTAATTGCTTAACTTTTTAATTGTTGTACTGAGCATTTTTAAATGTTTATTAATCAATACGAATGTATGTCTGTGTATTGTTTAGATGCATTTTTAATGACAAAATACCCCATGGTATTGTATATAAAAATGACTCGTCAGTTATGTGATTAAACAAAATGCTACTGTAACAAGTATCTTATACGTCTCATCTTAGTAATTTTTAACCAAACGGCAAATGACGATATCTTAACCACAGTTGATTTTAAACACGCCAAAGTGACAATAAACATTTTACAATCACTTTGCTGGTCTATAACGCCTGCATAAAGGGTGATTGAAATTCGATTTTTGTTTTGCTTCAGATAATGTGTAACATCAGTTGATGGTATAATTTCCCATGGATGGAATTATTGGACCCTGTACCTTAATGTAACAGATTTCCTTTACGCATGCTTACGAGAAACACCAATATATAATTGAAAATATTAAAGATACCTCACCAAAAAAACAAACCGTCATTCAGAAATATAGTGTATGGTTTAAAATGAAACAACAGCACCACATTTTTTCATGTAAGCAATGCAGACGATGAATCCCAATCCTTTTTGAATGGTAGACGTTTTACGTCCACCATACAAAGATAATAGTATGTTAAAACAAATTATTCGCGTATGTAACTTATATTACGTAAAGCAAAGAACGGTAACAGGCTCACAAGAATAAACCAAGTCAATCAGCTGAGGCTGATGCATGTGGAGCGGCGTCAGCGCGGGGAGATAAGGGGACGGCCAAGGTCGCTCATACACGACGACGTCACTGCCCCACCAGTCAACTTACATCGTTTGAATTTGGCTCGGTTTGCGTTCAACGTGGCAGCAACGCGCGCGCTTTTTTTTCTCGCAGATAAGCTCTTGACAGTGGCGCTCTGTCGTGATTAACGCGGGAACTAACTCAGCGCGTGACGCGCTTTGGCCCTCTGCGTCTATATAGCTTCTCTGTGATAAGACTTTGCGTTACAAATTGCTCAACGATCGCACTGATAATTACAGTAATATTTATATGAAATATAAAAACCTTTCGAAATGTACTAAATGCAGGGCTTGTAACAGTTCTTGAGGTCGAAAAATTAAAAAATAACTAAACTTAGACAAAAAAGAACCAAAAAATAACCTTTTGTAAACAAAACATGTGCTAAAAATTAGAAAACCTGCGTTAGTTGGGGAGAATTCATCCTTAACCTTGGTAAAAAAGAGAATCGCTACAGACTAACTCAAATCTGCCGATTTGACGGCGAGACTTGGTTTTCACGCAATATAGGATGATGATTCGTCTGACGCGATGCTGCTACGAGATCGTCTGACAGACGAATAGTGTGAACAGCAGCAGTGAACTATAGCAGCAGTGACGAATAGTGTGTAGCAGTTCTAGAGGTTGACAAAAATAACCAAAATTCCAAAAAAATAACAAAAATAACCAAATTCCAAAAAAATAACAAAAAATAACCAAGAGTGAAAAAATAACAACAAAATAAAAAAATAACCCGTTACAAGCCCTGTAAATGCAGTATCAGAGATTTTTATTCACTTAAACCCCGGTACAACTAACCATATCACGTTGGGCGTTATCCTGCCGGATTGTCAGGCAGGTCCGGTATGTCTATGACGTCACAGCCACAGCCGCGACCTTGCGTTGATATAGAGCTTTCACCTCCCTACAGTCCCCCATCCCACACATACAGGAGACGCAGTTACAGTTAGTTCCCACGTACAGGGAAACTTATTCATTCCTTCTCTCATTGTGAAATATAGCAATCGCAGCAGCTCCCTGATTGATATTTGGATGTCGGCCAAATTCTGCGCTACAAATCAACTCTCGGTTGGGGCTGTGTGGTTGCGGGGGGGGGGGGGAGGGGGCGCCCGTGGAATCGGGCAATTTTACGAATTGGTTTTCATAATCCTGAGAGTTAACCTTTAGCTCAAAATTAAGTATTTTTTTCAATATTACAATAACAAATTATTTTGCGTGCACCATTGAATCTCCTCTTCTTCAAAAACTTTGAAGCCCTCTGCCAAAATTATAATAAAAAATGTATCGATTTTATGAACAAAAATATGATTTTTCGGAGTTCCAAGTTATTCCCTCGAGTTTCTTGCCAATTGGATTCTCTCAAATTTAGCTTATCTCAATTTTTTGTGTACATAAAGCACAAAATTTAGGGGTTTCGAGTCTACATGTGCAATTGAGCGACTGGCCAAGTAAAACCAACAGGTCATTTACCAACCAAGCCACAGCAGGTCATACATAGATGGTCATCATAACCAAACCAAATCTTACTTGCCTCAAATCTGAATTAAATCACAGGTTCTAAGGGGATGGGGAGAAAACCCGTGAAATATCACTTTAACCTTCGTCGATCGCGAAATTTCACCTTCCGCGTCCTCTTCCACCTTCTCCCCGCCTCCTCCCGTCCTCCAAACAACAATGGACCAGCGGCCCTCCCCTGTGGCACTCCCGTCGCCCACGGGTCCCCGGCTTCCCGTCAGCCTCAGCGCCGCCGCGGCACCTGACCTTGTTTTGGCTCTGGGATGGTAACAAAATACAAATATATCGTAAATATCGATATTTTAGTTCCGATAAATCGCAAAAAGTATATCGATATTGTAGTTCCGAGATTGACGATGTACCGATATTTTGGTTCCGATATCAACGACGAATCGATATTTTGGTTCCGATATTATCGACGTATATTTCTCCGATATAAATGTATCGACTTCAGAAATTAGGGTTTTGTAGAAGAAATTGAAAGAGGTTTAGTTATTGAGGCTGTTTCTAGGGCCTTATTTAAAAACGATATTGGTAAATTAATCAGCATGATCAACTTTGTAACACCTGTAAACTGGCAATCAGAAATTTTCATAGATGTTAGTGTGTAGCCTACGTAATAAAATTTGTCAATGAATTAATTGTTGGTGGTAAATTTGAAACTAATACTTTTAAACCGTTTTGAAATCTTCACTGGAAAGATTAAAAGAAAATCTTGAGTTCTATGGAGGCAAACCCTGTTTCACAAAATAGTTCAAACCCTCTTTGAACTTGTAAAATTTCTCTAAAAAAACAAAACTCCTAATTTTTCCCATAAATATCGTTTTATCGATATGTTGGAATCATCGATATTTATATATAATATATATATATATATATATATATATATATATATATATCGTGTGTATCGGTATTTCATTGTACAATATTATCGATATTTTATCGATATTTTACTCGATATATTACAATAATATCGATATATCATGGTTCAAATATACGATAATTTGATTTTTTTCTCCAATAATATATAGTTTTTCGACAAATCGGACATATCGATATTATGCTCCCGATATATCGCATGTTTCGATAAATCGAAAAAGCGATATATCGATTATTTGAAAATCGGGTCCCCAGGCTCCCGTCAGCCTCACCGCCGCTGCGGCACCTGACCTTGTTTTGGCTCCGACAGGCGCGCGTGTGCGCGCGTGCTCGTGTGCGAGCGTAGGTAAGCGTGCGTGTGTTTTTGTGTGCGAGTGTGAGCCTGTCCAAGGCCGGAGGGGCGTGGCCACACAGACTCCGTGGGAACTTTAGCTCGCGGTAGTGACTGGTGACTGGTGATGGACAGAAAAAAAATAATCGAGTTGTCAAAACGGTTATTGTACGATACCATCGGGGTTGTTTCAACAGGGCTTGTAACAGTTCTTGAGGTTGAAAAAATATAAAAATAACAAAAAAATAACCTTTTGTAAACACAAAAATATGCTAAAAATTAGAAAAACGGCGTTACATTGAGGATAATACGTTCTTAACCTTGGTAAAAAAGAAAATCTCTACAGACTATTCACTAATCTGCTTAGATTTGACGGCGAGACTTGGTTTACATGTTTTCACGTAATGTAGGCTGACGAGATTCGTCTGTCGCGATGCTGCTACGAGATCGTCTGACAGACGAATAGTGTGAACAGGGCTTGTAGCAGTTCTTAAGGTTGAAAAAAATATAAAAATAACCAAAATTCCAAAAAAATAACCGAATTCCCAAAAATAACAAAAATAACCAAGAGCAAAAAAACAATAAAAAAAATTAAAAAAACCGTTATAAGCCCTGTTTCAATAGAGCGAATTCCAAACGTAATTAGCTCCTAGGAAGTGGTCACAATTTCTTTCTTAGGGAAAAAACTATGAACAGTGACCAATTTGAAAATATATTACATAATAGAATTAGTTTCGATCAAACCCAGAAAAACCGAATGGTCGGTTTCATACAAAAACCGATTGAATCGATCGATTTTATTCGGTTTTAGCTCGCAGTCACATCGATGGTTGGGCCTGACGGAACTGACGGTTGGGCCCAGAGTGTTGGCAGGATCGTTGAAATTAATGATGGGAACACCGTCTAATCATCACTGTCGACTAGAGGTAGGCCTAGTTATCAAAAATAGACTAGTCAAGTCGTCCACACCAGTCGATTCAAATCACCATATCAAACTCAAATTTGTCAAGTCGATCAAAATAGTCAACCGAGCAAAAACCAGTACAAAAAACCCCCTACTAATATCGATTAGTAAAAGTAATCGACAAAAAATATCGACTGTTGAAAACTATCGCGACTAACGATTCGACTATCGAATCGCTAGTTGAAATACACCTTCCTGTGTATTAGTCGAGGAAAAATAGGGTTTTACCCTGAAAAAATGCTATAAGGGAGATTTCTGCGTTTTTCTGTCATATTTTATGCGCTGATTAACATACTAAAAGTTTACCAAAGCTTGACCACCGGAAGTGCCTCATTTTCAAGATGGCGTCCAAGAAGGTGACAATAGCATTAAAGATATAGGAAACAAATGCCATTGGTGATGTATGAATGAATCTGGTGTCCTAATACCACTGCCGATAATTGAAGGGAGGTATGAACTTTAGTTTTCGTAGGTTAAAAAAAATCGGCCGCCATCTTGGATCCGCCATATTGGATGAAGTAATTATTTTCAAATGTAAACATAGTGATGTGACACATAATTTCAAACTAGATTTTCACGCTATTTTCATTCCCGAAATCCGTTTTTAAAAATCTTGACTCGTTTTCAAGATATACCCAAACAAAGATTATTCCCTATATAATCCTTATGGACGTTTCGAGCTTGGAATATTTTTTGGGATTTTTTTGGACTATTTCCTTATACCTCCGGATGTAACCAAAGTACGTTGTTCGGTGTAGTCTTGAAATATTCGGTAGTATTTTGGCTTCCACATAAGCAACTTATTATTTGATTCAGATTCATTAGGGATGAGCTATGATACCTTTATTAACCATAAGATGAGATTATAGGAATTTCTTCAGGGTTAGGTGTTTTTTTCATATATTTCCTGGACTATATACACACCTGGGCAACACGGTCTGGTTTACCGGTTCACGTACAGTATTTTGTGGCAAAGAGTCCTGGCAATTAAAATTTAAACCGCCCCAAATCAGAGAGGTAAAAATAGGACAGGGCGAATACTATCCTACAGATCTAAACTAATAAAGGCGGGCATAAAAATCAATTAACACACTTGAAAATACTTTACAATCTTAACCTCGAAGTCATATATTAATTCAAAAAGAATACATCTTCCCCCATAAATGAGGTTGCTGCATTGCTAAACATTATAACCAAAACAATTATTTTATTTCCTCCAATTTGATTTAAATTCAGATCATATTAAAAATCGCAATACATAGTAAATTAGAAATGGGATTAAGAGAAACACACAAAATCTAAATTTGTGCCTATTTAAAACAACTTTTTGCAAAAACAGTAATAAGAGGTAAAAAATGAAAAGATAAATTCAACTGAACATGTTATCATTGAATATGCATAAATTCAACGGTGCTAGCAAGAACAGAAGAGATGTTTTAAAACACAACTGTACGCAGAACAAAAGCATTAAAACCGGCGATAAGACAATCTACAGTTACACGAGATAAGGCTGTAGTTACACGAGATAAGAAGTTCCAGGAATCATCGCTGCACAATCAACAATAGACAATTAAAGAGAGGCTCAGACAAATATCGTTTTATTAATTGTTTTTATTCTCCCTTCAACTCGAGATATCCATTCATTAAAATTATCAATTCATTATGATTAACTAGGAGTACGCTCCTATGTCGAGTATAAGTCGAACGAAGTGCAGTAAAATTAAATGAAGGCTGTTAACTAAAAACATGAATATTTAAACGTTTAATTAACTACTCATTTATGGATTAAAACAATCTTCTATGTATAAATATAATTTAGTTCAAATTTCACGAGTTTTCATCAAACAATAAAAGAGGAGTTAGTTCACAAAGAGTGATTTCTAAGTCGAGTATAACTCACTTCTTTGAATTAAATTGAATTTTGCAGATTGTCTTGTAATTACTTTCTGCTATTGACACTACACATTTTTTAGGCGATAAAATGATAGGTAGTAAAAACTCCTCCATTAGGTATACACACAGTTTGATGTAAGAAAGTACCATTTAATTAGCTTTGCAATCTGGTCAAAGTGCGTCAATTTAGCTATAGGAATTCATAAAAACTAAACTAAAGAGCAAAACTAGATCTAGCACAAACTAATCTTACTTGCCATTATGTGGAATTTAAAAAAAGTTTTTTTGATAGCCGTTTTAACTTGCAATATTTTCGATTAATCTTATGATGGGCACATAATCCTATAACATTTTTTGCAGTCCACCTGCTCTTATAAAAAACGAAATAACCTCCAAAAAGCCATATTTCCTTTAAACCAAGCCAAAGTAGTACGGAAGTGCGCATAAATGTATAAATAATTTTAGAACATTTTCCTAACGAAAACCTTCTAGCCTAGCAAAAAGAAAACTACATGAAAATCTACTCAGAGTTGGTTAATCAGACGGTGTTTCGACTTACAGAGGTAAAGTGTAAAAATTTAATATGATTTATGTAGGCACTGTAATTTGTGTTATTTTGTCTAACTATTTCAAGTTATGAGTATTATGTATATTTTCCCCTTAATTTTTTTCCGAAGGGGATACGAAATTCTAGATTACGATTTTGAGCAATCGAGAGATTCTCGTTAGCGTGAGACGACAATGTATAATCATTGATTACACAACCAGTTTATTGTCTCGTAAATAAGCTTCACTGTACAGATAGAGCCAACTGATGTGGCCAAGGCCGTCCTTAAGTCCAATGCTAAACATTAATTTTACTGACTGGATCACACGATTCGGCTCGACCTATAATACCACTGCGACGATTTGCAAGTGCCAAACGCGGAGGAGGCGATGATTTAGGCCGAAGGCCAGCCCGGGGGAACAATAAGCATGGAGACCTGACCTCGGCCGGCGTCACGCACCACACACGCGCGCGCGCGCGGGCCCACGCACCGTCGCAGCGCACTGTCACCGCTGCATACACGGCTGCAACCGACGGTGTATTGGTCAATTCAAAACACATGGCCCAGCCAGTCCACAAGCCGTGGATTTTTGAATTATGATCTGCTTTGCAAATATCCTATGTTCATGTAAGATGTACAACTATTTTGTTTTTATGGTTTTGAGAAGTACTCGAGGTGAGGTTTGGTTCATATACTCGAAGTAAATACTTTAGACATATTTTGAAAGTCATTATGTGGTTTTCGGGTAATTACTCGGTTTTTGGTACTGCCCTGGATCGGTGCACCGGAATTGCGCACTTGGTCCGGCAAGTACCTGAGTCCTCAGTGGCCACCTTAATAGCTCTGGAATGTGTGACTCATGTCACTCTTGTATGTGGCAATGATCTGGGACTTCCAAAATTTGATTTGCACCCTTCCATACCACCGACCCCCTTGGACCAGTATCCGGGGAATATGCGGGAGCATTCTTTACTCTTCAGTGCGCAATACCGGTGTGTGTCCAGGGGCTGTCTCTCGACCAAGTGCGCTATTCCGGAGACTACCTGAATTTTAGTGCGCAATTCCGGTGCGCCCACATGGATTACTGCCAAAAAACCGGATAAAAGTGGGAATTTTCAATGGAGTCGGCGGGCCCTGGCGGGTAAAATGGGAAATTCTGTCTGGCAATACTGAGCAGCACCTTACGGTAGGACGTGACGAGTACGTACAGCAGCAGCAGCACCTTAAGGCATGACGTGTATGTTTAGCTGAGTGGCGGCGGTAGACAAAGGACACAGCCCTACCAACCACATCGCGGCCACAGACGACTGGAATGCGGCGAAGGACGGTCACTTTTACCCGCGGCCGTTACAGCTACGGCTACAGCTACAGCTACAGACCTACTGGTCTCCGGCTGAGCAGCAGACTTGCATCTAATCTACAGCTACAGCTACAGACCTACTGGTCTCCGGCTGAGCAGCAGACTTGCATCTAATCTACAGCTAAAGGCTACAGGCCTACAGGTTCTGGCCCCAGTGGCATCGCACCAAACAATTATTCTAGAGGGGGGGGGTCACCTGATTTTCCCAACTGTTAACCTTGAATTTCCCAATTGAAATCACTGAATTTACTCTAAACACGCAAATCAATCGGGGAAAAATAGTTTTATCACACGTCCTTCAAGACCTTAAGAGTTGGGAAATTTGGTATTCCAAAATTGCCTTGCGTAATTACTGAATCCTATATGTGTCATGAACCATGCGTCTGTCCATGATACTTTGGAATTGAAGCTTACACAACAAATTGAATAGTAGGGCACAATATTACAATACAGCACTTAAATTTTGAATATAATTTATTTAGGCCAAAATTACATTTACAGTTGCACTGCAGGATGCAGGTTGATTTATAATAAAGTTAGGAAATCAAGAACTACGAGTAGTAAGAGTGGGGACTTTTATGTTGAAGTATGATTAGAGTATTACAGTAATTTAAGTTTGGTTTAAGAATTACTGCAAAATATAAAAATTAGGTTTTTGTTTGAACTGCATACAAACAAAAACTTAACTTGTTTTTGTTTGTTTGAGCAATTTGCATACAATTTCAGTTCAATTTTAAATTTTTTCGACTAGCTGGCTAGAAATTCTCAACTTTTTATTTTCAAATTCTAGGGGGGGGAAGGCCTCCCTCTCACCCCTCACAGAGCGGCGGCCCTAGCTTAGCAGTGGACTTGCATAGCAAATGGTGCGTACAGTTGTGTGTTTCTAACAGTATAATAATTAATCGTAATTTTAAAATGAATAGAAGTTTTAGTGAGCAGGTTTACAATACACTTCTCCACTGAGTGATTTCCGACTTTGGTGTACCTAAAGTCAATGTAAAAATTGTCAAGCATGAGCAACTCTTTCAAAACTTTAAAAAAACTCGAAATGACGCAAACCCAAATGATATCCAGCTTACGAGGATTGCCAAATCGTACACGACAGACCCTGTGGCTGTGATATTCCAAAAATAAAAGGGCGCCGACAAAATTACTCTGGAACAATAGAACTGCTACGGACATTTACACGTCCGCGGTCCAAAATTTGCGTCGTGATTTCGAAATTTCGAAAACGCGAAAATAAAATAACCGGTTTCTACGTTCTACCGGTTGCAAAACCTCGTCGCGCCGGCGCACGTCCGCTTCGGCGATGCAGGCCGCCGCTACCACGTGCAATTAGACGTGTGGCATTTCGCCTGCACGTCGCACGTAGCTACGGGGTGTGTCGCAACTCGCGAGTGGGACTGAGACAATGGAGGACGGCCGGAGCCGCGGTGGCGAAACGTCGGTGACATACTGGTGTGTGGGGAGTGTGGGCTTACCGTACCGTACATCAGGTCGGACAGCACTGTGAATATCGATTTATTTCTATTTGTATTCTGTATTACAGTGTTTCCCAACCTTTTGATGCTCGCGTACCACCTACCATAGTTTCAATATTTTGGCGTACCATCGCAAAGGACCCCCGCCTCCCATCACCGAGGGATCCCACCAACAATGAATGATTATAGTTGTCATTTGGCGGTTTTAATTTTGCCAGCTAAATTTATTCAATTTTCCATTTCAATGTAAATGGAAAATTGAATCGATCGTATTTGATTATAAGGACATTTTGACAAATTATATGTTCACCCCAGCTCTGCTCAATAATTTTATAGTCATTTTGGCGAAAAAACCGTATGAATTTGAATATGAATTTTGTTGATGTGAAAAAATGTCTAGGTACAAGGGGAAAAATAATTTCTGTCTGTCATTTGAAAGTGTACATATTTCTAATATTTTATATTGAAATACCCCCGTTGCAGCAGACCTGCATACTCAGCGAATTTCAAGTGCAAAACAACATATTTCGATCAAACATAGCGAGATTTGACATGTTTTTGTAAGCTCCATAAGAATAACATGGGGAATGAGTATGCAGGTTTGCTGCTACAGGTATATTAAAACTAGGTGGTTTTAATTCATTTTTTAGTAGATCTGAACTAGAAGAAGCCATTTACCAAGTTTTATCAAGATATGTCGAGAAATAAGCGAGATATAGAATTTTACTTATTTCCCATAAGGTTAACATTGGGACAACGTACTGTGTTTACCACTTTCAATATCTCGGTAACCAATGGACATAGAGCTATGATTCAAAATACTAAATTGTTTGTTTTTTTGGGCTGAATTCAATGGTGCCAATAAAAATTTGAAAAATTGTATTTTTCTATGTAAAAATCTCAAAAAACCCATTTTTGGGGGGGTTTACCCCCCTTTACCCCCCCTTCCGGTGGTCCGATCGGGCTGGTTTACGAACTCGTCCGAATAATTACTACTTTACACGTCTATGCCAAATTTCATTCCGATTGGACCATTTTTGCGCAAGTTATCGTGCTTAAAGACACATATATATATATATAGATATATATATAGATATATAGATATATAGATATATATATATATATTTATGAAAGTGAACGAATGGTGTTTTTGGCATCTGAGGACCTCAAAAAGAAAAGTTATGATGGTTTTAGGCTTAGGTCTTACCATGAGACCTACGGTAACAGCTTCTTCCCTATAGGGGAAATTCGCTAAAATTAACATAAATTGAACAATTTCAAGTCATTCACTTGTGTTTATGTTGTAAGCATATTACAAAACCTTTTATAACATATCAACATAACTAAACCATACGCTCAAAACAGAAAACAATTAATTTGGTTAGTAAATCGTACAACTGACAAATATAGCAATACCACCGAATTCACACTGTAGTATTTTTTAATTAAAAGATAATTTTTTAATGACAAAATGTTTTGTAAAAAGAATTACTCTTAAAGTGAAAGGGTAGCAATATTTCCTTAAATATGGTACGAAAGTGACATTTTATTACCAAAACAAATCCTGAAAAAGTCAATAAAGCGACTTATTTACTGTTCAACGGGACAGCTTTCGTTCGGAAACCTAGTATTTTATTTTTTACAACTTCTTCAATCTCTTGCGTACCACCTGAAAGGCCTTCCCATACCACCAGTGGTACGCATACCACCGGTTGGGAAACACTGCTGTATTATGTTCAATGTGTTTGGTATGATTTTTTGTGCGAGTGAGATATCTGTGCTGTGAGATATCTGGATGAATGTATAAATGGTATGTAAAAAAACAAAAAATTGTTGGTTGGATAAAAATAACTAGATTAATGTAACTTTAAGAAGGTTCACTTGAAAACGAGAGGAGTTTCAGTACCTCTCGAAACGTAGTAGTTTAAACACTAGAAGCGAAAATAAAAGTCCAAAAAATTAAATAATAATTCGATATTTTAATTCGATATATCGCAGAAAATATCGAAATTTTGGTTCCGATAAACCGTATTTATATGAGATTCTAATACGTGGAAAAATTGACATATCGACGTCTTAAATTGTCATCCCATTTAAGGGCATGCCCATGTAAAGGCAATATAATTTCGATATCTATATGGAAAGTTTAATTTTTGGCGAATTTCCCCCCTATAGGGAAGAAGCTATTACCGTAGGTCTCATTGTGACCTAAGCCCGAGACTATGATAACTTTTCGTTTTGGGGCCACCAGAAGCAAAAAACACCAATTCGTTCGAATTTATATATATGTATATCTCTTTATCTTTAAATGTGTCTGTTAGCACGATAGCGGCCGTAAAAATTATCCAATTTTAATGAAATTAAAGTACAGACGTGTAAAGTGGTAATCACTCGGACGAGTTCGTGAACCAGCCCTATCGGACCATTTGAAGGGGGGATAAAGGGGGATGAACCTCCAAAAATGGGTTTTTGAGTTTTTTACAAAGAAAAATAAAACTTATCGAATTTTTTGTTTGCACCATTGAATTCAGCTCGAAAAACAAACAATTTAGTATATTGAATCAATGCTCTATGTCCATTGGTTACCGATGCTCTATGTCCATTGGTTCCCAAGATATTGAAAGTGGTAAACACAGTACGTTGTCCCTATGTCACTCTTATGGGAAATAAGTAAAATTCTAATCCTCGCTTATTTGTCAACATAACTTGATAAAACTTGGTAAATGGTTTAATTATTCTAGATCAGATCTACTAAATATTGAATTGAAACCATTGGGGTATTTTATATTATATACTAGCAGTTGCCCATGGCTTCGCTCACGATAGATAGCTTGAAAAAGCAGATCTTGCCACTGCTCAAATTAGTACCTACAGCTGTTTACATTTCTGGGTTTGAAGTTTGAATAATGTTTATATCCTTATAAATTGTAAACATTGGAACTGAGGACGTTTACGGGGCGTAGCCCGAGAGGATTTTAAGGAAGTCATTAGGCCTACATGTTTCCCAGGTTCAAGATCTACCTCTGTGTGAAATTTCAACCCAGTCGGTTCTCGATTCAGTATTTTTGCGTTCACATGCCACATACATACATATACATACAGAAACCACCTCTTCTTTATAATAGTAATCCCAATACATCGAAAAAACTATAAACAAATAAATCGATAATTTAAAATCACTTGTCGTGGGAAATGATTGCGGGCGGGTTTAGATCAGCGACTAAATGGTTTTGATACAGATAACGGAATGGATTTTCTTCTCCAAATCCGTTCCGTTCTAGATGGATATGGTTTGAGACATAGTTGTGAATCATCTCTTCTTGTTTGGGCTGATTATATTCAATACGGGTCTCTTTCTGATTCATCGTTTTTTACGAAAGCTATATTGTTATCAACTTTAATAATTAAATACAGAATTTAAATCGAAGTGTGAGGGATTCGAATTACCAGAGTGTAAACAGCAGCCGAACATAATAAGCCACGTTGATTGTGTTAACAAAGAAGAAACAGATAACACGGTGCGTGCAGACGCATCCCGGGATATTGACCAAACTTACAGTTTCCCCGTGCGAATACCGGCACACATCGAGACGCCAATAATGACTGAAAACAACCCTTGCCACACCGCCGAATTTACATCTGGAGTTGTAAAGGTAAATTCCACGTCGTAACTCTGATAAAAAATGGTCCATGGTCGTATGAATACCTGATTCGATCAAGGGGCCGTCCATAAATTACGTAACGCTCCTGGGAGAGGGGGGGTTTTCGGCAGCGTTATGGTGAGTGGTGCGGATGGGGGTTTGACGCATCATTACATAACTGTCTATCTCCAAAATAAATTTCTTAAATAAATCATAAAATTTGTTTTCACTTTAAAATTTAACGGTTTTATGCATATTGGGGAGAGGGAAGTAATGAGGGGTTAGGTAATTTTTGAGGTGGTATAAAACAGTCAATTTTAACGTTACGTAAATTACGGACGGCTCGCAAGAATATAGTGAAACACAATTTATATTTTTGAAATTACTTTTGCTTCATTTGCCAAAACTGCTTGATCGTTTTTAAAAAAAGGTTGAACGACGTTTCGTGATCCAGATCCGACATTAACGTCCTCAAGTGGAAATGAACAGAAGCATACCTAGGCCTATTCTACACGAGTGCAAGGATCGGAAGACTCACTCACCTCTGATTGGGCATGAACGTTACTACTTCCGATTGGTGATTTTGTGATTCCTATGAATTATTGGGTTTTGTAACTGTTTCCAATTACTTAGAATTTTAATTTTTCTTCAGTCTTCTGTTTTATCTTTGTTTTTTGTCTACATATGCCTGGAAATTCGTTATTGATTTTTAAAATTATAGTTTTAGGTCCTTTCCATTAGACGAGGGATCAAATTCCAGATTCCAAAAACTGGCTCCAGAGTCGTGAAACTGGCTTGATCTGTAATCGCCAGAAAAATTATATACAACCGACCATCACAACAATAATTTAACCCGCGTGCTTGTATTTTTTATCAAGAAGTTAAGTTCAAACGTGCTAGATATTTTTAGAAAACTCTTACAGAAATCAAACCATTCATCTTACACATAAGAAAGATTCTAAGACTTCCAATCATTTAATTTGTAGCAATTGACACAAAAAGCTTCTTATTTTTGAGCGATAAATAAGGATGCAACTAGCGCTTCAAACCAACATTGTTCTTTGGTTTGATGTTTATTCTTGTACAGTTCTCTATTTTAGCTATGTTTACCGTCCATGTTCTCTTGGCTGTGTATTTCTAATCTTGTTATGTTCTTGGTTGGTTTGTTTTCCACCTGAAGATCAGATTCAAAATCAAGAAACGTCGTTAAACATGTTTCTTACTAATTTATTATGGCAGATAACCGTAAAAATCAATATCTAAACACAATTATTGTTCTTATGGGGCAAAATCCTAGACACAATTTCTTCCACATCGTGCCCCCAAAGACCAAAAGACCGCCGCGACAAAAAAGTTGAAAGTCAGCGGTGGCGCCAACCTCGTCCGGAACGGAGAGTAGTACAGGCTGATCATTGTTCTTATGGGACGAAACCCGAAAACACGGTACATAACATCGCGCACCCAAAGACCGAAGAAGTTGATAGCCAAAATTAAGAAGTTCAAGTCAGCAGCAGCTTTCAATATTTTTATAAATTGGTTTCGAATCGTTTAAAAATTTCGTTCAAGAACGGTGCTACTACTAAATTACTAATCACTCCCCCTCATATTGCCAACCTGACTAAACGAAAGGGCCGCTTTATCTTCACTAAGTTGTCGCGGTACCTCCAGTACAGACTCTAACCTCCTTGATCT
The DNA here is from genome assembly GCA_035578135.1 of Flexamia atlantica. Lineage (NCBI taxonomy): Eukaryota > Metazoa > Arthropoda > Insecta > Hemiptera > Cicadellidae > Flexamia > Flexamia atlantica. Next base: position 40,271,808 of record JAQJVK010000011.1, on the reverse strand, counting down.
CGATAAACAGACGACTTTGTCGCGCGACAACTGCTCGAATTCTTCTTCCGATTGGCTAAAAAGCGATGACGTTCTCCCAGTATCCAATCGGAAGACGAGAAACTGGGCAGTTACTGCACGACAAGGCCTTCAGAATATCGAGACTAGTGTTGGAGAAGTTGACTAGTGGTTTTATCGGCTCGTAATCTCGTCAGATGGTCCATTATTTACCTGGTCGATATTTCTAATCTATTTTTTCAAGTCGATATTTTACCGTTTTTAACCGACTGGTTGGCAACTTAACCGGTTAAGAGGTTGCCTGGTTGGCAACTTCCCTACCTTGTACCTACCCCAAAATATGCCTAAAAACATACTCCGCGCGGTGTAATTTAGCGCCTACAGTTTTCAAAATAAAATTTAATTTATCGTAGCATTTCAAAGACAAAGAGTTGTAGAATGTTAATTGCAAATCCAAAATCGCTCATGTCAACGTTTTCTGAAGATACATTCCGTTGAAGTTGACTATCTTAACGCCTTGTATCTTTTTAAAGAGTGATCATAAACGATTTTGGAGAAGCAATAAACACTCTCAAACTCGTTATCTTTACATGTTATTTCCGAATAATCAGTCGTTAACTTACACCGCGTTTACCCGTGCACCGGCTTGCGCGGCGAAAAGTGGGTTCTTATGGAGCCGCAGTTCCAAAAGTCGCTGCTAGTGTCGCAGAAAAACGAAAACTGTCGTTGGTAGGGAACCCACATTTGGAGATTTGACAGATCAATAGTCGTTTGACTGGTTCGAACGACTACACTAGTCGATGTTTGATACGATGACTAATCGAACAGTGTATACACCGAGTCAAACAACGTGACCCAGGCCGTTCGTAAGGCCAATGCTAAAATTGACATTATAGTCTTACGGACGGACTGGGCCTTAACACAGAGGAGAATCAAACAGAGGTATCTTCTTATGTTGCGCTCAGCTGGTGTCGAGCGCTGGTGTCGTGTCGAGGACTTGTAAAAACATATTTCACCATTAACGCCGCGAGAGAGCAGCACCGTCGCTGCCCTCTCCTAATTTAACTTAACTGTAGCTAGTAACTGGATGTAACAAGTAACTTAACTGTAACTGCATTTTACTGTAACTAGCAAGCACTTGGGCGCAACAGAAGACCCATTTAAAAGCGACATCTGTTAGATTCTTCTCTGTGGCCTTAAGATTTGGCACCAGTTATAACATTATCTTATGGGTGGTAAGGGCCAAGTTATTTAACACGGCCTATTCGATGTTTGCAACAAATCGACTAATCACCAATCGATAATAAAAAGTAGTCAACGTCCCATCAATCGAGCCCCAAAGACCTGCGGGACAGAGGAGACAGACAAAGAAGTTGAAAGTCAGCGACGAGCGCCGCAGCGCAGCGCCGCCGCCAACCTGGCGGGTCGCGGGCAGTAGCGGAGGGCGAGCTAGCGGTAGAGAGGTGACCGGCCTTGACCGAGCGGGGTCGCTGACCTCGCGGCGGCGCGGTGTGGCGGCGGTGTGAGCGAGCGACGACGGAGGGATAACGGCGACGACGCTGACAGTCTCTGGCACTGACTGCTGAGAGATAACGTTGCAAGTATCCGAACTGTAAAGGACTCGGTCTTATCTTATCCGGATACCTCGGGTCCGAAGACCTTCCGGATGACGATTTTTCCTGTTAAACCGACGACCCGAAAAACAAGTAAAGAATAAAACTCTAGAGGGGTTTACACCGAGGCCTGGCGACAAGATTTTCGGGGCCCCTGTGCAATATTCAACCCCGAGCCCTAAGACCTGACTTTTTTTACTAGTTTTGTGTGCTTTTGGGCCCCTTTTCAGCCATTTCGGGCCCTTTTTTGTTGTTTCCGGGCCCCCTGCAAGCCCGGGCCCCTATGCATTTGCCCCCCTGCCGGCCCTGTTTATACCAAAATTGACGACCAAACGTTTACAGCTAAAGTCGACAACTAGAAGTTGCTGTTCTTTAAATAGAATAACAAGAGGACGGAACTTGGAAGAATAGTAGAGGTCCAGAGGGGGTAGTTTTCCACTTTTAATTGTTAATTTTCTTCGATCTTCACCGACACTTCGCGAGAAACCGAAATTTAGTAGAAAACTTGTCTCTCCACAGTTGACAACTGAAATCAGTCGCTGCATTTTGTAGAAAAAGCAACTGACTGCCGCAACTTGTGGAAAACTTAGTGGAAGACTTTGGTGTTAACACAGCTTCAGGCTCAATAGTTTGATGCAAGTTTTCTATGTGCATTTCTACTAACGACCGCGACAGTGCGAAGCAGGGCCGCCGAGAGCCACGCCAAGTCTGCACACCACACGAGTTCTCAGGGGGGAGGAGGGGGGTATGGAATATCCCACAGCGAAAGGGGGGTCCGGGGAATTGTCAAAAATTAGATCTCTAAAGAAGCGTTTTAAAGGAGTCTAGAGGTGGAACATCATGCAATAGGAAATTAAAAAATCCGAAATATACTGTATGAAATATCTCCCTGCGAATGGGGGGGGATCCAAGGGCCCTCCCCCGGAAAACTGTCGAATATTAGATCTCCAAACTCGTGTTTTTAGGCAGTCTAGAGGTGGAACATCACGCAAATAGGAACTCCAAAATTCCAAACCAATTGAGGCTGAATATTCGTCGGATTCAGAAAAAAGTCTACTCCGCGCAATACTTTATCGGAAAAATCAGTTATCGCGCACTACTGTATTGATTTTCCAGTTATAATAACTTCCGCGTTCGTTCCACTCACAAAGTTACCGTAATCTTACACACGATTGTTTTTTCCGGCTATCTGTGTTAAAATCGCAACATATGTTGTACTCTTGATTATTATTGTTTACCATCGTGGATAATTTCATCATAACGTATTTAAGCATGGCCAACTATAGTGACGGCTATGATTTAAGTTATTGACAATATATATTAATGCAAATAAAAATAAAAAAAGTAATCCGCTCCTCCTGGGCCTCCAAGTTTTAGACTTGGCTGATATAGCCTCTCGGCGGCCCTGGTGCAGAGAGACTGTGACTGAGAGATAACGACAGTATCGCAGACAATGACTGCAGAGAGATAACTTCAACGTTACCTTGTAAAATATCCAGACTGCATCTAAGAATCTGGGTGATTGTCTTTTATTATTGGCGATTATCCATCATTTTGTTGACTGAGTGGCTTCATGGCCGGATTTAATTGTGGGGGGACCCCTGATTTTTTGAGGATTATTTAGGAGGGGAGAGGAATAATATTTCTGGCATGACTTATGTAATTCTCTCAATTCAAGTAAGCTTCCAAACTAAGATATATGCTTTAAAAGCAAAAATTTGTTTTTTAACTAGACGGATAACGGCCGGTCTTGAAGCCGGCTTTGTTATTCTTTCTTAGTCTCGTATCAAAAATTAGTCTTCTTATTATTTGTGAAATAATATTTGCCTTTCTTGCACTATTAAAAAAAGTTTCATTGCAATTTCGAAACCAAATAGGCCTACCGTACATATATCAATAAATTACTAAGAATAATATTTTTAATGTAAACAAAATTTGTGACCTTACAGAAAAACGAATGGTATTCGTAAAATCAAGTTAAGATTTTTAAAAAGCCATCAGTATGTGGAATCACATAATAACAAAATTTGTAGGGCCTAGGCCTATAGGCCTATGGTCGTATTCAAATTTTTGAGAGAAACATTATTTTTCATAAATCTGTGTTTTGAAAAGGTTTTTTAAAAAAAAATCAAATAAATTTGATCTACACCATGTAGGTAGACAGATAACGGCAATGATGCAGACACTTGACTGCAGAGGGATAAAGTTGAAAATATCCAAACTAAATACGAATTGGGGAAGAGGTTGTTATCTTTGTTACCCAACTTGTTATTGACAGAGTGGCTCAATAAGTTGATTCTGTTTTCTGATGGTGCAGATAGATGGAAGGACGGATAACGGTAAAGCCGACACTAAATGCTGAGAGATAACGTTCAACATTGCCTTGGGAATTACCCAAAAGCCTGTAGGCCTAATGAAAGGGGGATTGTCCTTGTTATTTGTGATTATCTTTATATTGACAGAGTGCTCAATAATTTGATTCTAAAAGTTTTCTATGTATTATCAACAGTGTGGATGGAAGGAGGGGCGGATAACGGCAACTACGCTGTCACTGACTGCAGAAAGATAAAATTGCATGGGCGGATATAGATCATAATCTTTCGGGGTGCTAACTCACTTTGTGTAGGCTATGAGCTCCTGTATGCTCAAATTAAAAGTAATTTTTAATGGTTCATTTCAAGGCCTTTTCCAAGAAGCTATTTCTTATTATTTCTCTAACAATGATCCCACGTTCTGTTAAATCTTTTTTGAATTATGGAAACTACCGATCCATTTGCAATAGTAATAATTTGAAGACTGCTGTTCTTGTTATTAAGGCTTGAAAAACATTTTGCAAGTTCTGCAACCGATAAATAATCCTTTTATGCAAAAAGACAATGGAAATTGAAAGGGGCCTGTAATTTATTAATGAGAGACTTGCATTATTTTCCACGATTTTGTTGATAAAACTTTGATTTACTCTATAATACTGGACGAGGACTTAAGATTTATGTCATGTTACATTATCATTTAATAAAATATTCATTAGAATTACATTCGGGGCTGATAAGAATCTGGGACCTACAACCACACATTTTTGGGCAAAAAGGCAAGTGTAAGTTGTGGGCTCATGTGCCAGCCGAGCCCGTTTCTGTAGCATCTGGGCATATGTGCCCCCGTGACTGGGGCAAATAAGTTAATTCTGTCATGCAGTCTGCTGGCACAAATCTCTCCCCGTCACTTGTGCCGCGGCTTGTGTCCGGCTGTTTCCGTTCCTACATGTTCGGAGATTTGTGCCCGAACAAAATTTTGTTGTAATGGAAACGTACATAAGGAATCAGAGAAATTTAAATCATTGAATCTATCAATGCTGTTTATCATGTAGACAATGGGCCTACAGCCTACAGTGGTCAAGAATGCAAGTTATGGTAAAATCTCAATAGCCTAGTTCAACAGTTAACGGACTTAAAGAGCGACCAAGTATTAAAATGTCTAAAGAGAGTATAAAATGGATTTTACACTTTCAGAAGCACTAAAAATTCAGGTTGTATAAGTCTAAATCTAGTCAATACCATGAACTTAAGCCATTGCATGGCTAATTTATTACCTTTTGTCGTAATATAGGCTAGTTGCAAAACAATATCAGAGGACAAAATTTAGATAGTCTTTTGTTTGCTGAGTGGTCAGCCCGTGTCGAATTATACAGAACATCGCAATAACCTTAGTTTTACTATGGCTACTGCTCCATTTTTAATGCAAGTATGTTGTAAAGAAAATATTTAAAAGCCACATAGGCCTATCCTAATATTTCTAAATATCAGGTCAACTATTTTATTTAAAGCCAAATGAGCTACAGTTTTTATCAAAGGAACTTTTCTCAGCATCATGATTTTCTTTCATCTCAAAAGACTAAAACTAAAGTAACAAGAATCCTTCCTCCTTATCCTCCTGATAAAGGTCTGAGATACACAGGTGACTCTCTATTATCCAGCCACCTTTAAGCCAGGTATTGCTTTAATCGATCTCTGCTCCCTAAATTTTAACCTACGCCCCTTGTGTATTAATGGCCTTTGTGTAAATAATGGTTTGCTTCAATTCAAAATGAAATGGAAGTAACTTATTTTTACATGTTATAGGGCAGTGGTTCCCTATTGGCGAACAGCGGTCCGATTTTTTCCAGGTGGAAACGTAAAGCATTTCAAAACAAAATTAGAAAAACTAGTTGCAGCGGCAAAAGATCCACACGAGCGCTATTCAACACATCTGTGCAGCAAAATATGAAACCATTTTCTCAGTCTAATAATCTATGTGTAGGAAATAATTTAAGGTACTCATAACCATTTTAACTTGTTTTATTCATTACAAATGTGCCCCTTAAGAGCCCCTATTAAACTAAGAGGCGTATCTAGTTTAGTTACGCTACTTGTTTTTAAGTTTAAATAGGGGTGGCTGATTTGTATCGTCGTTCAGCCATTAGACTAGGCCCAAGTGACATAAAAGCCTAATTTGCCTGATATTGTTTAGAAATTTCAACAGTAAGTTATTTTGGTTTTATTCAGGTTTTTAATTAGTAGCTCTGAACAGTCTTACATGCTGGTAAAACAAAATAAAAAATGCTATTAAATTTACATAGGCCTAGGCCTAACTTCTAAATAAAGGATTTTGCCATACAATGGAACCTCTGTTAACCGTCGTCCTTGGGTTCGAGAGTGTGGCGGTTAAGAGAACAGACAGATAACAGAAATTTCATTATAGACCTGTACCATACAGTAAGTGTAGATTTATGAAATTTTAGAATAAATCATACCCTGTATAACTTGACAATACATATTTCTTATTAAATTTCACTTAAACAAGAATTAAACAGAACTGATATAGGCCTACTGTAAATTATACATGAGCAATGATTTTACAGCGTCTATTATGACACACATCAAAAGTACAGTGGCGGCGACAGAACACAGAGTGACGGTTGTTCGAGGTTCTACACTGTAATCAGTTATTATTAGGAGAAATGTTGTTCTTTGTTTGAAAGTCATTGCTGGTGATGGTAAGTTTATGATTTAATTTATTGGGGACGTTTTCCAAGACTGATTGGTACAGTGATGGCAAGTGTCTGCGAAAATATAAACAAAATAGGCCTACTGTTAACCTACTAGTTTAAACAATATCTAGGCTAATTAACAAAGTTTGTTTTAAATTGTGTAAAGATAATTTTTTAATTCCCAGATAATCTAAATTTTTTACTCCAGCAGGGTCCAGCCTGTTAACCTTAGCCAAAATCTTAAGCCTTTAAAATATAAAATAACTCTGACCCAAACTAATAATTGTGAAAACTAACCCAAACAAACCAATCTGTGACTACTATATGTTTTAACCTAACATAACAGACCCGGGACAATTTTCAAAAGTGGACAAATAGTGTGGCTGCATGGGTTAGAATCCCCAAGCCAGCTTTAAAAAAAAGCAAACCAGATTAAAGAAAGAAAGAAAGAACTCTGTCTACTAAGAAAAAAAATACAAACTGTTCAATTTTTTTTACACAATAGGCAAAATGGCATACAAAGAAACAATTTTAACTATGCTATCAACAAATTACCGAATCACTAACTACGACAAATAAATTTCGAGCCTAAAGGTTTTGGCTCCAAATGTTTGCAAAACCAATAACCTCCACTAAACAAAGAAAGATGCTTCTAACATTTGAGAAATAAAGCACGATAACGTAAGTTCGAATTATATGACGAAAACAAAAATAAAATGCGCAAAACAGTAAATCTTACACAATTCGATGGAATACTGATGCTAACATACATCATTATTTTCGAAATAAGGTCTACGTACAATTTGGAGCAAGGTTGTAAACTGACATCTCCAAAGAACGGCTAGATTACTGTGCAAAGTTTAAAAATAACTCTACTTACATTTGCTACAGCAGCTCTAGATGCACTGATGTTTTAAAATTAACAAATCTAAGGGTAAATGTTCACTTAAAACGTAAAATTATAACATCAACAGTCACCATAAACCCACACAACAGCCCATGAACCAAAGATTCTTCCGCAACTTCGACTCTGACGGAACGTGGAGGGGAGAACCACATTCATTTTACCAGGTTAGCCAACAATTAATTGGATTATCAAAACTTCCCAGAGTTTCGTGAATAAAATTAAATACTCTTACAACTATTTATAATATATATCAATATTAACAAAAATATGTATATGAATATATGATTTGATTAAAATAATTCAATGAGTTTTAGTTGGTGGACTTAGTTAGTGGTGGTTCCGTTTTGCCCCACCCAGGACCCAATAAAATTTCTGGAAAGTGTTCAATTAATACATAGTCAATTAATGAGGGACTATCTATTTTGCTTACTAGCTGACTGAGGAGAAAATTGACTGACTGGTACTTCCGGTTGACCGACCGACTTCATAGTTGGTAGCATGAAACCACCAATTTTGAAGTCGGTCGGTCAACCGGGAGTATCCAGTCAGTCGAGTTTTTTCCTCAGTCAGCTGGTCAGCAAAATAGATGGTCCCAATTAATTATATTAATTGTAAATCGTAAATTAAATTGTAATACATTAATTTTATGATATATTAGTAACCAATAATAACTACTCTTGTAATAGTCATTTCTCTCTTGAATAGTAGTTAGTACTTTTCTCCTACATACTAAAATTATAAGAGCGGGTCCCATCTTGGACTTTAAATGTTGAAGGGGACATGGGATTTATATATTATATTGCAAGTACTTTTGCCTCAAGGCAGTAAAAACATTCTGATTTCTATTTTAATTTCCGGTTCATCGTGTTTCAAAAGTCTATTGTGTATTATTTAGTACTTCAAAAGCAAAAAACTATGAGTTAGAATAACCATCAATAAATAACCATCAAAAATGAGAAGGGGTTTTCTATCGGACAGTAAATCTCCAAAACTGATAAGATCAAGACAGCTGAGATTTGGCATATGTGCTCCTCTTGGTACTAGATGCGTAGTAAAGAACGATTTTCCAAAACTCTCTTGAGGGTTACGCCCTACGGTACTTCAAAGTTTCAATGTTAAATTATTGGAAGCTCATGAAGTTGTCATAAATTAAATCCCAAATCCAAGGAAGTTTTTCTGTTTTTCTACGGTGAAAACCGTTTGGATAAGCTAGTTTACTATAAAGGAGACTTTATAAGCTGCGATGATTATTAATTGCTCTTATTGAAGTAATAAAGCAAATTAATTATAATAACAAATAATTATAATTGATTATTAATTAATTTCTTACACTACAGCCATGACAAACTTTTAATAAATTTATAATTTGTATACTTGTAGTAACGCATAAAATTAATCGAAAACTCAAAAAATAATGTGCTACTCACTGTTTACTATATAGACATATTTGGGATTTTCTCTATTGGAATTTTTACAGTCATATGTCGTAAGTCATAATCGTCATATGTCAAAAAAATTACCCTAATGTCAAAGTTTGCTGCACGAACTGTAGCTGTCTGCTAGGCAGTGGAAGTTGCCCTTTTGGACATTTCTAGCATTTCTCTAGCGAGAGTACTGTGATAAGAGTAGATATAATTAATTAGTTATCGTAAAGTAATGTTTAATTTTTACTTGTGACCAAAAAGTAAATACTTCGTTTGATTTCCTTACTACAGCTTAGTAAGTAATTGTATTTATTATGCCGAGAATCCCGAGGTAGCAACACCTTATGAGTTGAGGATAACAGTTTGAAATTAAGTCAATTTCAAATTTAAACATTATTTATTGGTGTTGTAACAGTGATTATTAGGTAGTTATTTGAATTTTGATGTTTTTAAGTCCTCAATACATTAGAGAGAATGTACCCTGGTTAACCTCTTTTTATATTTCATTCTGCTGGTATTTCCTAGATTTCTAGATTTGCATGATTGCTTTGATCTGCAATTAAGTTATATACATATTACTTTTTACAGCCACTAGCTTATCTCATAATTTTTAAATTTAAAAATTAATTTAATTTCATCTATATGCTAAATAGCAGTTTAGGAAGTGGATAAGCAGTTCATGAATAGGCAACATCTCTAACTTGTATCAGTACAGCCTAAAAAACATTACCGATTGCTCATATATGAGCCACCATAATTCAATTTCCTTAAACCAACTGTTTAACTATTGGTTCTCTTGAGCCCTTTAATGTAGATTGAGTTTTCCCGGTCCAGCAGACCAAAACACAGGCTATTTATTTGCGGCCAGCTTAGGACCTTTTTAATTACTTATAATATCCCAGCCCTAAGACAGTGTGTTTAATAAAAAAAACTCTAAAATGGAAGCAATGACTCTTAAATGACCCTTTGGTCTACAGATAGGCCTAAGTAAGGCATACATACCAGCCAATGGACTGAGCTTTAAAATACCCATCTCATAAAGTAGCCGTTGACGTATTTTGGCAATTAAATTTGTTGAGGATCTATAAGAATTGTGTTCGAGTACCATAGGCTATTTGTGAAATAAAAAAATATTTTTGCCTACATTTAATGTGTCAGTTTAACAAGCCCAATTATGTTTGTCAGGTTCGTCATGGACGAGGGAAGAATGAGTGTGGATTCTGATGAGGGGGAGATGATTATCAACGAAATTGACGGTTTACCGAACCTTCATCCAAATTACAATGACTTACAACTCAGTCAGCCGACTTCGCAGCAGGAATCGAGGACCATCGATGAGTTAATACACGATGAAGATTTGCCCACATCTGTAATCGTAACCAATTTGGATAACTCACTTTTCAAGAGCGATGACCTGAAAGTATGCTATTCTTACTTCACGTTACACTAAAATTGTTAGGCCTAACTATTTTTACTCAGTAAGCCCATTTTAATCGGTTCAATAACTGGAAATTCAAAATCCCCATAAAAAACTATTTAAATAGACCTAGCTCCAAAGCTAAGATCTTACTTACTTACCACTCATCTTTCATTGAGTAGTGCTGGAGTAGGGAGTTTTGTTAGGCCTAATCGGTTTATTTTGATTAATGTCTCACGCTTTTCTTCGAAAAATCATAAAAACTACGCACCCAGTGGACACAAGGATTACCATTCCCAATGCTTAATAGTGCACCTTCCTTCTCAGGGCATTAACCCAATGCAGTTTTTTGTGCCCTTTTTTTCTGGCAGCTTCAAGTTTGCTTGCCGGCTGTTTTAGCGTACATACTGCACCAATATGAAAACAAATGCTGTAAATATCAAATCTCTTGGACATAAAGAACAGATATTTACCAATAATTACTTTAAAACCAATAACTTTGAACCCCAGCATGAAAAATTGCACTACGTTGCCAATCTGTATTACTTTTTAAAATTTTAAGATAGTACCTTTGAACTTGCTTGGCTCCTTGAACGTTTTGATAGCATAATCTGCAGCTAGAACCTTTGAACCTTAACCTCCACTCACAACCAAAATGTCCAGTTTTCCTTCATAAAATATCTATTTTTAATAAGTTAAAACAGGCCCATTAAAAGCTTGTTAAAAAAGTTATTTTTACCCATTTCGTAATAGGCCTATTTAATAAATTGGGATATCAAATCACAAATTTATGATTTACAGAAGGAGATAGAAGCGTTGTTTAAGCAGTTTGGTGAGGTTGCATCATTCCAATATTTCCGCAGCTTCAGACGAATGAGAGTCAACTACAACTGCCCCACGGCCGCCGCGAAGGCTCGGATTCAAATGCACCAAACACAGTTTCTCAACAATATTATCAACTGTTACTTTGCACAGGTAGGCTAATTTGTGTTTCACAGGCCTTTAAGTCTTATATAAAGATAAATTTTAAATCATCATCTATCTTACTGAAGTCATCAAATATAAACCATTTCGCACCCACGTGGTACCAAAGCACAGACTAGCATCGACTGCTTTGTTGCAAAGCATAAATGATTAATAACTTACGGTACCATAAATGCACCAGTAAAAAGCATGATTGACCAATAACTTACATTTACATGTACCCATCCCTTTTCCTTTTGCCGTCTCTGTATAGTTCTTTGAAGGGTGCTTTAGCCTAGGAAATGTTATAGAGAAAGCTTTAATTTTATTCCTTTAGCCGGTACAAAACGGCAAACCACTTCAATAAAACAAGGTTCAAATTACCTTAAACTGTCTGCAGTTCAAATCCGTGTTCTTACGCTGACATGTTTCCGAAACATGAACCTTTTTTTATTGAAATTTGCAGATCTGAGGCTAGAAACATGAATTTTAATCCACTTCAACTGAACCTAACCTCTCTATTTCACTTCCGCAACCAGTGACATCGATAAACGCAGCAGATGTGCACTTTCAGGTGCCAGCGCTTACCTAACAATTCTCCATCTCTTGGCCCTCGTCTGGTCACATTACCTAATCTGACCTCTCTATTTCACTCCCGTATTCAATTACATCAATAGATCTAACCTCTCTATTTCGCTTCCATAGCCGGTGATATCAATAGATCTAACCTTTCTATTTTGCTTCCGTAGTTGGTGGCACCAATAGACCTAACCTCTATTTCACTTCCGTAACCGGTTACAACAGGAGACCTAACCCCTCTATTTCGCTTACGTAACCAGTGACACCAATAAACCTAACCTCTCTATTTCCCTTCCGTAGTTGGTGACACTGATAGACCTAACCTCTCTATTTAGCTTCTGTAGCGGATGACACCCATAAACCTAACCACTCTATTTTGCTTCTGTAGCTGGTGACACCAATAGACCTAACCTCTCTATTTAGCTTCTGTAGCGGATGACACCAATAAACCTAACCTCTCTATTTTGCTTACGTAGCCGGTGACATCGATAGACCTAACCTCTCTATTTTGCTTACGTAGCCGGTGACACCAATAAACCTTACCTCTATTTCGCTTTTGTAGCCGGTGACACCAATAAACCTAACCTCTCTATTTCACTTCCATAGCCGATGACACCAGTAAACCTAACTTCTCTATTTTGCTTCCGTAGCTGGTGTCACCAATAGACCTAACCTCTCTATTTCGCTTCCGTAGCTGGTGACACCAATACATCTAACCTCTCTATTTCACTGCTGCAGCCGGTGACACCGATGGATCAAACCTCTCTATTTCACTTCCGTAGCCAGTGACACCGATACATCTAACCTCCCTATTTCACTTCCGTAGCCAGTGACACCAATAAACCTAACCTTTACTTCACTTTTGCAGCCGGTGACACGAATAAACCTAACCTCTCTAATTCGCTTCCATAGCCAGTGACACCAATAGACCTAACCTCTCTAATTCGCTTCCATAGCCAGTGACACCAATAAACCTAATCTCTATTTCGCTTCTGTAGCCGGTGACACCGATAGACGCGGCGGATGTGCACCTCCAGCCGCCGGCGCTCACCAAGCAGTTCCTCATATCCCCGCCCGCGTCCCCGCCCATCGGCTGGGAACCTCGGGACGAGGGGGAACCTCTGGTTAACTACGACTTGCTTGCAGCCATTGCCAACCTCACTCCAGGTAAGTACCTTTAATATCTTCTTCTTTTGCCCACATTGTCGGATCGAGAGCGTCACAGTTGTGATTTTCTTCAATGTTTAGGCCTACTCACCTCGTTAAGTCCCCGTCCGTCATTTCATTCAAACATTACAAGTTATTTTTGTTTAATTTCACCCTCGAATTTCCGGGGAGGATTAATTGCCGATTCTTAATTCCAGTTCTCCCTATTCCATGTACTACTAATGTTTTTGGAGACTAATTTTGTACCAGCTTTTTGTAGGAAAGCTATCTTAATATTCTGTGAAATGTGGGGTAAGGTGAAGGTTGAATCTATCTCAGTGTCACCTAACTACGTGATCCACATCAGATTCATTTGAGATATTTATTTTTCTAGCATTTTTATACGTTAGTTTTTTAGTAAAATGTTAGGCCTAGCCTTGGTTTGTATACATTTAAACCTTTTTTAATTTTTATCTTGTTTCTGTTAAGATCACTGATTTTATTGGATCTTGTTTCTCATTGCTTTGCTTTCTCGTTAGGTCTGGACTACATGGTGATAAGACTAAGTGATTAGTAGCCATTCAAAATAAAAGATCCTTTGTACTGTTTTAACAACCCCTAATCTTCTTTCTTATCTCGGCTAACTTCTTAACCTAGAAAATTGCAATCTTTCCAACCCATCGTTGCAAAGTCACCATGATCAAACGTCCACATTACATACATACATTACTTTTCCCATTTCAACTCTGTTGTATATGTTAGACATTTGAAACTTATCATCGACTGTTTCATGTGTTTCGTTTTAGTAACTTATCAATTTCGCAGGTGAGACCCACGAGCTACACGCGGCATCAGGCAGTCAGCCGGGCATTGTGGTTCACGTCTGCGAGGAGGGAGTAGCGGCCGGGGTCAAAGGGGCCCGAATAGCCCACACTCGCTGCCCCCAGCACGACAACTGAACCCGACGACACGACATTCGGTAGATCAAACAATATAATTTTGCATATCATGTTATTTGTGAGACATATTTTATCTGCGTTACTGCTACACGCTACATTTCCATCGACTAAGACAAGGAACCCGTAGAGCTTCGACCCGGTCATGGCTTGTAGTCAAAGGATGAGTTAGTCGAAGGATGAGTTAGTCGCAGTAGTCACAGGAAGAGATGTTAGATATTTTTTAATGTTGTTAAAAGTCAGATTTATATATTGTACGGTTTAAAGATAGGTTGTAAATAAGGATGTATATATTCGTGTTATAAAGTTTTTGCTGTTAGTGATATTTATTTTATTTTTAAGTGTGTGCTTGACTAAGTCGTAAGCGCTAAGGAAGACATTTTGTTGTTTGATCTGTGAGTTATTGGTATGAACAAATTTAAGCTTTTTATATTCAAATAATTCATGGATAGTGTTTGTAAGGAGGTAAATTTACCTAGGTTAAACAGCCTAGAGATTTAGAGATTTCTGCTGCATAGAGAGCCACAATTACTAGAGAGGATGGGACCCCTGACGAAAGGGGGAGGTCATTTGTTCAAATCAGATCTGTGAACTCACATTTTTAAAGCAGTCTCAGGTCTACCAACTTGCAAGAAACTTCAGAAATCCGAACCTGTTCCAATCCGACCAAGCCCCCCTCTTAATCAGTCCAACCAAGCAAATCAGTTTGAAACGTTTCAATAATCAGGAAAATTATCGACCTTTTAAGGTTTTCAGTCATATAGATGTGGGACGTAAGTATGTTGTTTAAAGAGCAAACATTAACTAAGGATACCAATGTTGATTTTATTTTACATTATAGCCTGATTTACCTACCTCAGTGTTTGAGTAATTCTTAATTTACTTCATTTAGTCCTGGGCAAAAAAAGGTCATGTCAACTCTTTTTTCGAATTCTACTTAATATCCTAAGTCAACGTTAACAATTATGGTAGCTCTTTTTTAAAAAACAATTTATTCATAAAAGTTTAAACATAATGTTTCTTTGCTTCTTGTAATTTTGTTTAGAACAAATTATTCATTGTAAATATATCTATGTTATTCTGTTACCTTTGTGTTACATGTGTCCTATGAATACCAAAGTATAATTTTTCATTATAAACAAAATAATAATATTTAAGTGGTGTAATTTAAAGCTAAGAAACAATTGGATAATATTACCACATGTTAACACTTTTTATGTAGCCTACTGAAGACTACTACTACTATGAATGTCAGAGATTTTTTCTTGTGTAGATATTTTGTAATCTGTCGAACATTTTTAATAAATTGCCAATACTTGGTTGTCACTGAAACTGAATGTTATAGGTGTTTTATTCTTCGATTGGTTCACTGTTACATGTAGATGTCACTGTCTTGAAGCTATGTGTTTGAATGTTCAAACTTGTATGTTTCAAATTAAGACTTGTACTCTATGTCAGTTCTTGCACTTGTGTATTTTAACACCTTCACTTTAAATGAGATTCTTAGGAAAAACTAATGAACATTTGTTGGTTTTTTCTTTTTTGAGTGTTATGTGGAGCAACAAAGCTAATGAAGAGGTCTTAATGTGCGTTTATTACGTTTTTAATTTCACATATTATACTTTAACAAGAATAAGAGCAATTTCAACTGTAGCTGTTGAAACAAGACATTCTAGTTTGCTCCTTAAAATGTGTAAAATATCTGATAAACAATTAAAAATACAAGTGAAACTAAGAAGTCGTGCTTGTGTTAATAGTTTTTCCACCATTTTCCTGTTTTTCATAATGGTATTCTAACAATGATAAAATTTGTTTCTAAGTGACTGTTTAATCTTGCAACAAAATATTACTTCACACAAATTAGGTTGAGTTTAGGCTTTCATTAGTTTTTCTAACTTTGTTATTTCTACCTACAAATTTATGTTAATCAAGATTTGTTTTGGAAAAAATGATTTAATTAGCCAAAATTATGAAATTGATAGTTTCCTACAATTTTATTTGTAAGCCGTTTAACCTATCTTCAAAGTCGCCATTTTGGGTCTTATTCATGTCTTAAATTGTTGGAAGAATAAGTAAAGGAAACATATACGAAAAGTCAGGACTACAACTCTTTCTTTGCACAATCCTCTATTATTAAAAAAATTTCAGTGTTGAGAAATAAAATCAAAGAGTCAGTCATTTGTCTTCCATAATTTATAGCCTACGGTCCTTTTAAAATCGTTTCTTTAGTTAATCGTCTTTAGTTAATAATAGTTAGAGGAGAGTACGTACATTTACTACATAACAGTTTCTAGATATTCTAGCCGAAGTAAGTTAATGTGATTTTCTTGATAAATTATCAGCAATAGAATAATTATACAGTAGAACCTCGCTAGTCCGACCTCCAATAGTCCGACTCCTCGGTTAATCCGACCATGCTGCCGGGGAAATAGGCCTCCGCTAGTTCGCCCTCAGCGGGGTTTTCTCACCGGTTAGTCCGACCACGCAATCGGAAATTGATGTTTGTTTACATTTCTGGTGCATTCCTCCGTTCAGGTTGGCTCCTGTCGATGACGTATTACTCATTGGGAGTGCGTATATAGTTCAGTAGAGCAATAATATTGGGTGCGTTTAGTTTTTTTTGGTCCTAATGTCGTTTTTTACAGTACGGTAGCTTGTTAAACACTCTTAATGCAATTTTTTTCTGATCAAAATACAGTTTTTGTACGTTTTCATGTCAATAAAATGAGTTCATCCGATAATCCGACCTTTTTGCTGTTCCGACCATGCCCTCGGTCCCGTAGGTGACGGATTAGCGAGGTTCTACTGTATAGTTGTTTAACTATTGAAAAATAATGAGGGTATGAATAGAACATTTTGCTTCATCTTTCATTACAAAGGCCCTTAGTAAGATTTCGGCCCTAAATAAGAAAAATTTGCTTGAACTATTTTCAATTATGATTCATCTACTGATTGAAGTGTATTGTGTCTTTTTTTGTTAAATTTAAAGCTCTTGTTCCACAGTCCATTAGTAGAGTAATTTATATTTTGCAACTTTGGCCGATTGTGATTGATAGAACATTTATTAAAAATTTATAACACCGAAAATGTAATATTCTTTTATTCAATTGGTGGTCAGGCAAAAGTTTAAGTGTGTTTTATCGAGTGCCCAAAAAAAGAAAATAAATCGCCGATAATTGTTATTAGATTACAAGGACAATATATATAATAAAATCCTACCATTTTTTCTTGCATTTAATATTTTATTTTCACTTTCAGTTAGTTAAAGTTGGCAACTCTAGACCAACACGAACAGAATTTAATTTTGTAAAGTTTTCTTCACATGTCTTTTTAGTCTCATGGAATATGGATTTATTAAATTTATTTGACCCATTCCTGACAATTTCCTTGTGTAGAATTAATCCAAACAAAATTAAGTGTAGCCTATTTTAAATCCTCCCCAATTATTGCATTAATTCCTTATGGTTAAGACAGTTGTATGTTATGTACTATTAATTAATTTCTTAATTAAGTCCATCCATGAGACCCTTAATGTATTGTAAAAATCTCATCATAATTTAGATTTTTAGTTTATATTTATGAATTTAGCAATTTGTTGTTCAAATGTATATAAATTCCATGATTGGTGTGTACATAATAAAAGTAACTATCGTATAGTAAAATTGTTATTTTCATATAACAGCTTTGTTAGAGAAATCAGCAGGTAATGTTTTTGCACAACATAGTTTTTTGAAAACGTATTTTGTTAATAGTATGTTTTGATAGGTTGTGCTGTATATATTTTCAGCTAAGCGTAACTTAAAAGTTTTTTACTTAAGTAGCATTATGTGCTTGTTTTGCTATGATAAAGGGTTTATTTTTATTTGTTATTGAAAACATATTAAAGTGTGTTTGAGGATGTGTCTTAATTTATTTTCTTCCTTTTTTGTCATTATTTAGAAAACGTGCTAGCAAAAATTGCATTGTCACATGTCATATATCAAGATTTACCCTCAATGGCCTTGAACCATTCTGGCAGGTTAACACAATTGTTGCCGTAAAATGTTGACTACGGTACTGGTAAAATGAAACGGAATTAATCTTTATTTTTTAAAGTGTAGATGTCAGTCTTAAGTCTTTAAAGACATAGCGACAAATATATCCACAGTTTTGAGAAAAAATACCGGGTGTTTCAAAATGAATAGCGGGGTTTTAGTGTGTTATAATATTTATTACATCAAACTTAGCGCCACAAGGGATATATCAAATGAAAGAGAAACTCAAACAGTTTTGTCTGTTGGCATCAGTGTGGAATGTTTCCGCCGCAATCCGATAGAAAGCGCTAGTAGCAAAGATGGTGACTAAAGAACAGAAAGCGTTTTGTGTTTTACAGTTTGCAAAGACGGAATCTGTTGTTACTGTGCAACGTGCGTTCCGGATTAAGTTCCGGAGTGTGATCCTCCAGGTGATAACAATATTCGTAGATGGTATCATCAGTTTGAAGACACTGGCTGCCTTTGTAAAGGCAAGAGTACGGGACGACCAAGAACTAGTGAAGAGAGCGTTGAGCAAGTGCGTAATTCATTCACGCGAAGCCCTATGAAATCCGTTTGGAAGGCTAGTCGTGAATTAGAAATTCCTGTGACGACTGTTTAGAGAGTTTTGCGGCGACGCTTGCAACTACGTCCTTATCGTTTGCAGTTGTTACAGGCTCTGAAGCCTACTGACCATGTTTTACGTGCCAACTTTGCTAACGACATGTTGTTGAATGACAATGAAAATTTTCTGGATCTTGTCGTATTCATTGATGAATCGACCTTCCACCTTAGTGGTCAAGTAAACACCCATAATTAAGGAACAGGATTGAAACAGCTGTTGCGGCAATTACTAATGAGACACTAACCAAAGTTTGGGAAGAACTCGCATATCGTCTTGACTTGTGCCGAGTAACGAATGGTGCTCACATTGAACACTTGTAGAGGCTATTATGTAAAACTGTTTGAGTTCCTCTTTTGTTTGATATATCACTTGTGGCTGTAAGTTTGATGTAATAAATATTATAACACTTTAAAACCCCGCTATTCATTTTGAAACACCCTGTATACTAGTGTGTAGTATGTAGGATTGGAGTTATTGGGAATGAAACTTGTTCTGATACCTCATTATTTCCGATTATCAGTGCCGGTTAAATTGATTTTTAAGTAAATGCTAGTTACAAAAAATACTTAATTATTAATGATTATCTTACAACAGAGCATATGTCAATTCATCCACTGGAAACTAAACAGCGTTTCCTAAGGAGTGAGCAATAAAGTACTTTTTTGGCTAAGCTTGAATTGTTTACAACCTCAAATGGCAATCCAGCAACAAAGGATAAGATTACTTGTGAAACTGTATTATCTTTGGTTGGTCATCCATCAAATCCATAACTTAAAAGCTATCTAATGGCATTTTGAGGGAGATATGTGGGAAAGATCAATGTCTAACAGACGTGATGCCTTGTGTGATAGAGATCAGCTGATTCTTGAGCCAGTTTCATTATAATTCAGTTTTTTTTCTTAGGCTAGGATAATTATGTAATGTAAGTCAATACTGCAAAAAAGGCCCTTCACTACTTCGCTACCTACAGTTGAATAATGGTTAATTGTCCTAAAAAATCTTCCTAATTAAAACAGAAGCATTATTCTACTAAGACAAACTCCTTTCTGCCGAAGTGAGAACGAAGCACTACAAAAACTTGCAAATGTACAGACTCAAAAATGGGTCTGAAGCCTCCTATTTATTGATCACTTTATTGGACGAGTCAACAGATGAGGATAAGGCACACTCATGGCTTGTAGCAGTTCTTGAGGTTAAAAAAATAACTAAAATAAAAAAATAACCAAAAAATAGCTTTTTGTAAACAAAAAATGTTGCCAAAAACTAGAAAACCGGCGTTATATAGGGGATAATACATTCTTAACCTTGGTAAAAAAGAAAATCTCGACAGACTAATCACAAATCTGCCTAGATTTGATGGCGAGATTTGGTTTTCACGCAATGTACTGACGAGATTCGTCTGCCGCGATTCTGCTACGAGATCGTCTGACAGATGAACAGTGTGAACAGGGCTTGTAGCGGTTCTTAAGGTTGGAAAAAATAAAAAATCGAAAATTGGAAAAAAATAACAAAAATAACCGAATTAAAAAAAACAAAAAATAACCAAGAGCAAAAAAATGACAAAAAATAAAAAAACAACCCGCTAAAAGCCCTGGGTACACTTTGTCTCTATAGATGGAATGGTTTATTAAATGGATTGTAACAAAGCAAAAACGAAGTAACGAATTGTACAGTTACAATTAAATTTTGTTGAAACAACTTAAACCCAATGCATGGTCATTTTTAACTGTCAGTTTTGACTGATCGTTTCTAATTCTGTACACACGCTCATGTCGGGATGAGGTCAGTTTGGCAGATCAGTTAAAAATGATGAATTTTCATCTGTCCAGCAATTCAGTTTTTTGGCAGGAGCTCAATCCCTATTAGGCATTTACGCTCAATCCAAGTTCGGCATGTCAGTTTTAAATGATAAGTTAAAACTGTCTGTTACAAATGACCGTGTGCAGCAGACTTTTTAAAATTTGAATATTTTTGGCTTTGAAGGTATTTCAAAGAATGAACCAAACAAATTGTAAAAATAATAATCTTTTAATTCAACATACGTTCACTTAAAACTATACACAGGAGAAAATAACATGTTTTAAAAACATTATATTACATCTGGGGCGATTGAAAAAATACAATACAAATAAAATAAGAACCTAAAAATTATTTGGTTTTAAATAAATATTTACAAAATTTAAACAATATAAGGACTTGACTATGATCCTGTCAAGAATAAATTGCTCGATAGTTTAGACAATTTATCGACCGTTCCTTCGGAGAGTAATCTTTGGATTATCGTAACTATTCCGCTGATCAGAATGCAGTTGTAACAAAAGACTTGAAAATTACAAATGAAACGATTACACAGTAATCACGCCATATATATAAAAGTATTTATGTCGTCTTCGTCCCTTCGCATGTACTTGTGCTCGATAAGCCACTCTATTTGTTCTTTTATCATCTTTTTGCTCGGCAGGAACATATTTTTCAGAATGTCCACCAGCTCTGTTTGTAGCTGAGCGTTCGTTATCCTCTTCCTCATCTTTAGTATCTTTATTATGGCCTCCTGTGAACAGAACCAAAATAAAACATTATACAATACACTGTAGAAAACTACTTATCCAAAATACCTCGTCCTAACTTCAATTACAAAAAAAAAAACTGGTGCGCTGAATTGGTGAGTGACAAAAAGTCAAAATTCTCGCAATCGTCTGAACTCATGATTGTGTCAAAACATATACTCTTAGTTCGAAATTCATTGTTGGTTGTAGTGATTTTATGTTTTTATTTTTATTTTTGCGGATATTTGTCGGTATTTTGTTTTTGCTAATCAGTGATGGCAAATGTCCGGAAAAATCGAAACAAAACATTTATTTTTTAAGGTATACGAACGAAAGGTACACTATGAAAGTTGTGATACTGCAATACAAATTTTCAATACTGTAGCAAAAGTTATCTAGCACAGTATGAAATGTAATATTGAATATTACCTACATTAACCTTTCCTTAAATTTACAGCAAGTTCTGTAGAAGCATTTACTGTCTTGTTTCATGTTGTTTTTATTTAAAACTTTTAAAGATAATAATGTATTACTATTTAAAATGATTATCTAATAATATTATAGGGGTTTCTTGAATGCCCTGACATTATTTTACATCAATTTGGTAAAATTATACATAATATACAAAGTTTATTGGAAGAAAACAATAATTTCAGGGAATTAAAAATAATTTTTCATAGTCTGTTGCGCTAATTTGCTTTTTTAAATCCGGGAACACTGACCTGAACCCTCAGTATCCTCAGCTGTACGATGCTCTCGTTGTCTTCCTCTTTGCTCCTCTCTGTACTCAACTGCAGTCTCCCAATCAGGTTCATCTTCCCCCGCTTCTGTAACTTCCCGTTTTTTCTAAAAAACAAAGAAAATTTCACACATTAAAGTGATAATGTCAGGCATACATAACTAACTTGAGATGTGGTAGGCCTATACATAAGATTGTAAAATAATTGAATATTCTTTTTGTTAAAACTTCACTTACAATTCAACTTGCTTAGTTCTAAGAACAGTAGGCCTGGTACTTAAGCCCTTTCTGGAAATGAAGTAATGGTAAGCTAAAGATAAAGATTTATAAATCAGTAATCTATCCAGTGAAAAAGGATAAACTTCAATGAACAATAAAGATTATAGTAATTTAATTTTTTTTTTCATCAACAAACTTATTTTTAGGACCATAATAAAAGTTATATTAAGCTGTGATGTTGTCTTATCATGTAATCGAGCTCACTGACCAGGTTCTTTGACTTGATTCTTGACCAGGTTCTTTAACTTGATTCTATTCTTATCAATTGAAATTTTTAAGAGGTTTAAAAAATAAAGGAATTACTTAAACAAATTTGGAATTTCTTTACACTTTATGTACTCTCATAGAAATAGGGCTTCATAGTAAAGCCTTTACCAATAAGGACAAAGTGCACATTGAAGTATTGTGGGTATGAAGGGTTTTAGCCTTAAAACCTTGAAAAGTAGTTGAAATTTAAATATTGAAATTTAAATACATGTAAACCTGAAATTTACTTATAAACAGGTTTGCACACACCTTTTCAAGATATTTAGCTAAGAAAATCCTTTAAAGAAAATCACTTACTCTATGATTGACTGTTGACCATAAATGATACTATTTTTAATTATCTTACTTTTTTATCAACTGTTAATAATACATTACTTTATCTGGTAAACAATACATTTACTTACACTAGAGCAAACTCCTGGTTTATCCAGAACTGAGTATTTTCATCAAAGTCTTTCGGGGATTGGACTTCTGGCCCATATAACACCACTTGTCGCTTTAGTTTTGGAAAAGCGACTAATGACTGAAATCATAAAAAAATCAATTAACATGCTTAAAAATATATATATATATAAAAGCCAAATACCATTGACTGACTGACTGATCGCAGTTTCTCAAAAACTATCAGGCTTAGAGCCATGAAACTTGGCACAAATATTCTCTACAGGCTCTAGATGCGTACTAAAAAAGGGTTTTGCAATTTTTTATCTAAAAACTCTAATATAGTATAATACAAAATTCAAAATGGCGCCTATTTTTGTCTATCAAAGTTTACTTCTACTTCTCAAAAACTACGGGACTTTGGGCCATGAAACTTGGCACAAATATTCTTTATAGGCTCTAGATGCAAGCAAAGAAAGGTTTTCAAAATAGTTTAGCAGGGGGGATTTAGCATTCTGTCCTGCGCGACCACTACATAACTACTACGTGACTCAGCGCTAATGGGTTAACGTAATTTTGGGTAATTAATTTGAGATATTTTAGGGCAATAAGTTTTTTTAAACCCCCTAGTCCCCCTAGTTAGTTAGGAGATTGCTAGAGTCATTTTAGGGTAACAATGCCAGAGTAATCCAAAATATTTTAGAGCAATAATATTTTTTAAGGATAAGTCAGGGCGACACTGACCCAGAGGGTGCGGCGCAACTCAGGGTCAGGCAGTTCGGTGGCCAGGCGCAGGTTCTCGTAGCTGATGCGGTCGTTAGGCCGCTGGTTCCACGCGAACAACACGGCCATCTGGAACGTCGTCACGTCCACGTCGAACCTGCCCACCGCGTTGCTGAACGTTATCTGTCAAACCACCAAACATTTAACAATGTAAATACATAACACTATTCTTTATTTGAAATTTTTCTTTGGTTGGCATGTTAATTTGTGTGACATTCTTTGTTGTTAATTGTTTGAGGTGATGGTGATTTTATATTTTGATTTGGATTTTTGCGGACATTTGCCATTACTGATTAAGAAAAATCAAGTCTCACGACGTTTCGTGATCTGGAATCTGATCCCGTTTTCAGGTGAAAAAACGTAGAACAAAACAAGATTAGTAAAATTAACTTTTAAATTCATAAAATAATGCCATCAAAATAAATTCCATAACTTGACGACTCACTCTCACGCACGGGATATTCCCTTGTGAGATTAATTTTGCATAATTTATTAGTTAAATTTAGCAGTTTAAGTTAAGTTTTAAGTTATTGGTTTAAGTAAATAATTTTGTAAGCTGCATGTAACATCTTTAGTGAAATGAAGGCATTTTTGATTTGATTTGAACACATAGCCAGGATAACTTGGTCAAAAATCTAGCTAAAACAGAGAACTGTAAAAGCAGTCACAAAAACACTGTGCTGAAAAGAAAAACATGAACACAAAATAACACAGAAATCACAAGTACCAAGAATCACCTGTCAGGAGAGAGCATGTACACACCCAATCTGAGCTGAGCTAAGACTTGTGATTTCTGTGTTATTTTGCGTTCTTGTATTTCTTTTCAGCATAGTGTTTTTATGACGGCTTTCAAAGTTCTCTGTTTTAGCTAGGTTTTTGCCCAGGTTATCCTGGCTATGTGTTACTAATCCTGTTATATTCTAGGTTTTTTCCACCTGAAGACATGATCAGATTACCTTACCTTAAAAAATATAACCTAAATTTTAAAAAAATTAATTTTTTCTTGTTTTTTTAAATTTAATAACTCTGTTATGGGACCAGACAAAATCTGAAAATTTTACAGGTGAAACGTTACTTGTTATAAAAATTTAACTCATCTCAACTTTAAGATTCATCTTAAAGTTTAATGTTTTTATTTCAGCCAATTTAACATTGGCCACACAGTTTGTAATACCACTGAACATTATCTCAATACAACAAAATATTTTTACTATGTGATTAGTTTACTCATGAAACCTCGCACTCACCGTCCCATTGCTCATGTGGTGGTACCACTGCAGCTTGCGGCCGCTGTGTTTCTTCTTGTAGAAGTCCTCCACCTCCGGGATATAATCCTCCAGTTCCAGCGGCAGAGAGACAGTCACTCGCTCACTGCCCCTCGCCCACGCGCCTGCATTCAGGATCTTGATGTTGATGGAATCTGTGAGACAAGATCGGAGCGTGAAACACATACTCTGGAATAAGGAGACACCAAAGAAGGCAAAATATGTAACATGATAAACCAGGTTAACACGTATAATACGATAGAGTCCATATGGCTCCTTGGGATCATATGCTTGTCCGAAATAAAAAGTTTGAACGATCCAGAGGCCTATCAAAAGTACTAAAAATAAAATAATTGCAAATCCAATGCGAAAAACATTATTTTTGGTATTTACTATGTTTATTTTGAGGCAGACGTAACGAAAAATGTATTTCCAGTCTATTTCTACCATGAGAAACACGGCAACGACTGATTTTCAGAGAAGCTATCCAAACCACTTGAATTGGAATGAGGAGTCCAAATCAATCCAAAATATCCAGTAAAATATTCTGGTGCACATTAAAAAAATAATGTCACCACATTATTTGTTTTGACAACACATACCAAACTATGTGCTAACATTATTTTTGTAAAATGTCCACCAGAAAGTTTTACAGAATACTTTGGATTATTAGTCTACATTTTAATCACATGTAAACCCATTTTATTTAACATCATACAAATCTGGTAATTAAATAGTAGTTTATGCAACGATTGTATAATGAATGCCTTTAAGCCACGAGTAAGATGTAAGTTAGAATACGAGCGAAGCGAGTGTTCTAAATATCTCACGAGTGGCTTAAAGGCATAATACAATCGTTGCATACACTACTTTATCTACGACCAACAATATACGACAAAATTTACCCCTAAGTTAAACAAAACTCATGACTTTTACTAATAATGGAATAGGTCAACTAAAATTTGAGGTTAGGCAAATAAGCAGACTGAACCATGAATCGTTGTGGAACAATCAGCTGATGGGATAAGTAAACTCAAACATGAATCGTAATGCAACAATCAGCTGATGTGCGAATTGCGTAATTGTTATTATGACACTACTTCCGTCAAATGCCGAGCTCTCATTGGTCTAGAACCAGTACTCTAAAGTTGTCATTAGAGTACTGCTTGGTTTTTAGTGTTTTAATATATATCATTATAATGTTTATTGTAATACCATAATTGGTGCTTATTGCAATGGTCGTAGATAAAAATATTGTGCAGATTGCCCAATCAAGATTCTTTAGTTTTTAATGTGAATGGTATAAAAATAAACAAACTTGGCAGAAATGTGCTAGATCGGATAAGTTAGGTGAGGAAAAGTCAAGTTAGGTTAGATGCACTGAAGAATTGAGCCCTAATTCACTATAATGATTTTCTTACCAGCTATACTGCCTTTCGTACTCCTGTACGTCTCCTTGAACTGTTGGTTGAGATCCTCGCTGACTTTGACGTCCTGGAACATCCGCGCCAGTTTGTTGACGTAGTCGGCCGGCATGCCGACTTCCCGCAACCTGCAATTCATTGGGATCGGTTTTAACTTCTATAAAACATCATATTGTCAAAATAAGGGTTTCATTAGTCTAATAAAT
The DNA here is from genome assembly GCA_035578135.1 of Flexamia atlantica. Lineage (NCBI taxonomy): Eukaryota > Metazoa > Arthropoda > Insecta > Hemiptera > Cicadellidae > Flexamia > Flexamia atlantica. The sequence goes on along the minus strand of JAQJVK010000011.1, from coordinate 40,245,255 downwards.
TTAAGGGCATAAGCACTGCATTAAAAGTAAGTTTAGATAAAAAATGATTATAGATTCCTATGAAAAAATGCATACAACTTCACAAAAAATTGCAAATATTAAATAAAACATTGCACCATAAATTAAACAATAAATAGTCCTACTTGAGCCAGCAGCAGCAATAGATGCTGAATGAAGATAGGTTGACTCGGTAAGATTAATCTCGCACTAATTGAACAAGGAAGATGTGCATGCATCACTAGGCCCAAGTTAGTCGGACAGATATTTTCTCGTGTATGAATTTTCATTTGAAATGGATTTAACACTAGATACACTTACCAATTCAATCTGAATGCACTAGCATCCCTACAATAGGCCAATTAAACTAGGCCCAAGTAGACCCTTCCACACTTACAAGTATGCAGAACGGTGAACTTAATAAGATACTCAATTCATTTGAATCTCATCACATTATAGCTCTGGACAGCCTTACTGGCAGGTGAGTCAGTGCCCTGTTCTTGTAATTAGTGTTTAATATCTGCAATGTTTTCGCAATAAATCACATGGTCATTTGTTTATGTAAACGTACTTTACACAAGAAAATATTTAGCTGCAACCGCAAGTGCAACTAATGTTAAATGCTTGCAAGTTCAACACAATTCATGAAGTACAACGACAAAAGTGTGGAAACACATTCTTAAATGTAAACAAATAATTTAAAATGAAAGGTTGCCAAAACAAAAAGGCCAGCTGATGCATTGCGCAAATATTTCCAGAAATTTTAATTGCGTAAGAAATCTCTCGGTGAAATATTTCAGGGCATTCTTTTGTAGTGTAAATGAGGTGAAACGTAAACAAAGTTTTGACAGCTATACCAAAACATGTGTTTATTTAGCAGACATTTTGGGAGATTACAATTTTCGCGACCCGCCAGTAAGGCTGTCCAGAACTATAGTTTATTTTTCTATTACAATTTCTGATTTTTGTTTCTGATTTATGGGTTTCTTATATTTTTAGCTAAGTTTATATCTTAATTATTAGTTTTTATAATCATGCTTTTATACAGTGATGCCAATGCCACAACCGAAGTTCAGAAATCTTCCCCCATACCTGCAAAATTACCATAACTGCACACTGACCACTTACAAGAAACACGTTACAAACTGGTTAAAGGAAATAGGAAGGGATGCTATAGAGGCGGTCATCACATCCGGTTACAGATAGATTTGACTCGACCAGTGCCAGTGACTTGACAGAGGAAGTTGCTGAGCCGGGCTCCATCGTATTTCAATGTTTTTAAAATAATTGCCAGTGATTTTTTCTTCTATATCTTAATATTATTAACAATTATATTAATTTAAAACAATATTGATTTTATCTCCACAATTAATTTCATAAAAAAAATTTCAGCCAAGTTATTTATAGGCATAAAGACTTTTTAGAACAGCGGCTCGTGCCTACGCACAGGTTTAACAACCTATGTAGACACTATTTCCAATATAACTTTTTTATTGTTTACTATATATGATAATTTTTTTTTAGTTATAATGTATTATGTAATTGTGAACTTTTTTTGGAATAAAAGTATTTGAATTTGAAATTTGAATTCTCTATCGTCTACGCTTACCATTCCACCATGTTTTCTTCCTTCTCGGAGTCCGCCGAAGTGTCCAGTATCAGCCGCCTCGTCAGGTGGGCTTTGTGGAACCTCATGAACACATCCTTGTTCTGTACATACTTCAATACTAATAGCTGAAATCAAGAACAATATTTGAAGAGTGCAGGGAAAGAACATGTTAAGTCACTTTTTGCAAATTTTACAGGAGAGGAAATTTTAAGTTAAAAGACTTAAAAAACTTAGTTTAAATTATAAATTTATTACATTGTTTTTTAATAAATTTGTGAAAGTATTACTCTAAGTGGTAAACATGTTCAAGAGTGAAAATATTCAGTAATTAGCTTCAAAGAAATTAAAAACTGAAGCAATGTCTAACTTGAATGGAAAACAACGTGTTAAGTCACACTTACCGGTGAAAAACGTGATAAGTCCAAGTCTTTTATAAAGCCTTTGCGATAATTATCACAATATCAACCTTTATATATATAATGGTCACATAATAAACAAATTCATGTTACCGGTACCTACTAAAGTTCTAACACATTATTTAAGTGTTTTTAAAATAAAAATAAATAAAAACAGCTGAGAGTAAATAAGTGATTTGGACTAACCACGTTCTTCCCTTGTCTTGGGACTTAACACGGTTTTCCCTTATCAAAAGTGAAATTTCTCTTGGACTAAACATGTTCTTTCCGTGTATTGGGACTTAGCACGATTTTTCCCTGCATAGCTAAAATTAAAAGTGGAATATCTCCTGACTAAGCACTTTATTTGATTTTCTCCTTTCACAATTTCATCTGCAGACTATGAGCTATACAAAACCATCTGTAACTGCAAATTAAAAAAATTGGACTTAACACGTTCTTTCCCTGCACTCTTCATTTGGGAAAAGTTTTCTTGCTTTCAATTTGGATTTGCTAACCCATTAATCTGAAAATTCTTTTGTGTATACTGCAAATTAGAGTTAAATTATCACATTTTACTGATAAATATTCTTTAACCCCTTAAGCGCGGAGTAATTTGCTCCCCGCGTGATCAGTAGCGCGCAGTACGATCAACACCAACATGCGAGGTTTTCGTCTCTACCCGACGAACGCGATACTGCAGAACTCGTAGCGTGGACGTAGTTCCAGAAAAATCCACTAGAGTGCAACACCACACGGTCTGCAACTCGTCAAGGTCAACTGTATAGTAGAAAGAAAAAACCTAGCATAACAGTTGTACCGAAAAAATAACAAAATAATTCAGCTGAAAACGTCAAATCCGAGTAAACTCGGGCGTCGCGCAGAGGGCACTAAGATGTTCCACGAGATATCTCGTGCGCGACGCTTAAGTGCACAGAATACTACCACGAGCTATCTTGTGCGTCGCGGATAAGGGGTTAAAATTTGAGGATGACTCAGGGAATATAAATACGAACGATAGTAAATTAAAGAAAAGTAAAATACCTCTAATCATTCCTATGAACCCAAACTATGATGAAATAATACACTTTACTACACAGGATAACAATTATATCAAAATCTAACCCAGAACAAACGACTATAAAATAAGGTTGGCTAACTTTTATGAAGAAACTCATTTTCTTACCACGTCTTTCAGTTTGCTTTCAATTTCATCAGAAGTCAATCGCTTGCTGAGGGGCGTTTTCCTAAGTAACATATCACAGTAGTTAGCTAATAGTTCAGGACATTTTGATTCCGGTTGACTCTTCATTCCTGCACTCTGAAATCACCAAACAAAAAAAATTAGTTCACTTTCAAGGATTTTTATTAAATCAAAACAAGTAACATCTGTTAAGTTACAAGTTTTCTTCTTTATTCCAGGCAAATGACCAATAGGCATTTTTAAGCCGAAGAATATATAATTTGACAAAAGTTTTTTGTAGAAGAAGGAAAAAAATGTCAGTGATAAATTACTGTAAGCTTCTTAAAGGGATTAATACTGATAACTACTATCGATCAAAACTTATCGCCTTTTGTCTTCTTTTAAGTACAATTATAATCAGTGAACAAACACAATTAAGGGTAAAAATAGTTTCAAGTGTCATAAGATGTTTTCAATCTTCATTTTCAAAGAATACAAAATCACACATCATGCGTATTAATGGTAAACATTTTAAAAACACTGTGCGATAAGCTAAAACTTAAGGTAAAAGTCGTCTTACCTGTTTAGAAGGTAACTCTAGTCGAAACACAGTGGTATCGTTGACAACTGTTTTATAGGCTTTATCCCTGGCCGTCAGAAACCGTGGATCGTCGTTAAAGGCTTCTTTCACAAGCGTGCTGAACTCATTGAAAAGTTCCAGAAGCCTTTCAACATACTTCTCTGAGTCCTAAAAGAACACATTTGATATTAGCAGTACTACGTACTATAATTCAATGAAACTATTTCATCAATTGTTATAGCAAAATCCTAAAAACATAATTTAGAAACTTCAGAAAAGATAATGCGGAATTATAGTAGTAATTATGCACTATTCAAGGTTTTAATTCGCACTGAAGATCTAATTAATCACCAGTTAAGACACTAGAGGCAATAATTTATAGAAATTTAAAGTAGGGTATTTAATTCCAACCCCACAAAATACTGTAAAAGTGTTGCCCTTTAACTCCATACTATTCAAGGTTTTAATTTACACTGAAGATCTAATCACCAGTTAAGACACTAGAGGCAATAAGTTATAGAAATTATAAGTAGGATATTTAATTCCAACCCCACAAAATACTCTAAAAATTTTGCCCTTGAAGGAATTCTACAAAGGTTTAAAACACTGGATGAAAGTTAAAGAAATAGGTTGATAGAGCCGAGTGAAAGTTAGAAAGTACAGCAATCCGGGGAAAGGGGATAAGGCTTTTTGGAGAAAATTGAATCCTATCTCAATCATCTTTCCTTGTTGTGATGTAGTAAAAAAATACAAATATTTCTTTTGGCAATAAGTATGTGGAAGAATTGACTCATGTCTTGGTCAGCCGAACACATGGAAAAGGCTCTTTCCACATAATTCGGTTTTTGACATTCTGGTAAAAAGTCGGATGCCAAAATAACCAGCTGACACAAAGTCTGCCAGTGTGAGCCTTGTTGGAGGCTAGTATCTGATGCTGGACAAACCAGTAGTACCATCCGACAGCTGCCAGGCTTTGGATCAACTAAACAACTTTGTCAGATAGTATTTCTTTGCTTCACCCAAACTTCTCTGGCATCCGAAACTTTGCCGGAACGACAAAAATTGGATACTGTGAAAAGAGCAAAACTTCTTATTTAGTCTAGTTGTTACCTGCGTGATAATGTCTGCGGAAGCGACCATATCTGCCAGTCCTGCACTCACGATGTGTTCCTCCAGGTCCTTTAACATCGGAGCGATACCGTCCGGCACCCGGTCCATCAGTTTGAACATCAGCTGCAGCTCTGCGCAACACAATCACTCGTCACGTTGCTGAGTATAGCAGCACACTGCGTAAAGTTATCATGCCATGCATAACCACAAGAGCTGTTGTAAGAGCTTTTATAAAGAAGAAAGGTCTTCTTTTTAACCTAGAATCACACTCGTCAGTGTTTTTTGTGTGTTCTATTCCAGACTATATTTGGTTTTCTAATTCTACTGTATTTCTTGCTGTTTATATCTGTTTATCGATTTGGACTCTGCCATAAGGATAGTATGGGATCCTTGACAGGGTCCGTGGCAGAGTCTGAGCGTCAGATGAAGATGAAAACTACTTAGTTGTCCTAAATTATGTCTAGAGAATGAAGTGCAAAATTTCAACTTTCTATATGCAGAAAATGTGTTCTATGTTCTATGTGTTTCCATGTGGTCTATGAATGTGTGTTCTATGATCATTGTTTCTATGTGTTGTATGTGAGTTATGTGTGCCTTCTATGTATCAGTATTCGTGGCGATTGTGTCAATAAGGGCACCTTTTATAGGTATAAATGACAAATACAGTATACACATTGATTCAGGACGTTATGTAATTAATTTTCTACTAAACAGAACTAGGATTTTTTCAGGTTTACTGAATATCAAAGTAGGCAAGTTTACTTAACTGAGTATCCTTAATATCAAGTTTAATTCTACAACTTACTTTCAGTTTCGTTATTTTTTATCATGCCCGCACATTCCGCTAGTATTGTATATTTGAAGGTGGAAACTAAAACGTTTACACAGCACTCAGTCAACTGAAACAAACAGTGAAAAATTAGTTCATCAAAAGAGGAATAATATAACTTAGAGTGAAATTATTATTTTACTACCACCAATGTCCAATAAAAGTTAGTTTAACTATTCTAAATTACATTTGGTCAATCTAAAGGATAAAAAAATTAATTCCTTATGACCAATTGCACACAATATAAAGTGAAGAAGAGAAAAATGTTCCAAGATTTCCTTTTACCAGTATAAAAAAGGCAAATATAGTGAAATCTTGTTACTACAACTGAACAAGTGAACTTTGACTCCTATGACACATTCAGGAACCTGTTTCCAGAGGAATTTCCACCATTCGGGCTAGTAAATTTTTAAAGACACTCACATTTAGAGGCTAAATTTTAGCAATATGATGATTTGGCTCATTTATCTAAAAACGCAATGTGTCTCTGCAGACGCTGATATATAATTTGTTGCGCTACCACTGCTACTTCTCAAATTACGCATGAACGGAACTTACTTTCATATGTAATGGGTGTTCTAAGATGTTTTCGCTTTTACATCCAGTAACATTTCACACAAAGATACTCACCACTTGCACGCTGCCGCTACAAGGCTCCAGGTATCTCTGTGCCCGCACTTCCTCCTCCCGCAGTTTGGCATCCGCGTACTTCATGTAGTTCTGGACCCCGTTGGCCTGCAGGTACTGCGGAGCTTTCATCTTGTAAAACGACTCCGTCGCCTCGATGTACGCTTTCTCAAAGTTCTCTCGGTAGATCTGCAGCTTGTCATCGGCGTTGGAGCAGAGATTCACTGGAAATACAAAAAAAATGTTTTTGAGAAAGTTGTGGGATATGGGTACTGCGGTGCTTTCTTATAAAACGATTTGTCGCCTTCTCAAAGTTCTACTTCGCTATTCCCTTTCTAAAAGCTCTACCGGTAGACCTGCAGCTTGTGTCAGTATTGGAACATAGATTCACTGGAAATAAGAAAAAATTATGTTTTAGATAAAGTTGTGGGATTTGGGGTACTACATTGCTTTCATCTTGTAAAACGACACCGTCGCCTTGATGTACGCTTTCTCCCAGTTCTCTGCAGTTCTCCCAGTAGATCTGCAGCTTGTCGTCAGCGTTGGAGCAGAGATTCACTGTAAATCAGAGAAAAATTATGTTTTTGAGATAGTTTTGGGATGCAGATACTGAGGCGCTTTCATTCTGTAGAATGATTCCGTTGCCTCGATATTCCCTTTCTAAAAGTCTCCTGGTAGATCTGTAGTTTGACGTCGGCGTTAGACAGATATTCACTGGAAATCTGTTAACATTTCATGTTATCGTGATAGTTGTTGTGGTTAAAATCTTGAGTATCTAAAATAGTGCAGCATTAAGGAACGAAATCGATTACAAAAAAATCTAACGGATTAGTATGGCTCAATGGACTTAATATTGTAAAAGACAAGCACGGCTTTAACTATAATCTAATAGCCTACTTGAGGTTTTTAATTATTTACATCAAAGATTAAATTAACTCTAGTCAATCATACAGAGCTATTAATTTCTGGATTTGAAAAAAACCAAAGTGTTTCTAAATACCCCCGTTGCAGCAGTCCTGCATACTCAGCGAATTTCAAGTACATAAATAAATAATTTAAATGAAGTCCTGCATCAAGTAAAATCAATACGGTATACATTCAAAAGAAAGCATGCAAAAATACTCTCCTAGTGGCTTTTAGGAGTAAAAGGCTATAACAAAATAATAGCCTATAGTTGGCACGAAAATGCAATGTTCAAAACTTCAAAACAGCTGGCTTTTCCAATATAATCATATGGGGAAATGACCTGCTGTTTAAGTTTGAGTAAAAAATTTCATAAACATCATCAGTAAAAATCTGTATTCGCTATAGTACATTTATTTGACATATTTAGTTACCTGGCTTTTAAATAAGCCATATATCTGTATCCACCATATGGCTTTGAATCAAACATCAGCTCACATGTTTAAATGTAAACAAAGCAGACGTTTTAGATCCCAATAACTTAAATGGCAGTTATTTTATGTTATTTTTTGTTTTCTAGCAAACTTTAAGAAATTACAGTACTTTTCCTTAGTCCCTGACATTAAAACCTTTAATTTGAGCCCTTTTCCCTCATCCTGTGACTTGCCAAATGCCCACAATTGCTATTCGAAAATAAATTATTCTCCATAAGATTAGTATGGAAAAATGCAGGTTTGCTGCCACAGAAATTTGAAAATGAGGTATCATAGGCTACAATCCGATATATATAAACTATATGAAACCACATAACATGTTTTATCAAGATATGTTGAGGAATAAGAAAGCTATCCAATTTTATTTACCTCTCATAAGGTTAACATTGGGAAAGAGAGTACACAGGTTTGCTGCCTCAGGACTTTGATGATTTGGGTATTTTAAGCCATAATCAAGTAGATATTAACTGTATGAAGCCCCATGCCAGTTCTTATCAGGATATTTTGAGAAATAAGCAAACTACACAACTTTTTTTATTACCCATAAGGTTAACATGGAGAATGAATATGCAGGTTTGCTGCCATGAAAATGTAAAAATAGGGTATTTTAGGCCATAATCCAGTATTTTCAACTATATGAAGCCACATATAAAGTTTTATCAAGATACGTTAAGAAATAAGGAAGAAATAGAATTTGTTTATATCCCATAAGGATAACATGGGAAATGAGAATGCAGGTTTGCTGCCATAAAAATGGAAATATCGGGGATTTTAGACTAAAATAAATTAGATCTCATCTAAATGAAGCCACGAACCAAGTTTTATTAAGATATGTTGTGAAATAAGCGAGATGTAGAATTTTACTTATTTCCCATAAGGATAACATAGGGACAACGTACTGTGTTTACCACTTTCAATATCTCAGTAACCAATAGACATAGAGCAGTGATTCAAAATACTAAATTGTTTGTTTTTTCGAGCTGAATTCAATGGTGCCAAACAAAATTGGATTATTTTTATTTTTCTATGTGAAAAACCCAAAAAACCCTTTTTTGAAGGGGTTTATCCCCCTTAACCCCCCCTTCCAGTGGTTCGATCGGGCTGGTTTTCGAACTCATCCGAATAATTACTACTTTACACACCTGTACCAAATCTCATTCCGATCGGACCATTTTTGCGAGCGCTATCGTGCTTACAGACACATAGATATATATATATCTAGAAATTTGAACGAATGGTGTTTTTTGCTTCTGGGGGTCCCAAAACGAAAAGTTATCATGGTCTTAGGCTTAAGTCTTACCATGAGACCTACGGTAATAGCTTCTTCCCTATAGGGGAAATTCGCTAAAAAAGGAATTTTAAGGAAAAAGAGAAATTAAGGAATTTCCACGACGAAAAAAAATTAAAGAACGAGGGGTAGGAGGATAAAGGTAAGGAAGAAATTTTAGTGGTTTAGGGGGAGGGGTAGGCTGAATTGTCATTTTCAATTTTCACTAAAACTTTAAAAATATTTACCACCAAAAGCACAATATGACAATTAGAGCTATTTTTTTACAATGTTTGACACAGAGAATTATTTATTTATTTATTTATTTTGAATATTTACATGACAGCTACAGGTTACTTAACCTAAAACAGCTCTCTTATCTAATATAACATAAAACAAATAAACAGAATAACAGTACAGATCATAACGAAAACAATCATAACTATAAATTAAATTAATGGCAGTCTCTTTACTTAGAAAAGAAAAATAACAACAATACTACTAAATAATAAAAAAATAAGAAAACTCAGCTCCATTGAACTTGGTATACAAAACCATAAAATACATAATTTTATATTTAATTAAATTACATAAGGAGTTTGTTATTTTAATAATAATAATATAATATTAAATAAATTATGGCCTATATCTTACCACATTGCCTATGCCATCAGTAAGCTCAATACCAAAAATTGTTAGTTTTATGGGCTGGGCCATATTACTTTACAGAGACTGTATGAGTGTAGCCAAATTAATTTGCCTTTGAATTGCCAAACTACTTTGCCTTTGTTTATACCACTAGTAAAATTGATAAACTAGTTTTTACAGAATTCAAGTTGTTTAGTATTCAATTTTACAACCTTTATGGCCAAAATGTTATGGTTAAATACAATGTTTAATGTTCAAAAGTACAATTTCACTGTTTTCAGAGCTCTTTCATTTGATGCAAAATTAAATTAAGTTTTTGCCTTAAAAGTTAAGGCATATAAGGGAAAAATTAAGAGGCAAAGATGATGTTTGGGTGCATCTCTTGACTGTCTTTTAACGGGGAGCTTTGAAGAAGTGAATAATTAATTCAAGGAATAAAATTAAGGAACTTAACCAACAACTAACTAATATCTGGGAACTTAAATGACTAACTTTAACCAACTAAGAATTTAAGGAATCAAGGATTGAAATAAAACTATAAACCAACCGTAGGATTCCCGGACTCCGATGACCAGCTGTGAATCGAAAGCCTCGCCGTTTCTCTCGGCATGGACCAACTTCATGGCTGAGTCTTGTAGCCTCTTCTTGATGTCATAAAATATACTCTGATTCCAACTGTCCAACATTAGCTGAAACAAAATCACAAAGATAGTCTCAGCAGTTGCAAAAACAGCCAGCAGGGCCCATCTTTCACCTTACGATTATTACAATTTCTTGACGAAGCCAACTGTTTGTCGATGAACTTCACTGCTATAGTTCTGGACAGCCTTACTGGCAGGTGAGTGAGTGCGCTGTATTCGGAATTTGCGTGAAACATCTGTGTTGTGTTCGCAATCGATCATATGATCATATGTTTAAGTAAAGACGCACTTACGATATGAAAGTTTATGCTGCAAGCTCATATGCAATAAATAATAAATCTAAACAACGTCTCGTTGAAATCTATTTCAATTCACGTAAAATGACGGTAAAAGTTCTCGCAGAACTTGCCGCAAGAATAAGAAGAGGTTATATTCTCATTAGTAGTGGCAAATACTTAATGTTACGTTTCGTATTGCGCAAGGCAAGTTTCGGAAAATTATTGCAAGAAAAATTGCGTAATGTTGATGTGCCTTAAAAACACAAACAGTGTTTTGACAGATCATCACAATCATGAATTTTAGCAGATGATTTGTAGAGTTTCCACCACCCGCCAGTAAGGCTGTCCAGAACTATAGTATTCAGCTGAGTATAGATGGTGTTAACAACGATATACATTTTCTGAACATGTCATGATACTTTAATTTGATCTGACGGATTTAGTAAGGGATTTTCCTAACAAGAATTAAGTTAAAATCGGCAAATAATAATGATTATCTATATATAAAGCCCAAACTACACATAACTTTTGAGAAAACTAGGTCTAACACCCATCAACCTGGTACTGGAATGAAAAGCCTTGGTGAGAAAATTCCAGGAAAACTGTTAGTTTTGTTGATAAAATTGTCCCTAAGGACACAAATATAAAAAGAGCTGAACAGCTGATGCATTTTATTTTTATTTCCAATTATCTGGTTTGACATTTCAAACTTCAGCACACCTGAAGTCCATCGAGTGTCAAACTATTGAGAATCTACTAAGATTCCAACCCAAAAACATCAAAATATTAGAGACTTTGACTAAAATAAGTTAAAATACAACGATAGCAAGGTTTACTTACCTTCCTGACAATACTCTCTGGCGGTTTGATCGAAGGCATAGTTTTCCCTTGCAGAGATGTTTCAAGCTGACGGAAAGGTGTTGGCAAATAGTTGCATTGCGTGAAGAATTTCCGCCACTCAGCAATGTAGGCCTTTAAAAGGGCTTGATCCTCCTGATGAGCCATTACACGCTGAAAACAAAGGTCGTTCTCATAAAATGAGGGTCATGTTGTACAACTGCAACTCAAGGCCTAAAATAACTTATCAAAAGTAGAAAGGTTATTGTTTTTCAGGAATAAAAAATAAATTAAGTTTACTTTTCACACATGACTAACATGAGGTTAAAAACTAGAAGAAAAAATAAAAAGATAATCCTAATAAACAATGCATGTTCAAAAAAGTTTGAAAGCTACCATCCGTCATTGGGCTATTAACATACTTTTCCAAAAACAGGCAGCCTACGGTAGACCTCTGGGTGTTTTAGTATACCTACTATTAAAATTATTAATTAAAGCCATTCACGTGGAAAGTGAAAGAATACCAGCTTGAACTTCACCTTAATGTCCTTAAAATTTAATTTTTTTAGTTTTAAAAAGTTTCAAAAAAGTTAAAAAAAAAACAAATTGGCTGGGTATAGAGCCTGAAGGAAAATAAATCTGTCCAGCAGTTAAAATCCAATTTGACCTAAATCTGTTGAAAGGTCTATTAACTAATTATGAATAAAAATTTACTTTAAGCTATAATTTTGCAGCACACAGCAAAACTTCATCAGAATGAATAATCGTTTAACGGATATCCTACAAACCTTCCGAAACTATTTGGTGCAAAAAAGGTAAAAGTAGGCTACAGTTATCTAACTATAACTGAATTAAAAGTAACTTTATATTTCTACTAAACAACAGAAAAAAATACCATCTTCTTGAAAATAACGTTTACAACCAATCAGTAAGATATGCAGATACATTTCAAGCAAAACTTACCGCTTGAGCTCGCTGGATAAAATCCATTATGTCATCTCGAAGAGCGTCCTTGACTTTGGGCGGTCCTTTCTCATCCCACAGGCAGACCAGATGCACGGAATAGAACAAGTCTTGCCACTCGTTCTGCGTGACCGGCTCCTGCTGCAGCAGCTTGAGAATTATCGGCCTCATCGACGGCCATTTGTCTTCAAACATCAACTGTCCTTTATCCTAGAAGGGAAGACATTAAAATAAGTTCTTCAATTGAGAATTACTTGTCATTTGTCTTCAAACACCGAATGTCCTTTATTCTAAAGAAATAACAAGAAATAAATTTAGAGGAAGGAAGACAAATAAAGAACACGTATACATACCTTTAATTAAACACATAAACCACTGTCTGTAATAGGCCAACAACCAAACAACTTCACCTTCAACTTCAGACCAACCTTTAGACCGTAGAAAAGTCAGACATTGTTTCCTTGTAGTACTTGACTTTCATGACCAAAAATCAGTGATTTAGGACCTTTGGTTGTAGGCCTATAGCATGACTACAAAGAAGAATCATATTGTAGAGTAATAGGTTGACAATATCTAAGAAAATAATCAAGAAGTTGTTTGGAGTGGGGAGCATAGAAAAATCTGAGCAGGCATTAGTGGCAGGAGAAACACCTGTGAGAGAAACTCTTCCGGCTACAATTATGTCCACAAAACTATCGAGCCTCCAAAAAGATCTTTAAAATATTTGTAGGAAAAGAGAAGAGGGCTTGGAACACAAAAATAAGTATCAAGCTTTAAGTAGGCCTAACTTCCCGAACGATTAAACTGAAAACATCAAGTGAAGTTAATTCTAAAGAAAGAAGAAAATTAAAAAATAGGCTAGACCTAAGCAAACCAGTCCCAGCAAACATTCAAAATATCTTGAATTTATAATTAAGAGAAGTAAGTAAAGAAAACAAGAACAGCTATTCTTTAGGCTACAGGAAAGAATACTAGATTAAGCTATCTTCTCCGAAAGTCAGGGAAGAGAAATACCTAAACTAGGTCCAAAGATTTTCTTTATTACAGAATTATATCCAATTATCTGAATTTTTGGATATCCTAATTAGCCTGATCCCTGAATAAATTAGATAGGCCTAATCAAGAGTTCTACTGTAGGCTACATGTAGGCTTGGGACCTCAAAATGAAGTTTCGGGGGTACCCAGGGTTCGGTTTTGCCCTGACGCATACTGTCCAGTAATAGCTACTTCCTTATTGGCAAAATTTGTCAAGAGCGAAAAAAACATGAAAACTCACTTAGGCTAATAAAATAGAAAGGGTGAAAAGTTGTACGCAAGGCCTACAAAATTGTAGCCTAAGTCAGGTGTCGAACCTGAAAGATTTGCTTATTCTCATTATTTACAACGAGAGTTTAATTCAAATAATTAAACTAACTTTTTCAAGTTTAGGAACCAAGCAATAACAGAACAACCTGAACCATAACCAAGATCACTACAACCAAGTTTACTGAGCTACAGTACCTATACTTAAAACATACCATATAGGCTACCTGTTGTAAACATAATCATAAATTAAATTTTGACCATTATAACGAAAGGATAATACTTACAACCATATGAAATTGTATAATAGACTAGTCAAAATGAAATCCTAACGCCCTCGATAAAAGCTTGATACACAAGCTAATAGAATTACAATTAACTTCAATTAATAAATCCTAAATGTGACGAGATATTGACGCAATCATGTCTAGTGATTAATATTAATGTGAAATGAATCTAATTATTTCATGAATATTACCTTTAGCATAGCCGTCATGACACAATCATAAATTTTCAACAGTTTCTTTTCTCTAGTGTAGTTTCTGTTTCTGATTCTAGACTTTTATGTTCTTCTTATTATTATGCTTCCCACTCTCCCTTCACTGTACAGTATTACCAACTCTGATTGTGTTTAAACTATTATTTCCCAAGTAATTGTTTCTTAACAACATTGTATTCGGCATAGATAAAATTATACCCAACATGGTATTATTTTATCTATGGATTCGGTGATTCGGACCACACATCCTTTACATTGTTGTTATGAGGGTGTCCGAAAAAACCCTAATATTGAACAACTCTTAAGTGTACAACAGTAAATGTATTACGTGAAAATAATGTATAGGATTTACGGAAAACTCCTCAAGTTTTTGGTAAAAGTCAAAGTTTTATGGGTTTTTTATGATTTGGCAATATGGCAGTAAGGCATGCTCATAAAATTAAATTTCTTCCCTTCAAAAATAATCCATGCCTCCTATCTTAATCCATAAAATAAGTTACATACCTGGAAAAATACACTCAAACTATAAGAAACTACCGGTAATTAGTATACATACATATACATGTATGCATGTATGTATATATATTTCAATACTACGGTATGTATCTGGTATCCCAGATAAAATATATTTTGTTTATGCTTGTACTAAATGGGCGCGTTCAGCCGTAATCACTGGTGAGTAATCTACCAACCTGTAATAAGTGGACGGTAGTGGTGGATTTACCACCTACCGATCGGATTCGGTAAGTAACCGGACATAGTTGATTGTCAAGATGCAGTGGATTTGCCTATTGCGGACAATGGTGCCCAATTAGTCACCGGTGATCACGGCTGAACGCGCCCAATTTATCTGTCTATGGACCCCATCTCCCTTCGCTTCGCAGCTGGGAACGAAGCTAAGGTAACCCAACAATGGGCAATAAAAATCCTTGGAGGCTAGATGGGCAAAAGGAAACAGCCTCTGGAGATTCCACAGACTACAGTAAATAAATACATGATTAGCACCTTTTAGCACCTTAAATAAATACATTACTAGGATCTTTTCAGTTGCCCAGGCTAGAGGGACTGTCTATGTAGATCCCCTAGCCTACAGGAAAGACTTTGGAGTCGTCAATTCGGCTGAATACATGGCTGTATAGTATAGTTTTCAATTACTTATACAGTATAAATTAAATAATCTATATACATAAAAATTAATGCAAAAGTAAAAGTATGTAGAGGCCATATACTTTACGTATATAGCAAGTATATACATGCTATATATTTTATATAAATAATTAACTGACTTGGTATCAAAACTCAATGATAAAACTTACTTCAATCTATCACATTTTTATAAAACTTTTACAATATCTCCTGAGGTTTAATTAAGTATTTCATTTTCAAGGATTGCCAGCTTTGGTGCTCATACTGGCTAATCATTATTCTTTTTTTCTCTTTCTCTCGATTCCCTTTTGTCAAGTCAAAATCAAAATGGCGTCCTATTAAACCAAAGCAATGAGTTTTGAGTTTGAGTCTTGAGTGTCATTGACTGTTCTTTCTCAGCTCGAAATATTTGCAGCGGCAACTAATTCTGTTGTTATTTAAGATTGTATTTTGGATTTTAGTATATCACAGCTGAGGATATTACTAGTTTTTAGGAATTTTATATTGTTTAAGTGTTTTTTATAAAATGTCCGTGTTGAAGAAGCCTAAGCGGAATATCCGAAGAAGAGACTTGGACAACGATGAAAACGATGGTGATGAAGCTGAAGTTAGCTACCTCCATGTAAAGAAACCTACTTTAAGTAAGGCGTCGGAAGCGAAACCTAAAAAAGAAAAGAAAAAACCTTCAGTCTTAAGTTTTGAAGATGAGTGGAATGAGGGTAAGTTATGTTGCCTTGACGCTTGGACTCTAATGCTGTGGCTTAAAAACAATTCTTATTTTCATAACCAGTCTGAGATAAATCCAGGAAGTAATCATATCAAACCCAAATCAATCTTTTATAGGGTATACTATCCCAGTTCAGTTTCTACATAAATAGGCTAGGCTATTTCCAACCCAACTGAACCCAGGAAGGCATGGAGCCAGCCTATGCACCTGTTTCCGGAATCTTTGGAGCGCATGCTCATGTTTTTTTTGACAAGAGTGTGTCAAATTTCTACCTAGGCTAACTAATTAGGATTTTCCCTGCCATCAACGAGGCAGGGAAAATCCTAATTTGTGTAGGCTAGGCTATTTAAGTCCGCTTAATCGTAAACATGATTTATCTTAACAAGACCATTATTTGGCAAGCATGATTTGTGATCCTTTTTTCTCAGCCTGCTTGCAACCAACGAAGAATCTAAGCACACCATTAGAAAAGTAATTTCGACAGTAGATGTGTTCATCACAGTAATCTCATTGTAATTTCAGTTAGATTAAACTATGGGCCTAGTTTAACTAGGCCTATAGAAATTTTTCTTAATTATTTCTTAATTAGGGCCTATTATTATTAATTTTAATTAATTTGAAATTAAAAAAATAAGGGCTGTATGAGTTGCCATGTTAGTTTGTGGAATAAACTTAACAACAAAATTCAAACAAATACAGTCACATGTATTGTAGTAATGAGTAACTTAGGCCTAAATATTTCCTGGTTGAATTTTGACCATTAGGCATTCTCTATTTTTTATAATTCTATAGCCTTGGTTTCTATTTATTTTGCAGAAGAGAAGCCCAAAAAAGAGAAGAAGAAACCTCCAGTCTTAAGTTTCGAAGAAGAGTGGAATGATGGTATGTTGAGTTGAGGCAATTATTCAGCAATTCAATTATTCAGCAATTCAGTCAAGCTGATAGAGAGCTTGATTAGGTATTCCATAATACTTTGGGGCCTATCCAGTAAAGCCAATTTAAATAGAATTTTTACCCTTCAGAAGAGGGCCATTAGATGTATTTTAAGACTTAAACCTACAGAATCTTGTTTTTCTCATTTTAAAGACCTTGGCATTCTTACTGTCCCATGTGTCTATATGTTCGAAGTTATTTCTTATGTTAAAGATAAAAAACTTGTAAAGGCTCACCAGCATACCTATAACACAAGAAACCAAAACTTTAATCCCTCTCACAGTCCCAACTTAAAATTATTTGAATGTAAACCTGAATACATTGGCCTTAAGCTCCTCTCTCAGCTCCCACCCCAATTAATACAAATAGATGACTCGAAGAAATTTAAAGTAGAACTCAAGAAACATCTTTTAAACCAGTGCCTATACCAGCTACCCTATTACTTGACTTAGCCTAACCTAACCCTAACCTGACCCTTACTCGAGTGTGTGACAACCTTCAAGAAGAAGTGCTGCCTAGTCTTGTAAGTAGTCGTGACAGGTCTCACGCCAGAAGAATGGTCAATCGAGACGACGTGGGATGTATGTATGTATGTATGTATGTATTCTCATTCAGTCACTATTTATTGTAAATTCATACAATAAAGGCAACATTGGTTATGGTTATTTCTGGTCAATCCCATTTTTATAACTTATGAACATTGACGCTAATAGCCTACACCAATCCTGCTACATTTTCAACAGTATTACTGTCAATAGTCTACCCAGAAGTATTATAAATATTATTGACCGTGTTAAGGTCCGTTTTATGGCTTAGGCTATATCAACCAGTTTAAAATAAACCTAAACTATACAGTCTAAGGTGAAAAAATAAATGTGCATGGTCTGAGGGAGGAAAAGTGGGCAGGGTTTAAGCATATCTCGTCTGTATTAGGAAGTGAGAGTAGCCTAATTGCCAATTTTTGAAGTGAAATTCACACTTTGGTATCATTTTCAGTTTTTATGCCCCCAATCAGATATTAATAATCATTTAGTAGGCTAAGAATTAAATACAAATTAAATACTTTTTACATTAAATGTGTCAGTTTTTTCCTAACATTCAAGTTTCACATTTTATGCCCCCAATCAAATATTAATGATCATTTAGTAGGTTAAGAATTAAAATTCTTTTTACATTAAATTATTTTTCAGTTTTTTTTACTTAGGCCTAAAAAAAATCAGTGTGAATGTATTTGACGGAAAGTTGTTCATTTTCATCTTGATGACCAAGCAAGTGCTGCATTCTGTGAATATTTTTTTTGGATTGAACCAAATAAAACAAATCAAACCAAAAGCAATTTCAAAAACCTATTAGCCTTCATGGGTTCTTTTTAAACTGCCATACACCTTCCCTAATGAGACTTCAAGTTTCAATTTGCCTTCAGTGGTCTATGGCATATGTCGTGTTCGTATATGAACGCACAGCTGTATGTAGGCCTATTATTTTACCCTAACATATTTTTATTTATATATAGGTAAAGTCTTCTATCATGATTGAAGATGGTCTCAAACATTAAGCCCAAATACACCGTTGTTATGATTACTCAGTTAATTCACAAAATTAAATAAAGTAGCCAGTTTGACTTTATTAAATAAAGTAATAAAATATACACTTGTGGATTAGTCTTAACAACCGTTTAAAAAAATATCTTGTTGTTTTAATAATTATACTTGTTATATGGGTCCAAAATAGCTTAGAGAGATATATAAGCCTAATCAAGTAATTTTTTATCACTCTTTGTTTTAGCTGATGATGGTGAAGTTTTTCAAGTCAAGAAATCTTCTCATAGTAAGAAGATCAAAAAATACATTGAAAAAGAAAAGGATAAGAAAAAAAGGAAAGACGAGAAGCCAGAAGATGGTGAAGCATCAGCAAAGACTAAAGAAATCACTTTTAATAATGAGCTTACGATAAAAATTAAGCACAATCTGGTAGGCTAAGTTTATATTGTATCATTAGCCGGGTTTTTAGTTTAAATTTAGGTAAATTAAGGATGAATCATATATATTTGTCAAGTACGAGGGTGAGTTAGCACTTGACCATCAACTCAACTTATGTAATTGGAAGAATGAGACAAGGATCAGCTGACCCAAGCAACTTGTCCAGGTTGGCTCGACCGAATTACTCGACCAATGTAAACCAACCTTTGAGAATTATTTACTCATTCTCTAGATACTGCTTCACATTTTTTATAAGACCACAACTTTGATCAACAGTGAATTAAAGTTTCTTTTTCTCAAAAACCTTCAGTTTGGATTCAAGCCTATACCAGTTTTGGAAGATTTTGGTTTCAATAAGTTTGTGTATTATGAGAAATTAGGCACATTACAACCCCACTGATCCAAACTCGTTATTCCGAATTTCTAGTAAAATCTAGAGTATCAAAAATGTACTATATATTTGTCAAGTACCACTCACCTATCATCGCACAGCCCACTACTTGACCTAGAACCTTGAAACTTTGCATGAACGTTTCTCTCTCAGGGCATAGGCATCCGCTAAGAACGAATTTTTAAAAATTCCCTGAGGGCTGCAGTTTCAGTGTTAAAGTATAGGGAAGCTCATGAATTTGTCATGGCAACTATAACATAAAATCATGAATCCAAGGAAGTTTTTCTGTTTTTCCACAGGTAAAACTGTGTTGATCAGCTAGTAATGTATGAAATAAAATTTAAAATTTGTTAAAAGATTAGGCAAAGGGACGTTGGCAAATAAGGACACAAAGAAATAGACAAAATAGCCATTTTATTGGGGGATTGCTCATGATCGGTGGAATTATCATGCCATAAAGAGACTTTAGTGTGGGATTGGCAAATATAATCTTGCCTACTAGGATGATTGCGACGAATTTGCAGACAATTTGTCGGAAAAGATGATTGTGTGTGATTGGATGATTGATTGTGAGAGGATGAGGGGAGGGCATAATTTTGCAATACTAGGTTAATCAGGACATTTTAGTAATCCGACTTAGTTTGGTCCTATTTAGTTTGGATGACAAGGTTCTACTGTAATTAATTTTTAATGCTCACAATTTCTTGGTTTCCTTGCTTGTTTTAATCACCAACCTTTATCATGTTTCAGCCTTTAAATCCAATATTAAACGGAAGGGAGGCAGAAATGGCTGAAATTGATGGTTCCAGCTCTGATGATGAAAAAGGGAGTTCACATAGATTTTCTCATCCTGATAACGTTAAACAGCTGCTTAAAAGTGAGTATTCTATTTTTACATTTTTTAGCTGGAACCTAACAAACAATCCTCTACTGATTCTCTCCCTCAGTTATTTTTTAAAGTAGCTTCATGCCATTTATAATTTTTAAGTAGTTCATACGTTGTGTTCGATTCTTGTGAACAAATAATTGAGACGAGTAAGATGAGTCTAAATACCATGCTCTCTTCAATTTAAGTTAAATGAGTTACTTCATTTTAGTTGCTTTCTGAATCACATTAATTAATGTTTAAAAGGTTAAATACCTGTAATCAACCTCGTGATTCTGTAATCTTCTTGATGTGGATCCAAATCAAGAGGATTATAGAATCATGAGGCTGATTACAGGTATTTAACCTTTTAAACAAAAATGAGTTAGTTTTTGGGGGATTGTAAAATGATATCAAAAATTCTTATGAGAACATAATAGACAAATTATTGTAAATTATAGTTTTTGGGGATTGTTAAATGATATCAAAAATTCTTATGGGAAGCATAATAGACAAATTATTGTAAAATATCTAATTTTTAATGTTCGGGTTTGATAGTTAATTTTAGGATAGGTCGGTTAAACTGGGAAACCTGTTATCCCAACAGGCCTCAGGATAAGTCGGGTGTGCACTGTAGCTTCATATAATAAAGTGTTGTTCCTTTTTTTATGGCTGTGTTAGGCTTTTTTTTTTACAAAAATCAGAATTTCCTTTTACAAATTAAAATGAAATAAAGTAAAATATTGTATAGAATGCTTTTACACCGAATCTAAGTCTTAATTCTATACGTTGTTTTAAAATTAGTTCTTCAAATCTGGTCCAGACAACTTGAGGAGTCAGTGTATCAGATTGTACTTGAAAGTAATGTCCTTGTCCACCTTCAGGCGGGAAAATACCGGACGCAGCCATGATACACGCGGCGAGAAAGCGGAGACAGCAGGCGCGGGAGTTGGGAGATTTCGTCTCCATTGAAGAAAACACAACAAAGTAAGTTGTTCTGTTTTTTGCGGTTATGATTGAGAAATGTTATCTCTGTTATCAGACCTGTGTATAAGTCGAGTAAAATAATGTGATCCATGTTGTCTGTAAGGCTAATGTTAATTTTTGGATTGGTCTTGCAGACGAACTGGGCCATACCGTTTGATTCGACCTCTACATATGCTTGGTTGGGTACTTATAACTTTATCATATAAAGATGAGCGTCTAGTGCTAGCTGAAGTTCTTTTCAAGGACGACAAATATGAAAGTTTTAAAGTTAGATATCACAGGTTTTTCAGTTTAATTTCCGCTCCAATTTTATTTTTCAGTGGAGAAGTATTTTTGTGACGGCAGCACACTATATAATAACAAATTTGTTTTAAAGTTCAAAACTTGATTTTTACATGACTTGGAGGTTCAAAAATGTGATGTAATCAATCTCTAATTTTATTTAGCCTTTTTTTCAAGATTTTTATAAAGGCCTACCCTTAGCAAGTTTTTATTCCCATCAGACATAATTCCCATTTGTTCTGTTTCCCTAACTTTCTGTTTCCCTAACTGTGTGTACAATTTGGACAAGAAAGAAAATCCTCAACTCAGTTCAATAGACATGGGCCTTTGTAATTCCTAAACGTGAAAGTAATTGGTAAATGTATATTCTTAATTTCTGCCTATTAAATATTTAATCGGCATAGGCCTAACAAATTTAATTTTTATTTTCAAAATATTGTTTCATCAATTAAATTTCAAATAAAACCATGCTGAAAAACAGTAATGTGGTAGAAAATGTTGTAAAGACTATTGAAGATCCGTTTGTTTTGTCTCAGCTATGACAACAAAAAGGTGCGGCTGGTAAGAGAGGATTAGAACGACCTGTAATTTTTGCTTCATGAAATGTGATTTGATTGATCGAGTTTCATGTAAATACAATAAAACAGTTACCTTTATGACAGAAAATTGTACAAAGAACATTAATCATCCGTTTGTGCCGTGGCAGGTACGACAACAAGAAGGGTCGGCTGGTGAGGGAGGACGACAACGACCTGTGTGACGAGGACGTGCGGATCACGATGACCGTGAACACGGCGGCCGCGGACCAGGAGCGGCGTAGGGAGGCGTTCTCCGCCGCCATGGACCAGCACGGTAAGTAATCAGACAATC
Organism: Flexamia atlantica; assembly: GCA_035578135.1. Classification (NCBI taxonomy): domain Eukaryota; kingdom Metazoa; phylum Arthropoda; class Insecta; order Hemiptera; family Cicadellidae; genus Flexamia; species Flexamia atlantica. Next base: position 40,222,913 of record JAQJVK010000011.1, on the reverse strand, counting down.
AGTTAAGCAATAGTATAGTACGTTACTAGGCCACGAAGTACTGTTTTGCCAGATGAGCATGATAGTTCCTACGCAAGCAACAGCTAGTGCGGGATTTTCCTGCAAGTTCGGTAAAACTCTCCGGCCGTGTAACGTACGATATTTTTCATCATACGACTCAGAAAAATACATACTTTCAATCATAACGTAGTCGTAGTCCTTGCATAAACCAATGCATTTCTCAATCCTTCAAATTAACCTATAACAACCAGAACAAAAATGTGCTACTGCTGCCAGTGCTGCCACTACATTGCTCTAAAAAGTGACCAATAAACATTCATTAACATCGGTTTGCTGCAAATCAGCTGATTTTTTGCCGGCTTAGGACGCATAAAAGTTTTTGCCGGCCTAGGACGGCAATGGATAACTTTCGAGCCATTAAAAAGGAACTGAAAACAGATGTTTCTCTGTCTGTATGATGAAAAATTCTTTATTATTTCATGAAGAAATGCAATGGCATCAGAGTACAGAAATAGTATATTACAAGTCCGGTAAGTACTGCATTATCGTGCAAGCATGATTTTTCCTGCGTGAGCTGCAAGGCAAGCACAGAATTTTCATGCAAGTACATTAAAACTTTCCGGGCGTGTGACGTACGATACTTTACATCATATACTCAGAAAAAAACATATTCTTAATCATCAAGTATTCCTTGCATAAACTATTATGTTTCTCAATTCTACAAACCTGGCCTCCAATAAACAAACAAACAAACATTTGCTACTGCCACCAGTTTCTTTACAGTGGTGGGTTGAGGTCAGTGATGTTATTCCCTAGTTTTATAGGATAAGAATTTTGTTCAGATTTTTTCTTGTACCAGTTTGTATGTCTTGTTCGGTTTAACAAACCTTACCTGAAGTGAGACTCCATCAAGATATAGTAGGCTGCTTTTACTGCATCAAATCCACCAAGCCTATGGCTAATTTAATATGTTAAGGGCCTATGAAATCCTCTTGGCAATATAAACTTTTTTGAAACAAAATTGTTAAATATTTCTCAAGTGAATTTGATTAATTTTCTTTATGTTGTCTGGTAGTTAAAAAAATTGTTATTGAAAAGTGCAACTCAGTGTTCAGCGAAAACGTGTAGGTGTCTGTTTCTGAATGTGTGCTTAGGTTGGGGATGTTGTTTTGTTTTTCTCTATGGCTTTTTTGTCATGGGAAATGTAAATTATGATTTATTCCTTTTCTTTCTTCTTTCAGTGTCGGAAGAAAGTGACAAAGGGGAGGAAGAGGAGTGGGAAAAACAACAGATAAGAAAGGGAGTAACCGGAGCTCAGGTAAAGATACATCCAAGAGCTGCCCTCTCAGTTTCTGTGTTACTTGCTGTTTATCCGTCAGTCACTACTTACTGGTTGGAGGTTAATCAAAAATATTGTGCTGTCATTGTAGTGGCATTTTATTTGTTGAAGTGCTTATTTGACTTTTTTGGATGTTTGATACAAACTTGTAAAGTTTACAATTTTCAAAAGATCTTTGACAGGACTGGCATTGGACTGTGATTTTTAAAAAAAGTTAAAATTAACCAGCATACAATATTTTTTAATGCAAAATTGTGTTTGGCTACATTATTCAGAATTCAACTACAGCAATATTTCAACATTTGCCTTTGGAGTTTTTTTGTAGTACTGGTAAATCATGGTGTAAAGAAAAAAGAAAGGTGTGTTTAGGGTCAGCTGATGTGACGTATTTAGGCTCACGCAACTAGCGCTTACACTGTCTACAATACAAACCAATTAACACAACTCAATCAAAATATTTTTTGTACGATCTTAGTTCTGTAGTCAAACCGCTAGGTCCGCTAGTTCCTCGAGCCCAACTACGTCATACCAGCTGACTGTGCGCACACCTTTCTTTTTTCTTTACACCATGCTGGTAAGTAGGTACCTTGTTTGTCTTGAGTGATATTATTTTACGATTTTTGTGGTATAAGTACAATCCAAACGTCAAGGTGTGTTAAAGCAATGATTTCTGCCTAAAATTGTCTTCTCCCATATAAATATTGATTACCGGTACTCTCAAAGTTAAACAAAATGGCGATGGACCATTACTGTTTAAATTGGTTCCAGAAATATCCACTAGGGGCCTTATATATAAACAATTTAATCTTTAAGCTCACCTTTTGTTTCACAGCATAATTAAATATTTTGTACTCACAGCTAGCAGCGGCGCAGCAAGAAAACATGTACTATGGCTACACAATGCCGCACGTACCGGCAGAAATGAACATGGCCGTTAACTCGATGTCGGTGGAACCTATGGTGTCGGTTCCCCAACCCATGTCGATGCCTGAAATGATGATGGCTCCATCCAAAATGGACCCTCAGTCGGTTGCTAAAAGGTTGAAAGATAGGTAAGGTCATCGTTGTTATTCCTTCGTAGCCTAATTGTTTTCCTGTTTATTGTTGGAAAACTCACAGGAAGTAGTCGCAACCTCTTTTCGTCGTTCGTTTTTGCGGTGGGTAAGTATTGATTGACCAGTGCGAGCCAGGATTTACTGAGCTTTGGAAGATTGGACACCAGTTTAGTGTACAAGTGTATAACATTAGCAGAATATTTTTTTTCTTTCAGATTTGAAGAATTTCTGGTGCTTCCAATTGTGATAAAAATCATGTGTTTCATGGATAAAAATTTTATCCTTATGCTTCATCATGAACACTAAATTACAAATGTCACTGATATTTTTAAAGCTGAAAAAATACAGTTTTTTGAATTTGGCTAATATGATAACTACTTAGACAAGATTTCTTTGGAAGACATCAGAAGTGAGTACGGCGACGTCGTCAGCTGACTGTCTCTTGTTTCATCCTATCGCTTAACAATTAAGCCTCAACCAGAAGGAATTGTAGTGAGCTGTGATTGGTCAATCCCTGGGTGGAAGTCAAGGGACATGCATTCTTTCGGCTGGCTGATTACTACATACTTCATTCACATTTTTATCTGGCACTCTTCTCTTCTCCTGACCTTGGATAAAACCTAACAGATTTTTGGGCTCATAATTTCGAACTGTCTACATTTTTGCAGGGGTGCAAAAATATCCACACGGGTGAATCTAGTACAAGGGAAACTTCAGATCTTAAGTATGGAATGAGTCAGTTAAAAACTATTCCACAGGTTGATATCCTAAAATGAGATGAGTTTTTGTTTCATCATTTCTTTAAATTTCAATAAAATACCATAATGGAGTCTTTAGTTTTAAAAATTAACATTTTGAAATTTAGCCTTGTTCCTTTATTTTGGTTTTTATATTTTGGCAAATTAATAAATTTAAAAGTCCTTGCATCTGTTATTTTAAGCCTAGACAGTTATTCAAAGTCAGATATAAAATGAGGGTTTTATTTAACAATGCAATTTGAACATAAAATAAGTCTCATTTTATATTTCACGAATAAATAAAAAATTCTGCATTAAGAATTTAAGCTTCCTTTTTTTGAAATTCTAAAATTTATCTGTTTTTGAAATAAGGATAGGTTGAGATGTAGCGATGCAGGGTTAGAGAGTAAGTTGTAACGTTGTAACACTTATTATAATTAATTACTCCTCTGTTTATGAAAATATTAATGCGAAAAGCTTCGGAGAAAATGTAATGACTTGTTATTGGATTGGGTAGAAACTTTGAGTGCCCCAACATTTCCTGCACCCTTGCATTTCTGCTTACTTGTAATTTTTAGTAAACAAACACGTTTGCAAACAGGCTCCAAGAGCTGAGGGAGATCCACAGACGGCACAAAGAGGAAAGAGACGCAAAACAGGCCGAGTTGGAACAGTTGCGCGCCGAATGCGCGACGATAAATACGGAAGCGCCAACATTGGCTGAGCGCTTCCGCTTCTACCAAGACTTGCGTGGGTATGTGACTGACTTGGTAGAGTGTCTAGATGAAAAGGTGGGTGCCGTTATGACTTTCGGGGGGGTTAGCCGTACTGTCAGACACTTATGTAGTTGTAGCGAACGATCTATTGTGGAAAAGCATTATTTAGTAACAGTTATGCAACAGCTAAATCGGAAGATTGCTCATGACTACTTCAACAGATCGGATGCGGGGAAAATTTCGTTGCCCACTGATTATAAAATTTGGAAATATTAATTTAACGTTGGCATTAATGAAAACTAAATTACAAAAAAATTTTTTGTTTCAACACCAGTGGCATTTTTAATCATTTTTATCAGAAACGGATCAAATCCGCATCTTGATACTATCTAATAACAACCTTTCGTTAGAGTCATTGATTCATAATACAAAGACGAATATTCAGAAAGTGCCTCTTAATTTGTTTGTCCGATGTTCATTTTCACTATGAATTTAGTAAAATAAACTTATGTAAATTATAAGTAAATACAAGTACATTTTTTGTAGGTTAAAATTGGTTAGTTTTTACTTTGACTAAGATTCGTATTAAACTCTACTTGTATCAACATTTGAACATTATTTTGCATAAGCTGGATAGCTTGAGAAGTTAAGTTTTGTGAACAGTTAACATAATTGGAAATAGAAGTCGAGAGCAACTTCCCGATTTGCTTCTGCTTAAAATGCCTTCTGAACTAAATCAATACATTCTGCCAAACAAATTTTTCTATGCAGCATGGATGCAACAATGTGTGCTCTAGATCATAAAATTCGTTAAAGCTGTATAATTTGGGTTTTTGCTTCCACAGTAAAACTTGTTTTTTAAATTCATTCTGAATTATTAGTTTTTTCAAAAAACAAAAATTGCTTCACGTTGTAAGTGTCTGATGTGTGTGGTGCATGGGGCTATTTTAATCTTCTCTGTATTTATTTTTGTAATAAGTACTGAAGAATTCTTGATGAACTGTAGATTTAAGATTTGAAACAACAGCAAATATGGTGAAAAATTGTGTTTGACTTAGTATAATAAAACAATACATGTTTATATCAAACACTTCAGTCCTTTTGCTGATTTGATCTGAAAACAATTTTGTAAAGTGTCAAAGATTTGGTAATACACATTTTTTTCTGAAACACAAAACTTATGGCAGTAGTACACTTCCGAGGCGTAATAAAGATGAGAGTACACTTTCTTAAAAAATCATAAGCCACCCCATACTTTAATAAAATGTTTCGGTAAGAAAATTTGAGGATTGATTTATAATTTGTGATGAAATTTCCCCAGGGGCACAAATATGAAAATCTAAAACATTAGTTCGTTATTTACAATTGTTTGCTTACTTAATAGCTGTTGAGCAGTGTGTGTTTATAGATGGAATAGATCTTAAAGTAGAAAAAACCCATGTGCTTGGCATGTCTAGTTATACCTTAGTTTTATAAGGCCACGTGCTTCAAACTCCCCATCTTAACACAAGGCCTTTGTGAGAGTGTACTGTTGCCATTAGTAATTTCTTTGTGTCAAGTTATTTTCTGACTCATTTACCAAACAAAGAACCAATAGATTCAATAATAACATTAATTTCTTTTGAACGTCACTCAAAGTATTGAATTTTCCGAGAAATGTATTTGCTTCAGCACAAATTTATGAATACAGATTTCAAGTTTTCTTAAAATACTTACAATTTCCAAAAACATAGCCATCTTAATTGAACAAGGCATTAATAAATGCCTGTCACTAATCAATTTTATTAATCAATTATTCAATAATTTTCTTGTTAATCAGTAAACATTTTAATAAAATATACCACTACTGTTTTAAATTAAAACTGTTTTTATTGTTGAAATCCACAAAACGTTATTTCATTTTACTAGAGCATTTTAACTATTAAATTGGACAAAGCTATTTGTTTTAAGAAAATCTTCCAAACTTTTCACTTGATTTCAATTTTGACAAAATATGCATAATAAAAGAGTAGATTTGCTTTAAAAAAATGCTTAAAGCTTAGCTTACTTTACTCTTACAGCAAGACAGTGAACATCATTTGAGGTTTCAAAAAGCCTTCCAAACATGGCTTTGTTTTGAATATAAACTAAAAAGCCATTTAAAGGTTTACACGTACCTTCAGTCAACAGTTCTAATCATGTAGAATTTCCTATATATGTTTCAAAACTACTGTTTCATCGTCTAGGAATGATCCAAAATTGTCATTAACATTAAATTGTCGAATAACTTGAATAATTTAACAACAATGAATAAACTTAAGAGGTTGTAAATAAGACTGCCCAAGAACACTTTGGTTTTCCAGATGTGCTTTTGCTAAAGCTACTCTCCTTGTTTAAAAAAATAGAACTTAGATTCTGTCAAATGTAAAGAAGGTTCCTGTACTAAAAATCTTTGTCTGTAATATTAAATATGAATAACAGTCAAATAACTGTTTGTTCTAAAGAACTAGCTGATGATTCATTCTGTGATCGAAGTTGGTTTTTAATTTTTATCATAAACATAAAACGTTTCTAAATTAAAGTGTATGTTTTACATAGTATTCATATTTTAGTGTGTTTTAGATTCATTAAACATTGATTTTTGGCCCTATGTTTTTATTTCAATTTTGTGGTCTTAGGCCATCGTGTGTTTTACCTCAAGGCACCAAAATATTTTATTTTGCGGCTACTCTGGCTGTTTTTTCCTCTCTTAATAATTGGTCTTCTGGTTAAGATGAGCGTAAAGTAACTTGCATAATAGAAGAAACATGTGGTGTAAATCATTCGGTTTGGAAAGAGGAAACACTCTCCAACCAAACATCTTAGTTGTCACTTGTGACTTTGATGATAGGAGCAAAAAAATGTCCAATCATGCGATTGGATTCGATAGCATAATGTTTTTATTCTATTGCTCGCACACAATTTAGCTCTTTTCCAAAGAGCAAATAATTTTGTTTAATCAACATCTATGCTTGAATTAGGAGCCATTCTTAAAAATACTTTCCTGTTATGAATTAAATCTTTGTCTTACTTGTCATTGAGTTGGCCATTAAAACACAAAACTAAAGAGGGTAAAGTCCAATATTACGGTCCACTGATTGGACTTTTGTCAAGGGAGTAGAAGAGATGGAGAAAGATGACCCCTCTACTCCCCTGATAAAGGGCCAAATAGTGGACCAAAATATTGGACTTTTTCCTGTTTAGTTTTGTGTTCTAATGGTCTGCTCAACTACATGTAACCCAGTTGTTTTCTCTTTATAGTCTTGTGTAATACCAACCGTTTTTGGAGGATTTTCCTACAAACACTTCAATGTTTGATGTTTTTTGAAACGTGGTTGGATGGAAACACACTCCTAAAGCACACTCAGTTTCCAGAGTGCCATCTCAGCCAGCGTAGGAGTATAAACTCAACTACGACACTCCTAAAGTTCTTTACTTAAAACCTCCCACAAAAATGTCTAGTGTGTCTGTATTTCACGATGCCTCCTTGCGAATCACTTAAAAGACCTAACCACCCTACCTCAGTCACCACCAAGTCGCTTCGAATGATGTGACCCAGTCAGCCCATTAGACTAATGGTAATTTTAGCATTGGGCCTAGAGACGGCTTGGGCCACACAGTTTGATTTGGACTGTACTTTGATGCTACCAGTACGCCCTGGCCTCAGCCAGATTAAGGACGAGGCTAGGCGAGGACAGGAGGTTATTGAGTGGTCTTAGCATGTCATGTCCTTAGAGAATCCAATCCTGGCGCATATTTTCAACCCAGCGATTACAGGGCTGAAAACTAACCCTGATGGTATTGAAGACGGGATTGATATAATTTTAGGGGTGTGCGAATAGTGATTTTTTAACTCGAGCCGAGCCGAGCCGAGCTTTTTCAAAAGTTTTCGAGCTCGAGTTTTTTCGAGCCGAGCTTTTTTACAATCACCAAATTATGAAAAGAAATTATGAAGCTTGATTTTAATTTTAAAAGAAACAATATACTAATGTTTGCATACCTTCAGTGAACACCAGCTCAAAACTAGATAGCTCATCTCCAAAACAAGTTAATGATCTGATAGGTTCATCAATATTTTGTATTATGTTACACAAAATTAATCAAACTGTCTCAAAAAATAATTGATGAAGAAAAATACCAAATTTAAAATCTACATTTATTATTTGACTCCCCAATCCCACAATACTTTACTTTAAAATAAATAGTTAAAATTACATAATTAGACTAGTTATATATAGGTACTACAACATTAATTTCAAGAGTTAAAAGGAGTAGATGGAAAGGTATTGAAATGGTTATATCATAGTAAAAAAAAGTTACACACTTATTCAAACACTAGGCCGATTTTCTTATGTTCACAAAGTAAAGATGATTAAAATTTAAATAGCAGTCCCAATTGTGGCATAGTATTCATGGCTTAACTTATTATTTCAGAGTATAATATATGAATGAAATAACAATAATTTATTGTAATCCTATAATTAATTGCATTTCTAAACTTTAGTGAATAAAATAATGGACGTTTAATAAAAGTAGGAAGAAGAAATATCATAAATAAGGACGGAATAGAGAGAAAGAAAGAAACAACTACCTCTCTCTCTCTCTCTCCTTATCAGTGGCCAGGGAGGAGTGGGGTGGAGGTTGTTTACTCCAAGCCCCTGTCCCGGTTTTTTGTCATTGGACTCAGTGCATATGCCATAGAGCGTGAGTTAATTAGGAGATAAGGAATTCTTACTACAAAATGCAAAAATACAAACTACTTCTTATACAACTATAAGTGACGGCTCATATTTTTTGTCTTATTTTTATAAATCAAATGAGACCAAAATGAAACTTGTACGATATACCGTTCAAAAGATAAGCCTTGATAAAACAATATACTTAAATTACTTAAATGCTGTGTTTCGTGTTCTCCAAGGTCAACTAAATATAGCTCCGATTTCCGTCTAAACGGAGATAATATTTCTTGTTACCTGTCAATGTCCTTTCCTTATCACTAGAGAATATTTTTTGTTTGTTTTTCGTGCGAGGGAAACGCTCTTCCGGCTTAACGTGTCCAAAAATAGATTGCAATAATTATCTTTCCGATAAGAACTCTCTTATCAAAAGCTCGGCTCGAGTGTTGAACTTTTTTGAAAAAAGTCGAGCCGAGCCGAATACTGAAAAGCTCAACCAAAAAGCTCGATTGGTCGAATACTCGCACACCCCTATAAAATTTAATATTTGTCTAAATAAAAAAAGGTTATATCACAAATATACATGGTATTCTAATTACAGTGCATTACATATTGTAGTTTTTGTTTAGTTTTGTATTGGAAATGTTAAATTTTTCTCTAAAATAACAAAAGCAAGAAAGATGAAAATATTGATGATATGGTCATCCTCATCATGAAACAAAATATGGACAGATTTAGTTAGCACTCAGTAAAATAAAATCAGAACAAGAAGTAAAACTTCGCTTAGAATTACCTAAAACATACCAGTTCTGCAGCAAATATAATAAAAATAAAAATCATAAGAGCATCGTTGTAAAATGACAATTTAATGACAAATTCAATGCTAGAAATTGAAATTAAAATTATTGGTTAATGTTTTCAAAAGCTTTAAAAAGGAAAGATAACGTAAGAATGTCAATAACTTATCAAGACATGATTAATTATTGGTCGATGACGATATTCAACTAGTGTTTTCTTAGTTATAATGTTATAACTGATGAGAACCTAAACATAGATTTTACACTCAAATGTCATAATCCCAAAATTCCATAATTAATTGAGCCTGAGAATCCCGGGATTTAATATTCCCCAAATCACGCAGGATCCCGGAATTGGATTCCCTAAATGTACTGGCACCTACAAAATAGTGTTGTACTGTGATCAACTTCCAGTACAATCTCGTACAATGAGATTGTACGTAGCAAATGGTGAACTCTCACCCTGCCATTTCCCTGTTACCACTATTATTCATAGGTAAGCACATTTCTCCCCCACTATTCCCGATGTTGGCACACCGTCTCTGGCCGTTTGAGAACCGAGCTTCCGTTGTTACAGGTTGTGATTCTGACCAGTCTGGAGCAGAGGTTGTTGACCCTTTACCGCAAACGAGCGACGGACCTGATCAATCGACGGAGGCAAGACATGCGCGACCAGGCCGAAGAACTTACGCCGTCAACCAGTCAGTAGACTTGCAATTATTTCGTTGCTGATTTTCCGCTGCTGTTACTAATTTTTAACAACCAATTTAACATCTAACAGTCGTTCAAATTTTGTTTATGACGTTAGAAAGTGTATACTGGTCTGATTGGGTTTACAACAAAGTATTAGTTGGTTTTCATTTAAATAGTAAAATTTTGATTTAATTAATCTCCTTTTGTGAAAAAATGAGAAATTCTATACAGTATTTATGATATTTTGTTATCAATTAATGAACTGGCGTAGGAATCTGGCATATGGTTTTTAAGGTCTGCCACATGTGATATATAGTAGTGATCTTTTTGAATGCCTTGTTTGGAACAAACAATAATAATAATAATAATAATCCTTTATTGTCGCATAACATCTTTTTACAAATTGTCAGATTACAACTTAAGACAGGCGACATTGTCAAATAATATATAAAATAAAACTATATGGACATTAATTAACTTACAAACTATACAGAGTCATAAATCTTGTTTCATCGCATTACAACAAAATTCATCTGGAAAAAATTCGTCTATTGAATAATACATTTTATTTATTAATTCTTTCAATTTGACTTTAAATCCCTCCATTTTGTCAATTAATTTCAATTCATGGGGGAGTTTATTAAATAATTTTATTCCCATATAAATTGGGCCATTTTCCGTTAAAGTCAATCTATGTATTGGAAATAAAAAATCATTCTTCTGTCTTGTACTGTAATTGTGTTTATGCTGGTTTGTTATTAATGACACATAATTATTTTTTACATAAACTAAACGTTTAAAAATAAATATGATGGCACTGTTAACAGGTTTAGTTTTTTAAATATTGGTTTGCATGAAATAAAACTCAATTCTCTGTAAATAAAAAAAACATGTTTAGCAAAAAAAACTCCCCTGAGCAGCTGACGGTGCTAAGGGCATCTGGCAAGATATTTAGCAGTTCTTTCAGAAGCCTCTAAAAGCACTTTAATTAGACTGCACTCAGAATTAGTTCACTTTGGGTTGAAAAATATTATTTAAGAGTGTTTCATTATGTAAATAAAAATGGTTACATTTGAACAGAGTAGTAAATAGTTGTTAGCAAAAAATATTGATTTACAAAAACTCAGTAAATCCGCAGTAAATCATTTGCGACGTCACAAGATGTAATCCCCATGGTTTGAAAGCCATTAATTCCTTTTTCTGATTGTGTGGAGTATTTTTATTCTTTGATTTTTTTTTCACAGCCTAAAATTCCTTCTATGATTCCTTTACATCCTTTCCAAAAGTGCAAAATTGATGTCATCTAAATAGTTCATAAATTTTGGTCTATTATTGTCCATACCCATGTTGTAAAGAAAAAAGGAAGGTGTATGCACAGTCAGCTGGGATGACGTATTTGGGCTCGAGAAACTAGCGGACCTAGCGCTTTGACTGCGAAACTAAGACTGTATACAAAATACTTTGATTTAGTTGTAATAAATGGTTTGTATTGTAGTCGTCGGAAGCACTAGTTGTGTGAGCCCAACTATGTCACACCAGCTGACCCTGCACACACCTTTCTTTTTTCCTTACACCATGGTCTATACCCTCAATAAAACCATACACATTACCATAACCATAACATGTATGAGTTATGTTTGATTTATTTGATAAAATTGTTTAAGGAAGACCATAGTTCAAATGTTTATTTGAAGTTGTTGTCCTGCTTTCTGTAGTGTGAACTTCAAAATAAGCTACTTAATTTTCATTTATAACTTATACATTCTATATTGAACAAAATGGAAGAGCAATCAGGAAAGGTAGAGATTGCATGTGTAAGTTCGTTCTTGACTAATACAAATCATGTTTGCTCTTTAACACATTAAATCAATTCTGAAAATCTATGTGAATTATATTACTTTCTGAAAACTTATGAATGCATTCCATCAGTTGCCATCATTTGTTCATTATATATTCATTCCATGTGCTTGCTTATTTTTCTTTTGTAGGTAACCAGAAGAAAACCCAAAAACTGAAACAAAAATGTTCTGTTTGTCTTGCTTGTGGTACACTATGGTACTCAATGTTTTGTCAAGACGTATTTTGTTTATGCTGAGGAAGTCCGTGCGTTGTCGATTCATTTATATGTGTTTCCGGCTCATTTGGTTGGGTTTTCTTCTGGGAATCACCTGTCATAAACTGAACCGAGAGCTACATTGTACAACATGATATCTCGGTCTCAAAATAAATCCTTGCATCCAATGTGGGGTCATCATTTATAAGTTTAAACAGATAACAAATAAGTTAATCTGATTCAAGAGGGTAGGCCTAAGCCTATAAGAGAAGTAATTCTGTAGTTTATCACTTTCCTCAGGGAAGGCTCAAGGCCAGGATTTTCATTTTCTAAATAGAAGGAAAGCCGCTAGCTTGCTTCTACTTTCTTTCCTACACATGAAGTCTCTCAATAAAACGAATTATTTTAATTAAATGTGACTTTTTATGGGTTCTATGGCCTACCTGAATTATTTCAAAGGGAACTAGGCTAGCTGTTTTTACTTCGAACTAGCCTATGACTTTAAATTATTACCTTCTTTTTTTACTTCCAATTGATGTTTTTTGTGTATTTTATGAGTAACTTCTTGATTAGCATAATACGTGATGTTCTATATACTGGATATAAATAAAAGACGTCTTACAACACTTAAAATATATGTACACTAATACTGTACTCATATATAGACGGTAAATATATATAAAAGATGGAAAATGGCGATCGATTTCGGTTGGTGTGACCAACAGAAATCGATCGCCATTTTCCATCTTTTATGTATATTTACTGTCTTGCACATGAGTACATTATAAGTGTAAACATATTTAAGTGTTGTAGGACGTCTTTTATTTATATCCAGTGTATTTTATGAACATACCTTCTAATCATCATGTGAAATTCATCAAAGTTAACGGATTCTACTTGATTCAGTCTTAAAACAACTGTAAGCTTTCAATGAGAACGTTTTTTTTCTTACAGAGAACTTGGCGGCCAGACGAGACGAGATGCAGACGAGGCGCGCGGCGGAGCGGGAGGGGCGTAGGATCAGACGGATGAAGGCGCGGGAGGGGAAGGGACCGCAGAAACACGTAGAGGGGATGAGCAGCGACGACGAGGTTACGGAAATGGAAACCGCCATGTACCGGACTCAAAGAGGTAGGTCTGCAATGTGGACGTATAGATAAAACCTCAAACCCCTATATCTAATTCCTGGATAGTTTTCTTTTTACAAATTTCATTGAATTTCTTTTTCCTCACCTGCTATGTCAAGAAGCTTTTTACTCCTTCTAATGAGTAAAATAATACTTTGTCTCTCAGCGGGAGACAAAGTAATTTCCTACATACTTCCTCGCAGACATGCAAATATGTTGACGCTCAACAGACAAAATGTAACAGGCTCTAATAGTTGATTTAGTGGCAAGCATAATCACTTTTCAATAACAATGACAGCAATCACCTGATGATTAAACGTGGAAGGTTGTTGCAACAATCAGGTGTTTGATGTGTAAGAATGGTTGCAGCTACTCAGATGGAGGCACTTACAGCAGAACAAAACAAAATGGATAGTGTTTGCTACTTACTAAGTTAATGAAATTGATGTTTAGAGTTTGGGTATTTATTATTGAAGATGAGGGAATCATTTAGTGTGCAATGAAGTACATTGTCTCCCTTGTGAGACAATGTTGTACTTTACTCCCTCAACACACAAATAACTATTGCCATTCAATGCAAAAAGCCGTCACCTTGTTTACAATCAGTATCTGAACCATATTTTTAAATACCATATATTGTTGATATTTGGTAGTAAATTAGAAGTGTAGGGAGTAGTCGAATATGAAGAATTTCACTTTACAGATAGATTCCTTGATAAATTCTACATTTCTTTAAATTATACATTTTCTATTTTCTACATTTTACTTGTAAAGCTTATTTATGTTCATTTGAAGACAACCACAGGTCATTATGAAGAAATGACCCCCAGAGTACGATTTTACCAATTACCAAAGGTACCAATTAAATAAAGGTAAATTTGTACTCTGTTGGTCCCATTCCATTATTTTCTTTATAATACTCTAACTTCATTATGCTCATTTTTATTATTACCTTTGAAATGAATTTAACACCAAAACAATATGATAGAATAAAATGTTATTGTTTTTATTTCAGAACAAATACACAATGAGGCCAAACACATATTTGAAGACGCTTTGGACGAATTTTCAACGGTTCATGGGGTATTGCAGCGATTTGGCTTGTGGAAAAAAACTGACAGGGATGCCTATATCGAAGCTTATGTTCATCTTTGTCTGGCAAAAGCTTTAGGACCTTTGATAAGATTACAAATTTTATCGTGGTCTCCATTAAATCAGGTATGAAATTTATTACAGTATATTTTATTTTTCTCTTATTGAAGTGGTGATGTAATGTTTGACCTAATGTTAGCTTCCTTTGAAAGAATTACCTTTAAAATTTAATTTGAAAGTTTATCAAATCTTAGGTTTTTACTCATAAATTGTTAGCCTACATGGCATGTTTGTTTAATTTACCGTTGGTTATTCATTCACTCACTGGTACCTCCCGCAGGGTGAAATGGACTTGGAACAGACCGGATGGAACCAGAGGTTGTTGTATTATAGTATTCAAGAGAATGAAACCGAAGATATGTTAAAACAAGATCCAGATGTGGAACTCGTGCCAAAAATAGTTGAGAAAGTTATCATTCCAAAACTTGACCGTAAGTATTTGTTACTATTACCAATAGTTAGTCCAGTTCGTAAATTGTAAACCAGGCAAAATTGTGGTTTGGATCCCACTTTAAAATGTACGTCCCTTAGTTGCCATTGGCTGATGGGCTATTAATTAACAGTCTTGTCTAAGGAACATGTCGGCCTTTGTCAGTAATAAGACTACAAGATCGTGCCACAATCATCCTTCACTCATCTGTTATTCATACTTGCCTTACAATACCTACTTCGGTAGGTCGCCATTTCATGCATTTTATAATGTGTAATATTGTCAAACATGTTACACTCTAGATGTTACTTATTTTGTTAGACATATTTGAAGACAGTTATTCAAATTCAGACTTTATTATTTATGCTCAAGAAGTCAGGTTACCATCAGCCAAAGGAAGTTTTTAGTTAAATTCCCTAATTAAAACAGTTTTTAGCCCGCTTTTGCTCTTGCTTCCAGTTATTCAATATTTTCACACTTTTGTCCGTGTTAAATGTTATGTTTTTTATGTTATTTTAAAAACTTGACACAGCTTGCTTCACAATCCAAGCAGCGTTGAATGTGTTTGGTGAAGTAGGAAGGACACCAAAGATGGCCTGAGGCCGAAACAATTACATCTTAGAACAAAGAAACGATTGTAGACGTAAGCAAATTACCTGCTATTTATTAACAAATCCATGCCATAAATAACAAAGCTAGAAGTTTTTATTACATACAAATTTTCTCTTCAATCCATGTTGTCGGCAGAACTGGTGACGGCCCAGTGGGACCCTATGTCGCGGTCGCAGAGTCTCTCTCTCGTCAACGCCGTGACCCGCCTACTGCAGGACTACCCGACCCTGGGGCCCAGCAGCAAGGCGCTGGCGACTCTCGTCAATAACGTTGTCGACAAGATGCGGGACGCTGTCGACAACGACGTCTTCATACCGATATACCCCAAGACGTGAGTTGAGATTTTGATCACTTGTTTTACTGTTTTTTTACAGCGTCAAAAGTTGTGTTTTAACCCTTTGCGATCGTAAGGCCAGCAGGAGTGGCCACAACATCGTCAGCAGCCAGTCGGAATTAAATTACGTATGGCTTGGTTCCAATGGTCAGACGGCCAGCTTTACTGGCCCAGCCCTTTACCATGTCAGCTCAGCATTCATCATGGCAGCTCACTCCCGTCAGCTCGGAATCGTTTTCATGCCTGGCAGCTAGAAATAGTTTTTATTAAAAACCTGCAATGTTATCATAGGGTATTTTTACGATTCAATGTTGCAACTTGAGAACACCTGTATTTTGTCTTGTTTAAGATGTTATTTTTCAATTTTCTTGGTATTGGAAAATCAAATATTTGCACCAGTCAAGCTAATATGTTGGGCACAAAAACATCGTTTGCTCGTCCAAATAAATTTTAAATAAAATTGTGGGCTTTGGGCAAACTGGGATTTCAGGATTCAGAAAAAATACCAGCATTTCCAATAAAAGGTTATCATTGGGCAAAGAATAATGTAGAATATCTGCAATTTAAAAGCATTGGGATTGAAAAACGTGAGCTCAGTAAACATTTTAACAAGTGCTACTGATTGATATCAAGCCACATGCTAAGAAATGAATTATAGTTTGTCTGCAAGATTTATCAATCCAAGCCTAGGTACATTTTTTACATTTAGGTATAATATACAGTTTTAAAAACAATATTTTAGTTTTTGTAGTAAAGGGTTTTGTCCCTGCTAGCCAATAAATTATTACAAATTATCTTGTTGGTTTGGTATTTCTGTAAAAATTGTAGATATAAGATTCTGATATTTTGATTTTTGCGGACATTTGCCCTCACTGATTAGTAAAAAATAAGTTACACAACATTTCAGGATCTGAAATCTGATCCTGTCTCAGGTAGAAAAAGAACCTAGAACTTAACAAGATTAATAACACACAGCCAGGATAACCTGGACAAAAAATGTAGCTAAAACATAGAACTGCAAAAGCAGTCACTAAAATGCCACGCTGAAAATAAAACAAGAATACAACATAACACAGAAATCCCAAGTGTCACAAGTATCAAGAATCACCAAACAGGAGAGAGCACGTCCCAAACCCAATCAGAGCAGAGCTAAGACTGTTGGGAGGAAAGGACATGGCTTGTATTTTACTAATCAGTGATGGCAAAATCCGCAAAAATCAAAATCATAATATAAAATCACCATCACCATCACCAACAATGAATTTCAAACAAAGAATCTACCTTGATATTGCTTTCTAGTTGATTAAAATATCAACTAGAACACTAGTTCCTTGACCTTTAAGTATTAAATAACTCCGATATTACCAGACTTATCTGTAAGATTACTTTTTTATTTGGCCAATTATAAGTGTTTTTCCGAAATAGATTTATTTATAGAGAATGACTTAATAGAGATAAATTTTCTCGTTGTTTTATCACAGCTGTTTCTTTACTCAAAAAACTCTAAAATACTGGATTTTACTTCCTTATTCACATAATTCATATGTCACGTATTGGTTAAAACGATTGGTCTAGTTTAGACTGCAGCATTCAAAGATAACCAAAACCTTTCCTTACAAAAAAACTAAAATCTATTTCTTACTAAATTGCAGTAAAATGCAGCTTTTGGTGTCAAAAAGTTTATTTCTGTGGCACTGGTTTCGACTGACTCAAAATCTGTAACACAGAAATAATTGTTTTGACTCTGCAGACTACATTTTACTGCAATTCAGTAAGTAGTAATATACAAGGTGTCTAGGCTTAAAAAGTAAAATCTATATCATCTATTGGGGCTTGGGGTTTTTGTGATCAATACTCCTGTTGCGGAGTTTAATAATTTAGGCGTCGGAAAGAGCTATGCATGAAGTTTTGTAGAAAATAAAGATTAATGTAAATTGAAGTTCTTTTTAAGCTCCCCCCCATAAGCCCTGTAAGTTCTGTATTCACCCATAAAATATAACATGAAAGTAGAAATTTCAAGTAAACAGCTGATTGGAGTAAACAGTTTGTCATTAATACTCAAAGAGCCGTGATACTTTTTAATATATTCTAACTATTACTTTGGTAATGCCTGTAGATATCACACTTTATTCTGTTATTGTTGTCCTGTACTTGTTTCAAAGGTCTGACTCCTCATCCTCAGCAGCACTATTCAAAATATATTTTATTAATTCA
This sequence comes from Flexamia atlantica, assembly GCA_035578135.1. Lineage (NCBI taxonomy): Eukaryota > Metazoa > Arthropoda > Insecta > Hemiptera > Cicadellidae > Flexamia > Flexamia atlantica. The sequence goes on along the minus strand of JAQJVK010000011.1, from coordinate 40,204,960 downwards.
TGTATTTGTCTTGATGACATTAAAAGAGTCATGTTCACATTTACTACAAGAACATTCACTACAACAATATTTTCAATTCAAATACATAAATCAATGTACAGTAAGGTAATTTGAATAGTGCTACTGAAGAAAAGGGGTTAAGCCTTCAAAACATGTACAGCACAATAACAGATCGAATAAATTGAGATATCTATAGGCATTGTGTATGTAATAGTTTGAATACAGTTTTTCAGCACAGGCATGTTTTATTAAAATTGTGAAAGGCCAAATCATTGCAAGCAAAGGCAATAGTAATCTATCTAGCAGTTTGTTCAAAGTTAATATCCGGGATTTTTGCTCTTTGAGCACTGTCCAAATATTGCCCTATTCAGGTACTGAAGATAGCTTATTATGGATTCATTTTTTCGCATCTTAGCACTTTGCGGAGGATGTGCTAACGTTGAGTTTTGAAAACTATCCAAACTCCAGAAAAAGGCAGTTCCAAAAATCACAAAAACAAGAGAGTTGTGCTAGCCATCTTTCAAAAATTGGCAGCTGTTGACAGTTCCGTGCATCTACATTCTTGAAACATCCATCTACTTTATGTCAAAATGTCCCCAAACTTGTGGCTGAGACGTACTCGATTATAACACCAGAGGCCGGGATAACCTTAACCTTCGAGCCGGACAACACCGAACTGAAGTATTACAAACATCTACCATCACAAGCAGGTGTTTGATTTGTCAACAAGCTGCCAGATTCAATAAAAAAGGCCCTATTGCCCAAGGCACTGAAGGCTCGCCTAAAGCGGTTTTTACTGTCGAAGGCGATTTATGATGTCCCTAAGTTCTTGGCGTATGATTGGGGCCCTGTGATTTGTGGTTGCCGAAGAGAACCTTTTTCGCGAGTGAATGAAGGAGAACAAATGTCACAATGTACGTTTGAGAGGCTGTATGAGTGCAAAATTTTAGGGACCTATTTGTTTTGGTTACGACGCTTTCAATAGAATTTGTGTTAATGGTTTCACACAATTCAGAAATATTATTTTCATCATACTGACACAGAAACATCTGTTTTCAGTTCCTTTTTGCTGGCTCGAAAGTTATTCATTCCCGTCCTAGGCTGGAAAAACGGAAGTAAACACCTGATCAGCTGGGCTGGGTATCAGCTGATTTGCAGCAAACCGATGTTCAATGCTTGTTTATTGGTTACTTTTTAGAGGAATGTAGTGGCAGCAGTAGCAAATGTCTGTCCTGTTTGTTATAGGTTAGATTTGAAGGATTGAGAAACGTATAGGTTTATGCAAGGACTACGTCTACATTATGATTGAAAGTATGTTTTTTTCTGATAAGTATGATGAAAAGTATCGTACTTTACAAGCTGGAAAGTTTTTCTGTACTCGCATGACAATCCAGCACTCGCTTTTGCTCGCGCTGGAACTATCATACTTGTCCGGCAAAACAGTACTTTCAATCATAACTTAATCCTTGAATGAACATACTTCTCAAACCTTCAAATCTAACCTATAACAAATAGAACAAACATTTGCTATGGATGCAGTGATGCCACTACATTCCTCTAAAAGAAAACCAATAAACCACCAATAAACAAGCATTAAATGTCGGTTTGCTGCGTATCAGCTGATTGTTTACTTCCGCTTTTTCCGGCCTAGGCCAGATAAGAGTTTATCCAGCCTAGGCCGGCAAAGGGTATCTTTCGAGCCAACAAAAAGGAACTGAAAACAGATGTTTCTTTGATAGTATGATGAAATATACTATATTATTATCTGAAATTTGCATTCAGGACAATGGACGGGCGGCAGTGCGCCTTCTTCCAGCGGCAGTTCGCCAGCGCCGTGAAGCTCCTGGGCAACGTGGTGCGGTGGCAGGGGCTCCTGAGCGACGAGGTGGTCTGCGAGATCGCCCTGGACTCCCTGCTCAACCGCTACCTGCTCATGGCCATCCGGATATCCGAGCCCACCGAGGCGGCCGTCAAGTGTCATATGGTGAGTTGATCCTTTAACTTCATTTCCTTCTTCCTTGAGGGATCAGAAAGTCTTGAGTTTCCTGTTCTTTTTCTAGACCTGGAATATGGAAGAAATGGAACCTCTAACCAGGGTGTCTACAAGTCAGGAATTTGGGTAAAACCGGGAAAACGTCGGGGATTTTGTGTGGTTGGGTTTAGTCTGGAAAAAGTAATGAATTTCAACCTTTGGGCAGGAAATTAGAATTTGGCTATAAAACTGTACGAAATAGCTGTTTTTGGCGTTATTATCGTCGTCTCAGCCGGCAAATCTCTCGATCGAATTACAGCAGAAAAATTGTTCAGTAATCGCAACAGGAAAATCTGTCGTTAATACCACTGCCGGAAAATCTCAGTCGTATCACGGCCAGAAAATCACCAGCACGTTTTGTAGCCGACAAGTCTCTTGCTCTCATAAAGCGATTGAACAATCTCAGTCGTATTGCTATCACATGGCGTGCGCTCTTTTCATGGCCAACACATCTATTGGCCACATGAAGATCAGAAAATCTGTTGTTAATTCCGTAATTGTGAAAAGCATCGGGGTTGTTTCCCTGCCGACAAATCTCTCGGTAGAGTCGGGGTCATCGAATCCTAACCTACACAGTTCTTTGAGAATTGCACTTGACTGGTCCCATGCTGCATTATGTGGTCTACGGGACGACTCGTCATATGTATGTATGTATGTATCCATCGATGTCGTTGCGGCCATTAAGTCTGTTACTCTATTCACGGCCACCACATCTTTCTTATTGCGGCCAGAAATCTTTCACTTGTTTCGGGCAGCAAAGCTCTTGGTTGCATTGCAGTTGATGAGTTCCTCGCTCTTTTCACAGCTGCCAGACCTCTCCTTGTATTGTGCCCGTAAATCATGTGTGACAGGTAGGGAGCATGTTGCCAAGAGTATAGCTCAACCAAGCAAGAAGGAAAACTAGCCTTAAATCTCGATGGTTTTGTGGTTGTTTAAGCTCATTATCGTGTGGCAATGGGGCGCTAGATGTTGCCAAGGGAAACTAGCCTTAAGTCTCATTGTTTATGTGGTTATTTGAGCTCGTAATCGTGAGGCAGTGGGGCGCTAGATGCTGCCAAGCGAAACTAGCCTTAAGTTTCATTGGTTTCGTGGTTATTTGAGCTCATAATCATGTGGCAAGTGGGGCGCTAGATGCTGCCAAGGGAAACTAGCCTTAAATCTCATTGGTTTTGTGGTTCTTTAAGGTCGTAATCATGTGGCAGGTGGGAGCGTTCTGCCGAGAGTGAGGTGAGAAGGGAAACTAGCCTTATACATGATTGGTTTTGTGGTTATTAGAGGTCGTAATTGTGTGGTAATGGAGTGATAGATGCTGCCAAGGGAAACAAGACTTAAATCTCATTGGTTATGTGGTTATTTGAGCTGGCGTGTGCAGGTGGGGAGTGTGTTGCCGAGAGTGTGGCTGCACGCGGGAAACACGCCGTCGCAGCTGATGCCGTTCCTCAACCAGGCGAGGACCATCTCCCTGCAGCTGGACCCCAACAAGCCTCTCAACAGGTAAAAGTCTGTGTGGCGTGTGGAAAATTCTCCCTCCAAAACTCTCCACACTAGGGTGGGTCGAAAAAACAAAATTTTGGAATTTTTCATTGTAATAGGTCTCAAAAGTTGCGTAATAGCTTGTAGAATACTGAAAAAATAACTTCAAAAAAATCATATAAGATTATCCGGTTGTGCAATGACCTTGAAGTTAAACATGTAAAACTCCGTAAGAGAATGAGTAAAAAATCTTAATTTGGTTTACGCTGGGGATGGATAATCGTACAAAAGATTTGCCATGAAAAATGAAAAGAGCTCTTTAAAACGTTTTTAAAAATTATATAATTTGTCCAAATAGGCTACCTCCAGTACTGTTGATCTATGGCCTTCTAAAATCCCTAATTTAGGCATTTTTTCAAGTTTTTGGCTTGTACTATACTAAACCAATAATTCTGATGCCTATTTGCACAAATTATATAATTTTTAAACTGTTTTAAAGAGCTCTTTTCATTTTTCATCGAAAATCTTTTGTACTATTGTCAATGTCGAGCATAAACTGAAAAACAATTTTTCACTAATTCTCTTATATGGTTTTACATGTTAAACTTCAAGGTCATTGCGCGACCGTAAGATCTTGATTTTTTTAAAGTTTTTTTTTCAGTATTCTACTTGCTATTACACAACTTTTGAGACCTATTACTTACTTACTTTTACTCTTACTCCCATGGCCATCGATCCCCTAGTAGGGTTTTGGCCTCGCCAACAATTGCTCGCCACCTCTCCAGGTCATATGCCTCATCTACTTCTGCTCCCATTCTTGTGATATCCGACTCTATGCAGTCCCACCATCTTCTCTTTGGCCTTCCAGGGGGTCTTCTTCCTTCTGGCTGTCCTTCTCCTATTTCCTTCAGTAGCGATCCTCTATCCCTCCTTATGACATGTCCTGCCCTCCTTAACCGTCTAGCTCTAGCATGTGCTATAATGTCATAATCTTTGTATTAATTCCGTATCTCCTCATTGTGCCTAATTCTCCACTCTCCATTTTCATTCACAGGTTGAAAAATTTTTCTCAATATTTTATTTTAAAAAACAATGAGTTTTCTTTTTTCTTTTTTGTTTAATATCCATGTTTCTGCTCCATACAGCAATACTGGTCGGATAATTGTATGGTAGATTTTAATTTTTGTTTGACGTAATAAAATTCTTGAGGTTAAGATTTTGTTGCATGTATGTAAACTAACTTTTATTAGCCTGATTTATTCTGTTGTTTATTTCTGATTCTTCACTGTTTCTGCTTGGTATTGAAATTCCTAGGTATCTAAAAAGATCAACTTTTTCGAAACTGTGTCCTTCAATATTTATTTCGTTTGTTTGGTTGATTTCTTGCTTTGAAAAATGCATGTACTTAGTTTTTTCATCATTAATTTTTAATCCCATTTTACTAGTTTTTTGAGACCTATTAAGATTCAAAATTCCAAAATTTCGTTTTTTCAACCCACCCAACTCTACAATGGGGATGTAGCTTAAGAATGGTTAGGTTAACTGATTACACATACTGGTTAATTGACTACAAGTTAGTTTAATCATAACAGTCAAACTTTCCCTCTTACAAAGTGTCCTCTACCTCAGTGTTTCTCAACCGGTGGTACGCGTACTACCACGGGTGGTATGCGAAGGCCTTTCAGGTGGTACGCAAGATGTAAGAAGTAGTACAAAGTAAAATACTAGGTTTACGAACGAACGCTGTCCTGTCAAACAGTAAAGTCGCACTTAGTGCCTTAACTTTAATAATTTTTTCAGGTTCTGTTTTTTGTCACAGCATTCCAATTTCGTACCATATTTTAGGAACTACTGTTACTCTTTTAAGAGTTTTTTTTTCAAAACATTTTGACATTAAAAAATTATCTTTCTGTGTAAGAAATACTACCAGTTTTAAAGTGTTAATTCGGTGGTATTACTACAGTTTTTAGTTGTACGATTTACTAACCATTCGTATTTTCCATTTTGAACACACACACAGTCTAATTATGTCGATCTGTTGTATATATTTTTTGTAACATGCTTAAATATAAGATCATTGGTGAAAATACAGTATACTTTGAATGTCTTCGAATTTTTATTTATGTTAATTTTTCAATATAAAAAGTATGAGAAGTATGTAAAGTTCTAAATAACAGACAGAGATTATTTCTCCCGTATACAAAACAAAAAAACAAAACACTAAAGGGTAACTTTAAGCAATTTCGGAGGGGATCCCGAAGTAATTGCTTCCCAAGTAGTGGGGGGAGGGGGGTCCTTGCGATGGTACGCCAAAATATTGCAAATGTGGTAGGTGGTACGCGAGCACCAAAAGGTTGGGAACCACTGCTCTACCTAAAACCTTAGCTTCCTGCCAAATATTTTGCTACTAACTCTACTCCCTAATCCTGTTTCTGTCTTCCTGACGTAACAATTTACAATGGTCAATTTACAGTTAATCTGACACACCTTCAGCTACCATAAGCGACCTTCTGAAACTTGAACTTTTAAAACCTTCTCTACCCCAGATTGGACTTTACCTCAAGACTCTCAGTTCAAATAGCAGAAGTAAGATCAGCTGTAATTTTTATCGTGAGCAAAGCCACGGGCAGCTGCTAGTAATATCATATAATCTTTAAATATTCTCTTCGTAACTTAATTTTGTAGTCTTGTTTCGAATTTTTACTTGCCAATAAACATTTTTAAATGTTTTGTGTGTTTTTTTGTGGTAATAACGCTCTAAATAACTGGCGTTTGAAATGTTCTCTGACAGACTACTCTTCTGCTGTGGAAGAAAACGTCAGTGTGTTTAGGAATGCCAACATAAAACTAAAACAAGATTGAATGTAAAACAATTTTGTTTGTATAAAAGTAGAAACCCGTAATGAGCTTTTATAATGTGTTATGTTATTTTGTTAAAGTTTCATCTCATGTAAGAATTGTGTTAAAAAGTAAGCAACTTTAAGAATACAAATTTTTTTAAAGGAAATACCCTTAAACCTAACTGTAGCAATGTCATGATAACAAAAAAATGAAACGTTAAAAGTCTTTCGGTAATCCACATTAGCAGCCTACTGATTACTCCCCCAATGGGCTGAACACCTCCATTGACAGATGCTTTTGTTTCAGGGATGCTCTAGAGAAGTTGAGTGGATTATTGAAGATCTCACCTTGACAGTTAGTCGTTTAGCTTCCCTTCATCACCAACCAGCAAAATGATTTTAAAGATCTTTGTAAATATATTGTACAGATGTATTTGTAGATTTTAAATTATTCATATTTTTTATGCATGTGCAAATCATTATTCTTAGTAAAGTGTTAATAAAGTCATTATTATAGAAGGAGTGAATTTATTCTTTCCTGTGCTCGATTAATGGTTATTTTTGTTTATGACCCATGCAGAATTTATTTTTGGGGATACCGCGTATTGTTTGCATTGTAGCAGTTACTTGCTACTTATTAATTTATAATTTATTATTTTAAACCCCTTTTAAAACTTTAAATGGTCCAACAAAATAAAAGTCTGCTTCTTTGACAATTCATTTTATTTTCATGCGCTTAAAAAAAGAAACAAATTATTTTTCTTTTATCTTTAAGTTGGGGGGTTACTGTACTCGTTAAATCCTTTAATTCTTTATTTTATATTTATTATCCAAGATCATGAGCCCTAAAAAAAATAGAATTAATTAATATGCCTGAAGGGCCAAACAAATAACCAAGAAAAACATAAATAAATGAGGCATTTACTGAAATAACATTCGTTAAATAAATTAATATTAAATTTGTAAAATTTCTAAAAAGGAAAACTTACCCAAAGGTTGGGGTGAATGATACTTAGAAACATTTTGAACAATTCACTACAAAATTACAATGATGAAGAAGGCTAGGACATGCAAAATTCACTATATATACTCAAGGAAACTTGTGTTGTGATTGGCCAAAATTAAAACCAATCAGCTTGCCTCACTTATTCTTACAATATTTGAAATTCTAGTGGAACCATGTAGAATAATATTACTAGTTTTAACATGCTAATTGAGGATATCCTGTAAATTAATTATGTGTTTTACTTAAAATTTAATTTTTTATATAAATAAAAAAAAATATTTTAACTCTAGCATGCTACAGCATATTTACCTGAAAGAGTGGTTATTATAACTTTTGGGGGTCTTCCCCCAGGAAGTTTTCAAAATTTACAACAAAACTTTTTTTGAAATTTTTGTATACTCAAACAGTTGAACTTAACAGTGAGGACGCAGTCTACCAGTTTTATGTGAGGTGTTAGTGCTGAATGACAGCTGTTGGTGAGTTAGTAATGGTTTTCTGAATTGACAATTTTATTATTGATGTGGAAATTGGAGTAAAGCACAAATCTACTGAGGTGAAAGGGGGAAAGGTAATTTATATAATTGTCTTTCAGTACTGATTTGAATGAAGTTGAATTTAATGTCACAAAACACTGTTATAACAAAATGAATGAAAATTAACAGTTCACAATACTAGTTAAAATGTATGGAAAGGCATAAAAATTACAATGAAAGTGGACTGTATAATGAATGTAAGTACAAATGAACAGAAGACGCTGTGTGCGACTCTACCGCGAGAGGTCTGTTCGAGCACTGGCTTTGTTTTCCTTAAAAACAACTCGCGCCCTCATAGGGCGAGGGTGGGAGAATTTAGAAAGTTGAGTGTTTAGAAATTTGGCGACAGCCCTCGTCAGCTCTATGTTACCATTTTGGGGGACGCCCCTGACTCTTGTTGAATTTTAAAACAATAAGTTCAGCTGTAAAGACATCCTTTAAAGTGCCTAATAAACAACCCATATTGTGAAATAAAGTACATTACATTTTAATATTTATTATTAATACTATGTACAGGTCATACATTCAATGAAAAAGACATGTCGAGATTGTATTACGATTGCTTAACCTGGAAACCTTTAACAGCCATCATTATTCAATGAAGACTGTTGACCAGTATAATTGCTTTCTAATCTGCCTCATGTAATGAATGATAGCTCGAGACTTTAATCTCCTAAGAGCATACCTTTTTACAAAAATTAAAGTATTTGAGTTTGCAAACATTTCTCATAAAATACTTAAGACATTAAAGCATATGGACCAAAGGCAATAAGGCTTGATATTATTTAGTCAAGTAAAAAGATAGTGATGCTTGGCTAAAAATGCTTCTTTGATGGACAAAAAGGAAAACACACCACAAAAACCTTCATTCATGCTTAGCTGGTTTCAAGCACTATTTTAATTGCTTAACAATTTATATATAAATAGGGCTAAATTAAAAATTTTGTGTTATACTTGCTTATGACAAGTCTTAAATCTTAATTTAAATTTATCTCTAGGTTAGTGTTTTTATTGAAAGTACGTTTTTAAACAAACAAGTCAGCATGGAGAATTAACTAAATTTTTGGTGAAAGTGTATACTGTTAAGTACTTCTTGAAATTGAATCAGATATATGATAACCTTTCTCTCTCTGTCTTAAGTCAGCTTTATAAGTTTAAATTTCAAATTCATCCTTCTCAAATATTCTACAGGTATTGAGGGTGATTCTCGTTTTTTTGGGCATCGCTATTAAAAATGTTAAATATTACAAAATTATTACTTGAAGATTATTGGGCAACACCCACCTTAATTTAATGATGTGCTGATCCTCGTCAAGTTGTAAAAACAATGGTCACACACGCACACAAATACCGGATCGCACACAACTGTCCCAACGTTTCGCGTGAAAACATAAAAACATCACGCCTCTTCGGGGGAATTAAAATCTCGCCTACGATTTTTTGCGAGGAGTCGCTCCGACCGTCTTACCGCGACTCATCTGGTCGGACCGTCTTACCGCGACTCATCTGGTTGGACCGTCTTACCGCGACTCATCTGGTCGGAGCAACTCCTCGCAAAAAATCGTAGGCGAGATTTTAATTCCCCCGAAGAGGCGTGATGTTTTTATGTTTTCACGCGAAACGTCGGGACAGTTGTGTGCGATCCGGTATTTGTGTGCGTGTGTGACCATTGTTTTTACAACTTGACGAGGATCAGCACATCATTAAATTAAGGTGGGTGTTGCCCAATAATCTTCAAGTAATATATTCGCCCCGCCCAAAAATTGTCATGTCATTTCGATCAAAAGTATTACAAAATGTAGAACCAAATCGTTTGAAGTCGTTTTGAGAGATTTCACCTATCTAAAAGGGTTTTAAGGAGCTTTTAAAATTAATTAGATTGCGATTTGGTGCCTAAATCTCTATTTTAAAAAAACTGGTGTAATAAGGAAAAATTTGTTTTTGTATTCTCCCTGCGAAAAGTACTTGCCAATGTTTTTTGTTTACTGCTTAAATGAAAATTGTAATTACCTCGCCATAACCATTCACCATAGTCTATTTATTAATACAAGACGTGGATCAGTAATATTTTTCCAATCATTATTGATTGGTGAAAAGTAAATTTTATTTAAGAGTTTTCTGATTTTACATTTTTTTTGTTTATTTTTGAATTTATATTCTAATTTTAAAAAGTGGATAGTTTCATTTTGTTTGACACTGAGACCATATCAGCCCATGTAATTTTACCTAAAATTGTTAAAACTGAGATTTAAACATACTTACATTTCCATTGTCTTTTTAAGTGTTAAGTATTTATCTAAATAAAAAATTAATAAAAATACCTAGAGATAAGAGATAAATAAAGGCTGTGTATCTCTAAATTTAATTAAAATCAGACCTGTGGAGTTGTATTGTACACATCCTCTTAAAAATTCATACATCACTCTGGGATTAGAAAGAAACAAATATAATATTTAAATATTTCCACTTCATCTCAAACCCAACAATTCTTATTTAAAAAATTTAACAATACTTAAAGCAGGATGAAAAACAAGCCTTGAAGCACAGATTTTTGACCACTCTAGGGAGAAAATGAATAGTTAAATGAGAGCAAGTTGTGGGGGGAGAGCAAAGCTGTTTGGACGCACTTTGCCCCCGTGATTACAGGCAATGACACCAAGTGGTCACTAACCGGTCGCCCAGACGAGAGCGTTAGTCTAGTGATAGCAGGGTCAGGGGTAACCGAACTGATACTGTCGCATTATGGTCATTTGAAAATGAGGATTGTCACTTACTTTGGTAAGTAACTGTTTCAACCCTGTTTCTTTGTAAAGTATAAAAAATTGAACTTGCATGAGTGTTGAAATATTTTAATTGTGGATAACTGATAAGGAAAAAACATAACCTATTGAATAATTTTAGCAGTGCTTGAATCATTAGAATTATTGTAAATAATAGATTCAGATGTAAAATATTTTGAGCCAGAGAAAAAATTAATGTATTTGTAGTTTGAAGAAAACAAGCAAGTATGGAGTGGATTGTTTCTTGAAATAGTACAGGGTGTTTTTTTTTTTAACGCGACCCATTTTTAAGACTGAATAATGCACATATAAATAGGAAAATGGGTATTGTTTTGTTAATATTTACATTTTATACAACCTATTATTTAAGTTTGATCACGTTTCGTATACATTATGTGTTCAAACAATCAGCCATTGGCATTTTTATAAAGTTGTGCTCTTCCGAACACATGTTGTGTTCCTAATATAGTGGCGTCAAATCCAGGGATCTTGGGGGGTAATAAGCCTTCACTGATAAAATAAAGTTTTGGGTTGCGTTTAAAAAAAACACCCTGTATATTTTAATAAAATAATAATCCACAATGTTATTAAGGTAAACGCATCAATAGCCGACACTGCTCCAATGCTTGACAGTCGTCATTTATTTGCCTTATAATGTGATTCCCTAAAAATATTTACACAAGATTCAAGATTAATTTTTTTAGAGAAAATATGTTTATTCTCAGTATCTTATAAAAAAAATACCTTATGCTGAAATGCTGTCTTATAAAAACTCAGTGTCAAATGCTACTAGTTTAGAGATTCAAATTTGCAAACCAATTTACATCTGTGTTAAGACTATAAATTATCATTGTTAATAAAATTGCGAGACGGCGCAGAATTTTTTTGTTTCATGATGCAAGTCCTAGTTTATGTTTAGGGCTTTAAGCCTACTAAATTGAATACTAACGATTGCAAATGTGATCCAACAAGCAGGAGTGAACGCCAGACATGGCGGAAGTTCACTATTGTTGAACAGGGGTGAGCCTGACTTGTCTAAACATTTGGCGAACTATTTGCTGCTTGAGGCTTGAGAGGAACATAGGAACTAGCCATGCCATCATTTCCCGGATAAAACCTGTTTTAATACCTAGTATTTTATAATGCTTACTATAGACAACCCAAATAAAATCAGCTGCCAAACCTAAAAATATTTACTGTTGTGACCATAACTGGTTTCAGTTTATTCAGTCTATTGAACATTATTTAAAATTACAGATTTGATTATCAGAAAAATATAAAATAACTATTACATGAAGAAGATTATATTTCACGGAATAAAATTATAAAATTTTAATAAATACACACAACCTTAAATCTTTAACGTGTAGTTCAAGGGTGTAAAAATTCAAATATCATGTAATAGTCTTAACATAGTAAATCTACAAAATAAGATGGTCAAGGAATATTTCCATTCGGATTGGTTGAGGTAAAGGGTTAATGGCTAAGGCAATGTGCTAAGAGGGTAGAAAATAGGGCACAAGGTGGAAAATAAGTGATTTAGGGGGATAGATTTAGATCACGGTGATGCGATGGGGTGGGCCTTTTTTCACGGTAGAAAATAAGGTATTTAGAGTTGATTTGGTGTAAGACAGTTTAATTTGGAGCCATAACATAATGTACCGAAATAAAAGAAGAAAAAAAACTTTTACTAGGGCCTCACAGAAAAGTGGGCTTAGGGCTGCAGTGCCTGTAAATCCGCACTGCAGTTAAAAACAATATTCTAGTTCTTTTTAAAGCATACAGGTAGTCTTCTTTTAACTCTGAGCCTAGTCATCATCCAGATTCAGGAGGAAAATGAGACAAGACAAATAAAAATGCAAGTTATAATTGTGCAAAAATACTTTTATACGGGTACTTCAGTAGATTCTTACTTAGTTGCTCCTGCACAAATTAATATGCTCAAAGAAAACGATTGCTAAATCCAATGTAAATTACAGTGAACATTAAAAAATAATACTTTAACATAGTGCCAATTAAACAGCTTATCAATGTGTCTGACTCCTAAAAATTAAACTTAGCTCATTATTTTGGTAATGATAAGTATGATTCACCCTCTTAAGTTTCTTCACTCTATGTTTAAGCTCTGTAGCCGATTTTTATGAAATGGAAAGGGTCCTCAAAAGTAATTTTGAAATGAGCTGTACTAAATGTAGAACATGGATTTTTGCCATTGTAGTCAGAAGATATTGTATGGACCAGAAGGGGTGGTTTGATTGTGATTTGCCAGTGGTGAGTCTGATTTGCCTCTAGGACCAATGGTTTATCATTGTCTTTCTTGACTTGAAGTACTATATCCTCCAAGGGAACAGCCGTGCCTTTTACTGTCACAAAATCATGCTGCTTTAAGAATCCATTTGATGACTTATATATTTTAATGCTACAGGAAAGTTCATAGCTGTTGAATAACTGGTCATTGTTTGATTTCATTTCAATTCCTTTCACAGTCAGAGTATTTATTTCAACATTTACTGTTGGTTTGATTGTTAACAATGAATATGATCTATATTCATTTGTCTTGTTCAAGTAGTAATATATCGGTGGAGTACTGAATGTGAATGATTTCAGTTCTTTTCCCTCATTTCCATTTGAAATGCCCTTTTGTTCAAGTTCACTATCTTCATTTGATGTTGCATTTTCTCCAGTTTCTTGTAGATTAACTCCTCGTTTTTCTGCTATTTTGCACAGAGTAGGTGACTGAAGAGATTGTTTATTAGTCACTCCCAAAGTCAAATCCATGAACTCTTCAGGCGTCAAAACCTTTGTTGGTAAAACATTGTCTACAATTTCATTCAAAGTCAGTGTCAACAAACGCACATGTTGAAGAACCTTGTTTAGACACTCTCTCAGTGTCTTATCAGGATTGATTTTCACCTGATTTTCACCCCAGCGGATGAAATTATTCCACAGTTGAAGTTCAGAGATGTTCAAAATACTTTGTTTCGCTATGAACAGCAAACAGTTTTCATCAAGTTGTAAAAACATTGGGTTTTGACAAATTTTATCAGTTTGCTCTTGGACGATTTTGCTAACTTGGAGTTCCAAGTCATTACATTTTATGTAGGCCGCACACAGCAGAGCTGGGAAGATATCTTCAGCTGACGTTGGCTTCAGTCGTTTTGCAGCTTTCCCCACCAAACGCTGAATGTTGTACTTGTCGGCACACAGGGCAAGTTCTGCTGCCTCTTCAGGAGTCATTGTTGGTAGTTTTCCACCATAGACATGTCTGGAAAAAGCAGTAATGTAACGCACATAGGTTGTAAATAAGTGTTAGAATCGTTATTTGAAATGCTAAAAAATAATGGGTTGGAATAAATAAAGGATGTGGTTCAGTGAAGATATTAAAGATATCAAGCCAAGAAATATCATACCATTCTGCACTGACCAACAAATGCAAGAGGCTACTAGAGAAAACTGCATAAAAAAGGATTTTTAAGAGAAGATGTAAATCTTTTAGGGCCGCTTTCTCTAAACTTGGTTAACCTAAAAAAGAGGTTTAACCTTGGACTATCCCGGGGTTTACCCTGGGTTAAACCTCTTTTTCAGGTTAACCAAGTTTGGAAAAAGCGGCCCTTAAAGTTACAAAACACTTCAGCAAGAGATTATCTAGAAATTGTTTTATTTTATTCTTTTGCAAGCAATGAATATAGTGTATTATCGTTAGGGTCAAAAGTGGCTGTTTGCAGGCTGCAATCGATTTCACGTGCAAGGTGAGAGGTGAGACCAAAATTTGGATTATGACATGGAATTTTAGGTCCAATATGAACCATATTTTTCATTACACTGTAACTAGACCGCGAAAACATTACTTTCCGTACTTGCAGTTGAAACTGAAGGTAGCTCTTTTCAATACAAAGTATAGAAGAAGATTTTTCTGAATCTGAAAGCAGCTTACCTCAGCATCAGTTTGAACTTGGCAGGAGAGATGTCTTTGATACGGGTATTGGTGCCCGAGGGATCCGCAAGTTGGCTGTCGGCCAACATGTCTCTGAACACCGAACTGTGAGCTATTAAGTGCGTTGATGACACTCCAATCTTTTCCTGAAAAAAATAAGATTTGTGAACTTTAATAGCCTGCAATTCGCAAATCTCTTTTGAATTTTCAAATTCATTATTGAAACCCTGCTGAAATTGTTTGTATTTAATTTTGATGCAAAACAACTGCTCGAGTCAAATTTTCTGTTATGCAGCAAAATCACATTTTACGAGCAAAGCGCCAGAACAAATAGGGAACAAATGTGGTTTTTCTGATGTGCCATGTTGAAGTTATGTTCCTCCAGATTGCAAGGGTTTATAAAAAAATTAATCATACCATATTCCAAGTTAAGTTCCCTCGACTCTTATTATTTCTTTATTACCTGACGTTTCCTTACTAATTCGAGATGTCTACTCTAATTTATTCTAATTTTAGGCTAATGCCTGAGGAAGTGATTTGGTTGAATGGTTAGATAAATTAATATCTCGGATTGAATTTGTTTGTTTTGCTGCGTAAGGTGATTCAGTGTTGGTAAAATAAAATAAAATCATTCGTTAGTCTTATTTTGTATTTTGTGCTTTCTTCCCCAGTGGCATTTTTTAACGTTTTGATCAGGAACGGTCCAAACCCTGGTCTTGTTACCATCAATTATTATACAAATCATTGACAATGTCTACTTTAACCTTGCAGCTAAGTCCTTATTCTAACTAAAAATCAATCATTACATATAAAAACGTTGTTAACTTACAACATCACCAGTATCAGGGATTCCAACAGTCAGGTGGCAATCGTGGTATTTGGGATTGGAGAGTAGAAATGAAGCCGGATCCCCCTCTGTAAAATACATGAAAATTATACAGCATAAGGTTTATGAATTAATGTTCATAACTTATAAACTAGCCTAGGTCTCTTTTAGTAGCGCAGTTAGTTTGACGCTATGTACAGTTTGTTTGAATTTGAATTTTCCATAAGTGAATTCAGTATTTTCAGATGTTGACAGATAGTGCAACTGTTCCAAAAATAAGGAAAATTAAGGTGGTTAAAATCCGTTCAGCTGTTATCGTGTTATGAGAGGAAGAAATCCAGTAGCAGATATTTTGATGATTCAATGTTTTACATTAAATAATCAGCATTTGTATTGAATTTTTGTAGGGGCTTATGCCCCTACAAGCCTCTAGTAGTAATTATTATGATTTAATCATAATTAAAGGAGTAGAATTTCTTCCAATTATTAGTTGTAATTACTTTTGCATTTAATTAAATGAGGGAGAGGGAGCTGCTTTTGGATGTGGGGTCTGTCTAAATCCCCAATCGTGTTTACTAATTTTAGGTGAAATTAGTGTTAATGGATTTATTAAAAAGGTCAATGACCAATTTATTGAAAAAATTAAAAATTTTGAAGAATAAATAAAGGAAAGCCTTTCAAAACTTGAAATAAGTACAGAACAGATTGACTAAAAAAATATCAACTCAAAACAAATCAGACAACAATTATACGAGATGAGAATTCCATATTTGGAGCCCATTAATTAAAGCATAAAGGAAGAGGTTTAGTTCCATTTAAAGAATACATAAAAATAATTAAACTGTTTAATAATGCAGATAAACTTTCTGAATGGGAATACAAAGATTATTTAAAGATGGTTGGAGATGTGGCACCAAGGTCGAACCAAGGATGGGCACCGGCGGTGTAGACGATGTTCTACAGCCGAGAACTATGCATTTGAAAGCCTGTCCTTGGACAGTGCTCATTTGAGGAAACGTTAAGAAATGCACACCACCATAAAATACGCCCGTCCATTGCAAATTAGCTGAAGACTAAGGGGTATGAAATTTATGAGGGAGTGAGTGGTACAGCGGAAAGCCGTTCAATAAGTAGAAGGGTCGATATATTAGCTATCAAAAGGAAACTCAATAAAGCATTTATAATAGACCCAGCAACAAGATTTGAAATAGATGAACAACAACCTGACCAAGTACGTCAAGAAAAATTACAAATATATTCTCCAACAATAAATTTTTCAAAGAACAAACAAAATTAAAAATTAAGAAGTAATCAACATTTTTATTGGTGAAAGAGGAACAATATCAAGATTTCTTGTTGGATTTTGAGCTCAGTTAAATCTCAATCAAAACAAACTAGAAGAAATTGCATTATTAAGCATTTAAGTATTAAATATTCAATAATTATTCTAAGAAACCATTTATATAATAACAATAACAAAGTTTTGTAAATAGTATTCTTTGTTTTATAGCAATTTGCAATGGCAAAAAGATGGGAATTTTTAATCAAAATTTTCTATATAATCTACTGGGTGTGGTCAGTGATCACTTTTTAAGCTAAACCAAATCACAAGTTTAAGTGAATAAGTTTAATATGGGTGTAGTTACTAACCTGTTTCAGGATCTAATTTCTCCTCTTTACTAGCCATTATTGTACTGATTTGATTTACACCAAATTTATAAACTAGTGAATCGATGTTTCACAATCACAATAATACTTGACAAAGATTTTATCATATCAAGGATGAGTCACTCACACATACCTACTCTCTACTCTCTACTGATAAGAGCAGTGCTGCCACTTCAGCAGTGAAACTGTAACCTTCCCAAGACATGCAGTAAAATTGCCCTAAACAAAAATCAATAATTATGTATAATATACACCGAATTAATTAGCTCTTATATTGCATATCTGAACGAACTCACAAATAATTAATTAGTAGTGATTGTTAAAATTTTATCTTCAAAATAAAGAATGATTTGGAAATGGATTACTGAATTAAACCTAGTAACAGTTGGGGGAAGGGGTGTTTGGGCGAAAATACTTTGTCTGTTATTTTGTATTACTGTTACTCTGTCAAGGGAGGGATATCATACCGGTAGGCAGGAAGGATATAGAACACCTCCCATATCCTTGAAAGTATGCGTAATACTCCCATCGCTTTGACATTTACGCGCAATCGCTGAATTTGCGTGAGTTTTCGACGTTCACAACAAATTTTAAAAGTGTTTATCTCTTTTCTTTCCCAGCCAAAACCCAAAAGGTGCAAGCTTAATGTTAAGAGTCATGTAAACTTACAAAATAAAGGTCAAGGGGCGAGAGGAGTTTATCCCCCTGGTCACTCCTCGTACCTAGGCTACTGTGGGGGGCCTTGTGAAAAAAAAACAGTCTAGATCTCGTCAAAACATACCAGTGGCGTCGCGAGAGCAAATTCTAGGGGGGGAGATCAAATGATACTAGGGGGGGAGTTGATGATTTTCCCAACTCTTGAACTTGAATTTCCCAACTCTTGGATCCGAATTTCTAGGGCTGCCATAATTCTAAGAACGAAAATACATACACATGAGGGGAGGATACTGGGGGATTTGGGGTTTGGGATATCCCCCAACAAATAGGGGGGTCTGGGGGTCCTCCCCCGGAAAATGTTGGAATTTTAAAGCAAAATGGTTAGTTTTTAGGCAATTTTTGCAGTTAAATTTTAATCCAAGCATACCTTTAATCTGCTAAGGATTTTGATTAAACTAAAGGGTTCTGACTACTTGTAAATATTAAATATATACAATTTACACTTTAAGCAAACATTTATTATGGCGAAAATAGTGACTAGTTTGATCCTCACATTGGTATTAAACTATTTCAGTCCTAGATAATTTAGCCCTGAAATTTTTGTAGCAAAATTATCCAAAAATATGTTTATAAAACCTATCATCAGCTGCTGAAAACTGCTGAAAATACGGAGATTTCTCATTTTTTTGCTTTGTACAATACGGACACGGACAGGAATTTCCCAACTGAAACCATTCAATTTAAAATGTGCAAGTTAATTTAAAAAGTAATTTTTGATCACACGCCCTTAAAAACCTTAGGAGTTGGGAAATTTGGTATTTCAAAATTGCCATGCACTTTCACTGGATGCAGAAAGTGTTATGAGCCATACGTCTGTGCATGTGTTATATCTTCATTCTTTGGAATTGAATCCTAACAACCACAAATTGAATAGTACACAATATTAAAGAGCATTAATGTTATAAAATGCTCAAATTAAGTAATATATATTTTGACCAGTTGTACGATAGGTTGATTTAACAATAGTTGGAATTTTAAGAGCTACGAGTAGGGACATTTGATTAGTAGGATTTTTGTATTATAGTAATTTTAATTTTGTTATTATCTGCAAAATACAAGAAGAAAATTGTTGTTTCAACTGTTCAAGTTTTTGCTATATGATTTATGTTCAATTTCAATTCATTTTTCCCAACTGTCAGCCTGGAAATTCCCAACTTTTTTGATTTCCAAAATCTAGGGGGGGAGGCTCCCCCCTACCCCCCCTTATTGACGCCCCTGAAACATACTGTCAAAATAAAAATACGTTTTTCACCAGAAAACAAATAGTTACAAATTATTCTATGTACAGGCAAAATAGCTCTTGTAAAAAAGGTCCAATCTGGATCATTAGCTGTTTCTTGAAATTCCTATTACTAATTTTATGGGCAAATGTGACACCTATAAAGGGCATCTAGGGCTCTTCCCTTTTATCTGATCTCGATCAATTTGTATCCTGCCATAGAGAGCTCTTTCCTATGACATCTAAATTATTAAAATTCAGAAATTCAGCATGGGTTTTGGTCACAAAAACCTGTACCGGTAGCAAATTTTATAAGTTTAAGCAAGCAGCTAGTTTTCTAGTTTTCTTCTGAGATTCCTGCAAGTTTTTATCAGTGGTTTACACGATTAATTAAGACATAATTTCAATTAGATTCGTCCTTATCTATAGTTAAAATTAAAAATTCCAAAAACTGCTTATCTGATAATAAATTTCTAGCTTTGGCATTATCTTAATACAATAACAAACAGTTCTGTAAATGCTGTTATCTTTGTTTGAACTAAGTCACCCAAGGATTGTTTGTTTCCAATGTGTCATAACTATTTCTTTAAAATCGTGCAGCATTCCTTATTAGTTTTTAAATTTCCTTTATTAAATCCAATTTATTTAGGCAGAATCAAAAGAAATCATGATAATTCATTAAGGTTCAAAGGGTGGCTGTTTAAACTGTTAACCATGGATAGGTGGGTTAGATTAATCAAACATGGGGTTGTACAAAAAAATGCTTAACATAAGAGATTTAAAAGATTAATAAATTGGAAATGATAGAAAAAATATATTTCAGAGCTGTTTGAAATTTGAGAAAAAATTATAAAAAGATTAATGGAATAATTTTTGTTTGTAAACCTGTTGTATATATGTTTTTAATAAATTGATATCTTAGGAACTTTTACAGCTTGTACTTTATAACTTTACAAGCCAAAGAGAAGTACTAATAATACTGGTCTATCAATGATACAGTTCTCTGTGTTATTTGTAATTGAAATCATATGTTTTAAACACATGTTTTCTAAATTTGTGTATTCTTGGACGAATGAAAAGCAAAATAAACAATAAAGGTTCTGTTGGTGCTGTTCAAAATGGAATTCAATTTGGATTCTGAAGATATGGCCACTTTTTACCGATCTTTGTTACTTCTGCACTCACCTAAAATCGATTCCCAACGAAAATTGTACCACATAATGAATCAAAGCATTCATAAACATCATCCCTCAAGAAAAACTCCGTATGTAAAAAAAAGTTCTGAAATCCCAGGAGGAGAAACCAGGTAAGCAATCTAACAATAAAATCAAGCGGTAGATAAATGTCAAATCAAATCAAATCAAATAAAAAATGCCATTATTTAGCGGGAAAATGTAACATGCAGCTTTCAAAATCATTTTACATAACCCATTAACTTAAAACATAACTTTTAACTGCTAAGTTTAAAGATAGATAAATGTTTAAAGAGAGTGAAAAGTTTGATGTCACCCAGAAATAATTCTGACTGCACAACTGTTAGATATCCGATTTAGATTTCTGATATCTGATCTGGTTCCAAAATTGCTTGTAATGGTTACATTTTGATTACTTAGCTTAGAATCTCGGAATTTTATTAGTTGATATTTTCCTAAGCTTTTGAGATCACTTCATACAACTTTTCCTTGGTGGGTTGCAGTTCTTATTAAGCCATGTAATAGGCCTAGTATTCTTAATTTGAACTCATTTTTTTGAATACATTTTTTTTATTATATTTTTCTATTGATATTGAAAATATGTGATTTCCAGTGCTTTCAAAGTGCATGTCGGAGATAAAGAAATTTCGGACCAAACAAACGATAGCGAAGCTGTCCTTAGTCAACAGGATCCAAAAATGAAAAAGGAATCTGATTCTGACAAACCTCATGTTTTAACCTCTTCTGACCCAAGATCCAAAGTAGAGCCTGACGAAACAAAGTCAAACATTCAAAAATGTGAAAGCAAAGCTGCGCAGTCTTCAACCTCCTCATCGACTTCTGTGAATTTTTCATCCGGTGTAAAAAGCTGTTCATCATCCCCCTTGAAAAGGAATAAAATTTCTCCTCAGAAACATCCTAGAGTTTCGCATCTAGCTGGTAGAGACTCGGTTGTGAGACCGATAGCAAAAGTTTCAACAAAAACATCAGGGAAACATCACTATTGCCCGAACCCAGTGAATTTGAAGAAAATAAGGGCGGTTCTTGCAAGAGGAGACCCATTCCCCACACATTTAACGAAAGCTTGCATAAACAATATCACACCAGATTTGCAAAGAGAGAAACTGTAAATTGTTATTTCGATTGTTGTTATTAGGATAGTGGTGAATAGACAATTTGTCAAAATATAAGTTTGTGATTTGAGTGTCAATTATTTTTTTAATATTACACAAAAACTAATACTGTAGCTTGGTAGGTTCTGTGATTGCTATTCCTTTTCAATAATTCTACAACAATAGCATAACAAGAGTGAAAAGGGTGATTGCATATTTGGGACCATATTTTTGAACTGTGAGATTTATCAAGCTCTCCATATGGTTGAGAATATACAGACCACTTTCACTGGCAGTTTGAACGATACTTTTCACTACAACGCTGATGCAACCATAACAAATATTTGTTTATTTATATCGGAAAAATCAGAGAAAGTAAACATTAATCTTTGCATTGTTAATATGATTTTGTGTAGTAAAAATATAATAGTGAATTTGTGCAGGCTATAAACACATAACAAAAACAGGTGATTTTATAGTATAGTGAAAAAAAAACGTAATTTAGCTATTTGGTACCAACTATTCAGCCTTAATTCAACTATGTCCTTGAGGGAAATACTATTAATAATTGAGTGAATTAAATAAATGTTATACTGGTAATAATTCGTTCAAATATTTTTCAATACTTCGGTAAGATTAAAATCATTGGTTTAAGAAGGGCAAGTGAGGAGGCTGTGACATATTTTTCAGCCCTTTGACAATTTTCAAGAGGAGTATTTTAATCAAAATTCTATGATATTTTTGTTAAACCTGTTGAGCAAAATGTTGATGTGAGAGTTAAATGTTTTGACAGAGGAGGGGAGGAAATCATTGATGGAGGGGAAGTAACACAGCCGTATGATTTATTTATTAGTCCGGTGGAAATCATTGGCTCTCCTCTACCCATGGAGACTATAAAGTACATGAGCGGATTTCAGGGGGTGTCAGGGGTGCCCGGCACCCCCTGATTTTTGGTAGATTTTTCGATGGAATAGGGGAAAATTTGTTTTAACTTAACTTTGAATGAGGTACATCATTTACAACGAGGTTGTTGTTGTATAAAATAACTAGCTACTTGAACAAGGCATTGAAACAGATCATTCGAATAGTATTTTGATGTTTGAATTAGAGCATAAAATACCTCATGAGTTGAGTGAGATGGTACCCCCAAAAGATAATGACCTGAATCCGCACATGCGAGATTAGCTCAACAGGCGAATTTGAGAGTGAACCATGATTGATTCTCAACTATTCAAAAAGAATTGATTCATAGTTGTTTTCAGTGTAAAAAATTAGTTACAAAACCAACACTAATACAGATAGTAAACTAACTGGAATAAACTAATGCTCCTCTTTGCTTTTAAAACAAAAATTACCAACAGAATATTTTACAATATATATATACAAGCATAATCATGAAAAAGGGGTCATGTAACAGAATCCTTAAAATTTCTGTTTACAACCAGAAGTTGTAATAATAAACCACGTAAGATTTTTCTTGGTTATAGTAGCAACTTCCTCATTCATGGAATTAACCCCTTAAGTTTTTTTTTTCTTGGTTATACTAGCAACTGTTACCTGTTACCTGTTACCTCTGAAGTGCGTCCCATAGACCATACTGGCATGAGACCCGTCATTCTTTTTACTTCTATACTATTCTATTCTTCAATTTTCTTATTTTCTACGAGCCGTTATTCGACTTTGTCAATCAGGTTCGGGTTGGAAAACTTCCTTGTAGAAAACTTTCCTTGGCGTTGGGCCAACTACAACCACTGTTAGTACAACCACTTGTTTGTTTCAGGTTTACTCTGCATACTTCAACAAACTTCTGGGGAGGTGAAGGAGTTGTTTTCAGTAAACCAGGAAGTAAAATTTGCATGGTCAGCGAAAGTAAGAGTCGGTTCAAACTTTCCAGAAGAGACGTTGTCTGAATGGAATTTGAACGGAAATTTGATTGTTCAAAAAACAACAGACGCCACGACATTGCAGGCAAGTGTATCACTACATTTTAAATTTTAATTCCAATAATAAAGTTGATTATAATTTTTTAAAGAAATTGTTTACCAACAGTATCCTTAAACAGGAATCCAACAGAATCCTTTGTTTTTTTTTTTACAATTTTACACATAAAACTGACTGTCTATACTAGGCATACTTACTTACTTACTTGGTACTTTGTGAGTCATCCAATTGGTCGCAGGCGACGTTGGATCCGTCAAGCTGATCCCAAGAGGGACACAGGTTATGTTGGACATGGTATGTTGGTTGGGGGTTGGTTGGGCCAGGCAGTTAGGCTAGATGGTCAGGATATTTGGTTGCTTGCAAAAGTCATAGAATTCTTGAATAGAATAAAAAGTTTGGCTTAATAAAAATGATTTTAACGCACTTTTAAACTTTAACAAATTAGTTTCATTTCTTAAGCTAGTTGGGAGTTTTTGAAATATTTTTTTACCTATATATGAGGGTTTTTTCTCAAAAATTGTAAGTCTATGTTGTTCAGAAAAGAGGTTCTTAAATCTAGTGTTATGTGAATGGTTGCTGAATGAATTGGAATTATCTAGGCTATTTGACTTTATGTAAATTGAAATTTCTAAAATGAATAGGCTAGTTACAGTTAAAATACCAAAGTTCTTAAAATATTCTCTGCAAGAGGTTAGAGGATGTAGCCTAAATATACACCGGATGGCTTTTTTTTGCCAGATAAGAATTCTCTTCAGGTTTGACTCGCAAGCCCCCCACAAGATCACTGAGTAGGAGATGTAGGACTCGAATAAGCAGTGGTAAACAGATTTCATGAGTTGAAGGTTTTGAAGATTTCGTAAGTTGCGCAGGACAAACATGCCTTTTGCTAACTTACTTTCAATTTTGGCCAACTGCTCATTCCAGTCCAGGGCATCGTCCAATCTCACCCCCAGAAAATCAACTGAATTTGCAATTTCAAGCTCCGTTTCCCCAATGAGGAGATTAGGAGTTCTTGAGAACTTTGAGTTCCTTTTTTGATGAGTCTGAATACAGACAAAATTGGTTTTATCTGCATTCAGTCTCAGTTTGTTTTCTTGGAAAAATTGGGCCAGACAATTTACTTTTTCGAAAGTGTCGACCTCTAGGTCATCACACTTTTTGTCTTTGGTGACAAGAGTCGTGTCATCGGCAAACACAAATATGTTGTTTTCTGGGACTGCCTTTTTAATGTCGTTAATGTATATTAAGAAAAGCAAGGGGCCCATGATTGATCCTTGCGGAACTCCGCTTGTGATCAATCGTTCTTGTGACAGGACGGACTTGACTTTAAACTTCGTCTCAAATTCAATTTCTGTCACTTGGTATCGGCCACTCATGTATGAAATGATCCATTCAAGAGCAGCATCTTTAATACCAAGGGCAGAGAGTTTTTGAAAAAGTATGGCTGCATCGACGCAATCAAAGGCCTTGCTGAGATCTGCAAACGTTCCGATTACATACTCGCCAGCCTCCATCGCGTCGATACAGTCATTCAGGAAATCAATTAATGCCAATTTTGTTGATTTGGATTTTCTGAAGCCATATTGCCTCCCACACAGTAGATTGTTAGTCTCTAGGTAGGAGGCAAGCTGGTCACAGATTACTTTCTCAATAAATTTGGAAACTGTTGGCAACAGTGAGATTGGTCGGTAATTCCCCATCTCCCCCTCATCCCCCTTTTTGAAGATAGGCCGGACCCTGGCCACCTTACACCCCTCAGGAAAAGTCCTGGACGAGATAGAGACGTTTATTAGGCGGGCAATCGGTTTAATTACCTCAGTCTCACATGCTTTAAAGATTTTCATGCACAGATCATCCAGTCCAGCAGAAGTTTTAGGTTTAAATTTTTTAAAGATCTTCCTTAATGCCTCATCTGTTATTGGCTCAAAGTTTTTAAATTCATAATCAGTTACACTATCTCCTCTGTCTATTGTTTGTATATTACTATCTTCATTCAGTTTTCCTGCTATATTTATGAAATAGTTATTCATGAGTTCACTGATTTCTCTTGGATTCTTTATTGTTTTCCCATTAACATTTAGTGACATGTTTGTGCCCTTACTTTTTGTTTCATTTCGATAGTCATTTATTACTCTCCAGCTTTCTTTTGATTTATTATCAGCATCGTTAATTCTTTTGTTGTACCATTCAGATTTTTCATTCTTTATTGCTAGTCTGTAAGATTCAAGAGCATGTTTATAACTATTTTTATTTACAAGTGATTTATCATTCTTCCATTTATTAAACTTCTCTATCATGACTGTTTTCAGATGTAGTATGTTTTGAGAGATCCACAATATTTTATTCTGCTTATTTATTTTAATCTCTTTTTCAGGACAGGCTATGTCAAAATGATATTTTATGGTATCAATAAATATATTATACATTCTGTTTATGTCAGTCTCTGCATAAAATTCATGCCAGTTATCTTGACCTAACCTAACCTTGAGCTCTTCAATATTATCTTTTTTTAGGCATCTGATGATTTTTTTCTTGAAATTGGGATCATGAAATTGGGACTCTCAAAATTTAAACAGCTGATCATTTTTCCATATTTTTATATTGGTAAAAGTCAGATGTTTTGAAGTTTTTAACATCACTTTTTCATGTCGTTTAGGACAGCCTGTGTGAAGAAATAAAATCTTGATCGTTTTTATGCCCAAACAAATTAACAGTGGTTAAAGTTCCAAATACAAATAATAAAAATACAGCTGCTAAATAAATATCAAGTGGTTTCTGACTAAGCCATTACATAAGCCTTTGACTAAATATTTATTATTGGGATAATCAAACCGGAGTGACCTTATGAACTTTTGGCAGGCACAAAAACTCTCAATTAGGCAAAACAATGAAAGAAAAATGTCTCTCATTATAAGGTAGTGGATGAAAAATAATATTTTCCTATCTATAAATAAATCAATTATCTTTCTCTATAAGCTTAATCCCTATCTTGGTCTCTAAAATACACTGAAAAGTGAAATCGTAATAACATGCTACAATTTTATGTTTAGAAAACATAATAGTTCAACAACTTTAGTTTAGCACTACACTTTGGTTTGGCATGCTGTAAAAACCCCATTAAGTGAACTTAAGATAACCCTATCTATCTTCTTCATTCATTTTGGTGAATTAAAGAACGAAAATAAAATATATTTAAATAATATCTTAGGAATTAAAATCCTCATTTGTTAAACCCAAATATATTCTTAAAAAAAGATAATCAGTTCAGAGTTACAGAGCAGATGCCATAGCCTTGTCACAGGATGATTATGAAAGCATATGATATAAAATATGTAGATAATTGATACATGTATTAACAGAGTCAACGATTTGTTGTTCATCATTATGTGACTGTGTACATAAGGCAGTGACTCAATCACAGTTGCACTGATCATTTTCAAATTTTGTAAATTTTGAAGCAAATCGTCTGAACCATTTCTTAGCAATTCGAGTTCAACATTTTTTTAAATGCTATTAAATTAGCATCGGCAAAAATTGTGTTTATTAAACAATGGGATGCAAATAAAGATAATTTGAAATGGAAAAGGAACCAGTGATTAAATATACTGCAAATATATTTTCCGAAAAAGGTACATCACATGATGTTTGGTTAACAATTCTTCAATTACTTGAAAAAGGTTTCATAATTATTACTAGAGGAAAACCCAAAAGTTACACGCCAAAAATCCTGATGAAACGTTCTCCCGAGACTTACTAAATCGTACACAAGAAATTCAACCAGAGAGCAGACGCAGCTGATTCCCACCTAGAGGGGATCAGCTGCTTCTCTGCAATAACTTATTCTCTCCTTAGGAAATCATCTCAAGAACTCCGCCTATAAAAAAGAAATGTCTAACATTCGTCCGTTTCTGTCTAATGTTATTTTAACTACTCGTCACGTTTAGGTCTCCGACCTCCAATCGGATGAGGCGTTCACGATGGATGATTCGCGGCTGCGGCTGCCATTCCGAGCGGAGTACAAGGCCGGAACGTTGGCGGCCCTGGGAGTGTTGAGCGAAGACGTCGAGTGGTCGGTCAACGTGAAACGAGCCCTCGCCAGCCTTCTGCAGCTGGACGTGGGAGGGCTCTCCGGCTCCGTTCCGGCGTTCATATCCAGTGAGGTGAAGAAATTTTCTTTTCCATTTTTTCCAAAAACTGGGTATGTACCTAGTTTTCAAGTATTTTGGAAGCTGCTTGGGGATTTTGCAGGGATTAAGAAAAAACCGGGTAAAACCAGGGATTTTAGACTTGGGCTGCAGGGATTTTTTCTACAACCTAGATATTTAAAAAATTTGTAAAATTTATATTTTGGACAAATAAAAGGGTTTATTGAAATTCTAGATGTTTTGTTTCTTGAACGAAAGCCGGTATTATGTATTTGGTATGGTTGTGTCTGTTGTAGTGTTGCCAAAAATTTGGTATTTGCCATAGTCAATGAGGACTCAGACTCAGAACTGTATAAGTTTCTTGGTGGCAGAGCCTGTATTTAAATATATTTTTATGATGACGGCAACCATACGAATAATTTGTTTTGTAGCTTAAATATTAATAGCTGAAAAAATTAATTTTAATAGTAATAAGTATTTCTAGGTTTAAAAATTTGCTAAAGAAAAATGAAACAAATCGTTTTCACTTACCCACAAATTATCAGCGTCTAGAGTTAGAAAAATATAGTTAGGCTCTTTGTCAGGGAGCCTACTTTTTGGTTTTTTGACGTGTATAAATCAGATATGTCCTGCTTCGTCAGGGAGCCTGCATTTTTGTTTTTTTGATGCGTATTAGTCAGCTCCCTGACGAAGAGGAATGTTTTTCTCAGTCCCGTGAAACGTAAGAGTGATCCCAAAACATTGTTTGTGCTATGTTTTTTGTGTGTAAGTGTGTCTACCTGTGAATTCGACTGCATCATCAAAATCACTGGGATATCAATAGGTGAGAGAACAAGAAAAAGAAAGAATTTCATAGATTAAGCCTCACCAAAAACATATATATTTCAAAAGTAAACCCTTACATAGGAGACTACCTCTTAAATTATCTTTTCATTTACATCTAACATTTTAAACTTTTGGGTGAATTACTAGAAATTTTTCTGGACATGTTGATTTATAATTAACAATTAAATAAAATATTTTACGTTCTCAGCTCAGTATGCAAATTCAGAAATTTCAGCTTCTCAAGAGTTGATTCACCGAGTGTATAATTTCACAAATGGTAATTTAAGAAAAATGTGTGGTATTTGTTTAGAAGAACATTTTATTTTTCAGTCTGGTCTCTACGGAACTTGCAGAGTGGAGTACATAGTGAGTCCAGCGGGAGGCCGTCTCAAACATGTCAGGAAGATTTTGGACCTTGCATCGTGTCAAAACAGCCCAAGAACGTTTTGGTCCAGTAGCCCAAAATTCCTGTGCCCGAGCACTTACCAGGTGAATATTGTAAAACTTTGTTGAGTGGAGGACTTCATGGGATCCATGCTTAACAAGTTTACAATTTTAAAAAGTGACTTAGCTTTAAGTAAAATACTTTGGATCATATCGAAATTCCAGCAGGTCAGGCAGATTGTGAAAGTCGTTAAGAAATATTGCAATATCATTGAGTCATTGATGTTGTCATAAAGTTAATCGAACCCTCAGTTCAGTCAAGGATCTAATTAAGACTTCTTGTGGTGAACGAGAATGACACATCACAATTAGCTAACAATAGATTTAACAAAAAATAACGAAAAGGTCCTCAGACCAGCTCTGCAAATAAGGCTCTCAGATTGCTCACTCTACTCCTTCAATAAATACCATCAACTGATTCTTGACAGTTAATGATGCTAACACTAATCTTAAAAAATATGTAAAAAAAGATTCTCTGTACATTGACTAATCTTGGCTTAGACTTGGATTATATTAAAACCAAGGCTAAGGTACTCTTTGGTTGCCAGTTGTGGTAACTGGACGCATCTGCAAAATACTTTTCAACAACAGTATTCCTTTTAGTCACTTTTTAACAGCATTGTAAGCATTTGGATGAATGAAAGGCATATATTAAGTTACTGACAATAATAAACAACAATAAATATCTAATCAAAATTTTTAACTACTGATTGTTAACAGTAAATTGTAAGATTCTTTTGTGCACCTTTATGTTCTTTACACTTTTGTAAATACTCAAACTTTTTATTGTTTTATTCCAGACGGAAGTGGTATCTCATGCAGAGAGAGCGTATTTCATCGACACGGATGCTCCATTTCTAATCAAAAACATCTCCTCCCAAGCGGCAATAGTGTTGGAGCCTTACCAGAGCAGAGCTGAGGCCCACACCTCTCTTGTAAAGTGAGTATGTTTGTCAACAAACGAGTTGATAGAGAGTATATGTGATGGATCTCATAATAACAAACATCAATTTTAACTTGAGCAAATAAAACTTTATACTACACAAAATAACGATTTCCTCATTATATATATTTTTTATTTTTAAAAACAAAGACAAGAAAAATAAAAAATCAGGCTTGAAAACATTAATTAAAGGTGGCTTGGGTGTTTATTTTGGCATCAACTTTCAACCTAAGGCCATGTGGTGGGAAAACATATAAGTTGAGTTTCATTCGGTTTACAAGCATATACTATTTAAATCTAGTTTTTGCATATTCACCTCTAGCCAGTAGGATTTCGTTCCTATGTGCTAAGTGACCAAAACCTTTACTCAAACTTTTCACTTAAAATTCAAGATTTGGGTGTTTGTTTACAGTTGCTTTTAAATAATTATGATAGCAGTTTGTTAATTGTTTTGTGTATTTCAATTCCAGTGGTATTTTTTAACGATTTAATCGGGAACGGTCCAAACCTGGGTCTTGTTACTATCTAAGGGCGACCTTTTGATAGATAGCATGATTAATTCATAGCCCAATGACAAATGGCAACTGGACCCAGTTTTGATCCTGTCAGGAACCTGTTCATTTTAGGAGAGAAAGTTTCCGTTTCATGAATATTCAAAGAAAGCTGAAGTTTATTTTTCGGTTGAAAATGTCGCTGACAGCAAAAGCACCACCATTTTATGTGACCTTTTCTAGGGTAAACAGCTTTAATGCCCCTGAGCTAAAATGGCCCTCTGAGAATTATAGGTGTGCCACAACAATTCCTTGATAACGACAACAACTGATAGTTCACTAGCTGACTGCTAATTCTACGGTTTTTTTCTTAGGTGTTTTACTATCTCGTGAGAGTGATGGACCCCAGTGAATTGCACAAATAACTTTTGTGCTTTCCAAAAAAAATGTGATCGTTTTCAGCTTCTCCAGTGAGTGAATTGAAATACTGTATTTTTTATAAATTTGCTTCCTTCTTCATAATCAATATGATACCTATTAACATCAAATTAGTTTATAGTTGCTAACCAACTATGTTCTGGGTTTAAGTAATGCCACATAAACTATTTTGAATAGCCAGACCCTGGTTGTGCAGTCAGTTGGCCCGGTAACCAAGCCAATTCCCTTCGCCGGCGCTTCTACTCCGACCGATGTTGTCTACAAGGAGACTGTCCTAGACGCTACGTTCGGACTGCCACCTTCCAACAAGACTATTGTGTTGCAAGAGGTAAATAGCATATGTGTATTGTCCATTTTTTTTAGAAGATATGTCCTTCTTGTTGCAATAACTAAAAATTAAGAAACTCTTTGTGTTGAAAGTATAAGGATAAAAATTAAAGGATAGTTTTGGTGTTAGAGACCTGAAAGTATCAACCTGAGCTTGTTGAAAGCTGGGATGTACGCCCTTTCTGGAAAATAGCTTATTTACTGTTTGCAG
Source organism: Flexamia atlantica (assembly GCA_035578135.1). NCBI lineage: Eukaryota > Metazoa > Arthropoda > Insecta > Hemiptera > Cicadellidae > Flexamia > Flexamia atlantica. Next base: position 40,173,862 of record JAQJVK010000011.1, on the reverse strand, counting down.
CCTCAGTCTCAAACTTTGATATTAGTGTAATATACTATAAAACACTCATGATGTTGTCTTGAGCTTTAATTAACACAATAGCTGACTCAACACTACAGTTCTGTTTTTGTTTGTAGAATTCCGTTTGACTGATTCAATCAATAAAGACAAATGTTGCTCTCAATATTGATACAACATTGATCAATATAAACACTAGGGTACTGGTACACAGTCAAATAGTCTGTACAACTCTAGCAATAAATGTGTTAACAACTTGAAAAAATTGAAGAGCAAAAGCTATTATTTGAAACTGTTGTAATCAAAACGAATCTAAGTTTTGACGGTGTACATAGAATAAATTTGGAGTTCTATAAAATTATTATAGTAGAATCAATACAACTATGAAGCAGGAAAGGGAGGATAATTATCATACTGATCAATCGTCAGCGATGAGCCACTCCCATAAAGCCAGGCGCAAACTCACGAGGAATCCCATGATCTCCAAACATTACAAATTCAAAGTGTTTCCATCCAGCAGACAACCAAGCAGCTTTTATAACAAGATATGATCAACAACAACAAATCGATACACTCATCCAATTGGAAACGATTTTGTGACAAAAAACCATAATTCTCTAGCTCATGATACATCATGATGATGATATCACAGCCATCATCATACCCTAAAACATGAGGGGACATTGAGGGGGGTATGGGTAAGGTATGATTTCATAAACTAACCTGCTGATTTCCAATTATTTTCGTGAGGGACTTGCCTGTCACTGGTAAACAATAAGTGTAATTTCCCTCCCTCGCTTTATAATTTCATGAATTTGATTACCTGTTTTATTATTATCTTATTACCATTAGGGAATAAAAAAATGGTTAACACATTCCCAAAATTTGCATGATTAGTTTTCATTTCAGAGTGAAAGAGAAACAAACTTTGGTTTCTAGATCCACGAGATGCTAGCAGATCTGAGCAACAGCCTGTGGTGGGAGGTCGGTTCTCGAGGCCTCAACAACGAGACAGTGTTCAGTCTGATCAACCTGATGTGGTGGCTGGAACTGGACGACTGGGAGCAACTCTACCACACTGTCACCCTGGGCACCAGCTACCAGCAGGAGACCATGCAGTGAGTACCAGCTAGCAATGTACCAGCTACCAGCAGGAGACCATGCAGTGAGTACCAGCTACCAGCAGGAGACCATGCAATGAGTACCAGCTAGCAATATACCAGCAGCTTCCAGCAGGAGACCATGCAGTGAGTACCACCTACCTAGCAATGTACCAGCTACCAATGTACCAGCTGTGACCATACATCATTGGGAGTAAGTAATAACTACCAGCATTGAATCTTGTACCAGCTGTCACCATGAAATTTTGGAGTGATTACCAGCTACAAGGAGGAGACAGTGCAATGAGTACCGGCAGAGATCTCAGAAAAAGGGAGTGCTCACAACACACGGATAGCTCTTGATGGCCCTGACTTTTAGTCAGTGCGTACAGTAATAATAAGCTGTTGTATTGGTAAGTCCAGAATGACTAGCTTCCTGTTCCCTTGGTTTCTCGTCTCTTTGGGATTTTGATTCCCCGTTGAGCTTAGATTCTTTGGTCTAAGCCCTGGTAGGAGTAATATATCATCCTGGCTTGTCCATCTGGGAGCAGTTGAGGGACCCTTTTCCAACAAACTCCAAAGGTCTTCCAGTTTGAGGGCAAACCGACCTCGGTGAAATCTTCACAACAAGGAGAGCTCTAGGGTGGCTTTCCTTGCCTGGGAGTGCCCTGAAGTTAGAGGGTGAGTTGAACCCAGAAGAACCTGGGGAATGGGTTGGAAATGTTTTGCTCTTACTTTAGGGGCGAGGCTTACAGACCATGTCTTACCTTTACAATCCTGCAAATTCCTTCCTTCCGTAAGCTGCAAAATATCCCAAAGGGATGAGATGTATCATTCCTTCAAAACCTAACAGTATAACACATGGATGAGAGAGAAGCGCCTTTCAGTTTAAACACATGAAAAAATTTTACCACTATCACTGAAACAGTACCTAATAGCGCTATATTTAAGAAAATCTTTATTCAAATTATATTCAGGAGCTATTCAACTCATTTTGAGTTAACAAACCTTAAATTTGGGTTTCAAAGCAGTGTTACAGGTGTTTTCATTTCTCATAATAATTGTTCAACAAATAATGGAAAATTAAAATTAAATTTAAGAAATTCGGGAATAGAATTCTAACCAAAAAACCGTCAAATATATTTCCCATAGAAAAATTCCCACCCTGCGTTTCATAGGTAAAGAGGTAATTTGTTTATTCTAACAACTATGGCCATAACGACCAAAAACTTTCTTTATCTTAATTTTTAACTTTTTTGTTTAGACATTTATTCTGGGAGTTGGTCCCCGTGATTGGATCGCCACAGTCAGTTCTGTTTATCAGAGACCTGGTGAAGTCAGAACGTATCAAAGGTTTGCTGGCCGGCAGGCTCTTGGTCAACTTCCCATTCTACCAAAGGACTCCAACCGAGGCTCTATTAACCCAATGTGAGGTAATATCAAAGTATTTTCTTCTTTTCTTTTTCTTTCTCTTTTCATATTGTGAACGAATTAATTTTCCTTGGAGTTTTAGTCATGACATTTTTAAAACTAACAACAAGAGCTAAATATTAAGATAGCATCCCAAAACCCAAAAAAAAACGAGCTACTTGATGATTTTGACATTCATTTGTGATTTCCAGGACTTTCTGCATCTGAGTTATCCAATCGGCAAGGACGTCAGACATTCTGCGATCCTCAGTTTTGCAAATCTCCTGCACAAAGTTTGCAACTTAGGATGCAAATCGGATACTGTAGACAGATATGCCAAATTCTACTTGGACAGATTTACAGGTAAATACAAAGTTATATTTTGGTAGTTTATTTGGTTTTTGCAATTTCCTATGAATTCTGTTCGTAACTTGTTTGATGAACTTGTTTTTTCTGATCGTAACTTTCTTTGGTTTCCAAATCCTTTTGAGTGATAAAGAGGTAACTTCTCACTGAAAAGATTAATGCAAGAGTGTCACTTATATGGCTTCCACAATACAGTGGACAATTGCCATTAAAAAAAAAAATTGAACGAGAAAATTCTTCCTCTTGTCCCTGTAATGGTTGTCATGTCACAAGCTTCAATGCTCCATGTCATATCATTGCAAGCTTCAACATTCAAACAGCTGGTCACTGCCCCTAAATGTAAATCATTCTTCGAAATGTAAATGTTGAAATTGGCAAAAATCATAAATATCATGATAAAACTGAACTTGCATTGATACAACACCAATATAAGGATTCCATGAATTTTTTTAGAATCTTAGTGAAGAAAAAATTGATTCATCAATTCCTAATATATTTTGTCAGTTTACTAGTTTGACATGTTCTACTTACAAAATTTAATCATGCCAAAACACTTAACACTTAATGTTGAAATTAAAACTAAATTAAAAGCAATGATTGAGTTATTGTCTTCTGATTCGCAGAGAGCCCGGAGTACGAGGACAAAATGCTCTACCTGCAGGGGCTGTCCAACATAGAGTTGAAGCAGAGTCTGGACTACTTGGCTCCGATCATCACCGGGCAGGCCAGCAGCAACCACCACATACAGTTCCTGTCCACCTGGGCGGTGATCAACACTGTCAACATATACCCCAACAAGGTAAAACTGTCTTCCAGACAGTAGGACGGTAGAAAACTGTTCTTTTGTTCTCTTTTGTCTGACTGGTCGATAGTCGATAGGAGTTAAGTCTGGATTCCATGACGACAAGAGAGTAGGGCAGTAGAAAATAATTCTTTTGTTCTGTTTTGTTTGGCTGGTCGATAGTTGATAGGACTAAGGCCTTTTGGATTCCATGACGACAAGAGAGTAGGACAGTAGAAAACAATCCTTTCGTCCTCTTTTGTTAATCTCGTTGATAGGACTAAAGTCTGGATTCAACAATGACCAGACAACGGAACAGTAGAAAACAATTTTTTATCCTCTTTTGTTTATCTGGTCGATAGGACTAAAGTCTGGATTATACGATGACCAGACTGTCCTACATAGGGCAGTAGAAAACACTCTTTTGTTCGGCTAGCCAATAAGAATAAAGTCTGGATTCCTAGCTGACCAGACAGTAAGACAGTAGTAAAAATTGTTTGCTATTTATTGTTTGGCTGGTGGATAGGACAAAGTCTGAGTTCAATGACGACCAGACAGTAGGGCAGTAGAAAACAATTCTTCTGTTCTCTGCTGTTTAAAGGTTTTACTGTCCACTGCACTCGCCCTTGACGTAGAAACCAAGCTTTAGAAACAGGTGTCCAGAGTCAATGTTTGGAAGGACTTCATTGAACACTATATATTGGGAGGCATACTGCAGAATATGCCAATCTTTTAAGGTGTACAATAAACTGTTAGTTAATGAAATAAATGACTTCATTCATATTGTTCCTAAAAAATTTCATTTTTTCTCCTATCATTTTAGTGCACTAGATTTATGACATTTTCAGAATAATTGCTTTAATTTCTTACCTGACAACTTCTAGATCCCCGTAGGCTTATCAAGACTCTACTGGCACACTTTATCGTTACCGCTCAAACTGTAGCTGTGATCCGTCTCATGCAGATATTCGAGCTGTTCTGGCCGGTGCTCAGTAACCGCTCGCAGACGCTCGAAGTGCGAGTAGCCGCGCTCACGATGCTCGTCCTCTCCAAGCCGGCGCCCGACCGCTTCATCAGCCTGTTCTGGTACATGCAGACAGAGCCGAGTTTGCAGCTGTATAATTTCTTCTACACCACCGTGAAGTCCCTGGCCAGTACGACGTACCCTTGCTATGCCCAACTGTGAGTTTACGGATTTCTGAAATGTTCTTGATTTGAAATTCATTGTTGGTGATGGTCAGTTTATGATTTGATTTTAATTTTTGCTGACGTTTGCCGTCTCTGATTGGTAAAAAAAGTTTCTTGATTTCAGGATCTGGAAGACGATTCCGTCTTGAGGTGGAACATAAACTAGAATGTGACGAAATTTTACAGTTCACTGTTTGATATATTTCCCTAGGCCCTCATCCTGGCTGTGTGTTTTGCTCGTCTTGTTATGTTCTAGGTTCTTTTCCACCTTAAGTTGGGATCAGATTTCCGATCCTGATTGAAATGTAGTAAATATACAAGGGCCATCCAGAAGGTAAATTACGTTTTGTCTCTACATCCAGTGGTTTCATCTCTTTAACTGACAGTGCGGCCTAAACCTGTACTCCTAGTCCAAATCTGAGCCAGTCTCGTTGCCGACCAACCACGTATTTCATTCTTACAGCGTTTCAAATTGGCGGTGTCCTTTGAAAATCCCGTCAAAATTATTTAACCTAATAATATTGCTTCCTTCCATTCCTTACCATTCGCAAACACTTTCCTGCCTAAAAATTCCCTTAACCTTGAAAAAAAGGTAATTACTTAAGACCATGTAGTTGCTGCTGCTGCATTGTCGGTTGGCAACGAGACTTGGCTCAGATTTGGACCAGGAGTGGAGGTTTAGGTCGCACTATCAGTCACGGAGATGAGACCACTGGGCTAGATGTAGAGACTACATGTAATTTACTTTCTGGATGGCCCTCGTATCTGAGATATATTAAATGAGTTATCCTGATCAGAAACACAGAGTTGAAAAAATTATCAAAATTCACCTAACTTTATTAATAACCGCATGCTAATACCTTTATCTTAGAAAAAATATCAATCGATTATAATAATAATAACTTTATTCACCTTAACAAATTTATATTTGCATTGGCAATTACAATTTTCCTTAATTTTATATATACAAAACTTATTCTATATAATTTCTGATGAACACAGTGTTTAATTGCAATTTTCTTTTTAAAATTCGTAGTCCATATATTCTTTAATACTATAAAATTCATAATTTAATTTTAGAGGCCTGATTTCATCCCAACTCTCAAGATACGTTCCAAAGAAAACTACCATTTGGGCAACAGGAAATTACTTACTGGATTACGAAGACAAGGAAAGAGGGTTTGGAGGAGTTTTGCAGCTTCTGTCCATCGGAAGTGAAAGAACAGGGCTACCCAACGTTTTCATATTTATGACGGAGCAACATTCGTTAGGCGTCACTACATCTTATGTGGTAAATAAACTGTTAATAAAACAATTATTTAAATTTACCTTGAAATAAAATCGGGGTCAAAGTCAAATTTAGGCGAGCATTTGTTGCTGTGTGTTTTTATAATGCCAGTTGTTTTTTTACGTTTTGAGGGGGATGGTTAAAATACTGGTCTTATTATTAACATTAAATAATGTTGGATTGCATCAATGAAGCGTAATTAAATATCAGCATTAACGATTGATTCTTTTATCTAGGCAAGGGAGAGTATCAAACCTTGACAAAATTTCTGGTTGTTTGAATTTAGGGGAAGGTCGGCAGGTATCGGACACCTTAGCTTTTTTTTGACTACTCAGTTTAAGGATGACGATAAGTAACCACCATATGCGTGAAATAATACTTCAGTATTTGATGTGCAATTAGTTTAAATTATTTATGTTTAAATTTTTAACAATAATAACATATGATTTCTTAACAAAGTTTACCTGTTTACAAAATGTGACTTTCAATTTATGGAGGGTGGTATCGGACATACCTAAAAATAACAACTAAATTTAGGTTTGGTCGATATTAAACCATACAATTTAATACATTTAGAATGTATTTATTTCCTAAATGATTTTTCTCTGATGATTTCTTTATTTCCTCAATGATTGCTCCTCAGCACACCAAACCTCTCATTTGCAGTCCGTACTGTCATTTCCTTTTTTAAAACCTTGCCTATTGCCAATTTAATGGACGCTTCATCCTAATTTCCTCTTATTTTCTACATGTTCCCTGAAAAATCAAAGAACCTAAGTAAATCCGTGAATTTAAGCGGTCATAACATCGTCCGATACCACCCGATTGTAACTTGTCCGATACCAGCCGCCGGACAACACAGTTTGTAATGGCTGCCAAGCCGCAATCTACAATGCGACTGGACCTAAACGTCGTATTTACTTTGTATAAAGTATACTAAGTATTTTAAACTCAACTATTACCAATATCATTTACTTCAATCGATGCAGCAGCTTGGGAAAACTATATCTGTGCACGTGTCCCAACTCAATAAAACAAAAAACTCTAACCACAACAAAAACCGTGTACAATAACTGTCCAATATTGCGATGGCCCAACTTGCTCTTTTAGGTGGTTGTACTGACGGCCTGACAGCTGCTGCCCCTAGCGTAATTTTCCGGAAACTGGTTCTGTCCGATACCAGCCGCTGTCTGATATCAGACGACTTTCCCCTATACCGGTTTATGCAGGTAGAATATAGTTCCATCCTTGATGAATAATTATTTTGCTTTTGATCAGCAGATTCTATGGCAGAGATTGTTCTGATTACAAGATTGGGTAAATAATTAATTGGTCTTAAGTCATAATACTTGAAAAAGCATATAAATTATTTAACACTGTGACAATGCATTTCCAAGTTTAGCATAAACTGAAGCTTAATAACAGTTTTTCACACTTAAAAAGCTTGAAATAAAGCTGTACCTGTGGCTATACACTAAGTTTTGTGAGGATAGAAGACTGCAGTTTTTTGTGTTTTGCTCAACACATTCAGAATTCTAAATAGTACTCTATTAAGAAATAAACTGATACATTTGACATATAGCTACATTATTGTAAGTTTTTATTATAGTTTAAATAATTTCCTCCTGTAGCTGTACATAAAGGCCGAGGGTGTGGGGGAGGGGATCAAACGTCAACTTCACAACATGACCGTCCAAGCTAACATCAACTTCGCGAAGATCGCTCAACTCCTGAAGACCCTCAAGGCCCCGATACAGGACCAGGAGGAGATTCATCTCGAGTTCATCTTCAAGGTTGACGGAAGAACGGTGATAACCCAGTATCTCAACAGCTCTTCATTCAACAACATAACTACAGGTGGGCTTATTAGGGTTATTACCGGAAGAGTATTTACAATCATGGGCAGCAAATACGGCGGTTGAGTGAGTGCGCTGTTAGCAAAATAATTGTTTATTATTTATTTGGACAGTTAATTACGTAAACACAAATTTACATATAAAAGACCCTGAGAAACGTAAACAAAGCTTTGACAGTTGAACAAAAACATTTCATTCAGTCATTTTACCTGTGGTTTTAGCAGGAAATTTTATGAGTTTACAGTTTTTGCCGCCCGCCGTATTTCGTACTCTCTACACTAAATTATATTGGTGTAAATATTTTGGGGGTGAGATTTTTCACATGGTTCCATTTTTGATAAAGTAATATGACTTAATACGAGGGTTAACTGATCCAACTACTACTCATTGGTGAATGTTGTAATTAGTCTTTTAGTTAAGAACATAGTCTACTGATATTTAAAAAAAATCTACAAAAAAATGACATTAAAGGAAATGAAATTGGGAGGAAGTGGTCTGAATAAACAACTATCAAAAAGTTATTGCTTTAAACTGTTGAAGAACCTTCAAAATGGCATGGTTTTGGACATTAATATCCTAACAAGACCCTAATGTGGTGCCAAAAAAATTATTGCTGTATATACAAAATTGTAAATTGAAATCTTTTCCTTGCTATCGACCTGTTATGACCTGTATGATAGGGTTTCTTCTTACTGAGGTACATTGAGAAACACATCTTAAAGTAAGGGTTTAAGTACAAATTTAATTCTACTTACCCACTAAACTTTCATTATGTTGGTATTTTTGTGTCCTTTGGTCCCTTCAATTTATATGGAGGTGTAATGGTAATATAACTGTAAAAAAAATTATTTGAAGTTAATCATGTTTATTTTATCGTCAGCCAGGTTTTTCCAAGGGCATGAAAATAATTTGAGGTATCGGAGATTTCCAGTTATCGAGGGTTGAGTACAAAGAGTTGACTCAACTGTATTACAAAAACTATGTTTTAAAAGAAAAACACTAACTTCAAAAAAATGGTAAATCTCAACTGAACACTTTTCCTTTCGCAGTTGTCCGGAAGCTGAGTTCCGTCTATTTCGAGTTCAGCGTGAACTACCAGCGGCTGATGTTCCCGCTGTTCCTCACGCACAGCCTGCCCACGGACGTGGGGACGCCGTCGCTGATACAGGTCCGCTCGGGGACTCTTGTCTCGGCGCGGGGCAGCGTCAGTCAGGACGATGAGGGCAGGGCTAGGAATGCAGAGCTGGATTTGAGGTACTTGGTTCAAGGGCCGTCCAGAAAATATGCGCCACCGCTGCTACTTGTAGAGCTACATATGAACAGAACTTACTTTATGGACAGCCCTTGTAGTTTGTAGAACGGAATAATGATTTTTTTTTAAATGTGCTTTGTTTACGATGTCTTGGACTTTGTAAAAGGACTCTCTTGAACTTGGTTAAAAAAGGTCTGTGGTTTGATTCTGACGATGCTCCATTTGGATTGTTTTTGCATAAAGCATTTGAGTAATGAGAACTGCTTCTACAGAACAAAATGCCACAGTGGTGTGGGAATTCCAAAGGCGAAGAACTATTGGAGCAATTTTTTTGTTGGTACCTAAACATATTGGGGTTTGATCCAGTGTAAAGGATATTTCCAAGGTAAAAGAAGGTATATAAGGTGATGTTGATTCAAGGTAAAAGAATTAATGAGTTATAGTTCTTGTGTTATGGATTCTTTGAAAGACATTAAAAAATAAACTAAAATAAACCACCAATAAATTTAATTGAAGTAAAAATTGTAAACAATTTCGTACTTACATTTTTTATACGTAAACTGATTCACTGAATCATAAAAAAGTGACAGTACACAAGTGTACTAACAGCTTAATGTGAATTCCTAACAAGAGGAACAGTGTTCAGGTTTTGCCAACCTGATGTGTACCGCAAAAGTTTTCTTAAGAGGGGGCTCCAGTCACAAAAGATTTCACATTTCTACCTGCTTCTCCCATAAGGCTAATATTAACTTTCAAGTTCCATCCAGCCTCAACCGCTCATTCAAAATCCTTGATCTATGGCTCATTTGAAAGAGAAAAAAATTATCTAGCGACATGAGTGAGCAAAATATTGATATCGCTCTTCCAAAAAATTATATAAAATCCTGAAAATCACAGTTTTTGTGATTTTTTTATAACTTAACTAACAGTAATATCAAAATTCTGCTCACTCATGTCGCTAGATAATTTTTTTCTCTTTCAAATAACCCATAGATCAACTATTTTGGTTTAGGCTGTACAGAACTTGAAAGTTAACATTGGTCTTATAATAGAAGCAGGTAGTCACGCGGGACTGGAGCCCCCTCTTAAAAAAAATTTGTATTCGCTCGCAGGTACTCGTGGAACGGCATCACCGGGCTGCAGCTGTACAACCCGCTGAACAACGCGTGGTACGGCGGCGCGCGCAGCCGCAGCCTCCACATCCGCCTGCCCTTCGCCGTGCAGCTGCACCTCGACATGCTGCGCGAGATATGCAAAGTCAAGACCATCCAGCACAGAGGTCAGGTTGTCTTTTCCTTGTTATTCGTTCTTGTCGTTTCTCGTTCTTTGGTGCTTATTTTGTTGTTGTTGTTGTCGTTGTTTCTCCTCCTCCTCCCCCCCTCCTCTCCTCCTCCTCCCACTCCTCCTCCCCCTCCCCCTCCCCCTCCCCCACCCTCTCCCCCTCCCCCTCCCCCTTTCCCTCCCTTTGTATGGTTCAACATCTATGGGAAATATGGATAGAATTCTAAAATTACAAAAGAAAGCCATTAAATACATTTTAATACCTTGAATATTATTGGGCACTTCCCACCTCCAAGTTGACGGCGTTAGCCCAATTACTAAGCGGAGACTGCAATGAGGTCAGATCAGTCCACTTGTCACATTAAAACACAAACACAACATTGACGAAAACACGTAAAACATTAAAACAACACACGCCTAAACGAACCTGACGTTTCGAAAAACCAAAAAAAGTTTTTCGTTATCAAAGGTCCCCAGAGAAACACTTAACTATTTAAATTATTGAATAACATGGTCATGGTAAGGCGCTCTGCTCGATTGACCGCGACCAAGTTATTTAATAATTTAAATAGTTAAGTGTTAACGTCAGGTTCATTTAGGCGTGTGTTGTTTTAATGTTTTACGTGTTTTCGTCAATGTTGTGTTTGTGTCTTAATGTGACAAGTGGACTGATCTGACCTCATTGCAGTCTCCGCTTAGTAACTGGACCAACGCCATCAACCTGGAGGTGGGAAGTGCCCAATAATATTCAAGGTATTAAATTAACAAAACCCCACCTAAGACATGTCTTTCAAAGAACGTAAATACATTTTACAATTAAGACCAGATGACTCTGTGAAACATTTGTTTAAAGATCTTAGTATTTAAACTTTATATGGACTTTATATCTTTGAATGTATATTGTATTTCAAAAATTTAAAAAATAAAACAGATTCTGAATTAGTTCCCCATCACTGCAATACAAGGCGACAAAATGAAACAAATTTTAGTAAACACAGGTTAGAATTCTATAAAAAAAAACACATACATTGGAAATAAATTTTTTAGAGTACTTCCAGATGAACTAAGACGGGAAACAAATATTGTGAAATTAAAATCAAAATTAAAAGTTTACCTGGTTAACCAAGCTATTTATAATTTTGAAGAATTTTATAACAATTAGCCAAAATTGTATTATGATTTTTATTTTAAGTCTCTTTTAGTTTTAAGATTTGACGCCATTTATTGTATTTATGTACAATGATAAATAAAGACGTTTTGATTTGATTTGATATTGGAAACGTAATCTTATCAAATTTTCATTTAAATTATTGCAAATATCGTCTCTTATTTAAAACAGAATTTTAATATGAATTTTTGAACTACCTTCCAATATTTATAGATAACTATAGTTAATAAAATATATTGCAAAATGAACTGAATTTTTTTTTCAGACTACATGGCTGGTTCCCGTCTTGGTGTAGTATGGCACGCCGTCACAAATCTGATACCCCACGATCCCAAAAGGGAATCTTCACATCCAGTCAAAGAAGTGAGTCTCCTGTTTATTTTATTTACATACTATTCTTCAAGCAGCATTTGAATATTCGTGAGCTTGCTAAATTTGGCAAGCAGCATTTGAATATTCGTTAATATTTTTAGTATTTGTTTGAAAAAAGTTGTTGATTTTCTAATACCTGTAAGATAAAATTGTAACTGCTAGTCAACAGAATGAGGAAAAATTTCTAAAATCTCAAATTGAAAAATTGAGTCTGAACTATGATACGCCTCAATTATTAGTCGGAGAGTAGGTAAATCAGCTGGTCTTCTCCCAAAGTTCAGTCATGGTTTGATAATCATACCACATCTCTACTGTGATAAGATTAGCCTGTCTAGTGTGTAACATATGTATTTGAACTTTGGAACAAGACCAGTTGCCTACTTTCCAACCAATTTATGAGAATGATAACCACAACCATTAAAAAAAACAAATTAAAGAAACCTCACCAAAAAATACCATTTCATTCAGGAATATGAGACATTCGAATGTTTTATAGGAATGGACAATGGATTCACAAGACCTGGGAGCAAGGCTTGGTGCCAGTGTCTTCAACTGCCCCGGCAAGTCTACGATAAGAGACGCATTACTCCTGCTGAAGAAGGCTTTCCTGACCAAGGAGAAGAATTATCAGTGAGTAAAACCAATAAAACTCTACTGCCGCCATTTCCCTCTTCTTCACCAGTCTCTGCTCAGCTCTGTTCAGTTGTGGACGTGTCCCCTGTTCTGATTGATGAATTTATGATTTCTCATCTATTCTCGAGTATTCTTGTGTTTATTTTTTTATTTTTAGCATTTAGTGTTTTTGACTGCTTTTCACTTCTCCATGTTGCTCTATTTTTTGTTCATGACCTCCTGGCTGTTTATTACTAATCTTGTTATGTTCTGAAATTCTTTCCTCCTGTAGACGGGATCAAATTACAAAAAGATCATGAAATGTCGTGATTTTTAATTTACTAATCAATGATAGCAAATCAGCAAATCTCTGCAAAAATCATAAATTTAATTGTGGGATGTTGATGGTTAAAATTTGATGCATAACTCTAATCAACGTTAACCCTAACATACTCTTTTGGTGGCTTATTCATACTCTAACTCGTGAGTCGGTAGTGTCGGTAGTGAGTCGGTAGTTTAGTGAGTCAGTGGCGCAGATGGTAGCACACTCGGCCTTGGAACTGTGGCCACAAAGCGTCGCTGGTTCGAGACTCGAGCTTGACACATACTTTTAGCAGTACTGTTCATCCTTGTACTGTACCGGCTTACTCCTTGTCTTTGCTTGATAACCTCCATGCACAGATCAATAGTCTATGTGGGCGGGGCAAGGGCAAGGTGAAAAAGAGGCCGCCACCCTCTTTAAAAACAAAAACTCCAAATTTCTTACCAAATCAAAGGCAGCACAGCTGAACCTTAGTGTTGAGAACTCTCCAGTATCTAAGTCAATAGTAATACTGGGTTGGAATGTTACATTCAAATTTACTTTCAAATTAAAATTATTTATTGTGCTCCGAGTTAAATGAAAGAAACTCATTGCACTTTATATATTGTCATCTATGTTAAGGAAATTAAGCTGTCCATATTTAAACAGAATTCAACACTTTGCAGGATGGTGCCAGGGGGAGTTGTTCTGCTGGGGTTGTTCTCCCTCAAGGAACACTTGGCGTTCCAGCCGCCCGGGAGCAAGTGTGGCCTCATGCTGTCCTTCACTCCTCTTCTCTCCCAGGTTTGTTCTGTCAAATAGTTACTCCCCAACTGGTAATAAATGTATACATTCTGGAATGCCTCATGCATACCAAGCGCAACATTGAAGCCACAGTACAAAATAATCAGATTCACTCCTACAATACAAGAAATTGTAATTCTATTCATGAGCAATATTGTAGATTAAATGTAGGTCATTTAAATCAGTTGGTATTAAATTATTTAACAAACTGCCCATCAGATCACGTATTCCTACCTGACGTATTCACGTATTCACGTATTCAGGTATTCACGTACCTGAATCTATTTTTAAGAAAAGAGTGTCTGAATGACTATCTGTGAGACCATTTTACTGTTTGGATGAGTTTTTTCGGTCTGATGTTCACAGAATTTTGTTTTAATTTATGACAAAATATCAAATTTATGTATTTACTATTCTATGAAATTTGTGAATGGCTTTATGTCTAGTTTAGTGCTTGTTTATTGATTTTAGCTAAGAATATTATGTGTGAATTGTATCACATCCACATTATATATTTAGGGTTGTAAATGTATGACACGATCTATTACCTGTATTAGGTTCAATGATCTAAATAAATCAATCTATCTATCTATCTATCTATCTATGGTCTATTAATTAATGAGTACTCACTCAAAAATGGGGTTAGAAGTGCTTGCAAGAAAATCAGATAAAATTTCTTACCGCTAGAGTGCTCGCACATATTTAAACTGTATATATACAGTCATCTCACGACAACGCGAACCTCGAGAACCCAAATTATTTTTGATACCTCTGGAAAAACCTTTCAAAGTCAGAATATAAAACATATGTAACTCAAAATAATTTTACATTTATATTTTACCTCTGCATCAGGTGAATATATATATTTCTTTATCTAGTTACTCCATGGATTAAAAAATTAATTCCTCTCATGTAGACGAAAAATAGCAATGTAAAGTAGCCAAGTATTAGTATAATAAAGAATTTAAAAATGCAATACTTTGATTATTGGCCACAGAGATCATAACATTTAGTCAAGACTTTACCTAACCAGGTTTTTAAAGGCATCAGGAAGCAGGCCAATAGAGCAATATAGCCTTTTCTCCAAAACAAAATTTAGGTATAACACTTAAGTTCCCAGAAAAGAAAATTGAGTAATTAAGGGAGACCTGTTGAAGGCTCTAAAAGGGACTGAATTTACTAAATATTCTAAATCAGTTGGAAATTTTAACCATGAAGAAACCAGCCCCTGAAGAACCTCTATCAATACATGTCAAATTTATCCATTTAACCTGTCAGATCCCACGGGCGCGCCGATGCGTCTGCAGCCTCTGGTGGTGCTTAATGGAGTTATACTCACCTAGTTCAATGATTTGCCACCAGGCTGCACTAGAGCCGTAGGCTTTATGAGTTAAACGAGCATCCGTCTGACTGTGTGTATGTGGCCGAGGGGTCTGAGGCATTGACTGACGAGTTAAAGTTGCAGACCTTCGGAGCATCGCGGGTTCGAATCCCGCTCATGCGCAATCCCTATTAGGCTTGCAAATGTGTGGTGTAGTTGGGGGGAGGGCCCACCTAAAATAAACGGTGACCGGCTTGGGTGGAAGTTGACGGCATTTGTACGTTTAATAGGGATTGCAGTGACACCAGTTTTGCTTCTTTTTGCCCTTGTATAGAGGAGGAGGACACGTTTTTTTATATTTTTTATTATTTAATTCAGTTTATGGTCAATACATATGGACAATCAGAAAGGTCATAATCAAATACCCCCGTTGCAGCAGACCTGCATACTCAGCGAATTTCAAGTGCAAAACCACATATTTCAATCCAACATAGCGAGATTTGACATGTTTTTGTAAGGTCCATAAGAATAACATGGGGAATGAGTATGCAGGTTTGCTGCTACAGGTATGTTTAAACTGGTTGGTTTTAATTCAATATTTAGTAGATCTGAACTAGAAGAAGCCATTTACCAAGTTTTATCAAGATATGTTGAGAAATAAGCGAAATATAGAATTTTACTTATTTCCCATAAGGTTAACATTGAGACAACGTACTGTGTTTACCACTTTCAATATCTCGGTAACCAATGGACATAGAGCAGTAACTCAAAATACTAAATTGTTTAGTTTTTTGAGCTGAATTCAATGGTGTCGACAAAAATTTGATAAATTTTATTTTTCTATGTGAAAAACTCAAAAAACCCATCTTTGGGGGGGTTTATCCCCCTTTACTCCCCCTTCCGGTGGTCCGATTGGGCTGGTTCATGAGCTCGTCCGAGTGATTACCACTTTACGCGTCTGTACCAAATTTCATTAAGATCGGACTATATTTACGGCCGCTATCGTGTTAACAGACATGTATATATATATCTATATATATATATAGATATATATATAAAAATTCAAACGAATGGTGTTTTTTGCTTCTGGGGACCCCAAAATGAAAAGTTAACATGGTCTCGAACTTAGGTCTTACCATGAGTACTACCGGAATAGCTTTTTTCTTTAAGGAAATTCGCTAAAAATTAGAGCAAATACAGACGAAATAAAAACATTTCAATTAAAACTTCAGAAATAAAAAAAGGGAGTCAATGGGTTAAGCAAAGCAAAACATTTTTAATTTTGTCAGGTGGAACCAGTTTTGACCCTGGAGAAGAACCAGTTGAGACTTCAGATGTCACGGAAGGACGGAGTCCTGTGGGAGATCCAGGCGGGATTCCGGAAGATCTCGGATGGCAACAAGGAGCTCACGTTCAAGCTCTACCACACTCCCAGTGTACGCGATACCGTTAGCAATATCTGGCGAGTGATACAGTTTGAGGGAGCCTTTGTTCTGCCCTCCGGCAAAGCTAACGTATTCAACCCTCCCGCACCACTTTCAGGTGATTTTTTATTGTATTTTTTCACTCCTAAAAAAATTAATGGTGATAAATTGAACAAAATGAGTGAGAAAATGCTGGTCCTTGTCAGGACCCAGGTTATTTATCGGTAACCATGCCACAATCATAATTCATCCATAGCAATTTAAAAAATGTTCTAGAGTGTCAGCATCTTAAAATAATGATATAATAATATAGTGAGCTTACTAATTTACATTTGTGTTGCAAAAAGTGAAAACGGACTTCAAGTCACTATGGTAAATTTTAAATTTTACAGTATGGGCATTTTTGTAAAAACGGTTCAAAAATATTAACTTCTAGGTTTCGATTGGATATGACTCTTCAACATTTCCTGTACAGATCTATTCCTTTATTTTATCCACAAGGATTTAAGAAATATTAAAAAATTATCGCTTTAGAAGTTTATGTCATGCATATGAAAAGGGACCTCCAACAGGTTCCACAGGGGTTAACAGGGGTTCCACTGTAAGTAAAGTTCACGCATTATATGTCCGGCTATGACCACAACGCTACTAACCATGTCATATGATATTTTTAACATATGATATTGGTAAACACAACATTTGACAAGCAGTGGTGTTTTAGAAAATGTTTTCAGAAAAGTACCCCCTCTCCCCCCCGCACCTTATAATCAGCTGACTCAGTCATAGCCAAAGATATAATGCACATAATGCACATAAAAAGCCAGTAGGCCTAGCAGGGCAGAATAAATCATGTAATTCGCAGCTCACATGTAAACCTGTTCATCACTATCCCAATTCCATCGTGTTTAGGTTACACGTTTGTCTCGTGGGGAGATTCCTCGCCCACACAGGCGGACAAGGCGGCCGTAGTGGATGTGAAGGTGGTGGCTCACAGCGAGGGACAGAACCTGACCTGCCACGACCTCTCACCTCAGTGTCTGCAGAGCGTAAGAGAGCTTGCGACGCAGCAGGTGGCGACTGTGCAGTATGTCAATGTACGTAGCACACTTTACGCAGCAAGAAATATTGGGTGTTTCAGACTTTACGTAGCATGAAATACTGGGTGTTTCAGACTTTACGCAGCATGAAATACTGGGTGCTTCAGACTTTACATGCCATGAAATACTGGGTGTTTCAGACTTCATGCAGCATGAAATACTCGGCATTTCAGACTTTACGCAGCATGAAATACCGGGTGTTTAAGACTTTACGCAGCATGAAATACTGGGTGTTTAAGACTTTACGCAGCATGAAATGCTGGGTGTTTAAGACTTTATGCAGCATGAAATACCGGGTGTTTAAGACTTTACGCAGCATAAAATACTGGGTGTTTCAGACTTTACACAGCATGAAACACTGGGTGTTTAAGACTTTACACAGCATGAAATACCAGTCGTTCTACACTTTATGCAGCATCACATAGAAGGTGTTTCACACTTCACACAGTATAAAATACTGTGTGTTTTACACTTTATTCAGCATGAAATACATGGTGTTTCACACTTTATGCAGCATCAAATACTAGGTGTCATACGCTTAATTCAGCATGAAGTACTGTGTGTTTCACACTCTAAGCAGCATGATCGATGTACTGTGTGTTTCGCATTTTATGCAGCATGAAAAACTGGATGTTTCACACTGTATGCAGCATGAAATTATCTGGTGTTTCACACTTTACACAGTATGAAATACTGGGTGTTTCACTTTTTAAGCAACATGAAATACTGGATTTTTTGCTCTTTATGCAGCAAGAAATCTGAGCTTTTCACACTTTATGCTACATAAAATACTGCGTGTCTAAAAAAGTATGCAGAGTTTCAATGCACTTCCTAGCTATCATCTCTACAAGTAAAAAACGACAAGTGAAGAACGACTAAAACTAATCTTATTTCAGATATTTAATATGATCATCTTTAGAAAATCTTAAGGTTCAATGCAGCTATTTAACTCAAATTTATACCCTCTTTATGAATAGTGTAAGATACACAACTACACCATGTTCAAATTCATGCATTGAGTTGCTGGTGACCAGACACTTTGTGTAAAAAGATACTTTACCATTTTAACATGCATTTTATTATGTAATTTCATATCATGAATTATTTTTAGCTCCCTGGATGGTTGATAACCGCGGCCCATGCTCTGTTCCCTGAACATATTCAAATGGAGAGTTCTTCAACCAAAATAGATTTCACTTTCCCTGCAGCTTTGCCTCCATGGAGTACAAAAGGTAAAATGCATGAGACGAATACTTTATTTTTGATTCAGTGATATCACACTAAAATTTAATTTTTCCATTATTTTAAAGATTGAACCAATCATGGTTCTAAGATTTTTTCGACTGGTTTTGTTATAAAACAAATTAGAGCTGAAATTAAAAACTTTTTCCTCAAGAGTGAGTCACACTTACATTTTACAAAATCTCCTTTCCTGTGGCTGATCAATATAAAATTCAAATGGTGACAGCGCAAAGTTTTTTTGCCTCACTATTCACCACAAAATTTGAGTGTCAAATCAACACTGCTGAAGGTTGTCCCAAGTATCATCATGAACCTTAGACATTTACAAACAATAAAATTTAAAAATGGATTGTACTAGATCTTTTGAGGGGGAGAAAAAATGCAGGTGATTATATTGCTTGTTGATGTGAGTAGCATCTGTAAGGCTGGTTGCACACTGCATACATACACTACACAACAAGAAAAGACATTTGTCTCTTTTGTCTTGAGTCGACAACCAGCAGCTATTGTTATACATTAATTTTGTATTTAGATTTAAGGATGGAATAGTCAAGACAAATCACCTTTTTAACACCTTTTGTTATGAATAATGAACAGGTTTATATACCTTGACGTCGCAATTCCACAAAGGTATAACTTATCATTGTTGACTAGAGTTTCAATAATGACGATTACCTATCTAGTTTCAATAATGACGATTATCTAGTTACGATAATTTATATAGTTTTGATAATGATTTTGAAGAAGTCAAAACTATAGTCAACAATAATAAGTTGTACTTTTGTGGAATTGCGATGTCAAGGTATTTATTACCTGTTCATTATTGATTAACCAATTCCGGAAGGCTTCAACATGAATAAACCTTTTGTCTTGTCTTTTTTGTTGTGTGTTATGGTTGCCCTTACGTGTCAAACCAAGTCCGCCCTTACGTGTCAAGCCTTCACTAAGAAACCCGAAACCACATTACTCTTCTCTGTAAGACCACAAATTTACACAGTCTCGTGCTGTCCTCAGGACTGTGTGCGGTCAACAGCCAGTCCGTCCTGACGCTGGACAACACAACCACCGACGTCTCGCTGGCCAGCTGTTTCACCGTCATGGTGGCTGACTGCTCACAAGACACGACGTTCGCCGTCCTAGCCAAGCGGGTCGCTGACAACCAACACTTGGTACGAGGCATTTTGGATTTTGTAGCGTTTTTATCATAATATAGTTTGATAGTAGCAGGGGGATATATCCATTTCTGTTGACTTTAAATAACTTGTGAACATTAATATTCCTGTTAAAACCAGGCCTTTGCTTTTTATTAAGTAAAATAATGAAATAAGCATACGTAAGTTAATAGCTAGTCTTGTAAACGGCCATGAAAAACAACGGAGTATGTTTACCAATCATGCGTTAATGAAGGATTAACATTGCAAATGATGCATATAGCTGTAACACATAACCACATATTAAACAATGGTAGGGAAATGATGGTAAAGACTTTGGTAATGATGGTAGGGTCTTTGGTAAAGACTCAAATGGTAGTGAAATATAACAACGAGAGTAATGCTGAAGACTGCTAGCATGGCCATCTCTAGTAATAAGGCCACAGCCTTCGACCTGGCAACGCCGCTCTTCAAGGGTTTTTTTGCATGGTAAAACCCCTTACAGAACATGATGGTTACATGATGGTTTACATGTAAACAAAAGATAGTGCTATAAGAGAGTATGGATAAACAAATCAGCTGAATCCTTAGGTGCGCTGCTGCCATTTACTAGTGCCGCGGTCTTTTTACTAGAGATGGCTATGCTGCTAGGCAACATAGTGCTGTAGGCAACTTAAAACTACAGTCCCATTCAATCCTGTTTAACACATAAGTAAGCACATATTTTTAGATGTATACACTTAATTTTTAAGCCCACTTAAAACCTGGTACAAACATGGTTAGTCTTCCATTTTTCCTATTAATAATAAGGTAGGTATTCAGTACATTGATATTCATCCCATTTTGATGGATTTTACAGATTCTCTTGGATTTTTGGCCAGGACAGCAGTACACGTATAGGCACTGTTGATGTGGCACACTTCGCCCATAAGATAATGTTAATTTTAGCCTTGTACTTACAGCCTGGGTCACATTTTTTCACCCAACCTAAACCAAATATCGCTGGAGAGGATGACAAAAACTTTCTTTGTTTTAGGCTGTAAAAATCTATGCAGGAAGTGATGTGATCGAACTTCTGCCCAATACTGATGAAACTGTTGATGTTTTCATCAACGAGAACATAAAACTGAACCCGATAACGGAAGATTATGAGCATGGGGTTTCCAACAACACAAAACCTTTCTTCAGGTAAATAACAACAATAATATTCATTGGGATGATGGTAATTTTATCTCGTAATAAGATTTGGAACCGTCAATCTTTTTTAAGATCTCCTCATCGTTTGTATAAGATTTGTTTCTTAACTTTATGATGTTTATCAGTTTATACACTGTCGAGACTATTAACAAAGTCAAAATCACGCTGAAATAAGTTGTAAGTGTGGGAGTTAAATTGATGTTGCTTTCAAAATTTTTGCCCCTGGACTATTTAAATTTTTTTAAAGACTATGCTTATAATAGATAATGTTGAAGGAGGTACGGTGGTTTTAATGAACCCACTTTCCCCAAGAGGCTATAAGTGGTTATAAGTTTGTTGTCAAACAAAAAGTAACAAATGCTCAAAAAGTTGTTCTAGTAACATATTTTTTTAAAGTTTTCAATAAAGCCATTGCAATTTGAATTAGAACAATGTAATAGAGTAAACTTGCATGTTCACATTATGCCACTGCTACACGCCAGTGTAAACTAGGCTTAACTTCTATCCAGGGCCGTACTCAGACCGGTTTTCCCGGTACAATTTTACCGGGGCCCGGGGTCAAGGGGGGGCCCGGGCCGGGTCGAAGGGGGGCCTGGGGGGGTCAGAACCCCCCTCCGAAATAGTGGAAAGCCCCCGACGAAGCCCGGGAACAGGTAAAAAGGGCCCGTAGCGGCAACAAAGGGACCAAAATCGACATGTGGGAGTAAAAAAAAAAAAGGTTACCACTTTTGACGACCCGGAATTCTGGTACGATTTTGAGTGGAACGGGTGCAGTTCCAGGACATCAGGGGCCCGGCCTAATATCTTCATCGGGGCCCGCCAAAGCTGGGGCATTTTTGACCTGCATGGTCTAGCAACCTCCATTTAATTTACGCGATTCTGCTTCTTGAGTTGCAAAAAACGCACAACAGCAGTGGGAAAAACCACCTA
This sequence comes from Flexamia atlantica, assembly GCA_035578135.1. Lineage (NCBI taxonomy): Eukaryota > Metazoa > Arthropoda > Insecta > Hemiptera > Cicadellidae > Flexamia > Flexamia atlantica. The sequence goes on along the minus strand of JAQJVK010000011.1, from coordinate 40,151,724 downwards.
GTGCAGAATCAGTCTTAAGAACTATTTCCAAGACTCACTATCAGCTTTTTTCAAAAATTTCTACTGATCAGAAAAAAATGTCAGTAAAGATTTTTTGAATTGATCTGAGTTTCCGTTGTTCACAGTATCTCAGTGAGGCAGGGAGGACAGGTAGACGTGGAGTTACGTAATGGCGTCGTGGTTCAGCACTATATGAAGACCATTGTGGCTCTTGTTCCGGGCCTGTTCCGAGGCTACACTTGCGGACTGTGCGCCGACTTCAACAGTGATACCAACAACGAACCCATCATGTACTACACTGAGTGTTAGGTGGTGAAGTGGTGTGGACAGTCGACGATAGGGATCTGTATCGTACAAAGGACTTGACTCCGTTACTTTATAAATTGACAAGTGTTTCTTAACTTTAACTAGTTTTTCTTCACCTTGTATGACCTTTGGAAAATTAGTCGACTCTCGTTAACACAAAATACCAAGGGAATACGATTTTTCTTCGAGTTGCGGACAATTTGTTTAGGCATAGTTTGAGTCATTGAGGTTATTCTTGGTAAATTTTGACTTACAGAGGAAATTTAAACTAAGTTTGAGATATAGAGGTAAACCAAATGAAAATTTGAGCAATAGAGGTAAAGAATAATGATGTTGGACCGGATATATGACCCTTGGCACATTGTGACATGTACACCGGACTTTCAACTTACAGAGGGCTACTTTGAGATATAGAGGTAGAGGTAAACTTCAACTTACAGAGCTACAGAATAAATTTAATTTGACTACTAAACTTCTAGTTATAAAGGTGATTTTTAAGTTCCTTCGACTTGGAGGGAAAGTGTGGCCATAAAATTATTTCATGTTACGCATGGTTTTATTTTGACTTAGACAGATTTTGCCAAAAGGATTAAAAATAAATCGAGATAACAACGATTTTAAGTTATCGAGGTTTGATTTATCGAGAGTCTACTGTAATTAATTCTTGAGACTCAGGGTGAAGTAACTGCGAGTACTGTGTATTTTATCCAAAATGAGACAAAAGGAGTCAGTCCTTATTATCACTTCCTCATTATTCATTCCTAGTTGTTTTCTCCATTAACATATTTTTATTTGTGAAAGTCATTGTTACAACTACATACACAAATAACTACTGTAATTTTTTTCATGACTGGATGAATCATTACCATTACTAAAATGTATAGTTACTATTCAATGATCACTAATATGTATACAGCTTTAGGAAAAATTACATATTTTAAAATAAAAAAATTGATTGTATTATAACTGATGCCAATTCTTGGGGCCCAGTGCGGTGGATGCGCAGTATCAAAAACGGCTAGTGCGCATGTGCGACAACGTGTCGCTAGAGCGCAGCACTGTCATTCTGCTCTCAGCCGTCAACAATAGCGTGTCACTACATGTCGTCCTAAAAACATTGACCGACGGAACATTGACTCATATTGACGATTAATGATCTGTTTCACTTCTATTCAATAATATAAAATATTTCATTAGTATTTATTAAAGTGTCTTGATACTCTGAACAACGATTAACACAGAAGCAGTGTCTACGTGCGAGCTGCCGAATATATGCAGCCAGGCTAGTACACTGTCAGCCGCCGCTGCCGCTACTACTCCCCTCTCCTCCCAGCCTACCCACTCCCCGCCCCATGCATGGACTAGGCCCCAAGAATTGGCGCCAGTTATAAGCTTTGAGCTCTGGTGTTTATTTTTAAGGGTACATATATACTTTTAAAGGAAATCTATATTCAGTTTAAAGTAAGACAAGGATTTAAAACACTTTTTTCCAAATAAAAAACTTGGACTGCCATTTAATTATTTTTCAACAGGATATGTTTAATGCTCTCTGAGGGAGGTGAAAATCGGAATCACCCGAAGTATCGATCACTGAAATGTGTAGGATCATATTAAAGGAGTCGCTGTGTAGCGTTAATTGAAGGCAATTTATTTAGGCTCCGGGTATGTTTACCAAGTGTCAAGTTGAGGAGAAATAATGTTGACAGTACCTCGAAAAACCATGTGACCCGAAAAACAGCTTTTCATGGCGTAGTTTTGGTGTTAACAGTACGGCGAATTGTAGTCTTACTTTGACCATGAAAAACAGGTTAAAATACCCTTTACCTACCCTTTAAAGGTAGCCAAATTTTCCTCAGTGTCAGGATTACATAGACATTTTTTAATCTATGTAATACTAACATTATGGAAAATTGAACAGCTGAAGGAAAAAGGGTATTGTTATCTATGTTTTTATAATATTATCTACAATGATTCTGTGGCTTCAAAATGAACTTAAATTGTTGAGTCTTTCCTCTTTATTGCCTAATCTACTAATCAATGTGGAAACCAGGGCTCAAGCAGTTATTTTATGTATTAACAATGTCTTATTATTTGGAGAAAAAAAACATATCTGAAAAATTCTTCGCTACAACATTTTATTTTAAATAGAATTCATTTGTTATTTTAAGTTTCAAGGTCGACGTATAACTGGCCCCAAATCTTAAGGCCCGGTCCGTCCGTAAGACCAATATTAATTTTAGTATTGAGCTTATGGACGGCGTGGGCCTTAAGATCTGGCCCCAACTATACTGTGTACCATATACTACATTATATATTAATGTAAAATATAGCACTGAAATGTATACAATTTACTTGTCATTTTTAGTACTGAAATGTTTCACATAGCAAAATTTACATCTTAAAAGTAGAAAATTGTATCACAAAATGTATTGCTGTTCATTGCATTATTTGTTTAAAAATTTACAACTACACTGAAATGAAATAACCGCCTGTCTGTGTTTATTAATTTGTACATAGTTATAAAAAAAATAAAAAATAAATATTTTGAAATAAAAATGATTTACTGTATTTGTGTTATATCCTTTTAAACTTCCAGTTTCTTCACTCTCATACTTCAATTTGAAGACATAAAAAATTGGCGCTCAGTGTATTAAAAATTTAATACACTGACAAAGTGTGTTACACTACAAAATTTTAATAATTGGCGGTCAGTGTATTAAAACTTTTTTAAACACAAGTTTTAAAACTTTCAACCAATGATTAAAAGTTCAAGGATATATTCTTTAAACTGAAAAAAAGACTACAGACTCAATTGCAAGAGGCAATAGAGAAGTGCTCAGAAGTACTGGATCAAATCCCAAAGTTAAATTCCTTTTGAAATTCATGCTGTTGATGTAAACTGAATTATCATGCATGTGTCGATTACTGTGCTAATAGCGGCGAACTTAAACATTTGTCCTACAAAAATGCCTCAATGTATCATACAGGTAATGTGGAGACTTCATTTACATGATATCAACATAAGCAGTGATGAGTCCCAGTTGCACATTACTTGTAAAAGACGCTCTTCCCATATAAAACTCACTAAAATCACGGTGTTTTACCGTGGTTTTAACATTTTTATTTCATGGACAGGTCGATCCGGATATTCTGGGATCCAGGTGATCCGAGGCGTGTAATAGATACATTACTTTCAAGATTCAAGATTCAAGATTCAAGATTGTTTATTTCCATTAAGTTGACATAGAAAATTATTTACGAAACAAAAAGGAAATTATTCCCCACAAGACCAAAGTCTGAGTGTGGGGAAGAGTTCTTAGGCACGAACAAATATTACTGGTCCTTCTTCCACTGGTTGGCAGCACAAATACATACAAAACTTATAAGAGAAACAAACTACCCATTAAAAACAAAAAACAAAAAAATAGAACAAATTATACTTAAGAAATTATATAAAACAAAAGGAGAAAAAAAAATCAGATATCGTACAACTATTCAAAATCAAAACAAAAATATTTAATCAGAACACATCAGAATACCCGCAGACAACAAACACTATGATGCATATGGCGAACGAATCAACAGCTCTGCCATTCCCGGTCCAACACCGAGCAGCCACTTCTCAATTTCTCGCTTGTAAACAGACATGCTACCACCCTCTTTATTAATGATGTTGAATGGGAGATTTTTATACAACTGATGAGCCAAATAAAATGTATTGAACAGATCTGATTTAAATTTAGGTTTCGGAATTGAATAGCCAAAGTTTGTTTTATTTCTAGTTTGGTAGCCATGGGTAGTTGGGGTAAAGATTTTGCTTTTATTATCTTTAACATATACTAAGAGAGTTTTAAGATACAATTGCCTAATATTAAGAACTGAAAAATTTTCGAAAAGGAGATTTGTTGGATATCTTTGGCCTTTATTAAGAATTGCTTTTATCACAGACCGTTGGGTGACCGCCAAGGGCTCAAGAACCGAGGCAGAGGCACCACCCCAGACCAGCAATCCATACTGCAGCAGGGACTGACAGTAGGCATAATACACACTCCTGCAGCGATCCACGGCCAACACCTGATTTAGCTGCTTAAACGCATAAATCATTTTTCTCAATTTTTGCTTAATGTGATGAACATGTGACTCCCAAGTCAATTTGTGATCAAATATTACGCCTAGGTACTTATATTGAGTCACCTGCTCAATCACACCACAGCCACAGGTGAAGGACCGCGGATCGCCACAAGAGTGCATGCGAAGCACCCTCTGACCTGGACCAGAATTGTTCTTGAAATATATAGGCAAGCATTTTGTTTTGTCTATGTTAACAGTGAGAATATTATAATCAAACCAGTTTTTTATCTTAGCCAGGTCAGAGGATAGCTGATCATAAGCCCCCTCCCAGTCCCTACCATAAGACACTAGAGCCGTCATCAGCAAAGAGGAAAAGATTTCCCTGGATATTCAATTTGGCTATATTATTTATGTAAATAAGGAAAAGTAATGGACCAAGTGTGCTTCCCTGCACCACTCCATAATCTACATTGACAGTTTGACTATTAATACCATTAATTGTGACATATTGCTTACGATTGTTAAAATAATTTTTAAACCAATTCAACGAATTTCCTTTAACACCAATCAGTTCTAATTTTTCTAAAAGTTTATTTCTATCTACAGAATCGAATGCCTTGGCAAGGTCCAAAAATGTAATCATTACATTACAATTTTCACCATTTTTTTCCAGAATTAGTTTTGAAACGTCAAATAGTGCATCAGAAGTATTTTTACCTTTACTAAATCCATATTGCAAATTTGTTATGATTTCCTCCGCAACTAGATATTTGTTCAATTGGATTTTGACACACTTTTCAAGTATTTTATCAATGACTATCAGCAAAGAAATCGGCCTAAAATTATTCATAGAAGATTTTGAAACACTTTTGAAAATCGGAATCACTTTTGCTATTTTAAAAGCATCTGGAAACTCTCCAGTTCGTATACTAAGATTGATTAGGTGGAGCAAGGGTTGAATTAAATAGCAAGAGTAGTTCTTTATCAATTTAGATGGAATTTCATCCCACCCGGGGGCAGACCCACCCTTAAGGCTGTTAATTACATCAATAAGTTGGGTGTGAGTGACAGGCTCCAATGCAAAGTCTGAATAAACTGGATGGTCAGCATCGTCCACCTCAGGCGGGCCATTGGCAGTGACAGAGCGCGCCAGATTTAGACCAACACTAGCAAAGAAATTATTAAAATTTTGGCTGATATCTAAAAGGGTGGCGGCAGTGCCGTCCGCCAGGAAACCTTCAACCGGAAACGAATCAACACGTCGGGGACGCCCGGACACCTCGCTGACAACCGACCAAAATTTCCTAGCGTCTCCCCCCGCTTCTTCAATTTTATTTTTGTAATACCCAGTCTTAGTGCGTTTTATCAAAATATTTAGCGTATTACGATAGGTGGTATAGCGATAACGTAATGCAATGTTATAAGGTTGTCTTTTTAATCGTTTATATAAAGTATCTCGCTGCCTGATAGAGTTTATCAAACCAGATGTAATCCAAGGTTTTAATTTTTTACCTTTAGCATTGATTTTAATTTGCTTTGTTGCACTGATTAGGAGATTTTTAATTTTATCAATAAATAAATAAGAACATTCATTAACGTTGGCACAATCTAAAATGTCTTGCCAGTTGTATTTTGTTAAATCAGATTCAATTTTATTCCAGTCAATTTTATTATAGAAATTTGCATCTTTTCCGTTGTGTTTTTTACCCAGTTTCAAAATTTCCACTGCAATAGGATAGTGATCAGTTACTCGAGTCTGTAATACTAAAGGTGTAATTTCCGAGAATGATTTAATTTTAATAAAAAAGTGATCCAAACAAGAGTTACTATCGGGTCTTGTAACAGTGTCAATACAAGAAATGAATCCTGCATCATATAACGTATCAATATATCTTTCCTCAGTTGAATTTGAAATAGGATCTAAAATATTACAATTAATGTCTCCTGTAAATAAACGAAAATAATAAGAGGCTGAATTATCAGTATAATAATTACTAACTGCATCCACAAAGCGCGGCAGATTGGAGCTGGGACTGCAATACGCGGCGACAAGTTCGCAGGGTTGGCCGGCCCAGTCGAAGGTCAGAGACAGAGCCGTGGCTGACCCGGCGAAAGACAGCTGACTGCAGGTCGCCGATATCGAGCTGTCTAAATAGACGACGACACCGTCGTTCTGGTTACGATTGTTTAGCGATCGGTACATGTTGTAGCATGTTAAATTCTCAGGTTCGAAGTCATCACTTAACCAAGCTTCAGATAAAACTATGCAATTAAAAAACACCTTTAAGCTTTGCAACATTAACAGAAATTCATCAAAATTTCTGCGGTAGCTGCGAATATTCTGATGTATTACCCTAAAATTAAATTCCTTATCGTTACTACTATAAAAATTTCGCTCACATGATCTAAGTCCAGACACAATGAACATCTTTTAATAGGCAATTCGTTTGATTCATCTTGAGAGAACATAGAACCAAACAATAGGAATTTACTATATTAAACCGTTGGAAGCCTTCCAGCAATGAACAGACTAAAATTTAGCGCTATTATTTATGATATATTATGAAAACAGAAATACCAGCATTTATAATAACAATTTAAAACCAAAATTGTACACTTTGCAATAAAAAAAAATACACTTTACCGAAAAACTAACGGTGAACAGTGACTACCTTTGAAGTATGGTATGGTTAGAAAATAATAAGAACAATTTATATTATGCTAAAAAATTATGCCGATGATGGCATTATTTTATTCAGAAAAAAAATACTGTATTAAGTTCATTAAATAATGATATTGGCAAATTGCAGGGCTGGTGCTCTAAGTATAAAATGTTAGTCAACGTTGATAAAAACAAGTATGTACATTTTGTAATGCATCTTTGTTAAGAGCACTTTGTTATGCATTGATAAATTCTAGGCTTCAGTGTGGGTTGGTTTGTTGCAGTAACACTTTTCAATATCTAATAGATAAGATAAGAATATCACAGAATCATTACGTTAGAATAATAAAAAAAAAAATTCAAAACAGATAGTTCTTTTCCTTTATTTGTTAGCTTAATGATTTTGCCAGTGCAGCACTTGTACGTGCTTAAAGTTTTAGATTATATTCTGTTACAAAGTGACAACAAAGGCACTGATAATAATAATTATTAAATTACTAGAAGCCAGAACCAAGATATTTTTAAATCACCCAAAGTACTGAACTCAATATATCGGCAAACCTTAAGTTATGTTGGACCCAAATATTTTAATAGTTGCCAAAGAAATTGAACGAAGCTTTATTTATTAAATTAAGTTCTTATTTAAACAAGAAGTTTATATATGTAAACATTTGGCTGGATTAAGAATTATACCTAACTATCAGCAAGAAATGTGCATTAGGCCTAAACAAACATTGATAAGGCCATAACGGAGTGCTGAGTGCTGCGTCATCACGACATTACCATGTGACTTGAACTCACTTTTTTCATGTTTTATACTGTAGCTATATAACTTTACCGGTCTCATGACTGGAAACAGTGACCAGTGTATTATTCCAATCGAAATATTGTAACCCATGTCCTGTATTATTGCAATAAACATTATTATTCATTATTCATTTTGGAAGTTATAATAAATTAGGCGGTTATAAATAACTCGAGTAAACATTTGGGCCCATAATCTCATAAATAATTTTGACAAAATAATGTAAAAGAAACAAAGTCAGATATCGTTAAATCATAGTTGAAATTTGAGTAGCTTGGGCAGATACTCATTGCTTGGATATTTGAAATGGCGACCTACCCAGGTAGGTATTTTAAGCCAAGTATGTGTGACAGATGAGTGAAGGGTGATTGTGGCGCGTTCTTGTAGTCTTGTTACTGACTAAGGCCGACATGTTCCTTAGACAGATGAGTCAAGGATGATTGTGGCGCAATCTTGTAGTCTTGTTACTGACTAAGGCCGACATGTTCCTTAGACAGATGAGTCAAGGATGATTGTGGCGCAATCTTGTAGTCTTGTTACTGACTAAGGCCGACATGTTCCTTAGACAGGACTGTTAATTAACAGCCCAACAGCCAATAGCAACTATGGGACCTAAATTTTAACATGGGATCTGAACCACAATTTTGCCTGGTTTACATGTCACGAACTGGTCTAATATGAGGACGGTCTTATGAACGTAGTATTCAATAGTGCGGACGTTAATCCCCACTAGGGAACACCACGTCCACAAGCCATCGCTCATAACTATCCACAATTCGTGACCTCCAAGTAGTTGGATTACAGGACGCACCACTAGGGCAGAGCAAGTGCGAGAAGGTGTAGTAGCACGAAGCATTTTTTGTGGAAATTTCGCAATTTTTACCACACATATACTAATCAAAATAAAAATCTTGATAATATGAAAAGGTTACTCTGATAACATATTCAATAAAATGTACATGATTGATTTTTCTTATAAACAAGCAATGCCCACTTACTACATCTAACACATAAACATAAATGTAAAAGTATAAATTAACGTGAGTGCCAGGGTGATCCCATTTGTCCTATAAGATTATGTAAGTTTTGAGGCTAAAACATCATCAAATTCATCAAATTTGTTTAAAAAAAAGTTAGATGATGAGGTTTCAACCTCCAAACATATGTAATCTTATTCCATTAACAGGATCATTCAGACACTCAGGTAAATTTATACCTTTTGTAGTCAGAATTCAGTGATTCAGAGACAAGATTACATGAAAATAAATTTATTCATGTTGAAGCCTTCCGGAATTGGTAATCAATTATAACAGGTTACGTACCTTGACGTCCGCAATTCCTCAGTCTACTAATGTTGACTATAGTTTCGACTACTAAGTAGTCGAAACTATAGTCAACATTAGAAGACTGAGGAATTTCGGACGTCAAGGTACGTAACCTGTTGTAAATGAAAATAAATTTTAAGAAGAAATGGAAGATTTAATGTCGAGGAGTGGATCAAATAATACATTTAGCCTTCTTACTGACCAATACCCTCTGATTCCATTTGTGAGAATTGCTAATGGATACAGAATAATTTTTATTACTAATTGATATTCTTTTCATAAAACTGGTTGGTAGCCTATGTGGTTGATTTGGAAATCACTTAGACATGATTTATTTCTACATAACAGTCTTTACATGTGAGAATATAAAGGACAGGTGCAGTGTCAAATCAATAAAAAATAAAAAATGAATTCTAAAGAAAACAACATTTCCTTACAAACTAAACCGTTACCGTTAAATAAAATTAATTCTTCAGAAATTGACTGCTTGCTTGGCTTTACAGTTTTGAACGTAAGTGTTTTTTTCAGATTCATGTCTATTGAAAAATAGACTAAATTCTAGGAAGTGATTGGAAACATTGCTATCTAGAAGGATGTTGATATTTGAAGCTTGCTCAGATATTGGGAACGCTTGTTATCATCTATCACACTTCCTGCATTGAATTATCAGAGCATTTTACGATTCCTTACAATACTGAAGCTACTGAAGCTATTCATGTATGTACAACATAGTGCAGTGCAAAAATTGCAATATGATTAGGATTTGGGTTATTCTTACATCGGTTGCTACAGCCCGGAGGAAGGTGGAAAGAGAAATGAGACTTTCTTTCAAGAACACAGTGGAAAGGAAAATTTCTTGGAGGAATGCATTGATCTTTGCTACAGAGAGGCGACTGATTTTGCTGGTGTCAACACTCGCCAGTGTTATTGTGGAAATGAAATAAACACCTTTCACCAGGCGAGAAAAATTGATTGTGAAGCTTGTTCATTTGAAAATTACCCCGATGATATCCTGTATTGTGGTGGACAAGATGTTCTATCAATTTATAAACTTTTACCGTCGAAATCAGAAACTGATGTACTCTTAGCTACAGATGATTGTCTTATAATGTTGGTTCATGGCAATGTTAAAAAAGGTTTACAATATGAAAAGATATCCTTTGTGGCATATGACCCAGTCAAATTGAACATTTTCTATGTATCAGGAAGCACTATTTTTTTTAAAGATAGAAATAACTACATAAACAATCCTGCCATTGTTATGAGGTCAACCTGCAATATCGTTGACTTAGCAGTAGATTGGGAAAGCAATTTAATATTTTGGTGTTGTCAAAACAGGATTTATTGGAAGAGTTCAATCTCTAACAAACAGTTTGTTTATGTGGGAGAGGTGCACAGCTTTGTGGTTGAACCATTCAGAAAGTTAGTATTGTTCACTAATTCAACAGGATTGTCAAAATACAATTATCACACAAACAATACCAATATCCTTATATCTAACTTGGAAATGAGTGGGTCACTTGGGAAAACTTTCTCTGTAATATTGACTGCTCTCGATGTGAAACAAGAAGTAATATATTTGATTTGTCATTTCGATGGTGAAAACCAACTTCATAGCACAGACTACGATGGGAAAAAGCTGAAAAGAGTTGTAGTAAATGATGTTTATCTGTCAGATCCATTCGGTATCGATGTTGTGAATGGGACCATAGTACTTGGTATCAAAAACAGCAAAGAGTACGCTTTGTACAAATTCCGAGTGTCTTGTTCAAACGCAGATGAGACTTGTCGCCTGGTGAATGTGACAGTTCTAATTACTCAAACTGTTAAAATAGGAGATTTCAAGATGTATTCAAGAGATGCAGAATGGCCTAGCCAACAGTACCTGTGTGAGAAAAAAAACTGTTCCCAAACCTGCTTCCGTCCATTAGGAAATATTAGCGACAGAGTAAAGTGTCGCTGCTCCGACGGCCTGGAACTTGATGAGGATGGCAGGACTTGCATTGATAAATCTACATTGGTTCCTCCAGAGTTAACAAAAACCTCAAATACGTTTTCAACCACGGCAAGAGTCTCAACCGAACCATTTCATTCACTAACAACAATAACTATGACGTCAACAAAAGAATCTGATAAGTTAGCATCTTCACATTTTTCACCTACTAAGTCAACTTTAGAAATCATACTAGAAAGGCTCGACTCCTATCAAAACACACTATCTGAGCTTGGCTCCCAATTAAACAGGCAATCTGAACTAATGATTATAATTTTGATAACTGCAGCCATATTTGTATTAATTTTGATGTTCACAGTCTTTTTTCTCTTTCGTCTTACTAAAAGAGTACAGAAATTGAACAATTGTAAAGAAATCGGGGAAGAGAACGGACCAGAGCGACTTCAACTGTCTCAACTCGGAGAAGGGAAATGTCTATTTGACTAATGAGAGAGGTAACATTATGAGCTTATACTAGTTTTTTCAGCCCAACTTTTGAGATTTTGTATCTTACTATATATTATAATTATATTAAAAAATATATGATTTTGTGAGATATAGCTTTTGATTCCTCACCTTACTTAAGCTAATTTGACATCAATTTAAATGTTAATAATTAAAAGTAACTTCTCCAGAAGCGAAGGTTCTTTTGGACACTGAAGTCGCATGTAAGTCGCAAACATAAAGAGAAATTAATTTGAATGACCAGTAAGGCGCATAATAGTTGTAAATGGGACTAAAGAAGAATATTTTCTTTATAGATATATATTTTTATACATAACATTATTCTTTCATTTATCATGTTCGGTGCTAAAAATTATCAAAATTGGAGTCCAAAACTGATAAAACATTCATGGTTTATTATTTTGTTTTGATGTCAGAATTCCAGAAATACAGTTTAATGCCTGGCATTCATGCCGTTTCATCAAAACTATTTGTCATTTATGGGATGTGGGTCCTGGGTTACCCGTCACCTGTTACCTCCTGTGTCCAAAGTATGGCATGAGTCCCTGGCATGAGTCCCGTCATTTTATCTCTTGAGTTTTAATAGACGAGCTTGCTAATTATCTGTCTTGTATCAGTCTTCAAGACTTTGTAAATCAGGTAAATGGTAAAAGGGTAGGTGATAGTATTTGAAAAAAAATTGAAGAATGATGAAGTGAGGATGGATGTAAGATTGTGGATGATTATGTATGTTGTGGCAGATCAGAGTAGCAATTGACGACAAGATATTCTGTTAACTTATTCTTAAAGCTATTAAATTGACCATTTCTTGAATGTTTTGAGAAAGTGGTAAAAATATTTTCTACCAGCATATCAAGGTTTGGTTTCAAAAAGTGTTCAACTATGATAAGCAGATGGATGTATACTGTGATTTCTAGAATTATAATTATGATTATGAGCCTAAATCAACTTTTGTTCTTTAACGTATAGAATTACTTATAAAATATACAAGGATAGAACAGTTAAAATCTGTGATTCATTACATTTTTCAGAAATGAATCTCAAGGACTAAGCCCACAAATGATTCTAATAGGCCTTTTTTGAATAACAAAAATGTGTTTAAAATTTTCTTTATGAGATCTGCCTCAAAGCACTATAGAATATCTAATATAGCTTTTTATCCAACTAAAGTAAACTAATTTATTTAAAGCTAAATTTTTCAAAACGGCAAGGTTTCTTAAAATGTAGTTGTTTGCAGGCAAAGTCAAAGCCAATTTTTCAATGTATTAAGACCACCTGAGACTATCGTCCAACCTCACTCCTAAATAGTCTACTAATGAGAATCTTTCAAGTTCCTCCTCGTCGAAAACGACAGATGGGAACAGCAAGCCAGCCCTCTCCAAACTAATTTTCTTTTGTGATGTAGAAATGAACATGCACTCTGTTTTTTTGGATTGATTTTCAAGCTGATTTCAGAAAAATACTGAGAAGCAGTGTTGAGCTGATGGAAAGTATCTTTTTCTAGTCTGGTAATATTCCTGTTATGCATCAGCGAAGAGATGTAATCTGCAAAAATTGTCAAGGAATGTGGTAAAACATCTGAAATATTGTCTATATGAACTATCAAAAGAAGTGGCCCTAATATAGTCCATTGGGTTTGAGGCTATATCTGAGAAAGATTTTTTCTGATGTCCGGAATTGAGTTTGAAATTTACAGTTGTCTGCTGCCTCCTGTTATTTAAATATGATGAAAGCCAACTCAAAGCAACATTTTTGATACCTAGGCACTCAAGTTTCTTAATGAGAATTTCATGGTCAACACTGTCAACTCAATCGAAGGCCCTGGAGAGATCGATGAAGCAGCCGACTGCGACATCGCCCCTTCCAGAGCCTCGACGCACTTGTCCACAACATCAATGAGGACAAGCTCGGTAGGTTAATTTTTCCTATAACCAAAATGTTTTGGGTAAATCAAAATCAAATAATTTTTATCCAAATAATTCATTAACCTAAGACAAACCGGAACAACATTGGTCATTCACTGGTGCAGTCCCGGTTATTCATAAGAGCATCGACATAGTTGTCTTTTTATTAATATTATAATCAATATTCTCGATAAGTAAGCAATTAAACTAATATTTCTTAATCCTTAAAGGATGAATGAGTTTTGTATGGTAAAATGTCCTCATTGATGTTGTGCACTTGTCCACAACATCAATGAGGACAAGCTCGGTAGGTTTATTTTTCCTATAACCAAAATGTTTTGAGTAAATCAAAATCAAATAATTTTTATCCAAATAATTCATTAACCTAAGACAAACCGGAACAACATTGGTCATTCACTGGTGCAGTCCCGGTTATTCATAAGAGCATCGACATAGTTGTCTTTTTATTAATATTATAATCAATATTCTCGATAAGTAAGCAATTAAACTAATATTTCTTAATCCTTAAAGGATGAATGAGTTTTGTATGGTAAAATTTATAACTGAGAGTATGAAATAAGGGAGTAATGTCTAATTAACATGAGGCATTGTCTTTAACCGGTCATTCACTGGTGCACACACTCTATATGATCATATGTTACAGTAAACACTAATTTACAGTTCGCACATTATATCTCCAGCTATGGCAGAGTCAGCCGATTGCAAGACGTGGTGGAGTGGGGGGGGGGGGGGGGGGTGAAAACATAATTAACAAGGTGATGGTCAAATGCTGTGTTTACCAAAATCATATATTTAAAGTAAACATACGATACGGTTAGTAGCGTAGTAGCTATAGCCGGAGATATTATGCGCGAACTGTACATGTAAGAGGCCCTGAAAACTAAACCAAGTTTTGAAAATTCAACAAAAACATTTCATTCAGTCATCTCAGCTGAGGTTTAGCAGAAAATTTGATGTTTGCCGCTCGCCCTGTTCTGTGCACTCTACTTTAGTCTGCATTTACATATAAATTGGGAAGAAATAATAAAAGTCAAACAGTAGGGAACATTATAATCATTTTTAATGTTTTAACACCAGTGTACAAATGACATTTCTATTTCTGACAATCATACAGTAGGCTAATTACATTTTTACAAAATGTAAATTAAATTTGGAACAGCTGCCCAGAAGTAGTGAATTAGGAGATGCAGAATCAAAAAATCACAGATTGATGCAAAGAATTTAAACTGAAACCTCTGTAAATAATTTAAAATCAGATTGTAACATTTTGACCTCCTTAACAAAAAGAACTTACTGAAAAAAAATCAGTTAGAAAGTAACAGACAGATGATTAGTCGGAGAGTCCTTTAGTTAAAACCATTTTTTGTCGGGAGAAAACACTACCTGTAAGAAGCAGCTGTTGAAAGCTTTTGAAACACACAGGTACATTTCCTGAAATATGCTTTCTATTTTTAATTGTAACAAATTCATTCCTTGCTGAACTTTAAAGGAGAGAGCGGTTTGCAACAAAACACTGTATAGTCTCCCCCCGTTTTTGTTTTCCATTATCAACATGTTTTTTTAATAAGCTCAAGCTCGAGAATGTGTTTTAATAAAGCCCTAACATGGTGATGAGTAGGGGGAAATATATTTCCAATCTGATTTGAAAATGTTACAGAAACAGTTCTTTGAACAATTTACTTTTGTCTGTTGATAATTAAAATTTGGGCGAAACCTGCCACTTTGCTACCAATCAACCTTGAAATCACCATAAAGAATTACAAAATGCTTTGAAATTACATTTAACTTATCACTCATGATACATCAATCCCACTATGTACAGTATGTACAGCATATACAAAACCTTTACAGCCTATCTTGTTCAATGAGACATGGAAAAATACATTGACCACATTAAAAAATATTAACAGTATGTTAATAATCAATCGATATACACCACAAATACTTATTTTACCCCGACTATATACACCCTTCATATTCTACATAAACAGTGTGTCTTATGAATATCACACAGCATTCAGGGAAAAGCGCAACGCTACGCGGACAAAGCAAGCTTGGCGTTTTTCCAATGTTTCTCATCGACGGATTCCAAAAACTTGAGAGCCTTGTCGGATATTGGGGGCTTGGGCAGGGACGATCGTATGCTCTGAAGTACGGGGTAGGACCGTTGGTAGTGGAAGACGGCCGTTAGCAAGTGCCAGGCCGTGAAGTTGGGCCACAGCACATCCGTGAAGTACAGGTAGCTGTAGGCTGTCTGTGAGGACAACATCAAAAATCAAAATCCTTATTATTTCATAACGGGTCTGCTACATTAACGATGATTTTGAAAAAAGGTTATCTAATAAAATACTATAACATACAACTGACATTTATCTGTTGTAATATTCAAAATAATGTCATAAATGTAAATGGCATTATAGAAATCTCATAGAAACAAACATAGGAAAACCCATGAAACATGCCTTAATAGAGGCAATAGCAATTCTTGTATCCTGGAGTATAATTGATCAACAAGAAAATTTATGGCCATTTGTCTTGTTTTTTGAAGTTAGGCTCATTTTTCATTCGATCAAGAACATGATGTACATTTTAGAGCAGATTTATGATGGTGAGGCTACAAAAAAGGAGATTTTGTAGGTTGCTTGTAGGTTTGGTCAAGTAAAAAGAAGACCAAGTTTAAAAGTAGTAATGTAGTGGTAATGTAGTCATGTGTATGTAATGTGTTTTGTATGTCAATGTTTCATAAAAATCTTAGGTTTATATTATGACCGGTTGCTTATAAGAGTTAAAAAAAACTTTTGCTACACTAAAATACCAAAATATGTTTTACATCATACTACACACAAACATCTGTTTACTGTGCCTTACTCCTGGCTCGAAAGTTAGTCTTTGCCGATAACTAAACGGTAAATTTACTGTCAGAGCACAATAAATTTACTGTGCACCAGGAAACAGAAATAACGGAGGTAAACAATCAAAACAATCAGATGATTGCAGCAAACTGATGTTTAATTCATGTTTTAATAGGTTACTTTAGAGGAATGTAGTAAAAGCATTGGTAACAGTAGCAAATGTTTGTTTACTGTAGGATAGGTTTCAAGAATTGAGAAACGTAATGGTTAAACATGTTTTATCTGAGTATCGTATGTCACATGCCCGGTAAGTTTTACCGAACTTGCATAAAAATCCTGCACTTGACTCTGGCTTGCGGTGGAACTATCATGCTAGTCCAGTAAAAGAGTACTTACCGGTCTAGTAATGTATACTATAACGGTACCTGGAGAAGAAGGAAGTCGCTGAGTCGCTTCTCCCCGGAGGTCCTGATGCAGAGGTCCGGGGGAGGGGAGTCGGTCGTATAAAGACATCGGGAGAGCAGTTGGACATTGACGTCGCCGAGCTCTAGGTCCGACGCTCGGTGGCCTTCCACAATCTTCTTCATAGCTTCCGTCATCTCGTCCCTGGCTACAATATCGGTCGAGGATTAATAGTCTCATCGGTCTAATTTAATTTTTTTATAGAAATTTGATGATTAGTTTTCACTAATCACAGTGATATGAAATCTGATCTTGTCTTCAGATGGAAAGGATTCAGAACTTTCCTTAAAGGTTAGGTTTTAGGTTCCTTTACATCTGAGGACGCGATCAGAATCCAATTCCTGAAAGGTGAAACTTGGTTTTGCTCATCAGTGATGAGAAATGTTCGTGAAGATCCAATTAATGACAGAAACTCAATCATGAACAATGAATTTTAAACAAAGAATAATTATCAAACCCTCCTCTTAAAACCTCTTGAAGTCCACGCCCGCGCATATGCGGGATGACCCCCAGCCCGCCGCTGGTCCACGCCCGCCTATAGGCGGGATCAGACATCGTTCGGTTTCAGCGGTCCTTGACTTCACAGACTAACAAAGTTTCTGTCACAAGTTATATGTATTTTTTCGTCAGAAAACGAGCTTTCTAATGGTATGTTTGGTTTTGTTATTTTCCCGGGTGGGAACACTGGGAAACGAAATGAACTGCACATTTTTAGTTACGTCGTCAGCTGTTGCTCAGTTCGTAAACAAAACGAAATGGCTTCAAGTGACCGGCGTTTTCTTCGCGATTGTGAAACAGCGGAATTTATAACTAATGATACACTTAGTGACAAATCTGAGTGTAGTGAAAGTGATCATGAATATGAAGTGCTATTTTTACTGATTGACAATCTCCAAAAAATCTCCAAAATAACCCGGACCGGGCACGTATATGGTAGTAAAAATACCCGGACTTTACGAGGTTAAACCATCCAGTGATAATGTTGATTGGATTGGCTATCCTTCGTCAACAAAAGTTACAGATAGTTTTAATTCAACCAGTTATGAAAAAAGTTCAACTTAAAGATTAGCTTTTACCTTTACCTTAACCTCCTTTTGAACCACGCTGACTCCTGTGGAGCATGTGTTGAGTCATGCCTCTTTCACTAGGCTTCAGACTTGTCTAATACCAAAGTTGGCACGTCATAAAAACATTTCTTAATTTAGGTTCCTTTACAACTGAGGACAGGATCAGCTGACAACTCTTGAAATGTGAAACTTTATTTTGCTAATCAGTGATGAGAAATGTTCGCAGAAATCCAATTAATAATATAAAGTGACAATTAAAGAATAATGAGTTTCAAAAAAAAAAGGTGGTGAAACCCGCCTCTTAAAAGCTACATCAGTAGCGTTCATCAGATTAGCTGTCCTTAGGCAACAAAGGTTTTACATCGTTATAACCAACCCAGTTTTGAAAACAACTCGGCTTGCCAATCCTTTTCCAGAAATAGAATTACATTCATTCCCATCCATACAAGATGATAAGCTCAATTCAAAGGTTATTTTTTGTTGGTTTGACTGCAAAACATTGCTGTTCAATATTGTTGTTCATTTAGGGAGTATCTAAATGTAGCTTAGTTTGGTACTGAGGTATCATAAAGTCTAAGAGGATTATTTTACCTGTGTAGGCAAAAGCCACATTAAGGACTGCTTTTTTGTTTTCTCTTGTCAGAAGTTCAACTTCGGCGATAAGTTTGTTCAAGTCCGCTGGGAGAAGGGAAGTATTCCCTATTACTCTTATCCTCACTCCATTTTCCATCAACTTGTCTCTGAAATAACAAGAGAAAGCAAGGAGATTTTAAAACGCCTGCATGACACTTATTCTTGAAGTATTTTTGAGGATTAATTAACATATGATTTAATCTACAAGTCTGATCTAAATTTTTTAAATTATTATAATAAAGAATGATTTTCAAAATACTTTGAGTTTTATAAACAGGAGCTTTTACACCAACAAACCAACAATAAAATAAACATTAAATTTAATTTGGGCTCCTAATAAGAATACTTTATATCAGGAAATCAAATATAGAATAAAGGTGATTGTTTATTTCATAATGAAACTACAATAATGAACTAGTGAAAAGATATAAAGGCAGAAGTAGGCTATCTTGGATAATTAAAAATATTGGCTAAAATCAACTGCTGGAGAAAAAATAGGCCTATTCTCAGCAAATAGTAAAATACACTACGACCTTAAAGACTCGTAAGCAAATTCAACATATCACAGATTAGTCTACACATAACGTGAAAGTTTACATCTGTAAAAACATAATCATACTTTTCCTCAAGAAGTCTTTGAAATTTCTGTTTGGCTAAGCTTAATAAATCATCTACTTCTTCCTTGCTGCGCTTGAAGTTTTCTATACTGAATGCATATACAGTTACTTCCGGGATCCCTAGATCCAAACACCATTGGAGAGTTTCAGCTAATTTGTCAAACCTGCAAAGAAAATTATTATGAATGTTAGTTACAAGTTGTAGCCACGGTAGTGTCACAGTCAACGTTAGTGTCAACTAATGATAGATATAATATGTGTTGTCATCCCAATCATGTTACAGAACCGATCAATGATCTCAGTTCTTTATCAAAATGGGAGCGAGATCCATAACTGATCTCTGCTGTTCGTTCCTATGATAGTAAACGACTGAATTATATTTTCAATTGCAGACCTTCAAGAAAACAACATACTGTTATCTGAACTTCATTAGGCCTAGGGTATATCATTAGATTCTTGATTCTTGATGATGTTAGCCTATTTTCTTCATAAAGATGGTCAGGTTAACTCTCTTGTCTTATCATACTGAATAGCCCTATGCAGAGTACACTCGTAGGGAAATCTTGAAATGAAATGAAAAACTGTTCATTTATTTTATACAGGCAAAGTTAGGGCCTCTTGGCCCTTTCTTATACAATTAACATGATACTTGAGTCTACCATTCAATAACAAAAAAGGAAAAACGAATCAAATCAATTTTGTCCATGTTAAATACCTATAATGAGAATATTTTACAAAAATTAAATTTACTAAAACTGAACCAACCAGTGAACGTAACATGTCATGGTAGAAGATCACATTTGGAACTCATACCTAAGATTGGTGTAAAATCTAGCAAACAATTAACACGTTCGTTGCAGGCAGCGCTACTTGGCACTCGGCAGAACTTTGCCGGGCTCGGTAGAACGCCATATGGTGCTACGTCCATGCCAATTTCATTAATTTACTGTGAAGCACCACACCTGAGTAGGGGGGAAATATTTTGCCACTGTTTTGGATACCTATGATTGTACTTGTACCCTGATTAGGTTGGTACAAAAACTTCACGCAGTTTAGCAAAAGAGGCTTCCTGTAAAAATATTAATCAACCGTTTTCCCCCCCAATAGTCTAAACTGATGGCCTGAACCATTTGAGTGGTGCTGCAACCTACAGGTAACAAGAGGGACCAGGTAAAACTTTGGTTTGAAGCAGTACAAAGCAGTGAAATGTCTCTTTTACCCATATCCATGAGGCAGAAATTTCAATTATTTCCCAGGCGATCCCGAGCTTCATGTTGGCCACCCTTGTAGGCATCATAGCAAATGTGTCAAAGCATTGATTAATGGCTGTCTAAATTTATCTAACGTTAATTTAAAATGTTCTAAATAAATTAGGCTTGTGCCTAGGACAACTTATGAGACTAATAATTTTACCCTTTAGAATGGCCATCCAATTTCTTGACATTTGCTTGCTTGGCATATCTCCTATTGCCATCCATAATAAATGCTACATGCTGAGGAATAACACCACATTTTAAAATTCTAACACAAAACAACTGAGCCCAAGATAACGAGCTATCTCTAAACCACGACATTTTAAGTTATGAAAAATCAAGCAGTCGTTAGAGAAAGAGTATATAATTGAAAATTCGTAAAATTTATTTAAAGAAAACCAGGTAACAAAACTATGATATGGCTAAATAATTTTCACTAGTTTTAAGGAATAACCTAACTTTTAAACTTGTAATCAAATCAATATAAATAAATCGACACGTGAAAACAGGTGATTTTCTGACGCAACAATTTACAGCAGACAAGACCCAACTCATGACAGTGTGGCCAACGATGGCCTTAAAATTATTCAAAACAATCTTAATTTTAGATAAAAAAATATTACAACGATGATACTATTAAAATAATAAAGTCCTGTTATATTAACATTTTAGATTGTGAAGTTTTATAGTACAGATCAAAATAAAATGTTCAAACATTAGATTTAATATTCATATTACATCAAATACATTTTTTGGCTTGTAAAGATTTAGAGATGGTTCCAACATTTGGGGAAATTAATAATAATCAATTTATTTTTATTATACTTTTTATTTAAACAAGCAAATATAACTTTTCAAATTTCTGATTTATACTAGGCCTAGCTCAAATAATTTATTCATTTTTTAATCAATTGATTTTTGATTATTATAATTTTAGTTTAGTGTCTTTAATAATCGGATTGGTTATCTGATTTGAATTACATGAATAATAGAATAATAAAGACGATTCCTGAGAAGTCTGGAAAACTACTAAGCCTATATTTTGAAACTTTTCTACCAATTAAATAAATAAAATAAATCTTAATTTAAATTTGGCAAATTAAATATAGTATTGAAGCACTTAATGACATGCAATAATTTTCTTTTTACTTCCTTTTAGTTGGAGTATTTATTTCACTCTAAACGCATAACCAATAAAATAATTGTCCATAATGAAAGGTTGTCTTGACGATCTATCATGGAGGAAAGTGGTGTTGTGTTTACCTATTTATATGAATAGCCATTTTTGTGAATTAACATACAAATTTTGATCTAATATAGTTAGCCCTCAAATGAAGTGTTTATTGAATTAAATTAATTTTTTGTTTGTAGTGATTTAATGTAGTGAAACAGCAGTAGGCCTTGCGCCAGTTTTCAGAGGCCTAGGAAACTATTGTTCCTACGACATGGAAATTGACTGTGCATTATTTCGCTACCTAATTTTGTTTCCATATGAATTGTTTTAATTGATGCATTAAAAATAAATAAAAAGAATGGAGGAGAGAAAATCAAACATGTCCTCATTAGACACAGGTAAATCATGCAACCCAATTTTGTATTAGTAGGTCAACATGTAAAACATCATAAGTTCCTAAACTAGAGTTCATTTTACCCTGTTTTGAATCTTAAAGTTTGAGTTTTATTTTCTTGTACCGTAAGTTTCGGATAAAATTAAGTCCTACGCCTAACGTATTGGTAGGTCAACTAAGCCTGTGCTAACTTATTTGGTTCTACCTAAACCTGAATACAAAGTCCTTTCATCTTTGTCTACCAAATTGGCTATAGTTCCGCAGAAGGGACTTTGCCTCACTATTTAGGGGTCTTAGTGGTAAACCGGGATATTGGGTAGGGGACAATATCCCTGATATTGATATTGATATTTCACTGATTTACTTCACAGTACCTACTATCTTGGGGATTTGGTTGGACCAGGATTGTTCACTAGGTCCTGGAAAAGGGATTTGCCAGGCTGCAATGTTCGCCAATTGGAATTTCGCCAGACGACAAGTTTACTTTCTTTAAAATCTTAGACGCTGCTGCAGCCTTCGGCAACACAAAAGGCTGCAGCAGTCGGCCACTGGTGACGCTCATGGCACCGAATAGCCTCAGGGCGTGTGCAACTCTGGTACCACCAAATAAACGGGGATTATTTCTCTTTTGTTTTCATCCACTGTTACAGTTCTGCTGATTAGCCTATAGCGGCGGCCCAAACGCACTATGCATGACGGACCTGTCACCATGTCATCTGATAACGACTTGATCTTAAACTTGAATAGCCTAAAATACATTTTATAGGTTTTGAAACAAAACAAATTAGAAGCACAGTTGTACCAAATATTGTTGGTGAAAGCAATAATATCAGGTAGGCCCTGGGCTAGGCCTAATCAATCTCACAATACAAAATTTTTAGGATTAGAAGTTGATAGTGACTTAAGTCTGGACTTACATAGGCTGTTAAACACATTAGGCTATTAAAATAATTCACTCTGGAATACGGTACATAGCCTACCGTAGCCTATATCTCTTATTGAAAAGAATGTCTCAGCTATGTAGTGATTGTGTTTTAAAAACTATCTTCTGCGCTCATTTACACAGTCAAATTGCTTATGGGCTAAGTTTATTTGAATTTTGAATTTAACTGTTCTAATTGATATATCGGTATTTCCATTCGATAAAACTATAGATATATCGAACCTATTCGATTATTGGCTATCGATAGTTACTTCCCCAATTCTTATTTTTTGTTAGACCCTTTAGGTCCTATGTTTAAAGAAATAAGTTAGGCTAGTGAAATTTGTAATGTACTTTGTTTTATTTCAGAGCTGTTGTTTCTCATAACTAAGTACTTGGAATCAGGGCCCTGCAAGTTAAGTGCTCGGGTAAGTTTTTTTTAAGTGTAAGTTACAGTTTTTACAGAAAACTTACTTAATATGCTTGTGCTGTTAAGTTTTAATCAAAGATAATTTACCTATTCTTGCCCACAAGTAGAATGTTTTAAATTTTTTGAGGCATTTTTTACTAGGGCCTATTAGTGAAATTAAGAATTTCTTCATCCCACTAAAAATAATTTTGTTTAGTTAGTCTATGCAGAAGTTCTTGAACAGTTTTGAAGAAAAAATAACTACATTAATGTAGTTAAGTCTACTGCAGTTAAAAAAAAACCCCAGTTTGTTAGGCCGATCATGTCACCTTGTGACATTGCTTTCCTTAACAAGTGCAAGGTGAAATAGCTGCAATCCAAATTTTTGGCCTCATTCTTGTATGGTAAACCTATCACCCTGTAGTAATGATCGACGTGGAACAAATACAAGTTATTACTATACACTTGACTGAATGACCAAGAATAATTGTGAGTTTAATAACTGTAATTTGCTGATGATTTGGTTTAGTGCACTATTACCGATATTAAATCATAACTTTATATTTTGTTTCAGATATTAAAACAAGAACTTGTTCAGCAGAAGGTAAGGAGGATTGAATTATCTTATTTCTCTTTATTCCTTGACTAATGAAAAGATGTAAATCGACTGAGCAGAAGTAACCTTAAGCCTTTTTTTTATACTTTTGATTTACAGCTTTTCTTAAACTGTATCACATTGAATGTTTGCATCATTATAAAAATGAATACTTTCTACTCATTATCAAACGAATTTATCTTAAACAAGCTAGTAAAAATATATTGACAGTTAAAATAGTGTCTTAACTCTGAAGTTAATGTAGAATTCTAGAGAAAGTTTTGCTCTAGTACTAAATACGTCCCACTGGTGCGGGCTTTACACATAAGTTAGAACCTTTCAGAAAGTGTCAGTAGAGGTCTTTCAGCCTCCCCTTAAGTGGCTGGGTTAGTTTCTAGTTATACAGGAAAATCATACATATTTTCAACCAGAATTTAAATTGTTAAGTCTTTCAATACCGAAATGTAAATTTTTAAACCAATTGATTAATCTTGAGTTCCTTTTTCAGATTTTACCGAAGCGCATTGATTGGGAAGGTGAAGAACATGAACAGTCGTTCAGTGAGTTGGTAAGTAGAATTTTAAAAATTCCAAAAATTGTATTATGATAAATGCCACAGTTTAATTTAAAACTAAAATTTTAAATTATCCATCTGTTATTATTATCAATACAATTAGTTATAGTGAAACCTGTTGTGGTAGGGTGACCAGATATCCAATTTTCGGAAGGGCATGTCCTCTTTTTTACGGCTGTCTTCATTTCTTCTGGGCATTATAATAATACATAAAGATCAACTTCAATATAAAATATGAAGTAGTGTAAATTTATTTGTTTTGTGACTTCTGTGGTAAACCTTCTTATAAACTTCTTTGTAAGATTATTAGCATTCTTTCAGGTCAACCAAAGTATATTTTCCAAGTCCATCAGAGAAGATGCACAATTCAATAAAAAAATGTATGATATCCTCATGCTAATTGTAAGCTTGTAGTGAAGTTGTCATAATGGACAGCCAAATAATGCCACATGTAATGTATTGTCATTTTTTGAAGAATACATCTCACATGATAGATATCAATAAGACAGTACTGCCTCTGAAGAAGTTTTTCATAATTTTGTAATATTTTGATCTTGTTCATATTAAATTATTGTCACTTATTATTGTGTGGGTGTGTTGCTAGCTTAACGGTCTGTGTCTTTGACTTCAGTTCAAGAGGTTGTGCGGGTTGAGAAAATGAAAATGAAATTGTTTATTGCCACAGAAAACAATAAATGTTTATGACAATTGTCAAAATTAAATTATTATCTAATAAATAGTTAACACGGTTGTTGTAGTAGTTAAAACTAATAGCAATATACATATAAAACCTTATGTCATAGAATTCATCATGTTTATTCAGACAAGCAGCAACAAGAGATGAATTAAGAACATGTACAAACTTGGCTCTAGGCAACTCCTTAATACAAGCAGGCAGCACATTGAACATTCTAATGCCTTGGTATTCAAAACTGTTCTGTGTAGCAGATAGTGCACACCTAGTAGTGAGGGTTTGATTCCCAGCACGCCCACACAAATTTGAGTGTTTCGGGCTGCTTTCCTTTAAAAGCGTTTTTGTATCTCTTCTGTCTAAATGTCGTAATTCTAAACACAAGAAAACAAATCAATAAAAATCTTCAAACCTCGTAAAAATGAATTTATAAATAAAACATTGTTGGGACCTGTAGGAACGGAAGTACCCGCACATCCGCGGGTCTCACCTCCCAGAGATATGCAGCCGCATCGGCCCCATCCTGGACAGAGAGATCAAGCCCAACGTCAATGGGCTTTGTACGCTGCTGGGGGCCGGGCGCCAGTCTCTACTCCGGACTGCCAAGGGTAAATAAATAAATAAATAAATAAATAAATAATTTATTGCAGAAACTTCAGAGTTACATCAGAAGCATTACAAACGTCAGGTCTCTTATACTAACTTATACTAAAATGGACTAGTATTACATAATATACAATATACAATACAATTATAGCCTATACAAAATATACAGAAAAAAGTTCAAAAAAATACAGAGATCATAAGGATATGTATGAACTGACTAATCTAATTTATAAACAATTTCATAAAACTCACTAATATCATATATGGGGTTATTAGTCAGAAATTCTTTTAGTGTTACTTTCAAGTTTTTCAAATCGATATACTTTATTTTTGATGGTAAAGAATTAAACAATTTTATTGAAGAATTAAGGAAACTCTTTTGTGTCCTAGCATAGCAGTAGTAGCTTATCATAAGATTATCTTTTCCTCTGGTGTTATAAGAGTGGCACATATTATGTTCAAGGTAATTTTCATAATTTTCTTTCACATAAACCAAACACTGGTAGATAAACAGTGCCGGAACAGTCATTATTTGTAAGCCCCTGAAGCTTTCTTTGCAATGAGCCCTTGAGGGAAGTCCACACATTAACCTTATTCCTTTCTTTTGCAGCCTAAAGAGTTTTGCGCTGTAATTTTGAGAACCCCACAATAATGTTCCATGTGACAAGTGGCTGTGAATATGGGCAAAATACACAATCTTGAGCACATCCAAACTAACAATTTTCCTTAACTTCCTTATCATAAAAATACCTTTACTCAACTTACAAGCCAATTTGTCAATATGATACATCCAATTTAATTTGGAATCAAGATTGAAACCTAAAAACTTAACAATATCTTTGTCCTTACAATCTATCATATTATTATATGTTACCTTAAGATCTTGGGTTTTACTCAAGTTGAGGCAAAGCAAATTAGCATTATTCCAGTCCTCAACTGAACAAGTAATACTATCAATGTCTGTTACATTACATAAATTTGACTTAGTCCTACTAACACAAATTGCAAGATCATCAGCAAATAAATACCCTTTGGCAGAAGGCCCAAGAATACAAGGCAAGTCATTTATATATATAATAAACAGAATGGGGCCTAGAATTGATCCTTGAGGCACGCCATGTGTTACAGGTAAATAATCAGATTCTTTACTATTGAAAAACACTTTCTGCAATCTATTGCTTAAGTAAGACTTAATGAGTTGGCAAGCCGAATCTTGAAATCCATAAAAACTTAATTTTGACAGTAAAATATCATGTGACACAGTATCGAAAGCTTTAGACAAATCAAAGAATTTAGCATCTACACTGTGTTTGTCTTCTAATGATTCTAAAAATGTTGAATAAAGAGATATAGTTGCTTTTATTGTTCCCATACCTAATCAATACCCAAATTGACAATCACTAAATAGTTTGTTATTTTCAAAGTAATTAACTATTTGGCTGTTCAAAAGTTTTTCAATCACCTTGGAAACAACAGGAACCAAAGAGATTGGCCTAAAACTATTACAATCCGATTTGCTACCCTTTTTGAAAATTGGGACTACTTTAACAAGTTTTAATGCCTCTGGGAATATTGAGTTCAAAATACAGCTGTTAACAATGTTTGTTAATGCCTCACTTATATGAAATGTGCCTAGCTTCAACATAAAAGAATTAAAACCATAAACATCAGAGCTTTTACTATTTTTCATTTTCTTAAGTACACATTCAACCTCAGTCCTATCAGGTGAGTTGGAGGTTGTATTGTTGTCTTTGAGTGCTTACGGAAGTAGGCAAGCTATCCTTGTGGCTCTTGTTTCTTTTGTGTTAGAATTTGAAGTGGATGTAGGCTAATTTGATTGTGTCATGGATAAGTGCTGATGAGAAACTATTTATTTTAGCTATTTAAAAACATGTTTTTAAACTATAGAATGTCTGAACAAAAAACAAGAATTTTTAATGTATTTTTGCTCCCTTTAACACCAAATAGTCTTTACAGTCCTCTCCTGGAAGTGTGACTAAGATGTGACCTTATGTTGAGTATAACAAGGTACCTCTGCACACATAAAATTGACAATTTACAAATTATCTGTTTAAATGAGTAAGAAGGCCTATTGAAATATTTTAAATAGGCTATATTCATAACCTGTAAATTTGCAGTTATGGGGCTATAACAACTTGCAGTTTAATATATTTTCCATCTCTTATCACCTTCAAATTTTACCTAAAATCATACATTTAATCCTCTTACATATGTTTCTAAATATATCCAATATAAAAAACTGCAATTGAAGTTGAGAAATGTTTTGTTTCTAATGGTCAAAGTTAGCAATTTAAAAAAATGTTTTGAGTGAAAATACCGACCTGTATAGACACTTGTCAACTCAACCTTTTTGGATAACATGGACTGGTTTTTCTAACACCAAATTCAATATGGTAGGCACATTAATTTATTATTTAGCATAAAACATTTCTTTAAAAAGTAATCATTGACAGAAAAATTTTATGTTAATGATTTTCAGATGTAGAGAAGCTGTGGATGCATGTTGTGGAGTATTCCGCTCGGTTGAACCAACGAGCTCTATACCCTCCTGTGTCGTGCACTAATCATAACTTGGGTAAGCAGAAAGGGTAAAATGTATTAATAGATAAAATAAAATTTTTCCCAGCTAAACCTTTTGTTCATGGTTTGGGGCATTTGGCATTAGTTACTGAATGAGATTATTTGACCAAATCTTTGGTTGTTGAGGAATTGTTAGTAAAAAAAAAACAGCTAGGCAGGAAGTATTAATGAAAGTAGGATGGGTGTTGAGTTAGCACTATATACTCCACTCTGGTCTTTAAGAAATATATATGGAAGTAAATTTTGTATTCTCAGTCCGATTATTTGGTCGTCAACCCTGTAGAAACTTTAAATATCTATGCTCTTGTGTCAAATGCTGGTGTTCTGTAATAGTATATTACGTTACAAGCCCGGTATGTACTGTTTTACCTTGCGAGCATGATAGTTCCCTGTGAGTATGGTCCTTACCGGGCATGTGACATACAATACTTTACATTATACTACTCAGAAAAAACAAATTATTTTATCATAATGTATACCTTGCATAAACTAATATGTTTCTCAATTCTTCAAACCTAGCCTATAATAAACAAACATTTGCTACTGCCACCAGTGCTACTGTGACGTTCCTCTGAATTAACCAATAAACATGCATTAAATGTCAGTTTACTCCAATCTGCTGATTGTTTTGATTCTATACTTCCGTTATTTCCATTTCCTAGTGCACTGTAAATTTACTGTGCACTGCTTGGTACATTTACCTTTCAGTGTACGGCAAAGAGTAACTTTTCAGCTAAGAGTAAGGCACGACAGACAGATGTGTCTGTAGTATGAACAACTGTTTCTTGGAAAATGCCTTGCATTAAAATTATGGGTAAGTCCCTCAGATGGCTTATATACTTGTCAGATTGGGGTTAGGAGAACCCAGAAAATCTGGCTCACTGTTTTAATTATTTTAAAATTTTGTATAGGCCACCAGAAAGAAGGAATAGTAACGGAAAGGTAGGAATAGACAGTCTGGCTTACCCTCAAGGGAAATGTTTCTAACCTCAAATCTGTCCAGCCAACTCTGGTTACATATCAGGGACTCTGGTTACATGCACTCTGGGTCAGCTCTCCCCTAAGTAGCTTTTAGTCGATTGACATGAGTCAAGAACTGACTTGAGTCAAATTGGTTGTTCTCGAGTTAGATACAAACTTGTACTGAGATTGAGGAACTTTCGAATTTAACGAGTCAACTCGATTCGGCCGATTCGCCAACCTTAAATATTATTGGCTGAATGTGAGTTGAGTTGACTTGGAAAACTATAACACCTTTGGTTTAATCCGAGTCAGAAACAAACTCATTTAGAGATTGTCAATTCGGATCGACTCGCTTCTAAACACTAGACAGAACCTTAACTCTTCCAATGATTGTTGACTCAAGCCTACCCTTCCCCCATATGATTTAGCATTCATTCTTGATGGCGAGTCGAGTTCGTAACTCGATTTGTAACTCGAGTTGGCTATGTGGACAAGTTGAATTCATCACTAGTGTATAGCAAGACCCAGCTGCTTTGGCCCACCTCTCCCCTAAGTAGCTTAACTCATATGCCTAATACAATAATGTGTTGCAGTGAAAGTGCTGCAAGGACGGGAGAACTCAGGCCCGGTCCCGCGGAGTTTCGCAGTGTCCAACCACCTGTACAGCAAGACCCAGCTTCTGTGCTGCACTCTGGGTCATCTCTCGGCTGTGTACTGTCTGCTGTTCGACCGCACCGGCAAATACGTCATAACCGTGAGTTTCGATGCGCCTTTGTGTTTTTTGATGGGTACGGTATTGTAGAGAGAATATTGACAAAGAAATTTTGAGTGTTATGAGTACAGGATTGGGGTTTTGTGATGAGTCGTTCTTTTATTTCAGTGATTCGTAGAATGATTTACCTTGTGGCTTTTAATCTCTACCGCAATCTAACGATCACATATATCTTAATTGATAATCATACAATTAATTATAGTTGAATCTCAAAAACTCAACTCCTAATGTAAGTCTGGATAACTTGGACTGTTTTTCCTAGAAGCACATGATTTTTAGCATGGAGGAAAATACACTATGAAATCAATTCCCATTTTCAAGAAGTCATTGTTTTTAATAGTTACTTGAAGTTGAAATATACCTTTATTCAGTGTAAGCGATCATACAATTGAAATATTTATTGGGTTTTCTTCTCCCGCTACAATGTATTGTGAACTTGACGATTCCCAGAAGTGACAGGGTCAAAGTTAATTTTATGTCAAATTTGTTAGATGTCTGTAATTGAGTACTTGACAATTGTTATATAAATCCTTTTATAGCATAAATTTTGTTTGAGAGATTTAGAAACCTCATTTTATTACATACTAAAATTGTTTCTTTAGGTTTAGGCTGTGAGGTGAAACAATAACCCAATTGTTTACTAGGAGAAGCGGGGGGTGAATGAAAAAATAACGTAAACATTTTTTACACCTGAGTTTGGTAAAGTAAGTTAAGGCAATACATAATAAATATTCTGTTTTATTAACTGCAAACAAATTAGGTACTTAAGTGTTATACGGAGGCCACCCTTATACAGCGCACTGCGGCGGTTATGCTATCATAAAAATGTTAGTTCCTACTAACATTTTAAAAAACCACCAAAATCACCATGCTATCGGGGAGAAGTCCTCTTCTCTCGTTTCGTTACGAATCTAACGATAACAGATGAATCATACTTTTCTCCGCCAATCCCTTCCAAGTAGGCTAAGGTCAGGTCGTTGACCAGAGCACGGGCATCACCTGTCATCGCCGAAAGTAAGACTCATCTGGTATAGTTCGATGCAAAATGAAACGAGGAAAGCCCTACTACAGTAGAGCGCCGATTATCCGAACTGATTGGGGACAAGGAGTGTTCGGATAACTGAATATTCGGATAATCGAACATGAAAAGACAATATAATATAAAATAATATAAAACAATATAATATAAAATTATAATATTAAAGTATTATAATATTTTAAAATTATATATGTAACATAAGTCTTAGTAGTAAAAAGGCTATAAAAAAATCAAACAAAAATTCTGCACTTAATTTTATTATGAAATCTATCAGAATACATGGCTATCCTGGCGCGACGGGAGTTTCGGTTGGCGCGCGAATCAGCGAATTGCTTAAGAATCATGTTCAAAATATGTATTATTGTGGCGTTCGGTTAACTGATGGTTTGGATGACCGACATTCGGATAATCGGCGCTCTACTCTAACATATTTTTAATAACCCAACTTAACATAACCGCCGCGGCGCCCTACATGTGGCGACTGGTTGTGGCTAGTGAAGGCATGCGTTGAACTCAATCCTCGCCAACATCACTGTCTTCTGGAAGGCAGAGTATAAAGACCACTCGTCATAATTATGTCAAAATTGGACTGTAAGTTAATCAGAGTATGATCTTTCCAATTATATGTTTATTTTTGGTATCCAGTAAACAAAATTTCCCAAAAAATAGTGTCCTCTATATAATACCAAAGTTCCACAAATTAACATCACAGTCATCGTAACTCATCTGACAAATCGACACATTGTTGCAGGGTGCAGACGACTTGTTGGTCAAGGTGTGGAGTGCCGTCGACGGCCGTTTGTTGGCCACACTGAGAGGAGCGTCGGCCGAGATCTCCGACATCGCTGTCAACGTAGAGAACACGCTGCTAGCCGCCGGCAGCATCGATAGGCTGATACGGGTGTGGTGCCTGCAGACGGCAGCTCCGGTGAGTTATTCTTGTGTTTAGAAATTTAAAAAAGTACATTATCTGTCATTGTTACGATGAAATCATTGTTGGGCGACAGCCCTTGATTTTTTTGCAGTCTGAGATCTGTTTTGATAGTCTACCGGGGGGAATTACTGAAGGAGAATACAGGTTACTTCCGAATACCGAAAAACTGGCCCCGTATATTTCCTTTCCCAGTTAAAACTTGCTGTTGTAGCCGCCTAGCTCTCTAAGGCCCTTGCACCTTTATATTTTCTTTCTTTCATTGTTGAAATTTATCATAGCTGCCTAGCTTTAGAATTATATTTTCTGTTTTGTTACATGCAATTTTCAATGCTTTCATATCGGATGTTTTACAATGAAGAGTTCAATTTTATTTAGTAGAAGTTTATGATTACTTGAACTGTATGTCAAACATGTGTTAATCTTAAATTAAGCACATGAAATTGTCTTCTTTCGAGCAATCTAATTTCCGTTAAAGGCTTTAAATATAACTAAATAGTGGTGTCCCCGCTTAGCTTGGAAAATAATAAGTGCCGTCATCAGTGGGCAACCTCTTAAACTATATTAAACCATGTCCATGTGATTACTTGTAAACAATAAAGTGAATTGAGTTTAATCCGATGTTCACAAACAGCGCTAATGTTCCGAGAATTCAATTCTTTATTGCACCCAAGTGATACCCTTTTTAAAATTCTGAGATGTATTGGCAAATCTATGTTGTAATACTTTTAAATTGATGCCTAGACGTTAAAATCAGTCCAGCTGTTCTCGAGTTATGGCTGTAAAAAGAAAACCCCTCGCGATGTAATTTATAGACCTTGCTTTATTGAAAGGGAAAAATTATTTTGCTTGTGAAATTTGAGTCTATGGATAGGATATATGATTGGTTTAAAAATATATTAATGAAACAAAAATAACAAACTTAGAAGACTTAGATACCCTTCAAAAGACTTAGAGCCATGGATGCTTTTGTTGAAATAAATTTTGTACGCAGGTTGCAATCCTGACGACGCACACTGGCATGATCACCGGAGTCAACTTCTGTCCGGGGATCGTGGATGGCAAGTACTACCTCGCGTCCACCAGCTCCGACGGATCTGTGGCCATCTGGGGCTACTCCACCAAGAACAATGTCACCACGTTCAAGTGAGTCCCCTCGGCTGGTGGTGTAGATGATGTAAAACTGTAAATTCTTTGTTTGGCTGATACAGTAGATTCTCTATAGTTGAACACGAAGTGGACTTTGAAGGTGTCAAAGTAACAAAATGTCAAACTAAGTTATAGGGAGAATATGGGAAATGTATATATTTTGTTTTAGTTAATTGTTAGTTTTAGCAGCTTTAGTTAAGACAAACATTTTGATGCTATTTATGTATGTAATAATGTACTGAGATAAATAAAGGATGTTTTGATTGTTTGATTGATTGATATGGGATTTTTCTTTAAAAGAAGAATTTAAAGGTAGTACATGTACAGTCACTAAATGTATGAAGTACCACCATCCTCAACAATTGCACAACTAATTTGTCAACTTTTATCGTAATATAGATCCCAAAAAATATCACTGCACAATGAATTTGGTAGTATTTGAATGTTTTTTGGGTGGTAGACTGTGCCAAACTAAACAGAGTGTTGAATTTTTTAGTGTCAAACTATCAAAGTCTACTGTAACTCGAATATGAAATCAAATTTATGCTCTTATGGTTAGTATTGTGGGATAAGTGTCAGGTATCCAATATTGCATTGTAGTTTGTTTTTGTTACTTTGGACCCTGTTGACAAGACTTTGACACACATGGCCAATCAGACAGCCCTAACATAATCTCTTTTAAAGTAAAAAATAGTTGTATAGAAATTGTTTGCTGACTACTGAGAAGAGTACACTAAAGCTCTTGAGTATAGCCCCTTGAATTGTAACCTGACTATTAAGATCACTTCCATGAGCAGTCCAGAATGATTCTTTGTCTTTTATTGAACCCAGTTAACCATCCTGGGATTTTAACCCGTAACCTCTTGAACTGAAGTCCAGAAAGCTAACCCCTGGAACAACAGAACACACTATCATTCTTCTGTTACTTTCCTTTCTTTAATTTACAACAAACAAATGTTGTTGTTGTCATTGGAATTATATGCACCTAAAATCCATTTTTCATACATAGGTAAAGAGTGTCCTATGCAGGTTTGTCTGAATCCAGTCGACTAATAAAAATCACAATATAGTTTTAAATTTGTAAGTCAAAACTTAGGATTGGGAGATGTACTGAAGGTAATGTCTGATCCGCAGCCCCAAGCCGATACAGTTCATCGAGCGCACGCGGCCGGGCAGCGCGCAGATGATCAGCGCGGCGTTCAGCAGTGGCGGAATGTTCCTGGCCGCGGGCAGCGCTGACCAGGTAACCCTCCCGTCCCTGACTGAGTCTCGTAGACGTATTATCATTTAACTCTACTTTATATGTACCGGACTTGTAATAGTACATTACGCTACTAGCCTGGTTGCATAATATACCACTATTTTTGTGCGAGTATGGTAGTTCCAATGCAAACCGCAAGGTGAGAGCAGGATTTTCATGTAAGCAAGGTAAAACTCACCTGTGAGTTAGGCCTACATACGAAATTTTACATCATAAAGTAATGTTCAAGTTTTTTATGACTAGCCTTGTGCTAGTCTTCAGGTCTTTCAAGGACTTCAGGTCTTTCAACATTTGGCTTAGCTCGAGATTATACCTTAAAGTGTAACCCTTGGGCTGAAAACTCAAGCGTAATTCCCATAAATTTCTCATGATTTACATTTATAGCAAATTTAGATGTCGGTATATCAGCCGATAGGCTGATTCTGCGTTGTGGTCTTTATCATGTATTCGGCGTCAAGGATAGAATAGTAATATCTCAGTGATTTTCTAAAATTTACTTTTGATCAATACGCGGGTCGTCACTCATGACAAAAAAACTCTGGCTGAATACACACAATCTTCGTTTCGGCACAGACACTACTGCCAAGTATGCGTGATCGTCTTTAATGCTAGAAAAAGGTCCTGGAACACCATTCTGCCGCAAATCAAACACTATATATACATATACATACACAATATACACATACAACACATATTGTATATGTACATACACAATATACATATACAACACTGTATATACATATATACATTATTTGTCAACACTTGCTCGCAGTACGTGCGGGTGTACAAGCTGAGCGGGCCGGGTGGCCCCACGCGGGTGTTGGAAGCCGAGGCTCACAGTGACCGCGTGGACAGCATCCAGTGGGCCAATCACGGGCTGCGGTTCGTCAGCGGCAGCAAGGACGGGACTGCGCTGATCTGGCGGTACGCTCGGCAGCAGTGGAAACACCTGCGGCTCTGCATGACCACCAAACTGCCCAGGTGAGGGTCGTACAAATATGTCGTAGCTCAACAGATTAAGGCTCAAAGCTGAGCAGCAGGCAGGATACTAAAGCACAACTGGAAATCCTGGTGCTTTGCTATAATGAAAGTTATACGGATTAGTTAATCGTACTTTATACTTTTATACTTATCTTGAAATGGCGACCTACCCAGGTAGGTATTTTAAGCCAAGTATGAACGACAGATGAGTGAATTATGATTGTGGCGCGATCTTGTGGTCTTGTTACTAAGTAAGGCTGTCATGTTCCTTAGACAGGACTATTAATTAATAGCCCAACAGCCAATGGCAACTAAGGGACCTACCTTTTAACGTGGGGACCTACCTTAAAACCACATTTTTCCTGGTTTACAAATACGAACTGGATTAATGATGAGGTCCTATGAACATAGTATTCAATATTGTGGATGATAATCCCCACTAGGGAACACCGTGTCTACAATCCATTGCTCACAACTATCCACAAACCGTGACCTCCAAGTAGCTGGATTACAGGACACGCCACCGTCCTAGTCAACACAATACAATCAATGTGTATTTGTTTCCATGATGTTTTTATGTCAGTACAATAACTATTTACAGTTTATGTATTTATTTATTCATACAGGTGGGGGAAGAGGGGTAAATGTTAGGGGAATGTGCAGGCCCGGCGACAGGATTTCCGGGCCCCTGTGCAACCTACAACCCCGGGCCCCCTAGGACGTGGCGGCCTTTTTTTTTTTACTTGTTTTGTGTGTTTTTGGCCCCCTTTTCATCCGTTTCGGGCTCTTTTTTGGTGTTTCTGGGCCCCCTGCGAGCCCGGGCCCCTATGCATTTCCCCCCCTGCCCCCCCCCCTTTCGCCGGCCCTGGGAATGCGTGTTATAGGAGTTAATGGAAATGTCTCCCTCAGCAAAATTGGTAACCATTTCCTCTTGGAGACAATCTTGCATTTTACTTCCTCAAGAGTCAGCATCATCATTAGCCATCTTAAATTTTGTTCTATATCAAAAAGCCAACTGCCTTGTCCAACTGTATTAAAAAAAATTGGAGGCAAATTAAATTTATTACACCTGTTAAGAAGGTTTAAGTTACCCTCTAGAGAAAACCCAACTTACTTTCTAAAAAAAAGGTTTCTGGGATTTTATAATAAATTATTAAATTGGTATGTGGTCGATTGTCTCACGACCATTTTGCGTTTGAGAAATCACAATTAGGAATTTCATATGTGGAATCTGGAAGACACCCCCTGTATTTCACACCTCTGCTTCTTCTTCTGCAGGAAGAGCAACGCGGCGGAAGACGCGGGGGAGGAAGAGGCCAAGCTGAAGGTGAAGGTGACGATGGTGTCGTGGGACTGTCGCGACAAGTGGGTCGTCACCGCCTGCAGCGACCACACTCTCAAGGTACCCTTCTGTGTAGGGCTGAGAGATCAATTTTAGGGTTCCCACGGACCTGGAAAGTAAGGGAAAGTCAGGAAAATTAATTTTGTGTCAGGGAAGGTCAAGGAGATTAGTTTTGTGTCAGGCAAGTTCAGGGAAATAAGTTTTGTGTCAGGGAAGGTCAGGGAACTTTCAAATAAGCCAAACGTCAGGGAATTTTTCTGGAAATGATGTGATGTCAGGGAAATTGAGGAAAAAGGTTTTGGGGAATGAAATTGTTAAAGTGAAATCAAAATGATGAAAAATTGTTTTTTGTGTGGTTCAATTTAAGGCTGTTGATTATTTTTCATTCTTAATATTTAACTTTTTTGCCGCCATTACTGAATTTGAGAATGAAACAGGTAGATTTTTAATATTAATGTTATCAAGTTGTGCACAAGTATTGAGCAAAGTATACGCTTTTTAATTTTATAATATTATTGATTTAGTTGGATTTCCAGTTTGTTTCGCTGTTTATGTAATAGTAGAGTATGTTAATTTGTTCTAGTTCTTATGGTGTATGGTTTTAATAATGAAAATGAGGAGCAAGAATCCCATGCCATAAAGGCTTTTCCCCATTTAGTTATCAGTTCTTTAGTCTTAAGAAATAAAAACTTTCATAAGTAAGGATTTATCAAAGTACCTATAAACTTTCATAAGTAAAGATTTATCAAAGTGCCAAAGGTACGACATGGTCAGGGACTTTGATCAAGATATTGAAGTGGAATCCCTTAATTTTAAAGTTGGCTTTATACAAATTAAACACTGTTTTTAGTACCCTTATCAAGTCACACTTCAAAGCATCTACAGTAGAACCTCGCTAATAACGTAAGAGACCGGGAACACGGTTGGAACAGCAAAACAGTCATATTATGAGAGAAACACTGACAAAAAACATACTAAAACTGTATTCCTAAAAGAAACATTGTATTAAGAGTGTTCAGCAAGCTAGAAAATTACAGAAGGGCCTAATTGAAAGAAATTATATATGCTCCTAATTCACAATGTATGATGCGTTACGATTTTAATGCCAAACTATGGTATCTCTTCTTCATATCTGAAGTCACAAAAACATCAGTATTTTATTCTTTTTTTTAAATTAATTTTCACTGAAATTAATTTTTTTAGGTGTGGGACTCGTTCACAGGCACTCTTCTTCATTCATTGACGGGACACAAGGATGAGGTTTTTGTGCTGGAAGGCCACCCTCATGATAATCAGGTAGGGAATTTAAATCGCTAAAATAGGTGTCTGAAGTATCTTAGGTAATATGATTTACTTACAGTTTTATTTTCATTTTTTAGGCCATAGAGGTGAAGTGTTCAAAGAAAACCTTTGAATTATGGTAACATTTAACAGTAGGATTGACAATTGATACATTGCTTTTGTCATTGAATGACGATAAACCATGGTAGTTGTGAAGGCTAGTTCTGAACCTGGTAAAAAGTTTTTAAACAGTTTTTCAGCTGAAAAGTTTGTAATAAAAAGTATGCTGGTGTCATTAAATTAAATAAATAACTTGTTTGGCAAACAGGAGATTAAAATATACTCTGTACCCTACAGGTTTGTATATAATTTTTCATAAAAAAGTCACTCAAAATATCCATATGTAAAGTGTTGTGTTAAAAGAAGAAAATCATTCCCACATGGAACTGTCTTGTTGAGGTCGTAGAATGGAGGCATTCTTGCATTTGGCACTGTGCTCCAAATCGAGCGCAATGCTTCTGTATACGGTTTTATTCTGATGTAAAAACTAATAATAAATCAAACGACTAGTAAAATCAAAAGAAGAATCTTTCCTCTATACCTAAAGGAGTTTCCAACAGGCTAAAATATTGTGATTTTTGTGTGACCTGTGGCTTACCCAAACTCTTTCAAAGGTAAGCTAGTCTTATTTCCTTCTATTCCAAAAATTAAGGTCCAGTTAAACGTTCCCGTCATGTTGGCAGATTTTCATGAGCGCGGGCCACGACGGGATGATCCTGCTGTGGAACGTTGTCTCCGGCAAGATGATAGCTTCGTTCCAGAACAACATCGAGAACCAGGGCCACGGCGCGGTGTTCGACGCCAAGTGGTCGCCGGACGGAACGATGCTGGCGGCGACCGACAGCCACGGACAGATACTCATGTTCGGGCTGGGCTCCAAACCCGCCAGGATGCTGCAGGTGGGTGTTCGTCTGTAGGTCCATGGTCGATGGTTTATGTAGCCTCATGTAGATTTGCAAAGAATGATGGGGAAGAATGTTGTACAGGCTGATTGATTATAGTAAGGTTTTCTTAAAATTACGGCAAAAAGATGATAAAAAATACATAGTTATTGTGATTTATTTTGTGAAGTTTTAAAATAAAGCAGTGGCATTTGTTTTTGCTTCAATCAAGTATTTGGTTAACCCCCCACTTTGTCAATTGCCAAAGCTTATAGTAGTTAATAACCAAATTGGTGCACTAGTATTTTTTTATCTGTGTATGTCAAGACCTAATAGGAAACATTTTGAAGAGGATAACAGTTAATTGATTATCGGTTCTTGATTCTTGATTCTTGAGTTTCAAGAGTTTGTGATAATGAAGATTTCTAGGAATCAAAGGTTTAGTTTTGCTTATAGGCATTCAGAGTATTGTTTCAGGTTGCAGTGTATTTTTAGCCAGTTTTTTAAACATAGATTAGTGTTTGAAGAAATTAATGTCAAATTCAAGCTACACCTTGAAAAGATAATGTTTTAAATACAACTTTTTAAGTAACATAATCTAATTCTTTGTTTGAAATTCATTGTTGGTGATGGTGATTTTATATTTTGATTAGGATTTTTGCGGACATTTGCCATCACCGATTAGTAAAAAACAAGTTTCACGACGTTTCGGGATCTGGAATCTGATCCCGTCTACAGGTGGAAGAAAACCTAGAACATGACAAGATTAGTAACACATAGCCAGGAAAACCTGGACAAAAACACAGCTAAAACAGAGAACTGTAAAAGCAGTCACGAAAACAATAAGCTGAAAAGAAAAACAATACACAAAATAACACAGGAATCACAAGTATCAAGAATCACCAGACAGGAGAGAGCACGTCCACACCCAATCAGAGCTGAGCTGAGACTGGTGGGAGGAAAGCAAATGGCGGCGGCAACGGAAATGGCGGCGCCCACAGCCAACCAAATTACGGCGCGCTACCGGTGGCGAAAACCTGAAACAGAGACATGTGATATGCAAATTCCGTGTGTCTGTTTGTGTTTTTTAGTTAATTTTTAACCTGACTTTGCCCCTTGGCCTTGCTACGGGTTAACATGTTATGAGAATTTTGAACAGAATTGTTAGTAATTACCCTATTTACTGACACTTTATTTTCCCTGTCTTTCAATTCTTTGTTTAATATTGGTAGCCATACTGGCCTTATTTCAAGTGAAGATTGACTGATTGGTTGGTCTGCTAGTTTTATGTATGAAGCTTCAATTAGTTTTCTTTTGAAAAAATGAGGTTCGCGGTGTACTATTTTTGCTTCGTCAAAATTCATCTGGTGATTTTCAGACCAGCAGTGTTGAGCAATTTTTGATTTATCCACTAAGCCCTTCCTCGTGTTATCTTTGTGTTCTTTGATTCTAACATTTAAAGGTCTTTTTGTCTCGCCATAATACGGCCTAGAGCAACTATTGCAGTTTATTCTGTAAACACAGTTTTTTGATCCCTGAGTGCCATTTTTTGGTTTTTGGTTTTTACGAGACATTGCCTAAGAGTGTTTTGTGTCCTAAACGCGGTTCTAACTTTGAACTTCCTAGCAACTCTTCTAATTTTTTCCGATAATCCCGGCACATAAGGGATTGACATAGGAACGAATTTTTCAGTGTTTTCTGACTCATTCTGTTTAGCCCCATGGGTTTTGCACTTTCTTATTACGGATTGAGGGTATCCATTCTTAGCCAAATCTTGCTCTACTTTTTTGATTTCCTGATTTAATCCATCTTGATTTGAGCAAATGCTCTTTGCTCTGTCAAATAGTGAGTAAGCTATCCCTTCTTTGACAGATTTTTGATGGTTTGATTGAAAATTTAAGTACTGCCCTGTGTGTGTCTTTTTTCTGAAAACAGTTGTCCTAAGCGTGTCCCTATCCTTTTCTACGCACACATCCAAAAATGCTAGTTTGTTTTGGACTTCCTCTTCCATTGTTAGGCGGATGGAAGGAGAAATACTGTTAAGATGCCCTAAAAAGTCTTTTAGTTCATCGTCTCCATGCGGAAATACCACGAAGGTGTCATCGACGTACCTCCACCAAATCTTCGGTTTGTGTTGAGCCAAAGACAAAGCCTTTTGCTCAAACTCCTCCATAAAGATATTAGCAAAGATAGGCGACAATGGCGACCCCATGGCCATCCCCTCATCTTGACGGTATAATTTACCCTCTAGTTCAAAATAGTTACATTGAGTGCATAATTCAAGCAGTTCCATAATGACGTTAACAGGAAGTTTAGTACGTTCAGTTAGACTTTCATCTTTTTCGAGCCGAGACTCGATTATTTTTAAGGTTTCAGGAACTGGGACATTCGTGAACAGACTTTCAACATCAAAACTAACCAGCTTATCCGTCTCAGCCAGCACTATGTCCTTTGACTTTTCAACGAAGTCTTTAGAATTTTTTATGTACGAGTCAGTTTTTCCTACCAATGGTTTTAGGATGTCCAGGAGGACTTTAGACAGTTCCCTACACGGTGAGTTGCGAGAACTAATTATAGGCCTAAGAGGTACATCAGTTTTATGAATTTTAGGTAACCCATACATGTGTGGGATTTTCGAGTGATGCGGTGTTAAACGAGTTCTTTGTTTATCAGAAAAAAACTGTTTATGCTTCCTAAGAGTGCTTGCAACTTTACGCTCGAAACTTTCTGTAGGATCTTTATTTAGTTCAGTATATTTACCAGCTTGGAGAGTTTCCAATATTTTCTCTTTATATGTTACTGTGTCCAAGACAACAGTAGCGTTTCCTTTATCTGCGGGCAATATTTTGATAGTATCATCTTTCCCAAGGATAGATACTGCCTTGATTTCCTCTTTCTTTAGGTTAGGCCTTTTTGGTTGGCTGTGGGCGCCGCCGTTTCCGTTGCCGCCGCCATTTGCTTTCCTCCCACCAGTCTCAGCTCAGCTCTGATTGGGTGTGGACGTGCTCTCTCCTGTCTGGTGATTCTTGATACTTGTGATTCCTGTGTTATTTTGTGTATTGTTTTTCTTTTCAGCTTATTGTTTTTGTGACTGCTTTTACAGTTCTCTGTTTTAGCTGTGTTTTTGTCCAGGTTTTCCTGGCTATGTGTTACTAATCTTGTCATGTTCTAGGTTTTCTTCTACCTGAAGACGGGATCAGATTCCAGATCTCGAAACGTCGTGAAACTTGTTTTTTACTAATCGGTGATGGCAAATGTCTGCAAAAATCCTAATCAAAATATAATCTAATTATCTTTATACTAATATAATCAAACCACACCCAAACTGATGTAACCTAACCTAACCTAACCTGATGTAACCAAACCCGATAGAACCTAACCTGATGTAACCTAACCTCTTGGAACCTAACCTAACAGATCAGGGAATCGCCACACAGAAGGCAACTACACAAAGGTCTTGATGTAACCTAACCTAACCTCACGTTTTCCCCAGCTACCAAAAGAACTGTTCTTCCACATGGACTATCGGCCGCTGGTGCGAGACGCGGGCCACACGGTGTTGGAGGAGCAGACACACATCGCACTGCACCTAACCTAACCTGATGTAACCTAACCAAACCTATTGTAACCTAACAGATCAGGGAATTGGCACACAGAGGCAACTAAACGTCTTGATGTAACCTAACCTAACCTGAAGCAACCTAACCTAACCACTTTTTCCCCAGCTTCCAAAAGAACTGTTCTTCCACACCGACTACCGGCCGCTGGTGCGAGACGCGGGCCACGCTGTGTTGGACGAACAGACGCATGTGGCGCCGCACCTGATGCCGCCTCCGTTCCTGGTCGACGTCGACGGCAACCCGTACCCGCCGCAACTGCAGCGACTGGTGCCGGGGAGGGAGAACTGCACCACGGAACAGCTCGTGCCCAACATCATCTTCAACCAGGAGGGTGAGGCTTTGTGTTTCGTAGTTTTTTTTATTCCTTGTACAATCTAGGATGTAGTAGATGTAGACCTAGTTTGGGAGTGTTTTGCGAATTTTTTTGGCGAGGCCTAATTTCCTGGCTTACTATCCAGTAGGATAGCTTAGAACTAAAGTGATTTAGAATTTGT
Organism: Flexamia atlantica; assembly: GCA_035578135.1. NCBI lineage: Eukaryota > Metazoa > Arthropoda > Insecta > Hemiptera > Cicadellidae > Flexamia > Flexamia atlantica. The sequence continues at coordinate 40,108,548 of JAQJVK010000011.1, read as the reverse complement.
TTAAATTACTGTTTGTTAGTTGATTTTATTCAACATAATTTCTCAGGTAATGATTATTTGTTGTACCATTGTAGGTCACAGAACCCTCAATGCTGCAAATATATTTATGCAGCATATTTATATTCATAAAAATATTCATGTTTGAGTCAAACTAAGGGAGGGAACTGTTTGACATATTTCCCTGTTTACTGCAGAATTTTGAAATAGCAAAATAGAGGTGAAAGGTATTTCTCAATAGAACAGATGCTAGAACTTAATATACTTGAAAGAAATTTACAGAGCCAAGGAATTATCAAATAACAGCTGCCCTAATTTATAGCAGTGAACGTTACTAGATTGTAACTATTTTTAAATTGTGGGGAAATGCTATGTAAATTTCCATAGGAGAATACATGCTTCATAAATAAAAAACAGATTTATGATAAAACCACCTAAAACCAAATTATTATTATTTCGGCCTATCGTATTCTACAACAGCCTCATATGTAGTACTTGGTCAAAGGAGATTTATTTTTTCTCTAAACTATCTTGTTAGTTTATCTTGTGAGTTGGAATCCATTCTAGAATCTGTTTTGTTTAACTTACTTACTTACTTAATATGTTTTTTACCTCCATCGATTTCAAATCCTTTGTGAATCTCAATATGGGTTTAGAAATGATAAAAATATTTCAGATGCTCTTTTTAACTTAAATAAAGATATAAATGACGCAGTTTCAAATAACAAACGTGCAATGCTTGTTTTCTTAGATTTAAAAAAGGCTTTTGATTCTATTGATAGGAACATTTTGTTGCGGAAACTTGAGTTCATCGGGGTTCGCGGCAGCGCTCTCGCGTGGTTCCGCAGCTATCTAGCTGACAGATCACAAGCTGTGTCGATAGGAGGGGTGTTAAGTAATGTTTTACCTGTAGAATACGGGGTGGTTCAGGGTTCGACTCTTGGCCCAGTCCTATTCTTGATCTACATAAACAACATTTCAAAACTTCAAACGTACGGGAAAATATCCTTATTCGCAGATGATACCCTTATTTTTGTTTCCGGTAACACCTGGACAGAGGTAAAAAACAAGGCAGAATATGATTTAATGTTGCTTAAAAAATGGCTTGATCAAAACATTTTATCTCTGAATGTTTCAAAAACCAAATTTATGCCAATTTCATTGCGTAAAATAAGTGATTATGAACTTAATGATTTAGCTATTCATGTCTGTGGAAACCATTTGAATAACAATTGTTCTTGCAGTCGTATTGAAAAAGTTTCTTCATATAAATATTTAGGAATAATTTTTTATTCAAATTTAAAATGGTCTGATCACGTCGAATTTTTAAAGTCAAAAGTACGCAAATACATTTATGCTTTTAGACAACTAAGAGATATACTAAACGAAGACGAACTAAAATGTGTGTACTTTGCATATGTTCAATCTTTAATTTCCTTTGGTATAATTGCTTTTGGTGGCGCATACAAATCAATTTTACAACCTCTTTATGTCATTCAAAAATCAATACTCAAAGTTGCTTTTAAAAAATATAGAAGATATCCTACAGAAAATCTCTTTTCAGAAATTGGTGTCCTTACGGTTCGTCAATTATACATTAAATTTCTCGTAGTTCACATGTACAAACATTCTGACACAATCTTTGATAAAATTTCGCATAACCAATACCCGTTTTGCTAGGAATGTTGGCATCATGGTACCGCAATCAAACAAAACTTTTTCTCAAACAAATTCTTTTTTTATTTCAAACATTGTTTATCGGAATATGTGTCAGAGGTATAATAATTCACACCTTTTTAATATTGCGCCTCTCTCATCTTTTAAAAAACTTCTCACTGAATGGCTTACATCTTTGGGTACTGAGGAATGTGAGGCCGTTATCGCGCTGGGCCCGGCTTGACCGCCGATCCCTACACTACTCCCCCCGCTACTCTCCCCTCCACCAACAACGCTCAATCTGCTCAGCTCATGCATCAAAATGGAACTGCATGCACAATTTAATTTCCGGACACTCATTGTAAACAATTTTAATTTGAATTTAATCACGTATTATAAATAAGTTTCCATTTTTTATCATTCCGTAATTTTTATTTAGGCTCTGATTTGCATTGGGTCTACACACAGGCTACTCGCCTATGTAGACTCTTTCCTATGTTTTATTTGTGGAATTGTACTATTCATAATATTTTTGGAAATAAAGTATATTTCATTTCATTTAATTTCATTTCATTACAAATTCAATCATAATTTTATACCCTTATTTTCACTCATTGAACCATCTAAAAATTTAATTGTTTACTGTACAGGCCAACAAGAAGTGATCCAGGGGGTGGGCGGGGAGGCTCGTTCCAACATAGACCAGATGATCCAGGCCCTGGTACACCAGGTGGGCGGAGACCAACAGCCCTCGGCCCAGCACAGGCACGCCACCACGGGCATGTCGCCTCGGACCCAGCGTAAGTGCTGCCAACCCGATACTATAACACACACGCCAATGCATTAGTATTATTACCAAATAGTTTTAGTGAATTTGTGCTAAACCAAAAATAAAATTAGTTTAGTTGAATAATTAGAATGTGCGTTAGTGTAGGTAGCCTGATAAACTGTATTGGTCCGTAGAATTGAGGCATGCAAATTCCTGATCCTGAAACAGAAGAATCTGTTGTTGAATTATTGTTATGTCTTGGAAATTGAATCTGCTTGCTGTTACATAACCATCATGGTAAATAAATCAGGCCTTGTGTTTACTTAAGGGACGTTTTAATGTTGACTGATATTAACTAAATCTAGAATCCTAATCTTTCTCGAAAATTTGGTTTTTAATTCGTCCCTTATCAGGCAATCATACAAAATCTGCATTTTAACAGTAATCCATTTTAATCTTCTAATTTATTACATAGTTTGGTTGAGAGTGACTGCCATGTTGTCTGCAGTAAGCACTTGAAGTCGATTGAGAATGTGTAACTCAAATGATAACAAACATCTATAAATTCCCAGTCAGATTTTCTACCAGTAAGACAGACCTCAGTGGATTTACTTAGCAGAGGTTCCTACTCAGTGGCGGATCCAGAGGGGGGGCGAGGGGGGCGATCGCCCCCCCCTCAGGTCCAGAGTTTGTTTTACGTTTTAATAGTTGGGGTCTGAAATGGGATTCACTTACACAAAAATGCATAGGGCTTGCACTTATTCAGATTAATGTATTAGAGTTATTTCTTAATATACAATCCAACCATCCCACTTCAACATTGTCTAATTGAGGTTATATATTTTAACTAAATAACTGTCTGCATTCCTACTAAGTTCTGGAGCTAAACGTGGTAGTGCGCGGAGGGGTAATTTCGTTCTGGCATCGTGCTCTACCTTTAATCGGCAATTTGACCAAACACAACGCAGTTGTTTTATGTACGGTTCGGTTCGGTTCTGTTATTTTAGCGATAAGAAACCGAGAAATATTAAAAATAATCGATTTAGCAGTCGTTGTCTATTTAGCATACGAAAAGGAACCTCAAGTCGCTTAAATGGGAAATAACATGGCGGGCGACTTCAGGCTCCATTTCCCAAATGTGCAAGCCCGCACTGACAGAGTCGTCAGGGGCATTACAAAACTAGTCTCTCCTGACATCTATCGGCGCATAAGTGAACTACTTCAAGTTTTTCGTTGTAAAAGAATATTGTCTAAGTCCGAAAATCACCGTCTTGATAGTGTATTTCTCTTTTATTCCTCGGTATTCTGCCTTCCGTGTTAATTGAGGTCCCTTTTCTAACTTCTTACTTTTTTGTTTTTTAAACAATGAAATTGTAAGTGTATCACGTCTCTTTTTGTTCAGTTTTAAAGATCTAGTTTTTAGCTTTATTTTGATACCTAATTCATTTCTTAAATACTAGACTAAAAATAAGTATTCTGTGAAAGTTTGAAGTTCCGGGCTCTTATTTCCTAAAATACCCGTTTTAACTAGTTAAAATTAAAATGCCAACAACTCAGAGGCGAAAAATTATAGTACTATAAATTATATGTCAAATTGTTTGTAATTAATTGCTGAATTTCAGGATGTTAATAACTCAAAACCGGAAAATTTCGACTTGATGTCCCTTTTCAGTTTCCGCATCACATACAATGAACCTCACTAACCCCTGCGATCGCGATGAACTAAAACGTTTCTAATACTGTAAGCTGAAGAAAATAACGTACTGTATTATGATTAACTAAACTCTAAATTTAGTGCCTTAAATGCTTAAAAACCCATATCATTAAAGTCTAAATTTTAAAATTTCCATACCCCCCAGGCCCCCCGGAATGCGCCCCCCCTGAACAACTTCCTAGATCCGCCCCTGTTCCTACTTTGTATCTTTACATCGAATTGGCCGAAGTAGCAATAGACCTTCAAACTAGCCTCACAATCCGAACATTATCTTGGTGTCTTAGTTGTTGGAGTTAAGGTGAAATGCTCTGAAAAAAATATTTATTGATAGAATAACAAGCATGTTGGATTAGAATTTATTTTGTCTCTCTTGAACTTCCATAGGGAAAAGTTCCTCTTACCCCCTCTTTCACTAGTGGTAAATTTTAAAAGATTTTTAGGTAAAAAAACAGCGTTTTTTTTTTTAAGAAGAGCCTATCTTGGGTTGCAAAGTTATTTTAAAATCTGGTGTTGAAATTATGTTATCATTTTAGAGATTATGACTATATATAAATATAGATTTCAAATATTGTAGCACTGAATTGAATTCCAAAATAAAATTGAAAAATTGATTTCCATTTGCTTGCTGTTGCAGGGACGGGGGCGCGCAGGGAGGGGGATGTGGAGGGGGTGAGGCAGTCTAGGGGCAACTGGCAGCGAGACGAGATACGCTGGACTCAGAAGGTCCTGGTCAAACCCCTCGACCAGGCGAGTCTGCAGACCTCCCGCGCCAAAATGTACGTATCTTGGATTAAAATTTGTTGTTTCTGTAAAAATAAATGTTTTGGAGCGCTCTTTAACATGTTGTTTGTGCCACTTATTAAAAAGTATAGAGTTTTTAAATTAACTACTGTGATATAACAATTCGTGTGGCTTCTGTGATTTCAAGTTGTTCAAATCTAATTTTATTCAAAATAAGAACATTTTGTTTAAAAATTGAATTTTTTGGCTGCTCAAGGAAAAGTAATCTTTCCTGAAATGCATTTGTCATAGCTCATGCTGATTTATTTTTCTCAATTATATGTTATTCTAATTGATTTTTTCTTATTGTATTTTAACTGTAGTTTTATGTAGTTTGTTGTCAAACACCAAAGACCAGTTTCTATTGGTCAGAAATCCCATGACTCTCGCTGTATTCTAAATTCTAGTTGCCTTGGTCTAAATCAGCTGATTTCACAGTTGGCATTTCTATATACCAACTTTTGGTTTGTTCCAATAGATTAAGCAAACATAACCTCAATGAACTTTACTGTATAGGTTAGTTAACATTTTTTTTGTCTTATCCTTTTCTCTATTTCCTTCCTCTTGGCATACACAGAGTTAAACTTTTCCTTCTCTTTCTACTCATCCTACTGTGTTGCCTGTTCGTTAATTCTACTTTATAATATTTTTATTTATTTTGTTTTAGTTAGGTTAGTTAACAACATTATTTAAGGTTAGTTAAAAAATTAAACTGTTTAAATAATGGTGGTAGGAAAAATCTTGTGTGTATTACGAACACAAATAGTCATTGCCGCTCTTGAGATGTCACAATTCATCTAACAACGCACAACGCATCTACAATTCTTGAGCGGCAATGACGTACTTTGTGCTCTTAATACACAAATAGCTATAGAAATAAAAAACCTATAGTTAAAAATTTTTTTTTCCACTCCAGTGAGTTCCTGGGCCAGCTGGAGGTGGAGGAGTACGAGCGGGAGAGTCTAAAGCCGCGGGAGGAGGAGGCGGCGGCCCCGGCGCCCCGGCCGGCCGAGCGGCGCCAGGTGAAGCGGCGGCCGCACGCCTACCGCACCCGCGCCGTGCGCGAGCAGCAGCAGCAGCTCAGCAACGAGTTCGAGGTGAGCAGCGCGGTCGAGTTCGGTGTGACTCAGTTTTATTTATTTATTTACAGGCTGTCTACTGGTCCTTCAATCCCTCTTAAAGTCCTCCTTTTGTAAAAATGTCCTCAAAAAGTCCTCATTTCGACATGAATGTCCTCATTTTTTTCCAGTTAAACAAATTGTGATTTAAAAAATATTTTTACTAGGCTATATGGGATGTTATGAATGTTCTGCTGCAAAATACTAGTTTGGGTGGCGTTATATGAAGCTAACTTTAGTTTTCTTGTAGATATTTATCGGTAAAACAGATTACGACTGAATTTCCTCAGTTAATTGTTTTTATTGATTTACAATACTATTTTTCATAAGAAATGTAGGTCCTCCAAAATTCTGTATAGTCCTCAAAAAGTCCTCCTTTTACTACCTTTGACATAGTAGACACCCTGATTTACAAGTGTCACAGGTTCAAGTCTCGAGATAGTCACATACTTTTAGTAGTACTGTACACTTGTACTGAACCGGCTCAACCATCAGTAGTCTATGTGGGCGGGGCTGTAAAACCACCAACCTCTTAAACAAAAAAAAAAATGTAATTTCTTAACTCATGATAAATTAGATAACGGTTTAAGGTTCGCTATAAAGTTAACCAAGTTCGTTTTTTTGCTATAAATAACAATTCATACCTAATATTCCTGAAGTACAGCAACTGTTCAAGTTCAACATTGTTCTTATGAGACCAAACCTAAATACCCCCGTTGCAGCAGACCTGCATACTCAGCGAATTTCACATGCAAAACAACATATTTCAATCCAAAATGGTGAGATTTGACATGTTTTGGTAAGCTCTATAAGAATAACTGGGGAACGAGTATGCAGGTTTGCTGCTACAGGTATATGAAAACTGGGTGGTTTTAATGCAATATTTAGTAGATCTGAACTAGAAGAAGCTATTTTATCAAGATATGTTGAGAAATAACGGAGATATAGAATTTTACTTATTTCCCATAAGGTTAATAAGAATAGAATTTTACTTATTTCTCATTGTTCCAATGGGACAACGTACTGTGTTTACCACTTTCAATAACTCAGTAACCAATGGACATAGAGCAGTGATTCAAAATACTAAATTGTTTGTTTTTTTGAGCTGAATTCAATGATGCCAACAAAAATTCGATAAATTGTATTTTTCTATGTAAAAAAACTCATAAAACCCATTTTTGAGGGGGTTTATCCCCCTTTACCCCCCCTTCCAATGATCCGATTGGGCTGGTTCACGAACTCGTCCGAGGGATTACCACTTTACACGTTTGTACCAATTTTAATTAAGATTGGACCATTTTTACGGCCGCTATCGTGCTAACAGACACATATATATGTATAAAAATTCGAACGAATGGTGTTTTTTGCTTCTGGTGGCCCCAAAACGAAAAGTTGTCATGATCTTGGGCTTAGGTCTTACCATGAGACCTACGGTAATAGCTTCTTCCCTATAGGGGAAATTCGCTAAAATGTTCCAAGCACTGCAGGCTCAGGTCTTCACTTGACTGTAGGAAAACCTTTTTAACCTTTATAAGAACAAATTTTCAACTCGCGTCTCAATCTCACAGGACCCCAACAACCTGGAGCTGAGCGGCTCGGAGGACCAGGCCGTGGAGAGCGACGACTCGACGGCGTGCTCGGAGAACCTGGACTCGGGGAGTTCGAGCAGCAGCGAGTCTGCCAGCTCCGAGTACTCGGACTGGGTGCGGGACGAGGGCGAGGTGCTCGAGCCGCCCAAGCGACGCAGCAAGCGGATACAGAAACCGGTCCCGCGGCCCAGCAAGAAAACTGAGGAGCCGCAGGTACTGTGTTCACGCTTTGGGACTTTTATACCATCTTTGGGATATTTAGACTACTTGGGGGATAAAATGGGATTGATTTTAATGCGAATAGAGGGAAAAATATTGCATTTGTTTGCAGTGTGAGTGTGTTACTGTAATATCTTTCTCTTTGGGAGCAAACTGTTATTATACCTGGCGCCAATTCCTGGGGCCCACGCCGTCCATAAGACTAATGTTAATTTTAACATTGGGCTTATGGACGGCGTGGGCCCCAGGAATTGGCGCCAGTTATAATTTATTTTTTCTTTTATATATATGCCTCTTACTAAAAGCGATATAGTCAAAAAACTATTACATAATTAGCGTCTTTATTGGTTTACCAGAACAAGTAAGTTTAGGTTTGCTCCTGCTTGATTTTTTTACTGGGAAGTTCACTCTCACCCGCCTAAGGACCAAGGTGAATCATGCATTCGGCATGACTAGTTCTATGAGCCAGCTTGTGCGATAAATTGTTCGCTGAACGTTATGGGCAAATTGTATTCGCCCTGCCCGGATAAAATTATATCGTATACATATAAAGTAGTTTGGCAGTGACAAGGGTGGCAGATCTGATGAAAAGGTTTTAAGTGAGAAAAGGGATAGACTTTCAGCTAGCTTACCTGAGAAATAATGTTCATGGTAGCAGCACATAGAAACACTAAAGGAGACACATTTAACACTAATATTTCGTCCAACTGGAGGACTTCTTCAGAGTAAAGAGAGAGTGGCTGTTGAGTTCAAATTTCAACTGTATGCTGTCACTGTTGCCAACTGTGATCACTTAAATACTCAAAATAAATGTCTTAAACACTGTATATACATGTAAAATCACCTAAGTCTGTGGTTAATACTATTGATGTAAAATCACCAGTTTGTTTTTTATACTATTACTAAGAATTAAGCTAGCTGAAGGGTTAGGTAGGGGGTGGGGTTAGGTTATCTGATGTTTAGGTTGGGGGGGTTTCTGGAATTTGTCACATACTGATAGGCTAGTTCCCACCTCCTTAGTAAGGAACTATTGCATTGGTTTTTGGGGAAGGATTTTAGAGCTTTGGTAGAAAAGCATGTGTCAAAGTCCAACTTGTGTTTATTAGCATGGATGGCTATGGGTTTGTCCTTGCTGGTTTTAACATCCTGTCTGTGACCGTTCATTCTCTTTCTTAGGGTTTGTGTGGTGAGGCCTATGTACTGGGCTTGGCAGAGGTTACTTTGTAGTTGATAGATGAGGTTCTCACTATTGCAGGTTAGGTGACCATTGATATTGTAATCTTTGTTGTGGAAGGTGCTTGTGAAAGTTTTTGAAGGAATATGTATACCACAGGTTTTGCATTTATTTTCATTGCAGGGGTAAGATCCATTGGGTGGTCTCTGAGGTGGTTCAACTGAAGGGTCAGGTAATTTGGGATGAACAAGAATAGTTTTCAGATTTGGAGGTTGCCGGTAGAATATGGAAGGAGGCTTTTCAAGGAGGTTTTTGGTTTGGCTGGAACTCATTAGCATGTTAAAACCAGTTTTCAAAAGAGTATTAAGTTTCTGTAGGCCGGGATGGTAGGTGGTTATTAGGTTCACTGAGTTGTATTCTTCTTTTTTCTGTGCTTGTTCTGGAGCTCGTTGGGCGGCTGCAATTTGGGATTTCACCAGGTGGGCCGGATATCCTCTGTTCTCGAATGCTTTCTGTAGTTGGTTGTTAAATGCTTTCAGGTTTTCCTCCTCAGAGTTTATGCGTTTACCTCTGAGAGCCAAGCTGTAGGGGAGTGACCTTTTGGTGTTGTTGGGATGGCAGCTGTAGTAGTGAAGATATTGTTGATGGTTGGTAGGTTTCATGTAGACTGAAGTGGTTAAGCCATTGGTTATTGTGACGGTCACATCAAGAAAGTTTACCTGTTGGTTTGAAGTGTGCCAAGTGAAATTTAGAGGAGAAAATGAGTTTAGGTTGTTTAGAAACTTAGGTTGTTTAGTATAAAAAACAAACTGGTGATTTTACATCAATAGTATTAACCACAGACTTAGGTGATTTTACATGTATATACAGTGTTTAAGACATTTATTTTGAGTATTTAAGTGATCACAGTTGGCAACAATGACAGCATACAGTTGAAATTTGAACTCAACAGCCACTCTCTCTTTACTCTGAAGAAGTCCTCCAGTTGGACGAAATATTAGTGTTAAATGTGTCTCCTTTAGTGTTTCTATGTGCTGCTACTATGAACATTATTTCTCAGGTAAGCTAGCTGAAAGTCTATCCCTTTCCTCACTTAAAACCTACTAAGCCCTTGGCTCTTCCTTAGAAAACTAACAGATCTGATGAAAAGTCACTGATCCAGAAAATTTGATGGGGATTCCCAGAGTTATTTCCTTTCTTTTATGTTTTGTTTCATATTTTATTTTAATTTCATTTTATTTTCATCAAATTATTTTCATTCATTCAAATCATTTCATTTCAACAAAATAAAACTTGTGTTATTTTATTAAGTTTTTTATTTCTATTTTAGGATACTGGAGAAAACGGAAGAGTTAAACCAAAACAGGTAACTTATTTGTGAGACTTATTCTAAAATTTAGCAAAGCACTGTTGCCAAATAGGTTTTTTAAAATCAGGTGTTTGATTTGAATTAATATGTTATCGTCATACTTGCTTTTATTTTGGATGGATCTCGAGAAAGTTTTGGGCAATATACAATTTTAAAACCTTATGGTTGTAATTTAAAAAAGCTATGCCATTGAGTAATAAACATGAAGACAAAAACACTTAAGGATACGATTTGATGGTTTTTAAACTAATTTTGAACTAAACAGTGGTGGTGCTTAAAAATTGAATTGAATTTGGTACTTTAAAAACAATAATAAACTAGTTAAACCTTTGCGATCGTAAGGCCAGCAGGAGTGGCCACAAGGCAGTCAGCAGCCAGTCGAAATTAATGTCCATATGACTTGGTTCCGACGGATGGCCAGCTCTACTGGCCAAGCCCCACTCCACATCAGCTCGGCATTCATCATGGCGGCTCACTCCCGCCAGCTTGAAGTTGTCATGCCTGGCAGCTCAGAATTTTTTTCATTGAAAACCTGCAATGTCATCATTGGGGATTTTTATGATTCAGTGTTGCCAGCCTGCTGGTCATTTGTTTGAATAACTCCTCACTAGGTTGCAGCACTATAGGCATCTTGCAAAATTTAGAAAAAAAAACAAAAAAGTGTTATCGGCACTTATCAGCCAGTCCTGGACACCCGAGTGTTCATTGGATTTCATGTTGGGCAGCTCTGTTGGCCGCATGATCGCATTTGACAGCTGCTTGGGAAAACAATTGACTTCCACGCTCTAATGGTGGTGGCCAGTAGAGCTGGCTGCGATTGCTAAGGAATATTGGTTAGTATCCAATGCGATCGCAAAGGGTTAAAATTTATTTTGCAATAAAGACTAGGGTTTAACTTAATGTAATATTCATAAATGAAATAAGGGTACTTTGGTATTATACAGAGGCCTCTCTTTTTAGAGAGATTGTTTTGCTGGACACGAAATATAACAATATCATTGGGAAGAACGTACTTTAATCGACTTACTATCCAAATTTGACTTAATTATGATGAACAGTATTTGTGTTCTGCCTCCCAGAAGGCAGCGATGTCAGCGAAGATTGAGTGTTCACATCACCGCAGGTATCGTCCACACCTGATTGTCACCCTTATACAGCACGCTGCGGCGGTTATGTTAGGTTAGGTTATCATAAATATGTTAGTAGGACTTTTCCTTGTTATGTTATGAATCAAACGATACCAGATGAGTCATACTTTCGCCCGCCAAATCCCCTCCAAATAGGCACAAGTCTGGTCGTTGACCGGAGCGCGCGCATCACCTGTCAACGGGTTTTGGCGGGCGAAAGTATGACTCATTTGGTATCGTTCGATTCGTTACGAAATGAGGAAACTGCTACTAACATGTTTATGATAACGTAAGTTAACATAACTGCCGCAGCGCGCTGTGTGAGGGTGGCCTCCGTATAATACCAAAGTATCGAAATAAGATTAGAAATTGAAATGTCAAAATATTTAGCCTCACAACAACTCTGTTGAATCTACAGGAGGTGCCGGAAGGGTACCGGCCGTCGGAGTGGCTCTCTGCCGTCATCCCCAAGAAGTTCCCGTATTACCCGCAGATGGGTGACGAGGTAGTGTTCTTCAAGGAGGGCTACCAACTGTACCTGGACGCCGTACTGCACAGGAAGATCTACCAGCCGACGCCCGCCCAGCTGCACCCCTGGGGCAAGATCAATATCAAGGTATTCTTTGTTTGTTCATTGTTGGTGATGGTGATTTTATATTTTGTTTTTGTGGACGTTTGTAATCACTGATTAGTAAGAAACAAGTTTCATGATGTTTCGGGATCTGGAATCTGATCCTGTCTTCAGGTGGGAAAAGAACCTAGAACATAATAAGATTAGTAACACTCAGCCTGGACGACCTGGAGAAAAATAGCTAAAACGGAGAACTTATAACTTTTACCTTCCTCTTCATCTTTTACCCACACCATGGGATTGACAGTGTCACTTGGTATTTAAAACACATAAATCAAATATATACAAATGAAACTTTTTACTTCCGGTCTGATAAGGTGGTGCTCAGATTTATACTATTCCTGCGAGGTCATCTGCAAAGAACTCGGCCAAGGAATAGTAGGCCTTACCCTTAAAGAAGGCAGAGAGTATCCTTCTGTATGGGCCAATCTCTATCTGCTGAACCCTAGATGGCAGCCTATTAAACATTTTTTTGGCCAGTATACTGTGTCCTGCCTGAGTCCATGCAGGACACAGGATGGACACAGTATTTGTCCCCCCCCCCACAGGCCTTAGCCCATGTGGGGGGGGGGGACAAATGCAAAGTAAAAGAAGAGGCCGCCACCCTCTTTAAAATATATATATATTGATTTTTGTGGATGTTTGTCATCACTGATTAGTAAGAAACAAGTTTCATGATGTTTCGGGATCTGATCCTGTCTCAGGTGGGAAAAGAAGCTGGAGCATAATAAGATTAGTAACACTCAGCCAGGATGACCTGGACAAAAATAGCTAAAACAGAGAATTTATACCTTTTACCTTCCTTTTCATCTTTTACCCACACCATGGGATTGAGAGCGTCACTTCGTATTTGAAACACGGAAATCAAATATTTACAAATGAAACTTTATACTTACTTCCGGTCTGATAAGGTGGTGCTTTATACTATTCCTGCGAGGTCATCTGCAAAGAACTCGGCCAAGGAATAGTAGGCCTTACCCTTGAAGAAGGCAGAGAGTATCCTTCTGTATGGGCCAATCTCCATCTGCTGAACAGTCTATTAAATGGCAGTCTATTAAACATTTTTATAGCCGATATACTGTGTCCTGCCTGAGTCCTGGTCAGGAGTACCCTAGGGATGTTAATTCGTTCATGCTGCAACTGTAAAAGCAGTCACAAAACAAACCCTATGCTGAAAAGAAAACAAGAACACATTATAACACAGAAATCACAAGTGTCACTAGTATCAGGGCACCAATCAGGAGAGAGCAAGTCCACAGCCAACCAGAGCAGAGCTAAGACTGGTTGACAAAGGCTACAGAAATTAGAAGCTGTCATTGTTCTGGTAAGTCTATTGGCTGTCCGGATTGACCATCTTCCTGTTCCCCCTTGTCTCTCTGGGAACTTTCATTCCTAGCTGAGCTTGTATACCTTGCTTCCGTAAGCTGCACAATATCCCTAGGAAAATGTGCCTAGCTGGCAATGCTGGGGCTTTCACTCCCCCAAAGTCTTACAGTCTAGCACAGCTAAGACTGGTGGGAGAAAGGAAATGGCGGCACCAAATGAAATGTTGGCGACCATAGCTTGCCAAAGATTCCAGATCTAAGTATTATGATTACAACTTTTGTTCCAGGAGCCGGAGTTTGTGAAGGTGGTGGGGATACGGTACGAGGTGCGGCCGCCGCACTTGTGCTGTCTGCGGCTCGGTGTGATGAAGCCGAATGGACAGCTGACGGGCGAGTACTTCCACATCAAGTACCACGACATTCCCGACGTCATCGACTTCTTCGTACTCCGCCAGACGTACGATAACGCGCTGGATCGCAAGTGGGAAATTGGTGAGATGTTTAACATCACATTGACATAGAAACATTTGTTTTCGGTTCCTTTTTGTTGGCTCGAAGTGACCCATTGTCGATACCAGTCCAGAAAATTTTCCGGCCTTGGCCAGAAAGTTTTTGTGAACTCAGATTACAGGAAATGGAAATAACAATCAGCTGATTTGCAGCAAACCCACAAGTTAATGCATGTTATAGTTTACTTTTTAGAGGATTGTCGTGGCAGCACTGTCAGCAGTAGCAAATGTTTGTTTATTATAGGTTAGGTTTGAAGAACGGAGAAACGTAGAAGTTGATGCATGGAATACTTTATGATTAAAAATATGATTTTTGTGAGTAGTATGATGAAAAGTATTGTACATTACATGCACTAAGTTTTACCGTACTCGCATTAAAATCCCTCAATCAAAATCCTCTGGCTTGCGGGAACTATCATGCTCGTCTGGTAAAACAATAGTAACCAGTCTAGTTACGTAATATCCTATCCCGTGAGGATTTCTCTTATATTGTGGCGCAATAAACTCTCATTAATCTTTTTTATTTCAAAACAATAACTTGACTCTTTTGTCTTTTAGCACCCTAAGATGCTTTCATTTGTTGCTTATTTGCCACAAACATTCACAATTTTGTTTTTCTATTTTTTTGTCATGTTTTTTGTTAAGTATTCTTATTTTATCACACAATGAGTTCATAATTCCTGATTGTCTTATAACTAATAATACATTTTCCATAGTTTTTTACCACTTAAATTTTCCACCCTTTAACTGTTGGCCAAGTCATATTGTGTTGTTTCCTGGCGGCAGGAGATCGGTTCCGCAGCATGATAGACGACCACTGGTGGTGGGGGCGGATCGACGGTCGCAGGTTCGTCAACAACACGTCCGAGTTCCTCAAGTACCGCATCGTCTGGGACAACGGTGAGAGCGAGTTCATGAGCCCATGGGACATGGAACCCGTCGAGCCCACAGGTGAGGACGTCATTTCAATTTGGGTTTTTTGGGGGGGAGGGTTGGCAGTGAGGATGTCATGTCAATTTGGGGTTTTTTGGGGGGGAGGGTTGGCAGTGAGGATGTCATGTCAATTGGGGTTTTTTGGGGGGGAGGGTTGGCAGTGAGGATGTCATGATGTCAGTTGGGATTTTTTGGGGGGAGGGTTGGCAGTGAGGATGTCATGTCAATTTGGGATTTTTTGGGGGGAGGGTTGGCAGTGAGGATGTCATGTCAATTGTTATATTTTGGGGGGAGGGTTGGCAGTGAGGATGTCATGTCAATTGGGATTTTTTGGGGGGAGGGTTGGCAGTGAGGATGTCATGTCAATTGGGATATTTTGGGGGGAGGGTTGGCAGTGAGGATGTCATGTCAATTGGGATTTTTTGGGGGGAGGGTTGGCAGTGAGGATGTCATGTCAATTGGGATATTTTGGGGGGAGGGTTGGCAGTGAGGATGTCATGTCAATTGGGATTTTTTGGGGGGAGGGTTGGCAGTGAGGATGTCATGTCAATTGGGATATTTTGGGGGAGGGTTGGCAGTGAGGATGTCATGTCAATTGGGATATTTTGGGGGAGGGTTGGCAGTGAGGATGTCATGTCAATTGGGATATTTTGGGGGAGGGTTGGCAGTGAGGATGTCATGTCAATTGGGATATTTTGGGGGAGGGTTGGCAGTGAGGATGTCATGTCAATTGGGATATTTTGGGGGAGGGTTGGCAGTGAGGATGTCATGTCAATTGGGATATTTTGGGGGAGGGTTGGCAGTGAGGATGTCATGTCAATTGGGATATTTTGGGGGAGGGTTGGCAGTGAGGATGTCATGTCAATTTGGGATATTTTGGGGGGAAGGTTGGCAAAGAGGATGTTATGTCAATTGGGGATTTTTTTGTGCCACTGGGGAGCCTGTGGAGCCACTACATGAGGCTGTCACGTTGATTGGGATTTTTTTTGGGTCAGTGGATATTAAAATTTTTGTAAATTAATGGTTGGCTGTAATTTTTGGACTGATTTTGAGGTGATTGCAGTTACTATAACAACTGGGTGAGGATTTCATGTCAGTGAGGGGCTTTTTTGGGGTCAGTGGAAATGAGAATTTTCATCTATTACATGGTTAGCTGTAATTTTTGGACTAAAATTGAAGTGATTGCAGATATTGCAATAACTGGGTGAGGACTTAATGTCAATGAGGGGTTTTTGGGTGGGTGGATATGACAATTTGTATCGCTTAGTTTGAACAATATAACTTGTCAGTTGTAATTTTTGGATTCAAAATGAGAGGATATTGCAGTTATAGTATGACTGTTAGGCCCAGTCACAGAGACTTAATATACATTTTATAACAAAAATTGTCTTGGGATATCAGTGAAAAAACCTGAATCTTCTCTGAAGGATTGTACAATTTCAATGTTAGGATAGATTGTGAACAGGAGAAAAAATTTCTGATGACAATTTTAGAGGTTTGTTGGAGGATATGGAAACTTTTTATCTACCTAGATATTATGCTTTGGGTTTGTTTATGTAAAAGATTTGTGACAGTAAGAGTGAAAGTTCTGAAATTAGTGTCAACCAGTTAACAAATACAGCCCTCGCATCATTTGCAGACATAGCTTTCTGAAGATTTAACAGCTTCAGTTGATATTCCTCAATAATTGTAACTTACATAGAATAGCGTGAAGCTATGTTATTGCAACTTTGAAATTAAATATGTAATTCCATTATTTACATGAGGCCCCTAAGTGATATTTTTTCGAAATAATTTTTCGTTCTTAACATTTTAAGCAAACATTTGTTTGAATCCGTCTTTGTTTTATATGTTCTGCATAACTTCTTGAAAATTTCATTCTAACTTTTGTTTCAGAATTATTATTTCAAATGCTTAATTTATTTATAGTTTGTTTCTTTTAGAGCAAGATTAATGCATCAGTTTGTTCATCATCTGCAACAAAAATAGTGTGGAGCTATGTCTTTGCAACTCAGAAATCTAATATTTAATTCAGTTATTGACATTAATTGATAATTTCTCCTCATAAATTTTTTCAACATTAGAATTTTAAGCAAACATTTTGCTTAAAAAGTAAAAAGTGGTATATTTGTTTGATGTGTTCTGTATAGCTTCTTTAAAATTTTATATTATAATTTGTTTCAGAATTATGATTAATTTATTTTAAATCTCAATTTATTTATAGTTTGTTTCTTTTTGAGCAAGATTAATGCATCAGTTTGTTCATCTGCACTAAAAATTTTTAGTCCCCATATATTGCCTCTCAAGGGCGATCTTGTGAGAATTCCATCAAAATCAATAGTTGAGCGATTATTTTGAGACATCTGCAATTGTAACTAGAAAATCAAGTAGTTATTTTTTGAAAACAGAAAAAGCTAGCCTATTGAAATTTTACCATAAAAAAATATTTATGGACCTATTGGTTTTAATCCAATCCGACATCACAATTTCAAATCCTTTAATTAAATCCACTACAAAAACTCCAAAAGATCATTAATCTTGCTCACCCTCTTCTCATTTGCTTTCCCTCCCCTCCCACTCTGTTCCGTCGCGTAACGCACTGCCTGCACTGCAGCGGAGCCTGTAGAGGTGGGGG
Organism: Flexamia atlantica; assembly: GCA_035578135.1. Taxonomy (NCBI): domain Eukaryota; kingdom Metazoa; phylum Arthropoda; class Insecta; order Hemiptera; family Cicadellidae; genus Flexamia; species Flexamia atlantica. Next base: position 40,091,003 of record JAQJVK010000011.1, on the reverse strand, counting down.
GGTCAATTCCAGTGTCGGCCGCGGAGATCGCGACAGTGCTGTATCGCCCGCGACCGGACGAGTGGCCGCTGGGCGATCGCGACGCCGCGTGCGACCGCATCCTCATGGGCCTGGAGCAGGTGATGGAACTGAGCGTCGCCGAGCCGTTCATTGCGCCTGTGGATCTCAACCGGTACCCGACGTACGCAACGGTAGTTGAGTATCCGGTGGATTTGAGCACTATTAAGGTGAGTCGATTTTTTTTTGTTGTTTTTTGATCTGGTTTGTTCATTGTTTGTTTTCTGCATTGATACCTGTCGGTGTCTTGGGAGCAACTGAACATCCAAATTGGCCAGTCACTCAATGGTTGTCATGGAGGAAGGTTCTGTCTACAGTTTAACGTGGGAAACAGGTAGCCGGGGTGATTTTGAGGTTAGGTTTGGTAAGTGTGGTAGGTTAAGGATGGGTTTGGCGACACTGGGTTAGGGAGGGTAGCGTAGGATGATGGATTGCGACACTGACCTATGGAAAGCGACGTCGCCCTACAGGAGGTGACGCTGACTTACCAGAGGCGATGCAAGGTTCAAGGACGGTGAAGGTAAGTAGCGGAAGGTGAAGCAGTCCTACTTCTTCTAGGTAAAAATCAAATCTTGAAGCATTGGGCGCGTACAGCCGCAGTCACCGCTGGGTAATATACTAACCTATATCAAGTGAACGGTCGCGGTGGACGTACCACCTACCGACCATTGTTGTGCATCCACCGATGTTGTGTTTACGGTGGATTCGGTAAGTAACCGGACATTGTTGATTGTCAAGATGCGGTGGGTTTGCCTATTAGTGACTATGGTAATCGGTTAGCCACCGGTGACTGCGGCTGAACGCACCCATTGACTCTAAATCAGGAGGAGACTAACCATCCTTATGGGCTGGCTGTGCCTGTTAGTGTGTGAGCCAGGATTTGAAGTGGATGTAGTTCGACTTGATCACCAACAGATAGTGCTGATGGAAAAGATTATTTCAGTTTTCAAAACTTAATATGCTAGAAAATAAGAGTTATTAATCTTACGATTGCTCTAAGAACACCATATTTTCAAATTATTCCCTCCTCATAGCATAATTGATAGTTGACTGTAGTGTACTCTTTTGGAGAATGCTTTAAATGAGTCCTATTTCAAATCCTGACTCACATAAAAGTTGGTACACTTTTTATAATGGCAATGGAAAGTCTCCTCCTGATTGAAAGTCAATATTTGAAGTCTAAAGAGAGAAGATTGAATTGAAGACAGTTTTGAGGTACAGTACACAACCTTTTTTTATTTTAAATCTAGATTTCAAATGAAGATCCAGCAACACCTGCCGCCTTTGGGAGGTTTCCTCCTTAAAAGCAATGATAGTTTCAAACAGTTAATACCCTTAATTTTTTTGTAAAATAATAAGAAACCTAGTTTTAAATTAAAGGCAAATATCTGGTGTTTAGTGAGGTGAAAATGAAGGGTGTATTTAATAGTTTTTGTTTTTTTATAATTAACAATATACATGTATAAAATTAACAAACTTACTTGACATTTTTGAGCTGTTAAAGAAGACCAATTGAACATCTTTGCAGTTCACTGTGAAATATAAGTAAGAAACACATATTCAAGTATCAGATTCCTACAATTTCAGGTAATCAAGAAATTTGTGCTCAAAACTAAATATGTTATTAGACGCTACCAAAGGAAAAACGTACATTTTTGTCAATTGTTTGTCTTTCTGAAGAGTTTTTATTTACAAATGTAAAACTACAAAAAATCTCACTGTGTAAGGTGTAAGGCGCCTTAGCTTAGTTGGTAGCGTTCTGAGTTCTCACTCAGCCAGCCTGGGTTCAACTCCTGGCTGCTGCTCTAAGCAATTTCATCATTTTTTGTAACCATGGTCAAGTGAAGCCATGGCCCTCTTTAAAAAGGAAAAAACTGTGTAAAGTTAGGTATTAAATTCATTCCCCCTTCGGACTTGGGTTAATATCGCCGGATGTCCTCAATAATTTGCAGGATTCTGATTGCTTTTCCTTTCAAGTATTTTTTTTATGACTTGAAGTGCCGATGGGGCTGAATCGACAGAAAAATGTCAAGGAGTTATTTACTTGTACTGAAAAAATTGCTTGAAAATGATATAATTTACTAAATAATACAGATTCTGCATTAAAAAAATATGTTTTAAAATACTTCGAATGTCTCATAGGCCCGGTTCGAGAACCGGTTCTACCGGCGGATCACGGCGGCGCAGTTCGACATCCGCTACCTCGCGACCAACACGGAGAAGTTCAACGAGGCCCACAGCTACATCGTCAAGCAAGCTCGCATCGTCACCGACCTCTGTCTCAAGATCGTCAAGTAAGACTTTGTCCACCAATAATAGGTAGTTCATAGAACACATAAAAGTCATAAATCACAATATTTTGCCCCATTAGGGACTTCTTTTGTCGAAGGAGAGAACATTTAACTTTGTTTCAATTTGGTTAACTTTCCCCCTTCACCTGAAGAATTCCCTAAAGGGACGAAGCAGTGGATTTTCGATGGGACAGATCCCTACTAGGAGGATGCTATAGATCCCTACTATATGTTCTACGGCCTACCAGAACTCTTCAAATTCAAATTCAAATTCAAAAAATCTTTATTCATTCAAAATAGTACAAACATTACATTTCTGATTAGATTCCATTCACAATCTTCTTGTAATAAGAAACATAGACACTATAAAATGGATGAATGAATAGCTAGGTACCTCATTATTTCGTGTTGAGGTACCAACACAATCTATAACAGACATACTGTGAAAAATACAAATTAATACATAATGCTACAATATACTTTAACAAAATACATAATCTAAATTAAAATATGAATAACAATGTCCCTTTGGAATTAACCAATGAAAAGTAACTATTAAAAATCACGCACAAATCCAAGTAAGCCAAATATCACAAACAAACAATTTTCAACACAAAAAAACAGATGAATTAAAGATGTTATAAAAAGAACACTTCAATGTCCGGAACAGTAAACAACCAATTTTTTAGTTTAATTAGAAATGATTTAATGTTTTGACACACACAAATTTCTGTTGGAAGTAAATTAAAAAGTTTTGGGGCACAATACTTAAAAGATCGTTTAAAAAACTCATTATATGGCTGAGGATTTTTTGTAGGAAGGCCCTTAAAGGGTAGGTATTATAATAGGATAATAGAGGAAACAACTGGCTTACCTGAAGTTGAGTAGGCCATTAGAAACACAAAACACTAAACACAGGAAAAGTCCCAATATTTCGGTCCATCTAGTAGGACCTTTCTCAAGGGTAGAAAGATGGAGAAAGACTGTTAATGGTGGTGGAATTTGAAATTGAAAAATGCAGTTCTGCCAACACAGCAAATGGGAAAATGTCTTTTCAAAGGTTATATTGCATGTAACACTCTAGGCTGTATATTGATTTTTTGGCACATATACAAAATTAAACTACACTATATACACAACTTATAAGCACAGTAACTATGTACATTATAGGCCTAAGTATTAAAAGTTTGTTTATTGAAGCCAGTTGTTGGGAAGGGTTGGGATCATCTCAGATTTAGGTTGGGTGGGTTTCTGGATCCTGTTACATGTTGATAAGCCAGTTCCCATCTTCTAAGGGTGGAGCTATTGCAATTTGTTTTTGGAATTGATTTTAGGGCTTTTGTGGAATAGCAACTGTCAAAATCAAACTGTCAAAAGCAACTGTCAAAATAGAATGCTCCCCACAAACAAAGGACCTTCTGGAAAAGCCCCCAAGTGTAGTAAACCCACCAACAACGCAGTCAACCTAGTCACTACTTATCATCCAGGCCTACAAAAATTAAACAGCCTTCTGAAAACTGGTTTTAAAATAATAGAATGCTCCCCACAAACAAAGGACCTTCTGGAAAAGCCCCCAAGTGTAGTAAACCCACCAACAACGCAGTCAACCTAGTCACTACTTATCATCCAGGCCTACAAAAATTAAACAGCCTTCTGAAAACTGGTTTTAAAATAATAGAATGCTCCCCACAAACAAAGGACCTTCTGGAAAAGCCCCCAAGTGTAGTAAACCCACCAACAACGCAGTCAACCTAGTCACTACTTATCATCCAGGCCTACAAAAATTAAACAGCCTTCTGAAAACTGGTTTTAAAATAATAGAATGCTCCCCACAAACAAAGGACCTTCTGGAAAAGCCCCCAAGTGTAGTAAACCCACCAACAACGCAGTCAACCTAGTCACTACTTATCATCCAGGCCTACAAAAATTAAACAGCCTTCTGAAAACTGGTTTTAAAATAATAGAATGCTCCCCACAAACAAAGGACCTTCTGGAAAAGCCCCCAAGTGTAGTAAACCCACCAACAACCAGTCAACCTAGTCACTACTTATCATCCAGGCCTACAAAAATTAAACAGCCTTCTGAAAACTGGTTTTAAAATAATAGAATGCTCCCCACAAACAAAGGACCTTCTGGAAAAGCCCCCAAGTGTAGTAAACCCACCAACAACGCAGTCAACCTAGTCACTACTTATCATCCAGGCCTACAAAAATTAAACAGCCTTCTGAAAACTGGTTTTAAAATAATAGAATGCTCCCCACAAACAAAGGACCTTCTGGAAAAGCCCCCAAGTGTAGTAAACCCACCAACAACGCAGTCAACCTAGTCACTACTTATCATCCAGGCCTACAAAAATTAAACAGCCTTCTGAAAACTGGTTTTAAAATAATAGAATGCTCCCCACAAACAAAGGACCTTCTGGAAAAGCCCCCAAGTGTAGTAAACCCACCAACAACGCAGTCAACCTAGTCACTACTTATCATCCAGGCCTACAAAAATTAAACAGCCTTCTGAAAACTGGTTTTAAAATAATAGAATGCTCCCCACAAACAAAGGACCTTCTGGAAAAGCCCCCAAGTGTAGTAAACCCACCAACAACGCAGTCAACCTAGTCACTACTTATCATCCAGGCCTACAAAAATTAAACAGCCTTCTGAAAACTGGTTTTAAAATAATAGAATGCTCCCCACAAACAAAGGACCTTCTGGAAAAGCCCCCAAGTGTAGTAAACCCACCAACAACGCAGTCAACCTAGTCACTACTTATCATCCAGGCCTACAAAAATTAAACAGCCTTCTGAAAACTGGTTTTAAAATAATAGAATGCTCCCCACAAACAAAGGACCTTCTGGAAAAGCCCCCAAGTGTAGTAAACCCACCAACAACGCAGTCAACCTAGTCACTACTTATCATCCAGGCCTACAAAAATTAAACAGCCTTCTGAAAACTGGTTTTAAAATAATAGAATGCTCCCCACAAACAAAGGACCTTCTGGAAAAGCCCCCAAGTGTAGTAAACCCACCAACAACGCAGTCAACCTAGTCACTACTTATCATCCAGGCCTACAAAAATTAAACAGCCTTCTGAAAACTGGTTTTAAAATAATAGAATGCTCCCCACAAACAAAGGACCTTCTGGAAAAGCCCCCAAGTGTAGTAAACCCACCAACAACGCAGTCAACCTAGTCACTACTTATCATCCAGGCCTACAAAAATTAAACAGCCTTCTGAAAACTGGTTTTAAAATAATAGAATGCTCCCCACAAACAAAGGACCTTCTGGAAAAGCCCCCAAGTGTAGTAAACCCACCAACAACGCAGTCAACCTAGTCACTACTTATCATCCAGGCCTACAAAAATTAAACAGCCTTCTGAAAACTGGTTTTAAAATAATAGAATGCTCCCCACAAACAAAGGACCTTCTGGAAAAGCCCCCAAGTGTAGTAAACCCACCAACAACGCAGTCAACCTAGTCACTACTTATCATCCAGGCCTACAAAAATTAAACAGCCTTCTGAAAACTGGTTTTAAAATAATAGAATGCTCCCCACAAACAAAGGACCTTCTGGAAAAGCCCCCAAGTGTAGTAAACCCACCAACAACGCAGTCAACCTAGTCACTACTTATCATCCAGGCCTACAAAAATTAAACAGCCTTCTGAAAACTGGTTTTAAAATAATAGAATGCTCCCCACAAACAAAGGACCTTCTGGAAAAGCCCCCAAGTGTAGTAAACCCACCAACAACGCAGTCAACCTAGTCACTACTTATCATCCAGGCCTACAAAAATTAAACAGCCTTCTGAAAACTGGTTTTAAAATAATAGAATGCTCCCCACAAACAAAGGACCTTCTGGAAAAGCCCCCAAGTGTAGTAAACCCACCAACAACGCAGTCAACCTAGTCACTACTTATCATCCAGGCCTACAAAAATTAAACAGCCTTCTGAAAACTGGTTTTAAAATAATAGAATGCTCCCCACAAACAAAGGACCTTCTGGAAAAGCCCCCAAGTGTAGTAAACCCACCAACAACGCAGTCAACCTAGTCACTACTTATCATCCAGGCCTACAAAAATTAAACAGCCTTCTGAAAACTGGTTTTAAAATAATAGAATGCTCCCCACAAACAAAGGACCTTCTGGAAAAGCCCCCAAGTGTAGTAAACCCACCAACAACGCAGTCAACCTAGTCACTACTTATCATCCAGGCCTACAAAAATTAAACAGCCTTCTGAAAACTGGTTTTAAAATAATAGAATGCTCCCCACAAACAAAGGACCTTCTGGAAAAGCCCCCAAGTGTAGTATACAGACAACCACCCAATCTCCGGAATCTTGTTGTTAGGCCTAAACTACCAGACCCTTCATCAGTCAAAGAAAAACTTCCTCCAGGCTCTTATCCATGCAATAGCAATCATTGTAAAACCTGTAAAACCAACCTCCCTGCCTCAGAATTTACCAGTAGCCACACAAAAAAGAACTACAACATAGAAGGACATCTCACCTGCAGCTCAGAAAATGTTATTTACCAGATTCAATGTAAAAATTGTCCAGCCCAATACATAGGCCTAACAACAGAAACCCTCAGAAAAAGAATGAATGGTCATAGACATGACGTTAAAACAGGGAAGGACAAACCAGTGGCCCAACATGCTACAACCCACAACCTAGATTTTGACAGTTGCTATTCCACAAAAGCCCTAAAATCAATTCCAAAAACAAATTGCAATAGCTCCACCCTTAGAAGATGGGAACTGGCTTATCAACATGTAACAGGATCCAGAAACCCACCCAACCTAAATCTGAGATGATCCCAACCCTTCCCAACAACTGGCTTCAATAAACAAACTTTTAATACTTAGGCCTATAATGTACATAGTTACTGTGCTTATAAGTTGTGTATATAGTGTAGTTTAATTTTGTATATGTGCCAAAAAATCAATATACAGCCTAGAGTGTTACATGCAATATAACCTTTGAAAAGACATTTTCCCATTTGCTGTGTTGGCAGAACTGCATTTTTCAATTTCAAATTCCACCACCATTAACAGTCTTTCTCCATCTTTCTACCCTTGAGAAAGGTCCTACTAGATGGACCGAAATATTGGGACTTTTCCTGTGTTTAGTGTTTTGTGTTTCTAATGGCCTACTCAACTTCAGGTAAGCCAGTTGTTTCCTCTATTATCCTATTATAATATATGGCTGAGGAGTAATTACAAAGTTTCTAGACCTCAACCTATCAGAATAAACCCGTATGTTTCCCATTAAATGGCCTGACTTAATATAAAAAATCCTAAGAACCCTGAAAACAAATAAATATCTAAGTGGAAATATTTTTAGTGATTGAAATAAAGGAAATGAATGGTCAAAACGATTAACACCCATTATCAATCTCACAATCTTTTTTGGCATGTAATTAAAGGAAGGAGATTGGAGAGATAAACACCTACCCAACAAGAGATTCCGTATTGCAATTTGGAATCGACTAATGCAAAATAAACTATTCTTAATATGTTTACTGGACAAACAGACTTTAGAAGGTAAAATTTTCTCAAACATGATAATAAATAATTCTTTACATTATGAATATGGCACTTCCAGTTAAAATTTTCATCTATTGTTAAACCAAGGTATTTAATTTCTTTAACCTGCTGGATTTTTAAGCAAACATCACACGAACTTTGAGGATTTGGCAAACAGCTAACACATTTGTAGAATAAATTATTATTAACATTATTCTTACTTCTTAAGGAGAATTGCATGAATTTTGTCTTACTACTAAGAGCCATTCGATTAGAAGAGAACCATAGTTTTAATTTATCCAGATCATGTTGCATATATTCAATCAATAATTCAGATTTTCCTTTCCAAGGGAGTAACTTAGTACAGTATCATCCGCGAAACAAGTTATTTTACCAAAGAAGGAACCAGAACATAAATCATTAATATATACCAAGAAAAGTGTAGGACCCAGAACAGAGCCTTGTGGGACACCATAACTAATTTTATTTTTAGAGCTGGTAATATTTTGCAACCTTACACACTGAGATCTCCCATTCAAATAACTTTCAAACCAATTCCAAACAACTCCCCTTACACCGCTATTCCATAATTTAGATAATAAAATGTTATGATCGACCAAATCAAAGGCTTTTGTAATGTCAACGAACAGAGTGCTCACGTTGTTACTGACATTCAACCCATCTGCAATTTGAGAACAAAATTGCAACAAAGCATCCTCCGTTGACTTACCATCGATGAAGCCAAATTGATTTTTATTAAAAAACCTATTCACATTCAAAAAACTTCAACAACCTAACCTTGACTAACTTTTCAAAAATTTTTGAAAAAACTGAAAGCAGGGATATAGGCCTAAAATTGTTACAATCTCTAATCTCACCCTTCTTGAATAAGGGAATGACTACAGCTGTCTTCAAATCATCAGGAAAAATTCCTGATTTTAAGCTGTGATTAAAAATATTTGCAAGAATGGGAGAAATTAAATCATGGACAGACTTCAAAACAGCAACAGAAACCCCATCGATCCCAGGTGACTTATTTGAGTTAAGACCTAAAATGATTTTACTAATTTCATCAGAGACAATTGGTGCAAAAAACATAGATCTTGTGCATGTTGATGATGGAAACACATCTAAATAGCAAGGACAATTTAAACCATCCAATGATTCCAAATTGTTGTGTAACTCATCTATTACATTGACAAAAAAATTGTTAAACTGATTGGCAATATCTTCAGGTTTTGTCAACAAGACATTCGAGTTTGCAACTGAATAAATGGAATCAATACCCTTGTTAGTAGCCCTGGAACCCAAAATACTATTAACTGTACGCCACTGTTTTTTCACATTACTTTTATTTGACTCAAAAAGAGATAAATAATACTGTTCTTTTCTTTGGTTCATGTCCGACTTCAATTTGCTTGCAAACCCTTGAAAATACTGGCATAACCTGACATTGTTAGGATTTTTCTTGACCTTTTTATACAGTGAGTTCCTAAAAACTTGCCTTTTGCATAATTCAGTTGTCATCCAAGGTTTTAAAATTTTATACTTAACATTTTTTTCCTTAAAGAAGGTAGCCTCATTAATTGCAGAAGTAAAATATACTAAAAATAATTTAAAACTAAAGGATACATCATTGCAACTTACAACTAAAGACCAATCAATAAATTCTACTAGGTTTCTAAATTTAACAAAATCAATTCTTCTGATCTGGTAGTAACTATCTGTACAATTAATTTTAAACAACTGAGAACACATAAGGCTGCAAACAGTACAGTCGTGATCGGTTATTCCTAAGGCAATTACTTTTCCATTACAATCAATATTAACACTGGATCTAAAATAAATATGGTCAATTAAAGTCATAGAAGTAGCAGTTACTCTTGTAGCAGTTGTTATAATTTGATCCAAACCATGACTAGCCATGACAGATTGATATTTATCGGTGTCGGAAGAATTTTGAAACAAACATAGGTTAATATCACCAACAATCAAAAGATTACGAGCATTTATGCCGGATAAAACATGGTCTAATTCGTCAATAAAAAGAAGTTTTGGATGTGAATGCAACCTATAAATTGCAAGTAGCGTGAGGGACAAAGTTGGAAGAATATCAACAATGACATCAGCTGAATCAGCTGTTTGCATTGCAGCAGACGGTACAACCAGTCTACTCGAGTACTTATTGGAAATGTCTCTTTCTAAAATAAGCTAGCAGCCTTTCCTAAATTACAGTCTTAGCCTAGAGCCTTTCCTAAAAAACATGTCAACAAATTATTTTTAAAATTGTTAGTGAATATTTTTAATTTTTTTTGCTGACATTTTAACAAATAGTGTTCACAAATTGTTAACAATTATTAATTCCCAAATTATTACCACAACTCTTTCTAAAGTAAGTTAGTGAACTTTGTTTTTATACCGTAAATTACAAACCTGACCTAGAGCTTTTCCTAACTCAATATATTAATGAATTTGATAGAAGTTGTTAACAAACTGTTGAAATTGCTAAACAATATAGTCCAGGAATCGTTAACAAATAGCCTATTGTTTACCATTTTTTAATGGATATTGATCACTAACTTCTTGAATTTCAACCACTATTGTTCACAAACTGTTAACGAACAATGTTCACTCGTTGAAATTGTTAACAAATATTGTCAACAACCTTAGTCTCATCGTCAGTCTCTTGCTCCGACAGAGAGACGTGCACGGTGGATGTGTCCTCTCTCTACCGCCAGCTACTGGAGAGTTATCGCAGCAGCGAGTCGGAGGGTGAGCCGGGGCCGTCGACCTCGCGCCACCGAGCCCGGGCCGCCGCCGCACGCAGCATGCGGGCCAGTCGACGCGCGGCCACCCGCCAGACCGGGCCCTTCGACTGGAAACGCGAGTGCCGCGAGTTTTTGGAGATGCTGTGGGCGTGCAGGGACTCTGAGCCTTTCAGGTGAGTCACTTTTAAATTCTTAATTTACCATATCATAATTTTACACCATACTGATACTGAAATGTCTGTTTTCTATTTTTAATTGTTTGGTGAAAAGTTGCTCTTTGTCAGTTCTAGTAACTTCTGAGCTTGGCTGGAGAATTTTCTGGACTAAAATTAGGCATACTAGTCAATAAGTGTTTTTTAGGCCATTAGATACAATAATGTACAACAGGCAACGTCATGCATAAAACAGTTCAGCAAATAAATATAAAACTAAACTAAAATTCATAGCCATGCAAAAGAAAAAAAAACATGTGCAAACCATGCATATTACGCAAATTTCATTGCCTGAAGTTGGCACACACTATGATTAAGCTTGTACTATGAAACAAGTTCAAGAATTGTTTAAATTATGAATAGATGGTCACAAACGTATAAAACCCTACGATTTATTCATCTTGGATTTGCCCCAAAATGGTATGACTAATAAATATGGTTTTAAATTACCCCGTATATTGACTCTACTACAGATTGGAGGAATTTCTTCAGGAAAAATTGTGAACAGTCATCTTGTGCCACAAGACAAAAAACAGCAAATTCAGTTTTTGTATTTTTTATGACACTATTTGTAATCTTACGATGATAAGAAGATTCTGGATTCTGACGATCACTTCTGCGGCTGTGACAGGGAGCCGCTGGACAGACTGGAGCACCCCGACTACTACCGAGCGGTGGACACGCCCATGGACCTGGGAACCATGCGGGAGGAGCTGCAAGACTACCTATTAGTTGTCTTTACGTTGTCAAATACGTAGATTCAGATTGTGACGATCACTTCTGCGGCTGTGACAGGGAGCCGCTGGACAGACTGGAGCACCCCGACTACTACCGAGCGGTGGACACGCCCATGGACCTGGGAACCATGCGGGAGGAGCTGCAAGACTACCTATTAGTTGTCTTTACGTTGTCAAATACGTAGATTCAGATTCTGACGATCACTTCTGCGGCTGTGACAGGGAGCCGCTGGACAGACTGGAGCACCCCGACTACTACCGAGCGGTGGACACGCCCATGGACCTGGGAACCATGCGGGAGGAGCTGCAAGACTACCTATTAGTTGTCTTTACGTTGTCAAATACGTAGATTCAGATTGTGACGATCACTTCTGCGGCTGTGACAGGGAGCCGCTGGACAGACTGGAGCACCCCGACTACTACCGAGCGGTGGACACGCCCATGGACCTGGGAACCATGCGGGAGGAGCTGCAAGACTACCTATTAGTTGTCTTTACGTTGTCAAATACGTAGATTCAGATTGTGACGATCACTTCTGCGGCTGTGACAGGGAGCCGCTGGACAGACTGGAGCACCCCGACTACTACCGAGCGGTGGACATGCCCATGGACCTGGGAACCATGCGGGAGGAGCTGCAAGACTACCTATTAGTTGTCTTTACGTTGTCAAATACGTAGATTCAGATTGTGACGATCACTTCTGCGGCTGTGACAGGGAGCCGCTGGACAGACTGGAGCACCCCGACTACTACCGAGCGGTGGACACGCCCATGGACCTGGGAACCATGCGGGAGGAGCTGCAAGACTACCTATTAGTTGTCTTTACGTTGTCAAATACGTAGATTCAGATTGTGACGATCACTTCTGCGGCTGTGACAGGGAGCCGCTGGACAGACTGGAGCACCCCGACTACTACCGAGCGGTGGACACGCCCATGGACCTGGGAACCATGCGGGAGGAGCTGCAAGACTACCTATTAGTTGTCTTTACGTTGTCAAATACGTAGATTCAGATTGTGACGATCACTTCTGCGGCTGTGACAGGGAGCCGCTGGACAGACTGGAGCACCCCGACTACTACCGAGCGGTGGACACGCCCATGGACCTGGGAACCATGCGGGAGGAGCTGCAAGACTACCTATTAGTTGTCTTTACGTTGTCAAATACGTAGATTCAGATTGTGACGATCACTTCTGCGGCTGTGACAGGGAGCCGCTGGACAGACTGGAGCACCCCGACTACTACCGAGCGGTGGACACACCCATGGACCTGGGAACCATGCGGGAGGAGCTGCAAGACTACCTATTAGTTGTCTTTACGTTGTCAAATACGTAGATTCAGATTGTGACGATCACTTCTGCGGCTGTGACAGGGAGCCGCTGGACAGACTGGAGCACCCCGACTACTACCGAGCGGTGGACACGCCCATGGACCTGGGAACCATGCGGGAGGAGCTGCAAGACTACCTATTAGTTGCCTTTACGATGTCAAATACGTAGATTCAGATTCTGACGATCACTTCTGCGGCTGTGACAGGGAGCCGCTGGACAGACTGGAGCACCCCGACTACTACCGAGCGGTGGACACACCCATGGACCTGGGAACCATGCGGGAGGAGCTGCAAGACTACCTATTAGTTGCCTTTACGATGTCAAATACGTAGATTCAGATTCTGACGATCACTTCTGCGGCTGTGACAGGGAGCCGCTGGACAGACTGGAGCACCCCGACTACTACCGAGCGGTGGACACGCCCATGGACCTGGGAACCATGCGGGAGGAGCTGCAAGACTACCTATTAGTTGTCTTTACGTTGTCAAATACGTAGATTCAGATTGTGACGATCACTTCTGCGGCTGTGACAGGGAGCCGCTGGACAGACTGGAGCACCCCGACTACTACCGAGCGGTGGACACGCCCATGGACCTGGGAACCATGCGGGAGGAGCTGCAAGACTACCTATTAGTTGTCTTTACGTTGTCAAATACGTAGATTCAGATTGTGACGATCACTTCTGCGGCTGTGACAGGGAGCCGCTGGACAGACTGGAGCACCCCGACTACTACCGAGCGGTGGACACACCCATGGACCTGGGAACCATGCGGGAGGAGCTGCAGGACTACCTATTAGTTGTCTTTACGTTGTCAAATACGTAGATTCAGATTCTGACGATCACTTCTGCGGCTGTGACAGGGAGCCGCTGGACAGACTGGAGCACCCCGACTACTACCGAGCGGTGGACACACCCATGGACCTGGGAACCATGCGGGAGGAGCTGCAAGACTACCTATTAGTTGTCTTTACGTTGTCAAATACGTAGATTCAGATTGTGACGATCACTTCTGCGGCTGTGACAGGGAGCCGCTGGACAGACTGGAGCACCCCGACTACTACCGAGCGGTGGACACACCCATGGACCTGGGAACCATGCGGGAGGAGCTGCAAGACTACCTATTAGTTGCCTTTACGATGTCAAATACGTAGATTCAGATTGTGACGATCACTTCTGCGGCTGTGACAGGGAGCCGCTGGACAGACTGGAGCACCCCGACTACTACCGAGCGGTGGACACGCCCATGGACCTGGGAACCATGCGGGAGGAGCTGCAAGACTACCTATTAGTTGCCTTTACGATGTCAAATACGTAGATTCAGATTGTGACGATCACTTCTGCGGCTGTGACAGGGAGCCGCTGGACAGACTGGAGCACCCCGACTACTACCGAGCGGTGGACATGCCCATGGACCTGGGAACCATGCGGGAGGAGCTGCAAGACTACCTATTAGTTGTCTTTACGATGTCAAATACGTAGATTCAGATTGTGACGATCACTTCTGCGGCTGTGACAGGGAGCCGCTGGACAGACTGGAGCACCCCGACTACTACCGAGCGGTGGACATGCCCATGGACCTGGGAACCATGCGGGAGGAGCTGCAAGACTACCTATTAGTTGCCTTTACGATGTCAAATACGTAGATTCAGATTGTGACGATCACTTCTGCGGCTGTGACAGGGAGCCGCTGGACAGACTGGAGCACCCCGACTACTACCGAGCGGTGGACACGCCCATGGACCTGGGAACCATGCGGGAGGAGCTGCAAGACTACCTATTAGTTGCCTTTACGATGTCAAATACGTAGATTCAGATTGTGACGATCACTTCTGCGGCTGTGACAGGGAGCCGCTGGACAGACTGGAGCACCCCGACTACTACCGAGCGGTGGACATGCCCATGGACCTGGGAACCATGCGGGAGGAGCTGCAAGACTACCTATTAGTTGTCTTTACGTTGTCAAATACGTAGATTCAGATTCTGACGATCACTTCTGCGGCTGTGACAGGGAGCCGCTGGACAGACTGGAGCACCCCGACTACTACCGAGCGGTGGACACGCCCATGGACCTGGGAACCATGCGGGAGGAGCTGCAAGACTACCTATTAGTTGCCTTTACGATGTCAAATACGTAGATTCAGATTCTGACGATCACTTCTGCGGCTGTGACAGGGAGCCGCTGGACAGACTGGAGCACCCCGACTACTACCGAGCGGTGGACATGCCCATGGACCTGGGAACCATGCGGGAGGAGCTGCAAGACTACCTATTAGTTGTCTTTACGTTGTCAAATACGTAGATTCAGATTCTGACGATCACTTCTGCGGCTGTGACAGGGAGCCGCTGGACAGACTGGAGCACCCCGACTACTACCGAGCGGTGGACACGCCCATGGACCTGGGAACCATGCGGGAGGAGCTGCAAGACTACCTATTAGTTGTCTTTACGTTGTCAAATACGTAGATTCAGATTGTGACGATCACTTCTGCGGCTGTGACAGGGAGCCGCTGGACAGACTGGAGCACCCCGACTACTACCGAGCGGTGGACACGCCCATGGACCTGGGAACCATGCGGGAGGAGCTACAGGGAGACAACTACGAGAGCCCCGAGGACTTCTGCGACGACCTGCGCCGCATCTTTTCCAACGCCAAGAAGACTACAGACAAACGGAGCAGGGTAAGTGTGGAGTGCACTCCGTCTGCCGGAGTGTTAAGGTTTTTTAGGGATCGGAGGCTAGCTACCTTTGAAAGACTTCAGGTAGGGCCGTAGAACATGAGTCACAAAAAATCACGATATTTTGTCCCATGGACTTCTTCAAGTGAAGGGAAAAAGTTGAATATTTTGTCAACTATGTCTCCTTCACCAGAAGAAGTCCATGGGATGAAATGATGTGATTTTTGGGACTTTTAGGTGCTCTACAACAGTCCTGAACTCTTAAAAAAGGATCCTTCTATTTCTAAAATTTAAAATTCTGACCTAAAGCCTTTCTTTAGAAAACTAACCTCTAAGTGGTAAGGTCTGTTTTGTTTGGGGGGACTGTAGTGTCTAGCTCTGAGCGGCAGGTGCCAAGTGGAGGCGGGTGTAGAGGGTGTGGCAGGTGTAGAGCCTTCTGAATTGCTAGTGATGTGTCACAAAAATTTATCTTGAGGATAAAATTTATGTTGAGGTGTATGGTGTTTTAAAAACAAAGTATTATGAATTTTTTTGCAATCAAATCTTAGCATCATAAAGCGCAGGTTGTGGAATATCGCCTCAGCAAGAATTGTCATCTTCTCAAAAAAAACAAGGACTGTTCGGTTTTAGGAGCAATCATTGTTTACAAAATATATACAAACACACTACAAGTGTGCGCCTCTGGGTTTTTCTACTAGTCCAAGGGAAGTAGAATGTGCGTCTGTCGCCAGAGCCGTTATCGTCACATGCTCAGAGAAAAACAGAGGTACATGGTATACCCATAAGAGCAGTGCTGCGCAATGATGCTACAGCCACTCCAAGCAAACAGGCCTTTAGCCTAACACTTGTATTTTATCAACAGAACAAGATTAGGAGGCCTCAGAAGATCTGGTGCATAATGCATACATTATTTTCAAATATCGTACTGGAAACAAGTATCAGGAGAGGTAGGAATGACTGATCTACCCTTGAGGAAAAGGTTTCTGCCTCCGCACTTATCCAATTCTGTTCCAGTGACATACCTGGGAAGTTAGGCTGCTAGACAAATAATGAATGCCCTTTACTGAGTCCTGGGTAAAATTATTTTATTGAGAGTAAAGGTTATGTTTGTGCTCTTAAAAATATCACTATGGAAAATATCAATTTTCTGAGTGAATGCTTTTTTTTGGAAATTGTAAAATTGTAAGCAACTCATATTTTGTAAAACCATCGGAGTATATAGGCAAAATAATATTCACTGTTATTTTCAGGTTTACACAATGGCTGTGAGGCTGTCTGCACTTGCTGAGACGAACATGAACAGAATTTTAAACACGTGGAATAATTTGAACAAAAGAGGTATGGAATTTAGGGTTTGCTTGAACTGTTCTTTCTTATTAAAATCATCACTTTGATTTATGTTCTTTACTTTTATAAAGGTAGTATTTATTAATAAATATTTGTTCACCCCGCAAATGTATTTCCGAGTCTACATTAAAACTGACTGCTGTGTCGCTTTAGTAACAGCTTCTTCTGCTGAAACAGCATCTTAACCCATGCAAGGCTTTATTTTTTAAAGAGGGCCAGGATTCAGTTAACCATGGTATTGTAATACAGCTAAGTCAGCTAATTGTTCACCCTCAAACACAGGTCCTCATTCTCCGTCAAATACCAGGTCCTTAACGAACCTTAAGATCCTCTTGACGATGGTTCACTGCTCTTCCCTTAGGTCACACAAAGGTAGGCCAAGGAGTCCAGTAAGCAGACCTTGTAGGACAGTGCACTCAAATAGCACGTGAAAAGCTGTTTATTCTTCCTCACCGCACTTCCTACACAGTAGCCCACAACAGGGATTCCCATCTTGTGTAGGTGTCCATGGAATTCCCAGTGGCCGTTAATGAAGTCGACCACTTTCTGCAAAGTTCTATTCAGTCTAAGGGCGTCCATTGCCAACACCCTCATTGGCGCTCGCAGTATCCTCTTTGACTGTATGTTTCCTCTAAACTCGTTCCCAGCTCTTTCAATGTTCCCTTCCCATCCACTGATGAACAGTTCTCCATACTGTGCTGTAAGCAACACCGCACATTGGCTCTGGACCTCTGTTTCGGGATTAGGACATTTCAGCTCCCTCATTGCCTGCTGTGTGAGGCTTGCTGGCAGTCATTATTCCCACTTGAGTGCATTGTTTTAGTTTTTATACAACGGAAGCCCGCTCTCTATAGTTTTCCAGGAGATGCCAGTTTTCGGGAAATTATCAATAAATGAAGATTGGTGGTCTGTCGTGGACGATTCTAATATTATAACCGACAAGTATGCAGTAATTAAATACGTGGTACAAAAATAAAATTTCGGGAGTAAGTCATCCAATTGTGATTACTTTTTTGTTGAAGGTGGGAAGAAAACGCAAAGAAGAAGAAAACTTTTGATGTCTGACGATGGCAATGGCTCAGTCAGTGAATATGAACCTCCAGGTAAAAAAACCGCATAACATCTTTTAGCACTATTATTGTATTAGGTTTAACTTTTGTTAGAGGAAAAAGCTCAATACAGAACTTTTACCTTACAATTCCTTATTTACTGCTTAACTTACTTATTTCTTAAACTTAGCCTTTTTCTAAATATATATTCCTCTCAATTAGACCTCAAATGCATTTTTTTAAAGAGGAAATCATCAGGCTTAACAAACATTTATGAATGTTTAACCAAATCCCATCATGGTAACAGATTTCAGATCAAACTTTACAATATTTGTTATGTTAAGAATTAAAATTCTTATACTAATTTACAGTAAAAACAAATACACTTAAGAAAACCTTAAAATACATTGACCTTTCCTTATAATGAATGCCTTGTTTATATTTTTAATTTAGTTTGTAAATTGAGACTCAGTATGGATTGAAGTTTCTTACACATTTATGAATAATTAAATCCCAACAAAATGTATCTGAATTGAAAACTGTAAACTTCCTTTGTGTGAAAAGTGAAAAGCTTTGAAAAATCATTCATTTCCGTACTATTATGAGGTCAATTTTTTTTTTTATTGGTTTACAATTATAAGACTTAACTATTATTAACAAGTTTAACTATTATTTTGTTTTTATAGGTCCAAAGAAGGGCCCTTCCTCTAGATTAAAATCAGGTAAGCTTTTGATTACCCTGTTTTCTAATTTCAGTATCATGTTAAAGATTTCTTCAAATGAATATTAGTTCAGAAAATTTTCTTTATTTAGCTAACGTTAGGAGGATGATTTGTTTGTTGGCCATAATGCAAAGGCCAGAGCTAATATTAACAGAGTTTGTAGGGAGTGTGTAGTTTAAGTTGAGAGAGTTAGTTATTCAATTTCTTGGTTAAATTCTTTTAGAAAGTAAACTCTTTGTATTCAAACTGTTACCTTACAGACAAAGAAACATTTTCAACCCCCAAGGTTTTGGTTGACGATATCCTCCCCACATAACTTTCCTCCTTCCTTCCTTTTTATTTTTCTTCTGCTTTCTCCATATGAAATCCATCGTTGAATGCTATTATAATGCTTTTATAATAGTGGGAGAGAAATTTTACTCAATCTTATGTAAAATTATTTCAGGGAGAAGCAAAAGACAAAACCGAAGGAGGTACAGTGATTCAGAAGAAGACGGTTCTGTTACGAATCCCGGCACTTCTACGAGAGGTAGGAAATAATCCGAGGGAATAAATTAGTGTATTATGGTTGTAGTCTGGGGAGTTCCTCATACACTCTCTCGTATTAGGCTCGTAACATTCAATAGACAGACTCTTTTTTACATGAAATTTAGGAGAATTTTCTCATTTCAAGACTATAAATTGAAACCACAAAGACTTTGGTCACTGGGTCTTCAAAAGGCCCAAACCAGATTTGATGGGTTCTCAATCATACGGCCCCAAAATTATGAAACCCTAAAAATTTCAATAATAGTATATTTCATTACAAGGACCTAAAGTGACGCTTTTCGTACAAGGTCAAGTTTTACAACCGAGGCTGTAAGCCAAGGTTGAAAAATGACCGAGTAACGAAAAGCAGCTTTAGGTCCGTGTGATGAACTATATTTTTCGTTATATTGCTCAATACAATACGTAAACTACTTAAAAAAACCAAAATGTTACAGCTTGTTTACCTTTAAAGATGCCTTCAAAAGATGCCACCGTCTTGTTCTTGCTATTTGAAGCATCAGCTGATTGTCTGTTTCATTTGTGTTAGGGTAGACTGACAACAATGAACAACTATCGACTTATCGAACGCATGTAATAATCGATTGGTGAAATGAGCGAGTTTCACAAATTGATTAAACTGACAACAATGAATGTTTCGATAATAACGATGAATGTTTAGATTATTTTTGTAATCGAATGAATATTGTTCGATTATTACAACGTACTCCGCACTTTTTGACTTTAATAGTCCTAGGACTATAAAGAGTCAGCTGGTATCGAGTACATCAGCTTTTAATTCCTAGGAATAAAAAGAGTGTATTTAGGTCCGGAAAACATGCATTGAAAACATATGTTTTTGAAGCAGTATAACGAAAAAAATTTAATGAGCCCCAATCACAGTACCTAGAATATCTTTATACAGTTGATATCTTGCGCAGGTGAGAGTAAGAAAAAGATGTGACGTCATGGTAGTCTAACACTTGAAAGAAGGTTCAGCAAGTTCACATGCAAATCTCGTGAAACTACACCCAATCTCGTGAGATTTTTCATTACTAGAATGAAACATATCCTTCATTTGTTGACAAATAAATATTTAACCTTGAAATAAAAGATGAGTTAGAAGCTTGAGAAACATGTTATAATAATTAATCAGCTGACTGTGGTTGGTGCTAATTGGCTTGCAGTGAGACTTGCTGGTGCGTCGACTTGCGAAATAATAAGTGTAAAAGTATCCTGTCGCGGGTGCGCACCACCGACCAGAGAACGGTTGCTGATTGGCTGGTCTACTGCGCATATTGTTTATGATACTTATTGTATAGATGTTCAAGCTACTGTAGGCCCAATTACACCCAAATACGTTTTCAAAATAGTTTTAGCTGAATTTAAATCATCCAAAAAAATGTCAAATTCATCCCTTCAGAGGTGTAAAGAGAGTTTAGGGTTTTTTTCTTAAATGTACCTAATTTAGGGTTTGAGATAATCGTAAAAAGTAATCAATAATCGAGTATGTCATTGTATGCGTTGATATCGTCTCCACTTCATAATTTTGATTTTATCAACAATGGAGGGATTTGAGGTCTTAGTGAACTTTGACAACTTTACTTGACCTCTCTAGTGAAATATAATAATTTTCAAATTTTATTTGACAGTTTTTTTTAATTTTTTGATTATGTTCCCAGCATTGAAGAGACCTTCCAGATTGAGGGAAAATATTGAGAATGAAGAAAGCAACAACGACAGTGATATGGAATACCATCCGAAAGTATCTGGTTCAGGTGCGTTTACTATTTTGTCAAACAAATCAATGTAGTTTTCTAAAAATAGTAATCTCTCACTTGCTTCATTTTGTTAGTTTTTCATTTGTTAAATGTTCTCTTTTCTAAAAACAATGTCTGTCAAGAGTTTCAAAATAGGTATTTAACCCTTGAGGGGGCGCTTCACCGGCAAAAAGCGTGCGGGCGCATGGGGAGTTTTACTCCGCAACACTAGATTGCACAAATTTAACCCTTTTCACTTCTTTTATAACGAAATATTGTATTTAAATGTTGACAAACTTCATTAGGAATCACATTTCATCGTCGATTCAATTAATTGTTCAATTTAATAGGTGTAATATTTCAGTTAAACATAGTTAGTAATTTTCTAGTATAAAATATGTGTTAATTATTATTTTATTTTTGGACTTTCCCTTTCGCTTCTTTTTTCTAAAGCAAAAGGAAAAGTCAAAAAAATTAATAATAATTACAAATCAATTGCTATTATGAATTTTTTTAAATAGGTATCAGTGTTGTGTAACGGGAGAGGGGGCTCCGCAAACTGAGACGGCATCTCTCAATTGCATATAATGAAGTACCAAGGGGGGGGTGGGGGGTATAAAATGAAAAATTCCTTTAGGAAATTCCTGAAATGAGGGGCATAAAGTACGGAGCCAGACACGACCGCCGACACCCATTATGTCAGTTTATTTTAACATAAAAAACACATGCGGAGGAAAACTCCGCGTGCGCCCGCTCGAGGGTTAAAACAGTTTTTTTTTTACTTGACACTGTTTTACCCCTTTTCATCACAACTTGTTGTGAGACTCACCACTTAATTCTTCTAACAATAATTAAAGGTATCTTGGGTTCTTTAATGGCAGCATAGATCAATGAAGTCAAGTTGCTTTTAATAAGATAAAAATATTGCAATAAGGAGGGTTGTTTTTGCACTACCCAGCACTTTACAGTCTTCTTAACTATTCATATTCATTTTTTATAGTATTTCTATCTAAAAAAATTCTAATGCCCTATTTGCTTCTTTCATTCTTCGTATTAATAATAATTCTTTTCGTTGTTTTAGCCGTCAACGGGTGGAATAGAAAACGTAAAGTAGGGGCTCGCCAACCGAGAATAAATGGGACAAGTAAAAAGGAAAATGACACCTTAAAAATGAAAGCAACGAATAATGTCGTAGTGAGACTGAGTAATGTGTTCAACCCCAGTATACCATCGACAAGTAAAACAGACGATGCTATAGTTGTGAGGCGTGCGAAAATGATTCACGTTGCAAAAAAAGATGAATCAAGCGAAGATGAAGAAGAGGAAGAGATGATGAATGTCAGTAAGAGAGTAAACAACAGTAGAAGAAAACTTCCAGACACCGAATCGGAGAATGAAGAAGAATCGGAGAACGAAAAAGAATCGGAAAACACAGCAAACAGTGTAGCCGGTAGTATAGATGTGGAAGATGAAAAGAACAGTGAGGATGAAGAAAACAGTGATGAAGAAAGCGAGGAACGTTCCGACAACGAAAGCGATGAGTTCAAACCTGAAGAAGATGAAGAGGAGGAGGAGGAAAAACCTGTGAGGAGAACGGTCAAAGTCCTCTATCCCGCGAGAAGAATATCGAAAGAAACCGACAGCGAGAACTCCAAAGAAAATTTAATCGGTAGTAACTACATGAATACTCACAACGGCTCCACGACCCGTTCGAGAAATAGAATCCCCGATCGGACCAAAGTGAAAGGAAAATACCCCCTGCGCCAGACGACGAAGAAGAACCTTGCGGAACAAAGCTCGGACGAAAGTGACGGAAGTGCCCACCGTAAAACGAGGAGAACTAGTCAGCGAGTGGTGAACGGTTCCGCCCTCTACTTGGAGAACTCGAGCGAAAGCGAGGAATCGGAAGTGGTGAACGGCGAGAGTGTCGATGACGATGAAGCGTACTCGCCGCCGCCGAGCAGCAAGTTCAACTGTCGAGGGCGGAAACGACGGAGGTCCTCGGACTCGACGGAGTGGGGCGGGGGGAAGCGGGTGGCGGGGCGGCTGCGCGGCGCATCGAAGCGGTCGCGCGGGAGCGACGGCGGCTCCAGAACGAGGAGTTTACGGACGCGGAAGAGCGTGAGGAGCCTCAGCGAGAGCGAACTGTCGGAGTCGGACAGTGACCGGCCCGCGGCGATCAGCGTGAGCAGCCGAGGGCGAGTGCGCAAGTTGACGCCCCGCGCCCGCGCGCTACTCAGGGATTAACTTGAGCGGACGTAGAGGCCGAGTTGTACAGTTTGTTTATAGTGTAAGGTTATTTATTTTTGTAATCTCTGGTCGTCCTATCGAACTTTTAAGGCCAGTCTGGTTTAACAAACGCCTAAAATGTGGCTTAAAATAATTCATTCTAAAGGTATGAGCTAAATTGAGTAAAATGTTGTTATAGTCACTTCTGGTTAAAAAGTTGAAGCTATGCAGGTTAAGTCAAAGTATAAAAGGGTCATTTGCTTCAATCCTTAAAATGATGACTTACTTCATAGGTAAAGGTCATATAGAGAAAGTGTAAAGGTCTCACAAAAGATTTTAATACAGGCCTTTGCAAAATAGAAATTGAGTACCGGTAATAATCTTTTTATAGTTAATTAATGAAACTGGTCGAAAACAAAAACTGATCAATTGGAAAACAATAATAATCTATGATAGATCTAAGTAATTAAATGCTTGGGATTTTTATTTGTCTTTTTGTTTTAAAACTATCTTTTTTGATTATAAATTATAAATATTATCACGAATTGATATCATAACTCAAATCACATTTCAAAACTACTATTTCAAAAACGATTTAAGGTGTTTATTGATTCACTTTCTCTCAAAATATATTATCCAACTAGTCTTTTTTAAATATAAGGTTTGTTCGTCGTAATTTGTAAGTTTAGGTTATTTGTGTAGGTTGTTAGAAAAAGCATAAAAAGACAACTGTGATCAAATTTGTATGTTTGTGTTTGTAAATATCCAAAATCCATGTATTTGTAAAAAATAATATTAAGTAATTTGTAATTATTGATTATAGTGTCCTTTCAATGTTTCTTGTATAAGGGATCGTTCTTTGTTACTATTGTGATGTTTCTATAAAATTTGTTTTCAGTTAAAAATGTCCAATCCGTAAAGAAGAGATTATTCTGTGTTCAGTAACAACCATTGTACTTCAATAATTGTATAACTTGTTTTAGTTTGTAAGCCTTTCCAAAGACATATAAGTACCGTACATGGATGCTAAGGAAATTTGTTTATCGTTCACTAATATGAGTAAAAATTACCTTATTTTATTTTAGTTGTTCTCAATGTTAAGGCATTTATACTTAATTATTAGTAACATTTGTTTTGCACACAAAACTTGGATGCCCTGGATGGTTATTTAGCCTGAAAAATGTTAATTATTTCTTCATTATGTTACCTTAAAATAGTTAAAATGCTTACTAAGATCAAATAATCATATTCTATTAAGGTATGTAGCAGAGGAAAGATGAGCTTGGAGTAGAAAAAAGTTTCATTTGGAAGAATTTAAGAATGTTAAGCAGCAGTTAATTTGGGTATGGGTAAATTTAAGCAAAAGTGTAATTGTAAAGTTAAATGTCAGTTGGCTTTTGGTTTAGGTGGCCGAAAGTTATCAGTTTATCCCTCTTAAAGCATGATAAAACATTTTGTTCACAATAATTACTGCAATTTTATTATTCATAATGTTAGTGTAAGCCCTGTAGGCAATGGGAAGATTATTTGTCTCTAAATCTGTTGACCAAATGGCTGAAAATAATGAATTCTAAGGCGATGACCTAAATTGAATTGTTGTGATCACTTCTGGTTGTAAAATGATTTTGTTATGGAGGTTAAGAGGCTCTTACCTCTTATACATTTATTTACATTGTGATGTGATAGAATACCATGTTATGTACTCAGTTATTCGGTTAATATAAATGTATTAAAATTACTAAGAGGTTCCCATTTCTTACTATTAAAGATTTACTTTAGTTTGAAGGAAATCACTCATTTGTGGAAGTAATTACGGTTTTA
This sequence comes from Flexamia atlantica, assembly GCA_035578135.1. Classification (NCBI taxonomy): domain Eukaryota; kingdom Metazoa; phylum Arthropoda; class Insecta; order Hemiptera; family Cicadellidae; genus Flexamia; species Flexamia atlantica. The sequence goes on along the minus strand of JAQJVK010000011.1, from coordinate 40,065,964 downwards.
TAAAATCTATTGTGATAGTCTTACATTATTAAAGAAGCAGGACTCGCTTTTTAGAGCCTACCATTAACTGACAGATTTTTCATTGAGGATTTTGAAGTTTATTTTTGTATCATTCTTTAGTGATATATACAATGTCTTAACTTTTTAGTTAAATTTTGTCTGTAGAAGTAAGTTTTTGTTTCATGTATGTTTGGTACAGACTTTTTTAGAAATTTCATTAACCACTTGTACTAGTTTTGCTTGTAAATTTTTTATAAGCTATGTTTTTTATGATTGTAAAAGTTATTTTATCTTACAAGTCGTATAAGTAATGTTAAGTTTTACCTAGAAACTCAATATTTGTTTAACACTGCCAAGAACAGACCATCCTTAATCTGAAGTGTATTTTAGGCACTTGGTTGTATCGATTTGATATCCCACTTAAAATTTAACTTTGAAGAGAAAGCGTGAATGTTATTATTAGTAGCATGATTGGAATGTTTTGTAAAATCGATGTACTGCAGACATTATATCAATTTAATACTTTTTAAGTGTTACACTTTCAACCTTTGTTTCAGAAGTTGCATACCTTTCATATCATGTTTTACTATACTCTAAGCATTATTTAACTCATAACTTACATTAATGTAAAATAGATACCAATGTAAATATTTGTTTTTCTTTTTAATTTCCCTTTCAAATACATTTTACAAGACTGAGGACCCCGTGCGATTAAATCATAAACGAGTTACTTGTAGTTGATTATCTGTGTACTTCTATTTTTAAATAAAATGTTTTTATTGAAAACTTACGAGTTTTAAAAATCCTGTAATTTATAGTACTGATCATAATTTATGAATGTGAATTCAATGGTTTTTAGTTTTTATAGCTCTGGACAGCCTTACTGGCGGGTGAGTGAGTGCGCTGTTGTCGTAATTAGTGTTTGTTATCTGCAGTGTTTTGGTTATAAATCAAATGGTCATTTGTTTATGTAGAGGTACTTTGCACAAGAAAATATTTTGCTGCAACCGCAAGTGCAACTAATGTTAAATGTTTGCAAGCTCAACACAATTCATGAAGTACGACGGCAAAAGTGTGGAAACACATTCTTAAATGTAAACAAATCATTTTAGATGAAAGGTTGCCAAACTGGCAACCAGCATCCAGCATTGCGAACTGGGAACCAGCTGATGCATTGCGCAAATATTTTCCAGAAATTTTAATTGCATAAGAAATCTCTCGGTGAAATATTGCAGGGCATTCTCTTGTAGTGTAAATGAGGTGAAACGTAAACAAAGTTTTGACAGTTCTACCAGAACATGTGTTTATTTAGCAGACATTTTGGGAGATTACAATTTTCGCCACCCGCCAGTTGGGCTGTCCAGAGCTATAGTCAGTTGCATGAATGTTTTTAAAATGTTTTTGATCAACTTTTTATAAGGTTAACTTTGCTTTTTTATCTTAAAATGGTGATGTAACAACAGAAACATTATAAATAGCTAAGTGATTCTAATCCATTTTTAGAATTCAGAAATTCTAGGTGGATTGAACTTCTGTTTACAGTATTATTTTCAGAAAATTGAGTAAAAATCATTTGTTATGAGTCAGAAATAAACTATGTTCTGGAAATTTTGCGAAATAAACCGGAGAATTAAAATCCCATCCATTGAGTGTGGTTTGTTGTTACATTAAACAATTTTAATTGGGATTGTTTTTCGAAACGGTGGTGAATGAAGTAACTTCACATAAGGTAAGGGAGTCTGTAAAAAATCTAAATGTAAGTTAACTTACCTATAGCGGACAAATGGAAGGAACGTAGAATGACTTAAATGAGTTGAAACATGTTTAGCTGGTGAAGGGGTCTGACACCTTGCTATAACCCCTGTAAAATATGAACTGATTGATTCAACTTCAGAATTATTTCACTTTGAAAACACAATCCGAATTTAGTGAAACAATGAGGGTTGTATCCCCATCCAAATGGCTGTTTGAAAGACATCTAGAATTTGTAAGTTTAAAAAATAAAAAATAAACTATTTTTTTTACTTACAGAACAAATTGTTGAAATTTACCCACAGAACTTTGTCTGTGATGGACTACTTCAGTCTTCAATCACTTTCTACTTCCTAATCCAATTTCTTTTCCAGGAAACCACTATGGCATTGAATTTGAATACATATTAGAAAAAACACAACATGGAATTTTTAAGATATTTTACTGCATTTTCTATAATCAGTCCATTTTTTTAATTTTCCATAAAAACTTTAACAGTAAAATTAAAAAACCTATCGACACTTCATGTTTTCTAAAAAAAACCTGAATGTATGGGGGCTATACCCCCTTTCGCTCACATTTATGGACACCAGGAGGCCATAAGTGGATCATGGTTCAGAAGCAGCCAACATCCCTGTGAGGGTAAACAACAAAAGCTTGCAGCAAAAATGAAACCCCGTCTGCTGAGAGGTTCTCAAAACCCCCATGTTTGCATCTGGGAAAACACCCTGCAAAAGGCGGGAGTAGAACAAATATAGGCTAACAATGTACTACTCAAAGGCACAATTATTTTCATAAAATGAGATAACATCAAAAATACCCCCGTTGCAGCAGACCTGCATACTCAGCGAATTTCAAATGTAAAAGAGGATATTTCAATCCAATATCGCGAGATTTGACGTATTTTAAAAAGTTCCGTAAGAATAACATTAGAAATGAGTATGAAGGTTTGCTACAACAGGTATGTTAAATCTGGGTGTTTGAATTCAATATTTAGTAGATCTGAACTAGAAGAGGCAATATACCAAGTTTTATTGAGATATGTTGAGGAATAAGCGAGATATAAAATTTGACTTATTTCCCACAAGGATAGTTGGGACCTTACACCATGAGTTGGGACAACATACTGTGTTTACCACTTTCAATATCTTGGTAACTAATGGACATAGAGTAGTGATTCAAAATACTAAATTAATTGTTTGTTTTTCGAGCTGAATTCAATGGTGCTAACAAAAATTGTATTATATTTATTTTTCCGTGTAAAAAACTCAAAAAACCCATTTTTGGGGGTTTATCCCCCCTTACCCACCCTTCCGATGGTCCGAATGGGCTGGTTTGGAATTCATCTGAATAATTACTACTTTACACGTCCAATGCTACAATGCTGATTTTATAATTCTTTTTTCTGCTTTTAATTAACCCATTTTCCCTATTGTTAAAATATTTTAGTTTCATTACATTTAATATAAATAAAAACTCTCCGCTCAAAACGTCAAAACACAGAAACACTGAAGACTCACAACTGTGATTCCCAGGGTATTTACTTATCTCGTTTATGGCAATACTGCAACCAGCTGACTTGTAAAGCAGCTGATGATTGTCAAGTTCAAATTCCAATCGTCTGTCTGTTTAGTGTTTCTGTTCTTGTTTGTTTAGTTTGCATTAGCATTATTTGCTCCTCGGGTTTCTTGTTGCTCACATCACAGCTGATAGGTAGTTGTTGATAACCTAAATATAACAATGAAATGAGATAAATGATGTGTGTTTAGAGACCTAAATTTATTATATAGGCCTCTTAATAATGGAAAAGGAGAAGCAGACACTAAACAGGTAAATTTGTCCTTTTATTAAACTAGAAACACTTTGTATATTTATCTCCCTAGGCCTTTTCTGATCAACATTCATTAGCCTGGATGAATATTTATGAAAATTTTATTGTGAAAAGTCATTTAGGCCTATGTTTAACATGACAGTAAAGGCTGGCAACTTAAAACCAAAATAGGCCTAGGTTGACAATTTACTGTGGACGAGGATCTCAGTCTTACTTAGATTTATTAACATTTGGGAGTGATTCCATGCAGAATATTTAGTTGATATTTATATTTTCTAGGGCCTACCTATCCTCTCTGGAAGCATTGATTTCCAGTTAGATGAACTAACTTGGGAATATGGCTCCTGCATACATTTATTGGGGTTATCCATATAATTAAATGTGGTATTGTTTCCAAAAATAATATACCTACCCAGCAGCTTTTTGAGAGGGATCATTAAATGTAGTCTGAATTCAATTCGTTTCAATGTAGGCCTAGTACTTATATTGTTTTATAATACTTATTAGTTTTTGTATTTTCTTCCAGTGAGAGCAATGCAAGCAATATCAAAATCCTGGAAACAGAGGAAGAATATAAACAGAGATGGAACTCAATACGAACAATGTACTTTACAATGTTCCTTATGGCATTAGGATTCAGTGTAGTGTTGACTGGAGTTTGGCCATACTTGGACGAGGTACTCATTTTGTGTTAAATAGTTAAGGTTGTAATAAGTTAGTTTTCTTTTTTGCTTGCATCAACACCAGTGATGTTTTTGTACCATAACAAATTAGCTACCCAATACTGACCTTTGGGCAAATAGAACTGCAATAAGGCTTCCATGGTCGTCTTTACAAGATGGTAACTTGAAGTCCTCTGGGATAGACTGTGTGCTGATGTTGAGTTTTAATGCTGACATTGTACAATAATTAGCATCGTGTGTGATGAGCGTTTTGCCCTTCAGAAGAACTGCAACGTCCTCGAAACGTCGGCATTGAAACTCATAATCTGCACACGGGCTACCCAGAAAACTTCCAGTTACCATCTTGAGAACCACAATAGCCTAGGTATTTATAATAAAATTGCAGATAAGTTAGCGGATGTAGTTGCTTTTCTCTCAGTAGGCCTACTCTTTTTGCCCTTGATCTAGTATATGACAGCCAGCTTAAAAAATGGAAATCACAATTAAGTATCAATGTGCTTCTTAGCTAATGATGCCAATTTATCTTCCAATCATTTTAAGGAAATTAATTGTCTTATTAATGATACCGTAACATAAAATGAACCAGTATTGAGTTAGGCTATAATCAAAGTCATAGCTATATAAAAGTGTGTTGACCAATAGGGTAGGCCTACAATTAATTCAATTCCAACAGACCAATCCTGTTGCAGCTCGACCCTTCGGCCGGGAAGGAGTTTATGGGCTATGTGGTTGCAGCGAATCCTCTCGCTCAGATGATCTTCTCACCATTGGTCGGCTGGTGGGGCAACCGTCGCGGCTCAGTCAGGCTGCCATTGGTCGTCTCACTGCTCATATTCACAGCTGCCAATGCGGCGTATTCCATGCTCGAAGTAGTGCCATATCATAGAAAATATTGGATGCTTTTGTCCCGATTCTTCATCGGTGTCAGTTCAGGTAAATTTAGAGATATAATTTATTTGGTGATTTTTAGTCTAGTGGAATTTTAAAACAGCACACTTTATTATGAGATTGAACCTTAGAGATTGAAAAACATATTTAATTCATTGTTTTATTCAACATAATATTATTAAACCATAGTAATTGGTACTTTAAGATTTTGTCCTGTGGTTAATTTTTTAACTAACACCTTTTATTTTTATTCCAAGCTACTCCACACGAAGGATTAAAGAGGTGAGAAGATATTGTTTTGTACCCTAGTAAAAGTTTAGGTTTTATTGTGCTATCCCTAAATTTTGTCTGGCATGAACAATTTTTTGTCAAATACAATTTTAATTATTAAGCCTATTGTACACTTTTTTATGTAGATTGATATGTTGTTTCTTTAAAGTGGCGTTCAGAACAGTAGTTTCATCACAAGGAGCAAAAAAGGTACTTTTTGGTGCGCAGTCCTGTTTTGCAAGCGAGGTAAAGCCGAGATATAATCATTCTTTACATTTATATTGTTTACAAACAAATCCACATTTTTTTAACCATGCTTTCAGCATGCCTACAAGATTGTGCCACAATTAATCATTCAACGCTTAACTTTGACTCATATTCGCCTTAAAATACCCCTTACTGGTGATTGGCTTCTTAAATGGTTTTGGTAATTTAATGTAATGGCAAAATAATTGAAACAGTATCAATGTTATTTCTTAACAGTATATGCCGTTATTTCTTAAGAAACTTTTGTAGCATCACTCTTTTACGCACTCTTTATTTTGCCCTAATACACTCTAGGTTGCAATATGCAATAACATGTTGGGGAGGGGGTTTAAAGACCCTCATAGACAATTTAAGAAAAACTCAAAATAAATTTATGCGTATTATTCTGAAAAAATCTAAGTTTGAAAGCTCTTTCCCTTTATACCAACAATTAAATATTTTACCAATACAACATTTGTTCATATTTAAAACTATGCGTCTTTTTTACATAATCAGTGGCAATAGAGGTAATACAAGAATTCATTACAATATGAGAAGTAACAATCAAAGAATATTTATAAAACCAAAAGTTAACAAGTTCATATTTAAAAGCTCTTTTATTTATTTAGGCCCTAACATTTTCAATAAATTGCCAATGGAAATCAAGCAATGTGAAAACGTGAAATCTTTTTGTAGAGAATTGATTAAATGGTTATTTAATACACAAGATGTAAGTTTTCTAAAATAATTAGTGTTTCAATCGTCACTACAATTGGTGTTTTTTTTTTCACAAATTTGAGAATTTTAAAAAATATAAGCACAGTATTAAGGTCAGTTAAATTGTTTACCTTCCAGTAATGTTTTCGAGGAATTGAACATTAGATAAGCTATTTTTTATGATTTTATCCCCAGCAAAAATGGTTTATGTAAAATGTGTTTTGAATATAGTAGATTAAATTTAATAGTAAACTTAGCATCAAAGTCGTATAGTCAAAGTTGTATAGATCTAGTCACAGGCACTGCAGGAGGCGTTTTATCTATGGTATGTAACATGTAGAGACTGGACTCTTAATAAGTCAAGAAACTAGTTCACTATCTTGATGACTACTGACTAACCACAAATACTGGGAATTGTGGTTAGAATTATTCCTAGGCAATATAAAGTTTGTAAATTGTTGTATATTGTGGAATAAAGATCATTATTTCATTATTTCATTATTTCATGTTTGAGGTTAGCACATGAAAAAAAATTACAACTGCAAGTGGAAATTACTCTGCAACATTAAATTGCACACATTAACCCACTTGTGTTTATGACGATATGGTATTTAAATTTTAACAAAATTTATTAGGGATCACATTTCATCATTGATACCAACAATCAGGCCCGGCGACAGGATTTCCGGGCCCCTGTGCAATCTACAACTTCGGGCCCTAAAACCTGGCGATCTTTTTTTTACTTGCTTTGTGAGTGTTTTTTCTGCCGTTTCGGGCCCTTTTTAGATGTTTCCGGGCCCCCTGCAAGCCCGGGCCCCTATGCATTTGCCCCCCCTGCCCCCCCCCCCCCGTCGCCGGCCCTGCCAACAATTGTTTAACTTGATTGGTGTAATGTTTCAATTGAATATAGTAAGTCATTTTCTAATATAAAATAGGTATCACTGACTTTATTGTGAGAGAGAGCGCTCCGCAAACTGATACCACATCACTGATTTGCAAATAATAAGGTACCAAGGGGGGGTGGGGGTTTAAATAGCTTTAAGGGATTCCTGGAATGAGGCGCGGGAGGTATGGAGCCAGACACGACTGCCGATACCCATTATGCCTGTCTATTTTATAAAAAAATCTGCATGGAGGAAAACTCCATAAGCGCCCGCTTGAGGGTTACCTAATTACTAAAAAGGGTAATTTTACAAACGTTATAGGAGATGGAAAGTAGCTGTTTTTTTGCAGTTTCATAAAAACAAATTTGTGGTCAAATCATGAATACATTTTATTTTCAACCCATTGTTTTCAAGAATAACAATTTTAGCTACAAAACTAAGGAATCTACGGCGCTAAGAACTAAAATTAGGAAACGATGTAAGGCTCTTTGCCTTTTTCTCTTCAATCCCTTAACAGGGCTTGTATAATATAGATTTGCTTTAATTTATTTTGAATTACTTATGTGTCTAACACTGTATGTTTGGAGAATTGGTTTACTATCTTGATTATTGATCACATCTCTAAAAATTATCTAATCTAATCAGACTAATGTCTGGAGGTTTGGAAATAAACTCCTTACAAATTCCTGGTTTAATCAATATATTGATTGCTTAACTACTAGTTTATTCATGTCATTAAAATGGGACATAGGCTGTATTAAAATGCATAAACAGTTTTAAGTTTAACAACTTTTTTCAAGCACCAAATTAGAATATTTTAATTGTAAATTTTTCTTCAGCGGTTTGTTTTTATCCTAATATACCTACAACTCTTTGCTATAAAATTGCTAAAGAAACTAAAACATCATTGTTGATTTTCTTTTGACATTATATATTTTTTATTTCTTGATTTTTGTTTGGGATAACCTCAAATATAGCTAGGGCCTAATAGTAAGCGAAGGCTACTTGCAATGTAAGGTTTGGTCAAGTTGTAAAAACTACAGGTTGTGTAGAATCTGTACAAAATGTTGTGAATAAGTACAAAATGAATCACCTTAGTACAGTTTGTGATGAATCAATTCTTGAATGAGTCCAAAACGAATCAGCTGGTATTTGTAAGTAACAAGGTCATCATCTCACCCATCCTTGCAGATGTTTCTAAACTATGCAACGTCTCTAAAAGGGGAGGCTGGGGGCGGGTTCTATGTATTATTATAACATAGTATAACTTAACAGTCAGGTTTTTTTCTTTAATTTTTTCTGTAATTTGTATATTTGCATTAAATACATGTAGAGGGTCAATAATTCACAGTTTTAATGGTTTTCAAACAAAAACTCTAGCTTTATATAGGTTTGTTGTCCAATTAAACCAAAATATGTCTAGAAGAATTGTTTGAGCTTGGAAATATAAGGGAGGATGAAACACTATCGTAGTTTTCAAGAGCACGATTAGTTTCACGATTTTAAGACCATTGTTAAGGGGCAAGGGGGTCTGAAAAGACCATTTTTACTATCACGTAATCTAGGATCAGTCCCTCACACTCATTCTTCACTCTTATTCTGATTAAGTATGCAGCTTATGCTGTGTCCCGTTCTTAACCAGGTACTGAATGTAGAGGTAACACTTAGAGGATTTCTGGGTGTAGAAGTATTGAAATTTCAAACTGCAGGGAGTAATATATATGGAATATCTACATTGTTAGAATCATTAAAAATACAGGTTGTGAATTAAACTCTCCTAAATTTATTATATATCATAACACAAACCTAAATCTCGGTATTATTAATTTCGTTAACTTTTATTGAATATAAGTATCAATAAATATGACTGGACTAAACAGTTTGTTTATTGAGTTTAAGCCCGTGTTGAACACACACATTGTCGAAGTATCGAGAGTCTACTGTACTATACGAGTGATCTGTCCGCAGCCAACATCGCCATCTGTCGATCGTACCTGTCGGCCGCCACCAAACTCAGCGAGCGGACACAAGCCGTGTCCATGGTCAGTCTGGCGCAGGTCCTCGGCTTCATCGTCGGCCCAGGTAAGATTGTTAGATTGTTAGATTGGTAGATTGTGTCCGCAGCCAACATCGCCATCTGTCGATCGTACCTGTCGGCCGCCACCAAACTCAGCGAGCGGACACAAGCCGTGTCCATGGTCAGTCTGGCGCAGGTCCTCGGCTTCATCGTCGGCCCAGGTAAGATTGTTAGATTGTTAGATTGGTAGATTGTGTCCGCAGCCAACATCGCCATCTGTCGATCGTACCTGTCGGCCGCCACCAAACTCAGCGAGCGGACACAAGCCGTGTTCATGGTCAGTCTGGCGCAGGTCCTCGGCTTCATCGTCGGCCCAGGTGAGATTGTTAGATTGGTAGATTGTGCCCGCAGCCAACATCGCCATCTGTCGCTCGTACCTGTCGGCCGCCACCAAGCTCAGCGAGCGGACACAAGCCATGTCCATGGTCAGTCTGGCGCAAATCCTCGGCTTCATCGTCGGCCCAGGTGAGATTGTTAGATTGGTAGATTGTTTCTGCAGCCAACATGGCCATCTGTCGCTCGTACCTGTCGGCCGCCACCAAGCTCAGCGAGCGGACACAAGCCGTGTCCATGGTCAGTCTGGCGCAGGTCCTCGGCTTCATCGTCGGCCCAGGTGAGATTGTTAGATTGGTAGATTGGTGGATGATGAAAGATCGAAAGCCCCAGCATTGCCGACTAGGGCTCGATTGATATAGAGTTATATCAAATGATATGTTTTGCCATTTTGATATGTTATGAAAAAGAGGATTTGCAAAGCTGAGAGAGGTTTGGTGTGTTTTTTTCAGACTTACCCCTGAAGAAAGAGAGAAGAATTTCTAAACTACCCTCTGTGATTCTCTGGTGAAAACTCACCTTGTAACCTGGTGACCTCTGAGGCATCATTCGCTCTCCACTGTCCATTTATTCAAGTTGATCAAAAAACTAGAATTGTTTTAGCTTAAACATTCTTAGTGTTATTTGGCTTTGTTGAAAAAAAACCAATGAAGAGGTGAATTTTTCAAAATTTATTAGCCTAAATGATAATTAAGCTGGTGAGTAAGAGCAACAAAATGGTGAAGTTAAATTCAAATTCAAATTAAATCATCAGATACACTTAAATTTAGGTTCTTTTAAATTTAAAGATAAAAATCTGAGTATATGTAGCTTTTTGCATACTTTTTTGGAAGGCTTACTTACACCATTGACTTTTTACAGTCAAAGTTTATACCACAAGTAAATTTCTGTGACATCAAATTTCACGATAACAAGTATTTTCGTTCTGGTAATAATCCGGTCTGTGACCTTACTGGTTTTATTCAATATCTTTGTTTTTATTTAACAGATAAGACGTGTGTGTGATTCCCTGGTTTACATCTATTTGAGTGATCTTTGGACTTGTCAATGAATAGCACTCTAAATACGGTTGGAATTTATCATAATTTCACATCCCTTTTGCTTCCACTGTAATCTACAAAAGAAGGCCGAAAGGATATTACTTATGAAGCTTCCTTCCTTTCTGGTAGCTGAAAAAATGGCTGACTTACACTCTCGGGGTTTTCCTGTGGATTGGGGACACCCAGGCTTCCTAATCCCCCTACAAAAATAAATGAAGGGGTCCCCCGTAAAAGTTCTAAACGACAAAAACCTAGTTTTGAGTAATCAAGGGTTGAAAGTTGAATTCTAAAATTTACGGTTTTTTTAAGGTTAGTACTTGTAATCATGTATAATCTCTTAACACCCTATTTATAAAATCATAATGTAGCTTTATATTGAATTTGTACTTGCCATCAAGCATTTTAAAACATTTTACGTGTTTTTTTTAGGGTTTATAACGTTCTAAATGACTGGCGCTTGGAACGTTTTCTGACGGACTGCTCTTCTACTTTGGAAGAAAACATGAGGGAGAGTAGGAATACCAACAGAAACAAAAATAAAACTGAATATAAAACAATTTTATTAATGTAAAAGTACAAAAACGCAATGTTGTTAGTAAAACGTGATACGTCACTTTGCTAAAAGTTATCCACATGTGGTGCTTAAAACGTTATTCTACCCACCTCTTTTGGGGGCAATTTCCAGGCCTTGGCTTCTTATTTTTTGAAATATAGGGTAATTCAACTTTTCTATATTCAATCCTGGTCTTATCCTTCCACTTTCCAATATTTACTTTACGTATTTTATTTTTATTTACGCAATTTTGGTCCTTGGGTGACAGCGCAATGACTGGCGGGGATTCCATCTTTCGGCGAATAGAATGTTATTAGCCAGAAAGTCCGTGCAGTCTCGCGAAGCAAGCAAACTTTGACAAACGAAATCAGGACTGCCAACTCAAATATCTTCAAAACAAAATATACCATGGTGTAGCTCATGTCGTGGAGAACCTTTTTCACTGAATATCTCCGATTTTGAAATTTTGTCGCTTAGAACGTTTTACGGGGGACCCCTTCAAATTATGACCACCCTGTACAGTTCTCATTGGTCGCCGCAGGGCTCCAGGCGGCAGTCACCCCACTGGGGGAGAAAGGCCGGGTGATCGTCAAGGGCTGGATCACGCTGAACATGTACACTGCGGCCGGGTGGATCAACGTTCTGCTCGGAGTGTTCAACGCGGCGCTGTTCTCTCCGGTCTGCTTCACCGAGCGGTACATCGCGGCCCGGGAAGCCATGATCCTGGTGGGAGCCAAGTCCGGTGAGGAATGAAAATGTTTTAGTTTTTGGAGAGGTTTGGAGCCGTTTGCTTTTTATGTGTTGTCAGTTTAAGAAAGTGGATTTGATTGGAGGATATAACTGATCTATTTAAAGTAGAATTTTCTTCTTTTTTTGGTTCTTTGAATTCAAAGCTAGTTACAGTGGAACCTGGATAATTCGAACTTGTATAATTCGAAATCTTCTTTAATTCGAATATTTTTCTTGGTCCCTGGCATTTTATATCGAAACAATGCTAAAAATTCGTGGATAGTTCGAACTTTATTTTGGATAATTCGAATTTTTAAGTGCCAAATTAAGGTACATCAATTTCATTCCACGACTGGAAATAGTTACAAATTCATTGGAAAACACGTTTTACTACTACATTCAATAAAAAATTAACGCCAGACCTGTGGCGTGTCAGGTAATGGTCAAATGACTCATCCCTTCCACCTCCCAGGCTTCCCACCCTGCCCCAACATCGCTTGTAACCCGACACCAATAATGTAAACTAAAACAGTACAGAAGCTGACTGAGTTCGGAAAAGGGTTGCGCTCGCCGTGGCAGCGCCACTAGTCTTTTCACGCTCGATTCTGTGTAGAACGGCTCCCGGCAGGCGAGCCAAGCGCCAGACCTGATGCGCAGTTTTCTATGTCGACACAAAGGCTACTCAACACTGCGACCCCCTTCCCTCCCTCCACCAGCCAAACTAACTTCCGAATTCCAGTGCAGCATTCCGTTGTTTTCGATCGTCCTTCAAACAAAGTGTTTTTTTATTTGTGCAGTGTCTTGTTTTAAGTGTTTAAAAATTTTTACGTAACATTAAATAAGTGTAATGACCATGTCGACAAAATCTCGGACCTATAAAATACTCACTTTAGCGGAAAGTCAATGAGCATGCAATTGTCAATGTTACACGAAGTTAAGTTGGTAGCCTGTATCAAGTTCAGAAGTAGCAGAACGTACTGCATTTTTTCTAGCAGAAATGTTTCTTTGTTTTATCGTACGTCGCGTCGTATGTAGTTTATACTTTAGGGTAGTTATTTCTGTTTTATGATTATACTGTTTTGAACCCTTATAATTAGCGTTTGTTGATGATTTTATTCTTTTAGAGTATCAATTTGATAAAGAGGTTAAATTCTCAATGTGAAGTTTTAATGTTTTGGCCTCATTTTTTGGAAAATCTTTAATTTGAATTTATGGATAAGTTTTTAGCTGGTCCCTTGAGGTTCGAATTATCCAAGTTCCACTGTAGTTGCAATGCTGCCACTCCCCAAAAAGACTGTTAAGATTTCAATTTGCAGTATTATAAGTAAGTTTATGATTTAGTTGAGTATTTGATTTCTTAATTAAGGTAATATCTCAGTACACACTTGTAATATTGCCCAAAAACGCAAAATCTTTTCTGTACTGTTTTAGATTTTTAATTTATTGTATTCAGCATATTGCATTTTGATTTTTGCGGACGTTTGCCATCACTGATTAGTATAAAACAAGTTTCTTGGCGTTTTTGGGATCTGGAATCTGATCCCGTCTTTAGATGGATTAAGAATCTAGAACTTAAGAGTAATAACACATAGCCAGGATAACCTGGACAAAAACATGGCTAAAACAGAGAACTGTAAAAGCAGTCACAAAAACACTAAGCTGAATAGAAAACAAGTCCACAATATAACACAAAAATCACAAGTGCCACAAGTATTATGTATGTGTTTGTGCCATTACTAAGCCTCATTGTTTAACCTCATTACTACGATTATTCTTACCAAGCCAAAACATGATTGAAACTCGTTAAATAAATGATGAATGAATGAATGAATAATGAATGATTAAATAAATTAACAAATCTGTTGTTCGTGTAACAAATCTGTTAATCAGTAAATTTTGGGGAAAAATCTTAATTGAGAAAAATAACACTAATAATTTGCTACAGCTCAAAAACTTTTACAAAATGTAATTGCTAACTTATTATTTGTCGTGTTGGCACAGAGAAGGCTGCTTGGAAGGGGTGTCGGCCGGACTATTGTTAATTTATTATCTGTCGTGTTGGCACAGAGAAGGCTGCTTGGAAGGGGTGTCGGCCGGACTATTGTTAACTTATTATTTGTCGTGTTGGCACAGAGAAGGCTGCTTGGAAGGGGTGTCGGCCAGACTATTGTTAACTTATTATTTGTCGTGTTGCACAGAGAAGGCTGCTTGGAAGGGGTGTCGGCCGGACTATTGTTAACTTATTATTTGTCGTGTTGGCACAGAGAAGGCTGCTTGGAAGGGGTGTCGGCCAGACTATTGTTAACTTATTATTTGTCGTGTTGCACAGAGAAGGCTGCTTGGAAGGGGTGTCGGCCGGTCTATTGTTAACTTATTATTTGTCGTGTTGCACAGAGAAGGCTGCTTGGAAGGGGTGTCGGCCGGACTATTGTTAACTTATTATTTGTCGTGTTGCACAGAGAAGGCTGCTTGGAAGGGGTGTCGGCCAAACTATTGTTAACTTATTATTTGTCGTGTTGCACAGAGAAGGCTGCTCGGAAGGGGTGTCAGCCGGACTATTGTTAACTTATTATTTGTCGTGTTGCACAGAGAAGGCTGCTCGGAAGGGGTGTCGTTCGGACTATTGTTAACTTATTATTTGTCGTGTTGCACAGAGAAGGCTGCTTGGAAGGGGTGTCGGCCGGACTATTGTTAACTTATTATTTGTCGTGTTGCACAGAGAAGGCTGCTTGGAAGGGGTGTCGGCCGGACTATTGTTAACTTATTATTTGTCGTGTTACAGAGAAGGCTGCTTGGAAGGGGTGTCGGCCGGACTACTTGTGCGCCTGGTCAATGATCGTTGCGTTTTTCATCCTGGTGTTCAATTTTGTGCTCCTTGAAACGTGAGTATGTAAAATATCAATGATTCTTAACTTTTGAAAACTTATTATTGGTTGTACTTCAGTTAAAAAATTATGAAAACCTTAAATCTATTGGGATTGTGAGGGTTACTTTCTATTATAGTGAAATGAGTATTATAGTAAAAATGAGCTATACAAACTTCCTAGAACTGGAATTTTATTGGGCTATCAGGTAGAAAGAAATACAGATCATATTAAGAGTAGTAAACCCGGGTGAATACCAGTGATACCAATCAGTGTTTTCAAATGTCTGTGAAAATCTCGATAAAAACCAACTCATCATTACCAACAAGGCATAATGTGTGTGTCACGTATGAGTTCCTCGTTTTGTAAAGATATTTGATGATGCAATGATTATTTAAAAAACAAAAAAATTATTCATTGAAAGGGTTTTTACGCTCGGTATTTTTACAATACAGGTAAAATTGGGTGGTCTCGGTTGAGACCGAGGATACGAAAGGATAGAGTACAATATATTCCCCTTTACTTTTTCCCTTAACAGTCAGTGTCAGTGAATGATTGTTTCAGCTTAGGCACCTCGTTGACTATGGACCAATTCGCTTGGACCAAATCTCAGGCGCTGTCGAACATCGGTATTCTCCTGTCGGCCGGCGGGGTTATAGCTTGTGCCGCCTTCATTGTTATCAAGCCGCTCTGTAAGCAGTGAGTATTCTTATCACGTGTTGCGTTGTTGATATACATAGTTGCATATAATAATTATGAATAAAGCGTGTTGAATCTGGTTCTATTCTTCAAGTTTAGCCATTTACAGTTTCTCCAACTGTGGTATTAAAATAGTGTTTAGGCCCTCAGTGGCGCAGATATACCTTGGTGTAAAGGGGGATGACTGAAACACTATTGGGGGACAGGGGGGCTTATAGCTGTTTGCATCATTTGCAACATAATACTTCTGTTGTTTACTAACAATCAGTAAACAATGGTGATTTTTTTCAGTTTTTGCAAAGAAACTATTTAAATGATCTATTTTCCTTCCTATCCAAGAGAAGTAAACTTTATTAAAAAAAAAAATTTTGTTTTTTAATTATATGGTTGAGGGGGTATACCCCTGTAACCCCCTACTGTAGGTCACTAAGCTGCTGTATCTAAGCTACTGTAGGTCACTAGGATAGAAATCTTTCTTTTACAGTTAAAATGTCTTTACTGGATGTAAATAAAAAAATATCATACAACAGTAAAAAATATTTTTTAACTTATACTGTATTTACATTCAAGATGAAGTGTACACAAGTGGTGGAAAATGGCGATCGATTTTGATTGGTCACACAGAGACTTTACATGCAGTGAATACAACACGTACCATGCTAATCAAGAAAATGTCTTTGTAAAAAATGAGGCAACTTTAATATTTTTTTAAAAAACTTGATGTGTTTGAGGAGGATCATACAGAATTTGAAAATATGTATTTGCTGCCCTCTAGCAACTCTTTAAACAATGAAGGTTTACATGAATTCTTTACCACAATATTTTCCTATGTACAATTATTTTTACACACCATTTTAATCCAAGCTTTGCTTTTCGTTTATGTTCGGGTTTACTTCAGGTCTGGTTATTTTTTCAGTCTTGTGGGCTGTTAATAATTCAGAAATATGTTATATAACTGAAAACTGATAAATAACAGGTGTTTGTGCTTTGTTGATAGCTTTAACGAGTGCCGTGTTTTGGTTTGGGGTGGATTTTTCTTGATGGTATTGGGACGGGCTGTGTACATACCGTGGGGAGACCAACCACCGATTATTGCTTATCCAACACGTAAGTACACTTTGGTACCTTACCTCGTACTTTGCTATCTTTGTAGTAATAATTGTGAAAGCTTTGTGGAACTGACATTTAAGTTTCAAAATGAGTTGGCGTGAAACCAACATGTCAGCAGCCAGTAGGAATTAATTTCCATACGGCTTGGTTCTGACGGTCGGACGGCCAGCTCTACTGGCCAAGCCCTACTCCTCACTAGCTCGGCATTTGTCATGGCTGCTCACTCCCGTCAGCTCGGAATTGTTTTCATTGAAAACCTGCAGTGTTATCGTAGGTGACTTTTTCCCCTAGTGATCATTTAGCATTCTACAGGCAACATGCAAAATTTAGAAAAACAAACAAAATCATCGGCACTTATTGGCCAGTCGTGTTGGACACCCGAGCGTTCGTTGGATTTCATGTTGGTTGTCTGATCGCTTATGACAACTGCTTTGAAAAAATCTGACTTTCGCACCGCACGATCGCTAAGGAGTGGCGGCAAATATGCAATCCGATTGCAAAGGATTAATAATTAGGTTTAAATTATAGTTTTCATAATAGGTTGGATTATCTAGCCTAGTCTGGGTCCTGCAGTGAGGGGTTCTACTGCAGCAGTGTAGAGTGTCGAATAAGGCAAAGATGTATTAGTATTAGTCAGAATATATTTTGAATATCAGTTAACCTTGTGACCCGCCAAGGGAAAAGGGACCTTATCTTCCCAGACAAAATTTTACAGGACTGCAAGTTTTAGAGGATAGTGTCAAAAAAACACATTTACTGATTTTTGTTGTTTCTTAATGTTTATATGTTTCCAAACAATATTTGGACCATCTTACACCTGAATTTAACTTTTAACATGGTTAAATTTTTTTTTCCAAACCCTTGCAATCTGGAGGACAAGGACCTTGACTTTCTCAATGCTATTTCAACGCATTGAAGTTAAGAAAATCCGAGAGTTCTGAGAGGAATAAATGCAAGACTTGCTAAGCCCTGATCCAGGAATCATATCATGACAATATACAGGATCTTCCATTAGAAGTAGTCGACGACGTAGCTCCTGGTTCAAGTGAAGTTTCAAAACAAACAAAAATGTACTAGAAGGTCAACAAATAAAAAAGTAAAAGCTCAAGACACTTATATAATGTCATATTTTGTTAATATTTTTATAATAAATTCTTATTTGAGTATAAAATTAATATCAACTTAAGGTTTTTATCATGTAACAAGACATTTTGTCTTTAATGCGTTGTGTTTTTTTCATTACTTCTATCTATTTCAGCAACATTTGACAAAAAATACAAACAGTTGATACAAATTCAATGGTGGATTCATTTTCTGCTTTAAACTTCTGACAAAATGATATATAAAACATAACCAATAATGTAAGCAGTAACAAAAAAATTCAGGTTAGAAATTTGCCAAACTTTAGACCATGATTTCCTAAAATTGATGTTTTTAATATTTTAAATTCAAACCTTTGTAACTCAGGCATTTTTTAAGATATCTTGAAAATTCTTTCACCAGTTTGTTTGGTGTTTAATGTAGATTAAGGATATACTAATAACTCAATTTCGAAAAAAATGGAAGTTAAGGTCCCTTTTCCCTTGGCGGATTACATATATAATACGAAAAACCTAATACTAATATAATACATTCGGCCATCTTTCAGCCAATGACACGGAGCCGGTGGGGTGCCCGGCCAAGCAGGAGTGGTGCCTGACGACGCCGAGGATGACCATCGAACAGTTCCTGCTGGGGTTTGCGCTGACCACCATCGGCTACCCCGTGGGCATCACGCTCATTCAGACTATCTTCTCTAAGATCCTGGGGCCCCGGCCGCAGGTCTGTGATGTAGCGGTTCATTTATTTCATTCGTTCATTTGATGTTGCTGTGCACTTGGATTGTAGTTGCACCACATGCCTTGCCCGACCATTGCAAGATAATTGAAGGGGTCCCCCGAAAAACGTTCCAAGCTACAAAAACTTAGTTTTGAGTAATCAAGTGTTGAAAGTTGAATTCTAAAATTCAGGTTTTTTTCAAGGTTAGATCTTATAATCTTTTATCACGCTATTTATAACATCGTGATGTACATTAAAAGTTTTACGTGCTGTCTTCGTAGTAACAACGTTCTAAATGATTGGCGGTGAAATGCTCTCTGACGGTCTGCTCTGCTGCTGTGGAAGAAAACATCAGGGAGTGTAGGAACGCCAGCATAAAGAGAAAGAAAATAGAACCTAAAATAATTTTATAAGCATAAAAGTAAAAAAAGTTATTAAATTATATGTTTTGTTATTTGGCTTAAGGTTTTATTAATATGTTGTGTGAAAAAGTAAGACTTTTTATGAACACTAATTTTTTTAAAGTAAAACTCCATAAACCTAACCGATGTAATTTTTTAATTTGAAATAACAAATTGTTACAAAAGATTATCCACTTTAGTCTGGACGTTCACTTTCCACAGTGAAAACGTTCCAAGCAACATCACAATGACGGGGGGGACTCCATCTTGTGATGAATAGAACATTATGCGTCAAAAAGTTCATGGAGTCCAGCGAACCACGCCAACTTTGATGTACAAAATCAGAGCTGCCAACTCAGATATCTTCAAAACCAAACACTCCTCGTTATAGCTTGTGTCGTATAGAACCTTTTCCACTCCCATTTTGCAATTTTGTCGCTTAAAACGTTTTTCAGGGGACCCCCTCAATTATTGTTGCTACACTATATCCTAGAGTAGCAGATCACAACTGAAATCTATTTTGGTTGCTAAATTCTCTAGTTGAGGAGCAAATTGAAGCCGAAACTGAACTACGAGACATAGATAACAAATGATCTTCTTGTACATGTGACGGATATTTCCTAGAGGGAGAAAAGATGATCGAGTACTGAAGTAGTCTGAACCGTAGGAAATCACGTCACGGGTTGTCAGAGGCCTTGGAATCGCTCAGCTTAGTCGCTGGGATAATTCCAGGGTTCGAGGATCGAGATCACAGTATTTATCGGATATTCAAATATGAGAGCTCAGTTATATTCAACCTAGATGACATTCAACTCAGGACAGACTAAATTTGGAAACACCTGCTAAGTAAAATGCCCTCTACTGTTTTCCCTAGCTCTGTGAGATGTTAAGAGTTAACACTAGTTACCCATACAGTAGAGTCCCGTAAACCCGGACTTCGATAACCCGGAATTATGGATAACTCGGAAAGCCTGCCAGAGCAATAAAGTGCACTG
This sequence comes from Flexamia atlantica, assembly GCA_035578135.1. NCBI lineage: Eukaryota > Metazoa > Arthropoda > Insecta > Hemiptera > Cicadellidae > Flexamia > Flexamia atlantica. The sequence goes on along the minus strand of JAQJVK010000011.1, from coordinate 40,046,074 downwards.
AGATTCAAGGCCAGAGCACGGTATGACAACTATAAAACAGTTTTGGTTTTTCTTTAAGTTTTTTTGTAACTGATAATGTAGTTTTTGTATTTCTTACTATGCAATAAATAAATGATTTCTTATAGAAATAACAGAAACTATTCTTATTTTTTCTTATTTTTACTCATTTCCCGATAACTCGGAATTTTCACAAACCCGGACTCCGTTCGGTCCACATTAGTCCGGGTTTGTGGGACTCTACTGTAGTTAATGTTTACCCTAATCAAGAAACAACATTTAACTATTTCACTAGTGACCAATAATTACAGGAGCAGGACAAACCTTACACTCCGGTTGCTCAGCAGGTCTGGACAAGACTAAGCCTGTTACAACAGCAGGAAAATCTAGGAATTAAACCAATTATGAAAATCACCAATTACTCCAACTTGGTTACACAGAATTTAGAAAATACTATAAGTTGAAACTAATCGAAAATTGGCACCAAGATAATTAATTTAATTAGTCTTGGTTACAGCCAAGAGACGAGCAGGATAGGTCTCGGAATCCTATCCTGCGACACGATCAACTTCCAGAAAAGTTTACAGATCGACTAAACACAAATTCAGAAATTACACTGACGTACCTTTAATACCAAAAGGCATTCAATGACGTCGAAAACAATAACTCGAAGCACACAATCGGAAGCGCCCGGGGAAGAATTTGCACTCGCGAGACGAACTATGTACCGGTCACTTCAGAGGAACAGCCAAGAGTGAAGATCCAGGGGTTAATATCAGCACGCCATGTGCTCACCCCTTCTGGTGATGACTCATCAGCCCTTTTTCCAGTTGATAAGACGGCTGGTTAATAGCTAAAAAAAGTCTCTTCCGGTTACTGTTTTTCAGCGTCCGCCAGCTGCTCTGTCACCTGTCATCGTCTGCTGAATTCACAGAGTCATGACGACGTCTGTTGAGGTTATGTTGTTCGTTGTTTATCAAAACCATCTGACTTTCAATCATAACCGAGTTATTAAGAGAATTGATCTAATTTCGTGACCAACTAAGTGTCCACAGTACTTCCTAGTCGCAGGGAATCGTCTAAACACTTTAGTTTGCAAGTTAAAATCGGCGATCGTAGTTGGCGGTTATGGGTTCGAATAGGGTCAGCCTTCCAACATCAATAGATAGGTTAGAAACACCTACTGCTGTTACGTGAGTCACTTCATCACTTAAGGGGTCAAGGCAAAGGAAATAGTAGTGTTTATTCAGATCGTCAACACTCTTTTCACAGCATGGGACATAGGCTACATTAAATCTAGGCTAGGTAGGCCTAAGCCAACTGGTCCCTTGGCTAGGCCTAATGAGCCAATTCTTACCCCTGTGCAAATTAGGCTCATTACATACAAAAAGCTGGAAGAATAAGTTTGTATTTGCCAAAGTTGGTTTTCCAAGCCAAGGAAGTCTTTCCATCCTTTTGAGTAACAGATCCCTTTTGGGTAACCGATCTCTTTTAGTAAAATTCATAACCCATTTTGTGCCGTACTAGCCTTATGAGCTAGGTTGCTCAATTCCTTTTACCTAAAAAGATCAGTTACTCAAATGGAATCCATTGCTCAAAAGGTAGAAAAGAATTAATTCCTTGGCTTTCAAAATCAGCTTTGGCAAAAGGCTTTTTTATGGACTTAGAGATCTCAGTGACAGTGAATAGACAACTGATATTGAACTCTTTCCTCGAACACAGATTTACAGCCTATGTGGAAAATAATTCCATTTATTTTTGTATTTTGTCATACTCTTGTTTGGACTTATGTTGGATAAAGATTTTTGAATTGAAATTGAGTTTGATTTTAGTTTGACGATTGTTTATTCTGTACACGTGTTTCAGGGCGTGTGGATGGGGCTGATGACGGGCTCGGGTTGCCTCTCCCGAGTGCTGGGACCCGTGTTTGTGTCTTACGTCTACACCAGGTACAGTCACTGTCATACTCACGGCTCAGTGTCGATCACACTGAGATTATGATTTAGTCTCCGGTTTACTCATGCTGAAACGGTTTAAATTACCTGTATTTTGGCGAGGAAACCATTTTACTGCAGCAATTGCTACGGTTGTTTTGACGTACTAGGCATCATCATCAGGCAACTAAAACGTTCAAAGATCAGTCATGTAGGTAGGGAGATTATGGTTATAAATACAGTAACCATACTGCACTGAAGTTCCTACAGTCTTGAATTACTCTTTGTGCGGGTACACTTAACATCTATGTATACTTAGCCGAGCGTTTTTTGTTATGTGTCCGTGTAGGTATTTCTAACCATCATTACAGTCTTTATATGTGATCTTGTAACGTTTTGGTTGTCTGATTATGATGTCTACCTAGTGCATCAAAATAGCCATATCAATAGCTACAATAATTAGGATTACTTGAAGGAAATGAAGGTATTTTTAATCATTTTATGTGAATATCTGTCGTTTGGTTGTCAGTTTGCTCTATGAATGCATTCAGGTGAGCTAATTATTGTATTATTTTAAAAGTTTGGTTTAAGTTTAGTTTTGAACTCAATTAAAAGTCTATTGCGATTTGTTAATTTTTGTACTTTTGGGTTTTACTCGGATTATCTGTTTTTAGTGGAACTTAAATCCAATCCTGGAACATGACCAGTTTTACCAATTTCCACGAGAAGATTCAAGTTTCTGCTTTATACCAATTCAAAATAGTGGCAATGATTGATATCATTACACAGCTTAATATCTCAAAATCTGTAAATTATACAAAGAATTTTCAACAGAAAGGAAATATCTCTGTTGCCTGTGAATAATTTATGATCAACTTATCCCAACAGCTTAGAAACATTTCCTTAAATATATTTGAATTATATATAGTATTATATATATATATATATATATATATATATATATATATATATATATACAGTGCTTGATTTGTCAAAATTGAGGTAAAATGGAACTGTAATTTGCCAGTTTGTACATTACCCCCCCCTTTTCATTCCTCCGCTCAACAAAGTATTATTTGTCTATGTGAATAATTAGGTCTATTTTAAAAGTTAAATTTTATCTAACTCAAAATGTTTTATAGGTAAATTAAAACTAACAAAGCATTATTTTATTAAAAATGTTAAAATTAAATTCTCTAAAGAAATTCTAGATTTTTATGACGCCTAGTGCGAGTATTAAGGTTTTTTAGCGTTTTTAACATTCGGCTTAACTCAAGACTAGACAAAAGAGCGCTAATTTCAGGCCGAGACTCCGCGCGTAATTTCTGCACATTTTAAGCGATTGTCATTTTCGGTAAGATTAATCCGGCCTAATACACGGTATCGTCTCTTCCGACAAATACTCCGGCTGGTTATATATGATCCTCTCTCATGACAAATTCTCCGGCCGATCATACGCGTTCGTCTTTACCGGCAATTCTACGGCCGATCACACGCGGTCGTCTTTAGCGGAAAATTCTCCGTCTGATTACCCGCGATCGTCTCTTATGACAAATACTCCGGGCGATTACACACGATCCTCTCTCGTGGCAAATTCTCCGGCCAATTGTACGCGATTGTATTTAGCGGTAAATTATCCGTCCGATGACACACGATCATCTCCTGCGAAAGATACTCTAGCCGATTACACACGATCGACTCTTACAGCAGAAAGAGAGGTCCCGGAACGCCGTTCCGCCGCGTTCCGTCGCAAATCAAGCACTGTATATATATATATATATATATATATATATATATATATATATATAGTAAATATATAGTATACATTTAATATGTATTTGTTATATATCTACTAACTATATTTATTATATATTTAATTTATGTTGCAATTACACAGGTACGGCACAGTGTGGACGTTCGGCCTGACGACGGCCACAATGTTGGCAGCCATGCTGTGGATGCAGTGGCTGTCAGGGCGGATAAACGCGGCCGTGTCCCGCGCCGTCAGTGGTACCAACCCCGCGGCCGCAGATCTCGGCTCCTGCGACCTGCTGGATACCGTCAGCGAACTTCCACTCAGTGTTACCACCCCCAGATAACCCTCGCTTCGCCCCATGGCGAATGGAGAGCTTACACTTCGCTCCATGGCAGATGGAGGACCGTTCTACCAAGGACTTTTTTAAATGTGATATTTGACTCGTGTATGTTTTGATAGCGTTTTTAATAAATGATTTTAATTTTTTTTGTGTGTGAAAAAGTACCAGGGGTCTGTTGCACAATTGTCCAGTCTGAGATGGTTAACTGATGTTGTTAACTTGTGATTTATTGTGCAGTAATCCTCAGGGGCCTATTGCACAATAAATTACAAGTTAATAATATCAGTGAACAATCCAATCAGAATTGGTAGATCACTGATAGTATTAGCTTGTAATTTTTTGTGCAATAGACGTCAGGTGAATTTTGTTTTTGTCAAGCAACCGTATCTTTAAAAGAATATCTCCATTTTTCTTCTGTTTCAAGTGTTCGATGAAAATTCTGCCAGCGGGATTTTTCCTCATGATGTTACTTGACTTCGTTCAGTTCAGCCATTTGCAGATACTTTTCTGCATTGAAAATTCCTTTAACCTTGGAAAAGAAGGTAATCTCTTGGGGCCAGTTAAAGATTATACAGGATCTGTCCAAAATTATCCCACTTTAGGCGGCAAAGTTCTGTGAAGTTGCTGCTGCGTAGGGGTGAGCGTTGCATCGTCATGGATTAGGAACGCCCTTGTCAGAGATGGCATTTTTCCTTGTCACTCGTTTTTTGGATGTCATGTCAAGCGTAAGGACTCATAAAAGACCCTAAATTCACAAATTCTGAATTAGATTAAATTTTATGTCACATTTCTTCTCTAGGTTTAGCTTCATCATTTTAAAGGAAACGTTTTAGGACACAAAACACGATTGCATCAATTCGATTGCACCATTTTTGCAGTTAATTCGTATGCAGCGGGATTTTCAATGACCCCCCCCCCGCCACTTTTTAAATGTAAGAATGAAATTAGTGATCGGCCAGATGCGAGACTTGGATCAAATTGAGACCAGGAGTGGAGATTGAGACAGCACACCACAGAGATGGGGCAACAGGGCTGGATACAGTGACGAAGCGTTTTTTACTTTCTGAATGCCCTTCACAATAAGGACCCTAGTGAAATGAACATTTTTAATTTTTAAAACTTTCAAAGATTTTGTGAAATTACATTTTTTGTATAAGATTTATGTTCCCTTTTAGTGATTGATGTTTTTTCACGATTTCGTGCTTACTAATAGTGGATTTAGAACTCCACCACCAAGTTTTCTACCACTTACAGGGAAAACGACATGGATTTTCACAATCACTAAGGTCTCGATTACTAAAATCATAAGTCAGATTATCTGCTTCTTTCTATGCCTATTCCATTATCGCTGGTTCCAGGTCTATATATTTTAATGTGATTGTGGGCCTTTAAAGAGTATAAACCATCCCCGTCCAACCAGAAGGAGGAAGAGGCAGTCCTCCAGAGAGGACAACCTCCACCAGCAAGAGGGAATTCTGCGGATAACCCTTGTAGTGAGAGATGGGTATCTCCAGTCTCCAAGAGCAAGAGGCTTTACGGTCTATAAGACTAACACCACTTTATACATAAGTAAACTATTGTCAGCAGATAATATTGAATGATGTCCTAGAAGCCAAGCCAATTTTCTAGTTTTTTAATCTTGATGTAACCTCTTACTCTATATGGGAATGCTATGTAAGGTGTCTATCTAGATAGATTGGGAGGTACTCTACCTCATTCCCTTGGGGTAGCGCTACATCTTTCAACATCACTGGAGGACAAGTACTTGTTTCCATAGTCAAAGTAACATGCAGCGACTTTTCCCTACTTCAAACTTTAAGTTTATCTGCCATTGAGATATCTCGTCTAGAGCAGTTTGTAAAAAATGAAGATGCCTTAACTGGATCATGTTGGGAAGATAACAGTGTGGTATTGTCCGCAAATGTCACAACGGTGCCCTGGTGTTTCAGGAAGGTCGGAAGTGAACAAAATACGAGGGCCGTCTAGAAAGTAAGTTCCGTTGTGTAACTCAAGAAGTAGTGGTAGAGCGCAATAACTTATACATCAGTGCGTTCAGTGACTCAGTGTGTTTCTAGCTATGTGAGGCTGATCATCGCACTACCATGCGTTTGCTAAATATAGCCTCAAAACATCACTGCCTTAAAAAAGTCCAACCAAATTGGAGTTGCATGGTATTTTAAAATTCTTTTTGAGGAAATATTATGCAACTGCAATTTTTCCTGAATTCTGTTTTGTATATTGTTCTAACATATGAGTGGAGATATTGATCGTCAACAGGCACGATTTTGAAATGGAGAAATAAAGATCCACAGTAATGACATGAGCGGTATCCTCGTTTTGTCAGTGCAAAATAACTTGGCGAATGAGATTTCACTACTAATCAGCTTGAATAATCATCTGATTTAGAAAACTTAAGACACTCATAACAGAAGTTAAACAATGTTTTTAGAAAAGTAACCAAGCTCCCATTTGATAAATGTTAAAGAACCCACCCAACTGTTTTTCAGCCATCCGCCAAGTTGTTTTGTGAGGCTTATATTTCTTAAGCTCCACATGAACAGAACTTACTTTCTGGATGGCCCTCGTATACAGCACAGGTCCAAGGATATGCCTTGGCATATCCCAGACTCAACTTTGTGTACATCATTGGTGTAGACTTCGTAATTAATTTGGAAAACCTTTTGGAAAGGTAAGATTTGATATTCTATAGAAAGTGTGAGAAAGTAAAAATTTAACTACATATTCCAATTAGAAACGGAAATATAAATATTACAAAAAAAATAAATTTCTGAAAAGTTGCTTTTTAAGTCACATTGAGCTTCATGGTTCGTCTTTCACTTGTCCGACCTTGATGAATAATATCTTAAATGAAAGCTGGTATATCACTGGGTATTTTGAGATCAAAACAAACTACATTATCTTAATTATAACTGGAGTCTTAAAAGAAATAACCCTAAAAAGTATTGCAGATATTAAATGTTTAATCCTTCCTACTAATATTATGAATGTGGAAGTTTTCTCATAGTTTTTTGTTACTTTTGTTTGTTTGTCATTAACATGTAAACAAAGTTTGCTTGTCATAATATTACCATATCATGTAAACAAAGTTTAAGTCAGCTGTAACAAAGTATCCATCCAAGAAATTGAGTGTAAACAAATAAACCCAATTCCAGTTGACAGATAAAAAAAACAGTGCAGGAACAATACCAGCTGTTTCAAATTTTGAATGTGGGCAAAGCCACTGGGAACATCTAGTGTTCATATGAAATGCATAGGGATGAATTTCTTGTAGTACCGGTAATTTTTATTTGAGCATATCTTTTTAATGAACAATGGTTTTCAGAAATTTAATTTAGCATTCAATGTGAGCCTCTAGTACATCCTGACCGCGCAACACTGTTTAGCTAGGCCTCGTCGCGCACCGTGTTTTCCTTGTTTCTTAATGTTCCAAATGTGTTTGTGTCAAAACGTTCGTGTGTTTGTAATTCTTGTGATGACGGAATCTAAATCATGGATTAGATTCATCCAGGGAATGACCATAGTCATTCCCTGTAAGGATGACTATGGTCTGAAACAGACTGAAACCCGGGTTATCCACAAAAAGGGATTGATGAGTACTATAACAGTCAAACTTGACTGTTGTCATGCCACAGATAACATTTGGTTAGCTCAGTTGGGCGGGGTAAAAATTCCTGAATATTGGTCAAGTAGTCACACTGACGATATTTCCTTATGAGGTATTTAAGGGCGCCACCTTGTTGAGGGTTCACAAAGAGGATGATGTAACAAGGAACCAATCCTTCCCAGCAGGTGTGACTTCTTTGGTAAACAGGGAGTAACAAAAAAAACTACTATGTCAATAGGCCGCATTTACATAAAAATATGAAAACCCTAACTAAAGTTCCAATCTTAACTAATCATTGATAGTTTATAATACTCTTAATCTATATCCTTAATCTTTCATTTATTTAAATACTCTTGGAAACCCCACAGAATATTTATAAGTCAAAGCAAAATCCAATCTCAGCAAAAGAATGCAAATTATGTGAGAGAAATTCACTTTAAATTATTAACTGAACTCAAAGCAATAATCAAGGAAGATAAGTTATCTCAAGTATTCATCATTTGTTTATACACTGAATGAAGGCAGGACTACAAAAAAAATTAACTCAAGTGAGCTGAGATACAATATTTATTAAGTATTGGTACCACCAAAATTCCATAATGTTACAGTTTAACAAGGTACTCTTGCTTGTAACAAACCAGCTCAGCAATAAAGATGATTAATAATTGATAATTAATTAAACTCCGTGTAAGATATTTACTTTATCCTCCAAGTCAGGGCTTATGACTTCAAACACCTGATAATAAATTCAGACTTAATTCAGAAAATATTTCCTTATTATCTACTTCTCTTCAATATTTTACTAATAATTCGATACTCAAAATACCATAGATAAACATTGATCAAAATACATTTCGACGGTGGCCACCGGAACATCTAGACAAAACATAACAAGGCACAATAATATCTACACACTATATCAAGATAAATTTTATAACAACTACAATTAACTTCCACTCTGGTCCGGTGCACTGTGCTGCGGCGACAGTCCCAAGAATGTCCGGTATGTCTCACTCAGGATGAGGAAAATATATAAGTCACTCACCAGTAGTAGTCTTCTGACACGCGCCCGTCAAAAAAAATCTAGCGGAAATCCGGCCGGAATTGATTGAAAGGCGGTGCAGCAACCACCAGCGGCGCGACAGATAGGCAGGCGGTAGGCGGAAGTGGAACGCTCCAGCCGGCGTCAGGGACGTGGGCCTCCAGGTCCACACGTAGCCGCATCCAGATCGGTCAGTCCAGGGGAGCGGTGATCCCAGAGTGGTTGGGGGAAAATACCCTGTTTATACAAATTTACTATAGCCTACTGTTTTGTAATAGAATAATTCAGTCTAATATTCTAATATTTTATTAGTGACATTTACTATTATAAACTCTCATGTTCAAATTACAATAATCACAGTTTGTCTAAGACTTTATACAAAAATCACATATTATTTTAGTCAAAATCAGATGTTTTAAGGTATAGTCAAAGTTACAGTAATTTGACTCAAAGTCTATTTAGTTTATTTAGCTCTCAGAGGGATTTAATTTAAATTAATGTACAATCCCAAAAGTTACTGCAAGTTAAAGTACCGTAACCGAAACAATAATTTGTATTTGAAGCCATAACAAAAATTACATTTATACAACACAGCACAATTATTTGATAAAACAAATTACAAGCTTCAAGAACGTGTAAATATAACCTTTTCAAAATGGAACGCATTTATGCATGGATAAATTTGGCTATCACTAGCTTTGGACCACTGTACTGAGTCTGTATTAATTTTATCCTCGGCATTAACTGCATATTAAATATTTAACAAGTATGACAACAATAAAGTACGAAAAATATTTTACTATATTCATTAAGTTTTTATTTTCTTAGATCAACATATTATTTTTTTACGACGAAAGCATAAAACATATAATGGCCGTGAACAAATTATTGAACTAACATTTGGTACATCTACATGAATAATCTACATGAATGATTTTGCATAGACATGAAAGACTTTACATAACGACATAAATTGGAATTATTAAAAAAAAATCAGGACATTATTATAAAGCTCAAGAAATACACCATTATTTATAACCTACTTTTTGACACAATCGAGTTTAATAATTTACAATATTTTTTTTGACAATTTATTTTTAAACATTCTACTGGACAGGTTTTAACAACGGCCGATCAACATATTCGGTTCTGAAATATGTTTTGAGATATTATTTATTGAAGTCATTTATGTGAATTAAATGAATAATTTAACTAGCACAACATTTTAGAAAATATCCTCCCTGCTTACCTCAGTAATTTTCAATTTGAAGAAACTTTAGATCCACCGACGAGGTGATGAGGGTCTTGACTCTTCAAGGTCCTGGCCTGAACTACCCAGAGTCATTCCACAATGCCCGATTCTCAATTGTCGTGGAAGCTTCTAAGGAATGCAGCGTGCACGGACAATACGCTAGTCAACATGATTTGGCGTTCACCTTTGGATTGGAAAGTTCGGCCGAGACTTAGGCTTCGCGGCATTTATTTAACTCCGGTAGGGCGAGGGCAGGCAAAAGCACAACATCACCGTCTAGAATTTGCCCAACATTGAAGGCGCGCTACTTCAACTGGTTAAATCCATTAATGAGGTGATCAGTCTCATTCTATTTGGCATACGTGGTAAACGGTAAACGTTACAAATACCCCCCTGCCAAAAGAAAATTTCCTCAAATTTTCTTCAATTTCCAAGGTTCACATTCTTCTCTAAATGTATGCCTTTAAGTCTGACACATGCCAGTTGCCAATTCCTTTGCCATCAAGATCTTTCAAGGCATAAATCAATGGGGATACCCTTTTTGCAACAACATACGGTCCTGCATATCTAGGTGCAAGCTTAGAAGAGAAGTAGTTGGCCGCATTGGATTGTGAAAAGTCTTTCTTCCATACAAGGCTTCCTTCCTTGAACTCTTGAGTTCGTCTTCGAAGATTGTAGTGTCGTGCATTCCTTTGATGAGCTTCCTTGAGAAGTTCATGGACCTCTTGATGTACTTGTCTCATCTCTTGCAGATACTCGCCATATGGTTTGCAGTCTTCTACTTCAGGGACTGTATCTCTATTTTGAAGAAGGCTAAATCCTGCACCAGAAATAGGAAGTTCTCTGCCAAAGTTGAGAAAGTTTGGAGAATAGCCGGTAGCTTCGTGGACCGATGACCTCAGTGCAAATCCCAGTTGAGCTATTTGACTATCCCAGTTCCTGTGGTTATTTCCTACATACGCCCGTATCATAGTTATGATGTTCTTGTTTACCCTCTCTGTCGGGTTAGCTTGGGGATGCCGACTTGCATTGAGCAAGAGTTTCACTTTGTAGCGCTCTGCCAGTTTCTTGACAGGGTTGCCAATGAATTCAGATCCGTTGTCACAAATCAAGTAAGTTGGGACTCCATAAACCATGAATACCTCTTCTTCCAAAAATTTTGACACGGAAACAGCTGTTGCTGCTCTTAAAGGCTTGAGTAAGACAAATTTGGTGAAGGTGTCCGTGACGACTAGAAGATACTTGTTTGATTTCACTGATCGCGGGAAAGGTCCCATCAAATCCGCCGATATCATTTTCCAAGGTGAATCAACTCCACGGTAATCTCCCATCATGCCTGCAGGCTTTTGCTGATCATATTTGATACTCTGACAAACTCTACATTTGGCAACGTAGGAAGCCACATCCTTTCGCATCTTCGGCCAGTAGTAATTTAGTTGCATCCTTCTATAGGTCTTCAACACTCCTTGATGTCCAGAGGTAGGTGCATCATGGCATTCTTGTAAAGCTTGTTGTCGGAAATCTTTTGGCAAGACCAACTTCCACTCCGAATCTCCGGTCGGAAGGGGCAAAACATCAGATACTTTCTTCCAAAGTGAGTTATCTTCAATTCGCCACTGGCTGTAGGTTTGAGGCTTCTCCTCAACACATTTCATCATTTTTATATACCATTTATCCTTAATTTCGCCAGTGAGTGCCAGGCCGCATTGAATGGGCGTCGCATCATCGGGCGGGACAGATCGAGACAGAAGATCGGGGACAACATTTTCCTTCCCTTTTCTATGAACAAGCTGGTAGTCATACGGCTGCAAACGCAAAGCCCACCTAGCTAAACGACCTTGGGGATCCTTTAAGTTGTTTAACCATAACAAACTGTAATGGTCCGTGATCACTGTAAATTTAGTTCCTTCGATGTATGGTCGAAATCTTTCAATGGCCCAAATAACCGCTAAACACTCGCGCTCTGTTGCGGAGTAGTTTTGTTCTTGTCTTGTCAGGGTCCTACTGCCGTATGCTATGACAACTTCTCCTTGTGGCGACTGCTGGCTAAGTACGGTGCCTAACCCAACACCTGACGCATCACATGAGATGATGAATGGTTTTGTGAAGTCGGGGCATGACAATATTGGAGCAGTAACTAGGCATGATTTAATGTCATTAAATGCCTCCTGAGCCTCGTTGGTCCAAACGAATTGTTTCTTCTTTTTCAGTAGTGAGGTTAGGGGATACATCCTGGTCGCAAAATTGGGTATAAAACGCCTATACCAAGACGCGGTCCCACAAAATTGTCTCACCTCCTTTTGACTTCTGGGAACTGGAACATCGACTATGGCCTTCACCTTCTCAGGATCGACCCTAAGTCCTTTCTCACTGACAACATACCCTAGGTAGCGAAGCTCTGGTCTGCAAAACTGACACTTTTCTTTGTTTAGGGTCAGCTTGGCTTCTCTAATTCTGCGGAAAATCTCTGAGAGGACCTCTAAGTGTTTGTCAAAAGTTTGAGTTACTACAATTATATCATCTAGGTAAACGAAAACATGAGGTTCAAGGGCTGGGCCAAGGACATTATCGACAAATCGCTGCCATGTCGCAGGCGCATTGCTCAAGCCGAACGGCATTGTCACAAAGTGGAATAATCCACGCCCTGGGATGGTAAAAGCTGTCTTTTCTTTGCTGGCAGGGTCTAGGGGTATCTGCCAATAGGCACTCTTTATGTCCAGACTCGAGAGATATCTAGCATCACGAAGGTGGTCAAGTATCGTGGTGACATGTGGTAAGGGATAGGCATCCTTCTTAGATAACATATTTACCTTTCGGAAGTCAACGCAAAATCTATGAGATCCATCAGGTTTGTCTAAAAGTAATATGGGAGAAGACCACTCGCTATGGGACGGTTCAACAACTCCAAGTTCAAGCATCCTATCAAGCTCTTCATTGACAAGTTTTTGTCGGGCAGGTGAGATTGGATAATAGCGTTGTTTAACTGCAGGGGCATCGCCAGTGTCTATCACGTGTTTAACTTTGTCAGTGCGGCCTAGAATTGAAGATTCTCCTCTGAAATAATTTTCAACTAGTTCATTAAGCCTTTTCCTTTCCTCAAAAGTCAAGTTTTCTTCTGCTTTAATGCCCTCAATCGTAAGGCAAAAGTTTAAGTTGAATTTCTTAGCAAAGTCCCATTGACGGTTATGAACGTCAGCCACAATATTCATAATGTCCCAAAAATCTATACCAAGGATTAAGTTTTGTTGAAGCGTTGGAACTACAAGGATGGGTAAGTCTTCAGTTTTTCCTTTAAGGGTGATAGGTACATTAACATGACCTATTACTTGATGTCTTTTTGCGTCGGCAGTCTCTACATATTTTCCAGTGTCTCGATGTAAGAAGGCAGGAAACTCCTGTAAAATCCATAGCCCCTCCTTTCCAATCAGTGTTTGAGATGCTCCACTGTCTAACAAGGCTTTAACTTCTTTTCCGAAAATCCGAACACTCAGATAAGGTCTAGGGTCATTATCACACTTTTCCAAAAGATAAGATACAACAGTTCTGTTTTCACTCGGGGTTTCATCGGCAATTGGTAACTGTAAATCACTACTATCCTGGGAGTCAACCGTATTCATGAAGTTGGCTCCCGGCCCTGCACGTTTTTTGACATGCACTTCGGACAATTGACTTTGACAATATCAGGATGGCCACAACCAAAGCAAAAACGTTTCCGGTCCTGAGAACATTGTGAGAACCTATGCCCATTTATACCACAATTCCAACATTTAAGGGTTGAGTTCGAACGACCCGAAGTTCCAGGCCTCATAGCTGCTACTTGAGGAGTTTTCCGCCGGGGTGATGCTCCCCAGGCCAAATCTGGTTCAAGAGCTGGTACATTTCTTGAAGATGAATTTTGGTAAGCGGAGCGAAGTTTTCCTAATTCAGCTTTACGTCCCATTTCTCTGAGCTCTTCCATATCTTTTATGTTAAACATACATAACTTTTCTTGGAGGTATGGGTTTAAATTTTTAAGAGTCTGTTGGAGTTTAATACCTTCGGGAATTTTCTCGGCCATCCGACCATACAGCCCACTCATTGCTGCTAAGTACATATCTATAGGTTCATTATCACCCTGAGTACGGTGCATAATTTCTTGAAGAAGCATGTAATCATAGTCGGGACTTTGAAAAACAGTTTTCATTTCTAGACACAGCTCAGGCCACGTTTTGACTCGGTTTATGGTGGATCGGTACCAGATTAAAGCAGGACCACAGAATAAATCTACTGCTGATTCGAATAATTCCTTTTCACTGAGGCCTCTGGCTCTCCTTAGTTCTTCTACGCGCTCTAAGAATGCTCCCACGCTCTGTCCGGGCTCGTTACTAAAACGAAGTCCCCACTTATACACGGGGATCGATTTGGGCCTATTATTTTCTGAAGAAGCTGCCTTTAACTTCCCAAGGGCTTGTTGTTGGTTGTCATACGCTGGTTGCGACACGTTGTAATTCAATGTCGAACGGTAGTTCGTTCTTGGTGGTTCAATGGTTTCTTGTTCTACCATCCTGGTTACAGGAGCTCCAGAAGTGCCGGTGATATTGCTGGTTGCGAGAAGTACTTCCGTTCTTATCTTCTTTTCAACTGGATGGGCATCTTCTTCTTTCTTATTCTTTTCATTTTCGCTTTGTTGTTCCTTATCTTGAAATTCTTCCCCTTTTTTGGTAACCTCATCTATTAATATCTTAGTTTTCTCGGCTAAGGTATTCCTTCTCTCTTCAAACTCTTCCATATCTGTTTCGCTAATTGGGATTCTAACGAGCCGCATATATAAATGTCCCAATCTACTAAGTAGTCTTTGACCTTCTGAATCCTTACTTTTTCCTTGATAGACCGTAATCAATGATGACAACTCCACCCACTTTTCTTCACACTCTTCAAGTTCTGTTTCAGGGTCCAGCTTAGATACAACATCCTCCTCAATATCAACATTGGAAGAAAAACACTGATTCAATTTTTTTCTCAATTCATTCGCGATTCCTTCTATAGGTTGACCTCTTATTTTGAGTTCATACTCTAGTTCAGATTTTCTCAAATGGTGAGAACTAGTTATTTTTGCCATGATGTACGACCGTAATATACCAAACAACTATCAAAGTTTCCACAAAGTTCAATAAATCTTCTCAATAATTAGACAAATTCAAAATTCATATCAAAATGTAATGTTCAAGATATATGGCAAAGGACAAATTCACAATAGACATCAATAAATAAACTTCACAATAGACAGCAATAAACAAATCAATATAGACAACAATAAACAAATTCACAGTAGACAACAGTAAGCAAATTAACCACACATGGGCCTTTTAAAATCCAGGATTAATTCATACACCTGAAAATTCTGTACATATTTCAAATAGTCGTCTAATTTTAGGAATATATATTAATTAATTTTTTTTCCAGCAGCACTAAGTGTCATAGGCCCCACGTTGCGAGCGCCATTTATAACAGTCAAACTTGACTGTTGTCATGCCACAGATAACATTTGGTTAGCTCAGTTGGGCGGGGTAAAAATTCCTGAATATTGGTCAAGTAGTCACACTGACGATATTTCCTTATGAGGTATTTAAGGGCGCCACCTTGTTGAGGGTTCACAAAGAGGATGATGTAACAAGGAACCAATCCTTCCCAGCAGGTGTGACTTCTTTGGTAAACAGGGAGTAACAAAAAAAACTACTATGTCAATAGGCCGCATTTACATAAAAATATGAAAACCCTAACTAAAGTTCCAATCTTAACTAATCATTGATAGTTTATAATACTCTTAATCTATATCCTTAATCTTTCATTTATTTAAATACTCTTGGAAACCCCACAGAATATTTATAAGTCAAAGCAAAATCCAATCTCAGCAAAAGAATGCAAATTATGTGAGAGAAATTCACTTTAAATTATTAACTGAACTCAAAGCAATAATCAAGGAAGATAAGTTATCTCAAGTATTCATCATTTATTTATACACTGAATGAAGGCAGGACTACAAAAAAAATTAACTCAAGTGAGCTGAGATACAATATTTATTAAGTATTGGTACCACCAAAATTCCATAATGTTACAGTTTAACAAGGTACTCTTGCTTGTAACAAACCAGCTCAGCAATAAAGATGATTAATAATTGATAATTAATTAAACTCCGTGTAAGATATTTACTTTATCCTCCAAGTCAGGGCTTATGACTTCAAACACCTGATAATAAATTCAGACTTAATTCAGAAAATATTTCCTTATTATCTACTTCTCTTCAATATTTTACTAATAATTCGATACTCAAAATACCATAGATAAACATTGATCAAAATACATTTCGACGGTGGCCACCGGAACATCTAGACAAAACATAACAAGGCACAATAATATCTACACACTATATCAAGATAAATTTTATAACAACTACAATTAACTTCCACTCTGGTCCGGTGCACTGTGCTGCGGCGACAGTCCCAAGAATGTCCGGTATGTCTCACTCAGGATGAGGAAAATATATAAGTCACTCACCAGTAGTAGTCTTCTGACACGCGCCCGTCAAAAAAAATCTAGCGGAAATCCGGCCGGAATTGATTGAAAGGCGGTGCAGCAACCACCAGCGGCGCGACAGATAGGCAGGCGGTAGGCGGAAGTGGAACGCTCCAGCCGGCGTCAGGGACGTGGGCCTCCAGGTCCACACGTAGCCGCATCCAGATCGGTCAGTCCAGGGGAGCGGTGATCCCAGAGTGGTTGGGGGAAAATACCCTGTTTATACAAATTTACTATAGCCTACTGTTTTGTAATAGAATAATTCAGTCTAATATTCTAATATTTTATTAGTGACATTTACTATTATAAACTCTCATGTTCAAATTACAATAATCACAGTTTGTCTAAGACTTTATACAAAAATCACATATTATTTTAGTCAAAATCAGATGTTTTAAGGTATAGTCAAAGTTACAGTAATTTGACTCAAAGTCTATTTAGTTTATTTAGCTCTCAGAGGGATTTAATTTAAATTAATGTACAATCCCAAAAGTTACTGCAAGTTAAAGTACCGTAACCGAAACAATAATTTGTATTTGAAGCCATAACAAAAATTACATTTATACAACACAGCACAATTATTTGATAAAACAAATTACAAGCTTCAAGAACGTGTAAATATAACCTTTTCAAAATGGAACGCATTTATGCATGGATAAATTTGGCTATCACTAGCTTTGGACCACTGTACTGAGTCTGTATTAATTTTATCCTCGGCATTAACTGCATATTAAATATTTAACAAGTATGACAACAATAAAGTACGAAAAATATTTTACTATATTCATTAAGTTTTTATTTTCTTAGATCAACATATTATTTTTTTACGACGAAAGCATAAAACATATAATGGCCGTGAACAAATTATTGAACTAACATTTGGTACATCTACATGAATAATCTACATGAATGATTTTGCATAGACATGAAAGACTTTACATAACGACATAAATTGGAATTATTAAAAAAAAATCAGGACATTATTATAAAGCTCAAGAAATACACCATTATTTATAACCTACTTTTTGACACAATCGAGTTTAATAATTTACAATATTTTTTTTGACAATTTATTTTTAAACATTCTACTGGACAGGTTTTAACAACGGCCGATCAACATATTCGGTTCTGAAATATGTTTTGAGATATTATTTATTGAAGTCATTTATGTGAATTAAATGAATAATTTAACTAGCACAACATTTTAGAAAATATCCTCCCTGCTTACCTCAGTAATTTTCAATTTGAAGAAACTTTAGATCCACCGACGAGGTGATGAGGGTCTTGACTCTTCAAGGTCCTGGCCTGAACTACCCAGAGTCATTCCACAATGCCCGATTCTCAATTGTCGTGGAAGCTTCTAAGGAATGCAGCGTGCACGGACAATACGCTAGTCAACATGATTTGGCGTTCACCTTTGGATTGGAAAGTTCGGCCGAGACTTAGGCTTCGCGGCATTTATTTAACTCCGGTAGGGCGAGGGCAGGCAAAAGCACAACATCACCGTCTAGAATTTGCCCAACATTGAAGGCGCGCTACTTCAACTGGTTAAATCCATTAATGAGGTGATCAGTCTCATTCTATTTGGCATACGTGGTAAACGGTAAACGTTACAGTACTGCGACGGATACAAGTTTGTTTACCACTTTTGTTGTAAACGTCAGTTCTGGAGGCTCTTTCACAATGAACCGTTCACATATTGCAGGTTGGTAGATTACTCTCTGGTGACTGCGGCTGAACATATCTCTTGATGATAACAAACTCCTACTGATCGATATGAAGAATGGGTACGGTTACCAGATTTAAGCTTTCAATTAATTATGATTCATCACTGTAAAATAAAAATTCAAAAAAGATTTTCAAATTTTATGCAGATTTTTTTATTAACATCCATCACTGTCAAAGCAATATTCTAAAATATTTAACCACAAAATACTGTACTACAATACTAAACATATTATTCAAGTAAATTTACTTGGTATATTTAAGTTAGCCTTTAGTATACCTTATTACCAATAGTAATGATCCAGGGTGTATCCAACTCTCATACTCAATTTTTGCAACGTATCAAAGGAAGGCCATCTCTTGTAATAAGGCCGCGGCCTTCGGCCTGGCAACACTGCCACAGTGTAAGAAAAAATACAGTCCCGACAGTTGGTCACAAAGTGTCCCCAACCCTGGTGGCACGCAAGCACAATTACTACGTCCATAAGCAAATCACATGTTGTTTCACTATATACTGTCTAGCAACAAATACAGTCTGGTTACTCAAATGAAATAAGTGCCCTCCCAATGTGATCCTGGGCGAGGTGGCCTGTGCCAAATCACTAGGCGGGTGGGCGAGAGCGCTGCTGGCGTTCAAAATATGTTTTTGGCAATCTGAATTTATAGACAGTTATGCTCTTTGTTTATATTCTCCAAATCAGTGCCTCTATCTGTTGGAAATATGTTCAACTACTTAAATGTGTAGAGGAGCGGAGGTGTTTTTAACATCAAGTCATTTATACAGCTGGAGTTTCCATTTTTCGCCACCCGCCTAATGATTTGGTTGGAGCTTTAGATGGTTTCTAATTTTGTTAGTAACTGTGCTTGCATGCCGCTTGAATGCTAGTGATGCCCCGCGGACAACATAATGCATTACAACATATGGCAAGTGTCGGGACTGTATTTTTTCTCAGACTGTGACACTGTCGTCAAGGGGTTTTTGCATGGTAAAAACTCTTACAGAGCCAGCTGATTTCATGTAAACAAAAGATAGTGCCATAAGAGAGTATGGACAAACAAATAAGCTGAACCCTTAGGTGATTTGTTGCCATTTACTAGCGCCGCGGCCTTGTACTACGGTTGGTTATGATCAAAGCCATCACTTGTATAAGCCTTGCAAAACAACGTGGCGAATGGCTGAAAAACAGCTGGATGGGTTCTTTGATATATATCAAATGGTAGCTTATTTAATCTTCCAAAAACATTGTCTACCTTCTGTAAACAAGTGTCAAGTGTCATATGTTTTATAAATCAAATGATATTTAAGCTGACAAGTAGTGAAATCTCATCCGCTTAGTTGTTTTGCGAGGCTTATAACAAGGCGAGGCAGGACTAGCAAATGTCAATCTCGTTCCCAAGTACATAATAGAATTAAATTATGTCTTATGGCACCATCTGCTGTTTATTTTAAATCAGTTTTATTTTAAATCAGTTGACTCTTAGGTTGAAAAAACCAAAGCGACGTCAGTTCAAAGGCTGCGGCCTTATTACTTGAGATGGATATGGTCGTCTTCTTATTTGTTAGTCTGTGGTTCTATTCAACCCTAGTCATCATATAATCATATGTTTTTTTCATAATATTATCCTGTAAATGTGTAAATATTTAGATCTCTCAGATGTCATGTCATACTGTGATTTATTTTGAATTGTATTTAAACACAATATTCAAGCTAGTTTTTTTAAGAAGCTATAATGGATTGTACCATGCTTTTAGAAAAAACTATTTTATTATGTCTTTATTATACTTCATGCATTGCGAAAAATACTGATATAGTGGACAAATCAAAAACAGTACATGTGGACTACAAAGTATCCGATTATTTTTTTGATTCAAATTATCATTGCTACAAGATTAAAAATTTGTTTCCAAAAGGAGTAGAGTTGAAGAATCACATCAGAAGATGTAAAATCAACTATACCTCACCCAACTTATTCTCACCTCATTGCGTTTTCTGCCCATTGTCTTGTTCAGTGTGCGCTTGGATTTTGAGAAGCTACACTTTTGGAACGACTTTTGACCGTTTTTTTGGATCTTCTAAGATCGATACAAACTGTATATATCATAGTGTTGACAGAATCGAAGGAAGGAAAATCAGAGCAAAGAAGGGCAAAACCTTTCAAGAAGATATGAAGTGTGTTCCAAAACAGTTCTGTGCGAAAAACCCTTGTAAAAATGGAGGGAGATGCAAAGAATTGTTTTATTCTTATGTCTGCATTTGCAAGAAGGAATTCTATGGCAAGGACTGTTCGAACAAAGCTCCAGGTAAACAGTGTTATACCGACCTTTTCAATCTTTTACAACCTTTTTTTTCCTGGAAAAAACAGATTGTATTATACTTTTTCTAGCTTAATAATGCTTGCTTAGCACACGGCTGGAATAAGATGAAACATTGATAAGTTATGCCAAGCCCTCCATTGCTAAAAATGAACTATCAAACCATAAACAATATAACAGCCAAAATCTTTGCATACAATTTTTGTAGTTCAAATAAAATATAAATATAAACACAAAAAACTAAAATTATGGAATAAAAACTTAATAATTACATTGTTTGTAAAATTTTAAAATTATTTTCCAGTAAAAGCTAAAAACAAAACTCAACTAAATATTTACTATCATGTATTTTTTAGTCACCTTATTTTTCATTATAATTTAATGTCAGCCTTGCCCTGTTTGAACACACATACTCGTAAATAAATAAATAGGAAATTTATGGAATTGTGATATCAAGTTATTATGATATCAAGTACTATTCTCATTCTTTGGTCCAAGATAGCAAAATTTTCTCTTTACTCTTTTTTCTACAAAAAATAACTATTAAAATTTTAATTACAAAAATTATTATGATTATTTTACCAGGAATGTAGTTTTTGCCATGCCATATTTTTCCACGCTACTCTTTAATTAATTATGAGACGCTACTCTTTAATTAATTAGAGCAATGATGGGTTTTTATTCATAATTTTTAAGTATATTAAAAGGAGAATTTTGAAATTTCCTACAATTTAGTGTAACTTAAAACTGTTGTACTAAGCTTTATTCCATTCTTCATAAAAAATCACAAAATAGAACTTTAATCACAAAATTATTAGAAAACCTATCACAGAGGTTATTATAGTTCAATATTTTTTTTGTTGAGATACCATCACAAAGTAGAGTGAACATGCTGAGCCATTTGGTCTAATTGGTTGTTGTGGTCCTCTAGAGGGTGTCACGATACGCTTGATTCCTTCCTCCTTGTTTCAGCTTGGTTCGTGGCTAAGCTAAGCCACTGGTTCCAAAATTCCACTGGAGGGTGTCACTATATGCTTGATTCCTACCTCCTTGTTTCAGCTGGGGTGGGGGAGGGTATCGCGATATGCTTGATTCCTTCCTCCTTGTTTCAGCTTGGTTCGTGGCTAAGCTAAGCCACTGGTTCCAAAATTCCACTGGAGGGTGTCACTATACGCTTGATTCCTACCTCCTTGTTTCAGCTGGGGTAGGGGAGGGTATCGCGATATGCTTGATTCCTTCCTCCTTGTTTCAGCTTGGTTCGTGGCTAAGCTAAGCCACTGGTTCCAAAATTCCACTGGAGGGTGTCACTATATGCTTGATTCCTTCCTCCTTGTTTCAGCTGGGTTTGTGGGGTAGTGTGTAGTGATATGCTTGATTCCTTCCTCCTTGTTTCAGCTTGGTTCATGGCTAAGCTAAGCCACTGGTTCCAAAATTCCACTGGAGGGTGTCACTATATGCTTGATTCCTACCTCCTTGTTTCAGCTGGGGTGGGGGAGGGTATCGCGATATGCTTGATTCCTACCTCCTTGTTTCAGCTTGGTTCGTGGCTAAGCTAAGCCACTGGTTCCAAAATTCCACTGGAGGGTGTCACTATATGCTTGATTCCTACCTCCTTGTTTCAGCTGGGGTGGGGGAGGGTATCGCGATATGCTTGATTCCTTCCTCCTTGATTCAGCTTGGTTCGTGGCTAAGCTAAGCCACTGGTTCCAAAATTCCACTGGAGGGTGTCACTATACGCTTGATTCCTACCTCCTTGTTTCAACTGGGGTGGGAGAGTGTGTCGTGATATGCTTGATTCCTTCCTCTTGTTTCAGCTGGGGTGGGGGAGGGTATCGCGATATGCTTGATTCCTTCCTCCTTGTTTCAGCTTGGTTCGTGGCTAAGCTAAGCCACTGGTTCCAAAATTCCACTGGAGGGTGTCACTATATGCTTGATTCCTTCCTCTTGTTTCAGCTGGGGTGGGGGAGGGTATAGCGATATGCCTGATTCCTTCCTCCTTGTTTCAGCTTGGTTCGTGGCTAAGCTAAGCCACTGGTTCCAAAATTCCACTGGAGGGTGTCACTATATGCTTGATTCCTACCTCCTTGTTTCAGCTGGGGTGGGGGAGGGTATCGCGATATGCTTGATTCCTTCCTCCTTGTTTCAGCTTGGTTCGTGGCTAAGCTAAGCCACTGGTTCCAAAATTTCACTGGAGGGTGTCACTATACGCTTGATTCCTACCTCCTATTTCAACTGGGGTGGGAGAGTGTGTCGTGATATGCTTGATTCCTTCCTCTTGTTTCAGCTTGGTTTGTGGAAGAGTGTGTCGCGATATGCTTGATTCCCTCCTCATTGTTTCAGCTGGGTTTGTGGGGGAGTGTTTCGCAGTATGCTTGATTCCTTCCTTCCTTGTTTCAGCTGGGTTTGTGGGCAAGCTGAGCAACGGGATTCAGTTGTGGTTTCCACTGGAGGTCACTGCGGCCCGTTTGATTCCTTTCTTCGTCACCGTCGCGTTCGAAGGAGAAGCGCAAGTCATCGAAGTGTCTACATCTTCGGGCTACACAGTGAGACTGACGGCGAAGGATAAGATTCAATACTTTCCTCAAAATTGTAAGCCCAAGGGGTGCAGATGCAAAAGTGAAGAAGGTGAATGTTTGTGAGTTGATTTATGTAAATATAATATATTTAGTACTTGTAATATTTCCTTTACAGAAAAAAATGGCAAATTCAATTTTAATTTCGAGAGAGCTATTGACGGTCATACCTTTAAAGTCTTCTTATCAAAATATTATTGTTATCGAATACAGTGAGGTTTCACTGTAACACTAGTCCTAAAATAATGCCATTGACATTTAAAGTCAATAGTAACGCTGAAGTGAATACTGTATTTTCTCTATTTAAAACAAAAAAAAGTTACTATGTTTAGCTCTGTGTTGAGTTATTGCTTGCCTGCCTCTCACCAAGTACCAGTAGTTTTTATCGCTGTTGAACATGATCCAGTGATACAAGTAATCTTTAAAAACTAGCATAAAATTTATTTAAAAAGTTTGTTTTAATGATTTACATCTCTCTCTCTCTCTCTCTCTCTCTCTCTCTCTCTCTCTCTCTCTCTCCTCTCTCTCTCTCTCTCTCTCTCTCTCTCGCTCTCGATTAAATTAAATTCCAGTCAACAGTTCAGACCTGTTATTTATCACTGTATTTTTACAAAACCACAAAAACTGTAATTTTTTAGTGTTTTGTTATTTTGCATGACATTATGTTTTTGCAATTAAAATAAAAATAAAAACAACAAAACTAAAAAAATTATAAAAATTTATAATTTTAATAATGAGAGTTTAACACAAAATATTCTAACACATTAAGCAGTTCTAAGCAGCGAATGGATTACACTTTGTATAAGACACAGATATAGAAAAGGGAACTCTTGCTGCCAAAGCAAATTTTTCATTTTGGGCATTATCGTTGGAGTCAAAAATATAGATTTTTCTGGTTATGATTGAATATGATTCTTTGACCTTTTCTGTAGAGATTTATTGGGTTATTTTATCAATAAGAATCTGATAAATATTTGAAAAATAATAGATTTAGAAACCTATGTCAAACTTATGAAATGGGGCCTCTTGTCGCTTATATGGAAAACTAGCAGATATACCCGCAGCTTCGCCAGCTGAAAGGATAGCTCATTTTAATTCAATTATGTTATGCCTTGTGCAATTTTTAGGAATAATTAACAAATGGACTGATTTATTTGGGTCTTGCGCGCGCAATTAAACCCTTAAGATGCAGCTGATAATTCCACTCTAGATGAAAATGAGAAAGTGTAACGATTCCTCTAAACATGTTTCCCTCATGATTAGCAAATGGTATAAATTAACTTCCTCCAATTTCCCAATACAGAGAATGAGGATAACCCGGAATATAAAACAAAGAAGACACTAAGGATGGATTTTCGACTTGACATCAATCTGAATTTAGCACGTTTTTGAAAATAAACCGAAAACTGTAAGAAAAAGTAGGAGGTAAATATCTTGGCCAAAAACCTATTTCCCCAAAAAGTTTCGCGTTAAATTTTTAAATTCTATTCTTTTAGTAGATTAGTTCTGGTACCTTTTCTGTTCCCTGAAAATATTCTACAGGACTCCCATCCCCAGTTAGGAAAAACTAAAATGGCCGCCATTTTGAATTTTTCCAAATAATCTATTTTAGCCGTCTGAGAAAGAATATTTTTAAAACCTTTCTTTTTTTCGCATCTAAAGCCTATAAAGAATAATTGTGCCTAGTTTCATGGCCCAAAGTCTTGTGGTTTTTGAGAAATTAAGCTTTGAAAGCTAAAAGTTGCCACCATATTGTATTTTATAATATACCATATTTAGGCCTTTAGAGACAAAATATTGCAAAATCCTTTCTTAGTACGCATCTAGAGCCTTTAAGGAATATTTGTGCCGAGTTTCATGGCTCTAAGCCTTATAGTTTTTGAGAAACTATGATCAGTCAGTCAGTCAGTCAGTCAGACAATGGGTTTTGGCTTTTATATATATAGATAACATGGCTGGTGACTTCAGTTCCCATTTCCTAAATACGCAAGCCCAATACCCTGACAGAGTAATCAGTGGGATCTCAAAACTAGTCTCTCCTGACATCCAGCGGTGGATGAGTGAACTACTATAAGTTTTTCATAGTAGGAGAATAATGACTAGAACTAATACAAGTTTAACATAGTAGAAGAGTAACGCCCAGATCCAAAATTCACACTCCTGACATCGTATTTCTCTCCATTATCTTGATATTATGTCTTCTAACTTCAGATCCCTTTTCTAACTACTCAATTTTTCACATGAATTGCTTGATTTTAATTATAAAAGTGTATCACATATTTTTTATTTCAATATCTGATTTTTAGCTTTATTGTGATACTTAATTTATTCCTCAAATGTTAATAAAACAATTCTGTGAATTTTTTAACTTTAGGTCCTTGATTTCTTGCAATACTCGTTTTCATTTGTTTTCATGAAATACATCCTTCACTCATCTGTCATTCATACTTGGCTTAAAATACCTACCTGGGAAGGTCGCCATTTCAAGTAATGAATCTAATGTATCTAAATTCAAATGCCAGTTACTCAAACAAATAAAATCATATAATTATAAAATAAATTACATTATGTCAAATTGTTCACCATTTAAAGCTGAATTTCAGAATGCTCATAATTCATAACTGTAAAATTCTGTCATGAGGTCTGTTTTAAATTTCTGTATTACATATTTTATTATAGGTGACAAAAGTTTCAGTCTTAATAATTAAATATATTAAGGTCTGGTCTATTTTAAGTATAGCGTTGTCAGATGTGTAAAAGAACCTAAGGCAATAAAGAGAGAGAGAGAGAGAAATATTTTTTATTCACAATAATTGAGATTGAAAATAGTTGACATTGATTTAGTTTAACTGACATTGAATTCTTCTTTCCAATTCAAGAATTCTTTAATATTATAAAAAGGTCGATCCAGTAGCCATTTTTGTCACTTCTTAAATTTTCTATGATTTTGATCTTTGATGCTATCTGGTAAAACATTGTAAATGCTTATTTATTTATTATCAAGGGGACAACTAATGTTTATATTTAAACAGATTACTTCATTTACTGAACCAGAATAAAATGGCTGTTTGAACTCACAAAATACATACATATTCCAGCTAAAAATAAAACACAGCCAATCATTATCATTGACAGCCAGCATTTTAGACTGAAATACAAATGAACCCACTTGGTTTACAATTCTTTCTATGGTATTAATGGTAGTCTATAGCTCTGGACAGCCTTACTGGCGGGTGAGTGAGTGCGCTGTTGTTGTAATTAGTGTTTATTATCTGCAATGTTTTGATAATAAATCACATGGTCATTTGTTTATGTAGAGGTACTTTGCACAAGAAAATATTTTGCTGCAACCGCAAGTGCAACTAATGTTAAATGCTTGCAAGCTCAACACAATTCATGAAGTACGACGACAAAAGTGTGGAAACACATTCTTAAATGTAAACAAATCATTTAAGATGAAAGGTTGCCAAACTAAAAGACCAGCTGATGCATTGTGCAAATATTTTCCAGAAATTTTAATTGCTTAAGAAATCTCTCGGTGAAATATTACAGGGCATTCTTTTGTAGTGTAAATGAGGTGAAACGTAAACAAAGTTTTGACAGTTCTACCAAAACGTGTTTATTTAGCAGACATTTTGGGAGATTACAATTTTCGCCACCCGCCAGTAAGGCTGTCCAGAGCTATAGTACCATACCAGATTTTTTTTTAATTGAAACCACTACACAGAGCATAAAAAAGATAAAAATATATAAACAGTCTTTTTTTTAGGTTGCAAGACCGCATATTTTGGCACTCTCCTTACTGACAATCATTACTTAAAACACGATTTTAAAAACCTACCGATCTTGGCGGTCAGAAGTTATGCAGTGGGATTTGTATCGCATATCAAGCTGAGAGTGTTCAATGAAAAGTTCAGCAAGACAAATCCCGTTCTTGAAGAATCAATCCAATCTTATACCAAATTAAGATTTAAAACCATTTACTTCGGTGACATCAACCCCAACTCCGAAGTCTCTGTTTATGCCGTGAAGGACTCGAGCGGAACAAGGTTTGACCCAGGATTAAAGGGAGATTGGTAAGTTTTCCAACTACTATTTATTTATTTATTTAATTACAACGTATCACATTACACCATTTATATACATGGTTGATGACATATCAATACTAAAAACTAAAAATTAAAACCCAAACTAAAACATAAATAATGCTATGTTTATACAAAATTACAATAAGCTTACCATAGAGAGCTAAACAGAACAAAAAAATTTATAAAATTCAATATAAAAACAACATTAATTTGATTTATTTTAACCAAAAAATATAAAAAAATATGTCAAAAACGTCACTTCCAAATTGGTTATTCTTGTATTTATCTACAGAATAATAGTTTTTCTGTAACAAAAATGTGTACAACTTTTTTTTTAAACATGCAAGAGACATCTCTTGTTTTAAGTGTGCAGGTAAGTGATTATTAAGTTTAATGCCAGCATATTTAGGGAGTTTTTCAAAGGCTGAAGTTCTATGTCCAGGAAACACCAGAGCATTTCTATGTCTAGTTTCAAAAGTATGGAAGTGACTGGTGGAAAGAAGGCTATCAAGATTTGTATTGGTGTAGAGGATGATTTTAAATATGTAAATGGAAGGAAAAGTGAGAATTTTCAGTTGTTTGAAACCCGGTTTGCAAGAGGAAAAAAAGGGTAAATTACATATTTTTCTTACTATTTTCTTTTGCAAGGTGCAAAGCTTACTGCTTCCCACACGGTCCCCCCAGAATATAACACCATAAAACAGATAGGAATAGACATATGCACAGTAGACTACTAAAAGAGTATTTATATCAACTTTAACTGAAAGAAATGATATCATATAATAGGCTTTACTAAGATGACCCTGTAGAAATGCATTGTGCTCTTTCCAGGTAAGGCTGTTGTCTATAACAAGACCCAAGAATTTGGTTTGATAGGATGTATTTCATATGATTAATTAATTTATCTATAACCATTGCAGAAAGCGTGAATATTACAAATAACAATCATAAAGAGGTATTTTATTACACCAAATACAAACCAGTTGCATAAAGTAAACTTTATGATACAGGAGTCGCTTTACAATACAGGCTCTAGACCAATGAGAGTTCGGCATTTGACAAAAGTGGTGTCATGTCGTGATAGAAATGTCACAATTCGCATATCAGCTCTACTCGATTGTTCTACTACGGTTTATCATAGAACCAGCTGTCGTCCTCTTTTTAAGGAATTAAATATAATGACTTTAACAAGTATGTATATTTATGAAGTTCTGATTTTTGTGCATTCCAATGTGGATCTCTTTACTCCGTTCAAAGCCCAACACTCTTACAATACCCGTAATATTGATTTGTTTAACTATCCACCACACAACCTGTCACTTTATGAAAAAAGTCCTGTCTATATGGGTATACGATTGTATAACAATATTCCAAATGTAATGAAATCATATAATCAATCTAAATTCAAAAAAACCCTAAAAAATATTTTAATAGATAAGTGTTATTATTCTATTGATGAATTTTTAAAAGATAATTTAAATCTACTTGACCCCTGAAATTTTTCTTTCTCTCTCATAATAAGCTTGGTATTGTAAAAATTTGATTATTGTTATTAATAATAAGAATGACGATGCACCTGTTTCAGATTACTATATGTAACATACAAATGTTTTGTGCTAATAAAGGACTTATGACTTATGACTTAAGTTTTGTAAAGGAACAAAGGAATTAAAGAATTTTGTTTATTTCGATAAGGATAACAAGGGGAATAAGCACCATTACCATTTCCCACCCTTGTTACCATTAATGGATGTTTCTTGTCAAAATGTCTTGAAAAAAAATTAAACCAACTTTACCTAACCTCAAATGGGAGTTGACTTATTTCATCAATTGTAGTCCAACCTAGTAGAAGCTGGATTACCATGATGGATTACATTTAATAAGGCTTTAAAGCTGTAAAAAATTCTCAGTTCTGACTCATACAAAAATTTAAAAATAACTACAAATTATTTGTAGATGTGCTATTTTGTTTCAGTCGATCCACCTTTGATCGTAAGATCACTGTCAATCCTAGCAGTAAACTCCAAGTATCCTTCTTCATAAAATACGTTGGTTCAAACTGGCAACTGCTGAAAGTGAGTGATGATGACCCATTTTCTGAAACCGGCTGGTTTACCAGTGACCAACAGAAATTACAAAAGGTCTACAACACTCCCAACATTAACTACTTATATCACTGGAGGTTTTATAAAAGTAAGTATTGATGTGTATGAAATATTAACAACAGTTCTGAACCATGAAAACAAATTCTGAAGTAATGTCTTTGATATGTCGTTTGATTTATCCAATAATTTGGGAAAATTATGTTTAAGCAATGAAATATTAAATCAACAATAAACAACTAAACTTACTGAAATTCGTTTGAGTTTTATTGAAAGAAACTGAAGTAAAACTATCTCTTAGGATATCACATAATAATAAGGAAGTATATTTTTATTTTCAACCAAGCTCGGTATGATATTTATTTTATTGTTTTATTTATTTACAATCGTCACATTACATCAATGAGTTGACAGGTGCCTTGTCCAATTTTCTTATCTATACACCTAAACTTAAAGCTAAAACACATACAAATAAAATACACTTTGATACTTAATCGGTAAAATATTCATCTAATGAGTAGTATGCCTTCTCCAATAACCAAGTCTTTAGTATTTTCTTGAATTTTGTCAGAGAGTCAATATCTTTTATAGAGGAAGGTAATCTGTTGAATATCTTTGGGGCCATATACTGTGGTGACAAATGATGCAATTTAAGCCTGTGTTTTGATGGTTTTATTAAATGTTTATACCTGGTGTCATGATCATGGGTATGCTGGTGCTCCATGAATCCATCAAAGTCACTTTTTACCATGACAGCGAGTTGATAAATGTATGAGCTATAAAGAGTGAGAATATTAAATTGGACATAAAATTAAACTTGGTGTTAAAATTTGTATCCAAGCTATTGAAAAGTAGGGTGTGAAGGTATGTTGAATCAGAGAATCCATGTTATACAAGTAATTAAAACCTCCGTTGCAGCAGACCTGCATACACAGCGAATTTCAAACGCTTCACAACATATATATCAATCTAACACAGGGACAAATGATATTTTTTTATATTCTCCATGACATGGAGAATGAGTATGCAGGTTTTCTGACGAAAGTATATAAAAATAGGTAGTTTTCAATTAATATCCAGTGGACCATCAGCCAAAAGAAGCTATATACCAAGTTATATATACCAAGCTATATACCAAGTTTAGTGAGTCGGTGGCGCAGTTGGTAGCGCACTCGGCCCCGGTTCTGTGGCGGCAGGGTCGCAGGATCGAGTCCCGATGATGCCGCATACTTTGAGCAGTACTGTTCATACTTGTACCGTACTGGCTCACTCCTTGGGTTTGCTTAATAACTTCCACGCACAGGCCTGAGGCCTATGTGGGGGGGCAAATGCAAGGTAAAAAGAGGCCGCCACCCTCTTTTTTATAAAAAAAATATTAAGCTATTATACGCCCTTAGAGGCCGATTTGGCGTACAGATTTTATAAATTTTATTTGAAGTAGGAGTAAAAGTTAGAGTGATAGTTGATATGACACAGTAACTTAATCTTTATTGACTTGGCATTTACACAATGATCTGCTTATTCACAAATAACCTAGGATCTTACTCTCAGACGGGGACTTTCAGCACTGCACCATTTTAATAATTACACGAACTCGTCTGCAAACAAGCAAATGAAATAATAATAGGTAAATGAAGTTTAATTTTTAAAATAAATTGAAATACAACAAAAACTTAACAATCAGGAATGGATACGTTAAGACAATGAGAATGGTTTTAACATGAATTATTACAATTTGCAAATATAAAATCTTAAATACAATAAATCTTTTGAATCATATTATTTTAACATTGCTACATTCAATTTTCATTTACACAGATTTTACAATTAAGAACAAGGTTGAATACAATAAGAATCTTTTCTAATTTTACTTACATTTCACGAGTGGTAATTTAATTTACTTATTGCTTCGTGCTGCCCCTTTTAAGAATGAGAATAAAGACGGTTAGCATTTGATTTTTCAATAAATTAGTCAACTTGACCTATATGATGCCAACACAACAAAACTGAATAACCTGACATCTAATTAAAGGTAAGAATATACATATATAATAACATTTAATTTTGGGGATAAATATTTTGGTATAAAAATCAGTATAAATTTTCCCCGCAGCTAAAACAAAATATTTATCTCTAAACAAAAATTTTCCTTGAAACAAATTAAATTTACTTTTCATTTTAAGTTGGCTGCACTGATGGTGAATAAACAATGTTTTCAACAATACAATTTGAGCAAGTAATGCACTCAATCAACACTGTATAGCAGCACCCTACAGCAAACAAATTTCTTTCCATTTTACTACAAAGCAAACATGATTAATGAAACATTTAATTTTAAAATATTTACATTTCAATAATTTTTTACGAAAAGAAAATATAATTACTCTAACAAATTATTTAAATACAAATTTGCTTTCAATAACTTTTAGCTGGGAGAATAAGTAAACAAGAGAGAGACAGAGATAGTGAAACCCGTTCAAAACGGCCTTTCTTATCGCCAAACAGGAAATTCCAAACCTTTGTTCGCCAGAAGGGCTTTCCAAAAATATTCATCCTGGATCAGTCGTAGTTGAGACTTTGTAGAGTAATAGTGCATGTCGTTGTGTGCCGTGTATACGTATCGTGTAGTGTGTCGTGTAGCGTGTTGTGTCGTATGTTGTGTCGTGTGTTGTGTCGTGTGTTGTGTCGTGTGTTGTGTCGTGTGTTGTGTCCCGCGGGTGTTACAGTGTGATAGTGTGATATGTAGTGTAAAGTGTGAAGTGTGAAAACGACGTATCCTTTCAAACAAACATTCACGCAACTTGCAAACTCATTCATGCTAACTTTCGCTTCCTATACATTCTCAGAATCATACTCAAACATACAATTCATTCGCTAATATTTCTGGAAAAATAATTCTATTATAAAATAACTAACAAATTTTACAAATTTAATTTAATATTTAAATTCTCCCCGCTAAATTCTTAAACATTCTTAAACTAACATAACACAGTACAATACATTCTCATATCCCAAATTATATTTAAATAAATAGTTTTCTGTTTGTTTTTTTTTAATAAATCACTTTTTGAATTACTTTACTGAGTCCAAGCAAAAATAAAAATATAACATTTCCTTACAAATTAAAAATATATTCAAGTTCAGTGTATATTATCTAACTGGAATGCTGACTTGATTTTAATACTAAAATATCTTATACAATACATACATAGTTATTTCCTTTAACCATTTCTCTGATTAGTTGCTGGTTTCAAGTCTGCAATGTGCAATTTTCTCACGTCACTGATGTCTGAAACGCTTTGTACTAGAACTGTGACGTCTGTGATGAAGTATAATATTCTAAATGGACCTGCATACTTGACAGCTAATTTCTTCGAAAAATTCTTCAGTTTATTACTCAGAAAATGTGTCTTGATGTATACTAAGTCATTGATCTTGAAAGGCGGTTTGCTTCTGTAATCATTGTATTTCTTCCGTCTTCTATTTCGTAATACACTCTTTCTTGCGTTATTTATGGCATTCTTCAAGTTGCTCTTCTTCTCCTCTTCACTTAATTTTTCGGAAACAAAGTCTTGGATGTTCCATAAATTAGATAAAGCGTTATTTGGAGGATGATTGAACATCATTTCAAAGGCGGAACATTTGGTGCTTGAATTTTTCGCTGTGTTGAGGCTTATCTGAATCAAATTAAGATCTTCGTCCCAGGAGGTTTGTTTTTCATGATAGAAACACCGTAATAAAGTTGTAATGTCCCTTAAAAATCTCTCAGATCTATTGCCGTTTGCTCGATAAGCTGCAATTCGCCTGTGGGAGATATAATTCTTAAACAAATAGCTTTTAAATTCTTTGGAGGTAAAATAACTGGCGTTATCTGATACAATGATGCGAGGAGTGGAAAAATTAGCAAATATCTGCTGCAATTTTTCTATTATCAGCCTAGAATTTGCTTCACGCAAGGCGTATATCCAAACAAATCTCGTAAATCCATCTACAGCAATAAATAAATGTTTATTGCCGACCTTTGAGTTTGTCGCCTTTGATCTAGGGAGTGGTCCAAGAAGATCAATGAAGATTGTATTCATTGCTTGTTCAATTGGGATCGAAATTAATTTGCCTTCATATTTCACTTGAGAACTTTTGCTCATGCAACATATTTTACATTCTTTCACTTTTTGCTTCATTGCTTGGTCTAATTCAGGATGATAGAAGTATTCATTTACTCTTCCCTGCGTTCTGTAAATACCGAAATGGCCACCGAATACCGTATTATGAAAAAATGAGAACACTAAATTAAATAGCTTCTTAGGCAGATAAATTCTAGCTTTTCCTTTTTGTCTCTGATACATCAAAACATTGTTCTTCATGAAAAAACATTCTTGATTTGTTTTACTAGCGATACTGTCTATTATCTTCTTACATTCTTCGTCTTCCTGTTGATGACGCTGTAGATCAGTAAAGGCTAAAGGCAGTTCATTTATTAAATTAGCTAATCTTAAATTTTCCTTTTGTGTTTTAGATTTCTTGGTTATGTTTACATTTTTTGCAGTTTCTTCGAATTTCTTCCTTCGCATGGTGTTAATAGTTTCTTGCATGGTATTCACTTCTTTATTTTCTTCAGCTTCCAATGTATTACTGCCATTTTCGTCATACATTCTCGATAAAACGTCAGCGATAATATTTTCGGTTCCTGGCCGGTGTTCCACAGTATAGTCCAAATCTATAAGTCTCTCAATCCATCTTGATAACCGACCTAATTTTCTTTTGGAATTAAGGACAAAACTTAAGGCCTGATTGTCAGTAATCAATTTGAAAGGACGAATTTCTAAGAATTCTCGCCATTTTTCCATACAAAGTATTGCAGCATAAGCTTCTTTCTCGTATGTGCTATACTTGAGTTCTGCCGGAGTAAATAGCTTGGAATAGTAGGCAATAGGCAGTAAATCTCCTTTGTCGTTTGACTGTAAAAGAACACCTGCGGCTGAATTTTGAGATGCGTCAGTTTGGAGGGTAAATGGCTTATTAAAATCAGCAATCTGCAGAATTGGAGGGTTGGAAATTTTCTTCTTTAAGATTTCAAATGCTTCTTGACATTCTTGGGTCCAATTAAATTTTACAAATTTCTTCTTCAGGGCATTTAAAGGACGGCATATCTCTGCATAATTAGGAATGTATCTAAGCCAGTATGAACACATGCCGGTAAATTGTTTGACTTGCTTAACATTTTTCGGCACTGGAAAATTCCTCACGACAACAGTACGATCAGGGTCAATAGTAACTGTATTATTCTTGATAATATGACCTAGGAAGCTTATTTCTTGGCAGAAGAATTTAGCTTTATTTACATTGACAGTGAGTTTATGCTTTGATAATCTCTCTATGACCTCCTTAAGGTGTTCTAAATGTGTACGCTTATCGGGGCTGTAGACAATAATGTCATCGCAGAAATTTATGACATATTTGAATTTTATATCTTGGAAAACCTTGTCCATATAACAAGACAAAACTGAGCTTCCAATTTGTAAACCGAATGGTACCCTTTTCATCCTATACTTGCCAAATATTGTACTGAATGCAGTTATGTCACGAGAATTTTCAGTAATTGGACACTGTAGGAAAGCTTTATTCAGATCAATCACAGAAAAATATTTTCCATCCCGTAGATGTTGATGCAAGTTTTGAAGATCGCCTAGAGGGTAATTCATCTTGACGAGTTTCTTGTTAAGTTCGGTGTAATTTATCACAAGTCGATCTTTGTTTGTTAAGAAGGCGGGACTACTATAAGGACTTGTAGAAACTTCAATTATATCTTCAGCAAGCCACTCATCGATAATCTTCTTCATTTTAGCAACTGCCGGTGGACTTAGGAAGTAGGGACGGATGCATACTGGTTTATCATCAGTTACTTTTAATTCAATTTGAAGATCTAAAGCCTCACCTATTTGATCTGTGAATACATTTGGATATTGATTGATTAGATTTTCTATTTCTTCTTTCATGTCAGGAATTCCTACATGTATTATATTTAAGGAAAGATTTTCTTGTAGCAATATAGGGATCTTGTTATCTGGCTGAAATTTGAAGAAACAAAATTTATCCTGTAAATTTATATTTAGACCGTTCTTCTGCATAAATGGAGTTCCTAAAATCATATTGTAATGATCTTGTTTCATTACTAAAAACTTCTCAAACCAAGTGAATTTACCAATTTTGATCTTGATTTCACACTCCTTAGCTATATCAATTTCGCTATCATTTGCTGCTAAAATAGTGCCAGACCAATCGTTAACTTTCTTTATCAGCTCAAGTTTATGCAACTTATCAAAAAGTGTTTTGCTAATAAAATTTTTACTGGCTCCAGTATCTAGGAGAGATAATGTAGAAATCCCTTTAGTTAATATTACTTCAATGCATGGTAAATTTTCATATATTTTTCCATTTATTTTCATGTTGTTTGGCTTCTTAAATTTATTCCAAGTTCTTATCAATTTTCTTAGTTCTCCTTTAAATTGCATGTTTTGTGTTGGTTTTGTATTAGGTTTAGGTTTGTTTGGGTGTGTTTTCTCTGGAGAATATGACTCAGCTGCTAATAACTTATCTTGAGAATAGGCCATATTCCCCAAGTTTACGTGTTTTTTGGCTTGCGGAAACAATGTTTAGCGATATGCCCTTTCCTTTGACAATTATAACAGATCTTATCTTGGTTACTGACCTGTGGCGATTTTGACTGCTGAAAATTTCTTTGAGGGTTAAATTGTGGTTTACCTCCATTTGGCCTAGAGAAATTAGGTCCTGTTCTATGCTGAAAATTTTCCCTGACATAATCATTATATTGCACATTGTTAATTTCAACAGCTAGCTTATCTAGATCTTTGAAAGACTGTGGGTTAGGTTGAAAAACTAGCCTATTTCTTACTGAAGGATGGATTCCACTTTTAATGAAGGAAACCAATTCCATTTCACTTAGAGAGCTTTTTAGTACTTGGTGATATGTTTTAATTTCATTTACATAGATTGACAAAGGTTCCAAAGGATTTTGAGGTCGGAAAATAAAATCCTGCTTAATTTTTTCTCTTAAGATAATGGGTATGAAGGTATCCAGAATGTCTTGATGCAAATTTTCTAATGATTGATCAGTCATCTTATGCTCTAATATTTTAGTGAGAAGAGGTGCTGTGGCATAACTAGGCAAAAGTTGAAATATTTCATTTGAACTCAGGGTGGTTTGGTTTTGGATTTCTACTAAATTTCTTAACCATTTCAATAGTGATTCAACATCATGTCCATTGCACATAGGAAATTTATTCAAATAGGTTTCAATAGGATTGGTCAATTTACTGAATACTATAGACTTTTCTACTTTAGTAGTAGGCACATTAAAAGCTAGCTTACCCATTTCTTGCTCAGGAACATTTGAGGTCGATGCTCTCTGCACTGTTTGGTCTAGGCCTACCTCTTTAAGTTTTTGAAGCTCCCCCTCCTTAGTTGGTGTTGAAGTTGTTGGTTTTACCTGGGTGGGTCGTTCAACCTCTAAATTTAGTTCCTCATCTTCTATTAAAGATTGATTTAGTTTTTCCTCATATGAGTTAAGATCTTCTTCACTGATTTGATCCTTCAGAGTTTGGAACTTAGCAGTAAAGGTATCTAATTGCCCAGTTAGTTTAGTTAAGATGTTCTTATACACACTATCAAGCTGAAATTTACTAAGATGAGAGAGTCTTAAGCTAACATGACTTATTTTAGCATTTAGCTTAGCTATTTGGGCTGCAGTAGCCTTTTCCTCTTCACTAGCTTGATCTAATACTAACTGAATGTTATCAATCTTAGCTTGAATTTTGTTAAATTGTTCAACTAAACTTAATTTCTTATTTAGATGTGTTATATCAATACTTTGATCGAGATTGGCTCTTAGGACTTTTCTTAATGAATCTACATTTTCATTAGTCACTTGATGACCTCTAGCTAAAAGTTCATAAGTAAGTTCTTCCTTATTTAAGTAGTTTAGGTTGTACTTAGGCATGATGACTTCTTTGATTGAAATCCTAGCTATAGGCCTAATAACTTAGTACAAACTTAGTAATTCCTCATTTCTGTACTAAATTTCATAACTTTTCACTCCATGAAAAATTTTGTTTCAAACCGAGCAGAGTTGCGCAAAATTTCTATACGCCCTTAGAGGCCGATTTGGCGTACAGATTTTATAAATTTTATTTGAAGTAGGAGTAAAAGTTAGAGTGATAGTTGATATGACACAGTAACTTAATCTTTATTGACTTGGCATTTACACAATGATCTGCTTATTCACAAATAACCTAGGATCTTACTCTCAGACGGGGACTTTCAGCACTGCACCATTTTAATAATTACACGAACTCGTCTGCAAACAAGCAAATGAAATAATAATAGGTAAATGAAGTTTAATTTTTAAAATAAATTGAAATACAACAAAAACTTAACAATCAGGAATGGACACGTTAAGACAATGAGAATGGTTTTAACATGAATTATTACAATTTGCAAATATAAAATCTTAAATACAATAAATCTTTTGAATCATATTATTTTAACATTGCTACATTCAATTTTCATTTACACAGATTTTACAATTAAGAACAAGGTTGAATACAATAAGAATCTTTTCTAATTTTACTTACATTTCACGAGTGGTAATTTAATTTACTTATTGCTTCGTGCTGCCCCTTTTAAGAATGAGAATAAAGACGGTTAGCATTTGATTTTTCAATAAATTAGTCAACTTGACCTATATGATGCCAACACAACAAAACTGAATAACCTGACATCTAATTAAAGGTAAGAATATACATATATAATAACATTTAATTTTGGGGATAAATATTTTGGTATAAAAATCAGTATACTATATAAAGAAACAAAGAAGTTACATAATTTTATTTATTTTCAATAAGGATAACATAGGAAATGAGTACCATTACCATTACCAAACCCTCAATCATTGACCATTACTGGATGGATCTTGTCAAAAAACAAACTCTAACAAATACAAAGTAATGTTTAGATCAAACTTTCACTTTGTAGCCAGTACATTAAATAATACCTGTGATGCCCTTGCTTGGGTCTTCAATGAAGTAAAAACTTGCTCTTGAGCTAGTGAGTCAGCCTACCCTTGAACAGGCCTGCCGAGAGGCCATGTCAGCCAAGTCTGAAACTTGGGGCCCGGGCCCTGAGGGGGCCCGGGACATACAGAAATGATATTTTTTATTTGGAATTTTCGGTCCTGCAACGAAATATTCAAATCAAGATAAAAAAATACTCCGTGAAATTTACAGTCAGTGTTTGTAACTGACTACTCAAAGTTGATATCCTTTCACAATATAAAATGTCTCTTACAAAACTCCAACTTGTGATAGAACTAAGCAAAGGTAAACACACATCAGTTTAATTAATTGGCTGTTAGCCTTTTAATTAAAAACAACTGTGATTTACGATCACGGGCCTTGGGGTAAAATAATGAGAGGATAACTTATCAAATTACGCGATTGGCTGCGCATATTTACCGATCGTGGAAGAGTTGCGCAATAAGTGCAACTTGGTGAATTATGCAAACGGCCGAAAAGGACAATCACGCATATTTACCAACAACAGCGGGTAAACAACAGGAGTAAAGCCAGAGACATGATTATTGGGTGAAAAAATCATGCGAGTCTTCTAGTTACCGTGGAGTCACCGATTCCTTTTTTTCTGTAGATGGTAATCTAAAAGAACTACTAATAGGCCTAGTCCGAAGTCCAAAAAATATGCAAAATTTGCCTCTTAGTA
Organism: Flexamia atlantica; assembly: GCA_035578135.1. Lineage (NCBI taxonomy): Eukaryota > Metazoa > Arthropoda > Insecta > Hemiptera > Cicadellidae > Flexamia > Flexamia atlantica. Next base: position 40,006,979 of record JAQJVK010000011.1, on the reverse strand, counting down.
GTCAAAATTTCTGGAGTTCTCTTGTATGTTTTTATGTCTCTGGACTGCCTAAAAACGCATGTTTACAGTTCTAATTTTTCAAATTTTCCAGAGGGGGGCTGGGCATTGGCTCCGCTTCAGGGGCCCAAGATGTTTGCACACTTGGGGCCCAGCTTGGCTCTCGGCGGCCCTGCCCTTGAAGGTTGAAGGTTCTGGTAGTGCCAAATAACGTTTTCAGGATGTTTGTTAAAAATTTGCTAGGCCAGGGAAGGGTTTCCATCCATGGTCAACCCAAGTAGTGGGTCTGTAGTGCAGTTGGTAGCGCACTCGGCCTAGGAACTGTGGCAACGGATGTTACAGGATCTAGTAACGATGTTGTCACATACTTTTAGCATTACTGTTCATCCTTGTACTGTACCGGCTCACTCCTTGCTTTGCTTGATAACTTCCACGCACTGGCCTGAGACCCATGTGGGGGGGGGGGGGCAAATGCAAAATAAAAAAGGTCTGCAACTAAGTATGTGAAAGTACCTTTTGCTTCTTAGGTCGTGTTGATGATGGTGTTGGCAAATCATCGTCCCAGTTTGAATTATTTTTCATGAGCAGCAATGAATTCAGTATAAGCTGTGTATTCAGTATCCACTGGAATATAGCAAAACATTTCTCAATTTTGTATACATTTCTGTGCCAGTAAACCCGCATACTCACTTCTCATGTGAGAAAAGTAAAATGGAGGCAAACCCATAGGGGGAGGTATACAGGGGGGGGGGGTTTAGGGTTGGAGGTAAATGGATGTGTTGTGTGTGGTCCACATGGCCTCTATGTGGTATTTATGGAGAAAATTTTGTGTATGTTCATTTTGAGATTTAAGTTGATTTTACTTAATTTTAGCGTCTGTCTGAATGATAATTAAACATTTGAAATTCATTGAGTATGCAGGTCTGCTACAACAGGTCATTTTTCATGTTCTCAGACTTTCGTCTTATCACGAGACCTATGGTAAATATAACGATGAGGAGAAATTCGGTTAAAATCAGCTACATGCAGTTTTCGATTACTTTGACTGATTTTAAAGTCAAAATTCTCGAATAACCGACTTTATTATTTACTTTTTTTACTTTTGTAGTGGACGGACTGCACAAAATGACCGACAAGACAGAAGCGAACCGTCAGTTTGAAACACAGAATATGAAGTGTGAAAATTCAGAAAGTAAAAAGTTACAAGAGCCGCAAGTGTGCAAAGTGAAGATGAGTCCTATAATGGATCCTGGGGATTACGTGATGCGGGTGACCACCGTCGCGTACTCTATGACAGAGGATCATCCGGCCCACTACAAGGAAAACTTTCAAATGAACTACTTTGTAAGTAAACTACACGATTCTTTGAAAGTACAGTTTTTTTGTTCTTTTGGGGGTGAGCTTTGAAGAAATTTTTTATAGTAACATGATGGCCATTAATATTGACCAAAAAAACATGAAAATTAAAGAACTGTGCTTACGTTTTAATTTACGAGGCCCTCAATGTAGCGTTCTTCATGTGGTAACCAAAATGGGGAATTTATAACTGTTTTTAAACCCCTTTAACTTCTTTTTCTTGCATATCACAATCATTGTTTTGATTTAAAATGTGAAAAAAATGTCTTTAACCAGCAGAAGAGACCATTGAGAAGAAAATTGACTGGTCTCAAGATACTTCCCAAGTAAAAACTTTCAACAACCAATCAGTTCCCCTGTTACATACACACTTCCTAAAATAATCTTCTTTACCTCTAAGAACCACCATCAACTAAAAATTGTGGTCCAATGTTTGTTTGTAAGAGGAGGAAAAATAGAATTTACATCACACTACACAGAAACCTCTGTTTTCTGTGCCTTACTCTTGGCCTGAAAGTTACTCTTTGCCGAAAACTGCATGATAAATTTAATATGTACTGGAAGTGGAAATAATTGAAGTAAACAATAAAAACAATCAGGTGATTGCAGCAAACTGACAATCAGCAGCAATGATGCATTTTTATTGGTTACTTCAGAGGATTGTAGTGGCAGTACTGGTAGCAATAGGAAATGTTTGTTTATTTTCTATTGGCTAGATTTGAAGAATTGAGGAACGAAGTAGTTTATGACAATGTAGTAGTATTTTGTAAAGTATCGTACATCACATACCCGGTAAGTTTCACCATACTCGCATGAAAATCCCGCACTCGCCTAGCAGCTCGCATGGGAACTATCATGCTTGCACGGTAAAATGGTACTTACCGGGCTAGTATCGTAATATACTATTACACCTTGCAGCCACGTTAAATTTACGATGGCTATGCTTCAAGTGCTGAAGGTCCTCTCTGTTTTATTCCGTGGTCACTGAGTTTTTTACTTACCTACTAGACATCCTGGATGTCCCTAATTTACACAGTAGATTCCATTAATTTCAGGTCCAAGTGTTAGTGGTAAACGAGAACAGTCACTATATTTGAAGGGGTCCCCCATAAAACGTTCTAAGCGACAAAAACCTAGTTTCGAGTAATTGAGCGTTGAAAGTTTGATTCTAAAATTTATGTTTTTTTCAAGGTTAGAACTTATAATCATGTATAATTTTTAAGACCCTATTTATAACATCATAATATAGCCTTATATTGCATTTTAACTCGAAATTAAGCATTTTACATAATTTTACGTGAGTTTTTGGAGGTTATAACGTTCTAAATGACTGGCGTTTGAAACGTTCTCTGACGGACTGCTCTTCTGCTTCAAAAGGAAAACATCAGGGAGTGTAGTAATACCAACATAAACCAACGAATATAAAAAAATTTTTTTGATATAAATGTACAAAAATGTAATGTTGTTACATAACGCGATTCGTCATTTCGCAAAAAAGTTATCCAAATGTGGTACTTGAAACGTTTTTCTACTACTTCTTTTGGGGGCAATTTCCAGGCCTTGGCTTCTTAGTTTTTGAAATATAGGGTAATCCAACTTTTCTATATTCCTTTCTGGAATTACCCTTCCACTTTCCAATATTTTCTTCACCTGTTTTTATTTTTATTTATGCGATTTTGGTCGCTGGGCGACAACGCGCCACCCGGTGGGGAGTCCATCTTTCAGCGAATAGAACGTTATTCCCCAAAAAGTCTGTGCAGTCCCGCGAAGCATGCCAACTTTGATAGACGAAATCAGGGCTGCCAACTCAAATTTCTTCAGAACAAAATATACCACGGTGTAGTTCGTGTCCTAGAAAACCTTTTTCACTGAATATCTCCGATTTTGATATTTTGTCGCTTAGAACGTTTTACGGGGGACCCCTTCATTTAATAATAAGGTAATCATAATAATAAGGTAATAATAATAAAAGTAATAATAATAATGAGGTAATAAGGTATTTATTTTATGTCAGACCTTGTGTTTGCCTGTTCCAGTGTTACTTTCATGTTTTGGCTCGTAATAGAGATTTTGAAATCACTGGAGACAAGGTTATCAAGAGATGTGTGGTGAACATAGACACTAAAGGGTTCGACAAAGAAGGAGAACTTATGTGGACCTGTACAGTTTCAAAAGGGGGCCCCTGCCCAGATCAAATAGCACTTAACCAAAATAGTGAGTATTTTTAGCCTCTGAGCTACTTTGTACTAAAAAAAACAATGTCGTTACCTTACCTCTTGCGACCCAAATCTTTCAAAAGCACGAGTATTTTTAACCTCTGCTTCATATAAATGCCAAAATCCATTGACTGGCTGACTGATCACAGTTTCTCAATAATTGTAAGGCTAAGAGCGATGAAACTTGCATAAATAGTTTTTACAGTCTCTAGATGCGTATTAAGAAAAGATTTTACAATATTTTTCTCTAGAAGCTAAAATAGAGTACTTTATAAATTAAAAATGACGGCCATTTATCATTTTTCAAAGGTTATGAAGTCTTCTTTGGCTGTGAAACTAGGAATACATTGATTTTTTAGGCTTTGTATGCGTACTAAGAAAGGTTTCCTAAAGATTATCTCTCAATTGTGTAAAATAGGATACATTGGCTCAAAATACCTACCTGGGTAGGTCACCATTTCAAGCGATGTAATGTAATGTAATGTAATTATGAAATTCAAAATCCATTTCAGTTTTTAAAACAATGGTTAGAATAATTATTTTCAAGGAGTAGAAAAGACCCAAGATCCCATCTACCAAAATATTAAAATATACAAATTCATTATGGCCACTTTACTGTATATTTGTCAGATACCACTTTAAAAAATATATACAAATTCTATGGCCACTTTACTACAGATTTGTCAGATACCACTTAGGGTATTTGCGTTTAAATGACAACCCAAAGTAGTGTTCTGTATTCTCACTTTTGTGAAATGGGTTGTCTGTCTGATAAATAATTATGTCCCCCAACAATAATCCTGGAACTCCGCAAGGACAAGTATAAGTTTCTATCAGAAATGGGGTTTCAAAAATTTAACATGTTTGGAGGGTTTGTGTAGGTGATGGGAATTTTAGTTTCAAACATTTCTACGATAAATTGTCACCTCCATCAACTAAATGAGTGATCTTCAATGTGAATGATAAACTTTTTTGGGGAAAGAGGTTTTTGCACATTATATAATATGATTCAACCAAAAATTAGTTATACTTTCAGCAGGCGAAGCCATAGATATATCTGCTAATTGCACTAGAAAAGTAAATATTGTTTGTTACCTTTCCTCTTGTGATCCAAACCTTTTAAAAGCGCAACTAGTTTGGCACTGTGTAGCTGGTTCTTCTGGTTGCAGCTCTTGCACCAGACTCTCAGATTCTTCTGAATCTTCAAGGGCTGCTCCCCTTGGGACATCCAAGATTCCAATGATAATAAAATGTGACTATAATTACAGTTCTCTGCCTCTTATTTAATCTTATTTTAGTAAACTGTTGATGCGATTTCATTTTTATTAATTTTTTCCCAATGTTTTATTCAGTTTAGTAAAATCTCACAAACTTAAATCCCAGTAAATTGAAACTTTGGATAACTTGACATTTTTGTTTTCACTATAAGCACATAATTCATAGCATTTAAGGACAATATAGTTTGAAATTTATTATTATTTTGAAGACATTAATTATGCTTTGAAGTTATTTATGTTTAAACTTAAATATAATTTTTCGACCGGTGTTTAGATTGATTATTATGTTTATTTACTTTTTAGAGGAATCAGTATCTGGTGTGAAGTTCAAAGATGGGGAGTATGACGTATGTGTTGATTGGACGTTGGAAGGCTTTAGTCTCGGTAAGCCTTGCGTCAAGGTGATAGCCAAAAATTGTGACAAAACACAATCTGATATAGGACCAGACCTAGTGATAAAGTGAGTACAGACTTAGTAGAAAAACAGGTAACAATTTAAAATTTCACAGTGAGCATTGTGGAGTAAAAAGTCTATAAATATTAAGATATAAGGATTTTATAAGCGAATTATAAGGATATATAAGAGGATTTCTTAAGGATAAAGAAATTGAAGGCACAAACATTTTTTAAACATCTCATAAACAATACTTCTTAATAAAAAAGATAAATATTGGGAAAGTTGGATGATGATGATTTTTAGGGCTCAAATTGAAGATCTCAGGGACTCAAATTACCAGGGACTCAGGGAAAATATAAGTATTTCCATCAAGTTGCTAAAAAACTGTATATAACGTAAAATATCTCCCGATTCATACCATTTGGACTTTTAAAACTCGAGCTGTTATTGTTTTATCAACTATGCTGTATAAGTGCTTGCATAAAATATAACTTTACATTATTTTTCCTACCACTGCATGGAAATAATCACATTGCCACACCTGTAAACAGTACGCAAAACGGTTCATTTCCACTTTCATTTCATTCCCGCTCGCTAAATCAGAGTTACTTGTTAGGTTTAGGTGGCACACAAGAGAGATAACTATGACATCAAACACCAAAGACCAGTTTCTACTGGTCAGAAATCCCATGACACTCTAGTTGCCTTGCTCTAAATCAGCTGATTTCACAGTCGGTGTTTCTATACACTAACTTCCGGTTCGTTCCAATAGAATAAGTAAATATAACCTCAATGAACTTTTGTGTATGGGTTAGTTAATAAGTTAAACTGTTTAAGTAATGGTGGTAGGAAAAATCTTGTGTGTATTATGAGCACAAATAGTCATTGCCGCTCTCGAAATGTTTGGCCGCACTCAGCTAAGCTTTGTGCGGCCATCTACAATTCTCGAGCGGCAATGACGTACTTTGCACTCTTAATACATAAATAGCTATCCCTTACTTATATAATAAATACTTCTTTGTGTTTTTAAAAAACAGCTATAGTTACAAACACAAACTATAGTGACTGGGAACAGAGCTTTGCTTGGCGTAAAAGAGTAATATTTTAAAACTAAACCTCATATGGCTCCCCCTCCAATGACAAGATAAATAACATTGTGGTTTTATTTATTCAGGTTTCTATTCTGTCAAATTATTCAATTTATTTATTCTTTTTTCTTCTAATCGATGCTTTTGTTTCTCGTTTCGTGGCCAAGCACTGTAACGCACGTTGTCGTATATTGCTCAACACTGATACTTGTTACCTATTGTGTTACACGTAATTGGTTACATTCTGGAGAAACTCAAAATTATTCAATCTTTCTTCATTCATAAAGGAAGATAAATTTCAAAGCATATTACTTTTGTAGCACGAACTGATGTGGATTTATTTTTATTTGTATACAGTAAACGCCCTCTTATATGGATACCTCAGGACCAAGACCTTTCCTGATAACGGTTTTTCTGGTTAAACCAACGTTCCCTAAAACACGGATGGATAACTTAAATGCACGCTGTATAAGCCAATACTGTATAAGAATTTAGACTTTGTGTTTACTGGTTATAATCTTTCCCACGAGAATTGTCAATGCATTATTGTGCCTTTCCTGCCCATCACATCCGGTTAAACCAATGTGTTGATTAAAATCGTCCGGTTAATAAGATGTCACTTCCGTAGAGTAGTCTGGTTAAACCGATATTCTGTTAAAAGGTGTGTGGATAAGATGGAGTCTACCTGTAGTTGAATGCATAGTTGTTTTTTTCACTTGGCATTTTATGAGAATCCTGGCTTGAAGGGCTTTCTTTTCTGATTAGTTTGGAAGCAAATTTAAGTTAAATTATTGTTAAATCTTTTCCTTGTTGATTTCTGAACATCATGAGGAGTAGTGACATGATACTAGTTACAAATCTATATAAAACACTCTAAATCATTTTTTATTATTTATTTTGCATATCTCCATGTTGCAAACTTTTTTAACACATTGAACTGATAGAAATTAAATCTGCAGCTTGAAAATACCTTTATGTAAACAAATGGTATTGCTGCTTTTATATTATTATTTCTAATTAACCTAAAACAACAGTTTGCCTTTTTAGACTACTTCATAAGCAATGTGTACTCAGTTCTATCACCTCAGTGTTCTAATTCACTGTGCTTGCAATATGCTAAAACAGTATTAAGTGTCTTGTTTATGATTAGCTGGAATATTTTGATTACATTTTCATTCTTATTCCGTAACCAACATGGCATGGCAACTAACATGACCCAATTAGTTGCCAATGTTAAAAATTTTCAACCATTAAAAAAATGTTGTGCTTCTGTAGCAAATTCAACTTCATAGGTGAACTTTGAAATCAAAGCTACGATTATGACTTGTCCTTTGATTGACTGCTTCCATAAAAATCCTAGAATAAATGTGTGTTTCCTGTTGCAGTTGTAAAGAAAATTGTGATATATGGGCTGACCCAGATAGGGATGTGAGATTAGGAGTTATAGACAGAAACTATGGTGACGTTCCAAGGGGAAAAGTCAAGTACTTTATTAGGGATGAAGATGGAAATAATGTGCCTGTTGAGTATGTGACAAAAACTGAAGGTGCAATGGAAAGCGAAATAAGTGAGTATAATTTGAGTGGATACATTATAGTTTTGAAGTTTAAGCTGACATACTTAGATTGGATCTTTAATTTCACATCAGACAATAATTTTTTTTCTGCAGAGAAAAACCAGGTATTTGCAGTGGCACACACACAGGGGGGCTATGGGTGTTAAGACTGTACCACAAGAGTATATTTTTATCTGTTTACTTTATTTACAATCATGTGTTTCTTAAAATTATTATGCTTGTTTACTTTTTGTTATAATAAGAGTTTATTGAGTCTCGAGTAAAACATTTCTAAACTTTAATTTTGTGAATTAATTGAGTAAATCCAACAATGGGGGCTAAAGAAACCTCCCTCCCAGGAACCCAGATGACAGATTTCTTACTAGATCAAGTGAAAAAAGGATCCTCTGCTATGACATTTTAGTCAATAAATAGCAGAAATTAAGATCAATTTTTTACCTTTAATGGTAGCCTTAGTTGGCAATTATGCTGATTGCTGAGCAAGACGTGATTTGTGTCAATGACAATGTAATAAATTGGTAAATTTATATAGGAGTATAGGCTTCAATTTTAAACAGATATTATGATACCTAATCACTTAAAAATAAGGCAATAAAGGGTTAATTGAATTAATTAGTCTAGGTATGGTTTTCTGTTGTTTATTTTTTTCTTCTATAAATTTATTTCTTGTCTTTTCAAACCAACTTTTCACCAAAATTAATAAATCACTCTAATAATTAAGATTTGTGAAGTTTTTTCATGTACACAGCTACTTCCAATGACCTTTTCACAGTGGTGTAGCTTGTTTCTGAGGACGGAAGCAATGCTTTTGATTCTCGCTACAATCCCAGTTCACACCAGAAAGGAACATTCAAACGTCCCTCACAAAACGGGCCCTTTCTTAGACTTAGCTGCTAAAAAAGGAGACAAACCTCATTACACATACAAAAGTTTAAAGTAAGAGTTTGAGGTATCAGAATTTGAGATATTTAATGTTGAGGTATTAAAGTTTGAGATAGCTTAGGTTACTTTGCAAAACAATTTTTTAAACTTATGAACATAATTTTTTGGACTATGGCATTAAAATTGACTTAATTTACAGGGATTGATTTGAAAAAGCTTGAAGGCGATAGGTGGTACTCTGTAATAGCACAAGGTAAACTACCTACTGTTTACTATTGTTGTTTGTGAAAGTAATGTTATGGTTTTAAGAAGTAATAATTAGTTTATCATACAATTCAGAAACAGCTTCTGTGCTAATTGTTGGCAGGAACGTTATTCTTTACCAATAACTGCATAGTAAATTAATTGACCATGCACCCCAGCTTAGAAACATACGTAAGTAAATAGCTGATTGCAACAAATGCTACATTAAATGCTTCTTTAATTTAGGTAAGGTTTGAAATATAGAGAAATGTAGTAGTGTTTATAAAAATATGTTGCAATAAACTTAATATGTTATTTTCTGTTTAGTATGATGACCAATGTAGTATTGGACTTGCCCAGCTAGTTTTACCACACTAGCATTAAAATCATGCTCGCAAGGGAAAACAATACTTACCAAGCTAGTAAAGTATTTCTTCTTCTGTTGCAGTCGGTAATCTTGCAACGCCACCATATATAGTCAAGTTTAGGGTGATAGAACTACCAAAGAATGGGAGCTGCTCGTTAAATCCTATGGAGGGGATAAAGGGCGTCACTTTGTTCAATATTGAATGTTTCGGATGGCAGGCTGAAGGTCCAATAATTTATGAATTCTTCGATAAAAGCCCCGAAGACAAACAACATTATGATGGTTAGTGGTAATCAAATCTAGGATTAGTATTCAGATACTTGGTCACCCTTGATGTTTCCATCAGTTGCTAAAAAAATTAAAATTTATGAAGCTAAAACATCAGTATAAAAAGGTTGACTTTTTCATTGATTAATATTGATGTTTTTTAATTAAGAAACACTGAGTTTCTTGCCTCAAATGTGCATTTTCTTAGAGTCTGAAATAATACTTTCAATGATACATTTACATTTACAAATAATGTTATATGTGTAATATCTTTCTTTTGAAAATTTTTATTAGATTACTCAACATATTTCTGTAATTTTGAAATCATATAAGTAGCTGGTGTATTTAAATAAGAGTAAGTTGTCGAATTTCAAAATTACGTGAGATATTTAAAAAAATATATTTAGAAATGTTTGTGATAGAAAGACACTTAACTTTCTGACATCTATGGCAAAAGATCAAACATTTCCAAAAACATTGATGTTTGATGGCAAAAAAATATCTAGCAACATCTATCAGCATCAAAACAGAATAATTTTTTTCTTATCTTATTTTGTTATTTCTGCTCTTTAACATTGAAATTTGTTAAATCAATATTAAATAAATTATGTAATTCTTTGGTTTGACTTTAAATGCAAATAATAGAGGTTTAGAATCATCACCTCTGCCAATATACAAAAGTTTGTACCAAATTAAAGGTTCAAGGTGCAAAAGTTGTTAGCTTTCCTTTTTAAAGTTATTTAAAGGGTAAAAACATTTATTAAATCTCTCATTCAGTCTTCATATTGAATAAAAAAAGCTCCTGTTTGAAAATTTTATGGGAAATTATGTTTATATACTGGAGGTATTATGTTTATTTTACCATTTAGGTTGGCCAATTCAAGTTTTCCCTTGGCCACATACCGACTCGTTTGCAAATATGTAAATTAACATTAACTCTTGATTTCAGGGCGAATGATTACATATTCCTACTCCGGTATTTTATCGAAATTCAGGCTGACAAGAGGACTTGTCGTTATATACTTGCTGAATGAGAACGGGGAGGGTCCCTCTGTCACCATTCCTGTCACGGTGAGATGTTGAAGCAATGGCATTCTCATTCGCTGCGGCGCCTTATTTCTTCCCGCAGTGTGTATCAAAACTACGGTTTCTGTAACGGATAAAAATCTGTTGTACATTCTGCAAGTTGCAGGTTGTTGGGAAGGGCTCAAATTAAAGGTCAATAATCGGTGGACTCAGGAAAAATGCTTTTTGAAAAAGTTATGTGAAAATTAGGGAGAAAGTTAATGTCCACTATTTGAAGATGAGGTATTAATATTATAAGGTCTTACCTCATATTGTCGATCTAATGAAATCGATTTCAAACCCGAAGGTTCATCATCAGTCAGGATGATCCTTAGGCCCTTTGCACACGCTCCGATTTTTATCGGTCCGGAAAAAATCAGAACGGCACATTCCAATAGTGGCGGCCGGTGGAGAATGGGAGCTTGCACACGGTCCGTCCGCCATCCGATCCGGCACCGTCGCCAAATAGCAGCCGGACGCTGCCACTGCAGACATCCGGCGCCGGGCCGGCACCAGAAACACAGTGGCGCGTGTGACTAGACGGAGGCTTGCACACCTGCCGGTAATTTCCATTCCGGCGTCAGTACTCATCGCTGGTCGAGGAGTGTTTTCTTGCGTGCTTTGATTTTATATTCTTGTGAGTATGTCTGACGACAGTATTGACATTGACAATGATATTCTTATCAGGAAACGAAAAATAACCAAAAGTATCTACCAATTAAAAAACACTGGGATTTAAAAACGTCTGCTTTGTTTACATTAAAACATATGGAGGTGCTGCTTGCTTCAAAACTATGTGCTATATAGAACCTTAAGCATATAACTTATACATAATATTAAGGATTTTGTACTATAGTGAACAAGGATCTTTTTAATTTCAATTTCCTCTATTATGATTAGGGGCTTTTAGCCCCTTAAAGCCAATAGTTCAAAAATATAAATACCATACAATTAAATTACCTCAATGTCAGAGCAAGCCTTTCTTCTGAAGGTATGCTATTTCTCATTTTCGTATTCTGGTACTGGATGTTATCTTTAATCCGATCATGCAGCTCATCAAAAGATTCTTTTGACATCCGAAAAAAGTTAAAAAAATTATTACTATCATTTCGGAGTTCTTTATAAAGTGTGTGGAATGCCCCTGTATGTTCTCTTTGTTCATTGACGGGATGCATCCAAAACCTTCGCTTAATCCTTCGACGTTTTATACGTCGATACAACAACCACATTGCCACAATTTTCTTGGGATTCATTTTTACAAAGCGCTCACTACACACGGCACACAGCAATCGAGCAACTGGCCCGATAAAATCCGGATAGTGTGCAAGCAACGCTACAAGCGTCCGGTCCGGTACAAGTCGAACCGATATTTACCGGACCGATAAAAATCGGAGCGTGTGCAAGGGGCCTTAGGATCTTGACCCCTAATTGTCAAATTTATGTTCAGTGTATTTGTAAGGCATTCAGTGTAATTTTATAATCAACAAAACTAGGGGTGTGCGAGCACTCGAGAATCAAGCTTTTTTCGAGCCGAGTTTACACTACTCAACTTGACTCGACTTATTGTAAAATACTCGAAAGTTCGAACCGAGTAGTTACTCCCGCCGTTTACCCAAAATCGGTACGTGCGAAATAATATTACGGCCATTTTTCACAATGTCAGTCCATCTTTAACGAATATAACTGAAACCTCGTTTGTTATACTTCAAGTAAAAAGTTCTTTGTAGTTAAAGACACATACATTTTTATATCACTCTATCTTTTCTATAGTTTGAGGTTATTTTTTATTACATCTCTTTAAAAAAATTATTTAAACCATTCCAAATAAATAAAAACTTGGTTTTTTTGTTGATAGTTACATGGATAAAAATGTACTGTGTGAATAACTCAAAGGAAATATTTTAATCATGAATTGAGTCAGGTAATTGGTCATGGCTTATAGTCAGTGTTTTCATTTCATTTCAAAATCCAGATAAGCCTTAAACACAAGTTAGGCTTGAAAAATGTATCAAATCAAGAATTATTGTGAGTTTAAGTAAAATGTTTTCTTTCATTTTTTGTATCATTTATTTGTATATATTCTGTTAGTTCAGTAACTCTTTTAAGTTTAACTACCTCAAAATTGTAATTTGTGATTGAGTAATAATAATAATTTTTTGCCATTATGTAGAAACATGATGACTATTATATTAAAAACTTTAAAAAAACTCGACTCGAAAAAAGCTCGAAAATCGGGGTTATTTTTCAAAACTCGACTCGACTTAAAAAATCACTTTCGCACACCCCTAAACAAAACCCTAGGGGTGGATAAACCTTTAGAAATTTGTCGACCTTGATCCTGACTGACAATGAACCCTCAGGTCTGTAGTCACTTACACTGGATTGACAATATTAGGATTGCTAAGGTAAGACCTTAGGATTAATTGCACTTCCTTAGATCCTTAGATCTTGTAATCCTTAGATCCTTAGGATTAATCGTACATAAGCAATCCAGAGCCTAAGATGATTGACAATGGGTATTTTAAAACGTCCATATTAATTATATTAAAACATGAAATGCTTGATGCTAAACTGAGAAGCCAAGATGGCGATTGGTTGCTGAATTTACAAACTCAAACGAGGGGAACAAACTGGATGTGGCATGCAGCCAGAGTGTTAAAAACAATTCAACTGAGGATTTTCAAGTGATTTTCAATTTTTTAATAATAAATCACCACTCTCTTTAGGAAAACATGACAGTTATAAGATATTTCTTTTAATTATTAATTTTGCGGAAAAGCTTTATGGAAATAGAGTATTGCCTGTGCAGAGATCTCTCCGTACTTTAAACTGTTCGACTTGTTTTTCTAATCAGTGATGGTTTATTAATCTCATCAAAAACTTAGTTACAACCAGATTTACTGTTGTGTTAACAGTTTATAAATTTAGCATATAGTTTGGTTTTGTCTTCCTTTTCCAAAGAAAGACAATTTATTTGTTTAATCAAAACTTTTTTTGCAGCTGAAGGAATTCACCAAGAACGAAACACATGTTAAAAACCTGTTAGAAGAAATTGACAATTACATGGAGTATGAAAATTATATAAGTAAGTAGTTTATATTCAAGGTAAAATTGGCAAAGGTAAGACTATTTTTGTGAATGATTTTTTATGAACTCTAAGTCTGTCAGTTCAACTCCCTTTGGGATTCCAACTAGCCTTTACCAGTTTGTGTACCGATATAAACATGCCCAGTTTCCTCAATGACAAGCACAGTGCACAGTCACCCATTGAGAATAAAATAAGACTTTTACCCTACTGTCTTCTGTACTACTGTTTTGGTCGTACGAAACCATCTTGAAAACCAGGCTCAAAGGTAGTGGTCACTTTTTCAAAATATTAAATGTGACCTCCTGTCTCAGAAAAGAGATTAACCCAAAAACCATTCATAAACTTCTCATTATAATTTACTTAATCTACTTACATCCTCCAAAGATATTTTTGGGGTCTGTTTTTTATCCTACATCCGACCCTTGTGTAGGTGGAACAAACCTTTCTCAAAAGCTGAAGACTTATCTCAATCGATTCGATACTGAGGTAAGAGGATGCAAGTTTTGGAAATCCAAATTTTTCTAAACAATTTCATAAAAAAATCAATCCTGTGATGGTGGACGACAAGTTCAAAAACTAAAAAAAACCTTCTAGGCCTATGTGTAAAAAAAAGGCTGAAGTACATTCACAAGATATCCTGGTTTCATCGCAGCTTCCTAATTTCCTTTCGAAAAATAAGGAGTGAGAACCGAGAAAGATTGTAGAGTCTAATACTCTTCAAAGAACGAAAGAGTTAGTTTCCTTCTGTCTAGTTTTCAGTTAACAGTTTTCCTAGTTCTCATTTTCAATACGATAATCTCATAGCTTGTTTTTGACTAGTTTAAGTTATTCAATGCTGTTTGATCTTGAACTTATTAATAGTTTTAAATTTTTATTTGTCTGAGGTTTTCCCAGAAAATCAATAAATTTATTCACACAATGATATGAAAAAAGATTGGTTGTAACATACTTAAGATTTCTAGTTAGTATATGTTTTATGTTGCAATGAAAGTATCAGAGTCATAGGTGGTTTTTGAAATTGGCTCTAGCTTAAAATTTAGTTAAGGGCTTCAAATAGTAAATGAAACATCAATTTAGACCCAATAGCTTGGCTTCATGCTTGCACAAACTTCGCCATATATTTGTAATGTACAGTAGTTAAGTAGCTTGAAGGTTTAAAATCTTAATCATGAAGGTTAATATTGTATGTATGTAAGTTGCAATTCATGTTACAAGTAAAAGGAGAAATATGAGTATTTATGAAATGTTGAACAGATTAGATAAGCTTATTTTTAAATTCTCAAGGTAGATTATAAAAGCTTGTTTCAGATGCCATGGACATCATGTCAACATCAGCTGAAATTCTTTCTCGTGGCATGAATGACAGTTATTACCTTCGAGAACTCATAAACAAGATGTACCAGGTATTTATTTATTTTATTTTTTTATATAAAAAACCTCAACGTCCTTTTTCCATGGGACAATCTAGCTTTGAATTTATCTAGCTGATTTCAATCATTTCTGTGCAGGACGGAAACAGATTTTGGAAACTGCTCAATACACTTAGGATAAAACGATTTCCTGGGTTTACGAGTAGATTTGTCAGCTTTAACACATTATACCATCTTGTGTTAAAGCTGACGGCCATAATCCCAAGGTAGCATTTTGAAATAATCACTACATATGTTTCGCCTATTCAGGCATTTTCAAGTGGTTCCTTAAACAAAAACGTCATCCATTGGGATTCGTCACAAAACAGTTAAAAACATCACAAACACACGTACACTTAACACGAAACGGTTAAAAAACATTTTTGTAGGCCTACAATTAACCGATCACGGCACTGACAGGAAGCAGACTGGCGGTGGCGGAATCATGTACCTCCCCCTCCTCCGTTATCAGGTGGACAAAGGTTACCTGGTCCATAGTTGTGGGCTATTATTGTGTTAAAAATCGAGTGGGATTTAAAATTCAGTTTTTCGTTCAGGACATGGCTCCTCATATCAACATTATTAAAACTTCTGTAAATTTCGAACTGCTCCAACGAATCTAATTTATTACCTTTACTACAGATGTGCAAGATTTCAAGGCTATTGTTAATTTTGTCCAATGTGTGATTACTGTCTATCAAATGCTGGGCGAGAGTTGATTTTTGTTTGTTTGTTTTGGGGTCAGGTCGATGTTCCTTATAACGTTGGGCAAAGCTTCTGCCAGTCTGTCCTACATAAAAGTTAGGGCAATCCATACATTTTATTTTATACACGCCCGATTTTTCCATTTTGTTTACCTCACTGTTTTTCAAAGTTAAAACGTGTTTAGTTTTATTATTTGTCCTAAAAGCCATGTTTAGTTCATGCTTCCTGAAAACTTTGTTTAAACCATGGTGGGCTAGATGGCTATATTCAATACAGACGTATTTTTTATTATTAATATCTGGTGAACCATTGCTGTTATTATGGGGGTTTCTTTGTTTGTTTTTTGTTTTAGTTACAATCTTATCAACCATGCTACTCTTGTATCCATTGGAGATCGCTATATGTTTTATTATATTTAATTCTCTAGCGTAGTTTGTGGCTGAAAGAGGAAAATTTAATAATCTATAGACTAGGCTATTGTAAGCGGCTAATTTTTGAGAGATGGGGTGGTAAGACGTGGCGTGTATTGTTTGATTAGAAGTGGTCGGTTTCCTGTAGATGCTGAAGTCGAATTTACTGTCTTTCTTTTCTATTGTCATATCCAGATAATTTAATTTATTGTTAACTTCAGTTTCAAGCGTGAATCGAAGTTTGGGTGCTATACTGTTGAGGTAATTCAGTAATAATTTTAATTGACGTATGTTACCATTGAACAGTATGATTGTATCATCTACATAGCGATTGTAAAGTGATATTTTATTTCTGTATTTATTGGCATCTGAGAATATGTACTCATTTTCGATGTAATTAAGGTAAATGTCAGATAATATGCCAGATAATGGGGAGCCCATTGCCAGCCCATCCGGTTGAGTGTAAAACTTTCCATCAGACTCGAAATAATTTTGTTTTAAAATCTCAGTCAATAAATTCATTACTTCGTTGACTGATTCAATAAGCATATTCGTGTTATTTGTTAGGTGGGTTTTGACTATTTCTAGTACCTTTTCTATGGGCACGTTTGTGTACAAATTAACCACATCGAAAGATGCAAGAGTATGGTGCATTTGTATATTCAATTCTGATGTTTTCTGTATAAATTCATACGAATTTTTGAGACTGTAGTTGTTAATTAGAGTTATGTTTTCTCGTAATATTTTTTCTAGTTTTTTTGCTATTTTATAAGTTGGTGCAGGAGTAAAATCAACTAGAGGTCTGATAGGTGTACCCTCTTTATGCACTTTTGGAAGACCCCTAAAAATGGGGGCAGAAGGGTTCATTACTTTTAAATACTTTATTTCCTCATCGGTAAATATAGTTTTCGAATCGTTTATCAGTTTCTTTATTTTCCTCTGATACAGTTTAGTAGGGTCCTTACTCATTTGCAATATATTATTCTTACTGAAAAATTCGTCTATTTTGTTGGAGTAGTCACTCTTATTTAGAATTACTGTAGTGTTACCCTTATCAGCCTTACATAAGATTGCATTGTTGTTTATGAGTTTCTCTTTTATGCCTTTTAAAATAAAAAATTCATTGTTGTGTGTACGGGAAAGATCTTTACCTCGAGTAGATAATTCATTATTGAAATGCTTTTTCAACTTTTTAGACATTGTAAGGCGTGCAAAGTTTCTGTCCTCATCGTCAGGGATGGCTTTGATTGCGCATTCGGCATTTATGAGTTCTTGAAAAAATGTGTTTTTTCCCTTCTTTGGAAGATTATAATTTAGGCCTTTTTCCAGGAGGCACATTTCTTTATCATCAAAATTAATGTTCGTAATGATTCCGCCACCGCCAGTCTGCTTCCTGTCAGTGCCGTGATCGGTTAATTGTAGGCCTACAAAAATGTTTTTTAACCGTTTCGTGTTAAGTGTACGTGTGTTTGTGATGTTTTTAACTGTTTTGTGACGAATCCCAATGGATGACGTTTTTGTTTAAGGAACCACTTGAAAATGCCTGAATAGGCGAAACATATGTAGTGATTATTTCTACTTTGGAACTGTTTGACGTCTGAGGTACATTACCTAATTTTAGTTCACATAACAGTTCAGGGGCTACAACAATGGATTTTAGCATTTTGAATTGGCTGTCTCATATGAGGAGCAGCAACTTCGAAAAACCAGATAACTGGTGTCTCTTCGAGGACCAGATAACTATTTTAAATCGAGTTTAATTCCAATAACTTTAAAGATTTTTAGTTTTTTCAGGAAAGGCTCTAGGCCAGGAATTTAATTTTGGGAAAAGAAGGATAGACAGCTAGCTTACCTTTGAAAGAGTTCAGGCAGGCTCAAGAGGTCCCAAGAGGGATGAAATATTGTGATGTTTTTATTTGTGACTTTTATGTGTTCTATGGTTTGCCTGAACTCTTTCAAAGGTAAGCTAGCTGTCTATCCTTCTTTTCCCAAAATTTAAATATTTTTACTTTAAGATTCAAAGATTCTACTGTAAAGGAATTTTGTTTTGGAAAGGGACATTATTCAGTAAGCTTCCCTGAAGAAACAATTTTCAAGTCGGCACACTGAAACACAAAAGATTTACACATAATTTTTGACTGATATTTCAAACCTCTAGTGGACTTCTTCTTCCCCTAGAGGAGACTACTTCTATAGCAGTCGAAATATCAGTGGAAAATTATGTGTAAATCTTTTGTGTTTCTGTATGCTGACTTTAAAACTGTTTCTTCGGGTAAACTAGCTGATTTTTATCCCCTTCCAAAACAAAGTCATGCATAGCCTAAGGCTTTACACCCAAAATTCAAATCGGAAAGGAAGTAATTGTTTAATTGCAGTGGTTCCCAACCTTTTTGAGCTCATGTACCATCTAACACTTTTAAATTATTTGGCGCACCACCGCACGGACATGTCAACGAACTAATGCTTGCTAACAAAATAAGTAAACAAACCTATGTAAACACTATTATAAGTACAGTGGAGTCCTGCAAATTCGGACTTCGATAACCCGGAATTCTGGATAACTCGGAAAGCCTGCCAGAGCAATAAAGTGCATTGAGATTCAAGGCCAGAGCACGGTGTGACACATTTAAAACAGTTTTAGTTTTTCTTTAAGTTTTTTTTGTAACTAATATAATTTTTATATTTTTTACTGTGCAATAAATAAATGATTTCTTATAGAAATAACAGAAACTATTCGTATTTTTTCTTATTTTTACTCATTTCCCGATAACTCGGAATTTTCACAAACCTGGACACCGTTCGGTCCACGTTAGTCCGGGTTTGTGGGACTCTACTGTATATTTTATTTAGCAGAATTGACTAGTGGAAAGTAGTTAATTCTCCTTGAAAAAGGCCAAACAAATAATCCTCTATATTCCCACTTTTGCTCAGTCGTTACATACCTCTCATGGGCATGTGACTTAGTTCTTCTTGCTTCTGTTGAGTGTATCCGTGTTCAGTATAAAAATGAATGAATTTCTGACTAGTAGCTCATTGATGAGTGTATCCATGTTCATTACAAAAATGAATAAATTTCTGACAAGTAGTTCATTATGATTGGGAATCTTTATATCAGTCACACTGACTGGATAACGGATTTTCGAATGAATAGTTTTGTTCTAAAGTGTGGTAAGAAACTGGCATATTATGGTCAATATAAAGATTGTCTACGCTGCTAACCTATTAAAAAAACATCTCTCCATATTAAATGCAACTGCTGTCGACGGAATGTCTGTCTTTCGGAAACCTAGTTACTACTTTGCTCGGTTTTTAACTACTTCTTATTGCCTCGTGCATCACCTAATTTTCCTTCGCGTACCACCGGTTGGGGAACATTCAGTGGTGTAGTGGGGCCGGAGTGGTCCGGAGCAGCACTGCACCATTGCTTTTGGAATTTGGAACCGGAGCGGCGCTCCGCCACGGCTTCGTCCGGCACAGCCTAAAACGAGGATTGAAAAGCGTCATCGTATGAACTTCGTTCTTTTCTTTATGGTATAATTTCATCATATCATGGTGAATTAAAACGTTGCCGCGTTGAAGTAGCAAACTTGTCCTCACGTCGCGATGAACACAAACTCTTCATTGCATCGCGGTAAAGGCTGGTTTGCCTAGACAGCATCAAACGTCAAACGCTTTGCATCGGACTGGTAGCTTGTTGTCCGTGACAGTTCGAGCTCATGACTTGCCTCTCGTTGTCCACTTTGGACGCTGGAGACCGATTTTTTTGAAGTTATTGCGCTACCGTGAGGATCAGTTCGTTTTGACGCAGTTTAGGAAAACTATCTTTGTTTAAACAGACTCAACGTCGCGTTGTGGTATTTTAACTTGTAATTGCATTATGGTTAATATAACGACTCGCCTCTTCACTGTAAACAAATCGACATGGAGTTTCTGTTAACTATCGTATTTGAGCTGTGGAAAACGTCTTGTCGTCCCTCACACATCGCCGATGTGACATGGGCAAACTCATCTCGCTGTTGTTAAGTCGTCGTATACCAGATTGCTGTCGCGCCCGCGTCGTGTGTAGTCTAATCTTACAGATTTTTCTTCAAAATCTTCAAAAATTTGATTTTTGAAAACCGATTCTTCATCAGAATTTCGGCGATTTAGAGATCTGAGATCCGGGTTTGACCCATTCCCCCTCGAAAATGATGTATACAAACAATTCTAGAATTAAGAGCCCTTCACAAACACCACACAGTTCATAACTGATGGGCTACCCCCCCCCCCCCCCCCCCCCCCGACTCTCGATTACCGCTCCGGCACGGCTAATTTTAGCACTACACCACTTGGAACACTGGTTTAATGATTTATTTATCACAGATACCGCACAACTCCGCAGAGAGCATGAAGCTTGGACTTTCTACAATGCAGTCGATATTGGTGAATGGAACAATTAAGGGGAAGTACAAACTAGATGACGTACAAGTACGGAAAACAGGAAAAATACTCACCAGATTATCCCAGGCTTACCTTAAATATGCTACAAAACCCGGACAGATACCGAGAATAAGGGCATCTCACATCGAACAACTCTCAAGGTAAACTAAATCAGTACACATCATTGTAATAAAAGATATCTGTGTGTTGATTTTGTTTGTTTCATATTTATTACAATGCTGGAAATATTTAATGGATATCGTCATGGCCATCTCTAGATAATAAGGCCAGGTCTTCGACCTGGCAACGCCGCTCTTCAAAGGTTTTTTACATGGTAAAAACCCTTACAGAGCCAGCTGATTTCATATGAACAAAGGATATTGCCATAAGAGAGTATGGATAAACAAATCAGCTGAACCCTTAGGCGCGCTGTTGCCATTTACTTGCGCTGCGGCCTTGTTACTAGAGATGGCTTTGATATCATTAGTACTGAGTTGGGGAGACAATGGGTTTTTATCACTTTTCTCCTTGCTATAATATGGAAAGAACAGAAGGAAGGAGATGCCAACTTGAAAATTAACTTTGGCAACGATTGGAAACTAAAAAAAACTACCAAAATACCGAAAAATAGTTAATAATATGTATATAAGCAGCCTACGGGGCGAAGACCAAGGGGTGAAGGTGACTTGACCTATGTGTTGAATGGGTCCATGATCTACCTTTGTGTAAAATTTTAGCATGATCGGCTCCAGAGTTTTTGCATTTAACCGAAACAACAAACGCAGACACGTCCTCCTTAAAATATTTTAGATGTCTATAATTTTTATTTATTCATTGGTTTTTCGAGAGACTTATTTTGTCTCATTCATAAATTTCCTCCACATGAACTTTAAAGCTCTTGGAGATATTGTGTTATGTTCTGAAAATAAAGAGTTTGTCTATTGTCTATTTTTGTCATTCCCTGTAGGAACCTGATGGATTGTGTGGACATGAGTATCATTGCTCAGGATAGAGAAGTGACGAAGCTGGGTCCAGAGGAAGATGTCAACTACGATGTGTTAGATAATGTGAGTAACCCACATCAGCTGTGATACAGTTATTGTTTGATTAGATACATTACAATTGTTGCAATAAGCACCAGCAACATCGTAAATAGGTACAGTAAATTATCAAACAAATACAAACCAGTAGCATAAAGTGAACTTTATGATATGGTTTTTAGATGAGTGAGAGCTTGGCATTTAACAAAAGTAGTGTTAGAGTGAAAATTATCCTATTCATACATCAGCTGATTGTT
Organism: Flexamia atlantica; assembly: GCA_035578135.1. NCBI lineage: Eukaryota > Metazoa > Arthropoda > Insecta > Hemiptera > Cicadellidae > Flexamia > Flexamia atlantica. The sequence goes on along the minus strand of JAQJVK010000011.1, from coordinate 39,984,920 downwards.
TCAACGATTCATGTTTTAGTTTATTTAAGTTCCTAACTTCATATATAAGTTCACTTATAACATCAGCTTATTGTTCTACTGTGATTCACTTTATAGGTTTTTTGGGTTATACCAAGGCCACACTACACTACAGGCCAGAGTCTCCCCCCCTCCTCCCTGATGCCACGTCACAACACCGGCCGAACTCCTAGCGCTGTGTTGGAAATAACAACTAAAATCATATGAAAATCGTAAACATTTACCAACAAATTATGACATTAGAACATAAAAAAAAAAACAATTAGAAACAAAACTGTCAAATTTCCACTAAATCATCTGATGAAAAGTAAACAAATTACTTGCCTGTAATGTTTACCGGTTTTTAAGTTTATGAAATAAAGTCTTGTTTTCTTTAAAATTATTTTCGACCGCATTTAGTTATTCATTAATTAATGCAGATTCGAAAAAATAATGGTTTCTAAACGAAAACTTAAACGAATTACTTAAGGCACAATCGTTTTAAGAGTGTGACAGTGAATTGCCATAAGAGTACATTATAAAATCGTCTACGATTCCGTCTGATAATGTGACGTCACCACAAAAGGACTCCGGCCTGTAGTGTAGTGTGGCCTTGGTTATACTTCCGCAGAAGGGTTACACCTAATGGGGAAGTCTGTGGGAACCTGTAAAGTCTAGGGGGAACTATTGAGTGATAATCATCACCAGATTACAAAATCAAAATACCTGAAACCTTATTTAAGTTAACTATTTTAAAGGGTCTTAAAATAAACATCAATTAGATTCCAAACCACATAGTCAGCCAAGTTATGTTGAGATGAACATAGGTGGTTGGTATTTCATTTATAGTTTAGTTGATACTGATTTTAATCCTATAAAACAGTTATATTCATACAAGACAAATTCAATTTAACTAACCTTTTAAATGTTTTATAGGTTAGTATCAGTTTATTTTTATTAATAAAATATCTATGTAATGGGATGGTATTGGTAACAGGCATTATGTATACTCATTGAATCAACATTTAAGTTAGTAAATAAAATATCTGACACATAATTTTAGCATTGTTATGGTCTTTAAGGTTGCAAGAGCAAAGTATTAAAATTAAAACAAAAGTGAAATACAAATAGCAAATGGTGTAACCCTTCTGCGGAAGTTTCACCGTTTTTTGTGCCTAGCACGAAGTGCGAGTTGACTCACTCCATCATGAGGGAAATTAAAGAGTTTTGTGTATTAACCTTGAAGGAAACTTTGTTATACCTTGTTGGTCAAGATAAGAAGTGTACGCAACAATTTTAATCAGTCTTTAAACACTCGTGTGCTTAAAGGCATTAATAATATAATCATTGCATAAACTACTACAATGTCACATTGTGTAAAGCCCAGTTTTAGATTACATTACCATAAAAGATGCCAACCCCCATTAAGGGGTATTTTAAGGTGAATATGAGTAAATGATTTTTGTAGGATGATAGTGGCATGATCTTGTAGTCTTGTTACTGATTAAGGCCAACATGTTCATTAGACAGTTCTGTTAATTAATAGCCCAACAACCAATGGCGCAGTTTACAGTAAAATGAAGAAGTGGTGTCTTTAATCACATAAATATTAGCATCATGCCACTAGAGCTTTAAACACAAGCATACTTTAGACCCGTTAGTTGATGTTTTTGCACAGTTATTAACTGGCACCATCATGGCATTTAGTGGAGGTAAACATTAGTAACTAGAACTAGGCTTGAGTATTACTCATGACACTGCAGCTCTCCAAAGTTGCATATAGAGAGTAACTTTAGAGAGCTATATGGTAGATGGCCATATGGTAAGGTAGATGGCCATATGGTATATGGTGTGGTTTGGTATCGTCGGTGAAGAAACAATACCGCCTATCTGACAAATTTTGGGAAATTGAGTTTTTGCTATCCTAGCAACCGCAGTGTTATTCTGCACGTAATGGCGGACGTAGTTCACTGAAAATCCGAGGGATAGCGTTGGTATAGGCAATGTTCTAATTTGACAATATTTGACTTTATTTGTGACAATACCGCCCATCTACCAGATAGGCGGTAGATAGGCGGTATTGCCAAAACAGTTTTTCTTCTCTCCTGTAAAGTATTTATTAATCAGAGTTGGGTTTATGGTATGATAGCAACCTCAGTGTTATTGTACACGTAATGATGGCTGTAGTTCACCGAGATCCCCAAAGGATAGCGTTGGTAGACGCAATGTTTTAATTTGACTATATTTGTCTTTATTTGTGACAATACCGCCCATCTACCAGATAGGCGGTAGATAGGCTGTATTGCCAAAATGATTTTTCTTCTCTCCTGAAAAGTTTGGGTTTTGTCAGATAGGCTGTATTGTTTCTTCACCGACAGTATGGTTTGTTGTAGATGGTGCTTCAGTTGCAAAAGGTACCACAAATCTACAAAAACATATAGTGGCATCACTCTGGATTTTTCCAGTGGCACATAATTTAATATCTAACATTTTATATGACATCCAACATTACAGTGGAACGTGGCGTCCAACGATCTTGCAGAGTCCCTGATGATCGGCACATACCTCGTGGGGAAGTCCCAGATCTACTCCGGCCCCGGCGAACATATCACCTCCACCGAGGGTGTTACTGACATGAGGGCATGGGTAAGTGGCCGGAGAGATTGTTAGTACAAGGTATAGTCAAAAAGTTCCCGGCATGAATTTTTGTAGACTTTTAGCGTGATTGCCAGCGGGAAATTTGTCTTGAAGTAGTTGGTACGACTCCTAGGGAGGGCATATCGGTAGTGGGGGCTCGTATTAATAGCTGACTTGCCATAGTGCAGCATTGGTTAGCGCTTTCCATGTACCTGCAAGCCTAAGTTGTCGATGTTTGTTGAGTGAACAATTCTGATGCATGATCAAATGATCATGAAGGATGGTGTGAACACTTCCATGTGCTAAATTTACCTAGTAAATTTATCCAAGGAAGTGTTGACACCATCCTTCATGATCATTTGATCATGCATCAGAATTGTTCACTCAACAAACATCGACAACTTAGGCTTGTAGGTACATGGAAAGCGCTTTCCAATGCTGCATTACGGCAAGTCAGCTATACCCTCACTACCGATATGCCCTCCCCAGGAGTCGTACCAACTACTTCAAGACGAATTTCCCGCTGGCGATCACGGTAAAAGTCTACAAAAATTCATTCCGGGAACTTTTTGACTGTACCTCGTATTAACTATGAATATTAAAACGTTACTGCTTTGGCAAGCCAATGAAGTAAATACCGTAACACATTTTATGTTATACTACACCGAAACATCTGTTTTTTGTGCCTTACTCTTGGCTGGAAAGTTACTCTTTGCTGATGACTGCACAGTAAATTTACCGTACAATGCATAGTAAATTTACTGTGTACTAGGAAACGAAAAAACGGAAGTAAACAATCAAATCTATCTGCTGATTGCAGCAAACCAACATTTAATGTATTTTTATTTGTTACTTCCGAGGAATGTAGTGGCAAAGGTAGCAGTAGCATATGTTTGTTTACTATAGGTTTGGTATGAAGAATTGAGGAACATAGTAATTTATGCAAGGAATACGTAATGATTAAAAAAAATTTTTTTTTAGTAGTATGATGTACAGTATCTTACGTCAGTACGTTTTAATGTACTTCCATGAAAATCCTACATTCTCCTCTGGCTTGCACGGGAACTATCATGCTCATCCGGTAAAACAGTACTTACTGGTCTAGTAATGTAATATACTATTACCAATCATGCCATCCATACAGGGTTTTGTTGTTTTGTTCAAACTCTCCCTAGACCTTTTGTGCATTTGTTCCTTGCATCACAACAGACAAGACATGTCCATGTAATCATGGGTCTGTGGTGCCTCAATTTCCAACTTTTTTTGTTTTTCATATATTAATTTATTAGTTTTAAGGACTTCATTAAATTAGTCATTAATAAGACCTACTTTTGTAGGAAGTGTCATGTATCTACTTTTTACATTTCCAAATTGCGGCTATTTTTCCTTTTAAAATCTTAATATCTGAAAAATCATTCTTCTCATGAAACCATTGAAAGTTTCTAAAATAATTTGGCCTAAGCAAAATTTACCAAAAGATCTCCAGAGAGTTGGGAAACATCTTGTACAATTTAGTTTTAAACCAATTTTAAACTATTTTCAAATCAGCTTCTCCTTCCCTCCCCCAAGCCTTAACATTGCTTTTGCTTTTGCTTTTGCTTTCACATGCCTTTTGTACATTGAGAAAGCTATCTCAGTCTACCACTAGTGTTGCAAGCTAGACATTTTTATGTAACGGATGCCCCATTCACATCACTCAAAGAACTACAGATTTTATGGCAAAACCAGCTATGCCATTAAAAATTTGAGTTATAATTTGTTTATTTTACTTACTATCGTAGCGTTGTTTGTTCTGGCATCATTACACAGTCGCACATTGTACACTACCTAATTTTCCGTTAAAGGAAATTCACCTAGCAGATCATTGAAATTGTAAAAGTTAAATTTTTTACAAGTTGTTACAAGTATTAAAAAAATTAACTAACATAAGAGTTCCCATTCTTGATTGTGCTTGTTGAGGCTTGTGCAAATATCTTAAGAAATAGTGAATACAAGTGCATAATCCAAAGTTCAAAGCGAAGAATTCACCAAAAAATATTAAACTTATATCCTAATCAAAGTTTAAAACTTTTCCAGGTCAGTAATGCTCCAGGTTTAGTGAATGTTGCAGGAAATAATAAAACTTCTTTTGTGAACATTTCTAGTGAGTTGGCAAAAAGCTTTGACCGAAACCATGACTTAATGCTCCAGGTATTGTATAATTGTTGATTTGTACTGTATTTAGTTATCGGAGTCAGTTTTTACTATTCTGGATTTTTTCTTGTTCTCAAGGACGAATATACAAGTTAGTAGTAGAGGCTCACACACCTAATGTCATATGTATAGTACCGTATCAGCAATCTTTTTATCTCAACAGTTTTTTGTTAAACAATTTCTATACTTTAATGCCAAGCCAATCCAGTAGTCAGGTAGAACCTGTCTTTTTTGCCATAGTCATAATAAAACATAGGCTAATGCCAATAATGTTTATATACATTGAAATGAGACTAGTTTGAGCCACTCTTTCGTTAGATGTGATTTGTATTGGTTTGACGAACACACATTAGAGATGGACGAACACAGATGGTTCAGATATCAGATGGTCCGGATGTCCATAAATGAAATACAAGGAAACATTGTGTAATCAAGCTATGTAAGTTATAATTTTTTTAATTTTGCCACAGACACAAGCTTGAGGTGTTTAAATCAGACATTGAAAGTGACGAGAACCTTCATCAGATGTACAAAATGTAATGGAAGATGAAAAGAAAAAAAAGATAAAGAAAACAAAAGTTATTTAGAATCTTAAAACAGTTTCTAACGGATTAACGAGCAAGTTATCTATAATATTCAGTTTTGTAATCTAGATTTGATGAAGAAATCCTGGTTCTATTTAATCTGAGCATATTATGAATACAGAAATGAATATAGCTACTTTTTATTTCAGTATTCGTTCAACAAACAAATTATCTATAATATTCAGTTTTGTAATCTAGATTTTAGTACCCTGGCTCTATTTCATCTGTGCATATTATGAATATAGAAATGAATGTAGCTATATTTTATTTCAGTATGCGTTGATGAACAAACACGTTATCTATAATATTCACCTGTGTAATCTAGATTTGAGAAAGAAACCCTGGTTCTATTTCATCTGTGCATATTATGAATACAGAAATGAATATAGCTACTTTTTATTTCAGTATGCGTTGATGAACAAACAAATTATCTATAATATTCAGCTTTATAATTTAGCTTAGCTTTGAGAAGAAACCCTGGTTCTATTTAATCTGAGCATATTATGAATACAGAAATGATTGTAGCTACTTTAAAAAAAAATAATAACAAAAAAAATAACAAAAGTTATTTTTTTAACTTATTAACTTATTTTTTTATACTGTTATATAAAAAAATAACAAATTTTTAAAAAATAACAAAAGTCCTGGAATAGATGGTGTGAATTCTTCTTTAATAAAAGAAGTTTCAGAACAAATTTTTACTGTTTTATTGTATTTAATCAACTTGAGCTTTCAATGCGGGATTTTTCCAACCAAATTAAAGAACGCTGTAGTTATACCAATCTATAAAAGTAATTCTAAATTTCGTTGCAATAGCTACCGTCCAATATCTTTGTTGTCCTGCTTCTCTAAGCTTTTTGAGAAGATAATGAAACAGAAGTTATTATCATTCCTTGATTCAGTCAAATTTTTTAGTAAAAATCAGTTTGGATTTAGATCAAAATTGAACACCGAGCATGCTCTTTTAAACTTCTTACAAAATGTTTATAATGGTTTAAATGAGGGAAATAATGTAAGCGGGTTATTTTTTTTTTTTTGTTAAAAAAACCTCAACTGCCCGTTGCCATGGGCCAATAAGCCTGTGCGGCGATCTAAAGACAGTGAGGTACCGTAGCGGCAATAGTCACATAGGCCAGCCAGAGGTGACCGCTCATGATGGAACAGGAGTCGCCCGCCGCTGGGATCGAACCAGCGACGTTTGAAACGTGAAGCTAGCGCTTTACCTATGAGCTACCGCCTCGGTTATTTTTGGATATTAAAAAAGCTTTTGATACTGTTGATCACAAAATTTTGCTGAATAAATTATATCATTGTGGGGTTAGGGGTGTAGCTCATAAATGGTTTGAAAGCTATTTATTAGACAGAAAACAGTGTGTTAAAATTAATTCAGTCTATAGTGAGATGGGAGTAGTTAAAAATGGGGTCCCTCAGGGGTCAGTGCTTGGGGCAGTGTTATTCATTATTTATGTAAATGATCTGTGTGAAGCCAAATTCCAAGGAAAATTAACTTCTTTTGCTGATGACACTGTTCTCTGTTATGTTGAAAAAGACTGGCATTTGATTAAATTGGCAATGAATAATGACCTTAAAGCACTACAGTGGTGGTTTACTGCAAACCACATGCTGCTGAGTGCCGAAAAAACTAAATTCATGAATTTTAGTCTTCGAAAATGTATAAACTTTTCAAATGAAATAAAGTATCACAGCGCAGAGTGTATCAGTCAGCAAAACTGTTGTCTTGGTACATGTGAAATCGTGGGACAGGTTGATAGTATAAAATATTTGGGAATATTTTTAGATACTGAGATTAGCTGGAAAATACATATTAGTAAATTAAAAAACAAAATCAATTCCATTTTAAGATATTTTTATTTTTCGAAAGACATGACGAGTGAAAATGTTTTACGTACATTATTTCTCTCTTGTTCAAAGTCGTTTAGAATACGGGTTAATTTTCTGGGGAAATTCTTATGAAACCCATCTTAATCAAATCAATATACAGCAAAAACACATAGTACGTTTAATTTCTTTTAAAGGTAAATTCGAACCATCTCATCCTGTCTTTGTTTCAAAAAAAATTCTTCCCTTAAAATATTTATTTGTTTTTAAAGTTTTGAAAATGTTTTTTAACAGAAGTGGGAATAGGATTCCAAACGAAAATTCTTATAGGAACAAACTTAGGAATTGTGAGCAATTTACACTACCAAAACCAAAAAATACATTTTTTACAAAAACTTATAATTTTATAGCACCTAGAATGTTCAATAGGTTGCCTGACGGAATTAAAAAATCCAAAAGCGTAATAATTTTTACAAGAAAACTTAAGAAATGGCTATTTAGTTTGGAAGAAATAATTTTTTTGTTTTTAATTTTGAAATAAAGGTAGATTAAGGTATCACATGATAGGGGCGCACTTTGGCGAGCTTTGCTCCTCAGGGACTAAGCATTGCATGCTATGAGCTTTGACGGCACCTGGGTAGGTGCCACGAGCCGCCTGGTAGCAAAGTGCGGTGCGTGGTTTGAGATAATAAAACCATAGCTTTGTCAGTATTAGTTGTAGGAAATTTTTACAGTTACTTTTCGGACTGTTATAGTATGGTACGACAATTCAAGAGATCGTTTTATTATTTTTTTTTGTTATTAAACATTTTATCTGATCGCCGTTTATTTTATTTTGGTTATTTTAAGGAAGGAACCTCCAAACAGGCTAAGCCTTGGAGGCCCTACATTTTCTCCTAAGTAAATGCACACAAAATGTACAAATTTTATTTTATTTCGTTTATTAGTAATTTAAGTATGTTTATAATATATTTTATTGTTGTTTGTTATTTTTTTCCAAGTCAGTCTGACGGTTGAACAGTTGTGGACTCTTATTTTGAATTAGAAGACTGCATGGACTTTATGAGACTGTTATTTTTTTTTTAGTTATTATAATTATTTTGTAAAAAGTGCATTAATATTATTGATAAAAGAACAATGTATATTATTTTTGTTTGGAGAAAATAAATTATTCTTATTCTTATTCTTATTTTTACTTTTTATTTCAGTATGCGTTGATGAACAAACAAATTATCTATAATATTCAGCTTTGTAATTTAGCTTAGCTTTGAGGAAGAATCCCTGGTTCTATTTAATCTGTGCATATTATGAATACAGAAATGAATATAGCTACTTTTTATTTCAGTATGCGTTGATGAACAAACACTTTATCTATAATATTCAGTTTTGTAATCTAGATTTGAGAAAGAAACCCTGGTTCTATTTCATCTGTGCATATTATGAATATAGAAATTAATATAGCTATTTTACATTTCAGTATGCGCAGATGAACAAAGATATGTTCTGGTGGACAAAGAAAAACATTAACACAGATGTACTGATGGTGGGACTGGCTGAAAAATTGTACAAACCTTCCCTAACCTCCAACTCCGCCTACTATTTTGTGCCTCAATTGCCCGTCCCCATCCAGATATACATGAAGGTAAATGTTTTGTCAAGCGTAGTCTTTTTATTATCACTAGATTATTATTGCAGCTTCACTAAAGATCTCAAAACTCATCAATAAACCGATAGCTTCAACTTCCTTAGACGCCATCACCACTGACTAAGATGAAGCAGACCTTCCATCGCATTATCAAATGTGTACCAGGTTTTTGGGTTAAAAGAGCTCTTAGTTATAGTGAATCACCAACAGAGTGTATTGATGTCACCTATTAATTTTAATATCATGAGGAGGTATCATTTTTGAGACATAAAACAAACAGTAGTCGATTAATTATTGATTTATGGATTGTAGAGTACAAAGTTTTAAAGCAAATAGCTAAAATAGGGGATTGACAGAAACACCCTCTGTTAGTAATTAATCAAACTGTGACAAATTTAAATTTTGGGTCACCCCAGAAACTAAATTCTGCTTTAGCCAGAAACTAGCTACAGCTGGGCCATAAGAATGGGAGGTCTATTAATTATTTATAGTTAAAAGCCATTTCAGCCTTGTTACTTTCTAATAGTAAGTTTTATTCTCATAATTAAAATACAATTTTTAGAAACATAATTTGGTTGGTGAAGTTCCCCACATAGGCGAAGCATATGCGTAGGCATAAACCTTAAATGTCTCTCAAACTATCTCAATAATGTTCAAGATCAAGACTATTAGCAAAGTTAATTCCTAGCATGAACGAAATAAAATTAATGTCAATTATAACAAAAACTACTTTTCTTTTACTTTCAAGCAACAACAAATGATTTAATTATGTGAAAAAAGGGATGAAAAATAATTTTTGTATATAATTGTATTTTCAAAGCCCCCCTCATTCCATAAAGTTTATATAAGATAAATTTGTATTTTCAAGTTATAAGGGTATTCTAGTTTACTGTTACCGAAACTGCAATCCATTGGATTGCAAACCTTCAATCCAAACCTCCAATTAATTTCTCATAAAAATTTTTTCTCTTATCAAAAAAGAGGGTGGCGGCCTCTTTTACCTTGCATTCGCCCCCCCCCCCCCCCCCCCACATGGGCCTCAGGCCTGAGCGTGGAAGTCATCAAGCAAAGCGAGCGAGTGAGCCGGTACAGTACAAGGGTAAACAGTACTGCTAAAAGTCTGCGGGACTCGATCCTGCGACATCCGCTGCCACAGTTCCGAGGCCGAGTGCGCTACCAACTGCGCCACCGACTCACCAATTTTTCTGAAATACCGTCTCCAATCAACCGACTCCAATTAATTTTTTTGGTATATAAAAAACTATTCAAAAAACTATTTTATTTATTCAAAGGTGAAGAAACTGGAGAAGACGACTATCCGAGGAAACGTCACTCAGCTCGACCCCAATCTGGATCCGGACCTGCTGGACCGGATACTTCTCGTTCACCGGTTCGTGCTGCCGCCACTGAGCAGACTCTACATTGTATTCAAGTTCGGGAACAACGCCACTGATGTTGGCGAGCCTGAGAACACGGATGAGAACACAGATGAGAACAAAAATCACAGACGTAGTGTTAGGGATGCGGGTAACGAAACAGAAACGACAACGGAAGGACCAGCCCAGCCAATCGAAACTGAAGCTCCACCACCTGAATCACCAACTGAAGAGCCACCACCCGAACCTTCAGGGACCCAGGCTTCGTCTTTGAGGGTAAGTGTTGTTTGTTTTTATCTTCAAAACCTTGCACACAGAAGGTCTTGAGCTAAAATAGAACCAGACTAGGTCAAAATAGCTAAATAATAGAACCGGAAATGTTGAGTTTGACTTTTTAGTTAGGGTGATTTAGGATTTTTTGTAATGAAAGTTAGTATTTTACAGTAATGTAGACATGTGTTTCAAAAATTGGATGCAAGTGGTCTATTTAAGAGCATTACATGAAAACGTTATTTATTCATCTTGCACTCAAACTGTTGTTTTTTTGTTTTTATGTTTCGGTTATGTGAAAAGTATTCTGAAAAACCGACCAAGCTAAAACTGTTCATGCATGGTGAATTCATTGTAAATCATGCATCATCTGACCAATACAGGCCTCTTACGGTTCTTAATCGTCTTAATCCCTTAGTACGGCCGAGAGATGTTTCGCTTAGTACCAGGAAACCTGGAAATTTCTTTTCTTCAATATTAACCAGCAGCCTTTCTTTATAAAATGAAATAAATTGAAAATTCTTTATTCAACCAGGCAAAAGTTAGGGCCATATGGCTTCTTCTTACACTTAACTTCACCTTTTTACATTTCTTTAAACCTTTACAATTGAGACTTTTTTGGCCAGTAGTGTATATTTCGGGCAAGGCACTTACAGTGTATCAATGTCATCACTGTTTTGGGATAGCTAATACAGTTTTGTTCACTGAATTAGCCAGACTGTCATAAGCATTCTACATTTCTTTGTAGAACATGGGCTTCTTTTTTTGCACTTTAAAAAAATGTTATTTTTGAAATCACCATAACAGGGCTTATAAGAACGTGGCTTGTACTCTTTTCAAGGTCATAGTGACATTATTTTACTGATTTCAAGATTTAAAAAAAGTTAAATTTTAGATTGTTTGAAAAAAGTTAGATTGCTTAAACTAATACGTTTTAAATTTTTATTACAGTCAGTTTCATAGAGCATGGCTTGAAAATAATTTAAATTTCAAGAAATGAATGTTTATTCAATTAAGTTGTGTGCCCTAAAGAGAATCAGGATCAACTCACTTTGTAACTTAAATCAAAATCACTTCATTTAAAAAATGTTTAGATTTCTAATAGCGTCCATTCGATGTTAAGGTTGTTTAATGATACTTTTCTGTTTTAGGTAAAGGTCTATTACGGTTATAGGCCGGACTGGGAGGTTATGATGAATAAAGCATCAGTCGTGACTCCGGAAAACCCTCGGCCAACAATACCTTACGACACTATGGAGAGGGAACATTTCTACTACATGGCTATCCTTCCGGATAAAAGTGTGAGTCCGCTAGTTTGAAAGAACATAGTTTTAGTTGTTTGGATTTGAGCCATAAATTCATTATATTTGTCAACTCAACCTCTTAAAATGATTAAGCAAGACGTTTAAAGTCCCTGCTTTAAGACAGGCTTTCAAACATAATGTCACTTAGAAGTAACATTTTAGTTCTGGTCCTGCAATAAATATAATATTTTTTGTATGTTTAAAATCTTCGAAGAGCTACACTCATAATTTAACATTTTAATAAAAATATTTTATTACTTAACAATTTTAAGTTTAAAGCCTTTTTGGTAACTTTTTGAAATTTTATTTTGTTTAGTACAGTGCCTTAAAAATAAACTTCACACATTTTGTGATCACTCTTGGCTATAGTAGGACCTCACTAATTCGAACCGCAACAGTTCGATCAGATGTTTTGCATGATTTGTCGGTACCCTTCAAAAAACCTCTAATATCCGAAAAATAATACAACAATAATTTAGTACGATTGAATGTATAATGTAGCCTCTGAAATTAGAAAGATTGTTTACTCGAGCCTCTAGAATTCGAATTTTGTCGCTGTAATTTGAATTTTACATCTTGATTTAGAAGTCAATCTCTACAGTTTAAACTGAAATATTCGTAAGCCTCTGAAATTTAAATTAAGCACTAAAACAAAACCTGATGAAACATGAACTAGCGCACTCCTGTTCTCTGAAGCCATTGGTCAGTTTCTATGCCATGTTGAATGTCCTTGTAAACAGGCAGTCCTCCATAGTTTGTGTTTCATTCGCAAAAACCTCTTTAATTAAAACCTTTGATATTTCAAAATAATTCAAAATAAATTGGCTATCCCCTAAACTGAGACTCAGTTCGCTATCCCCTGAATTGAATTTTGAATTAGTGAGGTTTTACTACCCCTTGTTGGTTATAAAATTGTTTATGAAAAGATAGCCTATCATAAAGAATACTTTTTCCACCTTATGATGATTATTAATATTTTGAAGGTCAACTTCGACAAACAACATGGAGTTTTTAATCAAACCGATGTATCTATTTAAAGAGTTACTGCTGCTATTCATTTAATTTTAATTTTCACTTAATTTTAATTTTGAATGTAGAATAATTGATGGGACATAAACATAACTTACACTCAGTAGCAATAAGCGATTCTTATTTACAAGCTCATCAGTTTTAGGAAAGCACATAATAATATTACGATGCACAATTTACTTAGCAAGTAAACCAGCAATCAAACAAACTTCTTACACATTTTATCAATAAATTGATGTTTTTGTTACAATCAAAATTTTGCATTATCAATAAACATTTACTCAAAAAAAAAGACTCAGCGAAGAAAACTACCGTTACACACGAGATGTGGCCCCAGTGGATGTAGCAACATGTCTGGCTTCATGTGCCGGAAGTGACCCCTCCCCTTCTCTTCCTTTATCAAGGACCTTTCTTTGTTTTGTTTTGATCGAGAATGTTTTTAATTGTGCAAATGTAGTTTGTTTGTGCGTATTTTGTGTCTCTGTGTTTCTGTGTTAAGTTTTAACACTTGACCAACTCATCCACCGATGAGATGCATTTTTGACAATAAAATTCTTCACCCTAAGATGTGCTCTTAGAAGCATGAAACAGCTGTAGTGTTAAATACTGCAACCGATCAATTGTCGCAACAGGTAACTTAAACCTTTTCGTTATTGCAATATTTTGATCCAGATGCTAACCCATCATAGCTGTAAGTGTACTTATTTCTTTATTTAAAACATTCATTATGTCTGTTCACTTAGGTTCCAGTGAATGAAACGGTCTTTTACTCGTTTGATATATACTACATGAACTGCCACGTTTGGCAAAACCAATGGGTGAATCATTATTGTTTGGTGAGTGCAGGAGCAAAATATTTCCTCCTCTAATTGTTCACTAACAAATTTTCTGCTTTTTTTACAAATTGATTAAAATCATCATGAAATTTTAAAAGATTTGCTAAAAGTAAATAAGACTGGAATAACTTCAGCTTATTTTATGAGGCTAGAGAGCTGGTGCTCCGAAGCTCATGAAGTTTTATGGAAAATGGCCCAATCCAATCCAATTGTTGTTGCTGTAGGCAGGTAGATTCAGTTCATGAAGAGGACCATCTTCAAACAATATAAACTGGTCATCTTATTTTTATTCACTTCGAGTGAAGGTCATCAATGTTGTTAAAATTGTTACACTCAAACACTCGAACATGTTTGTTCTTATCGGCTTTGGCAAGATAAAAAAATTACAAACAAACAATCTGGCGGAAGTATGCTGAAAATAGTACGCTTGCCGCTCCCTACATGTTCACTAAACTCAATAAAAATCTCCCTCATAATCTAATTGTATATTTATGTTTATTTTATTTCTCTATGATGAAGCAGTTTTTACTTACATTCCATTGTCCCGCAAAAACTGAGAAGTCACAATCAATATCAACATCAATTTCATTACATTGTCTTAACAAAACTCAAACTCATCTTGGTGCTCATTTTAAAACCAATTTGTTGATTTGTGTTTGTTTCTTTTTAGGTTGGGCCCGAAACGACAGAGGAGAGGGTGGAGTGCCGTTGCACTCACTTGTCGATATTTTCAGGCTCGATTTTCGTCCCTCCAAATGACATAAACCCAATTTTAGACGCGCCTCTGTTCTTGACGGTTGCTGACAACTGGTACGTGGTGGTTTTTGTGCTTGTCATTCTTCTTATCTTCCTGATACTTCTCATCTGGGCCTGCATGAAGGATCGAAAAGATGTTCTCGGCGTGCGTATTTCAATTTATCTATTTCACTTTAGTTTTTTCTCTTTTAGCTTTAGTTTATAGTTTTTTCAGTTTTTTTGCAAATGTTTTATTTTAAAATGCTCAAAATAACAACCTTTTTTATACATTCTGGAAAAAAAGAGGGCGCTATTTCTGGTATCATCTTGTTATGAAACAGTAGATCAACCTGATTGCATGAGCCGATGTGTTCATATCAAACCATGTGCTGGTATAACAATTTGAAAATTTAATTTGTTACATTTAAGTACATTACTTAATTCATTCTGACATAGTACTAGATTACTGTTGCCCCTTTATTTTCAACTTCATTCTCATTTAGTACCCTAGACAAATTTTATTTGGTCCTGAATTGTGTTCAATTAAAGCCCGAACAGCTATCAAAATAATTGAATAAATATTGAAATAGAAAGTAGTAAACATTAAAATATATTTATTAAAATACGTTTACTATTACAACTTTATTGATTTTACCTTCAAAAAAGGTAAAGCTAAGGCGCTAAATGCTACGAATTAACCACTTAAATTTCATTGATCAGACCTAAAGTCTGTCCAGTAACCAATGAGATCTCAGGTTTCCCATTGAAATTTTTATCGATCCAAGATTTCCAGCTTTGGGCTACAATCACGGATTATCATAAGAATGGGTTGTGGAAGAGAGAGAGAGAGAGAGAGAGAGAGAGAGAGAGAGATATTGGTAATTGGAACGAATGGTGTTTTTTTCTTTTGGGGGCCCCATTTATTCCTTTATTATTCCTTGAAGGAAGTTCGCTAAAAATATAAAATAAAAGATCTCATCGCCGTGTGTTGCAGTGCAACGTGATCGTGCTACAAGACAACTTCCCTGGGGAGAGTTACGCCTACTTGATCGCAGTGTACACCGGGTCCCGACTGACGGCCGGCACTACGGCTGTGGTGGGCCTGCGACTCTACGGCGACACCTTCGCCAGCCGCGTATGTTTTGTTGTGTAGCAGCTGATTTAATTTTGATATATTCTTATTCCAGACTAGTAATTATGTGCAGGCCTAGCACATATGCACTACGCTGCCGGTTGAAATGTACATATTCAATGGTTGGAATCCCAGAATTCTTTTTCATAACTTAAGGAGCTGGTGGGACTGTATTTACTCCAATTAACCGTTTAACTTTCAATTTCTAATCTAAAGAAAACCCAAATTTCAATGTCTTTCCTTAATTTGACCTTCATAAATGTTTGACTGCTCAACTTCTGATGACCCCTTAATTCTTAAAATTGGTTCAGAAATGTAGAATAAGTTTTGGTTACAAAAAACCCTAGGTTTTTTAAATTTAGATTTTAGTTATTGAAACAAAACATATATGGTTGGCTCAATAGAAAGCATGAAAGCATATTGGGCTTGGTACCAGAGCAGTAATTTCGCGGGTGCGAATATCCGTGCCAAGCCGCCACTAAAAGAACAAATATGTGAGAGTGAATTCAGGTTCAACATACTGATCAAGCATTTCATCAAACCTCCCAAAATCAAGGTGGATTACAAGTTATGTTTTTCACAAGGGGCCTGCCCCTAAATTATGTGATGCTCAGATCAGCCACAACTCCCTGCTAGTATTGGACCTCTAATGATGACACCAACCCCCCCCCCCACCCCCTCAAAAAAACATAACACTGCTTTAACCCCCCTAAAAAATAATTTTAGGCTTCAGCGATGTTCAGACAGAACTTGGTTTCTTTTAACTGTAAGCTTCATGAAACAGGAGTTTTGTTCAAAAACCTTTATAACTGTGACTAGTTGATCCTCTCTAAATATATTACTAGCTCTCATCACCACTCATCACCGACAGGTAGTGAGTCGGTGGCGCAGTTGGTAGCGCACTCGGCCCCGATTCTGTGGTGGCAGTGTCGCAGGATCGAGTCCCGATGATGCCGCATACTTTTAGCAGTACTTTTCACCCTTGTACTGTACCGGCTCACTCCTTGGGTTTGCTTGATAATTTTTACGCACAGTCTGAGGCCCATGTGGGGGGGCAAATGCAAGGTAAAAAGAGGCCGCCACCCTCTTTTAAAAAAAGCAAATTAAAAGCAAAATATTAAGGGAAATTAGAAAATTTTTTTATATATTTAAGAAACTACTTGTTAAGGCTTAATTATTATGTAAAGTGCTACACAACAATTCCCCCCCCCACCACCCTCCCCCTTTAGAGTTTAATGCAATTTAGGGAAGGCCCCAAGGGTTCAAGACAATGGAGAACCAAGATTTACAATCACCGGGTTGTTTTTGACACCTTATTGTTAGTTGTAGAAAACGGTGCTAAATTTTGACACAAGACTGTTTATCGCGGGCAACAGTGCTATTTTTTGACACCTCATTGTTTGTAGCTTGCAACGGTTCCAATGTTTGACACCAGATTGTTTGTCACAGGCGACAGTGCTGAAGTGCGAGGGTCGGAAGGTGCTGCAGCGGGACCAAGACGACTGGTTCCTGCTGACCAACCCGGCATCCCTGGGGCTGCTGAACGCTGTGCAGCTGTGGCACAACAACGAGGGCTTCAGTCCCGACTGGTACGTCCCCGGTAACCACATCTATCCAGTCAGGGCTGATGCTTGTAAAAAATAAGTCAAACACGTTTATAATTAAATATCAGGGGTTTTTTGTTGGGGGGATTTGGTAGTCTGGGTTTCCCCACCCCACAGGAGAATCCTGTGAGGGTACTTCAGCCATTATTTTGTCTTTTTGTACGGATACCGGAAAAAAAGGAAGCTTCCCTTCGATTATCCCTTAGGCTCACAGCCTTTAGTAGATTAATACAAGGGAAGCAAAAGGAAAAAGGAATAGGTTCAGCCAAGCTTAGACTGGGTGGGCAAAGGTATACCTTTATCCAAAGGATGATGGAACAGGGCCTCAAGGGATCAGGTGGCCCTCATTTTGGCCCTCATCTTGGTCGTTGGTACACTCCCGCACACCCTGCCGTCAAGCCCAGCTTCCCTTTGTGGGGAACTGAAGTTGTTCACTGAAAGACAGCTACAACACTGCCTCCAGTTGTGACAACTTCCGTTGCTGTACCCAGTATTGGTACCTAATCTAGCAAAAGCCAGTTAGGATCCCACTGGGGGACGTATCAGGGTTGGATTTGAGAATTAGCAGGTTTAATAAAAAACTTGGTGGTTGAAACTGCTGAACAACTCATTGAAAGACACCAAACACAAGAAAACGTCAATTTTCAGAGCCACCGCCTTCTTTTTTAGATGAGAGCTAGTTAAAAACTGTTGACTGTTGAGCAGGCTGAACTGTCAGAATTCAGTTTTGCCAATGAGGGAAAAATTACCACTACTACATTAACAAAATACCACCCTCATCCTAGATTAAATAAGCCAAAACACATTGCTATTTTTAAACTGGGTAACATTTTAAAACTTTAGTAGTGATTAAAAAATTATAATATGCATATTATAAAACCAAATGTAAAAAAGTACAGTTTATGATATTTTTTCTCTTATATTAATTTACAAATGGTAATTTTCTTCATCTCTCATTTCTTTTTATTTGCTAAAAATTAAAATCATTAAAAAAATTATAATATTGATGACAATAGTTTACAATAGTTGACCATCTACTGAGCACTTTCACAGAATTCTGGAAGAAATTATTGACAGTAATAGTGATCGCCTAGGGTGCGATCATCAGTATTATCAATCCAGTACTTTAGGGTGCGATATCTACAGTCAGTAATACCGACCATGTAAGGTCTGCTTATTCCTTTCAAAATTTTTTTGTAATCCATCCTAAGTGTACACAGACAAACAGACTTCCCCGTGTAACTCCAGGTTCTGCTCAAAGATCATAGTCTACGACATACAGGCCAGGACGCAGTATCTGTTCATCGTGGACCAGTGGCTGGCAATGGAGGTGGAGGAGTTTCCGGACGCGATGGTTCGGCCGGCGACCCACGACGAGGTTCTCAACGTCAAGCGGATCTTTCTGGACAACTCCGTTCTGGGGCTGAGGGAGAACCACCTGCACCTGAGCGTTTTGGCAAGGTGTGATTTTTTTGTTAATTTGAATTGCTCATTGAGCGAATTTGATGAATCATGATTCATTTTTCAAAAGAGTATGGGCCACAGAGAAAACCACTTGCACCTGAGCGTTTTGACACGGTGGGCTTCTTGCTGGCGATTTCCCTTTGGACAGTGATGGAGCGACTCATGAGTGTTCAGTTCAAACGACTCATTGAGTGATTCCTTTTAACAAATGAATCATGATTATTTTTTTAAAAGGATCTGGGCCTTAGAGAAAACCACTTGCACCTCTGCGTTTTGACAAGGTATGGTTTTGTTGACGTTTTCCCTTCATATTTTTGTTGTCTTGTCTCTGAATCACTCTATTGACCATAAAAGGTATTTTACCTGAGCCTGCCGAAGTGATCCTGTGGTATTCCTTAAGGATTACGCGTTTCGAGGAATCAAGTCCTCATCTTCAGAACGTAGTACAAGAACAAAAATTTTACTTGCGAAAGGTTGTCAGATCGATTAAAAATATTGAAACAGAGACATTTACTTTTAACATAAAAACTTTAGGCCTACTCATTTAACCACAACTAGCTGCATGTACACACCTGTTCATGTCTGCTGGACGGTCATGTCTGCTGTATGTGTTTTTCATCAATCTGACGATATTTTGCGAGTGATATTTTTGCTCTTGTACTACGTTCTGAAGATGAGGACTTGATTCCTCAAAATGCATGATCCTTTAGGAATGCCAAAGGATCACTTCGGCAGATCATAGTACAAGAACAAAAATATGGTGTATAGTATCTTTTTAATCTTTTATGGCATTTTTCTCCAAGGGATTGTGATGAGAGATTCATGAACAAATTGTTTAATTTAAACAACTCATTTGGACGACTCAAATGAATCATGATTAATTTTTTTAAAGAACCTGGGTCGCAGAGAAAACCACTTGCACATCTGTGTTTTACAAGGTGCTGTTCTTGTTGGCAATTTCCACTAGGATAGTGATTGGCGATCCCCAAACAAATCATTCAATTTGAACAACTCATTGAGTGAATCAAGTGAATCATGATTTGGGAAAGGAATCAAAGGAATCTGGGTCTCAATGAAAACCTCTTGCAGCTCAGCGTTTTGAAAAGGTGCGATTAATGTCGGCAATTTACCCTAGGGATTGTGATAAGCAATTCGTGAGCAAATTGTTCAATTTGAATGACTCATCGGGTGAATCAAATGAATCATGATTCATTTTTTTGAATAAACTGGGCCTCAGAGAAAACCACCTGTACCTCAGCGTTTTGTTGAGGTGTGATTATTGTGGCGAATTTCCCTTGGGATTGAAATTATTAATGAAAGGTAAACAATGGAGTTTATTTTAGCTTTATGAAATGTTGACACCAGTATTGTGTGCAGTTTGTGAGACGAACAAAAAGTGTTCACAGCTTTGTTGAAAGGGTTTTGCAGCTTCGAATCATTACAAGTTTTGGCTTTCTCTTCAATTTAAAACCTTGTCTTGAGCCTGCGAACCCTCACTTCTGGTCATATAGGTTCAAAATATACTATTGGGGGTTCTACCAGGATTTTTTTTTCATCATTTTGCTATCATGTCTGATTTTTTTATCCTTCCAGGCATCCCCGCAGTCCAGTTGACAGGAAACAGCGTCTCATGGTTTTGATGGTTATGATTATGTCAACCATGATCAGTAGCATCATGTTTTTCAAAGTCACTGACAATTTAGGTATTGTATTTTTTATTACTTCTTTAAGTTTGCAGAAAACTTTAAGATGTTAGTTGGTCAGATATTATTCTTTTTTTTGTATGGTGGGTTTGGTAATCTGGGTTTCCCCACCCCACAGGAGAATCTTGTGAGAGTACTTACAGCCATTATTTTGTCTTTTTGTATGGCTACCGGAAAGGAATTAAAGGAAGCTTTCCTTGTAATATCCCTTAGGCCCTAAGCTTTTAGATTAATATAAGGGAAGCAAAATGAAAATGGAATAGGTTCGGCATAACCATCTCTAGTACAAGGCCACAGCGCTAGTAAATGGCAACATCGCGCCTAAGGGTTCAGCTGATTTGGTTATCCATACTCTCTTATGGCACTATTTTTTGTTTACTTGAAACCAGCTGGCTCTGTAAGGGAAAGTCAATGGTTTTACTATGCAAAAAACCCTTGAGAAGCGACGTTGTCAGATCGAAGGCTGCGGCCTTAATACTAGAGATGGCTATGGGTTCGGCCAAGCTTAGTCTGGGTGGGCAAAGGATACCTTTATCCAATGGATGGAGAAATAGGGCCTCAAGGGATAAGTTGGCCCTCACATTAGTTGCCAGTACACCCCTCCATCAAGCCTAGCCTCCCCTAATGGGAAACTGAAGTTGTTCACTGAAAGACAGCTACAACACTGCCTCCAATGGTGACAACTTCTGTTACTGTACCGGTACCCAATATTAGTACCTAAACTAGCAAAAGCCAGTTAGGAGCTTAACCACAATATTACTAACATTTCAACTGTTGTTAATTGTTATTAATCATGATCAAACTATTAATTATTAATTACATCAATTATTAATCACATTTTAAATTTGTGAAGGCTAAGACACTATTCTTGGATACTGCAAAATTGGATTATATTCTTATCCCACACATAGTTAAACTGTGATTAATAACTGTTTGTTAACGTGATTAATAACAGCTTTATTTAGATTTCAGACTGTTAACATAAAGTTTCAAAATTTAACATTATTTGATAAATATAGAGATATCTGGTAATTCAAGGATATAAAGTTTACTATGATTGTAACTCCTCAACAAAAAAAAATTATTCCTCCTCTCTTCTAGTTAATCCATAGAGTTATATAGTAGAATTAATGGAATATGAAGCAGGAGAGGGAAGGAAGTTATACATCATTCGCTATCGACAGGCCTGTCCACAAACGAGCATAAACAAAAACCTTCAAAAATAGTTCACATGGTCCTATCAAAGAAATTTGTGTGAGAAAGATGAAAAATTTGTCTAAGGCATTCCTTACACAAATGTTTCATCATTCTATCCATGTTTTCTAGACAGACTATTTTTTATATCCTTCCTATTTGACGAATATTTCTACCTCTGTGGGGATGTTCTATTGCTGGTGAACGATAAGTTACCTCCCTCTCATGCTTCAAAGTTTTATTTATTCATCTATAAATATATTCATGCTTGGTAAAAGAAATAACGCTGCAATACTGCTCTTAAATATAAAATTTAAGAGCTATATTGCAGCTCTTAAAGAAAATATATTTTGGAAGTCCTTTTCTAACTTATGGTATCAAAAGTTGGTTTAACAGTTTTTTAAATATTCCTATAAATTATATGATATGTTGTTCATTCAACTATATTACATTTAATAACAATCACTTTATATACACTCCACCGATTTGTTTTGTCATTTTTCAGCCAGCACGGTGGATGATTATAATTACAGTTTTGGTTTGAGAGAATTCATGATCAGCGTTGAATCACTTCTCATTTCCTCAGGGGTGGCTTTTGTCGCTATGTTCCTGTTTAGGTAAGAATTTCAGATCAATTAAATACAAAAGTTCTTTATTTACCTAGCACACAGTAATTTATTTATTTCTGCATTAAGGTTATGTATCATGCTGTAAGTTTTGATTAAGGTAAATCAATTTCCTTAAGTAACAAATAATAAATTAAAACACATGGTTTTATCCACATTAATAATTGATAGCAAATCCGTCATGAAACATGGATATTATTGACAGCCCGTTCATACTCCCTTTGCTGCTCCTGATGAGTTGGAGTTATGGATATTCTAAGTTTCTCTTTCAGCCCAGCTCTCCCATAGAATGTAAGCCTCTCTCCCCTCTATCCTATCATCACTGCAAGCAAACTCACAGCCGCTCTTTTACAGCAGTCACTCACAGGATCACCGAGTCTAAAACTAGTCGGCAATAGAAGTGGGCTAGTACTGGATTTTCAAATAATTACATTTTACAACTTTCGAACTCAACTCATGTGGTAACAACTGCTCGAAAAAACAAGTTGAGTAGTTACTCCCGCCGTCTATCCAAAATTAGTGTACACGATTGAATTTCAAGGCTGTTTTTCATGAAATAATCTCAACAATATTTATTTTATTAACTGAAAAGATAAAAGCTGTTGACACGTGTCAAGAACTGCAGTCTCTCGGAAATTAGAAATTGAAAACTTTCAGTTATAATTATCGTATTTCGGTTCTCAAAAGTGAAAGTATATAATTTGTTGGTGTATTATTACACCTGAATTTATGCAAGATTTTTAATGTCCAATAGCCATTTAAGTCAATATTAGGCCAGTAAAATTATATCAAAAATTGGTCATGCCTGGACAAAATTCCCGGAAAGCTGGAAATCGCCTTAATCTTTCCGTTTTACATCCAAGTATATGAATTCGAAGTTTGTCCCATTTTTCCTGGTGTGCTTCCGACCTGGGACCACAAAAATATCAGAGTTTTGGGCCATTTTTTATTCTTTTGCAAATAAGTAAAAAACCGTTTATTCTACATAAAAAGTTTAAATACAAGAATTGTAGAGGACAAAATTCTGCGTTTATTGAGTACCTTCTGTTAAAGATACTTTGAATAGTAATTGATTTATGGTAAGTTAAATAAAGGGTTTTGGCGAATTCCTCTTTTAGGGAAAGAGCTATTACTGTAGGTCTCATGGTAAGACCTAAGCCCGAGACCATGATAACGTTTATTTTTGGGGCCCTCAGAAGCTAAAAACACCATTTGTTCGAATTTCCATAAATATATATATACCTATATATACGTATATAAGTATATATATCTATATATTTGTTAGCTCATTAACTCTCGTAAAAATGGTCCAATCTTCTTGAAATTCGGCACAGACTTGTAAAATAGCAATTATTTTGACGAGTTAAAAATTCAGCCGGATCGGACCATCGGAAGGGGGGGTTATGGGTAATAAATCCCTAAAAATGGAGTTTTTCGGATTTTTCATGTAGAAAAATCGAAATAATCTGATTTTGGTTTACACCATTGGACTCAGCTCGAAAAAACAAATAAAATAGTATTTTGAATCCTTGCTCTATGTCCATTGGTTCCCGAGATACTGAAAGTGGTAAACACAGTACGTTGTCCCAATGTTAACCTTATGGGAAATAAATAAAATTGTATATCTCGCTTATTCCTCAACATATCCTAATAAAACTTGGTATATGGCTTCATCTAGTTAAGGTCTAATTGATTATGGCATAAAATCTACAAATTTATATAATCCTGAGGCAGCAAACCTACGTACTCACTTTCCCAATGTTAACCTTATGGGAAATCAATAAAATTGTATAGTCTGCTTATTTCCAATATATCTTAATAAAACTAGTTATGTGGCTTTATCTAGTTAAGGTCCACTTGATTATAGCATTGACTTTGAATGTAGAAGGAGACGTTTCACCGCCATTGTAAAATCTGTGGATGGCCGTTTTGTAAGCACACTAGCGACTCAAGCGGAATTTTACTTGAACTACACCGAGAAAGCCGCTATGGAGTGGCGCTCCAAGCGGCGAGGCTCGGAAGCTGTTCTGAACGGGTGGTCGACAGCTCGCAGCGGCCCGGCAGCGGCGCCGCGCGGCACGGGAGGGGGGGAGGCGTAGTAGCCAACCGCTCCCCCCGCTCTCCCGCTGACAAACCGCTCTCGCTCTCATCCACGACTAGGCCCGATCGCGCTGTTATAATTTGACGTCGCGCAAAATTTAAGATTTGCATTGACATAAAAATTAAAATAATTAAGCAGTACAATAATCATACAAAATATTTATTCCCAAGTAAGCTCACGTTCAAATGAATTAATTTTTAAATATAATTGTTTTTTACACGATTGTTTTAGAACTTGATATTATATCCTAAAACTTGACCTAACCAAATGTTATGTAATCGAAGAAAAGCTTTATTAAATAAACTATAAAAATATATTTGAAATGCTCTGTTTAATTTCATTAATTGTGACAGCTTATTTATGTTGCAATTTGTCGAAAGTAGACTGGCTGAATGCTGGATAAATAAGTTTCAAACAGTCAAGTATACTTATAAAAAAGTCATAAAAAATCAGATAATAAAAAATATTTATGTATAATGATCAATGAAACAGATAATTCGTATTTTTATTGTGTAAAAAATAATATGTTAGCCTATTCCTATATTAACAGTGTAAAAAAACATTCTTATAATTTTAAACCTACTAACAGAATAACAGATTACATTGTAGTTTTATTTAACCTAATGACGTATGCTATGCATTACTTGTATTGTCCAACGGTAATAAAGAAGGTTACATTACACTACATTACATTATTGCACTTTGTCGTTTTTCCAATACTTTTGTATGCAGGGGCGTACCCAGGGGGGGGGATATCGGGATATATCCCCCCCCGAAACTTTTTGGGATTTTGGGAAGATTAGCCTAATACCTTGTTCATTAAGAAAGTAGTGGTATCACTAAACTTGCCGTAAAATAGAGAACACTACACATTAATTACTCACTAAACTTTTATAAGGGTTTCAAGTGGTTAAAATCTATTATTTTAAAGATAATTGATTCGGGGAGTATATATTGGATTAAGGCATTTTTTATCTAGTGCGGTTATCGTGAGGAATTGGCGAGAGTATGCCTATAAGGCAAGCAAATACTCCTGATGACAAGAGTGGCATTAATGGTGTCCGCGATTTTGCTACCATATCGCCATCGTCGTCAAATATGTGACAAAAGACTCATCATATTACGTGAAATATTCATGGTAAAAAATCACGATGTTGAAATGGGACAAACGACTATTTTCGTCTTCTCCCGACCATGTACTTTACACTATTCGTCTGTCGGATGACGATCTCGTAGCAGCATCGCGGCAGACGAAAATCGTCTGCCTACGTTGCGTGAAGACCAAGTCTCGCCGTTAAATCTAGGCAGATTTGTGATAAGTCTGTAAAAGTCGACGTACCACTATTACTATTATGTGATTATTATTAGCCTTCGATGCTTGTGTGTGTGTACGCATCATAGCTTTGTGGTTGCGTTCTGGGACTTGAGAAACACTACAGAAGTGAGACAACCCGCATTTTCTAATTTTATTCATCAACCTCGCTCGGATAATCTAGGATCCGAATACTTCAGGTCCAGAAGGTCCGGGGCGTGCAATAAATGAGAATGTGATTTATAGTTTTTTCTTTGATATTAAATATTAAATTTTTTACAAAGTTGAAAACGTAAAATTTATGAATTACTTTCTTATATGTCTTTTAATATTAGGCCTACTATATAAATGTGCTATTTCTTTGTGTAAGAAACATTTTGCTAAAATTCCAGTGTGATCTAAAATTTTCATAATTTAATCTGTGAGCAGCCTCAAATTAGTTCAAATTTCGGGAGTTATTCTGTTTGTTTTTAGTCCTCTATAGATTGCCTAAAAACGCGAATTTACAGTTGTAATTTATGAAAATTTTCCGGGGGAGGGCCCCCGGACCCCCCTCCCTTGGGAGGTACCCCCCTGGCCTCCTGGTGCATCCCCCCCCGAAAATAAATCCTGCGTACGCCACTGTTTGTATGTGCTGTGTACCTACCTATACACTCCTTTTTTACAAAATGAGGTTACTGGTGACTTGTTCCTATATAAATATTGTTCCTAGATAAAGAATTTACTCTCAGGTCCTTTTATAATAGAAATCCCTATTGTGCGTTTTTCCATAGACACAAGTAGGCCTAAACTATCGAAAATTATGTTTTGATTCTCAATTCGAAAGACTGGTGGATATATCGCGATTCCAATATACTTCATGCAACCAAAGCTTCGTCACCGGGGTCGTACTGGATTCAGGATGACCAGACGTCCGTTTTTAGGAGGACATGTCCTCCTTTTCAACGATTGTCCTCCTGTCCTCCCGGCTTTCGCTAAAATGTGGCCTTCTACAAAGGATATACTTCCGTCGTGTTCCCGCAGCCATAAATACGGTAAATTCGCGCCTTCGTAACAATTTTATTCGTATTTGGTCAAACAACTTAGGCCCTACTGTCGTCTACCCGCAATCGGTAAATCTGCACGACCGTCATTTACGGCCGTTCGTGTTTAAAACCTATTCATTTAAGTTAGGCCTACACCTTCCGTTTGTAGATTGTTATGTGTTATGTGTCATATCACATTGCACAGTAATGATCACATAAAAAAGGGAAACACATTTTTTCATTTTGCCGACTTGTGAAGTTGCAGACGCGAAAATCGACCCTATGTGTCAATAATTGGTAAATTTAAAGTCTAAAAAGGGTATTTCGTTTACTGTTCTACATTATCTCAAAAACGGCTCCGAGGATTTCCTTCAAAGTCTGGAAATAAGTCATTTATGACTCAAAAACGTCTTTTACGCAGATTACTTGGCCAGAGAAAATCTAATAACGTATTAAATCGAGTTTTAAAGTTGTAAAATTTTAACATTGGCCTTATGGGTTGCCGTGATAGCAACGAAAATAAAAAAGGAAAGTGTAAACAAATGAAGTAATCATAACAGCTTTTTGGAATCTACAGCTATCAAGGGAAAATACAGCAGGTGAAATGAAGAGTCCATGGAGCAATAAAAAAGGTTTACATTGATAAATTCTATGACATTGAAATATTTTATAGTAACTGGATGAACTGGTGAACATGAAATAACACCGAGCAAGGCTCGGTCCACCAGGTACTTTTCCTTAAAACAAAACAGGTAGAGTGAATGTTTTTTATGAATTCTTCACACAATAAAGTATTTGTGTATCTCTAACATAATATAAGACAATCATTTGTAATGCAATGTAATTGGGTCCATAGCAAAAATTATTACCAATTATTTTTAACGCTGTCCTCCTCTTTCTGTAAATGTCCCCCTTCTTTAACCCAACTGTCCTCCCTGAAATCTGGTCACCCTGTAAGCTGGATCCAGCAGTGGGATGGGAGATGGGAGGCGGCGCCGGCGACTAGGCTCTTTGATGGATATGCCGCCTGTGGAGGGGGTACACCGCCATGTCAGTGACGTTCTGTTGCTATTCTAGCCATTTCCCAGATGTTTGTTGACATTTAAGACTAAGATCGCAATTTACCGCCGTGTAACTGTCACTGGCCTTATCAAGCTGAACTTCAAATAAAATAGTTTCACCTCTAATTACTGTCGAAGAAAAAAATATTTGCACTCGAGTTTAAACCCATATAACTCTGGAATGAATCATCCGATTTCACTGAAATAACTGTTTAACTGAAGCATTTAAATACATTTTATATTATAACAATTAATTTTAAAATTTTCGGTCTAGCGGGAAAATTTTTATATTATAAAAACCATGGAAAGTACCGGTTTTTCCGAAGGTCCGCCCTAAAAGTGAAGTTTAAACATTTATTTTACAAAACTGTTGGAGCTAACTTTTTTTGGCCCGTAAGCAGTGGTTTCAGTAAACGTTTACAAAATTAACAACAGCACCTAGAGTATTAACCTTAAAATTATGAACCAATATGAATAAATTAATAATATACCTAATATTACTCCATAAAAATTTGAAAAAGTTTGCTCCAACAGTTTTTGTAAAATAAATGTTTAAACTTCACTTTTAGTGTGTACCTTCGGAAAAATCGGTACTTTTCATGGTTTTTATTATGTAAACAAAAATCCGGCTCGACCGAAATATTTAAAACTAGAGGCTTGAAGGGGCTATTAGCCCCTAAGCATAATCCTTCTTTACTATAGTTCCAAATACCTTCTTAGAAAATAGGCTTTTGGATCCACAAAATTATGATTATATCTAGCATTTGGTTTTAAGTAAACAGAGCAGACCTTTATACATACCAATTATTTTTAAATGACAGGTATTTTACGTTATTTCTCATTTGATAGTAAGCTTAAAGCAATTTCAGTATTTTCCCCGAGTCCCTGGGATGTAGACCTTTAATTTGAGCCCCCTCCCATCATCCTGCGACCTTCCAAACGCCCATAATTTCGTCACAAAAATTTCCCTTACGTAATTATATATAAGTATAGATCATTTGTTATTAAATCTGCATCGTTATAACATAAACTAAACAAACATACTTATCTTTGTATAATTTTAAATTATGAAAAAACTCAAACCCTTAATTATTATAAAATCAGAAAATCTTAAATTATTTTTTTTTATAGTACATTGATTGTGCATAGTGAGCTGCATTTTGAAAAAAATCCCACATGTCAACATCTACCATATGGCTTTGAATCAAGCATTAGCACCACATGTTAAATGTAAACAAAGCAGACGTTTTTCAATCCCAATGCATTTTAAATGGAAGATATTTTTCGTTATTTCTCATTTTCTGGTATATTTGGACATAATCTGATATTTTTCCCGACCCCGTGGGACCGAGACCTTTCTTTTGAGCCATCTCCCATCATCCTGCGAGCTGTCAAACTCTCACAATTTTGATTGAAAAAATCGCTTACAGAATTAATAATATAGAAGATTGTTATAATATAAAATGTATTTAACAAAGGTTCAGTTTAACATTAATTTCACTAAAACCGGATGATTCATTCAATAGTTATATATGGGTTTATACTCGAGCGCACATGTTTTTCTTCGACAGTAGTTTGATGTGAAATACAATCACACCTGCACTTGCTGCTTCGTATAGATGAGGTTAGTGTTTTATAATGCGCCTAGGCCTATATGCCTAAAACAACATCAGTAAAGACTGCTAAACACATCGTGCATTAGTCCTCAACAAGCTGATTACAGAAAAAATCCACCGCAAACTCCAGGAAGTTCGGAAGAAATAAGGCAGCCCGGAGGGAAGTATGGAGGCTTTTTCAAAAAACTAAAATATTGCAAGGAAAGTGAAAGTAGCAATACTTCAATTGCTAATTTAAATTCACCCGAAAATAGTTTATGGTTTATGTAAAGCCATAATCAAAGTTTATGACCGGGAGTGCTGTTGATTTTTTGAAATACTCAATTATGTTAGTAGGTTTCTTGTATTTATATACCAATAAACTATATTTGAATTTTTAAATTGTATTATTTCCTGCTCAAATTAATTAATTGACGGTTTCTGATGCGTGTTTCTGTCGTTTATAGCAGAATTAAGTCTTACTAAGCCCAAGTGGTATATCCGAGAACACAAAATAAATTCATCTGCACATTGCAAAATGTTTATAATATCCCAAAAAAAGTAATACTATGGTTTGCAGCAATCACCAAATCAGGTCATTAAAAAATACCGTACTGGGATGATAACAAATTATAGAATATACAGATATATTACAATATACTTAAGAAAATGTATATTATCAATCTTATAGCTATTTTGTTCAAAAAATAAGATTGCCAAGCTCTCGCGTTGCCTCATCGAGAACGACATCGCGCCGATCCGCGCTCAGGTTCAAAGGCGTGCGTATCTCGCAGCGACTCGCAGCTTTCCACTCGCTATGAACGGCAGTTGCGTGGGAGAAGGGAGAAGGAGAAGTAGTGATGAGCGAGAGAGACATCCGAAGCACACGGCAGGGGGCCGAGGGGCAAGGTGGAGGGAGTGAGAGAGAGCGCAGAGCGCGCGGGTAGCGCGTTCTAACGGCGGCGATGGCAACTACGTGGAGCTGCCAAGACAAGCCGGCACAAGGCGGCCATATGGATGGTTTGTCTCCTTATACATTCAAAGTCAATGATTATAGTCTAAAATCCCCAATTTTATAGATTCCTGAGACAGCAAACCTGCGTACTCATCTCCACAATGTTGACCTTTGGGAGAAAAATAAACGTGTGTAGCTTGCTTGTTTCTCAGCATATCTCGTTGAAACTCAGTACCATGTGGCTCAATATAGTTTGGATATTTTGGATTATACTCTAAAATCTGCTATTTTTACATTTTCCTTGTCAGGAAACCTGCATACTCACTTATTACATGTTATTCTTATGGAGAATATGTTTGCATGCTTATTTACGGACATAATTTGATTTTATTTGGTACGAGGCTTTATCTAAAACACTTATTTGAGCATTTTGAATCCGTTGAGTATGCAGGTCTTCTGCAACAGGGGTATTTTTCATGTTTTATCATCAATTGTGAAAACTTGTAAGATTTTTATGTTTTAATTTCGTTTTCTGGTATTATTGGCATCACTGTATTCAACATAATAACATGGTAATAAGTGAGTATGCAGGTTTCCTGACAAGGAAAATGTAAAAATAGCAGATTTTAGAGTATAATCCAAAATATCCAAACTATATTGAGCCACATGGTACTGAGTTTCAACGAGATATGCTGAGAAACAAGCAAGCTACACACGTTTATTTTTCTCCCAAAGGTCAACATTGTGGAGATGAGTACGCAGGTTTGCTGTCTCAGGAATCTATAAAATTGGGGATTTTAGACTATAATCAAGTGGACCTTAACTAGATAAAGCCACATAACTAGTTTTATTAAGATATATTGGAAATAAGCAGACTATACAATTTTATTGATTTCCCATAAGGTTAACATTGGGAAAGTGAGTACGTAGGTTTGCTGCCTCAGGATTATATAAATTTGTAGATTTTATGCCATAATCAATTAGACCTTAACTAGATGAAGCCATATACCAAGTTTTATTAGGATATGTTGAGGAATAAGCGAGATATACAATTTTATTTATTTCCCATAAGGTTAACATTGGGACAACGTACTGTGTTTACCACTTTCAGTATCTCGGGAACCAATGGACATAGAGCAATGATTCAAAATACTATTTTATTTGTTTTTTCGAGCTGAGTCCAATGGTGTAAACCAAAATCAGATTATTTCGATTTTTCTACATGAAAAATCCGAAAAACTCCATTTTTAGGGATTTATTACCCATAACCCCCCCTTCCGATGGTCCGATCCGGCTGAATTTTTAACTAGTCAAAATAATTGCTATTTTACAAGTCTGTGCCAAATTTCAAGAAGATTAGACCATTTTTACGAGAGTTATCGAGCTAACAAATATATAGATATATATATACTTATATACGTATATATAGGTATATATATATTTATGGAAATTCGAACGAATGGTGTTTTTAGCTTCTGAGGGCCCCAAAATTAAAAGTTATCATGGTCTCGGGCTTAGGTCTTACCATGAGACCTACAGTAATAGCTCTTTCCCTAAAGAGGAATTCGCCAAAACCCTTTATTTAACTTACCATAAATCAATTACTATTCAAAGTATCTTTATCAGAAGGTACTCAATAAACGCAGAATGTTGTCCTCTACAATTCTTGTATTTAAACTTTTTATGTAGAATAAACGGTTTTTTACTTATTTTCAAAAGAATAAAAAATGGCCCAAAACTGATATTTTTGTGGTCCCAGGTCGGAAGCACACCAGGAAAAATGGGACAAACTTCGAATTCATATACTTGGATGTAAAACAGAAAGATTAAAACGATTTCCAGCTTTCCGGGAATTTTGTCCAGGCACAATCTTAATTTTATTGGCCTATATTGCAAGTTAGAAAAAAAACCTTTATTTGTAGTTGTTGATGTTTTGTGTTTCTATGAACCTTTTGCGATCATGAGGCCAGCAGGAGTGACCACAATGCAGTCAGCATCCAGTCGGAATTTATTTATGTATGGCTTGGTTCTGATGTTCGGATGGCCCGCTCTATTGGCCAAGCCCCACTCCGCGTTAGCTCGGCATTCATCATGGCGGCTCACTCCCGTCAGCTCGGAATTGTTTTCACTCCCGGCAGCTCAGAATTGTTTTCATTGGAAACCTGCATTGTTATTGTAGGAAATTTTTACGATACAATGTTGCAAGCCTGCTGATCATTTATTAAAAAAACTCCTCACTATCTTGCAGCACTATTCAGGCATCATGCAAATTTTAGAAAAACAAACAAAAACATTTGTTATAGGCACTTATTGGCCTGTCCTGCTGGACACCCAAGGATTCGTTGGATTTCATGTTAGCCAGCACTGCTGGCCATTCGATCGCACTGCTGTGAAAAAATCTGACTTCCGCGTGCTAATCGTCGCGGCAATTAGAGCTGGCTGCGTTTTAGCTGAGGAATAGTGGCATATATCCAATCCAATCTTTATTACAGTAGAACCTCTATTAACCGTCACTCTTTTATCCGTCACTCTCTGTTATCCGTCACTGCCTCCGGGCTCGCAATATGTTGTAAATTAGCGTCGCGCAAAGCACAGAAGAGAATGCAAGCGCCATTGTGATTCAACACGACTGTCCGCGGCTAATGACCTTGAGTTTCCCCCGAAAATCACCACTCCCATGCAAGGAGTGGTATGGAGGTGAGCGAGTTATTTATAACTCATTGGCATGTTGATTTTTTTGGTTATACAGACATCTCGTAGTTGAGCGGTACATAGTGTTTGCTGTTACACAGTCTGTAGCTAGATACATACTGTTAATCAACTGCAGTACAGGAACTGTTGATTGTCAACGATGGCTGAAAAACAAAAACGAGTCGTACTACGGCTTGACCAAAAGATCAAAATTATTAAACTTTTGAAGAATGGCGAAACAGCTACAAGTATCGCCCTGATGTATGGTGTTGACGGATTCATTTAAAAGATGACGGACTATCTTTTAATTTGAGGTTATGTAATTCACTTAACACAACACAAACACTTAATGAGCACAACATACAGTTTAGAAGGTGTGTAATTACCATTGTATGAATGTCATTTAAATATAAATATGTATTAACCACCTATACAGGGTTTAATTTCTTCCAAAATATTTTTAATATACATAGCCTATTGAACACGTTTATAGCTAAATTTCTGTTATCCGTCTATTCTCTTAACCGTCCGTCACACTCCCAATCCCGTGAGTGACGGTAAATCAAGGTTTTACTGTATGGTTAAAGATTTAAAAAATTTAAAGAAATTCTAAAGATTTCAAAGATAAATATATATTTTCACATTTTTTCAGAATAGCTTATAAACAAAAAGAAGTTCACACGCCTCATGCCAGACTATACATGCCTACAAAAAGGATAGATGAAGATGATCTGATTAAGTACTTCTCATCAGAGCGTCCTGTTTACATAGACTTGTCAACTTTTGTAGCTTTTGATGAGAAGATTAAGAAGCCACGTAGAGGTAACTTGTTCTCTAGTTTGATCAAGCTCTCTAAAAAAATTAGTCGATAAGATTTTTGATAAGGAGCCAGGGATGGATCCAGATGTCATGTTAAGGGGGGAAGCTATAACTACAATGACCTAAGGGGGACCATAACCGGAAGGTATGGAACACCCCCTAGCGAAGGAAATTATCTAGTACTAGGATGTCTTTGAAAATTACCACTGTAAACTTCTATTTTAGGCAATCTGAAGACATAGTTATCTGAAGACAAATCTGAAGACAATCTGAAGACTATGTTCAAAGAGTCACTAGAACTCCAGAAATTATATGTACATTATATACATTCTGACAATTACATTTGATTTTTAATCAAATCTCGATCAATGTATTCATTCCTGGAAATTTTAGGAGGTGGAAAAATTCCCAACACTTAAATTAGATCAGTCTGAAATTCAAACCAATCTATAGATGCTATTTTATATAAATTTAATTTGCTGATTTTTTCATAGAAATTTAGCTTGAAATTTAAATTTAAAACATTCTTTATACAGTAGACTCCCTCTTACCTGAACACCTTTTAACCGGTCATTGGCTTAACCAGACTGCTCTCGGCAGAAGTAAAATTTTTTTAACCGGAAAATTTGTATCAAAGTGTCGGTTGAACCGGACATGATTATCAGGAAATGGGCGATGATTGTTGTGGGAAAATATTTGGGACCAGTAATGGTGTGTCTAAATCTTTAATTTAAATAAAGTGAGTTAGTTTTTTAGAGATTAAGAGCAATATTGACGATTCCCGTGGGAAATATATAACAGACAAATTATTGTAAAATATTTAATATAATGTTTAGATTTAATTACTAATTTTAGGAATTTTAGGAATGGGTTTTTCCGGTTTAACCGGAAAACCCATTATGTGGACAAGCCTTGGTCCAGAGGATGGGAGGGAGTCCACTATAATTTGCTGTTTTTTTCACAGACATGACCATGTTTGAGCAGTGTGTTGAATCTATAAGGGATTGTGCTCATGAGCAGACACTCCGACCAGTACACTTGGCTTCGGAGGACTCAGAAATAGAAGTGAACAAAATCTGGGTGACAGTTGCATGGTGAGTGGTTTTATTAGCGAATTTCCCCTATAGGGAAGAAGCTGTTACCGTAGTACTCATGGGAAGACCTAAGCCCGAGACCATGATAACTTTTCGTTTTGGGGCCCCCAGAAGCAAAAAACACCATTCGTTCACTTTCATATATATTTATATATATCTATATATATATATATATATATATATATGTGTGTCTTTAAGCACGATAACTCGCGTAAAAATGGTCCAATCTTAATGAAATTTGGCATAGATGTGTAAAGTAGTAATTATTCGGACGAGTTCGTAATCCAGCCCAATCGGACTACCAGAAGGGGGGGTAAAGGGGGGTAAACCCCCCCAAAAATGGGTTTTTTGAGTTTTTTACATAGAAAAATAAAAATAATCAAATTGTTGTTGGCACCATTGAATTCAGCTCAAAAAAACAAACAATTTAGTATTTTGAATCACTACTCTATGTCCATTAGTTACCGAGATATTGAAAGTGGTAAACACAGTACGTTGTCCCAATGTTAACCTTATGGGAAATAAGTAAAATTCTATATCTCGCTTATTTCTCAACATATCATGATAAAACTTGGTAAATGGCTTCTCCTAGTTCAGACCTACTAAATATGAATTAAAACTACCCAGTTTTAATATACCCGTAGCAGCAAACCTGCATACTCATTCCCCATGTTATTCTTATGGAGCTTACAAAAACATGTCAAATCTCGCTATGTTGGATTGAAATATGTTGTTTTGCACTGGAAATTCGCTGAGTATGCAGGTTTGCTGCAACGGGGGTATTTTTACGTGACACTGCACAGAAATGTCTGTTTTCTCCGCCTTTCTCTTGGCTGGAAAGTTACTCTTTGTCAATAATTGCATGGTAAATTTACCGACATAGAGTGATGTAAAGTATCACACGTCACACGCCCAATAAGTTTTACCGAACTCGCATGAAAATCCCGCACTCGCCTCTGGCTCATTATTTATCACACTTGTCCAGTAAAAGAGTACTTACCAGTCTAGTGACGTAATGTACTATTACGGAATTGTCGTCATTAATTTATGTAAGAAAAAGAAGTGGACAAGAGGCGCTATTATTCGCTCAAGAAATATATTTATTTATTCTTTCTGGTTATCATAATGAAGGTGTTATACTTTAACCTTGCTGCTTGGGTAATCATTGACCTTTTATAATTTTTTTCAAGGTGATGGCAAAAAAAGTCTTAGAAAATACAGTATTGAAGAATTGTACTATATTGAATTTTTTCAGGGCGTTTTCAATAACAGTGATTGTAACATTTTCATACCTCGTAATGCTCTATGGTTTGAAATTTGGAAAAATAAAAAGTTTAAAGTGGCTAAGCAGTCTGGTGGCGTCTGAATTTCAAGATGTTTTATTATTCACACCTTTCAAAATAATCTTCGTGGCAACATTATTGTCAATAGCATTTGAAGTAAGTCCACTCTTTACACTTAAGTAGTATTAGTTATGGTTGCATCCAGTAATTGAAATGCTAATCTTGGAGTGAAGGCATATTTTCCGGTATATGGAAATCTCATACCACTGGGTGACATGAACAGGTTGCAGAGCGTCCAAAATATGTGTGTCAAGTACATTGAGGGTTGAGGAAGTATGATCATGTATCACTCGAGCGGTAATCCCTAGGCTTATTGCCTATGGCTGACTTGTGCTTTCTCCACACTGCTTGCCTTGCCCGTAAAGTTCTGATGGAGGGGAAGCCAGAGTATCTGAGAGAGAGGTTGAAAACCCGCTCTGAGGTGCGTTCCCGCTGCACTAGGCAGGATGACATGCTGGAGATGCCTCGTGTCCGCTCTAGGAATCCGCTAGGGGTGGGTACTCATATTTTGCTCCAAAGCTCCTGAATTCATTTGGGATGGTTCATGAGCTGGGAAGTCTGAGGACTTTTAAGAAAAAGTTAGAAAATGACTTATTAAGTGGACGAATATCCAACAATGTCCTTGTTTAGTTACAAATAAAAATGTCATGTTTATTTTATTGTATTTAGTTTGTAGTAATGACTTGAGTTTTTTTGTAAAACATGTTAGCATGAAAAACGCTCGAGAATAAAGACGATTTTATTTATTTATTATTTATTATTATAAGGCAATAAATCTTGCTATTTAATCATGGCAGATTCTACCGAAATCCAATGGATCGTGGGAAATTTTTGCATACCTGTTGCAGCAAACCTTCACCATGTCATTCTTATGGAGGAAAAAATGGTCATGATATATCACTTATGTTGTTTTGAAATGTGATTTTAAGCATCAGAATTTGAACCCAAAATTCACTGGGTATGCAGGTCTTCTGCAACAGGGGTATTTTTAACCATTTGAGCTACTGGCACACCCCGAAGGTTAAAAAATAAGGAAAGTAGTACTGGTATTAACTATATCGGTTGTAACCCTTTCAGATTAGCCTGTATTTTAGCCAATTTCCTATGGAATGAAAATTGAACTTTTGGCATACGCTGAACACTGAGACAATTGTGGGGGACTATGAAAATTTTTTTGTTTTCAGATCTTTTCCGTTAATTCACCACCACTATTTTTTTTGCTCATGATTCCGTTAATTCACCACCAATTCTATTTTAAATTAAAGTAGGTTTAGTTTACAACATTTTACAATATTTCCTATTTAAAAACAAGAAAAAAAAGGAAAATAAATAAGGAAATTGAAAACTGACACAAATTATTAATTAACGACGTCCTTCTTTACTGTGGTGGCTGAACTGTGAAATATGTTCCAGCATTTTTTCAAACAGATTTTCTGGTCCGTATTTTTTACATCACATGTACTCGCGTAAGTAGCTATTTAAGTGTCTTTTCTGTTATACCTCGCATTTACAAACTAATATCCATAGACTGAGAAATAATAGGGATGGACCTAATACTGCGAAATAATATATTTACTCACCATTTAAACGTTTCATTGTTCGAAGTAAGAGTATTATAACAACTTTTTAACATTATTCTTGACACACAAACACAAAAACAATACACATATTAATTACGTTGTTACACTTTAAAGTTACTTTGGTAGCCAGAACTACTTATTGTATTTGATGAGTCGGTTAGGTTAAGTTAGTTTAGGTTATGTTAGGTCCTAACATCGACTGATAACCAATACTATAACAGCTGGCGCTCAATGAACGTAAAAAACGCACAGAACTCTCCTCACTGTTACATTCACTTGCGACACTTAAAAAATTCATTGTTGCCGCTCGCTAATTACTGTCTAGACTGGCCGCTGAGCGCGGTCACGAATACTGCAGGTAAAGGAAACCCCGAATTCAATATTCCTCATTACTTAGAACGACTTTCTTTGCTGTATTTTAGATTCTGAGTGGTGGTGAACTAACGGAAAGCAAAAGAAAATAGTGGTGGTGAATTAACGGAAAAGATCCTTGTTTTCAAATTTTTTTTATTTCAAATTCAACTTCGGTATGAACATTCCTTTTTAAAACCTCAATCAAAAATTTGTTGGGATTTAAGTGCTTAGTGCTTAATCTCATTTATGGGGGTTTTATGGCCCAAATACAGTAATTTAAATCCCAAATGGAATTTTTAAATTTATTTTAAGAAACAATATAAATATATATGAAATTTCTAAGGCCCTCTTTTCAGTAATAAGGAACCAGTAAAGAGTTGTGAGTACATTGTCTTATAGTGATTTTGATATGTCAAATAGGTATGGCACTCTGGCAGCCCTCCCTGATTTCCTTAATTTAAGTAGAAGTTTTAGTTTTACTATTCATGATCTGTTGACAGGTTAGTTATGAGAATGAGTTGCAATTACCCTATATCCATTTTTGATAAACTTCAAGCCCTGAATTTGGGGTTTGTGTCTAGAATGGGTCGTTAACCATTAACTGATTTGAAGTTAATATTTGGTTCTCTCTCATCAGCATTCTATTTGCATACTCGTTTTTATTAGTAGATGTACCAAAATGTTTTCGCTTTTAGTCCAAGAACGGTTGTATAACAGTATTAATTTATTTTTCTAGAGAGCAACGGATATTTCAGCTGTAGCACTGAATGTCAAAGAAGCAATCAGGCAAGACCTTGTGGGGGATGATCAGTATCTGAAAAACTTAGTAGAGCAAAGGAAGGCACCCACGTATTTCCCTATGACGGATGAAATTAAAGCGGTAAGTGGTATTGAATATACAGGGTATCTTTGAAGAACTCCAGGGTTTTGAGGCAAAATATTTTAATGAAGTAAAAACTTATATAATTGTTCGATACATGATTGGAAAGGTTGCATTGGTAAAAGTTTACCAATGCCAATGCCATATTTTCAAGTTTTTTTTTAGCATTTTAATATAGTGATATAAATAAATACCTTACAATATCCGGTTTTTTGTTTCTATTACTGCGACATGTTTCGTGGCAACAACCACATCTTCAGGCAGCGTCTTTGAGGACTTGTCATAGAATTAAAATAAAAACACCGAATGACACATGGCACTTATGAATAGAAACGAAAAACCGGATATTGTAAGGTATTTATTTATATCACTGATTTAAGCATCAATATCCAGTAGTAGGAAAATGAATTTCGATTTTAATATAGTTCAATATGAGCCTCCATAGTGGTACAGCACACATCGTAACGATATTCCGACTCTTCCCATGTCCTAGCCAGCATGTCTGGTAGGACGATTGCCACAGAAAAAAATTCAATTGTTCAATTGCCACAATAAAAATTCAATTTACTGATTGCAGGATCAACTTTGTAAAGCAAGCAAAGGGCCATTTAATTTTATCGTGTTTATTTACTGTGGGTTTTCGCCGTGGCAGAGGCGATTCAGGTTTGCGAAAGTTGATTGTGCGTCTTTATCAATCGCAAACAAACTCTTCTTCCATCAAATATATAAAAAAAACTCTGTGGATAACTTCATAAAATTAACAAACGACCATAAAATTAAATCTTTTGTATTTTTCAATCGCGGATGAATTGCAAGAATAAATGAAACAAATTCCCCTTACTTTGTAGTATTCGCTGATCCAAAATGGGTCCGGTCCCAGACATTTCGGGTCATCGCGACTCCACTGTACTCCAGAGCCCATATCTGGCCTTGGTTTATTCAGCCGCTTCTCAGAAGCCTACATCAGAACATATTTAATTTTTTTTTTAGATCCGGGTGTAGTGTGTTAGGTAAAGTGTGACCAAAGGATCTACACGTCAAGTCATAAAGGTGGGTGTAGCCCAATAATTTTTTAAAAAATTAATAGATATTCCCCACCAAAGCAAGTCATGTCCTTTGATCAAGACAGAACATATTCCTCACGCTCACATACACATATTCCCTCTGATTATCTCTTGGATATCCCTCTGTTTACGTTTTGTTATCTCTCTATTTGTTTATGGCTGCAGTTTACTACCAACAATCAGAACGATCTAGGCAAATGCGAACGTGTACTGAGACGTTCAGCAAGATTCGTCAGTATCACTCTCATAAGACCAAACGCAGCGAATTGCTCAGCAAATGTAACTAAATTATTGTTTAATACATATTCAACAGTTATTAATTGTTTTGTTTTGTCAAGTCTCATTGTAAGCTTATGGCAGGCATACAGATGAAAGCTATGACGGTAGCAAATACTATCAAATAGGGAAATGATCCCATTAATTCAAAACCATGAGTGAAATGAGATCAATTAGTGTTCCAAGTATAGTAATAGTAGTATAATAATGACGTAAGAAAAATATTATTGGGTACTAAAAACGGCAAACTCTACATTCACAGCTGTCTCTGGATAGACCTTTGGCACAGAGAACATAAAGACAGTGTTTGGATTGATAGGGTACTAAGAAAAATACTTGTTCTTTGGTCTGTAAAGAGCTATTGAGATTGTTGTATTCCAAGAAGTTAGCATATTGTTATATATATTATAAATCTGTTGTTATTAATTTATTGTTGTCCTTCATTGTTATTATTTATCTGAAGTCTATGGTTGTTACTTTTTTTTAAGTCTATCTTTTGTTACTGTTACCTTATTTCAGAATGCCGAATCATTATATATAACTGTTATTATCTATTTATTTTTTCTAATAATACGCTAATTTAATGACGTAAAAGCTTAATTTTTTAAATATATCATTTACCACTAATAATGACCACTAATATAATTTACCACTAATAAGAGTAAAAAACGGTCGGTCACCTTAACACATAGGACATATGACAATTATTTTTGTTAAAGTTTGATTATATATTAATTAAACCTTACTGACAAGTAGTTAAGTTTATAGTAAGGCCAAACATTATGACAATTTTTGTAATTCAAATAAATAAGTAATAAAAAATAAAAAAAATAAATGTGCAGTGTTGGTTTTACTAGAATGTGTATTTTTGAAATCACCAAGAAAGTTGACTTAAAGTTTTACTTTGGACTTAATTCACTAGCTACATACTGTATTATTACTTAGGTTAATTATTATCGTTTTTATGATAGGTTGGATGTTGGATTATCCAGCCAAATCACTATCCTCCAGACTCGGTCCTGTGGAGGCCAGATAAGTGGGGTTCTACTATATTTAAATTTTTTTTCAGAAAAAAAGAAGGAGAGCGATGCGTAAGATGAAATGGAGGATCGTGGCGGATTTTGTGTCCGTCCTAGCGTACATCCTGGTCCTGTGTTACATCATGAAGATCCTGTGGAGCGGGAGTCAGTTCTACGCCAACACCCATGCCCGGGACATCCTCATGGCTACCTTCCACGGACGCTTCATTGCACTAGAGGACGTCTTCAACCGCACCCAGTGAGTCGTGTAAAAGCACCCATTTTGTATTTTGTGAATTTCAACGCCAGTGGCATTTTTTAACGTTTTGATCGGGAACGGTCCAAACCCGGGTCTTGTTACTGTCTAACCGACCTTTTGTTAGATAGCATCATTAATTCATAGCCCAATGACAAATAGCAACTGAACCCAGTTTTGGATCCTGTCATGAATCGAACCAGCGACCCTCAGGTTATGTGGTGAGCGCTTTATATTGACTCGGCTATCCAGTCAGTTATCAATTCACCCATAAAGTTTAGCACATTTATTCTTTAGGGAAGAAGCTGTTACTGTAGGTTTTATGGTAAGACTTAACCATGGTAAGACCTTTTGGGTTCCATTCATTCATGCTTTCTTCTTCAAGTGTTTTCTTTGTGCATTCCAATGTTATTGCGTACACTCAAACTTGCTTATGTCCCTCTTCTTCATTCATTCTTCTGAGCATTCATTCTTCTTAATTCCAAGTTCTTAATATAGGCAAGTTCTTATCGTAAAGTCATTTCTATCCGAGGCCTGGAGATGAGGTTGAAGTCTTGTCCACTGGGAAAATCCACTACATCATCTTCTACGAACTCGGGTCTTAAATGCCTCTTGCCTCACAGACGCTCCACGATTTGCTCTGTGGTGTTCAATTTCGAGCTGCATTCATCTTAGGGCTAAACTTTTCAAAGCTGATGGATTTCCCACCAAATCTTCCTAACTGCTTCCATAAGGTTACATACAACTGTCAAATGTAGCATGACCAGTGGCGATGGTACACTGTAAAAACCAGCGACAGTACGCTGTATAAACATTTACCATTTGCAATTCATTTTTATATGGTTATAGATGAGAATTATATTAATTTATGAAGTACTTTCAATAAAGATTTAATATCTGGGGACCGAGCTTCGCTCGGGGGAAAGCACTAACACTTTCATACATACATACATATATATATACATATGTACATATGTATGTGGGGATACATGTTCATATTGTTCCCCATCCCCACAATCCAGAGCCCAACCTATCAAATTAGCTTTGTAATTTGATTTACTGAAGTTTAAATTTTGTTCAGTTATTTAATTTATTCTGTCTTTGTTATCTAATCGATGCTCTCATTGCTCGTTTCAGTGGCTGTGAAGCACGTTGTTATATATCTCAACGGTGTCTTCATAAATTGCTCGACACTGCCATTCGTTAACAAATCACAATATTACAGAAAATTCAAATTATATGATCTTACTTCACAAATAATAATAATAAATTTCACAAATGATAATAAATTTTCTGAGCATCTAAATTTTGAAGTATGAACTGAAGTTTGAGGTGGATTGAGTTGAAAAATATCACTTTTTTTTATAATATGAACCTTGTCCTCATAAAATAAACTTGTTCTTTGGGTAGACCTTTGGGAATTTGCTGATCTCTATTTCATAAATCGTATTTACAAACTTCAGAAAACATTAAACTGATTTAAATTTAGGATGGTAAAACTAAAGCATAAAAACACCTTTATATGTAAACAAATACTTTTTGTTGCTTTTATATTATTTATTTCTAATTAACCTAAAATACAGCTGTTTGCCTGTTTGGGATTATTAGATGGGGATAATATTCCGTGAGCAATCTGTACTCAATTGTATTATATCTCTTCTACTCCACTCTACTGGCAACGTGCTATAAAAGTTTTAAGTGGCTGCTTGATCATGAACAGCTGGGTGATTCTTTTGTTTACTTTTACGTTGTTATTGGCAACTCATATGACCCCATGTTAAAAAAATCAACTTTAAATTTCATTTTTCTAAAAAATTTGCGTTTCCACAGCAAATTCAACAACGTAGGTGAACTTAAAATAAAAAACTACAACTATGTGCAAAATTTTATGAAAATCGTTAGAGCCGTTTTCGAGATAGGATTTATATTCATTGCTCATTTAAAGTAATAGAATAACCATTTATCTTTTTGAAACAGTTGTAGTTTTTCTGCTAAACTTTTAGTTAATACTTGTTTCGTATATTATTTTTCAGGTTCTTTTCCTATTTGAAGTACACGTTTGTGCGATCCATTTTTGCATTTAGATGGTTTAATGATTTAAATTTTGCAACACTAAGTCCTCCAGGTAAGTTATTTACTTTATACTTATTGAGTACACTAAGGTGTTTTTGTAATCAAGACTCTTCCTACAGTTCTGAACTTATTTTTATTGCTGTTCTTGCTGAAAAGAGTTCTGCATGATGTTAGCAGGAAATAAAATTTACAAAGTTTAGACTTACAGGGAAGAGCTGAAGACACCCTTTTTGTATTCATCCATAAGATTTGATATTGGAGCAACAGTTTTAGAGTAAAACTCATTTTAATGAGTAATAAGCATTTATTTACCAATAGACTATGATAAAAACTTAAAGCTGCTGAGCAGTGTTTGTCCACTAGTGATAAAAATGGTGTGATTGTTATTGCCACATTTTATACTTTTCAAATGTTAATTTTGGAAAAATCTTGTTGGGGAACATATTCTCTAAAATGAAAATGCAATGTGCTCACATTGCTGAAGGCACATGATGAAATAACTACACTCCTACAAAAAATTATTTAAAATTTGTAATATAAAAAAGTAAATGAGACCCAGTATTGTTTGGCTTGATGAAAATGGTTAAGATGTGTACAAGAGGACTTAACCCCTTAAAAACAAGATTTAGTTTAATAACAGTTAAGCAGAAAATGCCTTGATCTCCAATGTTGATTACTTTGACTTAAAATTTGAACTATAGTAAAGTTGTGGCTTAACTTTTGGTTCCAACTTTATAGCTTTAAGGTGTTTATTAAAATAAAAGTTTTCAAGATGGGTTGTGCAATATATGGTTCTGTTCTATGAAGTAACAAAAAAATTGTTCTATACGGCATATTTTATGAGTAGCACAATAAATTATCCAGAGCAGAGTTCACAAAACAGGGCGGGAGTCAAAAACTGTAAACTCATCAAATTGTCTG
Source organism: Flexamia atlantica (assembly GCA_035578135.1). Classification (NCBI taxonomy): domain Eukaryota; kingdom Metazoa; phylum Arthropoda; class Insecta; order Hemiptera; family Cicadellidae; genus Flexamia; species Flexamia atlantica. Next base: position 39,940,333 of record JAQJVK010000011.1, on the reverse strand, counting down.
CTAAACCTCAGCTGAACTGACTAAATTCAATGTTTTTGTCGCACTGTCAAAATTTTGTTTACGTTCTTCAGGGCCTTTTATGTGTAAATTTATGTTTACTTTAAATATGATCATATGGTTGATTAATACCTTAATACCTCTTAAGACCAGAACACAGCACTAGTTGTGTATTTTAACTGGAATATGAGTGAAGGATGAGTGCAGGGATGATTGTGGCGCGATCTTGTGGTCTTGTTACTGACTAAGGCCGACATATTCCTTAGACAGGACTGTTAATTAATAGCCCAACAGCCAATGGCAAGACGTACATTTTAACGTGGGATCCGAACCACAATTTCTAATTATGAGGACGGTCCCACGAACAAGTACTCAATAGTGCGGACGTTAATCCCCACAATGGAACACCGCATCCACAAGCCATCGCTCACAACTATCCTCAATTCGTGACCTCCAAGTAGCTGAATTACAGGACCGCCACTGTCCCAGTTGATTAACTATTAACAATAACTAATCCCAGTCGATCAACTACCCAAACAAATAATAATAATTTTGTTAGCAGCGCACTCACTCACTCGCCCTGTATGGTGCTCCCGATTATAGTCTTCTTTTAAAGAAAACTCTTAGTCTAGTGTCTATCTAAAAAATGTGTATTTTTTCATATGTTGCAGGAGTAGCTAACAGAAAAGACTGGACCAAAGACTTTATATCAAAGTTGGTAGGAGCTCCACGGCTGAGGCAGTTACGTGTCAGTCCTAGTGAGTTTTAGTGGTTTTTCATTTGCAGTCTGCTTGATTTAATTAAATTATTCAGTAAATTTCATGTTCAATAGTGTGAGCAGGAGTAAAAAGCTACTACTGAAAAAGTACTACTGACGACTAAACTCTGCAAGAATAGCTAAGAAATTAAAGTCTAAAAATGTTGCTGTTGGTATTGGTCATCTGATTACTTAAAAAAAATATATTCTACAAAAATGCCATATTCATGGTTTTCATTTCTCTTATTGTTTTCGTTTTTTAGTAAATTCAAAAAAAGTCTTACAAGCACAGACCAAGATAGCAGCTGAAACGCAGCAGTAGTTTCTGAGGACTGTTGACAACTGAATCAGGGAGATTTACTTAAAATCCGTGCAAAATTTCCACTTACAGTCAGAATTTGTTATGTTGATTTATATTTTTGTACATTGTAGGCCTACAACTGATAAAAGTGAAATTAACTAAGACAATCTTCCCTGCACACAGGCATTTTGTCATGTCAGGAACAATATCCATGTTTATATTGTTTGATCGTAAATAATTTAAATAGTAAAATGTGAATAAAAATAGAAAATGTGAAATGTAAATAGTAAATAGTTAAATGCGGTGACTATTTCTACTGTTATTAAAATTTTGTTAACCTTTGTTTATTGAAAGCAGCTGTTTAGATCTAATACAAAGGAAGGATAGGCATCTAGCTTACCTGGCAAAGATGAAGGCAGGTGAAGCACAGAACAAGAACAAAACCAAACACCAAATTATATTTCGTCCCTCATTGGGACTTCAACAGAAGAAAAGATGAAAATAGTGTTGAAATCCTGATCATTTCCCCATTTTCTTCTGACAAAGTCCTTATGAGGGGCGAAATTTAAGAATTTGTGTGTGGTTTTGTTTCTGTTTTAAGCTTCACCTGCCTTCATCTTTGCCAGGTAAGCTTTTCCTGTCCTTCCTTTTTACTAGATCTTTACAGCCTGGAGCTTTTCAAAAAGCTCTCTGCTTTAGCCATTTGGGTATTGATTCTCCCGGCTGTATGTTAAATCTTGTTATGTTTTATGTTCTTTTCCACCTGAAATTAGGATCATATTCGAGATCCTGAAACTTGTTTTCACTAATCATTGATGGCAAATGCACACAAAAGTCTAGATTCTCGTTGATTCCGCTGTATCTGTCCCAGGTTCGTGCAAGATGAATAAGATTATGCTAGTGGTGGGTCAAGAGTGCGCTAAACCTTGGTCTGAACACTTCATGGACGAGGATATATACGCCGTCGGGTGGAGGAGAGCAGACTACGCAGTCGAACAGGCCTACGAATGGGGCGAATTCACACAATGGATGTACCAAGAGCCAAAGAACACATCCGTGTTCCCTTTGTCAGGTGAGATTATTCTCTGCTAGCCATAAAGTGGTACGGTGAACTCTGTATTAAACTAATTCCCCGTTGGGAGTAAGGCCATTGCGTCCCACAGTACCTAGATTTCTGTAGTGTCGATTTCCCTTAAAGGTCTTCTCCTACCAGAATGAATAGTTTGCTTTCATATAAAACCAAGATTTATTTGAAAGCTGTTAAACGTATTGTTTATATTTTTAAAGGGACAATTTTGACAGATGTCTAAAAATTTTTTAAAATATATGTTGGTCCTTTTTAGAATAGCTACACTAGTTGGTACTCCTAATTTCACATGTTTACATTAAGCAGTTTCTGATTTATCCAAAACAGCCCCCAGATACCAAAAAACACCATTTGTTCAAATTTATATACGTGTAAAGTAGTGATTATTCAGATGAGTTTGAAAATGAGCCCGATCAGACCATCAGAAGGGGGGTTAACGAGGGGAAACCCCCAAAAATGTTTTTTTTTTATTTTTACACAAAAAATTAATGTCATCTAATTTTTGTTACCACCGACAACAAACAATTGCTGCAAACAATTCTGCTTGAAAAAAAACAATTCAGTATTTTTAATCATTGCTTTATGGTTACCGTTATATTGAAAGTGGTAAACACAGTACGCTGTCCCAATGTTAACCATATGGGAAATAAGTAAAATTCTATATCTTGCGTATTTCTCAACATATCTTAATCAAAACTTTGTTTGTGGCTTAATCTAGAGATGTTTAATAGTCTAAAATCCCTGATATTTCTATTTTTGTGGCAGCAACCTGCATACTCATTCCCTATCCTTGTGGGAAATGAAAATTTTCTATATCTTCCTTATTTCTCAACACATCTTGATAAAACTCGGTATATGGCTTCTTCTAGTTCAGATGTACTAAATTTAGAATTACTGCCGTCCAGTTTTAACATACCTGTTGCAGCAAACCTGCCTACTCGTTCACCATGTCATTCTTATTGAGCTTACAAAATAACTGCGGTTCTCGCTATGACGGATCGAATTACGCTTTTTGCATTTGAAATTCGCCGAGTATGCAGGTCTGCTGCCACGGGAGTATTTTATCAGATGTTTCAATTGAAATTTTTTTATCGCAGGCAAAACGGGAACAACCTATCCGTCGGGAGGGTACATCAGGCCGTTGTCGGTGAAGAGAGAAGATACGCGGGATTACGCGACACAAGTCGAAGAAGAACACTGGATCGACCACCATACGAGAGCCGTGTTCCTGGAACTGACTCTGTTCAACCCCAACACGCAATTGTACAGTCAGGTGACGGCCATAATAGAGCAGATGTGCTCCGGATTGTACCTGACCACGGCTAACGTAAGTGATTGTTATGATGGAGCACAACATAAGGGGCACAACATAAGCTTTTCATAAATTATAAAAAGCTAAAAATCAGCATTTTTAAAACCCCCCCTCTCCTCTTGTAACGGAACTGTAACGGCGTCACCTCCTCCCCTTAAAATTACATAACGCAGTGCCATTACCCCCCCTTCATCTTATTTAAAAAGCGGAAAATATATCAAAAGAAAAATTTAAACTCAAAAGAAACGAATAATTTATCGATAGTACAAATACAAATATTTGATCAAATCTTAATGTATTACATCACATGATATCGCACACATTAAGAGGAAAGAAATAGAAAAAATTAATATAATCTTCACTCGTTCTCCCATGAGTCCCATGTGGAGTGGACATGTGGTCAGACACTGTCACGAGTGGCACTGTGGTTGACTCCGTTCTGGGGCTTTTTGTTAATTAGGCATGAACGTTAAGTTCGAACCGGCATCCAACCTGGTTCATTAAAAAGTCATTCTTTTTCAAATTTTTATATAACTAGATATTGTTAAAAACTTAGTCATGTATGCATTCTTATGCGAAAATATTATACTAGCATGAAAAAATTTTTAAAAACTTGAATTTTATCTCGAGAAAAACTAATGTTCAATAAAAAAGGAATACATTCTTAAGGTTTAGCTGTTGCGTAATGCTGCTGAAAAACCCCCCTCCCTAGGGGCGTTACGTTATTTATGGATGGCCCCTTAGCACATTTTTCATTACAAAAATGCAAAAACACACTTTGACAATAATATTTTAAACTCAAGTAAACCTCATTTCAAAACGAAGGTTAGGAATGCCATAGTAAACAACTTGATTGTTTTTTTTAATTCTTCTTGCTATCTTTGTTATTTCTTGTTGTTTTTGAAAATAACCTCTCTATACACCTTGTCCCAAAAAAAACTGATCGATTTCAAAACCTAACAAAAGCCATTTAGGTAAACGTGCCAATTTTGAGGGTGACATCGAGAGATTATAGTTTATAAACTCATACATTTTCTTCCAATGTCATTCGTAAATATCTGCTGGTACAATGTCGTTGCTCCAGAGTGTTAAAATTAGAGATGTTGCCTACAATAATGAATCAGGCCTGCCATCGATGGGACCCAACATCAATTCCCGAATGTGTCACAATGTTTTTTTTTCGGTCTGAGGAACTAAATTTAAGTATATGTGTTTAAATTTATAAGTACAATGTTAAAAAGGTTTTTAAAAACCACATGGTGGTAGGTCATGGAACCAGTAATGTCAGCTTTATGGACTTAAGTGTGCGATTATTAATTGTAGGATAAATTTTAAGATTAAAGCTCTGATTAACGACAGTGAATAAGCTGATATTCACAAAAACATTTAAATAAACTTGATGAGTTCAAACATCACATGATCTACAAAATTGGCTAGGTTTGCCTAAATGGATTTTGTTAAGTTTTGAAATTGATTAGATTTATTTTGGGTATGGTGTACTCTTAAAATGTACAGTATTTAAATTTTATTTTTGGAAATTGCTTACATCCAGATGAATTATTTGTTAATCTCCCAAAATTGAATCTGTTTATTTATTATGTTATATATTTGTGGAGTAATGTGAGTGTACTAGTTGAGAACTGCATTCTGAATATTGTCTTGAAATAGTGTATTAAAAAAAGACTGCCAACAAAAATTGTCATTACTTGAAATTTCTTGTTGTATACTTATATTGTAATTCCACACCAGCCTTTACGTATGAATTGTTAAACATGTATTTTCTTTAATAAAGAATTTTTCTATTGTCTATAAGGTAAATGTTCCATTAGTGATAATGTGGAGCATTCCCTGGAAGCATTTTTTTCCATTTTCCATTTTAATATAAATGCCAGCTCAAAGGCCAAATACAAGTGCTGACATTAAATTTAAGGGAAAAGACTTGAGACACTTGTATGAAGAGGGGTTTCTAGCTTTGGTTTTACAATATTTAACTATTAAGTGTAAAATACAAAATCAACAAAAAAAGTATGTTTGAAATTTTATTAGTCATTTTGACATTTTTATTACTAGAAATATTGTAGATAATAGATCAAGTTTATTCAATAACAAAAAACAGTGTGATTGACTTTATCAACAGATTTGTGATTTCAGGTGGATTCCGTCACAACACAGAACAGTTGGGGTATCATAAACGCAATATACGTCATCTTCATCATCTCTTTACTCATCAGAGTCGCCTACATTGTCAACAGAAACGGAATGTTCACTTATTTCAAAGACCGTTTAAATTGTTACGAAGTGTTGGTGGTCATCATATCAATAATGAGCATCATTTGTTATTGTTATCATTTAAAAAATTCGTCATTTTATGTCGAAGAATTCTACAGGAAGGGAGTGGATCAGTTTTTCAACTTTAAGGATATGATCGCATATTTTCAGTATTCAAAGGTTTGCTTGTGGGTTTTATTCTGTTTGCTGGTATTCCGACTGTTCGTGAGCTGGTATTTCGGCCCGTTCTTTTCAGCTTTTTGGTACACATTTTTCATGGCCAAAAGATGGGTCAGTACGATGATGATTACTCTGCTGTTCTACTTCTGGGTCATCTGGCGACTTATCGGTTACTCGATGGATGCCAAGATATTCTACAATTACAGAGTCTGTATTTTACATTACAAAATGTACAGTAATATATTTTATAACACGGGTTATCAATGGAGAACCAAAGTATTCGCTTTTACTCTATGTTGCATCTCATTACTTTTAAAAACTTTGTTCTTCATGATTTTTACGCACTATTACGAAATTGGGAGGCGGAAAATTTTAAAACCTATGCAGTATTTTAATATCTTCACCTTTATTGTTGATGAAATTAAAAGGATTTTCGGAAAGCTAGAAGAGCCACAACACGTGAAGGATAGAGACGTACATTGGAAAAGAGATATAAAAATACCTAAGAGATGAAAAAATTAATAAGTTGTCGGCCAAAAAATGGGACACTCCGTAAGGGATTAAGGTATATAAGTGGTGTTTAACTTTATGCAATCTTACTATATATTTTATCATGAATGTATTTGTGGAGACAAATTTGTTAAACTAATAAAATGAGTGTTTTATAGAACATCTTTCTTTTATTTATTACAAGTTTAACCCGCATAGAATCAGTTAGTTATCAATCAGTTAGTTTAAAACATATCATATAGAAAGATTACACAATAAGTTATCTGTTTGTTTTGAAAGAAGGGATACACAGCTAACTCACCTCAAGATCTGGTATGAAGTAGCATAGAACACAGAAATGGGGACAAAACACATAATATTTCAAGCCTACTGAACAAATGAATATATCTAACACCACTGATTTGAAATTAGCATACACCTCCTTGTTATTATTTTTTACAATTATTACATTATTGATCATTGCTTACAATAATCATAACTTGTTTAGTGACCTACTAACAGTTATTTGTGTGTTGAGGAAGTAAAGTTTCACACTGTCGCATACCACTGTCATCACGATCATCATATTCATCCTTCACTCATATTCAGGGTAACGTCCTCCATGAGGTACCTGTCTCAAAAAGAATGATTAAGAAAAAAAAGATTAAGAAATGAGTGAAAATTTTGGCACCTGAGCTTGTTGAGGAGTACAATTATCACGAGGGAGACAGCGTGCTACAATCCTACAAGAGAAAAATGAATATTGACACAAAAAACATGATTTTAAGCACAAGATCATTCAATCATATTAACATAGCTTCAAAACCTTTACTGTCACAATCTGATCGCTCTCTTCCGTTTATGCTTCAAGCCAATGCCCCTAATCAGCTGTTAGTACATGCATACGTTGAGCTGCAACATATTTGCAAGTCTGCTTCAAATTTTGAAGACGGTTGATTTTTTAATCATTGATTTCAAAGTTATTTTAATAGGTTTACTTTGTCTCCCGTTGGGTAGTTATTTCATACCTACTGCGTGCAATCTTCAGTCTGTATGTTCTCTTTACAGAAAGCTCAGTTTGCAAACAGCTGTTATGATTGTACTTTGTTTACATTTTCATCGTTTATTTTGTTGCAAACATGGCAACCCATACAGCCCGATATTAAATTTTTTCAACTTTTAAATTTCTTTTTATGTTATATTAGACTTTGACAGGCCATGTAACCTGCATATAACCGTGGCCTTCTGTAGTAATAAGGCTGCAGCCTTTGAACTTGCAAAGCTGCTTTGTAAGGGTTTTTTGCATAGTAAACACCCTTACAGAGCCAGCTGATGCCGTGGCCTTGTTACTAGAGATGGCTATGATATAACACGTTTTTAGTCAGAAACTAGTTATTTCTAGACTTCCAAGGAAATCCCCGGAGCTGTTTAAAAATGATTATGCAAATACATGCAAGCAAACAAGCATACATGCAAGCAAGCAAATATTGCTTTGTAAGAGGTTGAAAGATAAAAATAATCTGATTAAAAATCTGACACATAATTTCTTCCATTATCCATAATTTAATTTTATAATTTTATGAGTTTACCTGACTTTAGTGAATCATTACCATCATGTAAAATTATAGAGGTACCCAGAGGTTAGTAAACCATCGAATTGAAAAATCCACTGTTAAGATTTAGAATAATTTTAGGATTATTGGGGTGTAACAACCCTTAATTTTTTATATATTTAATATCCTATTGTCGTAGATCTGCATATACAGGAAATTTCTATCACTTAAATACATATTTAAATTTATCATGGCCTGATATGAATTTGTTTATTTTTTCCATAAGAATATAAACGGTGACGAACTTGCAGGTTTGCTGCTAGTTGTAGGTGCAGGAATGTGAAAATTGGGTGTGATTTTTATGGTAATTAAATACCAGTAGAACTCAACTAGAAGAACCCTTAACCCCAAGTGTTATCAAGATATGACAAGAAATATATATAATTTTATTTATTTCATATAAGGATAACATATCGGGCATGAGTATGCAAGTTTGCTACATCAGAATCGTAATAAATGGGAGTTATTTAATGTAATTATACTCATTAATCTCAACTATTGTTCAAACATATTCATCCATATGGTTATTGCTGATTGCTTCTGATTAGAAATAAACCATGGGCCTTTAAAATAATATGACCTTGAAGCTCCTGTTTATTTGAACTTTACTATGGACTAAGTGGGTATAACTGGTACCAAATCTTAAGGCCCAGTCCGTCCGTAAAATGTTTATTTTAGTATTGGGCTTATAGACGGCGCGCCTACTATGTACAAGATTTGGCACCCGTATAATACATATAGGTTTGGCAAGATTTGATGCATAGCCATTTCCGTTGAGAAATAAGAGAGATGTTCCATAAAAGTAACTTGGGGACTGTGTACCGTGTTTCCCGCCAAACCAAAAATACATTTTCTCCACAAGAAACCTAATACAATTTAATGGTTATTTAGGCACTAAAATATGATTTTTTAAATCAAAATAGTTCAAGCTTTTTTGAGACATTTTTCGTTTTCTTCGTTTCTTAGGTTAAATTCCCTCAATAATAAAGAATTTAAAGAAAACACCCTGGATAGTAAGGATCAATATCTATATATGCCGGATTTAATAAAAATCGGACTACTGTTGTCTCTAGCTCTGTTTAAATCCGCGCATCCACACTGAGAGACAGGCACCAAACTGAAAACCACTTTTTTGGATTCAGGTAGCACTAAAACGAACAGTGGCTATAACAACTCAAAGCGTGGGTTCCTCTAGCGTCTAATCCTCTAGGGTCTAAAAGTCAAAATCGTCAAAGACTGAACGGTTTGAGTAGATCTTTGAGTTTGAAAGATTCGTTTAGTTGTCGTTCTTGGTTGTTATTTGATTTTGTTTTTGTTATTGATTCATTGATTGTGTACTTTTGACCCGACATATTTATTTACTCAATTTAACAGAATTATTTATTTACCGAAGCTTTTACACTTTATTTATTGAACATAAATTTCATGCTCGATTTAAGGTCGGTGAGTAAAGTCGACGAAGATCCAGAGTTAGGTATCATATTTAGCCCTAGAAATAGGTTAAGCATTGATCAATATAAATCTAACCTTTCTAAAACACACCCGATTAAGTTTAGCTTTTATGTAAAGTAAGTTAGTTTTGAGCTATTAATCGTCATGTTAACAATTTTAATAAAAGTTTGAGCAATTTAATAGACAGTAATCATAACTACTAGGCCTAAGGCCTATGATCTTAATTGGAACATTTCAAAACCTTAACTGAGATAAGGAAGAGGCTACTAAGGTCCTGAGGGATCTTAGTAGCTTAGGCCTATTTCAATGAAAATGTACAGGCACTGAAGCTATTATTTAATAACTATATCAAGATGATTCCATTAATTGGTATAGTGTGGTAAGTTATGACAACTAGTTTGCCATCCATTTGATTACCTAGTCTATAATTCTGATTGGATCAGGCGTTTTTTTGCTGGGGTTTGCTCTTTCAACGAGTTTAAATGACTGTAATAGTAGATTGGTTGACTAGTGTGAACGACTAGGCTACAGAGTTGTTGGGTACGAGTTCCATATCTGATCTTCTAACGTTCGTTCCTATAGCAGACGATTCAACAACTGATTTCTAAGAAAATAGTGTATCGAACGATCTACCGATGGTCAAACTTCAATATAAAGTTTGTTGTATAGAACTTGACGTCCGATTCCATTGCGTTTTTTATAGATTGTTTTGTTACCCTTTGTAAGTATAGTTATCGATAGTTATATTTTTTAGTATATATTCAAATAAGGTGGCAGATGATGAGAAATAAGGTAGCCTAGTTGTTTGGCTAGTTGATGTTGGTATCGTTTTCGTTTAGTTATTGGCTAGCTTTAGGTATTATGTTTAATTTAGTTTTATAAATTTTTATTATATTTTGGTTAGGTATGTTTCGGTGTTCATGACAGAATCGAATAACTTAATAGGTCTAATGGTTTCGGTTATTGGTTGTTATCAATGTTTCTTCATTACTGACGGTTGTCGGAACAATACATCGATTAACTTAAACACGATAGGCCTACCGGTAGGTTGATAGTTGATATCGAATTACCGAATCCTAAGTAGGGTACCGTACATTTATGCGAAAACGATAGTAATCTTCTCTCATGTTAAATCATATAGAGAAGTTCAGTTTTCAAACCTAAGCATTAAAAGTAAATAACCAACGGTGAACATAACCTGGAAGATCAGATATGAAACTCGTACAGAGTAGTTGTTTGACAAAATAAATGAAGGTTTCCATCACTAATTAGGTGGTGAAACTGTTGGCTTGTAAGTTAGTAGTGATGGGACAAACGACTGATTTCAACCATTTGATGGTTCATCCGATGGTTTTTCTTTCATCCGATAGTTTTCAGATGGATGATTCATCCGATGTTTTTCTTGTGTAGTTGGGTGGGGAGCGGAATGGCCCGCGCTGTGTGCGGAGATGGGAGGAACTATCCAAAAAGTGGATGGATGAAAAAACCATCTGTTCGCGAGCCTGATTCATACGAATAGTTTTCATTGGTTTTGTAGCGTATCTATTCGGATAAAAATTGATACTGTCGAGTCGCTGAGCAGATGATTCACCCGCAAATGGATGAATAAATAATTTTTTATGGGCCTACCATAAAACATTTGGTATTTAGGATGAGGTAATTAAATAAACTAAAAGATTAACCTATTGGTGGAAACATAGGATGTTTTTATCCTTGGCGCAAATACTCGGATTTTTTTACCGTTCATTAAAAAACAGTTTCAGTAATTGAATAACTGACTCGTAGTTTTCAAATGAATGAAAATACGGGACGAATTGTTTTACAATTGAATGAAAACATAGACAGATGGTTTTTAGATAGATGTATAATAATGCCATTCAGATGATTCGCTTGCGAATGAATGGATAGTTCATCGGGATGAAAATTAAAGTAACCATCGGATGAATCGTTTGGCGCGCAAAAACCAGATAAATCATTTGTTTCTATCAGATAAGTTAGTTCCCATCACTATAAGTTAGTGTTCTCACCAAAACATTGCACTGTAAAGACAGTAAAACAGATGGTAATGCTGTAGGCCAGTAGGCTGTATTATTTTCACCAAAACATTGTAGGCCTACTGTAAAGATAGTGTAACAGTCGCCTATGAGGAGGTTATAAAATACTTTTGAAAATGTAGCAAAACAAGAAAAAGACAGGAATTTCATTTAAGGGACTCTCTTTCCTTGTCTTTTTCTGTGTGTTTAAAATAATAAAATGTTAAAGTTAGTATTCTAAGTTCTCAAATCTTTAACCTTATTGACATAAGTTTACATGGAAAAAGATAAGATAGTAATGTCGTAAAACTTTAGATCTCAAATGAGGATATGATAAGTTGGTACTTTGGTATTATACAGAGGCCACTGTTTTTTAGAGATTGTTTTGCTGGACACCAAAAATAACTACATCATTGGGAAGAACGTACTTTAATTGAGTTACTTTCCCAATTTGACTTAATTATGATGAACGGTATTTGTGTTCTGCCTCCCAGAAGGCAGTGATGTCAGCGAGGATTGAGTGTTCACATCGTCACCGCCGCTATCGTCCACACCCGATCGCCACCCTTATACAACGCGCTGTGGCGGTTATGTTAGATTAGGTTGTCATATATTTATGATAACGTAACATACACATATGTTAGTCCTACTAACATATTTGTTAGTAGGACTTTCCTCGTTATGTTACGAATCAAACGGTACCGATGATGAGTCATATTTTTGCCCGCCAAACACCATCCAAGTAGGCCCAGATCTGGTTGTTGACTGTAGCGCGCACATCACCTGTCAGCGGGTATTGGCGGACGAAAGTATGACTCTTTTGGTATCGTTCAATTTGTAACGAAATGATAACCTAACATAACCACCGCAGCGCGCTGTATGAGGGTAGCCTCCGTATAATACCAAAGTACCGATAAGGTTTTTGGCTTTTTAAAATGGTTGCACTTACACAGACGCCCGATGAAACAATCAAATGAAAATAATTCATTTAAAATTCATTTTAAATTCATTTAAAACAATTGATATAACATTTCTGTGAAGACCAGCTAACTACCCTACTCTTATTCCCAAGACCAAATTAAACTAATTTAACCTAACCTAACTGAACCAAAACAGACATAAAACTTATCAAGAAAATTTACAACATTTCTTTGATTCATACTTTTACCTGCCAAATCCCGTTGACAGGTGATACGTGCGCTCCGGTCAATGACCTGACCTTAGCCTACTTGAAAGGTATTTGGCTAAGCTTGATCTTGTGTTATAAAATAAACAGAAGGCCCTACTGTATTTAGTATCAAATTACCAGAAATAAACAATAGTTTGTGGTTGAAATAAACAAATAACATATTTATTTATTGTTTTAGCCTCACGTTTACTTTAATCTCTAAAATTAATTGTGATAAGTTCAAATAACACATTTCTCAGTTCTTTGATAAAAACGAAGGTCGCAGAGATACCAATAGATCGATTTGCGATAATTAATATTTTCCATCTCTCAAAAAATGGAAATTCTTTTATTTCAAAAATTTAGGATTTAATACTCTAATTCTGAAAATGATTGTTTTTTTCGCACAAAATGATTAAACCCCCCCCCCCCCAAAAAAAAGCAGAAATACGAGAAAAAACCTTTTTTTTAATGGGTCATGTGGGTACTCACATTAACCGGGAGAGCAAACTGAACAAGAATATGCAGTTATTTTTAAGATTCGATGGGTATGAACAAAGCTACGCCCGGAAAAGCGTCGAAAAAGCCTAAGAAATTCTTCGTCCAGAATAATTACGGTATGTGGGTTCTCAAAATGTCGGAAATTGTAAGCCAGCGGGCCTTTTGCTGTAGCCGGCTTAGGATCGGACCCCTTCCACTATAGTTTCAAGTAACTTTGTCCACCACTTAAAAAACCACTACTGTTTGCTGTGCAATGTAAGCGAACATGCAACCGAGGCGAAATCGTGGTTCGGATCCCACATTAAAATGTAGGTCCCTTAGTTGCCATTGGCTGTTGGGCCATTAATTAACAGTCCTGTCCAAGGAATATGTCGGCCTTAGTCAGTAACAAGACTACAAGATCGCGCCACAATCATCCTTCACTCATCTGTCATTCATACTTGGCTTAAAATACCTACCTGTGTAGGTCGCCATTTCAGCTAATGTATCTCAACACATTTATTGTGTTATTTAATGTAATTTTTGCCACTTGCCCCAAAATATGCTTTTGCGGTAATAGCTTCGAATTTCAAATGTCAAACCCATCGAGAGACCCATTTCGTTTTTGGTTAAAACTTGTGCAAAGCGTCTTTAACTTAAATTTTTTTAGTTTAGAAGCTATTAAACCGTTTCAGGATTTTTTAGACACATTATATAGTATTATACGATATAATTAGACATATTTCATTCGCTCTTTTTCAGTTTGTCCAGATATATTGTGGTGTGATTAAGTTTGTTATTTTCATAGATATAGAATAAAAGGCTGTCGTTCATAAAATAATTCAAAGCACCCTATAATAATATATGTTTAAGCTCACTGGTATCCGGATTGATGGGCCCTGGTCATAACCTGTCGGGTTATGAGTAATGCTGCTGCACACGATACACGATGTTTTGGAGAATGGTTCTCAGGCTGAAGTCTTACTGTGTCAGTTATCTTAATAACTTCTTCTGCTGATTCCTTTTAGCGAATTTCCCCTATAGGGAAGAAGCTATTACCGTAGGTCTCATGGTAAGACCTAAGCCCGAGACCATGATAACTTTTCGTTTTGGGGCCACCAGAAGCAAAAAACACCATTCGTTCGAATTTATATATATATATATCTATCTATCTATCTATCTATCTATCTATATATATATATATATATATATGTGTCTGTGAGCACGATAGCGGCCGTAAATATGGTCCGATCTTAATGAAATTTGGTACAGACATGTAAAGTGGTAAACGATTGGACAAGTTCGTAAACCAGCCCGATCGGACCATCGGAAGGGGGGGGTAAAGGGGGATAAACCCCCCCAAAAATGGGTTTTTTTGGGTTTTTACATAGAAAAATCAAATTAATCAAATTTTTGTTGGCACCATTGGAGGATTCGCCTCAAAAAAACAAACAATTTAGTATTTTGAATCATTGCTCTATGTCCATTGGTTACCGAGATATTGAAAGTGGTAAACACAGTACGTTGTCCCAATGTTAACCTTATGGGGAATAAGTAAAATTCTATATCTCGCTCATTTCTCAACATATCTTAATTAAACTTGGTTTGTGGCTTCATCTAGATGAGATCTAATGTATTTTAATCTAAAATCCCCAATATTTCAATTTTTATGGCAGCAAACCTGCATACTCATTTCCCATGTTATCCTTATGGGAAATAAAAAAAATCCTATATCTTCCTTATTTCTTAACGCATCTTGATAATACTTTGTATGTGGCTTCATCTAGTTGAAATATACTGGATTATGGCCTAAAATACCCTATTTTTACATTTTCATGGCAGCAAACCTACATACTCATTCTCCATGTTAACCTTATGGGTAGTAAAAAAAGTTGTGTAGTTTGCTCATTTCTCAAAATATCCTGATAAGAACTGGCACGGCGCTTCATACAGTTAATATCTACTTGATTATGGCTTAAAATACCCAAATCATCAAATTCCTGAGGCAGCAAACCTGTGTACTCTCTTTCCCAATGTTAACCTTATGAGAGGTAAATAAAATTGGATAGCTTTCTTATTCCTCAACATATCTTGATAAAACATGTTATGTGGCTTCATATAGTTTAGATGTATTGGATTGTAGCCTATGATACCTCATTTTCAAATTTCTGTAGCAGCGAACCTGCACTTTTCCATACTAATCTTATGGAGAATAATTTATTTTTGAATAGCAATTGTGGGCATTTGGCAAGTCACAGGATGAGGGAAAAGGGCTCAAATTAAATGTTTTAATGTCAGGGACTCAGGAAAAGTACTGTAATTTCTTAAAGTTTGCTAGAAAACAAAACATAACATAAAATAACTACCATTTAAGTAGCATTGGGATCTAAAACGTCTGCTTTGTTTATATTAAATCATATGAGCTATAGTTTGATTCAAAGCCATATGGTGGATACAGACATATGGCTTATTTAAAGGCCAGATAACTAAATATGTCAAATAAATGTACCTACTATAGTGAATACAGACTTTTACTGATGATGTTTATGAAATTTTTATTAAACTTAAACAGCTGGTCATTTTCCCATTTGATTAAATTGTAAAAGCCAGCTGCAATTATATATATATATATATCTTCCTTATTTTTTAACGTATCTTGATAAAACTTGGTAGGCTTATATGGCTTCTTTTAGTTAAGATATACTGTATTAAATATTGAATTATACCTCCTTCACAGCAAACCTGCGCACTCAGCAAATTTCCAGTTATCTTATATTATTTTAATATACAGATTATAAGTAGTCATGGTTTATTTTTTGCTTGATTTGTTTGACAATCAATATTTATACCACAGCATTGTACTTGTAGTGACTGTTTATTACTTTTATTCCTAACTATACTGAAATTAATTTACTATATTAGAAGGAAAATAATTAAGAAAGCACAGGGAGTAGTTGAACATTTATTCAATACTTCATGCAATATAAGATGAACTGTCAATACAACATGATTAGACATAAAAGATGGAAAATTAAATAATTCCATATTGAATTGAATGTTTTAAAATATTTTTAATGAACACTTTACACTTACAGCCATAAAGAATTAACATTAAAAATTTTACTATTTATTAAACTAAATATGTCAAATAAATGTACTATAAGGAATATACCTATTTTTACTGATGATGTTTATGAAATTTTTTACATAAACTTAAACAGCTGGTCATTTCCCATATGATTAAATTTGAAAAGCCAGCTGTAATTCTATATCTCCTTATTATTTAAGATTATTCAAAATTCAATCTGAATTAAAGATTGAAATGCCAACAAACAATCTGAACTAAAGATTGAAATGCCAACAAATATTCTACACCTTTAACAAAATTAACAAAACATATTAACAAAATTTAAATTCTGGATGCTATTTTTAAATTTATCAACATCGAAAATTTGTCAATTTAGCTTAAAATTTCCTTAAAATTGTACGTAATTGTCTTGTAAATTGGGTAAAATTGTTAATAGGCTATAGACTTGACATGATTGTATAATCTTTGGCCAAAATAAAGAATAAAAAATAAAAAATTAAATTGTCTTGATAAAACTTGGTATATGGATTTTTCTAGTTAAGATCTGCTAAATATTGAATTAAAACCACCCAGTTTTGACATACCTTTTGCAGCGAACCTGCATACTTATATCCCTATGTTATCTTTACAGGAAAAAATAGTCTATATCTATAATTTTGTTGGCAAATCCTTTGATTAAAGACTTCACTGTCAGCGTTCGACAATGGCTCATTTTAGCGAATTTCCCCTATAGGGAAGAAGCTATTACCGTAGGTCTCATGGTAAGACCTAAGCCCCAGATCATGATAACTTTTCGTTTTGCAACCCCCAGAAGCAAAAAACACCATTCGTTCGAATTTTTAGAGATATATATATATATATATCTATATATGTATGTGTCTGTTAGCACGATAGCGGCCGTAAAAGTGGTCCGATCTTGATGAAATTTGGTACAGACATTTAAAAAGGTAATCGATTGGACGAGTTCGTGAACCAGCCCGATCGGACCACCGGAAAGGAGGGTAAAAAGGGATGAACCCCCAAAAATGGGTTTTTTGAGTTTTTTTATGTAGAAAAATAAAATTTATCGAATTTTTGTTGGCACCATTGAATTTAGCTCAAAAAACAAACAATTTAGTAATTTGAATCACTGCTCTATGTCCATTGGTTACCGAGATATTGAAAGTGGTAAACACAGTACGTTGTCCCAATGTTAACCTTATGGGAAATAAGTAAAATTCTATATCTCATTTATTTCTCAACATATCTTGATAAAACTTGGTACATGGCTTCTTCTAGTTCAGATCTACTAAATAATAAATTAAAACCAACCAGTTTAAACATACCTGCAGCAAACCTACATACTCATCCCCATGTTAATCTTATGGAGCTTACCAAAACATGCCAAATCTCGCTATTTTGGATTGAAATATGTTGTTTTGCATTTGAAATTCTCTGAGTATGCAGGTCTGCTGCAACGGGGGTATTAGATTATAATGCAGTCTTATATAGTTGCAGACTGACGTCTCATTTAACTCGGAGTCCCTACTACTGGTCGCAATGAAGAAGTTCTCACAGAGATTCCGGTTACAAACTCTGAAGATTTAGATAGCAGTAGGCAAAATACTACAAGCCCGAAATTGCAGGTATAGGTACAACCAGCCTCACGCACTACTGTACTACAATAAGCTTTGATAACCGTAAACCTTTTTATAAATAAAAATGCCTAGTTTTTATCACAAACTTTTATACATTATAAAAGTACATTTCCTATCAATTATATAAATCATCACAATGACCACCAGCCTCAATATATGTATTAGCTGTATTAGTAACTCGAGATGCATAGTGAATTCGTATGTAATGAACGTTAACTACATTTACGCAATCATGGATAATTCTTCAGTTATTTTATTTCTTCCTTAAAATTTTACGATGATCACATTTTCAAGTTATAGAACTGTAATGTACAATGTAATTTATAATGTGTATATATGTTCAATATATAAACAACAAGAAATTTATGTTTTAATATTCAAGAAGATATTCAAATGTATTAAAGTAATAATCCATATATGATTTATTTTCAGAGTCCAGAGGTTATGGAAATTCTGTCATCCCGTAGTGAAGGAAAGGCTCTTCTTTTTAAAACAGAAAATATTCTTTTTATGGCTGTAAAAAATATGTTACTGCTCGAGGTGGATTGTAAAATAATGTAGTATAGTAAAAATGTTTAAATGATCAGTAATTTTAAATTTTTTACAACAATAAAGAGTTTGTTGCTCATTGCCTGTTTTCGAATTCATTTTACCTTCTATTAATTACTTGACCTAGTGAAGCAAATGTTTGGACTCGAGAACATCAACTGACATTGTATTAGGCTTTGATGTAAAAATAATAAAATGGTAATCTTGAAATATTTATAATATTTATCTTTTATATTTTGTTGGTTAATCTAATTGATTCATTGTCCTAAACTGAGACAGATTGTTATTCAAACAACTATGTAAAAAAATAATGTAAAATATTTTTATTTGAGAAAGAATTTTGATTAGGTAATTGTATTGTCATTAAACAAAAAGTATTGCGTTTACAAATCAACTTTGAGTATGCGATTTCTGAGTATTCTCTAATCTAAGCAGGTGGACATTTGACAATTATGGTGTCTGAACATATTCATTACTGCCTATGAAAAATCTGCATTTGTGTTAATTTTGTAAGTAACTTTAAATAGCTTTCATGATTAAATGTACTTTTCCAGAGTATATTGCTATGTAAGATAATGCATTTCATTAGCTCTTGAAATTCTTTACTAGCCCCCAAACTTATTTCTCTGTTTTATCAGAATGATTTTTCTGTAATTTATTACTTTTGTGAATTATTGAAGCTAACTATGTCAACAAAACTGTTGGTTCTCTTTAAAACGTCTGTACATGTAAAACTCACTACTTGGTTTTTATTTAACACTATAGCTTGATTTAATTTATCTTTACATTTTGTAAAATAATTATTTGTCCCTGTTCATTCTTGAACTTAACCATGCAATAAACATAAAGAATCATGATTTTGCGACAGTAAAAATTAAATAATTTTTACTTGATTAATAATTCAATTTAGCAACTGTTATGTATAGTTATTGTTTTGCAAAATCATGAATCTTTTTGTGTATTGCATGGTAAAATACTAGAACAAACAGTAACAATAGTATATTTAACTACTAGTCACGAAAGTAGCCTATTTCGGGGCAAGATAGTGTTTTACTTGCAAGGCGTAAGCTGAGCATGTAAAACTCTATCGAGCCCCGAAATGGGACTTTAGTGACGAGTTGTGAACAATACTTTTCATCACGATGCTAATAAGTGACCAAACTTGTAAAAAAATCATCCAACATTTCGTAATTCAGTCATTTTTCTATAATCAAACACAATACGGCTGAACTGTCTATTTTAGTTTAGAGTCAGCTGGTTGGACTGTCAACATAGGAAAAACCGTTTGTTTGGGTACGGCAAAATTTTGTTTTGGTACGGAAATGGTTGTTTGGGTACGGAAATGAAATGTTTGGGTACCGAAAATGCAGCTGATCATTATTTGTTTTGATGTAAGGAAATTGAGAGTTTTTGTAGATCTCAGCTGTACGGTAACGGGCAATTTTTGTGTACAGAGTGATGAAAAGTATTATTTTGTAAACTGGAAATCTAAATCAGACAATAATGGTAAATACAAACAAAGTAGTGTAGTCTACATTTATGGAAGTGTTAAAGTGTACCAACAGTTTGTTTGAAATTGCTCAGTTTTACCTGCAACAGCCTCAATATTTGTCAAAAATAGTAAATGAATGAGAAATTATTCTGATATCAATAAACAATAGATATGTCAATATAAAAACAATAAACAATGGATATGTTTTTTAGGGGCTAATAAAGAATCTCTAAGCTATTGAAATTGTTTATCTTAAATAGCAATATACTCTGGAAAAGTACTTTTAAAGATTCACAACATTACCCAAATGTTTGGCTAAAACAATGAATTGTTGGTCAATGTTATGGAAGAGCGTTAGATCATTAAAAGGTTCATATGAAAGTACTGAACAAAATTTGATCTGTTCGACCGCTTTGTAAGGTTGCTTGATGAAGTAGAAAAACTGTTCGTCTAAAACTGCCAAATGTGCTGGATGATTGAGCAGAACACTTTCCAAGGACGCGTGATGAAGTAGAGAAACTGTTTAGCTCTGCCAAACGAGCTGGGGGATTGAGCTGGACGCCTCCCTAAGACGTGTGATGAAATTGACGAACTGTTTGGCTAAAACTGCCAAACGTATTGTATAACAACGTAGGCACTGCTAGTAAAGCACATACTTTATTTGCCTAGTTCTATTAATAAGATCTGGTATTTTTCCAGAATTAGTATGGCTGGTCTTTTCAAACTTCTTTGGCTGAAATGCCTAAATAAACTCAGCCAAAAGCTTTTGGGTACAAGCGAATTGTATTGCTGTCACAAATATAGGGGTTCAGTTTTGCTAGATTTACACAATTTTTGTCTAGATCAGCCACCAACTTCTTTCAGTGATGTACCATGACCTGTTTCTGTGCGGAGTATCAATTTCACACTGCATTCCATTAAAAAATGGCAGCCATTTTTATTTTTCTAAGCTGAATATCTCAAAAACTCGAACTAACAAACATTCTAAACAAACTCAAAAGATAAAATTTAATATACTTTTTTTGAATGTATAGTTTTATTGCAGGTTTATTTCAAAACTTAAATGTTATTATAAAAATACAACAGCAGCAGCAAACTTGGGCAAATTTTTGCAATTTTCCATGTTTAAACTTGTTAAAGTTTACATTTTCTACGTCTAGATTATTATTCTTGAAGCGATGTCCTTAGAACTAAATATGCCTTTGTGCCACGCGCGTGTATCACCTTATTAACATACATTATTACATTATTTTTCCTGAATATCAGGTAAAATTGTTAATAGCAATTCTTCAGACCTCAAGACCCATGTTGTTAATTATTTACTCTTTCACTTAAACCCTTATCATATGGAGGCCCTTTTAAAATCCGTAAAAATATCTTTTCTCCAACCAGTATTTATATATAACGGTGTTTTCATTGAACTGGAACATTCCTAGCGAAATGTTCTTAATGTTTAAAAATTATTTTGTGACTTCTCATTGTCAAAGATCAAACGTTCTTCTTGAATAGTTTGACTGTCAAGTTTGCAAATTTCTTAGAACTTTAAGTACAGAAAAACCAGCAAACCGGAAAAGCTGGCAAAAAAGGGTGATGTGCATGAAAATTATGTCAATCTTAATCTCAATGTTGGCTTATCGTTATCATTTGTCAAAACAAAATATATTGTAATTAAGCCTTATTACCAACACGAATGAAATCTTAAACAGTATATTTTACATTTTTTGCGCTCGATTCCAGATACCCATAATTATAGTTCAGACTCAGCAAGTGAACTTGAAGTTCCACATCACGATTATTACGACGAAAGGGAAATTTGGTGTTTTTTTCTGTCGCTGCATCACTGCATTTCATTATCAGTCTTACCACTGTCGGGGAATACTATGAAATGCAGGGGCGGAATGTCGCCCCTAAAACATTGCAAAAGGTAGAAAAATAAATTTAGTAGTTGGTTTCAGTTTTATTATTTCTTTCATTAAAGGGTTGGAAAGTCTAATTATGGTCGTAAAAATGTACATAGGCCTAATCTCCCTAAATCATAGGATGATAAATATATTTATAATTTTAGCCAAGACGTTTTGAAACGGCTGTACCAAATCTTCTTTCTATATAGAGGAGAAGGGGTTTTCTAACGGACAGCAAATCTGCAAAACTAGACCTAAGACCTACAGAGCTGATTCTAGGCCATAGATGCGTACTAAGAAACGATTTTACAAAATTCCTTTATGGTTATTCTCTACGGTACATCAAAGTTTCAATGTTAAACTATAGGGATGCTTATAGGTTGTCATGGCAACCTTGAGGAGTATGAAAAATTAAATCAATCTCAAGTCACGGCTTGAAAAACTTTTGATTTTGACTATAATAACTCATATTAGATAATTTTTACGAAAACATATACTTTTGTCGGCTTTTAGCCTGATTGTAATCAGTATGGTAACACGAATAAGGTACCTTTTGTACACAAGATAATAGGAAGCAAGTGTTAAAACACGGCTGAATACAAACTTATTTGAATGTACTTTGTCGTACGCAAAAAAAAACGAACGTAAAAAAGTACTTATTTGTTTGAAAAGAGCTTTAATTTGACCTACACAATTTTCGAATAAAAATTAGTGAGATATTTGTGATAAAATACTAATAAAACTAATCTATATTATATACGACCGCTTGTGTAACTCACTCACTCACTCACTCACGTATACAAATTCAAACCATACTTCACGATGAGCTAGACACATGAAATTTGGCACGAATATTACTTTGGTGGCCAAGCCACAGGAAAAATTGTCAAAACAAAACATTTCCACCCCCAACCCCTTAAAGGGGGGAAGACTTGAATTTCAAAAAACGTACTTTTCGTTTTCGGGCTCTAGCGGCTAAACTAGAGGTACTATCGAAAAACGGACTGCACCACGTGTCACGGATTTTTCATGATCTACAACTTTGGTCCTGTGACTTTTTGTCCTATCTCGTCTCCTTCACCCTTAGATTGAACTAGATTTTGCAATTTACATAGATCTTCTCTAGGTTTTCCGGCAAGAGTTGACTTGGTATACTACCTGAGCCCCTATAAATTTGCAGGAATATTAACTGGGTGGTCACACTAAATATACAATTCTCAAAACAAACAATTTCAACCCCCCTTACTCCCTAAAAGGGATTGAAATGGGGGAAAACTTGAATTTCTATAAAAGTACTGTTTGATTTTTGCCTCTGGAGGCTGAAATAAAGATTCTGTTCAAAAACAAAGGTTATTACCTTAGTTGAAATTAAATTTACTACAATTTAGGTCATTACGTATTTTGCCTGATCACAACTCCTTTACCCCCAAAATGACCTCTAAAGTTAAAGTTCATATACATTTTTCAGATTATTTTGGGTTTTGATGATTCTTCAATATTTATTTTTAGCTTATAGACCTCAAATTTCACAATGAGATAGTAAGTTTGATCCTTTAGGGTTATCAGGGGACATGCGCAGAATTCACCCCGTTTCAACCCCTAAAATAGCCCTCAAAAGTTAAACTTTCGTTGAATTTTAACATTTCCTCCAGGTTTTCAGCTCCAGATGATTTAATGTTATACGTAGAGGGCTGAAATTTGTCATACATGATCTCTAAAGCATATACATATGTTACAAATCAGGAATAATATAACTAGTTTATAATATAAAATTGCATATAAAGTTAAAAAACTTCAAAATTCGTTAAATGTCAGCGGTTTTCTCGAGGTATTTCATCCCGGTTCAAACCAAACTTCCCGATTAGCTAGAGACTTTAAATTTGGCATGAGTATTTCTTGAATGGTCAATATAAAGAAAAAATATCAAAAGCGCCATTTTTTATTTTAACCTCCTCAAAAAAATACAAAAAATCGCTTACAAGCTATGTTATAAATCAGCAATAATAAAACTTTTCATTTTTTAATTTTTTAAAATAAAGTTTGTTATGTGGCTTAATTTAGTTGTTGTTTAGTCGAATAATGGCCTAAATTTCCCAATTCGTTCATTTCTATGACATCAAACATGCATGCTCATTTCTCACGTTAATGATGTGGAAAAACTGTAATATGTTGATTTTAAGTTTAATTGGATTTAATTTGTTTATTAAAATAACACTCTTATAAATCTTACTAATTCAAAAGGGAGGAACAGGAACGACCCAACACTAGCCTGATCGGACCATCGGATGGTGGGGTTAGGTGGGGAGAGATAAACCCTTTAAAAATGGGTTTTTGGGATCTTTTTCATAGAAAATGAAAATTATCAGATCCTGGGTTGAACCATTAGATTAAAATTGAAAAAAAACAACAATTTGGTACTGTGAATAATTGTTCTGTCCAGTAATTCGTCTCAATGTTTACCTTATGGGAAATAAACAAAATTCTATATATCGCTTATTTCTCAACAAATCTGAATAAAAATTGGTAGATATCTTTATTTAGTTGTTACCTGCTGGAATACTGAAAAAACTTGAATTCATACAATTTCCATGTCAGCGAAAATGCATACACATTTTTAATATTATTGTTATGGGGAAAATTGGTTTTGACATTTTACTTTTATCTTATTTATCTTTTTATAAATAGGTGTTTGTAACTTGAATTTTGACATTTCCATGTTAACGAACCTACATACTCATTTCCCATATTATTCTTATGGAAACAATTGGTTTTGACAGTTTACTTTAGTATTTTTAGAAATAGTTTTTTTGTCAAATATCTCAGAAATTGAAACTTATCGGATTTTCCAGAAATTTAATGAATAATTTCAGTAATAATTACCCTCCCCCTACCAAAAACCCCATTGAAACTATTCACCCCAAAAACTAGTAATAATTAATTTTGCTGAGCATTTGTTAACAGTTTATTCGTTTTGTTACTTTTGATACAAATTCTCCGCTTTGGGGTGAAACCCTTTAAGGGGGCCTGGGGGCGGAGCCCCCAGCGAGCCGTAAGGCGAGTTCTTATAAATTATAAATCCAATATAGCAGCAGCCGACTCCAATGTCCTCCTAAGATAGCTTGTTCAAAATATATCTAGTATACGCTACCCTAATATTTAACGTTCTGACCTGTACGTCATTAATAAATGTTGAAGTTTTAACTCCCTATTTTCCATTATATAATAATTCATAAGCTAGAAGTTCCTTTAATGTACATAATCTTTTGTAACGTATATTTATTTTTAACGGATACATTTAATTTATTGATGTTTAAATGACCAATCAGGATGTTAGACGTTTTGACCTACAGTAAATTATTCTGAATTTTATAGATATGAAATAACTAATATGGAAATTGTGAAACAACCCTAAAGTTAAAAATGTGTCCACGCACGTCAAAATGAAAAGTTCGCATCGGAGTTTACAATTCTGAGTAATCATAATATTGTCGTTTGAAAAATATTATATACTCCATGTAAGTAAAACTTTATGATTGCTTAATTTTTTATTTAACTAAACTGAAAAATAATCTTTAAACAAGTACTTTTCACGAATACGTAACATTTTATAGCAATATAATACATAACAAATCAATAAATAATTATTTAGATACTGCAACCAAAGTTAGTTCCTCTATGGCAAAAGTGAGTCGATTGGGAACAAGTTTGAGAACGACTCTCAGCAGAACTGTTTAAAGAGTCGGTTCTTTTGGCGTTCGAGTCTTAGCCCTTAGAGGAATAGACGCTAGAGTATGCACCCACTCAAAGTTGAACATTTTGACGAAATTAATACTTTCTCAATATACGTATAAAAGATGAAAGCAAAAATGTCACTCGTCAAGAGTTGGTTAAACTGCTTGGTGTAAATTTTTAGTTTCTTCGGACAAAAAAAAGAACACGATTGACCCATCTTGCCGTCCTCCGTCCTGTCATCTGCATTTGCCCATAACCTATAAAATCAACAAATCCACACAGCGTGCTAATACAGGAAAGGATTAGTTTGTTTTATTTGTTTCAGTATCAAAACACTCAATTCAGTGATTTAGCTTTAATTTAAGCGGTTTTCTGTAAAATTCCATGAATTTTTATGCAAACATATTGTTGGTCTCGTTTGTGCAATCACCTCTATGTTAAAGGTCTTTCAGTAAATTAGGGAAATCAAGAAATTTAAATTTCACAATTGTTGGTTCGTATTAATTCTATCCACCTTTAAAGTTAAAAGCAAATGGCTCCTAAAAAGGGTAAAGCATCTAAGAAAGATGATTTTGAAGACAGTGATGTTGAAGAGACCAAGAATCAAAAGCAGAGCAAAAAGAAAGGTCAGTCCAAAAAAGGGGATGATGTTCAGCAATCTGATGAAGACAACCATGTCACTAAACCATCCAAGAAGGATAAGAAAAAAGTTAAATCTAAAGGCAAAGGTGATTCTGATGATGATATTAGTGATGCATCAAAGCCTGAAAAAGTAGAAGCACAATCATCGAGTAAAACTGCTTCAAAGACTGGCGCAAAAAAGAAAAGTAAAGGCAAGGGAAAGGCTCAGGATTGGGACAGTGATAATGAACCAGAGGTAAACATTATGTTAAATACTAAAGACAGTGATTCTGATGATTTTAGTGCCCATCAACCTTTGCCCAAACAAAAGAAAAAGGTCAAAGCCAAAAAGAAAGTTGTAGAGAGTGATTCAGGTGCTGACAGTTTGGATGAAGACAGTGATGTAGATGACTTGTCCACAGAAGTTGCCAAGGTAGAACTTGATGATAAGTCCAAGAAAACTAAAACCAATGAAAAGCCAGTTCCCAGATCTGTATCACCAGAAAAAGAGGTTCCATCAAAAAGTGAAGAAAAAATTAATAATAAGGTAGCTGAAGATATGGATGAAGAAATCAAAGATGACACTAAACTTGAAGCTGGAGAGCCTGCTGCCAATGGAGAGATAACCTCAGGTAAGGTTTGCTTTTTTTTTGTCTAATTCACTATCCTTACACCTTTAAAGCTGATGAAGAGACATTTCATATGAAAAACTTCCTATTTTTATAAACCTTAGCCTACATGATCTTACGTTCGTCACTTGTTCTTGAAATGGCCAGTAGGCCTTTGTTATTCCTGAAACTTTCATTTAGGCTTAGTTAGGTCCAATTCTCAATCGTATTTAACCTAAATTGGTAAAACCATATAAAAAGCTTTAGGACCAGTAATTTGTATTAATAGCCAATTAGTACGAACATGAAATGTGCCAGTAGGGCCTATTCCCTGTTTAGTTATGGTTTAGCCTACTCATACACCTTCTTCATGGTCTAGCCTAGTTTGAATCATGATTTGTCTTTGTCATTTCTAACTTAGGCTTAAGTTATAAAGTATAGCCTAGTTATACATTAGGTACACATAACTTACATTATACATTGCTTGAAATGGCGACCTACCCAGGTTAGTATTTTAAATCGATGTTACACTGGCAACATGTCAGCAACAGAGAATTTAGTGGGTATTTAAATGATGACATCACTTCCACAGCTGATGTAGCCAATATGGCTGCCACATCTCATTTATCCTAACCTCAAAACTTCAATTTCCCGCCTTTTTAGAGAATGAAGGAGGTATTTAAATGGTGACATCACTTCCACAGCAGACGTAGTCAACATGGTTGCCACATCACATATATCCTAACCTCAAAATTTTAATTTCCCGCCTTTTTAAAATGATAAAAACTAATGTAATTAATTATTTCTACCCAATTTTATTTATTGACGCAAGTCCATCTCTTATTGTTGATATTAGGTTTTGCAGATACACATTACCTATCCCCTCCTGGCATCTCCCGGTCAATTCGCTCCACGAGCGCATGCGTCGCAGGGGGCCCGCCGACTGGCGTCTGATCGTAACGTCACAAACGGATACCACTGAGCAGCACCTCCACGAGCGAATACGCTTCGAGAGGCACTGCTGACTGGGGTACGATATGTCGTCACACCGGAACAGCTGTCAGCCGGGCTTAACTAGCATGTGCGTCTACCGCCGAGTTCTGTTTCATGACGATTGACGATGTTTATTTTTAAACCTATAACAACAACAGTGATAATACGTTGTTTGATAAACATAACTCTTTTAATGGATTTGGAACACAACTCAATAAAAAGGGGTTTGCTAGGGGTTATATATAACCATAAAGGCTAGCGCAGCATTATTGAAATAAATTTTAGGGGTCTTAAGTGTTGAGTTTTCAAGAATCCCCTATAGGATATATATATATACTTTAGGATAAAAAGGTAACATCCCCTATGATGGGTTTGCTCGGACACTCAGTACAAGGGGTTGTTGCTGGGGGGTTAAAGATTACCATGACTATTGTAGTATTATTAAACCAAATTCATTATAAAGGGTTGTATCTTTAATATGTGGGTTTTTTCAAGATCCTCTGTAATTTTTATATAGTCTTAAGGGCACAGTTAACATCCCCTACGATGTGTTTGCAAAACACTCAGTACAAGGGGTTGTTGCTGGGGGTAAAGATTACAATGACGGCTAGTGCAGTATTAAGAGAAATCCCTTTTATGGGTTGTTCTGAGATGTGGGGTTTTCCAAGCATCCTCTAAATGTTTTATTTGATCTTTAGGGCACAGTTAACATCCCCCATTATGGCTTTTAACATATTACTAGGGGTTGTTGCTGAAAATGACATATTACCATGAAGATATTGTGGTTATAAACTAGTGACATCTTAACTTGTATAACATATACTGTACATTCATATATATTGTTTCATTGTATTATGTAATTTGATGGGTAAATAAACTTTTCATTCATTCATTCATTCATTCAAGACTAGGGTAAAATTGACAAATATGCTATTAGAGGTTGTATTTCTAAATTGTAAGGAATTCAAGCATCCCCTAAAGGATGTATATATTCCTTAGGGTATTGGTAACATCCCCTATGATGGGTTTGGAAGGACACAAAATACAAGGGGTTGTTGCTGGGGGTTAAAGATGACCATGACCACTAGCGCTTTATATAGAAAATACTTTTTTAGGGGTTGTTCGGATGTTTGGGGTTTCCAAGCATCCCCTAAATGTTTTATATGATCTTTAGGGCACAGTTAACATCCCCCATTATGGCTTTTAACATAATACTAGGGGTTGTAGCTGGAAATTACATATTACTATGAGGACTTGGGCAATATTGATAAATATGTTATTAGGGGTTGTATCTCTAAATTGTAAGGAATTCAAGCATCCCCTATAGGATATATATATTCCTTAGGGTATTGGTAACACCCCCTATGATGGGTTTGGAAGGACACAAAATACAAGGGGTTGTTGCTGGGGGTTAAAGATGACCATGACCACTAGCGCTTTATATAGAAAATACTTTTTTAGGGGTTGTTTGGATGTTTGGGGTTTCCAAGCATCCCCTAAATGTTTTATTTGATCTTTAGGGCACAGTTAACATCCCCCATTATGGCTTTTAACATAATACTAGGGGTTGTTGCTGGAAATTACATATTACCATGAGGACTTGGGCAATATTGATCAATTATGCTATTAGGGGTTGTAACTCTAAATTGTAAGGAGTTCAAGCAACCCCAATGGGATATATGTATTCCTTAGGGTATTGGTAACATCCCCTATGATGGGTTTGGAAGGACACAAAATACAAGGGGTTGTTGCTGGGGGTTAAAGATTACCATGACAACTAGCACTTTATACAGAAAATACTCTTTCAGGGGTAGTTCTGAGGTTTGGGGTTTCCAAGCATCCCCTAAAGGTTTTATATGATCTTTAGGGCACAGTTAACATTCCCCATTATGGCTTTTAACATAATACTAGGGGTTGTAGCTGGAAATTACATATTACCATGAATACTCGGGCAATATTGATCAATATGCTAATAGGGGTTGTATCTCTAAATTGTAAGGAATTCAAGCATCCCTTATAGGATGTATATATTCCTTAGGGTATTGGTAACACCCCCTATGATGGGTTTGGAAGTACACAAAATACAAGGGGTTGTTGCTGGGGGTTAAAGATTACCATGACCACTAGCACTTTATACAGAAAATACTCTTTCAGGGGTAGTTCTGAGGTTTGGGGTTTCCAAGCATCCCCTAAAGGTTTTATATGATCTTTAGGGCACAGTTAACATCCCCCATTATGGTTTTTAACATAATACTAGGGGTTGTAGCTGGAAATTACATATTACCATGAATACTCGGGCAATATTGATCAATATGCTACTAGGGGTTGTATCTCTAAATTGTAAGGAATTCAAGCATCCCTTATAGGATGTATATATTCCTTAGGGTATTGGTAACACCCCCTATGATGGGTTTGGAAGTACACAAAATACAAGGGGTTGTTGCTGGGGGTTAAAGATTACCATGACCACTAGCACTTTATACAGAAAATACTCTTTCAGGGGTAGTTCTGAGGTTTGGGGTTTCCAAGCATCCCCTAAAGGTTTTATATGATCTTTAGGGCACAGTTAACATCCCCCATTATGGCTTTTAACATAATACTAGGGGTTGTAGCTGGAAATTACATATTACTATGAGGACTTGGGCAATATTGATCAATATGCTACTAGGGGTTGTATCTCTAAATTGTAAGGAATTCAAGCATCCCCTATAGGATGTATACATTCCTTAGGGTATTGGTAACACCCCCTATGATGGGTTTGGAAGTACACAAAATACAAGGGGTTGTTGCTGGGGGTTAAAGATTACCATGACCACTAGCACTTTATACAGAAAATACTCTTTCAGGGGTAGTTCTGAGGCTTGGGGTTTCCAAGCATCCCCTAAAGGTTTTATATGATCTTTAGGGCACAGTTAACATCCCCCATTATGGCTTTTAACATAATACTAGGGGTTGTAGCTGGAAATTACATATTACCATGAATACTCGGGCAATATTGATCAATATGCTACTAGGGGTTGTATCTCTAAATTGTAAGGAATTCAAGCATCCCTTATAGGATGCATATATTCCTTAGGGTATTGGTAACACCCCCTATGATGGGTTTGGAAGTACACAAAATACAAGGGGTTGTTGCTGGGGGTTAAAGATTACCATGACCACTAGCACTTTATACAGAAAATACTCTTTCAGGGGTAGTTCTGAGGTTTGGGGTTTCCAAGCATCCCCTAAAGGTTTTATATGATCTTTAGGGCACAGTTAACATCCCCCATTATGGCTTTTAACATAATACTAGGGGTTGTAGCTGGAAATTACATATTACTATGAGGACTTGGGCAATATTGATCAATATGCTACTAGGGGTTGTATCTCTAAATTGTAAGGAATTCAAGCATCCCCTATAGGATGTATACATTCCTTAGGGTATTGGTAACACCCCCTATGATGGGTTTGGAAGTACACAAAATACAAGGGGTTGTTGCTGGGGGTTAAAGATTACCATGACCACTAGCACTTTATACAGAAAATACTCTTTCAGGGGTAGTTCTGAGGTTTGGGGTTTCCAAGCATCCCCTAAAGGTTTTATATGATCTTTAGGGCACAGTTAACATCCCCCATTATGGCTTTTAACATAATACTAGGGGTTGTAGCTGGAAATTACATATTACCATGAATACTCGGGCAATATTGATCAATATGCTACTAGGGGTTGTATCTCTAAATTGTAAGGAATTCAAGCATCCCTTATAGGATGTATATATTCCTTAGGGTATTGGTAACACCCCCTATGATGGGTTTGGAAGTACACAAAATACAAGGGGTTGTTGCTGGGGGTTAAAGATTACCATGACCACTAGCACTTTATACAGAAAATACTCTTTCAGGGGTAGTTCTGAGGTTTGGGGTTTCCAAGCATCCCCTAAAGGTTTTATATGATCTTTAGGGCACAGTTAACATCCCCCATTATGGCCTTTAACATAATACTAGGGGTTGTAGCTGGAAATTACATATTACTATGAGGACTTGGGCAATATCGATAAATATGTTATTAGGGGTTGTATCTCTAAATTGTAAGAAATTCAAGCCTCCCCTATAGGATGTATATATTCCTTAGGGTATTGGTAACACCCCCTATGATGGGTTTGGAAGGCCACAAAATACAAGGGGTTGTTGCTGGGGGTTAAAGATGACCATGACCACAAGCGCTTTATATAGAAAATACTTTTTTAAGGGTTGTTCGGATGTTTGGGGTTTCCAAGCATCCCCTAAATGTTTTATTTGATCTTTAGGGCACAGTTAACATCCCCCATTATGGCTTTTAACATAATACTAGGGGTTGTAGATGGAAATTACATATTACCATGAGGACTTGGGCAATATTGATCAATTATGCTATTAGGGGTTGTATCTCTAAATTGTAAGGAATTCAAGCAACCCCAATGGGATATATGTATTCCTTAGGGTATTGGTAACATCCCCTATGATGGGTTTGGAAGGACACAAAATACAAGGGGTTGTTGCTGGGGGTTAAAGATTACCATGACAACTAGCACTTTATACAGAAAATACTCTTTCAGGGGTAGTTCTGAGGTTTGGGGTTTCCAAGCATCTCCTAAAGGTTTTATATGATCTTTAGGGCACAGTTAACATCCCCCATTATGGCTTTTAACATAATACTAGGGGTTGTAGCTGAAAATTACATATTACTATGAGGACTTGGGCAATATCGATAAATATGTTATTAGGGGTTGTATCTCTAAATTGTAAGAAATTCAAGCATCCCCTATAGGATGTATATATTCCTTAGGGTATTGGTAACACCCCCTATGATGGGTTTGGAAGTACACTAAATACAAGGGGTTGTTGCTGGGGGTTAAAGATTACCATGACCACTTGCACTTTATACAGAAAATACTCTTTCAGGGGTAGTTCTGAGGTTTGGGGTTTCCAAGCATCCCCTAAAGGTTTTATATGATCTTTAGGGCACAGTTAACATCCCCCATTATGGCTTTTAACATAATACTAGGGGTTGTAGCTGGAAATTACATATTACTATGAGGACTTGGGCAATATCGATAAAGATGTTATTAGGGGTTGTATCTCTAAATTGTAAGGAATTCAAGCATCCCCTATAGGATATATATATTCCTTAGGGTATTGGTAACATCCCCTATGATGGGTTTGGAAGGTTACACAACATACAAGGGGTTGTTGCTGGGGGTTAAAGATTACCATGACCACTAGATATGAAAACTCTAAATAATATTGCATTCTTTTGCATGTTATGCAGGAATTATTACAAATTATATATTAAACAACAATGAGGAATAATCAAAATTACCTCCCATTCAATTGTTCAAGCTCAGTAAAAAAATAATATATTTCATAGTCTGACTCTGGCTATATGGAATAATGTCTTTGATGAATGGGAAATAACGCGAAATATTATTTACATACATAATCGAATATATGATGTATTGCCATTTCAGGAAATACCGGTATTATTTTGTAGTTGAAGTAATTGCTGTAGGTGAGGGGAAAACCTCATATAATTCAAATAAAAATGAAAATCCCCCTGGCTGGGGGGGAGGTATGATATAAAATGACATAAAAAAGTATTTATGCACTGTACCAGCAATGATAAATACAACAGTTCTTGGAAGTAACTGGGGGGAGGAGGGAGATGATATTTACAATTTTTTCATCCCAGATATAGATAAAATAATGAATATATTTAGAATGCTAATTTAAAGATTTACAAATGAACCACTGAGTTCTGCATAGACATTTTCTTTTTCTTAATCACCTTGAACCATAGATTATTTATCACATATACAGTGCCAGCTCGCAAGTTTATGTACTGGGGGTTCACAGTAAAAAAATATATACATGATATAAATGTATTATACTTAAAAGACCACAGCGCCTGCATTTCTTGAGATACTTGTCGTTATACATGAGTGTAATGCCTAAAGTAGTATTAAATTTAATAAGGCACCTACCTACATTTGACGAATATGAATCATATTATTGTACTATTACACATTAATAATATATTGACCCAAAATTAAACATTAGATAATTCTTAACTAATCAAATTAGCTATTCATACTGGTGTTGCTGTTTGACAATACGTTCGGGTGTAATTTTTTCCGATTTATTGACTGTAATCTTTATTTGTAATCTTGTATATAAAAATGAGGCCTACCATAATTTCATTTTAAAAGAAAATTATTCCGAGTAAACATATAAATAAGGCATACAAAGTTAATGTTGAAAATTAATAAATCTGAAACCAATTTCATTTCTTTTATGGTACAATGGTATGTTTATGAATGTGTTCATTAAAAGTATGATTAAGCGGAAGTATGATACAAATAAGGGGCAGTTATTATATAGTGAACAAATAACCAATAACTGAATGTATTTGAGGGAGAAGGTGTCACCTTTTGGATGGATGGAAGGGGAGGAGGCGGCTATGTACAAGTTGGTACAGTTTGCAGGTATTTATAGCAAAATACATGATGTATTTTGCTGGAGTGGAATGGGTGGCTAAAGGGTAGGAGGAGGCCACAAAACAAACACACACACACACACACACACACACACACACACACACACCCACCAGGGCTTAATTTGTGAAGAAAAAAGTACCGGAGCTATGGCACAACGAGTGGCCGCCGGGAGGGTATGGAACCTCAGCAGAAGGGGGGGTTCAGGGGCCCTCCCCGGATTTTTTTTGAATTGCGATTAAATTTGATGAATTTTTAACGTTTATGAATTAGAAAGAGTTGTACACTTTTATAAAATCGCTTTTTAAACAGTATTCATAAATTACGTGGCCAGAAAAAGGGTCCGAAGCCGTACCGGTGAGTTGAGAAACCGCGCTCTGGTGAGCTCCGGTTTCCTAAAAAGTACCGGAGCTGTGCTCCGGTGTGCTCCGGCTGAAATTAACCCCTGACACACACACACACACACACACACACACACACACACACACACACACACACACACATATATATATATATATATTACTCATGGTTCCCATAGCTCTGCATATGTTGAACATAATAGCTACGTAATAACCGTTATAATGAAGCTTAAGATGCAAGAAAATAAATTTTCAATACATTTTTATAAACTAAAATATGCCTACGTCCTCTTAAGTGTAACTGGCTGCCTTCGTGCCAAATATAATATAAGTTGGTTCAGTAGTTTAGGCGTAATGAAATTTGAAACAAATAAGGAGGTTCACAAAGTTTCGATTTGTAATATTAATTACGGAATAGGAAATACTGGCATTTATAAAACAATACATGATATATTTGTTTAGTGGAAGTTAAGACCACGGGGAGGATGAGGGCACATATACCTGAAAATAACCAGATATTAATAGCATAATACATGATTAATTAGTGGAGTGGAAAGGGAGGCTATAGGGGAGGAGGAGGCCACATAGGCTTTAGATGAGAAGCAGGTATTTATAGCAATAGCGGTTTGAAGGGGCTGAAAGCCCCTGAGGGAAAATTCAAAAAATCCTTTTAACAACCCCTTGTATTCATCTTGCCAAGACACCCATTAAAGGCATATAATTGTTTAAAAATCAAGATAATAACATCCTGGGAAGACCAACTACTGGTTGTTTGTTGCTACCCTAATATCAAAGATACATCCCTAAAAAACACATCGTTATTATTGCACTAATCGTTACAGTAATGTTTAACCCATCGCTATAACCACTTGAATTTTGTGTTTGTCCAAGACCATTACAGGGGAGGTTAAATTTGATAAGTAGTACCAAATAAAATGGATGAAAAAAACTCGTAAAATTATCTGCAAAACCTCATCAGAAATTAATAAATAATATGTTTTAAAATTTAAAAACTTTTCTTGTGGTTTCCAGGACATTTTACATGGACTGTTATGTTTACTTTAATAGACGATTACATTTTGTATTGAGTGTTCATTCAGAGTAATCAGGGGCGAGGTAGAGAATGCGGGAGACATGGGAGAGGACTCGACAGGTGATCAAAGGACGCCATCTAAGGGGTCTTAAAGGAGCAGCCTCCGGCAAGGGAAAACTCTCCGGCGAGGGTCCACTCCCCAGAGTTACAGCTCCTTACAGGGAGTTAGGGGACAGGAGGGAGGAATATGTACCCTCCCATCAAAATCCCTACCCAGATACAATGTTTCATCCCATCTCGTGTACCATCCCCATTTTCCCTAACATTGGGCGCTTTCATCCCCATGGCGTCCCTTCTTAACAGTGCCATCATAATGTAATACATCCCCAATTTTTCACCACACCCCCAACTACTTAATTTTGTATTTCATTTGTTGTGTTTTTTTGTTAAATTTTGATTTGTTATTAAATTTTTTTCACACATCTACTTTGTTTTTATATTTAGAAAATATTATACCTATAATACTGCATGACAGTCAAATATGTGATAATACTGTACGAGTTACGGAAAAAATTAACCGAGGGACCTCTGTTACTTACCATTATGAGGTCCGTGGACCGAACAAACACCATTAGTTCATTTTAGCGAATTTCCTTTATAAAGGGTTAAGAAGCTATACCGTAGGCCATAAACTTATAAAATATCTCTTGTCCACAAAATACTATTTTACCACGTATTCAGTGACCCCCTACCTCCTCAGGGGGATGGCCCACTAAGAGTCAGAAGAAAATTGTAAATGTAAGCGTAGGTTGATATGTATATCAAATCAAACATATTTTTGAGTAGAGTACAATGCCACAAATCCAAGCTCAAACGGATCACCCAATCAAAAATGGCGGCCCTTCAAACTTTTCTCAACTGCAATTTTTAACCTCCTTAAAAGTTCGATTCCAGAGGATATAAGCATCCTTTCGAGATTAGGTTTGCGGCATTTTGTTGAGAATTTCATGCCCTTCAAAATTATACCCACCTCAACTTATGCTGATCATAATCCATGCAAGACATCCTTTAAGGGACGTCCCCTCATGGAAGTGGTTTATGCCATAGGCTGTGCATAGGTCGATATGTACATAATTTTAAAGTGGTAGTAAATCATAATTTAATGCAACAAACCGCATCTCAAACGGGCGCTCAGAATGTCTGAAATAGAATTTTTAAGGTAAAAAAAATTGCAGATGAAAAAGGTTTGAACAACCGCTGTTTTTGATTGGATGATTAAATTGAGCTCGGATTTGCGGCATTGTACTCTACTGAAAAAGAGGTTTAATTTGATATACGTATCAATCAATGCTTACATTTAAGATTTTCTTCAGACTCCTAGTGGGCCGTCCCCCTGAGGAGGTAGGGGGTCACTGAATACGTGCTAAAATAGTGTTATGTGTCCAACAGATTTGATATAAGTTTTGTAGGTAAATATTTAATATTAAAAAAATTACGAAACCGGTCCGGTACTTTTTTAACACCCGGAGTATAACGGGTGTCTCACCTAAAGTGAACCAATAGGTAACTTTTTTATTATAAATGTGACAAATAACTTCTTATGGGAAACTTCTCTTTATTTTTTAACTTAATTTTTGGAGTGACTTAAATTTTTTTTTTAAATATGGCCTCCATTTTCCAATATGGCTGACAACTTTGATTTTTCTTATGGAACACCCTGTATTTTATGGAATTTTTTAATTAAACACTTAATTTGAGGCACTTTTGATTCTTTCTCATGTTTTCCCAAACCCATTGGTTCAGGAGATACAAGCAGTTAAAGTTTGATTTTTTCCCATTTAAAAAGCATTGTGTCCATTTAACTATGCCATCCCATGTATTCCTTATGAAGTAAAAGCACATTTAAAATAATACAAATCCATGAGTGAATGTCAACAAAAAATTATTGTAAGATTAAATCTCAACTAAAGGCACATTTTAAGACACTTTTAATCCTTAGTATGTATTAGTAAACCCAACCGTTTTTGATATACAGACAACTAACAATCTCCCAATGCATTTTTAATGGGAAAATATAAAACTTTAACTGCTAGTACCTCCTTAATCATTGGGCCTAGGAAAAATAAAGAGTGTTCCATAAGAAAAATCAAAGATGTCCACCACATTGGAAAATGGCGGCCATATCTGCTTATTTAAAAATAAATAAGGTAAGTCCCCCATAAGAAGTTCTTTGTCAGACGTATAATAACAAAGTTAGCTATTGGTTCAATTTAGGTGAGACACCCGGTACTATATACATATATGTCTGTAAACAAGATAGCGGCCGTAAGTATAGTCCAATATAGACGCTGAATGGTCTGAATGAAAATCTCTAGTTCGTTAAATGAACTGGCAAAGAGAAGTAATAAAGTTGTATATCTTTTTGTTTGCCAACAAATTTAAATACCAATTTTTTATCTGTCTTGATCCTTTTGGGACTTACATTCTCTGAATTTAACTAAGTTATTTGAATTTTACATTTCCTTGGTAGCAAACCTGTGTATTCACTTCCCATGTTATTGATAAGGAGAAAATTGTTTCATGATTTGTTTAAGTATTTACAATAAAGCAGGAGCTCTGCAACTTTAGTATTATTGCTATTAACTTTGACCAGAAGCATATTTTATAAGTTTAACATTGAATAAAATTAATCCTTTGACTAATTAATCAATGAAATTGCACTATATATAACTTTTAGTCATATTAAAATAATGCTGCAAAATTGTTACGAAAGTAAGTTTTTGTTATCTTACTTTAACTAACATTCGAAAACTTGAAAAGTTTAATAACTCTAAAATTACTTACTACATTCTGCTTTTTGTACAATACTTGTATTACAGTTAAATTTAAAATGTAATATGTAATTTCCAGCTACAACCCCTAGTATTCTGTTAAAGGCCATAATGGGGGATGTTAACTGTGCCCTAAAGATCATATAAAACCTTTAGGGGATGTCTGGAAACCCCAAACCTCAGAACAACCTTTAAAAGAGTATTTTATACATAAAGCACTAGTGGTCATGGTAATCTTTAACCCCCAGCAACAACCCCTTGTATTTTGTGTACTTCCAAACCCATCATAGGGGGTGTTACCAATACCCTAAGGAATATATACATCCTATAGGGGATGCTTGAATTTCTTACAATTTAGAGATACAACCCCTAATAACATATTTATCGATATTGCCCAAGTCCTCATAGTAATATGTAATTTCCAGCTACAACCCCTAGTATTATGTTAAAAGCCATAATGGGGGATGTTAACTGTGCCCTAAAGATCATATAAAACCTTTAGGGGATGCTTGGAAACCCCAAACCTCAGAACTACCCCTGAAAGAGTATTTTCTGTATAAAGTGCTAGTGGTCATGGTCATCTTTAACCCCCAGCAACAACCCATTGTATTTTGTGTACTTCCAAACCCATCATAGGGGGTGTTACCAATACCCTAAGGAATATATACATCCTATAGGGGATGCTTGAATTTCTTACAATTTAGAGATACAACCCCTAATAACATATTTATCGATATTGCCCAAGTCCTCATAGTAATATGTAATTTCCAGCTACAACCCCTAGTATTATGTTAAAAGCCATAATGGGGGATGTTAACTGTGCCCTAAAGATCATATAAAACCTTTAGGGGATGCTTGGAAACCCCAAACCTCAGAACTACCCCTGAAAGAGTATTTTCTGTATAATGTGCTAGTTGTCATGGTAATCTTTAACCCCCAGCAACAACCCCTTGTATTTTGTGTCCTTCCAAACCCATCATAGGGGATGCTACCAATACCCTAAGGAATACATATATCCCATTGGGGTTGCTTGAATTCCTTACAATTTAGAGATACAACCCCTAATAGCATAATTGATCAATATTGCCCAAGTCCTCATGGTAATATGTAATTTCCATCTACAACCCCTAGTATTATGTTAAAAGCCATAATGGGGGATGTTAACTGTGCCCTAAAGATCAAATAAAACATTTAGGGGATGCTTGGAAACCCCAAACATCCGAACAACCCCTAAAAAAGGATTTTCTATACAAAGCGCTAGTGGTCATGGTCATCTTTAACCCCCAGCAACAACCCCTTGTATTTTGTGTACTTCCAAACCCATCATAGGGGGTGTTACTAATACCCTAAGGAATATATACATCCTTTAGGGGATGCTTGAATTCCTTACAATTTAGAAATACAACCTCTAATAGCATATTTGTCAATTTTACCCTAGTCTTGAATGAATGAATGAATGAATGAATGAAACGTTTATTTATCCATCAAATTACATAATACAATGATACAATATATATGAATGTACAGTACATGTTATACAAGTTAAGATGACACTAGTTAATAACCACAATATCTTCATGGTAATATGTCATTTTTAGCAACAACCCCAAGTATTATGTTAAAAGCCATAATGGGGGATGTTAACTGTGCCCTAAAGATCAAATAAAACATTTAGAGGATGCTTGGAAAACCCCACATCTCAGAACAACCCATAAAAGGGATTTCTCTTAATACTGCACTAGCCATCATTGTAATCTTTACCCCCAGCAAAAACCCCTTGTACTGAGTGTTTTGCAAACACATCGTAGGGGATGTTAACTGTGCCCTTAAGAATATATAAAAATTACAGAGGATCTTGAAAAAACCCACATATTAAAGATACAACCCTTTATAATGAATTTAGTTTAATACTACAATAGTCATGGTAATCTTTAACCCCCCAGCAACAACCCCTTGTACTGAGTGTCCGAGCAAACCCATCATAGGGGATGTTACCTTTTTATCCTAAAGTATATATATATATATATATCCTATAGGGGATTCTTGAAAACTCAACATTTAAGACCCCTAAAATTTATTTCAATAATGCTGCGCTAGCCTTTATGGTTACATGTAACCCCTAGCAAACCCCTTTTTATTGAGTTGTGTTCCAAATCCATTAAAAGAGTTATGTTTATCAAACAACGTATTATCACTGTTGTTGTTATAGGTTTAAAAATAATCATTGTCATAAAAAAGAACTCGGCGGTAGACGCACATGCTAGTTTAGGCCGGCTGACAGCTGTTCCAGTGTGACGACATATCGTACACCAGTCGGCAGTGCCTCTCGAAGCGTATTCGCTCGTGGAGGCACTGCTCAGTGGTGTCCGATTGTGACGTCACGATCAGATGCCGAGCGAATTGACCGGGAGATGCCAGGAGGGGATAGTTATTGTATATCTCCAAAACCTAATTAGGAAATTTATATCAACAATAAGAGATGGACTTGCGTCAATAAATAAAATTGGGTATAAATAACTAATTAGATTAGTTTTTATCATTGAAAAAGGCAGGAAATTAAAGTTTTGAGGTTAGGATAAATGTGATGTGGCAACCATGTTGACTACGTCTGCTGTGAAAGTGATGTCACCATTTAAATACCTCCTTCATTCTCTAAAAAAGGCGGGAAATTGAAGTTTTGAGGTTAGGATAATTGTGATGTGGCAGCCATATTGGCTACATCAGCTGTGAAAGTGATGTCATCATTTAAATACCCACTACATTCTCTGTTGCTGACTTGTTGCCAGTGTAACATCGATGTATTTTAAGCCAAGTATGAATGACAGATGAGTGCATAATATTTTGCACTTATCCTGAAATATCATGATTGTTTTTGTTGGGAATGCCAACAAAAAATAGGAGAGAACTGGAAAAATAAGATTATTTATTTGAAAGTGGGAAAAATTCCCAATTTTCCTGTTTCTTCACGTTTTTGGAGATTTTTTAGAGTTTTCCAAAAAAAAATCGTCGTTTTCAAAATCAGTACACAATTTAGAACGTTTAAAAAAATTACATTCGTAAATTGTGAACCGGGCAAAATTGTGGTTCGGATCCCATGTTAAAATCTAGGTCCCTTAGTTGCCAATGGCTGTTGCACTATTAATTAACAGACCTGTCTAAGGAACATGTCGGCCTTAGTCAGTAACAAGACTACAAGATCGCGCCACAATCATCCTTCACTCATCTATGATTCGTACTTTGGCTGTAAATACCTACCTGGATAGGTCGCCATTTCAAGTAATGTATCAAATGTATCTAACTTAACCGGCACACCAACACCGCTAACTGCCGGCAGAGTGCCTATTCAAACCGCTAATTCATTTTGATCTCTCCAAAACATTTTCACGGAAATACTTGCCTGGACAATCTGTTTCTATGCTTTGTCTTGATATTAGGCCTAGCCTATCTCATATGTAATTATAGTATTAGGCCTATTTTGATTAATTCAAGCCTAGCCTTCAATAATTTTTTGAATGCTTTAAAAACTCATTCTAACAGGATATGTATATTTTTGTTTTAGAAAAGAAAATGACTCATAAAGAAAAGAAGAAATTGAAGAAAGAAGTAAGTTCACAGTAACCTATTTTAGATTTAGTTTATTTAGGCTATAGATCATCCAGTAGTCGAAAATTGAGGTAAGATTAACTTAAGGTAAATGGGGAAATACTACTATACTGAAATGATTTGAATGTAATGTCTTCTCTAATGAACATTAGTTATTTTGACTCAACTCATTCCCTTAGGATATCAGCATTTAAACTAGACCTATATCCAATCCTTCATCTTTTTTCTTATCTGCTGTGAGTAGGCGTAGCAATGATTGATAATGGCAAGAAGCCAAAAGCGCTCCTTTTTCACCGCGAATCAGTGTAGCCCGATGAACCATGTCCCAACTATGTCGAATGTGTCATCGGCGCACGGACCACAACATCTTCGTTTGATTAGATCATTTTTTAAGGTACTTTGGTATTATATGGAGGCCACTATTTTTAGAGAGTTTTTTTTTTAACTGGATACCAAAAATAACTGCATAATTGGAGAGAACATACTTTAATTGACTCACTTTCCAAATTTGACATAATTATTAAGAGCAGTCTTTATATTCTGATTCTTAGAAGGCAGCGATGTCG
The DNA here is from genome assembly GCA_035578135.1 of Flexamia atlantica. Classification (NCBI taxonomy): domain Eukaryota; kingdom Metazoa; phylum Arthropoda; class Insecta; order Hemiptera; family Cicadellidae; genus Flexamia; species Flexamia atlantica. The sequence goes on along the minus strand of JAQJVK010000011.1, from coordinate 39,897,671 downwards.
GGGAGGTAAAGCGTCACCGCTGCTAGCGGCAACACCCGATGGCCACCCTTATACAGCGCGCTGCGGCGGTTATGTTAGGTTAGGTTATCATATATATTTTAGTAGGACTTTCCTCGTTTCGCTGCAGATCAAACGATACCAGGTGAGTCATACTTTCGCCCGCCAAATCCTGTAGACAAGTGATGCACACACTCCGGTCAACAACCTGACCTAGGCCTACTTGGAGGGGATTTGGCGGGTGAACTAATTTGGTATCGTTTGATTCGTAATGAAATGAGGAAAGTCCTACTAACATATTTATGATAATCTAACCTAACATAACCGCCGCAGCACGCTGTATAAGGGTGACCTCCGTATAATACCAAAGTACCCTTTTTAAAGCTATGCCTGTAAACTATGTCCATTATTTACCAAATGGTATCAGTTATCTCCATTAAATACTCTATTTTTACTCTGCACTGCTTTGTACAATATATTTCACGTTGCAAAATAATATGTAACTGGAAAATTTTCCATTTTATTTTTCTATTTAAATTTCGTTATTAGTTTTAGCATAGGTTTTGGTATTTCTACGTGGTCTCTAGATTAATGCATAGGCCTATTGCGATTTGACTGTGCTAATCTCAAGGAAAATACAATTCTAACGGTGAGTTTGGATTTTTCTAACCAGCAGGCTGAGAAAAAAGTAATGAAGAATTCACTAGACCTATGGCTGTGTTTTTCGGTGGTCGTAAACACTTTTTAACTGTCAGGAAATATAGTTTTGTTTGTGAAATCTGGCAGAACATCTGGAGATCCTCTGAAGAAGAAGAAAAAAGTAAAATCTAAAGGTAAAGGTAATTCTGATGGTATTAGTGAAATACAAGATGCATCAAAGCCAGAAAAGGCAGAAGCACAGTCATCTGCAATAAGCACCGTGAACTTTGCGTATTTCCAATCAATAATGAGATATGGTCTGATTTTCTGGGGCGGTAGCGGAAGATTAAATGAAATGTTAGTTCTTCAAAAGAAAGCTTTAAGAGGCATGAATGGGTCTAACCTAAGAGAATTATGCAAACCTCTTTTCATTGATTGGCAGATTCAAACAGGAATCAATTTCTTTATTTTTGATTTCATTAATTATATTCTCAAAAATCCAGAATATTTAAAATTTAACAGTCATGGACACAAGACTCAATTTAAAAATAATTCAATGATAGAATCCTACCGTCTTAGTAAAACCAGTAATAGTCATATTATTTTATCAGTAAAATATACAAAGTCCTAAAAGAGTCCATCAATGCTCATCCTGAAAAAAAATTTGTATGTCTGTTCTACATTTAGTTGGCTACTGGAAAACCCTTTTTATAACCTGGGCGACTTCCTGAACACTGTAAACATATTGTTTTCATCCGATATTTTTTCTCTTTCTTTTATTTTTTTACTTGCCCTGTTGCTTTTGATTTTAATTTTCTTCATCTCAACCTATTATTGAATTGTATAGATTTTGTTAGAATAGTTCTCTTTTTAACAGTAGGAGCCTTTGATAAGGTTTTTTTACTGCGATTTTGTCATTGACAATGATATGTAATGTATTTGTATGACAAATAAAGATTTATTATTATTATTATCATCGAGTTAAACTGGAACTTTGAAGCATCGAAGACACTGTTGTGTTGCAGATGGAGTACAAGAAACAGGTGGAGTTTCTGACCAAGAAGGGCGGCCAGGGGCACAGCGAGCTGGGAGACAACTTCACCGTCAGTCAGACACAGAAGACGGCCGGTCAGCTGCAGGCGCTGGAGAATGCTGTTGACATCAAGGTACGGCTCCATCGAGGATTTTTTTTTATGTCTATGCCAACAGGATTTTGACTGAAGAGATACACAAACACTTTTACATCATACTACACAGAAACATCTGTTTTCTGTTCTTACTCTTGGCTGGAAAGTTACTCTTTGCCGAGCACTGCACGGTAAACTTACCTTGTGTGCAGTGTACAGTAAATTTGTCGTGTAGGAAACTGAAATGACGGAAATCAACAGTTAAAACAATCAGCTAATCGCAGTAAACGACTTTTAATGCATGTTTATCGGTTACTTCAGAGGAATGTAGCAGCAGCACTGGTGGCAGTAGCAAATGTTTGTTTATTATTGGCTAGGTTTGAAGAATTGAGAAAAGTAGGGCCTAATAGTTTATGCAAGGAATACGATATGATAAAGAATTATGTTTTTTTCTTAGTAGTATGATTTAAAGCATCTTATGTCACACGCCCGGTACGTATTACTGTACTCGCATGAAAATCCCACACGAGCCGCCAGGCGAACTATCATGCTCACACGGTAAAACACTACTTACCGGGCTTGTAACATAATATACTATTAAGGGAAAGTCATCCAAACCTCTCAAATCTGTATAGCCATGCCGGGAATCGAAGCTGTAACTTCTTGAACCGAAGTTCAAGATGCAACTGTTAGGCTAGCAACACGCCCAAAGGTTGCTACACATCCTGTCTCTTGTAAACCTTCAAAGGTTTGTAGAGAAGAAGAATAATTGTAATGTGTCAGGTGATCAGTCAAAAATGTAACAAATTGTGATGTCTTCAATAGAGCGACTCCAGCTGCTAAAATCAATCTTGACCAATCAGAGAAATAGGTACCAGTGGTATCCTAACTGGCTTTAGCTAGTTTAGGCAGCCTTGTAGCTGTCTTTCAGTGAACAACTTCAGTTCCCCACCGGGGGAGGCTGGGCTTCACGACAAGGTGCCCAGAGATGGTGTTCATCTCAGCCGGAGAGGTGTGTCACGCTTAGGATCACTGATTTTGAGGACCATCCGCAGCGTCCTGCAATCTCTGGAGCCAGCCTCACCCTGTGTGCAGGAAGAGGCATCAACCTCCCATCTTGGCTTGGATCCTGGGGATGGAGATGACTCTTGAAAGAGTTTGTCTTCTTCTACCTCGGGAAACTAGTTGAGGGGGAGGCCACAAGGAGTCTAAAAGTAGCTCACTTGAACATCCGTTCCCTGAACACTGGATTCGATGAAATGTGTTCACTACTAAGGGATTATGATATCGACGTCTTTGGAGTTACTGAGACTTGGCTTCTTCCTGGCACACCTTCGGACAGCTTTCGAATACAAGGGTATTCAATGCTCCGTTGTGACCGCCATCAAAATTCATTAACTCCATCAGTTGAGGAAGTTGGAGGTGGTGTGATTATTTATGTCAGAGATGGCATACTATACGAGGAGCATACTCTTTCTGAGGAGTTACCCCTTGGTTTGGAGTCTCTTTGTATTGTTGTGAAAGCAAAGGGTGCTAGGCTTGGCATTTGTGTGGGCTACAGGCCGTCTTATGTGAGGTATACCCACCTTTCAACTTTGTTTCATTCCCTTTTTGTTGACCTGGCAGCTGAAGTAAACTCAGTGATATATCTAGGAGACAACAATATTGATTTGATGAACAATGTGTGTAATGAGACTAAGTACCTAAGCCGCCTCTTAAAAGAAACCAATACTATTCAATTAATAGATAAGCCAACTAGAGTGACAGCAAACTCGGCCACCTTGTTAGACCACATTATAGTGGATAAGGGAATCGAGATCAAGAGGAACGGCATAATAGACACAGCAAGCATTGAAGATCACAGGGGTGTGAAAATTACGGATCATAAGCTTGTTTATTGTGTGATCGCCTGTCAGAAAGACAAAAAGAAAGCCAAGTTTATTACATATAGAGACTTTTCCAGATTTGAACCGGATAGCGTTATTAATCAGATTTCAGAAATTGATTGGAATGGTGCATTATCAATACAAGGGGTTGAAAATGTAGAACGATTCATCACCTCAAATATAAGGAAAATATATGACAAGAACGCACCAATTGTTTGTAAAAGAGTGACAAAGAAAAAAGCGCCTTGGAGAACGATTGAAATAAAAAGGCTGACTAAGACGAAAAACAAATTGAGAAACAAATACTGGAAGACTAGGAACGATGACGATTGGCAACATTATAAAAATGTAAGAAATTCATTAAATAGATTGCTGTGGAGTGAAAAGAAAAAATATTTCTGCGACAAACTTGGAAACAGCAAGAACCCAAGAGAATTCTGGTCTTCCTTAAAGCGGTGTGATGTTTTGGGAAAGAATGATGACATCGATTTGCCACTTGAAATCACCCCAAATGAAATAAACCGCTACTTTCAGAAAATGGGCTCTGATGTAAACGCCTCTAGAGAACACATCAATTATTTTACAAACAATAGATTTCATGAATCTGAACACGAATTTAATTTTAGAGCTGTCACTGAAAATGAGATAATAGAAATCATGAAAGAAATCAAATCTGGCGCTGTGGGTAGCGATTCAATTTACATTGATATGATTAGATCAGTGAGCCCCTTTGCGATCTCAGCTATAACACACCTAGTAAATGAGTCACTGAGAGAAGGGAGATTTCCTGAAAACTGGAAAAATAGTATAGTGCATCCACTCCCTAAAACTGTGAATCCGAAAAGTGTGGAACAGCTAAGACCAATATCAATACTGCCTGCCTTTTCAAAAATATTAGAGAAAGCTGCCATTCGTCAAATGATTCCTTATTTAAATACTGAAAGTATTTTGCCAAAACTACAGTCTGGGTTTAGAAAAAACCACAGTACATGCACAGCCTTAGTGAATATGTTTGATGATTTGTTCAGAGCCAAAGATGAGGGCAAGTACAGTACAGTTGTCATGCTTGACTATTCGCAAGCTTTTGACTCTTTAAATCATGAACTTTTATTAGCAAAGATGCACTTTTACGGGTTTGGCAGAGAAGCAGTAAATTGGTTTAAGTCATACTTAAATCACAGAGCGCAGGTCACCAGAGTGGGTAATGAGACATCTGAGTTGCTCATAAAGGATCGAGGTGTACCTCAAGGCAGTTGTCTTGGGCCTATTTTGTTTAACCTGTATACATCTGATCTCCCAAGATGTTTACAGCATTGCACAGTCCACATGTACGCTGATGATTGTCAGCTTCAGTTATCTTACTGGCCTGAGACGGTTGACTATGCGATTGGCTGCATAAATGACGACCTAGAGAAAATCTCTTGTTGGTCAGTCAAAAATGGCCTTAAGTTGAATGTAAAGAAATGCAGTGCGATCTACTTAGCTCCACACAATCTTGTACAGTCCCTTAATGAGAGAGCCTTGGCCATTATGTTAAATGGTGAGGTACTTTTAATAAGTGACAGTCTAAAAACTCTCGGTGTCACATTGGACAGTGATCTCTCTTTTTCTGACCACATTAGTCAGACTATCCAGCGTGCCGTTGGCAGGTTGAGGGGGCTGTACAGGTTCAGAAATTTGTTACCAGAGGCAGCGAAAGTTCAGCTAGTGCAGTCACTGATTCTATCAGTTTTTCAATACTGCTATCCTGCATACGGTAATAGCATCTCCAAAGAAAATATGGGGAGGATTCAAAAGGTCCAGAACAGTGCCATCAGGTTTGTGTTCTGCCTCAGCCGTTGTGACCACGTGTCACCTTTCAGGGAGGCCCTACATCTACTCCCCATGGATGCCGTATGCAGAGTGCTGACCTGCTGTTTGGTCCACAAAGCTCTTATTGTTGGAGAGCCTCAGTACCTCTGTGACAAACTCTCCCATCGGCAGGATGTCGCTTTGCGTAGCACCCGGCAAGACAAGCTCCTCCACTTTCCGAGGATCAGTCGCGAGGTTGGCAGGAGGGGCTTTGCCTATTTCGGTCCGTCGTTGTACAATGGGCTCCCGGCGAGCCTCAAAGAGCTCGCAGTCGGTACATTTAAAAGAAATATTAAATGTTTATTTCAAAATTAGTTTGACTGCTATGTTTTTTTTACTATGTTAGATTTTAATTGTTTGTTGTTACTGTAAATATTGTTTCTTTTTGTATGATTAGAATAAGATTGATTGACGAAAGTTATTTTGAAAAGCAGTTGTTACTGAAAATCGCTGGATAAATAAAGACATTTTTATTTATTTATTTATTTAAGGTGGACAGGGATGTACTGGCGACCAAGATAGGAGCCAATATGAGGGCCACCTCATATTGGAAGGAAAACTTCCTTTACTTTCCAGTAGCAGTTAAAAAAAGACAAAATAATGGCTGATGTACCTCACAGGATTTTCCTGTGGGATGGGGAAACTCAGATTACCAAATCCCCCCTAAAAACAATCAGAGACAGTATTCACTGACACCTCAATTGAAGCTATATTTTTATCCATTTGGCTAATAGAGCTTGCTTGAAACCGGAAATTTGGCTATGATTGATGCCATAAGCTCTTGTTCCACAGGCCTTATGGTAGTTAGGTAACCTGAGTGTAATAGTGGTATTCTCTTCTCTATTCATGTTATCTACAGACCCTAACGCTCAACAGCTTATGAGAAAACTCCAGATTTCCAATCCATTGGCATTTTTTTTATCATGTCCTATGTTTTATCTTTGTCCTGTAGTGGAGCTTTAGGTCTTAAATAGGACAACTAAGCAGTTTTCACACAGGTATCTCCATCCTACACAGAGTCAAAGTTTGTTTGTTGGTGTCTATTTTGATTTTTTTTTAGTTGTCTGCTATTTAAAGTAGGCTAAATCAACAGGTATTTAATTTAAATACCCATGCAGAGCGGGATACCATCTAGTATGCTAAGTAGATATTTAGTTTTTCCATTAATATTATGCCATGCCATTGTTGTAGGTTGAGAACTTCAGTATATCAGCCAAGGGGAATGACTTGTTTGTAAACGCTACCCTTCTGATTGCTCATGGTCGGCGATATGGCTTGGTCGGACCGAATGGGTAAGTTACTTTATAATTTATCTCATTAATGTTAATCAAAATAGTGTGATTTTACTTCTGTAACTAGCATTCGCTCCTTAAATTTTAAAGTATATTAAAATATGTTTTTTGTTGTTGTGTTATTTTGAATTTAGTGAAAATCGATTGAAACAATCCAACCATAAATTAAATTGGTTGCCAATTTGAATCAAAATTTAGCTACCAACATCTATACATGAGATCAGATTTTTTCAGGAAAGGCTCAGGCCAAGATTTCTGTTTTAGGAATAGAAGGGTTGTCAGTTAGCTTTCCTTTGAAAGATTTCAGGTAGCTCGAAGAAAACATATAAAAGTCGTGAACAATCACTATATTTTGTCCCATTAAGGGATTCGGGTGAAGGGTGAAGGAGAATCAGTTTAACAATTGCTACTAAACAGCCAATCACAACTTTTATATGTTTTGTTCGGCCTGCCTGAAATCTAAGCTGAAGGTAAACTAGCTGTCAATCCTATTCCTAAAATTAATATCTGTAAGATCGTTAGTCATAAACCAGCAGCTGCTAATCCAGGTGATGAAATTTAATGACTAATTCTCCTCAAAACGTCTACAGCAAATCCTCAAACAGGGTGTATACTGGGCCTCTGTATCCTCTGTCCTCCTTATGTCCTCATCTTGACCTGAAAGTCCTCCAATTTTCCCAGTGTATTAAAAAGTTGTAATTTTATAAACTTATTTTTACTAAACATTTGGGATGTTACAAATGCACTGCCAAAAATCATGAATTTTGGTCCCATTGTTCTTTGTTAACTTGCTAGTTTTCGAGAAATCTTGATAAATATTTATTGGTGAATCAGATTGTGACTTAATTACTTTAGGTTATAGTTTTTGTTGATTTACAATTATATTTGTCAGCAAAACCACACCTAGGAATGTAACCAGGTCCCCAAAAATGCTATATGGTCTTTCAGAAGGTCCTCCTTTTTTCTGCATTTGATGTGGTTGACACCCTGTTTACAGCCAGAGAAAGTTTACAAATTTGTTGTATGTTTGATGTCTGAAACAACCTAAACGTTCTTTCAACCGTTTTGCAGACACGGAAAGACAACGCTGCTCCGCCACATACAGAACCGAGCGTTCGCCATCCCGCCGAACATCGACATACTGTACTGCGAGCAGGAGGTGGTCGCGGACGACTACTCCGCGGTGGAGTCGGTGCTCCGGGCGGACACCAAGCGGACCCAGCTGCTCGAGGAGTGTAAACGGCTCGAGGGGGAGCAGGAGCGGGGGAACCTGACGGAGGAGGTGCAGGAACGACTGAAGGAGGTGAGAGGAAAGGTTGCTGCAGTTTGTAGGAGAATCAGTGGTATGAAGGCGAACTGGGAGAGTGTTTAGTTGTCTTGGAAATATTTTGAGGATTATTAGAAAGTAGAAACTAGTGATGGTCAACACCAAAAATTTCGAATCTCAAAAATGAAACTGAATATTGGATCTTTAGTCGTTAGTTGAACAGGATTACTTAAGAGTAGTTTATGCTACTCTGAAAGTGAGATTCTTTGTTTTGCAGCAGATGAATATCTTCATTCCGAGGCCAGTGATTCTTGCCATCATTGATTGGCTGACAGACCTTGTGATTGTGTCATAGGCTCCCCAATCAATCATTGCCGTTTTATCATGAAACCGAATCTTCCAATGATTAGGCAGTTTTTATATTTGAGTTTTGGATTTGACCCATCACTACTGGTAGAAAACTATTTTTTGTGTCATTGGAAAAAACTTAATAAACATTAAATAATCTAAAGTTGAATAAAAATGCCTATTATTGTTAACAACAACAACATCATACTAATATTATAAATGTGAAAGTGTGAATGTTTGTTTGAATATCTGTCTTCCAACCATGTGAAAAATACTGGACCAATTGAGCTTAAATTTTGCAGGAATAGAACCACTACATCAGAAAAAGTCTTAGGCATATTCACTTCCTTAAAATCCCCTTGGGCTACGCCCCGTGAACGTCCTTAGATTCAATGTTAACATTTTATAAGGATGTAAACATTCAAATACTGAATTGTTAACAGCTTTTGAGAGTTCAAAGAGCAGAAGTGAGATCAAGATTCAAGATTTAAGATTATTTATTTCCATTAATTAACATAGAAAAATCATATACAATACAAAAAGGAAATTATTCCCCACAAGACCAAGTCTGAGTGTGGGGAAGAGTTCCTTGGCACGCACATTTCTCTCAAGTCCTTCTTCTACTAGTTGGCAGCACAAATACATACAAAACTTAAAAGAGAAACAAATTACCCATCAAAAGCAAAAATAAAAAACAGAATAAATTATTGCTTAAGGAATTATATAAAAAAGGAGAAAAAAATTTGATATCTTACAATTATTCGGAATCAAAACAAAAAGAGTTAATCAGAACACATCAGAATACCCGCAGGCACAGATGAAGAAATATACAGATTGGCAACCCAATGCACTTTTGCGTGCCCGTTTTTTCGCGCGGCGTCAAGTTTGTTAGGTCGTTTTGCCGCACATATTGCATTGGTATCGAGTATAATTTCGTCAATATCAAATCTTCAGGTCCCAAAGAACAAATATAGCCATTAATAACTTTGATGCCAATGCAATATGTGCGGCAAAACGATCTAACAAACTTGACGCCGCGCGAAAAAACGGGCACGCAAAAGTGCATCAGGTTGCCAATCTGTATAGTTCTCCATCTGTGCCGCAGGCAACAAACTGTGTAATCTTAATTTTAACATGACATCAGCTGTAATTTTTATCGTGAGCGAAGCCACGGGCAACTGCTAGTTTACCTATAAGAACAAAACGTAATACAGTTTAGCTCATCAAACCCTCCCCCAGGTGTACGAGGAGCTGAAGGCGATCGGTGCAGACTCGGCCGAGCCTCGCGCGCGACGGCTGCTCGCGGGTCTGGGGTTCTCGCGCGCGATGCAGGACCGGCCGACCAAGAGCTTCAGCGGTGGCTGGCGCATGCGAGTGTCGCTCGCGAGGGCCCTGTACATCGAGCCGACACTGCTACTGCTGGACGAACCCACCAATCATTTGGATTTGAACGCTGTCATCTGGTTGGACAAGTGAGTGTTGGCGATGCAACTTTTACTTAATATAGTAGATCTACTTAAAGGTCATTTTACTCTCTTAATCCAAATAACTTTTTGGGCTAGTTTTTTTATGACTGTCTAGGATTTTGTTTATAAAAGGGACAGAGTTCAGCTAGCTTACCTGTAGAAGTAGTGTTCAAGTTAGCTCTCAGAAACACGTTAGATAAATATACAGTTCTAACTGATATTTCATCCCTCTGGGGGTATTATTCAGCTCTTTACTCTCCTATCTGAAGATTTTCCCAGAGGAATGAAATATCGGTGAAAAAAATGTATGTTTTTGAGTGCTGACCTGAAAACTATTCCTTCAGATAAGCTCTCTCTCTTTTTACAAACAAAATCTTATATAATTTGACGTAGTTGTTTGTAGTTATCAGTAAATGATAAGTCGGACTGTCATAAAGTAATGTAAAAAGGTTATCGATTTATTATTTTTTTGTCAGCCGGACAAAAAACTGTCTATTTTATAACTATTGTTCTAATGTGTCATTTTTTTCTGAGTTTTTTATAACAATGAAGTACTTTTTTAAATTCATTCAATAGTCTTAGGTAAGTATGAGAACTCATTGGTCTTCTATTTTACAGCTATTTGCAAGGATGGAAGAAAACACTACTGATAGTTTCTCACGACCAGAGCTTTTTGGACAATGTGTGCAATGAAATCATCCATTTGGACCAGCAGAAGTTATACTACTACAAGGGAAATTACAGTATGTTCAAGAAGATGTATGTGCAGAAGAGGAAAGAAATGTTGAAAGACTTTGAAAAGCAGGAGAAGAAGTTGAAAGAACTCAAAGCTCATGGGCAGTCTAAGAAAGCAGCTGTGAGTAAAATTCTATGATTCGCAATTAGGTATCGTAGGTAGGAGTTTAAAACACTTTAAGCACCAACTGAAAATATGTCAGCATCTTCCATAGTTGTGAGTGAGGTGATATGACTATCGTTATAAAAATAAAAAACCATCATTCGGTTACTTGAAATTTTTCAGCTCATTTTAACATTTAGGTGAAATTCTAATGGCAGTTTATACCTTGTAAAAACATTTAGTTTGAGTGTTTATTTTTTAGGAGAGTCATAATTCAGCCAGTTTACTTGAAGAAATAGATTTCAAGTCAGCACACAAACACAAAAGATGTGCACATTCTTCTCCAGAAAGAATAGACTGTAATTTTCAAATTGAAGAGAGGGACAAAATATTTCTGTAAAATTATGCGTAGGCCTAAACTTTTATGTTTGTGTGTGATGACTGGAAAATTATTTCTTCAGGAAAGCTAGTTGACTTCTGTTTCTTTCCTCGACAAAATCCTACTCAGCCTTCACAAAAAAAAAACTAGTTTAAAGAATGAATCTTGTAAATCCTTTAACTTAATTTTAAGCACAAAACCCGATTCTTTTACAGGAGAAGAAAACTAAAGAAGCTTTAACTAGGAAGCAGGAGAAGAATCGCAGCAAGAATCAGAAGAACGAGGATGACATTCCGATTCCGGAGCTGCTGCAGAAACCCAAGGAGTACATCGTCAAGTTCTCGTTCCCCGACCCCCCGCCCCTGCAGCCCCCCATACTGGGGCTTCACAGTGAGTGCTAAGGCTTGGTACATTTTTCAGCGAAATGTGTTGACACTTTAGCGGTCGCAATTTTTGTCCGATTTTCTTCAAATTTGGGAGGAATTTCTATGATATCGAAGTCAAGTTTGTGGAGTGAAAAAATAGAGTACCCCTAACCCCACTTTTCGGGGATAAATGCCTCAAATCTTTGTTTGAGGCCCGCACTAGTACAAAGGTTCCTTTGTTATGAAGAACAAAAAATCCTTTGTTTTCTCTAGCTACTGACAACTGTACTTGTGACTTTGTAAAACTAGGTCTTAATTGGTGTCCTATACTGTCTGTACAATTTTTTGGGACATGAAACGTATAGAACTTATTTCTGAAAACAACTGATTTTATATCAGTGTTCATTTAATGGATAGTTTTGTAGTTTTTAGTTTAAATAAACCTGAAATACGTTCAGATGAAAACCTACTTGGTTATTTTTAAAGGAAAGCTTCAACTTGGGCTACTCGCCAATGTGTTAAATTTGTGTGCCTCAATGTTTTAGAGAGTGATATAAAATTTTTTTACTTTGGGGCTGATATTAAAAGTGACAAGTTAAGTGCTGAATTTTATAAAAAAAAAATGTGAGGATCATTTTAATAAAAAAAATTTAATTAGGCTTCAAATGTTTAGTATTTAGATCTTCCTTCTTAAGACAGTTTCATACATTCCTTATAACTAACGTAGTCCGTCATATGCACTGTCCGTTGTAATGTTGGACCTAGGTTTCGGCTACTTGCCATCTTCAGCTACTAATGAGTGCGTCGAATCTATTTCTTTATATATGGAGAGGGCAGATTTCTGGATTTTTCTGAGTGTAGTGGTCAGTGGGGATTCCAGGAATTCTAGTTGGTTCTTGTACGGGGGCCGGACGTCGAGGCGAGGGTGGGTCAACATTCTATTGTTTACGCGGTCAGGAATTTTCTAGTTATTTCGGCGTTTGTAAATAACCTGTGTGAATCTTTTCTATTCTTTTAAGTAATTATTAAACAGTTTCAAAAATTCGGATCCAGATACTTCTGTCTGCTGGTTCATGATATGTCCTTTTATTTTTTCTTTGTAAATGTATAAATTTTCTACTATGTCTAATTTTAATCCCTTATTTAAAACATCGATTACTTCCAAACTGTCTTCTATTTTCCCATATTCATGGTTTTCTTGAAGTATATGGATGGCGTAGTGTGATTGTGGTTCTTTTTGTTTTAGCGAATATAAATGTTCTTTATATCTTTTCCTAAAATTTCTACCTGTTTGGCCGATGTAAATTTTGTCACAACTAAGACATTTTAATTTATATGCACCTGATTTTGAATATTTATCTTCATCCTCAATTTCTATGTGTAATTTCTTTTTGAGATTGTTGTCTGTTCTGAAAGCTACATTAATGTTTTGTTTTTTAAATATTTTGGCGAGTCGGTATATTTCTGGTCCTGTGAAGGTGAAGCATACTATTTTATTGTTTGTGCTTTTTTCTTTCTCTTTTTCGTGTTTGTTTCTTTTTTTAAGTCTCTTTTTTAAGTCAGATATATACGAAATAATTAAAAGAAACAAACACGAAAAAGAGAAAGAAAAAAGCACAAACAATAAAATAGTATGCTTCATCTTCACAGGACCAGAAATATACCGACTCGCCAAAATATTTAAAAAACAAAATATTAATGTAGCTTTCAGAACAGACAACAATCTCAAAAAGAAATTACACATAGAAATCGAGGATGAAGATAAATATTCAAAATCAGGTGCATATAAATTAAAATGTCTTAGTTGTGACAAAATTTACATCGGCCAAATAGGTAGAAATTTTAGGAAAAGATATAAAGAACATTTATATTCGCTAAAACAAAAAGAACCACAATCACACTACGCCATCCATATACTTCAAGAAAACCATGAATATGGGAAAATAGAAGACAGTTTGGAAGTAATCAATGTTTTAAATAAGGGATTAAAATTAGACATGTTAGAAAATTTATACATTTACAAAGAAAAAATAAAAGGACATATCATGAACCAGCAGACAGAAGTATCTGGATCCGAATTTTTGAAACTGTTTAATAATTACTTAAAAGAATAGAAAAGATTCACACAGGTTATTTACAAACGCCGAAATAACTAGAAAATTCCTGACCGCGTAAACAATAGAATGTTGACCCACCCTCGCCTCGACGTCCGGCCCCCGTACAAGAACCAACTAGAATTCCTGGAATCCCCACTGGACCACTACACTCAGAAAAATCCAGAAATCTGCCCTCTCCATATATAAAGAAATAGATTCGACGCACTCATTAGTAGCTGAAGATGGCAAGTAGCCGAAACCTAGGTCCAACATTACAACGGACAGTGCGTATGACGGACTACGTTAGTTATAAGGAGTGTAAAGCAAACGCACGGAAACCACCTCAACCGACTTTAGTTTCATACATGTTGATCACCTTCAGTGTTGGAATAATGTGGTAATATTAAAACATCATTACTCAATAATTAAAAAAACAGTCAGAGATTTGTAAATTATTAATAAATTCTCTTACTACTAGTTCTGCAGAACCTAAACCGGAGTAAGATTACTTGTTCAAGTTGTAACCAACTAGGGATGTGTCAGTACCTTAAGTCGGTTCTCGGTACCACCGGTTCTTGGCAAAAGAACCGGTACCGAGAACCGACGTCAAAATGTCGGTACCCATAGTAATCGGTAGGAGTAACTACCGGTCACGAAAGACGATCGATCGCATTGCGCATCGCCGCGGGCGTTGCGTCGATGGCAAATGCCACCGCGTACTCTTATTGAAGGTCAATATTTTTCTAAAATTACTTTTGATTTGAAATTTATCTTAAATTTTTTGACTTTTGATTGAGTTTTTACTCTAATACTTAAAATTAATGGGAACGGGGTTATTTTCTTTGGGAATTGTAAGATTATGAATGGAAACTAATTTGGAAACTGTTTTTTTTCACCTTGGAATTTGTTATTGATTGATTTTTTAATCTAATTTTTAAAATTAATTGGAATGGGGTTATTTTCAATGGGAATAGTAAAATTATGGATGGAAAAATTTGTAAACTGTTATTTTTCACCTTGGATTTTTTTGATCACATAGTATATATTTTTTATATTATCTGTTAAAAGAAAGATAAACAATTATATTAATAAGTGAAATAGTATTTTATGTCTTGGTGAAACTTGCACTTGAAAATTTAAACATTTTCAAAACAGTGACATACAACAGATTGTCTGTAGGTTTGAGGGTACAATACATTATATAACACGTTTTGACAAACACTTGGTACCGATGGTACCGGTACCGAGAACCAAGAACCGATCTTGTCAAGAACCAGTACCAGTACTGACTTTGAAAAAAGTGGTACCGACACATCCCTATAACCAACCACTCCCACTGTTTCGCAGACGTGACGTTCGCGTACCCCGGACAAAAGCCGTTGTTTGTCAACTGCGACTTTGGCATTGACCTGTCTTCGCGAGTGGCCATCGTCGGACCCAACGGAGTCGGTAAATCCACGTTCCTCAACCTCCTCACCGGCGTGCTAACGCCGCAGCAGGGGGAAGTCAGGAAGAACCATCGCCTGGTGAGTTGTAATAACCTTATACAAGGTACAGTCAAAAAGATCCCGGAATAAATTTTTGTAGACTTTTAGCGCGATTGCCAGCGGGAAATTCGCCTTGCAGTAGTAGGTATGACTACTGGGGAGGGCATATCGGTAGTGGGGGTATAGCTGACTTGCCATAGTGCAGCATTGGAAACGCTTTTTATGGACCTGCAAGTCTAAGTTGTCGATTTTGTTTGTTGAGCGAACAAATTTGATGAATGTTCAAATGACCATGAAGGATGGTGTGAACACTCCCATGTGATAAATTTACCTGAAATCCTATTTCATTGATTGTTAATTTCCAGTTTTCACAACTGCACAACTTGTCACATTTGCTCAATGTTTTTGTCAATGACTGATGTTGAAGGTCGTCCACCACGAGGATCATCCTCAGTGCTTTCTGGCCTTCACGGAACCATTTGTGACATTCATAAACTGGTCTTTTCTTCATCGCCTCTTCTCCATAAGCTTGAATTAACAACTCAAGAGTCTCACTAGGTGATTTTTAAGTGAAACACAGAACTTTATGTTTGCGCGCTGTTCATGAAATGCCATTTTTCAAAAATCAACAATGGAGACTTGCAGGAACGCGAAAAGCACTTTCCAATTCTGCATTACAGCAAGTCAGCTATACCCCCACTCCCGTTATGCTCTCCCCAGGAGTCATACCAACTACTGCAAGATGAATTTACCGCTGGCGATCGCGCTAAATGTCTACCAAAATTCATGCCGTGAACTTTTTGACTGTACCTCGTATAAGTAAGGCACATGTACTTACTTACTTGAAGTCTTGTTTATTCTGGTTCATCCAAGGCACTGAACAGTTCATAGTGCCATGGATTGTTTTCTGGCCACTAGGGTTAGGTTATGTTTAGGTTAATATTAAAAGTGGGTAATTGAAGCTTCTCTGTTATAAATTCTCACTACATTTTGTACATATTAAACAGGAACTTTCCTGAGACATGGAAGGATTTTGAAACGTACACTAGTGGCTTACAAAAACAGCATCAATCTTTGGTTAGAACAAATAGAACTAACATTGAAACAATGATTGCTTTATGGTTCACACTATAGATACCTAGACAAGCAGGTTTTGTGATTGTGCTGTCGGTATCCGTGTGTGTGTGTGTGTGTGTGTGTGTGTGTGTGTGTGTGTGTGTGTGTGTGTGTGTGTGATTGTGTTTTTGACTGTGTGTTAGGTGCGACATTTTTAAGGGTTGGTTCTTGGTTGTCTGATCGTCTTTGCAAGTAGTAATCAGAGTAATAGTCTAATGATAAGATAATTGGAGAGTAATAAAAACAAATAAACAGACTTTAATCTGAATGATCATTAGATTCAAGAACACATATATACAGTCCTTGCATTAGATGTACTTGAACAGCACATTAGAATGATCTAATGTACTGGATTTGTTCCTATGTGAGAATTAATGAGTTTTGTAATTTTAAGCTGCCAATGTAATATCATGTTTACAATTTTTTTCAAGTAAAATTATTTGAATTGATTTTGGAATTTTGTTTTGCAGCGTATCGGCAAGTTCGACCAGCACTCAGGTGAGCACCTGACGGCGGAGGAGACGCCCTCCGAGTACCTGATGCGGCTGTTCGACCTACCGTACGAGAAGGCGAGGAAGCAGCTCGGAACCTTCGGCCTCAGCAGCCACGCCCACACCATCAAGATGAAGGACCTTTCGGGCGGACAGAAGGCTCGGGTCGCACTGGCCGAGCTGTGTCTGAACGCTCCTGACGTTGTCATTCTGGTACGCCACACTGGTTGGACTATGATGGAATGAAAGACCCAGCATTGCTGGCTTTGTACGCTCCCTTAGGGATACCGTGCGGCAGCTTACGGAAGGAGGGGATTTTTTTCTTAATAAGACAGGTACCTCATGGAGGACGTTACCCTGAATATGAGTGAAGGATGAGTGTGATGATCGTGATGATAGTGGCGCGATCTTGTAGCCTTGTTACTGACTAAGGTTGGCACGTTCCTTAGGCAGGATTGTTAATTAATAGCCCAACAACCAATTTGTAGGATGGGAAAGGTATAACACAGTTATTTAGCCTCTTCCCTGAAGAATGTTTCCAAACCATCCTTCCAAGTTATTTAGGATAGCTTAACCTAGTGTATAGTAATAACATGCAGTTTTACGGACAATGTCTCCATTACTCAATTCATACTACTGCATGAATCCCATGTGATAGGATTTTTTTAATCCCAGATAATGATCTATTTTACATATTTTCATAGATGATTAGTAAATAAAATTGAATCATTAGACTTAAACCCGTTTATGAGCATTTTCTGACATGTTTTTGTTTATTTCCAGGATGAACCGACAAACAATTTAGATATTGAATCGATAGATGCGCTGGCAGATGCCATCAACGACTACAAAGGAGGTAAATTTATATTATTTAAGTTTTAATCGTTGCTCAACTTGCAACTCAAGAGTATTCAGGGTTTTTGTTTTTCTTGTTTATTGTTTACATAAAAAAACATGCTCTGACTTGATATTGTTGGTTTTAAGATTATGCCTTGTTTCAAGTTAATTTTTGGTGATGACGAGTTTATGTCTTGATTTTTGCAGGCACTTGCCATCATCAATGTTTTTACAGGATGGCAAATGTCCGCATAAATCAAAATCAAAACAATTAAAGATGAATGGAAGTTTAAATCTTTAACACCAATATTCAAATCATTTCCTATCATATATACAAACGCTTATCTGGACTTCATCCTGAAAGTAAATCTCTAAATGAAGTTAAAGATATTGTTAGTATAAAATCTGTTGTTATCAATGACTGGTGTAGAGCAAATAAATTATGTCTTAATTTAGATAAGGTACATGATATGTCTGTACAACTCAATTGTTCATCTGACAGTATTTCTACACTCAAGTTTCTGGGATTTCATTTACAATCTAACCTAAAGTGGCAAACACATGTAGATTTTTTAGCTTCTAAAATTGCCAAAGGTATATTTTTAATAAGGTCCCTGAAGGCCAATGTGTCACTTGAAATCCTTCTCTGTATCTATTATGGCCACATACAAAGTTATTTGTTTTATGGAACATCAATGTGGGCAAACAATGCATATGCCAATCAAAGACTGTTTTCACTGCAAAAAAAGGCTATTAGGCTGATCTGTGGAGTCCACAGACTAACTCATTGTTAGCCCCTTTTTATTTCACTGGGTTACTCACACTACCTTCTTTATTTGTCTTGTCAAGCTTACTTTATGTGAAAGACAATTTATTACACTTTACTAAAATGTCTGATATTCATAAACACAACACAAGATATAAAGATCATATAGCGATTACTAGGTGTGCACTATCTGCTACACAGAACAGTTTTGAATACCAAGGCATTAGAATGTTCAATGCTCTGCCTGCTGGTATTAAGGAGTTGCCTAGAACCAAGTTTGTTCATGTTCTTAAGACATCTCTTGTTGCTGCTTGCCTGTATAAACATGATGAATTTTATGACATAAGGTTTTAGGTGTATATTGTTTACAATTTAACTAATATAACCATGTTAACTATGTATTAGTTAATAATTTCATTCTGACGATTGTCATGAACTTTTATTGTTTTCTGCGGCAATAAACTATTTCATTTTCATTTTCATTTTCATTAACTCCTTTGACATTTTTTTAACAGAAGCTTATTTGAGCAATATTCCAATTAAAGGAAGTTTTGCAAATTCAAATCGTTTTACCAAACTAGACATGAAACCAATGCATTTTAATGATTAATTAATAAGTTTAACATTTTAATTGGCAATAGTAGGAAAAACCTTTAAGAATTATAGACACAATATGTATTGTTGCCGTGATTGCTCCCTCATCATACAAATAGCTATTTAACTTATTTTCACACAACTATGTGTTTGTCACGCAACTGTGAACTGCGAAATTATCAGGTCAGAGGGTGAATTATCTCTTGTTGTTTGGAGGGCGAACAAGAGCTCAGAGTTAGGTTGGGAGATTTATCTATCTATTTATCTAATAGATCTATGTTCTTCACAAGCAAAGCTGATCAAATAATACCTTTCCTATCCCTGCAAGCTTCTCCTTCCAAAAGCCACCCATTATTAAATAAAAAGAAGATCTGTCTTGCCCTAGAGGTGTGCTGAGGAGTTTTTATAAAAAAGAAATGAAAAAGAAATGGATTCTTTACCATGTCTAACATGGCCCTAGACGACTCTCTGACTGGTCTATGCAAGCACATAGGTCGGCAATGGGTACAGTAATTAGAAGCTGTCATTAGGCTTGGTAACTCAGTTAGTTGCTTGGTTAGACCAGCTACCTATTCACTTTAGTTTCTCCTTGTCTCTCTGAGAACTTTAATTCCTGGTTGAGATTGGATACCCAGTCAGGTCTGAGCCCTGGAGGGAGTCGTGGATTGTCCTGACTCCATGTGGGAGGGGATGAGGGACCCTTATCTGACAAACTTTTAAGCGTTTGCTAGTCTGGAGGGCGAACCGACCTGGGTGCGACTCTTCACAAGGAGAGCTTCCAGGTGGAGGTCCTTGTCTGGTGATGCTTGGGAAGTCTTGGGTTAGAAGTTTTGGGGGGGCAACTGTCATCCCCGGAAGAGCCTGGAGGATGGGTTTGAAATCTATCCCTATTCCTTCAGGGGCGAGGCTGACTATATAGTCAGGACTATGGAAGGAAGGGATAGTCAGAATGGGAAAGGTATATACCTTTCTGACTATCCCTTCCCTACCTTTCTGACTATAAGCTGCCCAATATCATTAGGGAAATGTGGCTAGCTGGCCATGCTTGGACTTTCTTTCCTCTAAAGTCTTAACAGTCTAGCCCTGGAGGTGTGCTGAAGCTTTGAAAAAAAGGAAATAAAAAGGAAATCGATTCTTTAACATGTCTGACACTGTATGCTTGTCGTGCAGGTGTGATCATCGTGTCCCACGACGAGCGATTGATCCGAGAGACGGACTGTACGCTGTGGGTGATCGAGGACCAGACGATCAACGAAGTCGACGGCGACTTCGACGACTACAGGAAGGAGCTGCTGGAGAGTCTGGGGGAGGTGATCAACAACCCGAGCATTGCTGCCAACAACGCCGTCCAGCAGTGAGGTAGGTTGGTACCACTGACCAGAATTAAGGGTAGCTTGGCACCACTGTCTAGCAGTGAGGTTAGATCTGTCCCACTGTGCTCTATCCAGCAGTAAGGATATATTGGTACCACTGTCTGGCAGTTGAGGGTAGGTTGGTACCACTGTCTTGTAGTGAGGGTAAGTTGGTACCACTGCCAGTGAGGGCAGGTTGGTAGCACTGAGCTCTGTGGAGTCACTACATGCAGATGAAACAATTGTGAAAAGAGTGAGGTCTTTTCTGATACATCCCTGCATTTTCCATTTCCCGGGTCTAGTATTATACGTCCACACATTTTTGGTTTTCCGGGTCTTCTCTAATTTGTCCCCACGTTTTTGGTTTTCCTCTTTTCTAATAAGTCCCAGCATTTTCAGTTTTTACATGTCTTTTCTATTATGTTCCTGAATTTTTGTTTTTCCAGATCTTTTGTAATATGTCCCTACATTTTTGGGTTTCTGGGTCTTTTGTAATATGCCCCAGCACTTTTGGTTTCCCAGGTATTTCGTAATACTTTCCCACATTTTAGTTTTTTTTCTTTTGTCATTAAGTGTTAGTTCAAGTTCATTTACATAGATAATAAAAATTACATAGTTTCCAGAGATAATTAAAATTAGGTTAAGCTAGGTTTTTGGCAATGATATCATTAAAATTTTGTACAACAGGTTTATTAAATTTATAAAATAACACAATTTTTAAAACATTGTAAAACAAATGGAAAATGTTTAACTGTTCTGGTAGCCAACCTAACATAAAGTGAACCAAAAATGAAGCAATAAGACAGCCTTGTTATGGCAGGTTGAGCTCTTGGAATGAAAGCTCATTTCCCAAAATAGATACCTTAACACCAGGTGGTGCATTTTTAAAACTGACCATAAATACACTATCTGCCTCATTTAATGCTAATTGAAGGGGTCCCCCGTAAAACGTTCTAAGCGACAAAAACCTAGTTTCGAGTAATCAAGCGTTGAAAGTTGACTTCTAAAATTTACGGTTTTTTCAAGGTTAGAACTTATAATCATGTATAATCCTATAATACTCTTTTCATAATATCATAATGTAGCCGTACCTATACAAAATTTTTACTTGCCATTAATCATTTTAAAACATTATACGTGTTTTCTTGGGGGGGTATAACGTTCTAAATGACTGGCGTTTGAAATGTTTTCTGACGGACTGCTCTTCTGCTTTGGAAGTAAAATATCAGGGAGTGTAGGAATACCAACATAAACGATAATAAAACTGAATATAGAACAATCTTATTGATATAAAAGTACAAAAATGTAATGCTGTAACACAACGTGACACGTCATTTTGCTAAAAGTTATCAAAATGTGGTACTTAAAACGTTGTTCTACTCACTTCTTTTGGGGGCAATTTTCCAGGTTTTGGCTCCTTAGTTTTTGAAATATAGGCTAATCTAGCTTTTCTATGTTACTTCCTGGTCTTATACTTTCACTTCCTAATATTTACTTCAAGTATTTTATTTTTAATTTACGCGATTTTGGTTGCTGGGCGACAACGTAACGATCCGTGGAGAGTCTATCTTTCGGTGAATAGAACATTATTCCCCAGAATGTCCGTGCAGTCCCGTGAAGCACGCCAACTTTGACAGACAAAATCAGGGCTGCCAACTCAAATATCTTGGAAACAAAATATACCACGGTTTACCTCATGCCCTAGAGAACCTTTTTCATCTCCGATTTTGAAATTTTGTTGCTTAGAATGTTTTATGGGGGACCCCGTCAATTATACTAATGTTCAGGAATAATGAATCAAAATTAACACAGAAAAACCGAAAATGGAAGGGTGCATTAGAAAAGACTTAAAGCGTTCCTCAAGATAAATGGCCACCAACTCAAGTTTTTTGCTGTGTTGTGTCAGTCACAAAGGGCTAGTTGATGAAACCCCGTCAAAATTGAGAGTAAAAATTACTGTGTACACTTAAGTCATCTTCTTATGTAAACAATAAACGGTCAACATTGACGTATGGATCTTAATACTCAGTTTGTCATTAAAATAACACAATTTTCAAAATAATTTATAAAACAAATGGAAAATGGACATTATTGCTTAATGTCATTAATGTTGCTGTGGCCTTTGGTAGTTGTTAACAGCTACCATTGTTGCAACAATGGATCTGGGATAGTTTAACTTAATTCTCTGTGAACTGTTTCCAGAATGCCTTCTTAAAAACTAACCCCAAGACAGATGAGCGATGACAAGACCATCTGAGAAAGATATATATGAACCAACTGAAGGATCACCGAAGGAAGACATCTTGTATATTATTTATTAGATCTTCTGTATCGCTGGTATTAGTAAATTTGTATCATGCCTGGTTATAAGATAATATTTTTAAATACAAAATGTTGTAAAATTGCAAATGAGTTGTTTTATTTATTGCTTAAGAAAGTCTTTACAGCAAGATTTTTGCCTTCTTATGAAAAGTGCTAGAAGTAATTTGGTCCACGTTTTTACCCTAATAAAAGTTTAAATTGATTGGCTGTTTTCAACACTTATAACAACTCCACCAGTAGACCAAGGAGTAATTATTAATTTAATTTTTTTATTCATCACGCTGCTTTTCATTCATTAATGTAACTGATAACCAACTCGATGAAGGTGGTTATCAGTTGAAAGGTGAAAAGGTGTTTTTGCCTAATTAGAGGGGAATTATGAATGTGCTAATTAGGCCTACCTTAAATAAAAAAGGTTATTAAGTTGTAAGAATCACAGATTTTTCATCAATTAAGTTAATATCGCTCTAAGTTTTAAGGTCACGCCATAATTTAGTCATACGGTTTATTTACAACAAGAAGCAATGTGCAAAAATGACACCGCTAGTAAAGGCCAGCACCTGATATAAAGTGCATCCGATCCGAAAGTGTTTTTTATTTGTTGAACAAAATATGAATACTTGATTTATCCAACTCTTCTCTTGTATTATTTCATAGAACTCTATCAAATATGCTTAGTTTTTGTTGTTTTACAATATCATTTTTGTCTATAGGCCTATTCACCTTGCTTTTTTTATACATGAATTAATACAACTATGAAGCACGATAGGGAGGGTAATTTATATACTTATGATTTGCCTACAACAGTCCAATCCGACGGAAGCACACAACAAATTATGAAATCTCCGAAAATTTACAAGTGTGTATTTATCAGTGTCACTTGCGGACAATCAGCATACTTTTATAACAAGATATCGACAACAAACCAATTAATTCATCCAATGGGAAATGACGTCGTTAAAAAAAAAAAAAAAAAAAAAAAACCAGCCAGTGCCATACTTGGCGGGACCTTGTAACATACTTGGGTGTTTTCGTTTATTTACCTGAGGGACTTACTTGTTTGCTGGTGAAAGATAAGTGCAATTCCCCTCTCTCTCGTGCTTCTTAGTAGTATTAATTCTACTATAAGAGTGATATGAATTAGGAAAAAGTAACTCAGGAAAATAAGAAAATAACACTCTCTATGCTCTTCAACGAGCAGTCTCTTATTTGTTATTTATTCAAGAAAGTCACATTCATGAGAAAGTCTACTTAGCCATGACAGTTCTGAAGCGGATGAATTTATAAATAATTGCACAAAATATAGACACAAAGAACTCGAGTATTTTGATTAAATTTTAGTAGGAAGATATTAAATATCGAGCACTGAATATAATAGTAATCGCTTGTAAATAGCTACACAAATGTACAACAAACATAACTTAATATATTACATCGGAACTATAATACAAAATAATAATTAATCTAAAACGTAAACACTTATCACAGAAAACACACAAAACGGTCCAAAAATATCGGTAGTTTTTTACAAACATAATCGATCGAATATACAATTTGTAAAAAATTAACAAAACTTCAAATTGAGATGAGTTGATTGCGATTTTACAGAAAGCGTTGGATGATCTTTGGCTACCCCTGCTCGCTCCCCGCAGACGTTGCAGTTCTGAAACTGGGAATTCATTTAATAAAAATATGAACATGAGGAAAAGTAAGGAAAAATTGGATACAAAATTTCCTATTACAACCTTTTTTACAAATCAAAATCAACTACATTTAAAAGAAAAATATTGCTCTCAATATAATAATATATATTAGACGTCTTGTAGTTACTCAAAGAATTTTATGGAACAGTTTCTCTTGATGCAGCTGTTATTTTATGCAGTTGGATTTTGTTTATTGTAAAAGTTTTATGGATTTGTACTTTTTGAAATTTTCAGCATGTAAACCTTGACTTTATGGAGTCCTAACAACAAACAAAGTAATGGAATGTTTTCTCCTGTATCGGTGCTCTACAATTGTTTTATTATTGATATTGACCTGTTTTGCGCAGCGCTATGTTTTATTCAATTTGCTCATGTGTCTTGCTCTGCACCGTTGTTTATCCACCACTTTTCACAGTGCTAATACATATTACAACACAAGGGAGAACTGCTAGTATGTACCGTCAGTTGGCTCTAAAAAGAAGACAGATTGTCATAAGGAATTTTGAGTCCAAATTTGAGTTTTACTGTCTAAATTTGAGTTTTCTTACTTAGTTCCCAACAAAATTTCTCAAAACAGTTGAAGTATTTATAATTTTTATCAGATCAAACCACTCTTATGTGACCATAAATAAATTTAAAAGTTGTGCATTACTATTATGAATATATTTCTGTTATCTTTCATAACCAATTCAAACAATTCACATATCAAAACATGTTGTCAATGATATGTCCTAACTTTAAGATACATATGAATTTTTCTTTCCTTTGAACTACCTTTTCAATTAATTTTTCTTTGAGTTTCGTATAGTTCAACTTGGGCATAGTTCGAATTCATGAGAATTCATACTTAATTTCCACCTGCAGAGGTAAGTGGAGCTAAATTTGAGATATAGAGATAAACCAAATGAAAATTCAAGTTACAGTCGTAAAGAATAATGACACTGGACTAGATATGATTCAAGATTCAAGATTCAATATTCTTTATTCATTATTTTATATACAGCAATGTATACATTGAATAGTGCCAGGTCTAATTGATTGTGACTAATTGTCTAATTGAATATGACTAATTGATTCTTTGTGACTTGTATGCTTGTGTTTCCAATTACTGAGGTCAGTCAAGTTAACTTCAAGTTATAGATGTAAAGTTCGACTTAAAGAGGTAAAGTGCAAATTGAATTAGACTGGTTTGCTAAAAGGGGTTTTTGTATCACTTTTACTTCGTTACTTCGATGAGGTAAAATATTGCTGTAACATTTTTATAGTTACATTTTTTTTGACAGCCAGGTTTTTTTGGGGATAAACAATTATAAAGATTAAATTGTATCCATAATAACTTTTTTGAAGAATACTTTTTCCCATTTTTGAATGGGTGTTTCTTAGGTGAGGATTATTGTTTTGTACCTAATATTGGGATTCACTCATCTTAGTAAGATTTCCTTTGGGGCTTGTCAAATTGATGAAAAATAACACTAATCACATGCAACCTCACGACAAACAATGGACATCAAAAAGCGTCCCAAAGTCTAACCCGACGTTTCGCGTGGCCACGAATTAAAAATAACGCCACACTTTTTCAAGGGTTGAGCTGGTAAACTTGCTCCCGTACGCAAGCAGAAAGGCGAACCACAACTGACTCAACTCTTGAAAAAGCATGGTGTTACTTTTAATTCGTGGCCATGCTAAACATCGTGTTATACTTTGGGATGCTTTTTAATGTTTGTGTGTTTGTCGTGAGTGTTGCATGTGATTTGTGTGTGTTTTCATCAATTTGGCGAGCCCCAAAGGAAACCTTACCAGGGTGAGTGAAGCCCAATAATAGGAACGAAAGAATACTTTTTGCAAAAACGAAGCCCGGGATACTCACCGTTGGCTACTGGTTGAGGAGGGTCTTGGTCACCTCCGAGATGGACAGCAGAGGACTCGCGTCCTGCTTATCTGCGCCTCGCCGCCCGTTGAGCTGCAACACACGCACTCTAGACACCGGGCAGTGACGCAAGTCGACTCTGCTCAGCGAGTCCATTCATACGAATCGCTCAAATTTAACCCTTTGCGATCATAAGGCCAGCTGGAGTGGCCACAACGTAGTCAGTAGCCTGTCGGATTTAATTTCTGTATGGCTTGGTTCAGACAGTTGGATGGCCAGCTCTACTGGCCAAGCCCCACTCCGCATCAGCTTGGCATTCATCATGGTGGCTCACTCCCATCAGCTCTGAATTGTTTTAATTGAAAACCTGTAATGTTATTGTAGGGGATTTTCACGATACAATGTTGCAAGCCTGCTGATCATTTAGTTAAATAACTCTAGGTTTCAGCACTCTACAGGCATCATGCAAAATTTAGAAAAACAAACATAAACACATGTTATCATCACTTATCAGCCAGTGCTGCTGGACACCGTTGGATCTTATGTTGGCCAGCACTGCTGGCCGCTCAATCGTAAATGACAACTGCTGTGGAAAAAACCAACATCCACGCGCTAATGGTGGCGGTCAGTAGAGCTGGCCGTGCGATCGCTACGGAATAGCGGCAAATATTCAATACGATCGCAAAGGGTTAAGAATACGACACAAACACTCTAGACCATGAAATCACAAGACAGTGATGGGCGGTTTGATTCTTCTCAGCAAATCGTGGTTGATTCTTATCACTCAAATTTAAAGAATTGGAATTGATTCTTTGATTTATTTTCCAACGGCTTGCAATAAATTGTAAAATCATACAAATAAGATGTTGTTCAATATGAAGTGTATTTTTACCTCAGGATGTAATTTTTGATAATCTTTCCATTTGCTCAAAATAAATGTACAATTAAAACCAAGAAACTTAAATGCCTTATTAAGAGTAATGGATAGGACCCAAACCACCGAATTTCAAGCAGATAAATCAGTAGTTTAAAAAATAGTGGGGATTGCTTTTCCGTTTGTTATAAGTTACTCTTTCTATAAAATAGTATTGGTACTAGCTTTTATACACCAAAAAAACTATATGTGAGAACACAGAAGCTTCAATGTAAAAAATAAACAAAAATATTTAATACTTTTAGTTTTTATAAAAACTGAGCTGCAAACAAAACTTGGGTTTAAGCTATAGTTTTGTTTCGTGAATTAAGGGAATAAAATTTGAGATTTCTTAAGTTTGAGTATTTTCTAAAAAGAATCAAGATTCATTTGATCTACTCGTTGAGTTGTTCAAATTGAACAATTTGCTCGCAAATCGCCCATCACTACCACAAGATCACAAGATGAAAATCATGCCAATACCTCTGAAAATGTTCAGAAGATTGTATGATTGTTTTTATACTTTAATTTAATCACATTCGCAAACCTAATCTCAAAATTGCACAATCTCGAAATATTTTGACAAACGAATTTGAAATTAGAAAATTTGTTAACTTAGCTTCTACAATGAAATCATAACATTCATAATCATAATATTCACTCCAACATACATTTTTAACTTAAAAGTAATATTTTAACTAGTGATTATTCTGAGAGCGAAATATATGTAGCTGTCATATGACTGAATTATAAATTCACCACAAACATGTAAATTACATGAATGTTTCACAGTTCAGCTTTGTCAATCATAGTAATAAAAATAAAAATGGACACTTTAAAACATATCGACCTACCAATTTAAGTCAAAATTGATCATACCTCCATAATGGACTCTGGCAAAATTAAAATTTTATTCACAAAAGTTACTTGTTTAATTATTTACTTACCTAATATACTTTACAATTTAAAGGAGTTAAACTTTTTTATAAAGTTTGTATTTTAATGTAGTCAGCAATGTATAATGTATAGTCTGAAAGAATTTTTTTGTACATTGCTACCTTGCTGTTCAATGTTATATAAATCAACAGATACATACATATTTTGATTTTTTCAAATGTGTAGGTATTCAACATATAAAAATAAACAAAATGTTAATGATTATCCAATTTGTAATGGAAATGAAAGGCCATTCGTAATCGATTTGAGCTTAGAATGTTACTTGATTGCATCATTATTTATTGTTATTGCCTTGGAACATTTGAGCATTAATACATCACCATAAATGCTCCCAGAACGATTATTATCTTAAATTCAAATCAGAGTGGTGCAGAAAGAATTATACCAATCATGCAAAGCTGCATGCACTGTTTACAGCGTGAGAATTTCATTTATTGATAAAACAGCAAATTTCTCATAAATCCTTTCCAGAGATTAATACGATACCGTTATTGAGTGACCGAAACATTAAAATCGAAATAGTGCATTATACCTCGAAACAATGCTCTATTCTGTTGTTATTGGTATGAAAAAACTGAGATTACAATGTTGTTTATCTCTAACAACAATTTAATTTCAAACTATCCAAATGAAAGCCTGTAAAATATGGTCAGAGTTGACAGGCAAGTTAGACAAACAGGGGAGATACTATTCGCTGAGTGTAATCAGTGGGTCAGTTAAAAATGAACAAGCAACCGCCAACTCGCCCACCAACTTAACCCGTGTAGATCAGGCTTTAATCAGGATAAAAAACTTTGTTTCTTACATTGCAATCAGTAATAAAAACTGAAGACTTATATTGTGGCAAAGGCCCTGTATTATAAAAGATCCCTGTGAACTAGTGTATATTAAAATGAACCTTTAAAAGGAGTTTATTACTTGCTGTTTTATCAATACGTTATAACCAAAACTATGACCACTTACCAGAACCTTTGGTTGATTTTTAGGCAGTTTAAATTATGATATAAAAGATAATTATCCATGAACTAACTACATAGTTAAAATGTTTCTTTTTCCATTTCCTTTTGGATTTATAATTTTTTCATAGACATGAAAAGATCCATTTCATATACTACAGTAATACTAGCTGTGATTTAAAATGAAAGTAACATTGCAATCTGTAAGTAAATGTTCGTTTAAAATTTGAACTTCACACATTTTTTAACTTGTCGTCTTAATAAATATCTATTAAATCACAAGAAATAACATGTTTTTAAAGATTTATACCATCAAGAGCCCATTTTTCTATTCAGTTTTTTCGTTTGTTCATGGATAAACTGTCATGTCATTCTTGAATTATTAAAATAAGCAAAAGCTGTAGTTTATGTATCAAGTAAAAAACTGACCTACCGTTGATCATAATAAACTTGTTACTTGTTAATATGTTTAATTTTTATCAGATAATGAAGTCATTATTTGTTGATAATGTCTAATGTTGATCAGATAAAGTTGGTTGATTGCATATAATGTTATTTGTTGGGATCTCTCATGTTGACAAGACAATAAAGTTTGTTATTTGCTGGCAATTTCTAATATAGGTCAGGTAGTAAAGTTTTTTATTTGTTGATTTATCTTATGTTGATCAGATAATTGAGTTTGTTATTTCCTAAGAATGTATATTGTTACTTTTATAATGAAGTTGTTATTCCCTGAAATATCTTATGTTGATTAGACCATAAAAATGTTATTTGCTGGTATTGTCTAATGTTTATTAGTTGTTATTTTCTGCTAATGTCCTATATTGATGAGATAATAAATGTAATTGTCACTTTTTGATTGTTAGTATTACTTATTACTAATCTTAAGTATTAGTATTATTATAGCAGTAATTTTAAGTTAGTTAGGAACAAATTACTGGAAAAACAACTCTTTAAATAATAGATCTTTTGTATTCATGGTTAACTTATTCGGGAATATTAAATTAAATCATTCATTAATCATGTTGATTAAATAAATAATTATAAGAATTGTGTCTTCTTCAATGTATCTACATTTATTTAAAGAATCAGATAATCCTTTTCTAGGATCCATCATTGACAGCTGTATCCTCTGTACATTAGCACTTCTCTCAAGTCAACGAATCACCAAACACGTTCTGATAACGACAAGGCAATCCCGTTCCACCTCCCTAGCCCTAGAACTATCGGAACAAGTCAGCAATACAGCAAACATGTTTCGATAACCACAAGGCTCCCCTGTCCCTACCTCCCTTGAACTATCGGAACCATAAGTCATAGTGATGTTCTAGGGAGGTAGGTTCCCGTACTCAGCCCTAGAACTATCAGAACTATCAGAACTATCGGTCATAGTGATGTTAACTAAATATATACAAAGAAAGTGTGTGGCACTCACTGGTGGTGGTAAGGATAGTACTGGTGGTGTTGTGGCCATACCTCTGAGCCAC
Organism: Flexamia atlantica; assembly: GCA_035578135.1. Taxonomy (NCBI): domain Eukaryota; kingdom Metazoa; phylum Arthropoda; class Insecta; order Hemiptera; family Cicadellidae; genus Flexamia; species Flexamia atlantica. Next base: position 39,867,272 of record JAQJVK010000011.1, on the reverse strand, counting down.
TCTCACTATAGTGATGCTGGTAGGTATAGTGGTGCTTGGGACTCGGCGGGGTCTCAGGCTTCCACTTTGTCTCCATTGAGTTCATCTCGGCCAGAGATTTGAGCGGGTCGTTGGACGACGCGCCAGGGACGAACTACGGAGCAAATCAGTGTGACAATCTGTGGTGTGCAGTTTACCCCTTAACTACTATTGCAGAGTCTTTCAGACATTGCCAATTTTTCCCTCTTTCACTCGACCCTAATATCTACCCTATTAAGTACCTTTCGGTCCGGTGGTAAACTTCATGCTTTATGTGGTGAAAGTCTTGTCAAGCTCAAATTCGTATTAAACTTGATATGAATCCAACAGTCATTTTATAAAAAAATATTAGTTTCAAATTTAGATAGTCTCTTAAAAAAGAAAATTACTACTATCACATTTCCAGAATGTTTAAACGTTCAACTAGATAGATATGGATCATTTCATTGATGTTACTGTATTGAGGAATTTTCATAATTTACTATGTTGATTAGACATTGATTAGAAATTGATGGAGGGATTTTCAGCCTTTGAGGGATAAAATCCATAGTTTAGTCCCTGAGATGTGCAAACAAATGTAAGACAATAAAAATTACCGGAGATGTTAACTGGCCCAACATGAATTCGTTCAGATCAGAATATGTTTCACTGATGCAATAGCATCAAACATCCCGTACCTCTCAGCTCCGAACTCAGCTGAGTTGCATGAAAACATGATCTGAATTGAAAAAATTCATGTAAAGTTGATAGATGTCTCCATTAGTAGAATACTCTTACATTTGATCAAATGTTGCTTGAAAAATCCTTAGAAGGGATAGAAATCTTTTAAATAAGAAAACTATAGTGCAATTATTAATACAACTATGAAGCGTGAGATCGAGGGAAATTTCACTTATCTTTCAACAGCGACAGGCATGCCCCCACTTAACGAAAACCAACGAGTATAGTTTGCAAGGTTCCAACAAGTATGTCATTGGCTCGAACAATTTGGTATTTCTGGTTGATATTGTTTCCCATTGGATGAATCAATTTGTTTGTTGTCAATGTTGTTATCTTGTTCTAAAAGTTAATTGATTGTCCATGAGACTAATGAATTTTCAGAGACTTTGGAATCGCTTATGTGCTTCCGTCTGTCTTCGCAGAGCTGGCCTGTCATTGGCGATTGATAAGTTCATAAATTATCCTCTTTCTCATGCTTCATAGTATTAATTTTAGTAAAATAAATTGGTTCACGACACGCAGATATTTTGAGACGAATAGTATTTATCTAAAATATTTACCTTCTTGTCCATGTAGGGGGAGGAGACGCCGTTGGGCATGAGGGGGGTCCCGGGGTCGGCCGAGGGGCTCCGACAACTCCCTGTCGACGAGGTCGGAGTGTGGTTCAGCGTCGAGTTCCCCCCACTCCCCCACATCAGCACCGTCTGTCTCGGCGCCTCACTGGTCGCCGGGTACAACATATTTACATCGGTTTTAATGTCCTCGAGCTTCGGCGTAACCATTCCGTTGGACGGCGAAGACACCGGAAGGTTATCGACAGTTTTTACTTTTTTGCCCTGTAGGTCGCACAGGGGGACTGTAACCACCGGGGCCATATAGTCCGAGCACTTCGCGTACCGAGTGTCCATCGGGGAGTACTTCTGCTCCTGGTGGCAGTAGAGTTTGTCGCAGTCGGTTTTCGCCAGGGGGGTGTCGTACGTCGGAAGGCCGTGGCCACTCCTCGGTGAGATGTCCAGGAAACCGTTGGAGACGTAGGGGGTCGTCGGGTGGTACTCGGTGTAGTACGTCCCCAGAGGTCGGTACTGGTGGAAGAGGTTCTCTGAAGTTAGGAACCTGTAATAGTAATAGTAATAGTAATAATCATTTTATTGTCCAAACATTCTTACAAAGTTAGCAAGTCTAGCACAGAATATAGACATTGTCAAGAGTTTAAAATAAGAAATCAATAGCCTCACGTTTATTAAATACCTTTCTACTGACACTGCAAAAAAAAGCTTCTGCAAATATAAGAAAAGTAAAATTACATTAAAAACTAACCTAAATAAAAAATTCCTCAATTGAATGAAGCATTTTATTCATCAAAAACGATTTTAATTCTTTTTTAAACTTATTTTTCCTAACCATGGATTTTAAATTACTTGGCAAATGGTTAAAAAGTTTTCTTCCCATATACAGTGGAGCTTTTTGAAAAATTGTCAATCGGTGTCTTGGATATTGTAAGTCTTTGGAAAACCGTGTATTATAGCCATGTTCATGGTGAGAATTTTCTAAGATGCCCAAATTATTTTTTACGAACATTAAACATTTGAAAATATATAGTGAGGGGACAGTTAATAAACTATGATCTTAAAAAATGATTTACATGAGTTCCTTTTTGAGGGAAATGTCATTATTCTTATAATTTTTTTTGCAATTTGAAAATTTGATCTGAACGAAGAGATGCTCCCCGAAATTCAATACCATAGCTCATGACAGATAAAAAAGCCCATAATAAACCATTAACTTTGTTTGAAATTCAGTGACCATACAAAATAATCATTCGAAAACAAATAGAATTCAGACTTTTGATAATACCTGTTGTCGTACAGCGACTGGTGGAAGTTGCCCGAGTGAGGCATGTAGGTGTCGGTCGCCGGCGTCGTAGGGTACGGCGAACTGTACATGTTGTACGCCGCTGCGACCGCTGCCGCCGCACTCGTATCCGCGATGTAGTCCACCCCCACCCCCACACTGCCAACCACTCCCCCCACCCCCACCCCTACCCCCACCCCCACTGCGGTGTTGGGCACGACAGGACTCGTGTGGCTCGCCAGCTTGCGCTTCGTCCGACAAGTGGACAGAAAGTCTCTCAGCTGCGTCTTGTACCGGCGGTTGAGCCGCTGGGGTGCGGAACACGCAGAGCCGCTGAGGACGGAAGAGTTGGACGGACTCGTGTGATTGGTCGTTAGCAGCTGGTCCGAGTCGCTGAAGTAGCTGTTGGTCAGGCCCGCGTCGAGGTAGCTCACTTTGAAGTCCATCGTTCGCTTGCCTAGTAGGTCTCTACCCTCTTCCTCCCTGCAAGGTTCAAAGTTGTTGTCGGATAAATAGTAAATGTTAAAAGAACTAAATAAATAGAAAGTATAAAATTTAAAATAGACTTACACATTTTACATGCGAGTTCACTTTTTTATGCCAATTTAGTTACTGCTGAACACTATTAAATTGAGGAACTTATTAATTAAAAAATTTAAGTAGGAGAGTCGGGAAATTCACGGTAATAAGTTGAGAATTTTAGGTGGTCTCCTCTTCCTACAGTTGCGGGTGATTATGTCGTGCGACACTAATGCTACTGTGAAACATTTGGCAATTCACCAGCAAAACCCTTTCCGCATAGATCGGATAAAAGTACAGGAACATTAATCCACGGTTACTTCCCTTCGGTAGCTAGTGAGGACTAAACTAACTTTGAATACTTCCAGAAGTTCAAACTTTATTATTTTCTGAAGGCCTTGCACAAACAGTACACCTTTATCAAATAACATACTCGTAAAAGGTGAAAATTTTATTTGCCCTACCATTTTGCCACCTTTTCAAATTTTAGTTTCAAAATCACATATAATCATTCTCATAGTTTATTAACACCCACTACCCCCACACGATGGGATGGGATGCTCGGGTGCCGATTTGGATGGCTAACTCTGTGTTGTTTTATTGTAATTTTATTATTTTTTGTCACATATTTTAAACAAAGGAAATCTCCTATCAAAAGCGCGGGCCCCTCCCAGGCACGAGGCCCTGGGCGCCGCCCCTGTCTCTCTACCTGAGGCACTGGTCTCTTTCAGAAGACTTCGAGTCATTACACGGCTGTGGAGAAGACTGTAAAAGTCTACATTCCTCATTTTAAGAAAAATTGCTGAAACCAACACCGAGTGGACGATAATTCACATAAGGGGGCGATAACTCACATGAGCAGGTAATAACTCACATGAGCATGTGCTATCTCACATGAGCGGGCGATAACTCACATGAGCGAGCGATAACTCATATGAGCGAGCGATAACTCACATGAGTGGGCGATAACTCACATGAGCGGGCGATGTGTGCTGATGACGAAGTCAGGTTTGGAGTTCTTGTAGACGAGACGTGAACTCGTCTGCAGCCACTGCCACTGTCCGTCCTTCGTCTGGAACCGATACGCGATCATCCCCGACGCCCCCGTCTTGAGTACTGGAAATGCCATCGGAAAGTTTAGAAATTGGTATTAGCATGGCCATCTCTAGTAGGCCGCAGCTTTTGACCTGGCAACGCCGCTTCTCAAGGGTTTTTTCTATTAAAAACCCTTACAGAGCCAGCTGGTTTCAAGTAAACAAAAAATAATGTTAAAGAGAGTATGGACAAACTAATCAGCTGAACCCTTAGGCGCGATGTTGCCATTTACTAGCGCCGCAGCCTTGTACTAGAGATGGCTATGGTATCAGCGTTTGAGATTTTTTTATTTTTATCTCGCAGATTTGAGCACAAAAAATTTTATTGGTAATATTCAGGTGCCTTTTATAACTACAAAAAATTAATTTACACTGTGATCTAATTGTGCTCATATTGTTACTATTGAAAACTTAAGTACTGAACCATGGAAAAGTTTGTAAAATGTCTTGGCTTTTGAGATGAGAATACTCAATCACATAAAACTAATATTTTCTTGTAAGGAACAATTACAAGATCGTATATAGCCTTTTTTACTCAGTGTAGAACAAAATAAAAAATATAACTACGTTTTATTAAAAAAAAAATTACGGCTTGACAGGAAAATAAATTACCCTAATTAATTAATTAGGATTATAAATTTATAATAAATTATCATTATTATTAAGATTACTCTGTTGCAGCTTTGCTTGCAAACACTGATGTGTTTTTCTTCATAAAAGCTGCAATCTGTGGTTAACCTTTAAAACTCTTTCAAAGCATATATGTATACATGTTTAGTTATGAGAAAAATTGAGTTTGATCAAAATGTTGATGGATTGTGACACTGTTCTGAAATATCACCCCTTTAAGCGGCACCCTTTCTGAAAATTCGATATTGACAAATTTACGTAAAAATAAAATTTGAGTAAAGTAAAGTTAAGTTTGAGGTGTCTTTAGTCTGACACCTCAAATTTTAAAATCCATTCAAGCGTTATTGATTCTTGACTCCGTAAAGAAACCCCTTGTGTATTTATTCATAGATTTTAGTTTAGAATAATTAACAAATCCAATCAGTAATTTCTCGGTCGACTCACATTCTTGGTGTGCACTTGCTACGTAAGCGAGATCATCGAAGTGGACTAGATCGTAACCCCCCATGTTGGCCAGCTCTGCGTCGGAGTAGCCCAGGAGCATCTTCCCCCTGGAATGAAAAGTATAAAATATAATATAAACAAAGTCAAAAACAGTCAATATTCCCAATATTCTCTATGAAACAGGGCCGCCGACAGACCTTTTGAGGCCCGGGGCAAAGTTTGGGAGTGAGGCCCCTCAATACAAAAATATCGTAAATAAAAATTACCTTTGTCTGAAAATAGATAAATTTGTAGAATCTGGTGATTGCAACATTTTTTATGTAAAAATGTTGAATATCTTAATTTGTGGCCACCTTCCTTTTGTGGCCCGGGGCAATCTGCCCCCTTTGCCCCCCCCTCTCGGCGGCCCTGCTATGAAATGCTGTAATTTAGAAGACAAAAAACTGGTGTCAAACAAAATTTTCCTCTGTAATTCTGTAGTTTACAAGATACAAACTTTTTTAAATCAATAATTTGACAAATTAAAATTTTAGATTTTTACTCAAACAAAGATTAAAAATTTGTATTTTTAACAAAATTATAGACTAAAATTAAAACAATGGTTTTTAAATATCAGTCAACCTATTACATATATGAATTATTAGTGAAAAACTATTTGTACAGCTTTTGTGTTTCTCTTTGCTAACTTGTTCATTATTCCTCCAGGTAAGCTAGCTGGATTCTCTCCCTTTCTTGAACAATATACTACATTTTACAAAAGTAATCCTTGATGACAGAAATAAGTTTCGAATATTATTTACTTAGTTCACACTTTTAAAGTTTTTTAAATTCAATAAATAAACTCCGGAATATTTTAGAACTGAAGTTTTCTCAAAATTAGCTTTTTTAGTCACTGAATAATTTTATTCTATTTAAATTATCAAAGTAACTCAAACAATCGACTGAACTTTAGTGTGTTGAAGATTGGGACAGAAATATGCAGTTAATTTTTTGAAGATCTATTCAGGTTAATCTTAGTTTTTTCATACTCCTCTATGGTTCCATCCAAAATTACACAGGAGGGTTTTTGACAGCATTAAAATGTTAGCAGAGACGTATTTAGGTTCAAGTCAGCCCAAAGCTGAATAATTTATTGCTCAAATTTGTTCAAAAAAATCTTAAATTTATTGATATATGTAAAGTAACAAGGCTACAAGATCGCGCCACTATCATCACGATCATCACACTCATCCTTCACTCATATTCAGGGTAACGTCCTCCATGAGGTACCTGTCTTAATAAAGTGATTAAGTTTTTACTTACTATTTTTGGGAGCGTTAATAATAGCTCAGCATTGTGTAATTTTTAAGGGTAGGTTAGTATTGCTGTTACAAAAATTTTATAAGGCAGGGGAGAGGGCGTATATTTGGGCTGATATTTGATGCCAAAATCTGAAAAGGCAGATTTTGGCATCATGTAATTTAGGGATGGTCCATATGCATTTGTCGATTACTTTATTAAAACTGTCCCAAATAAGTAAATGATTTACATTTCCTTAAAGTTAATCAATGAAAATTACAAAAATGTTCACTCATATTAAACGGAAATGTCACCTCTGGTCCATGGAGACTAGGGCCAGGTCCAGCTTGTGCTTGCTCTTGAACATGACCTCCTTATGGGGGATCTCCAGCAGCGAGGGCGGGCCGAAGGGCGTGCAGATGGCGAACAGAGCCAGCGGCGGCTCCTCCGTCTTGCGGTTCTGGCCGTGCAGGATCTTGATGCGTCCTCGGATGTCCAGGCGCTGGAAACGTCAGATTGTTAAAGGCTGTCTCAGCCTAAGTTACAAAACAAAATGACAGCCTACAGTAAACAAAATGACTTGGCAATAAACCCTGAGAAGACAACACAAGTACATTTAGCAGGAAAAGAGATCTGCCCACCAGTATCCCCAACATTACAGTAGCCAACCAGATTAAATTTCTAGGATTAACTCTAGACAAAGGTGTAACTCTAGACATGGATAGATCATGTCATCCATCTACACCACACGTTGACTGACGTTGACACTGACATTTTGCTGACGATTTACCAATTATTCCCATTTAACGCCAAATTGTGTGGTTTACCCTAATTTTTATTACCTAATTTATGAAATGTTGCTATTACTTACTTACTTTTTTAAGTTTTAACTAATATAGAAATATTTACATTTTTACAACTGAGAACAATCTTGAATAACTGCGGTCTAAAACTAAAGAATGCCTTAACCTAATATTTTAAGTCTTACCTCAGTGTTTAATTCTAATAAATGAAGACAGGTAGTTGTTTATTTATTTTATTTTTGACAGCACGTCAATTTCTTGCTTTAACGACTCGGCATCGCGCACAAGCCTTTAGGCCCATGCGATGCCTAATTTCCATTGTTTTTCATTTTTGTAATTTACTGAATTTGTTGTGGAAATAAATTATGTAAATAACATCTGCATTAAAATTAGCACTGGTGTCTATGTTGTTAGAGGCATCAAATGGGTTGGCATGCTGGAAACAGCAAAAATGGCCTACTATGCGCTAATAGAATTTCGTATTAGATACGACCTTACAATCTGGGGAAGCTCCGCGGGAAATCTCAAGAGAATACTTGTTCTGCAAAAGAAGGCTATAAGGACCATTGCAAACCTGAAGCCAAGGGAAAGCTGTCGACAAGCCTATCAGACCGGGCATACTCACAGTACCTGCACTGTACATCTACGAAGCAATTTTATATGTTGACAAACTAAACCTGCAAACTCACATGGACCTTCATAACTACTCCACACGCCATGCCTCCAGATTCATCCTACCTCAACATAGAACAGCCCTCTACGAGAAAAAACCATCATACATAGGCCAAAAGCTGAAAAACCTCCTTCCTGACCACCTATGGAACCTGACTAGCAAGAAACTGAAGAGCTCGCTTCAAGAATTCCTGCTGAAGAATCCTGTATACACCATAGAAGAATTCTTGGAATCTATGAACAATATAACTCCTTGAGTTTACTTATTGTGATTTGAAAAATTACTGTTCTTAATGTTCATGTAATAAATAAATATAAATAATAAAAAAATGAAATAAAAGTTGAGGCAGGCCACCTGACCAGAAGGGTTGACCAGGACAATGGGATTAACTCGCCGGGCCGGCCTGGCCATTGCCTTGGTCAACCCCTCTGGTCAGGTAGCCTCTGGACAGGGCGTGCGAGTACTCGATTATTGAGATTTTTGTCGGCCGAGTTTACACTACTCGACTCGAAGTTTCGAAAAAATACTCGGAAGTTCGAGTCGAGTAGTTACCCCCGCCGTTTACCCGGAATTGGTACGCACGATCGCATTTGACAGCTGTTTTTCATACAGTCAATACGATACATGAACAGCCACCATAAAACTTTTGTTATTTTACTTATTGAAATAAAATGTTTTTTATTTATTAACATCAATGAATTTAGTTTTGTCTTTTTGCCTTTCGATAATTTGAGATTTTTTCAATGAGATATGCTCAATGAGATTGATATAATTTTAATTTTAAACCTATAGGCTAATTAATTAGTAACTGAAGACGGCAACGCGCCGAAACCACGGTCTTGCGATCAACCGGACAGTGCGTTCGACGGAATTCAATAGTGTTGAAGATACTTCAAAATAGTTCGAATCAAATAACAAAGCCCCCGCCGTCCATAAGCCCAATGCTAAAATTAACAGTGTTACGGAAGGACTGGGCCTTCTATGGGCCTTCTTATTTCAATCGGTCTATTCACCATTCAATCCCAGCGGTCGCTACCGCAGTCGGATAATCACTCGTATCTAATTTCGAGCCGGTTCAAAAATAAAAATTAAAATGTTTAGCGCAAACACTTTAGGAAGCGTTTGATTAGAGGTTCACGCCGCTTCCGCCTTGGAGATACGCGATTAGGGAGATTATAGAGATTAGACTCAGCGGAAACGGCGGTTCGAGCGTCGAACCGGTATCGCCACCGACGAGTGTGCCTCTGTACGAGAGAGAGGCCGGTAAGTTTTGATTACAATGTTTTACGTTTGCATTCAGAATCCAGAGTGTTTGATTTTGCTGTTATCGCTTCGTTTTCCCGACAAAAATAAAATTTCGGGCTCGTATTTTGTCAGAAACTATGAAAAAAGCCTCACGAGGAATTTGGAACTTTGAATTTTAATGAAAGAATCAGTGGAAACGCAAAAGTATAATCGACTTCATATCTCGGGGCGATAAACTGAAACGCCTGTCTGTACTGCGGGTTGCATCCAGTAACGGAAGGAACTACAAGAAATCGAAACAAATGTTCCATTCGATGGCCTGCAAAGTAATGTTTTCTAAAATTTATTCAACATTTAATAAACAAGGATCGTCCTTATTTTGTAAAATGCTCTTATTCTACTTTTTACTAAAATACAATGGGTAGAATGGAGATTTGTTGTTGTTCCATTGTTGCTGATCCATAAAGGTTGTCCAGGAGATCCAGGACTTACCAGGAAGCCGAAAGTGTCGTCCAGAATGACCAGGAATTATGAGGAAGCCTGAGATGTTGTCCAGGAGGATCAGCCAGGGGGGTATTTCTAAACGAGTTTTACAATTCACTAGCTACAAGCTATCTCAGTAAAGGTACAACGGAGATTGCTTTTAGCTAGTAAATTGTGAAACCCGTTTAGAAACACCACCCTGGATTTACCAGGAGGCCGGAGAAGTTGTCCAAGAGGACCAAGACTTAACAGGACGACTGGAGGGTCAGCCGCGCACTTTCATTACTTAATGAAATTTACCAGGAAGCCGGAGGTGTTGTCCAGGAGGCAGCGGAAGCGCACGGTGAAGGAGCGCTCCAGCAGCGGCAGACGCTCGGGCTGCAGCACCTCCTGGAGGGTCAGCCCCGCCTGGTCGGCGGGCAGGTAGGTAGACTTACAGGAAGCCGGAGGTGTTGTCCAGGAGGCAGCGGAAGCGCACGGTGAAGGAGCGCTCCAGCAGGGGCAGACGCTCGGGCTGAAGCGCCTCCTGGAGCGTGAGCCCCGCCTGGTCGGCGGGCAGGTAGGTAGACTTACCAGGAAGCCGGAGGTGTTGTCCAGGAGGCAGCGGAAGCGCACGGTGAAGGAGCGCTCCAGCAGCGGCAGACGGTCGGGCTGGAGCGCCTCCTGGAGTGTCAGCCCCGCCTGGTCCGCGGGCAGGTAGGCAGACTTACCAGGAAGCCGGAGGTGTTGTCCAGGAGGCAGCGGAAGTGCACGGTGAAGGAGCGCTCCAGCAGCGGCAGCCGCTCGGGCTGGAGCGCCTCCTGGAGCGTGAGCCCCGCCTGGTCGGCCGGCAGGTAGGTAGACTTACCAGGAAGCCGGAGGTGTTGTCCAGGAGGCAGCGGAAGCGCACGGTGAAGGAGCGCTCCAGCAGCGGCAGACGCTCGGGCTGCAGCACCTCCTGGAGGGTCAGCCCCGCCTGGTCGGCGGGCAGGTAGGTAGACTTACAGGAAGCCGGAGGTGTTGTCCAGGAGGCAGCGGAAGCGCACGGTGAAGGAGCGCTCCAGCAGGGGCAGCCGCTCGGGCTGGAGCGCCTCCTGGAGCGTCAGCCCCGCCTGGTCGGCTGGAAGGTAGGTAGACTTACCAGGAAGCCGGAGGTGTTGTCCAGGAGGCAGCGGAAGCGCACGGTGAAGGAGCGCTCCAGCAGGGGCAGCCGCTCGGGCTGGAGCGCCTCCTGGAGCGTCAGCCCCGCCTGGTCGGCTGGAAGGTAGGAGTTCCACATGAGCTGTCGCTGCAGCTCCTCCCTGTCCTCCGAGTGCACCAGCTCGTACACCGACTGGTGGACGATGTCTGACTGGAAACACAGAGAGACGGGAATCAATTTTGTGTGAGTAAATTTCAAGATTTACAAAACTCAGAACCTAGTGGACCGAGTTTTACTCAGTAGGTACTATTTTATATGTAACAGTTCATCGAATTATTATAAAGCAATTCGATAGTAATTATAAATACACTTTTATAATACTCCATGTAATTTAAAAATTGCATGGAGCTTATGTTATTAGCTGCAGCGCTGGGTTAAAATTTTTCCAAGTTGCTTGAGATAGATCTCAAAGGCTGTGTTTCTCCAAGATGACTGAAGTTTGCATGCATATGATTAATTTGTTTTGTTTTCGTCTTCGTTGTTTAAATCCTTGCTAGCGTGGTAACTCATGAGCATAATGTTAATTTTTCTGCTTTAGGTTATTAGATTTTCTCTGACCAAGTAACCTGCATACAACACGTTTTTAAGCATAACTGCATAACTCACTTCAAAAACTTGAAGCATATCATCGGAGCCTTTTTTTAGATAATTGTGATGTGAAATCAGTCAAGCAAAGCAAACAAACAAACATACATATAATCAAGTAAACATTGCTCGTACTGTGTAAGAGTATAGGATAATAGAATATGATTTCTAGGAAAATAGAAAGTGTCTTTCACTTCACCTTTTTTTACGAATTAACGTACCCTTAGAACTTTCCGATCGCCTCAATACAGTTTAAAAATCGTAACATTTACTATTATTACTATAAAAGTTATACAACTTTTACAACTCTTTGTCTTTGAAATGCTATGTTAAACTAAATTTTAGTTTGAAAACTGCAGGCGCTAAATGACAACGCGCGGAACGTGTAATACTAACCCACCTGGCAACCGGTAAAACAACATGAATTGCGGGAATCACAGAGAAAAAAGACTAAAAGAATGGATTCATTAAAGCGATTATTTAATCAATTCTTAACATGATCGCACTAAACAATCGATTCTTTTTTACTCAATTTCCTCCATCTTAATCGCTGGTACCATGAAAAAAACTCAGCAAAATCTCAATATGCTTGAGTTCTTCATCCAACAGCCCAGCATCTCGGACGTGGAAGCCTACAATACCGCTGCAGATTAGTTCCCAGCACCATTCTGGGCTACTAGTAGATGACTTCTTTCTCTAATAAGCTCCAGGATCGCGCCTAGTGTTTGCTATCGATAACCGATATATCGGAAATATCGATATTTTGGTTCCGATATATCGATATTTTTTAAATCGATATTAGACTTCCGATATTATCGGAATATCGATATTTTACTTCGATATTATCGTTAGTTTCGATATTAGCAAATTTTCAAGAATAATACATAAATAAAATACGGTTTAACCCTTTCTGCACTTTTTCATTTGCATAAATTAAATATTATTTGATAAGTGAATATTAAAGATATCAATTTGAAAATAACTTATTAGCTACAAGAAAAGGTTTTTAGTTTTTTTTTTATTATTTGTTGTTTTGTTGTAAAAATATCCTTGGTTATCCACAAGAATTTCTAAAAATTATCTTGGCTATGTAGGCTACTTGAAAGAAGAGTCTTTTGCAGTAAAATGATTAATTTTACAGTTATTGATTTAAAATTATACTACAAAGCATAAACTGTAAACAATTTCACGTCAAATGGACGTCACAGTTGTGCTGCTAACTGTTGTGATACACACCGTATGCATTCGATTAATTTTTAACAAACTTTTTCTGATATATCGATATTTTTGATCCGATATTTTCGGATTATCGATTTTGAGGATCCGATATTATCGTCGATATAAATATAGATATTTTCTTTCGATATCCAAACACTAATCGCGCCTGTTTATCACAGCGCGGCGGCGGCAGACCGTGCGGCGAATTTATTTGATGCCGGGATCTCCAATTACAACACACCTACAATTTGCCGTCCATGGTCGCTCATATTTGTTCTGCTAATTTGCAGATTGAAAACCGGGATAGGCTCGGATTCGTTACAACTAAACTCGGCTTGCGTTTGCTCGGTTAAGGTGTATAAAACGAACTCTGTTGGTGTTTTAGTTAGGTTTTTTCTGTTGAAAGGGATTTGAATCAAACTGATATCTAATACGTTCATAGAATGATTAAAGTAAATTGATAAATTCAATATTCAATGCACGTTAAGTTTAAAATTCAAGCCGTATTAAACTTTGTAGTGTCTACCAAAGGTTTAAGGTCCAAAAGCAAAAATTAATCTCCGGGGTGTCCGACAAAATCAGAGAGGATTTAAAAATGTACTTAGGAGCTTGAAGGGGCTAAAAGCCCCTAATGAGGGAAAATTCAAACAATCCTTATTTATTATAGTACAAAATACCTTAATAGCAAACTTAATCTGCCTTATATAGATATCTAGCCTACCAAATGGTTTTCAAGTGGGCCTATCACATGGACAATATTTTTATGCCTCAAAAACTGGCCCTGATTTTGGGGGACTCCCGGAATAAAGTGGCGTCCTCGTACTTTTAATGATACTAACCTTTAATACAAGAACAGTGGTTTTTGAAGATAGTTTTAGAAGACCAAACTGGAAACTTTTAAAAATAAAGATTAAAATTACCTGGTGTTGTCAAATGCATTAACTTCCTTCGAGGAAGATCAACAAGAACCGAGGAAGATCAACGAGGAAGACCTGACTTAACACATCTTCGTCAGGTCAAACCATAATATTACCATTTTAACTGGTCGCTGAAGTTGTCGAATATACATTTTCATGGTCGTCACCGAAAGTGAATTTATTTCATTTTATAAATCAGTGATCCACAGGCTATCCATTGTGAAACTGGAAACTTTTCTTTTTGTAAGGTATACAGTACCTGGTGGGCCGAGCCTTGCTCGGTGTTATTTCATGTTTACCAGTTCATCCAGGTACTATAAAATATTTCAATGTCATAAAATTGATAAATAGAAACCAAATTATATTGCTCCAAGGACTCTTCATCCCATTTGCTGTATTTTCCCTTGTTGGCTGTAGATTCCAAACAGCTGTTATGATTACTTCATTTGTTTACACATTCCCTGTTTATTTTCGTTGCCATCACGGCAACCCATAAGGCCAATGTTATTTTACAACTTTACAACTTTAAAATTTGATTTATTACGTTATTAGATTTTCTCTGTCCAAGTAATCTGCATAAAAGACGTTTTTGAGTAATAAATTACTTATTTACAGATTTTGAAAGAAATCCTCGGAGCCGTTTTTGAGATAATTGTGCAAGCACGCAAGCAATCAAGCAAGCATACAAGCACGATAACATTACTCATATAAGAGTATAGGATAAACCGCAACTGAAGAACTGATGAGTTGTAAAATGTTTGCAACCAGTACATCCCGGCGCCAATCCACCGTCCACCTCTTACAACTAATCTATCAGAAACACTCTCCGCAATAGCCTAATAACGACGACGTACGGCCGGTACGACCGTCTCGGGGGTGCGGTAACGTCTGCGTGCGTCGCCGTCGTAAACCGACCCTGCACCCCCGCTCCGTCCTGGGCGCCGAGCTTCGCTACCGGAACGTCGCTGTCGTAAACCGACCCTGCACCCCCGCTCCGTCCTGGGGGCCGAGCTTCGCTACCGGAACGTCGGTGTCGTAAACCGACCCTGCACCCCCGCTCCGTCCTGGGGGCCGAGCTTCGCTACCGGAACGTCGCTGTCGTAAACCGACCCTGCACCCCCACTCCGTCCTGGGGGCCGAGCTTCGCTACCGGAACGTCGCTGTCGTAAACCGACCCTGCACCCCCGCTCCGTCCTGGGGGCCGAGCTTCGCTACCGGAACGTCGCTGTCGTAAACCGACCCTGCACCCCCGCTCCGTCCTGGGGGCCGAGCTTCGCTACCGGAACGTCGCTGTCGTAAACCGACCCTGCACCCCCGCTCCGTCCTGGGGGCCGAGCTTCGCTACCGGAACGTCGGTGTCGTAAACAGACCCTGCACCCCGCTCCGTGCCGGGGGCCGAGCTTCGCTACCGGAACGTCTTTTACGACGTTCGATTAATTTCAAAATCATCATTATTTTAATTTTATCTATATTTTAACTCCGACACGTCGCAAAAAGCAAATTATATTTTGGCTCCATCGATAGTAAAAAAAGTTCCAATACTTCAAAAAACCAAGTACTTATCGATATTAAAAAACGCCATTCTTAGTGAAGGTAAAATAGCATCGATGTATTATAAGGGTAGATATTTTGGATCCGATATCTCGCAAAAGCCTTGACAATACTTCGGATCTGATATTTTGTAAAAAAGCTTGTCAATATATCGGCAAAAGCTTCTTAATATTTTGGATCCGATATATGATATATCGCAAAAAGCTTGTCAATAATTTAGATCCAATTTATCGCAAAAAGCTTGTCGATATTTTAGATCCGATATATCGGCAAAAACTTGTCAATATTTTAGATCCGATTTATCGTAAAAAGCTTGTCAATATTTTGAATCCGATATATAGCAAAAAGCTTGTCAATATTTTGAATCCGATATATCTCAAAACGCTTATCGATATTTTTCTCCCAATACATCGCATATATCGGTATATCCCTAGTTATACCGACTACCGGAAGCGGCGTATTGGCGCTGTGACAGACGACAGCGCCCGGCGCGGCAGCGGCAGCGGCAGGAAGTAGATACGCATCTAGCGCTATCTCGTGTCGGTGACAATCTGATGTAATTAACCGGCTGTTTCTGTGTGGGAGAGCCTGTCATCGGCCGGAGAGGTGGAGGGGGTAATTGGTAATTGCTGTTGCGGTGCTTTACCGCCATTGGTGCGTTGTGCGGTAAAAGGGCCGCGTCGGAGACTGGAAGTAAAAGGAATTTATCTGATTTAACGAATTATCGGAATGATTTATTGGTTTGCAACCAATCGGATTATTTTTAACCAAATCGTCCCGTGGATAAATTCGTGTAAATTCCACAAAAAAAAACGGGCAAGCCAAAGGTTAATCATCAGGTTATAATGGCAGCTGAGCATATACCGCCGGAAGAATCTGGTCGCCTTTCTTATACTTGAGGGACACCTGTTTATTTTTTATCGTTTTCTAGGTATCCAAATCTGCTTAGCGTCCCAAAATAAAATTTAGCTCAATAATATGCAGGTTTAAAGATCAAGAGTTTGTATTTACTTATACACATGGTTTATATACTAATGTAGCTGGAGACAAACTTAGCTTTCCTTTAATGTCACGTTTCTTTATTGTGGGGATCCCAGTCGGGCTTAAACCTATAGGGGCAACCCGGTTATTCACCAAATTGTTTTTTTCAGTTGTAATACTTTCAAGAAATATTTTATGTAATGTTATGTTATTTTATGGTGAATGTCGATTAATTATGTGTAGTTATTGGGGATCTTTTCCATTATACGTATACCACCATTCCAGTACCCTTCAACCTTGATTTTTGACCGAGCACCATAAACTTGGTCAAATAATTTTAATAATCGTTTTAAAATAGAAATTCCTTGTAAAAATATTTTACCTGCGGTTTCGTTATCTAATCTACCGTTATCTCTGTCTAGACGTAATCAGCCAGCGTCTGGCCGTCTAGCGGTCCCACTTGCAGTTGGTTAGGTTAGGTTAGGTTAGGTTAGGTTAGGTTATTTATTAGGATAGTTACCTCACCTAACCTAACCTATCCTAACCTAACTTACCAAAATCAAGCTTGAAAAACAAACCCGAAACAGTGGTATACGTATAACGGAAAAGATCCGTTATGGGACTTAAAACGAGGAATATTTTCAACTCTTTTGAACAAAAATGATATTAAACCATCGAAAGATTTACAATTTACTTTGACCGCATTTTACAAGCGGAATCCCAGGTGACGGAACGTAACAGAATCACCTCACTAATCCGAAATATTCAAACCCGTTCACTCATACAAATATTAATGCGACCAAAACAACACCGCGGCCCTGTAGTCATGTACTCATGTAGCGCCATCGTTAATAATCTCTAATAGCTTCCCACGGTGTAAACTTGATAACATCGTATAAATCTGTTGTTTATTTGTACTGCGGCGGCGGCGGCGGGGTGTCGGCGGTTGTGCCCTTCCCTCATAAACCCACGAGCGTACGAGCGTACGAGCGCAGCCGCGCCGACCCGGCTAGTGTCTAATGTCTCCATCTTGTAATCAGCGTAAACCCCATTCTTTACGGAGACCCCGGAGCCAGGTGGTTATGGGTAGAAGCGTTATGAGTTGTTTTATACGTTATAAGTCGTTTTATGCGTTATGAGTTGAGTGTTAGGCGTTTTGCTTGACGGTGTTCAACTTAAACGGGCTAAACGGGCGTGTTGACGAAGATAGAATGGCAGCTACTGGTTATAAACTCTCGACGAAGTAGGTGGTAATGTAAATGGAGCTACCGGACTTGGAAAGAAAAATTGCACTATAATCGTGGGCACCAAATAGGGCGGGTGAGTGAAAGCGCTGCTGGCGAAATTATCGTTTATTATTTGTTTTTATTGTTTGAGTAGTTAATCAACTGTATGCTGGTCATATGTTAAAGTAAAATAATTTCACAACAAGGGCCGAAAACCCTTTCGGCCGAGGTGCGAACGCTATTTTTCACCACACTACACAATGATATATACCCTAAATAACTGAGAAAAAACTGATTATTATTTGACTCACTTGAAAACAAAACTTTAAGGTTATGAGCAACGATACAACTTCTTTTCTTTATCATGATTCAAACACAGCTATGAAAATCATGTGATCGCAACTGTCCTGTTTTTGGAACCTTCTGAATGCTGTATAATTATGTGATGTTCTGACGTTGTTTCAAGCAAATAAACGATCAGCTGACTTTCGGCCCTAGGGCCCCAAACGTTTTCGGTCCTGTGGTGGCAAACAGTGTGTTTCGGTCCGCGTTTGACGTTTGTAAAACAGGAGATTTCGCCGTAGTGTGGTGAAAACAAATTTACACGTAAAAGGTCCTGAAAAACGTAAACAAAGTTGTGACAGTTCAACAAAAACATTTCATTTCGTAATTTCAGCTGAGGCTTAGCAGCCAATTTGATGAGTTTACAGTTTTTGCCGCCCGCCCTGTCCTCGTGCACTTTAAAAGACTGAATCTTAAAGACGTCTTTCATTTCAGGACCAAAAGTAGATCTCACAACCGGTACAGACCATTCTTAAGGAAAACTCCTCCGATTCGGCGACGTTTCATGAGAACCTGTCCGGTCGTCATCAGTGGCACAGTTACCGCGTCGGTTAGCGGAGGTTCCCGCGGTCCGTAATGTCAGGTGCATGACAGAGTCGTCGACGTAGTCGGGACAGTCACGGAGCCTTGGGGGACTCCACGAATACGGAGCCTTGAGGGACCCCACGGACTCTGCGACACTGAGAGGATCATTAGCGGGTGGTGTTTTACAACTAATTCCATTATACGGTGCTCTGCGTAACGGTAAGGTCGGTGACAGTGTTGTGAAATCGTGGCTTTTCAGCGAGGTTTCCTTGTAAATATGGCGGGTGAATGTTTGAGAGGGAAAAATTAGTTACCAGGCCCACCACATCTACCAAGAGGTTTTCTTTTAACTTTTACATGGTCAGATTTTACAAACTCACATTCATGAAGATTTTGAATGCGTGTCACAAATATGAGAAACTAGGGATGGATTTTCGACTTGACATCAATCTGAATTTAGCTCGTTTTTGAAAATAAACAGAAAAATGTAAGAAAAAGTAGGAGGTAAATATCTTGGCCAAAAACCTATTTCCCCAAAAAGTTCCTCGTTAAATTTTTAAATTTTATTCTTCCAGTAGATTAGTTCTTGTACCTTTTCTGTTTCCTGAAAATATTCTACAGGACTCCCATCCATAGTTAGGAAAAACTAAAATGGCCGCCATTTTGAATTTTTTCAAATAATCTATTTTAGCCGTCTGAGAAAGAGTATTTTTTAAACCTTTCTTTTTTTCGCATCTAAAGCCTATAAAAAATAATTGTGCCAAGTTTCATGGCCCAAAGTCTTGTGGTTTTTGAGAAATTAAGCTTTGAAAGCTAAAAGTGGCCGCCATATTGTATTTTATAATATACCATATTTAGGCCTTTAGAGACAAAATATTGCAAAATCCTTTCTTAGTACGCATCTAGAGCCTGTAAGGGATATTTGTGCTGAGTTTCATGGCTCTAAGCCTTATAGTTTTTGAGAAACTGTGATTAGTCAGTCAGTCAGTCAGTCAATCAGTCAGTCAGTCAGTCAGTCAATGGGTTTTGGCTTTTATATATATAGATACATGGTACTCGAAAACATGGAAATCTCAATTGTACCAGGATTTCCCATACCGCTCTATTCCACGGAATGTAAAATTAAGCTTGCTTTTATAGACATTATATTTTACTGGAAAATCGAATAAGCTATTCACAAATCTCAGTCACAATGCAGCATTAGGTCATCAGGTCATGACGTTACTTTCATCGAGAACATGATCGACTTCCAGGCCAAATTTTACGAAATCTGAACTTTAGATCCATCATAAAATCTCATTATTTTGGGTGGATCTGTCGCCTCACCTCTTCAGCCACTTTAGCCACTCAAAACAATCAGCAACCAACCCATCCCACTCCTAATCAACAGGAACGTTACCAAACCCTTAAATTCTACCGCTATAAACAATAACGTCCCTACACACTAACGTACGGCGACCCTAGTTAAAGCCGGGCCTTACTCCGAGGTAATGGAGACATTTACATAAAGACGCGTGGACGCTGTTTACATACCAATAATTTGTAGTACTTATACAACACTTGTCAGCCTGTGGTCGGCGGGGGTCCCTCCAAACGTTCTAATCCCCTGTGAACACTACAATACGCTTTTTGTGGCTGTATTTTATGCGGGGTCTCCCCTTTATTGGAGGAGGCCCGGTTGGGTTTGTGGGTCGGTGACTTGTTTTTGTTTCGAAGATGGTAAGTTTGTGGTTGGTTCAAGTGCAATGAATGAGATCTTTATCTAGAGGCGATTTGCGAATTTATTATTTTTTCTGTTATTCTTGATAACTATCAAGAATAACAGAAAAAATAATAAATAGCATTGATAGCCAACTGGCTATCAATGCTTTTATTATTTGTTGCAGCAATGGTCGAAAATGAAGTTTATAATCAATTACAAATCTAGTAGTACTTAAACCTAAAAGAATGGAACGGTACCGAAATAGATAACCAAACCTAAAACTACATTATAACTTTTTAGTTCCTCCTTTATGCAGCGTCATATTGTTACTGCCACCAAATTACAATGTAATAACAACTTCAAAATCTATCTATCTAACTATCTATCTATCTATACTATTATGAAGAAGAGGTGGTTTCTGTATGTGTGTATGTATGGGACAAGTGAACTCGAAAAATACTGAACCGACTGGGTTGAATTTTCACATAGAGGTAGATCTTGAACCTGGGAAACATAATAGGCCTATTCACTTCCTTAAAATCCCCTCGGGCTACGTCCCGTGAACGTCCTTAGTTTCAATGTTTACATTTTATAAGGATGTATACATTCAAATACCGAAATGTAAACAACAATTTGACAGTTCAAAGAGCAGAAGTAAGACCAGCTGTAATTTTTATCGTGAGCAAAGCCACGGGCAATTGCTAGTACTATTATAAAGAAGAGGTGGTTTCTGTATGTATGTTTGGGACAAGTAAACTCGAAAAATACTGAACCGACTGGGTTGAAATTTCACACAGAGGTAGATCTTGAACCTGGGAAACATAATAGGCCTATTCACTTCCTTAAAATCCCCTCGGGCTACGCCCCGTGAACGTCCTTAGCTTCAATGGTTACTTTTTAAAAAGATGTAAACATTCAAATACCGAAATGTAAACAGCTGTGGATACTACAATTTGACAGTTCAAATAGCAGAAGTAAGATCAGCTGTAATTTTTATCGTGAGCGAAGCCACGGGCAACTGCTAGTATATCATAATATTGAGAGCATAACTCATAAAATTTTTTTCTCATGCTTATGTAGCATGTAGCTTATTCATACATGGGCGTTCAACTACAAAGTACGATTAAATTCACAGCATCAGTATCTAGTGAACTTTAAGAAACAAACCCAAAACTACTCTGTAATTCATTTAACTTTTTGTCCGTGCTTATGTAGCTTCATAACCGCATCTCATCTGGTGCCCAATTACAGTACAACACAATGGAGAAAACGACAGAGCAAACAACAGTGTATTTCATTCAACTTAGAGCTTCGTGATTATGCAACAACAACATAAGATTAACTCCTCTATATCAGAATTCACAGGAGTGAACGACCGGAGGAACCAAACCCAAACCCAAACCCTGCCCGATGCCCGGGCTGCGACTGGGCGCAGCGGGCGGCGGATTTGAAATACAGATGAGGGTAACCAACGACTTCGGCCGCGATAAATCCCGACCAATCAGAAGAACAAATAACAAACAATCCTAGTTGGGGTCGAGGGTCAGTTTTGTAAATCACTCCGCCGCTCTGTGAGCTCTTCATCGTACTGACCAAAACTGTTTTTTTTTTTTAACTGTGGACTTGTGTTCCGTGGTTTCCCGGTTGTTTGGTTTACGGCGGGAACGGTTTTGAATAAAATTATGGGTGTGAATGGATATGTTTGGATCTAATATGTCCCTTTTATAAGTGGGGTTGTGAACGAGGAGTTATGTAGATAGAAAGTGACGTTGCTGTATTGCCAATGGATAGTTAGATTCATATTCACTTGCCTATACTTTAGGGCATACAACACAATGAGCAGAGACTAGTCCAACCATTTTACAATGTAAAAATTAACGTACTGAAGGTATTTAAGTGAATTTTCAATAGTAATTAGTAATTCGAATCGAATCTTTCCAAAACTATGTTGTATTATTTTCATTGCACTTTACTCGAACGTGCATCACATAAACATACTATCGTATTTTGCTAGAATTTTCGTGGAACTTCCACGAATAAAAGGGAGTTAAATGATAAATTCAGTGTTTAAATTTAAATTTCATAAGCATAAGCTAGATTGAAACCCACAATTTAACTCATTGCACAAGCCAACTCTACCCAACCAATGTGCCCTCCAACAATTATATGATCACCTGGTGTTGCTATAGAGTGGTAAGTGTCACCTGGCGGTGCTACAGAGAGGTCAGTGTCACCTGGTGGTGCTACAGAGAGGTCAGTGTCACCTGGTGGTGCTACAGAGAGGTCAGTGTCACCTGGTGGTGCTACAGAGAGGTCAGTGTCACCTGGTGGTGCTACAGAGTGGTCAGTGTCACCTGGTGGTGCTACAGAGAGGTCAGTGTCACCTGGTGGTGCTACAGAGAGGTCAGTGTCACCTGGTGGTGCTACAGAGTGGTCAGTGTCACCTGGTGGTGCTACAGAGTGGTAAGTGTCACCTGGCGATGCTACAGAGAGGTCAGTGTCACCTGGTGGTGCTACAGAGAGGTCAGTGTCACCTGGTGGTGCTACAGAGAGGTCAGTGTCACCTGGTGGTGCTACAGAGAGGTCAGTGTCACCTGGTGGTGCTACAGAGTGGTAAGTGTCACCTGGCGGTGCTACAGAGAGGTCAGTGTCACCTGGTGGTGCTACAGAGAGGTCAGTGTCACCTGGTGGTGCTACAGAGTGGTCAGTGTCACCTGGTGGTGCTACAGAGAGGTCAGTGTCACCTGGCGGTGCTACAGAGTGGTCAGTGTCACCTGGTGGTGCTACAGAGAGGTCAGTGTCACCTGGCGGTGCTACAGAGTGGTCAGTGTCACCTGGTGGTGCTACAGAGTGGTCAGTGTCACCTGGTGGTGCTACAGAGAGGTCAGTGTCACCTGGTGGTGCTACAGAGTGGTCAGTGTCACCTGGTGGTGCTACAGAGTGGTCAGTGTTACCTGGTGGTGCTACAGAGTGGTCAGTGTCACCTTGTGGTGCTACAGAGAGGTTAGTGTCACCTGGCGGTGCTACAGAGTGGTCAGTGTCACCTGGTGGTGCTACAGAGAGGTTAGTGTCACCTGGCGGTGCTACAGAGTGGTCAGTGTCACCTGGTGGTGCTACAGAGAGGTTAGTGTCACCTGGCGGTGCTACAGAGTGGTCAGTGTCACCTGGCGGTGCTACAGAGTGGTCAGTGTCACCTGGTGGTGCTACAGAGTGGTCAGTGTCACCTGGCGGTGCTACAGAGTGGTCAGTGTCACCTGGCGGTGCTACAGAGTGGTCAGTGTCACCTGGTGGTGCTACAGAGTGGTCAGTGTCACCTGGCGGTGCTAGAGAGTGGTCAGTGTCACCTGGTGGTGCTACAGAGTGGTAAGTGTCACCTGGTGATGCTACAGAGAGGTCAGTGTCACCTGGTGGTGCTACAGAGAGGTCAGTGTCACCTGGTGGTGCTACAGAGAGGTCAGTGTCACCTGGTGGTGCTACAGAGAGGTCAGTGTCACCTGGTGGTGCTACAGAGTGGTCAGTGTCACCTGGTGGTGCTACAGAGAGGTCAGTGTCACCTGGTGGTGCTACAGAGAGGTCAGTGTCACCTGGTGGTGCTACAGAGTGGTCAGTGTCACCTGGTGGTGCTACAGAGAGGTCAGTGTCACCTGGCGGTGCTACAGAGTGGTCAGTGTCACCTGGCGGTGCTACAGAGAGGTCAGTGTCACCTGGCGGTGCTACAGAGTGGTCAGTGTCACCTGGCGGTGCTACAGAGTGGTCAGTGTCACCTGGCGGTGCTACAGATTGGTCAGTGTCACCTGGCGGTCCTACAGAGAGGTCACCTGGCGGTGCTACAGAGTGGTCAGTGTCACCTGGCGGTGCTACAGAGTGGTCAGTGTCACCTGGCGGTGCTACAGAGTGGTCAGTGTCACCTGGCGGTGCTACAGAGAGGTCAGTGTCACCTGGCGGTGCTACAGAGTGGTCAGTGTCACCTGGCGGTGCTACAGAGTGGTCAGTGTCACCTGGCGGTGCTACAGAGTGGTCAGTGTCACCTGGCGGTGCTACAGAGTGGTCAGTGTCACCTGGCGGTGCTACAGAGTGGTCAGTGTCACCTGGCGGTGATACAGAGTGGTCAGTGTCACCTGGCGGTGCTACAGAGTGGTCAGTGTCACCTGGCGGTGCTACAGAGAGGTCAGTGTCACCTGGCGGTGCTACAGAGTGGTCAGTGTCACCTGGCGGTGCTACAGAGTGGTCAGTGTCACCTGGCGGTGCTACAGAGTGGTCAGTGTCACCTGGCGGTGCTACAGTGTGGTCAGTGTCACCTGGCGGTGCTACAGATTGGTCAGTGTCACCTGGCGGTGCTACAGAGTGGTCAGTGTCACCTGGCGGTGCTACAGAGAGGTCAGTGTCACCTGGCGGTGCTACAGAGGGGTCAGTGTCACCTGGCGGTGCTACAGAGTGGTCAGTGTCACCTGGCGGTGCTACAGAGTGGGAGTGGTCAGTGTCACCTGGCGGTGCTACAGAGTGGTCAGTGGCACCTGGCGATGCTACAGAGTGGTCAGTGTCACCTGGCGGTGCTACAGAGTGGTCAGTGTCACCTGGCGGTGCTACAGAGAGGTCAGTGTCACCTGGCGGTGTTACAGAGAGGTTAGTGTCACCTGGTGGTGCTACAGAGAGGTCAGTGTCACCTGGTGGTGCTACAGAGTGGTCAGTGTCACCTGGTGGTGCTACAGAGTGGTCAGTGTCACCTGGTGGTGCTACAGAGTGGTCAGTGTCACCTGGTGGTGGTACAGAGTGGTCAGTGTCACCTGGCGGTGCTACAGAGTGGTCAGTGTCACCTGGTGGTGCTACAGAGTGGTCAGTGTCACCTGGTGGTGCTACAGAGAGGTCAGTGTCACCTGGTGGTGCTACAGAGTGGTCAGTGTCACCTGGTGGTGCTACAGAGTGGTCAGTGTCACCTGGTGGTGCTACAGAGAGGTCAGTGTCACCTGGTGGTGCTACAGAGTGGTCAGTGTCACCTGGTGGTGCTACAGAGTGGTCAGTGTCACCTGGTGGTGCTAGAGAGTGGTCAGTGTCACCTGGTGGTGCTACAGAGAGGTCAGTGTCACCTGGTGGTGCTACAGAGTGGTCAGTGTCACCTGGCGGTGCTACAGAGTGGTCAGTGTCACCTGGTGGTGCTACAGAGTGGTCAGTGTCACCTGGTGGTGCTACAGAGTGGTCAGTGTCACCTGGTGGTGGTACAGAGTGGTCAGTGTCACCTGGCGGTGCTACAGAGTGGTCAGTGTCACCTGGTGGTGCTACAGAGTGGTCAGTGTCACCTGGTGGTGCTACAGAGTGGTCAGTGTCACCTGGCGGTGCTACAGAGTGGTCAGTGTCACCTGGCGGTGCTACAGAGTGGTCAGTGTCACCTGGTGGTGGTACAGAGTGGTCAGTGTCACCTGGCGGTGCTACAGAGTGGTCAGTGTCACCTGGTGGTGCTACGGAGTGGTCAGTGTCACCTGGTGTGCTACAGAGAGGTCAGTGTTATCTGGTGGTGCTACAGAGTGGTCAGTGTCACCTGGTGGTGCTACAGAGAGGTCAGTGTCATCTGGTGGTGCTACAGAGAGGTCAGTGTCACCTGGTGGTGCTACAGAGTGGTCAGTGTCACCTGGTGGTGCTTCAGAGAGGTCATTGTCATCTGGTGGTGCTACAGAGTGGTCAGTGTCACCTGGTGGTGCTACAGAGAGGTCAGTGTCACCTGGCGGTGCTACAGAGTGGTCAGTGTCACCTGGTGGTGCTACAGAGTGGTCAGTGTCACCTGGCGGTGCTACAGAGAGGTCATTGTCATCTGGTGGTGCTACAGAGTGGTCAGTGTCACCTGGTGGTGCTACAGAGGGGTTAGGGTTACCTGGTGGAAGCCGAGGTAGTTCTCGATGTTGTGCGTGGCGAAGAACACTTCCCCCTCGCAGGTGAGCATCAGGAGGAACCCGTTCAGCGCCTGCGACAACAATAAATAACCTATTAGTAATTTATATTAACAAATAAGCTTATCAGCATAACTTAATATTAAATAACTTCAGTATTACTTAATAGTAACTTAATTAAATGCTCCCAGAAGTTCCGGAGGTACAGTAAATTTACAGGTTTTTGCGGGCTTTTGCCATCGCACATTAGTAGAAATAAATAAATAAATAATTATTTTCAAGACTTTCCGGGTACCGAGTTCTGTTTCCAGCATTTGATTCAAAGCTCTGCTTTCATTCAGTTCCCTGTTTTAACTACTTTTTGTGCAGTTTTGCCTGAATGTGTGTTACTAATAATATTGTTATGTTACAGACTCTTGTCCCTCTGATCCGACCGGATTGCAGATCCTGTAGCGTTGCGAAACATGCTTTTTTTAAAAGGCTATGGTGAATGTCTGCAAAAATCAAAATAAAACTCACCATCATTAGACCAAAGATTTTGACACAAATTAAGACCAAAGGATTATAAAGTTACACTTTATTTTTGTACATAATTTTTGAACGGCGAGAGGAACATAGTATTCGGCTGTTGGGGTAACAACAGTTCCGAAAGCGAAACAATTAATAACGTATTCAATTATATCACTCTTCAATTTCTTTTTATTTCAACACATTTGTTTCTCCTTTGTAAGGGTCTGATGTATGTGGAACGGAGAAAAGAACGCAACTGTATAAACTCGTCACTACTTTTGGAAACAATTTAATTTTGTTGGAAATCCATCACAGCCTCTCATCTATAAAATGCTCTGTGAAGAAATACATTTATATGATAGTTTACGTAAAAATCATTGTAATTTGGTTATGAATTAAGATTTGGATGGATTTTTTTTATAAAGTATTTAATTTGTCACTAAATTATCTTTATAAACAATGACAACTACCCCATGCGAGGAGTGATTTTTGAAGTCGAGTCTTAAAAAATAATCGCGATTTTCGAGTTTTTCCGAGTCGAGTATTTTGAAAAGTAGAAGTTAATAGTTGTCATACTTATTCTTGATCACATAAAACGTAATATTTTTTAGTTATTAACCTGGGAAGTGTTCCTATGAGTTAAAAGCAAACCCGTTTTCAATATGAAATGAAACGATAAATCAGGCCATCTTAAACATAATCCTTCCTATCCTATACTCTTATATGAGTAATGTTATCTTGAATGCTTGTATGCTTGCTTGCACAATTATCTCAAAAACGGCTCCGAGGATTTCCTTCAAAGTCTGTAAATAAGTAATTCATGAATCAAAAACGTCTTTTATGCAGATTACTTGGCCGGAGAAAATCCAATAACGTAATAAATCGAATTTTAAAGTTATAACATTTTAACATTGGCCTTATGGGTTGCCGTGATAGCAACGAAAATAAACAAGGAAAGTGCAAACAAATGAAGTAATCATAACAGCTGTTTGGAATACACAGCCATCAAAGGAAAATACAGCAAGTGGGATGAATAATCCATGGAGCAATAAAAAAGGTTTCTATTTATTAATTTTATGACATTGAAATATTTTATAGTAACTGGATGAACTGGTAAACATGAAATAACACCGAGCAAGGCTCGGTCCACCAGGTACTTATAATTAGCCAATATTTTATTAAACTTTCAGCCTGAGGAGGTAATAACGAAGCTAAATCTGTATTTGTTTACTTTAAAAAGGAGTTTTTGCAAGAAATTTTTTATGTATTTAAAAATTAAAGTTAAATCAGTCTCATTGAGCATAAGTAAGAAAATTTCTCAAATTATAGAAAGAAAAAAGCCTTAATTAAATTTATTCATGTTAATAACTTAAAATCCACTTTTATTCAAGTAAAATAAAAAAAGTTTTATGGTGGCTGTCCATGATTAGTGTTGACTGAAAACGGCCGTAAAATGTAATCGCGCGTAACCAATTTCGGGTAAACGGCGGGAGTACCTACTCAACTTCCGAGTACTTTTCAAAACTTCGAGTCGAGTATAGTAGTGTATACTCGAAAAAACGGCTCGAAAAAGCTCGACAATCGAGTACTCACACATAATGACAATACAGATGATCGTAAATTTATTCAACTCTCTTTTCTATTTTTTCCGTTTTGTTTAGTCCAATACTGATTTTTACTCAGAAAGTTGCCCCAGCACTGTGGCCACTGGAGCGTCGCGGCGCGGCGTCGCGCGCAGTATCGACTCAACGGCGCCGCGGCGCCGCCGCCATCGCCGTCCCGAAATAATAACGCGCCTCCCTGTAATCCGACTTACAAAAATCACCCCCGAGCGCCAACCCCTGCAATCCCGAGATTGATATTCATACTGGGGGATGGGGTGGACCCCTGCCTTGCGATGGCGACTGTTTGGATATTACTGTTCTCCATGTTATTTGCCTTTTCCATGTTATTACTCCATGTTATTTGCCTTTTCCATGTTATTACTCCAATGTTATTTGCCTCGGTCTGTACCCGCTGACACTGGCATTATGGGTAACAGGTGGGGGATAAAAAATAATTAGAGCGTGTTTGCTATTGTTTGCGTTATTGAGAAGAACGTATTGAGAAGAAAATACATTTTAAGATTGATTTCCTTGTTTTTAACTAATTGACTTTCGTGTTCAATCATATAAAATAAATAATCGGGTGCTCTGAACATGTCAACAACCTTGTGGGTGTTTACTTGTGGTGTATTGGACTCGGTTGGTTTCAAAATTGAGGCTTTTTACTTGTCCGTTTACTCTTTTATAGATATTACAAAATATATTTGTGAGTCAAAGAAATGCGCAATGAAAATAGAAGTAGCGCTTTGATAGATTTATGGTGGAGTAACAATTTTGTTAACACTTTTATTCTGATTAGTTATGTATTTTTCTTCTGCAAATAAAATTTGTTAGCCCCAATAGCCCCAGTATATTGACCTCAATTTATTACAGGGTTGAATATGTACGGTAAACAAAATGAATTAAATACTTTTAATCTGTTTGTATTATTGTTTTAGACGGGGTTGGAAACCTAAACAAACGAAATATAATTTAAATATTTGTACTTAATTGGAATTACTGTATTTTATTATTATTTTGGCACTATAGATTGGTCTAAATACCACAGTTCTTGCAATTGGTTCTTGCAAACGAATAGGTTGCGCGCTATAGTTTAATTTTTTTGTAAGTAATAGTTGAATAATTTGTAGCTAACTGTATTCACTTCAATAAAAAACCAAACGAAATATTTCCGGTCGGACTAAGCCTTCTGGTTCAATAGCGTTTCCTGAGTACATCGATCCACAGAAATAGCGTGGGAATAGAATTAAGCATTAGCCCCTTGGAATCCTAATTAATTGAAAAGTTAATCTAGAATTAGATCGAAATTATTAGATTGATCAATTAACTTTTTCCTCGATCTCAACAAAACTTTTCCCATAGGATAACATCAAAACGTGCGGCGTCCCAAGTGAGCGTCGGAGGCGCCAGATTCCTAGAAGAGTTGTAAAACTGCCGCCGCACAGAAGCCGCCTAATTACATGTACTACAATTGGTCAAAGCGCCGACAACGCCAGTAAAGAGGCTGTGTATAGGTCGAGTTAAATTACATGGCCCGGTCCGTCCGTAAGACTATTGTTGATTTTAGCGTTGGGCTTATGGACGGCTGGGCCGTGTTATTTGACTCGACGTATGCCCGCTGACAATGGATTTATGGGAAACAGATTGGGAATAAATACGTAGACACTCCAAAAACTTAGTACTTAAGTGATCGCAGGCCGTAACTCTAGAAGACATCATGGCCTCATGTTGAAAGACCACCAACATCATAAGTTGTCATCCATTATATTGTGAGCTTGGGAAAGTCTTTTTTAACATTATACATTTTCAATCACTATTTAGTTTGAACTAGAAACATGATAAGAAAAAAGAAATAGTAAAAGACTAAACTCCTTAAAGAGGAGAAAAATAGCTTCGAAATACATATTTTTAAAATAAAAATTTCTTGAAATAACATAAACATTGAACTATGATTTTTGACGTTCATTTTAATAAGATAATATATATTTAAGTATTTTTTATTCAATCGGTTTTGACGAAAGTAAAGAAGAAAATCTTTGATTGATATGAAAGTGATGGGTGTCATGAACAGTTTTCTTGTCTCTCCTGTAAAATACATCCATCCTTTTGGGATCTTTTTAGTCAAGATCGGCCTACTACTCACCTTGACGGGTGTATGAAAATAATTTTATTGCACTCCTGTAAATTTGTCATTTAATCGTTACGATCTTTGTGAATTAGGGTTTTGGCAGTTTGCTCATATGAACGTGCCTTTCCATTCGTCAAGCTCAGCCCCTTGCTCACTTCAATTCATAATTGATTTTATAAAGTAGGATTTTATTTAATAGTTTTTCACAAAGTAAAGAATAACAAATTTACATTGTCGTCAGTGGGTGTTATTAAAAAAGCCTTCTCGCTCTCCTGTAATAATCTGTCTTTCTAGAGTTACGATCTTTACAATATAGAGTGACGATTGTTTGCTAATATGAATGTGCCTTTCCCCGAGCCAAGCTCGGCCCCCTTCCTTACCTGTAGGAACATGTCGCCGTCCAGCAGCGAGTGGTCGTAGGCGGAGAGGTCGCCTCGGCCGCGGTACTGGTGGCCGTCCTCCTTGTCTTTGTGCATGGTGACTGCAACAGAAGACAAGACTGTCAGAAACAGAGAATAAACTGTCAGAGACAGGCGGAGAGGTCGCCTCGGCCGCGGTACTGGTGGCCCTCCTCCTTGTCTTTGTGCATGGTGACTGCAACAGAAGACAAGACTGTCAGAAACAGAAGATGAACTGTCAGAGACAGGCGGAGAGGTCGCCTCGGCCGCGGTACTGGTGGCCCTCCTTGTCTTTGTGCATGATGACTGCAACAGAAGACAGGACTGTCAGAAACAGAAGACGAACTGTCAGAGACAGGCGGAGAGGTCGCCTCGGCCGCGGTACTGGTGGCCCTCCTCCTTGTCTTTGTGCATGGTGACTGCAACAGAAGACAGGACTGTCAGAAACAGAAGATGAACTGTCAGAGACAGGCGGAGAGGTCGCCTCGGCCGCGGTACTGGTGGCCCTCCTCCTTGTCTTTGTGCATGGTGACTGGAACAGAAGAAAAGACTGTCGGAAACAGAAGACGAACTGTCAGAGACAGGCGGAGAGGTCGCCTCGGCCGCGGTACTGGTGGCCCTCCTCCTTGTCTTTGTGCATGGTGATTGCAACAGAAGACAGGACTGTCAGAAACAGAAGATGAACTGTCAGAGACAGGCGGACAGGTCGCCTCGGCCGCGGTACTGGTGGCCCTCCTCCTTGTCTTTGTGCATGGTGACTGCAACAGAAGACAAGACTGTCAGAAACAGAAGATGAACTGTCAGAGACAGGCGGAGAGGTCGCCTTGGCCGCGGTACTGTTGGCCCTCTTTCTTGTCTTTGTGCATGATGACTGCAACAGAAGACAGGACTGTCAGAAACAGAAGACGAACTGTCAGAGACAGGCGGAGAGGTCGCCTCGGCCGCGGTACTGGTGGCCCTCCTCCTTGTCTTTGTGCATGGTGAATGGAACAGAAGGCAAGACTGTCAGAAACAGAAGACGAACTGTCAGAGACAGGCGGAGAGGTCGCCTCGGCCGCGGTACTGGTGGCCCTCCTCCTTGTCTTTGTGCATGGTGACTGCAACAGAAGACAAGACTGTCAGAAACAGAAGGCGAACTGTCTGAAACAGAAGACGAAACCGGTGGCCGTCCTCCTTGTCTTTGTGCATGGTGACTGAAACAGAAGACAGACTGTCAGAAACAGAAGACGAATCTGTCAGAATCAGAAAACGAAACTGGTGGCCGTCCTCCTTGTCTTTGTGCATGGTGACTGGAATAGAAGACAGAACTGGCAGAAATAGAAGACCAACTGTTAGACACAGTAGACGAAACTGTCAGAAGCAGAAGACAGAACTGGAGCAGAGGACGGTTACACTGTTGGACTTTGGAGGAATGAAAGCCTCAGCATTGTCAGCTTGGCACATTGAACATTGTAGGAACAATGTGCACATGTGCAGCTTGCGGAAGAAAGGGATAGTCAGGATGGGAAGAAAGGATATGGCGACTCACCCTCTGACCAAAGACCTCCAGAAGAGGTTCTCCACCTGGGAGCTCTCCTAGTGAAAGTCCCACCCAGGTCGGTCCGCCCTCCAGACTAGGAAACGCTTAGAATTTTATCGGGTAAGGGTCTCTTAACCCTCCCAGACAGGCAAGCCAGGTTGATCCAAAACTCCCTCCAGGGCTCAAACATGACTGGGTACCCAAACCGAAGCACAGCCAGGAATCAAAGTTCCCTGAGAGGCAATAAGAAAAAAACCAAGGTGAACAGGAAGCTGGTCAATCCGGATAGCCAATAGACTTAACACTAAAATTACGGCTTCTAATCATTGTACCCATTGTCGACCTCTGCAGTGGTATAGACCAGTTAGAGAGCCACTAAGGGCCACTGACGATAGTAAGAGAAGCTAAGCCGCTAACAGCAAGGGAGTGCGATTGAAGGCTTTGTTGCCAAAGAAGCATTTCATTGCTGCTAGAGGTATCAAAAGGGTAAAGTCTGGAAGTAAAAGGAAGTCTAAAACTGGGCAAGCAGTTAAAATGATTTGGAAATGCTCTGGGCTAGTATCTTTAGCCGTAGCAACTCAATCAAGAAGGTCTTGATCGGGGTCTACCGTAAAATCAACTTTCAGTATTAGAGACATTTGCGTTTTTCCTTCTTTTTTAACTTGATCATGCCACTGACACTTCGCTGGGTGGCATCGTTGGAACGCTTCATAACATAATTACGTTTACTAAATCGATTTCGAAAAAAACACTGTAGAGCATTTATAGATGTTTGATACCGGATCTAGTTGCCATTACTTAGTCAAAATGTTGACAGGAGAACCCGTTGTTCTGACCATTTTCTCTGGTTTGATGAAGATAACTTTCTGCCAAAGTAGGGCAATCGGAACTTTCTGGTATTCGGAGTTCTTGCAGCAATCACGCTATCGCAGATACGTCAAACTTTCAGAATTAATCGCAAGCAATGGAAAAACAAGAACTGTTGACCTTGTCACCAACATTTCTGCAAAGTAATTGCTTTGCCAGGATTCAAATCATGTTTATCAGACTTATCAAGTACCTTCAATCGTCTTAAATGAAATCGTAAATAGATATCACTAGAGCTATTGAAAAACTTATGTGACATTGGTGAGGGGTTAACTTCCTTTCGTCCAAAATTATTACAAATCCATCAAAAGACAGTTTTGTAAATCCAGCTAGTACATAGGCTTAATCAAGTTTTTTTTAACTATAAAGCAATCTAATTATGACTTATCCCCTATCGACCCACTTCAGTTTGAAAAACTCTATCCCCTTACATTAAAACATAATTCAGACCAAAACAAGTTGTGCAGTAACAACTCAATTTTCCCATAAAAAAGACCTCAACAAATCACGGTTGACAACCCCGGCGACAGGACCCCCTCCCCCCTCCCCCTTACCCAAGGACGAGAGGGGGGGGGGTTGATTTATACATAGCTACCTCGAATACGCTCCACTATCGGGACAAATTGCCCAGATACGGCGTAATGGGCAAGCTCCGTCGTAAAACAAAAGTCAGGTGAGGGGCGGGGGGTGGGGGGTGGGGGGGCAGATGGTGGAGTGAATGACTAATTTAAAGACCACGATAAATCATCAAAGTTCCCCCAATGATTAGCGGACCAGGTGGGTCGATAGTAGACCGAGGGCCGCCACTGCCACTGAGTCACCGCCGCCGCCGTGCCGTACTGCGAAACTGTCAATGTTTTTACCTACCGTTGTGTAAATAGAAATACCACTGACTCGGTAACTCGGCATTTTCTTTTACAATTTTTAGCGAATTTCCCCTATAGGGAAGAAGCTATTACCATAGGTCTCATGGTAAGACCTAAGCCCGAGACCATGATAACTTTTCGTTTTAGGGCCACCAGAAGCAAAAAACACCATTCGTTCGAATTTTTATACATCTATCTATCCATCTATATATATATATATATATATATATATATATATATATATATATATATATATACATATACATGTGTGTGTCTGTCAGCACGATAGCGGCCGTAAATATGATCCGATCCTAATGAAATTTGGAACAGACATGTAAAGTGATAATCGAATGGACGAGTTCGTGAACCAGCCCGATCGGACCACCGGAAGGAGGGGTAAGGGGGGATAAACACCCCCAAAAATGGGTTTTTTGGGTTTTTTACATAGAAAAATAAAATTCATCAAATTTTTGTGGGCACCATTGAATTCAGCTCAAAAAAACAAATAATTTAGTATTTTAAATCACTGCTCTATGCCCATTGGTTACCGAGATATTGAAAGTGGTAAACACAGTACGTTGTCCCAATGTTAACCTTATGGGAAATAAGTAAAATTCTATATCTCGCTTATTTCTCAACATATCTTGATAAAACTTGGTAAATGGCTTCTTCTAGTTCAGATCTACTAAATATTGAATTAAAACTATCCAGTTTTTATATATCTGTAGCAGCAAACCTGCATACTCATTTCCCATGTTATTCTTATGGAGCTTAACAAAACATGTCAAATCTTGCTATGTTTGCTTGAAATACGTTGTTTTGCATTTGAAATTCGCTGAGTATGCAGGTCTGCTGCAACGGGGGTATTTACCTATTGTTGTGTAAATAGAAATACCACTGACTCGGCAACTCGGCATTTTCTTCTACAATCTTTCTATCCTTTAGAGTCCTCCCTACCCAGCCAAAAATTTTTAAAACAACTCTCACGCGGACCCATAAAGAAGCCCCATGACGTAGGGGAAAATTTTATATTCAATATAGTTGTAACGGGAAATGTCCAAACGACTAGAATTGCTATTTGGAATTTCGAAATAGTTTTTTCTATAATCAATTTAAAATAGCCGATTTTGGGCATTAATATAACGTGTTTACGACCTATTTTCAAAAAACAAAAAGCAATTCCAGACGTTTAGAGTATTATTTATTTAAATAATATCGTAATATCGAATAGTATGGACGTGTTAAAAAATATGAGCGCTAAATGGGTCCGAGCGAAACCTTACATCGCAAAATGTGCGCTGATTTAGCATGGGCACTTATGGGGCCGAAGTTCCAAAAGCCGCCGCTAGTGTCGCAGAAAAACGAAAACTGCCGAGGGTAGAAAGGACTCTTAATACTTTTATGAAATGGCGACCTACCCATCAGGAAGGAATTTTAAACCAAGTATGAATGAGAGATGTTTTATCATCTGGATTGATGCTAATGTATTACACACTGTGTGTTTAACAATAAGGTATTGTATTGTGTTCTATTGAAGTGGCTATCCATATAATACTTGTTAGAAAATAAGGTTTTTTCTTTGTACAGTAATTATGATTTATTTGTGTTAATTGTGACCTGTAAGATGCCGGACGTAACCACCTGTTTTTCAAGCGTCATATGGAGGCCGAAACCATCTCTCTTCCTTATTTTTACGCTCTTTTCCTTTTCCGAAATATTTCGGCCCAAGGGCCTTAAGTCAGCTGATCATCTGTTTGCTTGAAGCAACGTAAGTACATCACAAAATTATAAGGCATTCAATAGGGTCCAACGACAGGGTAGTTATGATTTACGTTTCTGTTTTTGCTTGGTAACCACGATAAAGAAGTTGTATCGTCGATCATAGCCTCCAAGTTTTGTTTTTAGGTTTGTCAAATAAATAATCAGATTTTTAATGTTTTATAGGGTTTATTTCATTGTGAAGTGTGGTGAAAAACAGCGTTCGCTACTCGACCGAAAGGGTTTTGCAGCTCTCGATCGTTTCAAGAGCCCGCAAAACCCCATTTTCAGCCCTAGTTGCGAAATGTAATATGTGGAAAAATAAGTATTTTTATGACTGGTACGTTCATACGGTTTATAAAACGAAATGCAAAATTAAGTATTTTAACAGCTGATCGACCACAGAAGACAAATCAAAAAATAGAGACGTCTTGTCACGGCAGTGCGAGGCCGGCCTAAAGCCTATTGGGTTTGAGTTTGATTTTTGTTGATTTTGCGAATTAACTATAAAAGTAAACCAAATAAGCACATTAAGTGTAATTTAATGGGATGCAATTTCACATAATAAGGTCTCGCCTACCTTCTCCCAATAATTTATTTCATTAGCTGCAGTCTATTGAGCTCAATTATCTGATAAACAGCACTTCACAGAAGGTTAGGCTCAAAAATCCCATGCAACCTATCCTATCCTATCCTATCCTATACTCTTATACGAGCAGTGTTATCTTGTATGTATGTATGCTTGCTTGCTTGCTTGCACAACGATCTCAAAAACGGCTCCGAGGATTTCCTTCAAAGTCTGGAAATAAGTAATTTATGACTCAAAAACGTCTTTTATGCAGATTACTTGGCCAGAGAAAATCTAATATCGTAATAAATCGAATTTTAAAGTTGTAAAATTTTAACATTGGCCTTATGGGTTGCCGTGATAGCAACGAAAATAAACAAGGAAAGTGTAAACAAATGAAGTAATCATAACAGCTGTTTGGAGTGTACAGCCATCAAGGGAAAATACAGCAAGTGGGATGAAGAGTCCATGGAGCAATAAAAAAGGTTTCTATTTATCAATTTTATGACATTGAAATATTTTATAGTAACTGGATGAACTGGTAAACATGAAATAACACCGAGCAAGGCTCGGTCTACCAGGTACTGCAATGTTAACTGTGTTATCGTGTCTCACCTTCATGAACGTAATTAAAAGAAAAAATAATAAACAATGTTTGTATTGCAGCTAACAATATAGTCTTGCATTACAAAGATCAATACTATAAACATCATCTATTGAATATTTTTAGAAGAGTTTCAGAGAAGTTACAAGACCCAATTTATACATCAATCATATAAATATGCCAATCTCAAAGTTACAAGACTTCGCAACAAGACACAGAATTTCGTACATAAAAATCCCTATCTCCCACACTGTACCCCCCCCCCCCCCCCCCCCCCGACTGCCTCTTGGGCCTTCATGTCAGACCTCAGACCTCCTCACACGCTACCGTCAATGACGTGAAGTTGGATAGGTTAGTTCTGTGGCGTGCCCAACGATTCTTTATGGTATTTTCGTTTCTCGTTTGGAACAACATCCAAAGCATGAGATTCCCATTGATTATAGACAGAGAACTGATTATCCTGAACTTGTGAGTTTGACGTGCCACGATTTGGTATTAAGAGAGTAGGTGCTTTTTCACTAGACCTTTAAATCGTGCAAGTTTTTAATCTAAAAGATATATATGCAGAAAAAGACATTTTTAACTTGGGATGGTTTTTTTTTTTGGAATTGTCAATAAACTATCTTCGGTTAATTTATATTCCCCTGAATGTAGTTAGACAGCAGCGAAATATTTTTGAATGTTGTATAGATTTTTATAACCGTTTATGCATTTACTCACATTTTTTACATAACTTGCCAACCCTAGACTGTTTTTAAATTAATTTTCAATATGTAAAACTTAATTAACATCAGAAACTAGTAACGAGAATCAATAATAGGTGGTCAGTTCTCTTAGATACAAAGTTTATAAAATTACACGATATTTAAAATTATATCAGAACTTCAAATGTTTATGTATTAGCGAATTTCCCCTAATTCGTTTACCGAGATAAAGCTCGTGGTAAACACATTACGTTGTCCTAATGTCAAACTAGTGGGAAATAAATAAAACTCTATATCTCGCTGACTTCTCAACATATTTCAATAAAACTTGGTATCTGGCTTCATCTTGTTAACCATGGCTTCATGGTCATTTTAGGATTGATGTTTATTTTACTTGATTTGAGACTCTGTCTCAATGATTTATTTTAGCATTTAAAATTCACTGAGTTTGGAGGTCTGCTGCAACGGGCGGTATTTATTCATACAAGAAAAAATGTCACGAATTTACCAGCTTGAAAAATCAGATGATAAAACCGCTTAACCTACAGAATAATGTCAATGTCCCTGCCGTCCTGAACGCTTCTACCCACCGTCCCACTCATCTCGAATTTCCACCCCCAGTAACTGTTGTGGCCAGCGGCCCGTAGCCGGGGGGGGGGCAACAAAGCATTAAAATCGCATTGCCTCGCGTGCACCCCCCCCCCCCCCAATAATTACCCCGATTGCAACCGCCACCAGGAAGTCCGAGGCCAATTTTGAGAAGCATTAGAATACGGGGTTTGGGGTTGTACGCCGGTAGACCAGGCCGACGCCGCCGGGGCTGCCTACTGTGGATTTGCATTTTGTGGGGTTTCTTTTCTTGGGGTACGGTAGATGCTGGGTCGTTGAGTGGTGTTGAGATTTTTTTTATGTTTCTGAGATGTCAGAATTTATAGCTTGTTATTTGATTGTATATCTAAAGGTAATTTACACAAATATTGGCTACTGAAAATTCCACCCTTCGTTCTTTCTGAGCAATCACAATCAGGATGGAGTTTATGTGAATTTTGTGAAAAACCTAATAAACTTTCATTTATTACTATAACGATCCTTTGCGATATAATCAATTTCGTTTTTAAGCTCTTGATGTCAAGTCACGAGATGTCGTATTCCTTATGACAAAAAGTGTCATAAAATAGGATAAAATAGAATAAACAACATCAGCGGTTATTTTAACGGGGTATGTCACGTTTTTGTCAATTGAAATTTTTGTCAGTTGAAAATCTTTTCCTCTACAAAACATTTTACATTGTTTGCTTATATATTGTTGTTGTGTCAATAAAAAAATGTGTTGAAAAAACACGGAGCGCAAATGATTTTATTTAATATAGCAGGTGGAGCCCAACAGAAAATTCCGGAGGTCTACTCAAAATCGATGCGAAGTTTTCACTCAGTCAGAATTTTTAGGTCGATTTTCCTCAATAAGACAAGTAATATACGGAAAACTTGGTTGTAAACGCACTGGTGTTAACTCGAGTTTAGGTCTCGAGCTTCAAAGTAGGGATCGAATTTAATTTCACTCATACTCTCTTTTTTATGTAAGAAAAGAAAAATTTACTTTAAAAATCCATCACTCTCCCCTCTCCCCATCAGTAGATTAGGATTCACGTAAGTTGGCCAAAGCATGTACTAATCATCTCATCAAAAATTTTTATACAAGTCACATTGAAAACATTGTTGGTCTCACAAGGTGTCTGTTTACATTTTCTTAGAACTGTCAAATCGCCACGTTGCGTTTGTTTACAATGTTGTTATAGGTTATAGAATGTTTACAATATCGCATAATTTTTGAAATTTGTAAATCCATTCGACCTTTTTACGTAGCTGTCAAAGTTTAATTTGATTCTATTTCTTGATTTACATGTATTTTAGTTGTTTAACTCTTTTTTGTTTTTTGCTGGGCCAATATTAATAAAATTTGACCGCAATATGAAACAATTTTTCTTTTCAGATGCTGACTTGCAGCAAATAGTACACTGGCAATTCAAAAACTCACCTATTTTACTTTGTAAATATTATTTTATAAGAAGATTTTAGAGTATCAACCATGCCGCATCCATGACACATCCTCTCCTTGTTAATACATGATTAATTTCGAAAAAACCCCTTAGTAATATCCTAAGCTGCGCAAGTGAACTTCCAGTTGCAATATTGCATCAGAATTTCCCCTTTATTGCAAGTGCTGTACTAAAACAGATGCTCGTTAACAATATTCAGCACAGCTGGATTTTATGGTTAAGTTCGTAAGAAGATAATTGTTTACTTTCGTTCTGGCCAACTTAGGCGACTCCTACTCTACAATCTTAAAATAAACATCAACAAGCGACGGACGAATCGGTCGGCCGCCAGTCTCCATGGAGTACCGCAAGGACCGGTCCCGGGGCCACTTCTATTTATGATTTACTCCTCTAATGCTGCTTACCGTCG
This sequence comes from Flexamia atlantica, assembly GCA_035578135.1. Lineage (NCBI taxonomy): Eukaryota > Metazoa > Arthropoda > Insecta > Hemiptera > Cicadellidae > Flexamia > Flexamia atlantica. Next base: position 39,827,416 of record JAQJVK010000011.1, on the reverse strand, counting down.
CATTATTTATCGCCCGCTCACAATTGCCGTAACGAGCGACTTCTTTATCGCCCTCAGCACTAAATTCCGCCCCTTGTAATCCGCGCGAATAGAGAAATTCGCAATACTTCGCCACTTTATTATGGTTCTAGTAGTGTAAGTTGTATAAGTTGTCCAGGTCGGATAACAGATGTAGAACGGCTTACCTGTGCATAAATTGAAATTAATATGGTGAGGTATGGTGAGTTGGTAATCCTTGGGATGATGGGTGAGTGGGTTACTCTATTTCGTTATGGTTTGTTCTTTGGATAAAAAGAATGCAGGGTTTTGTTGTAGGTCTATTACCAAGTTGAGGCTTTAGAAAAAAAGTTCTGTCGTTTAAAACTGATTTTTTAATGATAAAATCGGATGTGTAGGGTTCGGCAGTGCATTATTTTGCTCCGGCAGCACATCGAAACAAAAGCGTAGAGCATTTTACTCTACGCTGTTCGATGTTACTCTCTTATCAGTAGTCAATTGTATTGTTACGCATCTAGGACCCAAAGGAATAAATTTGGAATATATGCCAAATTTTAGCTCTGTTTTGCCTTCCCCTTTTTACATATCATAGACTAACAGTTGCCCGTGGCTTCGCTCACGATAAAAAATACAGCTGATCTTACTTCTGCTCTTTGAACTGTCAAATTGTATTAGGCCTACTCACAGCTGTTTACATTTCGGTATTTGAATGTTTACATGTTTACATTTCAATGTTTAATGTAAACATTGAAACTAAGGACGTTCATGGGGCGTAGCCCGAGGGGATTTTAAGGAAGTAAATAGGCCTAAATGTTTCCCAGGTTCAAGATCTACCTCTGCGTGAAATTTCAACCCAGTCGGTTAAGTATTTTTCGAGTTCACTTGTCCCATACATACATACATACATAAATACGTACATACAGAAACCACCTCTTCTTTATAATGGTATAGATAGATAGGTAGATAGGTAGATAGATAGATAGAAGATAGATAGATAGATAGTTAGATAGATAGATATAGATAGATGATTAAATTGACAATAATTTGCAACACCGGACTAAAGCTCAAGCTCATCGATTACAGTAGCTAAATTGAATTGTTAGTTTTATGCAATAAGACTCTGTAATTTTAAGCACAGAAAACTAAATAAGTACTTATTTAGTTTTCTGTGTTTTAAGGAAATAATCTTCGAGGACTATTTTTCAAGAGGGGAAAGAACAATAACAGTTCTCTACCACCTTCATTGAGGGCGGACATTTCGACATTTCCATATCATAAATACGTATTCGACCGAATATTTGGAGCGGGTGTCCTGGCAACCGGGGTGCGCGCGCAGCGATACAACGGAAAATTAAAACCCCCTTTAGATACAACTGCCTCATAAAGATAATACCTACCGGCCGATAGCGGTCTCATATTTATTAAAACAGCTTTAAATATTAATAAGCGAGTTAATTAAGCCTCGCCCCGTTTAATGGCGAGGGCTTTTATATGATTAATGTTCTGCTGGATAAGTTGACACTGTGTCATAACCCTCTGGGGGAAGATGTAATGTGTGATTATAATGTTTACAGTCGCAGGGTGCTTGTATTTTATCTCTGCGCTGCTTTATTGCTGTAATATTTATTATTTGAATTCAAGGGGAAAATGATTTGCTTATATTTTAGCATATTGATGTATGAAAATATCCATGGAACGTCCTCAATTGTATTGCTAGTTCCTATGGATTGATATTTTTGCTAAAACATAACATTTTAATCATCGGGACACTTTTTAAAAGAAAGGTGTACTTTAAACGTTTGAAGGTTTTCAAATACTCCTCCTCCCAAACGTTTGTCTATTACCTCAAATTAACAAATTTAAGAGTTTTAATCTGTTGTTGAAAATCTAAAGTTTTTGTGTGAGGGTTACAATTAACAAGTTTGTATTACCTTGCCAAGGTATTGCTACAACCAGGTTTATTGCTTGAAGTTTCGGGTCGTAAATTCAGACAATAGAGCCTTTTATTTCCAAAACGGGGTGCCAAACACAGATTAAAATGTATTATTGATACCTGAATTAGAACCCGGGTGAGGGAGGGGGGTAAGTAAAACACTCAACCTACTCGCCATAACTGTCTCATTCTATTAGCTATTACATTTTATCACACTACGTATTTTTGAGTTCTAAAATAGTCACCTTCCCATTCTGTGTCAATTTCGAACACAATCCTCAAAAAAACTCCATTACCGTTAAATAATTACGTTTCAAAATTCACGAGTGAAAAAAGCGCGGAACAAGTCGTGTATAATTAGGGAGTTCGACCACCATATGGACGGTCAGCTGGACCAGTGACAGCTTGCGGCGTCACAGTCCGACGGACACAAACTGGCGTCCCTCAGGGCTACGTTCGGGGGCACACCTCGCTTCACCTCCCGTGAAGCGACCTCCGAGAGAAATTCTAGTTTAAAATATTTGTATTTTGGCCGAGTAAGAAGTAGGAAAACGAATAATGTACATGTGAACCCTTTTCAGTATTCCAAAGGGACTTAAAAAATCGACATTTAGATTTTTTACGATGCTTTTAGATCTGGGGTCTGATCCCATCTGCAGTTGGAAAGAGTCGCAGTACGTAACAAGTAGGTTCTGACAAGAAGGTACGAAACATGGGCAAGAAACGTAGAACCATACATTATTGTAAAGCATAAAGCTTTTGGAAAAACACAAATAAATTTTAAGGATGAAAATCATCAATCGAAACACAAGCATGTCCGCAAAAAACGGACATGTCTGTTCAGATTCAAGCATAAAAACCTGTTCACTATTTCAGCCATGTTTCTTGACCAGGTTCGACTGGTTTAACAAAAACTACTACCATTGATTTGAATCTGAATTATTTATAGTCAAACCTACTCATAAAATATTTAAGCCGTTAAAGTTGTTTACCGTACAATTTATTTTGAATGACCATGATTAAACTTGATATATTGACTGAGGAACGCAAAGAAAGTAGGAATATAATTAGTTATCCTGTCTTCACTCACTATATATCAATCAGCGTAGTCTATTCTGATGCACACACGTTTTAAAATAAATAAAAACCCAATGTTAACAGTTAGGACTGCTAGGGGTTCGGCGGTGGCCTGGGGGGATTGACAGGCCTAGGAGGAACCACGGAAGGAGTAGTACCCACAGTGCTGGCCGACACGGTCCCTCCAGTCCCCACACTGGGGGTTGGCGGATACTTGACCTCCTCCAAGGGTTCCTCATCCTTAGCCTTCTCCTTCTCCTCTGGCGTCTTGAAGAACTCCTCTTGCCACAGGTGATCGTAGATCATGCACACCACCGGGATAAAGTTGAGCAAGGCTATCACCAACATCTTCACCTGGAGGTCTTTCATCAGCCAGAAGTAGTTCATCAGACCGACGACTCCGCACATGATGAAGAGAGCGGAACCCATGAGGAGGACGACCCTCTGGACGATCAGGCTGGGGATCTCGCCCAGGACGTAGAGGATCAGTTGTCCAGAGAGGACGAAGATGTAGCCGATGACCGCGTGGAAGTAGAGGTCCCACTCGAAGTAGCTCTTGGCCGGGAGGCGCTCGTAGAACTTGGATTCTTCGGTTGTCCAGAGGTGCATGATCATGATGGTCGCCAGAAGAGCCACCAGCTTCAGGAGGAAGTCGATACTGGTAACGCGCTTGCAGAACACTCTCTTCTGCGGACGCATTTGGAACGTTGATTTTGTCGGTTTGTTTGTGTTTTTGGTTATAAACTGAAGGTTTTTTTGTTTTGTTTATGGTTTAGAGTGACAGATTTTGTTTTTGTTTTTTTGGTTATTGATGGTTATCAACTAACAGCTGTAGAAATTCGGGAGTTTTTTAATAGACTGTGGGAGAGTTGTAATACAAATTGTAGATGGGTTTGTGATTAGAAACTTTGAAAAATACTTTCTGATACAAAATTGTCATACCCTATTATTCTGTCGGACACATGAAACCAATAAACGTTTATTTGGTAAAAATCTCTTTGAGTAATTTTAACCATCATGGAGGATGTTTAAAAAACCGAAAACCCTCAACTTTTTTCTTTATATTTTAGTATTTTTATAAAACACAGTGTTTAACAAAGACCTTTTTCTTTACATAATCATGGTTACCACACAACTAAACTTACAAACTATCAGGTTATCCCATAGTAATAATATCACGTTGAATAATTTCTTCCCAAACAAGGTTATCACAATTTAATCCATAAAACAATTGAATCACACTCAAAACAAATTTTCGGATTCAAATATATTTCGATATATCATTAAGAAAAAAACTAAGAACATTTTTGAAACAGAAGATTGTTTCTGCAATGCAGAACCAGATATGAGTGTATAATGGAGGAAGATAACAGGGTCATGTCACATGTAGCGCAGCGCTAGGCACCGCCTGACACAGAGAATATAGCTTAGGCCTACACCTACTGTTGCTGCCTACTCCACGCTGAGGTCCTTGTTTCAAAACTAAACTTACAAATAATAATATTAGTGTTTCAGTTGGATTTTACATCCCTAGACTAATTCTTTGTTTGAAATTCATTGTTGGTGATGGTGATTTTATATTTTGATTAGGATTTTTGCGGACATTTGCCATCACTGATTAGTAAAAAACAAGTTTCACGAGGTTTCGGGATCTGGAATCTGATCCCGTCTTCAGGTGGAAGAAAACCTAGAACATAACAAGATTAGTAACACATAGCCAGGAAAACCTGGACAAAAACACAGCTAAAACAGAGAACTGTAAAAGCAGTCACGAAAACACTAGCTGAAAAGAAAAACAATAACACAAAATAACACAGGAATCACAAGTATCAAGAATCACCAGACAGTTTGAGTGCGATTCATTGTCACTCTTTTCAGCTAGTGTTTTCGTGACTGCTTTTACAGTTCTCTGTTTTAGCTGTATTTTTGTCCAGGTTTTCCTGGCTATGTGTTACTAATCTTGTTATGTTCTAGGTTTTCTTCCACCTGAAGACGGGATCAGATTCCAGATCCCGAAACCTCGTGAAACTTGTTTTTTACTAATCAGTGATGGCAAACGTCCGCTAAAATCCTAATCAAAATACCTAGACTAATACTAGTAATTCGTAAGTTTAATTTTGAAACGACCATATATAAATGTATTGCCTGTTTAGTTCTGCCTATAGTATCTTTTCGCATTGGGACGAACTGGGTAGCTGAGTTTAGTTAAATTGGGGTTTTGACACGATTTTTATGATTAAACATTGAATATCCAAATTAGACCTGACAACATGAAGGCATTCTTTATCATATTTTTTAAATTTTGCTTAAAACTGATATCTTTTGTTTGATATGTGATATATTTACATCTGAAAAAAAGTCATAGTGCTCTTCAGTCATTCTCACTTTTCCCCCTACAGGATATAGTGTCAGATACGCATTCATGTCCTTTATACTGATCGAAGCAGTTGCAGTAGTGTTTGGAGTGACGAGGCTTGCAAGACATTCTCTCATCTGATGCACGCTTGAAATACATTTCAACAAAACAATTTGGAATCACTTGGAGTAAAACTGATATGGGGACAATTTAAAAACCAGGAAAGGGACTTTTAGAAAGTAAAGAAGAAAAAAAATAACGCCAACATTCACCACACCCAAATTTCAACCATAATTTATACCATGATAATTTAACCTGGACAAACCCTACTTACTTTACACCCCGGCTCAGTCACACACCCCCCCCCCCGACCCTCCCTTAGTCATCGATCAGACAGTGAATTTAACTGCACTTATCTGTTAGGTAAGCGGTATAATGCGGAGGGCAAACGTGGGGTGCCCCAGGGCAGGGGCTGGGGTGGCTGGGCCATTGAGCCCCGACAAAGCCTGAATGCAATGTTTACCTCCGAACAATTAGACGACCACACCGCGGAACCGCGGCTTGAGTGCGGTCGTAAGCTAAGTAATGTAAACCGGGGGTAGTGACCGTGTGGTCATAATCTGGGGGTAGTGACCGTGTGGTCATAATCTGGGGGTAGTGACCGTGTGGTCATAATCTAAGGGTAGTGACCGTGTGGTCGATGTAAACCTTGGGGTAGTGACAGTGTGGCCATAACTTGGGGTAGTGACCGTGTGGACGTAACCACTAAGTGATGTAAGCCTTGGGGTAGTGACCGTGTGGTCGTAGCCACTAAGTGATGTAAACCTGGGGTAGTGACCGTGTGGTCGATGTAAACCTTGGGGTAGTGACAGTGTAGTCATGATTTGGGGGTAGTGACCGTGTGGTCGTAGCCATTAAGTGATGTAAACCTGGGGTAGTGAACGTGTGGACATAATCTGGGATAGTGACCGTGTGGTCATAATTTGGGGTAGTGACCGTGTGGTCGTAGCTACTAAGTATTGTAAACCTTGGGGAAGTGACAGTGTGGTCATAATTTGGGGTAGTGACCGTGTGGTCGTAGCCATTAAGTGATGTAAACCTGGGGTAGTGACCGTGCAGTCATAACCTGAGGCAGTGACCGTGTGGTCATAGCCACTAAGTTATGTAAACCTGGGGGTATAGACCGTGCGGTTATAACCAGTAAGTAATGTAAACCTGGGGGTAGTGACCGTGTGGTTATAATCTGAGGTAGTGACGCTATGTCATAGCCACTAAGTAATGTAAATCTGGGGGTAGTGACCGTACGGTCGAAACCAGTAAGTAATGTAAACCTGGGGGTAGTGCCCGTTTGGTCATAGCCACTAAGTAATGTAAACCAGGGGGTAGTGACCGTGCAGTCATAACCTGGGGTAATGCAGGACTACACGGGGGTAATGACCGAGTGGTCATAGCCACTAAGTAATATAAACCAGGGGGTAGTGACCAAGTGGTCATAAGTAATATAAACCAGGGGGTAGTGACCGTGTGGTCATAGCCACAAAGTTATGTAAACCTGGGGTTAGTGACCGTACGGTCGAAACCAGTAAGTAATGTAAACCTGGGGGTAGTGACTGAGCGGTAATAACCAATATACTACTTACCACCAACTCATTACGTATATAGGCTAGTTGTTGACTTGATGTTTATGACCGCACACTTCTCCTACTCTGGTTTTTATTTCTTAGTGGTTATGTCTGCACGGGCACTTGCTCCAGAGCTCTCATATATTTTAATCCACATTTGAAGAACAACAACAATATGTTCTACAAGACAACGCATCTTCGGTGATTGCCGGGGATCGAACCGCCGCCCCTCGGATCACCAAACACCAACCAGCCAGCAAACATTTATCCCAACACCACTATAGCCTTGTTAATTAACTCCCTAATTAATTAGCCTGTGTATCACTAATAGCTTCATACTAATTGTCTAGCTGTTCTTTAATTGAACGGCGCTTGTTTGAACTAATAAATTCGCGGGTGGATTTCAGCGGGTTGCGGGCGCTACGGTCATTTTGGCAAATTGTCCGGAAGCCAGCCGCTTATCACCTGCGGGTAAAACAAGTGTTGAGCTGCCGGGCTACTGGAGTTGTGAGGAAAGTTTGTTGGCCTTACATATGTTTAGTGTTGCGAATCTCCTGGGCTACAACGCAGGAAGTTTTAACACGCCGTTTTCAGATTTATGGAGTTGTACGGAGTCGTTAAGCAGGCCGTTTTAAATGACGTGGGCTTCCAAAAGCCCAATGCACAAGTCTTAACAACATAACAATTAACAAAATAATAATTGCAAGTCCCGGCATGTGCAATTAACATAAGTCTTATGGGAGACTATTGAATCGCCCTTAGAGCTAAATTTTACTCTTTCAGCACATCTCGGCCCCCTTGAATTCCGCCTCAAGGGGTGTCCATAGTAGTCGGGGGTCAGCTGGACTACGTCGTTGACTCAACCGATAATGAGAATGTTTACCGGATTGTTAATAGTTAAGTAACAGTTTTATTTTTATTTTAAGTACTAATGATTACTGGTTTGTATACAATTGGTTAGATGTGTTTTGGTTTCAAGAGTACAGTTCGCGCATTATATCTCTGGCTATGGCTGAGTAAGCTGGTTGCAAGGTGCAAGGGGGAGAGGGGGTACTTTTCAGAGGACATTTTTCTAAAACATCGCTGCTTGTCAAACGTTTTGTTTACCTGTATCATATGTTGAAAATTTCATATGATACGAGTTGTAGTATAAGACGTTGTGGAGCCGAATTTTCTCACCTATTTGCAGATTGACAGATTGTTCAAAACGAGGAGGACTAGGGAAGAAGAAGAAAAGTAGTCATTGAACAGCTGCTGAATGGCTACTATGCTTCTAACCGTATCATGTGATACTTTCAACATTGACATTGGTAAACCTGACTTTTGACAAACAGCGGGGCTGTAGAACAATGTTTTCAGAATAGTACCCCCTCTCCCCCCCGCACCTTGCGACCAGCTGACTCAGCCATAGCCGGAGGTATAATTCGCGAAATGAATGACTGACTAACAAAGGTTTTGAGTTTTTTCTTCGATTATTTATTTGATCCAACTTGGCCGCAAATCAGCCTAAAACGGCCAGGAAAAGCAAAACTGGTTTAATAGTCCGTGTAAATATAATTTATTTCCATCCGTGACTCTCATGATCAATGACATAGTATAATGGTGCTAATGGAGGCAACTTCATATTGTGAAGTTAAAAGTGCAAGATTACCACCAACATAGATCGCTCGACAAAGGCTGCAAAAACAATACCGTTGCCAACAACATAACTATTACTTAATCCGTTGTTTTAAAAACCTGAGATTCTTGACGGATACTCAAATGTACCCGGAAACTAAAATAATCAAAACATCACACGATTGACTGATTACCGATATCAAACTCGCATCAGTAGTCATCGATTTCCACCCTCACCCCGGAATCTCTATGTTGTTCCACCCCTGCCGCTAGGGGTGAAGGGTGGGATCCATTTCCTACCTCGCCCCAGGTGCAATTAGGTATGATTCACCGCGGGTTGGGGGCAGGGGCGGCCACCGGCATATGTCCTGACCGACCCCAGGTAATTAAAACACGTTAATAGCCCATAAATCACATTATACTTGTCAACTGGTTTTTTGAGAGGGTAGAAGTTGATATTATCTGTGCGGGAAGTCTCCCCACTAACCTCCCCCTCTTTTGAACCCTTGCTGATAACGTCATGCTGTTTCGGGGTAGAGTGTGAAAAATTAATTTATGAGAGTTGGTCTATGAATTAGATGTAAGCCTCTTTGGGAGATATCTTTAAAGGTGAACCAGTTGTAACGTTCTGGTTTTCTTGAGTAGTTAGTTTGTTGTATTGAGCGATGTAACGAAAAATATAGTTCACAATACGGGCCTAAAGCTACTTTTCACTACTCGGTCATTTTTCGACCTCGGCTTACAGCCTCAGTCGTAAAACTTGATCTCGTATGAAAAGCGTCACTTTAGTCCCTAGTAATGAAATACACTCAAATGGCATTACAGCCATACCGCCATGCCTGGTGTTGGCATTTTGCAGTCAAATGTATAAACTAAATTAATCAAAACATTACACGATTCACTGATTACCGATATCAGACTACAAGACTACAGAATACAAGAAATCTGTGACCAGGCTTTACAGATTAAACGCTTATCAATAGAGAAACTCTGTTGTTGATACAAGATCTACTTCAACTTAAGTACCATTACTCTTAAACTTTTAGGAGATTTTTTCTTTTTCTAACAAAGTGAATTTGAATAAAAGGGTGTGCTAAATGCTAAAAGAAAAATAGACCGTTGTCAAGTTCAGTGCCCTAGGCCCTAAATTTATTTGCAGATGTGCTTCGCTGATTGTCCCTATTCTGATAGTTTTAGATCATTGTAGTTATTTTAGCTCAATGTCCACTTGGATGCATAAACATAAATTTGAATATATATCTGATTAATATTAACATTGTGTCAATCTAATTGCAATTTTAAATTATCACTTTAAATTACCATTAATAGAAACCTCAAATGTACAATCCGCAAGTAACAGAGATCGAACGTTCAGCCTTTGGCTTTGTATACAGAAGTCAAAGTTTCAGCACATTGAAAATGCTACTTCCGCGATTTGGATTTGAAAAAAGATTATTACCGGAGTATTTTCAACTTCTATGCAATAAACAAGTATATACTCACAATAACGCATCCACTTTAAATTAAGCATGGTTTCGTAACCACCACCACCAAATAAGTCAGGTTTAAATTTAAAATGAAATATCGTTTTGCAGGCGAATTTCTTCAGTAATTAAAAGTAACAATAATTCATCGTTGAATTATAGTCATAGATATCGTCTGCAATGTTACCTTAAACACATGCAAAGTAGTAAAAAATGCAGGGGTGTAGGAGAGTAAGGCCGCAAGTCTATAAAAGATAGTAATGAAAATGTCTGAGGAACAACACGGGAAAAGTAATTACAGCAGTTTACATTCCATTTCGAGCCTCCTTCGCAATCAAAGTCGAACAGTAACCGCCCGAGCGACCTACTTACAAACTAGAAGTATTCTCCATTTTGTTCTTTTTTCTATATAGAACATATTAGAGTATGATTCACCTGAGTTGGCCAAAACGAAAGTAAACAAACTATTATCTTCTTACGAACTTAACCATAAAATCCAGCTGTGCTGAAAACATTATCAACGAACATCTGTTTAGTATAGCACTTGCAATAAAGGGAAAGTTCTGATGCAATTTGCAACTGGAAGTTCACTTGCGCGGCTCAAAATATTACTAAGGGGCTTTTCCAAATAAATTATGTATTAACAGGGAGATGATGTGTCATGGATGCGGCATGGTTAATAGTCTAAGATTTTCTTATGAAATAATATTAACAAAGAAATATAGGCGAGTTTTTGAATAGTCATTATTTGCTGCAAGTCAGTATCTGAAAGAGAGATTGTTTCATATTGCAGTCAAAACTTATGAAAATTGGCCCAGGAAAAAAACAAACAGTTAAACAAACTAATTTACTTGTAAATGAAGAAATAGAATCAAATTAAACTTTGGCAGCTATGTAAAAAGGTTGAATGGAAATAAAAACTTCTAAAAATAGGCAATATTGTAATAATCCTATAACCTATAACAACTTGTAAACAAACGCAACGTGGCGATTTGACAGTTCTGAGAAAATGTAAACAGACACCATGTGTAACCAACAATGTTACAATGTTTTCAATGTGACTTCTATAAAAAATTTTGATGAGATGATTAGTACATGCTTTGGCCAACTTACGTGAATCCTACTCTATCTTACTTTTTGTTTTTAAAAAAGTCGTTAAGTTGCAACAGGGGGTTGAGAAATTCTGTTCTAAAAGATGAAATAATGCAGTATGATCTTAATTAGAAGTATTATCAAAGAATATAAAGATATCTAAAAGAGTATTCCATATCTCAAGATATCTGCAATTGGCGTACAAGATACTCTTTTTAAACTATTAAGTACTTCTGAAATATTCAGAGGGGAAGGGGGTTTACTTCAGACTGGCGTAATCTAGAAATAAAACTACCTATTGTCGAAATTAGTGACCACTTACCTTTCTATCATTCGATACTCAAGGTTACAGAGAGTATATTGTACCAAACTACTGATTTTAGCGAATTTCCCCTATAGGGAAGAAGCTATTACCGTAGGTCTCATGGTAAGACCTAAGCCCAAGACCATGATAACTTTTCGTTTTGGGGCCACCAGAAGCAAAAAACACCATTCGTTCGAATTTATATATATATATGTCTGTCAGCACGATAGCGGCCGTAAATATAGTCCGATCCTAAAGAAATTTGGTACAGACGTGTAAAGTGGTAATCACTCGGACGAGTTCGTGAACCAGCCCGATCGGACCACCGGAAGGGGGGGTAAAGGGGGATAAACCCCCCAAAAATGGGTTTTTTGAGTTTTTCACATAGAAAAATAAAATTTATCAATTTTCGTTGGCACCATTGAATTCAGCTCAAAAAAACAAACAATTTAGTACTTTGAATCTCTGCTCTGTGTCCATTGGTTATCGAGATATTGAAAGTGGTAAACACAGTACGTTGTCCCAATGTTAACCTTATGGGAAATAAGTAAAATTCTATATCTCGCTTATTTCTCGACATATCTTTATAAAACTTGGTAAATGGCTTCTTCTAGTTCAGATCTACTAAATATTGAATTAAAACCAACCAGTTTAAACATACCTGTAGCAGCAAACCTGCATACTCATTCCCCATGTTATTCTTATGGAGCTTACCAAAACATGTCAAATCTCGCTATGTTGGATTGAAATATGTTGTTTTGCATTTGAAATTCGCTGAGTATGCAGGTCTGCTGCAACGGGGGTATTTCGTAAATGTATTATTTTATTTTATTTCCTCTATAATTTTTACTCCCCCCCCCCAAAAAAGTTTAATTTACCCCAACATTTTTGTCTAAGGCGCAACTTGCGTCATCAATCCCCCCTGTAGGCGGCCCTGAAAATCACACTTTACACCTTAACACCAATCAACCTTCAACCTTCCATACACCACAGTTAAGGTGACCAGACGTCCCGTTTTGAACCGAACAGTCCCGTTTTTTAGCATCGTGTCCCTTTGTCCCGACGAACTCTCTCGGGACGCCCATTTGTCCCGTTTTGACGTTGTTGGTAAGAAAAATACTTAAAAAAAGTTTTACTGTACAAAACTTAAATTTTTTCGTTTTTTGTCTTTTCTAGTAACTTAAAATTAATGGTAAATATGAACTAGAGTATAGCACATATTTTAAATCTGTAAGAGTCTGAAAACCCACCAAAATGCTCCTAATTTTCCAAAATTATTCGAGGGAGGACCCCCGGACCCCCTCTCTTAGGGGGTATAGAAATACGTTTTAGTTTAAAAAACTCCTAAATAGTTTTGTTGTTATTTTTTAGTTTCCTAGTAACTTAAATCAATTTTAAAGATGAACTAAAGTATTGCACATATTTTTAATCTGAAAGTGCCTAAAACCCACTAAAATGCTTCTAATTTTTCTAAATGTTATGAGGGAGGACCCTCGGACCCCCTTTCTCTTTTTTGGGGGTATGGAAATACGTTTTAATGTAAAATACTCTTAAATAAATTTTTTCGGTTCTTTTGTTTTTTCCTAGTAGGCTAACTTAAAATTCATAGTAAAGATGAACTAGAATCTAACACATATTTTCAATCTGAAAGAGTCTAAAAACGCACCAAATTGCCCCTAAATTTTTACCCCCCACACTTACCCCCGAAGATCGCCGTCCCATTTTGGCTGTTCCAAAATCTGGTCACTTAACCATAGTGCACCATATTTACCACAGTACAGCTTGTATTCACCACAGTACACCACAACCCCCCGGTGCACGCGACCGTGCCGTTAGCGTGGTTTACGGCGCCACGTTAACAAGCCCCGCGCTCCCTGGGTAACGGGGCCCGGGCTTATTAACAGAAATCTTTATTCGGCTTTTACCAAACAGAATTACGACTTTCTTGATAACATGCGATGTAAGGGAGAAGGTGTACTGATCGATTTGAATGACTAGGCCCAGTCCATCTGTGAGCATAATGCTAAAATTTTAACTAAGTCTTAACGGGCGGAATGCGCTCATTGCGCCACGATATTTAACTTCACCTATAAACAGATCGGGAATGATAAAGGCCAGGAAGAGAAGTTTTAAAACGTGTGTTTTACAACTGTGGGTTGTCCGTGCGCTCAAGATAAAATTGATACTTGTGTTTTATTTTATACTAGCTGATCAAACCGGTTTTTTCCGTGGACAAACAGAAAAACTTCCTTGGATTCATGATTTAATTAGGTTACCATGACAACTTCATATTTAACATTTAAACTTTGATGTACCATAAGGCGCAGCCCCGAGGGACTGTTATAAAATCAGTTCTTAGTGTATGCCTATGCCCTGAGAGGAACGTCCATGCAAAGTTTCAAGGTTCTAGGTCAAGTAGTTTGTGCTGTGCGATTATATGTGAGTGGTATTAGTCAAAAATATAGTTGGTTTAGGCTTTATAGATGTATGTAGTATTTTAAGCAATACGATGTGGATAATACAGAAGCATATGGAAAAAGTATTGCAACGACTAAGAATTATTTGAATTTCCTCCGTCATTCTCTACTGCATCGACTTTTTACCGTCCGAACAAGCTCTACCGCCCGTTGACAGAAGGCTTACTGCGATTACCGGTTCCGGTACCGATTTTTTGGTGCTCCACAGACCCTTATAATCATTATTATGTCTCATTGAGCTTTCAATCATAATGCTAAAAAACTTTAAATTGTAAATAACATTCGTATGGGGAGAAGCTGTCACAATTGTGCCTAGAGTCGCGGGCACAAAAATGGGCGGATGAGTGAGCGCGCTGCAGGCAAAATTATTCTTTATTATTTGTTTAGGTAGTTAATTAACTTATTCAATAGTATGTTACAGTAAACACAAATTTACAAGTCAAAGGTCTTGAAAATTGTAAACAACGTTTTGACAGTTCGACAAGAACATTCCATTATGGGCCGTTTTCTCCAAACTTGTTAACCTAATTAAAAAGAGGTTAAACCCAGGGTTAATCCTAGGTTAAACCACTTTTTTGGTTAACCGAGTTTGGAGAAAGCGGCCCTTAGAATATCAGCTAAGGTTTAGCAGACAATTTGATGAGTTTACAGTCAACAGACAATTTGACAAGTTTACAGTTTACAGACAATTTGATGAGTTTTGCCGCCAACCTATTTCGTGCACTCTACTCTAGAGGCGTGGAGTACATAAATTAATCCCTCCCTGCATAATGTGTTTCTTGTGGTGTGAGTTTTACTTGCTTTACGCTAATGATGTATGGTATTCAAGTACGTCGGGTGGTGTGGTGTGGTGTTATACGTTATTATGTGGTATTATATGGTACTATTCCTACTCAGCAAATTCTAACTATTCGACGATATTCTGACTTTTCGGCAAACTGGCCGATTACCGGATATTTGGTTTACTGGTTTTTGTCCATTCGACTAGTTTGAACGACTACAACGTCGATGCTTGATGCGGTACCTAATCGATTACACTAATCGATGTTCGAAACAATCGACCTTTCACCAATCGATAGTCAGTAATCGATCTCATCGCCACTAATGAAGACCTGAGCTCCATCAAAGATGACAGGTGAAAAACTCCAGTTTAGCTTTCAGCCCCGCCTCTCCGCGGGTCCGGCGATCGTATCGCGATAAATATCGGTCTCGCGGGCAAATATCGCGATAAATTTCGCGATAAACATCGGTCTCGCGGGCAAATATCGCGATAAATATCGGTCTGGTGGTCAAATCGCCGGGAAACACACAGTGCCGATGATGAGTGTGATTACGCGTATCAGTAGCCGGCAGACCGGAAGCGGTTCGCCGCGGTCTGTCGGACCGGTCGGATTCGTTCCGGATCCGGATCCGGTGCTTTACCGGATTGTCGTAATGGGTTTCCGGTAGGCAGGAAGATCGAGTCAATGTTTGGTTTATATTCGCGTATACGTGGGCTTCAATTTTATCCGGTTTATTTGGTTCTACCGCTGAATATACAGACTGACCACCTAGGGATGTTGCTGATCGGTCGTTTCTAACAAGTTCTTTTTAGAAAGAATAAATCAGCAAAAATAGGTGTTAAGTTTAAATTTGCCATTTTTAGGCGTTAGGTTATACAGTAGTTCTTGAAAATGATTACCTTCTCTGATGTTAAAAGAAGGGGAGGTTTCTGCTTGTTGTGCGGGGTAAAAGCAAACATTACTGAACTGACCGGGCTGAAATTTTGCACAAAATATAGATCATATTCGTCTATCATCCCCATTATGGGGATCTGTCCATGATGATTTACTGTAATCATATTAGATTCAACTCATAGATGTCCTTGAAATCCCCTCGGGTTCCGCCCTTTTAGGCTTTCATGTGCATATGTTGTACTAGTTTACGAGATTTTGGGAGTTTTAGTTTTTACGTGAGAAATATTGTTATTTTTCAGTTAACCGTACGAAGAAAGGGTAAAACAGCAGCCAAGCAACTAGTATCATGGTTGTTTTGATGATATTGAGTTCATTTTCCCCAAGAATAACTTTTTCAAAATAAAACTATATTTCCACTAGATAACAAAGGCAAGTCTAGAAAAGAATCAGCACAGTCAATAAGAATTGAATTATATGAACAGCAGCGATGGCAAATGTCCGTTGTAATCTCAATACCGCATCTTCAATATCACCCAGCAAAGCAGAATAGTTTCCAACAATCAGTTTATTTGGTTACAAAAAATATACCCTCTACATGAGTTGTTTACAGTGTAATCATTCTGTATTTGGTATTCTGTACGTTTAGTATTACAGTAGCAGAGTAGCTGCGATAACTTGGTTTTAGTGGTATATTGATGGTGCGCAATCGCTGATAGTAAGACAAATTTTGCAAAAAAAAATTATCACGTAACTGTAGGCTTTATTATCTCACGATTTATATTTTTATACAAAGACACGTACACTTCCAAAAACCTCGCCCACCAATAAAAAACTTTCTCCCCTCACTCAGCTCTAGTAATTTCTCCAGCGCGGAGACATTTTGAACCCCCTCCCCCCCGCCTACAACCCACAGACCGCAGTCCAATACCCGCGTCAATACAGCACGCCGCCGCCATTGTACATTACACAAACCACAATCCACACAGATCGCTTATCATCGTACGTCTATAATCACGATCAATTATGAAAAATAACCAGAGGCATTAGAAAGATAATCTGGGTCGATACGTGGCGGTCGTCATGGCAACGACACAAACACTGGCCGCCATGTTAATTGATTGGGCCTCTGATTAGAGCCAGTTGAGTGGGAGATATCTTATCTCGGTAAACTGTCACGCCTGGATAGTCCATGGAGTAATAAGTAGTGTGCGGTGGCCATAGAGTAAACAGATGTGCGTGGTCGATCGGAAATATGTAATTAATTGGCCCGATAAACTGGAGGTAAATAATGATTAGTTTTCTGGGTTTGTTTTGGTTGTTTATTTTGTATGTGGAGATGTGTTGAACGGGCGGTGACAAACACAAATTATTTTATTTTACAAATAAAACGATTCTTATGTTTTAGTTGTAGACCGTCCATTCAACTGTGTTTTCGGTATTGAATTGAAACATCCACCGTAAACCTTTACATGTTAAACGACCACAACGAGGAGAAAGAAATGTAGGACATAAGTTTCTCTCGATGTCCAAATACACACCCGCAGTAAAGGAAATCGGAATAACTTCCCATTTCCTCTAAGCACTTTGATATTATGTGGGATACACTATGTTAATTGTCAAAACGGTGAAGGGAAATAGTACAAAACCACAAACCAACACAACCAACCTATACAACCATTTCAATCTCTACAACCTCCTAAAAGATTACAACTTCCAACGTTCTCCCAGTATTTTCAACACACATAAATATAGTCGGCCTCAAATGACATGGTCTAGACCGTCTTTAAGTCCAATGCTATAAAATTCACATTAGTCTTACGAGTTGACTAGGCCACATAATTTGTCCCGGAATATACACCGTCACCTCAACGTCCTCCTCTAAAACAACCTTACTAAAATCACACTTGAAACGTGATAACCCAAAACTTTTAAAACACTCACCATCCCAACTCCTGTATCACCATCTCTGAAGTATCCTCCTCACCGTCTACAGAACTACTGACTGAAGGAGTCTCCCATGTTGCCAAGTTGCCATGTTGCCATGTTGCCAAGTTGCCGTGCCGGGGCGAGGGCATGTGTCATGCACTCGGAGCACGAGAGGCTGGCGTGTTTCCGTGCCGTGCTGAGATCACGCCGCACGCACGGTCATCTTGACACGGTCCGTGACGTCACGGCAGCGGCGCTCGGTGATAACGGAGATAAGGCAGTGGGTCAGTGGGACCAAGAGTCTGGTTAGATGGCTGAGAAAGTTGACGTGATTTGGGAGAGTTGGTATAAAACGTTCATGACGTGGTACCAGTCAGTGGTACCAGCAGTCTGGAAAGTGACTGTGATGTGAGAATGACAACGTTTACTTGTTCAGGGAGTATTGTTACAGAACGGTGATGACGTCACGGCACTTGCTGTGATAACGGAGATAAGGCAGTGGGTCAGTGGTACCAGGAGTCTGGAAAGTGACGGTGATGTGGGAATGACAACGTTTACTTGATCAGGGAGTGTTGGTATAGAACGATGATGTCACGGCACTTGCTGTGATAACGGAGATAAGGCAGTGGGTCAGTGGTACCAGGAGTCTGGAAAGTGACGGTGATGTGGGAATGACAACGTTTACTTGATCAGGGAGTGTTGGTATAGAACGATGATGTCACGGCACTTGCTGTGATAACGGAGATAAGGCAGTGGGTCAGTGGTACTAGGAGTCTGGGACGAGAACGTTTACTTGATCAGGGAGTGTTGGTATAAAACTTTGATGACGTCACGGCAATTGCTGTGATAATGGAGATAAGGTTAGTGTGACCAGGAGTCTGGGATAAAAAAGTTGACGTGATCAGGGAGAGATGGTATAAAACGATGATACCGTCACGGCACTTGCTGCGATAACGGAGATAAGGCAGTGGTCAGTGGACCAAGAGTCTGGGATGAGAACGTTTACTTGATCAGAGAGAGATGGTATAAAACGTTGAGGACGTCATGGCACTTGCTGTGATAACGGAGATAAGGCAGTGGGTCAGTGGTACCAGGAGTCTGGGATGAGAAAGTTTACTTGATCAGGGAGTGTTGGTATAGAACGTTGATAACGTCACGGCACTTGCTGTGATAACGGAGATAAGGCAGTGGGTCAGTGGTACCAGGAGTCTGGAAAGTGATTGTGATCTGGGGATGAGAACGTTTACTTGATCAGGGAGTGTTGGTATAGAACTTTGATGACGTCACGGCACTTGCTGCGATAACGGAGATAAGGCAGTAGGTCAGTGGTACCAGGAGTCTGGGATGAGAACGTTTACTTGATCTAGGAGAGTTGGTATAAAACTTTGATGACGTCACGGCACTTGATGTGATAACGGAGATAAGGCAGTGGTAAGTGTACCAGGAGTCTGGGATGAGAACGTTTACTTGATCTAGGAGAGTTGGTATAAAACTTTGATGACGTCACGGCACTTGATGTGATAACGGAGATAAGGCAGTGGTAAGTGTACCAGGAGTCTGGGGAGACGGCGAGAAATTTTGAGAAATCGTGAAGTGATGCTGTTGCTCTCTACAGGCTCTCTGCTAGTTGATCAACATGGATTTTGCCAATTACATGATTATATTTGGCAATGATAAGGTAGAAGGAGTGAGTAAACCGAGAGGCCGACTGAAGCAGGTGCGGAAACCTGGCCTGCAGCTTCAACCGATGGAGTATAGGAAACTCACCAGCAGTTTAATCTGCTAGCGTGGAGAACCGCCGCCGAAGTTGTTCGATTATGTCCTAGTTTTCACCCTGATGTTAGTTTTCACCATCAGGACATCATTGGACCAAAACTTTGGTATAAATTGCCTTGTATTGTTCGGAACCTGAACCTACCAAACTCAAAATCCATAATCCATACTTCTATTGGCCAGTCCTCTTTCCTCGGTCCATGAGAGTTTTTTTGTTGTTGTTATTTTAGTTACTGGAAAACAATACCAGGTACAGTCAAAAAGTTCCCGGAATGAATTTTTGTAGACTTTTAGCGCGATAGCCAGCGGAAAATTCGTCTTGCAGTAGTTGGTACGACTCCTGGGGAGGTCATATCGGTAGTGGGGGTGTAGCTGACTTGCCGTAGTGCAGCATTGGAAAGCGCTTTTCGTGTACCTGCAAGTTTACATTGTAGATTTCTGAAAAATGGCATTTCATGAAAAGCACGCGAACCTTAAGTTTTTTGTTTTACTTAAAAATCACCTAGTGAGACTCTTGAGCTGTTAATTCAAGCTTATGGAGAGAAGGCGATGAAGAAAAGTCAAGTTATGAGTGGCAGAAACGGTTCCGTGAAGGCCGTGAAAGCATCGAAGATGACCCTCGTAGTGGACTACCTTCAACATCAGTCAATGACAAAAACATAGAGTGAATACGACAAGTTGTGCGTGAAAATCAGAAATTAACGACCTATGAAATTGCATTTCAGGTAAATTTATCTCATGGAAGTGTTCACACCATCCTTCATGATCATTTGAATACGCATCGAATTTGTTCGCTCAACAAACAAAATTGATAACGTAGACTTGTAGGTACACGAAAAGCGCTTTCCAATGCTGCACTACCGCAAGTCAGCAATACCCCCATTACCGATATGCCCTCCCCAGGGGTCGTACCAACTACTGCAAGACGAATTTCCCGCTTGCGATCGCGCTAAGAGTCAACAAAAATTCATTCCGGGAACTTTTTGGCTGTACCTCGTATAACTAAAACTATTTTTCTTGGAGTGTGGGTTGATTTCTTATCGACTTTTTCAAACATGTTATCCATGTACACTGAATAAATGTTTTTCAATTCTCCTTTTCCCATTTCCCCCACCCCCAACCAGAGCGTGCCCCCTGCTCGCGGCAGTGAGACGTCTTGTCACCTGAAGGCCCCCCGTCGTTCCGCTGCCAAATCTAAAGACTTTCTTATTATCCCCGACTCTCACGCGACCCCCTCTCTCCCCCCTAACCCCCCCCCCTCTCTCTCTCTCTCTCTCCCTCGCTCTGCGCATTATTCCATTATGCATCCCCGGTAATAGTACCATTATCCGGCTGATTTAGGCGATATCCGTCAATTATGTCGGCCACCGCCGCGCCGCGGAGGAAGTGAGTGGTCGAAATCGACTAATAATTGTAAGTATCGATATTCATTTCGGATGCGTTATCAAAATTAATTTCGGATGCGTTATCGAAATTAATTTCGGGTGCAGTAGTGGCCAAGTGAAATCTAGGACGGTTCGTTCGAATTGGATGGATAAGTAAATGATTATTTGAATCCATTGATGGTTAACAGTAGAGAGTCGGTATAAAGTTGAGGGTGGTCGTATCTCCGTACGTAGTAGTGATCTAACACATAAAGTAGCTGTTCTGTTGCTGATAGAAAAACGATTTTTCAAAAAGTTTTATGAACTATTTTTCTTATTTAGAAATTAGTACTCGATATAGTGTTGGGCATTGTCAACATCAGACTACAGACTGATCGATTTCTTTCTTTGTTTCTAACAAAATCTCTCATAAAATAAGGATTTAAATCACATATTTATCCTTCTTAAAAGAAATATAAACGTTAATTACAAAAATTACGAGCCATTTTCTACACTATTTTCAAAGAATATTCTCTCTACAATCAATCCAATCCGACTCCGACCCTACCTCATATGGAAAAGCCATTTACGAGCTACAGCGCTTCGGAATGGATCGTTCATGAAATTTAACCGCTGAAAGCTCTTTAAAATTTTACTACCGTTTACAGTACTTCCTTAATTACGACATTAATAGGACGCTAACTTAATTACAGGGGGTCGTTTAGCGCACGTAACTGAGATTTACAGTCGTAAATAAACTCTATCGCCGCCACTGATAATGGGAAGCTAATTGTTGCCGCGGTGCCTTCAATAACAAGGCGGTGACAAGAAAAGCTGAACAGCTGATTGGAGGCAATAGGAAACCCGTAAACGTTGAGTGAAGAGGGCCGAAAACACCGCCAATTAGTCGAGAGCGTCGGTTATTGGTGATCTGTCTATACCCCTGACAAGAAGAGAGTGCGGCTAAGGGACTATAGAGTTATGAGCTGGACCCTTACTCCCAGTGTTTCCAGGTGGGGATTTGGGGATTTCCCCACATTGACGATTTTTAGATCCGGGAAATGGATGTAGTGATGTAGGGCATTCATGGATGTTGGGGCTTTCTAATTTTTCCGGAAAATGTGATGTTTAATCTGAATTATAATTTTTGTATAGGCATTGTTGCTTATGGAGCTTGGAATATTTAAACTTGAAACTGTGATTAAAACCGTTCAACTTCAGCTGGTATTTACATTAGGGTATGTGCATTATGCTTCAAGAGCGATTATTTAGTTTAGCTGATCTATTGTGTTGTTCGCGGACACTTAGGGCATTTTTCTGAGTCACGAAAGTGAATGAAAGTGCAAAAAGTACTAAATAAAGGCAATACAATACTAAAGGATTACAATAAACCAAGTGCTAGAAATGTGGGGAAATTTGAGGTTTCCTGAACGTCTTCATGATTCCTTCGACAGGAATATCGACTATATCCCGACTATAGCCAGGACCATATCCTTTGACTTTACATGTAGCCTACTTATCCACGACACCTTAGCCAGGGATGACGACGATACATCAGCCAGTGTCACGATATTTGATTCTATCTTTACGTCTCCTAAGCCAGGGATATCGACGATACTACAGCCAGTGTTACGACATTTAATTCTACCTGTACATCTCCATGACTCCTTACCAAGGATATCGACGATACATCAGCCGGGGCTTTGTCATTTGCCTCGTCCTGTAATCCTCCACACTCCTCAGCCAGGGATATCGACGATACATCAGCCGGGGCTTTGTCATTTGCCTCGTCCTGTAATCCTCCACACTCCTCAGCCAGGGATATCGACGATACATCAGCCGGGGCTTTGTCATTTGCCTCGTCCTGTAATCCTCCACACTCCTCAGCCAGGGATATCGACGATACATCAGCCAGGGCTTTGTCATTTGCCTCGTCCTGTAATCCTCCACACTCCTCAGCCAGGGATATCGACGATACATCAGCCAGGGCTTTGTCATTTGCCTCGTCCTGTAATCCTCCTTAGCCAGGGATATCGACGATACATCAGCCAGGGCTTTGTCATTTGCCTCGTCCTGTAATCCTCCTTAGCCAGGGATATCGACGATACATCAGCCAGGGCTTTGTCATTTGCCTCGTCCTGTAATCCTCCTTAGCCAGGGATATCGACGATACATCAGCCAGGGCTTTGTCATTTGCCTCGTCCTGTAATCCTCCTTAGCCACGATATCGACGATACATCAGCCAGGGTCGCTGTATTCTCTAATCACCCCAGGGTAGGTAGCGTGTATCGATCCCCCTTGTACCGGGGGCGGTGGGGGCGGTGGGGGTGGGGGCGGTGGGGGTGGGGGCGGTGGGGGCGGCGGTTGGGGGTGGTGCTGCTACGCGCCTTCTGATAACGCATTATTTATCCGGCAATAGCGGCTGTATCGACCTCTATGTATCCGTGCGTCTTATCTCACAATCTCACTGTTCTCTTGTGTCTAGGTTTGTTTTGGAGTCAGGAAGATTGTAAAGAGGTTGATAAATTGGATTTGAGTAGATTTTCCAGATAATAAAAAAATCAGAATCTACTGTATTGTAATTAATGCTCTTACAGCAATTGATAAGTTGACTTAAATTCAACAGAAATGAGTGAATTTTAATTGGAATTTGTATTATTTTTTACTAGCTGTTGTGCCCGTTCTTTGCACAGTTAAACTGGAAAATAACACTAGTTTCCGTAATAACACTAGTTTCCGTAATAACACTAGTTCCTGTAAAATTAAATAAAAAGTTTAAGGGGCGAAGGCATGGAGGATTTTAAGACCGCGAATACCTGTGACTTGGCGGGGAATCCCTGCCAAGGTATAGGTATCCACTTTCTTTGTGCAAGTCATCCTTTGTGCAAAATATCAGTCCGGTCGATTTAGTATCCTAACTAGTGGATCCGGGCGCACGGAATCGTGCGCTACTCTAGTAGAGCGATAATTCAAATGGCGACAAATTTAAAACACAATCATGCTAACACGATCCGTCTTGAGAGTTATGTTTACACAAATTAAAAAATAACAGCAATTAAATTATCCAGCTGATCAAAATGTAAACAATTATGTTCCTCATAAGGATAACATGGGAACTTTAAAAGCCAATGGGGCAGAGCCCAAGGGACTTTTTCAAAAATGTAAGGCCAGTTTGCAAATCTACGCGACACGCTCTTTCCAATGAGCCGTCAATGATCAAAATCGGTTAAGAAATGACGGAGGAGTTTATAAGACAAATTTCGTGTTGGCGTATTAATTATATAGATTTATAGTTAACGTTCTTAGCATAAATAAACATTGATCAGAAACCACAACATCTGACAGATGTTTGTAAACATTCCCTACATGTTTACACCAATCATTTATCATAATTATGAATGAATTGTTCATTAAGAAATGACAACTCGTATAACGTACGCTTGAAGTGCACAAGCAACTAAACGAACTAAGTCGTAGAAATTAAGAGGCTAAAACTTCACGGATTAAAGACAGAAAATCTACCCGACATTACAGAAAAAGTTAAATTAACGAAAAATCAATCCCTTTTGATAATATTATCTTGGCCCATAAGAAACCTTAAATTAATCAAATTTCAGCGAGAGGTTTCAAAAACTGCCCTTTTTGGCAATTCTTGCACTTAAATCATTTCTTTGTTTGAAATTCATTGTTGGTGATGGTGTTTTTATATTTTGATTAGGATTTTTGCGGACATTTACCATCACTGATTAGTAAAAAACAAGTTTCACGACGTTTCGGGATCTGGAATCTGATCCCGTCTTCAGGTGGAAGAAAACCTAGAACACAACAAGATTAGTAACACATTTTGTGTATTGTTTTTTCTTTTCAGCTTATTGTTTTCGTGACTGCTTTTACAGTTCTCTGTTTTAGCTGTGTTTTTCTCCAGGTTTTCCTGGCTATGTGTTACTAATCTTGTTATGTTCTAGGTTTTCTTCCACCTGAAGACGGGATCAGATTCCAGATCCCGAAACGTCGTGAAACTTGTTTTTTACTAATCAGTGATGGTAAATGTCCGCAAAAATCCTAATCAAAATACTTAAATCATGTTCTACTTTATACGCGCCACCCTGCTCCTTCGGCCCCGCGCGCTCCGGTGGTCGCCGGGCAGTGGAGGAATTAGCGGTAACCCAATCTGAGTGTTTTGCGGCCGCTAAGCCTTCGCCAGACGCAAAACGAAAACGAAAACGAAAACTGCAGCTGGGAACGCGATATCTCAGCTATTACTCGGACAAAGATCTCCGGGGATGGTCTCAAAACCTTCTATTTAAATTCTAAATTCTCTATTTTACTAAGAAGAAATGCAACGGTATCGAAATTTAACAGTTGTTACATAGTGTTTTCTGATTGCTATGCCCTTTTCTCCTTCTCCAATCCAGGAATTATTCTAAGGTGTAAAATGGCCTAACAGTAAACTATTTGGTAAGGCTGTCTTCCTAGATGTCACAGGCAAAAGCACATTATACGAAGTATCTATTCTATCTATATATTAATACGCAAGCGGTTTTCTTTTCACAGTCCAACCGCAATAACGGCTGGACGGATTTTAACGTTTGAGGTATCAAATTAAAGGGATTTTTATGTAAATTTGCCAACAAGCCTCAGAATTTTATAAAAGGGCCTCACTAAAGTACAGTAAAGGGCTGAAACTTCGGAACAGTGGCGCTATTCATCGTCATTTGAGCCAGTTCACTTTGTTTACAAACTGAACATATGACCAAGCTCTGAAATAGTTCTACAGTTAAACCACAGATTATAATAATTTTTTTAAAGAAAAGTCTTTTTTACAGCTGCTTAGGCTTTCAAGAAAAAAAATTATTATGCAATTTAGGTTATGTTATGAAGTGTTTTTAAACGGCTTAAACATTACAGTTTCCAGTTTTACAATGTAGTTTACGATATCTCAATACATTTAAGCATAGTGTTTTTTGAAGTTTTATTAACTTGAGCCAATTTTTTTGATATGGTGTGGTAATAATGCCAATAAGAAGAAGGCGAAGATTGACCGATCGGAAGGAACACGATCGCAACCGCCTAGAATCACCCTCCCGATGTAACATTTGATGCTCCTCCCAATCTCAGACCAATGAACTTACAATATTTTTATCGCGGTGGGTTGCATTTCAAGAATGAAAAGACTGGTAGAGGTAGTGCGTCATTTACGCGTTGTTGCCACAAAGGAAAGGATCCCTACAAAGACAGCCGTTCCTTAAGATTCCGGTTTGGCGATAACTATCAACAGTCCCTAAACAAATGAGGTCTTTGTTCACGGCGCCAGTGTTTGCTCTCGGTCAGCTACATGTTGCTGTAAGCAGAGCTCGATCTTTTGCCGGTACTAAAACATACATTTCAGAATAAGGAGAACATGTAAAATGAAGGTGTTTCCCAAAAAGTCGTTAACCGGAAACTCCTGCGGTAAATCAAATAAACTTTTAGGGTTTCAATGGTTGGGTCATAATTTTGTTATTGAATTTAGCCCTTTGATTAAATTTTAAAAGTATACAAGTAGGCTGTTTATTCTTCTTTCTTTTACTTTATGATTTTTTGCTCGATTTCGAGCTACGAGTTATCTAGTTATCGTTATTATCGTTAGGAACGTAGTCTATGGTATTATACATTATGTTTGTGGTAGGCCTAAACTCCGAACTCTAAACGGAACTGAACTATCGCAATAAGTCAAAATTTTTCATAAAAAATAAATACCTTTTAGAGCTTTGTCTAAGGAGAATAATTGTAAACGTAGGTTATTAGGGTAATATGTGTTGTCTTTTCATTGACATTAGTGTTATTTATCTATATGTATAAAGCGAAATCACGATCATCGCCCAGCCTTTAGTAAGGCATCTCGAACAATGAAACAATATGTTTATTTCTCTATAATAGCGTAGACACCCACTTTGTGATTGTGAACCTGTATAACAATCTACCTTATGCATGCATTGGTAATTCATAGGAAATTTACCAAAATATTTACAAATAAATCCTCAGGATATTAGTACCAGAATTTTAATTTTTTTGCATCGTCAGTAAGAATAAATACGTTTAAACTACTTTTTGACAATAATAATTCAAGAAGAAAGACAAGTTCTAAACCCCATTTTGATTTCCTCAGAATGTAAATACAAATATCAATCTACCCCTGCATATTAACACATTCTCAACCTTCCCCTAGCTATAGCTATTAATCACACATGATGATGACATATATGTAAACAGCTCCTTTATACGTCAACAGCGGAGGGGGAGCCTATAATGGATATCAATAGTCAATGCAGGGGCTTCCCGTTGAGCGGATTAGTCCCTATTGCTAAACAAACCCTCCCCACAATCAGCTGATCGGAACATATGTTTGACAACAATACAACAATCAGGGATGCCACCCGCGACGACGTGGGGACGAAAAGGGAAAGTGAGTGTTATACTGGTTATATGATTTGATTATAAATGCCAATAGATTGTAAAAAAGGGTTAATGGATTTAACAAACCAATGGTTTGTTACTCATTCGTTTGGGCGAGTCAATCTACAGCTTTGGCGTATTTCTTGCAACCCTCCCCACAATCAGCTGATCGGGACATATGTTTGACAACAATACAATCAGGGCTGCCACCCGCGACGATGTGGGGACAAAGAGAGAAGTGAGTGTTATACTGTGGTTAAACAATATAATTATAATAGAATCTGAATATTGTAGAGATGAGGTAGAGTAGGATTCACCTAGGTTGGCCAAAGCATGTACTAATCATCTCATCAAAAATTGTTATACAAGTCACATTGAAAACATTGTTGGTTATACACATATGGTGTTTGTTTACATTTTCTCCGAACTGTCAAATCAACACGTTGGGTTTGTTTACAATGTTGTTTATAGGGTATAGAATGTTTACAATACGGTATCGCCTATATTTTAGACTTTTATATTCTCATTCAACCTTTTTACATAGCTGTCAAGTTTAATTTGATTATATTTCTTGATTTACATGTATTTTAGTTTGTTAACTGCTTGTTTATCTTTTCATGGGCCAATTTTAATAAATTTTGAC
This sequence comes from Flexamia atlantica, assembly GCA_035578135.1. NCBI lineage: Eukaryota > Metazoa > Arthropoda > Insecta > Hemiptera > Cicadellidae > Flexamia > Flexamia atlantica. The sequence goes on along the minus strand of JAQJVK010000011.1, from coordinate 39,799,640 downwards.
CGCAATTTGAAACAATCTCTCTGGTCAGATGCTGACTTGCAAGTAAGTAGTACTGGCTATCCATAAACTCACCTATTTTTCTTTGTAAATATTATTTCGTGTAAGAAAATCTAAGACTATGAATCATGCCACATAGTCACACCCTCTCCCTGATAATTAATACATACTTAATTTGGAAAAGCCCCTCAGTAATATTTTAAGTTGCGCAAGAGGACTTCCAGTTGCAATATTGCATCAGAACTTTCCCTTTACTGCAAGTGCTATACTAAAACAGATGTTCGTTGACAATGTTTTCAGCACAGCTGGATTTTATGGTTAAGTTTGTATAAAGAAAATAGTTTGTTTACTTTCGTTTTGGACAACTTAGATGACTCCTACTCTATAAGAGAACGCTTTCTCGTTCGAATTTTGCTTACTCATTCTAATGGGCGAATAGTTTAATCTATTTTAACCCGACCATCAACAAATAACTTTGTCGTGTTGCTTGCAAACCTGCCCCACTATCAGCTGATCGGGACATATGTTTGACTATCACGGCTGCCAACCGTAAAGGATTGGGATAAAAATGTTACTTTATACTATGGTTGTATGGTGATTGTGTGTGGTTGAATTTTTGTATGATTCTAAGCGTACTAAGATCAGAAGGTTGTGAGGATGATGATGCATGAGGTAACCAGGAGATGCTTTGCTTACTCATTCGATTGGAAAAACAGTAAAATTTAATTTAGTTTTTCTGGATTATTATCCTTAAATCAGTAGCTTTCAAACTAAAAATGGTTTTTTCCTCCACCTACTATCTATAGTCGTCTTTTAGTCCCTGGAATAGAATACTAAAGTACTAGTTTACTCCATGGGAATTACTTACTTACTTTTAGTCCCACGGGACTAAAAGTAATCTCATAAGAAATACATGGGAAGAAATCCGGCAACGCCACGGGGGACGGTGAGAAAATATGGCAACACTGTCGATTTTAATTTGTTTCTTTATGTTGAAGAGAGTGTCACAGCATCCGAGCGTCCGTTTCCGTTGATTACAGGACAGCGTATCTATTTTGAGTTTTCTGTAGTTTAGGCTATATTCCTGCATATTTGTGAAAAAATAAGTTAGGCCTAGAGTATTTTTACAGAAGAGTGTGAATAAAATGGTTAAAATTAAAGCCTAAATACCTTGCATTATTCATTTATATAGGCTATGTGATTGTAATGCAGTTTGTTGAAGCAAAGGATCATCTGAAGGTAAAGTTACAGTGTTATACCTAGTTATTGTTAATGGTATAGATGGAGGAAAAATTTTGCGTGCATCACGGGACTAAAGTACTTTTTCTCCCTCGGGAAATTGTTGCCCTCGGCTCCGCCATCGGGTGACATCAGTTTCCCTCAGGGAGAAAAAGTTGCACTTTAGTCCTTAGATGCACAAATAACTATTTCCCTGTGTAAAAAACCCCTGAATGACACCTCATAAAACAGACATTATTTTAATAGTATTCAAATAATAGGGCTGAAATCGGGGAAGAAGGTGCTACCTCCTTTTACGCAGATTTTGAAAAATTTAGCATGAAGAATAATGCTTATATAATTTACTTTACAAGAAAATCGCGAAAATAAATTAATAAGAGCATAGAAAAATACTTTATCAAATCCAAACTATTAATAATTGTGTATATTATTTGTAGATTTTTTCAACACAATTTATCTTTTAATTACACTTCCTCAAATACATTCCAAATCTTTCACGGCAACCAAATTACGTAACACAAACCATTCCTCCTCATTTATTTGAAAATCAACCGCCATTTGAAAAGGAATCACAACCCCCTGACGTATTTAACAAACAATTTCATCGACAAGAGCCAGCGGCTTACCGAGCGGATTGAGCCAATGTTGACAACCGGATTTGGTGGGATTATTGTAGAATCACGCTAATCCAATCCAAAACCCGGCTTACACGATCGCTTACAAATTGGAATCCGTAGAGTGAAGCCCCTCGGAGGCCCCAGCTAGCTCACATAGCAGGCCGCCATAGCGGTACAGGTCGCTACAGTTGACGTGGCCCGGTCTGCTCGCATACTGTAGACCGGGAGCTGGTAGGTCAAAAATTAAGTCATAAGGTGCACATGTAGAGTAGGATTCACGTAAGTTGGCCAAAACGAAAGTAAACAAACTATTATCTTCTTACGAACTTAAGCATAAAATCCAGCTGTGCTAAAACATTGCTACCAAACATCTGTTTTAGCATAAAACATGCAGTAAAGCAAAAGTTCTGATGCAATATTGCACGTGGAAGTTCTCTTGCGCAGCCTAAAATATTACTCATAGGCTTTTTCAAATTAAATATATATTAACACGGAGAGGTTGTGTCATGGAGTTTGTAAACAAAGTAAACTGAGCTTGATCAAATGTCGATGAATAGCGCCACTGTTCCGAAACTTCAGCCCTTTACTGTACTTGAGTGACGCCCTTTTTTAAAATTCTGAGACTTGTTGACAAATCTACATAAAATTCCCTTTAATTTGATACCTCAAACGTTAAAATCGGTCCAGCCGTTATTGCGGTTGGACTGTGAAAAGAAAACCGCTTGCGTATTAATATATAGATAATTGTGTATATTATTTTTAGATTTTTTCCAACAAAATTTATCTTTTAATTACACTTCCAGAAAAACATTTCTAACCTTTCACGGCTAACCACATTACGTAACACAAACCATTCCTCCTCATTTATTTCAAAATCAACCACCATTTGAAAAGGAATCACAACCCCCCTGATGTATTTAACAAACAATTTCATCGACAAGAGCCAGCGGCTTACCGAGCGGATTGAGCCAATGTTGACAACCGGATTTGGTCGGATTATTGTAGAATCACGCTAATCCAATCCAAAACCCGGCTTACACGATCGCTTACAAATTGGAATCCGTAGAGTGAAGCCCCTCGGAGGCCCCAGCTAGCTCACATAGCAGGCCACCATAGCAGTACGGGACGCTTCAGTTGACGTGGCCTAGTCTGCTCGTATACTGTAGACCGGGAGCTGGGACGTCAAAAATTAAGCCATAAGGTGCACATGTAGAGTAGGATTCACGTAAGTTGGCCAAAACGAAAGTAAACAAACTATTATCTTCTTACGAACTTAAGCATAAAATCCAGCTGTGCTAAAAACATTGCTACCAAACATCTGTTTTAGCATAAAACTTGCAGTAAAGCAAAAGTTCTGATGCAATATTGCACGTGGAAGTTCTCTTGCGCAGCCTAAAATATTACTCATAGGCTTTTTCAAATTAAATATATATTAACACGGAGAGGTTGTGTCATGGATGCGGCATGATTGATAGTCTTAAATTTTATTGTCAAATAATCTGTACAAAGAAAAATAGGTTTGTTTATGATTAGCCCTTACTACTTGCTGCAAGTCAGCATCTAACTTGTCTTATATTTTGTTCAAAACTTATCTAAATTGGTCCAGTAAAAAATAATCAAGTGCTAAACAAACTAAAAGAAATGTCAATAAAGAAATATAATCAAATTTAACTTTACCGCTATGTAAAAAAGTTATTAAAAATAGAAAATTTCTAAAAATAAGCGATATTTTAAACATTCAATAACCTATAACATTGCCACGAATTACAACAAAACAATACTGTAAACAAACGCAACGTGGCGATTTGACAGTTCGGAGAAAATGTAATCAAATACCATGTGGAACCAACAATGTTTTCAATGTGACTTATATAAAAATTTTTGTCGAGATGATTAGTACATGCTTTGGCCAACTTAGGTGAATCCTACGGGCAAACTGGGGGGTTTCAAAAATGGGTTTGTGAGCCCTCAATCTGGAGGCCTTCTCCAAGGTGGACAAACTTGAATGTGACTTTTTTGAATTCTCCATAAGAATAACATGGGGATGAAGTTTGCAGGGTTGTTGCAACAGGTATGTAAAAGTTGTGTGGTTTTAAGTCAATATCCACTAAAAATTGACTAGAAGAAGCCTTATGTCAAGTTTTATCATTATATGTTAAAAATAAGGATGATGTAGGCTTTTATTTTTTCTCCGTAAGAGTAACATTGGAAAAATGTGTGCAAGTTTACTCTGCCAAGGAAATGCAAAAATGGGGGATTTCAGGCTAATGTACAATAGTTCTTAGCTAAATAAAGCCACACATCAAGTTTCATTAAGATATTTTGAGACATAAGCGATTTACATGATTTTATTTATTTCCCATAAGGTTAACGTAGGACGACGTTTTGAGTTCATCACTCTCAGTATCTCGGTAACTAAATGAACATAGAGTAATGACTCAACATACCAAATTGTTTGTTTTTTAAAGCTGAATTCATTGGTGTGAACTAAAATTTGATCATTTAAATTGTTCTACATGAAAATTGCAAAAAAAAACATTTTTATGGGTTATTTTCAAGTTTGTCCACCTTGGAGGAAGCCCCCAGATTGAGGGCTCAAAAACCCATTTTTGACACCCCCCGGGATGCCTCTACAAAACGGAATAGCTTTTACATGTGCACCTTATGACGTAATTTTGACCTCCCAGCTCCCAGTCTAATAAGTCTAATTTTAATTTATTGGGTGGACGGACGCCCTGGACCGCGGCATTTGGTTCGGACTGTAGTCTAGCTGATATCGCTGTGCTGAATTCGACTCAGATGCAGATAAGCACTGAATTATTAATATTACAACTAGTACCTGGTGGACCGAACCTTGCTCGGTGCTATTTCATGTTTACCAGTTCATCCAGTTACTGTAAAGCATTTCAATGTCATAAAATTGATAAATAGAAACCTTTTTTATTCCTCCATGGACTCTTCATCCCATTTGCTGTTTTTTCCCTTGATGGCTGTAGATTCTAAACAGCTGTTATGATTACTTCATTTGTTTACACTTTCCTTGTTTATTTTCGTCACTATCACGGCAACCCATAAGGCTAATGTTAAAATTTTACAACTTTAAAATTCGATTTATTACGTTATTAGATTTTCTCTGGCCAAGTAATCTGCGTAAAAGACGTTTTTGAGTCATAAATTACTTATTTCCAGACTTTGAAGGAAATCCTCGGAGCCGTTTTTGAGGTAAATGTGCAAGCAAGCAAGCAAGCATACAAGCACAAGACCGAAAACATTGCTCATAAAGAATAGTACCTGGTGGACCGAGCCTTGCTCGGTGTTATTTCATGTTTACCAGTTCATCCAGTTACTATAAAATATTTCAATGTCATAAAATTGATAAATAGAAACCTTTTTTATTGCTCCATGGACTCTTCATCCCACTTGCTGTATCCTATACTCTTATATGAGCAATGTTATCGTCCGGCCGTGCGTGCTTGCTTGTATGCTTGCTTGCACATTTATCTCAAACACGGCTCCGAGGATTTCTTTCAAAGTCTGGAAATAAGTAATTTATGACTCAAAAACGTCTTTTACGCAGATTACTTGGCCAGAGAAAATCTAATAACGTAATAAATCGAATTTTAAAGTTGTAAAATTTTAAAATTGGCCTTATGGGTTGCCGTGATAGCAACGAAAATAAACAAGGAAAGTGTAAACAAATGAAGTAATAATAACAGCTGTTTGGAATCTACAGCTATCAAGGGAAAATACAGCAGGTGGGATGAAGAGTCCATGGAGCAATAAAAAAGGTTTATATTGATACATTTTATGACATTGAGATATTTTATAGTAACTGGATGAACTGGTTAACATGAAATAACACCGAGAAAGGCTCGGTCCACCAGGTACTTTTCCCTTAATGGCTGTAGATTCTAACCAGCTGTTATGATTACTTCATTTGTTTACACTTTCTTTGTTTATTTTCGTTGCTATCACGGCAACCCATAAGGCCAATGTTAAAATTTTACAACTTTAAAATTCGATTTATTACGTTATTAGATTTTCTCTGGCCAAGTAATCTGCGTAAAAGACGTTTTTGAGTCATACATTCCTTATTTCCAGACTTTGAAGGAAATCCTCGGAGCCGTTTTTGAGATAAATGTGCAAGCAAGCAAGCACACAAGCACAAGACCGATAACATTGCTCATAAAAGAGTATAGGATTGTGCTATGTATGTACTAATGATGGATAAACATTTTTTGAAAGGAAGGAGGTCTGGGGATTTTAAGTTTTTCTTTCAATGTACTAACAGGAAAATTTAAACCCTCTGATATATATTTTTTCAGTAGTTTTAAATCCAATGACTCTTCAGCAGTGGCGTGGCATTGGTGTTCGGTTGACTATGAATATCAGAAAATTCAAAATTTCCTAAGAGATTTCGAGAATGAAAGTCGACTAGGAGCAACAGTCAAAGCTGAATAACTTGTTCTTTTACTGGTGTTCGACATTCATAGCTTTTTAATTTGCTCCTTACCTCATTCAAACTTTTTCGGTTGTAGAGATTAGGGTAATAGACACTATTTCCTTTAGGGTTTAGTAAACCAATTTCGAATTATACAATTCATATCCAACACGATTAGATATACTGCAGTTTGGTTATAAGATCAGCCAATATCCACCAATTTCAATTTCAACTACTGAATTGGTTCTTTTTAGCCTACTTACAGATCATCTTACGTTCATACTTCATTCATATTCGTCTTAAAACACCTTACTAGCGGTCGGCGTCGTATATGGCAATGATAGTGATCCCACTAATGCAAATAAGCACTCTCATGCCTCCCTTACCCATATAGGGACAAGTTTCTACACCCAAATTTACAACATACAGGGTGTTTTTTCAAACGCAGCCGGAAACTGCATTATGTCAGTGAAGGATTACTCCCACCAACATCTCGGATTTGACCCCACTAATATTATTTTCTTTGGGGATACATAACAAGTAAGGCCCAAAAAATATCTTCTCAGTGGGCCCACGAAAACAATTCACAGGATACACCTCAAAACAAACAAAACAAAAACAAATTTCAGAATACAAGAAATTCTAAAAGGTACTTTGCAAAACGTGTTCATGAATTTGATGGAGAGAGCACAACTTTGTATAAATGTGAATGGCGGATCGTTTGAACGCATAATGTAAGCTAAATGTTACCAAACTTACATAATAGGTTGTATCATCATATATTTAATTTCTTTGCTTCAAAATATTGGGCGTCTGGCAAGTCGTAGAAAGATGGCAGAGGGCTCAAATTGAAGGTCTCTATTCCGTGATGGCGGGAAAAATAATGAAATTGCTTGAAATTCACCAGAGAACGAGAAATAACGTAAAATGTCTGCCATTTAAAAAGCATTGGAATCTAAAATCGTCTGCTTTGTTTACATAAAACATATGATGCTTATACTTGATTGAAAACCATGTGGTAAGCTAGATATCAGTAAAAGGTAGATTCAGTTTGCTATGAAGGTATTTTGTACTATACTACATAAGGATTGTTCGAATTTTCCCTCATTAGGGGCTTTTAGCCCCTTCAAGCCACTAGTAAAATGTAAATACTTATAAAAGAATACTAATTTCCTCTTTACATATGCATTATTCAATCTTAAAAATGGGTTGCATTAAAAAAACACCCTGTACTACAAAAGATTTTCAAATACAAAACTGCAAGCCCGACCAAGCCCGACAGGGCAGGTAAAAGACGTAAAGACAGTGACGTCACCCCCGCAACCAGGGTGTTTATAGCGAGTTGCCATGGTAACCGGTGGTTGCCATGGTTACCGTGTTGTTTTCTCGATAGCAGCGCCGTCTCGACCCCAGGTGGAGTGATATACGGACTAGGGCCTACCGGGGTGCCTCGAACTCCGGCGCCGGGAGATGGGGGCTGGGGCAATGCAGATTATTCTGACAGGAAGGTGATTTTTGGTGTAGGGGCGGGGGGGGGGGGGTTGTAGGAAACAAGTGAACAAAGGGGTGAAAGGAAGTGCGGTTTTCACTTTTAGCAAGGAGGAGTAAAAACTCCTCTAATGCCATTTTTATTTTTAGCGAATTTCCCCTATAGGGAAGAAGCTATTACCGTAGGTCTCATGGTAGGACCTAAGCTCGGGACTTTTCGTTTTGGGGCCCCCAGAAGCAAAAAACACTATTAGTTCGAATTTATATATATGTGTCTGTTAGCACGATAGCGGCCGCAAAAATGGTCCGATCTTTATGAAATTTGGTACGGACATGTGAAGTGGTAATCAATTGGACGAGTTCGTGAACCAGCCCGATCGGACCACCGGAAGGGGGGGTAAAGAGGGATAAACCCCCCAAAAATGGTTTTTTTTGAGTTTTTTACATAGAAAAATAAAATTTATCGAATTTTTGTGGGCACCATTGAATTCAGCTAAAAATAACAAACAATTTAGAATCTTGAATCACTGCTCTATGTCCATTGGTTACCGAGATATTGAAAGTGGTAAACACAGTACGTTGTCCCAATGTTAACCTTATGGGGAATAAGTAAAATTCTATATCTCGCTTATTTCTCAACATATCTCAATAAAACTTGGTAAATGGCTTTTTCTAGTTCAGATCTACTAAATATTGAATTAAAACCACCCAGTTTAAATATACCTGTAGCAGCACACCTGCATACTCATTCCCCATGTTATTCTTATGGAGCTTATAAAAACATTTCAAATCTCGCTATGTTGGATTGAAATATGTTGTTTTGCATTTGAAATTCGCTGAGTATGCAGGTCTGCTGCAACGGGGGTATTTTTATTCCTCCTGTCATCAAAAGATTTTAATTTGGGGAGAGAAGAATGATTTTATTGAATGTTTCTGGATTTGAATCGTGAAAATAGAGTAGAGTGGAAAAAGACAGTAAAAAACTAAGATTTAAAATAGTGTACAAGCGTACTGTGCGCTTTTCCCGTTTATTTATCTTACTATCACTTTACAGAGTTTGTAAATGTGAGGAAAAGATAGGCCTACTGAAAATAAGGCTGAAAAATACATTAAACTAAGAAGCAGCTTAAATTATTATTGTTTTCCTCTTTTACTACTTTAATTAATGAGGAAATTAAATCTAAAGGACAAAGGAGCGCCTTCACAACTAAAACTGCAAAATTGATTGTGCACCTATTTTGCATATTTACGTTGTTCAGGGGCTCGTCTTCTCAAATAGCTGTTTGCGAAAAAGATAAAATGTATTCAAACTCCAACGACATGTTTTATTAGAGTCACAAGTGTTCAGATGTAAAAACTACATTTTCTTTCATCAGGGTATATGTTAAGGCACTTCGGTGTAGGTAGATAATATTGTGTAAACGCTTTATATTTAGCTACACAGTAAAATGAAGTAACACTATATTTTGTTGCACGGCAAAAAAGGATTACAAAAAGAGAATTTCCTTTAATGCTATTAATTCAGGGTTTGGAGTAATGATCAATCCTTTAACTAAAGAGATAAATGCGAGAAGTGCCACATCCTACTCAGGGTTTCCTAACAAGCTTAAACTTGTTCAATATCCTCTAAACGAGATGTCATTTAGCGTCTCCAGTGCCCAAAATAAAATTAATTTTAATATACATCAACTGGGAGTCGTAGAGTGCTTATTGCTTTTCCAAAATCGTTAACTTTATGCAATTTTAAGATTCATTATTGGCCCAGTGTTTCTTATAAATGTATAAACAAATATCATTTTGGACAATAAGTTATCACACTATATCTGACATTGTTTTTACATGGTATACTGATTTTAATTTTATTTTGAGAGCTGTAGATGCCTTATGTTCGTAAATTGTTAACCAAGGCGAAATCGTGGTTCGGATCCTACGTTAAAATGTAGGTCCCTTAGTTGCCATTGGCTGTTGGGCTTTTAATTAACAGTCCTGTCTAAGGAATATGTCGGCCTTAGTCAGTAACAAGACTACAAGATCGCGCCATAATCATCCTTCACTCATCTGTCATTCATACCAATGTATACAGAACCCTCTAGGTAGGGACACCTTATGGAAAAATGTAGTTCCCGCCGCCGAAAAAGAGATGGCGCCTCTTAGTCCTATTGGAATTGTGGTAAGAGTTTACGGATCAAGCTGACTTTCCAAAGTCAATCAGCTGGTTGTAAAATTTTTAAATAAATAAATAAATACAATGCAACATATTTTGACAGTTATATGTTGTTGTTTTGTATTGGTGAATCTTTTACCTTAATGTTTACCTGTTTTTGTTTACAAACATTCTCATTTTGACATTTTGGATAGTGAATAGAAGCGCTGACTATACGGGGCCAGCTTGAACTATTCCATGCATCAGCGCTAACTTCTGCTCTGCTTTTCGGCGGCGGAACTAAACAAATTAACATTGGATATCCCTACTTAGAGTTCTGTATACATTGTTCATACTTGGCTTAAAACACCTACCTGGGTAGGTCGCCATTTCAAATAATGTATCCAATGTATGACACCGCACTTAGCCTTGTTTAGTACCCTATCAAAAGTATATTTGTAAAAAGTGCTCAAATTCTTCAAGGAATTAATTTAAGCTGCTGTTTCAAAATAAAGTCGTCGTAGTGTTTCAGAAAAATAAAAACTACCGGAAATAGGGTACCTTCTAGAATTTTTCCTAAAATACAACCGAGTTTTTCGTAACACGTACGTGTGTGATATACAGTCCTAACAATTTTGAAGCATATCACAACGCCTCATGTGTTTATATTATATTCGTTCGTTTTACGTTATGTACGATGTAAGTTAAGACCCAAACCTCTATAAAAGATATTGCCTTTTGTGTCTCTTGGATGGAAGACCTTGCTCAATTATTTTCAGTAAATTGCAAAAATTCGACACGTCGATTTTTTGATATTCGATTTCAGTTTTACTCTTTTTGACCAGTAAGAACACCCACGCTCGGCCTCTCCTCAAGTTGCGCGGATCCTTTTCCTTTGTCTCTCGACCGCTTCACTCAACGCGCCAGAAGACCGGCTTAATTCCTACCCAGCTCACTCATAATTACCCTGACGATTTCCTCCACAAACACGCGTAATTAACTGAGCGTTGTTTATGTTAATCACAGCTCTGGCAGATCATTTACACTCTTATTATTCCGAAATTTCAAACAGCGGTTTTATTTCGTCCTTCGATCGTAACCGTATTGCATTGCATGCATGACATGCAAATTTGCAAGGATCGAGGTTTGAAGGTAAGGGGCGGGGGGAAGGGGGGGCTAGTTAGAGTAACTGACAGTGAAAAGGTAAACTCAATATGTTTGTACTCATCAGCTTTGTTGGACAGAAGATTTACTGAGTCTACAATTTATATTGACATTAACACTTCCAATTCTCAGGTCTCAAACAAAGAAAAAGTTAATCATAAGGTTTTTTGTATATATTAATAACATTATATTTTAACTTTGATCATATTATTATAAGAGTTATTATAACCACAATGCATATACATATTCACTTCGTACTTTTTTGGCTGTGAGTGTCTGAATAAACTAACTTTGTCTTGAAACTTGTCAACGATTCTTGTTGAGAAAGTGAGCCCCTTAACATTTAAAGATGCAAATTAGGTGCACCATCAATATTGCGTACTGATTCGTGAAGGCGCTAGAACTTCCTTCAGTTTCCGGTTAGCCTGTTAATAATTAACAAATTATTCAAAACAATTATTCAAATTATTTGAATAATTGTTAAAACCTTTACATTAGGCCACACAAGTTAATTCCGATAAATAAATAAATAAATAAATAAATAGTCTGTATCGTCATTTGTAAACAGATTTTTATAATTATCCATTTATAATTCATGTGATATTTAAATTATTAAAAGACATTTACCTACTATCTTAATCGTTTGTCAATTATATCATTGATCGCTATTTGATCATCGGCAAATCAATACATCAGTCAATATATATTTATTGGATATCAAACGCAATCTCTTGAATTGTTTTTCCTTTTATCCGCGAGTTTTGTTTACCATTTTTTAACAATATGGTTATTCAATAGTTTATGTTTTAAATGTAACAAGAGGACCTGTGCTGCGCCGCAGCATTGAAATTAATTTTAGAAAATGAAAAGTTAATTTACTAAACTGAATATCAGTGAAAACAAATAATTGAAATTATAAATGCCTATTATATAATAATTTGTTTAATTACACCATAATAATAAATAACAAATAAAATATAAATAGAAATATTATATCATATGCCTTTACAATACTTCTCTCCATACAATATTAACAGTGCTTCGTCCTTTTGGTTTTTTTCCACTTTTACGTTGTCGAAAGATTGTCTTCTTGATAAGGCGACATACAACTGACCATGGCTAAAAACTGGTTCAGGTAAGTAGACTCCAACTCGATTAATTGTTTACCCCTGTGCCTTGTTAATTGAAATACTAAATGCGATCTTAATTGGGAATTGTCTTCGCTTGAAAGAAAATGGCACAGCTGTATCTGAAGGCGAGAGATCAATGCGCGGTAGCAGTACACGTTGTCCAATGTGTTTTCCCGTTATTATTTCCAAATATAAACTATTCTCATGCATTTTCTTTACAATAAGCCTTGTGCCGTTTAAAAGACCAGATGTATAATTTAAAGAAATAGAGTAAATTTATTGTACAGATTTTAGTAAACAAAAAAACCAGCGCCAGCGCTTAGAAGTGTAAACTTTTTAAGTGTCAGTCCTAAATTGAAAGGCTATTTAATCATATGTTCCATGAACATATATGGTAAAGAATTTAAGGAGAGATCACAAAATAAAAGTGAGATGTATATTTATGAAAAATTAGAAGATTATGTCTATTTGTGTTATTCGAAATTCAGCATCGTGCTTTATGTACGACCGATCTTGACAATCGATAGCTGAAATGAAAGCTGGTATTTCACGGAAGGTTCTTAGACCAAAACATATAGAATTACGTAATTATAACTGGGGAAATATATCTTTAATTAAATTCAAAATTGGGGAAATAATCAAATTTATGTTTTTTGGTCGAGTAATACTGTTGATAAATGAATGCGGATGCTTGATGGCAAATCTGCGCGTGCATACCTTTAATTTAAGTCCTCATTTATGAAAATCGGTTGAGTATAAGAGCCGAACAGACTCGGAAAAGAAAAACAATTTTTTTTTGTGTTGTTCAGAATTCAGCAGCGTGCTTGAGTTACGTCTGATAATTATAATCAATAGCTCAAATGAAAGCTGGTATTTCACTTAAGGTTCTTAGACCAAAACATATAGAATTACATAATTATAACTGGGGGAATATATCTCTATAATTGAATTCAAAATTCGGGATATAATCGAATTTATGTTTTTTGGTCGAGTAATACAATTGATAAATGAATGCGGATGCTTGATGGCAAATCTGCGCGTGCATACCTTTAATTTAAGTCCTCATTTATGAAAATCGGTTGAGTATAAGAGCCGAACAGACTCGGAAAAGAAAAACAATTTTTTTTGTGTTGTTCAGAATTCAGCAGCGTGCTTGAGTTACGTCTGATAATTATAATCAATAGCTCAAATGAAAGCTGGTATTTCACTTAAGGTTCTTAGACCAAAACATATAGAATTACTTAATTAGAACTGGGGAAATATATCTTTAATTGAATTTAAAATTAGGGAAATAATCGAATTTATGTTTTTTGGTCGAGTAATACAGTTGATTAATGAATACCGATGGTTGATGGCAAATCTGTGCGTGCATACCTTTAATTTAAGACCTCAATTATGAAAATCGGTTGAGTAGAAGAGCCAAACGAACTCGGAAAAGGAAAATCATATTTAACTCCCATAAGAAATGTACAGGGAGGAAGTTGCTTTTGTGCATAACTCGAGTAATACGGCAGATAAATGAATGAGGATGCTTGATGGCAAATCTGCACATGCATACCTTTAATTTAAGACCTCAATCATGAAAATCGGTTGAGTAGAAGAGCCGGACGGGCTCGGAAAAGAAAAACTAAATTTTTTTAATATATAGATTTAAAATTGCATTTGACCTTTTTAATTTCGAGAAAATAAATTAATTTAATCAATTTACAATAACTTTCAACCAGACACCATAGCCTACCGAATTTACGCTTCAATCTATAGTTGCAAATCATTAAAACAATATCAAATCACTTAATTTTTTTCCTAAAACAAAATATTTGAATGTTAATGCAACGTTAAATTTGAAACCACATACTTTACCCATTATGTTTACAATTTGTCTACGCTTGACAGAGTACGGTTGCAAGTATAGACGGCGTTAAATGGCGTGGCCCTTTCCACCTATTAGACTAATATTAGGCCTAATATTAGCAATGAGCCCTCGGACAGCCTGGGAAACATCCTTCGATTCGCAAATCATCTGCTTACGCTTGACACAGCCCAGTTGCAATTATACAGGGTGTCCGGAAATTATGGTAAAATATTTTAGTATATGATAGGAGAGGTAAAACTAAGAAAAAAAGTTCATATAAACATAGGTTCTAAAGTGCATCGTTTTCCGTCTGTGTGTCTGTTTGTGATTTTTACATATTTAATCATATCTCACGAACCTCTAATCGTAAAAACTACAAACTTGGTAGATGGATGACAACTATTAAGAAATATTTTTGTAAGAAGTATCAAATTTCTACTTTGTACCATTTCAAAATGGCGACTGTTTTCAAAGCTAAATATCTTAAAAACAGCAAATTTTACAAAAAATATACACGAAGCAAAAAAGTTGCGAAATTTAATCCAGTTAACACTGATATTAAGATTATGGTGATCTGACAACTAATAACGGAGAAATTTTAACTTTTCTGAATAAAAACATGGTTCTTTAGAAAATAATGCCTGAAATTTGCATGTTTTTATTCGGAAAATTCAAAATGTTTCCGTTACTAGTTGCCCGATCATTATAACCTTAATATCAGCGTTAATTGGATGAAATTTTGCAACTTTTTTTATCTCTTGTATAATTTTTCTAAAATTTATAGATTTTAATATATTTGGTTTTAAAAAGAAAAAACAGTCGCCATTTTGAAATGGTACAAAGTAGAAATTTGATACTTCTTACAAAAATAGTTCTCAATAGTGGTCATCCACGTACCAAGTTTGAAGTTTGTGCGTTAAGAGGTTCGTGAGATATGATTAAATATGTAAAAATCACATACACACAGACGGAAAACGGTGCACTTTAGGACCTATGTTTATATGAACTTTTTTCTTATGTTTTACCTCTACTATCAAATAGGGGAAAGTCGTCTGATATTGGACAGCGGCCGGAATCGGACAGAAGCAGTTTCCGGAAAATTACGCTAAGGGCAGCAGCTGTCAGGCCGTCAGTACAACCACCTAAAAGAGCAAGTTGGGCCATCGCCATGTTGGACAGTTACTGTACACGGTTTTTGTTGTGGTTAGAATTTTTTGTTTTATCGAGTTGGGACACGTGCACGGATATAGTTTTCCCAAGCTGCTGCATCGATTGAAGTAAATGATATTGGTCATAGTTGAGTTTAAAATACTTAGTATACTTTATACTAAGTAAATACGACGTTTAGGTCCAGTCGCATTGTAGACTGCGGCTTGGCAGCCATTACAAACTGTGTTGTCTGGCGGCTGGTATCGGACAAGTTACAATCGGGTGGTATCGGACGATGTTATAACCGCTTAAATTCACGAATTTTTTTAGGTTCTTTGATTTTTCAGGGAACATGGAGAAAATAAGAGGAAATTAGGATGAAGCGTCCATTAAATTGGCATTAGGCAAGGTTTTACATAAGGAAATGACAATACGGATTGCAAATGAGAGGTTTGGTGTACCGAAGAGCAATCATTTAGGAAATAAAGAAATCATCAGAGAAACATCATTTAGGAAATAAATAAATTCTTAATGTATTAAATTCTATGATTAAATATCGACCAAACCTAAATTTAGTACTATTTTTAGGTCTGTCCGATACCACCCTCCATAAATTGAGTCACATTTTGTAAACAGGTAAACTTTGTTAAAAAATAATATGCTGTTATTGACATTATAATAAATAATTTAAACTAATTGCACATAAAATACCAAAGTATTATTTTACGCATATGGTGGTTACTTATCGTCATCCTTAAACTGATTAGTAAAAAAAAGCTAAGGTGTCCGATACCTGCCGACCTTCCTACTAAACTATTTTACCACGATTTCCGGACACCCTGTAGATCGCGTTAAATGACGTGACCAAGTCCTCAACAGACTAATATTCATCCTAGCATTGAACTTACAGACGGCCTGGACCACATGGTCTGATTCTGACTATAAACCTCACCACGCCGACCACTGCAGTGACGGTAACAAGGTCATATTGTCGTATTACACCGCGGTCATGCGTCCACAGCGATGGTATCTGGGCAGCATTATCATCACAATACCGCACTACTATCAGTAGTAACCGGCAGCGTGCTCAGTGGTGTGGTAGCTGTCTACTGTCTACTGCAAACACTACAAATCAGAAAATTTCTTTAAGCTTTATATTTTAGAGTCGAAAAACCATTGGTTTGTGACGGGTAGAAGGTATTATTTCTCAAATATTTCCCACGAGAATCGTCGGTACAGGATTTTCCTTTTCCTATCGATCACGTCCGGTTAAACCGTTGCGTTGATAAAAATCGTCCGTTAAAAAATATATAAACTTTGTAAATAGTCTATTTCATCAGATTTTAAAAATGTTAAGTTTTTGGTCCTACTTACCATAAACAATGAAATCATTGGGAAATGGAACGTGTTTGCTTGAATCGTAACAATAATAAACTTTTTATTGCGTACAGAGTTCATTAGCACTATGAATCGGATAGGAAAACAGTAAAAAAATGATAAAAATAAATCCGTAATAAAAAATGACAAATTACCATACAAAGATCATGCTGATTTTCGAAGTATTGCTCCTTATACTCGTCAAACAATATGCACTGACAAGTAAATATTCTTTCATCGAGGCCAGAACCACACACAATTTTTAAGAAGTCGGTAAAGTGTTTTTTTCTACCAAAATTCATAATATTGAAGGCCCCTGGACAATTTATGAACAATCATAGGTTCTCTTACCTTCGTCAATAGTCAAAATCGAATGTAAGTCAAGCTTACATGTTTTGTTGCAAAAACAACATTATTAAAGCTTTGCAACGTCATCAAAAATTAAAATAAAAGCCAGCCACAACACAGGAACGCACGAATAAACGACAACACGAACGAGCCGGGACTCGTCACGTCGGTCCTTCATGATAGCACTATCAAAATCTTTTCGTTACATGTTTCGTTTTTTCGTGCATGTCTGTGTTGTGTCTTTTATTTTAATGTTAGACGTTGCAAGGCTTTGATGATTATGTCTTTGCAACGAAACACGTAAGCTTGATTTACATTCGATTTCGATTATTGACGAAGGTAAGAGAACCTATTATTGTACAAAAATAGTCCAGGGGCCTTCAATATAAATTTTTGGTAAAACGATACTTAACCGAACCGACTTGTCTTTAAAAAATTGTGTGGGGTTCTGGCTTTGATTAAAGAATTTCTACTTGCGCATATTGTTAGACGAGTATGGAGCAATTCTTCGAAAACATCTGCATGTTGCATCTTGATTTACATTCGATTTGGACTATTAACGAAGGTAAGAGAACCTATTATTCGGTAACTTTTGACCATTTATTCAAGGCCAACAAGTTATTAACATTCCCTTCAATTTATATCCTGGAAACACTTTCTTTTCTTTGACAGAACTTCTCTATCTTTAATGACTCCATACCAGTACATTCTTACAACTCAAGGAGCAAACCAAAGGACGTTTTAAATATCCCCCGACAAACAACATCATTCTTTGAAAACCACCTATATTTTTCTGCCATTAAAATGTTCAATAACCTGCCTGACCTCCTGAAAAACGAAACAAAACCTATTAAATTTAGGAGAGACTTGAAAAAGCTGCTAGTTGGCAAGGCTCACTATAGTGTAAACGATTTTATGTGTGATGTACCCTTATGTAATATGTACATTTTTGTCATAAAAGAACCGTTATTTTTATGTATTTATTTGCATTTGTATTGACTTGGCATATGCATGTACTTGTCTAAATGCTCAATAAAGTGACTATGACTATGACTATTATTTATCTTTTACATGCGGTAAAGTGCATTAAACTCTTCGCACACCACAGCGCCCCCGCACCCAGTGACAAAGACCGGGTGTAGGTGTAGGTGTCTCCCAACAATTAAAGCGACGCGGACGGGACACGATGGGATCGCGGCGATTCCGCGAACTGCGTGAATAATTAGCGTCTACGGCCAGGCCATATATCGAGAGATGGGGTGATACCGCTACATAGGTGAAATCAATTACACCCGACAATTATCGGCTACCGTGCTGTATCTGATGTGGCCGGTTAATGAAACGAGCGGAGGCGTGAGGGGGTACGAGATGGGGCGTTTCGTAATGTGGATAGGGAGCGTGATGTAAGACGTAACTTCAGTTGGTTAAACTGTGAGAAAAATTGGTTGGAAGGTGTACAGCACGCAGTGATATGGCGTGGATATCGGGATGAGGGGGTATAAGATGGAGCGTGACGTAATGTGAATAGGGAGCGTGACGTAACTTCACTCGGTTTAAGTAAAAGAAGGTTGACCGATGTACAACACGCAGTCATTTGGCGTGGATATCGGGGTGGAGGGGGTGCAATAAATGGCGTGACGTAATGTGAATAAGATTGTGACGTAACTTTGGTTGAAAGTGGTAAATGAAAAAAATGTGAAAAATCAGATGATGCAAGAAAATAAGTTGGTAGGAACTGAACAACACGCGGAGGGACGGCGTTGGATATCAGGGTCGAGGGGGAACAATAAATGGCGTGACGTAATATGGATAGAGGAAAGTGCTGTAACTTTGGGAGGTACAACTGTAAAAGGTCGATTGGTAATAGAAAAATAGGGCGAAGAAGTAACTTTAGTGGGTATAAATTTTCTAGCATTAGTTAAAAGTAGGTTGGTAACAATGCGATCACTTATAGAATCAGCACAAAGAACAGTGCAAGGTATTTAGAGAAGAAAAGAATAATCATAAGGTTACCTAACTACTCATACTAACCATAAGTCTAACTAATCATAAGATTACCTAACCACTCCCATTACATAAGACCTATGGAGCCAAAGCTTGTGCCGTCAATGTCGGGCTATTTTCCTGTGTCACCCAAACTCTATTAACCTATTAGGTAAAAATGTAGCTTCAATATAGGTGTCTTTGTTCCCTCTGATTGACCAAAACAAATTTTCTTTGTAGGTTATATACAAAGTCGTTCTTTATGACGTCACGATTCGTTTACATTTGAGTTTAAGGCAACCTTTCTTCTTTTAATTACTGATCCTTTCATATTCTTTACAGACCTTGGGTGCAAAGAAGATAAGTGATTATTTCCCATCACTGATCAGTAAAGTAAGTTTCACGAAGTATCGAGATCAGGAATCTGACCCTATCTTCAGGTGTTCAAGAACCTAGAACTTAACAAGATAAATATTTTTTCTAGGTTCTTTTCAACCTGAAGACCACATCAAGTTTTTTATAGCCCGAAACGTCAAGAAACTTGGTTTTTCTAACCAACGATGGCAAATGTCTGCAAAAATCAGAATCAAAACCCAACACACCGTCACCAACAGTGAACTACGCTCTGCTACCATAAAGGGAAAGCGCCGTAGCTCAGTTGGTAGCGTACTGAGTTCTCACTCAGCCGGCCCGGGTTCAATTCCCAGCCGCGGCTCTAAGCAATTTTATCATACGGAAGTGCTGTGAAAACTCAGGTACCTTCGTCAAGAAGATCTCAAAATTCGTTAAGGACATTGGGATTTGATGGAGCACTAGGCCTGCGAGCGGAGGGTGCACAATAAGATAATTCCGCTGCGTTGCAACACCATGGTCAAGTGAAGCCATGGCCTTCTTTTGAAAAAAAAACAAAAAAAGTGAATTTCAAGGAAAGGAGGAAGACAAGTGGCTTCCACTGACCTTGAAAGTAGTTCTTGGTGCGCAAGTTGCTGACGGACAGGCGGAGGATGCTGAGGTATCAGGTAACAGGTAACAGATAACTGGTAACAGGTAACAGGTATCAGGTAGCAGGTAACAGATAACAGGTAACAGGTAACAGATAATAGGTAACAGGCAACAGGCAACAGATAACAGGTAACAGGTAACAGGTAACAGGTAGCAGATGAAAGGTAACAGGTATCAGGTACCAGGTAACAGGTAACAGATAACAGGTAGCCACTGACCTTGAAAGTAGCTCTTGGTGCGCAGGTAGCTGACGGAGAGGCGGAGGATGCTGAGGCGGTCCAGCTTGCTGAGGATGTTCTGCTCGAAGGGCAGCAGGTTGGCCAGCGTGTCCAGCTCGGCGTTGAGTCGCTCCCGGTGCCGCTTGCTGGGGTTGCTCTTCGTCACCCCGTCCTTGGGCGGCGGCTTCAGGCTGTGACAGAAGGCAGAGATTAGTTTGTTGGAGTTCAGAGAAGAGAGAAGGGATAGGGAGTATAGTATCTCAAAGAAGAATTAAACAGAGGTCGCTTTTAAATGGGTCTCCTAGTTACAGAGTTCTAGTCTTCTAGTCGCGCCAAAGTTCTAGTTAAAGGTAAAATCCAGTTACAGTTACAGATAAGTTTCTAGTTACAGTTAAGTTACTAGTTACAGTTGAATTGGGAGATGGCATCGACGGTGCTGCTCTCTCGTGGCGCTAATGGTGAACTCAGTCCTCGACATCCGCTAGCCAGCGCTCGACACCCGCTGGGCGCTTTGATTCTTCTCTGTGATATTATGCAGCATGGAGCAGCAGGGGGGTAGCAGGGAGCATAGTATACTATTATAGGGTAACCTATAGAAGTGTCAACAAAACAGGAAGATGAGTCAGTAGGAATGCCAAGAGAAAAAAAATGGATAGTTCTACAACCTAGGAGTGTTGATGGAATGACGAGTCTATAAGACTGCCTCCAGGAAATATACTTTAGGCAATATGACTGCCGATGCAGAACAAAAGCGATGAGTCTGCACCCTAGAAGTGTTAACAGACCAGAACTCCTTGTTATTATACTGCCAATAAAACATAAGTCATTAATTTAAACTCTAAGTACCAGCTAGGTAAACTCTTACTAAGGTTGAACTCTTTAGTTTCATATACAGTGCAGAAGGGTATCGCTTGGATACTAAAAATAAAAGGCTAAATTGTTCAACATTCACATCTACTTATTTAAAAAAAAATCTTTAAATGAAATTAGAGCCTCAACGTCGAGTCACTACTGGACAGAATCGTGTTGGATTTTCGTCTTGCAGTATTCAACAGGCCTTTATGTTATTTTGACTGCCAACAGAGCATGCACCACAGGGGATTCACTCACAGAAAGGTCTATTAAGAGTTTATTGACAATCTCACAATCGTAATCATCAAACAAGACCCCCCATCTTCCAAACTGCACAAACCGCCTTCAGCATTTCCCCCATAAAATCACAAGGCGGAATCCATCCTATTATTAACGTTATCTTTTTACGCCATTAACGCTAAACGACTCGCTCGAGAAGACCCAAGACACATAAAACATTAATTTCCCCGAGTCGTTCGGCCCGCTACTGTCGTAAGTAGTCATTCCGCGAACAAATTGGCCATAAACAAGAATAGGAGTGTTTGGCGACCGCCGAGAGGTGTCGGGGTTAATCGGCATTTAACCTGGAACTCGTAAAGTCTAATGAACAAGGTGCATGAGTGAAGGATGGATGATGGGTGTCTGACAGCGGCTATGTGGGCGGTACTGGGGAACTGGCCGTATGGAGGTTATCAGGTATGGTATGGAGGATATTAGGTACAGAGGGCATCAGGTATGGAGGTTTCTTGGACGCTATGAATTTCTAAAGGAAAGTTGCTACAGTTGAGGGATGATGTGGAGTTAGGATTGGCTGAGGAACAATATGAAGGCACTGGCCATATGGAGAATATCAGGTTCCTATGGAAGATATTAGGTATGGAGGTTTCTTGGAAAGCTATGGATTTCCAAAGGAAAGTTGCTATAGAATTGGGAAGGATGTGGAGGATTGTGACCTTATGTACAAACCTTCCTCCTTATGGAGGAGACACTTTGAAGAAAGATTGCAGAAGGTAACAGCAAAGTGGAATGTCAAGAGAGTGGAAAGGTATTTTCACCGTGCAAAGGTTTCTAGAATGGAATTGTGGGGGAGACGTTAGTTTGAGTGAAATGAAAGTACTGGCCTTATGTGAGATGTAAACTTCGTGATTATTTCAGGATTTACAGATTGTCAAAGATAGCTGGAAAATTATTTAGAGAATGATTTCTTCCTGAACAAAAGTTATTTTGAGGGGTTGAGGGATTTGGGGAAGGGGATGATAATAGGTAGCTGGGATGAAGCTATGACCATTTGTTATCAAAAGTTCTAGAGAACACATTGAATTTGTATGGATTGTAAAAGTTAGCTGGCATAGTACATTGTGTATAATTTCTTACTGAGTTAGTCTAGAATCAGGAATGGATGGACGACGCTAAAATGGTTATCTGGGGTTAATATGCCAATGATTATCCCCTAATTTGTCAAAAATTTCTTCAAAATTGATAGAGTGCAGTGCAATGAATTTTAAACTTTTCCGGTAACTTACATGCACCCGTGCCCTACAAAATATTACCATGTATATGTAAAAATGGATGTAAAAAGAAAATATAGATTTTTCATGAAAAATGACATAGTGATGTTATAAAATTTCCTTAACGACTAAAATTTTCATTTATGAACGAAGTATGACCACATAACAAAATATTATTAAGGGGTTTGTAAGAAATGCCAACTAAAGTAGTCTGATATAGTATACAATATAGTCGTACATGAGTTGGAAAACCAAGTGACTTTTGGGGTAGGTAAAATTCAACCCAATTCATATATGTAACTCGAAAGCGATAATCACAAAAAAATTTAGAATTATCTAGATAAATTTAAAACGCCATCACTGTAACTCCAATCAAAATTTTCAGTTTGTTTCATCACCGTAACGCTGAACAAGTAAAGTAAACCTGTAAATTAAACATTAGCTTTGCCTCGGTAAACAATCGCAGAAATGAAAAACGAGGGAAAGAGAGAAACGAGAGAGTCTGACAGCGTATGAATCGCTCTGCCATTTGATGTTTAATTAGTGCAGTTTTCAGAGCATGGCAGCTCCCACCGCGGCCACACACAGTTTTGTCAGCACTGTTAGTATTTATTTTGTACTAGGGAGTAAAGTACAAGATTGTCTCCCGAGGGAAATGATTGTCGAGCGACAATTTTCCTATGGGAGGCAATTCGCTTTACTCTTGAAATAAAATAAAACACCTATGCAAATAAATTAAAGCATAATTGTTAAAAAATCCTGTTTTAAAACTATAAACACGATTGTAACAAACCCTTTAAGAGGGTGGCAACCCCTATTTACCGTGTATTTGCCCACTCCCCCTCAATGGCGTGTGTGTGTGGAAGTTATAAAGCAAAGCAAAGAGAGAGCGAGATTCGAATCAACGATATAGTAATCATAGTTTTGAAGCACTGCGTGCCACCCCCATGGTTGGGGAAAATTTCCTTAATTTTCCTATTTGCCCAGAAATTACTTAATAAATTGCTTTTAAATTGCTCAATACCAATTGCATCAATTTTATTTTAGCAACAGCAGTTAAGAACTGCTAAAAATTGCAACAGGCT
Source organism: Flexamia atlantica (assembly GCA_035578135.1). NCBI lineage: Eukaryota > Metazoa > Arthropoda > Insecta > Hemiptera > Cicadellidae > Flexamia > Flexamia atlantica. Next base: position 39,776,047 of record JAQJVK010000011.1, on the reverse strand, counting down.
CTAAAAATCCTTGTTTACTCTCAATCTGGGTGTGTGCTTGATATGAGCAAGCTTTTTCCTGTATAATAATTTTATTTCTTACATCGCATATTTTAAAGGGTAGCTAATCACCAAGGCCACGATGGCCTTCTTAAGGCAATGAACTTTTATAAAAGCTTATAAACAAAACAGTATACAAAGAAAGATAGAAATGAGAAGTTTGCAGTGTTAAGAAAAGGAAACGTAATCTACTGACCATCCGTACAATATTATATTGAGTTTCGCATAGCCGAGTTTGTCAACAATGTTCTCTAGATCATCTAGGAGACTCTATATTAAATTACTACCAAACTGGCGCTTGCATTTATTGTAGATTCAACTCACAACGAGGTCATTGTTCTTGACAAACTTGTTTCGGTATTGCATGATTTGAAGAGACCGCAAACCTATATCACATCTCCCATCGGCTATGTTTCGTCCAATATGTTGCACAATACACATCACACATACGCGTCACAAAAATCACTTTTCCCCCACTTGCTATGTGGGATGCTTTTTACTCCTTGTAATGGGTTAGTAAAATAATGATTTGTCTCCCAGTGGGAGTAATTTATCTCTCGGCGGGAGAATTAATCAGCTGTGAGAACGTCAATAATTAAGCAAGTAACAACGTTGCAACAATCAGCTGATCGCTGATGTATGCTTGGTTGCGGCTACCCGGATGCAGGCGTTATAAGCAGAAAGAAACAAAATGGACATTTGTATTATTTTCTAAGTCATTAAAAAATGTTTATGGTCAGTATATTTATTATTGAAGGTGGGGGAAAAATAAAGTGTGTATTTAGAAAGCAAAGCACATTGTCTCCCTCGTGAAAATTGTCGCCCTCGCAAGCTGGGGCGCACGTTTTCACTCGTGAGACAATGTTGTACTTTACTCACTCAACACACAAATAACTTTATTTTAATGTACATGCAACCTCTTGATCTCCAAACTCCCCGTATAAACACCGCCCACACACGGCGGCCGCAGACAAACTTCCGGTCGACCTTGGCGTTGCATGTTTTTACCGGAGACGCGCCGGGGTCTTAATTTTTTTTTAGTTTTTTACATAGAAAAATTAAAAAATAATCCGATTTTTATCAGCACCATTGAATTCAGCTCGAAAAATTAACAATTTTGAATTCTGAATCACTGCTCTTTGTCCATTGGTTACCGATATACTGAAAGTGGTAAACCAGTATGTTGTTCCTGTGTTACCCTTATGGGAAATAAGCAGAATTCTATATCTCGCTTATTTCTTTACATATCTTAATAAAACTTGGTTTATGGCTTTATCTAGATGAGATCTAATGTATATTAGTCTAAAATCCCCGATATTTCCATTTTTATGGTAGCAAACCTTCATACTCATTCCCCATGTTATCCTTAAGGGAAATAAAAAACTGCTATATCTTCCTTATTTGTCAACTTATCTTGATAAAACCTGGTATATGGCTTATTCTAGTTCATATCTACTAAATATTGAATTAAACCACCCAGTTTTAACATACCTGTTGCAGCAAAACTGCATACTCATTCTGTATGTTATTCTTATGGAGCTTAAAAACATGTCAAATCTCGCTATATTGGATTGAAATATGTACTTTGCATTTGAAATCCGCTGAGTATGCAGGTCTGCTGCAACGGGGATGTTTTATAGTTTAAAAAATCCCCCCTCAAAATTTTATTTGATGGCGCCCTGAGCGCCGTATCCCCCCATTTTAGGCACCCCTGAACATACACACCTCAAAAGTCACCTTATTTTAATGTGTATGCAAACTCTTGATCTCCAAACTCCCGTATAAACACCGCCCACACACGGCGGCCGCAGACAAACTTCCGGTCGACCTTGGCGTTGCATGTTTTTACCAGAGACGCGCCGGGTCTTGAGGTTCGTGCCACGGACATTTTTAATTCATCGCAGAGTAAATGGTCCTCCTCACGAATAGTAGTAACGTAAGGTCTCGTGCGTGGCGAGCCATGAATGGCCCATTGATGCCGGCGGGCTCACGTCATTGGCTCGTTTATAACTGAATGACAGCTGCCGAGCTCCTCTTCGATTTGACACTGTTGCTGTCTGTTGTTTGTTGTCAGACGTCACTAGAGAGGGTTGTTCTCGGTGGCAGGTTGTTGGGTTGTCGGGTTGTTATGATGTACAGTATGTACTGTGGTGTGTTGTCTGTTGTCAAAAGGCTGTTGCCAGATGTGGGGATTTTTCTCTACAGTGGCGATTTTCTGCCAGGAGAATTGGCCAGTGGGGAATTTGGGGGGGATTTCAGTTTTGTGGGGAACTAAGTGGAGATTTTGTGGGTTTTGGGAGATTTTTATTGGTTTTATGTCGGACCGGCGAAGAAACCAAGAAAACCCGTTCTGGGAATTGTGGGATATAAGTGATTGTTTACTTAAAGAATGCGTAATCGTATACATTTCATCATATATTTAATTTCGTAAGGTGATTCTTTGCGTCAAAATTGTGGGCGTCTGGCAAGATGTAGGAAGATGGGAGAGGGCTCAAATTAAAGGTCTATATTCCGTGATGGCGGGAAAAATAATGAAATTGCTTGAAATTCTCCAGAAAACGAGAAATAACGTAAAATATCTGCCATTTAAAAAGCATAGGGATCTAAAAACGTCTGCTTTGTTTACTTTAAACATGTGATGCTGATACTTGATTGAAAACCATGTGGTAGGCTAGATATCAATACAAGGTAGGTTCGCAGTTTGCTATGAAGGTATTTTGTACTAAAATAAATAAGGATAGTTTGAATTTTTCCTAATTAGGGGCTTTTAGCCCCTTCAAGCCACTAGTAAATTATTAATAATTTTTTTATTTTAATGTACAGTGTTTGTGATCGAAGTTTGAGCGCAAGGTTTCGTTCTAGGTCCGCTGGTGCCCCTAGTGATTGAACAACTTTGACAGAGGAAAATTTTAATGCTTTTTAGGATGATGTCTAGTATTTTAGCATTATATTAGATTGTAATTCTGCACATTTTTGCCCCAAGTAGAGAATTTGTGTTTGTAAATATGATTAAAGTGGGGAAAATTGGGAAATTTTCGTGTTTTCGCTACATGGGGTATTGTGGTGAATTTTCGGTGTCACCAGTGGGGATTTAGTGAACATCATTCTGGCAACTGCCCTCGGGTCAGGCAGCAGGTTGTTGTTGAGATGATGGGTTGACGGGTTGTTATGTTGTACCAATGTGTACAGGGTTGTGTTGTATGTTGTACAGTGGTGTTGGTTAGTTGGGTAGCAGTGTGGTATTGTGCTCGATTCGTATTCTGAAGGTTATCAGGTCCTGAGCATCTTCGTTTGCTAAGGTGTAAAGTGAAGCCCTCCCCTCCAAGACAAAAATGTTTCTAGAAAGAACAAATCAACGAATTGAGTGTCGCATTTTTTCATGGCTCTCCATTAATAAATTGGTACTTTTCTACAACATATCTTTTTTAGGGAGGGGCTTCCTTTACACACGCAGCAAATGAAATGTTCGAAGCTTCAACCAGCTGCTAGTAGGTTATTTATTTTAAAAATTAAAAGGTGTTTGTACAGGTGACTAAGTCAAACTCACAATAGTATTTTTGCGACTCTGATTTTGCCAGGGTGGAAAACTAGAGGGAGTAATATCGTTCTTAGCATTGCTGACACAAAATGGACCGACTCCCTAAAACCAGTTGATTGTAAATATGAGTCAAAAAACCAGTCAAACCAGTTGATTGATCGAACAGAAAAATAAATGTCAAAATATTCACCTGTATTGAATTGGTTTGGTTGTGTATTATCGTACTTCAATTTAAGAAAAAAACGCAGGAGAACATTGAGATTAATCAATTTCTGTCACATTCTTTTTAGCTGATTCGAATCTTCGGTAAACTAAAAAGCAGGATTCGAATCATATAGTTTTAAATTGCCTATATTAATGAACGATGCTTCAGTACTAAATCACTACGTTACTCCCTCTCATATTGCTAACTTAACAAAAAGGCAGTTGTTTTAATTCGAATGCATTACAGTGGTACCTGCATAGGCTTACCATAATTTTTCAGAGCCAACCCCGGACACCAAGAGAAAGGGGGGGGAGAGGAGAGGAGTACAAGGGAAATGAAATGGAGTGGTAAAGTTTGGTCCGGTGTAATTCTAAGGGTCTCGGCAGAAAGGCTACTTTGTTGCCGTTTTTGCGCGAAACTATCGTTTCTGGAATACTGATTGACTAAGTAACAATGTGTAGACATTGTGACCAAGTAGAAGACGCTGTTGAGCCATTGTCGCGCAACGAATTAGCCTGTCGCCGGCCGAGATCCTTTTAGTGTGATACCTGGTGAAATTATAGAATTCCTTCGTTTTGTTTAAAATTTCCTTTGTTTTGAACAAACTTTCTTAAAAATCGCCCAAAACTATTTACCAATTCATTTATTTTGGGCGTTTTCCTCTCTTTTTCACGAAGTTTGACTAAACCCCGGACAAAATTCAACCCCGGACGTTTCCCCGGACGCAAGCCTAAAACCCGGACTGTCCGGGGAAATCCCTGACGTCTGGTAAGCCTATATCTGCAGTAATAAAGAATAACCTCCTTAGAGACTGAAAAAAGTGATTAAAAACTTCAAGACCTATTGACCTCTTTAGCACTCTTTAATCCTCATCTAGAGTATCCCCCAAAAAAATCATCCAACCTGACCATCCCTTAAATTTGCAGGCTGCCAAGAAAGTTTAGAGTTACGATTCCACACCATCCTTTCTACCGACGTTCTCCTACAAAAGTTGTCTGCGAGGAGCGAGCAGTTGGTGGCAGAGCTACTCCGCGCCGAGTTACCCGATGGTGTTTATACCGTCACACCACATGAACACCGGCCCTGCGCAGCCTTCAATTAAATAATCATTTTAAACTGTTATTTTGGAATGAAATTGTCCATTTTACTTTAATTGCTCCCGCTCTGGAACTAAATTTAAATCAAGACGTCTTCGTTAATTGCGCAAGTCAAATCGCTGGAGAGAGTGGAAAAGCGGGTAGCGGAATGACTGAAGAATAGTACCCAGACAATGTTGAATGTTGAATGGATGGAAACTCTGTCCTTCTCAGGGATACGATCTAGTTTTTGATGGAAAATAGGGTAGATAGAAAAACTGCAAATACTCAGGAAACTGACACATACTTTCTTCCTTCAAGTCATTTAAAACCAGAAAATATAATTAGTGAAATAAAACAAATTAACAATTAATTATCACACAAATATATACCAAATGTTATCAAAAACGGTTAGTAAATAACGGAGATATAGATTTTTAAATATTTTCCATAAGAATAACATTGGACAACGTACTGCATTTACCGCCGAACTAAAATATCAATTATCTCCGCAACCAGTTCACGTAAACTCATGATTCAAAATACTAGATTATTTAGTTTTTTCAAGTCAAATTTAATGGTTGCAAGTATATTTTCTTTAGAGGCCACAAATTTTGTGAAATTTCAAAAATATGAATTTTTTAACACTTAACCCCCATAACTTCTGAACCTGATTTTTTACAGACATGCGGTGTCATTTTGTTTGTCATCTTAAGCAATAAAAACCATGAAATTTTAATCAAAATCGTTAGAGCCGTTTTTGAGAAATTTCGATTTTTGTCATTTTTTATGGGTTTTTATGGGGTAAATACCCTTAAAAATAAAAATTCAAAAAATGAAAAATACGCCTGGAGATACCACGGCTTTATACCTACATGCCAAATTTCATTAAAATCGGTCCACTGGTGTCGTCTCTAGCTTTGTTTACATCCACACACACACACACACACACACACACACACACACACACATCCACACACACATCCACACACACAGACAGACAGACACCACGCCAAAAACCACTTTTTTGGATTCAGGGAGCACTAAAACGAATATACCGACTAACAACTCAAATTCGAAAATTTTGACGAAAACAATACTTTCTCCATATACATTGTATAGGGGGGCGAAAGTAAAAATTGCCTATTGAAAATAATGTATTGGGCTTTAAATAATTGTTTTTCACCACACTAAGACGTAATCACCTGTTTTACAAACGTCATTTGGTGGCCGAAACCAGCTCGTTTCCGCCAAAGGCGCGACAACTTTCGGCCCTAGGGTTCGTTTATTTGTTGATTGTTGTATTTGAATAACGTGAGAACATCACATAACTACACGGCATTCGACAGGTTCCAAAGACGGGATAGTTGCGATCATATGATTTTCATAGCTGTGTTTTTTTTAACCATTAGAAAGAAGTTGTATCGTCGCTCATAGCCTCAAAGTTTTGTTTTTAAGTTTGTAAAATAAATAATAATATTTTTAATCTTATATGGGGAATATTTCATTGTGTAGTGTGGTGAAAATTAGCGTTCGCACCTCGGCCGAAAGGGATTTCTGTGAAATATACTATTTACTAGCCGATGAATACTTTAGCTAGTAAATAGTATCGATCGAAATGAGAAGATAGCTTTTCATCAAAATTGGTTTATCCGAGTCAAAAAAGTCAATGTAAAATAATCCTAAAACATTCAAACCTTCTCCTAATAAAACGTATGAAAAAACATCCAACTCACAATCCTATGTACAACTAAATTCTTGACAAGCTATTCGATACTCCACAAAATCGATCCGAAGTTTTGGTCAACCCAGACATCAAAGACCACCGGTTCACCGCCACCACAGACCGCAGACTGCTACTTACCTTGGATTCAGCGAACATCAAACAACGTCAACAATTAGTAAAACAAGTTTACGACGTTTCGGGATCTGGAATCTGATCCCATCTTCTAGTGGAAAAGAACCTAGAACTTCACAAGATTAGTAACAGCATTGACTTTAAATCAGGAGGAGTCTTTCCATTGTCATTATAAAAAGTGTACCAACTTTTATGTGAGCTAGGACTTACAGTATTAGGGTTACAGCATTCTCCAATAGAGTATACTACAGTCAACTATTGAATACTACGCTATCATGAGGGAATATTATGATTGTGTTCAGAGAGCAATCGTAAGGTTATGAACTCTTGTTTTCTAGCAAATTAAGTTTTGAAAACTGAAATAAATAATTTACATCAACTGTATCTGTCGTTGGTTTAGTCGAACTACATCAACCTCAAATCCTGACTCATCACTCAAAAAGAGGCACAGCTGGCCCATAAGGATGATTAGTCTCCTCCTGATTTAAAGTCAATGGCAACACACAGCCAGGTGAACCTATATAGAGAAAAAAATACCTTAATCAGAAAACTGTAAAAACAGTCAAACAGTATGCTGAAAAACGAAACAAAACCACAATATAACACAGAAATACAGGGTGTTTTTTTAAAACGCAACCCATTTTTAAGATTGAATAATGCACATATAAATATGAAATGAGTTTTGTTTTATCGATCTTTACATTCTATACAACCTATTATTTAAGTTTGAACACATTTAGTTTACATTACGTGCTCAAACAGTCGGCCATTGGCATTTATATAAAGTTATGTCCTTTCCATCAAATTCCCAAACACGTGTTGCAAGATACCGCATTGAATTTCTTGCATTCAATTTGTTGTTTGTTTTGAGGTGCTGAATATCCTGTGAATTGTTTTAGTAAGCCTTATTATGTATCCCCGAAAAATAAAATAATATATTGGGGTCAAATCCGGGATCTTGGGGCAAATAATCCTTCACCGATAAAATCAAGTTTTGGGTTGCATTTTTAATGTGTATGTCTTTAAGCACGATAACTCACGTAAAAGTGGTCCGATCTGAATGAAATTTGCCACAGACATGTAAAGTAGTATTACTCTACGGAATGAATTCACAAGATTTTGTAGCTCCTCAAACAAAGAACAAATTTAATGCAAGAAATTCAAAGCGGTACCTTGCAACACGCGTTTGGGAATTTGATGGAAAGAACATAACTTTGTATAAATGCCAATGGCGGACTGTTTGAGCACGTAGTGTAAACTAAATGTGATCAAACTTAAATAATAGGTTGTATAAAATGTAAAGATCAATAAAACAATATTCATTACATGTTTATATACGTATTATTCAATCTTAAAAATGGGTTGCGTTTAAAAAAAACACCCTGTATATTAAATAACCAATCAGGGCAGAACACGTCCACACCCAGCCGAAGCTGAACAAAGACACTGATTGGTGATTTTTGTGATTTCTTTGTTGTGAGATATTGTGGTTGTTTTTGTTTTCAGTATTAGTGTTTTTGACTGCTTTTACAGTTCTTTGTTTAAGATATGTTTTTGTCTAGCTCCTGTATACGTGTTACTAATTAATTTATTTTCCATATGAAGACGGGATCAGATTCCCAGATCCCGAAACGTCGTGAAACTTGTTTTGACCAGCCACATGTCATGACAAAAATGAACAAATTCACCATCACCAAAAATGAGTTTCAAACATCAACAAACCGCTTTCCAGAAAACAGTCAAGCGCTGTCAGGTCAAGAGCTTCCTGTCGGGCTTTTTACCACTTGTAATTTAGAAAAAACTGGGCGGCCAATTGTGTGAGGGCCTAACTCGTTTATAATTGGCGCACAACCCTTCAACGACGCCGCCCCTATGTAATCAGCCTGTCTGTGTGTCTGTTTGTGTGTCAGTGTGTCTGTGTGTCTGTTTGTGTGAGAGAGTGTGAAGTGTCGGTACCACCACCGACGTCACCCGCCGGAAGTTGACTCGGCCAATCAAACTATTTGGACTTCCGGTTTGTCGCCATCGTCAGTTATGATGGTTGAATTATGGGTTTACGTTTTTTTTTGTTTTCTTTTTGTGAACTTAGAAGTGTTGAATGAATGAATGGTAACTGTGATAGGTTATTTTGGTCTAATTCAAAAAAGGTTATTTATCTCAATAAGGAAAAATGTTCGCGTAAGGAATACCTCCTGCTTGTAAAATAACTTTAAGGGGAATGAATCTAATAATTTTGATTATAAATCATTCCAAGGGGGATGAGTCAAGCAATGTTGATAATCAGTAGTTTTATTTTAAGCTTCATGTTGTTTACTTTTTCATTATTTGTTATCACTCAAAATTTAATCATCACAAGCAGTTGACCAGAGTCGTTGAACGAATCAGTTCTGGAATTGATTAGTACGGTACCAGTTGGTTAATAGTATATGTATAAGTATATATAATTATAAGAGGTACCATACGATAGCGAGATTTAAAATTATTAAAACAGTTAGCCAATTTTACGTATGCTACAGGGAAGGAATTAGCTATTCCAGTTATTTCAATTTCACACTAATAAGCCGCCTTTCATCAACGCAACACTATCTTTTATCACTACAGTCGTTGATCGTCACCACACTTAATTTGCACAGACTTCACTCTATAAACAGCTGTTAACCACCATTAATATCATTGATCACCACCTGTTCTTGATCTTTCATCATTGCAGGAACGCTCCGACCAACTTATCACCAACATATCTCTTATCACTATAGTCGTTGATCGTCACCACACTTAATTTGCACAGATTTCACTCTACAAACAGCTGTTAATCACCATCACCAATATGGATCACCACCTGTTCTTGACCTTTTAGTTCACCGCAGGAACGCTCTGATCAACTAATCACCAACTAATCTCTTATCACTTGGTCGTTGATCGTCACCACACATAATTTGCACAAATTTCACTCTACAAACAGCTGTTGATCACCATTACCAATATTGATCACCACCTGATCTTCTCCTTGGCCTATCAATGAGTGACCTAAAGGAAGAACAGGTAGCCATCGTCAAGAGGATCTCAAGGTTCGTTAAGGACCTGGGATTTGACGGAGAATGAGGACCTGTGTATGAGGGTGCACAATAAGCTAAAAAACCTGTTCTTGATCTTTGATCACCGTGAGAACGCTCCGATCAACTTATCACCAACTAATCTCTTATCACTATGGTCGTTGATCGTCACCACACTAATTTGCACAGACTTCACTCTACAAACAGGTGTTGATCACCATTACCAATATTGATCACCACCTGTTCGTTATCTTTTATCACCGCAGGAACGCTCCGACCAACTTATCTCCCCCTTATCTCTTATCACTATAGTCGTTCATCGTCACCACACTAATTTGCACAGACTTCACTCTACAAACAGGTGTTTATCACCATTACCAATATTGATCACCACCTGTTCGTTATCTTTTATCACCGCAGGAACGCTCCGACCAACTTATCTCCCCCTTATCTCTTATCACTATAGTCGTTGATCGTCACCACACTCAATTTTCACAGATTTTACACCACAAACAGCTGTTGATCACCATTACTAATATTGATCACCAACTGTTTTTTCGCGTTGATCGCCGCGAGAAAGCTCTGCCTTGTTTTTTTACAGATTTTACATCAAAACAGCTTTTAATCATTAATATCATTGATCACCACCTGTTCTTCTTCTGATCGCCGCGGGAACGCTCCGTATTATTACTCTATGGCTCCGTCGCTCCTCTCGTGATGGATTAATTAATCTCGTGACTTACCGCGGTTCACGAGAGCTGTAAAGCTGTCGGGAATCAATAGTTAATGTATCGGAGTCGGGGTACAGCGCCGTCCGAGCCCGCGGCTGTGGAGAGGTTAGTGCAGTCATTACGGCAACACCGCGCTGTTTATTGGTTATCCGCTGTGAAGTATCGGCTCAATGAGAGAAACTAGCGTTACCTAGACCGAAGTACGTTTACTTCCTGGTGCGGTTTGTAATGGAACAAAGAAAAGGAATTTGTTTGTGTTATTTATCGGATGTGAAAGAAAAATGCATTTGTTTCTTTAAAACACGTGAGTTTACGATGTTTGGGTACAAAGCCGTAGCCAGGAATTTTTTTGGGGGTTGGGGGTTTGAGCTCTGCGGTTAGAGTAAGTGAAAAAAACTTTCTAACCTTTCATTTAAACGAAATTTTAACATTTTCGGGGGGAGTTTGACCCCCTGACCCCCCCATTAGCTACAGCTTTGTTTGGGTAGATAATAAATATAATGCTCTTTCTGAAACGTTTGACCAAAGTTATAAAGTTATTTATTATACTTAAAAAAAAGAACCTTTGTGTTTCGCTTATTAGTAATCATAAAATTGTGGATAGTTATGAGTGATGGCTTGTGGACACGGTGTTCCTTAGTAGTGGGGATTAACGTCCGCACTATTGAATCCTACGTTCAAAATACCGTCCTCATAATTAGACCAGTTCGTAAATTGTTAACCGGGCCATATTGTGGTTCGGATCCCACGTTAAAATGTGATCCCTTAGTTATCATTGGCTGTTGGGCTATTAATTAACAGTCCTGTCTAAGGAAAATGTCGGCCTTAGTCAATAACAAAACTACAAGATCGCGCCACAATCATCTTAAACGTGTGGCCTTGACTCATCTGTCATTTATACTTGGCTAAAAATACCTACCTGGGTAGTCGCCATTTCAATTAATGTATCTAATGTATCAATGTATCTAAATCTTTGGGAAAGTCGTTTTTTGAGAGATGACATTTTTTCTTGATCCCTATTTCTGTCTATGTACTTTGACTTTGTAAAGGAATATAGGAACACAAACCGCATCAAGAGAGGTAACTAATATTGCTATTATCCAGATCACAAAAAAGATACATGTTATTATGAGCTTAGAATATTCTATAATCACATAATAAAAACAGTAGCAAACAACGTTTGACAACTAACCGGTTCTGTCACATTTAAAAAGATTGATGTGAAATCATTTCTAGCGTAATCTTTTGCTGTAACCAAAGCGGAAGCAGATTCGAGCTTGATGGTTGTATAATTAAGCTGTGAGAACTGCGACCGACCATATGTTGTATATGATCAAGATGGCCGCTTCCGCTTTGCGCAAGGCATTACATATATCAACCATTGTTTGTCTGCTTGCAGCTCGTAGGTGAACCAGGATCAGAAAGTGTGTCGGGTAGAACTTACGATTGTCACTAAAAATTACATTTGTGGTTTCTAACACAATTAATTGTAGACGTAAAGGTTAAATTACAAGTTGTTTCTTCCTTAACAACCTCTAAATTTCTATCGACAATATTTTCTAATTCCCAAATTTCTCAGATAAAAAGTAATAAATAATCTCAAACTACAATGAGCACAATCAAATTCTGCAAACAACAATTTGTAAACAAAAACAAATTGCAAAAATAACTAACCACCGCAAATCTAATATATATATACCCATCCGATCTCCAAAAACACTAAACACTTTCCACATCAAACCTCTAACCACCTGACTAACCATAACCATCTCTAGCAAATGCTCCAACGACCAAAATATAGACATACATGGATAGACAAAAACAACTCCTCTACCAAGCTCTCCCGCCCCCTTTACCAGAATCGACAACCTTTTTTACCTTTACACTATTAGATACGTCACACATTTTACGAGTAAAAATGTTATTACGTCACGCTGGGACGCTGGCACAATTTTTTCGTCTGTATCTGAATCTAAACCCCGCCACGCTTTTTAGTGACGCACGCTGACCACTCTTTTGAACAAAGATGCCAACTTAACTTACATCAAGTTTTTTCAAACTTCACCCTGAGCCCCCCTTCCTTTTAATCTTAGCCTTCTGACAGTCACTCCTACTCGCGGCCTGCGTAACAGTTGTTCTCTTTTAATCAAGGTTGCCAACTTAAGTTACGTCACGCTTTCGTAACTACGTCACGCTCATAAGCCCCTCTTAAACCTACCTTTTTGACAGTCTCTCCTATACTCCCTGGCCTGCGTCACAATCGCTCCCTATTTAGAACAAGGCTGCCAACTTAACTTACGTAACGCTTTTTAATTTTTTTGTAAACGCTTCATTACGTCACGCTGAACCCCTTTTTTACCACTCAGTCTCTCCTACTCTCCGGCCTGCTTTGAACCCTCTTTTCATCAAGCCTGCCAACTTAACTTACGTAACGCTTTTTATTACGTCACGCTGAGCCCCCCTCAAACTGTTTGAGTGGCAGGTTTCAACCTACCACTCAAACAGTTCAACCCACTTCCCCGTATTTCGTCGCTCATTTTTATACAATTCTGCCAACTTAACTTACGTCACGCTCACCCCCCTGTCCAGACTTACGTCACGCTACCCCCCTGACAGTCCCCGGCGTCCCGCGTCGCTCTCCAGATGTCTTCAGTCCACGGCCCGGTTCCGCGGTCGTCGCTAATCTATTTTTGAATGATAGTTGTGGGAGCGCGGCTAACGCGTTACAAATAATTATAATCAGGCGTAATGATAGCCCGGACAGTTTAGGCGGACGGCAGTGACGGGATCGGTCTGCTATTAGGGGTCCATTGTCTGTCCACCAGTCTAGTGGCTGGCTGACTCCGTGGGAACAAGACAAACTTGAGCGAAGATACGCCTTTGCACAAACAGATTTGAGCACTTTTGTGCGTAAAAGAGTAAGTTAAGTTGGCAGACTTGTCGAAAAAGGGCGCGACACGGGCTGGGGAGTGGGTTAAACTGGTGGAGTTTAAAGTTTTATATAGGGGGTCTCAGCGTGACGTAGTTAAAAAAGGGTTACGTAAATTAAGTTAGGAGGAAGTATATACTGTATACTTTCTATTTTTCTTCAAATGGCGACCTTGATAGGTATTTTAAGCCATACTATCCCTCTAAGTAAGGACATTTATTTTTTTAGTTATTTTTTTAGTTCTGCCGCCGAAAAGCAGAGGAGAAATTAGCACGCCAAATTTTGCACTGGGTGGGGCTAACTTTTTTAAAATTGGCCCCCAAAAGTTTTTAATTATAACTCTTGAACCATGAGAGCACTAACGGTAGGGAATGGAGCACTAACCAGCAATAACGAAGCACTAACGAGGGGTACTATTTTTTTGGGTAGTGCTCATTTTGGGAACAACTTAACGGACCTGATATGCATTTAGAGTAGGATTCACGTAAGTTGGTCAAAATGAAAGTAAACAAACTATTATCTTCTTAAGAACTTAACCATAAAATCCAGCTGTGCTGAAAACATTGTCAACGAACATCTGTTTTAGTATAGCACTTGCAGTAATGAGAAAGTTCTGATGCAATTTTGCATCTGAAAGTTATCTTCCGCAACTTAAAATATTACTGAGGGGCTTTCCCAAATAAAGTATTTTTTAAAAGGGAGAAGGCGTGTCATGGATGCGGCATGATTAATAGTCTTAAATTTTCTTTTAAAATAATATTTACAAAGAAAAATATGCGAGTTTATGATGAGCCAGTACTAATTGCTGCAAGTCAGCATCTGACAAGAGAGATTGTTTCATATTGCGGTCAAAACTTATTAAAATTAGCCTAGGAAAAAATAAACAAGTAGTTAAACAAACTAAAATACATGTAAATCAAGAAATAGATTAAAATTAAAATTCACAGTTATGTAAAAAGGTAGCATGAAACTGGAAAATTCTAAAAATAGGCGATATTATAAACATTCTATAACCTATAAACAACATTGTAAACAAACGCAACGTTGCGATTTGACAGTTCGGAGAAAATATAAACAAACACCATGTGTAACCAACAATGTTTTCAATGTGATTTGTATAACAATTTTTGATGAGATGATTAGTATATGCTTTGGCCAACTTAGGTGAATCCTACTCTACCTTTATGGAATGGGTTCTCATTAAATAAATGACAGACAATCTAAACGAAACTACTTTAAAATATTAGGCTCTATATAAAAAAATATTACGGAACAGAATGACGAGTCTATATCGCAATGTTTACTGGATAAAATCCTTGGCATTTACTTGCCCTTATTAGGTGACTCAGAGTTGACAACACTGCACGTTAAATATAAATGTTCCCTCTTTCGTTCTTTCCATTACAAGATAAAAAAATAATAAACGCGTTAAACATAAAAAAGAAATAAAAATCCGAAAAAATTACCGCCTAAATAAACAATTTGTAACGAGCGGGCAACCCATAAACCACCCCTGGGGAGAACGACCACTTTATCATTACACAACTCTATAAAAACAGAACCCGCTTTCATTGTTATTGTTACAAGATGGCCGCCCTGCGCCTTACCGGGAAACACGGGGTGAAACGGGGGGAAATTATTTTGTGTCGTTTGAAATGTAATTTCCATATAGTAGGTAATGTTAGGATCGATGATGTTTTGAGGGCGCGCCGCTGCCGCTCCGTCCCGCCCACAAAGTTCTGAATCTTACCCCCCCCCCCCACCCGCAACCTCCCCCTCAGCCCCGTAATTTTGCTTAATGCGACTGACTCATAATCGGGCTTGGGGGGACGGGGGCCCACTTTGCTGTATTGCCCCCCCCCCCCACCTCACCGCCACAGTTGCGGCGAACTCACAGGGAATGAAATGGACTAATACTGGACCATTACTGTTCCTGGAGAGCGATTGATTTCTTTTACCTATAAATGATTCTCTTTGGATTTTGGTTGTTGGATCTTTTAGCTTTAGAGATTATTGTGTTCGATTTGTTGAATTATGATTTTAATAAGATTACATCAAATTTGTGTTCGGAAGTTTATCACGAATCAATATAGCACGGAAAGAAAATATATTATATTTAATTTTTTTGTCGAAAAAAATATATTTCAATTCCTTTTTTAATTACTTTAGGGATCACAGTAGAAGGAGAGGTGAATAAACAACTCCAGGATTCCTCAATGATTATTCGCTGCCTTGCATGACCTTCATCAGACCAGCGCAGCGGTGAAAATGGAAGAAATATTAACAAATAGACTGACCTAATACAATATTAAAAAATGTGTGTTTTCTCCTTGACTTCAATTCAGAAACACGATCATTACTTTTGTTTAACAATTTCATGGTATTTTAGTTAACTTATTCATTATTTTATTACAGTAGCAAATAAAGAATTTATGACGTTGAATATAGTGATTTGACGTAATTTGATTTTGTGTGACATGTAACCTATTAATATTTAGAATATACCATAGCAAATATCGAAGGTAGGTTAGTTGTATTTCTGGGGAAATAAGCTATTACAGTATTAACAGAAAATTAAAATGATCAACAAAGGGTAATTGAAAACAATATATTTTGGCAATCAACAGAAAGAACAGCGAGGGATGGATTATTCCCTTCTGTGAGGTTCGAGTCTTCTACCTGCCATCCGGTAGAAGTTGACAAAGAAAAAAATCAATATACAAGCGAAAAATCGAATATTTTTAAGACAGATATAATGTCAAAAAATTATCAGTGACTGGCCTGCTTTTTGGATCAAGAGGAACTTTGACCAAAAATTAATCTATATTTAGAAAAACATTGAAAATTTCAAGGTCTATTGATAAAAAATTGGTGATTTCAATACTAAAAATTCAGTACCAATTTTAAGAAATTATTTGTATAACAAAAAATCATTGTAAAATTCCTCGTAAAATAATAGAAATAATAAACGAGAAATCTACTTTATTATTTATGTAGATTTTTAAAATTTACCTTTCAAAATTCGATGGCAATTACTAACTTAAAATAAAAATAAATTTTTCCAAATTCATACAAATTGTTAAAATAAAAATCAATTTTTCCAAATTCATACAAATTGTTAAAATAAAAATCAATTTTTCCAAATTCATACAAAATGTTTTTAGTACACTTTGTCTTTTTGCAAACCATACATCAAAGGAAAGGAGGTATCAGAGGGGGTTTGAGTAGAGAACTTTGTTTTTCTCCCCAAGTTTCTTGAAATATTATTCGTTAATCTCCTGCATTTCCTGTCATCTCACCATAAATTCTTAACAACTAATTAACGAATTACACATTCAAGTACAATAACTTCTTCAACACGACTACAAAATACAAAATACAAAACCTTATCGAGCCTGTACCCTGCACCCTCTCACCGCATTCTCCCGATAGTGCGAATTGTTTCATTAGCCGCTTTTCTAAATTAAACAGCTGCAGCAGAACCGGCTGCGACATCAGATAGCGCGAGTCTTTTAGAAAACATTAAGAGTTCTGCGGGAAATAATTGGCTCGGAGGTCGAGAGACGCGGACGTCTGGCTCTGGGTTTCGTATTGATAAAACAACGGAGACGACCGGACGACGGGGACGCGCCCTGCCGACCTCCGCGAGAGTTATGTGATATATGCTGGCTGTGGGTGTGGGGGGTTTTGTGGTTAGGGATATGGAAAATGTAGTAAATAGTAAGTACATTGGTAAGGTTGTTTGAGTGTGTGTGGTTGTTACGTGTAGTATAGTAAGTAGTGATGTAGCAGGAAAGTAGTAGTGAAAGGTAAGGCAAATGGGTGGATGTGGGGGGTTTTGTGGTTAGAGATATGGAAAAGTGGTAGAGTAAGTAGTAAGTATATTGGTAAGGTAGTTTGAGTGTGTGTGGTTGTTACGTGTAGTATAATAAGCAGTGATGTAGCAGTAAAGTAGTAGTGAAAGGTAAGGCAAATGGGTGGATGTGGGGGGTTTTGTGGTTAGAGATATGGAAAATGTGGTAGAGTAGGTAGTAAGTATATTGGTAAGGTAGTTTGAGTGTGTGTTGTTGTTACGTGTAGTATAGTAAGTAGTGATGTAGCAGTAAAGTAGTAGTGAAAGGTAAGGCAAGTGGTAAGTATATACTGGGCGTGGGTGTAGGGGTTTCATGGTTAACGTAATAGAGTAAGTGGTAAGTGGTAAAGTAGTATATGTGGTAAAGGATAAAGAAGTGCGTATGGTTGTTGCATGTAGCCTAGTAACATGTAAATAGTAGAAAGTAAGTAATACTTAGTAAGTAGTAGGCCTAAGTAATAAAGTAGTAAGTATTAGGTCAGTGTAGTAATAGTAGTAGTACATAGTACAGTAGTTGTGTAAGTAGCAGTAGTAAATTGTCAAGGCAGCAGTGAAGTAGTAAATAAATTGTAACGTGGTAATAGTAGTAAGTAGTACATGAAGTACTTTACACCTACTACTACATGTAGTTGTAGTATTTGTAGAAAGTAATAAAGTACTAGTAAGAAGTAATAGTAGTAATAAGAAGTAAAGAAAGATCGTAGTGGTAATAGTAAGTCATATAAAAAGTTGTTTTTGTTCAAACTACTTTATATAAGCCAGGTGGTTATTTTTTAAGGAAATGTACCTTACTATGTATGTACAAAACGTATTCCAGAGGTGAGGTGAAAATCCTGTTGGGCATCAATCATGTTGGGATTTTTAACTGTTCTTTTAAATTGAAGTACAAAAAGTGATATATTCTGGCTTTGGGTGTAGTGGGTTTCATGCTTCGCACATTTGTTCAAACTATTTTTATTATATTTAACTATTTCTATTATATTTGCGTTTTTATAAATACCAGTTGGCTATCATTTAAGAAAATGTGCATTACTGAACTGAACACAAATGTGAAACGTAAGAGTGAAAAAGGTCCGGGAAAGAGTACCTGTTGGGTATCATGTGATTTGAAATCTTAAATCAAAGTGCAAAATAAGACCACAGCGTTAGCAAGGCATCTAAACTAGTAAGTATTTTGGATTTGGTGCATGATTTTTCCCTCGTTGAATCTTTTTAGCTAGTTAATTATTTGTTTAGTTTCCTGAAATGAATCCAAATATATTATTTCGAGTTTTTGGATTGTTCTTTAAAACATCAAGGTAACGCATAATAAATAAAGATTGAAAATTCGTACTGATTCCATATGAAATTCAAGCTTTCGTCTACAGAGCTGTTGAAAGGAGATAATTGGAAATAATTTCAAAATCGAAATTGTGGGGTTAGGCCTACTTGGATACCTGATGCGGACCCAAAATATTATTATGAGTGGCGAATTTACATACTTTTTACTTGTATTCGTTCATAAAACAATCTATCGAAAACCTACCAACAAAACATTTTCAAAACAATTTCACGAAACAACCACGAAAACTTTCACGCCACAACAACAAACAAGCCCTTCCAAAAAGTCTTCCTCCTCCTCAAACCCAAACCCCCATCAATTCCACCCCCCTTTACCATAAACACATTCCCAACATTACCACCAAGCAATATCTGATTCCATAATTTATATACTACATTAAAGCCCGGGCTTTACCGGCGGAACCGGAAGCAGATTGTATCTTCCTCTTTGTTTTTGAGCGCAGCGAGCGACCTGCCCCTGACGAAACAGTTATAATTGCCACTAATTAATTCGCCTGGTTATTGTTCGCGCATTACGCAAAGATGTTTGGCTGTTGAAATGACGGAGTGGCAGGAAACCGAGTGGCTTTTGGAAACTATTAATTAATTAGGCGCGGGCGCGGGAACTGTTGTGCAACCTGGGGAACGAAGACGGAGTCTCCGCTGTGAAGTTGCCTGGATGGTGCGGATTTGTTTTCATCATACTGACTCAGAAACATCTGTTTTCTGTTCCTTTTGTTGGCTCGATAGTTACCCATTTCCGTACTAGTCCGCAAAACTTTTTCCGAACTGCCGAACTGCTTATAAGTGTTGCCGGACTGCGATTACAGGAAACGGTAGTAAACAATCAGCTGATATGCAGCAAACCGACGTTTAATGCGTGTTTTTCGGTTACGTTTTAGAGGAATGTAGTGAAAGCGCTGGCAGCAGTAGCATATATTTGTTTTGTTTGTTATAGGGTAGGTTTGAAGGATTGAGAAACGTATTGGCTTATGCAAGGACTACGTTATTATCGAAAGTATGTTTTTTTTCTGAGTAGTACGATGAAAAGTATCGTACGTTACACGGCCGCTAAGTTTTACCGTGCTCGCATGAGAATCCCGCATGCTCGTCCGGCAAAAACAGCACTTTCCGGCCTAGTAACGTAATATACTATACAGATGTTTTTGGTTTTAGTTAACGGGGGCATACGAGTGGTGATGTATGAAGTCGAGTCGAGTTTTGAAAAATACTCGCGAGTTTCAAGCTCTCTCCGAGTCGAATTTTTTAAATCATAATATAACAGTCATCATGTTTCAACATAATCGTCATGTCGAAAATTATTTTTATTAATTTAAGGTAATTTTTAGTTCACGTTGCACGGGAACTATTGTGCAACGTGGGATGGAACGAAGACGGAGTCTTCGCTGTGAAGAGGTGCCTGGGTGATGCGTATTTGTAATTGTTGTTTTTGGTTTAAGTGAACGTTACTGTTCTTATTACGTTATTTAAAATATTTATAGGTTGTACGTTTAAGTCGTGTTTTATTTATTGTTACTGTGCAAAAAACACAGTTGGTTTAGTAGTTCTTGAGTTTACCTGGATCAACAGACAGACAGAAACCCCTCGATTTTATAACAATGATGTATATTGAGGAATATGTTGAAGCTTGGTTTTATGAAAAACAAAAGTGATTTTTTTGCGGATATAGTTAAAACATTTTTCATCAAGGTACTAAATTAATGTATTTCATTCTTCCCCATGAACCCCAAAATCCGTTTCAAAACTGTTTTTTTTATTTTTTTAATGACAATCCTTAAGCTAAATGTTTAAAAGAAATGTAAAGGGATGAACATTTTTGATGAAACGTTAATATTTTAAGTTTATGTATTTAGACGAACTAATTGTTATGGTGAAAGAAGTAGGAAGTACAGAACTGGTACTCCCGGAAATGATAAATCAAGAAACCGATATCAAACGTTTAAGACTAGTCTCATGTTTAGAAACTACAAAGTGATTTTTTGTAGCCCTGTGTGAAACTGTTCTCAGTGAAACCGTTCAATACGCACGCCATAGTCCCTAAACAAGAACAAATTCATTATTTTGCCCAACGATCCACACCTCCGCAATGCAACAATTATTACGAGAAACCGAAAATGCGTTCTCCCCAATTTTCGAAAGAGCGTGGAATAATACTATGGGTCTGTAATTATTCAGGCAGCGCTGAGGCCGTTCATTAATGATAGGCCGGCAGTGCGGGAGATAACGGCCGCGGGCCCGACTGACTAGTGGCTACCGGTGTTTAGGGACGGCAGAAATATCGATATATCGTAAATATCGATATTTTAGTTCCGATACTATCGGTATGTCGATATTTCTTTTCCGATTCATATCGCATTATGAAAAACAAGTTTTTGAAGACAAATTTTAATGAGCTTGATATTATTAAGGCTGTTTTCAGACGGTAAAAATGTGTACAACGTAATATTTTGCACTTTAAAAGCAAAGAAATACAAATGTTCTAAAATGTTCTAAAACAAATGTTCTAAAATGTTGTTAAAAATTACGAAATAAACTTTTATTTTAAAAGAATTTTTAAAAATATTTATTTTACCAAATAAGGAAATAACAAAGTCTGGCATTCGTGTTAGATTTCAATGGCATTTTTCATCACACTGTAAAAAACACATTTTTTGTTCTCCAACACGTTTGTAAAGTAGTACGTTTCAAGTTGCTTGTAAAGCACGATTGCCAAACAAAAATCACCACTTTTGATCCTAGTGATGAAAACGTGAAGGCAGAGTAAGTTATGAGAAAGTATGATAAATTTATAAGAAAATCAGAATCTAACAGGTTTTTAGCAACTACTTGATTTTAGACTGCTGCAAAAATCAGCAATGTAATGTTGCTGGCTGCTTTACTTTTTATCACCCTCCATATTTCAGGTCCTCACATTACATACACATTTACAAAACTTCTTCCGTCAAATTAAAAAGAAAGTGACACACCAGTCTGATGTCGATTAATATTCAATTACAAAGGAAGCAATAAAGAACTCGGCCAATAAAGCGAGATAAAACAATCATACGTTAATGAGGACGGAAGCACAACAGCATTAACTGCACCTGCCATTACGTCTAATTACTAATTACCGTGTCAATTACCTCAATTACCCTTCGAACTTGTGGGTATTTCGGCAAGTCCGCGTGTAATTAACGCATCAAAATTCATTATGTGATGTCGATGGTGGTAATGTGCCGCGTAATTATGAGCCTTGTGTTGTTTGAGTTAATTTTTCCATGCGTACGTAATTGGGGATTGTGTGTAATGTTGTGGTTGTGGTGAAATTGAGGTCATCTAGTGCGGAAGGAAGACTGTTTGGTTGATTATTCATGATGTTAGCGAATGATTGAGTAGTTTTAGTCAGAAAGGTGTATCAAACGAGGTTGTACAACTGCGAACGATCGGGTGGTATGGGTCCAACACTATTCGGCCAAGTCCTTCTCAAACGCAGGGGTGCCCAGAATGGGGGATATGGCGTTCAGGGCACCATCAAATAAAATTTTGGCTGAGATTTCTTAAACAATAGAAAAGTATGGGATTTTGTGATCTTAATAATGATACATTAAAGTATGTCCTGAAGGATGACCATAAATAATTATATTTAAATTTTTTTTTTTAACAATCGTTAATTGTGATATCTTGCAAAGTATTATACTCTATGCTCTCGAATATCTACTGGATACGAAAAAAACAGCGGAAATAACTTTGCGAACGCCGTGAAGAGCGGCAATCACCTGTAATATCGGCCGCGATGGTCGGCTGCAAAATGGTTAAATCAATAAAAATAATCAGAACTGAATAATTATAAAGACGCAGAAATACTTTATATGAAGAACTGAAGAAATAGTTGTTTAAGATGATCAAGAAATAACTGTTTTTACACAGTTAAGAAGTGTTATAGAACTGATTTTTTGTGATTTTTCTAACTATTAACTGCAATTTTTAAGATATTAATTCATACCTCATTAAGGTTCAAAGAAATGAATTCGTGAGGTATTTACTAATAATAATTAGTGATATGCAAACGAAACTATTTATTGTTTTATTGTTTTTTATGATTGATTATTTTCATTTTCATTCAAGTAAGAGCCGCAGAAACTATATATTAAAAAATGTAATAACATCGTTGCAGCAGACCTGCATTCTCAGTTTCAGTTTATTGCTGATAACGAAGAAGGAGTTAACTAAATTTCAGGGGGGGGGGGTTAGGCAAATTGGGGGGAGGTATTTGCTAAATTTGGGGGGGAGGGCGCCCTGAGGCTTGGGGGATGGGCACCCCTGCTCAAACGTCTATTCTACTTATCTCAGTATTCGGAGCTATGGAATAATTTACTTTGATGGAGAGTAATTGTAAAGTAGTTGAGAGGGCGTTGCATTCGACTTATGGACCGGCTTATTTCGTGAAATGCTGGGTTATGAATTAAATCAAAAATTGAAAACTCACTCATAGTGTATTGTAACTGACACTGTCACTGTTTTCAATGTCCATGTAAGTTAGCAAAGTGAGCCCGGCAATCGATGTCATGCCTTTGACTATTTACCAAAGATTATCTGTTCAAAAAGTCAGTAGTCATGTCGTTAGAATTATGTCAACAATATCTTTGCATAAAAGAATAAAATGGGAACTTTGGAAACTAGAGGGACGAAGCCCTAGTGGAGTTTCAAAATAAAAATTGTCCCATATGATATATTGGCTCTATTCTTGCAAAATTTCAGCTCAATCGGTTCAGTAGGGTTTTACTTAATGGAACATCCATACTTTTCCCATTCGTAATACTTGTATTAGTGGTACCTGGTGGACCGAGCCTTGCTCGGTGCTATTTCATGTTTACTAGTTCATCCAGTTACTATAAAATATTTCAATGTCATAAAATTGATAAATAGAAACCTTTTTTATTGCTCCATGGACTCTTCATCCCATTTTCTATTTTTTTCCCTTGATGGCTGTAGATTCCAAACAGCTGTTATGATTACTTCATTTGTTTACACTTTCCTTGTTGTATTTTCGTTGCCATCACGGCAACCCATATGGCCAATGTTAAAATTTTACAACTTTAAAATTCGATTTTTTACGTTACTAGATTTTCTCTGGCCAAGTAATCTGCATAAAAGACGTTTTCGAGTCATAAATTACCTATTTCCAGACTTTGAAGGAAATCCTCGGAGCCGTTTTTGAGATGAATGTGCAAGCACGCAAGCAAGCATACAAGCATACATACAAGACCGATAACATTGCTCATATAATAGTATAGGATTTCTGTTTTGAATTTAAAATGAAGATAAAGAGTACTGGCCAAAATGAATAAACCCTTGGAAATGATTCTATATTCTTTGTTGACGAGTTGACTATAAGGAGAGAAACAACCCAATGGTCAATCGGACACTCTCCTCCAAACAAAAAAGACTCGGCAACCGGCGGTCACATCTCACTTGGCCGATACATTTACTATTCAAACGGGGGTCGAACCACTTACCGTATCTACAGTGTGAGTTTGCACCTCTGACATAAATAAGGATAAATAAGGCGTCCCCCTAGATGGATTCGAACCGCCTTTGCCGCTGCAGCAAAACGCAAACCGCAAAACGCTCTGTGTAGATAAGGCTTGTTAATGCAGCTGTGACAGCGGCGCTGGCGAATAAATCACTCATTAATTAGTGTATTTTTAATTACTCTGTGATAAAGGGACACGGGAAACGCATTACTCGGTGGCGTTGACGACTATATCGGCGGCTGTGGTCGTGGTCAAGGAGGGAGGGGCGCATGGGTATGTTGCTAAACGGTGGAATAGAACTACAGTAGATTGTAAGGCATTTGCAGGGGTTCCGATCATAAGAAAGAGACCCAGCGGGTTTGAAAATAATTGTTAAATCTTATGAATGTTCTTGTTTAAAATTAAATTTTAGTGAGGTTTTCAATTAAATTTTAGTGAGGTTTTCGACGTCCTAAGAAATAAAGGTGGTCATTAATTGGCCATAAAAACAGTTAAATTTATATCAAACCTGTTCCTAATAATTATTTTAAGTGTTAATCTTCACTAAACTAGCTCTACAATTGCACAAAACTCCATAAGAATGTGAAGTTTTGAGGTGATAACAAGAAATCAAGACTACGGTTCCCAACTTTAATTGGGATAAACTTGGGGGAGGAGCAGTGAAGCAAAATCTCTTGTAGCCTTACAAACAAACTAATGACTTTCCGCATTCAGGGCTTGGTTCCCAAAATCTGAAGGAAAATGCTTTATGATGTGAAGTCAGTTGTGTACAGTACGGACGACGGACTAAATCCGTCTACAACTTTAGAATGTGTTGGAAAACTTTTTGAACCGTCAGACACGTTTGCAAAAGTACCGTCTGAGGAACGGTTAGGTACAGCATCTGCAGGAATGGCTGAATAGAGGAGGGCAGGACGAACCCAGGACATGACCCAATTAACCTTGGAGAGCAAACCCCGTGACTCCTGGGACAACTCCTGCTTATCCCTGAGACAAGTGGGTGTGCTCCGCCCTCCAGACTGACTGACAAGTAGGCATACGACTAAGGTGACCAGATTGTTTCCAAATAAAAACGGGACACTTAAAAACTTCACCCCCCTCCATCCCCAATACAACACACCACACCCTTTTCAATTATACGGGGGTCTCTGTAATTTACAAAATTGTTGTAATTGAAGAAATTAAGTATAAAACTGTTTTTGAAGCTTTTAGACCAGGAATTTTATTTTACATTTATTTATTGAATATTACAGCGCACGATTGTTACAGTTTTTCTTTAAGAATACAATAAATGGCATGCAGCCATGAAAGGTAATTTTTGAATCGCCACATACTGAGGATTAAATAATCAAGTCATATTTTTAAGATCTTAAGATTTTATTATAAATAAAAGAAAAAATATTTTCTAACAATAAATTATGTAAGTGGTTATTTATAAAATAGTAGGATCAAAAGAGTATTTAAACATTCTTATCGTTAGCTGGGAAAACAGCTATACAAAAATTAAACAATAAGTTCATAAAACGTTTCAAGTTTTGTTTTACTTGTCACTTGCTCCAGTACTTTTTCTCTATTATAATATTGTTGTAGAACTGGCAACAATTCATTTTGAAGTTATATGATACTTGAAGAAGAGCTTCAAGTATGTGGCGTAAAACTGAAATCTTGTTAGCATTTGGTTAAAGTTCGTAATATTCTTTTATAACCGAAAGTAATGTGAGATGCCTCTAAATATTTAAGATAACGTTAGGTATGAGTTTTATATGTAGCCTACTTTTTAAAAAACGGGACATTTTGACGTCCCGACAAAGCTTTTCGGGACAACGAAACGGAACGGGAAAAAAACGGGACTTTTCCGTTTTTACGGGACGTCTGGTCACCCTACGTACGGCAGACATTGCGTTACTCTGGAAATACACTACTCCGAAAGCTAGTACTTCAAGATAAATACGTAGTTCCAACGGCATAACTCTGGATTCAAGTGGCATTACCTCAAAGATGTTTGTAATAATACTATTCGAAATTCTGCTTTCTGGAACAAGCCAGCTTTCAACGTATTCCAAAAGGAATCCGTGGTTCTTAGGAACTTACGAACCTTAGTAGAGGACCAAGGTTAAGTGTAAAATAGATTTGGGTAAAGTTTGAAAGTATTTATACGTAATGATCCTCTTAATAATATAAGTGACAAGCTAAAGCGTATCAGCCATTAGGATATAATAAATCAACAATTCTGCTGGTTAATGTTGACCCTTTAACGTAGAAGAAAATTAAGACAGTAAATTTTCTGTAAAAAGATCTGTTTCAAATTTAATTAAGAGCAATAGCTAACGTGGCTTTACTTGGTTTTGTGACAAACTCTTCAAGTATTTTGTTAGGGCGGAAGAATATAAACGTTGGGTATATAATCAATTTCTTATAATAGGAAACGTGTTACTTTCAAAAGAAAACTCTCCAAAAAGTTTACTTTGTACCGATCCTACTAATTAATATATTATTTATATAGGTATTTACAGTATTTCTCTCTAGACCCACAATAACTTCGTTCTTTGAAAAATTGCAAGCCAAAGTATTGAAAAGAGCGAAGTAAAAACTTCAAAGGTAAAAAGTCAATTAGAGGCTACTTTTGTCTTCTTATAACAAAGTTCCTGGCAGAAGGTAACCACGCAATAAAAATGGGCGTGGTAGGACAGCCCTGTAATACAGCGCTGTAAAGGACAACCAGCATTGTCCGTTCTAATTATTAATTAATAACGATACCTCATTGTTGTCAAATAATGGAAAGAGATAATAAGCGTGGTGATCGAAGTTTTATAGACCTAGTATGTGTATTCAGATTTAGATTCAGATATTTTTATTCATGAACTAGCTCATAACTCCGGCTTTGCCCGGGAGATTATTTTTTCTCGTCGCATCCTTGTTGTTTCTTTGTGTTGTATATATTCTGTTAGTAATCACAGTAGCTATTTCTAATAATAACCATAGCGACTATTCAAAAAACTCCCAAAATCCTTGACATAGTGCACATTCCAAAGCGACACATTCCATAGTGTAGATTCCAAGCGACTTAGATACAGATGTTTTTATTCATCAATACATATAATGTACATTAAGCGTCAACAAATATGTCAAACAAAAGTTTCACTGTTTTACAATGGCAAACTAAATAGCATGACAATTATTTATTTCATCCCTAAGATAAAATAAAATTCAAGGGAACACAAGGAATTGTCCCAAAAAAATGTTTTTTATAGTTCTGAAAATTTTGAGATAATTTATGTTTTTCAAATTCTATGGTAGATTGTTATTAAAAGCATTTCCTTGCATACGAAAATTGTTTTGAAGGTTGTTAGGTGACTTCCTATTGCATAGTTATTTATATTTCTTATGTTGTAATCAAGGATATTTTTCATTCTAATATCACTGATAGGTTAAGTTTTAATATGGCTGTGTGAAAAACATACAAACTAAATCCTACTGTTAATAGCCTTAAATCTTTACATGGTAAAATTTATCTCTAAATGGTTCCAGTCATGTTTCTCTATGACTAATTTTAAGTAGAGGCCTAATAGTTTTGTTTGAAGCACTAAGCTTCTGATTAAATTATTTGTATATTAACAATGTATAATTTTTTAATACACACAATGTAAGGTACCTTACACAATTAATTATGTATGTGCACTGGACTGGACAGAAATATTGTGGACTTTAAAATAATTGCATGTCTTCTGCTATTGAACATGCACAATGTAATTGGGTGTACAACCTGTATTGTGTCATGTAAAGTAAATAAATAAATAAATAAACAATGTACGGTACCTTACACAAAATATACCTTACATTGTAACATACAGTTATTTCTCAAACGAAACACCACTTAAAATGAAACATTGAAAAAATAGCACAGGTCTATTCAATTTATTCCCAACCCAAACACACCTCAAACTTACACGGTGGCCTAAACTAAGCACACTGTAAACAACCGGCGACAGATGAGGCGTCGACATCAGCTGACGGCTCTATACAGACGACAAAACAGCTGACCGGGCCTACAAATCAGCTGTTATTAACAGACCTGTTCAAACACAGGTCAGCCGAAAGTCGGAACCGGTCTTGGCCCGCAGGTGCCGCCGCGTATGGCGAAATTAATTGAAACACTCTTCCCCATAAACATTACACTCGGCTAATCGAAATTTCATTTCGATCATTTCTCATCGAGGAACTAGTTTCGTGAGCTCATTAAAATTTCGGTTTTGGGTTTTCGATTCTCGATTCTCACCGAACGGAGTTTTGTAACCGTATTAACGGTTAATTGTTTTTATGATCGGGCTAGGTCGTTTTTTCTCGCTGGGGGATTGTGTTTTGGGAACCGAGAAGCGTGTGTGAATGTTCGTGTGTGAGTGGGGATGTAGGAGATTCGATTCTTTTTTATGTGGGTGTGTGCGAAAATTATTGTGTTTTGATGGTGAGAGTAGTAGGGAGAAAGAAACACTTTGTTACTTCCAAAATGAACGAGGAGACACTTTCTCTAGACAACCACCCTTTGTCATGGTTGGATTATTATGCGTATCGTTTTAACAATTTTGATTTCAAATAAATTAGTTGCGGGTTTACCGACGATTAATTTTCTAAAATAGATGGAGGATTATAAATGTAAATAAATTTTTAAAACCATTAAAAAGTTTATATAGTAGTTGAAAACTTTTGTCACTAAGCATGGAGAATAGTTTCTAAAATATTAACCTTTTAATTTGTTTTTTTGTTTATTAATTCGTTTATTTGATTAAAAAGTCCCGATTTAATTGAAATAGGGAGGAGATTTTTTTAGTTGACCGAAGTACGTTGTAGGCTAATCAGATGGCATCTCAGAATAAATGTTGTTCGAAATTTCTGAATTATCAGTTATTCTTCAAAAAAAAAAGTTTATAAACAATTTTTTTTAACCTTTTTAAACCGGTTGTTTCATAAACATGGTTTATAAAAATTCGCCCCTCTAGGTTTTGAGATAAAATCCTTCCTTTACCCTAACTCTAAAATTACCTAAAAAAATCATCATAGTAAAAGAAAAGAAAAAAAGAAAAGAAAAATAATCATCAGAGTAAAAGTTTTTTAAAGGTAAGACGTATAAAAAACAGTACTCTTATTATGTATATGATTTTATTATTAAAACCATTCTGAGAAATGTTTGATGGGAAACACAAAAACCACTCGACAAAACCTTTCGAAAAGTAAACTTTTAGTTGTTAATTAATTTTTATCTACGACCATTGCAATAAGCACCAATTATGGTGTTACAATAAACATTACAATGATATACATTAAAACGCCAAAATTAAGCAGTTGCATAATGTCGACATTATGATACTGGAGTCACTTTAGTGTACTGGTTCTAGACCAATGAGAGCTCGCCATTTGGCGGAAGTAGTACCATAATACAAATTAAACAACTCGCACATCAGCTGATTGCACCCATACGATTCCGGTTTTAGTGTTCAATTGTACCTAACCTCAAACGTCCTTTAACACGTTAGTTATTTATTTATATCAACATTTCCCAAATTTTGATTAGCTCACTTTATCTTTAATTCACCTATTTTGTATGGTTATTATCAGTAAAAGAGAAATTAATTTTTTTGTTCCTAACCTCAAAAACGAATTGTTGTGCTACGAAGTCAAGCAACGTCGAGCGGGGTCACTACTTGGATGGGTGACCGCTTGGGAACAGTTTATATAGCAGTCACAATTTAAATACGGTAAGTTAATTAGTAGTTTTTGGACACCCTGTATATTTTTGGTCGTTGATAGCTCGTGAGATATTTATCTCACTCGTGGCTTAATGACATTCATTATACAATACAATCGTTGCATAAACTACTATTAAATATAAAATCAGGAAAATATAATTATCAAGTGACTTACGTGAAGAGCGTCATGTACGATGTTGCGATGTACGACTTGCGTACGATGTACGATGTGCGAAGTACGATGTACGATATGCAGTGCAGACTACACCTGATCCCCTGGGCCTACGTAATCCGATTAGCACGGAGCCGCCGCGCAAGTCTCGATTGCGATTTCTTCAATCATCCAATCGATAGTAGCAATCACGTGTCATCAAAACTAACTAGTGACAATCTCCAAATAAATAGAAAACTCTTAGAAATATATTTTACTGAGTGTAGGCCGGTTAAAAGAATAAGCCGAATTGAGAAGGATATACTGCAAAACATCATTGTTAGGGTTATATTTTGAGTCAAAGACCTGAACCATCTAATACATATGAATTTTAAAAATTGTCGGGAGGCCTTTAAGTGTATACAGTCTTGAAATGTTTGATTGAAGTTTAATGGCAAAACAAAACAAATAAATTGGCTGCATAGCACTAAGCAAACGACTTTATTTTATTTTATTTATTTATAATTTACATGCTTTGTAACAGCTTTTTACAAAACCACTTACAACAAAGCAGAGTTTATAATTTAACTACTAAAGACCTTACGAGAATAAATGTGGTAAAATGCAGATTTATGCTAACTTGTTTGGGTAAAGAAAATAATTGTAACATTTTTGAATTCAACTTTGTTAGTTTTTTCAAGTTTTACGTTGAATAATTATTACTTAATTACAGCAATATGTACATGCATGCTATTTATGTCTACTTGTAGTAATTATTGACTTTTATAATACAAATGCATATAACTCTCGATAGCAAAAAAATGTATTCAATTTTGATTTGAAATCAATTAAAAAACGTTATTATAATAAGTCTAATATTATTAAGATAAGCAATGACAGTAAAATGATTATATATAGTAAAGTAATCACTAATAATATCAAATTAATAATAAAATAAGCAATTAAAATAATAGTATTTTAATAATACTATTTATTAAAAATTTTTATCAAAATAACTTTAATAATAAAAACAAATCAACAAATAATGAATAATAAAATAAGTATTTGCAAAAAATAACAACGTTATTTTCAGTAATGTTGTTATCAGTAAAGTTGTTATCAGTAAAGTTGTGATCAGTAAAGTTGTTATCAGTAAAGTTGTTATCAGTATATTTGTTATCAGTAAAGTTGTTATCAGTAAAGTTGTTATCAGTATAGTTGTCATCAGTATAGTTGTCATCAGTAAAGTTGTTATCAGTGTAGTTGTTATCAGTAAAGTTGTTATCAGTGTAGTTGTTATCAGTATAGTTGTTATCAGTAAAGTTGTTATCAGTGTAGTTGTTATCAGTAAAGTCCCGCGGAAGGAGTAGTGGCCAGTCTCGTGTATGGGTTCAGAGGTCTCCACTCCACTATCTCCGCTAACCGAGTGTCGCACGCTAGTTTATCGGGCGGCGCGGCGATATGCTAGCGTGACGTAGTCTAGTGAGTTGTGGTTGCAGTTGCATCAGAGCTGCATCGGTGTAATTGCAGCCGTAATAAGTAAATAACGTATTTTTTGGAGCGATTTTCAACATGTATACGGTTGTTTACAAATAACTCAAGTCATCAAAATCAAACTTAGAATAATAACGAAAATTTATAAAACAATTTAAAATAATTATATTCTAAAAATTTCTTAAAACTATTTTTGAAAGAGGAGAAGCCTAAGGACTTCATTTGTTGAGGGACACTGTTGTAGATCTGAGGAGCGAAATAGGAGAGAGTATTTCTGCCAACCTCAAGCGTAACTCTTGGCACCTCAAGCATGTTGTTTTGTCAATCAATCAATCAATCAATCTTTATTGGTCATTTGGCATTCACACGCATTGACAGGTCAAAAAATTCCATGCATATACAATTGGTCATAATACATTAGGGTATCACAGACTTATAATTTCAATGTCAAATAAATAATTAATTTAAAAAGCATTAACGGAGGCCAGAGTAAGAATGATATATCGTGAGTGCCGGTCCCTGATCTCCGAGCGAACCTTCAACAAACTTCTGAGGTACGGAGGGGTGCCTGTTTGTAGGATTTTATGCACTAAACATGCCACCTCGAGCCTATGTAGGGTCATAGTGGATTGTGACGATTTTTTATGATGATACAATAATTGTGAAACCTCGTAAATGAAAAAAAAAAGTTGCATTATAAATAAACAATTATTTATTTTTATTGTTAAAAATATATATTTTTTAATTTAGGAAGAATTAGATTTTTTAATTTTTGTACTCACATCACGAGTAGATACGAGGTTTTGAAATTACGGGGTTAAACGCACTGTGTTGACCTGGAGTGATAATTCTGGACAGATTAAAATTTCAATATTATTTAAAGAGTTTCTCTCCTCTATCTAGGGATTTCTCTTTCTGTCTTTCACTATCTTGTTGTATTTGAAATATAAGAAATTCCACAAAGTTACTTAAATAAAAACAGTTCTTATTATGGTAGGTCAAATTTAAACCGTTTACGTATCAGTCGAAATCAAAACTTATTGAACAAAAGAGGATGGATGTTGTGATATGCCTTTTGCTAAGTGTTTTTGTAAGACGCAACGAAGATCTTTTACTGACGTGTTTTCCATTTATTTATTGAGTACAAATTAAATGAATATTTTAAACACTATTATCTTACGTGTTCTCATTTTAAATAAAAACAATAACATTTTCTTAAGGCAATGTTTAACCAATGTGACAATGTTAACGTTTAAAAACAATGTTTATCTTTTTAAGCTCCGTCAAACCTCTGTTTTCTCCCTTCCTCTGTTTGTCTGTAGAAGTAGTAAAACATAAATCCAAAAACACTTCCACTATACCTCAAAAACATTCTGATCCTGAAATACGACAAGATGTTACATGAGTGACAGACATACTGCCGCAGTAGGTGACAGCCCGCACCCTTTTTCACCCATTCTTCACCCAAAATGTCCATGACTCACCCTTACGGAAGGGTTGCACGTGGAGGGGCTACCCATAATGCCACACACGCGACCAGAGCATGGGCGGATTGCCGAGTTCGGATTTGAGGCTGTTCGGATATAGCAATAATCCTATTGTCGAGGTTGTTCGGATATCGTAGTAATCCTATTGTCCCCCGTACGCTCTATGTCGATCCATGCACGGTTAAGTGATTAAGTAAATTGTTTCTTAAATCCTCTTATTAGTGGTAGAGGTATCGTATACGTCCTTATAAAATCTGAATGGGTTGAGGGTGTATGAATTAAATTGGTAATTTTATTTTGTAACATATTTGAAAATTTAAATTAAAATTAAAATTCGTTTACTTAGCGAAAAATACATAAGATAGAAAATACATGCAGAAATATTTGTTTCTAATGTTGTAGCATTAAGTTTATATAAAGTCAACGATTGTAGGTGTGGGATGTATAGAAAATTGTACTGACTCTTCGAAAATGAGTGGTTTTATTTGTATAAAGTTTGTTAACTTAGATATGGGGGTGTTCTGTCAATTATATCCATATCAGAAAAACCTACGTAATTTTATACGGTTGGAGTGAATATACTACATCGAATTTAATTACTCCTTTTTTTATTTATGATATTATAAAAAGTATTTCGCTAGTTTCTATAGAATAACCAAACTTTGGCTTCGATGCCTCAAATTTTCGAAGAACTAGTATTAGCTGTTTTAGGTATCTGTTCTTATTATTATTATGAAGTT
This sequence comes from Flexamia atlantica, assembly GCA_035578135.1. NCBI lineage: Eukaryota > Metazoa > Arthropoda > Insecta > Hemiptera > Cicadellidae > Flexamia > Flexamia atlantica. The sequence goes on along the minus strand of JAQJVK010000011.1, from coordinate 39,742,298 downwards.
GAAGAAGGTTAATATGGGGAATGTGCCATATGCAATGTACAATAGTACATTGTATATGGCACATTCCCCATACGGTTGGATAAAAAACTGGAAGATTAACAATAGTCCCAAAACAAAAAACGCAAACTTCATATCACCTATAATAACCTACAGTGCGAAGCCCAAGGTTATGCTGGAAACAAGAATAGGCCTTGTGTTGACCAGGTGTATGACCTACATTACTCCAAAATTCCAGCCCAAACGGTTCAGTAGTTTTTGCGTTTACCCATACCAACAGAATAGAAGCCACTCATATTTTACAATTTGAAAAACTATAACGAGGTAGACCCTTGTTTTCTTTTTATACAATGAATGTATGTATATATTATTCATGAGAAGGAAAAATTTTGGACGGAATATAAGTTGAGAATTAAAATAAGAATTCCCGTTGACGAAATTCAATAAACAGAGGCTTCAATATAAAGTAAAGCTGGAAGCCTTGTAAGGGCGGAAGATTGACTTATCTTGTTTGGTTTAAAATAGTCCGCAGGTGATGACTGTTTGACATTTAACTCAAGCAGTGACCTGACGAAACATTGCATTTTGTGATTTACATTTAAAAATTTAAATCCATTCACCCTCCTCTTTAATCTAGATGAACATTTTTATAGAGATTCTGTTGTACGTTGTAGTTAAATATTTCTTGGATTCTTTTTAAACGATGAATATTTAAAACACTCATCTCTTGAAATATTTGAAAATATTCATCTGCTGAAATATTTTGAATTTTATTCAGCCGTTCATCGTATTGATTTGAGGGAAAAGCCTGGAAACATTTAGAGGAAAGTCGGTTCTAGACCCAGTTGTAATGAATTATTGGACAATCCTCTATTTGTCAGTACATTTTAGCTGGTCTGTGACAGTAACAAAGCTTCACACAATCTCACGCTTTTCAAAAATACCATACATTTTCCCCTGAATAAAATCAAAATACGCCAAAGTAGCGCCACGGTGGTGGTTTTGAAACATTTACTTAAAAAAAGTCTTTGACCGCATCAAAAACATAAAATCATAAAACATAATAAGGATCGCAACACAAAATAAATTAAAATTAACCATAAAAAATTAATAAATATTTCAACAATCTACAACGGCATTAATTTTCAACTGCCCCAGTTCTCATGCGCCACAATCGCAGATTTACTGATTGAGTAAATCAGTTGCCAGCGAGTAACCAGTTGTAATCAGTCCATGATTATTATCCTTCATTCACCGTTGAGCAACAACAGAGCAAAGGAGAATCAATTATTAAGTAACAATCATAACCATTACTGTGTCTTATGCATTGCAGATTTTATAGTGATAAGCTCTGTTTATCCGTTACGCAATCCGCAATAACGCTTAGTCTCCGCTTACGGTGGGAACTCTATTGCATATTGCATATTGCATACTGTTTGCGTCGAGTATTGCGCGGAATGATTTCGTTGCCGTTAGGCTCGATACAACTAACTGTCCTTGTGACATAAATGGATAATCTATCTCTAATTAGATCGGAGCATTTATAATCAAAGCAACGGAAATGAAACAGTCAACTTTATATATGTTCTAAAACTGAATTATTAATTTTTGAGAGAATTAATTGTTAAAATATGCAATATTCAACAGATATTAGGTATCACGTAAAGGTATCACGAGTTAGAGGTGGACGGATTTGTACAGTAGATGTCACATAACAGTTGCGAGCTTTGCAATTAAAACAGCTGGTCTATTGTACAAGATTTGGTGATTTCAAATCTAATAAATATTTGACCATATATGGCCATATACAATTTTTTATATGACCATATACAATTTTTTATATGACCATTTACAATTTTTATATGACCATATACAATTTTTTACAAGGCCAGAAAATACTTTTTCATAAGGGAATGCATTACGCCGAGATAGCGTTTGGATGAATTAAATTAAAATATTTGACATTTTTTGTATTATAGTTCAACTAAATACTCTGATACAGAAATGGGGACAAAAATATTTGTTAAACTCTCCCATCACGAAAACTAAGTTATCGACCAAACTACGGCAGCTAGCCTATTTTGTTTAAATATGATTTTAAAAATTCAACTCTTAGCATTAATTTCCACAGTTTTTTATTTTACCTGTTTTAAAGTTGAATAACAACCTATTTGTCTTAACTCAAAATCTAAGACAAACATCTCGTATTCTTTTTTCATCTTTTTTAAAATTAAAAACATTATTTTTGAAATATGATTGATACTACTACCGTTTCAAACTAAAGGACTCTTCACATCAAAAATTTCAACCTCAAGCCTCAATGCTAAATGGTATAAACTACGAGTTATTTGAAACGTGAGCACTGACAGATTACGCGGTTTTAAACGCCGTTTTATGTTTCTATACCTAGACAACATGGCGGCCTAGACTTCATTTGCTGTAATGCTAGTGAGATAGCCATCAGGGTGGTGCGAAAAAACTAAATTTTTTAATTTTGTATCGCTATAGGTCTCAAAAGTTGCGAAATAGCATGTAGAATACTGAAAAAATAACTTTTAAGAAATAATATAAGATCTTCCGCTCGCGCAATGACCTCGAAGTTTAACATGTAAAACTCCATAAGTGAATTAGTGAATACTCGTAATTTGGTTTATTCTGGACATTGATAATCGTACAAAAGTATTGCCATGAAAAATGGATAGAGCAGTTTAAAACATTTTGAAAAACGTATAATTTGTTCAATTAGGCAACAGTATCTACAGCCTTCTAAAAATCACTTATTTAGGCGTTTTTTCATAAGTTTTTGGCTAGTATTAATTCAATAATTTTGTGGTGTATTTGAACAAATAATACCATTCTTCAAAAAGTTTTCTAGAGCCCTTTGCATTTTTCATGGCAAAACTTTTGTACGATTATTAATGATCAGCATAAACCAAATTACGATTATTTACTAATTCTCTTATGGAGTTTTACATGTTAAACTTCAAGGTCATTGCGCGGTCGGAATTTATTATATGATGATTTGAAAAGTTATTATTTCAATATTATACATGCTATTTCGCAACTTTTGAGACCTATAACGATTCAAAATTCCAAAATTTTGTATTTTCGCACCACCCTAATGGCCATGCTCCGTCTATTTGTATACTATTCAGCTGTGTGTACAAGCTGAGCGGTCAGAACAGCTGTAAGTAACGTGATGTACACAGCCCGTGGGCAAGGTCGGACTGTGCGTGAGCCTCGGCAGTCGTCACGGCAGCTGGGTCTATCCTATCCTGACCACACGTTCGACATATCTTTTTCCTACCGCTGCATGGAAATAATCACATTGCCACACCTGTAAACAGTACGCAAAACTGTTCTTTTCCGCTTTCCTTTCATTCCCGCTCGCTAAATCAGGGTTACTTGAAATGTAGAATAGGTTAAGGTGGCACACAAGAGAGATAACTATGACGTCAAACACCACAAACCAGTTTATATTGGTAAGACATCCCATGACACTCACCGTATTCTAAATTATAGTTGCCTTGTTCTAAATCACCTGATTTCATTGTCACCGTTTCTATCTCAACTTCCGGTTCGTTCCAATAGAATAAGCAAACATAACGTCAATGAATTTTTTGTGTACAGGTTAGTTAGTAAGTTAAACTGTTTAAATAATGGTGGTAGGAAAGATATTGTGTATATTACGAGCACAAATAGTCATCGCCGCTCTCGAAATTTTTGGCCGCACGAGGCGTCAATTCTAGAGCAGCAACTTTGGATCTTAATACACAAAAAATAACTATTAAGGGATATCCCAAGCAAGGTTATCTAACTATATATAGACCTATAATTACGCAAGGGAAATTATGCGCAGAAATTGTGGGCATTTAGAAAATTTCTGCATGATGAGAGAAGGCTCAAATCAAAGGTCTTGATGCCAGGGACTTAGGAAAATACTGAAATGTCTTGAAATTCGCCAGAAAACGAGCTATAACGGTAGACGTTGGTTTGAATATCTGCCAATTAAAAACATTGAGTTCTAAAATGTCTACTTTGTTTACATTAAAACATGCGATGCTGATACTTGATTGAAAACCTTGTGCAAGATGTTACCATGTGGTGAATCTAAAAGCTAGTTCACTAAGTGTATTTTGTACTATAACAAATGATTCTCAGGGGGTTTTGGGATGCTATACTGTACTATATTGATTCATTTATAGTTGAATTGTGAGTAGAAACTCGAACTAGTATGTACTACCTAATAATATTTCTAAGTACAATAACAATAATCACTTAAAATTATGTAGTTTTTGCTAGAGGGAAGTACTTTAACAATTATTTTTTACGTGACTATACGACTTGGAGGGATTGATGGGTGTTACCTACGGTTACAAGTTACGTTGACGTAAAGCGTTCGCATTTTGACTCTATCGATATTTTGTTAAGTAAAAAACAAATATATACAAACAGATATTTTGACACATAAAAAATATTACACTTTAATCAATCACAAATTAAGATGTTGCAACATAAAATAAACCTGTCTGTAGTTCCTCCCCTCTCCCGCTCCTTCATGCAGAATGTTTTACCTGAAATAAAAAATTCCAATTAACATTTTGTTCATACGTGTTGTAAAGACTAAATTAAAAACCTTTATTAGATGAGATAATTTTTCTTTAAAAAATCGAAAGGGTTATCACCCTTTCAAAGGAAAGAAAAGGAGAGAATATACGGTATTGGAGTATAATTATTTTTACCTTTACTTAACCTACAGGATTCTTAAAACCATTGTTAAAAACAATTAATTACGGACATCTTCCCTAGTGACTCCAATGGGGTCAGCAACCGACTAAGATTACCATTTAGTTTTTTGTCTGCAAGAACGTCCTCCCAAGTAATTCCTCACCCGGATGAATTTCGATGTATGAGTTCGATTGCACCAAAATGCAAACACAATTACTAACACCTTCCTAAAAACTCCCAAAACAACAGTTGTTTTGGGAGTTCACAAAACTCCCGTTGTTCCAAAACAAACAACCTACTGCGATAACCATCGAAACGAACCGTTGTAACGTCCCAAGTAACGCCTAAAACAACCTGATAAATTTCGTTGTACGAGTTCGGCTTCTCCAACATGCAAACACAATTACTAACACCTTCTTAAGAACCCCCCCAAATCAACCGGGTCATTAACCGAACTACCGACTACGATAACCATTCGGTTGTGTTTATCAGCAAGGACGTCTTTAAAACTTACCGGATGAATTCCGATACAATAATTCAGTCGCTCCGTCATGTGAGCCTTGCAATCGCAACCATAATTACGGACTCGTTTCCAAGAGACCCCAAAACAATCGGGTCAACAACCGACTACGCTTTCCAATTAGTTTTTGGTATGCAGGGACGTCTTTCCAAGTAACTAAAACAACCGGATAAATTTCGATGTACGAATTCGGTTGCTTCGAAATGCAAACACAATTACACAATGCAATCACATATCGATACATACGATGCTTCGGTAGCAAAATATCGATATTTCTGGAAAAAATGAATACAATTTTGCAAGTTCAAATAGGAATCAGAAACCGGTTTTGCCACCACGGAACTCAAGGTTTTTCAAAAATATGTATCGGTCCTAGAACCCCCATCTATCTATATCTAGGGATGATTCTCCCTAGAACCCCAAAAAAACCGGGTCAACAACCGAGCAACCGACTACGATAACCATTCGGTTGTGCAGGATTCCCTCGCCGCCGTCAGTTGGTCCGTTCGCGCCGGATAAATCCGCTCTCCACTCGAGCACAACGTCATAAACACAACACCGCGCAGCTTTACTGCGCATCCAGCGAATAACTCACTTTTTAAAATACGTCGTTGTAAACTTTTCGTGCCCCTAATGACTTCTTTATTGAGCGGCAGGCGACGCGCGGCAGGTGCGTAAACAAGCGCGCGGTTTTTTATTTATGGATGTTTATCCGGTAATTATGCGCGGTTCTCACGTCGGCTGCGCGGCGCTGCGCCCGCGGCGCGGTGTTTATGAAGGTGTGGATGTGCTTCGTTTGATACCTGTGGGTGAGATTTCGTTGTGACTTTTGTGCTTTTTTGCTGGAGCATAACGGAGAAGGAAATTAGGGATTTTTTTCGGTTAGTCCGGAAGTGGAGGGTTTATAAGTTTAAAGATTTTGGAGGTGTGGAGTCCACTTGAGGCATTAGTATATTACGTTACTAGGCCGGGAAGTAGTGTTTTTCCGGACGAGCATGGTAGTTCCCGCGTGAGCGAAAGCGAGTGCGGGATTTTCATGCGAGTACGGCAAAACTTCCCGACCGTGTAACGTACGATATTTTTCATCAAACTACTCTAAAAAAACATACTATCAATCATAACGTAGTCCTTGCATAAACCAATACGTTTCTCAATCCTTCGAACATAATCTATAACGAAAAGAAGAAACATTTGCTACGGATGCAGTGCTTCCACTACATTCCTATAAAAAGAAACCAATAAACAAGCATTAAACGTCGGTTTGCTGCAAATCAGCTGATTGTTTACTTCCGTTCTTTCTGGCCTAGGCCAGATAAGAGTTTATCCGGCCTAGGCCGGCAATGGGTAACTTTTGAGCCAACAAAAATGAACTGAAAACAGATGTTTCTGTGTTAGTATGATGAAAAATTTGTACATAGTGTCCTTTTCGCAGTTTTTTGCACAGTGGAATAAATTATTTTTTAGGGGGGCTAGGTAAAGTCTAGGCGATCTTCCCCCCATACATAAACCAAAAGCAGGATTCGTTCTAAATTTTAATCAGCCTTAAGGGCCAAGTCAAATTGGTCGAGTGGAGGGCAAGTTAGACCCGACCATCAACTCGACCAATGTGACGCGGCTTTGACAAATGGTCGAATCGAGTGACGGGCGAGTTGACTATTGTTAACAATAGGAATCAGCTGATCCAATGTGACGCGGCCCTAAACGTTAACAGTTTTTTCCTTTTAAGTTCTTGCCCACTGAAAGTTCGTTGGTTTTTGCCACTTTGGAATCAATGAATTGTTCAAGATTTTTCCACATAATAAAGTTTGTTTTGTTTAATTCAACAGCACATTGGGGTCTGTTTTTAGACATTATAAACACAAAAAAATTAAGTTGGACAGTTTACCGAACTAAATACAGCTACATTGATTTATTGTTTTGAAGACTCTAATTTATTGTGTTGTTTTGAGTCTCTAGGGAAGGTGTACGTAATTAATTGTTTTCAAGAATGCTTTTAAGAATCTCATGGGTTAGTTAAAGGTGAAAATAATCACACTCCAATATCTTATATTCCCTCCTCTTCTTTGTTTAAATTTGTCACCCTTTCGTTTGTTTTGGAAGGAAAAAGTATCATAAATTTAAATAAAATAATTAAAATTCCATTGAAAGAAAAGTTATATTACAGACAGCGTTGTTTATATATTGCTGATCTTCCACTAATCATGCGCAGTACTCACTTTATGTGGAGCGTCGAGGCCCTGGAGTGAGGTTTATGGCGGTATGTATGTGCTTCGCCTCGTAAGAGTGAATTTTGAGTGTGTAAGTGTAGTATGTGTGACTGACTGTGAGTGCGTCAGATTTTCGGTGTTAAAAATTTTGAGGTTTTTGAATTGTTTTGAGGAAGTGACTAACGTAATTTAAAAAATGAGAATTTTCCAGACATTTCGGGAAGATTCGAGGCAGTTGGCCTGTTTTCAGTTTTCTTGTGGCACATTGGTCTACTGATTTGTCCTTGGTTAGGCTATATTTATTCCCTTCAGCCAACTGAAAGGTGTATACTGATCGTTCTTTAGGTTTGACAATATGATTGATTGGTAAATCAAAGAAGTTACCCCAAAACTCATTCAAATGTTTTCAGAGTGAAATATTGATTCGTCGATGAAGGGAGAGTAATCACAATATATTTACAATATTATATTATATTTTCAAAGGACAATACTGTAGTGATTAAATTACTATCACAAACACATTTGCTACGACTAAACTTGTAGAAGCAGGTTTTATGTGATTTTGTAGCCACCTTATCATCTCATCTCAAACATAGAACTATCTTAGCTTTCATTGAATTTTACTATAGAAAGATTCTGTGAGATATAGGCCTACTAAAGCGTATTTAATTAAGTTTGTTACACAATCGTAATAAATGTGCTCAAAAATCATAAACCAATGTATAAAATTACAGATCGCCAAAAAACCACAAAACTCCACGCGTTTAGTGACCTCACTCGAAACCGATCAGCAATTTAACCCCACAGACGCTCGAACCGAAGGTACACTTAAACTTTTTGCAAAATACACGGTCGAACGGGTAATCAAGAAATCGTATCAATTTGAGCTGCTAATCAGCTGTTTAGCAATGACAAAACGGGATAAATTGCACCTCCGATTGCAGTCGCGAATCCACAAATGAGCGCTTGCTGTAATTTCTGGTCTGTATTTGCATATAAGGCGTCTGCCGGCGCCGCCGTGCGCTTCAGTGTGGCCGGTGTGGCCAGGCGAACGATAATTAAGCGTTCTACAAGATAATTTAGCCGCTTTTAATTAAACGATTTATTACGTTACCGTAATATTAACATGGTGCCGAATGTATAAACTGAAAGCAATTAACATAGAGAGTTTAAAACTTGTTAAGTCTGTTGGTTTTGACTTTTTCTGGAAAAGGATTTTTTATTTGTATGGTTGTTTTCGTTACATACAACAACGTATAGAAATTTTGTGTACATGTATATTCTGTCTATCTATAAATATAAAAGCAAAATTCCGATCAACACTGAGCTAAACCTTTGACTATAGATTCAAAGTCATTGGCCAAACTAATGCACTTAGAAGCACGAAACTTTGCATAGGTATATTCCTCTAATTGCGTAAGAACCCCATAAGAAGAGATTTTGAAAAATTTCCTAATGTTTCCGCTTTACACAAGGTCAAAATGGATTGGGCTACTTTGTTTTAATTTCTCTTCTGACAATAATCTATAACGGTTGTATATTGTGTTTGGTGTTTCTTTCTCTTTTTTTGTTAATTTAAAAATACGTGTATTCCTATTTCATCCTGATAATGTTTATCATGACCGTACCATAATTTCACCTTAGATACGATGATTTTGACCACCCGTACGATAATTATCGCTCGAAAAGCCTTCGTTAAACCTGGTAATTATACATTGTCTGCGTGCTCGCCAGCCGTTCGCTTGCACCAGGCTTCTCTTTGCACAACGGCACTTTTGGTTTATTTAATTAACCGTGAGTTTGCCGGTACGTTTCACACCGTGTATGAAACCGCGGGAAGTCGGTGATTTCAGATGGGAAACGATCATGGTCGATTCCATCCAAACCAGAATTTATTTCCAAAATTCACTTCAACGGGTTTTATTTAGCGCATTTATTTGTGGTTAAGTTTATCTACAAACAAAACTATTTGGAGAATCGATATTGCGACGAATCTAAATTCAGTATTTAAGTCAAGGTTCCCAGTTATTGAAACAGTTTAGGTTCTTCATTAAACTTAAAGAAAAAAATAATCCCAAATATATAAATAAACTGCATACCATAGTTATACACGAAACCACGAGAAGTCATGTTAATCCTTTACCACATTTCCCTCAGATCAGCGATTGGCCTACTTTCTACAAAAAAACAAAAAAAAAAAAACAAAAAAAAACAATGTGTAAATAAACGAATGACCACACTTGGTCGATAGATAAGAGGCACTATGTCTTGAAATCCAAATTATTTTCATATTGCTATTTTCCGTGGGATAATATATATATATATATTCATATATATATATATATATATATATGAATTTTAAGCTCATTGCATAAGGCCATAAACAGTTATCAGTCAGTAATAAGTTTATAATAAACAGTGATAAGTAAGTAATAAGTCCATAAATAGAGATAAGTCAGTGAGAGATATCACACGAGGCCGAAAAGACACTGATAAATCTCATTATCAATTATAAGTCCATAAACAGTGATAAGCCCATAATCAGTGATAAGTCCATAAAAAGTTACAAGTGACAAGTCATACGAAGCCGATAAGACACTGATATATCCCATAATCAGTGATAAGACCATAATCAGTGATAAGACCATAATCAGTGATAAGTCCATAAAAAGTTACAAGTAAGCTCTCACACGAAGCCGATAAAACACTGATAAATTCCAAAATCAGTCATTAGTCCATAAAAAGTTTTAAGTCCAGTGATAGGTAGGTTATTGAAAGCAATCATACGTGGTTGATAAGACACTGATAAGACCATAAACACAAGTAAGAGACCTTGTAGCGAGCGTGAGACACGCTACGTAGAGAGAGGTGGAGGTGTGAACACTACTGCAGTTGTGTGACTGCCACTGTAGCCACTTGTGTCCAGCGTAGTTCTGTCACTCTAAGGTAGTGATAAGACCATAAACACAAGTGAGAGACCTTGTAGCGAGCGTGAGGCACGCTACGTAGAGAGAGGTGGAGGTGTGAACACTACTGCAGTTGTGTGACTGCCACTGTAGCCACTTGTGTCCAGCGTAGTTCTGTCACTCTAAGGTAGTGATAAGACCATAAACACAAGTGAGAGACCTTGTAGCGAGCGTGAGGCACGCTACGTAGAGAGAGGTGGAGGTGTGAACACTACTGCAGTTGTGTGACTGCCACTGTAGCCACTTGTGTCCAGCGTAGTTCTGTCACTCTAAGGTAGTGATAAGACCATAAACACAAGTGAGAGACCTTGTAGCGAGCGTGAGGCACGCTACGTAGAGAGAGGTGGAGGTGTGAACACTACTGCAGTTGTGTGACTGCCACTGTAGCCACTTGTGTCCAGCGTAGTTCTGTCACTCTAAGGTAGTGATAAGACCATAAACACAAGTGAGAGACCTTGTAGCGAGCGTGAGGCACGCTACGTAGAGAGAGGTGGACGTGTGAACACTACTGCAGTTGTGTGACTGCCACTGTAGCCACTTGTGTCCAGCGTAGTTCTGTCACTCTAAGGTAGTGATAAGACCATAAACACAAGTGAGAGACCTTGTAGCGAGCGTGAGGCACGCTACGTAGAGAGAGGTGGAGGTGTGAACACTACTGCAGTTGTGTGACTGCCACTGTAGCCACTTGTGTCCAGCGTAGTTCTGTCACTCTAAGGTAGTGATAAGACCATCACAAGTGAGAGACCTTGTAGCGAGTGTGAGACACGCTACGTAGAGAGAAGTGGAGGTGTGAACACTACTGCAGTTGTGTGACTGCCACTGTAGCCACTTGTGTCCAGCGTAGTTCTGTCACTCTAAGGTAGTGATAAGACCATAAACACAAGTGAGAGACCTTGTAGCGAGCGTGAGACACGCTACGTAGAGGGAGGTGGAGGTGTGAACACTACTGCAGTTGTGTGACTGGGCCACTGTAGCCACTTGTGTCCAGCGTAGTTCTATCACTGTAATGTAGGTCGTGTGGGCACGGTACTGTGTGTTTAGTTGTGTACAGATCGTAAAGGTTCATTAATAATAATTACAAGTTTGGTGAAAAGACTGGTCAGTAATGGCTTAAAAGCATATGTAAATCATAGAATGTTTTGGTTTCGCTGTTTATTCGGGGTTTCATCGTACTGCAATGAAGAGCTGTAGTGTTTAGGCTACACTAACCCGAAACAAATAAACAACCCTGAATCACCTCCAGCATAGTGGTAGAAAGAAATTAAATTTTCTGTTACATTAATCTGCTTTAATATGTTTTTATTTGGGCTAATTTAGACCCTTTATAACTCTAGAAAAAGATGTAATTTCACATTTCTAAATGTAGCCTGTTGTAAATTGTAAACATGTTCCAGCAGCTGGGTGTTAAACTTAAATTAATCAAGTCCTAATTGTAAAATAACAACAATGCATGACATCATCGTTTCTTGGTACTGGATACCTGGGTCTTCTCTTTTCTACTTAAACTGGGTCGCAGAATTTATTATTTAATTGGTAATTGGCTTCAGGCAAGGCGACAAATGCACTTTCCTTAAAGCCTAAATTTTTCGCCAGCTCTTTTCAAGCTTTGGCATCTTAGAAGAGTGATAAAGTGATAAATGGCAATGCAAAACATTTACTCCTTTTTATTTACTTCTCACAATCCTTGAAAATCAAGCAAATTACTCAGAAATTTCTTAACCATCCATCGATTTCAAAGCCACTCAGACGGGTAGATCACTTTTTAAAAAGTGCACCAATTATTTTTTTCACACAAGCAAACATTAGTACTGAAAACATTCTTTCATACCAGATAATTAGCACAAAGTATGGAGGGTAAAAACATAATGAACTAAAACGTACAATTACGTGGTTTCTATATTTCCACCGGTGAAATAGGGAGTGCACAAGGTAGGTGTTTTTGTATGAAGTTATAATTTACTAGGAACTCAGTGATGAGGCCAACTCTGCTGTCTGCCCAAGCGGAACCTGAGCCACACGGATCTGGTCGGGGGATAAAGAGCAACCAGTTGGAACAATTACAGAAACAAATTATTACCTAGTTGCAAACAGGGAAAGCGCGGTATTTCGATCTTGTTATTAGAAGAAAATGCTTCGATGCTGTCAATCAATAAGGATACTTCACATCGTACTATTCAGAAAAAAAATAAATTTTTAATCATAAGGTAAATTTTGCATAAACCACTACGTTTCTCAATTCTTCAGACCTAACCCATAATAAACAAGCAAACATTTTCTACTGCTACCAGTGCTGCCACTACATTCCTCTGAAGTAACCAAGAAAAATGCATTAAATGTGAGTTTGCCGCTATTAGCTGATTGTTTACTTCCATTACTATTGTTGTTTCCTAGTGCACGGTAAATTTACCGTGCACTAGCGGGCTTTTCCGTTTGCACTGGGAAACAGAAATAAAGGAAGTAAACAATCAGCTGATTTCGGCAAACCGGCGGATACTTCAGAGGAATGTAGTGGCAGCACTGGTAGCAGTAGTAAATATTTATTTGTTGTAGGTTAGGTTTGAATAATTGAGAAACATAATGGTTTATGGAAGAGATACGTCATGATTATATGTTTCTTTTCTGAGTAGCATGATGTGAATGTGAAGTATCGTACTCGTATGAAAATCCCGCACTCGCCTTTGGCTCGCTCGGGGACTATCATGCTCGTACGGTAAAACAGTACTTACCGATCTAGTAACCAAGAAATTTGCTGCTATTAGCTGATTGTTTACTTCCATTACTATTGCCGTACGGAAAAATAGATTGGCGCGCTCGGCGAGCAGAAGAAGAAGCAGCGCAGGCTCTGTCGTCGTCTGCATAACGCGGTCGTGACGATGTCTTTCGAGGTTATGTACGTTGTTTATCAACATCACCAGACTTTCGGTTACAACCGAGTTATTAAGGGAAGTGATATCTAATTCCATGACCAACTAAGTGTCCACAGTACTTCCTAGTCGCAGGGAATCGTCCCGACCACTAGCATCCCATATTAACCATATGGCACTTGGTTATTGTCATATGATTTTAGCAATTTTTGGGCACAATTGTTTTAATCATCAACTCCATACTACCCGATTTTTTTATTTCCTTCAAGAACATTTTCATAAGTTAATGTTAATATTCTAGACAGTTCAAGCTTGTCAAACTTGTAGTTGCCTACAACCAGTAGTCGACCTCCAGGCTGCCCCACACGTCCACCTCTATTAGCCCCATATCGCCGTTCAACCGCTCAACCGCTCAAACCGAATCAAAAGTTAATGAATTGCCCCGTATCGGCTCTAACTAGCGGTTGCGGGCAGTAATGCACGCGGATGAGGCGGAACGATGCCCGGGGATGCCAAGAGATGCCCACATTGCCCATGCCCAGTGCCCAGTGCCCAGTGCCCAGCCACCAATACTGTAATGACCGGCTATTACACAAGGGGCAAAAACATCTGCTCACTTCATTTCTTTGTTACTCTGTCCTCTATCAGCTCTGGGTTCGTAACCTTGTTTTGCGCTTTTTCACTCACTTAACCGTTTCCGAGGCGGAGGGTTTTTGTGGTTTCGGTGATTTCTGCGATGTCTGGAGGTAATCAGGTGATGGGTAAAGAGACGGATGATTTGTGAGAAACGATTTTTTGGGGGTTTAGTATACACTTGTATTATTCGTGATGAGTGTCAGGGAAACAAGTCATAAATACACAAAATCGAAAGTTGGCTATACAATTCACAAAACTGAATATACTTCAAGGAACTTTAAGGCCAACAAAACTATGGAGAGTTCATGAGAAATAAAAATTCATAAATTGTAACTATTAGTACAAAAAGGTATTGATTCAAATCAAAGTTTCTGTTAAGACATTTTGCGAAAAGAAAATAACCCAACCGGAAAAAAATCAGATATTACGAGTCAAATTTCTCTATAATGAGACAAGTTTGTTTTTCCTTGTAAATTTTTTCGAGGCTATTCTGGGAGTTGGGGGTATTTGGATCCAAGTGATTTGAATGCAGGATTAAAAATCAATATTAAAATCGAAATTAAACTATACACGATTATAAATAAAAAATAATTTATGACTAAGGCCTAAGCTGACAGGCAGTTGAGGATAAATTTACACATAATATATTCCATCATATTAGAATCGCAGATATAAAAATAATCCATTACGTATTAGTAAGTTTGGTTAACCATAATTTATTCAGACGAAAATGTCCTTTTGTGGTTTACCATTTTTTACGTTTCAGGGACTTCCCAACGTATCCAAAATATCAATCGAAGGAGAATATTCTAAAAGGATAGTATCTTAATGTTTTCCAGTACATGAAGTTTTTCATGAATCCTGCATGGGTTAGCTTGTAATACGATTCTTAACGTGGTTTAATTATTTACAAATATTTCAAAATATCAAAACAATTTAATGTCAATCCAAAATTAATACAATTTTGAATCCAAACATTAAAAAACAGAAATTATTTGTCTTGAATTAAGCTTTCCAATAACTTTAGTTGGAATGTCTAAATACTTTAAATAATAAACAATAACTTTTCCCCATCAACACCACATGTTCCCAAAACACAGTACACCCCAATTAGAGCCCCAGCGGCAGTATAGACCCACCAACTGTGGGGGGCAGTGCCCAACGGTCGGCAGATTAGAGCATAAAAACGGTAATTTTCAGCGTAAGGCATTAGCATTGGCCATAGCGTGCGGGCGCGGGGTGGCCCTACGCAGGGCAGATGAGGTTACCCATACACCACCGCTACCGCTCAATGCTACCGTCCTGTACGGTTCGAAACAAATAACACGGCCCAGGGCGTCCAAAAGACTAGTAATTTTTGCATTGGGATTACGGACAGACTGGACCACAACATTTGAATCTGAATGTAATGTTCTATTGCAAGTGGTAGGGTTTTTTTCACCACACTGACACAGAAATGTTTATGTTCCTTTTTTGTTGGGTCGAAAGTTACCCATTGTCGGCCTAGGCCGGATAAACTCTTATTCGACCTAGGCCGGAAAGAACGGAAGTAAACAATCAGCTGATTTGCAGCAAACCAACGTTTAATGCTTGTTTATTGGTTACTTTTAAAAGAAATGTAGTCTATGTAGTGGCAGCACTGCATCCGTAGCAAATGTTTGTTCTGTTTGTTATAGGTTAGGTTTGAAGGAGTGAGAAACGTATTGGTTTATGCAAGGACTACGTTATGAGTGAAGGAATGTTTTTTCTCCGTAGTATGATGAAAAATATCGTACGTTACAAGGCCGGGAAGTTTTGCCGTACTCGCATGAAAATCCCGCACTCGCTTCCGCTCACGCGGGAACTATCATCGTATTTTGAATCGTTAAATCCCTTTAGAATTTTGTTTACAATAAGACACAACCCTAGTTTCAAAGGAAATTATAAATAATTCTGTGTAGGCCTTTATATCGCTGAGGGGAGAAATTCCGTAATTAATGTGCAGTACACCAAAACACATTAGACTCGGATAATTAATTCGATTATGAAGTAATTTGGTTTTAATTATTTATTTAATTTAATTAAATAATTTAATTATTAAAATTATTTAGTTCAAATATTGATAGCAGTAAAAATATTTTGGTTACATACATCTGCTGTATAGCAATCAAATGAAGAAAATGGTTAATGACGGCATTTACTTCATTCGATTGCAGTAAGTAATAAAAATACTAATTATAAAACTAACGACCAGTTCATTTTTCAGCATAACCAGCAATAAGTAATCAAAATATTTTTCTAAGTTTCGACCAGTTTCTTATATCGTACAAACCACAGCTAAAAGGCCAGGATAAGTTGTAGGCTCTCAGCTGGGCCCCGGATGTTTCCGAGCCATTGCAGGTGCCCGGAACGTTACTGCACTGGATAATGGACTGTGACAGGCGCCCGCAGCAGGAGAGGAGAATCGAATACTTTTGAGAGCCGAATACTTTTGAAAATCGAATATTTTTGAGAATCGAGTATTTTATAAAATCGAACATTTTTGGAATTAAACATTTTCGGGGATCGATTATTTTATATAATTAAATTTATTCAAAAATGGAATATTTTTGAGAATAAAATATTTTTAGATCCGAATATTTTGGAAAATAGAATATTTACGGGAATTGAATATTTCCAAAAATTGAATATTTTCCAGTCGATTATTTTTTAAATTCGCGTATTCTCAAGAATCGAACGAAGAGCGTATTCGAATACAGTTCCTATCGAGAGTCCTACTGAATATTTTGTAGTTGGTCTAAGGTTTCTTCGCACACCTGTCAATACAGCTGATGGATGAGCGAGTGAGCGAGGGGGAGGGTTACTTTTCTAAAACATTAGTTCAATAACAAACTTACATTATACTAGCTAATGAGCTAATTAATAAACATTAGAGTAAACTGATGGAAAATCAGTACTTTTTTACATAAAAAATAACCCAAAATTACGACTTTTTGTATATACTTTTATGTCGGAATTTAGCAGATTATAAAAATAAACTGCTTATGTGTTTTTGAAGTTAGTCGCAATTCTCTCTTGCACGCAGAAACTTTGGACCAATTTCAGGGTTTTAACTGTACTTTTATTTGCTGTCGATTAATATTGCATAGAGGTTGTTTCGGTGTTTCACAACTAAAATTAGATTAAATTTATTTTATGTTCATTTTTTATTCACAATTATTGATTTTCCTATTTTTTGTGGATAACTTAAAACAGAACCTGTTATATTTCCCAAAAATCTATTAATGACACCACAAAATATTATTGTCATTATTCAAATAAATTAATTTATATTAAAATATTTTATTATTGTACTCTGTGAGTTTTCGATTCCTACTGGTCACGCACGGCGCACACCCCAGCATTGTCTGTCCGGCTATTCTCCTCTAAATCGCTAATCCATTACGTGTGGTTTTCCGGGGCCATTCACTAATGTTCGGTCAATCGATTTTATAAACTATCCCGGGCTAACGATGTGGGGGCTGAACTTGGCTGAAGGAAAGTCTGAATGTTTTTTGGGAATAAGTTCGGGAAATGCTTAAGAGTTGGTAAATTTTATTTTTTATCAACCAAGCTTCCTTGTAAATGAGAGGAGTAAATAAATAAATAAAATAAAGAGGCCTTTATTTACAAGCGTGTTTCATCAAGATGATTTACAAACCGACTCAAAGTGTTGGACGAACAAATTACAATATATACACTTATATTTTTGGTGCATACACTACTTTCTTTATATTGATAAATCGTTCTTGAATAAAGAGCAGTTTTTAGTTGAATTTATCCAATACGTTACCATCTCAAGAGTCTGGAGTACCTACCGCCTTTTGGAGATTTGTCCTTTTATGTTAATGAGAAATAGTTACTTCATTTTTATTTTTTGCTAATAAATAACAAACCTAGTGTTAATTCAAAGAAAATACAAAAATCTACTGAATTGTGAGATTACAATTGTAATATGTCTAATAGTTTTTAATAATTAACAATATAGGCTGCATGTACTACATTAATAATTTTACTTGATTTATTCTGGGTTATAAAATAAACAAATAAAAAAATCTTCTCTACAGTTAATTGCTAATTTTAATAGAAACAAATATTCAAAAATCAGATTCAAATAATTTTAGTCAATTGAGTATACCTAGTTGGTGTTCAAAACTGCATGTTAAAAAAAATTCGCATTGTCCTAATAAGTAAATGATGACTACGTATGTTACAACAAATTAAATAAGTATG
This sequence comes from Flexamia atlantica, assembly GCA_035578135.1. Lineage (NCBI taxonomy): Eukaryota > Metazoa > Arthropoda > Insecta > Hemiptera > Cicadellidae > Flexamia > Flexamia atlantica. The sequence goes on along the minus strand of JAQJVK010000011.1, from coordinate 39,724,129 downwards.
TAAGTTAGTGTAGTATGTATGTTATTAAGTATGTTTTATCCTTTGTGATTCAAAAATATGTTCAATCGTCATGCAGTTGTGCTTTATTTGCCCATCGAAGTCTCCACCGCTGTTCACACACAAGAATAACTTTCCCATTGGGATTCCCATACTTATGACAACAATGCTCGGTTGCATGACGCCGCGGAATCTGTTAATATAGCGGGTTCAGCTTGTTAAGTAATTGAGAATCGAGGTTTGATCCTAAGAAGTATACGGACAACGCGCTCATGTTATTTATACTTATTTAAAACGCGGATTTTAGCGAATTTCCCCTATAGGAAAGAAGCTATTACCGTAGGTCTCATTGTAAGACCTAAGCCCGGGACCACTTTAACTTTTCGTTTTGGTGCCCCCAGAAGTCAAAAACACTGTTCAAATTTCTAGAACAGTATTTCAATCTAGTATTTTGGATCACTGCTCTATGTCCATTGGTTACCGAGATATTGAAAGTGGTAAACACAGTACGTTGTCCCAATGTTAACCTTATGGGAAATAAGTAAAATTCTATATCTCGGTTATTTCTCAACATATCCTGATAAACCTCTATCCTGGTAAATTGATTCTTCTAGTTCAGATCTACTACATAATGAATTAAAACCATCCAGTTTTAATATACCTGTTGCAAAAAACCTGCATACTCATTCCCCATGTTATTCTTATGGAGCTTACCAAAACGTGAAATCTCGCTATGTTTGATTGAAATATGTTGTTTTGCACTTGAAATTCGCTGAGAATGCAGGTCTGCTGCAACGGGGCTATTTTGTGATCAAAACTCCTCCTAGAGTTTTGAACCGGTTTTAATATTATAGATGTCGTGGTAAAGAGCGCGGCTTGAAGTTTTGCAGGAAATAAAATCCATAAAGGTTAGACTAGAGGGAAGAGCGCTAGACACCCTTGAAGTTTCGTTTTCGTCCATAAGATTTAAGGTGGGAATAGAAATCTCATAGGACAGCTGATTATAATAAACATTGATAATTTAAAATAAAGCTTCTGAGCAGCCTGTGTCCACTAGTTTTATTGATCAACTCAAACTTGAATAAAATGTGAATAAAATTAAGAGAAGAGAATGTGCAATGTTTTTGTAAGATTTTCTCAATTTTAATTCTTCGGTGGCAAATATGGGACACCTAAGTTTAATAATTAAAATGCTAAATATATCAAACAATTTGAATTAAAAAAAAATTCTTCAGTATTAATATTTCAATACTGTAATAAACAAAAGATTAAACATACGTGTCTATGAATAGCTTCAATTCTTATATTTTATCGACGTTTTTCTTCAGCTGTAATTGTGAAATATATATTAATAATAAATATCAAGGGGGCTACATGAGGTTGATTAAAAGGTTAATGTATATTGTGAGAAATACTAGCTACCAGCAGGTATTTAAATTTTAGCAAGAGGCTCGTATGGCGTTTTAGTTTAAAATGTATATGCTAAAATACAAGTTACTCCCTGTTAACCAAGATTGTAAACCCTCAAGACAACTCAAATGCTATTTTAATAACACGCTACGGATTTTTCATCCTCTAACTGTCCCCGTTCTAATTTAATATTTCGTACAGCAGTAGTGTTTGGTACCGATATCCGATATATCGGAAATATCGAAATTTTGGATCCGATATATCGATATTTTTATATCGATATAAGACTTCCGATAATATCGGAATATCGATATTTTATTTCAATATTCTCGCTAGTATTGATATTAGGGGATTTTTAAGAATAATACACGAATAAAATACAGTTTAACCTTTTCTACACTTTTTCATTAGGAGCAATTAAATATTATTTGATTTGTAAATATTAAAGATATAAATTTGAAAATAACTTATTAGCTACAAGAAAGGGTTTTTAGTTAATTTTTTAATCATTTTTGTTGTTTTGCTGTAAAGATATGCCCACCCACAGTTAAAAAAATTATATTGGCTATGTAGGCTACTTGAAACGAGTCTTTTGCAGTAAAATAATTTATTTTATAGTTATTGATCTAAAATTATACTTCAAGGTATAAATTGTAAAGGTCAAATGGACGTCACAGGTGTGCTGTTAACTGTTTAGTCCAGGCAATGAATGCTCAAAAAGAGGTATAGAGGGAATTGCATGGATCACAATTTTTGACTTTGTAACTTTGTTTGGACTAGTTAGGAGTAAAACATATCAAAAGTCCCCGCCCTTAGCCCTTGAGCCGGCTGGGCTGGAAGGGCCAAAAGGTACAATTTTTTGGTTTTTCCTAAATATCTTGAAAACTATCAACTTTTAGTATTCCCTATTAAATTTGAAAATTAAAGAAAATTAAATTTCCTATAAGAAAAATGTATAATGTGCCCACTTTGGTCCAACCGTTTACAAGGTAAGGTCTAATTTTGTTAATATTTAAAAAAAATCCCCTCCATAAGAAATACATGTAAATTTGTGGGTAGCATAGATGCCCAATTGGGCAACACTTTTTTCACCTAAAGAAAAACGAACAGCATTCAGGAAATATTGACAAAATTTCCAGTAATTTGACACCTCAATCATAAAAACTGGTCTAAAATTAAGGCGTTGGCGAGCTCACAAAATACGTTATTTTTCAAGGAATTATTACAATTTGTTATAATTCCTTTAAAAATATTGTTTTTTGTGAGCTCGCCAACGCCTTAATTTTAGACCAATTTTTATGATTGAGGTGTCAAATTACTGGAAATTTCGTCAATATTTTCTGAAGCTGTTCATTTTCCTTTAGGTGAAAAAGCGTTGCCCAATCGGGCATCTATGTTACCCACAAAATTACATGTATTTCTTATGGAAGGAATATTTTTTTAATATTAATAAAATTAGTGCTTACCTTGTAAACGGTTGGACCAAAGTAGACATATTATAAATTTTTCTTACAGAAAATTCAATTTTCTTTAATTTTTAATTTTAATAGGGAATACTAAAAGTTGATAGTTTTCAAGATATTTAGAAAAATCAAGAAAATTTACCTTTTGGACCTTCCAGACCAGCCGGCTCAAGGGCTAAGGGCAGGGACTTTTGATATGTTTTACTCCTAACTAGTCCAAACAAAGTTAAAAAGTCAAAAATTGTGATCCATGCAATTCCCTTTATAACCTTTCGTTGCCTGGACTAGTTGTGATACATACCGTATGCATTCGATTAACCTTTAAAAATTTTTTTCCGAAATATCGATATTCCGACGATTTATATCGATATTATACCGACGATATTATCGTCGATATAAATATCGATATTTTCTTTCGATATCTAAACACTGAGTCGAGTGGAGCTAGGGACGCGTGAAGCCAATGTGGAGTCCCTAATTACCTTGTCCACTGTTATTTAAACCCAATTAATCACTCATAATTGTCCGCCAGCGACTGGCTACTGGAAACAAGCTTCCGTGTAGAAAGAATAAAACATACGAGGCTGCCTTGTTTTAAACAAAAGAACAATTTGAGAGTGTTATGGTATAATTTTACGAGGAAAAAAATAAGCTTCGTTTTAAATAATACAGCATCAGATAAGGTAACGTAGTTAAGTCTTGATATCGTACGTATTATCTTGTTGCTACTGCATTTATGATGGAGAATTATTGCAAAATATGGAATATGGTTTGCATAAATACAGGTCAGTAAGGTTACAGTATACCTGCTTTTTCAGCTGTGTACAATTAATTTTTACGGATTGCTACATTTGCTCTCCATGAAAACGTCGTTACTCGCAGTTACAACAATATAACGGTTTACACACAGCACTTTCCAACGAATATCACGTATCTCATAAAAACCATAACATCTTACTCTATGTTTAACGATCAATATAAAATCAACAACCAACAATAAACAGTTTCTCAACCGAGTTTATAAAAAAATTACAGTTATCAAAACCATTAAACTGGCACGTGTTACGTACACCAGAAAAAGTCACTTCTCGATAAAAACGTACAATAATTGTACAATAAACGTACAGTAATTGTACAATAAACGTACAATAATCGTAAAATAAACGTACGCAGGCTGTAAAATGTTGGAAAATGCCCTAGAAACGGGGAGAGAGCGGGGTCTGACAGCAGGCGTAATTAAAATGGAAACCTTGAGTAGCAATAATTAAAAATGTCCAGGTGTTGTGCCAGCTGACGGTAGATGAGTGATAGGGATAGGCAGTTCCGGCTTGGAGCCAACGGACCGCCTAGCAGAGCGCCGACTGCCACTGCACTGCTACTGCGGATATGACGTCACTGAGCAGTGGGGGCCGAGCCGTGCTGAGGGAATGTCCAAGTGTGGGATGTCACTGCACTGCTACTGCGGATATGACGTCACTGAGCTGTCGGGACCGAGCCGTGCTGAGGGAATGTCCAGGTGTGGGATGTCACTGCACTGCTACTGCGGATATGACGTCACTGAGCTGTCGGGACCGAGCCGTGCTGAGGGAATGTCCAGGTGTGGGACGTCACTGCACTGCTACTGCGGATATGACGTCACTGAGCAGTGGGGACCGAGCCGTGCTGAGGGAATGTCCAGCTGTTGGATGTCACCGCACTGCTACTGCGGATATGACGTCGCTGAGCTGTGGGGGCCGAGCCGTGCTGAGGGAATGTCCAGGTGTGGGACGTCACTGCACTGCTACTGCGGATATGACGTCACTGAGCAGTGGGGACCGAGCCGTGCTGAGGGAATGTCCAAGTGTGGGATGTCACTGCACTGCTACTGCGGATATGACGTCACTGAGCAGTGGGGGCCGAGCCGTGCTGAGGGAATGTCCAGGTGTGGGATGTCACCGCACTGCTACTGCGGATATGACGTCACTGAGCAGTGGGGACCGAGCCGTGCTGAGGGAATGTCCAGGTGTGGGATGTCACTCCACTGCTACTGCGGATATGACGTCACTGAGCTGTCGGGACCGAGCCGTGCTGAGGGAATGTCCAGCTGTGGGATGTCACCGCACTGCTATACTGCGGATATGTCGTCACTGAGCAGTGGGGGCCGAGCCGTGCTGAGGGAATGTTCGGGTGTGGGATGTCACTCCACTGCTACTGCGGATATGACGTCACTGAGCAGTGGGGACCGAGCTGTGCTGAGGGAATGTCCAGGTGTGGGATGTCACTGCACTTCTATACTGCGGATATGACGTCACTGAGCAGTGGGGACTGAGCCGTGCTGAGGGAATGTCCAAGTGTGGGATGTCATAGCACTTCTATACTGCGGATATGACGTCACTGAGCAGTGGGGACTGAGCCGTGCTGAGGGAATGTCCAAGTGTGGGATGTCACTGCACTTCTATACTGCGGATATGACGTCACTGAGCAGTGGGGACTGAGCCGTGCTGAGGGAATGTCCAAGTGTGGGATGTCATTGCACTTCTATACTGCGGATATGACGTCACTGAGCAGTGGGGACTGAGCCGTGCTGAGGGAATGTCCAAGTGTGGGATGTCATTGCACTTCTATACTGCGGATATGACGTCACTGAGCAGTGGGGACTGAGCCGTGCTGAGGGAATGTCCAAGTGTGGGATGTCATTGCACTTCTATACTGCGGATATGACGTCACTGAGCAGTGGCGACCGAGCCGTGCTGAGGGAATGTCCAAGTGTGGGATGTCATTGCACTTCTATACTGCGGATATGACGTCACTGAGCAGTGGCGACCGAGCCGTGCTGAGGGAATGTCCAAGTGTGGGATGTCATTGCACTTCTATACTGCGGATATGACGTCACTGAGCAGTGGCGACCGAGCCGTGCTGAGGGAATGTCCAAGTGTGGGATGTCATTGCACTTCTATACTGCGGATATGACGTCACTGAGCAGTGGCGACCGAGCCGTGCTGAGGGAATGTCCAAGTGTGGGATGTCATTGCACTTCTATACTGCGGATATGACGTCACTGAGCAGTGGCGACCGAGCCGTGCTGAGGGAATGTCCAAGTGTGGGATGTCACTGCACTTCTATACTGCGAATATGACGTCACTGAGCAGTGGGGACTGAGCCGTGCTGAGGGAATGTCTAGGTGATGTGCCAGCTGACGGTAGTGATAGGGGCTATGGCCTGTATATCTCGAAGAAATAACAGGGTTAGGGATTGAAGATAACTAAGCATCTTCTTGATGAAGAAATTCTTGCTTCAATCTTGCATTAGCCTTTTGTGCAGTTTGGGATACTTGGGCTGTTATAAAGATGGATATGTTTTTTAAAAAAGATTCACAACATTGCAAGCAGTACGTTGATTTGCCATTGCGTAGTATTTTGGATGCTGAAAAGTACTTTGACTTGATAAAAGTTAGACATTTGAAAACAAAGGTTTAGATCGATAATTTTTTACCATTTCCTCTCACAAAAAAAACAGAAAATTTACTTATTTTCCTGAAAACATTTTGCACGAATCGGCTCGCTCGGTGTCATTTTTCAATCCCAACTACTTCCCTAAACCATATAGTAAAACACTGACTGGACCACATTTTCATTTAATTTATTCCATAAATCAATTTATAAAGTGTCTTGACACATAATAAACGAACCCCCATACATAATGCGAGTATATAACAAAAATTTTATTCTAAAGCTCAAGACCCAAGACCATACTTTTTTGGCATGTTTCTCCGTAAACGGTAATGATATTAATTTCAATTTAATTACGGTCAAGAATTGATTTTTTTATGAAAATTCCGAAATTCGTAGCAATAAGTAGCTTTTGTATTTAATAACTATGAACCCAATTTTCTAACCACGGCAGTTGTTTATTAAATTGAAATCTTCATCCAACATACTATTCTCTATATAATTTTACATTATAACATCCCACCACCGTGATACATGGTGTATGGACTCCAACCCCCCGCAAACCCCTCCCCCCCTCCCCTAACCACCCTCAGCCCGCGGTTCGCGCTGATTATTTATTCATTTAATTAATTTCGCCATCGCAAGACTCTCGCGTGACGTTGGGACATTAATACATGTATAATGAATTACACCCCCACCCCCACCCCCCACAAGCCGGGGTAAATTAGCCACTTCTTCTGGAGATAGGCTGTATTGTTGTGGGGATTTAAAAATTAAAACTCTGATTAAAATGGCGGGTTTATCTTGTAATTAGAGTTATGGTCGTGCCGGATGGAAATGTAACTTTATCTTTTTGCTTAAAATGTAGCTTGTTTTACCAGATATTTTTAAGTTCCTTTTATGTACTGAGAACATTATTACTAACGTTTTGTCTGTTTGTTTGTTTGTAAATTACAAGGATATTGATTCATTACCATCAGAAATGTGTATTTGTGTGGTACAGAACTCATTACATGCATTGGATGAAAGTGAAAAAGCAAACGAAGTGCAACATATTTTTGAATAAAGCAATCAACATTAAAGGAAATGGGCTATTAGATTATCAAAATTAAGCTACTTTTAACTATAGAGAAACACACTTTGAATCAAACAACGGACAGTAAAATTTACTGGCACGCCCTACAAATAAAATCCACAATGGCCACAACAAGGCGTGAACTATAATTAAAACAGAAACAAAATCAATAAAATAAATCATTAAGGGGGCTGCATCAATCTTTAACAGACCGATTACAATCATCCAACAAATAAAGCATATTTTGAGAATAATAAACTACTTATTGTTCTAAGCTAATGAATTGAAATAAGAAACTCTAACGGACCCATCACACATCCCTGAGGTACGCCGTTTTCATCTATTCATACTGTAAAATCAAGTTTACTCACCACCCTGAGCTGTTATACTGCAGCTTGTCTTTCAGTATGACATGCTAATGAAATTATCCATCAAATTAAGCATATATTGAGTCTAATAAACTACTAATTGTTCTAAGCTGAATTAAAACAAGAAACATTAACGGACCCACAACAAACCCCTGGGGTACGCCGCTTTCAACAATTCACACCGTAAAATCAAGCTTACTCGCCACACTGAGTTATTATACAGCTTGTCTTTCAATACAACACGCTATTAATTACGAACCATTCTATAGCCGATAGTTATCCATATCGTGCAGCGATGCATTTCCCAAGCCACACAACTCTAACCAGTCTAACCGTCTCTAAGTAAATGTTAACACGACTAATCACTACTAACAAACCTACCGGACCAATTACAGGGTTAATTGAATTAAAACTAATAACCCACGATGATTAGGCCTAGCACAAATCGAGGTTTTACTCGAACCGACGAGTAACAAAATTAAAATTTAAAGTCACGAGTAACGGGTAAGGGGGGTAATGGGGGCACAATTATAATCCACTTATGATAACAAAGGCGCGAGTATTATTTGTAAATTGTGCGATGTTATCGGACATAATGACCATTAACCAGACCCAACCCAGTTCGTTGACTTGGTAAACGGCTTATGAGGGATTCGAATTGTCGGTTTATGCCCTGTAATTGGGGTGTTTCCATTATTTATACCTGCGAAAACCGAAAAATTATCACGAAAGTGTAATTAGTAATGTAATGGGTTAATCTGTGCCCTACGCTCGGGTTGTGATAAAATCTGGGTGATTTAAGTTATGTTGTAAACGTCGAGGAATTCGTACATGTTTATGTGGGAATGTGAAATGTTATTATGGTAATAGTCATGCGGGTGGTAAAAACTGAATTTGTAATTTTCACCGAGTGAGAAATGCTATACTTACTTTTTAATGTGTTCGCATAATAGAGAGATATTCTGATTTCAACTTACATCTTCTTCACTGTGCGTTTTGAAATAAAAGAATGGATCTACAAGGCTTTTAATCATTAACATACAACAAATAAAACTGCATACCACATTTTTTCGCAGTCTTGCTGTAGGAAAAGCTCACGTTTTAAACGCAATAAACTTATTGGAGGCTATACGTTTCAATACTCTAGCTACACCAGCTACTTAGCTATACTTTTTCTTTATTTCAAATTAATAAAACTGTTTTTCCCAAAAACCGGAGTGTCCTTTCCATTCCTGCACTTCGTACCGAAGAAGGTAACATGCATTAATCACTCACTTACAATAGAAATTATTAATACATTACATACAGTATTAAGATTTCCATAAAATATTTCGTAAACAAACCTTACACATTTCCCAAAAAAAGAAAAAACATAGGCCCATCGCCGATTTTTTAACACACCAATCACAATTATGGACCAAATTAAGCATGTTAATAATATACAACTGAGTATAAGAAACTACTAATTGTTTTAAGCTGGATATGAATAAAAGACGTCTTACAACACTTAAAATATATTTACACTTATACTTTACTTACTATAGTCTCTCATTGGGCCTGATGATGGTTGGTGTGACCAGCCGAAATCGATCGCCATTTTCCATCTTGTAAGTATATTACCGTCTTGTATATAAGTACAGTATAAATGTAAATATATTTTCAGTGTTGTTAAACGTCTTTAATTTATATCCATTATATAAAACAACTCGTATCATGCTAATCAAGAAGTTATTTAATTGTTTTAAGCTAATAAATTAAAACGAGAAACATTAACGGATCCATCTCACCCCTTTGATGTACTCCCTCCATCACAAATTTCACTACGCGGATTGTCCAGCCGTATGACTATTCTAAAATGATTTACGGCTATTCAGTAAACAGCATTCCCTATATTTTAAATCATGAAAATTCTTTTTCAGAAATTAAAAATATCGAAACTTAATCGCCGGCTGCCAGCGTGGGGGGGGGATCGATCCGTCGCACTGCGCCAATGGGCCGCCTACGACCCCATTCCTCTCCATAAATATGATAATTTTTATGACAGCCTCGTTCATTCGTTCATTCCCGGTAAGCAGAAAGAACCGAACGTTCGATGGAGATAAAACGGCCGTTTAACATTACAACGTTTCTACGTTATGTTTTTTCTGTCCGTTAAACGTCGCGTGACCCGCGGAGGTCGATCGATACGTGGGTCGGGGTCTCGGCGGAGTCGAAATCCGGGGGAAAACGTCCTTTTTACTGAACTATGAACTAATTCAAATTCAAATTTAAATATTGTTATTGGATTAAAGACAATATACATTGCATTGCAAACGTCAGGTACAATTTTACATACAAAAGTACAATTTTTCACTTTGTTTAAAAAGTGACACGCCAATGCTAGATTTCATTCGCGTAAAATATTTGCTCTAATTTTGATTTCCCCAGCGGCTTAGCATGAACTCATCAATCGAGTAAAGCGACTTTGACACTAAAAAGCGTTTAAGTCGAGTTTTCAATTGATTTTGAATTGGGATTCGATTGATTTCTTTAGGGAGTTTGTTAATAAACTTAAGACCAGCCTGCGAGGGTAAGTGCCCGCACGCCACAGTCCTATGCTGCTGCGCACGGAAACTGTCCCTGCCTCTGGTGTCATAGTTGTGTATTTGACTGCCCTGAACAAGAGAACATTTCGTGCGGCAGTAAAGTACCACCTCGAAGATGTAAAGTGAGGGCAGAGTGAGTAAATCAAGCTCCCTAAAGTCATCCCTGCACGACTCTCTTGGATGCAGATTCAAAATGATTCTGATTGCTCTTTTTTGCAATTTAAACACTCTTTCCAGTCTGTGTTTAGCGCGACCACCCCATAGCCTGATGCCATAAGCCAGGTAGGGGAAAATTAGGCCATAGTAGGCCATTAGAAGGATATTTCTAGAACATACTTTGGCTAGGTTGCGGAGAGCAAAAATACCCGATGTGACCTTTGAACAAACATGGTCAACATGGTCGCTCCTCGTCAGACCTCTAACGAGGATCATTCCGAGGAACTTTGTGGAATCAGTTAACTCTAGGAACTGTTTGATTATTGAACAAATAAAGCTTTTTTATACAAAACTGAGTTTAGGATATTACTAATTATTATAGGAGCTAGTAAATTAAAACGAGAAACATTAACCTCAACCCTTTGGTATACACCCGCTACCACTCTCCTCCAGCTATAGCTTGTTTTCTTGATTTGGCATTGTTAATTACCGCCATATTTATTTATTTATTTATTTATTTTAGGTTACAAGCTGTATGTTAGATGTATCAAGGCTTAGACCTAAACTGTGATATTAAAGGATGACTAATTGTACATACAGCTACATAGATAATGTTGACTTGTCTACGCATGTAATTCAACTGCCAAATTATCATTAGTGTCTTAAGTCTTATGTGTAGTACTTTGATTTTTCTAGAAATGTTATTTTCAACTCCGATAGAAACGTATTAGAGTTTGGCCATGTTTTGTTTTTTATTAATGTTGACGATCAAACAGTCAAATTAAAGAAATTCATCTTAAGATTTTCATAATTCAGAGAATCTCCTTATTGATTGACAAATGTTGTCTAGCAAATTATCTTCGTACCATTAATCAAAATGTATGATTATTAAATATAGAAGATATACACTGAGGTTATTTAGTTTATGTAACATTACTTGATCCACCTAGTTTCACCCGTTGAAAATAGAAAGAAAATCCTCCTAGGATTTAACTTGTCATACTTCTTAAAGGTTGTCTTGACAAATTCATAAGCTTCACTAACAAAGAAACAACAGGTAGCCAGCTAAAAAAATAGCTAGCTGTGGTTACTTCATCTGTGGCTGTGGTATAATAACTAACAGAGGTTTAACAATGAAACTTTGGAAGTACCATAGGGCATGACCTATGGACCTAGGGGATTTTGTATAATCGTTTCTCAATACGCATTTAGGATCCAAGGAAAGTATGCACGCAAAATTTCAGCTCTGTAGGTCTTACAGTTTTGGAGATTTGGTGTTCTTCAGAAAATCCCTTCCATTTTATATAGTAGATATAAATAATTAACCTATTCGACTGGGAGTGTAGGTTTCATTGTATAACCTTGCAAATAAAATTAAGTGTATATTTCTATTCTAAATACATGGTTTTGCCATTCGTAAAATGTTTGTACAAAGTTCATTATAATATTTAGTCTGAAAATAAAGAGGAGTACCGGTATCAGATTAGTTTCCAATTACGTTCTCTCTTCCCTCCTTTTAGTCTAATTTTGATTGCTCAAGCAATTAATGAAACAACTAACCGATTAACCAACACTTAAGCAATTAATGCAGACTATAAATTTTTACTCATTGAAAATCCCCTCGTATTTTACATTTCAGTTTACTACAAATTACATACCGGGTTACTTTAATGATTCGCTATTAGCATTTAATAAATAATAGCAATCGTAGTGCGAAACCCAGAAACGAATGAATATTAATGGTTCGTGAGGAATACGTAAGTGGTGTAATTGGTTTGGTTAGATTGTTAGAGAAGATGAAGCCATTATTCAATCTTATTCGGTTTTATGTAGGGTTTAGGACTGGATTTTGCTTATGTGGTTTGCACTGGATTACCTGGATAGTTTTTCGACTGGATAGCCGAGTGGATAAAGCGCTCACCTCATAACCTGAGGGTCGCCGGTTCGATTCCTGACCGGATCGAAACTGGGTCCAGTTGCTATTTGTCATTGGGTTATGAATTAATGATGCTATCTAACAAAAAGCAATGTATACAGAACCCTCTACGTAGGGACACCTTATGGAAAAATGTAGTTCCCGCCGCCGAAAAAGAGATGGCGCCTCTTAGTCCGATTGGAATTGTTGTAGGAGTTTACGGATCAAGCTGACTTTCCAAAGTCAAGCAGCTGGTTGTAATATTTTGACAGTTAGTTGTATGTTATTGTTTTGTATTTTTGTGTCTTTTACCATAATGTTTACCTGTTTTTGTTTACAAACATTCTCATTTTGACATTTTGGATAGTGAATAGAAGCGCTGACTATACGGGACCAGCTTGAACTACTAAATGCATCAGTGCTAACTTCTGCTCTGCTTTTCGGCGGCGGAACGGCGGAACTAAACGAATTAACATTGGATGTAGAGGGCTCTGTATACATTGAAAAAGGTCACCGTTAGGATTGTAACAAGACCCGGGTTTGGACCGTTCCCGATCAAAACGATAAAAAATGTGTATTAAACGTTGGCGTTGAAATACAAAAAATACAAAAAAAATTCCCCTGTAAGCTTGACAATGTTTTGAGAGTGTCCAAGCTAACGACATGCATTTAAATCCCCGTCTCCCTTTGACAAATTTCACTCTATTTTCCCCATATTTGAAAATTATATTCCACCGGTGATATGAGAGGGACCTAAATATTATACACACTCGTTTTCTGAAAAAAAACTGCGAGGCTGTTAGAGAAATATTAGATGTATTAAAATATGTGATGAAACATTTTAAATGTATATATAGTTACATTTTACGGTTATGAAAATCCCTTAGGGGTTGGTAATTTAATTTTATTCAAATCATGATCAACCGCTATTTACCAAATTAAACAAAAAGCACAGTGAAAATCCCCCCCCTATACACATGAACCCTATTTACACATGAACTTCGTAATAGCACTGGGGCGAAGCCCTAACGGCTACAAACACGCAATCACCTTGTGTAGCAAGAGGAGGGAATCCTGGTCTTCGATTCAAGGCAAAACTTACAAGTTACTAGTATTAGTCTAGCAATTTGAAAACAGTATGAAATACTAATATTAGTAATTTGTAGGTTTCATTTTTAAACGCGGCCAGAATACAGTTAGACACCAAAAGTGATAATCTACTATGTCTTTGTTTTGTTTTTGTTTTTTTTTGGTTGCAAGCAACACTGTTAGCTTCCCTAATGAGCAGTACTTATAAACCCTACCAATACTTATAATCCTACCTTATAAATCCTATCTCTAAAACGGCTCTAACGATTTTACCTAATTTTGCATGTAGGTGTAATTTTTTAAGTTCACCTACGTGGTTGAATTTGCTGTGAAAAAGCCAAATTTTAGAAAAATGAAATTTATGCTTGAAAATTTTAACATAGGGTCATATGAGTTTCCATGTTGGTTACGGAACAACAACAAAAATACAAACAAAATTATCTTCGAGCTGTCCATAAACAAACTATTTTCTCTTGAGCAGAGCTCGGTCCCAAGGTACTTTATATTTACTAATATTAAACTCTGTAACAGTTCTTCGGATAGTTGGAGTATACCGACTGCGTTACAATTTTGAACCTCTGAGACAAAATTAGGTTTTTTCAACTAGAGGTCATTTTTTCTGCCCTTCACCATATAAGTCTTCACATTTTTTAAGCTATGTTTTTAGACCATGGGGAATGTACCTAAGACGTTCATGAGCTGGTTGTTTGAAGGTTATTACAGAGTACTGACTAGTTAGTATTTATTACTGGCTACTAACTACCAAATACCAAATCGATGATTAGTAAAATCGTGATTGGAAAACATCCACACAGCTAAACAAACAGGTCACAAATAATATTACTTAGAGCCGTACAGTGGCAAGCTTGAAATCAACTTAAACAACAGTTTACTCAAATATTAACGATAATTGACCAGCTATTTGGCTAACCTCGAAGCTCGCAATCGTGTGACTTGAGTTCAGTAGTATAATTAGTATTAATAACCGACTTAAGTTATAAGTAACCATACAGTAGTGATATAAGTATTTTTTCGTCATACTGCATTTAAAACAGCATGTTTTCCGGACCTAAATACGCTCTTTTTATTCCTAGGAATTAAAAGCTAATGTACTCGATACCAGCTGATCTGTATTTACTCCTAGGAATAAAAAAGTCAAAAAGTGCCGAGTACATCAGCTGTTTCATTTTTGTCGTTTATTATCATAACTATCGTTCAAAAAAACGAAATAATCGAACAATATTCATTCGATTTAAAAAAAATCTAAACATTCATCGCTATTATCTAAACATTCATCGCTATTATCAAAACATTCATTTTTGAATATTTGTTTTAAAGAACAACCGATTGATTCGAACCACAATGATCGGTTTGAAGTTACCGAATCAACAATCGATAGTCAGGAATGAACCTGCGCATGCGCAACAGCTGATCTGATTGTTTCAAGTTCAAGAGACAATTGGAAAGAAACAATGAGGTTATGAAGGTACAGTACGTAAAATTTACTTTTGCTTTGATTTAAAACTTAAGGATTTTTGCAAAACGAAAAATATTTTGACGAAAAATATAGTTCGTCACTAAGATGAAAAGTATCTTTTGATCCTAATGACGAAATATACTATTTCGCAAAGTGATGACGCCGTGACCCACTAATCCTAGCCCTAGCCCACTAATAATAAGCAAAACGGTTCCTGGGCTAGGTTCTATGGTGTGAAGGTTGCATTGCAGGTTGGATTGCTAAATAATTGTTATAAGTATTGTAGATTTACATATTTATTCAGTGTCATTATACGGTGACCGGTTTGCATTCCTCTGCGTCACGTCATTTCCAGTTTTAATTGAACCACTAAGCCATAAATTACCACCTTCTCACACGCGTGCCGCTGCGTGCGTGAGAGGAAATGATGTCTGCAGTGCCACATGAAGACATCAAAGGCAGAGACAGCTAGCTTTCATCTCTGTTACCCTGGGCGGTTTTGCTGCGCAACAAAGTTGCCTTGATTTTTTAAGGGAATCGCAATGAGTAGGAGGTATTGCACTAGGTAGTTTCCAGTACAAGCGAAGAAACAGCCTTCCACACTGCTAACAGCTAGACAATTCACAACAGCTAAAACAACTTGTTGGTAGCTTTCTGTCTGATTTTAAGGCCTGATTTCACCAGACAACAGTTAAGGGTCGGTTAATAAATCGTTTGTTAAAGATAGGAAAATAGTATTAAACAGCTGATAAAATTAAACTAACCGAGCCTTAACGGTGGTTTGAAGTTTATTGAAATCAGACCGAAATATGCTGTCCAAAGTGCCCAGTTTAAGCTGCCTACACCTGCCAGTTTTAGTTCTCTAAAATGTCTAATTTAAGCTGCTGAAATTCTGCTATATTAAATATTTTAATACTGATGTTTAGACTGAAATGATTTGTCTCGTCATGAAGTACAAAATTCATGTACACTATGTGCTCACTTTTCAAAGGCATTTCTGAAACTAGTACATCATAAACAAGTAATTTATAAATGAAATAACAATTTACATTCGTCAATCAGCTCACAAAGTTGTAACAAAATACAGCCGTTTCAGCATCATTTTACCTCATCAGTCATTACAGTTCAGCCATAAGGCGTCGTTGAAACAAAATTTGTCAGTCATACACAACACAGTAAATTGTTATTTAATTTAGTCATTAGAGCAGCTTAGGGGCTAGAAAATCATGGATTTCAAGTCATTTCTCCCTAAAGGCCGAAAACTTTGAAAAGAGCCTGCCCACAGTTGCATTTTTGACTGGCATCCTAAAACCCAAGAGAATTTTGTAAAACCGTTTAAGAATGATCATTTAGGGCCTAAGAGGAACCTAAATGCTAAATTTTAGGATTGTAGACCTTGCGGATTTGAGAATAAGATCTAGAGATCGATTGGAAGAAGGCTCTTTTGTAAGTTCCTGTGATATAATAATTTGCTACCCATATCATCATTGAACTACCACCAGATCAACCAGTCAGCAAAGCAGCTTACACCGGTGCAGCAAAACCGTCTGGTATAATAGTCTTCTTAATGTCACAATTAAAATTAACACATCTCCACACTAACCGTCCACGAGGTGCGTGAGAAGCGGTGAGGATTGTTTCACAGTGTGACAGAGAGACAGAGACAGAGACAGAGACAGAGACAGAGAGAGAGACAAAGAGACAGAGACAGAGAGGGCTAAACTTAAGAATCCGTCTCCAACGTTAAAATCGAAGTTAGGAATCGATATTTTTCGATTTGATATAAATAATCGATTTCCTTCAAAGACAAGTGTTTTATTGTTATTAATTTGATACTTTTTTGAAATAAAAAAATTTAGGTCACTGTTTTATCCGTTTATTAAAATGTCGGTTGCGGTTAGCTCTTTTACAATCGAATTACAATTAGGAAAACTGACAAACCTAGAGTCAGTAACTCAGTCATGGATTGCAAAAATTTGCTTTGTTAACTAATCCAGTTCTATGTGGTATTATGATAATTCTAGGAATAAAACGTGATAGAAGTGATGGATATATTTAGCAGTGTAACCAACGTGAATGTAGGTAAAAAGGATGGAGGTAAATTACGAACCTAGCATTTCATCAGTAACATACCTGGTTCAACAATTCCAGTTTTTAATTTTTTCTAATAGACGGAGGACGTGTTCGATTCGTAACTAGGCAATTTTATGTGTCGGTAGGACCAAAGTGTCATGAAAGTGTATTTTCTCAATGTTCAGAAGGTGCAGCTAAAGTTTACGTACTTACACAGTAATTGTAACCATGTTTTTGTGATCTTTAATGCTTTATTTCGAATAATCCTGTAAGAGTTTTACTGTTTATTCACTAAACTATCATGCAGATGAACATCTATGCTTTAAATTATCGTTTTGATTATAGTATCGAAATGTTTTGGTTAACATAATCGCAATTGTAAACATAGAAAAATTCGATTTTTAACTTTTAACATCGAAAAAGCTTTAATATAGTATGTAACTATTTAGCTTTAATATCGATTTTAACGGTGGAGACGGATTCTAAAGTTTTGCCACGGAGAGATAGAGAGACAGAGATAGAGGGACAGAGATAGAGAGACAGAGATAGAGGGACAGAGACAGAGAGACAGAGACAGAGACGTCACCGGCGACGACACCAGAGGCGCCACCAGCGGCTGTCGGCGAGGTAATTGTCACCGTCGTTAGCGGAGACTGGAGACTGGAGACCCGAGTGTTGGGTCGGACCGATGGCGCTCACACGCACACGGCAGCGCGGCGGAGAGGAGGCGTCAGATGGTGTGGCCTTGTCCCAATAAGACTGATGATTTATTGGGCTTTCGGACATCCTGGACCACGTCACTTGACTCGGACTGTATTGAAAAGTTATTCGGCTTCATACAAGCGTAAATCGGCCTAAGTTTTAAGAGGTCGTTTTTTTCTTTTTCGGTGGAAGTTACCAGCTGTTAAAGCTTGCAATAATGTGACGCCAAGTATTATGCCTATACGGGTGGTGGTGTGGGCTAGGTTTGAATGCTGGCTTTGGCCTAAATATGCCAGTATGTTCGAAAAAAGGTGCACTTTACTTATCACATGCAAACACTCTGATCGATTGAGAACCAAGATTTTTCTAGAAGTAGATAAAATATTTCCCCACTTTGTTTCATTAAAATCTACATTTTGGTAGTTTCAGTAATTATTTGGATCATGGAATTTGAGGACCAAATTGAGCTGAACAGTAGAAATAATTTAGTCCGGTGAATAGATTTGAAGGACATCGATCTTTGTGGATCAATAGATTCAATAAATTCTATACATATATGCAAGAAGAAAATCATCATAATCCCATTTTAACCATAGTTTACTCCAGTTTTAAAGTTTAAGGGGCTCCATTCTTGACTTCCTGCTCCTCCTATAAGACACTTTCACATTCTCTACAGCCTCGACCGCTCAACCAAATTCGTTGATTTATATCTCATTTGAAAGATATAAAAAATCTCACGATTCTCGTGATCATAACTTTTATAGCGGATATTGTAATTGTGAAAATTCACAAAAATGGAATTTTTTGTACCTTTTATAAATTTTTAGAATTAATTACATAAAAAAGTTTTTAACATTATTTTTGGTAGCATTTACGGTTATTTTGTAAGTATTTTCAGCACAGCAGCTCCCCAGACAGTCCTAGCTCCTCAGTCTGCCATTATCAATGCAAATCCCGCCAAATTAGCGGGCTCAGCGCCGTGAGAACCTTTCCGCAAATAAATATTTTATTGACTCTTTCATTAGCGGCCATAAGCAATTTATACGATTGCATAACCGCGAATTAGCCCTTAGTCCGACCTTGAGCGGCGATCCGCAATCACATCTGCAATTACCGCTCGTCCGGCAGACACAAAAACAAGACTGATTATCACCGACATGTAAAACGGCGGCGATTGGGTGCGTTTGCGATTGAAAATGTCGTGTAGATTTTCATAAAGTTCGGTGAGTTTAAATACACTTTTCATATGAGAAATTCAGAGGGATCCAAGAACATGATTGGGTGCTTTTGCGATTGAAACTGTCGTTTATATTTTTACAAAGTGGGATTAGTTTATATGCCTTTTCATATGAGAAATTCATTGGAATTTGAGGATGCTCATTTTATGTTTGTTGGTGAAAGATAAATGATACAGTTTCTTCGTTTCAAACTATTCTCCCATGCAGATATGATTTTATCTATTCATCACAACTCAGTCATGGACTAAAATTTGCATCAGATCACAAAAATGTTTACACATTATGCTGCTGAAGACCATGACTGGCCTTTGTTAAAAGAGAACTAACAATTTGTTTTGAATTTGCTTTTTACCACAGTATCTAAAGGGCAAAGACCCTATTAAAAAATACAAACCTCCCTCTTAACAGTTGCTTAAATTTTAAACCATTGGCTTAAAGTACAGAAAGAGACCTCCCACCCTTATGGCTCAGCGGCGCCTCTTTTTTGAGGCTGGACGAGCCTCTAAAAACTCGACCAGACTAGGATAGACGGATTCGAGGGAAAAGGAGGTTTGTGCCACGTCTTAATGGATACCTGTGGCCTTTCCTCACGATCGGAAGTGAACCAGCTTTGAGTTTGACCATCAGAACTACTTTGAAAGAACTACTTTGAACTACTTTGAACTACTATCAGAACTACTTTGATATAATAAGGAAAGAGTCAGAATCCCAAGGCGTTTAAAAGCTCCTCTACAAGACTGAGAGGGAGCAAAGCCAGACAATATACAAATTTCTCTTTTCTATTTTGATTAGGATTTTTGCGGACATTTGCCATCACTGATTAGTAAAAAACAAGTTTCACGACGTTTTGGGATCTGGAATCTGATCCCGTCTTCAGGTGGAAGAAAACCTAGAACATAACAAGATGGCTAGACACATAGCCAGGAAAACCTGGAGAAAAACACAGCTAAAACAGAGAACTGTAAAAGCAGTCACGAAAACAAACACAATCACAGTTGTTTTCGTGAATGCTTTTACAGTTCTCTGTTTTAGCTGTGTTTTTCTCCAGGTTTTCGTGGCTATGTGTTACTAATCTTGTTATGTTCTAGGTTTTCTTCCACCTGAAGACGGGATCAGATTCCAGATCCCGAAACGTCGTGAAACTTGTTTTTTACTAATCAGTGATGGCAAATGTCCGCAAAAATCCTAATCAAAATATAAAATCACCATCACCAACAATGAATTTCAAACAAAGAATATTCTTTTCTGTTATAAAAATGCTTTATTGGCATGAGCAGAGCTACGAACCTCTATGCCGTAAGTTCGTTTCTATTCTGTATAGTCATTTGTTCCGTCTTCAGCAGACAACCACATGCTCCCAATGTCCCATATTCCCCAGTGTCCCCTACACCCCGACCTCGCCACTGTCCGGTAGCCGGTGTCCGGGAAGCCCCCGCCGCACCTGCCGGTAGCCGGACAGTCCGACACCCGACACCACCGCACTCGCCGCGATCTGGGCCGTTTTTTCCGCCGAAATCGCCCAGTTCTGTCCGCGCCGCCGGTGTCGAGTGGCGGAGTGGCGGCGGAACAGACTTTGTTTGACGGGAATTATGTTCTGCTCCTGGGTTAAACGGCGGTCGGGTTACCGGTAGGTGAGCCCAGTGGGTTTTTGATTGTGTGATAGTTACTGGCGAACTCTTTACGGTTGATGTTAGGGAGGGTGACGTTAATAGTCTGCTTGGGTGGAGTGATTTACTATGGGATTGATCTGGTGTGGATCAAAGACTGGGACGTTGGCGTTTCCTGTAATTCAGCTACTTGGAGGTTACGCATTGTGGATAGCTAAGCTATGGCTTATGGATGCGGGATTCCCTGGTGACACTAAAGTCTGCACTAGTGAATACTATACGTTCATCCATAAGGTCATCCTCATAACCAGACCAGTACAGAATTAATTGGCGAAATTGTGGTTCGGATCTCACCTTAAACTGCAAGTCCCTCAGTTGCCATTGGCTGTTGCATGGGCTATTAATCAACAGTCCTGGCAAAAAAAGGAACATATCGGCCTTAGTCAGCAATGAGACACAAGATCGCGCAAAAATCATTCAACAGTCATATTCATCTTAAAATACCCCTTACTGGTGGTTGCCGTCTCAATGGTATTTTAATGTAAAGCTTCCTGTCCAATAGAATCGCTGGCCAAGGTCAAACTTTTAAACTAGTCAGTTAAGCATTGTGGCGACGGAGTAGATTTTGTCTTACGGGAATTAAGTTCTGCTCCTGGGTTAAATGGCGGTCGGGTTACCTGTAGGTGAGCCCAGTGAGTTTTTGATTGTGTTATAGTTACTGGCGAACTCTTTCTGGTTTATGTTATAAGGATGGCATGATAGACTGCTTGTTGGGTCAATTGACCCATTAAACCAACATTACTTTGGGTCTTGACCTCCATTGAATCTAATGAGGGCCAAGGGGTCGGTGGCGTGTCCTGTAATCCAGCTACTTGAAGGTCACGAATTGTGGATGGTTAAATGATATGGATAGTTAAGCTATGGAATTGTGGATTGTTAAGCTATGGCTTATGGATGCGGAATTCCCTGGTGACACTAGCGCTTGCACTATTGGATTTGCACAAATGATTTGCGTTAGATGGTAAAGAAACTTTCCCTCTCTTTTATGAATAAGACCTACTATTGATTATAGAGTATCGAGCCTCTTTATGTCAAGTATTGTGAAATACATCCACAACAATAGTTTATTGAATGATGATTGCTGTCCTAAAACACCGACACTTCAAGTGCATATTTTAATATTGTAAGCGGCCCTTAAGTCGATTGTGGCAAATTTTTTTCGTATTAAAGGTATTCTGACGGTAATCATGTTTTGAAGAATATTGATTAAATGATTGGATGGATGATTTTCTTTGATAATGAAGTCTTTCCAATGCGTATTTCATGTTAATGAGAGTTTATCAAATCAAATCAAATCAAATCAAATCAAATCAGCTTTATTTCGGAAAATATTTACAATACAAGTATCAGTCATAGCGCACATTTTTTTACAAATTAAATATTTACAAATAAATTAAATTGACTTGGCTATGATACATAAGAAATTTCTCTCACATAGGCATTACAGCCCGTGCGTGAGAGAGTGTGTCGTTATCATGCTTAGTTTTTTTTTAAAATAGTTTTTGAGCTGAGAATTTAAAGAAAGCATAAAAAATAATGGAAATCACATCTCAAAGTTAAAACAAAAATAATGAAGAATGATTTTTTTTAACAAGGCAACTATATTCTCGTTGTTTTGTATTCTTGGTGCAACTTGATAAGGACAGACAGACGGACAAAGGTATGTATGGACCCCCCCGCCCCCCTCCCCGCCAGTGGACAAACGGACCCGACTCACTCCGCACACTCACCAACGCTCACCCTCACTCGCGAGCACACACATACATACACACACATACACACGCACACACACACACACACACACACACACACACACATACACACACACACACTCCCACAACAAACCTCGCATACCCGCAAACTCACACCAGCACATCCCATTCACTCACAAATTCAAGCATTCACAGCATACCGGTTCGTTATCGTCTATATACAGAAGTGATTAAATTATCTGAATGTTCTCTTCCAATCGAGTGTAGCCAGTTATTGATTTTTACTTTAAAGACTGAAAAAGATAAATCCATGTTTTTTAATGAGTTTGGAAGATTTTTGTACAGGACGTGAGATACATAAAATGAATTAGTTGTTGAAAAAGTTTTACTTAATTTTGGCATTTGAATTCCTGCACTTTCTTTGCTTCTGGTAAGATAATCATGACTTGGAGTTTGAAAAATGCTAGATGAATTTTTATATAAATTACAAAGAACTGCTCGAATAAAAAGTTGTCTAACGTCTAGAACTTTGACTTCATCGAACAAAGCGTCCGTCGGATATCGCCGGCACCTTCTCATTGCTGCCTTGAGGATGGATTTTTGTGTGACTGACAAAGGTTTGATTGTTGAATTGTACGCCCCACCCCAAGCCAATATCCCTCCCTCTAAAATAGACTGTGCATATGCAAAGTAAATTGTTTTGATTTCTTTTAATGTTAAAATGTTACTGAGTTGGTGGAAAGCATAAATTAATTTCCTGAGTTTGTTATTAATAAATCTAACATGTGCATTCCATGACATTCTACTGTCCAGCATAACACCCAAGTATTTATATGTATGAACTCTTTCAATAGATTCGCACCCACAATTTAATGAATCAGTGTTTCCGCAAACATGAAGTTTGAGACTGGTTATTCTTGTATCTGACCTATCTCTTAGAGCTATTGGCATACATTTGGTTTTTGATATGTTAAGTGTTAATAAATTTTGATCAAACCAAGATTTAATTGTTGATAGATCTCTCAATGCTGAATGAAAAACTGAATCCCAGTTGTCACCTTCATGTAAAATTGCTGTATCGTCAGCAAAGAGATACAATTTACCTGAAATA
The DNA here is from genome assembly GCA_035578135.1 of Flexamia atlantica. Classification (NCBI taxonomy): domain Eukaryota; kingdom Metazoa; phylum Arthropoda; class Insecta; order Hemiptera; family Cicadellidae; genus Flexamia; species Flexamia atlantica. The sequence continues at coordinate 39,700,663 of JAQJVK010000011.1, read as the reverse complement.
TTTATTTTGGCCAGATTGTTTATGTAGATTAAGAACAGTAAAGGACCCAACGTACTACCTTGAATAACCCCGTAATCTATGTTTTTAGTTTCACTAATGACCCCATTTATTGATGTTACTTGTCTCCTACTCTCAAAATAACTCCTAAACCAATTGTATGCCATACCCCTAACCCCTATTACATTTAGTTTTTCCAGCAATATCTGTCTATCTATCGTGTCAAATGCCTTAGCTAAATCTAAAAATAATATTTGGCAACGTTTATTTCTGTCAAGAGCTGAATTAATATCTGTAGTAATTTTGAAGAGCGCGTCTGAAACACTTTTGGATTTCCTGAACCCAAACTGATTTTCGGTTATCAGGTGATTCACTTAGTATAGCTATGCACTTAGATCAATTATTGATTATTGCTTAGCAATTTTTAAAGTGTTGTCCCATTCTGAAAATTAATGCACCGAAAGCAAATTAATTGTACGATGAAAAACTTCGTCTCTTAAATTTATTTTTTATGTTAAAACTATCTGTACTATTATAAAAGAAGAGGTGGTTTCAGTATGTGTCTATGTATGTATGGGATAGGTAAACTTGAAAAATACTGGACCGACAGGGTTGAAATTTCACACAGACGTAGATCTTGAACCTGGGAAACATATAGGCCTATTCACTTCCTTAAAATCCCCTCGGGCTACGCCCCATGAACGTCCTTAGCTTCAATGTTTACATTTTATAAGGATGTAAACATTCAAATACCGAAATGTAAACAGCTGTGACTACTATAATTTGACATTTCAAAGAGCAGAAGTAAGGTCAGCTGAAATTTTTATCGTGAGCGAAGCCACGGGCAACTGCTAGCTTCAAATAACTTTATTAAGTTAGTAAAAATGAAAAGGGATTGCTTGTTTCAATTAAAGTATTCGTAGCTCTCCAACCATAATTGAAAGTAGTCTATAAATAATTCATAATAATATAATTTCTCGATATCTCGCTGGGTTCACAATCATTTCTTCTTTCACCGTGGGAAGATCATTCGTTAAAGTGGAGCGTATCTTTGAGTAACTCGAGTGGAATTCTTACCTTTTTGCAAGTTTCCCACGTAAATTACAGAAAACTCTTTGCGCTGCCAATTTTCCGCAAAATCTACTTATACAAGCTTCCAATGGAGAAACTGAAACTTCTATACTCCAGGTATATGGCGCAGTCTGCTCCATCGTGAGCAATTGAATGGCAGAAATTTGCATTGCATAACAACTGTACGAATGAGTAAATTTGCTAGTCAAGGGAGATGGAAGGCGCAATTTTGAGATCAACCATACATTCATTGTATGATGATTCAGTGTAGGCCTATGATCATTTAGGGAAATTGTGTTGACAGATTTTTAGGGCTGTTTGTATAATTATTTTAATTATGAAACTAAACTACCTAAAATGTATGAAAACTCATCCTTCACTCATATTCAGGGTAACGTCCTCCATGAGGTACCTGTCTTATTAAGAATGATTAAGAATGATTAACACATTATTGTTATCGTGAGTTTGTGTCGATATGGGAATTTTTGCTAACATTTTCTACATAGGTCTTAAACAGATTTCTCAGCATTTTAGGCTGTACTTAAATGTTTTCAACCATGAAACCATGAACACTATAACATGACTCATTGTATTAAACCCGTTCGGTCCCATGTAATTTACTCTTCATACTTGCCCTCGAAGACCTTGGTTCCTTTTAGGTCTCAAGACAACGATTTTATAAAAACCCAATTTTGAATCGTGCACCATTTGAAGCGTGCAGTTACCCGCTTCATTATAGCTATCCTAGACCGTGCAACAACCCGCGGATCTTTTCCGTTATACGTATACCACCATTCCAAATTTACCCATCAAGCTTGATTTTTGACGAAGAACCATAAACTAGGTCAAATAATTGTTATTAATCGTTTTAAACTGGAAATTCCTTGTAAGAATATTTTACCTGCGGTTTCGTTTTCTTATCTCCCCTATCTCTGTCTAGACGCGAGAAGCCAGCGTATGGCTGTCTAGTGATCCCACTTCCAGTTGGTTAGGTTAGGTTAGGTTAATTTTACCTAACCTAGGTTTTTTAGGTTAGGATTTTTTAAGTTAATTTGGTTTTTTAGGGGGTTTTCGGTTAATTTTAGGGGGTTAGGTAACCTTACCTAACCTAACCTAACCTATCCTATCCTAACCCTAACCAAAATTACCAAAATCAAGCTTGAAATACAAACCCGAAACAGTGGCATACGAATAACGGAAAAGATCCCAACCCGCTCCTTCCTAGCCATCCTAGACTCTGCAGCGGTCTAGGTTAGCTAGGAAGGAGCGGCCGGGTTGCTGCTCAGTCTAGGAGAGCTAGGAGGAAGCGGGTTGCTGCTACGGGAGCGTTTATCCCCTTTAATTAGCTGTTCCGCAGGATAAGACTACAAATTCATGCTCCATAATCCTAGGATATAACCCATGACTGAGACAACCTCCCCCGCACCCCCCTCCCCCCCCCCCCCCCCCCCCGACCACCATCAGAAATAATGATGCGAATTGAAATACTGGGTCGATTTTAATTTAAGGTAATTATCCCTTTATGCGTATGGAAAAATTGTTGACGCAAACCACTTAAATGTACGAGGGTTATTTAGAATGCTACACAGACCTGAACATATGAGCGCAAATGGTGTGAGTCTTAATTCAGTTGTTGGATTGTAAACAAAATTAATGATTTTGTTATAGTATGACTTTGTGTGTATGAAAACTTCAGTGTTTGATGCCACAGAACTGTGATGTATAAAGGTGTTTTATTTAGTTTATTCACATCAAATAAGCTACCTACAACAATGGTAAGTATACAGCATTATACTTTACTGTAATACTTTAGTAACTCACTTCTCACTCAAAAGTTCGAAGGTAATGTTCAATTAAATACTCATTTCTAGATGAAGGTTTCGTTTCAGAAAGTGAAAAGTGCTACAGTTGCAAGTAGAACGTTAAAAACATTAAAATGTTGTACAAGCAATACAACTTTTATTACTTTTTATGCGAGCAGTCCTGTTTATTCCACCGGTTGTATAAACCTTAACCAACTAGTCATATATTTTTACGAACGGTTTCCTCGGCGTTTATGAATCATGAACATTAAAGCATGATAAGAGTCTCGTTCATAACAACATTTAGTAGTTTTATCATGAATGTTTTTTATCACTAAAAGGGATAGTACACTAAAAGACTACTCTTCGTGGGCCCAACAACTTTAACGATTACCATTTAACGGTAAATGTTAATACATAAAAAGTACGACTCACACATTAACACTACTCGAAGTAGAAGAACTTTCGTATATACCCTTCAGTCTTGTTTAGCATTGTACGGTATTTATTTATCTTTCAACTGGAAAATTAGACTGAATAACATTTCCTTTAAGAAATACCCAAAAAGAAATAGAAAAAAACTCCAAAGTTTTAACTCGATCGTATTTTAATTTTCTTCATTTTATCTTCTTTTCGATTCGGAAGCGGAGACCAGTTTAGTGTAAATGTCTACCAGCTGATCAGTCTGCCAGATAACAGGTTATTAAATGACAGCTGCAATTCGACCAGCTGACCGTCAGGTTGACCAACATCAATTTACCGCCTCTAATTTCCCTGTTTAAGCCTCTTTATAGTGTTTTTTTGCTATTAAGTTTCATAATGTTTATAAATAATACATTTGCGATTCTGTTTTCTTTATGGGAGTGATTTGGAAACTTTTGAGACAATTTGTTTGCTTTCATTTCAAATAATGACAATGAGGGATTTTAGAGTTAACCAGTCTCATGGTTTCTTCCAAACTTTGCTCTGACACTGAAGTATCGTAAAAGTCTCACCCTTTTAAAATCCGCAAAGCTTTACAAAGAAAATTAAAATATTACACTGAGCGACAACAAATATATTAATCGAAAACTATAACAACCATGTACGAATATATGCATATTTCCAAAATGGTTAAACACTCACTTATTAGGTCATTTTAAAAACCCTATCGGCTTCCAGTGAACCTACACTCATGTTTGTAAGTTCAATTATACATTTTAAATTTAGTAACAGGGGATAAACATCAAATTCCAAAACTCGGTATTGTTTAATATATTCTTATTACATATACAGGCCTACTAGTTTATTAAACTTGGGGTACTGTTTCATAGGTTGTGAACAATCTTTACATTTTCACTTTAAGATCTTAAATTAAAATGCCCCCTTCTCTTTTTTCTTTTTTTCTTAAATGGCCTAAAGAAGGCGATGTTAATTCTCGTTCCCCAAACTCGTTGAAAAACTAAATAAAAAAATAGTGTAATGTGAATTTCCTCATGGATTTGAGAATTGTTTTAATTATCTTTTGTTTTGTTTCATGTAACGGATTATTAAAGTGCAGTGACAGTGAAGTACTATCCATACACATTATTGAACGAGTCAACAGACTTGGCCAAGGTTGTCCATATACCCATTGCTAAAATTAACATTAGTCTTAGTAATTAATTACAGTCAGAATCAAATAACTTGATCCAGGCCGTCCGTACGTCCCACGGTAAAATTAACAATAGCCTTATAGGCAGACTGAGCCAAATTATGTGACTCTGACTGTAACATTAGTGTTGTGGACAGTCTAGGCCACGTAGTTTGTCCCGGACTGTACACGAGCGTTGCATGGCCCACTCGCGTGCCTCTCACAGCCATGTTGTTAATTGTTTGAGAAAGCCTGAACCGAACCGATCAAACGGTCGGGTTTTTATCGCAGCTCCGTATTTAATATTGCATTAGTCATTACAATAGTTTATTTTATGATAAATCGATGTTTCAAATAGATTACCCTAAATTGTCGATAATTTATCGTTTGTAACCGACTAGACAACTTAACCGATTAGAGATAGGGTTTTTTCTGAGTTTTCCCTTTCGAATAGTCTGAATGACTAGGCCTATACTAATAAAAGTATAATACAACTTCAACAGTGTTGAAATCCGTCGACGGATTCCAACAGTGTTGAAGTTTGTATGATCGGCGCACGGACGACTCCAAAACATTCTTCAAATAATATAACTAGTCCCTGGTGGACCGAGCCTTGCTCGGTGTTATTTCATGTTTACCAGTTCATCCAGTTACTATAAAATATTTCAATGTAATAAAATTGATAAATAAAAACCTTTTTATTACTCCATGGACTCTTCATCCCATTTGCTGTATTTTCCCTTGACGGCTGTAGATTCCAAACAGCTGTTATGATTGATTACTTCATTTGTTTACACTTTCCTTGTTTATTTTCGTTGCTATCACGGCAACCCATAAGGCCAATGTTAAAATTTTACAACTTTAAAATTCGATTTATTACGTTATAAGATTTTCTCTGACCAAGTAATCTGCATAAAAGACGTTTTTGAGTCATAAATTACTTATTTCCAGACTTTGAAGGAAATCCTCGGAGCCGTTTTTGAGATAAATGTGCAAGCACGCAAGCAAGCATACAAGACCGATAACATTGCTCATATAAGAGTATAGGAGTACCTGGTGGACCGAGCCTTGCTCGGTGTTATTTCATGTTTACCAGTTCATCCAGTTACTATAAAATATTTCAGTGTCATAAAATGTATCAATATAAACCTTTTTTATTGCTCCATGGACTCTTCATCCCATTTTCTGTTTTTCCCTTGACGGCTGTAGATTCCAAACAGCTGTTATGATTACTTCATTTGCTTACACTTTCCTTGTTTATTTTCGTTGCTATCACGGCAACCCATAAGGCCAATGTTAACATTTTACAACTTTAAAATTCGATTTATTACGTTATTAGATTTTCTCTGGCCAAGTAATCTGCGTAAAAGACGTTTTTGAGTCATAAATTACTTATTTCCAGACTTTGAAGGAAATCCTCAGAGCCGTTTTAGAGATAAATGTGCAAGCAAGCATACAAGCACGCACGGCCAGACGATAACATTGCTCATATAAGAGTATAGGATTATTAATTCTACAATAGTCGAAGTTCGAATTAGTCAAATAGTCACTAATCGACAGTAAAAAGTAGTCGAAATCCCCATCACAGTATTGCAGTAGTTGCTAGGAACGCAAGAGCACAGTGAAACACACCCAACAATGGGCAACGGGGAGTCGCAGTTAAAGACTGGCGGACTGGAGCAGTCATTCACTGGATGTCGACTGGGGACGGCTCTGTAGTCAAAAACTGGTCACGGTTGGCTTGACTAACTACCAGACTGGTTGACTAATTCAGGTGTAAGTGTTCCTCCCGCTCAAATTATGCAGGACGAAAGAAGCGAAGTTAATTACTCTCGAGCTGTATTCAAAAAACAACTATATGCACGAATTTAACTCAACGAAAACTCGTGTGATGGTTCATACTCAAACATTTAAAGTACAGCAATTACATTTTCAGTCAAATTACAGAACAGAGTTCTATTGAATGAATGTTAGAAAAATTGCTATTCTATTTGTGAAAAAAATATGATTGCTCGGAGTAGCCAAGTTAAGTAATTACGTTTTACATAAAAAGTATGTTTTATGGGTTTGTACACTCGAACGATGCAAGAGGGAACGCGCCAAAGTCGGACAGCGCCAACTCTGGACTGTTTTTCCGTCCTGAGTTGGCGCTGTCCGACTTTGACGTAGCTGTGCAAAAATGAAACAGTCTGGTTTTGGCACCTGACGCTTCCGACGAATCGGGACTGTTTCAAAACAGTCCGGGTTTGGCGCTGTCCGACTTTGGCACTGTCCGACTTTGGCGTTTTGGGAATTTTAAACAGTCTTGATTTAAATCAAATCATTTAAACACTATTTTAAACACAGTCCTGACAGTGTTGTCCGACTTTGGTAGCGTCCCATGCAAGAGCATGCGATTACAGTTTAATATCGGTTTTCCAATTTATTATTAGGTTTGTCCTTAAATTGTCAAATTGATTCCTACTGTAGGCTACTGCATGTTCAATATGTTATTCAAAACTGCAGTAGCCCACAGGAATCACATTGACAGTACTGTACAATTCAAAAAAAAATAACAAAACTATTATTCGAAGGCTAATACTATATAATGAAAATATTCGATTGATTTTTTAGTACTGACAACTGTTGGCTATATTATTGCAGGAATAACCCATCGATGTAAATAAATACTACTGGATAGCGCGCTCCCCATAAGGCTCGTGTAGTGATTTCCGAGCCAACGCAGCTGTGCGTTGGGGTTGCAGCCGGGCCGAATTGAAGGGGCGTTGGGGGAAAAAGCGCGAAACTGAATTGTTTACCATATTGAAACCGCACGGATTTGGGAGCAGTTTTACGGGTAAAGCTTGCTATGATAGATATATTGCTATAACTACTAAGTAATTACAATTAATATTAAACTAGACGGTCAGTACAAGTTGGCCGGCAAAAAATGCGTTCCCCCATCGCCCCTGCAAAATCTTAAACGCAACCGCAGCCGGCGGCTTGCATTGCGGGGCCTGAGTTTCCAATCCAGTGTATTTATTTACATCGATGGAATAACCTTGACATCTTAAGACAAAAGGTTAGTCTTATGAAAATATTAGGATCTTATTCTTCCACAATCTATACCCAGCTGCGAGTACGCATTAGTTAATCCAAATTGATTACCATGTTTACCATATAAATACAGATAAGTATTAACATTTACACGCCAGTTGGAGAAACGAAGCATACTTTACTGTCAAAAGGTCTATTGAAGTTTACAATCTGTAATACACAAGAAAATGAACGAAATCAAAAAGAACTTGTGAGCTCAAACTCGGCTAATTTTAATTTTCACGGATGTAAAGTCTACCCATTATACTCAACGGGCGTTGCGGAAGCGGTTACAGCCCTGATGATTGGCCAGACGTGTTTGAATAATTAATTATACATTTTACAGCTGTTGGCCGCCACCTCGCTGGCTGGGCTCAGGATGTGAGCGTCTGCCGAGGACTATAGGTAGATTCAAACGGTGTGGCCTGTAAGGCTAATGTTATTTTTAGGGGGCAACTTAGGTAATGTCATACGACTCGGAATTTATCGTGAAAAGTCGTGTAGGTGGCCTTTTACGAGTTTTTTTTAGTCTTAGTGCCTCTCTCTATCTTCGATTTTATTACCATAAACACAATGCCGATTTCCTTGAAACTTACATGGTTTTGAAAGCCAATTACTCAATCACCTTAAATAATATGAATCTGACTTTTGAATATATGTATCTTGTTCATATTTGACAGTTACCTGTGGAAAAAATATTGAAAAATTAGTTTGTTATATGGTTTCAATTATTCATGAAAAGTCGTTAATTTTTTACATAATATATTGTTAATCAAAAAAACTTCAAATGTATATAGACATTTTAATTTCAGGTTCAAAAGCCCCCGCTATGCGCATAAAAACTGCCGTAGGTTGAACATGTATGAAATAATTCACTAACATGATAAATGGCCCTCCTAGAGGTAACAGGGAATGTTACTTTCCGGTCCTTCAGGGTTGAATTTTAAGTGTTTCACTTGGCAAAAAAAGTTTAATAAATACTCGAGAAAAAACTCCCGAAATGTTTAATACAAAAAAAACGAATCATCACTGTAACTTTCGAATTTTTTATGAATATATTTCAAATACAGAATTATAGTATTTTGTATCCCCTACTTCTCTATGTTTATTCAAGAGAGGTTCTTTCAAAAACATATATACTGCATAATTTAAGTGCTCATATTATTGATAAGAAGTATGAAAGAATTTGTGTGATATGAAGTTTTATGAATAAATATTGCTGTTAAAGTAGACTTGTACTGAATATAAATGTGTACGTGTTTTCTAAAGCCTTCCTACAAGCTAGTCCTACATGTGTACCGTTAAACCTTCACTATTTTAAGAGCTAAAAAGTAACTCCTTAAAATTAGATTTCGATCTATTTTTTTACCAACCAGCAAAGTTTTTCTACACTGAAATTTTTATAACCCAGTGAAAACGTAATAAGCTTTCCAAAGCTTATCGTCTCTGATTATTTATAAGATTTAAAATTTTCAACAGCTGTCAATCTGGCGCCAAAAAAACGAGGAAGGTGGTAGAAAGCGTGACTGAGGTTGCGTGCGCGCAAAACCAACACTCATGAGAATCACTGAAAGAGGAATAATAACTGGCGATGTATGGACGCTGGAATCCGTTGGTTGAACTTATGATACCTTCTTTACGTTTTGTAACCTACGATAACGTCCGTGCGATATCATTCTTACGATACTTCTCGTAATGATAGTGGCCTTACAATAGACAACTTATGATAACGTCCGTGCGATGTCATTCTTACGATACTTCCCGTCACGATAGTGTCCTTACGATAGGCAAGTTATATGATACCGTCCGTGCGATGTCATTCTTACGATACTTCCCGTCATGATAGTGTTCTTACTATAGGCAACTTATGATACAGTCCGTGCGATAATACGATACTTTCCATCATGATAGTATCCTTACGATAGCTCAACTTATGATATAATTCGGTATAATTCTTACGATGCCTCCCGCTACGATAACGTCGGGTAACTTACGATACCTTCCGTTATGATAGCATTATGGGAAAGGTATGATTCCGCCCTTAGGTCATTTGATGATACCTCTCTCAAAGTGTCATCCTTCTTTATTACTGTACATTATTTTATTTAATGTGTACGATCCATTCAGTGATGGATAACAAATTGATTACCTTTATTGTGTACGGCTGGATGTCTACAAGCTCTCTCATAAATCGGAACAAACTTAACTTATCTGCGCGTAAACAGTTAACCCCTAATATGAAAATCACGAGGATAAGACTGGAACGCTTACCGCAAAGCGTTAGTGAATCATTTTTGCCAAATTGAAAGTGAAGGCGCCAACCAAAAACGTACGAATCTGGCATTCTTATTGTATTAACACTTCCAAAATATTACTCTTATAATGTTGGCCACATTATACAGTAATAGTTTTAGACACCTGAAGCTCATTTGTATTCCTAACTTTACGATGAAACCTAGTAAAACTGACCTTACTGTGCAACCATTAAAATATTACTCCATCACTTAGAGGCAAAATTTATGATATTTTTTGTTGAGAGTTACGGATGAGTTTACATTGGCTAGATCACATTTATAAGCTTTCTCTTATTTTTTTTGTAACACTTTATTTAATTTACAATCTGTTCAATTACAAATAGAACAATAAGCACATAAGCATTTTACAATCAGTAGTCAGTCTTCATCCTGCGATAAAGCCAACAGCAAACCTTGCATTTTTTACAACAAAGTGAGAAGTCCATGTAAAACTAAAAACGATGACTCAAGTCCAAAACATGGCACCTTTTCAATCTATAAACACAGTTACTATTGTCCAATAAATTTAGTGCAAGATGGTTCAACCCATAGATAATTTTGTTTACTTTTGTATTATATTTACGAAAACACATCATTAGCTTCATGATGACTGTACCAACACGCGAAACATTGTTCTAATGGATGTTGCATTTGGTACATAGTACATCACCCGACCCAGAGCAATTCACAAATTCATCACGACACAATTTTTTCCCTCTCAAACTATCTTCCTGTTAACCAGTTCGCCAATAACTAGAGTGGACGAGCTCGTTACACTAAGTAGCGCCTAAGTGGACCGCTCGGACGACCGGTTGATGTACAAACATCACATAAACATCACATAAACATCACATAAGCATCACATAATGACTCCTGAGTCCGTTACACAAACACAAATACAAACACAAGCAGTCAGAACATCACGTTTAATTTAAAGTAGGCCTAATTACAGGTCGGCTGCAAATGTACAGTAATGGGTCAAAACTCGAGTTAAGAGAAACAACCAAACTACGGCGACGTCTGGTGCGCTATGACTGGCGAAAATCTTCTGAGTGTTGTGGTAATGAATTCAGTTGTGTTTTGTTTTTATTTTACATCTATACTAGATTCCACATTCACCTTTCAGTACAGGCCATATGGGAGATAGCTATTCTATTACCTTTGCTGAGTGTATTTGTTTCCTAAATCCGTATCATGTGATGCTAAAATCATCAGCTGATTATTATTTAATATGGGTAGTACAACCTTAATTGTCATTTGAAACACATGGCTTATGAAAATTTCATACTGAAAGGTGAATGTGGAATTGAGTATATACTCAGTTCCACGTTCACCTTTCAGTATGGATTTACCATAAGCTGTGTATTTAATATGGCATTTTAAGTTGTATTATCCAAATTATGTTATAATCAGCTGTTGATTTTATAACACGTTGATGTGGATATTTATAAACAAACGTACGCAGTAAAGGTATTAGAATAGCTATCTCCTAAGGCCTGTACTAATAGGTGAATGTAGAATTGAGTATATAGGCTACTCGATTCCCTATTCACCTTTCAGTATAGGTCATATGGGAGATTCCTATTCTATTTACTAGGTACATTTGTTTACAAACATCCGTAACAACATTTTATAAAATCATCAGCTGATTGTAACATAATTTGGCTAGTACAACTTAAAAAGCCATATGAAAACACAGCTTATGGAAATTCCATACTGAAAGTTGAACGTGGAACTAACTGACTTATTACGTTGTGAATGTTTTGAAAAGGTAACTATCTAAAACCTGTTCTTGCTGCTAGCCAAATAAACGAGGGAACTTTCCGTTAATTCACTACCACAATTCTTTTTGCAATTCTGTTTATTCACTACCAGAACTTAATTTTCCGTTAATTTTGACAGGTAATCTATATATTAATACGCAAACAGTCAAACTTCAACTTATTTCTTTTCACAGTCAAACTTCAATATAACGGCTGGACGGATTTTAACGTTTGGGGTGTCAAATTAAAGGGATTTTTATGTAGATTTGTCAATACGCCACAGAATTTTAAAAAAGGGCGTCACTAAAATACAGTAAAATACAGTAAAGGACTAAAGTTTTGGAACAGTGGCTCTATTCATCGACGTTTGACAAATTTAAGTTTACTAGGTTTACAATGAAAATATGATCATGCTTTGAAACAATTCTACAGGTAAATCACAGATTGCAGCACTTATAATTTATTTTCCGAAACGAGCGGTTTTTATTTTTACAGCTGCTTTAGCTACTCTGGGACGTGACAATAAATTAATTGTTTTTAACATTTTTAGTTTGTTTATCATCGTTTGTATAAGTAATATTGTCTTTGATTACCACATAATGAAGCGTTGTTTTAAATGCTTATTCGGTGCAGTTACCAGTTTATCATTTTACAATGTGGTTTACAGTATATCAATACATTTCAGCATAGGCTATTATTTTTGTGATTTTATTAACTTGAGCCAATTTATTTTTGGATTTGGTGCACTTATAAGAAGAAGACGTACATTGACCGGTCGGAGGAATTACGAACGCAACCACTGTCATCACCCTCCCGATGCATTTGATACATTAGATACATTATTTGAAATGGCGACTTACCCGGGTAGGTATTTTAAGCCAAGTATGAATGACAGATGAGTGAAAGATGATTGTGGCGCGATCTTGTAGTATTGTTACTGACTAAGGCCGTCACGTTCCTTAGACAGGACTGTTAATTAATAGCCCAACAGCCAATGGCAACTAGGGGACCTACATTTTAACGTGAGATCCGAACTACAATTTCCTCGGTTAACAATTTACGAACTGGTCTAATTATGGGGATGGTCCTATGAACGTAGTATTCAATATGCGGACGTTAATCCACACCAAGGAACACCGCGTCCACAAGCCATCGCTCTATCCACAATTCGTGACCTCCAAGTAGCTAGATTACAGGACACGCCACAGTCCCTTTGATGGGTACCGAGCGCGCGAGCGGTATCACTAGATCGTCGAGGTATTCGTTGCGGACCAATGAACTTAAAATGTTTACGTGTTAATGTTGTTATTTTGGCTTGCATTTCAGCAATGAAAAGACTGGTAGAGATAATGCATCATTAACCCTTTGCTACCTCAAGGGAAAGGTCCGTCTGCCTATTAAAATAAATATAGATAATGAAATGGGTCTTTCATACCCACATATGACGCACACAGTAAATTTATTGGTTCTTTTACTTGATAGAAACGCTATAAAACTATTTCATATTTGTTTTAAACCATGTTTCATTAATGATTTATCTCAATACTAATTTTCCGTCTTCTTTTCTCAATTAATTAATAAACTAACGATCCATATTATACGCAACTAAAATCCGCATTAAAATAAGCAATGATTGGAGGTAATGATGTAGCAACTTGCGATATCAAGTAATGATGAAAGTACTTAATTGACCTAATTAATGAAATAATTCGCCGATATAAATAATTGACCACTTACCGAGTAAAGAATATTAAAATGTTGGTGGTTTTTGGTGTAATTATTAGTTAATTGCTCAATTAGGGGTCTCACGCTAATTATTGACAAATTAAGGAATCGTCACTTCACTGTTCGTTCGGCTGTTTACACATATATACAGGGTGTTCGGTAATTTGTTCAAAGAACGACCCGCAATGTTGTTCTTTGGAGGGAGACGAAAACAAGTCAGTTTAGGGATCTTTTCCGTTATGTGTCAGCAATTTTAAAATATTTTATATGAGTTTACATTGACGCAAAACAGAGCGGAATTCACTTTGTAATGTTCGAATTAGTATTTTTTAATAGTTAGGTTAGATTAGGTTAGTTTTTTAGTAGTAGTTTTTTTTAGTAGTTAGGTTAGGTTAGGTTAGGTTAACCAAACCTAACCTAACCTAAAGTTCCGGTGCCCACACACAGACGGTAGAAAGAATATTCTGTCAAGAGATTGAAAGCAAACGTCTCTACAATTGATATTTGAAGAGAATAACATAACATCAGAATAACATAATACCATTCTTTATTGCCATTGTTTTCAATTACAAGAAATAGGCAAAAGTCAAAATTCATGTTACAGTAAGACCGTACAATGAACAAGTAGATACAATACAAGTACAGAGATGATGTACTCAACAACATCAAGAGGAGATGTTACAAGCAGGGAGGTTATTGTTGGCTGTGTGTGATGTTGTGTATGTACATATGACAGGTGGATCTTTTCCGTTATACCTATACCACTGTTCCGGGTTTGTTTTTCAAGCTTGATTTTGGTAATTTGGGTTAGGATAGGTTAGGTTAGGTAACCTTACCTAACGGTAGATAAACTAACCTAACCTAACCTAACCAACTGCAAGTGGGACCGCTAGACGGCCAGACGCTGGCTTATCGCGTCTAGTCAGATAAAACGGTAGATAAGATAACGAAACCGCAGGTAAAATCAGAGGTAAAATATTCTTACAAGGAATTTCCACTTTAAAACGATTAATAACAATTATTTGACCTAATTTATGGTGCTCGGTCTAAAATCAAGCTTGAAGGGTAAATTTGGAATGGTGGTATACGTATAACGGAAAAGATCATGACAGGTTTTTTTTATAGATTTTACAGTTAAGAAATACATCTATGTTGTAAAAAGGATTGACAGTAAGCCATGCACTAATAGTCTTCTTAAAATTATGGAGAGATACAAGTCGGGCTGCGGGAGGGAGTCTATTAACAAATGTAATACAGTTGAATTTAAAAGAATCACCTGATTTGGTTAGCCTTTGTTGAGGCAAATAAACTTTGCTTTTTCCTCTATTGTTATGCTGATGTATTTCTTCTCTAAAGGAGAAATCTGTAAAATTTAGTGTAGTACTGTACGTTGATATGTTGGAAATGTAGAATTTATTGATTGTCATGAGTTTTAGTTGAACAAAAAGTGGTTTGCAGCGTTCCCTGGAAGTTGCTCTACACAGCTTGATCTTACTATCTTTTTCTGGAACAAGAGTATGTCAGATACTGCATTGGAGTGACCCATACAATTAAACGTATTGTTCAACTGTATAATAACCGTATCTGAAATTATTTACCGTAACAATGGTCTATCCATTGATATTTGGTTTAAGTATTGCAGCCTAAATATGGAGAACTTATTCTAGGTTGACTATTGTATCATTGTATTTATCACAAATATTACCATTTCATCACATGGCATAATTTTATCTTCCTTCCCTATATAAGGAAGCTTTAAAAACTGTTACCTAAGTATACATCCACAATTAAATATCATATACCATTTTACTGATTCCCCATTAAATTATTACAAATCCCATTAAGAGCAAATCGAACAGGACGAGACGCTAAACAAATTCTAGACTAGTTTCGAAAGTCATTTGCGATTATACAAAAAGGGTATTAAACTAACGGAGACAAATTGCTGACTAATTTATACAACATTTAACATAAATATTTCGCAAACGTGAATACTCAAACCACCGGCAATAAACCAGATAAAAACTTACAACTTGATTATGTCCTCACATCCTGTTATCATCTTTTATAAGTTGACGAGAACAATTAAATTTTTACTTTCCTCCTTGGTACCCATTATTTTTATAACTCCGATTTCTAAAGCGGCAATTAATTTTTAATTAATTACTGAATCCATTATCCTCGGTGGCACATATGTGTTTCTGCCGACTGGTTTTACTGTGTATGTGTACGCACCGCTGATGATCTCGTTATAGTCGTTATTTCTGCAGTTTGTTTTACTCATCGCTTCCCCAATTTCTTTTACTCTTTAATTAGGGTTACTAGACGTCCTGGTTTTCCCGGACAGTCCGGGTTTTGAGGGCTTTGTCCGGTGTCCATTCCGGGGCTTTCATACTTTTTTACAAAAAACAAACGTTTTCTCAAGATTTACGCGAAGCCATGCAACATTTCAACGGGAGTCGCGACAAATGTACAGGTTCCCCCTCCATACCACCCTCCACCACCCCCCCCACCCTCGCGTTCTTGAGGGTGGCGTTTCCCTCCATAGGGAAGAAGCTATTACCGTAGGTCTCATGGTAAGACCTAAGCCCTAGACTATGATAACTTTTCGTTTTGGGGCCACCAGAAGCAAAAAACACCATTCGTTCGAATTCATTTGTATATAGATAGCCGCCGTAAAAATGGCCCAATCCTAATGAAAATTGGTACAGACGTGTAAACTGGTTATAACTCGGATGAGTTCGTGAACCAGCCTGATCGGACCATCGGAAGGGGAGATAAAGGGGGATAAACCCCCCAAAAATTGATTTTTTGAGTTTTTTACATAGAAAAATAAATTTATTGAATGCTTTTTTGCACCGTTGAATTAAGCTAAAAAAACAAACAATTTGGTATTGTGAATCACTGCTCTATGTCCATTGGTTACCGAGATATTGAAAGTGGTAAACGCAGTTCGTTGTCCCAATGTTAACCTTATGGGAAATAAGTAAAATTCTATATCTCGGTTACTTCTCAACATATCGTGATAAAACTCGGTAAATAGCTCCTTCTAGTTCAGATCTACTAAATATTGAATTAAAACCACCCAGATTTAATATACCTGTAGCAGCAAACCTTCATGCTCATTCCCCATGTTATTCTTATGGAGCTTACCAAAACATGTCAAATATCGCTATGTTGGATTGAAATATGTTGTTTTTCACTTGAAATTCGCTGAGTATACAGGTCTGCGGCAACGGGTGTATTAGAGTTTTCAGGAGATCGACGAGGAAATCTAGCAAAAAAAACTCAAGTTGGCAACCCTGTGGGAGTGTGACAACAGCAAACCTACTTAACTTCTACTATACTGGCCTCTGTCGTCTGTCTAGAACAGTGAGAACAGTGTTGTGATTTAGGTTGGAACTGGCTTATCTGATTCAAATTTAAGAAAAACAATAAGTAAAAAACCTTCATAGTACTCTAACAATATCATTTTACTATCTTCGGCAGTGTTATTAAGGGAGGGGGATGTGTTTTTTCACCGCACCTCAAACTGCCCTGGGTTGGCCTAAATATTTGGTAACGCTAGTTTATAATTAACACGTTAGGCAGGCCTTTGTTAGTGCTAGTTATGATTTTTAGAAGCAATAAACACTGTGGGATGTATTGTCGCTTTCTTGAGTCCTTATGTAGGTTTAATAACGCAGTATATCTTTCATGGCAAGTTATGTCTTGGGTCATGGGACCTGCAGCTATGAAAACCGTAAACGTATTCACTTGGAGTAGTAAATTCCGAAGAATGCGATAGTTCTGCGGGACCCCCTTATATACGTCGGTCGTTATTATATTCTCTGATTTGATTATACAGTACTATGAATTTATGATGCTATTATGGGCATTTGCTTGCTTTCATCCGACAACTCAAAAGAATCTATGTTTCCATTCACTCGACAAAACTTTTCGATTCAAAATTTATAATTTATTCAACAACCTTTTCATTCGTATTTCATTGAGTTTATACGAAAACTTAAGTAGCAAATGTAATAAAAACCGGCGAAAAATGAGTTTTTTAAGAATCAAGTGAAAAAGTGTTAACAAATTATTGGAAGGGCGTCAGAATCTTGAAGGGTAACATAAGCTTCATATATTATAATTATAACAAATAAAACTTTATTTAAATGTAAATATTGAAATTTTACTTGTGAAGTATTGTTTTTTGTAAAAAGATTATCTGCAAGGGAGTGGCCGGTTGGTATAATTTATAATTTTACTAATTTAAAATTAAAATTAAATTTATTGTGTAAGGTTAAAGTGGTTTTAATTACTTTAAACCATCACAGTTTTGCCTGGTATAATGTATTAACAAATGTATAGTAACAAATTCGGATTTGAATGATAATGAATTAACGTTATAGCTATGTTGTATATAAAACATAATTAATTGAACATAAATTGAAATATCTATAGTTGCCAAAGATTTAGGTTTAGTTATTCACTACCAAGTTATGTACTAAATCAACTATTATGAAACCGACATAAATTGTATATAGTACATGATTACAGACAAACTAATAGACAAACTAATGCCTTTCTTTCTTGGTGAAGAACAAACATTTTTTTGAAATCTGTAACACCACCCGTTACAACTTTAGACACAACTCTAAATTAGTTGTACCTAAACATAATACAACGTTTTTTGAAAAACACACCTTTTTTCTGCCATAAAACTTTTCAACAGATTACCCATTTACATTAAATCAGAGCTAGAAGTAACTATATTCAGGAAAAAGTTAAAAGATTTTTTAATTGCTAAAGAATTTTACAGCGTTGCAGATTACATGTCTGATATTGCACCTTAGTGCAGGGATTTTATATTTTTTATATTTTTTGTATTTATTGTATTAATTTTCATTTGTTTTAATATGTTTGTAGATTAATGACGATTTGTCAATGCTATTGTACATAGTCTATGACAATAAAGGATTCTTATTCTTATTCTTATTCTTAGAGCAACCCCTCAAATCAGAGTTAACTTTATTTCTTTAACGGCTAAACTTACTTCTTTATATTCTGTTTTCTAGCACAGTTAAAATAATTATCGACAAAAACTGTTTTTGAGATTTCTTCATTATTAATAAAATCTACTTCGGCACAAAAACATGTAAAACGTAAAAAAATACCTCAACACGAGTATTGCATAACAGTATGTATATGTAGATAACAAAACAGCAAACGTCAGCCTGTTCCTCTATTGTAAAGAGCAAAAAGAGGTTATATTTGTGAAATTTGAAATGCAAGCCATGACTATGCAAAACTAGTGTCTTAAGTGTTTTTATGTTCTAATGTTTAGTTTTCAAAGCAAATATTAGAAGTGACGAAATCTCAAACCGAAAGATAGGGATGAAAAACTTTGCAGCAAATCCAATCAAGTAGAACGAATGGGACTGAGGATAGCATTAATAACCAAATACTGGATCTTGGTTTAGTACTTTTTTTTATCAAACGTGGTCTTGCCAGTATAAGTAAATGATAATAGTATATTTCATTACAAGGACCTAAAGTGACGCTTTTCGTACAAGGTCAAGTTTTACAACCGAGGCTGTAAGCCGAGGTTGAAAAATGACCGAGTAACGAAAAGCAGCTTTAGGTCCGTGTGATGAACTATATTTTTCGTTATATTGCTCAATACAATACGTAAACTACTTAAGAAAACCAAAAAGTTACAGCTTGTTTACCTTTGCCATCGTCTTGTTCTTACTATTTGAAGCAATCAGCTGATTGTCTGTTTCATTTGTGTTAGGATAGACTGACAACAATGAACAACTATCGACGTATCGAACGCATGTAAAATCGATTGGTGAAATGAGCGAGTTTCACAAATTGATTAAACTGACAACAATGAATGTTTCGACAATAACGATGAATGTTTCGATTATTTGTAATCGAATGAATATTATTCGATTATTACGACGTACTCGGCACTTTTTGATTTTTATAGTCCTAGGACTATAAAGAGTCAGCTGGTATCGAATACATCAGCTTTTAATTCTTAGGAATAAAAAGAGTGTAATTAGGTCCGAAAACATGCATTGAAAACATCTGTTTTTGAAGCAGTATAACGAAAAAACTATAATTTATAGCCAAAGGTAATAAGTCATAGCCAAAACCACTGGTAATAAGGTATACCATAAAAGTTTCCTAATATCCTAAAGCAAATAGTTTTTTGACAAATATTAAAATTTTTAAAAACTGACTTACTAAACCCTTAATTTGACTGATCCCTTCTAAACAGCAATTCATCGAACGAACTTTGATATCAGGCGTTCATACAAAATAATCTACATGAATAAATGACAAATACAAAGTACTCTATAAAGTACACCGAATCTCAAAAAGAACTGATCAATTATCAATTTCAAAATCTAATAAAATCTGTTTAGGAAAACGTAGCCAGTTGGGCAGGTGATCATGTGATAACTGTACTGATAATTTTTTTTTAATATATTTGTAAATATCTGTTGAATCACTTTCATTATTCAGAGCTTTAAACTTTGAAAAATAACCTAAAGAATCACTCGCAACAGTCCGATAAGCTGAGACTAGTGGCCCCTGTCTCCGTGTGTTTTTTTAACTGTTTTAACTTTGTAATCATAAATTTAAACACGCGTTCATATATTTAGTTCCACAGACTGAAAAAAAACACATTGGGACATATCATGGAATTTTTTGCGCCAGCGTGTTGGGCTTGTCTTGCCTAATTCTTTTTTTAGGTATTTTTAATTTTAACACTTTGAGCAACAACATAAAATCAGCGGTTATTTACTAATGACATTGGGATAAACGTTATGAGTTTAGGCATCTTGTGGTCACCTACAAACTTGCCTGCGTTTGCATAAACGTGTTTATTAGGTTTTGAAGTTGGTCAGATATTTTTGGAACACGGTGTATAGGCTATGGCATTCAATATATGAGTTTTTGGAATCCCAATAAACCTGACTATTTGATGAAGGAAAATTGTTACCCCAAAATTATACCATCATGTTTGTTGGTCCATGGCTAGAAGGCATATAAGGTTCTCTAGTGATACCTGAAACCTAAACGGCATAAACTGTGTATCATATTATTCCCTGCTCAGGACCCGGAATGATTCATGTAAATTTTCGGGGCTACCGCCGTTGGAGGATGGTCTGTTTGAAATTTGATATTTTGGCTTCCTGTCTTGTGGTGCCCCCGCCGCCGAGACTGGTCTTTTTGGGTTTTAGATGAGCAGCTGTTTCGGTCAAAGCAAGAGAGTATGCTTAAATTTATGGATAATAACAGTGGACAAATAGTAGCTGATGAAAGATGTAGGTACAAAAGTATCATTCGACCAAGTATATATTCTACTGATCAAACCTATTTCACCCGTAGAAAAACAGAAACACTTTTTTGGATTTAGGATTATAATTTTTCATAGTTTAGGACGCCACGACAACTTCATAAGCTCTCCTATAGTTTAACATTAAAATATCGAAGTATCATAGGACATAACACTAAGATATTATTTTAAAACGTTTCTTAGTACGCATCTACAGGACCCTAGGGGAGCATTTATGCCAAATTTCAGCATTTCAGCTCTGTAGTTCTTATAGTTTTGGATATTAGCTGTCCGTTAGAAAACCCCTTTTCCTTTGTATATATTGTATTTTATATAGATTATTAATCTGTAGGCAATTTTATTAGATATACTATATAATTTTGCTTGGAAATGACAAGTCGAAACATGTGGCAAAGAAGCTTACAACAACATTAAAGTTTACAATAATCTCATAATAATACTATTTTATTCTTGTTCGTACGTCCAAGCAAGTTCTAAATTGTTAACGTTGCTTTCAATATGTGTCACTAACGAATATACTTGTTTTTGTGTTTCGCCAAGGTCCATCCTTTCTTTATTAAACAATAAGAGCGCCGCAAATTAGTCAACTATTGTTTGCTACACCCTTGACAATGACGATAGGTAACACTTTTTGAGGATTTTAATTGACTATTAGTGGACCATTTAATTTAATTTAAGAGACTCTTTTCAAATTAGGCCTATGATCGCTAGTTTGTTCTGATGTAGTAATACTCATTTTCCGGTAACTGCACATATAACTTGAAACACTTAAATAAAGGCAATGAGATATAGACATCAAAATTAATCAGACATATCTGAAATATCTAAAATACTAACAAATTTTCGTAGTAGTAGGGGCAGTTTCGGTGGAACATGGCAATTAAAAAAGTTAAGAGAGGTAGTGAGACATCACTGTATTGTGATTAGAAATGTTGAAAAAATAGATAAACTATCGTATATTACGTACCTATCCATTGGAGGAATAACTCAAACAATTAGGCTACAGTTTAAAAATTTTACTACACGTAATATTTTGTCAGTTTTCATAATATAAATGGTTGTATGACCTAAAGTTATCAGTCCTTTTGATCATTTGTAAACATCGTCCTCATGTTTAAAATAAAAAGGCATTAAATGTTTGCCACAAGCAAAGCCACGGGTAACTGCTATTTATGTAAATTTTTTATAATTGGATAGTTTTTAATTAACTATATATTTCAATTTATTGCTTTTCAACCGAATCCATCGCTTTAGTTTGTTTTTAAATTACTTTATATACATGAGAGCTACTACATTAAATTTAAAAATATTTTCAATTGCATGTGTAGGATCCTGCACCTAGCTATCAATGGAATAAAACCATTAAACATTTTTTATATCGTAGGCTCAGGCTAACACACACAAAACACAAGAAAAGATAACACATAAAACACTTTAGAAAAGAGTTGATAATGATATCTCTTTTAAAAATATTAAGTTATTAAAATGGCAAGAAGTAGTATTGTATGAATGAAGTTCTGCCAATTTCAACAGCTTTAAACCATGAATGTTTCTACCAATTTTCACCTAAACAATGAAATAGTTTTACCAGGCCTAACTTAATACCTCAATAGTTGAGGTTGTGTCATTAATATTCAGATGAAGGAAAAAGGATAATATTAATGCAGAAAAAAAGTTAAATAAGAAAATGTGAGTCTATTACTAGCAAAGTGATTCTAATTTCCATTAAAGGATCTCACTACCTATTAAAACTTAAAACATAACCCCAGTGATTTCAGAGTTTCTTCACTTTCCCTTGTCAAAAGTTAATAATACATTAAAAATATAATGGTTTTCGATTTTAGACTTTATATTTTATTTTATTATTACTCTGTACTGTTCCTTTCTAAGCTATTTCAAAATCTAGCCCAATAACGCTCTCGCTTACATGATTAATTTACGTGGTATATTTTATATTGAGGGCTTATATGCTGCCTCCATTAATAACATATCTGACAATGCCATTGGAAAAAACAAACCATTAAACATGTAGGATTTCATTGAAATATCTAAGGGAAATAAATATCTATTGACTTTAAGCTCCAAAATTACAAAACATTTAAATTATTGTTAAAATAAATTAGAATGATTAAAATAAGGACTAAGTAATTGTTTGCATGCAAAAAATGCTACATTCTCAAACAAATCCGTAAAGAAAACAAAAAAAATAAATTAAATGTTAAAATACTTTTAAAACTAATAAAACGATTATAATGTCAATAAAACAGAACATTTCTTTAAAATAATCCCTCCTTTTTAAAAATACATTTTATATGTATAATATATTATTATGATATGTTAACAATTTAAACGTAGAAATAAATATTTTACAAACACTTTACTGTCAGGTCATTTAAGCCTTACAGCTTTAATTTAACAAACTAAACCCCAAATATTCAGTTTAAGTTAATAATCAGTTATCATTAATCTACAAACATAGCTAAGTGATTAGATTAATATGATTAGTATAATCTTAATTTTATGATCTTGATAATCTTGTATAATCTTGATAGTTCTATAATCTTAATAATCTTGATTGTATAGTTTATCAAACCGTTTAGATTCAACAATTAATGACTTAAAGCTCCAAAATTACAAAACATTTAAATTATTGTTAACATAAATTAGAATGATTAAAATAAGGACTAAGTAATTGTTTGCATGCAAAAAATAACGATGACTTATTTAACTAATCAAATACTACCTACTTTATTAAGAACTACTTTTAATCGACAAGATAAAAGAAGTTTAATTTAAAAACGTTTTATGCTATAGCTATTTGTATTTCCTAAAAGCGAAGTATTAAAATTGTAAATATCTAAAAATTATCCATGGGACTAAATTGTTAATACAAAGTCCACTGTTCAATTACACTACTTATTTGTTGGTTATTTCAAAGTACATTGAGATTGCCTGAAGTTTGAGTAATCGTCATGCAATCACTGAATTGACGGATTTTAATTTTTAGACATAAATTTAGTTTTATTAAAATAACAATAACCGTTATTAGTTTTTCATATAGGCCTACATAGATATACTTGAATCTAAATTAGTTTGAATCTGTGTTCAGATAACAACAAGATTTTATAAATCACTAAATTAAAAAAATAATACGGCCTATATAAAAGCAATTTATTGTTAGACGTAGGCCTAAGAACTTGTTTTTAATGATAATGGAACGTGTCTAAAAAACCCTAAATATTCTTTAAAAAACTATAATTTTTTAATACTTGAAGTGTTACTTTTGGAATTCTGTTCATCTATGCTCATATAATTCTGAACACTAATTGCCAAGTGTAATTTAAAGGTATAACAGTATTTAAAAAAATAGATCCTACTTTCATTATCCTTTTTCGTTGTAATTTATATAGCTTATATGTGATGGATTGTTGTTGTTATAATTATTGTCGTTGTGATGGAACGTACTAGGCCTAAATATTTTTTGTTTGTATTGTCTATCAATTTTAATTTATTTTAAATTATTTTTCGATAATATCTAATAGTGATTCAAACAGTATTTTGAAGACTATTTAAGCTAAAGTGACTTTGGTTTTTTATTCCAATTTTAGTGAGGTATAGTTTGTATTATTTTTAAAGAGTATTTGCATTAACCCATTTAATTTGTTATCACAAATCGCAAAGTTTGTGATAGAATGTGTTCTATAAAAAAGTGGCAAACGTAATAATATGTTGAATTTACTTTAGAGAAATTTCCACAGAAATTAATTATAAGTTAAATGAAAAATTAAATTTCACAACACTGTGTTTTAAATTTTTTTTTTAATAGGGGAAATAATACGTATATGTGATAACGTAGGTAGTAGTGTTTTTCTTCAATAGAAATAAGAGTATTACATTTTAAAGATAACAAAGCTGTTTTAGGCTACTTCAGTACAATTTCATTGTACATAAACTGCTTTAATTTTGTATGTTAATATAGGTCTGTTTTTATTCAACAGGAATTGGATTTTGTATATTAAACATAAAAAAGCTGTTTTAGACTACTGCAGTGTAAATTTTTTGTACAGAAACCGTACTAAAATGAAATCAAGTCCGCCTCTCTTATGAACATTGCATTCCTCTTGTTCTTTACACGCTGCATATGTATTCCCAATATCCTTTACTACTACCACAAATCCTAACTGGATGGGCCTCGATACGTTATCTCCTCCTTTATCAGGGCAACTGATAACAACCTTCTCCTTATCACCCTTTAGAAGAAGCCTCCTCCTTAGTGTTTATACTGATAACAGCCTCCTCCTTATTATCTCTAATACTAAGCACCCGTTTCTTTAGGCTACTGATAACATCGGTTCCTCCTTATCAGCACTGATAACAACCTCCTAATTCTATCTTATAACACACTCCTTATCACTACTGATAACATCCTCCTCCCTACAGCCACTGATAACACTCCTTTCCTACTGATAACACTTATCACCGTACCTTTTCCCGTTCCGGCGCCTCCGCTTGGTGGCGTACACGGTGCCCAGCTGGTTCATAGCGACACTGGGGGCGGGGGGCGGCTCAGCCCCGTACACTGCCGCCCCCGGGGCCGCCCCGCATGCCGCCACACTCAGATACTCCGTGGTGCTAGCCGCCCAGCAACATGGCACGCACTCCACCACACTGCACTGTCGCTGCGGCACTACTGATGCTCCGGGCGAGACTGCACTCCCCCCACCACTGCCGAGCGTGATTGGCCCCGCCCTCTCGCCTCCCGGCCAATGGGAGAGTGCCACGTCATCACCCAACAATGGCCACCTCCCCTCCCCCACCCCGTGCTTTACCCGGTGTGATTCCGATTCTCGCTTTATCCTCCCCTCTCGCTCTTTCTCCTCTCGCATTGTTGGGAAATTACTTGAATTTGATCCCGGTCGGATAATCCGCCGGCTACCGCGGTTGATTGACAAGCCTAATTACCTCCAGATAAGGTGGATTATAAAACTGTATAATTAACCGGGTTGGGAAGGCGGTTATTGTGTTATTGCGGTGGTAAATTCGTTGCGGCGTTCGATGGTAATGAGCTATAAAGTTGGTCGCGGCCATACTTGGAGGGAACCTTTGGACGATGTAAGAACTAAATGCAATCAGGGTATTGATAGTAATTGTAGTCGCTCGGGACGACCGAGTGATTTAGTAATTCCTCTTTTATAGTTTTTTATGTCCTTTGTTTGAAATTCATTGTTGGTTATGGTGATTTTATATTTTTATTTCGATGTTTGCGGACATTTGCCATCACTGATTAGTAAAAAACAAGTTTCACGACGTTTCGGGATCTGGAATCTGACCCCGTCTTCAGGTGGAGAAAAACACAGAACCTAACAAGATTAGTAAGACATAGCCAGGATAACCTCGACAAAATACATAGCTAAAACAGAGAACTGTAAAAACAGTCACAAAAACACTATGCTGAAAAGAAAAACAAGAACACAATATAACACAGGAATTACAAGTAGATATCAAGAATCACCACTCAGGTATGACATTGTTCATTGTTTAATGGTTTTGATACATGAGTTTGGAAAAACTCTCTCTGAATCTCGCTCCAAACCAAAAGCAGGTAGCAGATCCAACCATGCATGCCTGGTTTACAGCAGATCTATATACTTAAATAACAGTAAAATGTGTCTAGGATTTAAGTTGTTTAAGGACGGTCAAAAGTAAATCGTCCTATAACAGTATCAAGAGTATATGCAAGAGAGCAATTAAATATAAAAGTAATTTGACGTCATTATAAAACTCAGAAAATAATGGAGCTTGGGCTCTAATTCAGGAAAAATCCAACAATTGCCATGAAGTTTAGTATACTTTTGCACCCTAAAACCCCGAATAACTAATGTATTTCATTGCTTCTGAAGCTAAAATAAGGGATAATATTGAAAGGCCACTTGTTTCCTCCTCTATATGTATGCGTTTTCCTTCATATGAATGTGTTAACAATACATATGAACAGTGTCCCGGAAAATTATATCTCTTTTAATTTTACTGTGTTTGCTTTTATTGATGTACTTTCTGTTATCTCCAAGTTTCCAAGATAAAGAACTAAAAAAATACTATAAGATTATTACAGTCAATCAAACTGGGTTGATCCAGAATATTGCTGAGGACATTGTCGCTTACACGTAAACTTAATGAATAAACGTTTCTCGTAGACGCGGTTTCCCGCATATTTTATGATTTCAGAATTCAAAATTCAAAATTCAAAATTCAAAATTCAAAATTCAAAATTCTTTAATGATTCGTAAACATTTATAAGATACAACGCATGAATCAAGTCAAAAATAAGACAAAAATAGTCCATATTTTAAACTTAAGAATAACACAGACTTCAAAGAAGGAGGACACCTACCTTAGTCTTCGAATATAGTGTTCAAGTCATATGGACATTTTAGAACAAGCCAATTTCTTAATTCTTCTCTAAATCTTCTTCCTTCCAACATTTTTACATTTTCCGGCAACTTATTATAATAAATAGCGCCTCTTATATACGGACTATTTGAAGTAATGGTCGACCTTCTTTGCACTCTATGGACATCTAATCTAGATCTAGTATAGTGATCATGAACATTCACATTTCTTATAGTAAAGGTTTTGTCATTTGCAACAAGCATAACAGTTTGATAAATGTACATGGCAAAAAAAGTCATGATATTCAAAGAGGTAAAAATACCTTTACAAGATTGCTTTGGATCTTCACATTTTGCAATAATGCGTAACGCCTTTTTTTGTAAAATGAAAACTCTCTTCAAGTGAGTCATATAAGCACTACCCCACAATAGGAGACCGTAAGACATGAAAGGGTAAAAGACCCCAAAATAAATTGATCGTAATACATCAGTAGGCACATACACAGACATTTTTCTCAACAAAAACAAACCAGAGGTTAACTTATTACATACATGATCCACATGGACTTTCCATGACAAACTACTATCAAGGTAAAGGCCTAAAAACTTACAAGAGTTAGTGCTAACTACCGTGTCATTACCAGTTAAAATTGACATTTCTACATCATTTGAACCAAATACCAGAAGCTCAGTCTTATCAACATTTATCTTTAGATTATTGATAGTAAAAAAGTCAATACTTTTCCCCAAAAATTCCTTTACATTAGCTTCCAAACTACTTAAATCTTTAGACCATAATAGGCCAGAAGTATCATCTGCATACATTGTAGTTAAATACTTGTTTGTACAGGGATAGTCATTAACATAACAGATAAAAAGGAAAGGCCCCAGGATCGAGCCCTGGGGCACTCCAAAATTTACACCTTTGACCTGCGATCTATTTTTACTAATCAGGCCACCCATGTCATAAGTTAATTCAGTACATTGTTGCCTGTCCTTCAAATAGGAAGCGACAATTGAAATGAGTTTACCCTCAACTCCATATTCATTCAGTTTTGTCAAAAGAATTGTATGATTCACTCTATCAAATGCTTTAGAGAGGTCAAGGTACAGCCCCGCCACTCTAAAGCCCTCATCCAACCTATCCAAAGCATTGTGATAAAAGGAGGTGACCGCAGTGACAGTACCTCGACCTCCCCTAAAGCCATGCTGGAAATTACAAAGTATATTGTTTGAGTCAAAGTGCAACAGTAACTTACTTAAAATTATTTTCTCAATCAACTTACTAAAGGTAGACGTTAAAGCTATAGGTCTGTAGTTCTCCTTAAGGTTCTTACTACCTTTCTTAAAAACAGGTCTTATCAGAGAAAGCTTCAAAACATCAGGAAAATTACCTTCAGTTAAAGAACAATTAATCAAAAAAGTCAAAACTTCAAGTATTTCATGTTTACATTTCTTTACTAGATTAGGAGAGAACTCGTCCCAGCCGGAAGAGTTTTTACATTTAAGTTCATCAATGAGTTTAGAAACATCATCAACATTTACCAAATCAAACTCAAAAGAGCCACCATTTACATTCATAAAATCATCATAGCCTAGGTTTAAGTCATTGCTACCATTACATATGTCTTTCTCAACAATATCAACAAAAAATTCATTAAAAATGTTACATACACTGGTGGGATCTGAAATCAATTTGTTCCCCTCTAGAACTGAAACATTTTCATTTCCTTTAACATTACCATTTTTTCTTACACTATTTACAAAAGACCATGTACTTTTAGAAACATTGTCAGAGCTTCTTATTTTTTCAACAACTTTCTGCGATTTGAGAAAAGCTACATTTTTCCTAAACTGTGACTTAAGACCCCTATACAAGATCTTATATTGCTCATCTTTAGTTTCTACGTACAGAGAGTACATTTCCCTCATGTTTTCCCTCACTTCCAATGTATAGCTGTCAAGCACTACTTTGTCATTCATAGAAGCAGCCTTTCTCTTATCATATACTTTAGTTTTTTTAACAGGACAATGCACATTTAAGTGCCACAGTAAAATATCAAAAAACGTTTCCCACTTACAATTGCTATTTTCACTAGAATTGAAAACCTCATCCCACTGTTCATTTTTTAGGCTATACTTTAAAGAAATCAAATTAACATCTGATAACACCCTTCCAACTTTATATTTAAGTTCAGGCTCAGTTGGGATGGGACAATTTATTTCAATCAACTGACCAAAGTGATCCGATAAATGATAGTTTAGCAAGAATGCTTTAGTTACCAAGCAGTTTGTTATGCTATGATCAATAGAACTGTACGTCTCACCGTACACCCTAGTAGGGAAGTCTTTGAAAATATCCCTCATACCAAAGGAATTAATACAATCCAAAAATACATTACTATTAAAAGAATTATTCATAGTATCAACATTAAAATCACCCATCATTACAATAGAAACATCCTTAATATTAACACTTAACTTACTATATACATAATTCAGTTTTTCCAACAGTACTTGATTGCTCCCTGATGGGGAATGATAGACCCCAACTAGATAAAGTACAAAACCATAAAAAATCATCTTAACCATGGCTATTTCAAAGTCCAATTCATCGTTAATATCCGCAGCCCATGGGATAGGCTCAAACACAATGGAGCTATCAATCCTTAGATAGACTACTACACCCCCACCCTTATGCAGGCTTCTGGAGCTAGCAGCCACAAGATTGTAACCATCAAGATTAAACAGCTGAATATCTTTCCGCTTATGCTCAGTCAATATAACAACCGATGGTTCAAGGCCATCTAATACAAGCTGTAAGGTATCAACCTTGTTGCCAAGGCCCTGAATATTATAGTGAAGAGCAGTTAGTTTTTTACCACTTGTAGGCCCTTGTTTTACAAAGTCACTTTGACCTAGTCCGGAGTCAAAAAAATCAGAACAATCTGTGCATAGAACAGGATATATATCTTTGTTAAAAGTTTGTAAAAACACATTTATACTAAACGAATTTGAATCACAAAACTTGGCAGTTAAGCACTCGCAGCTATCATCACAACAGCCTAGGCCTGATCCCCCCTCCGATGTTGAGGTTGAGTTTGTCGATTCCAGTAATGATTGTTCCTTAAAAAACCAGATCTAAATCTGTTTACTCTTTTAGGGGTGTATTCCTTCAAAAGAATACCTTCAGGCCACACTTCAGGATTTAGAGTAGCTTCAACATCATTCTCAGTTAGGCCTACCTTGAAAGACTTATAAGTAGGATACTTACTCTCAACTACCTCACATACAAAGTTAGAGATATTCAGATTACGCAAAAATTGTTCAATATCAGATTTCTCCACTTCGGGACGGAACCTAGAAATAAAAATCCAGTTCCACTTACCACAAGATTGTAATTTCACTTGTTCATCTCCAATACTTTTAGTACCAAAAATTACCTTTGGCTTATTTAAGCCTTTGTTTACAGAACGGGGTTCTCTTTGATTTTGGTTCTTACGATTAAAATAAGTGTCTTGTTTCCTATAGCTGGAGTTTTTGACCACAATAGATCCATTGAGAGAATTCACATTTTCAGTATTAAAACTTGCTCGGCTATTACCATCATCCAAAAAGACTTCGTCATTCAGTTCGTTATGTTCTTCTTCACTTTTTTCCAATTCGTTGTTTCCTCCATCAGCATAGTCCATAGAGTTTAAACATTCAAACTTATTTTT
This sequence comes from Flexamia atlantica, assembly GCA_035578135.1. NCBI lineage: Eukaryota > Metazoa > Arthropoda > Insecta > Hemiptera > Cicadellidae > Flexamia > Flexamia atlantica. The sequence continues at coordinate 39,669,859 of JAQJVK010000011.1, read as the reverse complement.
GTGAGAGAAGGTCACAGTAGGAGCTGGAAGCCCCCTCTGAGCAATATTCCTCCCCCTTCCACGACACACTGAGCTCCATGATGGGTAGGTTTTTTCTTCGACAATTGTTTCTGAGATACTTACTTTTGGTACAGGTTTAGTCATAAACGTATTAATTACACTTTCCAATCTGTCATTTAAGGATTTATTGTCCTTGGTTGTTGCATCCACCATAACAAGAAGATTGTCCACTGTAGCTTGAAGTTTTACTATGTCTTCCTTGGAGACTGCGTCCTTACTAGAGCTGCTATTAAAATATTCATCAATCTTAATTAGACATTCTGAACAATACCATTTTACTTTCTCAGCCAAATTGTTAATTGCAACATATTCGTCATCTGTTATATTCACACAGTGTATGTGAAACCAATTATTACATTCTCCATCACACTGTATGGCACAACTTTGAGGAACTGCATCATTACATATACCACAGTCATCACTTGATGCAGTTGCTACTACATTTGAATTTGGTGCTGTACAGTTGGTAACGGCCTTGAGCGTTCTTTTTCTTACCATTACAAGACAGACAGGAATAACCTGGAATTATGATCCCGCCAAGCCTATCACATAAAATAGTACAACTTGCACTCAAGATTTGACCCACAAAAGTTTGTTGCAAATTAATATTTATGCTATACACTGTCAGATTGTAGTCTAGATTTTCACATTTACAGCAAAACTTTTCACAGAACCACTATATATAATACATATTGAAGAAATATTCACGAGCTCAGAACATATGACAGATCACTTAATCAGGGCTACCACCCTCTCTCCAATGTCCAATTTTTTTAAAAAGGGGATAAAACAAACCCAGGGCCAAAGGTACTTCTACTATATTGGCCACCCTGTTCTGTCTAAGGTACGAGAACATATTATTTATAATCAAGTTAGTAATTTTTTTAGCTTTACTCCTTGTTTAATATCTATAAACCACCGATTCAGCTTTATAAACGGACAACACACTACGAATGCTTCCAGACATCGTAAGCCTAATCGCCTTTGAAAGCAAGGATTTCGCATGGCTAGTTTCATAGACCTCAGCAAAGCCTTTGATTGGGCTGACCATGGCATGTTGCTCCATTAGTTGGAATTTCATGGCACACAAGACACAATGCTCATACGGTTGACGGTAACTGTCAGTAGGCCTAGACCTACCTGTGGGGTTCCCCAGGGATCTGTCCTTGGCCCTTTTCCTTTTTGGTCTCAATCAATGGTTTCCTTATTGTCTGAACAATGCAGTATATTTAAAGCAGTTGACACCACCCTACTCTAATGTAACTATTTTTTACATTTACAGAAATCAATGCAAAAATTATCTCAAAAGTGCCGATTGTGCTGATTATGGTTTTAGCAAACAGATGGAAGATAAGAAACTGCAAACAACAATTTTTAAAATATCGATTAAGGGGGTGATCTAGCTCAAGTTCCGAGCGCTAAAACAGGGTTTTGTATCTTATTCATTGATCGCTGGTTTTTCATATGATTTCCAATATTTTTGTGTAATTTTAAAAAAGATGTATGTTTTTATAGGTCGCTAACTTTTTAGAATTTTTGATTTTAACTCCGTTTATTTACAGGAATTGTGTAAATCTTTCAAGAAAAGATGGTTTTTTGTTAGATTTTAAAGTCTCATAACTAACGACTGAAACGCTTTATAGAAAAATAAAAAATGTAGAGACCTATAAAATATTCTGAAGAACGTGAACCCACTCTCATTTGTATTAAATATTAAAAAATAAAGCTTTTGTCGTCCAGATACGAAACGTCTGCAAGCGTACTTCAGCGCGCTTTAGCCCTATCTTTACAATTTTATTTCGCTCTGTGACGCAGATTTTTCTGTCAAGGTAGACCGCCCCCTTTAGACAAACTCTTTTTCTGAACATATCTTGTTATACAATTTACATCTCCAAGAGCTTTTAATAAACTTAAACATTATGTAAAGTAATTAAACATTTATTGAGCATGATATAAAATAACACCAACACAATTGTGATTCAACTGCACCCCATAGAAATTTCGTTTTACAATCACATTATTGTATTAATCTTTCATTTTACTTTTATCTGAGAACGTGACCAAGTAAAAGTACCGATGACATTACCAACCTATTTTATTGTTTTGTATTGTTCTGTAATTTAATTTATAATAAAACCATAAAAATATATGAGAGTAAATTATATTAATTTCAATCAATTATTGAAAAAAACTCTTAATGCTGAAGTTAGGTCTTGGAAGACTCACTAAAATGTCCACTATATTTCAGCCAAATCTTCGGTCTACATTTTTTTACTCTTTAATAAATAAAAGTACATATATTGTTGTCTGTTTTTTGTATTTGGACTATTTCTAATGAAAAATTAATTAATTACTTCTGTACAGTAATTAATTTTACCTTGCTGAAAAAAAAAACTCTAAAATACTGACCTCAGACATTTTTGGGGTTGGAAACCCAAAACTGTTCGGGAAAAACCCTGACGAGTGGTATGCCTGCTGATGATATATAAATACAATTATAGACCCATAGCCATTCTAACAACATTCACAAAGCCTTAAATAGAAGGATTTTTTCTCAGGTTGAATTAAGTTTTTCTCAATATTTGATTTATATCCGTGGATAAACGAATATATTCTTTCCCTAATATTGCTATCTCCTCTGACAATCATCTCAAATCTGAAAATAGGAATCCGATGTCTTCAATAATTACCATAAAACTTGGAAAACTTGGACAATTATTCTATTGTCAGGGCAAGGTATTTTTTTATGACTGGTATTGGCTCAATAAATAATTTAAGGCTTATAACTCCACTTATAATCCTGATCCTTATTGATATATGGTGTTCTACAAAAAAAACCAGAATTAATTGAAAATTATTAAATATATTTAAAATCTAGACCGTTTATTATTATAGTTTATGGACTTGTATAATACGTAATTGTAATATGTGGACTCTAGTAGAATGGAATTAAATAATTTTACTCTTCACTTTAAGTTAACGAAATTACTCTGGATTCTACAGTCGTAATGGGACTTTCAAATAGGCCTAAGTGTTTAGCTTCCAAACATTTTATTTTGAGCTGAACAATTATGATGTAAAATTGTCAAGATACTTTGAGATGGTGTCGAAAAAGATGTATATGTTGCTGAGTGTGTTGATATATTTATCCTTTAAAAGTGTTTTCCACTCTAACATCACTATTGTCATGGCACCTTAATATGGCGGCTTGCTGTTAACCATTTATTCCTAATGCTGATTCCATTTATGAAAACGGTAATAAAACTAACAGTTATCAAACAAGGGTTTTCACATTTTACAGCAAGGCACTAAAATTTATTTTTAAGATGAAGCCTTCAATGTAATCTACAATGTAATGTAACAAATAAATAATTTAGCTCAATGTAATATGAAACACGGTGTCCTGACATTTCCGTCAACATTTTATAGCATTCTTGCATGCCAATGAAAAATTAACAACCTTATAACAAATCATATTATTCTTAAACTTCAAATAAATAAAGTAGTCGTACTTAAAATGAGAATGATATTATTATAGCGAAAATATGGGAGGAACCAGAAAATGCCTCCGCAAAAATGTGCAATTGGTTTTAGTCATACGGTGACACATTGTAAGAAGGCGAACGACGCAGGCTAAATGGAATGTTACAAAAACCAGACGATTTCCTTTAAAGTTTCCACAAATTAACATTCCCCAGGCCAGTTGTACTTGACCTAGGATATGACTGCAGAAACCTTCATAATCATACAGTAAAACTACTGTTAAAATATATTTTTCTGAATGTACAAAGTACAAAACACAATAGCACAAAATAATTTTACAAATACAAAGTCCCCACTAATATTCCTATGATTTATGCAAAACTGTTCCTTTATAGTGAAATTCTAACAAGTATATTGAGTTAGAACTCAGCATAACTAACTGTCTCTTTTTGTCTTATCTTCTTCCCTTCTTAAATCTTAAAAAGGTTTCATCAATTAATTTAGTCATATAAGACTTTTACAGTCAACCAATTGCTTTAAAACACCTATATATATATATATATATATATATATATATATATATATATATATATTTTTTTTTAATATTGATTTCACAATTTCATTGACAAGTACCTACGATGTTTCACAACAACTGAATGTTTGCAAACAACAGTTTTCTTAAGTATTGCGGGAAAAATTAATAATAAAGAAGTAGGCCCTAATAATCCATTTATTTGTTCTTTTTTATAAACGATTCAGGACAGGATATTTTAACTGCAGGGTATATAGAATTTACGCCTGGATTTTGATTTTTTGCTTAAGCAACATGTTTTTTTTTCTTTTTTAATGAAAAATCACAGATAAAATTTTTCATTGTGATGCAGTTTGTTTTATCCATAACCAATCTCTTTTCAGTTGCCTTTGGTATCAGTTTACCATACTTTATAAGTTATTTTAAAAGGTCAATGCTAGTTTTTTATAATATAATTAAGGGATACACATACATTATATAATGAACTTTCAATGACAATAAACTAATGACCAATGACAAACAAACAAGTCAATAAATCTGCTATAAAACTATATAAACTAACAAATTATACTTCAGCTTAAAAATACCACGCATAATTGTTACTTGAAAAATACTACAAAGCCACATCAGAGACGAAACTAAAAATATTATTCCAGTAACATGAAGCACTTGAACATGAAATATAACAAATCATCGATGGATGAGAACCATGAAACTCGAGTAAATATGTAAGATTTGGCAAGTAAATTGTAGACAGTTTTAAGGTATGTAACCTTTTTTAATTAACCATTTTTTGTCTCACACTTTGATAGTAATGCTAATTATGGACATTTACTTATTTATCAATGGGAATAAAAAGCACTTTATTTAAAACATTGTTTGCACTATAGTTAGTGAAGTATAGATATTTTTGTTTAAAGCCGTTTATGATCCATAGCCTAATATTACATATATAAAGAAAATAATTTATTTTCCGTCGTCTTTTTTTGTTATCTATGTTTTACATTACTCAATAATCAATAGATCGTTCGTTATTCATGGATACAACAAAGTGTAGAAGAGTATCTCAAACTTTGGGGGAAGTAAATAAACCCTACCTTTTGGGAAAATTCAAACCCAGGCGGTTCAGTAGTTTTTCCGTGATCGAGTCACAAACATTCATCCATAAACTTTCTAATTTGTAATAATAGTTATATTGCAGAGGAAGTAAAACCCCAAACCCTTTTTAGTTTAAAACTGAAACAGAGGGCATTGATCCTATACTCTCCCTTCAGTAATCATTAGCAACTTATTTTTGGCTCTAAACGAAAACTCACGTCAAGAACTTTCTTTTAACATGTTTTTAGACTCACTTCAGTTGAAAATCAGGTGCTGCGGCGGTATTCTTTAATATCTTTGCTAATTTAAGGAGTTTATTTATATCTTATGCCTTGTTACCTTGATTCGACAAATGAACTAATATATCAGTTGACTATTTTTAATTATTTCCAGATGCAAATATGAATAAGTTTGATTATGTTAGTTTTTGGATATTTATTTGTCTGTACAAGTGTTTCACTTCTCTTAGGTCGACAAATGTTTATTTTTATAATAAAATAAAATCGCTCTACAAATATTATCAGTTGGTTGTTTGAAAGAAAATAATATATTTTGATTTTATATTTTGTTCATCAATGTTCCGAGTGGAAGGAAACAAAAATAAAAATCACAATTACTTTCATAAAAATAATAGTGTTTTATCTCTGTTCATAACGTTTGGTGTAAATTTGCAATGCTTTTATGACTTTAAAGAGAATTACTTCTTTACCAATTATCATGTCATGTTCATGCCGCTTCTAACGTAGCTAACGTAGGCTGCTATTAGCTGATGCACAGAAGATTTCCAATGTGTACAGTTAGTTGGTGCCAGCGACTAAAGAAGAATATTCTTCTTTTATATTCTTGCGCCTGATTGGCGCACATGTTTTTCGCATTAACACATACTTATTTCTATGTTTCTTTTGTGGCATAGGAAACAACGCTTTGAATCCCAAAAACTAAATTCTACATATACTATATTGAACCCTTATGAATGATAGTGTATTCCTATGACCAAAATTTTAGGCCTGCACTAGAAAATTCATCAAGAAAAAGTAGATAAGGAGAATCATAAATGATGCCAATGTTATAAAATATCCCCCTCTTTCATAAGAAACTACTGGACTCTGTCGTTATTTTTACCCATAACTACACGTTCTTTTACCTATAACCCAATTAAAATTACTTTGTCATGATAACGAATCAAATCATTTTAATCAATTATTATTCCAAAGAATGGTAGTGTTTTTAAAATCTGGTATACGTGGGAAGAGTTAAGTTTAAAATTTCAAGGTTTATTACAATTAATTACCCTTATCAATACATCCCCTCAAAATTAATTTAACATTATATATATTTAATTAATTTAAAATGTTACTGTATTGAAATTACTAGGTGAAAACCTAGTAATTTCAATAGTTACAATTTTACGCGATATTAGAAACATTTTTGGCAGGTATTGAAAATATATAATAATTTATAGTAATTATCTCATTTAACTATCGATAATACTTAAGATATTTTGAAGGAGTTTTAACTTCTGCACTCAACTAGTGCTAAAGATACATTTCATGCAGTCACACAATAGTTTTCTTTTGATTTAAAGTACAACAATTAACTTAATCTTCCTTTAATATTTTACCGCATATCGAAAATACTATATCATTCTTCTAAGCATGTAACACGTACATGCATTTAAGCGTGTACTAGGTAATGTAACGTTTAGCATTGTCACGGATGAAGAACCATAGTTATGGTTCTTTATCTTTGGCATTGTATATAAGTCTATTATCATTGCAAAATCCACAATACTAAAAAAATTAAACCGCTTTTGGTTGATTTAAAGTGTTCCTTTTTCATGTGATCTATTTATATTTCTGCTCTATTCAAGGATGTATTTCAGCTCCAAAAGACATCCATTTTGAGTTTATTCGTTAGTGTTATACTGGGTCAAATCGGTCAAAAGTAATAAATTCTTAAAGTAAAAGAAATACAATAATCAAAATCTTACTTACTCTAGGTTTATTCAAAATCGTTTTTCTCAAATTTTACCCACTTTTCAAAAATTGACCGGAAATGCAGACCGCACCGCCAATCTAACTAATAACCCAATCATAACTTTATAAAAACTTATAATTCCTGGACAAAAAAACTTTCAAAATAACGAAATAACGGGTATCAGGCTAGGCTACGGGCGGGCGCTGGTCGCAGCTCAAATTGGCGGTTTCTATGCAGCGCCTGTCAAGGGTGATTGGAAAATTGGGCTTGTGATAGGTAAATTGCCCCCCCTCCCCCCCCCTTCATCGGTGGGGTAGGGACGATTAGGTCTCCGGGTTCACAAATTATATAATTCCAGTGAGGCCTAGCTCTAGGTTGTGTAAGGTTTGTGCAAAACGTCCCCGTGGGAAAGTGCGCTGTGTGAATTTGGGGGGGGGGGGTTAAATTGCGTGAGGGGGTATGAGCTGTGTCAGGGGGGGGAGATGTAGTTGAGGTGTAAGATTCAATTTTTGCTCAGGTCTGAATTTATGTTCTAAAAGATCAAACGTTTTAAGTATTATTTCATTTCTTTAGGTTGGCCAAAGGTGTATGGGTTGATCAAAGTAGAAAGAATTTTTATAGTTTTATTATTTTAAAAAGTTGTGGTAGAGGGTTGGTGTGAGCTGTGGCGGGGGGGCTGAGATGAATTTCAAGATAAACACTTTTTGCTCAAGGTTTGGATTTATGTTTAATAAGATAAAATATATTAAGTGTCATTTTATTTATTTAGATTGGTCAAAGTCGTTTGGTTTGAGCAAATCCATAAAAAATATTGTAACAATGATATTATTTTTCTTGAAGTAGATTTGAGAGAATATTTCCCTAATTTATATTTTTTGCTTTCCTGGACATTCTAAAAACAATCTAGTATTTAAATTATTCTTTTATAACTCATTCAGTAAAGCATTCTTGGAAAGACATTTAAATGTTAAGAAATGTCGAGCATACGAATACGAGCATTTTGTATTCGTGGTTTGTTTTATAATTTCATTTTGAAATAGTTTATGTTTTACGAGTCGTTGTTGAGAAGCGGTTAGATACAAAAATATCACTTTAAATAAGTCAATGGCTAATATTATAAACACATTTATAAGCATTGGTTGGAAATGTACTCAGTAGTAACTTGATTTGACAGTAAAATATCAGTAGATTGACTACTGATATTTCATTGTCAATTTTCTCTTAGATGTTAATTTTCCAAGTAACTCTTGTATTGAATAACTATATTGTGCTTTATAAAGTAGTAGTATGTTATGATTTTTTAGAGTCAACGTTTAGCGTTACCATACGTCCTCTTTATTTACCCGCACATGTCCGCGTTTTTACTATCGTTAAAAACATCCTAAAAACATCCACATAAAAATTTTCAAACGAATTTTCATAAAAAAACAGCTAAGTATCTGAGATTAAATGTATTCCGATTTAAATGTATTTTAATTTAAATATTTTTACAGAACTTTTTTATTGATTTCTTACTTTTTCAGACTTAAAATGGAAATTGAATTTCTATTAAGATAATTTACGATATCGGCAGTTATTCCCTTGGAATATTTTTTGTTATTTATGCCTAATGAGCTGTCAGATTGAACAACTGACATATTTTTAAGTAATGGTTCTATTTTTAGTTAACAGGGGAATAAATTTTATGCCAATCTATATACATTTCTGCACATGTACATATCTATATTTATACATCTATATACATGTATAATTTCTTTATCTGTGCTACTTGGTAACGCTATCAACTTTAATACACTAATAATACAATATTTTAAGGAATCAAAGGTATCAACGAACTTTATTGATTTTAAAGTTTTGTGCTTAAAATTTTTGATTAAATGTTGACTTTTACTATGACGATTTAAAAATCGTCATAGGAAAAATCAACATTTATGTTTCATAAAGATATAATTGTTTTAAAAACATAAGGTTCGAAACACGTATGTAGATCTTTTAATTAAAATTCTAAATGCAAACGTTTAAAACAATTTATTTAAAATTAAGTTTAAAATTTCTTGTGAAAATATATAGTTTAGCAACCGATTGAACTCTGAAAAATAAAGATATCGATTTCAAGCATCAAGCGCCATACAAATTCCATTAAATGTAAAAAGTCATAAGAAACTGAAAAATTAGCGATTAAAAACGTTGTAATTTATCACATAATTCCCAATAACACATTGTCTAATGCACAATATTATTTTATTATCTCTATAATGTATTTGAATAGGCGAGTAAGATTTTTGTGATCCTTTTTTCTCGGCCATCAGCGTGCAGCGAATAGGAAATATCCGAGCACAACATCAAGTGCTTCCTTGTAGATGTGCACCGTCCCTTACAACAGTTTTGAGGATTGTACAAAAATGTATTTAAAATTATAAACAAATTAACATGGACTTTATGAGTTGCTATGCTGATTCCGGGATAACGAAATGTAAACAGTCTTATGTCTTATTAGATCCGTGATTAAAAACTAAACCCAAATATTTTCCGGTTAAATCCCAACCAGTTGTAGATCTCTAGTGTAAAATTATTTGACGTTTTAGGTGGTAACTTCTGACCTACAGAATCAAAAGTAATGAATAGATCCTTTCAGGCCAAATTTTGGGCCAAACTTTAGAATCCATCTCCACCGTAAAAATCCAAGTTAAGATTCGATATTTTTCTATTTGATATAAATAATTTATTTCTTTAAAAACATATATTTTATTGTTATTAATGTGAAACTTATTTGAAATAAACAATTTAGGTAACTGCTTTAAACGTTTATTAAAATGTCAGTTTCTGTTATTTCTTTTACCATCCTATTACAATTACAGAAACTGCCAACCAAGAGTACGTCACTCAGTCATGGATTGCAAAAATTTGCTTTGAACTAATTCAGTTTCATGTGGTATTAAGATGATTCTAGGAAGGAAACGTGATGGAATTAATGGATATATTTGCCAATGTAACTAACGTGGATGTAGGTAAATGGTTCAAAAATTCCTTTATGTCGTTGAGTGCCGTTGAAGATAACTTATATTAGGAACAAGTTTACTCAGTTACAGGTAAATCACGAAGCTAGAATTTTATCAGCAACAAAGACCGAGTTACTCGGTTCAACAATTCCAGTTTTTTTTCTACGATAATATAATTGACGGAAGAACGTGTTCGACTCGTACCTAGGCAATGGCAATTTTATGCGACGGTAGTACTGAAGTGTCGTGCAAAGTGTATTTTCTCAATGTTTAGAAGGTGCAGCTAAAAGTTTTCCTACCTACGCAGGAATTGTAACCATGTTTTAGTGATCTTTAATGCTTCATTTCGATTAAACCTGAGTACCTGGTGGACCGAGCCTTGCTCGGTGTTATTTCATGTTTACCAGTTCATCCAGTTACTATATGTTATAAAATTTATCAATATAAACCTTTTTTATTGCTCCATGGACTCTTCATCCCACCTGCTGTATTTTCCCTTGATAGCTGTAGATTCGAAACAGCTGTTATGATTACTTCATTTGTTTACACTTTCCTTGTTTATTTTCGTTGCTATCACGGCAACCCATAAGGCCAATGTTAAAATTTTACAACTTTAAAATTCGATTTATTACGTTATTAGATTTTCTCTGGCCAAGTAATCTGCGTAAAAGACGTCTTTGAGTCATAAATTACTTATTTCCAGACTTTGAAGGAAATCCTCGGAGCCGTTTTTGAGATAAATGTGCAAGCATACAAGCAAGCAAGCAAGCACGATAACATTACTCATATAAGAGTATAGTACCTGGTGGACCGAGCCTTGCTCGGTGTTATTTCATGTTTACCAGTTCATCCAGTTACTATAAAATATTTCAATGTCATAAAATTGATAAATAGAAACCTTTTTTATTGCTCCATGGACTCTTCATCCCATTTGCTGTCTTTCCTTTGATGACTGTAAATTCCAAACAGCTGTTATGATTATTTCATTTGTTTACACTTTCCTTGTTTATTTTCGTTGCTATCACGGCAACCCATAAGGCCAATGCTAAAATTTTACAACTTTAAAATTCGATTTATTACGTTATTAGATTTTCTCTGGCCAAGTAATCTGCGTAAAAGACGTTTTTGAGTCATAAATTACTTATTTCCAGACTGTGAAGGAAATCGTCGGAGCCGTTTTTGAGATAAATGTGCAAGCATACAAGCAAGCAAGCAAGCACGATAACATTACTCATATAAGAGTATAAGTACCTGGTGGACCGAGCCTTGCTCGGTGTTATTTCATGTTTACCAGTTCATCCAGTTACTATAAAATATCTCAATGTCATAAAATGTATCAATATTAACCTTTTTTATTGCTCCATGGACTCTTCATCCCACCTGCTGTATTTTCCCTTGATAGCTGTAGATTCCAAACAGCTGTTATTATTACTTCATTTGTTTACACTTTCCTTGTTTATTTTCGTTGCTATCACGGCAACCCATAAGGCCAATGTTAAAATTTTACAACTTTAAAATTCGATTTATTACGTTATTAGATTTTCTCTGGCCAAGTAATCTGCGTAAAAGACGTTTTTGAGTTATAAATTACTTATTTCCAGACTTTGAAAGAAATCCTCGGAGCCGTTTTTGAGATAAATGTGCAAGCATACAAGCAAGCACGCACGGCCGGACGATAACATTGCTCATATAAGAGTATAGGATAAAGGAGATAAAGGAGATAGAATTATTGTTTATTTACTAAACTATCATGCAGATGAACATCTATGATTTAAATTATCATTTCGATGATGATATCGAAATGAAGTTTTGGTTAACATAATCGCGATTGTAAATATCGAGTGATATAGATTTTTAACTTCGATTTTAACTGCGGATACGGATTCTAAAATTTCACCAAATTTTGGAATCATTCATCAGGTAACCTTCACTTTACAACCACCATACAGTCAACCTTTTGTCAAAGCGAATGTCGTCTCTGAGCGCAAGCCGTTTTCACCTTGCTTCCGCCCTCCCTTGCACGCAGTTTGCAGTTTGCAATTTGCAATTTGTAATTAGGCCCTGACCTCCGCCCCGATGTAGGCCAGCCGCCAGACGGAGATTCATTAACGTGCGGTTATGGCCAAGTTTAATGTGTGCTTTCACCTCCTACATAAACTGGCCTCGACATATTCTGTGCGATGGGTTCATTACCCGCATTATTTTTGTGGGCATTCGCCATTACTGATTAGCAAATTCACGATTCACGATGTTTCGAGTTAGTATCACACTGGCCATAGAAGACCCTCTGACCAATACAGAGGTTGACAATGGCTACAGTAAGTAGAAGCTGTCATTGTTCTGGTAAGTCTATTGGCTGTCCGGATTGACCGGCTTCCTGTTCACCTTAGTTCCTCTCTGAGATTGTCTCCCTGGGAACTTTGATTCCCGTCTGAGCTTGGATACCCAGTCAGGTCTGAGCCCTGGAGGGAGTTGTGGATCGTCCTGGTTTGTCCATCTGGGAGGGGATGAGGGACCCTTATACGAAAAAGTTCTAAGCGTCAACAAGTCTGGAGGGCAAACCGACCTGGGTGAGACTCTTCACAACAAGGAGAGCTCCCGGATGGAGGTCCTTGTCTGGGGATGCTTGGGAGGTCTTGGGTTAGAGGGTGGGTCAACCCCTGAAGAGTCTGGAGGATGGGTTGGCAATCTTTCTCTCTTCCTTCAGGGGCGAGGCTGACTTACCATATCATACCTTTCCCATACCGATAATCCCTTCCTTCCATAAGCTGATGCACAGTATCCCTAGGGAGTCGTGCCTAGCTGGCAATGCTGGGGATTTCATTCCTCCAAAGTCTATCAGTCTAGTATCACACAGCCAGGAGGTCCTGAACAAAAAACATACAAAACATATATAAAAAAGTGGACATTCATTATTAAGTGTTTTTGACTGCTTTAACAATTCTCTGTTTAGCTTTGCATTTTTGTTCAGGCCCTCCTAGCTCTGTAAGACTTCCTTCATCAGAAGACGGGTTTACATTCGAGATCCCGAAACGTCGTGAAACTTGTCTTTACTTACCTAATCAGTGATGGCGAATATTCGCATAAATCAAAATACAAACATAAATTTACTATCGACAACAAAAAATGCCAAACAAGAAAACTTGAGGACCTGGACCTTATCAAGAGGGATCCCTGCAAGCCTTTAAATTTATATCACTACAGTAGTGCTCCAACACTGATACAACATTAGTCTTGGGTCTTATTTTTAAAATATATTTGAAACATTTTTTCTTTGAAACTACTCTGTTCTCATTCCAGTAATTATACTCTTGAAATCGTCTCGTCCTTTGATGCTATCTTCAGGACAATTATTCTTCGTTCAATGAAAATAGGCGGAAAAAGGTTGTTTAAGATACTCTCTCCACTACCAATCCCATCATTTCAGGTGACCATTCAAATTATGTGTCGAATGTCATCTTTTCTTCACACAACAGCCTTGATAAAATTGTTATTGTGGAAACTGCCTGCAAGCTTTCAAACAGAATGACAGCTACCGCGATGGAGTAGCCAGGAAAGTATGAAGGTGAGAATAACGTATATTTTCGGTGCACGACCGTCTATTTTTATTGAACAGAGACGCCTTCGTGCTGAATGACAAGACATACGGACCAAAATACTTTCTTGAGACCTAATATTGCGAATTTTGGCAAAACATTTCACATTTCACTGATTTTGCCTCTTGCTACTTGCCTTTTGTTTGGATGAACATCCAGACAAAAGTTGGATCAGAGTTGGATAAGACATTGTATTGATTACTAAAAGAGTACAATAAAATAATTGTGGTGTTGGTGATATTTTAACGAAGAAATGCAGGGTCCAATAGAGGTATTTCGGGTGCAAAATAAGACAATGCAATCATGAGACACCGTTAAAAAACCTTGAATATCATTATGCATCTTTTCTACATAATTTCAATTTTTTAGGGTTTTTGACCCGCGTACAGAAGTTTTATAGGCCTACTCTCTAAAAACCGTCTTTGGTGTTCTCAGCAGAGAAAAAAGTCTATGAAAAAAGTTTCTGATTGAATTTTTTTTATTTTCCACAAATAATACATTTGCTTACAATAACATTGCAGGAATTCGCAAGATGGAAATTCGCCACGAAGTCTCCTTGTCACCGTGTGGGGAGAGTCTCCACCAATGTCCTGGAGTCGTAGCCAATTAACACTTCAAGCTGACTTCATCAAAACAAATATAGGGAACATAAAAGATAATGATGATAATCACGATAATTACGATAATTAATTACTCTCACTAATTTAAACGTAACATTAATATAAGGCCCCATTGAACTGATTACATAATAAGACAGGTTAATGTTTGCATGCTTAGACCGTTTTAAAATTAACATCGAGTAAAAACAAAGCAAGGCAATGTTGTTTGTAGATTTTTTTAATGTAGGCCTAATGACAAATAATAGCCTAACGGTTTTAACATAACAAAAAATTGCTAGAAGGTACAAAGTAACTAAGCCATTTTTACGTCATATCCTCAATTTATACGTAAAGCTTCCAATCTGTAAATGCAATTCCACATTTTCCTAGAATTACAGGAGTTATTATACTGAAACTTGCTATATTGTTTTCCTAAGTTCCTCGTGTCTTAAAATTATCAGAATACATTTACCTTGAATACACGCTCCCCTAAGTGTGTGCAGAAATAATTAATTATTATTGCTGTAATTGCTTTTTGTGTGTGTAGAGAGGAATTTAATGGAATACCTATCCTATCCTTATAATAGATAGAATAAATTCAAATACTAAATAACTACGAACTTTCAAGGCCAACAACCAAAACAATTAAAATCCCCCCTCTCCCTCTCTTTTAAAATTTCGTATATTATAACATAAACCATAAATATTTCTTTTGTAAGATGTTCTTATTACAGTGTAAGTAAATGAGATTTTTTAAATAAATATAATGCAAATACAGTAAAATTTAAATGCAATTTCCTTTATTATTTGTTTTTGTGGCCCCGTATTTTTTGTAATGTAAACTATAAAACTGTTTAGGGCTTATAAAACGTTTCCTGTGTTGTTTTATGGCGTGAAAACTCCAACACAGTTGTGGGCCTACACAGTTTTTTTTAAATAATCAAGTTATGCTTGAATAATCAGAGCACTTATGTGCTTTTATTCATTTTAACATTAATGTGTTTCATTAAAAAACTTATTCAATATAAAAATAGGCGTACCACAAGGCTTCGTCCCTGGCCCTCTTTTATTTACAATAACTTTTAGTGCTGGAAAATATAAACGACCAATGGGTCCAACGGTCCAACATTTTATGCATGGTTATGTATGTAATAACGTCACTATTAAAATAAACCCTCCGGCCCCCTGATTATTTTGAGTTTTTTTCCAACGTTTTACGTTACAAAATCATTTTTATCTCTAATCACACAACAGCCGCCGGCTCTGTAGTTAGACGTTCAAGTCGGTGATTCCGATCTCATCAGTGTTTCGTCTTTTCAGAATTACAATTTGGAAATTGATCTATTAGGCTAATTACGGCAAACAAGGCCTGCAGTGTGGGATCCAAGATGGCGGCGGTGTGCCGCGGAGGGGAGGGGAGAGGCGTGGCCTATCAGCTGATTCTCGCGCTCCCGCCAACGCAACTGTCAACCGGAGACAGCTGATTGGAGGGAGACGGCGAGACGATGATTGAAAAGTCACAAGTTGCAGTTGGATATTGTTGCTGATTTGCAAAAATAAAAATAGTTTGGTTTTCTTTTTCCTTGATGTAGAGCTTTTGCTTCAAGATCCTCTAAATTCTTTTTGTTCATGCAAATGTTTATTTTAATTTCAATGGGTCAAACGATTGTACTGTAGATTTACTCTGCAATGAGTAAGAAAGTTTATTTTGTGTGTTTGTTTCTTTTTGTTCCAGCTTATATAAGACATAAATGACGTAATCCTCTCTTGTATTAGATTGCAGTAAAACAATCACAAATAGGAACCTGTGACGATTTATATACTTTTCACTTTTCTGCTGTTTGACCTGAAATTCCCCCAAGGTCCACTTAAAAGCTCAAAATAAATTATATTACAGTTAATTTGCTATGTTTAAATAAAGGATACATCAAAAACAATTTTGTAAGGTCAAAAATTATTTTTTGTGCAAAAGCTCAGTATACAGCCTTATGTAAGGTGGCTGTAAATGTTGGCAGTACTTACGCGTTAACTGCTAATTGCTTTACTCAAATAAAAAGTCACCTTATGCATGGAAATTCGTCTGGGGTAACGACTTTCATATCACAAAACTGTAAATATGAAGAAAAGAGCTTCAAAAGACTGAAATAAGATTTCATGGAAAAATGTAACTAAATATTTCTCAAAAAGTAATTGTGCTCCCTCTTTACTTATAGCATGTTTAAAATTTGAATTATTCTGAAAGTTTTTAGTGTTTAATGTATGGTAAGTTTGGTAAGAATCTAACTTGCTTATGGCATTTCCAATAGCCACAACTGAGAATGAATAACCTATAGCGCCAATAAATGTAATTTTCAGAGTCCATTGAACATGTTTTGGGATAAAACATTTTTATTTTCGCAACTGCTTAGTTGTTAATTTATCTAAACAATTTCAGTATTAATAGCGGCCTGGCTTGCTCGTGAACTGTGGAAAAGGTCTGTCAATCAAAACTGAATGAAGAAAAAAAAAAAATTCCGTATAGGCCTACCATCTCAAAAAAATCTTCGTAGGCCTAAAATTAATTGCAGACAACTATTCATGAATAATATAAATAGTATTATATGCTTAATTATTTAGATATGATTAGTGTGGTTAATTCTTTTTTACACTTTTGTATGACAATTTAGAAAAATATATAATATTTTATTATAGTTGTAATATATGAGTATACCAGTATATCAGTTATGATGTATGTAAATTATGGCAGACAATGTCATCCGATAAAATAACACTGTTACAATCTGTAACACTGTTACAGTAATTATTAACTTTCATAAAAATAGCTATCCTTCAGACAAGAAGCTAAAAATTGCAGTAAAACACATACATTAATATCTAATTTAAAAGTGGAGGGTAAAGGTTTAATTTATTAAAAACTTCTGTACAAGAAAATGTTTATTTATTTATCTTCTTTCACAGTACTTCTGACAAGATACAGTTTGATTTAATAATCTATTAATGTTGGCCAACTTCTTCATGGAACCTGGAATAGGGTTGGTGAAAAGTTTGGAATGTTTTGATTAACACTGTAAATCTTATTAAATATAGTGATACTTTATTATTGTATACTTGTTGCAACAGCAAACATTTAAACATAAATTACCGAAGTTTTGCATGCCCAAGGTACAGCCTAAGATGGAAGTCTTCAAATTCTTTAATGTAAGCACACCTTGACATGTACCTCATTTTATTTAAAGATCATTGAAAGTGGAACACGACACTAAAAACCCGGTTACAAAAGGGAGATTTCAACAGCAATTACAGCTCCTCAAAGATTTTAATGTTTCACTACTAAACTGACAAATCTTTGACGAGGTGTAACTTTTGACTGAAACCATCTTTTGCGACTGGGTTTGCACTGTTGTGCTCTACAATGAAACACCTTTAAAATTAGCAGTTCAAGTATGCTTATGTAAAAAATGACAAGACCAGCAGCCCGCTCTCCAATCAACTTAAGTAAGTGAAGCCCACAAATAACAACAAAAAACAAACAAATTGAAAATCCCCTCACCATAAATTATCATGTCTCTTAAAGATGGAAATATAGTTAGTTTCTGTGTAAGACATTTAAAAGCAAATTTGTATTATATTCCTCAAGATACTTTCTGAGCTATTCACTATATGCCGGACTTAACCCTTAATTTTAGTAGTAAAATTCTTAAAACCTTTGAGAAGCTGTAAGTTCTGTTTGGATGATTCCTCTGTAATAGGAATTTTGGCGAGTGAAGTGAATAAAAAGTAGTAAGTGCTCCTTTTTGTAGATTTTGGAGTAATTACTTCGTTTCAAGTGAAAAAGAACTTGGTGGTAGTATTTACTCTAATTCTTAAGATTAAGTAGTAGTTACTTCAAATTGTTGTGAATAAAACGTTGCTCCTACCCCCTCAGGGTAGCATTTACTTAGAATTCTTGAAGTCTGGTACAGAGCAGACTCCATATTTCTGTCAGTTTTGATCATGGCTATGTTCATGCAGGTTTGGGAGCGCAAAGTTTATCGTTAGCGTCGACTAGTTAGTGGTAAAAATCTTCTTCGGTTTGAGAACGGCAGTGTCCATTTTTTTACACTTGAATTTCTGCCGGGAACAGAAGAGTCACGAGATGGTGCGTTAAGTCAACGAAAAAGGATAGAACTATATTTGCGAACGGTCGGAGATCCTCGGTTTTCAAAGTGGAGTGGCAGAGGATGTTGGCGTTCAATCGATCAATCAAAACGTCTTTATTTATCATTGTACAGGCATAGTATAACATAAACAGTGTCAATAATTGTCTTATAAACTAAATGTAAATAAATTAGGTCAATGTGTCATTCATCATCATTCACTTGAAGTCCTTTAACATATATGAATTTTAGTGAATATAAAGTGTAATTAAAAATTTTACTCCAGTGTAATTCTTAACAATTAATACAAAGAATATAAAGTATTTTAAAGCTTTTGAAAGCTGAAATTATACAACAGAAAGAGACATGGAATATACCATCGAATACACTAATGATATTTTGATTTCCCTATACATTGATAGGCACTGAGTGAAGTGAATAAGAAGTAGTAAGTGCAAGTGTGTTTTTTTACTCAAGTTTTACAGTTATCAAACAAAAAGTTTTTATTTGATTGTGAAAAAAGGTAAAATTCTATCAGGATTTGATACCACATTTGAAAATTGATTTAAGTCATAATAAGGATTATTTATAAGTTTTATTTCGAGTTTATTACGAAAATACTTTTGACTGTAATTGGTCTGTAACTGACTTTGGACATAATTTTCTAGGCAAATTTTAAAAAACTTCACACCCGTGTAATTTGTTTTGTTCTTATACAATTATAATCCATGATGATTAGTAAAAATGTGGTTTCTGGTTTCATATGGGTGAGGATTATCCTAAAAAATTTGTATTTGATTTTCTTTAATAAATGTTATTGTTTCAAATATATAAAGGTTGTGAACTGTTAACATTTCTAATTCAGTGAAATAATTCCGTACCGACTCTTTCCTCCTTTTATTCGCTCAACTGTTTGTAAAACCATTAATTATGTAATGGACCAAGACAGCACGAGCGCATGAATGGATAAAGTTTCCTAACACACTTTAGGTCACTCCTTCCTGGAAACATGTCTTTAAAGATCGAACTAAAAGGTATCGCTAGATAAAGATAGCAAAATAAAGATATAGCATCTACTTCCTGGTAGTAAGTACTACTATAGTAACTACTTCAGAGGCTTAAGATTAGCCATAGTACTTACTACCTAGTAGTAGCATTTCTTTATTCACTTGGGAAAGAGAAAATGCTACTACTATATAGTAATTACTTCTAGCACTTACTACTTTTTATTCACTTCACTCATTGTTTCACTTTTAAAGATTTTTAAAATAAGGCACATCTAAGTAAGCTTACAAATAAGATTTCATGATTTTCATCGTGTTTTTCAATGTGTCAAATAAACAATTTCAAGGTTTCATTAAATTTTGACCAGAAATAAAAAAGATAATTAAGTATTCCTTTTGAACACACTTTGAATTTTAATTAGGCTATATGTTTTTAATTGTAGGCTTGTAAATCTTGGTCTTGCCATCAATGAGATAGGCCTATTTGATTATTTTGTATTTTTATATTTCAAGGACATTAAAACTGAAACTTTGTTCAAACTTGAGAGGTCATATGCAATTTATGTATTGTTCTTTGACCAATAAAGATCTGATTTCTGATTTCTGATTTGCCTAACCCTGTACACTTGTCTTAGTCTCACCAGCGCAGTTGACGCTGACACACAATACGTTTTCTTTCTTTGCAGAACAAATCAGGCAAGCAAAGCCAGGAACCCAGCAGTTCAAAAAAGTATGAAAGCCAGGCTATCATACTTATTGCAAATCTCTTTGGAAGGGACAAGGTCCTTAAATTATCGCACAGGCAGACGTGTCATATAACTCGTAAAATATGTAATATTTATTTCATAAAAATAATTGTCACATTTATTATTTCATAAAAATAATTGTCACATTTAAATAGGCTTGAGAGTCCAGGAGCATGGGCGGATTCAGGTGATATATCTGGGACGCCAAAAATAGACATATACTCCTATTTAAAATCGTCCATTATAAGGCCTATTTTAAGAAGCAATTCTTCGATTTAACAATAAACACTTTAATATTTTATGCTAAAGTTCATTCGAACTATGGAATGTACCAATCTGTTTGTATTATTATCATGAAAACAAGTAGTAAAGACATATTATTATTAATAATCGCTAGAAAATCATTTATAGAATCTATAAATTGAATTATTGCTTTCAAAACTCATTGTTTGGAATAAGCCTATTTGAGTTTATAAGCCGTCCTGAATTGTTGGTTGGAAAAAACGAAGGAATTTCAGATGGACATGACAACTTTGACATGATTTAAATACAAACTATAACTAATAAAAAAGTTTAAACAAAAGACTGGGACGATTAACAAATAAACGAAACAAAAACCAATTAAAATTGGATTTAAATCATTATAAAAAAATATGCTAGAAAATATTTGTCTCATTTCTCCCACCAAAAAGCAGGAGATGCTGGGCACCCCCTGGCTTCCCCAAAAATTTGTCCAAGTCCCGAATGGCTAATTACAATATAATATAGACAGAGAGGATTACACTATCTATATACTCAGCGGGATACAAATGTGCAATTATTTAACAGCGGTTTTCCTGTATAATTTCAGGTGCTGCGCCGAGTACCTGTCTATTAATATAGCCTGTACCCTGAAATTTGGGTTTGGGTACATCCAATTGTTCACTCACTTTCAGTAGACTCCCTCTTATCCGAACCGCTTAGGGCCAAGGCCTGTCCGGATAACAGGTTTTCCGGTTAAACCGATGTTTCCTAAAATTAACTATTAAATCCAAATATTAAAAATTAAGTATTTAACGATAATTTGTCTGAAATATATTTATAACGGGAATCGTCGATATAGTTCCTCAATCACTTAAAAACAAACCACAAAAATCGACGATATACCGTCCATTTACGTCCGATTAAACCAATGTTTTAATAACAATTGTCCGGTTTAAAAACATTACTTCCACTGAGAGTAGTCCGGTTAAACCGTTGTCCGGTTAAAAGTTATCCGGATAAGTGGAAGTCTAGTTTCTACAGACACGAGAAAATCAAAATTCTCACACATATTCTTTACTTCCTTATTGTTCAGCTTAACATATCTAACATAAGGTTGCCGTTAGATATAGTAACAAGATCCGGGTTTGGACCGTTCCCGATCAAAAAGTAAAAAATGCCACTTTTTTTTATGGCGTTGAAATACACAAAATAAAAAAATCTCTATTTGTGACCCGCCAAGGGAAAAGGGAACTTAACTTCCATTTTTTCGAAATTGAGTTATTAGTATATCCTTCTACATTAAACAAAAAACAAACTGGTGAAAGAATTTTCAAGGTATCTTAAAAAATGCCTGACTTATAAATGTTTGAATTTGAAAACTTAAAAACTTCAATTTTAGGAAATCGAGGTCTAAAGTTTTGCAAATTTCTAACCTGAATTTTTTGTTACTACATTATTGGTTAAGTTTTATACATCATTTTGTCAGACATTTAAAGCAGAATATGAATACACCATTGAATTTGTGTCAACTGTTTGTATTTTTTGTCAAATGTTGCTGAAATATATAAAAGTAATAAAAAAACACTACGTTTTGAAGACAAAATGTCTTGTTACATGATAAAAACTAAAATTAATTTTAATCTTATACTCAAGTAAGAATTTTTTATAAAAATATTAACAAAATTTGACATTATATGTCTTGAGTTTTTAATGTTTTATTTGTTGACCTTTTTTCGTTTTGAAACTTCACTTGGACCAGGAGCTATGTCCAAGTGAAGTCGACTACTTCTTTTTGGAAGATCCTGTATATTTTCATTTTATGATTCCTGGATCAGGGCTCAGCAAGTCCTGTATTTAATCCTCACAGAACTCTAGGATTTTCTTAACTTCAAAGGGTTTAAATAGCATCAGGGAAGTTAAGTTCCCCGTTCTCCAGACTGCAAGGGTTTCGAAAAAAATAATTTAACCATGTTAAAAGTAAAATTCCAGTGTAAGATGGGTCAAATATTGTTTGAAAACGTATAAACATTAAGAAACAATAAAAATCAGAAAATGTAATTTTTTACCCTATATCCTCTAAAACTTTCTGTCCTGTAAAATTTTGTCTGGGAAGATAAGGTCCCTTTTCCCTTGGGAATACATTTACCCTATTCCCAGCAGCCCAGCCACATTATTTTCATCACAACTCGCCTGATTGGAGGCGACGGCGCCGGCGCTACGGCTACCAGTGAAGAAGCTCCATAAAACCAAAACCACACGAGAAACCACAGGCGAGCCCGGGACCTCGTAAATAACCCCACACGCACCTTCCGCCTGAACCAGCGCCTGACTGTGATAATGTATCGCCAAAAACGTTAGGAAACTCCAAGAATGACTTCTCCTAGGGTGATCTTGTTCGTTTTATGAAATGGATATTTATTGGTTACATTAATTTATGACGAACAAATTGATAGGATATGTTCATTGGGAACATACTGCAGGAATTCAATACATGCTATATGAGTAGCTGGGGGCTTAGTACACTCTCCTTGTAACCCAAAGATTTCCATATCGATCAAATGCAAAACCCTGTAGGATTTTTATTGAATGGATTGTACTCTGTACATTGTTCAATTCGCTGTTGATTCAGTCAATTGAATCGATTGGTATTTTCTAATATCAAAATTGCACAGCTCATTTCATGCTTTTTTTAAATTCAAAAAAGTCAATGATAGTTTTGTTAAAACACACAACCACGACTGTGCCTTCATTCCTTCCACACTTTCTATCTTTTTTACGATATTCTTCGTCTTAAAACATACCTAACGGTACTGTTGGGATTGATTTGTGCAATCCAAGGTACACATTTGTAATAACTGAAGGACGTAAAAAAATACAAAAAAGGCACTCCTGAATAATGTAAAGACGCAAATAATATTTTATGGTAATCAATTTTGTAGTAGTCTACCTGAATAATCTCTGCTTTCAATATCCTTGGATATCCTTGCTTAAAATCACCTAGGAGATTGTTTCCTATGTATGAGGCAGAAGCGATTTCAAGTGAAGAAAATCAATATCAGACACCTCACTTTTGACAGACGAATAGGTTGGTTCGTGCAATTTAAGGAAACCTATCAAAACTCTTCAACCTTAAGCCCACTGTAGTTTAAATTATTCTCAGAGAAAAACAGGTTTTATGAAGAAGGGAGAAAGGAAAAATTTTGTATTAAAATTTGTGAAGAGAAGAAACATAATTTCTCTGACCAACCACCTCCTTATTTACTCCTTTTGGATAAATCAACCCTTCAATAAACCACACAGATAAACTAGTTCTAATCAAACATCCGAACAAAAACAATGTCCCGGCTACCGGTAACACAGAGTCACTGAGCACACCGGTACAGCGCTGCTCCGTGGTACAAGACCGCCTGCCGCGGTGTTCACCAGACTAATAACTCACCCAACAATCGGATAGACAGAACGCACTCGTAAACAGATACCGAGCTAATTAATAAACATATGGTTGAATCGGCGGTCACTAGCGGACGTGTAGACAACTGCACATGCCGCTACTGGGAAGATCAAAGGAGCTTGACCCTCTGGGAATTTTGATTCCCGGCTGGGTTTGGTCAGAATTCATCAGGTCCGAGCTCTGGAGGAATAGTCCAGAGCCCATCTGGGAGGGGGTGAAATATCCATAGCTTTAAAATCCTCAAAGATCTATCTGGAGGATGATTCGCTCAGGGGAGAACTCATCCACAATATTAAGGTCTCCTGGGTGGTGGCAAAGGCCTGGTTGATGGTCAAGGAATACTTCCCTCCGAGGGAATTTTGATTCCGGGCTGAGCTTGGTTGACACTGACACACAATAGTTTTCTTTCTTTTCAGAATAAATCAGGCAAGCAAAGCCAAGAACTAACTGGCTATCATACTTTTCAGATTGCAAAACTCTTTGGAAGGGGACTAGTTCCTTAAACTATTGCACAGTTAGACGTCATATAAATCGTTAAAAAATTCCTCATTTATTTCATAAAAGTAATTGTCCTAGCCCTGGAGGGAAAAGAAAACCCTAACTGAGAGGGGATGAAAGACCCACAGCTCCCAAATCTTAAAAGGTCTTTCAGCAATAAGCGCTCTTCAGTGGTTCGTTAACCACTCAGGGTGCTGTGGTAATCCTTTAAAACATGGAGGAATCCTGGCTTGGGTGACGTTCCTTGTCTGGGGGATCTGGAAGATCTTTGGGTTACAAAGTGAGTCATCTTGGAGATACAGATCCTGCAGGATGGTGGGAGAATGATTCTTTCTTCCTTCAAAGCCCAGGCTGACTATGACTGGCTCTATGTTATATACCCACCCCAGCATAACCTCTCCTTTTGCAAGCTTCTCAATAAAATGGACACCCTATACCTAATGCAATGCTGCAACTTTCAGTCCTTCAAAATCTCTCATCCAACCGGTAGCACGGTACAGAGCTCTACACTATGCTACTCAGTGGACCACGACCGCCTGCCGTGGCATTCACCAGCCTAATAACTCATACAACAATCGGACCGGCTCGAGACATTCATAAACAGCGTGTGAGCTAAATAATTAATCTGTGGTTGTGTCGACGGTCACTGGCAGAAATGTTTAGACCGCTACTGGGATGATCAAAGGAGCCTATCTCTCTAGGAACTTTGTTTCCCGGTTGAGTTTAGTTACCAATACAGGTCCACCTGAAGGGAGTAGTCGAGTAGTGGATCAGTAGCTCCACAAGACTCATATGGTCATCCCTTCCAACAAGGGTCTTTTTGTCAATCTGGGAGGGGGCAAAAGACCCAAGGTCTGTCAAACTGAAGGGACAAAGGAGTTTGTCTGGACCCTGGATTTGAGCATTTGCGAGGGTATGAAAGATCTATAGCTTTCAAATCCCCAAGGTCTGTCATCTATAGGATGACCTACTATAGTACATGGAGGTATCCTGGTCCTTGTCTGGGGACCTGGAAGGTCTTTGGGTTACAGAGTGGATCATCTAGGACCTCCTAGATGACCCACTCTGAAGGAAGAGTGGAGCATTCCGAAACCTTCCTCCAGGATTAGGACCTTCCTGGAGGAAGGTTTCGGAATGCTCCACTCTTCCTCCAGGGCCAAGCGAACTGACCATGCCGTATCCCCATCCCAGCATAACCTCTCCTTCCGCAAGCCTCTCAATAAAAGGTAGACCCTAAACTATACCCTAGGCAATGCTGGAACTTTCAGTTCTTCAAAATCTCTCATCCAACCGGTAGCACGGTACAGAGCTCTACACCATGCTACTCAGTGGACCACGACCGCCTGCCGTGGCATTCACCAGCCTAATAACTCACACAACAATCGGACCGGCTCGAGACAGTCGTAAACAAAATCGGGGCTAATTAATAAACATGTGGCTGAGTCGGCAGTCGGCGTCGCTTGTACTGGACATGTGTTGACCGTTGCTTCTGGGGTGATCAAGGGCCCGACTGTAGGGTCCCACATTAATCGACCGAAGCCGTCGATGTGGGCTTTGGTAGTATAATTTGTGATTGTTGTTAATTTTTTATTTGCATATCAGAGGCACTGTTAGGAAATCAGATAAACTTTATAGATTTCTCAGATAAACTGGCAAAGATACACAAACTTTCATTTGAAAAGTGGTTGAACTACGGAGGATAATACCATATAATAGCTAGTATACCTTGTGAGGATCATATTGAAACTTGAATGCGTACAAACGAAAGCGACTCGTAAACAAAAGGGGTTCGAGGAAAATCAAAAGCCATTAATTTGATAAAGTAATAAAATTCCATTGAATTATGTCATTTGCACATTCCAAACTAAAAAATTCCAGAACAAACCGCTTTTGTTTTTAAACACCTAAGCTTCAACATGTTCCTCGCGAGGTATATTGCGATATACTTATCCTCAAAAACTCAGTGTTGTTGGGTATTTGCCAAGATGAAGGAGAGGCCATAATAAACACGAGACTGTTTAGGAAGGTGGAGAAATTTCCTTGTACCCATAGGACATCACTGTTTTAGTTACGTTTAGGCATTACACTATCAAATATTTTATAAAAGATTATTTTATAAAATATTTATTTGTCCAATCAGAATTCAAGTTTTTATTTTGAAAATCAGCTGCCTTTAACTTTGATTGATCAAATAAAATCTTTTATAAAAGATCTTTTATAAAATATTTGAGTGTAATGCGATATTCTTATAGTAATATCGATATTCTTGAGTGTAATTATAATATACTTATAGGGCCACCTTCCTACGTAAGGCTATGCCCACCCACCCACCAACTAATATAAACGCTACCATTAAGTAGACAGCTGTCTGAAAAAGAATGATTAAAAATGATTAATGATAAATTATTAAGAATTAAGACCTCCTAAATAAACCTCTTTCTAAAAACTGCATCCACGTCGTTATTATTGCAACAGAATTACCTGAAAATAATTTAACCAGGTTCAGTACCGATTTCGGTCACTGCAAATTCTAAAACAGAAAAATGCAGAATCCAATCAAATTTTCAATTGTATTCATTACCGATCTCAATTGTATCATCCCGATCATTGCTGACTCCCTGTTCCATAGACTACTTTCTCCCAAACAATCTGATAACCGTCTAACGTTTCAACACTTGGTGGTATATTGTTGTTTGTTGTCAGGTTGTTGTAGCATAACCTGATTGCTTGCAATAATTTAAGCCAATATGTGTTATGAAATTTTTTTATGTAGGTCAAATGGTAATATGTGAGGCCTTATATTTTTTCCTTTCACTTTTTTATTACTGATTGGTCTTGCGGCGTAAAAAAATTGTGTCTATTTGTGTCTACTGTATTGTGCCTATACAGTACTCTACGCAGAATGTTTTGTTATTCTATAGTTGTGCGATTTCTAATAGATTCTGAGCCAAGATTGGATTTCAAAAGTTCTGTAAAAAAAGAAAATGTACTGTATTCTACAAACATCAAATGTAAATACATATTCCATGTTAATAGTATGCGAAGATTGTTGACGTTCTTTGCTATGAGTATTACTACAACTTTAAACTCTCAGGTCTTCAAAATATTCCTCTAGATAGTATTAAAAATCCAGCTCCAACGTAAACAAACCAGTCCTACAGAGTAGAACTCAAAGTTCAAAATGATTTGAAAATGACAATCCCCAAGAAAAGCTTATGTCAACCTGGCTTAAAGAAACTTGATTTGTGGCTTCATTTAGATGACATCTAATGTATATTAGTATAGAATCCCTGAAAATTTATTTTTGTAGCAGCAAACCTGCATACTCATTCCCCATGTTATCCTCATGGGAAATAAAATAAATGCTATATCTTCCTTATTTTTTGACATATCTTGGTAAAACTTGGTCTATGGCTTCTTCTAGTTCATATCTACTGTATATTTAATTAAAACCACCCAGTTTTAACGGTCCTGTAGCAGCAAACCTGCATCCTCATTCCCCATGTTATTCTTATGGAGCTTACAAAAACATGTCAAATCCCCTCTATTCCTTAATATCCCAACCAGTCTTTAATCTGCAGGATCTGCACTCTCCACCAAACCGGAACCACATTTCACCTCGATTCCCGCAGTAAGCCACTTTGTCCACACCGAGCACGCAACAGCTCCCTACTGACAAAGGCAATTACCCGTGGATTGAAACTCTCCTACAGGACTCTATGGTCAGTCTATGGGGGAGTTATGGGGGCAGCGGACGCTCTAATGGGGGCACTAAACAATCACGAGGCACGCGGTGATGTGCAATTACAACCGGGGGATAAATAAAGAAGGAGCGGCTTCAGACTCGGACACCTGCTGACTTGGCAGAGCGGTGCTAATAACTCTGGGCCCAGACCGGGCGGCGCCGGGGAGCGGCACGGCGGGCAACAGACGAAAAGTGGCGTACCTCAGGGATCAATGATAGGGCCACTGATTTTTTAACAATTTCGGATATGGCATATCCTCCTCAGCCCTGAACTTAATTTGAAAGTTAATTCTGAGTGTTTTATAGGTTTTTGGGTTAAAAATAAATCAAGAAACTCAGTTAATTTTTCTCAAAATTTTATTTTTGCCCTAAATATTTAAAAATTGATGTCCCTCATAGGAGACATTGGGACTCGGGGGGCGGCAGGCGGCGGGCAACAGACGAAAAAGTGGCGTACCTCAGGGATCAATGATAGGACCAATGATTTTTTAAAAATTTCGGATATGGTATATGACTTCAACCACAATTAGGCAACAGACGAAATCCTCTTGAAACCGAACAGGAAAAAGTGGTGTACCTCAGGGATCAATGATAGGACCGCTGATTTTTTTAACAATTTCGGATATGGTAGGCCCTAAATGATTTAATCTTAAACTAGATTTAACTGCAGAAAACATATTATCAATTCAACAAAACGTTAGTGGCCAAGTGATTCAAGTACATCTCCGTCCGGTACAGATATCTAGCGTGTGCAAGGAAAAACCTGGAGCACCACAGGAATCAATGATAGGGCAACTAATTTTTTAACAATTTCGGATATGTTAAATAATTTAATCTTAAACTAGATTTAACTGCAGAAAACATATTCCCAAAGCAACAAAACATTAGTGGCCAAGTGATTCAAGTACATCTCAGTCCAGTACAGAGATCTAGCGTGTGCAAGGAAAAAACTGGAGTACCTCAGGGATCAGTGAAAGGGCCAATAATTTTTAAACAATTTCGGATGTGTAAATTACTTCAAATACAATTTAGAGGTTTGAAGGGGTGAGAAGACAAGGGATGCAAGTGAAATCTTTGTTAAAAGTGAGTTAACTCCAGAAAACATATTCTCAATGCAACAAAATGATTGTGGCCAAGTGATTCAAGAACATCTCTGTCATGTAACGAGATGTAGCGGGAAAGAGAATAACTACTTCCAGTAACATTTTGTATTAGTAACCAAACCGAAAACAACATTGAGCTTGCAATACCTGGTTCTAACTAAAAAATCGAATCGATAAACCTAGAGTTCCCTAGGGATCAGTATTAGGCTTGCTTTCTACATCAACATTTGAATTAATAATAGACCCGAGCCCAGACTGGACGGCGCCGAGGAGCGGTACAGGTGGTGGCAACAGACAAAAGCCTCCTCTGGACTCACAGACCTCATAATACTGTATTACAACAGGTCACAAAGAGAGAAAACACTTCACTTGATCCGAAGAGTTCCCAAAATTAACTAACATCTCCAAAATTTAGGGCACTGAAAGTTCTAAAACCATTTGCCTTGATGTACAAGGAAAAAACTGGATTACCTTAGGGATCAATGATGGGCCACTAATTTTTTAACAATTTCGTATATGGTAAATGACTTCAACTAAAATGTGGTGGTATATACTGGTACTCAAATCGGAAACCTCATTAATTGGACTTACCATCTCTGGATCTTTCCGAAAAATTGAATCGATTAACTTGAAGTACCTCAGGAATTATAATTCAAAAAAGGGGGAAATTATTATTGGGGTCGTTTTTTATATCAACATTGGAATTAATAATAACTCTGGGCCCAGACGAGGCGGCACCGAGAAGCGGCTTGAAGGAGACCAGACGGAAGGCAACACAGACGAAACCCTCCTCTCGTCTCACAACTCACAGTATTACGGAAGTTTCACAGAAAATAAAACGCTCAACGCCGAGAAATATTCCAAATTAAATTTATGCCTTCAAGTTGTCGGGTATTGAGAGTTCTAAAATCAGGCTGTACTTTCATGGAACCAAACAGAAAAAAGTGGAGTACCTCAGGGTTCAAAGATAGGACCACTACTTTTTCTATAATTTCGGAGATAGTAAATGAATTCAACTATAACCTTGTTAGTACTCAAACTGAAAACCTCTTTCGGTTTGCAATCCCTGAACCTCACTGAAAAAAATCAATTGACAACCTGGACTTCCTTAGGGACCGATGTTAGGGTCAATATTTTCATAAACAAAGGTCTGAAACTACAGGCGGGAGTTGAAAACCCCTCATGACTGGAACTGAATCCAACATTTGGAGTTTAACAGAGACCAATGTTAGGATAACTATTCTTGAAGAAAATTTTAAATAGTTTATTGGTGAATTGTTTCTTCTTAAACTGAGATGAAGAAAAAGTGGATTAATTGTACCTAGCAAACTGTAGTCAGGTTAGTTAGTCGTAGAGATCGGTGGTGGACAACTGGGACAACTCCCAGTGTGATGTATAAGGTAGGCCATTCGTTTAGGGGACCTTATTGATATATCAATTAAGTAGGAGACGTGGAGCGCATTTGTTTGGTCCGGCATTATTGGTCGGGATTAGTAAATCTCACAACATAAACAGAGAACGTCATGGGTTTTTTGGTTGTAATGTTAACAGACCAAAAATTGTGAGCATGATCAATTCTGTGCTAATACGAACTCGGAATAAAAATAGTTTAGAACCGACTTTAAAACGAAATACCTCCGGGATCATTATTAGGACCGTTCTATTAGTAATGGATTGAACTGTCATTGCTAGACTTTCAATTGACTAAGTAAAGATTATGACTAATTTTCTGTATGAATGAATGGGAGTAGGCCTTCAGATACTCTAAACCAAGTTACTAACAGAGAGTAATTTTTTAACTAGTAACGCTGTCAGGGAGAACCAATAATATATTACTTAAGTGTACAAACAGTAGTCGGTTATCAATTGGTTGGGGAGCAAGTAGTCGATGGACCTGGGGAGTCGGCAGCATTTTGGGTTCGGTAAATGGTTACAATTGAAAATCTGATTGGTTTCTGCATTTTTAAGTTTTGCTATTTGTAACGACCGAAATCGGTACTGAACTGTTAAAACTGGAGTGCCTCAAGGACCAATGTTAGGGCCACTATTTTTACAACATTTCGCAATAAGTTGATTCAACTTAACTCGTAGAGATTTGCAGTTTAGGAATCAAAACAGACTCTTTAGATTATAGCCAATCTTTGTCCACTCCAAATTCTAGCTGACGTCAAAAGCACTGGGCCACAACTGGTTTGTGATCCGCTTTAGTAAATGAAGTCAGAGTTACAAGATAACAATAAAAGAACAATAATACCACATGAAACCTGATCTTTCTTCCACTAAAAATATGTTTAAAAGCTCGTCATCAATTCTAAACTAATCATGGAGGGATTCAATTCAGTATACCAAGCCTTGAAGAGACCGCTAGCGCCGTTTCCAATCCCAGACACCCAAGCACATATCCTCACGTACATAACCCTGAAACCCACCAACCACCAAACTATCAAGTTCCCTCAGTCAAAACATAAACTGCAACCGATTCCCACATTTCCCACGCGGCATGTTAATATATCTGTCGCAGGCGTACCAACCGACCACGCTTAATATATCTGTCTCAGTGGTACCAGCACCAACATCGTCTACCGCAGCCGCGGCGGCCATGATACATGCGCCGCTAATATATATAGGGACAGCGCTGATTTGTGCCGCAGAGCTGCCGCTACAAATGTTTCACAAATGATGAAGTTCTCAGCGGCCGGGGGATTTACGGCGGTATCCCCACTGCGATCCTCTTTTTCCCCTCTTTTTCCCCTCTTTATCCCTTTTTTTCTCCTCTTCTTCCCCGCGGAATCCCGTCCTGCTCGGTACAGATCGGTATTAATCATAATATAGAATTTATACCAATAATAACGGGGAGATTTAGAGTCGGGAAGGCACGGAGCGAATGCACTGTCAATATACCGGTGAAATAATGAAGTAATAATGAGCGCCTGGTCGCCCGCTGGGGCGCGTCTTCGCACTCAAAATACCACATAATTTGTGGCGCCGCCGGTAGATAAATTAGCCCGGGATCTTAATCCACAACTCCCGGTGTGATGTATAAGGTAGGCCATTCGTCTGGGGGACACCCTATTGATATTTTAATTAAATAGGAGATGTGGAGCGCATTTGTTCGGTCGGTTCGGTGGTTCGGTTGTTCGGTTGTTCGGTTGTTCGGGAGCGCGGTGTGAGGAGGGGGGGTGAATACGATTAAGGTTTGGAGAAATTGGGTGGAATAGATGTGGGAGCGGAAGGAAACTGTGTTCTAATTGTATTCAAATTGTTAACATACGATTTGAAAAAAAATCCAAAATCTCTTGAAAATATCAGGGATACCAATAGTAGTTTATGCAACGATTGTATTATGAATGTCTTTAAGCCACGAGTGAGATGTAAGTTAGAACACGAGCGAAGCGAGTGTTCTAAATATCTCACGAGTGGCTTAAAGGCATAATATATCGTTGCATACATCGTTGCATACATCGTTGCATACATCGTTGCATACATCGTTGCATACATCGTTGCATACATCGTTGCATAAATCCTTTCTAGTTTCTGCATCACGACTGTGGAATTCACTTCCTGATCGAATAAAAAATGAAGATAAGCGTGCTCGGTTCGGGGCGGAGGTAAAAAATCTCTTGCTTTTGCGGCGCGGGCGGTGATGCTTTTGGCTTCGGTGTGGCGGGTCCTGGGCGACATGGGTAATTGTGAGCGTGTGTGGTAAAAAAAATACCTAAATGATTTTTAGTCTATATTATTTTGTAAGTTTGTCATTAATAATATCATAATTATTACTGTATACTGCATTAGTAATTTTGTATAATTTCGTATATTTTCTCCAAATGCAATAACTATAATTATTTTATATTGTGTATTTTTGTTAGAGGTTTAGTGGTAGAGAGGACTTGCAAGTCCTAACTTCGCCTCTTAAATAAAGACTTTTTTCCTTTCATTTCATTTCATTTCATACACTACTTTATCTACGACCAACAATATACGACAAAATTTTCCCCGAGTTAAACAAAACTCATGACTTTTACTAATGATGGAATAGGTCAACTCAAATTTGAGGTTAGGCACATAAGCAGACTTAATCAGCAGCTGATGGGATAAGTCAACTCAAACATGAATCGTAATGCAACATCAGCTGATGTGCGAATTGCGTAATTGTCATTATGACACTACTTTCGTCAAATGCCGTGCTCCCATTGGTCTAGACCTGTATCATAAAGTGACACCAGTTGCATGATGTTAACATTATGCAACTGGTTTGTACTTGGTTTAATAATGGACCTCGTTATGACATTAGTTGTAATATCGTTATTGGTGATTATTGCAATGGTCGTAGATAAAAATCTTTAAGAACACCTGTAGGAGCCTTGGATATTGAATATTAATCCTTTGATCCAAATAAATTCTCAGTTTTCCGTTTTTGGTAAGTCTACAGAAGGGCGGAAGTTCGACCACTGACAAAGTGACAAAGGTTACATAAAGCAAAGTTTGTATATACTGAGGATAAATTTCAACCCGCAACAGGAATTGTCCATTTGTTATGTACCGCTTAAAGGGAGTTTGTGTTTAGCCCTGAATGACAGTGCTGGATTTAATCCTCCCAATTAATCTTCACATCATGATTCGGGTTTTATATACTCAGACGAAAACTGACCAATCATACCTTTCCCTAAACAAATTCTCCTTTCCGATAAGTGATAAATGTTTAAGATAATTAAATCTCAATCCAAATTTGAAATAATGTTAAGAAAAATTGCCTATGATTATTCAAAAGGTCTAAAGGGGATCTAAGGGTCCACAGGCCACTTGCTCCCCCCCCCAACCGAGTAATAACCGAATGTTTTTACATAGTTGGCTATTTCAGACAGCATAGTTGTAGTTGAAAAAGTACTGATTGTTGTTTTTTTTGAAAAACTTAAAAACTGTGTCAGCCGATAAGACTATTTGGACGCTTATTATTAGGCCTATAATTTTAAAGTACTTTACGTATTCAAAAATTTAGTATAGAAAAATTCTCATGTAATTTTCATCCGAAGTAGAAAAGGAACATGTTATCGGGGTTTATAATGAGAAATGTATTATTATTGATTGTTTATATAATTTGAGATATTCCTCAGAGGCCGCTTATACAATAATAATGTATTTTACATATAATAAGTTTACTGTACATGACAATATGTTTCACTGTTAAGCAATGATTCACGTACTGACATCTTCCTCCCAGTAAACATAGTAACATCTAAAATATAATAATTTTGATTCGTTTTGTTTCGATTTTACTTTTATTTGTTACGAAATTTATAATCCCAATATATGGTACCTAATTTAAAGGCTCGACATGTACCCCATACAAATTGCAGACTCAAAATAGTTATCCTGTTGAGGTAAAGTATTTAAATTTAGTAGGGATGTGCGAGTATTGATTTTTGAAGTCGAGCCGAGTACTGCCCGCGAGTACTCGAAAATACCCGCGAGTTTCGAGTTTTTTTCGAGTCATTTTGAATGGTATAAGTTAATAGTTATCATGCTTATTATTGATCACATAAAATGCAATATTTTTTATTTACTAAACTGGGTTGTTTTCCTAAGCATTAAAAGCAAACCTTTTTTCAAATTAAAATATACGAGAATTCAGGCCATCTTTCACATAACTTTATATCATTACTCTATATTTTATTAAACTTTCATCCTTAGAAGGTAAATGCCAAGCTACATCTACGCTTGCTGCTTTGAAGAGGGGTTTTTGTAACATATTGTTATGGGTTTAAGAATTAAAGTTAAACCAGTCTCATTGAGCATAAGTAAGAAAATATATCAAATTATAGAAAGGAAAAGACAAGACTTAATTTATTGATATTAATAACTCAAAAACCACTTTAATTCAAGAAAATTAACAAAAGTTTTATGGTGGCTGGTCATGAGTGGTGTTGACTGTGTGAAAGACGACCGTAAAATGCGATCGCGCGTACCAATTCCGGGTAAACGGCGAGAGTAACTAATCGACTCGAGCATCCGAGTATTTTTCAAAACTTCGAGTCGAGTCGAGTAGTGTAAACTCGGCTCGAAAAAAGCTCGATAATCGAGTACTCGCACACCTCTAAAATTTAGTATAGGAACTTGAACGTTTGAAACAATGCACTGTTTACACCGATGTTATACTCGGTTCCACATTCACCTTTCAGCATGGAATTTCCATAAGCCATGTATTGCAAATGGCAATTTCAGCTGTACTAACCAAACTATGTAATACAGCTGTTAATTTCAAAATTATATGTTATTAATATTAGTAAACAAATATACCCAACATAGGTAATAGAATTGCATTGTCCCATTAGGCCTGTACTGAAAGGTGAATGTGGAATTGAGTATAGAGCAATATTTTCAAAATTCTAAAAGTGAGGCTCTTTCAAATAAAAATCCAATTCGAGTTGTTTATAATAATTTAAGAACATCAATTTAAAATTGATATAAAAACATTTCTGTACATATATTTACATTCTCATGGTATTTACATAAATATTTCAATCCCCTCTTTTGAGCTTCACCAGAGAGAAATATCTGGTTATGTTGAATGAAACGAAATTCTTAGTGTCAATAATACCATTACAATGAGTTAAATAGAATTTTAGAAAAGCCCTCTAACAGAGTCTGATGTCGTTAAGATTAATTTCACGAGGTGAATGAAGTCAACCACTTGAATTTCGAGTAAAACAATTAAATGCCGACAATGAACAAAATTACAGTTCACTACCATTACTGGGAAACCGCGGCTGCTCAATTTAAACAACGAGAACTCATCAAGAACAACGTACGTTTTCCCGCGAACCAAGAAACTTGATCACTTGGATAAGGCAAAGGACATTTCTTTTATTTATTATAATGAATAGATATAACCATTTACATGTGATATACTTCGGATAGGCTCCAGCTAATTTGAGAGCTTTATACTAATATGCATTCGTTAATATTTGTATCGTTGAAACAAAATACCCCCGTTGCAGCAGACCTACATACTCAGCGAATTTCAAATGCAAAACAACATATTTCAATCCAACATAGCGAGATTTGACATGTTATGGTAAGCTCCAAAAGAATAACATGGAAAATGAGTATGCAGGTTTGCTGCTACAGGTATATTAAAACTGGTTGGTTTTAATTCAATATTTGTAGATCTGGAATATGAGAAGCTTACCAAGTTTTATCAAGAATATTTTGAGAAATAACCGAGATATATAATTTTACTTATTTCCCATAAAGATAACATTGGGACAACGTATTGCGTTTACCACTTTCAATATCTAATGGACATAGAGCAGTGATTCAAAATACTAAACTGTTTGTTTTTTTATATGAATTCAATGATGCCAACAAAAAATCGATAAATTTTATTTTTTATGTAAAAAACTCAAAAACCCCATTTTTGGGGGGTTTTATCCCTTTTTACCCCCCCTTCCGGTGGTCCGATCGGGCTGGTTTACGATCTCGACCGAGGGATTACCACTTTACATGTCTGTACCAACTTTTCATTAAGATCGGACCATTTTTACGGCCGCTATCGTGCTCACAGACACACACACACTTATATATAAATTCGAACGAATGGTGTTTTTTGCTTCTAGGGGTTGCAAAACGAAAAGTTATCATGGTCTCAGGCTTAGGTCTTACCACGAGACCTACGGTAATAGCTTCTTCCCTATAGGGGAAATTCGCTATCAACAATACAATGAAATTGCTTATAACTGTGGTCCCAAAAACCACGGACCGTCTGACTGGTGAAAACCGTTGCATAATCGTTTTGATATTAATTTATTGAACTGGAGGAAATATTTTTATGTTTATTTCCAAACATTAAGGAATTAACCGCCTATATTTTCTTCCCAGCTTTCAATATTTATAGGTACAATATTAAAATAAAGCAAGTTATAGTTGAAGTGTGGGCAAAATCAAATATATAAAATCGCGCTCGCCCCCCCCCCGTCATTATCAATAAATATGTTAGAATGTAATTAATTATTAGAGTATAGTGCACGAAATAGAGCGTGGGGCAAAAACTATAACCTCATTTATTGTCTGCTAAACCTCAGTTGAATTGACTGAATGAAATGTTTTTGTTGAACTGACAAAACTTTGTTTACGTTTTTCGCAAGCACATCACGTTTCAGATAACATTTGCGGTATATACTACATAAAGAAATAGCGAACTAACATTGTATTTTGAAGATTGGCCTGGAAATAGTTTTTAAAGGCTATAATTCTTTTAAATTATATTCAAATAGTAACAGACATTTACAGCCTACAAACAATAGTGGATTGAGTAGAATCAATAGAGTAATTGGCTAGTAAAATATTATTTCAATATTTTGCTTTACTAAAAAGATCGTAACAAATAATGTTATAAATATTTTTAAAATGTTAATGAAGAAATATTAATTTTACTATATGAAAAATTATGAAATGGTGATAATTAGATATGTAAAATTAAAGTGGAATAAATTAATTAAATATTTATTCCATGAAAATATAAATTATATTACTGTACAGTACATGCAAAGAGTAAAACACATGTTCTGGAGGTCTAGACCAACACGATGAAAAATATTGTAAATTTAAGCAAGCGTGGTACTTAAACATTTATATACAAAATTGAATAAGCTTAAATTTATGTAAATAGAGATATAGAGAATATAAAACGCAGCGCCTTCTAAATTTTGATGCGAAGTACCGGTACGCTAAATAAAGAAATATATGGGCATACTTTGCAAGCGTGTACATAATTAATTTGAAAAAGGGGACAAACGACAAATTGTAAGATTCTAGTATGACTCAATATTGTAAATACATGGAAATTAAGATTTTGATTCTAAAAATATGTAAAGATATTGTTAAAAGCAAAATAGTAATTTTAAATTTTATTTTCTAACTCTAGGGGCGAACCCAGGAATTAGTTTTGGAGTGATACCACCATAAGGAGTGTCACGCTTTATTATAGGCAAATGTTGCAAGTAAGCTAAATTCTTTCATCATTAATTAAGTTACCATAATTCTCAAGAGTAAAATGTCATGGTTTCAGAATAAATAAACATATTTTTAACAACGAAAATGTCTTGGGGGATCAACCTCCCCCCCCCCCGGTTTTGCCCCTGTTAACACTACCAGAAATAATTGTCGCAAATGTCCAAATTCTTTCATGCAACACGTAGACTCCTATTTTATTAACTGCTTATATTTTTATTCAATTCCTAGATTTTGTCTATGAGGCGGTGTCAGAAAGCTGACGCGGTTTTATGAGACGAATATTCAATACTGTGACAACTTATGATAATTCTTATATATTCTTATGTGCTCCTTAGTCCATAGTGTAGCGTTAGTAAATACGTAATGATACATTTTCGACGCCTTGATGTCCGTGAGGCAACCCGCTTAGCGCTAAAGTCGAGGGTGTAGGATATCCTGTGTTGCAGGCGCTTATCGTTTCGTGTGTTACATTTAACAAATATCATTTGAAATTTTACACTCGTTTCTGTACCTCCGGGCGATATTAATATCTGTCCATTTCCAAGTTGACTCCTCATAAATTTCTTGTAGAGAATTTTTTCTCTGATTAGTTCATCTTATTTAACTAATTTAAAAGTCAAGAAAATTCGTACTTTGAACTACCGGGGAGTTGATGGTGTCTTGCTTGTACTGCACGAGATAAGGTGAATATAAGACTGGGATGGAAAGTTGGAAGCGAACGAAAAGCTAAGTTTTTTTATCATGTTTTAACTATTCAAAATATGTTCGAATGTTTTAATTAATTTAACTGTAAATTATAATTATAGTAAATCTATAAAATCTGTTTGAAGTCCGATTTACAAAATACTGACTGTTGAATTTTTAAATTATGACCGTAACTAAACTGATCCACGCAAATAAGGCATTTGTCATAAAAATACTTTTATTCTTCCTCTTTAAGATAATGATTTAAAGATATATTTTAGTCAATTTAATTAATATTGTTCGTTCGTACAAGCAAAAATCACCGTTTTAAAAAATATGTTTGTATTAATACATATAACTTTTTCATTGTCGATCAAGTTTGAAAGTGCCATGCTTAGAGCAGAAAGTCCCGTTGTACACTATAATATTTGAGTAAATTTTTCTATATACCTTTTTTTCTGCATAACAGCAAATTAATTTATGAACCACAGAAAGATTCGTTTTTATTTTCCAGAATCATTAGGGCCTAAGTTAATCTAAGCTTTTAAGTTATGACGTTGCATTGCGTGTTTACATACTTCCATTTTCTCCGTCCAACTTCAAAAAAGGTATACTATATAAAGGGTCATATTCATACTGAATTTTGAACCGATTCAGATTTTCATAACTAATTAAAGTTTTTACTACAGTCCCGTACAGACGTACTGGCGGGAAGCAAAAAGTAAGGAAACTCTACAAATAATCTGCTAAAACTCATGACTGGGTTGAACTCTCACTGTTTATGTTTTTAAGGCACAACACTACGAAATTTGTGTAAAATACTGTACCGAAAGTTTTCTTGCGCAACGCGACAAGTAATATTGAGTATTTCTGCTATTAATGAGAATAAAACCTCTTCATAGATTTGCGGTAAACTCTGCGGGAACTTTTACCGTCATATCTACACTCTATGTTATAAGTTTAACATAGATTTTAATGAGAATTTGTTTGAATTTTATATTCATTGCATATGGGTTTGCAGCATAAACTTTCACATTGTATGTCTTTTCTCAAACATGTGATCATATAATTAACACTGCCTACATAAATTCAAATTCAAATTCAAAATTCATTTTATTTCACAAAAATTAAATATTAATAATTTACATAAAATCCAAGTGCAAATCGCACGCGTGGATTTGAAACATCCAGTTTACTATCTTCGATCTGGACAATCTTGACACAAACATTTAAATTACAACCATTACATTTATACCCTGAACAATATAATTTAAATAAATAAATACCCATAGACAAAAAATAGACTTACAAAACTAAATAACAATTTTACAATTATAATATTAGCCTTTAATACTTTTTTAAATTTGATAAAATCTAAATTTAAGTCAATAAATGTATTATTTTTGTTTTATATGGAAATAGAGTTATAATAAAACTGCTTTCTACTGGTTACTTTCATAAATTTTGGTACTAGTAATAAAATCGTAGATGAGCTTCTGGTGGTCCTCGAATTTTGTTAAATGGTAAAAGAGTTAATGTTCAGTTTTAAGTAGTTCATGCAGCAAAACGCGTATAGCTGGTAAAAATCTAAAACCTGCAAAATTTTAAACAACGGGTTTGAACTATCAAATTTATTTACCCCAAAAATCGTTCTGAGTGCCATTTTTGAGATACAACAACTGGATCATATGACATATGGTATTAACATCATATATCATGATCATATGATATTAACACAGCCTTACACAACACAGATATTTAACGCAAATTCCGAATACAGCGCACTTACTCACCCGCCAGTATGGCTGTCCACAACTATAACTGGTCCATGAAATATTACAAATGTTGTTACCTTTGACGCGATTTATCTTCTGTCTACGTATAGAAATATTTTGTTGCAGTAAACTTCATTTAACAACTCTTCATCTTTGCGACTTTAGGTTGAGTCATATTTAATGTTGAGTGTGAGGAGTTTTATTTCGCAGATTTTCGATGGAAACCCCTTTCTAACACGGGGATTTTTAAAATCCAAATCTGTTTTTAATATTTTAAAGAGTTTCTAAAAGGCACTAACTTTTTGCCAAAAATATGCCTCTTCCAAGAACTTGGTATTGGGGTGGTTACAGATTTTTTAAAACTTGTACCGTACTTAATACGCGTACTTATCGGAGGGTTTTTTAATGATAATAAAGTATTTAAACTAAAAATATTTTTATAATCAATGGAATTGTATTATTATCTTAAATAAAACATTTTTGCAACCAGTTTCTACTGAATTAAAAATCAAGATGTTCACAGTAGTTCCCGCTTCAATATGTATCCTATAACACGAAAGATTGAAACTTTATAAACCTAAGGGATGGAGCTCTAAGGGATTTAGGAAACGGGAATAAACGGGGTGTATAAACCTTCCCAAAGTTTTATGGCGATCGGATGAAAGGTTTGGAAGGGCATAAACGTCAAACTGAAGACATACATAGGACATAGGACTTTATAATTATTTGAGAGAATGGAACAAATAAAGGTCCAACTATCTATGGAACCCTTTAGTTTTTCAAAATATGATCGATTTTGATGTTTATATGTAAAAATATAATATGTGTTTTCACAAACTTGCCTTTAATGTAACGCTCACGCAGTGTGTTCCTACATAATTCAAACAAAACTTGGACTTTGCATTTCTTATATAAAACCAACCACTGTATTAGTTGTGAGTAGTTTTTATATAATACTATCTAATCAACTGGTTTCACCTATAGAAAAACTGTCTTGGAGTTGATATTGATTCCATTTTAAGGTTACCATGATAACCACATAAGTTTCTCTATAGTTAGTTTTTTAGTATGTTTTAACATTGAAACATTGAATACCGTAGGTGTGCAACTCTTATGGAATGTTGTAAAACCGTTTCTTAGTACGAATCTAGGACCCAAAGGGAGCATGTTGCCAAATTTCAGCTCTGCAAGTCTTAAAGTTTCGGAGATTTGCTGTTCGTTAGAAAGCCTTTATCCTTTACAGCTAGTAGGCTGTAGATTCTATAGCCTAATTTCAGTTATAGATCAAAGATGTAACTAGATTGTATATGCCCGCAACGTTTTTTATACATTTTTGAAAAGTCAGGTTAAATATAGCTAAACTTATTTAAAATACAACTACACCGCAAGTACTCGATACAACTACAAGT
The DNA here is from genome assembly GCA_035578135.1 of Flexamia atlantica. Lineage (NCBI taxonomy): Eukaryota > Metazoa > Arthropoda > Insecta > Hemiptera > Cicadellidae > Flexamia > Flexamia atlantica. Next base: position 39,627,712 of record JAQJVK010000011.1, on the reverse strand, counting down.
AATTTATTTAAAATTACGATACAACTACTCGTATCTTCTTCTTCTTGCCCCCTTATTTTCGGGTTCCTCAAGTATTCTATAACATCCTCTAGCGTTCCAATCTGTGTCCAAAACCCCAAAGAGTATATTTCCGGTTCCTAAAGCGCCCACACATTTAGCGGTTCCTAAGCCCGCGTACCTTTAGCTCTCAAAATATTTTAACCATCCTCGCATGGACCCATGCCCCTTGATAAAAAAGAACACAAGCTACCCTGATTTTACCCATGCCCACACGTATTCCTAGGACACCAACTTAAAACTTAGATGTGAAAGATGTGAGGATCTCAGATATGAGGCGAGTGTAACTTACTAAGTTAACCTCTCAGCTACCTCGACAAATCCTTATCCCTCATGCCCCTCGGCACCCCAAGCTTGCCCCATATGCCCCCGCTGCCCCATGCCCCTGGGCACCCCAAGCTGCCCCATGCCCCTGGGCACCCCGAGCTGCCCCATGCCCCATACCCCTCGGTGCCCCTCGGTTCCCACGTCACTCGGCGGCGAGGCGAGGACAAGGGAGCGTTTCTCAGAAGAATTATCCTAATTTCCCGGGTAATTCCCCCATTACGATCTTGTCTGCCCGAGGGTCGCGTGTATTCAAATTACAACAATACCAACATGGCGGCCGCCGCCATTTTCTCCCCACCAATGGGGAGTCGCCCCTCCCCCATTATCTTCACCCTGTTCTTCGTACCGCGTTAATACATTTAATGATATCGAATTAAACGTAATTTTCTACCGGTTATCGTAATAAAAATCGCTCCACCGCACCGGACGCAGAGAGGGGTCTCGACGGTCGTCGGTTTCTACGCCTTGTGTTACGTTACGGGTAATTTACTAAGTATGGGTTATAGCTGTATTATAATAACAGGCGGAATTCAAAGTGGAAGATTTGATATGGATGGTTTGTGGTAGGTAGCAATCAATGGACGGTTTCCGACAGACTCTTGTTTCGAGGTGTAAAAATAAATATAAACTGACACGACATGCTGGTTACAGAGACGTAGAAAAATACTTTAATGGTGAGATTATGCAGCAGAGCCTATTTGGTAAATTATACCTTCAACAATAAGCAAATAACTATATATAAAATCAACAGTGTAAAGATTAAATATTCTAAATATTATTACCTATTTAAAAAAAACTTCATGTAGTGATATATACGCTTTGATTGGACTCTTGCACCTTACAGTGTAATAAGCATTACTCAATAAATAAATAGGAATAAATATATTTTTTGTTATTTCATTATTTTATCGTAAATTTTTATTTATTTATTTAATTTTTGAGGAATAAATTTGGAAATTTATACAATGCGCGAAGGTTTGCTTTTCGGAGTGATAACTCAGTAACTGGTGGACGAGTAATTCAATCAAAGGCATTGTATTTTCGGAATGGAGTCGCTATCCGTCAAAATCAGATCAACCCAAGTCACTTTGTTTACAACTAAACAAATGGACATGTTTTGAAATATTTCTAAGTTAACCAAAGATCGCAGCAGTTTTATAACATCCCAATAGTGTTTGCAAGTCAAGTTGCAACAGAGTAATTAATCGAGTAAATACTTGTTTTCCTCAAGTTAAACGTGTTAAAGGGGGAAAATATGTGTTCTAACACCGTGCCGATGAATTTTTAATTGAACTGTACAACTTCAAATTTATCACTGTTATCAATATCATTAAAAAAGTTATATGATAAACTGTATGGTAAACAGTTTTGATAAACTAGAAATAATCAACATTATATAAGTAAGTAGTTTTACAATTCATACTAGTGGCTTGTAGGGGCATATAAGCCCCTAATAAGGGAAATTTAAATTAAAACAATTCTTATTTCATATAGTAAGTGTACCTTCATAAACTGGCTTTTGGATCTACCATATGAAAATATCTAGAACATGGTTTAAAATAAAATAACAAAATCACATGTTTTATGTAAACAAAGCAGCTCCCAATGCTTTTTAAATGGCAGATATTTTACATTAATTCTTATTTTCTAGTAAGCTTCAAGCAAATTCAGTATTTTTCCCGCCATCACGGAATAGAGACCTTTAATTTGAGTCCTCTTCCACCTTTCTACGACTTGCCAAGCGCCCACAATTTTGACGCAATGAATCGCCTTACGAAATTAAATATATGATGGCAAACAATACTGAACTAGTGGATCCGAGCGCACGGAATCGTGCGCTACTCTAGCAGAGCGATAATTCAAATGGCGACAAATTTAAAACACAATCATGCTAACACGATCCGTCTTGAGGGTTATGTTTACACAAATTAAAAAATAACAGCAATTAAATTATCCAGCTGATCAAAATGTAAACAATTATGTTCTTCATAAGGATAACATGGGAACTTTAAAAGCCAATGGGGCAGAGCCCAAGGGACTTTTTCAAAAATGTAAGGCCAGTTTGCAAATCTACGCGACACGCTCTTTCCAATGAGCCGTCAATGATCAAAATCGGTTAAGAAATGACGGAGGAGTTCATAAGACAAATTTCGTGTTGGCGTATTAATTATATAGATTATACATGCAAAATGGTATCATCGTAACCACTTAACTTCATTCGCAAACTCAACTAAATGCAGTCTCTAGCCAGAATACCAGAGTACCGTATTTCTTTTTAAAATTAGGCTGTGTTTCGTTTTAGTAAAAATGTATTTTTATGTAAAATACAACTTAATTAACAGCCTTCTATCATTAATTGACATTAGAATTTTCTTAAGATACATACAAATGTGTTGCATGTAAAAGATTTATTTAAAGCAACATGTTCAAACTAAAATTTGCCCTAAACAATTGAACCTATGCTTGCAAGATATTTTTCGTGCTAGTAATTCTCATCCTTTGCCCACTAATTTTCAATATATGAGACTCAAAAAACTATCTACTTCATGTTCATATTTTAATTTTTACGCCTATAACAGAATTTTCGTTTTTAATAATTTGTTTTTAAAATACATCATGCAACATGTTTTCATAAAACAACTGGCGAGAATCAGTTAAAAAATAGCGCCTTATCAAAAGCGGTGTTTATCCTTATCAAAAGTTTCGTCAAAAAATTAAACCATATTTTTAGATCAATCATGATTAAATATAATTTATCTCAAACGAAGATTAATTTGTAGGTGTTAATTTGCAGGATGTTGATTTTTCATGCAGCATTTTTTAGTGTAGACCTATTCCAAAATCATCTCATGTTAGTACGGCCGAAAAAACTCCTTATTTCGCTTTTATAAGCATTAAAATCTCAGGAATTGGTGAAACTTTATCAAGTAATATCAATTAAGGACCATGCAAAATATAGGATGTGGTTGCATCTTTACAGAAACACTTAGCTCCGTTGGATTTCGAAACAACTGTACATTTAGCCTACTTATGAATGAAGAATACCGCAAATGCATTTTTAATAGCAATCTTATAAGGGGTGATTTCATACATACATATATATATATATATATATATATATATATATATATATATATATAGACTTGGAAGGTTATTTGGGTTATCATCATGATCAAAGTTTAAGAAAAGATTTTGAAAATAATATTAGTTACTTGCATTAATTTTGGATAAAGTTGCCAGCATCAAAAGTAGTACCAAAAAATAGTATTTTCTGCTCAAATAGTAGATTTTACCGCTAATTATTAAATTCAACATCTTTTGAATCACTTTTAGGGGTGAATTGGTATAAAGTATCTTGGTTAAGTTGATGTTAATATTAAGATAAATAACAGGGATTTTGATAATTAGAAATACGATTTAAATTATTCGTCTTGAATTTCCAATCCAAAATATACGCTTAAATTAGTTTATTCGATTCTAGAACAAACTGTAATCAAGCATCTTAAAAATACATGATTTGCGAAGCCAAAAATACGATCCTAAAAAATTAAATTCTTAAAAATGCTCCTCTTTAATATATTTAATGGATTAAACTGTCCAATTACAAGGGCAATAGGAGAAAACTTAATAGCGATGGAAATGTGCTTAATTTTCAAATTATATGATAGCAAAAGTTCGGTTTGCTTTGAAGTTTAATGTAAACATCAACGAATTTTCTAACTCGAGTACTCTTAAAATCACGCTTTCTAACGTTCAACCTGATTGGATTATGGTGCAGTCGATCAAATAAACTGTAGTCAAATATTGCTAATACGGGTATTTCATATAGTTGTCGTAATCTACATTAATATGTAGATTAAATAAGTTTCTAATGAAACGTATTTATATAAAAAGTAAGTTCAGTATAAAGACCCAATAGCCGGTTAGCTAATTTGTTTCATTTCAATATTCCCAAGAGAATGGAAACGTAAAATAAATGCTTTGTTTGAAATTCATTGTTGGTGATGGTGATTTTATATTTTGATTTGGATTTTTGCGGATATTTTCCATCACTGATTAGTAAAAAATAATTGTTGTTTTTTACTAATCAGAGATGGTAAATGTTCGCAAAAATCCAAACCAAAATGTAAAATAAATGGGTTGGATACTTTTTTTATCACTAAAATCTATGATGTAATTTAAAAGTGCTTTTTGGTATGCAAAACAACTTTAAAAAGCTTTTAGTCAACTTGTGATTCAGACATTTGACAAATGTTTTAATCTGTGGATTCGTATTTAAATTATTGTCAATCTTTTACCATGAATTAACGAAGGCTTAAAATTTAATTGCCTTAAACGCTAAAATTTTCAGTATTTAATTGTAAAAATATTACTTGCTTCGTAGATTTAGAAAAATTCTATGAAAATAACTCAACATTTCAAATTTTATTCAATTCCTACTTTTGTATGATGACGATTCACTTTATATTTTGTGAAAATAATCCCTAAGCTAGAACAGATAGGATTGCTATGGAGATAAAAGCAACAAATATGATTAAACGGACTTTGATAGTGATACAAGAAGTAGTTAAAAGAAGAAAAGTCTACAAAATGGTATGAAAAAAGTATACGCACAAGAATCTCAATAAAACACAAATTTCATTCGCAACAGCGCTTCGGGAGACTAAACCAAGTTTTAGAATCGAATTCCTTCATTAGAATAATTTTATTTTGTTCTTTTTTCTATACATTTATATCAGTCGAATTGTAAAATGGGCCACCACAATATTCCAATAACAAATCGGAAAAGTAATTATTAAAAAGAGTATTTTTTTATGCGGAGGAATTTTTTAGACGACTGAATATTTGTAGGGCCTATTTGCTATAGTTTTCACTAAAAGCAGACAAAAATTAGTTGTTTTTTTAACTTAGAAGACTTTCAAAATTCACAAAGATGGGGGAAAGGTCTTTCTTTATCAATTAATATTGTTAAATCGACTAAATTAACGAGACCATCTGGGGCCGCTGAAAACTGAACAAACTTGTCTACTTCGTGAGACTTTAACGCCTGAGACTGAATGCGTATTAGTTTGTACCGCATATTAAATGAAATGTTGAACGACTCCTACACAGTGTGTTCATTTTTTTTGCACACCATTGGGATCTGTTAAACTATAAGAGATACAAGAAAGGTTAAATTAGCAAAGTAAAGAAAAGTAAAATGGTGGTGAGCAATTAAAAATATTCGACCAAACTCGTTCATTACGCTCAAAAATCCATTTTTTGGCCCCAAAACTAAAATTTCCCTGAACTCCCTTATTTTTTAAGGTACGAGACTGTAAATGGGGTCAAATTTACACGAAATTTTACCACATTCTACATTTTTGTAGAATCTAAACATTCAAAAACGTGATATCATTATTGTGGTTTTCTGAGAACAATGCTCAAGTTCGATATTTAAAATACCAACATGTAAAATTTCATTTTTCATAAGAAAGATTTTTTCTCTTGATTACAAAAATACCACAGATGTGATAGTTTCCTCTTCAAATGTGTTTTTAATCCGAGAAAATATTTGTTCATAAATTAATTATAATGGGTTATACAGGGTGTTTTTTTAAAAACGCAACCCATTTTTAAGATTGAATAATGCACATATGAATGTGTAATGAGGATTGTTTTATTGATCTTTACATTTTATATGACCTATTATTTAAGTTTGATCACATTTAATTTACATTATGTGCTCAAGCAGTCCGTCATTGGCATTTTTAGAAATTTATGCTCTCTCCATCAAATTCCCGAACATGTGTTGCAAGGTACCTCTTTGAATTTCTTGCATTAAATTTGTTATGTTTGTTTTGAAGTGCTGAATATCTTGTGAATTGTTTTCGTAGAATAATACTACTTTACATGTCTGTGGCAAATTTCATTCAGATCGGACCATTTTTACGCGAGTTATCGTGCTTAAAGACACCCAAATTAAAAACGCAACCCAAAACTTGATTTTATCGGTGAAGGATTATTTCCCCCCATATCCCTGGATTTGACCCCACTATATTTAGGCATACAAAGTAAGGCCTAAAAAACAAGTCACAGCATATTCAGTACCTCAAAACAAACTAAACAAATGTAATGCAAAGAGGTACCTAGCAACACGTGTTCGGGAATTTGATAGAGAGAGCATGACTTCATACAAATGTCTCTGGCGGATTTTTTGAGCACATAAGGTGAACTAAATGTGATCAGATTAAAATAATAGAGTGTGTAAAACGTGAAGAACCATAAAACAATACTTATTTCATATTTATATGTGAATTATTCAATCTTAAAAATGGGTTGCGTTAAAAAAAACACCCTGTATAATATAGTGGATTTATCATAAAAATGAAAACAGCTGATTTATACTAAACAGCTGATTGACTCGGAACAGCTGATTGGCAGCAAAATGCTGTTTTACGGACAAATAAGCATCTTCATTTAAAACAACTGATTTATTTGTAAATTATCTTTTTACTGTTAGTCAGCGGTTTCTGGTCCATCAGCTGTTCCCTTTTTCCTTATTTTTATTATGAATCCAGTTCATCATAGCCTATTATCATGTATAATAATTAATTAACATTAACATAGCATTACTTAAAAATATTTAATGGATTAAGACGTATTGAATATATATATATTCACCATAAAATTTAACCAAGCTCAACAATCTGTCACTGAATTAATCTGCTGTATATATCCTATATCAAACAAAAGGAACTAAAAAAGATACTTAAACTAAAGTAACTCAGGTTATGCTCTGGAGGAGGGATTTTAAAAAACTATACGGTAAGGCATATCTCAAAGTTATAAGTTTTTCAAAGTCGAAAACGCATTTTGTGCATCCTGGGTTTTGTTAATGTATTTCGTATGCGGAGTGCAGTGCGGAGTTTGGAATGTGGAAAATGTTTGGAATGTTTCCTCGATTTTAAATTAACCAATGCACTTATTTATTTCACCAATACAGGTATAACTGGCGCCAAATCTTGCGGCCCACGCCGTCCATAAGCCCAATGCACAACTATGCATAATTATTAACATTAGTCTTATGGGCGGCGTGGGCCGCAAGAACTGGCGCCAGTTACAATAGAAAATATAACTTGGCCCAGCAAAAAAAAGTCAAGCATTTAAGCGTTATAACATAGACGCACTTGCTGGGTTGATAGCATGGAATCAACGAGTAGTAATCAAGTACAGCATATGTTAGTAGAATTTGGCATATTTTTTACTTTTATCACTAAGGAAACATTCTATGAAATTCTTAGATATTTCATAGAAATGTGTGGTTTTTGCTGAGGTATTTGCCAAACATATAGGCTACAACATACTATCGATGTACGTAATCAGTGATGTCATTTCAATGACATTTACAAAAGGTTCAGCTCAATATGATTCATTAAGATTAATGTGTTAAGATTCATTAGTTTATAACTAAACCCTTTATGCAAAATGGATGTGGCTGTTCTTTTAAAGTTGCAAAGTTGCAAACTTTAAAGGCATACAAAAGTTCTGTTACAGCAGATTCCGAATCAACATCTGAAAATAATGTGAGGAATTTCTTATCCATAATGAAGTTTCACGTTCAAAGTACGTAACGCGATAACTAAAAAACGGGTGTACTGATCATTTTCAAATTTTGCACAAGCGTTTACTAGCTCACCGAAAAGATGCTATTACATTTTGAAGCAAATACCTAAAATGTTTTAGCAATTCAATTTTTAAAAACCCCATTAAGTTAGCATTGGCGAAAAATTGCGTTTATTGAACAATGGGATGCAAACGAAGGTAATATGGAAATACAACTGGCGGTTAAATGTTCAGCAAATATATTTTCCGTTAGTGGTGTACACCACAAACTGTGTGGTTAACGGTACTTCAATAATTTAAGACCTGTTAACCACCAGCCACCAAATATAATATAATAATTATAATTATTGGTTTTATAGTTATTACTAGTGGAAAACCCAAAATTTGAACGCGAAAAAAATGAGGAAACGTTCTCCCATGTATTTTACTAAATCGTACACAAGAAACCCGCCAGAGAGCAGCAGCAGCTGATTTCCCCGGGGGATCAGCTGCTCTGATAGCTACTGCAGAGCTCACTGGCTGGCAAGGAACCAACTACGACTTACGAGTCGTAATAGAGTTTGCAGTTATAACAATATTTTAAAATTAATTGAATTAATTAATTATTGGTTTCACGAATACGGAGTAATAAGACATCAAGTACTCATCCAATTATACTACACAGACAATTATATCATCACTTTACTTCTAATAGCCAAAGTTTTGTTGCATTATTGATGAAAGAGTAATTGCGTTCGCGAAAGTATTAATTTTGAAGGGGTTAGTACTAGTCCTCAATAAATAGAACAATATTTACTGCGTAAATCGTTATTAGAGTCCAACATTAACATTCTCTTAAAAGCCGTGAGTTCTTTCCCTTACTTGGGTTGGATGAGCGGCTTAAAATATCCTAAAGATGGCTGGAAAATAGCCGAGACACCTTGATAGTGATTTCGGTTTGTCGTAGCCACCGCTGTAATTGAGCCGCTGTAATTGAGCTCGCTGTAATTGAGCCGCTGTAATTGAGCTCTTCAAGAAGTGCCCGAACTCGACTATTTAAATCAATACCCCCGTTGCAGCAGACCTGCATACTCAGAGAATTTCAAATGCAAAACAACATTCTTCCCCATTAGACATACAAAATTCCAGTGATACCGTATTTAAATTAGGTCATTATAGTTTTTTGACTTTTAAAGAATTTTATCAAAACAGCTGTTCACTTTCTTTTAATTATTTTATTTCAAAACTAAAATAAAACAAAGGTTAAAGAAGACTAATAAATTTCCACAGGTTAAACCATAAAAGAATGTTTTCTTGTAAATTGCTACCTTATTTTATTGATGATTAATCCCATAATCCCATACTAAAAGTAATCCCATTCTTAAAATACCCCCGTTGCAGCAGACCTGCATACTCAGCGAATTTCAAATGCAAAACAACATATTTCAATCCAACATAGCGAGATTTGACATGTTTTTGTAAGCTCCATAAGAATAACATTGGGAATGAGTATGCAGGTTTGCTGCTACAGGTATGTTTAAACTGGTTGGTTTAATTCAATATTTAGTAGATCTGAACTAGAAGAAGCCATTTACCAAGTTTTATCAAGATCTGTTGAGAAATAAGCGAGATATAGAATTTTACTTATTTCCCATAAGGTTAACATTGGGACAACGTACTGTGTTTACCACTTTCAATATCTCGGTAACCAATAGAGATAGAGCAATGATTCATGATACTAAATTGTTTGTTTTTTTTTAGCTGAATTCAATGGTGCCAACAAAAATTTGATAAATTTTATTTTTCTATGTGAAAAACTAAAAAAAACAATTTTTGGGGGGTTTATCCCCCTTTACTCCCCCTTCCGGCGGTCGATTGGACTGGTTCACGAACTTGTCCGAGTGATTACCACACTACACGTCTGTACCAAATTTCATTAAGATCGGACCATATTTACGGCCGCTATCGTGTTAACAGACATATGTATGTATATATATATTCACATATGGTTCGAACGAATGGTTTTTTTTGCTTCTGGGGACTCCAAAATGAAAATCTAACATGGTCTCGCACTTAGGTCTTACCATGAGTACTTCCGTAATAGCTTATTCCTTTAAGAAAATTCGCTAAAACTAGGAGACGCTCTTTTATCGCGTAATTGGATGAACTCACAAACAACCAAATCCATTGCCAGAAAATTTACATTGGCGGAAAATTGCGTTTATTAAACAAGAGATGTATATGAAGATAGTTTCAAATACAAAAGAAACTAGCGATTAAATATGCGGCAGACATATTTCCCGTAGAAGATACATCACATGATGTGTGGTTAACGAAAAGTTTCATGATCATTACAAATGGAAAACCGAAAATTCACATGAGAAAGATCCTGAGGAAACGTTCTCCCAATGTTTTTATTTCACATAAAACCCACCGGAGGGCAGCATTGATCCCCATCAGATGAAGAATCTCTAAGCACACAGCATGTGATGTATATACGGAAAATAAATTTGCCGGAAAATTTAATCGCTACTTTCTTTTGTAATTGAAATTATCTTCATTTGCATCCCATTGTTTAATGAACGTAGTTTTTTGCCAATGCTAGTTTAATGGCAATTTTTAATTCTTAACATCAAATCACTTAAAAACGCTCGAAGGGATTCGCTTCAAAATTTAAAGGCATCTTTTCGGTGGACTATTAAAAGTTTTTGCAGAATTTGAAAACGATTAGTGCACCCCTTTTTTGTTATAGCGTTACTCACACAGTGACGGACAACGAATCTTTGACTCCGCTAATACATATGTTCACTTCGTTCGTTCATCAATTACAGCATGTCTAACGAAACTGAACTTCATGACGTGTCCAACGCTCATTGGACACATGCTGTAACTATTGGTACATGTTGGAAAGTTGCTATAAAATCTTTGTTAAAGTTGAAATACCTCCATTGCAGGAAACCTGCATACTCAGTAAATTTAAAATACTTATAAGAATAACTTGGGTATGAGTATGCAAGGCTGCTGCTGCAGGTATGTGAAAATTGGGTGATTTCAGATTAATGTCCAATTAACAAATACTAAAAAAGTCGTACAATGGAAATGCTTGATATTATGATGTTATGTTCATTCATTTACACAAAAAAATGAAAACTTTCACTTCAATCTAAAATGGTTTAATTGTTAAATTTTTTAACCAAAGAAGTAACTGTATGATCGTTTTCATTACGTTTTTGCAAGGTAGTCTTTTTGGCACCTTTTGTAAATTTGTTTTGCACTGCAATATTTTGGTTCATTATAAGTTTTATTGAGGGCAAATAATTACGTAATTGATTAAAACATTAAAAAATTCAAATGGCAATACTAATGTGGTATACTAAATATAAATGTGTTTGTTAAAATGTTGTCTTGTTTTATATGGTTATTAAAACATAAAATATAAAGTGACTGATTAGCCTGGCTCAGTGGTAGACGACCTTATTAGCTTTGTTTTATAATGTTCTTTTGAAATACTCTTATTTTGTCTAACTGAAAATATTACATCGGATACAACAATCACTGAGTAAGCCACAGTTTTACGTTTTTGCCGCAAGTGCCCAACATCTGAGCTGTAAAAGCAATAGTTACAGCATGTGCCCAACGAGTGTTGGGCTCTTCATGAAGTGTCCAGTTTTGTTGGTCACATACTGTAATTTACAATTTAACCGTTAACTTATAACATGTGCCCAGGCGAGCTTGGCACTTCATGAAGTATTTTGAAGCTGGGCACTTGTGAAGTGCCCAATTACAGCAAGTGGGCACGTCATAACCATGACATTTCTTATTTTACTAGCTCCGTTAACAGTGAATGACGTAATCGGCCATGAAAAGCGCTTGCGCGTAGGCCTACTTGTAAAAACAGCCGAGGGACAAAAACATGAGTTTTTACTGATTGAGGGTAAACAGTGGGTGTTGGAAGAGCTTTTGCGTGCAAAATCTAACAAAAAGTATAATTTTGTCAAACTTATAATTTTCCCCAATCTGATGTGTTCAAGTGTCGAACAACATTTATCAACAACAGTTATCAAGTTATACGACTCCGGAAATAAAACCCGTTGCACATTAATTTGTCTAAACTATATATAAAGGAGAAGGGATTTTCTAACACAAATCTCCAAAACTGTTATACCCACAAAGCTGAAATTTGGCGTGAGAGCCCTTCTTGGGTCCTAGATGCGTATTAAGAAACGGTTTTACAAACGTCCTTTGGGGCTACGCCCTACGTTACTCCAAAATTTCAATGTTAAACTATAAGGAAGCTTATGAAGTTGTCTTGGCACCCTGAAGAAGTATGACACATCACAGAGAAGAATCTAACACAGGACGCTTTTAAATGGGTCTTCTGTTGCGCCCAAGTGCTTGCTAGTTACAGTTAAATCCAGCTACAGTTAAGTCACTAGTTACTGGTTACATCCAGTTACTAGCTACAGTTAAGTTAAATTAGGAGAGGGCAGCGACGGTGCTGCCCTCTCACGGCGTTAATGGTGTACTATTTTTTATAAGTCCTCGACACCAGCGTTCGACACCAGCTGAGCGCAACATTAGAAGATACCTACCTCTGTTTGATTCTCCTCTGTGGACACATTAAATCCTTGGACATTTTTCTGTTTTTCCACGGGTGAAACCGGTTTGATCAGCTAATAGAATATATAATTAAGCCAAAACAAAAAAAATTAAATGTTACCAATTGTAAACGAACTATGCAGGAATCTTGTCAACAATCACCAACCTTCCATCTCAAAATATCCGTTAGTTTATCACATAACATTTCTTCGTCTCACTATTCTTTCCCCCGCACTTCGACCCAGTTTACCCAACGTCGAATCCACCTTTCACCCCCAACTCTATCACTCCACTTCCACATCCACCCTCACAAACACGATTCAATTTCTTCACCCCACGATTCAGTCTTCAATCCACTACCCCATCCACATTCACCTCCACCCCCAACTTTAGCACCCCACAACCTCTTACAAACGCGATCCCATTTCTTTACCACTATTCAATCAACTTCCATCCACCCCACCCCAAGTTCCCCTCCACCCCCCAACTCCACAACCCCATCCACCCTCTCCGCACCGCACTCCGACGTTCCACGCACCGCACTGACTGAAGACTCTCAGAGGGGCCAAGTCCTGGAGGATTCGGGATGGATAATTAGTCGAGTACGGCCGGTCTCATGCGGCATGCACAATGTTGGATGACATGTCAGGGTCTGTCCGCGGCGTGTCGTGAGTCGGAAGGACATGCGAGGGTCGCCAGGTCGCGTGAGGGGCGGAGTCCCTCGCCACGGCGCCGAGAGTGTGGCGGATCCACGACTCGCGACAGACCCACGGCTGAACTTGAGAAGCCGTCTCCATCGTTAAAGTCGATGATTGAAATCGATATTTTTCGATATTATATAAAAAAGAACTCCTGAAAACATATGTTTATTGTTATTTCAGAGGAAACAAACATATGTTCAGAGGAATAACATAAGTGTATTGTTATTTGTTGTTTTATTTTGTAAATCAACAATGTAGATCATTGTTTCAATTGTTGGGATGTCGATTCCAGTAAGATCTTCGGTGATCGTATCTTTAGAACATGGTAATCCTTGAGTATATTCAAGGATTGTAGACATTTATTTGGTTTGCTAGTTAATTCAGTTTAATGACATAATTAATTATAATATTGCGATAGTGAAAAGTGATTGTAGTTAGTGAGGGATATACTTGGCAGTGTAACCAACGTGGATATCAGTTACCTGTTACCTCCTGTGTCCGCCTCGTTGACCAAAAAAATGGCATGAGACCCGTCATCTAAAGTAGAAGTCATCTTATTCTATTTCAGTTTTATTTCAGTCTTGAATCAGTCTTCAGGACGTCGTCAATCAGGTGAAATGATAAAAAGGTAGGTAGAGTAGGATTCACGTAAGTTGGCCAATGCATATACTAATCATCTCATCAAAAATGTTTATACAAGTCACATTGAAAACATTGTTAGTTACACATGGTGTCTGTTTACATTTTTTCAGAACTGTCAAATCGCCACGATGCGTTTGTTTACAAGTTGTTATTGGTTATAGAATGTTTACAATATCACCTATTTTCAGAAGTTTTTATTTCCATTCAACCTTTTTACATAGCTGCCAACGTTTAATTTGATTCTATCTCTTGATTTACAAGTAATTTAGTTTGTTTAACTGCTTTTTTATTTTTTTCCTGGGCCAATTTTAATAAGTTTTGACCGCAATATGAAACAATTTCTCTTTTCAGATCCTGACTTGCAGCAAGTAGTACTGGCTATTCAAAAACTCGCCTGTATTTCTTTGTAAATATTATTTCATAAGAAAATCTTAGACTATTAACCATGCCGCATCCATGACACATCATCTCCCTGTTAATACATAATTGATTTGGAAAAGCCCCTTAGTAGTATTTTAAGTCACGCAAGTGAACTTCCAGTTGCAAATTGCATCAGAACTTTCCCTTTATTGCAAGTACTATACTAAACAGATGTTCGTTGACAATGTTTTCAGCACAGCTGGATTTTATGGTTAAGTTTGTAAGAAGATAATAGTTTGTTTACTTTCGTTTTGGCCAACTTAGGTGAATCCTACTCTATTTGGACAAGAAATTGAAAAAGGATGGAGTGAAAATGGAAGTGAGGTGATTAAAGAATTATGGAAGATAATTATGGATGCTGTGGGGGATCATAGTAGCATTTGTCTATAAGTTATTCTTTTAACTTGTTCTTAAAACTATTAAGATTTACTATTTCTTTAATGGTTGAGGGAAATTGCGAAAAAAATTGTCTACCAACATAAGAAGGTTTAGTTTCAAAAAGTGTTAAACTATGTTGAGCAGCTGCTAAATCACTGAGAAAAGGTACATGATTCGAAAGGTCCAAAATGGCGTTGAGTAAAATTATGAAAATGACTTATATAGTATTATTATTTAGAGCTACAAATATCATTCATTCACAATAATTTTAACCATGTTCTTGTTAAATTAATGTTGTTTTTTCAATTAAATATGTTTACAGTAAACGCAACTATTATTTAATTTAATAAACACTTATGTAGACAAATATCACCAGTTTAATGTAAGATTCAATTATAATGTCAAAATTCTATCGTGATTAACTTAATCGCGATTGTAAATATAGAAAAATATCGATTTTAACGGTGGAGAAAGATTCTAAAGTTTTGCCATGAATAAAGATTCCATGCTCCGTGGAAAAATAAAGGAAGTTGTAGACCAACAGGACGGAATGTTTTGGAAAAGTTTTCCTCTTAAATGTGATTTTTTTTAAATATTTGATCACTGTGACTTTACACAGGTAACTTAAATAAACTCAATGCCTGATTAATCCGCAATTTTCCTAACTTGTGTGGAGTTGTGCAAGGTTCCGATCTTGGCCCATTGTTGTTTTTGGTTTCAACGTTGGTTAGGATACTGTTAGCGTTGGCAAAAGTGTATTTTGCGTTACTCGGTTCACATACATATTTTACCAATCGTAAATATAATACTACTTTTAAGGTATAATTTTTTGAACTGTACAGAGGTAAGTTTTATAGATTCGAACAGAGACTGTATGAAAGAATGCTACATGCGTTAGGGGACTATATAAACACTGTACTGAACATTGAAAGTGAGTGAAACTGGGCAATATGGGGTTTATGCTAGTAAAACTTGACGTTTTTACTGTCATAATTTGTTTAATCGTTATGATTTTTTTTATTACATTATTTTTTAGGACCGAACACAATGTTTCGTTTTCGAAACATTGTTGATTTCCGTTTTAATTATATGAATACAGTTTACGACTTGCAGGTATGATACATACAATTCGATCAAACTAAAATTAAGTCAGCCTATAAGGATTACTTTCGAAACTTCTCTCAGTTTATAAGTTTGACTTCATCACTTGATCCTAGGCCTTTCACCTAAGGTCTAAAATTTTTACTCATGCGTAGCGTTTTAATCGGGTGTGCAAGGAGTAGCGCATGGGTCCATTATTGGACAACTTTGTTTAATATTTTCAACGATAATAAGGGCTTTCGATGATGGATAAAACCTAATGACATATCATTTTTCGGCGTTCTTCCGGAGGTCACAAACGTTTCTTTGTAAATTTTTACGAAAGGATAAAATTAAGATACAAAATAATGTAGGCCTAGAATATCAGTTTTAACAAACTTCAATCAACCACATGTTTCCCGCGATAAAATACACATCCGTCCCCTAATCATGAAAAAAATATTCAAACTTAAAATCGACAGTCACACGTCGAAACCTTAACCTGCTTTCAAAAATTGCCCTAATCCAAATTATATTCCGAAACAGCAAAAAAATTAAACATTTCCTTGCAAGGGCAGTACCGTAATTTCCCCAAGTCCCGGTGGCGCCTGGAGTCATCGTAGCGTTTATAAATAAAATTATTCCCTATGGGAAATTAGGAATTAGGTTAGACCGTGTGGGATTACAGACCGGGGAGGTGACGTGTCCCTGACAGACTGATTGGCAGGTAGACACGAGAGCGTCGCCGGCGGCCGCGGTGTGGTGTGGCCGGGATACGACATGCAACTGAGCGCGATCGGCGATAGGCGGTAGGCGGTAGGGCTTTTAGTGCAGGATATTTGGATTTTAAAATTTTAACTTAACAGGATGAAAATTGGTGGAGAGGTCGTACATAAACTGGGATCATCCATCGATGTAAATAAGTTACACTGGATTGGTAACTCAGGCCCCGCAACGCGAGCCGCCGGTAGTGGTTGCGTTTAAGATTTTGCAGGGGCGTTGGAGGAACGCATCTTTTACCGGCCAACTTGTACTGACCGTCTAGTTAAATAATAATTGCAGCAATACATCTATTATAGCAAGCTTCATCCGTAAAACTGCTCCCAAATCCGTGCGATTTCAAAATGGTTAACAATACAGTTTCACGCTTTTTCCCCCAACGCCCCTTCAATTCGGCCCGGCTGCAACCTCAACGCACAGCTGTGTTGGCTCGGAAATCACTACACGAGCCTTACGGGAGCGTGCTATCCAGTTGTATTTATTTACATCGATGGGATCATCATACTGAAATTCCAAAAAAATCCTACTTTGGCGACGATTCCATATATCTATCTATTATTTCTTTATATATTATATCTATATAATTAATACGCCAACACGAAATTTGTCTTATGAACTCCTCAGTCATTTCTTAACCGATTTTGATCATTGACGGCTCATTGGAAAGAGCGTGTCGCGTAGATTTGCAAACTGGCCTTACATTTTTGAAAAAGTCCCTTGGGCTCTGCCCCATTGGCTTTTAAAGTTCTCATGTTATCCTTATGAAGAACATAATTGTTTACATTTTGATCAGCTGGATAATTTAATTGCTGTTATTTTTTAATTTCTGTAATCATAACCCTCAAGACGGATCGTGTTAGCATGATTGTGTTTTAAATTTGTCGCCATTTGAATTATCGCTCTGCTAGAGTAGCGCACGATTCCGTGCGCTCGGATCCACTAGTATATATTATTAATTCTGTAAGCAATTTTTTCAATCAAAATTGTGAGAGTTTGATAGCTTGCAGGATGAAGGGAGATGGCTCAAAAGAAAGGTCTCGGTCCCAGGGGGTCGGGAAAAATATCAGATTATGTCCAAATATACCAGAAAATGAGAAATAACGAAAAATATCTTCCATTTAAAATGCATTGGGATTGAAAAACGTCTGCTTTGTTTACATTTACAGCCATTCCAGAATAGATGAGCCTCAGAGGAGGGAGATTGAAATCGGGTTTTTTTCTGATTATTTTAGTGAAAACTCCCTCAGAAATAGTAATTCTATCTCAATCCATGTAGGAAAACTGTTAACATTACACTTTTAATGATCTTTTAGTCCTCAAACTTAAACACGACCATTAAACATTCATTTTTGATTGTTTTCGTTCATCTGTCACTGATTTTTGAGCCTAAATCGAGTTATTTTTAATAATAACAATTTTGTTAATAATGTGAGCATATTGCATAAACTTTAACAAAAATACTCAAAAATAAGTTCTTAATTCGGTATGTATTAATGAAATACAAATACATATTTGTTATAACATAAAAATTTCTCGATTTAAAACCTCCATTCACACGAGTCCCGTACGGAACCTTTACATGTCCCATACGGAACCAGAAAACTTCAATGTAATACTGAAGTAACCATTGATAAACACTAACAGATATAGCATTGAGTGGTTAAGAAATATGTCTTTCATTGCTCTGAATATTTTAAAAACCTCTTTTACAAATGGAATAAAAGATTTTTCCAAAACTATGATGAAACGTAATTTTGTGATGTCCTGTACGGAACCAGCCAATTGTTAATTTTTTCAAGATAAATAAAGTGTTTGCAAAGTTTCAAAACATATTAACATATTAATTGACCAATCGATAGACAAGTAGAAGTACATATTATCCTGTAAAACCAGTTTAAATATTTTTAAGGTCTATAAACTAGCTGTAAACATGGTCTAACTGTCCCGTACGGAACTTGGAATGGCTGTTAACATGTGGTGCTAATGCTTGATTCAAAGCCATATGGTAAATTTTGACATGTGGGATTTTTTCAAAATGCAGCTCACTATGCACGTTCAATGTACTATAACAAAATATATTTTAAATTTAAGATTTTCTGATTTTATAATAATTAAGGGTTTGAGTTCTTTCATAATTTAAAATTATACACAGATAAGTATGTTTGTTTAGTTTATGTTATAACGATGCAGATTTAATAACAAATGATCTGTTCTTATATATAATTACGTAAGGGAAATTTTTGTGCCGAAATTATGGGCGTTTGGAAGGTCGCAGGATGATGGGAGGGGGCTGAAGTTAAAGGTCTACATCCCAGGGACTCGGGGAAGATACTGATATTGCTTTAAGCTTACTATAAAATGAGAAATAACGTAAAATAGCTAACATTTAAAAACTATTGGTATGTATAAAGGTCTGCTTTGTTTTACTTAAAACCAAATGCTAGATATAATCATAATTTTGTGGATCCAAAAGCCTATTTTCTATCAAGGTATTTGGAACTATAGTAAAGAAGGATTATGCTTAGGGGCTAATAGCCCCTTCAAGCCTCTAGTGTTTATACAAATTCCTTCAGGAATAGCGTTTTTGTGAAATTACCCTTGCTTTTATAGTGAACCAATATTGATGACTGAGGCGTCAAGTAACTAAAATTTGTTTCAGGATTCCATGGATATAATTTATTATTCATTAAGGTCAAAGGGGTTCACCCCCTAAGGAATGAATTTGACATCAAATTGTACATATTCTTAGTTAGGGGTAGACCTATTAGAACTACAACATTTTAGAAAATTATTAATATCAACAGTTACAGTATTATCAATATTTCTTGGACATATTCATACTCAATTTATTGGAAATATTATTTTCTACAAAAATGTCATTTTTAGCGAAAATTTCCCCTATAGGGAAGAAGTTGTTTTCCGTAGTAATCATGGTAAGACTTAAGACCCAGACCATGATAACTTTTCGTTTTGGGGCCCCCAGAAGTAAAAAACACCGTTCGTTAGAATTTATATATATATATATATATATATATATATATATATATATATATATATATATATATATATATATATCTATAATTCTCTCTCTCTCTCTCTCTCTCTATATATATATATATATATATATATATATATATTTATTTATTTATTTATTTATTTATTGAGCCCAATTGCCATTTTCATGGTTGGGTTTGTTGTGATAACATACAAAGCTTAAAAACTAAATAAAATGTCCATTTTATGAACTATGATGTGTGAAATAGTCTTCAATGTTGTAATAACAGTTTTCTTCAAGTAATTTTTTTAAACTTCTTTTGAATTTGGAAATGTCATTAATTTTCTTGATGTTTTCTGGTAAATTATTATAGATTTTTATTGACATGTATCCTGGTCCTTTTTTATAAAATAATGTTTTGCATGTTGGTATGTTGATTTGGTTTTTATTTCTTGTATTGTAGTTGTGGGTGTTCATTTGTAGTGGAAATTGTGATTTATTCTTCTGGACAAAACAGGCACTTTGTAGAATGTACATTGATGCAAGGGTTAAAATTTTATGTTTTTTAAAGAGAGGACGACATGAATTCATTTTAGGAATCTTAAAAAGAGTTCGTAAGGCCTTTTTTGAAGGATAAATACTTTTTTTTGATTTATTACTGAGACCCCAGAACATAAGGCCATATGAAAATTGAGATTCAACGTAGGCATGATAAACCAATTTAGTAACGTTGACGGAGCAACATCTTAATAAAGTCTTGATCATAAATATCCCACTGCTTATCTTCTTACAAAGGTGTTCTATATGGATGTCCCAGGATAAATTATTTGATATAGTGAGTCCAAGAAATTTCACATTGCTGCATGGAGAAATAATAGTTTCATTTAACATCAAGTGGATGTCTTCTGACGAACCCTTGTTAAATGACATAAATCTTGTTTTAGTGTTATTTACATTTAAGTTATTATCTTGAAACCAATCAAGGATATTAGAAATTTTAATATAATTTGAAATTTCTAGATCAGATTCTTCTTGTTTTGAATTATAAAATGTTGTGTCATCAGCAAATAACATGATTTCACCTTCAGTGGGAGTATTAATTAACTGATCAATATAAATGATAAAAAGTAGAGGCCCAAGTATTGTTCCTTGTGGAACTCCTATATTAATAATTGATTCTTGTGATTTATATTTGTTTCTATTGGGTAATCATTGCTTTTTATTTCACTATAAAATTTTCTATCTGTGATAAATGATGCTATCCAATCAAGTGCTTTATCATTTACCCCATAATGATTTAATTTATTTAGCAGTCCTTTGTGGTTATCGCTGTCAAACGCTTTAGCAACATCTAGGAATACTGCTGATGAAGGGACCTTCTTATCTATATTGTTCATAGTAGCTGAAAGTAATTTATATATTGCATCAGTAGTGTTTCTTTTTCTCATAAATCCAAATTGGTTTTTGGAGATGATGGAGAAATATTCAATAAATTCAATCAATTGATAGTAAACAATCTTTTCAAAAATCTTTGAAAAAACTGAAGTTAGAGTTATTGGGCGTAAATTGTTTATTCTAAATCCTTCTTCTTTATTTTTTACAATTGGTATAATTTTTGATACTTTTAGTCGATCAGGGAATTTACCAGTGTTAAATGAATTATTAATTATTAAAGCTAATGGGGAAGCTATGAAGAAAGCACACTGTTTTAAAATGAATGAGGGAACATCATCAGGTCCAGACGATGAAGAACTTTTAAGCTGGGATATTATATCGCATATATCTTTTTCTTTAATATAATAAAACTGATGAATGGTATTCTGGACATTATTTATACATCCCTGAACCATTAGTGGTTCACTACAGTTTTTCATCATGTTTGTAATAATAGAAGAGAAGAATTCATTAATATGATTTACAATTGTTTGTGAATTAGTAACTACTTGATCGTTTTCTAAGATTAGTTCTTCAAATTCGTTGCTTGCTTTATCACCAATTTCAGATTTAATAATATCCCACATTTTCTTTGATTTGTTCAAGTTGGTTTTTACCATTTGAGAATAATAATTTTCTTTTGCCATTTTTAATACTGAATTGTAAATGCTTTGATATTTTTTTATAAATATACCAAAGTTCTCTGATTTTTCTGATATTCTTCTCTCATAAAGGCGTTTAAGATTATCTCTAGATTTCAGTATGCCTTTAGTTAGCCAAGGTGATTTACGTTTAATATTGATTTTCTTTTTGAATAGTGGAAAGTTTTTGTTAAAGTGACATAGAAACTTATCATGAAAATTGTTGAATTGATCATCCACCGTGTCAGCTTCATAAACTTCACTCCATAATTCGTTGCCAAGGTCTTCTTTAAAATTATTTATGTTTGAAGTGTTAAAATTTCTCACCCAAGTGTAGGCTGAGTTTCTATTTTTATATTTATTTATAGTAATAGTAATAGATTGACCATAGTGGTCTGATATTGCAGATATAATTACACTGATGTCTTTTATATATCTGTTGTCAAAGTTAGTTGCTATGTTATCTATACAGGTTTTGGAAGTGTTTGTTACTCTAGTAGGAGTATTTATGGTTAAATATATGCCATAAGATTGAAATAGTATTTGAAGTTCCTTGGTGGCCTTACTTTCTAAATTTAATATATCTATATTGAAATCTCCACAAACAATGCATTTGTGTGTGTTTGAAATTGATGTTTGATGAAGTGATGATTCAAGACATTTAAAAAATATTTTTTTGTCACCCTTTGGTGATCTATATATGCATAAAACATTAATCATTGTTTTACCATTAGTTATTTGAATACCACAAATTTCAAAATTTTTATCTTGAGAAATTGATTGAAAATTTAATTGTTTGGATTTATAACAATCCTTTATGAAAATACAAACTCCTCCAAATGAAGATTGCTCTCTACAAAAAAATGAACCAAGATAGTATCCTTGGAAATTAATCTTTGTTATTTCATTATATTTTAAATCGTGATCACTTATACAAAATATATCAGGATTTTCTTCATCTAGGAAAACTGTAATTGGAGAAAAAAATCTTATTGGATAATGTTTGCACATTTTGATGAATAATTTTTAAATTATTTAGTCTTTGTTTGTCTTCTTTAGACTTACTTATAGTTGACTGAACTTTGGTACTTTGAGCTTTGGTTATTGATTTATTGTTGGTAGAATAGGACGTCCTAAAAAATATTTATTGTAGTAGATTCTACTACCTGATATTTTTGAATACCAGTAACTATTTTGTTTATTTGTAATATGACTCCAGTTGTTTTCCTCATTTATATGTATGTAATTATTATTATTATATAATACTGATCGGTTTTCATTTTTATTGAATGAATTTATTGTTTCTTTCAAAGCATTAGTAAGTACCATTTTACCTGTTTTATTCAAATGTATTCCTTTGAAAGTATAATATTCTGGCCCCATGTCAGCAGGACAAAATTTAACATTTTTATTTCGATTAACATTTTCTTGAAGATGTGTATTAATCTTCATTATAGTTTTGTTCAATGATCGATCGTCATACCTTAAAGGTATTCCAACTATTATTATTCTATTGTGTAAACATCTTTGAAGGTAGTTATCTAATTGATTTAAAATATTTGTTACATCTGTAGTATTCTTAATATCATTTGTCCCTCCCATGATAATTATATAGTCATTGCAATCACTCGGACGAGTTCGTGAACCAGCCCAATCGGACCACCGGAAGGGGGGGTAAAGGGGAATAAACCCCCCAAAAATGGGTTTTTTGAGTTTTTTATATAGAAAAATAAAATTTATCGAATTTTCGTTTGCACCATTGAATTCAGCTCAAAAAAAACAAACAATTTAGTATTTTGAATCACTGCTCTATGTCCATTGGTTACCGAGATATTGAAAGTGGTAAACACAGTACGTTGTCCCAATGTTAACCTTATGGGAAAAAAGTAAAATTCTATATCTCGGTTATTTCTCAACATATGTGGATAAAACTTGGTTTGTGGCTTCATCTAAATGAGATCAAATATTTAATAGTCTAAAATCACCAATATTTTCTTTTTTCGTGGCAGCAAACCTGCATACTCATTCCCAATGTTATTCTTATGGAGCTTACAAAAACATGTCAATTCTCGCTATGTTGGCTTGAACTATGTTCTTTTACAATTGAAATTCGCTGAGTATGCAGGTCTGCTGCAACGGGGGTATTTGTAATTACTTTTTACGTATCTCTTTTGGTTTTCGTGGTAATGTAAGTAAAAAAGTTTAGAGAAACGCAGACCAAAAATGGTTTTTTGAGATAGTAGCATTTTGCCTAAGTGGGATTTTTCGGCAATTTTAGTATGATGATCCCAGCTGTATGTAGGCCTACGACCTCTCCACTAATTTTCAGCCTGTTTGAAAATTCCGCTATACTATGTTTTACATTAATTTCCTGCACCATTTGTAAGTTGATTGAAATTGAAACTGAAAATCGTTTATTACTTCAATAACAGTACAATACATTAGATGTTATTCACAATACATGATTTGACCACAGGAATTAGATCCCCACATGGGTCAAAGCCACGAACCCAGTGGGTGGGGAACGAGTCAATAATCAGCCACTGTAGAGGAATTTTCAGTAAAAAAAAGAAAAATAGTAAATTTTTTCAAACAGAAAAGTACAAAGATAAATTTAAACAAAATATGCACGTAAATACCACGGGGACAGTAGTTTACAAGGACGGAAGTTAGAGGGTAAAAATATAACAGTAATATGAAAGGATTAACTTCCCCAACAAATAAATAATAAACAATAACTTCACCAGCAGCGCACTCACTCACCCGCCCTATTTGGTGTCCGTGACTTCTGGAGTCGGATGACGAAGGTAAAATTTATCATTTAATTTAGTCATAACCAGCGACCACATAGTAGAAATAGACGGAGCATAGCTATCTTACTTGCATTACAGCAAGTGAGGTCTGAGCCGCTATATTGTCTAGGTATACAAACATAAAACGGCGCCTAAAACCGCGTAATCTGACAGTGCTCATGTTTCAAATAACTCGTAGTTTATACCATTTAACATTGAGGCTTAAGGCTGAAATTTTGCATGTGAAGAGTCCTTTTAAGGAATGGTAACATTATCAATCATATTTCCAAAATAATTTTTTTCTATTTAAAAAAATGATATAAAGTCACAAGTTTTTCTTCAACTTTAAAGCATGACATGAAAAAAGTAGTCGGCTGCTACTTTTTTTATTTTTTGGTCAGGTAAAATAAAAAACGGTGGAAATTGTTGCTAAAGAGTTGAATTTTTTAAATTTTTTTTAACATTAGCTGACGTAGTTTGGTCGATAACTTAGTTACTGCGGGAGAGTTTATCCGTGCGGCGCCTGCATAAAAACAAAGACAATCCTAAACTGATGTTTACAAAAATAAAGTCGACTAAAAAATACAAAGGTGGTCTCAAATTAAAGGTCTGAATCTCACAATTACTATGGTACCAATTATAAATTGTTTAGAAGCAGTTCGCACATCAACGTTACAAGTGCATTCCGTTGCGGCAGCTTCTTTCAAAACATGTCAGGACAGCTTCTAGGTTATCAGTGTTTACGATGTGTAAGTGTTTAAATGGGCTGTAAGCCATTTATATTTGATACTATAGAGATTCTGAGATTCAGACCTTTAATTTGATACCATATGTTATCATAAGACAGCTACAACACTGCCTCCAATTGTGACAAATTCCGTTTCTGTACCCAGTATTGGTACCTAAACTAGCAAAAGCCAGTTAGGATCCCACTGGGGGCAATTTTATAACATTACTGTTGTTAAAAAAATCCAGAACAAATCTTTTGGGTTTGTTTGGTTTTTGTATTTAATAACAAAGTTGTAATTGAACTCGTGGCTTCGTGACCCAAGTGAAAGTGAAGCTAACCGCTACGCCAGACTGTTCTAACCGTTCTGCAAAGAAGCAGATCATGGGTGCTTAATGCGCGCTCCCGCGCTGGTTGCATTAAAAGTCTTCTTCAGCTATCGCCATTAAAATGATTCTATAGAATGTCATGCCACACATTCCTATGATGCCACACTTTATCTATGATATGTTCGGCAGTTAAGAGTGTTAAAAATACACGATTTCAAAAAGAAAATAATAAGTATTTTCGTGTAATTGAGTTTGTCTCAGTTTAATTTTGGACAGTAAAATAATAAGCACATTACTATGTTCAATTTTAGAAACAGGCATAATTACATGTATTCACATATATACTGAGAGGCATATTAACTCCTACGAATATTTGCCACTACACTTTCCCGTGAGCCACCATTGAATGACCAAAAAAGGAGATCTGTCGAATGTCGAATGGTGTTGGTGTTGTCCCGAGTGTTGACTAATGGTTGGGTTTGGTTTTGATTGATATCGTATTGATAAATACTGTGGGTTGTCAAATTTGTTATTTCTATCTCATCTCGTGTCTTCCACGTTAAGGCTGAAATTTTTACCAATGTTAACAATCCCTAAAATATACGAATTGATTACTGAAAACAAAAGGGGGCCAACCCAGTAACTGGATTTCAGCATTAAATTTCGAGACGTTTTTAAATTGATATTTTGACACTATTTACATAATTGTAAATAATCAATCAAAATGGGTCTTACAGGGTGCTATGGTATATTAAAATACCTAGTGTTCTTCGTGAATTTGGTGTTTTGGGTAAGTAGCCAATGCAACTACAGTAGTCCTAGGCTATCTAACCCACAACAACTTGAACATAGGCCTAAAAATAAATGAAGCAGCTGATTTTTGTTCATATATTTATTTTGATCTTATGTAGGCTAGGCTATTATTATTATTATTATATTATAATCTTAATGTAGGCGAAGTTTTTGTATCAACCACTTGGAACACCCAATCGTCAAATGCTTACATGAAGACTTGTAACCAATTGTACTACGATTATTATTGATGGAATCAACTCAATTGGCATTCAGTAGATTTCATTCCATCAATACAAATTATATGGTGTTTGTATTTAAAGCTATATTATAAGCATTTTAATGTTTTATGTTTTGTATAGGAGTTTATACACCTTGACTAAAATAAGACCTGTTCACATAGGCTACCGTATCATCAATTGGATTTTATGAAACTAAGCCTTGGTTTCAATCTTGGACTCTATATATAGCTTACCGCTGTTAGAATTCTATCTCTCTAGTTTTACACATTTTTACTCTAAGTTACTTTTTTCATGTGTCTGTTGAAATTATTATATAGCCTACATCTGTATCCGTGACCAACATGAATGTCACTTGGCCTCAAGCTTATACAGCCATTGACTCACCTTACAAATCTATCTTTGACTCTAAAAATAGGCTATTGAGTAAACATGAAATACCTACAGATGCTTGTGCCACTTAACATCAACTTGCCTTCCCATGAGTATTAATTTATTCAAACCGTTAAATAATTTTAAGTTATGTCTATAGACCTACTCCAGGTCGGTTATAATTATTCAATTGTGTGTACAATTTGTGATTTGTCTTAATGCTTGGTATAATTGGCAAAATTGCTGTACCAAAGCATTCAGTAAAGAATTTATTATTTATTTATTTCAGATAACGGGTCTTGTAATAATTGTTCTCTCAGTATGGATGTTGACTGACCCTACCTTCTACATGAGTATGGCCCAGGATGAGTCAAGCTACTATACTGGCATCTACCTCTTCTTGATCATTGGAACCCTCATGTTCATTGTTGGCTTTCTTGGATGCTGTGGAGCGATTAAAGAATCTCAGTGTATGCTTGTTTTGGTAAGTCTGTTTTTCTTAAATCGCCTGATTTATTTAGGCCTAATTGTTCATGTAATTCATCATGTAATTGTAATTAATTGTTCATCATGTGATCATGTAATTGTTCATGATCAGAAAGTTTAAAGTAGGCCTAACTTATAACTGCATTCCTGATTAAAAAAAAAAGTCAAAAATTTCTTAGTTCCTATTTAGGTTAAAGTTACTTCAGTTTCAATTCTACATTCTAGAAAAAGGCTCTTACAGCACTTTTATAACCAAAAATTAAGTAATGTGTTATAGTGCTCTCTGAAATGTTTTTAAAGGTTTTTAGTAACAAAGCATATGTATAAACCTTGTTCTTGAGTTTTAAATTAAATTTAACTTGGAAATATAAACTTGGTCCAAACCTCAGTTCCTCTCTTTTTATTCTCAGTGTCATTCTGGCAATCTCTTAATTTGGAGGCAAGCGCTACTACCACCCAGCGTCCCAACCCAAGCTCGTCTTGTAAAATGGAACAGCAATATTGTTTTTAAGTAACGCCTACAGTAGCCTACGTAATGCGGCCAAACATATATCACTTTCTACAACTCTCAGTTAGCTTGATTTTCATCAAAAAATCAATTAGGCCTAGCAAACTATATTTAATCCCTCTCTCTGTTGACAGTTCTTCTGTCTGCTGCTGATGATTCTGGTGGCGGAGGTGTCGGCCGGGGCGTGGGCCTACAGCAACAGTCGCCAGCTGGAGGAGCTCGTTCGCGACAGTGTCAAGGTCACCGTGCAGGACGAGTACGGCGTCGTGGACAGCCGCACCCAGACCTTCGATGCCATCCAGTCCGGCGTGAGTTGACAATGACAGTTTATATATTTTTTCAATATTTTAGGTCTACTTTTGGGTTTTAACACTCTGACTCCCCAGTCTTGCGTGAGGTTACAATAGTGATTTTATTTTTTACTAAGATACAGTTGGGTAGTTACACATTGTAATGTGTAGGTAGTTGTATGTCGAGTTCACTAGAAGAAGATTTTAGGAGAGATAAACCTGAAATTTAGATGTTCAACCCCATCCAGTCTGGTTGAAGAGATGTCAAGTTAGCTAGAGTTACATTTGGGTATAGAGAACCTGAAATTTATACGTTGATTTTGTAGGCTGTTTTGATCCCAAAAAATATGTTAACAGAGCTGATTAGTGTTTAATAGCATTAGGCCTACTATTGTACGCTTATAAGATAGAAAAGTTTTAAACTCATTGTAAGTTCTGTTTTGATTACAAAATAAATATTGTAAATAATAATTACAGTACCTGTAGAGGTATGTTGCTTAGAGAACAGTGTTGTTATGATGAGTCTGTAAGATTTAATCAACTGTTATGTTCAGAGATATCTATGATAAAATAGATTATAATTTACTATATCCTTATGAGAATTATTTAGGCCTTCTGCAAAGCAGTAAAACAAAGGGGGGATGCCCATTAGCAATAGTTATTACATAAACTTAATCAATGAAGTTTTTAGGACCCTGTATGAAAAGTGTACTCAGGTCGTCCAATATGGATTATCTGTTGTCCTACTCCATGACCTCATAAACTTATATGAAATCCTTTAGATTAATTTTTTGTTATTAGTAAGAGTGGAAACTCCTATTTTCAAAGGGACTCCTCTTTATTGCTGGTCACCCCTCATCCTAAATGAATCATTTATCATCTGAAGTAGGAGACGATGGATTTGAAAATCATCCTTTTTCTATCAGCCTACTGTCCTTTCTGTTCAACCTTGCATTCTTTTTAACCACAAATTATCATTGACAATTGTCGATTCCAGCTGCGCTGCTGCGGGGCCAACAGCCCCAGCGACTGGGGCAGCAGCAAGTTCAACAACGGAGACAAGCAGGGCATCAACCTGAAGATCATGTCCCCGATGACTCTGTACAAGCTGCCTCCCAGCTGCTGCGCCCTGCCCGAGGGTAGCGACGCCTGTAAGGACCTCAAGACCAGCATCGCCACCAACAACAAGGACGCCTACCAGGAGGTATTAAAATAGTTGTTTATGTATTAAGAGTGTAAAGTATGTCTTTCATCATTCCCCTCTCTGTCCCACCTTATACTGTTATTATCCCTTAAAAATTTAATTTCTCCATCGTGAATTCTGCCCTAGCCTCTCGTTATGTTCATATTTCCTGTATTTTTGTAATCACTTGAAAAAGATTTATTCTTTCTGGGGTTTTGGTAGTGACTGCAGGGTACTATCTCATTGTACATTGAGCATAGTGTAAATATTATATTATTTTGAAAACTGATTTATTTTTAAAAACGTTTGACATTTATTTGTATGACATTTGCATACCTTTGATTTCTTTGGTCACAATAAAGATATTACTATACATTGAACTCAACAATTCTGGTTCCAGGGCTGCACAGAGAAGCTGCTCGCTACACTCAGGGAGTACATGAGCACTGTTGTTGGCATTGGTGTCGCAGTCGCGATCGCGCAATGTCTCGGCCTCTCGTTCGCTCTCGTCCTGTGCTGCGCGATCCAGCAGCGTGACCGCTACAAAGCATAGGTAATGTTACATAGCTTCAAAGCATAATAGGCTTTCATAGCTACAAATTATTGTAGGCTTTTATATCTCCAAAGCATAGGTAGGATTTCAAAGCTGTTAAGTATGGGTAGGCTTTCATATCTATGAAGCATGGAAGGCTTTCATAGCTAGAAAGTATAGGTAGGCTTTCATTGCTAAAGAGCTTGGTTAGGCTTTCATAGCTACAAAGCATGTGTAGGTTCTTGTAGCTACTAAGCATAGGTAGGCACTAGTTAAAATCATAGAAGGGCTTTCATAGCTACCAAGCACAGAAGGCTCTCATAGCTACAAAGCATATGCAGGCCCTCATATTTACAAAGCAGAGATTCTCATACCTACAGAGCATGGGTAGGCTAACGAGCCCACAGTGATTGGGAAGCCAACCAATCTCTTTGTAGCTATGAGAGCATGAGATAGCTACAAAGCATTTCATAAGCTACAGAGTATGAGTAAGCTCTCATAGCTACAGAGCATGAATAGGCTCCATAGCCTCAAATGAAATGAAATGAAATGAAATTTGCTGTATAGAAACACAAAATCAAAAGCTTATTTTTAATTAATACTTAAGAATTTTTTTGTGTATATAGTATATAGTTTTAAACTTTGTTTGCATATACAGAGTAGTGTACACACATCTCCATTTGTAGCAGGGTGTAAATGAATGATTTTTCATTTAATTCCAAGAACTTTCGGATAGTGACAATTATTCTTTCGCAGGATTCGACGCCGCGCTGCAGCGTAAGTCACATCACCACCGACCCTTCGCTCCAATCGCGACGGGAGTTCATCTACTGACTACTTATGATTAATTACTTAACCCCTACTAATTAGTTACGAGCCCTCAGCTAACCGACGTTAGGAAACGTTACATTTTTATTTGTATATTCATGTAAAGTTTGACCATTGCAGTAGAGGGGCTTTTAAGTGGTAGTTTAAAGGCTTTAAGCTCAGGAACAGAGTTAGAAGTGGTTGAAAATGTTTCTTAATCTCAGTTTTATCCAAAGCTTGTTGTATTATTTTCATTAGAGATTTTATTTGATTTTTATCTCGTTCCTAGTATTTATTAGTCTTAAATTTATTGTGGATTCTTTATTTAGACTAGTCATATTTTGCAAAAATGTTTGTCTTTTTTAAAAATAAGCTTTTTAAACAATATTTTAAATAGGGGTGTGCGAATAGTGATTTTTGAACTCGAGCCGAGCCGAGCCGAGCTTTTTCAAAAGTTTTCGAGCTCGAGCTTTTTCGAGCCGAGCTTTTTAACAACCACAAAATTATGAAGCTTGATTTTAATTTTAAAAGATACAATAGACTAATGTTTGCATCCCTTAAGTTAACGTCAGTTCAAAACTAGAAAGCTTATCTCCGAAACAAGTTAATGATCTGATAGGTTCATCAATATTTTGTATTATGTTATATAAAATTGATCAAACTGGCCCAAAAAATAATTTATGTAGAAAAATAACCAATTTAAAATCTAAATTTATAATTTAACTCCCCAATTATTCCACAATAGTTTCACTTTAAAATAAATAGTTAAACTTACATAATCATTCTAGTTACATACTACAACATTTCTTTCAAGAGTAGAAAGGAGTTAATTGGAAAGGTTTTAAAATGGTTGTATCTCAAAAAAATACCATATTTACATTTAGTCAAACTCAAACACAAGATTGATTTTCTTAATGTTCACAAAAGAAAGATGATTACAAATAGCAGTCCCAATTGTAGCATAATATTGATGGTTAAATTATTTCAGAATATGAATGAAATAATATAAAAATAAATTATTGTCATCCTAAAATTGATTGCATTCCTAAGCTTTTGTGGAGAAAATAACGTGGGTTAAGATAATCAGGAAGAAGAAAGAATCAGAAATTAGGACGGAGTAGAGAGAAAGAAAGAAACAGCTACCTCTCTCCTTATCAGTGGCCAGAGGGGGAAGGGGGGTGGAGGTTGTTTACGACAACTCTGTCCTGGTTTTTGTCTGACTCAGTGCGAGCTGCGTGAGTTAATTAAGAGATAAGGAATCCCTGCTACAAAATCCGAAAATACAAACTACATGTCATACAATTATAAATTGGGCTTATATTTTTTGTCTAATTTTTATAAATAAAATGAAACCAAAATGAAGCTTGTACGATATACCGTTAAAGAGATAAGCCATGATAAAACAATAGACTTTCTTGCTGTATTTTGCTCTCCAAGGTCAACTAAATATAGCTCCGATTTCCGTCTAAATGGAGATGATATTTCTTGTTACCTGTCAATGTCCTTTCCTTATCACTAGAGAATATTTTTTGTTTGTATTTTTTGTGGGAGGGAAACGCTCTTCCTTTTGCCGTGTCCAAAAATAGCAATAATTGTCTTTCTGATAAGAACTCTCTTATCAAAAGCTCGGCTCGAGTGTCGAGCTTTTTTGAAAGAAGTCGAGCCGAGCCGAATACTGAAAAGCTCGACCTAAAAGCTCGACCGGTCGAATACTCCCACACCCCTAATTTTAAACCAAAAACTGTATTTTCAAAGTTAACGATAATTATTATGCATTGCATCTAGTGTAATTTTTCACTCTTTAGTTTTGAATATGTAACAGAATCTCTTAGATGTTTGAAACTTCCAGACTTTCATTGGTAAACAATAAGACTTAGAACTTTTTTAAGTGTCCCTTCAACAAAATCAAAATGATCATTATAGTCAATTTAGTCTTTATTATTTACCACAATATTGTTAGTAGTTGTTACCATTGAGGTAATTAACAGTATGTTCTAGTGACTAGAAACCAGCTCTCCAAAGTAGAAATTTTTTATTAATGTTTGTTAGTTATTATAAAAAACCTTAAAATTGCTTTTTATTATTTGAACTCATTAATGGTAATTTAGTGTTTTTTAAATACATTGTCAAAAGTACTTATCAATTGAAATTTCAGCTCTCTAATACGACATATAATTAGGGTTTTAATTTTAATTCTTTAGAATTTTTACTATTTATACTACTTAAAATACTCTTAACTATGTGTTCTGTTAAAAGCCAGTTTCTATTTTCTAGTGCCATGAATACTCAATCAAACTAAATGGCACAAAGTTTCAGAGATTAGTTTGGTACATTTTGTAAAATATTTTTCAATTCTATTTATATATTTGTACATAAAACAAGGCCTCTATCCCTAATACTTATATATTTTAATTTGTTTCTCTTTAATACTCACATGATTTTGTATTGACTTTTTTAATTATAGCAAAGGTTCCCTTTATATCATAGAAAGTTAATTTTCATCATTGTGCCTTTACATTGTACGCACAATGAATTTTTGAATATAAAACTAACTTCAAGGGTACAAATTTTAATTATTTAATTTTAAAAACCACAAGTCAATTTTTTATAACAAATTAATATTGGAACCTTTTCTGAACTTGACTTTATACTGATAGAAATGAAAATTATGTTGTTCGAAGTTTTGTGTGCATGAAGTTTTGTGTAATACATCAATGTTACTAATGTAAACATTGTCAATAAAACCAGTAACTTGTGCATTTCTTATTAGGTATTTAAAAGAGCTTTAAATCATGTTTATAAAAAGTTTTTGGTAAAAACCTGTAATAAGTCTACCGTGCCAATGTTTTATTTTTTGTTTAATTTATAAAATAAGTCATAATACCAATGTCAAAATAGCTTTACAAGTGAAATCACAACAAAGTGATCATGATAAATCATATTCATCAATTTACCTTAGTGGTAGATTGGTAGTGTATATCATAGATTCATTTTCCTGGAGTGATCTAACGATTGCAAACATTCGTTCATTGATTACTTTAAGACATAATAAGTATTAATTTAAAACATAATAATCCATAAATATGATCATGTAAAGGAGTAATGCAAGGGAGCGTACAGAATTGTTTTTCAGTCAAATTATATTAAAAATATATCTTTTTACTTTTTGTAACAGTTTTTTAACTAAAAATATTTAAACAGTTTTCTATAAGACATTTACTATTATGTAATTTCTTCTTATTTTATTTATTTATAGTACGTTATTTATTTTCTAATACCTATTATTAAAGTTGACTAAGCACAATTTTTTTAATCTTAAGAATAAAGCGTAGTGACTTCTATTTAATCATATATGTTCTTTTTTATGTTTTTAACCATCCTTTGTATATATTTTGATGTTTAAATATATATATGTTGTGTGTGTTAAATGAATATTATTTTTATTATCATTCCCTGTTGGAGAAGAGGGGGCATCAAGGCAACTTTGTTGCAAAAAGATTGGCGGAACTGTCTCATGTTTTTGTTTTTATAATCATGATTGCAGTAATCATGTTTTGACTGTTAGTCTAAAAGAAATTAGAACCCTTTTACACAAGACAGACACAGTTTCCTGAAGGGACACCGTGGCTGCACGGTGTCTCCTTGCACAATTTATTATGGACACCGATAGTAACTAACGGTGGCCAACACTCGAAGCTAGGTGTTAAATAAAACGAGACAGTTAAGACCAGGCACTGTTCATATTGATCATCTATTATTTCTATCCCTCCTCTAAAAATCCAAATTCATCCGATTTTACTTGTAATACCCAAGCTTCTTCATGTTTCTCACCACCTATATTTATCACAGTGGCAACCCCCAAATGTGCACACATCACATTACTTCCCTAGAACGAAGGTAATTCCACTTTATTTTTTAAAATTAAGCCATTTAGTCAATATTATTGTTTGGTCGTTGAGTTGTCAAAATGGGTGACGACATTAAGTTCAAGTTGACGAATAATGTACAGTAAAGAAATTTCTCCATTCTTCCATATAAAATCTGATGTACTTTGTAGTTAAGCCTATTTACTTAATTAGAACTGCAAGAAGGATCGCTTCATCCTTTGTCAGCATATTCTCAAATGGCACGGAAAAGAGTTGCAGTTGTTTGCTGGCCAGAAACAGTATGCTGCCTGCACTGACACCGTTAGTTGGCACAGTGGACGGTAATTGTGGTGGGTAACCATGGCCAAGGCTTAAAGAGGTCTAAGTCATTACTGCAAATATTTTTAACTGGTAACAGTCAAGGAGTTAAATCAGCCAAGGCCACACTACACTACAGGTCGGAGTCCTTCCGTGGTAACGTCAAATTAACAGACGGAATCGCAGACGCTTTTGCAATGTATTGTTATGGTGATTCATTGTCACTTTATTAGAACTATCGTGCCCTATGTAATTAGTTTAAGTTTCTTTTGAAAACCATACATTTTTCTATCTGCAAAAATCAATGAATTGAATTATTAACTGAGGTCAAAAATTATCATGAACAAACCAATAATTTACTTCTTGGATTAAAAAACTGTAAACATCACAGGAAAGTAATTTGTTTACTTTTCAACAGATGTATTTGAAATTTGTCAGCTGAGTTTCCCATTGTTATGAATTTGATGTTTCTAATGTCATAATTTTTTGGTAATGTTTACAATATTCGTATGATTTTAGTTGTTATTTCTAACACAGCGCTAGTAGTTCAGTGACGTGGCACTAGGGAGGAGGGGGGGGGAGACTCGGCCTGTATTTTAGTGTGGCCTTGAATCAGCGTCTCAAAATTTTATGTCAGCCCTTGAGAGCAACTGACTACACAACCTGTTCTGATAAAATGTGTACAATAATTAAGTTTACCAACATGTTGAATCATGTCAGGCTTGTTTAAAGAACAAACATGTTGTATAAACAAACATTCTTTTTCCCCAAAATCTTGTTTTGACTTGCTTTTCTATCTAATGATAAATTCTTCAAGAAAGACTTCTTTAAAGCAATGAATGATCCTGCCAAACAACAATACCCCCGTTGCAGCAGACCTGCATACTCAGCGAATTTCAAATGCAAAACAACATTTCAATCCAACATAACGAGATTTGACATGTTTTGGTAAGCTCCATAATAATAACATGGAGAATGAGTATGCAGGTTTGCTGCTACAGCTATATTAAAACTGGGTGGTTTTAATTCAATATTTAGTGGATCTGAACTAGAAGAAGCTATGAACCAAGTTTTATCAAGATATGTTGAGAAATAACCGAAATATAGAATTATACTTATTTCCCATAATGTTAACATTAGGGCAACTGTGTTTACCACTTTCAATATCTCGGTAACCAATGGACATTTGAGAGGTGATTCAAAATACTATATTGTTTGATTTTTTAGCTAAATCCAATGGTTCCAACAAAGATTTGATAAATTTTATTTTTCCTATGTGAAAAACTCAAAAAACCCATTTTTGGGGGGTTTATCCCCCTTACTCCCCCTTCCGGTCATCCGATCAGGCTGGTTTACGAAATCGTCCGAGGGATTACCACTTTACATGTCTGTACCATATTTCATTAAGATTGGACCATTTTTACGGCCGCTATCGTGCTGACAGAAACACACACATATATATATATTTTTATATATATAAATTCGAACGAAAGGTGTTTTCTGCTTCTGGGAGCCCCAAAACGAAAATTTATCATGGTCTCGGGCTTAGGTCTTACCGTGAGACCTATGGTAATAGCTTCTTCCCTATAGGGGAAATTCGCTAAATTCATCTGACACAATGTACACATGACGTTTCTTAGCAGGTGTCATCATCTTTATTTGTATCATTTTTGGATAGGCCTCCCAAAATATATTTTCGTTAAAAATAAATTGGTTTTAATTTATACGTTTAGAGGAAGTATCTACTTTAAACTGTAATGTGTCTTGGTTTTGGTCATTTTACAGTAGATTTGCCCCATTTTTGGTCAGGTAAAAATATTGATAGAGTATCGAAAAATCAGGGAAAAGTCGAGGGAAGAATAAAACAGTACAATCTCTCACAGCCTTTTAATAATCTCTCGATTGACAGAGCTTCCACCAGGCGTTGTACGTGGCTTGCGACTTGTCTACGCTAGTATTGTCTGGTTAGGGCCTTGAGCAAATACAAAAATATACCGTTATCACTACCCTAGGTCTTTATCCGATTATATAACCTACATGATACTTAATTAGATAAAAGGTTACACACACATGACTTAGGAGGCAGGAAAATGTATTTTTAAGAAGTAACAAGTGTATGAGTAAAAAGGGGAATTTTAGAAAGTAAAGTTGTATTTTATGTAAACATTTTTGAAGACACAGAAAATGCCACAAGAAAATCCGTCAATTATTTGCTGGATTATAAACAATTTTTTCCAATTTCATTAAACTCTTGTCAGATTTTAAAAATAAAAATTACTAGAAATAATATTTTACTAAACCACAAAATTTAAGAATTATTAATTTAATTCAATGACATTAGAAATAAACCACACAACACTGAAAATATACTAGAAAATGTCTAAAAAGTTCTTGGCAATAAAATTAAGTCTTGTCAATACAAGAAACATGACAAAAACATTTCAGTTTTGTCAATCATCAGGCTATAAGGGTTTAAATGTTTAAATGAATTGCTTTATTTTACATTTACTGTTTCTTAAGCAACAACAGTATAGGTATTAATGCATTAAAACGTTTTTCAATTTTTCTTTTCAAAAGAAACCAGTAAGAATTTAAAGACTTCATAAGGTTTGGAAATGAATGCTATATAGAGAAAATAATACCTTATCATTAAAAAAAGTTAATTGTTAATCCCCATAATATGTTAGATAACAAATACATTATGAATTATAAATATGAGTCAAAATTTAGACTGGATAGGATCAAAACTGGGTCCAGTTACCATTTATTGGGCTATCAATTATGCTATCTAACAAAAGGTCGCCGTTAGAAATTCACAAGACATGAGTTTGGACCGTTCCCTAACAAAACGATAAACAATTTTATTCGGGGTAGAAACAAAATAAAATAAACACTGTTATATTGCTGCAGAGTAAGTCTTCATTTCCCCTGCCTCCATTAACCAAAAAATTAATAGCACAAATAATTTCACCTAAATCTAACCAGGCTGGAGTAGATATTCATATTTTTCTTTATGTAAACATAACAAAGTTCAAAAGTAAAACAGATATTTAATATTAATTACATGGACAGTATTGAACATTATTTACACAATTCAACAATATTTATAACAGAATAATATACAACTTTACACAAGTTCTACAGACTAAAAACAAATTGATATTTGTCATCTATGCTCTGTTTTATACAAAAAAAATGAAGCTTGCTTATGTTTTATAAAGTGCTTAATTTACAAAAATCAATATTTTCAAATACGATTTCTTACACTTAAATATATCCTGAGAAGGTTAATCATAAAATATAAATACATATAAATGAGGAACCTGTAAAATAAATAAAATAATCTCTGCTTATAAAAAATTATAACAGTTTTAAAAATCGAAACACAAATCAACTAACTGAGTCTGAGATACTCCAGCGATTGGGAATAAGAGTAAAAATATTCAAAACTCAAGATGGCTTATCACAAAATTATTTGGATTACCTCTGATATTAGCCTGATAAAGATGGTTACAACAATCAAGGTATTAATGGTAATTCACAACAAACAAAAAAAGTCATTTCACGATGTGAAATGAGTTTCTATCATAGGATTAATAATATTTTAAATAACTTAAAATACTTTTAATCGAACATTTTCAAAATTACAATGTAAGGATAATTGGTGTGCTTGAATTAAATTGGCCATATTAAGTTAACTACAAAAGTAAGCAGCATTTTACAACTGCTTGAAATTTATTAAGGATACATTCCTTGGACCAAAGGCCGTGCATGATTCATTGTTCAGTACATACATAAATTATAGATTATAGGTCAAATCAAATAGTTAGGCTCAGTTCATCCTTAAGGCTAATGTTAATTTTAGCACTCGGCTTACAGACGGCTGGATCACACCACAATATTTGACTTTATACAATTTTAGTAGGAAAATAATCTCATTAATCCTACAAAAAAGAACACAAATATCATCCTCATTCTCTACAATAGACATGAAACCCAATTACAATAATAAATAAACTACATAATAAAATTGTCTACATGTTACAAATAAAATAAAAATCCATATTTGTAGAGGCCACGAGTGTCTTATATCAATCTGTATTATGAATGTGCACTGTGAAGCTGGTTTTGAAGGTTGTTTGTGAAACTTCTTTAAGAAGGAGGTTTGTAGCAGGAAAAAAAGTTTTTTTTTTCGAAAGTGGTTTGTGAAGGTTCATTATGAGTGTTTGAATGATATATTGTGGGGTGGAATAGTAAAAATTACATTAATTAGTTCATTCATAAGCATTTGCTGAGTGATACGATTAGTTATTCCCCAATTCAATAAGTCCTGTTGATACTGCTGTAAACACGATGAAATTGTGACCTCTATTTGACTGATTAAGTGAGGATGTGCAGTGATAACAATGTGACCCTTAAATAACACTACTTATAATAAGAAATCACGGTAGGATAGGGCTTACTCAGCTTACCAAGTGGTTAAAACTACTGAAGAGCATACGAAAAAGCATAAAACACAAAAGAAATTTTCAAAGCCACTGGCTTCTTCAGATAGTAGGGAGTGTGTATAATAGGAAGGAAGAAAAAGAAGTTTCCTGTTCTTCTTCTTCCTTCCTTGTATACAATAAACTCCCTACTATTTTAAGGAGCCAGTGGCTTTGAAAATTCATTTTATTTTTGTGTTTTATGCTTTTTTGAGTGCTCTTCAGCAGTTTTGACCACCAGGCAAGCCTGCAGATTCCCCTATCCTACCCTGATTTCTACAACTCAGGCCTAGAGCCCATACTTCACCAGAATGATATAACTACTTATAATAACATATTTGGCACCGTCCTATCAGCGGACTAGTTAGTATAAAGTAACTCTAACTCAACTAAAATTGTACAAAAACAATTAAGCGTCTCAATACAGAGTTAACTGTAAAATAAATAAATAGCTAACACGTTTGAGTAAATAAATTTCAAATAAACATAAAATTATTTTTAAATTAATTAACTCATGACAAATATTTTTTAAACTCTGCCTTTGACTAAATAATTTTTTAAGGCAAACCAGCAATATTTTACATGGCATAGTTTGATTACTAAACAAAATTTGATTTGAATAATCATTCAGTGAACATCAAAGATCAATGAATATCTACTATAAATTATATCAATATAAAAATGCTTTGCTAAATTTTATCAATTAAGCTTAATTTCCTGACCAAAAATTTAAAAAGAATATACATTTTTTACCCTGACATTAAGTATGGCAGGAGGAATACAGGAAACCTTGTTTTGATAAAAGTTTAAACAATAATACATTGACTAGTAAAAATCCAAGTGAGCGAAAATAAAATAAATAAACATATGAATGTTAAACATGGAAACCTATTGAATACAATTGATTCTATACTAATGTAGCTCAAATATAAATTGACCTAACTAAACCCTCATCCTAGTTGATATCTCTAGCGTACTGGTTTTGGCAAAAAAAAATTTAAGTAAATTTTTACGCAATCTTAACTTGGGAATGAAAGATTTTCTATCATTGCCTGATGGTTCAAATTAACAGACGAAAGTACACACAGAAAAATATTTGGAGCACTTATATATGATCAGTAAAAAAAAATTATGAGAAAATGGTAAAGAAACTTTTGTAGGTACCAATAAGGAGACATGTTGCTTACACTTGCATTATAGGCCTGTTGCATGTGCCATAGATAGGCCTGACTTGCTACTGGTGAATATGGCAGGATCAATTTGCATCAGTTATATATTTTTCAAATATGTACAGTTAAAAGATATTTTCTACATCAATTTATTGCTAAACATTTACATCTTATCACATGACTGCGTCCCTTTAGCCCAGGCACCTGTTGTTTAGAAT
Organism: Flexamia atlantica; assembly: GCA_035578135.1. Taxonomy (NCBI): domain Eukaryota; kingdom Metazoa; phylum Arthropoda; class Insecta; order Hemiptera; family Cicadellidae; genus Flexamia; species Flexamia atlantica. The sequence goes on along the minus strand of JAQJVK010000011.1, from coordinate 39,586,962 downwards.
AATAATAAATTTACAACAGTAGAAAAACTGAATTACTACATAAATTCCAAATCTCGGTCCTAGACACTGAAGAATTCAATTTCCTTAGGATTAGAAGCATAAGGATCTCTTTGTTGTATTCAAAAACTTGGGACAGATTGCTCTAAAGTTACATTATTGTTTTTCCTGATATGGCTATGTAAACAGGGCACATGCGTAAAGAGGAACTCTTTATCATTTCCATCAATTCGTTGTAAAATTCAAGTCCACTTTGTTTCAAATTTGAATATTGCACTGGATAATGTAAAAGTGTAAAATTGGTGAGAGTTGTTTGAGTCGCTAAACACATGGGTACTTACAAACAAATAAGATACAACACATAAGGCAGTTTTGTGCAGTAGTGTGCTAGTGCTTGGTGTCTGAGATGGAAGGAGGTCGTAAGGATTACAACTGGAACCAAGATCGAAGGTTGACGAATCCGCTCGTGACACTGCTGCCAACTGCGGCGATGCCACTGCTGCCACCACCGCCACTACCACCGCTGCCACTACCACTGCCGCTGCTGCTACCTCATTTTTTCTCTGAAAAAAAAACCGATATGTTCACCCAGACAATACACAGATCTACAGGGTGTTGATAAAAAACCCTTCATGACTTCGGGATATGGTTACTTACATCAAAACTAAGAAACCCAGTAACGGCAGTTGTGACGATAAACCGTCCCATGTAACGAAAGTGAAGCTTCGTCACTGAAGCATAGCTGAGTAATTGAATTAACATTTTCCTCAATCTTCTGCGACATGGTGTCACAAAATTGAATTCTTCGGTCAGGATAATCGACATTTAGTTCCTGGTGAAGTTGAACTTTATAAGGATGATATTTATGAGTTGAACTAAGCGACTGTTGCTGCAAAATTAGAAAAAAACGTCATTTTTTCTCTGAAAAAAAACAGATATGTTCACCCAGACAATACACAGATCTACAGGGTGTTGATAAAAAACCCTTCAGGACTTCGGGATATGGTTACTTACATCAAAACTAAGAAAAAAGTTCCTATAGACAATAGACAATAGAAAATAGACAAATTTATTCAATCACTAAGCAATATACACAATTACAATAGATTTCGTCCAATATATTATAATAGCACATATTTACATTGAGCTCAAACATGTACAATACATTCATTGGCCTATGACAACTTAGGCTTCAAATGAGCTAGCTTATCTATAAACAATTCTAAAATCCAATCTCTCATTTAAGAATTGTACATTTAAAAAATCTTTCAAGCTATAAAAAGGATTATTTTGACACCAGTTTAATAATATCTGTGAAAATTCCTTGATTGGTAAGTTTCTAAAGCTGACAGGAAACATACTAAAAATATTAATTCCAAGAGAGGTATGATAATTCTGCGTTTTGGCAAGCCTAACTCTATTTACTTCTAAATTGCTACTGTGTCTTGTCAAATAACTATGAATATTATCTCTCTTTACATGATTAAAAACATTTTTCTTAGCCAACATAGACACTTCATATAAGTACAAATTCCATATATGTATAAACATGGGTCTTAAAATGCTCGGTTATCCGTCTGTCGGTCTGTATGTGTTTTTAACATGATTTTTCATAACTTTGGAACTACAAAAGATATCAACTTCAAACTAAGTAGTTAAATGCTGACTATTAGGGCCTATTTTGGTGCGAAGTATCAAGTTTCTACTTTGTACCATTTCAAATTGGCAGCCATTTTTATATTTTAAAACTTAATATCTTAAAAACCGTAAATTTTTCAAAAATTGGGCAAGAGACAAAAAAGTTGCAAAATTTTATTTCCTACTAGACCATATAAAGATTATCAAGATCGAACAATAATTTACGGAGTTATTGCAATTTTGCTAACAGAATTCAAGTAAATTTGCTGTAGCTACCATAAAACAAGCATGTATTCTGTTGGAAAAATTACAATAACTTCATTAATTTTGTTCGATCTTAATAATCTTTATATAGTTTTGTAAAAAATAAAATTTTGCAACTTTTTTGTCTCTAGTCTAATTTTTGAAAAATTTTCAGTTTGTGTTCAGCCTGCCTTGAGTATGAATATAGCTAATTCACAAAGAAAAATGTTATTTTTCTTAGTAAAAGAACAAGTAATTGTGTTAAAAGAACCATGCCATAGCATGTTCATACAAAGAGTCATCCAGAAAGTAAAGAACATTTAGTCACTACATCTAGCCCTGTTGCCTCAACTTTGCGACTGATATTACGGCTTAAACCTCCACTTCTGGTCTCAATTTTAGCTGTCTTGTTGTCGATTGATCACAAATTTCATTCTTATATTTTAAAATGGCGGTGTCTATTGTGAATCCAGCCAAATGCAAATGAACTGATAGTAATAATGTTTGTGCCCTAAAAAGTTTATTTCTTTGCTGAATTTATATATTTTTTGTTAGAGACGAAAAAATTATTCTATTGTGAGACCCTACGATAACTTGATGTGCCATATAAAACAAGCGACATGGAAAAATCCCATCCTAGACTAGTATGTTTCTGATCCGTGAACGACCCTACACCTTGTCCATGCAGCAGCAAATTCACAGAACTTTGCTTCCCAAAGTGGAACATTTTCGGACAAATCCTGTATTGTCTGAAGACTGTCAGAGTGGAATGTGTGATCGGTCGACAACGAAACTTGATTCAAATTGAGTGGAGGTTTAGGCTGCATCATTAGTTGCGGGGATGGGATAACAGGGCTACATGTAGTGGGATAACGTACAGTACACCTCGGATTATCCGGACCCCACATGATCCGGATCCCGGATTATCCGGACCGGTCCATCTGAGAAATTAAAAATTAAAATCACAGCAAAAACATGATTTTAGTGAGTTTACGGGTGAAAAGCGCCTTCTAAAAGTAAAATTCAAATGTAATACATTACTATACGCATTTGGTATCACAATAATTAAAGGACTCACATTGCCTAAACGGTAGATTACAGCATTTTCAAGAACGTAGTTTTCTGGATTGCTACTTGCAGCGCTAGCAGTAATCAACAAAGGCGTAGCCTACTGTAATTTTGAGAGTTTGATTGTTGCTGTCATTTTATGTATTACATTATTTCTTAAGAATGGTTATTGTAATAAGTCTTGAGTTAAATTAAATTTCGTCATGATTATTTCAAGTTTGAGTTATTTTTAGATATAATTATTTAATCATATTGAATTAAATATTTTAATCGGGCGTTTTACTTCAAATCTAAACCGTAAATACGTTAAAAGTTAACATTACATTCGTATGATTAATAATAAAGTTTAGTTCTTAAATTTGTTTCAAAATTAAATCCCTGTACCATTTTAAAGACTTACATTTTATACAGTCTTGACACACCATTTTGTAGCATCCATTTAGAAGGGGCTAAGGTACGCGATCGCTATTTAGGCGATATTGTAATGACCTCGGATTATCCGGATTTTTGTTATCCGAGCCAGTGTTCCGCCACATTAATCCGGATAATCCGAGGTGTACTGTACTTTACTTTCTGGACGATGCTTGTATTTCTGATAACTTAGTAACCGGATGAATTAATTTTCATGGCTGACGTTATATACCACACGACACTCACCCGACTGCTATGTGGTGGCTGCCGCAATGACATGGACCTGACTGCCCTTGCTGCAGTTGTACACTTGCCCCGGCGAGAACGGCTCTAGCCGCGGGTGCGAGTCCGCCTGTAACACTGCCAAACAAACACTCGTTATTGGATTTATCATTTTGGTGAAGTATGGGGCTCTAGGTCTGCGTTGTAAGAAATCAGCGTACGGTAGGGGAATCAGCAGGCTTACCTGGTGGATAAAGCTGCTGAAGAGCATACAAAAATTTTTTTTCTTGTGGTTAAGCCTCCGGATTACTGAGAATATATAAATCGGTTTAAATACCTGCTTCTTGTAATCCAAGTGTTGTAACACAACTGGGTTCACCTTTTCTCAGAAGGCATCATCGGGTGATCCATGGATGTATTAGGGCCTAATCACTCTTCATTTCATTGAAGAAAGTCATCACGTAGAACAGAAAATTAAAAACACATTTAAAAATTTTCACTGCGGTTATATCGCTCGTCCTGTTGTTTTTGTAAATTTAGAGGCCGTCTGTGATATGTGTTTTGTACGTTTCCGTGTCGTGTGAAAAAAATTTTAAATGTGTTTTTAACTGTTCTGTTCTACGTGACGACTTTCTTCAATGAAATGAAGAATGATTAGGCCCTAACACATCCTTGGATCACCCAATGATGCCTTCTTAAAAAAGGCGAAACTAGTTGCTACAACACTTGAATTACAAGAAGCAGGTATTTAAACCGATTTATATACAAAAAAACATAAAACACAAAATCAAAATGAATTTTCAAAGCCACTGGCTCCTTCTTCAGATAGTGGAAGGAAGAATATCTGAAGAAGAAGCCAGTGGCTTTGAAAATTCATTTTGATTTTGAGTTTTATGTTTTTTTGATGCTCTTCAGCAGCTTTAACCACCAGGTAAGCCTGCTGACTCCACTATCCAACCCTGATTCATTACTCATTATTTTGCATTGAAATATTTTTATTTTTTAAGTATCAACATGAGAAGCTTCAGCTTCAAGTTTTTCATCAGAATAAGACATAGTTGACCAACAGTTTCATCATTGGAAACATTGTTGTTTTTGGACTGTTATGTTTGGGTTCTGATTTATGTATTTGTGATTAATATAGGGGTGGGCGAGTAGTGGATTTTGAAGTTGAGTTGAGTCGAGTCGAGTATTAAGCCAAATACTCGAGTATCGAGTCACGTCGAGTCGAGTAGCTGTGAAAAGTAATGAAATCTTAATTTTTTTTAAGTATTTATGTCTTTGAATTACAGTTAATTAAAATCTTTCTTCAATTTTATTTATAAAATTTGTCTACTTTATTTAAGCTTATGTTTTTATATTTTTCTTGGAAAATTCATAATCTCAAAATCTATTAGGTAATGAAATATTCTCGAGGTTATTGTTATGAAAAACTCCTGGACGGCTGTGAAAAATGATCGCGCATATCTGTTGGTCGCCGGTCGGCCGCGAAATATGAGCGCGTGTTTTTGCCTATCGCCGAAAATCAGCAAATGTAGCGTTCCTAAAGTCGCGGTCGGCCGCGAAATACGACCGCGTGTATTTGCTGATCGCAGAAAATCGGCAAATGTAGCGTTGCTATAATCGCAGTCAGCCGCGAAATACAAGCGCGCGTATTGCGGATCGCCAAAAATCGGCCAATGTAGCCTTGAAAAAGTCGCGATCAGCCGCGAAAAACGATCGCATGTATTTGCCGATCGTAAATAGACGAAATGCAACTTTGCGAAACTAGTGATCGGCCGTAAATAATATTCAGGCATATTTGCCAGTCACAAATGAACAGAAAATACTGCTTATTGTGAAACTAGCAAGCGGCCGCGATAAACAATATACTGATTACGGATAAACGGCAGATGTAGCTTTGCGTAACTCGCGATCTGCTGTAAAATTTGATCGCACAAACGTAAATCACACGTAAATTCGGCTGCCGCGTAAATGGCGGGAGTAACTAACTACTCGACTCGTTTGGGTTGAGTAGTTGGAACTACTCAACTCGACCTCGAGTAGTAGCAAATACTCGAGTAATTACTCGACTGTCGAGTAGTCGCCCACCCCTAGATTAATATTTATGTACTGAAATCAGACAGGGTGGACATAGGAGAAACTGGGTGCGAGGGAAAATAATTCCCTCTTACTGCCCCCTACACTCAGTTGGCTGAAGTTTCCTTTTTCTCCGAATTAACCTAGGCAGAACCAATTATATACACCTTTTTAATTCTTTTGAATGGTCTGTATAAATCCTCTCATGGTCATTGAATACCACTTTCAGTCCATGGGAAGCTTTGATTGCAGTTTTTTCTAGCTCAGTGTAAGCTAATCAAAACATACTCATATCCCTGAGGGCTTTTTATTTTTTGTTCTGGAGAGGGGACCATCCCCCCCCCCCCCCCGTACAAAAGAGTTTTCACACCCTGAAGGCTGGTAAAAAAGAAGGATTGCCTCCCTCCTATAAAGGTGGCACCAGCCTTGCATCATTTGGCATGCAACGAGCAGTAACTTGCCAAATCATGAGCAGTGAGGATGGGCGTTTCCTGGAGAGGAGAGCTCATTGTTTCCTGCTCACTGTTGGTCTTTTGCACACATCAAAGTTAACAAATATTTACTACTCCCAGAACAAATACATGTTCGGCAAACCTCAAATATGTGTAGACATGCGCTCATTTATCAGCATACAGCAAGACAACTAGATCAATGAATGTCAAACATTAACTGCAGGCCAAATGACGCAAGTCTAGCATTAACTTAATATTTTTCATGTTGCTATTTCCAGTGAGATATAAAATATCTATGTATGAATTTTAAGCTCATTGCACTCTTAGCCCGTAGGGTTTCTATAGGAAAGGCTCTAGGCCAGGATTTTAAATTTAGGAATAGAATGATTGACAGCTAGCTTACCTTTGAAAGAGCTTACTTTTGAAAGGCCATAGGACACATGAAGAAAACACAATAAATCACAATATTTCGTCCAAATTAAGGACTTCTTCAGGCACAAAAAAGGAAAAAAGCTTTTTTTCTTCTTTTGTGCCTGAAGAAGTCCCTAATTGGGACGAAATATTGTGATTTATTGTGTTTACTTCATGTGTCCTATGGCCTACTTTAACTCTTTCATAGGTAAGCTAGCTGTCTATCCTTCTATTCCTAAATTTTAAGGCCTGTAGAGTCAGTGTTTTGATGCCACTGTCCAACCTCTACTTCTTCTTACTGTTAGGGAGCATACTACTTCGGTTACTTCTTACAAGGCAGCTAAAAAAAAGATGAATCTGATCATCATGTAGTCAGGTAAACAACACTGTCTACGAAAATCTCTTCTTCTTACGATAGATAGCCTCTTAATTTCCCCACAGCACTCACCTCGACCTGATGACAGTTTAACATCGGCAGGGATGTACTTGGACAGCCGCACCAGAGGCAGCGGCAAGTAGCCGTTGATGAGCGGCATCACGTCCAGAGTCACCGACTGTCGCTCGCCCGCCTCCACCGATATCACACCTGCCGCAACAGTGAGATCGAGAGCACCCAAAAATGAGATGAGCTAATTTATTGTGTGAAATAGTTGTTATTTCTATTTCAACACCTTATCCAAAAAAAAAGCAAACAATACATATTTGGCCAAAACTTGAAGTTATAGATTTTTGTGGCCCCTCTCTTCTCTCACTCCCCTACCAAAAATAACTGGAATTAGAGACGCTCAGATTTTCTCTCAAAAGAATTTTTTCTCAAAAGAACTTTTAAAGATTCCTTTTATATGAATCGTTTCAAGATACATAATGGATTAAAATGTCTGGAGAAAACATGTCAAAAGATATGAATAAAAAAATAAATTGTGACTGACAGGGAGTGAGAACATATTAGTGTATTTGACAACAATACTGTGAGAAGGCTTAAAATATTCAAGGCCTGTAACAGCTTCTTCTCAGAAAGAAAAACAAGCTCTTAGCCAGGGCATAGAAACAATAATTTTGAAACCTATACATCAAATTTCAAGAGGATGAACTGTTTTTTTCGGGGGGATTAGGAAGCCTAGGTTGCGCCTAAGGAAAATCCAGCGAGAGTACATCAGCCATTGCGATTTGTCTTTTTGTACAGCTATTGGGGGGGGAGGACATAGAAATAAATACACAAATATCCAAAATCTTAGAGAATTTAAGCTTTTAGTAACTAAACTTGTGACAACTTCCAATTCTGAAGTCATTATTAGCACCTAAACCAGCGACCTGAGTGGGATCCTAACTGGCTTTTGCTAGTTTAGTACCAATACTGGGTACAGTAACGGAAGTTGTCACGATTGGAGGCAGTGTTGTTGCTGTCTTTCAGTGAACAACTTCAGTTCCCCACCAGGCTTGAATGCAGGGTGGGCAAGGGTGACATAATCCCTTGAGGCCCTGTTCCTTTATCCATTGGACAAAAGGTCCATCTTTGCCCACCTAGTCTAAGCTTGGCCGAACCTATTCTTCTAGTCATTCCTTTTTCCTTTGGCTGCCCCTGTATTAATCTGCTGAAGGCTTCTCCAAGGGGCCTAAGGGACAATGCAGGGGAAGCTTCCTTTCCTTTCCGGTAGCCATACAAAAAGACCAACAATGGCTGAAGTACTCTCACCGGATTGTCCTGTGAGGTAAGACAACCCAGACTACCAAATCCCCCCCCCCCACCAAAAAAGACAGCTTTTTTTAGATGGGATTAGGTAGTCTGGGTTTCCCTACCCCACAGGAAAATCCTGTGAGGGTCTTCAGCCATTATTTTGTATTTTTTTACAGCTACCGGAAAGGAAAGGAAGCTTCCCTTGTATCACCCCTTAGGCTCACAGCCTTTAGTAGATTAATACAAGGGAAGTAAAAGAAGTAAAAGGATAAAGGAATATATAGGTGGAATGGGTTCGGCCAAGCTTCGTCTGGGCCAGCGAAAACTAATGGATGCTTGGAACAGGGCCTCAAAGGATCAGGTGGCCCTCGTATTGGCCCTCATCTTGGTCACCGGTACACCCCCGTCCACTCTGCCATCAAGCCCAGCCTCCCCTGGTGAGGAACATTAGTTGTTCACTGAAAGACAACTACAACACTGCCTCCAATCGTGAAAACTTCCGGTTCGGCACCCAGTATTGGTGGTTCCTAAACTAGCAAAAGCCAGTTAGGATCCCACTGCGGGAGATTCAGAAGCCATTTAAAATCCCCTCCGAGGTAAAAACTAAGAACAAGGAATACTCTACCGGCAGTCTTGGCGCAGATGGCCCACATGGTTTGGTCGGCTAGCACCTCGTACATGAGGCTGGTGTCGCTGCTGGCGCAGACTCTCGTCACGCAGATGTGCAAGTGACACACGGTGCTGGCTCGGCAGAACTCGCTGTCCTTGGTCGGCTCCACTCGCGCCTCCACGATGAACAGTGTCTGTCGAACATACTTTAGGTGAGATGTGGTCCGTCGTGCTGCACTGTTTGATACTTTCGCGCTTTTGGCGTCTTGCCATTTTCAACTGCTACTAATTCTCCACATTGTTCTGTCTCCGTTATATAAGGTTTTGAATGGTTCTAGAATGTTTGGGATGATTCATAGTGATGGGGTTTCCTAAAAATTCCGAGGGAGGTGTTTGTTCTCGGGAGGATCCGGGGGGATGAGTTACTGGGCTATTGTTGTCAGATTTTTCTTCTGTCGAGCTGTTTCTAGTAATTTCCTGTTATGACTTATTATTTGGTTATGATTTGGTTTTTTAATATGTTGAACATTTTACTTTCTGGGCATTCTAATTGTTGGTTGATAATTTTTTTGTTTTTTCTTTAAAAATGTGAAGATTCTATGGGGGACTATATAAACAATATTATAGTGTCCCCCCCCATCATGTTAGGACTTTATCAAGTTGGCACCCCTGCTGTGGTGAAAATTTGAACTTTTAAATCTCAACTGCCAGTAATAGTGCTCTTCTTTTTTATTTGACAAAGGTGTCAAAGAAAGCCGAAATATCACCTATATAATGTGAAAGTATCTATGTGTCTTTCTGCAGCTTATTTGCAAGGTGGGTTATCTTATCTTTTCCTCTCAAGTAATATCCAAGCCTTATGCTTCACTCCTTAAATTCATAACCTTAAAATAACTATTTTATAATCCCTTCAACCTAACATTTCAACCATCAAATCCTTACATGAAGAAAGTTTGAATGACCTCTTAAAATCACCCTAAACACCACATCACAGGTTCAAAATAGTGGTTTACCTTGTAGTTGATGATGTCGAAAGGGCACTTGTAGGTGATGTGGGGAGCGTTGTCGGGCGAGAGGGGTCGGTATCGCACGGAGAACTCTGTGTGTATCGGGGGGGTGCTCGGGGAGTCGTCCGGCTGCAGCTCCCACATGAAGGCGACCCGCTTGTCCGAGCTGATTAACTGGAAAAAGGCAAAATAATTTTGTATTTAGTTACTTTTTTTCCTAACGAATCAATTTAATTTAGAATAAAAACTTTAAATATTTACTTTATACCTAAAACAAGTAAAAAATATACCATTGGAAATATTTAATTTTTAAAAATTAAAATTTGGAACACATTTACTTCCTTGCCATAGCCTATTAAAAAAGCAACATTTTAACCAACGTTTTTGAAAAATTGGCATTTTAATGCATGGCACCTCACTGCCACCTTTGCTCCCTACCCCCGAGTTATCTACCCACCTAGGAAAGCTGTGGCATGTGTTTTCAGTATCATAAAGGTCCATATTACGACAATCTGCAAAAATATTGCTTCATAATTTCAAGCATTCTGGAACCCTCTCAGCTCAGGGACTTAATTGAAAGAGGGCTGAAAATTAAACTTGAAAACAGGCATGATCTGAGCCCCAGCCCTTGGAGAATCCTCTGAGCTGGTGGCAAAAGAGGCACCTTCTCAATTGTACAATTGGAGAGAATTCTGGGTGAAATTCTCATGGAATTGTCAGAATCCCCTTACCAGAGAAATGCCTAGAGAAAATGCCTCCCCTGCCGCTGGCATTCCAGAGAAATCTCAAATGGCAGGGGCTCAGGTCAGGCCTGTTTACAACTGTCAGCCGCGGCATCTATTCAAGTGTGAAAGTCGGGCACTCTTGCTAGTGAATGAGTGAATGTTAGCAAACTTTGTGCGCTATGATTCTCTTCGCCCCTAAGATAAATAATGTTACACACTTGAAACACCAGCATTCATCTAGTTCATCCAGGTTCAGCCCAAAAACACTTTTGTTATCATATCTTTATCACCACCACTCACCAGTCGCTGACCCCGGGTGGGATTGTGCGACACCAGCTGGACAGGACACGCAGACGTGACCACCAACTGGGGCTCTGACAGCTCTAGTTGCCTGGCGCTGAGACCCACCACGCTCACGTGGATGAACTTGTGTAGGAACGCCGTGTGTAGTCGAGACACCGTCAGTAGCGGTGGCTGGAACTGTAGCAGCAGAGGCTTCTCCTCCTCCACCCACGGGCAGCGCAGGCCGATCTGTAATGTCAGGTTGTATACAGTCGACTGTCGCTACAGCTACAGCCACGTGAATGAACTTGTGTAGGAACGCCGTGTGTAGCCGAGACACTGTCAGTAGCGGCGGCTGGAACTGTAGCAGCAGAGGCTTCTCCTCCTCCACCCACGGGCAGCGCAGGCCGATCTGTAATGTCAGGTTGTATACAGTCGACTGTCGCTACAGCTACAGCTAAAGCCACGTGGATGAACTGGTGTAGGAACGCCGTGTGTAGTCGAGACACCGTCAGTAGCGGCGGCTGGAACTGTAGCAGCAGAGGCTTCTCCTCCTCCACCCACGGGCAGCGCAGGCCGATCTGTAATGTCAGGTTGTATACAGTCGACTGTCGCTACAGCTACAGCTACAGCCACGTGGATGAACTTGTGTAGGAACGTCGTGTGTAGTCGAGACACTGTCAGTAGCAGCGGCTGGAACTGTAGCAGCAGGGGCTTCTCCTCCTCCACCCACAGGCAGCGCAGGCCGATCTGTAATGTCAGGTTGTATACAGTCGACTGTCGCTACAGCTACAGCTACAGCCACGTGGATGAACTTGTGTAGGAACGTCGTGTGTAGTCGAGACACTGTCAGTAGCGGCGGCTGGAACTGTAGCAGCAGAGGCTTCTCCTCCTCCACCCACGGGCAGCGCAGGCCGATCTGTAATGTCAGGTTGTATACAGTCGACTGTCGCTACAGCTACAGCTACAGCCACGTGGATGAACTTGTGTAGGAACGTCGTGTGTAGTCGAGACACTGTCAGTAGCGGCGGCTGGAACTGTAGCAGCAGAGGCTTCTCCTCCTCCACCCACGGGCAGCGCAGGCCGATCTGTAATGTCAGGTTGTATACAGTCGACTGTCGCTACAGCTACAGCCACATAGATGATCTTGTGTAGGAACGCCGTGTGTAGTCGAGACATCGTCAGTAGCGGCGGCTGGAACTGTAGCAGCAGAGGCTTCTCCTCCTCCACCCACGGGCAGCGCAGGCCGATCTGTAATGTCAGGTTGTATACAGTCGACTGTCGCTACAGCTACAGCTACAGCCACGTGGATGAACTTGTGTAGGAACGCCGTGTGTAGTCGAGACACCGTCAGTAGCGGCGGCTGGAACTGTAGCAGCAGAGGCTTCTCCTCCTCCACCCACGGGCAGCGCAGGCCGATCTGTAATGTCAGGTTGTATACAGTCGACTGTCGCTACAGCTACAGCTACAGCCACGTGGATGAACTTGTGTAGGAACGCCGTGTGTAGTCGAGACACCGTCAGTACCGGCGGCTGGAACTGTAGCAGCAGAGGCTTCTCCTCCTCCACCCACGGGCAGCGCAGGCCGATCTGTAATGTCAGGTTGTATACAGTCGACTGTTGCTACAGCTACAGCTACAGCCACGTGGATGAACTTGTGTAGGAGCGCCGTGTGTAGTCGAGACACTGTCAGTAGTGGCGGCTGGAACTGTAGCAGCAGAGGCTTCTCCTCCTCCACCCACGGGCAGCGCAGGCCGATCTGTAATGTTAGATTGGGTTGCATGCTTTAATTTTAAGAATTTGAGTTCCTAACCTTACTAACCACGGCAGTGAAGTCCAATCAGTAAAAAGTGTTAGGTTGAATTGAGTTGGATGTTTAATGTTTAAAAACTTCAGAATCTAATATTAGTGCACATGGCCACGGCCACCACAGGCCCATTTTTAAAGAGGCCTTAGTTGAGATTGACAAGGTTTGGTTGAGTTGGGTTGGAAGCTTTAATATTTAGGAACTTAAGATTCTGATAAGGTTCCTAGGTGAGGCTGTTGAGATTAGGTTGGGTTGGGTTGGATTATGAGCATTTATAAACTTAAGAATCTAACCTTAGTTAATGTGGCCATGGCCCGGCTTACCTGGTGCTTAATGTGCTTACTTACTTCTCATCATTGAAGCACTCGCTGGCTTGGCAGCTGATAAAAATTGATCTAGAATGAATTTAGTTATTCTTTAATTGGTACCGCAAACCAATAGTTACGTTTAGGGATGGTCGGGTCCCGAAATTTCAGGAAATTTTCGGGAAAATTAGATTCCCGATTTTCAGGCGGGATTTTATTTACTTCGGGAAATTTTTCAGGTCGGGATCGCTTAAGCAATCGCAAATAAAAAGCGGGCGTAGTTTCACAACGGAAAACGATCTCGCGTATTTTCCGATCGCGAATAAACAGCAAATCCAGCTTTGCAAAACTTGCAAACGTCCGTTAAAAACTATCGTGCGTATTTGCCGATCGTAAACAAATGGCAAATGCGGCTTTATAAATCTCTTGATCGGCCGCGAAAACCATCGCGCGTAATTGCCAGACGCAAATGAAAAGTAAAAATAGATAAGTGCTGTTCGTGAACGGCCGCGAAATACGCTAGCGCTTATCTGTTGATCGCGGATTAACAGCCGATGTAGCTTTACGGAACTTGTGAACGGCCATGAAAAACTATATCGCGTATTTACCGATCACGAATAGATGGCAAATCTAGCTTTGCGGGATTTACGAACGGCCGCGTCTTTGCCGATCGCAGATTAACAGCCGATGTTGCTTTACGAAACTCGCGATCGGCCGTGAAAAACGATCGCGCATATTTGCCGATCGTTGATAAACGACAAATGTAGGATTGCTAACTCGCAATTGGGTGTGAAAAGCAATCTTAGTTATTCACTGATAGCGGGAAACAACTTGCTATAAGGCATGACAGTGATGACTGTTCATATTATCGGCCACATTGGTCTGCTACAAATTGTGGTTTTGCCCATTGATTCAATTTTCTAAACTAATTCAGATGTCTTTGAATCCTAGCCGAAAGTATGATTATTTTTCATAAATAAGTAAAAATAATTGACAAAAGTAAAGACTTCGAGACTTTTAAGATATTTCAAATACATATACATAGGTAATTAATATTTTATGTAACTTAAGAAATATTAAGTTTGGGAGTTATGAACTTCAAATTTATTATTTTAAGCTTGGAAAAACTAGTGTTATGGTTGTCATCTTGAAACTAAATTTATTTTTAATTTTTTTTTACCATAGTTTAAAGTGCTGGAAAAATTATGAGTCATAGAGTAATTTCCTAAAACAAGAACTCCAAATCAAAAAGTTTATAAAAATACAATAACATGTTCACTGATTTTTTTCACCTAGATTTATTTCTTGAAATTTTTTGAGTTGGGACGGTACTAACATTTATATATGACATTGGTTTTAACCTAATGCTATTATTGTAATAAAGAAAATAAATTTGTGAACGAGCATTTCCCGAGGATTTAGGGAAGACAAAAATCCCGTCCCGTCCCGAATTTAAGAGGGAAGAAAAAAATCCCGTCCCGTCCCGTCCCGAACTGAAAATCCAATCCCGTCCATCCCTAGTTACGTTACAAGAAATGAATTTTTATTAATTCATTCTTGGAAAAATTATGAACATTGTTAATGAACAAATTGTTAATATGAAAATTTTAAACAAGATTATACAAACCCCAAATAGTACTCCTTCAAAACAGCTGATGATGTAAGTATAAAGTCAAAATATGAAAAATAGAACAAAATATGGAATAAGTGAAAATATTGTGATGATGGAGTATTTCTATGTATTCTTCTCTGTATTTGACAAAGTTTATAACTATTTATTTTCAAAATGTACTTTCCCAGAAGAATGTGTACCTACAGACCCAAAAGAATAGTTTGATCGAGTTTTAGATGTCTTGACAGTCTTCAGAATGTCAGACTAAACGTTAACTATAGCTGATATTTAAATAGTATTTCTACACATTGACTACTATACTAACCACATGGTCGATGGGCGAGTTATCCCGCTGCGGAGGCAGTTCGGCGAACACAATAATAGGAAGTTCGAGGGTCTTGAAGGGTGGCGCAGCCGGCAGAGCGATGTCCAGCTGTCTGCTGGGCGCGTCTGTCTCTGTCAGCTGCAGCGTCAGTCCCATCGTCGTGTGTAACCGCAGAACTGAGTTCTGACCGGAAAACGGTGTGTTGATAGCACAGTTACAAAAGGTTATTTTGATTTGATTAGACAATTTCCTATTTTTTGGTGCAGGAGTTTTAGAATTAATGACAGTACAATTTTCTGACAACAAACTAGGAATAGATTGGTTATTCATTGTTAATATACCCCAAAGGTGATCAAATTCTATGCTTTGTTGAATATTTTTTTCCATTTCTTGGAAAACAATCTAGTCAGGGCTTCAAAGTCCAGGCAGTGCTTAAGTTGGACATCTTCAAACCAATAATCTCGCATTAAAGTTTAAATACACATTATACTTTACAAAGCTGCCCAAGAACCAAGTCATAAAAATGCATTTTAACAGTCTCTTTTCAAAGCAATGTAGACCTTCAATCAGTTGGATACCTAACTTTTTTACTCTAGCCTGTAGAACAATTAAATAGCCCTCTGGCTTCGGTGAGGTAGATTATTAAATGCGATGTTTCCTTGTGCATTAGACAAGTTGAAAACGGTGATTTGATAACGACGCAAAAGTTTTGAAACCAAGATTGAACATTTTTCAGCCTTTCCATGAATCACAAGAAATTAAACCAGCCAAAAATTGCTGTTTGAACCGAAAACATCTCGACTGATAACGATCACTAATATTTTTAGTCCATTGAAAATTCCTGAAATTCATTGAAAAATTTTTAGTTGATCTCTTTTTTACTCAGACTGTCGTTTGTGAATGAACGTCCACATCCAGAAAACCCCACAGAAAATAAATTCAAATACAGGGTATCTACAAAAGAACTCTGGAGATTTGAGGCAAAATATTTTAATGAAGTAAAAACTTGTATAACTGTTTAATAAATGATTGGAAAGGTTGCATTTTCAAGTTTTTTATTAATTTAATTTAAGTTCAATATGAGCCCTCATAGTGGTACGGCACACATCGTAACAATATTCCACCTCTTCCCATGTCCTAGCCTGCATGTTGGGGGGGACGGTTACCACAGAATTTATTACTCGTTGCCTGATATGGTCAACATCACGAATTTTCGAATGTTTCTTTGTAACGTAACAACAGATTTATTTTCTATGAGCCAAATAACAAATTGAGCCTTTTATTGTGTTGTCTTACCATGGCATCCTGGCAGCACTGATAGCCTGACAACTACTTTGTTTCAAGGTCAACGCTTCATAGCGCTGCCACGTCTTGACAAAAACATTCCCAACTGTTATAAGTAAAACTTGATGTGCTACTCGTTTCAGAGAAATTAACTACATTTAGCTATCTTCTAAAGTTGTTAAGATATGAATTTTTAAAATCCCGGAGTTCTTTTATAGACACCTTTTATTTCATAAACTCCAGACTCACGTGAGGTATGTGTCGGCTGCCGGTGTGAATGTTGACCACGAGTGTCTGAGGCAAGCCCGCGAGCAGATCCTTCTCCCCCTTGATTAGCCTGGCAGTGATCGGCATGTCTATCACCTCGTACTTCAGCCTCGGTTTGATAGCGTCTGATAAGAACTCCAGTCCCGGCAGCCCCACACACAACTGGCATAGCTTGAAACACCCTGGTTCCTCAGTCTGTGAGAATAAGAAAACATAAATACTCACAGCTAAGGTTGCTATAAAAGTATGAAAAATCTTAGTAAAAGTAAAACAATCTTAGTTTTATAGTTGACCTTGATAATCTGACACTTAAACGACTGGAAAGGTATCAAATTACAGAAATCATTGATTACCCAAAATCATGCAAAACAACCTATAAGTAGGGAAAAATAAAATAAAAAGTTAAGATTAGGGTTGTGTCGGTACCTTAAGTCGGTTCTCAATACCACCGGTTCTTGGCAAAAGAACCAGTACCGAGATCCAACACCAAAATGTCGGTACCGGTACTTCGGTACCCATGGTAATCAGCAGGGGTAACTACTGATCAAGAAAGACGATTAATCGCACCGCGCATCACCGCGGGCGATGCGTCGGTGGCAAATGCCGCCGCGTACTATTATTGAAGGACGATAATGTTTCTTAGATTACTTTTGATTCTAAATTTATTGACTCTTGGTAGATTTTAGACTCTAATTTTTAAAATTAATTGGAATGGGCTTACTTTCTATGGGAACTGAAAAATTATTAATGGAAACAAATTTGGGATCTGCTATTTTTCACCTAGGAATTGTATATATTATTTTTAATAATATCTGTTAAAAGAAGGATTAATAAACAAATTAATAAGTGAGAGAGTATTTTATGTCTTGGTGAGGCTTATACTTGAAAATTAAGGAAATAAGTCTTCAAATAAATACTGTTTATTTGTGTTAAGGTTTGAACATTGAACCCTTACGAAGCGTTGAAATAAAAAACTTCTGTCAAAAAAATTTGATTATTCATTTCCCCGACATTCAGTTGTTAGGTACCGCCACTTACAACTGTTTCAATCAATGAATTTACAGCATAAGTACTTAGAACCGAGAACCGATCCAGTGTAAAAACCGAACCGGAACCAAACCAAAAAAAAGGAACCGACACATCAATTCAATTCAATTCAAAACATCCTTTATTTGTAAAGTACATTACATACATAAATAGCGTCATAACTACAAACAATGCGTCATCCCTAACAACAATCTTAGTTTTTTATAGTTGACCTTGATAATCTGACACTTACACGACCGGAAAGCTATAAAATTACAGGAATCATTGATTACCGAAAACCATACAAAACAACTTTTAAGTAGGGAAAGACTAAATTAAATGTTAAATCGGTGTATGCACCCGGTTACATCCTGGGTCGAACATCCGGCCCGGAGGACCAAATGTTCGCCCCAGGACCTACGCCCAGTTGATCCTGGGGCACACGGACGGTACGATTTAGTTTAATAACACTCAGTTCATATATTGTAGGTCTGAATAACATAAAGTAAAACCTATATTCCAAATTCAGTAAGGTCAGGGTGTATTACATAAGTTTAAACAGGTAAAAAACAGTTCTTCTTTTTCGTCCTAAGACAGATTATCGTGGCCTTTAGTTGAAGAGCATTTGACATAGAATAACTTTGCAGCCAACTATAAAACTATAATATTCAAAAAATTTAATCTAGATAATCATGTGTTTTTTCAAAATGTCAAGCTTTAGAGTGAAAAACTATCACAACTTAACTATTAAAATTAGACGTTTACCTTTGCTCTTAAAATAATTTGATTCCTTCCGGGTTTTAAAACCACATTTGTTGCCTTCAAGGAATGGGAATAGTCAGCTTTGGATATAGTAACGATCTTCGTAGGCCTTAATTGACTGTCTTGCCGCCTGAAAACATAAAAAATTATACAATAGCCAAACCACACTGTTATCGAAATCAGGTTGGTAATATATTAATAGCACAAAATGTAAACAAAAACAGCAACAATATTAAAATAATATTCTATAGGCCCAGCCTTAGAATGTGATTCTTTTTTACAATCACTTCTCAAATGAATCCCAATAAAATTAAATTGATCCCAAATAAATTAAGTGACCTAAACCACTGAGAGTAAAGGACTTGAAACCAGAGAATAAAAACCCTTTTTTAATTATTATGGTTTTCATGCATGATTTACAAACAAAACAAACCTTAAACACGCAGATTTGTGGAAACGGCTGGCAACATTGGCTTGAAATAAACTTTTGTCTTGTTTGTAGTCAAACTTTTCCACAAGAGGCGCTTTTAACGAGGCGAACTTCAGTTCTTCAAAATCCACCCTAAAATACAAAAAAACATTAGTTATTGCATAATCTTTTATAAAATCAGATTTCAAATCAGAAGAGTTTAATTTTAACACCTGTGCAGCCGAGTGTTTTTCTAAACATGGGAAAAATTACAACCTTCAAATCTAATAAAATAATAAATAAGAGAAAAAAATGTTTAAACAATGCGAGAGATACCACTAAAGGGTCTAGGCCAACGAATGCCCCAGATGACCCAACGTTCACAAATCTGTCAGCGATTTCATTCTTCAATATCCATTAAGCCAAAAACCCAGCAGAGAGTTACCTGATTCCTCCTGCCAGTACAGGAGACAATTTTGGAGCAGTTTTGGAGCTTGTGACGCTCACATCACACCGTGGGCATGTTCAGACTTAAACAGAATGATCTAGAAAGATCGAGACGAGTCAACCCAAGGTAGGGTACGCAAGGCAGGATTCGCGGTCAGTCGGTGAGCAAGGAGAGAGTATCAAGATCATCTGGGATGGTTCGCCGCAGGATAAGTCCAACCAATATTTAATTCTGTTTAGAAATAGTTTAATAATGTGCTAGTTATTTTCATAGGTAGGGGGGGGGGGGTTAAGGGGTTTAGGGAATCTTTTGGTTTCACGTAAATTAATAACCATGTAATTTGCTCGTTTCTCCGCCGCGATCTTCTTGCGCAAGCGGCTATAGCTTGCTCCTGTTTTTGAATTTATTATTTCTGTTATCCGACAGTCGTATGCATTAGATCATCAAAATGGCTGTGATATAGATGCTGGTATGGCTCACCCTTGCTAATATTTCATTTATTTAACTATGAATAACCGTCTGAGCTTATTCGATGGCAAGAGGGGAAGCCGAAATCAAGATACACTATGGGTAAGGTGACCAGATTTTGGATCAGCCAAAACAGGACACCGACCTCCGGGGGGTTTGGGGGTTATTCCATACCCCCCTCAAAGAGAGGGGGGTCCGGGGGTTCTCCCCCGGAAAATTTTGAAAAATTAGGAGCATTTTTGTGCGCTTTTAGACTCTTATGTGCTAGACTCTAGTTCATTTTTACCATTAATTTTAAGTTATCAGAAAACTACAAAAGAACCAAAAAAATTATTTCAGAGTATTTTACATTAAAACGTATTTCCATCCTCCCGCCCCCCCCACAAAGAGAGAGGGATCCGAGGATCATCCCTCGGAAAATTTCAAAACATTAGGAGCATTTTGATGGATTTTTAGAAATTTTCAGATTGAAAATATGTGCTATACTCAATGGATCATCTTAACCATTAATTTTAAGTTACTAAGAAACTATTAAGAACCGGAAAGATTTATTTAAGAGTTTTTTTCACATTAAACCATATTTTTAAAGTATTTCTCTTACCAATAACGCCAAAACGGGACAATTGGGCGTCCAGAGTTCGTCGGGACAAAGGGACACGTTGCTAAAAAACTGGACTGTCCCGTTCAAAACTGGACGTCTGGTCACCTTAACTAGGGGGCCAGTGCCTTACAAGCTGAATTCTCAGGCATTTAAGGCTTACCAAGACACTAGTTTCTCCGGCTGTCTCTCCGTTGCCTCTTCCTTGTGGGATTTCTTGACGACGGTCGGTTCCTTCTTGGTGGGCTCGGTGGCTATCTGCAGGTACGGACTGGAGATCTCCGCAGGCAGGTGACTCTGCAGGACCACAGTGGCCTCCACTACGTCTTCTGTCTCCAGGACTCTCACCTGCGACCAATCAGCAGTACAGTCTTTACTCGATTATTTATTTATTAAGTAATTGGTTATACTCGATCAATCGATCGAAGGTATCGATTATCAATATTTATTTATTCGGCAAAACCTGTACATGACTATCATCACAATAGGTAGGGCCTATATGCTAGTATGTGAGGGGTTATTTATTCGGGGTCATAACTTAATAACAGTTGGATGAATTTGAAAGTTGATAAAATGAAAGGTTCTCTCTCTAACACGTTCGCTACCAACATGTTAAAAAAAGCGATTTCCACAGCCCAACTTCAAGAATAGTTGACGTACAAAACTTCCCCATAGTCCGACGTCAACTATACTAGACGCGCAGGTCGATCCCAGTGGACCGACGTCAACTATTGTTGACGTGGACACAATGTTATTATTGCGTTTTACTTCGTATCGGTCTGCTTTTTCGACTTAGTTTTTGTGTGTCGGTCCACAGGAGAGTCCCCAGAATAAAATGACTTTGGCAATGTCCACATGACTGTGTTCAGTCTCTGCTGATAGTCTGTTTCTGGAGGTCAGTCATTAGCAATTCGTTCGGCGTCAACTATATTTGACGCTCAGTAGCGAATGTTCGCTTAACGGACCGTTGTCTGTTGTTAAGGACAACGGTTCTCTCAGTGAGTATCTCACCGGAAATGATGTTTTGACGTAAACAACGAACGTGTGGATGGTTTCAAATCTAAAATTAGAAATCCCACTCTCTCTTCCTGCCCTGTCAGGCATCTTTGGCGAATGACAGGCCAGTTGCGAGTTTATTATAAAAATAAAATAATCAGGTGATCATTGTTATTAATGTGCATTGCCTTAGAAAACAGAACAATGACTGACAAAACCACTGCCTGTTGATTTTAAACCCAAAGGAATTTAAGTGTTACAGAAAATCCAGTGAAAAAGGAGCTGGATTAATTGCTACAGAATTTATTATTCTGTTATCTACACTCCTCACGATTCTGAAATATATTCTAATCATCACTGTATTTATTTTGTAGAGGTGTGCGGATATCCGAAAACTCGGATCGGATTCGGATCGGATCGGATATCCGAATCCGATCCGAGGGTTCTATGACTATCCGGTAAGACTGACTAGATATCCGACTCTCGGATAGACTGCACATTTTGGGGGAAATTTCAAAGAAGGATCAAATTTTCAAGTTTGTAAAGTCTTCCAAACAAAAGAAGTCACTGCCAACAAAAGTATATTAGTGATAGAAAACATCGCGGAGCAAAAACGACGCTTTGAAATGCGACGGTTGCGATAGCGGCTAGAACAACGGCCTCAACACGATCCGATTATGTAGTGGTATGCATCAATCGATGTATTTCGGTTGCTGATATTGCGACTCGTGATTAGATCGAGATCGTTGAATACGATCAGAGTATTGCGCAATACAAGACACGATAACAAACATTTTCTCAAGATAAATTCTTGTATCGTAGCATTAAATCAGTTAACAAATAATAATACATCTTTTATTAGTTCTGTCTCGATCAGTATCCGTTACCGACTAAACATCATCGATTGGTATGAGAGAGAATCGCAACCAAACCAAATCAGAGTTCGCCATTGTCTGACATTCAACAGTGTCCTTGG
This sequence comes from Flexamia atlantica, assembly GCA_035578135.1. Lineage (NCBI taxonomy): Eukaryota > Metazoa > Arthropoda > Insecta > Hemiptera > Cicadellidae > Flexamia > Flexamia atlantica. The sequence continues at coordinate 39,564,861 of JAQJVK010000011.1, read as the reverse complement.
AACAGTCGTCTTCAATTGCCAAAACGAAATATCCCGTAAATACCCCATAAATGAATAGTCGTGTTGATGTTTCGCACGATTGTTTCAGGCCGTGAATATCTTAAGCGGCCTGTTGATACGATAAAATAAAAATCCTACAATAATTTTGGGCAGCCAAAGAGTTGGCTAAACTGTTCATTTCATTGTTTGTCTTTTCATCTCATTTCGTTTTTGATTTTGAATGTCGTCGTCTGCCTTCTGCTTAAAAACTGCTGAATTAACTCAAGAACGTCTGTCTTTCTATTGTCAGATTACTTTATTTTTCAATTAAGCAATTACCCACCTATAAACTGAAAGTTGAACGATCAAAAATAAGTTTTTATTTTGCTGGAATATTAATCTTGGTCGAATTAAGCCGAGTCAAAAGCCGGCCGGCCGTACTTTCTATATGTGATTAAAATGGACAATTGTAAGATAACAGTACACAGGGTTCCCACTCAAACTGAATTTTAAAATTCACGGTTCTTTCACGGTTTTTAAGGTCCGAAAATAACGAAATTCACGGTCTAAATATAGGAAAACATTTTGCCGCCCGCACAGTTTCACAGAGAATAACAGGGTGGGGGGGGGGGGGGGGGGGGTAGCGAGGGAAAACTCGGCAGACGCATAGCGCCGGCGCCAGCACAACGGAGAAGTAATTTCTGTACCAATATAATTAAACTGTGTAATATTTTAGGTAAAAAAACTATACATGACGGAAAAATAACTTTAAATACAATGCAATTAAATAAATTTTAACTATTTCACAAAATACGATGTGATTTTAACATTATTGATTACTTAAGAAAACAAAAAACATTGTACTGGCAATTGTGGAACACGCACGCAACTCAAATATTTTTAATTTTTAACGCCATCCTCTCTTCCTTCCTTTTTTTCTTCCTGTCTTTCTGCTTTCTATCCGCCCACACGATGCGCAGAGTCCAGTGCGCACTGTCGCACTGTATGTTGCCATGACAACCGTGTGTCGTCATAGCAACGAGCCAATCACGCACTGCGTTTTAAGACAACAAACAGCCGTGTAATGAAAGACAATATGATAGTCTGCGCTTGCGTATGTTGCCAACCTTTCGATGAATATTCGATCGTTCATATATTTCGTCTTGACCGAGTTGAAGTTCGTGATTATCAACTCTCTAATCATCGAAAACTGAAATATGATCTATATAACACGTATTAAAATAATGTCGTGTTTGTTTAAAAATTAATTGCAAGTTATTAAATACACTTCAATTACGTTTTTTGTAAAATAGTTTTTTTGCGAAAGTTGAAAGTAAAAACGCGATTAAAAATAATTCTTGTTGCCAGTTTTGGACACCGGTAAGGCGCGCCGCCTGGTTCGGATAAATCGTTGTTCTACTGTCCTTAAATGTTAGTTAATTGCACAGCGTTCGTCGCCTGCAGGCATGTTTTCCAGCGGCCGAAGTTAGGGCCTTGTTGTCATTCAAACAGTGCAATGGGTAGTGAGTGATAAGTAGAGGTCTGCGGGTACCCGAAAATTCGGGTAGCTTCGGGTAATTACGTGAACCCGAGTGGTCGGGCGGGTTCGACACGTCTCAGGCTTAAGGCTCGTTTCACATACACCCAACATGCCGTTAACCCAACTTCTAGCCGGCATCTAACGGGTGCACTGTTCACATTACGCCGACACCGGCACTAAGTCGGCCCGGCATCTCGGCCCATCCAGCAGTACTCCAGGCTTGTGCTTGTGATTGAAGGGTCGCAATGGAACGCAATAAAGCAATTGCAATGTTACTTTTGTACAGACGGTTGAAAAGAAAAAGAAAGAATCGAGTGCACTGGGTACACCCTTAAACTTGAAAAGAAACCAAGTTGGGGCCAGGCATTTCTCGATGAAACCTCAGTCCAGGTATTTCTCGTTTTGATTCTATCTGGTCCTCTACTGTCTTGTGCCACAAAACTGGACGTTCTTGTACTTAACTAAATAGTATTTCAAGATCTACTTTCGACATGATCAAACTTTACGCTACCGTACCAATTAACCAAAGTGAAGAGGTCGGGTAGGCGGACGACAAACGACAGGTGCCGGTTGTATGTGAATAGTCACATTGGACCACTAGCCCCACTAAAAACGTGGTACACTGCCGACTCGTTTACCCGACACCGGCAGCCGGCCTTCGCTGAGGGAGCGCCCGGCATCCCTTGACGAGACCACGGCAGCCGGTTAATGATTAACCGACCACGGCACTTGTCGTGCAAATGTCGTGCATATATGAACGGCCCCATAAGCTGCTTCACCCAACAGCCGGTTAAACGACACCCGACACACGACAGCCGGGTATGTGTGAAACGGGCCTAATTCGGCGGGTTTTTATTACACGTCGGGTCGGGCGGGTACCTACTACCCGAAAGAAATCGGGTTGACGATACCCGACACACTACCCGAAACTTAAAAATGTTCAACAATAAATGATTCGCGCCAAGCTTCTGACTTACGGCGTCCACGCAATATTATAACGAGACGAACAAGGATGGTCGCAATCGCGATATCAAACTTCGAAGCGATCCTGTTACCTGTTACCTGTTACCTCCGAAGTACGTCCCGCAGACCATACTGGCATGAGACCCGTCATTCTTCTTACTTCTACAATATTTCTCTTCAATTTTCTTATTTTCTACCAGCAGTCATTCGACTTTGTCAATCAGGTTTGGGTTGGAAAATGGCAGTGTGGTGGATGGAATTTTAGGAAAAATTAGGCAGGTCATAATAACATTGTTCAATCAAATGTGACATTAGGGCCTTCTTAAATTTCTTTATGTTGTCTACTTGTCTTAATTCTAAAGGTAATAATGAAAAATATTTGGTGCCTATGTAACTGGGCTTTGTTTCAAAGAGTCTCAGACTGTGTTGAATTGATGGATTTAAATTTCTATTTCTTGTGAGATATGGATGTTGATGAGCCTGTATTAGATTATTTTCCTTAACATAAATAACTGCTTCATATACAAAAAGGGACGGAACTGTCAAAATTTGTAATTCTTTGAATTTATCTTTGCAAGAATCCCTAGGCCTAAGCCTAGAGATACATCTAATGGCCTTTTTCTGGATAACAAATATTCTATTTAAATTCTTTTTACTGGAAAAACCCCAAAGCACTATTGAATATCGTAAGTAGCTTTCAATTAAACTAAAGTAAACTAATTTACAAAGAGCTAAGTTATTAAGAGCAACAAGATTCCTGAGAATAAAAATATTTGAATTCAATATTGCTGCAAGTTTGTCAACATGTTGTGACCACCCCAGACCATCGTCCAGCCTCACTCCTAAATAATCCACACAATGTGACTCTTCCAAAATCTCCTCGTCTAAAATAACAGACGGTGATAAGCCAGCTCGCTCTAGACATTTTCTTTTCTGATCTGTTGAAATGAACATCCAATTTGTTTTCTTGGAATTTATATTCAGATTTATGTCGGAGAAATATTGGGAGACAGCGTTGAGCCTGCCGAAAGTCTCTCTTTCAAGTTCTGGGATACTGGAATTACAAGTGAAAAGAGAAGTGTCATCTGCAAAAATTGTCAAAGATTTTTCTGGTGCTGATATTGCTGTTGAAATGTCGTTAATGTATACTAAGAAAAGGATCGGGCCTAAAATCGACCCTTGCGGAACACCTAGTGTGTTTTGTGCTACTTCGGAAAAATAACGTTCTTTATTTCCAGACTGAGAAGTGAAGTTAATAGTCGTTTGTTGCCTTCTATTGCTGAGATAAGACTCCAGCCAACCCAACGCCGCCCCCCTCACTCCCAAATTACTAAGTTTCTGCATCAAAATGCTATGATCCACGCAATCAAACGCCTTAGAAAGGTCAATGAAGCAGCCAATTGCCACCTCACCACCCTCCAAGGCGTCGATGCACTTACTTACAAAATCTATGAGAGCTGACTTAGTTGATTTATTTTTCTGATATCCGAATTGTTGTGAAAAAAGTAAACTATGATCATGCAAAAACTGAACTAATTTTAGACAAACTGCTTTTTCAAGTATTTTAGATACTGTGGGTAGGAGTGAGACTGGCCGATAGTTCTGGGGGAGAAGTCTACTGTCCTTTTTATACAATGGTTTTACCCAGGCTATTTTCCACTATCAGGAAACACTCCCTCCCGTAGAGAGGCATTCACCAAATGCAATAAAGGTTCCTCTATCTCACTAGAACAAGCCTTGATTATCTTACTTGAAATTCCGTCATGACCTGCGGAATTTTTACTTTTAACCGAAGTCAGAATATACCTAAGATCTTTTAAACTCAAAGGATAAAAGGTGTTTATTTCAAAAGCGGAATCTACGCAGGAATTAACAGGTTTAGAAGTGTTTGTGTTACAAGTAAGAAAAAAACTATTAAAGGTGTTACAAATTTCCTTTGGATCTTGAATTGAAACATCATCAAGTTGCAAACGAATGTTGGGTTCATTGAAAGTTGATTCATTCTGTCTAAATTTGTTAATTATTTTCCAAGAAGTTTTGCTGAGAATCGATCTTACTGATCTTCACTCTACGTCTCAGTCAGACAACCAGCCGTCCCCTTGCCAACTCAAAATTATCGTACGCTTACTGCTTAGTATCGTATCCTCATATAACAACTTAAAATGACCATTGCTCCTTTTGACGCAATGAAATAGTCGTACAAACACTAAACAGCTTTGAATAAGGTTGAATTTCTAGCCGAGCTTATGATACGAGAAGTCTTCTCAGAAGATAATTTTTGTGATCTACTTTTGGTCACGTTAAACCGGAAGAGTGTGTCCTTCCCACGAAAAACGTACACAAACAATAATCCTGAGTGATAAGGAAAGGGCGTTGACAGGTGAAAAATATTATCTCCAATTAGATGGAATTCGGAGTTTCTGCTATATTTAGTTGACCTTGGAGAACGACAAAATATACACCAGTCTATAGTTTGATCATAGAATTTCTCTTGAACGGCAAGAGATAAAAAATTCATTTTTGTCTCAATCGATTTATACTAAAAATTTGGCAAAAAATATTAGCCGTCATATGTTGTTGTAGGACAAGTCGTTTGGATTTTCGCATATAGTAAACAAAATACGCAACAAAGACGTTCGTTCTGGCGTCATTTTTAAACAGTTTATTTATTGCCACAAACATCTTGAACGATAATACAAAAAACAGAAAATGATTAGAAACAAGCAGCGGAGACATCGATGCATTAATCGGTAGTTGAAAACCGACGAATCGTACAATAGAAGGAATGTAAAGAATAAGAAAACAAATTAATTAAGGAAGAAAGAAATTCACGTATTTGTTTGCCGCGCAAACGTAAACCAATGAGCGTGCGTCTTCAGCTATCTAGTCTTCTCTCTCTCCACCTTTCCATCCTTCCCTCCCCCCTCCAAGGCAACCGATCGCATTCCGCCATTACCTCCCCAGTCTCCACCCCTCCTTCCCCAGCCACAGTGGAATCTCAATCTCAGTTTAGCAGGCCCTGTACGTACAATCTACGTCTTAAAGTACACATTTGCTGTCTTCGTCTTGGGACTGTGAATCATTTTTAATGTCTCTAATAAATTGATACAAATATTTCTCTATAATTTAATAAAAATATTGGCTATTTTAAAACTGGCTGATTTTTAAGGTCTGATGACGAAATTCACGGCTCTTTCCAGGTTTTTTCATGGTTTGCCAAATTCACGGCTTATTCACGGTTTTTAAGGTTTCACGGTTGAGTGGGAACCCTGAGTACAATGCTGAGTTGACAACCTACGCCTATGAAAATAATTAAGTGAGTTTGCTTGTTGTTTGTTATCTAAAACATATAGACCTTTATTCTAATTAAATGTCCAAGCTTCAATACTGAAACCTACAACATTTGAAACTTATCTTGAAATTTAGGTTAAGGTTTACTGCTCAGACTTATTATTTTGTTTTTATAGTATTATTGTAGTGAATAAAAATCTTGGTTGTCAGGCATTAATACATAAATAAAAATGTAAAGCTTTCTTAAAATATGAAGTGATTGGTGAATCAAGTTTTATATTTAATTCTTTTGTCTAATCACAAGCGTAGTCACTGATCAAATAAGGAAAAGAACAACAAATACAGAGGCCAAATAGTAAAGAAATTTAGGTTGCACTGAAAAAGGAATTTTTAAGTTGTAAATCCTGAAATTGATTTAGGCCTAATAAGCTTATTCAATTAAATACTACCTATGCTTAAGGGGAACCAATAAATTTCTAAATTTTTAACAGATAATTAATTAGTAGTACCTTTGCATACTTTAATAATTGACATTTGGCCTATACTGGAAACAATATATCACAACAATCAACAACTCAAGCATATCAAGGCAAACCTTACCTTACACATTAGGATAATATGGTAGTTCCATGTAATTACCTTAGGCTTATGAGAAAACTTAAATCTGCTCACTACGCCTCGCCGTAAATATCCGAATCCGGTATTATCCGATCCGAACCTGTTGTTATCCGATCCGAAACCGATCCGAACATAAGCTATCCTATCCGAATCCGATCCGATCAAAAAATTCACTATCCACACACCTCTATTATTTTGTAAACTAATTTCTAACTTAATTATAGGACAAGGAGAACACTGTGAAACAATTTTACTAATCACCAATGTTTTAATGACAGTTGCTCTGATATACCCATACTAAAAAGTGTTTCCACAAATTCCAGTAATCTCAATCATGTGACTGTACCTTAATATCTTGACCCTAGGTAAGAAGAAATCCTCGATAAGAAGACTGCTTTCAGAATTCCCTTGATAGTTGTCTTATCCAAATTCTACAATAATTAATCCAACTTTGATATTCAAGAGAATGCTGGTGTGCTGACGGGAGCATCATCCTTACCTTTAGACTGGCCAATGAGAAACTCTCGGAGAACCTACACGTCCAAGGTGGCTCTGGGGCAAAAAAATCACAGATTAACAAACAAAAGTTGATGGACATTAATCTGTACAACCAACAGCTAACAACTCTAGTTTGTCAGAGGAATCTTTAGTAAATCAAGTTTCAGGGCCAATTCCTGAGGAGTCAACAAATCAACAATAAAAATAGTAAACTTTTTTTTATTTTAGAGAAAGCAGTTGGACACCAAACCTCTCGGGCCATAGATTGAAATTCAAACCACCAAGCTTACTTTGCAATATCTTTCACCCTCTATAAGGAATGCTGGTTTTATTTTTCTTTTTGTTTTTTTACTGTCACCCAGTTTTTAAGAAACCTTGCATTAAGGACAAAACTAAATCAATTCCTAACCAATGAGCATGAGAGCAGAGAAGTGGCAGTAAATGTGTTCAGTTTTCTAGCTTTTATAAAAATACATCTTTCGTTTACTTGGAAAAAACTTATTTCTCACAGGAAAAAGATAATTCTTGAGTCTTCATATACTTCGAATCACAATTTCTTTCTCACCTGTTTTGTGTTCTTCTAATAACCTTTTCATTTCTTCAAAATAAAACATTCTTGTTTCTATATCTAAATGTGTCGTTGAAGCAATGGAAGCACTTGTTTTGCAGTACCTGAAACACAAATATTAAGTTAACTTTAATTGGGGGCCACTAAACTGAGCTGTGTCTATTTTGTTAAAACCCATAAATATTATTAAGTTATTAGAGGGAAATTAATTCTAGATTAGGGGTTAATTACTTTATGGTTAGTTAATGACTACTGTAGCCTATTTGCTTAGGGATACAGCCAGTGATTAGAATGCGTTAATTTGCTAGAGCTATTAAATTTAAAATATAAATACTGCAATTCACTTTCCAATCACCTCATTAAAGTATTAAGTGTGAGTAATCCCTCATACAAATTGAAAAAAAAGAATAGACAGACTACACATAAAAAGCATACAGATAGCCTGCTAATGAACGAGATTGGATTTTCAATTAGAGATGGGACAAAGAAGAATTTTTTCTTCCCTCAAAAGTTTTGGGTTTACTTCCCTAAAAATTCAGGACACTTTTGTTCAAAAATTTCCATTGTCAGTGTGAATGAAGCTGTGTAGATGAAGCTGGTCAATAATAAAGTAAAGTATAATTTGAGTACAAATTCATTTAAGAAACATTCAACAGATGAAGTGACAATGAAAATTGCTCACACTTACAATCGACAAGATGAAAAAAATAATAAAACAGCCTGCGATGACAAATAATAACAAAATATAACTGTACAAAAATTTTAGTTTTACTGTCACATTTTACTGCAAAATCAAAAATTAAAAAAAATATTACAACAATTTTTAGGCTTGCAATTTTTCTAAATGAATCTCGCCCTACCTTTTGCAGTCTTTCAGTTCCCGATAGCACTCAGCCAACTCAATCCGTGTCTGAGCGGCCAACTGTTGCCAACCGTCCTCCACGTAGCAGTGTAGCGAGTTGCGGAGGAAGAGCGACGCGGAGTTGAGGTCCCCCAGCTTGCGGTAGAAGCCGGAGAGGTCTCGGCCGATCTCGTGGGCGCAACGCACCCGCCCGATGTGTTTGTATGTGCTGATTGCCAGCTCCGAGAGTTCCTGGAAATCACGGAGGAAGTTAAAATGATTTTGATGGCAAAAATTTTCTAAATGAAGTAGTATTTTTTATCCTCTTGTTTTTAACTTTTAACTAATGTTCTGACCTATAATTAATGCAGTAAAAGGGTTATTTGATCAAAGTATTCAAGTGTAAAGAATGTGTCAAGGACAAAAATATGTCTTCCTTTTTCTTTAAAAATCAATTACTGTATTCATGAAATCTTTACAAAAAGACCCTTCTACAACAGACACTCCTACTTTTAATAGTTTTTAAAATTATCTGTTGTAAAATACATTAAAGAGGACACTCAAGATCAAAAATTGTGCTTGAATTATAGTTGCTGAAAGTGGTTTTTGAGAGACATCATGAGGTTAATTTCAATCAAACTATAGGGTGTAAATGAAACGTGTATTTTTCTCTATAGTACACCTCATGATTAACTAAGTTAAAAATCTTAAAAATCTATTAAAATCTTAACTAAGTCTTAGATATCTAATAATATGTTATGTTTTATGTTATAAACACAAAAGCTACTCGGAAAGGGAATCAATAAGGAAATCAATCTCCCTGTAATTGGTACTTCAATTATACAGTCTTTCTACCAGTTTTTTCATTAGGTTCATATAACAATTTCTCCATACCAGGTACTGCTTTTTAAACGCCTCCTTGCTACTGAGCGCCTGGCGCAGGCGGGTGGCGGCGGAGGTAGGTGCGTCGCCGATACCAGCAGATAACAGCACCACCGTGTGAAGGTGTGCCCCGGTGATCTCAAGCCCTGGCGTCAGGCCACACAGGCGTCCTAGCTCACCCAGCTGGCACAGGAGACCAAATGTTCTGATTTTATATTTACAGACATTTGGCTATTTAGTAAAAACAAGTTCCAAGTTTAACATTTCAGGATCTGGAATCTGATCCCCAATATAGAATATTGGAAACCAATTTTTAAAGAGCTTAAAATCTTAAAGGTTCCAAGTTTGTATATACTTTAACACTTATTAATGGTACAAGCAAACTTTTCTACTTTCTCTGACAGCAACTTTGATCATATTTATAATACAAGATTTAAAAATAATTTTCAATTCCCAATCTGGCACTCACTGAAAAAGCTCCATCATACATGGGAAAAACTGTTCAATAGGTTACCCGCTAAATTAAAAAAATCTAGTAAATACCACATAATTTAAAGCCCAACTTACTGATTTTTTTATGGGAAAAAAACTATTACAGTGTAGATGAGAATTTATCAGATTCAGGACTGTAAGATTGTACATCGTCTATAGTTATAGTTGTTAACACGTTCGTGGCGGCGCGGCAACATTTGTTGCCACCCAGGTCCTTAACGCCATCCTGATGGCAACATTTGTTGCCACCGTGTATTGCTTGTTTAAATAAGCCGCCAAAGATTCAGGATTACAGCTAGAACTTTGAAACTTCCCCCAGCACTACACGCAAAACTTGAAAAAAAAAAAGATAGATATGTGTGTTATTCACAGAACAGCTGGGTCCCGCCGGACAGTGCTGCCAGCAGACATAGCGGCCGATTTCCAAACTAGGCGTCAGAGATGGTTGTGTTTTGGCACGCGGCCATTATTAGTCGTTTGTTTACGTTGTATTCGGTATTATTTACAGTTATTTACATGCAATTTGAGGTTATTTATTGCAATCATAGATCCTGACGAGGATTACATGTTGAGTGATGTTGAAAACGACGTATCCAGTGGTGACGGTAGTGCTGACGGCAACATTTGTTGCCACCGTGTATTGCTTGTTTAAATAAGCTGCCAAAAATTCAGGATTACAGCTAGAACTTTGAAACTTCCCCCAGCACTAGTAAGATATGTGTGTTATTCACAGAACAGCTGGGTCCCGCCGGACAGTGCTGCCAGCAGACATAGCAGCCGATTTCCCAACTAGGCGTCAGAGATGGTTGTGTTTTCGCACGCGGCCATTATTCGTCGTTTGTTTACGTTGTATTCGGTATTATTTACAGTTATTTACATGCAATTTGTGGTTATTTATTGCAATCATAGATCCTGACGAGGATTACATGTTGAGTGATGTTGAAAACGACGTATCCAGTGGTGACGGTAGTGCTGACGGCAACAAATGTTACCACAGATATTACGTAATTTTTGACCATATATTTATGTTTACTTTCAAACTAATAACAAAAACACATCATATGTGGACACATGGCAATATAACAAAGTCATAAATGTTTTACATTCAAAGTGTCACGTGCAAGGTCTGATTGGCAGTGTGGGCGGCAACAAATGTTGCCACGGAAATGACATCATTTTTCACCGCTCAAAAATACTTGGAAACTGTTACAAGTGTTAGGTAAAGCGTGGTTTCCATGACAACCAGACAGTAGATTAGTAGAAGTCTTTTTATGTCTTGTTTACATTTATTACTGTCCACTGTACTGGTCGTCATAGAAACCAGGCTTAGAGTTGGAAAGTCTCTTGCAAAAAAAGCAGTCGCCAAACAGGAACGCTGCATTTTTTCAGTGTTTTTGTTATATAAGAGACAAGATGATTGTAAAAGTTCACTCGAAAAAACTCTCACCAACCTTAGTAGAATGAACTGCCTACATAGTAGGGAAACATATAGAAATAAATAAAATTTAATTGGAATAATTGTGAACTGGAGAAACATAAAAGATGATTGCTCATGATTGGCAGAATTAATTTTGTCATGAAATGAAAATCGTACTTGATAGGTGGGCCTAATTTTTTTGTACCTGGCTAATCTGAACATTTTGGTAATTAATACTAATCAAATTAGGTTCCGTCTACATTAATTCAGATTGAAGAGTTTATATTAAATTTCTTATGAACCATTGCGCGATATTTAATTTCCTTCCTATGAGTAACTAACCTATCATTGATTTCTTTAATACTTTAAAGGAGTTACAAGTTACTTTATACTGGGTAAATGACTCCCTAATTCACATCGAGTAGCCCTTTGAAAACAGAATGAAAACCTGATTCAGGGAGTGAGGCAAAAATGTTATTCTATTTATTAATACCAAGCTTAGATTTTTATGGCTAAACTTGCTTTTCTTAACATTCTTTGGATAAAAATCAGCACAATTCCAGGCAAACTACACATAATGAATATTTCTGGCACTCTCACGATCAGAGTAGGCTTACCTTGTCCCTGGCGTAGGCCCAGAGGTTGGCAGTGAACAGGGAGTAAGCCTCTACTTGACTGGGGTCATTGAACCTTGCACATGTGTCCAGCACCTTTACACAACAAAAGCAAAAACATGTATCTCTGACAGTGACATACTTAAATACACCACAAACAGCCATAAACTGGAGAACAACTTTGAAAGTCGATCAGATAAAACAGCTTTCGATGATTAATCCACAGTTATTTAACAATGAAAAAAGAATATAAAATTTACCGATCACGGTTAACATTTTATTGAATGGAATCATTTAGCAAATTAGAATTTAAAAACCTCAACTGCTAGTCATTATGAGCAGTGGCAGTCTAAATATAGCAAGGTATCGTAGTGGCATATTTAGGACTAATGTCCCATATCCAAGCCACAAAATATGATCAGAGTCATCAGTAGGGATCGAACCACCCACTTCTGAGTCACTAGGTCAGTCCTTTACCGCAGAGCTACTGCTTCAGCTTACTGACTTCTTTGGAGGGAGGGGCTTTCAAGTATTACGATTAAAATTACATTTGAATGTAAGGAAATCAAAGTAGTCTTCTCAAAAATGGATACAAACAAAACAAAATTACCTATTCATTAATATGTTCAAGGTAGGGTAAATACCTTTTGGATCAGAAAACCTACTCATAGAAACCAAAAACAAATTAGGTAATCTCAATTACGAACTAAATTCACATTACAAAGGAGATATTCCTGATTTTGAATTATACATAGTATGTAACTACCACTAGACTTCATGTAAACCAACTAGATTCCCCCAATCACAAAAAGTACATCAACATAAATGTTCAACGAGTCCAAATAATCTTTTGATTTGCAAATATTTTAATTGAAAGTACTTCTAGTAATTAGAGGATCTGATGTAAGATAGGGAAATTGAGGGGGTGTCCTTCTTTGACCGTGGCTGCCAGTCGTGCTACCACACTAATAAACAACGTCAGCTGTTTACATGATGTGATGTAAGCAACTGATGAGGCAGACTACGGCAAAAGAGGAATCCGCTGATCCCACCATGATCTACCCTGCCCCTCTCGAGTCAAGGACTGTAGAAAAGAATAGTAAAACTTTTATGTCAGGTTGCCTAAATCCTATAAGACCTGAGGAAGTGGTTATAGGATTCCGGTTTATAAAAGACGTCACGATCACAGCTGTAGGTTATAGGTTTCCAGGCTATAAAGGATGCCACGATTTGTTGACATTTTTTACTTAGATAAACTGACAGAATTACTAATATTTTTCTCTTCTCTTCTTCGCTACAGACCTTGCTCTCGTGGTTGATGGTTTTATTAATTCTACTACTACGCCCAAATTACCTCGAGGCAGCAGAGGAATATCCAGGAGGCGACGGCGCCCTCAGGACTCTCGACCTCCAGGATCCGCAGTTCGTTGATGCAGTTGTGCAGGAACGGGAGACAACGCTGGGCGATCTGCGACAACAAACTGTCTCAACTTTGTTCAAAATTGTAAACTGTTTTTTATTTGCCACATTTATTTTTCATTATTTGTGATGTTTCACAGATAAACTGAGACCAACTCACAGCTGTCCTTACGTTACTAAATGACTAAAATGTCTTCCCAACTTCAAATAATGGAAACTCACCTAACTCTAGGTTGGCAACACCACTTCTCCTTATCATGCAACCAACAATAAAATTAACATGAAATCGGCAAAATAGATCTCCCCCACATCTATTATGAAATACAATACATCTGTACAGAGTTTCATAATGTCAAATTTTTTATATTGTTTTGTGTCATATGTACAAAATACAATTAAGTTTCCCCTGTTTCACCTCACTGACTATAAATTCTACAACAGTTGAATAAAGTTCTACATGTGGTTTTCTTTCTGAAGATTGATGATTATAGTTGTCAAGTCAGGTTAGCCTAATCCATTTGTTTTTCCCCATTTTTGTGGCACCCATTTTTCAAGTTATTTCTTCATTGTCGGTGGGCCTACCAATCTCTTGCATTTAATTTAACTATTTCTGGAAAATTAGAAGCCGAATCATTTTTGCCCATTATTTCGGGCAATACATATCCCTCATCTTATATACAAACTGTTTTTAACGGTGCCTTACCCAGATCAAGGTAGATTTTTGTGCGATCTTCTAGCCTTGTAACTAAGGCTGACATGTCCTTAGCTGGCCTGTTAATTAACAGGCCAAGGTAAGATTATGTCTTAGCTGTTGGTTGTGGTTAGCCAATGGAAACTAGAGGACCTACAGTTTAACATGGGATCCCCCATGAGCATTCTTGGTATTTTTAGGTTTATTTAACATCTATTAACCACTTTAATGTTTACCCCTCATCACAGGTCCATCCGAGACTCACCTCCCAAGGTTTGCTCGTGGCCATGAGCATGGAGCACTGCCGGGAGAAGAGGTAGCTGCGGAACTGCAGCAGCGAGATGTCGCTCTGCTGAATCTTCTTCCTCGCCTCCACGTCGATCGTCTTGGACAGACTCAGTCCCGGCCACCGGTCGATCGCCGCTTGGAACCCACTAAGCCACGTCGGTGTGTCTGTCACGTGATGAATTCGTTTTTAAATATTCCTCACAACTTTTCAAGCGATAAACTGTACAAAAATTTTAAAGCAATCTTGAAATACCCTTTTAAGTTGAATTTCTGTGATGCAATTAGGGGTGTGCAATTGGTGATTTTTAAAGTCGAGTTGGGTCGAGTTTTAAAATACTCGAGTTTCGAGCTTTTTTTTTGAGTCAGGGTTATTTTAATAACAAAGATACGATAATATTTTTCCTAATTCTGTATAATTAGAAAGTCAACAATAATAATAATTATTTAAGTACAAATTAATACTGTAATGTTGTTTATTAGAGGTGTGTTTGAGTTAAGAACAAGTATATCAAACTAAATAATATCAACTAAATTCAGACAACTTTTTTGTTAAAATATCTTGATTTTGATTTGGCTTCCCTGTTTTCTAATAAAATTACTAAAAATTCAGGCCATCTTAAATATACTCCTTCATAAAGATTCCTTATTTTTTAATGAAAAGACTAAATTAATGTTTGGTTAAAATAGCAGCCTATCTTTTTTCCTAATATTCAAAGAGAGAAGGTACAAGAGATAACATCTAACTCTAGAAAGGAGTTAAGTGGAATCAATTTATTGATATTAATAACTTGATTAAAGTAAAAAAGTAGTTTTTTAACGATAATGGGTTAAAATTGGGTGTGAAAAACGACCATAAAACTAAACCACGCAAAACAATTTCGAGTAACTACTCTTCTCGAACTTCCTTTAAAAACTTTGAGTAGAGAGACAAGTAGTGTAAACTCGGCTCGAAAAAAAGTCGATACTCGATTACTCGCACACCTCTAGATGTAATCAATGGGAACTAAAATACTTTTCATGATTGTTTTGGGCATAATTTAACATTATCAAAACAGCAAAACAAATTCAACATACTTCACCCGAAAATTCCGTACCTTTCTGAAAATAACTATTTAAGTAATTGCTCAGCGCACTGAAGCTTGATTGATTTCTCGCCAAGTGAAATTATTTCAATGTATTTGGATAAAATCTTTAAGCTGAAAATTGGGTAAAATGAGTAAGATTTTTATTGACCACAGCTGAAATTAAGTCGTAAAAATAAGAATAACTTTTGAAATATGTGATCATCATTTTTAGAACAAGCAACTTGAGCCTACTATATTACAAAACATTCAAACACAAAAACCGAAAAATTACTCATCATCATTCGATCCAAACCATCAAAAAATTTAAACTAAAAATAATAATTTGTCTAGTAGGATTTTTTTCACCGACCTCCAAGATTGGAGTTCAACACGAACTGAGTGAACAGAGCGTCCAGTTCATCGTACTGCACCAAAGCCTCTTCATACACTCCCAGCATCTCCAACACGAACGCCAACTCTTCCTGCAATCAAATTAATATGTTTGTAATTAATTCACTGTAAACAAAAAAAAAAGAAACGACCTAGGATTTTGAATGTTCATATATAGGGTCTTCAAAAAATGTGGGGCAATAATTTACGTAGTGATTCCTTGGGTCAAAATAAGCAAAAAAGTTTATATAGACATATGTTCTATCTTATTTAGTTTAGCGTCTGTCTGTCTATATGTGTTTTTCACAAAATAATTCATAACTCCTTAACGGTTTGAGTTACAGTGTTGAGATTGTACACAAATGTTTATCTTATTAGTCGCTATCTTTGTTCAAAATATTAATAAAAAGTCTTTAACAGTTTCAAAAGGCGCTGTAACTCAAACCGTTAATGAGTTATGAGAATTATTATGTAAAAAACAGATCCAGAGAGACGCTAAACTAAACAAGATAGGACATACGTCTACATAAACTTTTTTGCTTATTTTGACCCAAGGAATCACTAAGTAAATTGTTGCCCCACATTTTTTAAGACCCTGTATGTGATCACAATAACAAAGCAAGAATATGCAGATTTAAACTGATGGCAAAAATATATATTTCCTCAAACAGGAAAATCATTTAGTGAATGGCACTGGAATGAAAAAAAAAACTAAATTTATCCTCCAGTTAATTTTAGTTTAGAGGAAAGTTAACCAATACATATAAGGAAAATAATTGTTAGTCTAATCTCATGTGTAAGCAATAATCTAAATGCAATTAGAACACAGCACCCTTGAGAGCTTTAAGGAACTTAACGCATATAGCCTTTTGTGTGAAATTAAATTGACAGATTTCTTTCAAACACTTTCCGATTGACTGAAAAGTTTATAAAACCCATTCTACGAAGATTTTAAACGAAATGTAATAAACATTTAAAGGCAAGTTTACCTGCAGAAGGAAGTACTGGCAAAAGCTCCACCCCAGATGATTCCGTTTCTCCCGCTGCTCCCGAACAATCTCCTCAAACCGCAGCAACGCGCGGTCGTACGCGAACAGCAGAAGCAGACGGAAGTTGACCAACAACCCTCGCCACGAGCCGGCCGAACGCGACTCGGACCTCAGCGGGTTGATGACGGACAAACATCTACAAAGGTAACAACAACAACGGCTCAAGTTTGAAACTGTGCAATGTCCTAGATTAAGTTAACCTGCGAGGACTGACATACCTGTCTAAAAGACCGAGTTTGTAGTTTTTGAATAAAAATTATATTTTTTTGGTCAGTAGGGCTGGCCATCACTATACCTCACACACGTCTTTCCATGAACATCATGACTTACTTTCCGTCATTCTTTAACCCTTGCAGCCAGTTCAATGAACGTTTCCTTACCCGCCCCCACCCACAGATGGACAGTCTTTGTGGGGACGATTCCATTTGTATATTTACTTATATTCTGCTGTAAAAAGTATGTTTTTTTGGAATAAAAAATGTTTTGAATTTGAATTTGGTCCGGTTTTATCAACCGTGAGTCACATAGGGCTTCATGTTACAGATAAATATTTTGTATGCACATATTTCTTATATAAAATATTCAAAACACAATAACAATAATTTGAGAAGAACCTAACTGCAATTAAAAATAATTTTTTTTTTATATAAATCTTTTGAATACCCATATATCCCATATTAAAGTAGTCACTAAACTAATGTAAACGACTTTAGTGAAGTTTTTGTACAAATAAACACATAATTTTTCAATTTAAGTAATTAACTTTATGAAAGACCTGGTCTAAAACACCACGTTTTAAAATCAAAGTCAGTTCTGCCGGGTTAACTGATTGTATATTTATGAGAAGAAGATAGGAAAAATAATTGTTTGATTTTTTGTTTAGAGGGCCTATGTTGAAAACTTTTCAATGGGCTAGTCAAATACTGATTTATTGTTTGTTTACATGAGATCCTTCATTTACCTAATATATCACCTCATTTCAGAGTTGACCACTGTATTTGTGAAAGCTGAATTTTATTTTGTCACACTATATGGAAAATAGCTGTTCTTATGTCATTTGCGAGTGTGGGCAGAAAGCAACATTTTCCCAGCCTACGGGTTTTCTCAGCTGTTAATAATTTATTTCTAAACATAACCATATCATTCAATTGTAGAAATCAACTGTCATCTACATATTTTTTAAATTCAATTTATCATTAAATTAAAATCATTCATTATTTAAATGTGATTAAAAATGTCGTTCATCACAGGGAATGTGTTATTTTGACCGCGGCCCTATAAACAGCCACTATCCATCTAGTAATAAATAATATTCTTTCATTTTCAAAAACATATACAATATTAGACAGTAGACTTATCGCTCAATAGATTTACCATTGAATAATAATAGGCTAATAATAATAATAATAATAATAATCTTTATTTTCGCAAAACATATATATACATAAATATATAAATACAATGTTGTGTAACACATATATTCATATTCATTACAAAATTTACTATATGTATACCCAGGCTGTCCTTCTTTAAATTAAATTAAAATATCCAGGCACGGCCCTAGGGACTTTGCCGCCCTGGGCGAAATCGGTGGCCGCCGCCCCCTCCCCCATATATATCCAGAAGCGTACCCAGGGGGATATATCCCCCTCGAAATTTTTTGGGGTTTTGGAAAAATTTTGAGAAGAATAATATCTCGTTCATAATGAAGTGGTGGTATCACTAAACTTGCCAGCCAAACAGAGAACACTCTACAAGAATTACTCACTAAACTTTTATGAGGTTTGTAAATAGTTATAATCTTTTATTTTAAAGGTAATTGATTGGTATGGGGATTGAATACTGGATTATTAGGGTATTTTTACCTATTGCGGTTATCGTGAGTAATAGGCGAGAGTAGGCCTAGCAAGCAAGCAAAAACTCCTGATAACAACAGTGGTAATTAATGGTGTCCGCTATCTTGCCGCCATCGCCATCGTCGTCACACTCATCATATGTATTACGTGAAATATTCATGGTAAAAAATCACGATGTTAAAATGAGGCATACAAACATTGTCGTCTTCTCAAGGCCGTCTATCGGACAATCTCGTAGCAGCATCGCGGCAGGCAGACGAATCTCGTCTGCCTACGTCGCGTGAAAATCACGCAAGTCTCGCCGTCAAATCTAGGCACAATTGTGATAAGATTACGAGGACTTACGATTATAGCTTTGCGGTTGCGTTCTGGGACTTGAGAAACACTGCACAAGTGAGAAAACAGCATTTTCTAATTCTCCGTCAACCTCGGACGGATAATGTAGGATCCGCATACTTCAGGTCCGGAAGGTCCGAGGCGTGCAATATGTGAGATATAGTTTTTACTTTGAAATTAACAGAAAAAATTCTTTTTTACCAAGGTTAAAAACGTATAATTCATGAATACTTTCTCATTTGTCCTTTAGTGTTAGGCCTACTTCATAACAATATTTTATTTTTATTGTGAAAAAAACATTTTTCTAAAATTTCAAAGTGATCTAAAATTTTCAGAATCTAATCTGCGAGCAGCCTCAAATTAGTTCAAATTTCAGGAGTTATTCTGTTTGTTGTTATGCTTCTAGATTGCCTAAAAACGTGAATTTTCAGATGTAATTTATTACGCCCCAAGTAGGTTATACTGTAGTGCATCATTTAAATTTCATGGTATAAATTCAAATAGCTTTTGCTTTAGGTTTAAACTATTTAAAGGCTTTGGCAAATGTAAATCTTATTGCTACCACAATAATAAACACAACGTCGGGGGAGAAGAGAGGATTCCATCAAGGTCACTCCCGACTCCCAACCGCTGCGCTGTTGCTTTGACGCTGTCAGCGGCGGTGACGCGACGGTTGTTAGATACAAGCCGAGTGGTTTGTTTTTATAATTGGACTTGAATAATTGTAAATCGATGCTTGCATTGCCGTATATTTTCTTAGGCTTGTTCTTTGGGTAAAATGTGATGCAGACAATTTTACTCTTCACATTCATATCATAAATTTATTATTTTATTCATATTTAAAAATTTGCCGTTCCCGAAAAATTTGCCGCCCCCAAAAATCTGCCGCCCTGGGCGGCCGCCCGGCCCGCCCACCCCTGGGGCCGGCCCTGAAAATATCTGTAGGCTACACTTTTATAGGTTAAGCGCATCTGGGTATTTTGGACTACTTTAGTTTAGAAAAGAATATATGGTCATGAGGTGATTGAATAGAAAAATAAAATTAAATGAAAAATTCTTTATGTGACCATGCAAAGTTAAGGCCACCTTCCTTAATCTTAACTTGTAGGCCTATATATAGTGTGACATCTCATGCTATAGCAGAAGTCTTCTATATAGCCTGTAGAAAGAGTTCAAGCCTACCTGTCAGCATGTTTTGAGCCAAAATCACTTCTTATCTTGTCCAGCACTGTAGTTCTGGGAATCAATTTATTGGTTCTGCGAAAGTCATATGTTTCCACCAGCACTATCATCCAGTCGTTGATATTATGTTGATTGAGAGTTTTCATCCAAGATTCGATGCCTTCTTTCCCAGACGATTTGTATGTTTCAACATCCTGCAAGGTTTCAAAAGAACAAAATAAAAGTGTGAATACGTAACAAAGTTTTAAAAGATAAATGTCAAAATTGTAAAGCTCCAAAAAGCATAAAACAGCTAGCAATATGAACTTTTCTTAAAAAATTAACAGTTTTGATACAGACATTAAGATAAACAATTAAGGTGCAACATCTACACAGCAGCTCTTTTAGACTGAACAAAAAGTCTTACAACAATATCAGTTACCGTATTAGCCAATTATATAAGCAATTTTATTTAATTAGGCCTAACTTAATCGGACTTTCTTTCAAATTTGTTTATATTTTATTTTGAAATAATTAGCATAATAAATCTGGTAAACACCATTGCTGTCTGAATTTAAAAAATCAAAATCAGCACATCACACACAATTAATAGCAAGAAGTGAGCTCTAACAATTCTACTTACAAGCTATTTTGAAGGATTTTCAATGCTTGCGTGATATTACGATTTAGGCTACCTATCTGATAAACGACCTTTAGAATAAACTGGCCTGAGTGAACAATCAATTACGATTTGAACTTAATCTAGCTACTCTTATTAGGTGAATAGTAATAATTCCAGGCTTACGTACAGGACACTGTGTCCAATAAGTGTGAAAGATTGGCTGATGAATGAGTCGGTAATCTCCCTCTTTCGGCAGAATGTCTTTGCTGAATGGCAAGAAGGTGGCAGGGACATGAACAGACTTGATGATGCGGCCGTAGGAGCGTCTCCATTCAGTTGGCTCTTGCGGCAGCGATGATGTTAGCAGAGGTTCAAGACTTTGAAATAATTCCTTATCCCCTGAAACTGTTAGAGAGAATTGTGAGTCTAACTTCATTTTAATGGCTGATTAGCACAGAGGTAACATACTCACTGAGAGAAAAAGATTTCAAAATCAATTCTGAGCTAGACTTTACAAAGCGATATGGTCAAAGTTCGTCTAAACTCGGCTGCTACTATCGGACTCGGCCTGGTTATACAAATTCTGACAAGATGAATAACAAAGCTATCAGACAAATTAGGGGGCTATCAAAGAGAATGGATGTACGGTATGGTCCTTTATTTCCTACATTTAGGGGAAAAAATTTTCAATTTCGGGAGTGCTAAAAAGTGAACATTTACAAAATACTGAATGTCAATAGGCCTACTGTTGAATTTAATTAGTTAATCAAGGTCTCACATTTTAATGTTAGGACTAAAACCACTTGGGACCTTTTATCTAACCTAGACCTTTAAGTCCGGGTACCAAAATGCTACTAATTCGGAATGTCATACTGCGAGGACCCTTAAGAACATATCAGTAGTAAAATAGCCTCAGGCTTAAAATACTTATACCTACATGGTAGGCCTAATTCATTACCATAGCCAACACCTAATTCACCAGGTCATATTACTCACATGTAACAATGGGCTTTTTATCCATTATGGAAACTGTCCCAGTTTCTTCACTTATACCATTTTGTACAGAGCTTGCTTTTTGACTCATGATTGGGTGATGAATACCAAATTGTTCAGACACTTCACTATAACCTTGTTAACCCATCACTACGTTGAAGGTTTGTTTACATAAAACGCACACCAACCAAAGTCAGGGACAAATTCTTCCATTACATGAAGCATGAAGTGAAAAAATCATCTCCCTAATTTCCTTAGTGAATTTATTTTCATTGTCACAAATTGTTTATTCCTAAAAGCTAATAAGCTCACAACACTATTCCGTCTGACAGTGCCAGTTTGTCTGGAAAAAACCCTTCTTTTTTCTACCAACAAACATGTATTTTTCATAGAGTATAGTAGCCGATCGACTGACTAATCTAATATATATACAACCGCTGGTGTAACTCAGGTATACGAACTGTTTTCCACTTCCCGATGACCTACAAACTTGAAATTTTGCACGCACTTCCCTTATTGCCTGAAAATTTGGGGAAAATTATCAGAACTCACAATTTTTAATTTTAACCCCCTCAAAAAAATTATAAATAAATCGCTAAAAAAGCTTTTTGAAATAAAGTTATTTGGAGCTCTAGTGGCCGAACGGATGGTCCTATCGAAAAACAGACTGCACCATGTGCCACGGATTTTTCACGATCTACAACTTTGGTCCTATGACTTTTTGCCCTATCTCGTCCCCTTCACCCTTAGATAGCTCTAGAATTTGAAATTTTTGAAGATTTCCCTTCGTTTTTCCAGCTCTAGTTGGATTGATATTAAATGTAGAGGCCTGAAATGTCCTACACATCATCTATACAGCATATATGTTACAAATCACCAATAAAATAACTAGTTCTTAGCATGAAAATGCATATAAAGTTAAAAATCTTCGAAATTTTCCTATGTCTCCAATTTTGATTCTTTAATCCAGCCATATAGGTTCTCGCTAATCTTCCTTACCATCAAACTGTATCTTATAGTAGAATCTATAACTTCTGAATCTTCGAACTAAGTCGGTAATGCAGTATTAGCAGTTTAGCAATATAGGCATTGATAAATTAAATACTTTATTATTATACTTTTTGAATTATCCTGCTTTATTTTTATAAAATATATAACCGAAATAATCTAGAACCACAATTCTTTTCATTCTTGCCTTAAAGTGTAGATTATTCTTATGGAGCTTACTAAAACATGTCAAATCTTGCTATGTTGGATTGAATATGTTGTTTTGCATTTGAAATTCGCCGAGTATGCAGGTCTGCTGCAACGGGTGCGTTTCGAAATCGAATAGATCAATGTCCTTACTACCTGATTTAAAAATGTAGGCTTGTATAAACCCTGAAAAAACAGGCAAGACGTTCAGCGGTACTCGCAGCGTAATCCTGACGCCTCCCTTGAGAGGGTTAAGATTTTTCGTTTGAAAAACCCGAAACTCTCTGAAGTTAAGCATTTGCCAAATTCGCTTCGCTACCTTCGTGTCCTACTTATGTTTGTTCCTTGTCGTGGTTATCTCGATCTTCTGTCACTTGGTGGACCCAACTGTCCGCACATTCCAGGAACTCACACGGATACTCGGTTTGGTCGAAGACGAAGATGAGTACGACTACGCGTTGCAAGATGCTGCGCAATTCATGACAGGCCCGAGACTCCGCTCTTTCTTTGTTCTCCTTTGTAACATGGGTCCTGGAGCAATATTGTGGGACATGTTCAGAGACCTCGTTTTCGAGGATCACATTGAAAGAAATCCCCATGATCCAGAGCTGGCCTACCATCTTGCCCTCGTCGAAATTTATCGTAGTTTACGCCGTCAGGGTTCCTGTTTATCCAATCAGGTCTCCCTGATATGGAAGAAGACACTACTGAGTTGTGTAGGAAACTGCTCATCTATGGTACAAATCAACAAAGAGCGTTGGTTGAGTCGGACTGTCAAACAAGGAGTAGGTAGTCAAACTGTCTGATGATCAGAGGCAGGTTTTTGATTACATTCGTTCACTTCTTAATAGCCGCGGGGTTTGTAGGTCATACAAAATTATCTTTCTGGTTGGGCCAGTTCCCACTGATGTTTATTGTATTACTGGTTACAAGAGCCAAGGTCAGACGATAGAATCAGTCGGTGTTGATCTACGCACGGATTGCTTCACGCATGGCCAGCTCTACGTTTTGCTGAGTAGAGCTAGGCACCGAAATTGCGCTGCAAACCAATCTGACAAGAAAGGTTCTCCTTCTTTAAAACTGATAAATACGTCCTCAGTAGGCTAGGGGATCTGCGAGATGTTGAAAACTCCTCGTTGTAATTAGACTATTCACGCAGTACGATAGGGGGTCTGCTTAAAAAAAGTCCCCGGTGATGTACATAGTTGTTTAAAATTATGTTAATGTTTGTGTTTTAATTGTTTACGGCAGAGGCAAGGGAGCCTGCTTCGTCAAACTCCCCAGTAATTTGTTTTTTCGTTGGTGTAAATAGATCTGATTTTTAACCTTTTCACAGGCAGAGGCAAGGGGGCCTGCCTTAAAACAAACTCCCCATTTATTTGATATCTATTTTGTTATTATAGTTGTTGTAAATACATGGTTTCTACGTTTCCTGACCTCCCCGTTTGGCGGAACTGGATACGCCTACTATAAACTATTGCTAGGTAAACTGACAAGGAAATAAAATTGCATTAATTCTTCCTTATTACAAAAGTTATTCGTCATTGAAATCCAACTTTCTTTAGTCATTTTATCTAAACAATATATTTCAAAAATAATTTCTAAAACCCATCTGCATTTCTCGAAATTCATCCCAATAAAAACATAATCAAAATCTTTAATCACCGACAGCACTAAGTTAAACACATACATAGGCTCTCTTCTCACATCCAACTTAACTAATTCTCCATAATAACATTCGAAAATAAATATACCTTCATACACTTAATTTTCACTAACCCTTACAATATCCGTTGAAAATTCATATCTTTAAAAGTTCTTCATCAGTTTTCTTTGAAGTTCGTACACAAAATCTCCAGCTTAAAATTATCTCAACACTTGCAATTAACGCCCTATTGGGATCCTTCAATATTGGGTATTGTTCAACTGCAGGGAACACAAACGGGGGCCTGGGGGCGGAGCCCCCAGCGAGCGAAGCGAGTCTATATATATATACAGCCGCATGTGTAACTCACCCATCGGGATACAAATTCAAACCATACTTCCCGATGAGCTAGAAACTTGAAATTTGGCACGAATATTCCTTTGGTTATTAAACCACAGGAAAAATTGTCAAAACAAAACATTTCCACCCCCGACCCCCCCAAACGGGGGAAAACTTGAATTTTTAAAAAAGGACTGAAAACTTGAATTTTGTTTTAGGGCTGTAGCGGCTAAACTAGAGGTCCTATCAAGAAGCGGACTGCACCACGTGACACGCATTTTTCATGATCTACAACTTTGGTCCTATGACTTTTTGTCCTATCTCGTCTCCTTCACCCTTAGATTGAACTAGATTTTTCAATTTTCATAGATCTTACCTGGGTTTTCCGGCAAGAGTTGACTTGGTATACTACGTAGGCCCGTATAAATTTTTGGGAATATTTATTGGGTGGTCATACTAAATATACAATCCTCAAAACAAACAATTTCAACCCCCCTCACCCCCTAAAAGGGGATGAAATGAGGGAAAACTTGAATTTCGATAAAAGTACTGTTTGATTTTTGCCTCTGGCGGCTAAAATAAAGGTTCTATTCAAAAACAAAGGTTATTTCCTTAGTTGAAATTAAATTTCCTACAATTTTGGTCATTACGTATTTTTCCTTATATCACCTCCTTCACTCCCAAAATGACCTCTAAAGTTAAAATTCTTATAAATTTTTCAGTTTATTTTGGGTTTTGATGATTTTTTTGATATTTGTTTTTAGCCTACAGACCTCAAATTTCACAATGAGATAGTAAGTTTGATCCTTTAGGGTTATCAGGGGACATACACAGAATTCACCCCGTTTCAACCCTTAAAATAGCCTTCAAAAGTTAAACTTTTGTTCAATTTTAACATTTCCTCCAGGTTTTCAGCTCCATATGATATAATACTATACTTAGAGGGCTGAAATTTGGCATAAATCAACTCTACAGCATATATGTCACAAATCAGGAATAATATAACTAGTTTGTAATATGAAATTGCAGATAAACTTAAAAAACTTCAAAATTCGCCCAAATGTCAGCGATTTTCTAGAGGTATTTCTTCCCGGTTCAAACCATACTTCCCGATTAGCTAGAAACTTGAAATTCGGCATGAATATTTCTTGGATGGTTAATATATAGGAAACATTATCAAAAACGCCATTTTTTATTTTAACCTCCTCAAAAAATTACAAAAAATCGCTAAGAAGCTATGTTACAAATCAGCAATAATATTAGTTTTTATTTTTTAATTTTTTAAAAATAATTTTTGTTATGTTGCTTGATGTGGTTGATGTTTAGTCGAAGAATGGCCTAAATTTCCCAATTCGTTCATTTCTGTGACATCAAATTTGCATACTTATTTCTCGCTGTAATGATGTGGAAAAAATCTGTAATACGTTGTTTTTTAAGTTTAATTGGATTTAATTTGATTATTAAAATAGCATTCTTATAAATCTTACTAATTCAAAAGGGAGGAACAGGAAATACCCAACACTAGCCTGATGGGAACATCGGATGGTGGGGTTAGGAGGGGATAGATAAACCCCTCAAAATGGGTTTTTGGGATCTTTTACATAGAAAATGTAAATTATCAGATCCTGGGTTGGATCATTGGATTTAAATTGAAAAACCAACAATTTGGTACTGTGAATAATTGTCCTCTGTCCATTGGTTGCCGAGATATGGATTATGGTAAATACAGTACTTTGTCTCAATGTTTACCGTATAGGAAATAAGTAAAATTCTATATATCGCTTATTTCTCAACAAATCTGAAAAACATTGGTAGATATCTTTATTTAGTTGTTACCTACTGGAATACTGAAATAACTTAAATTTTTACATTTCCATGTCAGCTAACCTGCATCCTCATTTCCTATATTATTCTTATGGAGAAAATTGGTTTTGACATTTTACTTTTATCTTATACATATTTTTAAATGAATAGGTTTTTGTGACATATCCCTGGGTTTGAAATCTATTTGCTTTTCCAGAAATTAATCTATTTGCTTTTCCAGAAATTTGATGACTCATTACAGTAATAATTACCCCCCCCCCCTTCTATAAATCCCATAACTAAGAATAATTAATTTTGCCGAGCTTTGTAAACAGTTTATTCGTTTTGTTACTTTCAATACAAACTCTCCGCTTTGGGGCGAAACCCTTTAAGGGGGCCTGGGGGCGGAGCCCCCAGCGAGCCGTAAGGCGAGTCTAATATATATACAGCCGGATGTGTAACTCATCTATAGATACAAATTCTAAAGTACTTCCAGATAAGCTAGAGACTTGAAATTTGGCACGGATATTCCTTCGGTGGTCAAACCCCAGGGAAAATTATCAAAACGAAACATTTCCACCCCCGACCCCCCCAAAGGGGGGGAAGAGGGGGGAAAAATTGAAGTTCGAAAAAAGTACTTTTCGTTTTTGGGCTGTAGCGGCTAAACTAGAGGTCCTATTGAAAAACAGACTGCACCACGTGTCACGGATTTTTCACGATCTACAACTTTGGTTCTATGACTTTTTGCTCTATCTCGTCTCCTTCACCCTTAGATAGCGCTAGAAATTTTAATTTTCGAAATTTTCCTCAGGTTTTTCAGTTTCAGTAGATTTAATATTATATGTAGAGGGCTGCAAATTGGCATAAATCATCTCTGCAACATATATGTTACAATTCACAAATAATATAACTAGTTTGCAATGTTAAAATGCCAATAAATTTAAAAGAATCTTCAAAATTCGCCAAATGTCAGCGATTTCCCCAGGTGTTTTAGCTCCAGTATATTTAATATTCTACGTAGAGGGCTGAAAATTGGCATACATCATCTCTACAACATATATAATACAAATCACGAATAATATAACTAGTTTGTAACATGAAAATGCCAATAGATTTAAAATAATCTTCAAAATTCGCCAAATGTCAGAGATTTCCCCAGGTTTTTTAACTACAGTATATTTAATATTATACGTAGAGGGCTGAAAATCGGCATACATCATCTCTACAACATATATGTTACAAATCACGAATAATGTAACTAGTTTGTAACATTAAAATGCCTATAGATTTAAAAGAATCTTCAAAATTCGCCAAATGTCAGCGATTTCCCCAGGTTTTTCAGTTCCAGTAGATTTAAAATTAGACGTAGAGGACTGAAAATTGGCATACATCATCTCTACAGCATATTTGTTACTAATCACGAATAGTATAACTAGTTTGTAATATTAAAATGCCTATAAATTTAAAAGAATCTTCCAAATTCGCCAAATGTCAGCGATTTTCTCGAAAATCATCATCGAAACTATGTCACGCACGGTTTATGTTCTAAAAATGATTACGTGTACTAATTTTAAGAAAGAAATATTAAAAACCTTAGCCATAGATATAAAACAATATATTTAATATGGTATCTTTATACAATTTTCAGAAAAAAATTGCTGATAACAGATTTTAATATAGGTTCTCGCTGGTGGTAATGTCACAAGTTTCAATGACACCGTCTCTTCTTCTAACTATTGTTATAACTGGCGATTTTTCTCAATTCGTTCATTTGTGTGACATCAAACTGTAATATGTTGATTTTTAAGTTTAATTGGATTTAATTTGATTATTATTATTATTTAAATAGCTCTCTTATAAGTCTTACTAATTCAGAAGGGAGGGCCAGAAAATTCCTAACACTAGCCTGATCGGACCATCGGATGGCGGGGTTAGGAGGGAATAGATGGAATAGATAAACCCCTTAAAAATGGGTTTTTTTAGATCTTTTACATAGAATAATAAAAATAATCAAATCCTGGGTTGGACCATTGGATTTAAATTTAAAAAGGTACTGTGAATAAATTTTCTCTGTCCACTGGTTGCCGAGATATGGATCCATGGTAAATACTGTACTTTATCTCAATGTTTTTCTACTCCTAAATTAGTCCTCTAAAATTGAACTTGCATTAAGTTCTAAATTTTCCTCGTGGTTTTAAATTTGTTTGCCAATTTATTATTCAAATGAGAGACTCAATTTTTGACAAGCATTAATTAGTGACTCTACCCACGTTTATCTGAAGTCATTTGTCAATATCAACCCATACATAGAACTAATAAATGAAGCATATTAAGCATTTTAAAAATCATGGGAATGGTTATTTCTCAACAAAAAAATTTCCCTTTACCCTCTAGCCCCACCAACCGTCTCCTCCCTAAAATAACTAACAACTAACACGGCTAAACCCCTTTCAACCAAATTACCTTCCCCACAACTGAATCAAATTAAGCATTTTTAATATTTTTGGCAACTTTTTAACACATATAGTACATTACCCTCACCCTCCGCTCCGAACCAACCAGTTCTTCCACGTACAATGTAAAACCCTACCCCTCCACCCCCAACAGCCCCCCCGCCAAACACTTACTACGATACAATTTTCCCGAGGATTTGTAGGGATTATTCTTAATTTGACTTGTTGGTAAGCGTCACCTCCCACGATTATCGGTCATTTGTTTTTTCTTACCCCTCTCAAGTCCTAAATCCGACCAGTAAATGAAGCAAAGTAAGCATTTTTTAAATGTATGACAATGTTATTTTCAAACAAATACTCTTGCCTCATCCCTGGCCCGCGATTCTCAGAGGACACAGGTTAATCGTACGTTATTCGCCAATTTTACCCTGTGTGGGCAGGGTATGGGGTTTTGTGATATCTTACATTGATAAATGAAATTATCAAATCTTGGGTTGGACCATTGGATCTAGATTAAAAAAGGTACTGTGAATAATTTTTCTCTGTCCACTGGTTGCCGAGGTATAGATTATGGTAAATACCAGTACTCTGCCTCAATGTTTTTTACTCCTAAATTAGTCCTCTAAAATTGAACTTGCATTAAATTTTTAATTTTCCTCGTGGTTTTTAATTTTTTTGCTAATTTATTATTCAAATGAGAGACCCAATTTTTGAGAAGGATTAATCAGTGACTCCACCCACGTTTACCTGAAGTCATTTGTCATTTCTAACGCCTATCAATCCATACATACAACTAATAAATGAAGCAAATTAAGCATTTTCAAAATGATGGGAATTGTTATTTCTCAACAAAAAATATTATCTCACCCTCTAGCCCCACAAAAACGTCTCTTCCCTATAATAACTAACAACTAACAAGGCTAAACCCCCCCATAAGTACGGAAATTGGGGGAAAAATTTAATTTCGATAAAAGTACATACTTTACGTTTTTGACCTGTAGCGGCTAAATTAAAGGGCTTAATGAAGACAATGATCATGCTACAGTTAAAATTAAATTTACTACCATTTTGTTCATTATGTATTTTGCTCTATCTCAGCTCCTTCACCCCCTAATTGGCCTCTAAAATAAACATTCATAAGTTTTCAGTTTATTGTTTTTGTTAATTTTTTTGGACTGATGGTCTTCAATTTTGACCCTGAGGTAGTCACTTTGACCCTTTAGGATTATCAGGGGTCATCTAAAAATTTCACCCCGTTTCGACCCCTGAAAAAGTCCTCAAAAGCTGAACTTTCGATGAGGGATTGGCCAATATCACCTTAATTTATCCGGTGGTATTTACCATTTCTAACCTCTTTCAACTCCCAAATCCGACCAATAAATGCATCAAATTAAGGGTTCGTAACATGTTTGACAATGTTTTAAAACTAAATAAATTTTTGCCATCATCCCCTGACTTCTCCAACCCTCTTTCAAAACGAAAAATTAAACCCTACCCTCTCCGCAAACCCCTCCCCTAAAGTAACCCATTAACTACATCCCACTAACTACCCTCCCAAACATTACAATGATATATTTTGCTGAGGATTTCTAATGAGTTTATTCGAAATTTCGTGACTTTTCAATACACACCCCCTGCTTTGTGCCAAAGCTTTGCCATATTATTCTTATGGAGAAAATTGGTTTTGACATTTTACTTTAGTCTTTTTATAAAAAGGTTTTCGTAAAATATCTCAAAAATTGAAACCTATCTGATTTTTCCGAAATTTAATGAATCATTTCAGTAATAATTACCCCCCCCCCCTACCATGAACCCCATTGAAACTATTCACCCCAAAATTAGTAATAATTACTTTTGCTGAGCATTTGTAAACAGTTTATTCGTTTTGTTACTTTCAATACAAACTCTCCGCTTTGGGGCGAAACCCTTTAAGGGGGCCTGGGGGCGGAGCCCCCAGCGAGCCGTAAGGCGAGTCTAATATATATACGGCCGCTTGTGTAACTGATTAAGGATACGAATTCTTTTCTACTTCCAGATGAGCTAGGAACCTGAAATTTGGCACGCACGTTCCTCATTAGTTCAAACTTCGGGGAAAAATATCAAAACCCACAATTTTAAATTTTAACTCCATCAAAAAAATTATTAAAAAATCGTTAAAATAAGCCTTTTTCAAACAACTGTTATTTTGAGCTCTAGTGGCCGAACGGATGGTCCTATCGAAAAACAGACTGCACCACGTGCCACGGATTTTTCACGATCTACAACTTTTGTCCTATGACTTTTTGCCCTATCTCGTCTCCTTCACCCTTAGATTGCTCTAGAAATTTCAATTTTTGAAGATTTTCCTTTGGTTTTCCAGCTCCAGTTGGCTTGATATTAAACGTATAGGGCTGAAATTTGGTTCACATCGTCTGTACAGCATATATGTTACAAATCACCAATAATATAATTAGTCCTTAACATAAAAATGCATCTAAAGCTAAAATATCTTTGAAATTTGTCTCGTTAAACCCACCTGACATGTTCTTTTAAGTTGCTGTTTAATGCAGCTTTCATAACTGCTAATGTGTTTCTTATCGGTAAAAATGATAATAAATAACTTTTATAAATAAATATTCTTTACAACCAAAGTTGATGTTTTAAGCCTGAAAATACTTCAATCGTATGATTCTTTTATGCGCAAATTGTATTTAAAACAATGATTTTACTTTTAGATTCTCGCTGTTTTCACTTCATAACGGCGATAATGCAGTATGCAGTACGTGCCCAAATCAGATAAAACTCATCTGGTAGTTTGGTTCTCTGTTTCAGTTTTATCGCGCTTAGATATAGTTCTATTCTACATTATCGTGAAAATGAAGTACGTTTTTGTCGACTTGAAATTTCTCCAATTTTTAGATTTACAATTTTAATATTAGAACACTCGTCGAAACAAAACATTTGTATTATTTAAACCTCAACATTTTCAACACATCTTTCTCTCTCTATTAATGCCCAATTAATATAATACAGGGTGTTCAATAAAAAAACTTCCAAACTGGTTAGTTTTCACTAATTAGTGATGGCAAATGCCTGAACAAAATCTATATCAAAACATTAAACAAAAAACCGATCATTGATATTTGTATTATTCAGTTATTTTTTAAGCGAATATTGTAGAGAATGACTCTTAATTTAATGCCATGTTTTCTGACAAAGGTGGTTATCGAAGCAAAAACCTTACTCTTCAGGAAACTCAACGTTCAAAACTCAAAGGGTGTTATGTTTGGCGACTAGACATGCTCTTGTTAGGAGTCACTGCCAAACAAATATTGCTTAGAATTAACATAATAATTTTTTGTATTCTGTTTCCGCCTGGAAATCCGAAATAATTTAAACAACCAGCGTTACTGAAAATGGCATTAAATAAGGAATAGTTCACATAAACATTCACGTCTCTAACTAAAAAATGACTAAGCTGTAACAAAATATGACTTAACTAGTTATCCTATCGAAAAACAAAGATCAATACTGTATTTAAATACATTTTTTATCAATTTCGGTTTTTATTTTCGGATATTTTACTCTATCTCACCTCTTTCACCCCTAACATGGGCCCTTAAAACAGGTTGTTTGTTATTTTCCACTTTATTTTTTGGTTTTTATTTATTTGTTAGTTAATTTTCAATCTTGATTATAAGTTTTGATATGATTAGAGTCAATTTTACCGTTCAGGTTTACGCCCCAACAAAGGTCATTCGCCAGTTTCTTCCGATTCAACTCCTAAAAGAGTCCTAAAGTTGAACTTTCATCAAATGTGATCTTTCCCCGTGGGTTTTTATAATATATTCTTAAATGATAGACCCAAGTTTTGACTTGGCATTACTCAAGTGTCCCCGCCCGCATTTAAGCGAGGTTATTGGCATTTTCTCACCCTTTCAACCTCTACATACAACCAATAAATGAAGCAAATTAAACTATCTTCAAATGTTTGATATTGTTATTTCTATACAAATACTTTTGCCTAACCCCCTGGCCCCCGACCCTCTTCCCCTTCTAATAATTAACAACCACCAAACTAGCGGTCCTTTCGAAAAACAAAGATCAATACCGTATTTGATTTAGTTTTTCTACAATTTTGGTTCTTATTTTCAGATATTTTGCCATATTGAATTAGTTTTTATATTCACCTCCTTCACCCCTAAAATGGGTCCTGAAACAAATTTGTTGTAAATTTCAACTTTGTTTTTTGGTTTTTCTTTATTTGTGAGTTTATTTTTTATTTTGATTCAAAGTTTTGACATAGAGAGAGTCAGTTTTGTCGCTCAGGCTTAGGCCTCTATCAATGGTCATTCGCCAATTTATTTCGTTTCAACCCCTAAAAGAGTCCTAAAGTTTTACTTTCATAATATTTGAATTTTCCTCGTGGTTTTTTCTAAAATATTCTTTAAATGAGAGACCCAAGTTTTGACTTGGGATTACTCGGTGTCACCGCCCACGTTTAAGCGGAGTCTTTGGCCATTTCTCACTCCATTCAACCCCTGCATACAACCAAAAGATAAAGCAAATTATACTATTTTCAAATGTTTGACATTGTTTTTTCTAAAAAAGTACTTCTGCCTAGCCCCCGGACCCTCTCCCCGTTCAAATAATTAACCTTCCAGAACCAACAACCCCCACCACGAAACATCCTCCCGAACCCCAACATACCTTGTGCCGAGAATTCGTACATAGTTTTAATAACTTTGCGACTTTTATATCCAAACCCTCTTCACCCGAGGGGTTTCTACCCCTCAGGTTTATCAGAGGTCATTCGCCGATTTCACCCCGTTTAAACTTTTAAAATACTTGTCTTAAGTTGAACTTTTATATGTTGAAATTTTCTCTTGTTAAAAAAATTATTATTTGATTGAGAGGCCCAATTTTTCAGAAGGGATTTTTTATTGTCACCTCCCATGAATAACCATAAATTATTTGTCATTTTTAAACGCTTTCGACCCCTAATCCCGTCAATAAAAGAAGAAAAACCAAGTACTCTTCAAAAGTTTGGCAACAAAATACTTGTCTTAAGTTGAACCTCTATATGTTGAAATTTTCTCTTGTTAAAAAAATTATTATTTGATTGAGAGGCCCAATTTTTCAGAAGG
Organism: Flexamia atlantica; assembly: GCA_035578135.1. Lineage (NCBI taxonomy): Eukaryota > Metazoa > Arthropoda > Insecta > Hemiptera > Cicadellidae > Flexamia > Flexamia atlantica. Next base: position 39,530,729 of record JAQJVK010000011.1, on the reverse strand, counting down.
GATTTGTTATTGTCACCTCCCATGAATAACCCTAAATTATTTGTCATTTTTAAACGCTTTCGACCCCTAATCCCGCCAATAAAAGAAGAAAAACCAAGTACTCTTCAAAAGTTTGGCAATACTATTTTAAAACTACAATTTTGTCTCACACCTGGCCCGGCGTTATCAGAGGCAAAACCTACTCGTCAACTTAACCCCATTTCAACTCCATGAAAAAGTTCTCTAAATCTGAACTTGCAATGAGTTTACAATTGCACTGGTGGTTTCTACCATTTTAAGATATCTTGAGGTAGGAAAATTATATCAACCAAAAAATAAAATTAATTTGGTCTTGTGTCTTTTCAAAATGAAAACCCCCGTCTTTGGGACTCATAATGGGAGGTCTGGGGGCGGAGTATTGTTCAACTGCGGGAGAACACAAACGGGGGCCTGGGGGCGGAGCCCCCAGCGAGCGTAGCGAGTTATCATATATACTATAATAATTAGCTATTTTTTTTTTTGGGGTAGGAGGTGGAATGCGTTTACGCACACTGAGGGGCTCGTTGTCCCCTCAGTAGTGTCGGACTCCCACGAGCTCGATGTCCCGTGAACTACCGACTAAACCACCTCCCTCGGCACCGAGGACACTAGCCTGGAACTGTTTCACACATTACTTCGGGCTAGGCCTTTGATATTACGCCGCTAGGGCAACCTCTGTGGGGAAATGCTGAGGATTAAGGCCGATCGAGGTCGACCTTTTTCGCCCGAAGAATGACCTGGACGTAGTGCTTGACACAGTTCCAGTTGCCCTCTCCCTGGAGCATAGCTCCGACGATGTTGTTTGGGCTGCCGATCACGCCGATCTCAGATGAAAGCGAGGCTCGGCGGACGTGCCAACGGTCGCACTGAAAGAAGGTGTGCTCGGACGTATCTGGGATGCCGGGGCAATACAGACAGTCCGGGCTGGCGACTTTGCCCATCCGGTGCAGATAGGCTCGGAAGTACCCGTGTCCAGAAAGAAACTGGGTCACGTAGTAATCGACCTCGCCGTGCTGCCGCTCCACCCATGGTCGGACGGAAGGTATGAGCTAAAAGGTCCAACGTCCCCTCGGCTCGGCTTCCCAGTCGCGCTGCCAGGAGTCGAAGCTGCGATCGCGCTCTTCCCTGGCAGCTGTTTCCCGGCCCACTTCAGGCCTCCTCCGCTAAATCGCCTGCCTCTCCCTCGCGAGGAAGAGGACGGGAATGACTCCGGCGATCACCATCACAGCAGGCTCGGAGACTGTGCGGTAGGCCGAAGCGACCCGCAGAGCTCCTCGACGCTGGACTCGGGCAAGCCGGTCTCGGAAGACTCGCTTCTTGAGTGCGTGAGCCCATACCTCCGCCCCGTACAGCAAGACTGACTGGTCAGCAGTCATGAGCAGACGGCGCTTGCAGGAACGAGGACCGCCGACATTGGGCATAAGCCTACCAAGGGCAGCGACACCCATGGCGGCTTTGTCGGCGGCGCGCTGGATCTGCTCGCCGAAAGACAGTCTGCTGTCGACCATGACTCCCAGGTACTTTGCAGCAGGCTTAGTCTCGAGTGTGACGTCACCTATCTGCACCGGGAACACGGTGTTTATCCTCTTTTTGGTGAGGACGACGATCTCCGTCTTACTGATAGCCAGGGACAAGCCGTGATCTCGCATCCACCCGTTGACCTTGGCCATTACAACGCTGAGCCTCAGTTTTGCCTGCTCGACATTCCTCGCAGCGATCAAGGCAGCGACGTTGTCAGCATAGCCAACGAGGCGGGTCTCATCGGGCATGTCTAGCCTCAGCAAGCTGTCGTAGGACACGTTCCAGAGATCTGGTCCGAGAATGGACCCCTGCGCAGCCCCGGAAGTGATGAGAATGCGCCGCTGACCTACGGTCGTGTCGTACAACAGAACGCGGTCTGACAAATACGCTTCTATCATACGCAGGAGGTAGGAGGGAACTTGGAACGTATGCTCAAGCTCCCACAGCATATCGCTCCACCTGGCGGAGTTAAAAGCGTTCTTCACGTCGAGCGTGACGAGAAGGACCACGCGGCGCGACCAATGGTTGTGGTCCTCCGCCCTCCGCACTGCCTCAACTACCTCCTGAATAGCGTCGATGGTAGAGCGACCGGATCTGAAGCCGTACTGCTGCGGGGACAAGTCCCCCGCAGAGACGATGGCCTCGGTCAGCCTGATGCGCAGGAGCTTCTCAAGCACTTTCCCGGCCGTGTCGAGCATACACAGGGGTCGGAAAGAAGAAGGGGTCCCCGGTGTGCTCTTCGCCTTCGGGATAAGAATAATATTAATAATAATAATAATATTAATGATAATAATGATAATGATGATAATAATAATAATAATAATAGCATCGATTTTTTTATCGTAAAGTAATCGAAAAGTTCATAAACGGCATTATATTCCCAAAATGTGATGAAATTAAAAATGTTATTTGTGTAAAATGCCCCGTAGTTAATAAAGATCTAACTAAAATCGAGCTGGGGAACATTTGGGGAGGCTTGGAGACGATGATTTTTCAATTTACAACAACCTGAACAAAAACGAAGTGGCATTAGATGTGACTATTTGAATACTTAAATTTAGAATGGAGTTTTCTATATTTGATTCAATATATAAAAAGGTAAAAGGTACATAGGCCCAATCAAGTTCATTATTACCCCTCTATGCCCCATCTTCAATGGAGTGTAACATAGTGATATATGTCACAATTCTTTAACTCTTTCCTCTTTGTACTCTTTGGCTTATACCAGCTTTCTCGACCAATAGGATAAGTCAAGTGAAGAATCAGGTGTTCTCGGGCTCGTTCTCTTTCCATCTGATTTGATTTGAATGAAAAGTTCGTTACTTCAGTTTTGTTACTAAGTTAAAAGTTGAACTCATTTATTTATAATACACAATTTGTGCCTGATAATTCTTATGAATCATCTTGACAAGGACTTTCAGGTATAAATTTACTATCAAATGCCATATCCTTTGTTTATTTTTTAAATGTCGACGGTTAAGTTTTTGCTTTAGAAAATAAACACAAGTTTCAAAATGGCACATTCTAAAATTCATTTATCCGATTTTGTACTTTTAATGTAGACTGTGTATTATTCTATGCAATATATAATTTCCTTAATTTTCAGTCTGAGACCTACCTATTGACTTTTTGGTCTCATCACAAAATAGGTAGGTAGCCTTAGTAGTGCCTTGACCACTGAAAGAAGGCCTACAATTTAAAGGGATTCCCATGATTAAAACTTATTAATCACCTTATCCTTTAGCTTCAATTGAGGCTCTAAAAGGAAATATAGGCATACAGTTTTAAACACCGATGTCTTCTCTTAGGCTAGCAGTTCAAACACACCCTAAGCTAAACTTAGTGATTTAAAACAGCTGAGCCCACTGGCTGATTTTAAGACAACACCCAGTTTTTGTTTTAAATATTTTCTTAATTTTATGTTGAAGGAATAGGTACTTATGAAGATTCTGAGAGGTAGGCTACTAAGCACACACATAGTGGAGCTAGGCTACTTGGTTTTTAAAACTAATACTAAGTTAGAGATAGTCAGCACCAACCTCGAACCTTCTGAGAAAGGACAGAGCTAGGCTAAAATAAAGTATAGGTTTGTTTTATATACAAGTCAAATTTGATTTTCTTGAAATCAGAATATTTGCATCTTCGGTATCATTGGTGGCCAATGGCCTTATGCTTTAGTATCTTAATTATGGGCTATTCTACAAAATAAAGGCCTGTCTAAGGGCTAGTTTGTGAACAGGCCTATTTTTTACACTGCCCTTGGTTAAGACTGAAATTTTTAAGTTAGCTAGCCTATGTAGGGCTACAGGTAAAATCCCAAACCTTGTTTATTTTGATTTTTTTCACCCCACTCGATTGGATCATATAAGTTTTTGTAGGCCTAATTCAAACAAAATTGTCTATCAAAGCTTGAAATGATGTACCGGTAGCCTAAGAAACAAACCTAAAAATAAGCCTCCTTTTGTTTTATTTTCACCTAGTCCTTTTGACTGAGCTAGTAACAACATTTTAGACCTAGGCTAAGTACATCTTATATTATGTGAGTGTGATGGTATTAGCACATTCATTTCTGTCAGATCTATTGCAATTTTATTTTACGTTTAGCAAGCTAAGGACTTCTAAGTAAAAGAATTATAAAAAAATAATTAACTGGACAAAGGCCTGAAGTCAGTCTAACTTAGTAAAGTTTTTTTCATATTTTAGATTGCATAATCCTTTGTCAAGCATCTGGTATGGCTCAGTTTTCTTTCTTCAATGACCTCAACAGTGCAGTCAAAATGGACGATCCTCTTACGAGAGGTCCAGCTCCCAGGTGGCAGAAAAAGGGGCTGGAAAATTCCAGGTAATTTATCCAAGTAGATATTTTTCATAGACCTACCTAGTCCAATTCCTGTTTAGGGCCTATTCCTTAAGTAATTTCATTTAAATAACCGAATCAAATTTAGCTAGCTTACCTGAGAAATAATGTTCATGGTAGCAGCACATAGAAACACTAAAGGAGACACATTTATCACTAATATTTCGTCCTTCTGGAGGACTTCTTCAGAGTGAAGAGAGAATGGCTGTTGTGTTCAAATTTCAACTGTATACTGTCACTGTTGCCAACTGTGATCACAGTTGGCAACAGTATTATATCTCAGGTAAGCTAGCTGAAAGACTATCCCTTTCCTCACTTAAAACCTACCAAGCCCTTGGCTCTTCCTTAGAAAACAAATCAAATTTAGCCTAGTGCAATTTCACTGGCCTTAAACTTCAAAATTCAGTTCAATTGAGCTCTACTAAGCCATCAACCATTCAGACTATCTATTTTACCCAGATTTTTGATTTGCAGCACTTCAACTGTATTTACAATTTTATAAATTGGAGGCCTAATTTACATTACCTATTATAATAAAACATTAAAAATGTGTAACAGATTATTTATTTCACCCAAATATGCAATTTGCAGCACTTTAACTGCATTACAATTTTATAAAATGCAATATACTTCATAATAATAATAAGCTCTTTGTAATAAAGCTGTCTGTATTTTTTTAATCATCATGCTCAAAGCTCATCACACAACACTGCAATGGTCCAGTGCTGGACCATTGCAGTGTTAAGAAAATTGCAAACCAAAACAACAAAAACCATGTTTGGCACGTTTGAAAACCACGTTTGGTTGTTTTCTGAGCTGGTTGTACTGAATTTTCCGCTCAAAAAATCGTATTTTTTGCTGAAATGAGGAAATTTTTTGTTGAATTAGACCTGCTCTTGAAACTCAATCTTGAAAATAAACAAAACATAAATCACTTAAGCAATTGCTGGCTGCTTGAAAATGTTTTATTCATTGGTATTTTAAACAAGACTTATCTAAAATTTCAGGAGCTGTGTCATTGTTTTTACACAGTAACAAGAGTTAATAAAAATTTAGGCTAATTTATGTTTATTCTTCTAACTTATGAAATTATTTGTGTTTCTTGGTACCAGCACTCTGAATGTCAGCTTGAACATGTCAAAATCATTCAGCTCCAATACATCAAAGACTCCTAAGAAGGTGGGAACTGCTGAGCTGGCCAACCAGAGAAAAACACCATCCAAGACTCCATCTAAAACACCGAGAAAATCACCAAGTAAATGTTAACCCACCATTGTTACCACTTGCTTGCTTCGTATGTGTGTTATAAATTAAACCTTTTTAAGAATAGAAGGAAAAGTAAAATAAATATAAGTATCAACAAGAAGTAAACACAAATAACAGCTAATAGTTAAAAACAGCAATTATTTATGACAATGGGCGCGTTCAGCCGCATTCCACCGGTGGGTAATATACTAACCTATAATAAGTGAACGGTAGTGGTGGACGTACCATCTACCGATCATTGTTGTGCATCCACCGATGTTGTGTTTACGGTGGATTCGGTAAGTAACCGGACATTGTTGATTGTCAAGATGCGGTGGATTTGCCTATTAGTGACTATGGTAATCAGTTACCCACCGGTGACTGCGGCTGAACGCGCCCATTATGTTAATTTATTATTTCTTAGTATTGATGATTAGGACTATATACACAATGTTTACCAACAAATAAGTTTCTGCATAAAACCATTATATATTAAGGTCAGTAATAATTATTGGCACCTCTGTAACGGTATATTTAACACACAGATGTCATAAATGGTCCAAGTTTGACATTTAATGTCTGTTTTTATTTTGACATAACTTTTCTTGAACCTTGAACCTTATTACTTTTGTTTATAACCTAAAGATATCTTGAAGTAACCAAGGTTTCAGGTTAGCTGCATGATTCCGTAAGGGTCCTCAAAAATTTTACAAGGTTCTTCCAAATGTCCTTCGAAAGTCCTCCTTTTTTCTCTCTTTGATTTAGTACAGCCACACGCACAGGTCTTTGACCCTTGTGAGGTTTTTTTAATTTTTTATTGTAACACTGCCTTTGTAACTATATATGTAAATAAAGAATTATTGATTTGATTTAGTAGACTACCATAAGTGCTATCATAAATTACTATTCCGCTCTGACTAACGAGAATATTTTGTTACAGGATCAGTGCCTGGGACTCCCAGCGGAGGTGACAGGTTCATTCCTGTTCGCTGCGCTTCAAACTTTGACCTCTGCCATTTCCAGGTGAATGACTTGAGGCCTATTTATGTAAATAAAATTGTAACTTGTGATTTACCATCTTTTTTATTTTTTATTTTTATCATGCTAGTTAAAATTAACCATATGTGGTAGATACTGGTGCACGGGAAAGTGATGTATCTACTGAAAGCAAGCTTTTTAAGTAAATAATTACATACTCAATAGAAAAATATAATCTCATTTTGTCTCAATAACATATGTCTTGATTGAGGTTCATCCAGTTACTGTTTTCATAATATAAATCAGAATCATAATCAATCACTTTATTGTCATAAATTATATTCTTTTAGAACTTGCAAAGCTAGTACAGAACATATGACATCGTCAATATTTCCTTAACCTAAAATAATAATAAAAATAAATAAATAAATAACCAGAGAACAAACATACATTTACAAGAACTTAAAATTGTTTAACTACTCATAATCTTTTATATTTATTTTATTTAGGCTTTTCAAAAATAGTTTTATTTTGACTATACAGTATTTTAATCAGTAACAATGCAACTTAAGAGTTTTGCAATTTTTAATTAGTTTTTTAAGATTCAGTTCCAAATTTGAGATTTTTCCTGGATTTGACCATTACTGCATAAAACACACAAAACATTTCTGGCAGGTAAGAGAATGAGTTTCAGACAAAAAAAAAGAAATCAAACACTATGCAATCCGAACTTAAGTAAAACACATTATTTTGAATGACCTGTTACTAAGATCAAAATTGCTTGTATCAATACTATGTTATTGCTTATTGCCTTAAAGTAATCAAGTTGTAGGGAAAATACTATGATGTGTTTTCCAATCACAGCATCTTCATAGGCACTCATTTATTCTCTCTCCTAATTTTTCATCTCATAAAATTCACTTTTTGGACCATTAAAATTTGTACAAGGGGCATATATTACGTTATTGTTTTTTGGCCATTTCCCCTCCCCCCCGCCACCACTGATTAAAAATGACATCATAGGGGACGAACTCCTGAAATAATGCCAGTCTTTGGGAAAGACTTATTAAAGGGTTCTTTTATTGGGTTGTTAAAACCATCAATTGTAGTTTTAAACAAACCCTTTTTGGGCTAATTTGATGTTTAACGATTCAAACCAGAACTATTTGAGCTTTGTAGTGCTATAATATTACTGTAATGATATCGATTTGCTGACACTGTCTGCAAATCTAAAAACATATTGACCATTAAAATCTCCATTTACTGTAGCTTTGTTTAGACCTGAAGCTAAAATGACCATTCAAATGGATATTGTAAAAGACAAGTTTATAGCTTCTAAGCTGTTTAGCTCTAATTTAATGAATCTACTTAAAAAGTTAACATTTTTCTTACCAAATTATTATGTCACTTTTTTTTTTTTTTTTTTTTTTTTTTTTTGTGAAAATAAACAAGGATAATGAGTGTCGGCAGTCGTGTCCGGCTTTGTACCTCATACGCCTTATTCCAGGAAGCCCCTAAAGCTATTTATACCTTCCCACATCCCCTTGGTATATGTGCAATTCAGTGATACCATGTCAGTTTGCGGGGAACGTTTGTAACACAGACAGTGATTCCTACCTATACTAGAAAATTACTTAGTAAGTTTTAAATTGCATTACTACACCTATTAGGTTGAACAGTTGTGTGAACAATGAAATGTGATTCCTAATGAAGTTTATCAACATTTAAATACAAAATTTTGGTATAGTATAAAGCAAGTAAAAAGGGTTAAATTTATGCAATTTAATGTTGCTGATCAAAACTCCGCGTGTGCCTGCTGCCATTTTACCGGTGAAGCGCCTGCTCAAGGGTTAACACTAAATGAAAGTTGAACTTAAGTAACACAATACTATCCAAACTTTATTAACACACAATCTAATCAGAATTTTATAAATATATGTGCAGATGGCCCAACAACAACAGCAGCAGAACGAGGAGGCGACGAGCCCGTCGCAGGCCGCGATGCAAAAAGCCATGGCGGAGAATCTGCACGGACGAGACATCAACAACTGTCGGGTGCTGGCCTTCCAGAAGAAGGCCCCCGCACCTCCCGAGGTAGGCCACCACTGGTGGTTGTATAAGTATAAGAGTGTGTTATAGTGTTTGAGACTTTAGGACTTTACCATGTTGGCACCCCTGCTGTGGTGAAAGTTTGAAGTTTTAAATCTCAACTGTCAGTAATAGTTCTCTTCTTTTTTGCCTGACAAAGGCTTCAAAGAAAGCCAAAATATCACTTATACAGGGTGTTCAAATAATGTGGGACGATAATTTACATAGTGGTTCCTTGGGTCAAAATAAGCAAAAAAGTTTATGTAAACCTAGGTCATATAGTGCTTCATTTTCTGTCTGTTTGTGATTTTTACATAGTTAATCATATCTCACAAACTTCTTAACCTATAAACTTCAAACTTGATGTATGGATAAACACAATTAAGAACTCTTTTTGTAAGATGTATCAAATTTCTACTTTGTACCATTTCAAAATGGCGACTTTTTTTTCAAAGCAAATTATCTTAAAAACCGAAAATTTAAAAAAATTATACAAGAGACAAAAAAATTATACAAGAGACAAAAAATTATACAAGAGTCAAAAAATTATACAAGGACAACTCCACAACATTCTTCAGATTAGAGAAAAAGTTGTGAAATTTAATCTAATTAACGCTGATATTAAGATTATGATAATCGGACAGCTAATGACGTAGAAATTTTAACTTTTCTGCATAAAAACATTAAAACATACTGTCTGAAATTTGCATGATTTTATTCAGAAAATTAAAAATTCTCCATTAATAGCTGTCCGATGATAATCTTAATATCAGCGTTAATTAGATTAAATTTCACAATTTTTTTGTCTCTTGTATACTTTTCTAAAATTAACGAACTGCCCTGTATAATGTGAAATTATCTATGTGTGATTCTGCAGCTTATTTGAAAGGTGAGTTAGCTGTACATCTTATCTTTTCCTCTCATTTATTATTCTAATGTGATTTGTAATTTTTATTTTATCACCTTGAGCTTAAATGCAGGAGGCCTAATTTTAATGTTATTTTACAAGTTACTCCTTAAAAAATGGAATAGCTTAGGTAATGGTTTTTCTGTTCCTTAGGGATACACAAATCCACTGAAAGTGGTTTACAGTCAATCTAAAACACCAGCTTCAACCAAAGGTGCGACCCGATACATTCCGCAAGCTCCCGATAGGATTTTGGATGCTCCAGAAATTGTTGATGATTACTGTAAGTACTTGTCTATTATCGCTTCCTTAACTATAGTGTTAAGCTTAGTCTTGAGTAACTGTCTAATAGGTCAATCTTGTGAATATTTACATCCTAAGTGATAAATTATTTTTTGTTCTGTTGTTTATTATTTCATTCTGCTCCTCTCTCAATTTTTTCAGTGATCATTTCTTTGATGCGAAGTAATAATATAGGGCGCTACCGTTTCATAAAGTGATAAGGAATGATATATTTTTGTTTGTTGACTGCCTTGCAACTCATTTAGCCTACATGGAAGAAGTGATTTCCTCAATTTTCTTATAGAACATTGATGATCCCACTACATTTAATTCTGTTCCCAATTTTTTATTATTACCTTTGCACTTCTAGTTTGTAATTAAATACACTTTCCCATGTTAGCATTGTTCTCCCAATTTTACTCTGCTCTTTTAGCCACCTTAGCACTTAAAATTTGTAGGGGTGGTTTTAGCACGTTCAGATATTCTTGAAAAATGAGTAGCATTGATATGGTTAGATTATAGTCACTGCTAATGTGATCACCCGCAGAATCAGTTCAAAACGCAAATCTTGTACATGGAAAATTCTATAAACTTGAAAGCAAAGAAAGAAATCTTGGAAATATTTTCTTTTGGTTAAAATCTTTTTTATAGATGGGCAGTGGATTCAACCGTGTCTGTAACTAAGTAACATAAGGTTTCATAAATTTTAATAATCCGAACTTTGAGTTTGTTGTGTCGTCCTTGGCAGACTTAAACCTGATAGATTGGAGCGCACAGAACATCCTGGCTGTGGCTCTGGGCAGCAGTGTGTACCTGTGGAACGCCTCGACGGGCAACATCGACCAGCTGATGGAGTTGGAGGGCTCGGACTATGTCTGCTCCCTTAACTGGATCACCGAGGGCAGCAACATGCTGGCTGTGGGCACCTTCAACGGCCCTGTGCAGGTAACGTTTTATGTTGTTGGCTAAGCCCTATAGACCAGGCAGTATCTGCTGAAAAAAGCGTATGCTTGGGTAAATCGTACAGCCTCCGAGATTTTTGTGCTAATGGTTTGGGAATATCATTAAAAAGAAAATTTTACTATGCGTACGAATATAAATTGGTGCAACATTTTTTATTTAGGAAAATATTCAAAATTAAACCAAAAAATCCAAGTTTTTTGCCTGTTTTTCAAGGTTTCATTGGTGAAGTCAACATGTTCTACCAAAATCGCAAAAAGCGTAAATTTTTAGACTGCTTTTTGCTATTCTTTTTTATTTTTTTTGTCATGAAAAGAATGCACTTTTTGTAGGAAAAACTAAATCTCAAATACTTTTTTCAATGTAGAATTTTATAACAAAACTTTTGTTGCCATTTATTTTTGTCTAAAATGAATAGTTTTGGAGATATCCTCGAAAAACAGGGGGGAAACGTGGATTTTTTCAATTTTGAATATTTTCCTCGATGAAAAATTTTACACCGGTTTATATTTGTACGCAGTTGAAATTTCCATTTTTAATGATGTTCTGAAGCAGTTAGCACAAAAATCTCGAAGACTATACCCCATGCCATCGAAGACTATTTACCCATGCAGAAACCGCCTGTGCCTGGTCTACTAGATGGCTTCCCGACTTGTTTCTTATAGTACAAACTCTCCATTACAGTACAAAAGTAAACATTGGGAACATCAAAACAAGCTGTTACAATACTATAGTTCTGGACAGCCATACTGGCGGGTGGCAAAATGTGGAAACTCTACAAATCATCTGCTAAAACTCATGATTATGTCAATCTGTCAAAACACTGTTTATGTTTTTAAGGCACATCAACAATACGAAATTTGTCTTGCAATACTTTACCGTAAGTTGTCTTGCACAATACGAAACGTAATAAGAATTGCCTCTACTAATGACAATGTAAAACCTCTTCTTAGACTTGTGGCAAGCTCTCCGAGAACTTTTACCGTCGTTTTACGTGTAAGTTTGAAATAGATTTCATAGAGACCTTTTTTAGATTTAATATTTATTGCATATGAGCTTGCAGCATAAACTTTTATATTGTAAGTGTATCTTTACTTTAACATGTGATCATATGATTGATTGCCAACACAATACAGATGTTTCACGCAAATTCTGAATACAGCGCACTCACTCACCCACCAGTAAGGCTGTCCAGAACTATAGTAAGTCCTTTAGCTAGCCATTGTGAACAACTTCCCTGCACCTTGGTTCCTCCTTATCTCTTTGGGGCATGTCACACATGGACTTGGTTACCCTTGGTCCTGTACTTGTAGAAGAGGCATTGGTGAAATCTTCATGCTTGTCCAGTGACTCCCCTCCCCCCAGTCAGCTGGACAGGTTTAAGGTTAGAAACATTTCTCTCAAGGATAGGCCAGCCTGGTTATTCCTACTTTTCCTTTCCTATTCTTCCCATCTTTCCTGTGGCCTGTACAATATTTCAAATAATGGAAGTAGTACGCCAGATTTTCTGGGGCCTCTTAATCCCCAGACTTTCTCTTAATCGTACGTGATTGCCTTACAGCTGTTAGGGTTCCTGAAGTCTAACACTACTTCTCTGCTGTACTAATATTCCAATTTGTCTTTGCGTTTCCTCTCGGTTTTAAAAAACATTATACAGTGCCATATTTATTGAAAAGTAGAATAAAATATCGTCTGTTACTCCTCGCAGCTGTGGGACACGGCGGAGTCGAAGCGTGTGCGGGTGATGAACGCGCACACGACGCGCGTCGGCGCGCTGGCCTGGAACTCGTACATTCTGAGCAGCGGCGCGCGCAGCGGACAGATCATACATCACGACGTGAGGCAGCGTGAACATGTCGTCGCCACGCTCAACGGACACTCCCAGGAGGTATGTAGACATCATACTACACAGAAACATCTGTTTTCAGTTCCTTTTTGTTGGCTCGAAAGTTACTTGTTGCCGCCCTAGGCCGGATAAAACGGAAGTAAACTTTCAGCTGATTTGCAGCAAACTGACGTTTAATGCTTGTTTATTGGTTACTTTTTTGAAGAATGTAGTGGCAGCACTGCAGTGGCGGCTCGTGAGTTTATGTACTGGGGGTTCAGAGCTAATAACATATACATGATACCAATTGTATTATATTAGAGTTATTGTCTTAAGCCAATCAGTATTTAAAAACGTTAAATGCTTACAAGATCGTAGTTTTCTGCAAATTCTTGACATACCTGCTTTTATACACGAGTGTAATGCTTATAGTCTATAGGATTAAGGCACTATACCTTTGATGATAAATTGTATTATGCTACTATGTACATTAAAATGTTAAATCCAAAATTAATTAAATCAATAGCGTTATTACCGTTGCTCAATAGCTTAATTACTGTTCTTACAGAAAGCTATGGTGCGGCCGCTACGCCGATTGTTTTATTTCAATAATCAGAGCTAAAAATAAAACGCATAATCGCATAACTGAAATAAACGTATTTATAACTAAAAACAACATAGAAATCATACAATATTTAAATAAATAAACTTAAACATCGCCCAAACCATTAAAACAACATTATCAAGCTTTACAGCGCGCGTGCTGCTGAAACAGAAGTGGTTAGAAAAGAAACTACTCTTTCGGAAGAGGTCGGCCAATTTCGTCAGCGCTCGGCTCGCCGCTAGCATAGAGCATTAGCGGTCGGTCCATTGCTTTCAAGCAAGCCCCCCTCCGCTCCCCCCACACCCCTCGCCCAGCCAGCTGGGCCGAGCTGGGTTCATTCGGCGAACTGAACCTCGCTCTGCCGGCGCGGCGTTGCGTGAGAGCTTCGCCCGGACGCATAAATAGTTTTTTTGCCATGTTGTTTATGAAAGTAAGTTTAACATTGGGGTTTTCTGCTATTTACTTAGAAAATGTATTGTTTTTGATTATTTTAGGGGGTTCACTGAACCATTGAACCTACACACGAGCCGCCACTGCAGCACTGCATCCATAGCAAATGTTTGTTGTGTTTGTATAGGTTAGGTTTGAAGGATTGGGAAACGAATAATGCAAGGATTATGTTATGATAGAAGCAGGAGCTAAGTTACGTGATCGATATTTAGGCGATATTGAAATAACCTCGGACTATCCAGATTTTTTGTTATCCGGATCGGTGAGCCGCCACAATAATCCGGATAATCCGAGGTATACTGTATTTACTAACCCGAATGACGTGACAGGTGTGTGGACTGAAATGGTCGCCGGATGGCAAGTACCTCGCCAGCGGAGGCAACGACAACATGCTCAACATCTGGCCGCAAGTCCCGGGGCAGATGTACTCCCTACCCCAGCCTCTCTACTCCTTCAGGTGAGCCAAGACTAATTTAGCAACTTCCAACGACGTAGAAACGTACAGTGAATGTGAGTCACTGTAAATATCAGTTTTAAGAGGAGGTTGGAGTTGGCCGTCATATTGGATTTATACTCCATAACAACCGATGTTAATTGGTATGCAGGATTTCTCGTTTATTTTTGGTGAGAAAACTAAAGTTAATATGTCAAATTAAAGCTCTTTTTAAACTCTACCGTACGTAGGAATTTCATTTTCACATAAACTTGCCATTTTTTATAAAACTGAAAAAATAACTTTTGATTGTATTTTTACGTCATTTATCAAAACTTATCGAAAATCAGCTTCCTACGTCCGGTAGATAATTTAATTAAGATTTGTAATATTTGACTTTTGAAATTATCTAATTAATAACGACAAATTTTTGTATATCAAAAGGCATGTCAAGCGAAAATTCAAGGTAAATTTTAAGGAATTGTTTGCAATCAGCTGACTTGTGATGAAAATTAGCCGGCGCAGAGGAATACATTTCACTGTGACCACGCGTATGGGTGTCCATTGTTTGCTGTTTCAGCATGATTGACTAAAGATATTAGTTGAATTAAGTGTTTTTATGACATTTTCATTAATTTAATATAGGCCTATTTGAAAAGTTTCAACAATATTATTAAGCACTATTTCATGCATTGTCTGTGGCGGAGCAAAAGTTTCAAACTTCGCTTTCAGTGGCACCTGTCTCCAACCTCCTCTTAAGTATATGTTTTCAGTGTTAATGTGTATAAGTATGCAATCAAATATGACACAATCAATCCGGCCAAGTGTCAGTCAGTGATGAAGCCAACAAGTATACAAGTATACAGAGGAGGTGTTGGGCAACCCACCTCCAGGTAATCTTAGTCCTTAGTTAATGAAGATTTGGTGGAAAATCCTCTTTGTAAAATGAAAACACTAAAACGTGTTCATGCATATGAAGAAGATAAAACACTACAAATTATAATTTCAGTTACAGGAGGCCATTAAGTCTTCACTACCTCCCCCCAACCTGGATTAACCCCAAAACCCGGAGGGAGTGTGTTGCACAATAAGTATTCAATGAAATTCAAATACCCCACCTAAAAGTGTCTTTTAAAGAAATACCTGTCTGTAATTTGGTCTGTAAAGGCCCTCAGCTCTACAGATGGTTTAAGTCTTTTACAGCATGCTTATTAGATAATTTTGCACTTAATTAACAACTCATATGTGCACCTTGTGGTGGCACCCTAAGTGCTAGTTTTTTAATGGAACATTCAAATGTCAAAGTTTTGGTTCCTAGTGTTTCTATCAGAACTGCTTCAATCTGTCTTTTAAAGATCGTCCAAAGATTGCATCTTTGCTCTTCATCGCTTACGGAAGTTTTGTTTTCCTACAGACCAAAACCTAAATAAAATAAGGCTCATTTACATTGGTTCCTGACTGGAACAGCCATTGTCTGGAACTAGAACTTTCTCATTCTCTTACATTTCCCCTTCTGATGAAGACCCCATGAGGGTCGAAATATCAAGAATTTTCTTTGTGTGAATATTTTGTATGTGTTCTATGCTTTATCTGCTGCTTTTCATCTTTCCCAGGTAAGCTAGCTGTCTATCCCTTTCCTTTTATACCAAATATTACATTGGTTGAGTAACTCGGCCAAGTTGCTAGGATCAGCTGATTCCCATTGTTTCGCCCGCCAATCAATTCATTCATCTTATACTCTGGACGAGTTGTTGGTCACGTACTAACTCGCCTTTCTATCTCTCAACTAGGAGTGTGCGAGTACTCGAGTATTGAGTTTTCTTGAACTGAGTTTACACTATTTGACTCGAAGTTTCCAAAAACACTCAAAGTTCAAGTCGAGCAATTACTCCCATTGTTTACCCGAAATTAGTAAGCGCAATTGAGATTTGCAGTTGTTTTTTTTTTTACTTATACCAATAAATTCATACCACTTGTTTACTTTCAAGAGTTTGAGGTTACTTCTTGTTCCTTCTGTCTGTCAATGTTAGAAAACATGTAGGCTGATATTTTGATGAAACATTGAGTTGGGCTTAATGGAAGCATATATTTAACATGGCCTGAGCTTTAGTAATTTTGTTTGAAAACACAGGAAAGCCATATCCATTTCAAGAGACTTAAAGTAAAAAAGTGGTCTTAATTCCTTTTTATTAGGAGTGTGCGAATAGTGATTTTTGAACTCGAGCCGAGCCGAGCCGAGCTTTTTCAAAAGTTTTCGAGCTCGAGCTTTTTCGAGCCGAGCTTTTTAACAATCACCAAATTATTAAAGGAAATTATGAAGCTTGATTTTAATTTTTAAAGATACAATAGACTAATGTTTGCATACCTTAAGTGACCGCCAGCTCAAAAATAGAAAGCTTATCCCCAAAAGTGAATTATCTCATAGGTTCATCAGTATTTTGAATTTTGTTACATAAAATTAATCAAACTGGCTCAACAAATAATTTATGAAGAAAAATACCAAATTTAAAATCTACATTTATCTACATTATATTTAAGTAATAACCAATCCCAAAATACTTTACTTTAAAATAAATAGTTAAAATTACATAATTAGACTAGTTACATATAGGTACTACAAAATTTAATTTCAAGAGTAGAAAGAAGTAGTTGAAAGGTTTTAAAATAGTTATATCTAGTAAAAAAATCACACATATACACCTAGTCAAACACAAGATTGAATTTTTTTATGTTCACTAAGTAAAGATGATAAAAAATTAAATAGCAGTCCCAATTGTGGCATAAAATTCATGGCTAAACTTATTATTTCAGAATATAATATATGAATGAAATAATATTTAATAACAACAATAATTTATTGTAATCCTAAAATTAGTTACATTTCTAAACTTTTGTGAAGAAAATAATGTACAATTGAAAAGAAGAAAGATCATAAATAAATAAGAACGGAATAGAGAGAAAGAAAGAAACAGCTAACCCTCTCTCTTTCCTTATCGGTGGCCAGGGAGAGGGGGGGGTGGAGGTTGTTTACTTCAAGCCCCTTCCCTGTTTGTTGCTCTTGTCTGATTCAGTGCGTGAGTTAATTAGGAGATAAGGAATCCTTTCTACAAAATGCAAAAATACAAACTACTTGTCATACAGCTATAAATGACGGCTCATATTTTTTGTCTTATTTTTATAAATCAAATGAGACCAAAATGAAACTTGTACGATATACCGTTTAAGAGATAAGCCTTGATAAAACAATAGACTTAAATGCTGTATTTCACGTTCCCCAAGGTCAACTAAATATAGCTCCGATTTCCATCTAAATGGAGATAATATTTCTTGTTACCTGTCAATGTCCTTTCCTTATCACTAGGGAATGTTTTTTGCTTGTTTTTCGTGGGAGGGAAACGCTCTTCCGGTTTAACGTGTCCAAAAATAGATCGCAATAATTATCTTTCCGATAAGAACTCTCTTATCAAAAGCTCGGCTCGAGTGTCGAGCTTTTTCGAAAAAAGTTGAGCCGAGCCGAATACTGAAAAGCTTGACCTAAAAGCTCGACCGGTCGAATACTCGCACACCCCTACTTTTTATCATTTATATACTTGCTCTTAACTCATGAACGTGTCTAAGTTAAGTAAAATTACAGTTTTAAAATTATATTAGAATAATAATGGTTATTTGTTATATTATAATTATTTACAAGTATAGGAAAACTGTTATCTTGTCACAAAAAAACTCTACTCAAAAAAAGCTCGAAAGTCAAACGCAAACGAGTATTTAAAAACTCGACTTGACTCAACTCCACTTAAAAATCTTCGCACCCCCCTACTCTCAACCAATGACCTTTTCTAAATCTTTGTGAGTGAATTTGAAACCATGAGCCGGCACAATCATCGTTTATTCTTTTCTTTTTGTAAATTGAATTAAGTGAATTCAACTGTGATTGATTGTATTGAGTGTTTCCAACTGTAATTGAACGGTCGGTGTGTCCAGCGCCCACCAGGCGGCCGTGAAGGCGGTGGCGTGGTGCCCGTGGCAGCCGAGCCTGCTGGCATCCGGCGGCGGCACCGCGGACAGACACATCCGCTTCTGGAACTGCAACACGGGCACTTGCGTCAACTCCGTCGACACCAAGTCCCAGGTATCTGGCTGATTACGATGTTTTTCATTATGGTTTAGCCTCTGGTTCACTGTATATTAGCTGAAAGGGTGTAAGTTGCTTGGAAATACAGCCAAGTTGATTGAATTTATTTTTGTGATCTAGCAATGGTTTTATACCGACATGGGTTCATTTTCATGTCCAATATCTAGCTTAAACATACTACTTCAATGATGATGTGATTGAATAAACATCAGTCATTAAATATTGAGATGAACAGACAGACACAAGAATTTTTCATTTTTTTTCTGACGTTTCTTCATATTGAAGAAGGATGTTTTAGCTAGATTTTGAACTTGAAAATGTACCCATGACAGCATGAAACCATTGGTAGTTCATACCAATAGATTAAATCGCTTTGGTGAATTTCCAGGTAATTTACACAATTTTTGGGACAATGATTTGATTTGAAGGTTAAAAGATTATTGTAATGGCAAAGAATATTGATAAAGAGCCATTATTGATTTAAGGCCTAAGCCCTGATTTTTAAATGAGTTCTTTGATTGAAGTCAGGTTATTTTTTATATCATCATTACTACACAAAAACATTTGCTGTCCCCGCCTTATTGAAGGCAGGAAAGTTGCCGATAACTGCACGAATAATCTTCAGAGTACTTCTAATTGGAAACGCATGTGGTGAACTGCTGATTGCAACATTGCCATGATCTTTTGGTTGTTGTAGGTTGGATTTGAATAATTGAGAAACGTTTTAAATAGTTAATTCAAAAAATAAGATGATACCTATGATAAAAAATCGTGTTTTTTTCTGTGTAATATGATGTAAAGTATTGTACATAACGCGCCTACTAAGTTTTATCCTACTTGCATGAAAATCTCGCACTCACAAGCTATCATGCTCTTGTGCAAAAATATCATATACCAAGGGAGTAACGTAACATAATATTCCAATAAGGTGGTGTACTTTTTCTTGAACCTCAAGACTTGCCTTCAAGATCAAAGCTATAAAATGTGTTTTTTACTTATTGATAAAATCATCCACAGTTTTAATTCCCTAAACTATGCATACTTGTGGTTTTTTATGTCTGCAACAATATGTAACCCTAGGTAAATGTGTAAATGTTCTTCTAATTCTTCAGGAAACTAGTTCTTATCAGACTATCAGGTTTGCCCTTCAGTTTCTGGATCCCTTAATGACAACCAAAAACAAGTAGTTTATTAGCCTGTGCTTCTAAATAGAGGTAAGTGAATATTGATTGGAAGAAGTTTTTTTTATTTTGAGAATCAAAACTATTGCCTAACAATATGTTGCGTGTTTCAGGTTTGCGCCTTACTCTGGTCGGCAAATTACAAAGAGATAGTCTCTGGTCACGGATATGCCAACAACCAGCTGATTATTTGGAAATACCCTGCTTTGACAAAGGTAATATTATTATTTTTCTGATTCAAGTTAGGTTTTTTAGCCTGATTTTTCCCTTTGATATGTTTTGAATATCTTGGAGTCACATGTTTTTTTATAGTGCAAGGAATTAGTGTTGAGAAAAACATGGGGGGGGGGTAAGTTTTAGTGTGCACCAGACTAGTTGCAAGGTTTGCCTGTTTTGTAGATCGCCCAAGATGATAATGTTTAGAAAATTAATGCAGTCAATTATGCAATCAAATGTCCGTCCGATGTCACGTGACATATGTGAGTAGTGAAATCACTTGGAATTTCTTATGATGCAAATCTATTAAATTATTAATTATGCCTAACAATTTTATAAGCACTAGACATCAGTCAAATTTCATGTGATAGCTACTTTGAAACACACAGTTGCTACTCAGAAATATCTCTGATGTGACACGTAAGTTCTGTGTATTAGGTCTTTAAAACAATATAAACCAATTCCTGATAGTAAAAAACTATCCAATTTAAACATTTAACATTACACATTTTTCAACCAAACATTCCGGTAAATCATTTTCTTACCCTACATTTCCTTTTACTTATTATTTACAACCATGTTCTTTGATGTGTTTCAAGCGGTGTAATGTGTCCTACGGGTCAATTACAATTCAGCTGTTGGAGGTAATGAATCGTGAATAGTTACAAGCGATTGCTTGTGAATGCAATATTTCCTGGTAGGGATTAACATCGGCACTGATGTTTACTATGTTTATACGGAAGAACATAGCAAGACCATCCTCATAACTAAACCAGTACGTAATTGATTAGCGAAGTGGTTCGAATCCCAAAAGTTAAACTGTACTGTAGGTACCTTAATTCACATAGGCTCTTGGGGTTTTAACAGTCCTGTTTAAGGAACATGCAGGCCTCTGTCCTCTGTCAGTAACAAGACTACAAGATCGCGCCACAATCATCCCAGACTCATCTTTCACTCATATTTGCCTTAAAATACCTCTTACTCTGGTCGGCATCTTATATGCTAATGTAATATTACAGACGGCAGAACTAACGGGCCACACAGCGCGAGTGCTCCACCTCGCGATGTCTCCCGACGGCACTACAGTGCTGAGCGCCGGCGCCGACGAGACAATCCGCATGTGGAAATGCTTCATGGTCGACCCGGCCAAGAAAAAGGAACCGACTGAGAGCAAGGTTAAGACCTCCATACTGAAGAAGGGCATCCGCTAACCACTGAGACTAAACGACTGAATGTGGTGATGTTTCAATGAGACTGACGATTGAATTTGGTGACATTTATTTATTTATTGCCTCTTTTATTCTGTTGAATCTGACCGGAAGTGAGTTCAGCTTTTAATATTGTTTGATGTGGACTTGAATTTAAAATTATTCTGTGCTTATTTGAATTGAACGTTGAGTTAAAATAGATTGATTTAAACACATGATTAATCGAGCTTGACGTTGAGGTCGGGTTTGATTCAACACTCTTATTGATATTGTTTGTTTATGCTTCTATTATATTTTATTATTTACTTTTTATTTATATGCGTACCTGTTAAATACAGCAAACTTTCTTCCCTTATACTATTATATGGATTTATACTACAGTACTTATTCAAGCAAATTCTTTGTCAGATATTAAAAATGAACAGTAACTATTGTACTACTTAAGAAATATGTTTGTCTTATGTTTATTTATTTTTTTATACGGTCAGATTCAAACGAGGCTATTCTTTGTGTTATTTTACGTATAAGACTTTTTGACACTGCAAATATGTGTTAGTTAGTTCTTTTTATTGTATTTATACTATGTAATTATATGTATGAAAATAAACCTGTGTTGTTCATTTCAAAGTTTGTTGAGCTTTGAGCTTTGTAGTTCATAACGATTTTTGTACAAGGTGTTGAATTAAATTGACAAAATAAATGGTAAATAGTATATTACTTTATTAACAACCTTTAATGCAACTAAGTCATTTATTGTGAATTGGAAAATAATGGCTGTTTTGCTTAGAAACGGGAACAATAAACTTTGATAGTGATTCTGAATAAAATATAACTATTCAACTGTGACAAAAAAATACCAATGTGTTTTAACCATTTTGATTTATTCCACAATGTACAGTCTGACTGACAATCAGAGACAAAAAAGCGTCTCTTTCAGTACAAAAATAAATGTAAAATGAACACAAAATTTTACGACTTGAGGACTTCTTTGATGACCTCTCTGAAACAAAGGCAATCTTAAGTCAATTACTCACTGAAGCAAAAGATAATAATAACATGGATTAATATATATTTAAATAAAGAAACTATTCTTTTCATTGGCAACTATTTTTCTTCATTCTCATAACAATGCTGGATTATTTTTGATTGTGAAGACCGTTCAAGAATATCCAATGTGTGTTGTGTTAGATTTGCTTTTAAAATTTGCCCAAAATCAAACGTAAAACATATCAAAACTGATTAAACTATTCTCCGAACTACCAACTCAGTGTTCATAGACTTGTCAGAAATAGTTGTTGCTTCCCAAAATCAATTCAGCATTACTGTGATGCTTTGCTGAATGGTTGTTCCTTTTGATTTTTGGTTTGATTATATAGCATGTGAAAAATAAGTCAATAGTTACTATAAGCAAGAGACAGTAAACTTGTACAATTATAGTTCTGGACAGCCTTACTGGCGGATGGCGAAAATTGTAATCTCCCATAATGTCTACTAAATAAACACATGTTTTGGTAGAACTGTCAAAACTTTGTTTACGTTTCACCTCATTTACACTACAAAAGAATGCCCTGTAATATTTCACCGAGAGATTTCTTATGCAATTAAAATTTCTGGAAAATATTTGCGCGATGCATCAGCTGGTCTTTTTGTTTTGGCAAACCTTCATCTTAAATGATTTGTTTACATTTAAGAATGTGTTTCCACACTTTTGTCATCGTACTTCATGAGTAGTGTTGAGCTTGCAAGCATTTAACATTAGTTGCACTTGCGGTTGCAGCAAAATATTTTCTTGTGTAATGTACCTTTACATAAACAAATGACCATGTGATTTACTACCGAAAAATTGCAGATATTAACAACAACAGCACACTCACTCACCCGCCATTAAGGCTGTCCAGAGCTATAAGGTTCAATAATAGCTTAATAATTCCCGACTATATACCAGGGTTGTCCAGAAAGTAAAGAATGTCAAATGAGGACGGGGTGTTCGTTTTGTCACTACATCTAGCTCTGTTGTCCCAACTTTGCGACTGATAATACAGCCTAAACCTCCTTTCCTGGTTTCAATATGAGCCAAGTCTCGTTGCTGATGATCACACATTTCATTATCACAGCATTTCAAAATGGCTGTGTCCATTGAAAATCCTGCCAATACGATATGACCTGATAATGTTGCTTCTTTCAATTCCTTACAATTCGCAACAAACACTTTACTGTCCACAAATTCCCTAAATTTTGAAAAAAGAAGGTAATCATGAAGATTTACGATCATGAAGATTAAGATTTTGAATGATTTGACCCGAAAATGTCCCACTTTAGGTAGCAATTATCTGGGAAGTTGCTGCTACTGCATACTGCCGTGAATCGCATCATCATGGATCAGGAACACCCTTGTTTTCGATGGCATTTTCTTGTTGCTTGTTTTATATGGCATGTCAAGTTATCACAGGGTCTTACAAAAGACTCAAAATCATCTTTTTCTCACTAGGTATAAATTCATCCTGGATTAAACATTTTAGAACGCAAAACACTTTAGCAATTATTTAATTCACTTTCATCATGATTTAACAGACATCGCCATTTCAAAATGCTGTAACAATTAAATGCCTCATCGGTCAACGAGACTTGACTCAAATTGAGACTGGGAGTGGAGGTTGAAGCTGCACTATCAGCTGCAGAGTTGAGGCAAAAAGGCTAGATTTTGAGACAAAACGTTCTTTACCTTCTGGACAACCCTCGTAACTTCATTATTAGGAAGAACGAGTTGAGTGTCACCTACCCACTGACTAGTTGTAGATGATGTCGTAGACAGAGCGAGGCAAGTGATCCGCCACTAAAGCTTGCACCTTCTCCTGTCGAGTCACGGGAGTGTAGCGAGCCAGGGGGAACGTTCGGCTCACTGCGTCCACTAGAGATCGGAGCACTGGAGTCAGGTCCACCTCCTGGCAACATTCAATTACAATCACTTGGTTTTAGATCATTGGATGGGTGTTTAGTAGACTGAAAGTTGGGGAGTCTAGAATTACTACAGAATTAATACAACCTTGAAGCGGGTGAGGGAGGGAAATTTAACTTATCTTTCACCAGCGACAGGAAAGTCCCTCACACAAACAAACGAAAATCAACGAGTATAGTTTGCAAGATCGTGCTAAATATTCATTGAATGGAGCATTTTGGTTTTTTGTCATGGAGTTTCGTGTTCGATAAATCATTCAGTTTGTTTTTATCTGGTTCTCCTCTAGATAGTACTCTTATACTTTGAATTTTCAGAAATTTCAGGATTCTTTCGTCCGCTTTCGTGGGGTTGGTCTGTAGTTAGTGAATGATAAGTATATAAATTATCCTCCCTCTCCCGCTTCATAATTAATTGTACTAATTCTACTGTAGTCTTGAACTGGAAAACAAGTCTGGAAATCAATTATTAAAAAATTATTTAGTTTTATACCCCAAACAGATTATTTAGTTAAATATCACTATGGTATTTATTTTTGTTTTAGCTTTGTTCCATGCCAAATTCTTAATGCCATAATAGAAAATAACACATCATTAACTGTATACAGTGTGTAAAAAACGTCCGTCCCCCCTCCTTAATTTTTTTGTTTGTTACTACAAACAATTAACCTTTGGGGAATGATACTAACTCAACCCAGATTATTTTTTGACGTTACCAAAAAATTTGAGTGTCCCCCAAAAATGGGGGATTTTGGGGGCAACTCAAAATTTTCAAATGCAAACCCCTTTCGAGTGACCCCTTATTTTAAAGAGCTTTAAAAAAGTAGATGAATGGTGAAAATTGGAGGTCTCTAACGTGTTTCTATCCAAATTGACAGCTTGTCAAAGTTTTGAATACAACACATCCTTGAAACCTGGCGTCTAGGGCATTTGGAGTTTTAATTCACCTTTGGTGACATGAAAATGAAACGAGCCTAGGAAAAATTTTACTAAAAGAAAAAGTAGTCTCTTTTGGTGATATTAAAAATTTTGAGTGTCCCCCAAAAATGGGGGATTTTGAGGGCAACTTAAAATTTTCAAATGCAAACCCCTTTCGAGTGACCCCTGATTTTAAAGAGCTTTAAGAAAGTAGATGAATGGTGAAAATTGGAGGTCTCTAACGTATTTCTATCCAAATTGACAGCTTGTCAAAGTTTTTAGGAGTCGTATTCAAACTTTGACAAGCTGCCAATTTTGATAGAAACACGTTAGAGACCTTTAACCTCCACCAATCGCCAATTTTTTTACAGCTCTTTAAAATGAGGGGTCACTCGAAAGGGGTTTGCATTTGAAAATTTTAAGTTGCCCCCAAAATCCCCCATTTTTGGGGGACACTCAAAATTTTAAATATGACCAAAAGAGACTACTTTTTCATTTAATAACATTTTTCCCAGGCTCGTTTCATTTTTACGTCACCAAAAGTGAATTAAAACTCCAAATGTCCTAGACGCCAGGTTTCAAGAATGTGTTGTATTCAAAACTTTGACAAGCTGTCAATTTGGATAGAAACATGTTAGAGACCTCCAATTTTCACCATTCATCTAATTTTTGAAAGCTCTTTAAAATGAGGGGTCACTCGAAAGGGGTTTGCATTTGAAAATTTTGAGTTGCCCCCAAAATCCCCCCTTTTTGGGGGACACTCAAAATTTTGGTAACATCAAAAAATAATTTGGGTTCAGTTAGTATCATTCCCCAAAGGTTAATCGTTTGTCTTAACAAACAAAAAAATTCAGGAGGGGGGGACGGACTTTTTTTACACACTGTATAAGATTCTATTGTTACTTACAGATTGAGAGTTGTATTCAGGCATTGTTCGAACTTTGTACTCGAAGTAGTCTTCGCCATAATCATATCGCACTTCTTCTGACATCTCCTTCCACATTTGCTTAGCCTCTTCCAGTATTGTCTTATCATCAAACCAACTTCCTACGGCAGAAAAATCACATGGTGTTAACATTGGGAGGTAATTGTTTTCAACTCCTAAACTGTTAAATTTTGATGACTTTGTAGCATATTGGGCCGATATTATAATTGATTTAGGAACAGTTCGGTTTCTAACTTGATTCCTATATGAAAGCAGTTACGAGGATCTTAGCCCACAAATTATATTTTCCCCCCCTGGAGAGCCATCTTGACGTTAACTGATTTGTTAATGAATAGAAATACTAACAGAAACTGAAATATTTGACCCCCTAATTTATTAAGACTAAAGTACTCGCATTTGGTAATCATAAGTATCTATTCTGAAAGGCGAGGTTTGAGTAATGATCTTGTATAAAGAATAATAATAATAATAATGTTATTTAATCTGGAATTTAGAAGGTTTGTTTTGGGCCTAATTTATCTGCCAGTTAGTTTGCATACAGCTCCAGCTCCCCCGCTCTCACCCCATGACCAGGCTGAAGAGGGCTTCTCTTGCATCATGGTGGCGGATGATGTTCACAGGACGACGGTCAGCAGGCGAAAGCGCGACTCCTTACCTCAGTCGGTCGTACCCTCTGCACTCTGAACTTTGACCTTACATGTAGACTTGGCAGGGCTGAGGTCAAGTTTCAAACAAAAGCCAGAGTGATGGCTATATGATTGACGTCACAACTTTTGAGTTTATTAGATTCCTGCCTCACCTAAGGAAAAGCGTCATTCGGCGTGCTGAGGTAGTGGGGGCACCACCCTCGCTGCTATATTGCTGCCTCTTCCGAAAGGTTGGGTGGCAAAGATTTACTGATTTACCGGAGGTGGTAGCTGTTTCGATTTTGTTTCATCTCACCAGATGCAGATAGACAGCAGATTCCACATGTCAATTTTGGTGAAGGTTTGGCTCTAGGCCTGAGTTGTAAGTTGTAAGATATCAAGGAGGGATAGGAGAATCAGCAAGCTTACCTGGTGGTTAAGACTGCTGAAGAGCACACAAAAAACAACACAAAATATGAATTTTCAGAACCACAGGCTCCTTCAGATTCCTATCTGAAGTATTTAAGATTCCTCCTGGTAGTTCATTGTTTGTTAGGAAGGAAGAGCAACAGGTTCCTCCTTTCAGAAACCAAAGAGCACTAACTTGTCAATGAATATTGTTACTAAAAACACTAATGAACACCCGTACAGAGCCTGCTGATAGATTAGGGGTGGAGAAGTGATCTCATATTGATGTTTGGGGGTTCTCTAAATTTTGTCACCCACTGGAGGGGGCCAGCTTCCATCTTTTAAGTTCAGAGGAATTACAGGACAAGGGAGGACTTTCAAAATTTTGATGGAAATCTTCAGAATTTCTTTGGGAAGAAGAAGCCGGCTCTTCCGCCGGCTTTATATTTAGTCTTTTTCATTACTCTACACATGAAAGTACACTTTCTCAATGTAAAATGAGGTAAGAAAATAGGTTATTCCCGCTAATGCACGGCAAAATTACATAACGTTAACTTTCTGTGCATATGTGGTGCACGGGAACGGAAATTAACCGTTATGGGATTTTGCGGTGCAGACCGATCAGCTGTTGCATTTCCGTGCGTATGTACCTCGACATAAGCTCGGAAACTCAGCGTTATAAGTTCGGTTTTTTTTCTTGATACTAAGTTGAATAAACAGAAATAATCATGTTTTTCGATATCGTATTGAAAAATAATGTTCAATATTCGTCTCAAAAGTGCCATTGCGGGGCTAGATAGCTTTTTCCACGCTCGGCTTCGCCTCGCGCATGAATACAATCTCTTCCCGCAATAGGTCACTTTCAAGACTAGTAATGAAAACTACTATTGTGTCTTTGTTGTTTGTTCCTCAGCAGTTTCATAAGCCTGCGGATTCTCCCATCTA
This sequence comes from Flexamia atlantica, assembly GCA_035578135.1. NCBI lineage: Eukaryota > Metazoa > Arthropoda > Insecta > Hemiptera > Cicadellidae > Flexamia > Flexamia atlantica. The sequence goes on along the minus strand of JAQJVK010000011.1, from coordinate 39,503,029 downwards.
GCCCTGATATCTTACCGTACAAATACGTTAGAAGTTGTGATTATTACCTGTGGTGATGACTCCAGGCTCCACCACGACGACGTCCACCCCCCACCGCCTCATCTCCAGCCGCAGACAGTCGCTGAACGCCTCCAGGCCGAACTTGACGGAGCAGAACGGAGACTTGGTGGGGGCGGCAATGCGGCCCAGCAGACTGATCACGTTGATCACCCGGCCTGTTATCATAATAACCTATAATGATTATCCTTAACACCTATACCAAAACCCTTATTGTGGGACGTACCGAAACCCCCGGTTTGTGAGACTACCATATAAAATAATGGACGGCAAATAAGTAATCAGTAACCAAAACCCTCGGTCTGTGAGACTCCTGCATAAGAAATAATGGACAACAGACTAACAGGAACCGAAACCCGCGGTCTCTGAGACCGGTGAGACTTTTACTGGTATTACTCAAAATAATATCAGTAAAAAATAGTGTTTTTTGTATATTTGAATCCTTGGGTTTTGTTATGGCTTCAGGGATATATAAATTTAAGGTTGTAAAAATGAAAATTCAAACGAAAAGTTAATACTTTCTCATTGTAAGTTTGTTATATAAAAATGACTACACTTCAGGACACATTTTTGCTCAAATTTTACTACTCCAAATGTAATAAACAACTCCAATTAAGCAGGCCAAAGAGCTTTCAAAAGGTAAGACTCAAAATATAAATACCCCCGTTGCAGCAGACCTGCATACTCAGCGAATTTCAAATGCAAAACAACATATATCAATCAAACATAGCAAGATTTGACATGTTTTGGTAAGCTCCATAAAAATAACATGGGGAATGAGTATGCAGGTTTGCTGCTACAGGTATATTAAAACTGGGTGGTTTTAATTCAATATTTAGTAGATCTGAACTAGAAGAAGCTATTTACCAAGTTTTAACAAGATATGTTGAGAAATAACCGAGATATAGAATTTTACTTATTTCCCATAAGGTTAACATTGGGGCAATGTACTGTGTTTACCACTTTCAATATCTCGGTAACCAATGGACATAGAGCAGTGATTCAAAATACTAAATTGATTGTTTTTTTAAGCTGAATTCAATGGTGCCCACAAAGATTCGATAAATTTTATTTTTCTATGTAAAAAACTCAAAAAACCCATTTTTGGAGGGGTGACCCTCCAAAACCCTTTACCCCCCCTTCCGGTGGTCCGATCGGGCTGGTTCACGAACTCGTCCAATTGATTACAACTTTACATGTCCGTACCAAATTTCATAAAGATCGGACCATTTTTGCGGCCGCTATCGTGCTAACAGACACATAGATATATATATATTTCTCTCTATTTATATATATAAAAATTCAAACGAATAGTGTTTTTTGCTTCTGGGGGCCCCAAAACGAAAAGTTATAGTGGTCCCGAGCTTAGGTCTTACCATGAGACCTACGGTAATAGCTTCTTCCCTATAGGGGAAATTCGCTAAAAAGTGCAAAAACTTACTTAAAAAGATTTTTTAATTTTACTTGAAAAATACAATACCTTTAGTTTTCCTGATTTGGGGCAGGAAGAGTTGAGTGATCCTTACAGTGCTGAGGAAATTCACGTCGGTCGACTTTCTAAACACTTGTATTGGGACCCATTCTATCTCTCCGAACGCTGCCCAGGACACATTGTTGACCAGTGCCCAAAGTCCTGCAAAAATATAAAAACATTGAAAATATAGATATTACATTTTTAGAAATTAAAAATATTAATTATAATCTTAAATTTTTATAAAAATTAAAATTGTTTAATCATAATAAATACGAATCTCACGTAAATAAAATAAAAAGTTGTTATAAATTTTTATAAAAACTTATAATGATTAAAATTATTTAATCGTAATAAATACGAATCTCACGTCTACATACTAAACAGAAACCTGATGTTAACTATTTTTGGAAGCAAGAAAGATTGCATTGGGCTCTGGCCAAAAGTAGGAGTACAACCTGACTCTGCTGCCATGATCCTATGAAAAAAAGAATCTAGATGATTTATGTTTGTCAATTCATGACCCTTCAAAAGTACTCTGACAAATTAGGATATTGTGTCCTGCTCACGTTTTGTGTCTTGCTTTTGATTGATTGAGGGCGAAAAATAAAATTTTACATGTCGGCATTTAAAATTCTGGACTTGAGCATTAATCTTAGAAAACCATAAATGGTTCCACAGTTTTGACTGAATATTTAGTTCCTGCATAAAATTTTGTGTAAATTTGACCCCACTTACAGCCTCATACCTTTAAAATAAGGGAGTTATGGGCAATTTTAGTTTTGGGGCCAAAATGGTTGTTTGAGCGTAGCAAACGAGTTTGGTAGAATATTTTAAATTGCTCACCACCATTTTACTTGTCTTATTATCACGCAGTACTTTGCTAATTTAACCTTTCTTGTATCTCTTTTAGTTTACAAGATCCCAATGGTCTGCTAAAAAAAAAAACAATTCAAGAATTAATTAATTAAACACACTGTATATGTATGAAAAAGAATGAATAGTGTTTTTGTTTCTGGGGGCCCAAAACATATGTTTATCGTGGTCTTGGGCTCAGGTCTTGCCATGAGTACTACCACTGATTATAAAGAAAAAAATAGATAGTCCAAGCAATGTTAAATTTAGAAGCCAACAAATTTGATCATATGTTACTAAAATTAGCACATTCTAGTGGAGATTTTTTCAGTGATATGAATCTTTCATGTGAAACATCACAGCTGGCGCAGTCTCTAGTGACAAAAGCGTACTAATTTCGCATGGAAATTTCTGACTTCAAAACATGTGTAAGCATGAGCAGTCTCCTTTTAGGTATAAAGTCAGTGGTACTACGGTAACAGCTTCTTCCCTATAGGAAAAATTCGCCAGTAATAAAAAAATTTAAAATTTAAAAAATCAACAAATTATTAAAAAATTTAAAAGCAATGAAATAATAAGATAAATAAATACCCCCGTAGCAGCAAACCTGCGTACTCAGCGAATTTCCATTAAAAAAATAAATTAATAATAACAAAAACATATAAAAAGTGATATATTTATATATTATAATAAAATGCCACCGTTTGTTCATATAGTCTCTGTCCAAAATACTGATGAATAAGTTTAATTTTAAAAATATATATTTCTTTTAAATATATTTTTATTTATAAATAGGTTATATTGTTATTTTTGTTAGTAAAAATACAAAATCCTATTAAAAAATACTTTTTATAAAATCGTGAAATACTCCATAAGTTTCGTTGGACAACGTTCTGCGAGAGTTATCGTGATAACAGACACTCAAAAAATGAAAATTCTATTCCCTATATAAGCCAATGTTAAATTTTGAAACAAATTGTGATTTTCGCAGGTAAAAATGTATTCCGCGATAAACTCACTTGATATCCAGAAAATAGACATAAAAATCATTTGATATAAAAATTAATATGATTGCTGAGGTTAACCAGAATGGATATTTTTGTCCATTCTGTTAAAACGATGGTAATAGCTTATTTCTAAGGAAATTCGCTAAAATTAATAAACTAAACACATTTGGATACCTTGGGGAAGGTGGTCCTTGACGTACTGGACTGCCTGCAGTATCTGAACCTCGGAGGTGGGGTCGAGCTGCAGCACGTGGAGTCTCCCCGACGACTCCTCCTTCAGCCGGGCCGCCCGCTCGTCCTTCCCCGGGAACCCGGCCAGCACCGTGAAACCCTGAGTCATTAGATACATTAGATATGTTACTTGAAATGGCGACCTACCCTGGTAGGTATTTTAAGCCAAGTATGAATGACAGATGAGTGAAGGATTATTGTGGTGCGTTCTTGTAGTCTTGTTACTGACGCAGGCCGACATGTTCCTTAGACAGGGCTGTTAATTAATAGCCCAACAGCCAATGGCAACTAAGGGACCTACATTTTAACGTGGAATCTGAACCAAAATTTCCTCGGTTAAAAGTTTTACGAACTGGTTTGATTATGAGGACAGTCCTATGAACGTAGTATTGAATAGTGCGGACATTAATCCCTACTAAGGAACACCGCGTTCACAAGCTATCGCTCATAACCATCCACGATTCGGGACCTCCCAAGTAGCTGGATTACAGGACACGCCACAGTCCCAGTCACAACACTTGGCTCAACAAAAATGTCACCAAAGTGACCAGGGAATCCAGAAATCACTTTGAAACCTTGGAGTCACAATATTCGGTTCAACAAAAATACTTAATGGCACCAAAGTGACCCTGGAATCCAGCAATCATTTTAAAATCTTGGAACCACAATATTCAGTTCAACAAAAATACTTAATGGCATCAAAGTGACCCTGGAATCCAGCAATCAATGTGAAACCCTGGAGTCACAACACTTGGCTCAAGGAAAGCAACAGCACCTAAGTGACCTTGGAATCCAGCAACCACTAAGAAAACCTCAAGTCAAAATAATCGGCTCAACAAAAATACTTAATGGCACCAAAGTGACCCAGAAATCCAGTCATCACTTTGAGACCTTGGAGCCACAATATTCGTTCCAACAAAAATACTTAATGGCATCAGAGTGACCCTGGAATCTGGTAATCACTTTGAAACCCTGGAGTCACAATACTTGGGCTCAACAAAAATACTCAATGACACCAAAGTGACCATGGGAACCAAAGTCAATGACGGTAACCCAGCCATCACTGAGAAACATTGAAGCCGTATTACTTAGTTCAACAAAAATGACAACAAAGGGCAAACTGATCTCTAGGGTCTACATTGATCAGCCTAATTTTCAAAGATCTTATCTCAGGATTTTTCAGTGTCACTCTTTATGTTTATCTGTAGACATTCGCTATTTATAACCTATTTCAAACTATAAATCTGATCAATACAGGTCACAAATTAAGCATTTATTAAAGATTTTGCAATTTTGTTAATTCTTTTGTTTTACCCCCAGCTCTACCAAACTCGTCTCCGTCAAATAAACCAACTCTCATACCACCAACAATCCCTCCAATGACCTCACAATCGGGGTTTCAAAGCAAAGCCCCTAGCGGGTGAAGTGAGTTTTAATATATAATTTTGTATTAAAATTTATCTTACAAATTATAGTTCAGTATTTATTTTATAAAATTAAAAAAAGTTTATTTCATGAACAAATCTATTATAAAATTGCTATTAATTAACATACTATAAAATATTAATGACAATTATTTTTATTAGTATATAGCCTTTCTACTCCTTAAGGAGATAGGACTTTTTTACTAGTTAATTAGAACGTAAACAGGATCTCTCGATAATTATTTTACTAATTATTCATTTTTGCTATGTTAACAACATTTTGAATATAATTGCTTTCAGCTTACAGTAATAAAGGAGTTGCAACTGGCTCTTGAGAATTTATGACAAGAAAAAAACCTTAACGTCATTGAGTTATGACCTTTATAATTGTCATTTTAATTACACAAATGATTTTGTAGCTTCAGTTTTACTTTAGACCATTTTACGATACTATAAAATCAAGGCTGTTGCCAAAAACAGTATAATGTGGAGTTAACCTTTGTTCATTGTGGGGACATTCTGTTTAAGTTGGCAACGATATCCTAACACCATTTCTGTCACCAGGAACACTTCTCAGGCGGTGGTTTACCAAATTTACCTTTACACTATACCTTTAGACCTTTAGATGTCTGTAAAACTATTTCCTTATGTTGATAATTTCTTTGCTTTTATGTGGGCAGATTATTTTGAAGACAATATCTTTTTCTTATTCATATTTTAGAAAAACATTAAAAAAAGGTAAAATTTGTATTGATAATGTTAAATTTAATTTTAAAAATATGCAAAACAAGAGTTTCATTTATTGTTTACTGAATTCAAGTTAACACTAGCTCATGAACAAGATAAAGCAAATTTATACATTAAATCTCAAAGTGTCATTGAATTGTTTTAACATATGTACTGCACGTAACAGTATGTACTGTATTTACCAAGTCATCCAGTTGACGAGCAATCGCATATCCAATTCGAGAGTCACAGCCAGTGATGAGAACTGCTTTGCCGGCGGCCGTCACCTTTAAAAAAATTAAATTACATGAGAAAAGCAGAGACAAAAACATTTAGGATGTGTAGATTCAATGTAATAAACAGGCAATTGCAAAAAGTAGCTAGCAGTACTTTTACCATTGACGATAAAATATACAGTCATTGCTTTTACTATGGGAAATTTTAATTTGCTTTCATACTTCATGCCTGAATAACAAAATCTTGTTACCATAATAGTGAAAACCCATAAATAAAAATAAATCCACTTTTACAGTTAGAATGAGAAATGTTTTCTCTTGTCATAAAATATTTTTGATAGTTATGGTTTTGTCATTTTTACATTTAATTAAAATAACATTTTTCTAGTAATTCATGAAGAATAGTTGTGTAGAGAAAAGAAATTTTCAGTCAGCAGGTCATGTTATCTATTATTATATTTTGTCAGGAACCAATAATCAAAATTATTTCCTACTTAAAATTCCATTATTAACTTAAATTTTAATGGGGAATTAGTCCAAGTTGCCTGCCAAAAGATAAAAACATTGAAAACTTAAACAAAAAACCTTACATTTAAAAACCTAACATTTTGATGGAATTTTTATAAGCAAAAGAATGAATGGTTGTAAGAAATTTTAATAAAGGACATAAACAGAAATCAACAATATACCTATTGGCAATATTTTTGGTTTGTTGCTTTATTCATTTATACACTAAATAACAGTTGTTTTACACTAAATAGCAGATAATTTTCAAAAAGTGGTTCTCTCCATAAATATTAAATATCAACTTTGACCCTCCATTGGGCCCTATGGGAAGTCCAAAAAAACCCTCCTTAAAAGGCTATAAAAGGAGGTAGCATGGAAGATTTCATGCTTCTAGGTGCAATGTCTAGGGGGCTTATGTATTGATCGGAGTTTTGTCATGAAAATGTAAATATTTACAAGTGTCATCACCATTATGAATATAACAATATAATGACAAAATAAAAAACCTACTCTTAAATAAATTTTAAAATCGTTTTCTACAAACTCAATATTAAAGAAAATAATAATTATAATAATCACAATGATCATAATGTACTTCCAAACATAACACACTCCAAAATTCATAACAAAACCAATTTAATGATTCTACTCACCTTCAAATTATGGTAAAAAATCGTAGAACCGACACTGATCACGAGAAACCAGAAAAACAGGGTGAACATGGACACTTGGGAGATATACAGGGTGTTCAGCACTGTGGAAAGGATAACAGCCGCGGCGTGGGAGAAAACCACGGGGAGGAAACATCGGTCCACCAGGTCCCATGGTGTTTCTTCGGGCTTTTTTTGAACTGGAATTTTGGATTTTCCCTCGGGTTTCATGGTTCGGTCGGAGCCCAGGCTGGGCTGGGGATAGAGACAGGCGCGAACGAACGAATCGTTCAATCTGAACGACTCAGTGAGTGAATCAAATGAGTCATGATTCTTTTTTAAAAGAATTGATTCATCGTGTGAATTGAACTCAGGAAATTCACTTGTGTTTCAAATGTTATTAATCTAATTCGCTAAAGAAACCAAGCTGCAAAATGCCATGTTTAGCAACAAACTGGAAAAAATTACATTTTTAATTCAGCTTATATTTTTTTAATCACCACACCAATGGTATTCTAATAGAAAGTTAAGGAAAAGTAATCCACTTAAACCCCCTTAAACATGTTAAAAAGTTTGAAATGAACTAGTTATTCACCTGTTCGTGATTTGGAGAAAATGGTCTTCTCACTTCTTGCTTCATTCACAATCAACCAAATTCAAGATTAATGAGATATTTCATGGTTTTCAAACAATTAGGGCTTAGTAATATAGTTAAATTTTGGAAAAACAAACTGGAAATGGCTTACTGTTTAAAAATAAGAACACTCTTTATTCAATGTCATCAGATAAAAACTGCAAACAAATCAAAGAATCAACTGAAATTTTGACTCTTAAAATCGAGCGACTCATACAAACCGATTCCCCGAGAAGATTCGAACAGCCGACCACCAGCTGGGGCAAGATGCCAGCAGACGACCCACGACGAGCTATTTAAAGTGGACTGTCCCACAAACGTGTGCACTCTGTCTCTGATTTAGACACTCATTGACTGTGCTCGAGTGCTCTCGCAACCTGGCACTCCACAATCGTTTACTGTTTTAATTAATCCGAGCAGAATGCACTGTTAATCTTTTGTGAATTATTGGTTGTCTTATTAGCTCCTCAGGCTCTTGTTTATATTTAAGTATATTTAAAGCTGCTAGTAAAAATTTTGCATTTTGAAACATAATAGTTTTGGAAATTTATAAATTTGATTAATTATTTTACTAGTCAAATATTTAAAATTATTTATTAAAAACATATTAAATTTTTTTTATCAGTCCAAGATAAAAAATGTAATGATTGAGAGAGGATGGTTGATCGATGAAAACTTGAGTAAAAACTATTACAAACAACAAAGTAAACAATTAAACAAAAGTAACAAGCAATTGTTTAAATTTTTTACGTAATTAAACAAAGTAAACAATTGTTTTGCAAGTATAAAACAATTTTTCATTTTAGGATTACTTTGTCATAACTAATAAGCGATAAAGAAGATATCTTACAATTCCTTAAATTACACTTATACTTCCCAAAAATATGAGTCATCCACCTTTCATATACATTTTCCTCATATTTAAAAACAATTTTCAAAAGTACATATTTTTAATTTTTACAATTTCAAGAATGGAACAAATGTATTTTAAGTGTTAACAGACATTTTTCCCTCTCATTTCATAGCGTACAAATTACCTATTCTTTTTAAAACATACGAACTTCAAGTACACAAAGGATCGTAAAGAACACATGAATGCATAGTTGTATTGCTGATTTTATAGCAAAAAATGGCTCTAGAGCAACGGTCAGTTTTAGTTAGAAAAAATTATATCAATATAATAATCAACTGTTGCATGGTAACAACGTAGATTATAAAATGTCTTGAGTTGGGTAAAGACCTCCAGAAAAGTAATCATATTGATGTTTTTAGTTTTAAAATATGTAAATGTAATTTATATGTTTTAAAACTATTATTGAATAATTTATACTCTCACATCTTGAAAATCTATCAAGAAAAGTATCTCCATGAGCGAGTATTAGGTAAGGTTTAGGTACTTCTTTTCCTTTAATGAAGTAATAATATATAACTTAGCTAGTATTGATACATATAACATTTTGTACGGTAGTAAACTGATTATTTTCTTTTAGTGCATTTTAAAAAATACAAATAAATCAAATAAATTTACTGTATTTATTTTTAGTCATGCAGTTTTCCTACCAAATAAAAAAATATATAAGGAAATAATTGAAAAGATATCAGAAATTTTTTTTATTTCATAACTTAGAAAACCAAGAAGAATGGATTTAAAAAGATTTTTACCAGTTATATTAATTAACTGTTATTTTTTAACCATTTGTACTATTGCACTGTAGTCCAGGCGGTATCGGATAAAAAAAGCACATGGTTGGGTAAATCGTACAGTTTCCGAGATTTTTGTGTTAATGGCTTCGGAATATCATTAAAAAACAAAATTTCACTATGCGTACAAATATAAACCTGTGCAAAATTTTTTATCGAGGGAAATATTAAAAATTAAACAAAAATATCCACGTTTTTCGTCTGTTTTTTGAGGATATCTCTAAAACTGTTCACTTTAGACAAAAATAAATGACACCAAACGTTTTGTTATAAAATTCTACATTCAAAAAAGTTATTTTTAATTTAGTTTTTCCTACAAAAATTGCATTTTTTAATCGAAAAATGTAAAAAAAATAGTAAAAAATAATCTAAAAATTTACGTTTTTCGCGATTTTGTTGGGACACGACGACTCAACCAATGACCTTCAAACTGTTCACAGTAAATGTTTGAATTATAAAAAATAATTACACCAAGTTTCATAAAAATCAGCCTAATATCTTCAGCACAATAGTCATCTAATAATCGTACTGCCAAAATATTAAACAATTTTCAAATCCATCTAAACCGCAAAGTACGATCCGCAGATACATGAAAATTGGACCAAATATAAAAGAAAAGTAGATCTTTCAGATAAATCTTAAAATATTGAAATCGGTTCACTAGGAGAGCCTAGGCAGGTGTTTAAATGTAGTATTATTTTGGCAATTTCTAGCAATTTCATTAATTTGCATTATTTTCTATTAAAGTATATTTTTAAGACTAAAAATAATTTATTTTAGGCCTGAGTGGCATAACATCGAGACTGACCTTCATTTGTCAAAGTTCGGCCCCCAAAACCGCAAGGGGCGGCTTTTATTAGCAGTCCTCGTACAACGCGATCGAACCGACATTTGCATGCATGAAGCTCGGCCCCCAATTACATAAATCCCTTATCCCTACCTTCCCTTCGTCAAGCTCGGTCCCCGAACTGAAAATTTTGCTGATAGTGAGCAGTGCACAATCCTTCATGGACAATTAGTACACATTCTCATTTATCCCTAGCTTGATTCTCAATCTGCAGAAAGCTGCAATTGTACCCTTATTCTTTTATTCATCAAGCTCGATTTCTTAAATCCCCCCCCCCTATATTCAAAATTATTTTATATTATAAAGATTTATTTATTTGTGATTCTTTTCTTTTGAATACATACGGAACTTTACCAATTTTTTTTACAAATGTCAATTTAAAATATTTAGCATTTGTTTAATGCAATGACACTGTGATAAAACAACGTGTAAAAGATATTCAGGCAATTTATGTGAAATTTATGGTTTTTTAACTGTTTTCCACGTGAAATTGGTTCAAATTTCATAAAATTATTTCAAGGAATTTAGACTCGGTAGTTCCTTCTTTATCGAGACGTCCTTCTCGAAACGTTTATTCTTAACTACCTTTTTACAATAGAGAAACGTGCTACACATCTTTTTGGCTCCTTCTTCTGAAGTCTAAAATGTACTGTCCATATACCTTAGATTATAATAGGAAAGAACAATATACTGGACTCTTAGCGTTTTAATTATTTTCTGTAACAAAAATTTAGTTATTTTGTTTGTTCATGCACATAGAGGAAGTTTTTTATAAGGAAGTATTTTTTAGTTAAAGCTAATTTCTATAGCCTTAATGGTTTTACTTAAGCCAACACGAACAGACTCACACTGGATTTTAAGGATTAGACGTTCAGAACTCTGTAACATGTAATGTAATTTAAAGAGAGTATTTTAACAAAAAATGTTATTTTACTATGGAAAAAAGATTATTTGATTTATTGTGAAAGGGCTACCACTGATGTAATAGTACATTCTAAGCATGCGTGTCTGTTATTGTGTGTGTCCTGTGCGCAAATGCATGATATGTGGGACGGTGATCATCATATTAAGATGGTGAGACTATGCATGTAAGTAAAAAAAGGTCATGTTTGCTGGTAAGAAAACCTTTCTTCCTAATATGTATTTTATACCTTTTATTCTTTTTTTTCAGTTAAGATTAAAAAATGTCCAAGTGAACCATTTTTTACACGAGTGTAAATGGTTTGATTAAGATGAGGACTATTTCTATTTCCCTGAATACTTGCTACAGACTCTGTAGGGAGATATTTTAGTCACTGAAGACTTTTGTTTTCAATAGTGTGTATTTTACTAAATAAATAATTATAATTCTTGAAGTTGTCTACGTAGAGCTCAAAATAGCAGTTTTCATTACAAGGAACTTTATCATACTGTGAAAATAAGCTTTTAGTCGTTAAAATTCTTCTTTTAAAAGATTTTCGACGTTAGAATACAATTTACAATGTTTACATTTCTGTTGTTTACAAACAACACTTTTAATCTTACAAAGAGCGACTTCCGCATACAGACATAAAAAGTGGACAAGAAGGACCTTCCGGTCATGAGAGAAGGCCACAGGACACTGAAGTGGACCTTTTCACTTGGTAATTTATCTTCGTATAAAAAAAGTCCAATGATAGGGGATGAGTATTATTTAAAGAGGGCAACATTTACAAAAAAACCTGGTTTGGGGGACCGAGCTTGGCGAAGGGAAGATAGGCATTAGGGATTTATGTAATTGGGGGCCGAGCTTCATGCATGCGAATGTCAGTTCGATCGCGTTGTACGAGCACTGCTAATAAAAGGCGCCCCTTGCGTTTTGGGGGCCGAGCTTTGACAAATGAAGGTCAGACTCGATGTTAAGGCCACTCAGGTCTGAAATAAATGTTTTTGAGGTTAAAAAATATACTTTAATAGAAAATTATGCAAATTAATGAAATTGCTAGAAACTGCCAAAAATAATACTATATTTAAACACCTGCCTAGGCTCTCCTAGTGAACCGATTTTAATATTTTAAGATTTATTTGAAAGATCTACTTTTCCTTTATATTTGGTCCAAATTTAATGTATCTGCGGATCGTGCTTTGCGGTTTAGGTGGATATGAAAATTGTTTAATATTTTGGCAGTACGATTATTAGATGACTATTGTGCTGAATATATTAGGCTGATTTTTATGAAACTTTGTGTAATTATTTTTTATAATACAAACATTTACTGTGAAAAGTTTGAAGGTCATTGGTTGAGTCGTCGTGTCCCAACAAAATCGCGAAAAACGTAAATTTTTAGATTATTTTTTACTATTTTTTTACATTTTTCGATTAAAAAATGCACTTTTTGTAGGAAAAACTAAATTGAAAATAACTTTTTTCAATGTAGAATTTTATAACAAAACGTTTGGTGTCATTTATTTTTGTCTAAAGTGAATAGTTTTGGAGATATCCTCAAAAAACGGGCAAAAAACGTGGATATTTTTGTTTAATTTTTAATATTTCCCTCGATAAAAAATTTTGCACAGGTTTATATTTGTACGCATAGTGAAATTTTGTTTTTTAATGATATTCCGAAGCCATTAACACAAAAATCTCGGAGACTGTATGATTTACCCAAGTCAAAACATATACCGCCTGGTCTACTGGTAGTTTCTAACCATCCAGTAATTTTCATTGTAACGTTAAAGGATGGCTTGGAAATATATCAAAGAACTCCACCTGCTGCTGAGGTGCTAGCCGACAGCCCTCGGACACGTATTAAAAGATTAGAAGGTTCACTAAGATTACATGAAGATAAGATTTACAGACTGAATAAAGTTAACAAAAAGCTAATTGATGAAAAGAAGGAATTAACTAACTCGTTGATTGATTTATCCTCACAGCAACATAGTATAAACTCTAGTTCTGTAAACCAAACTGACAAGTTCTATTCCAACTTGATAAGTGATAAAACAAACACCTTGCATAGAAACCTTTGGGACAAAACAAAGATCTCACTCTCCCTTCTAAATAATGAATGGGTAGGAGATGAAATCATCACATTCTACTATGACCTCCTCAACTCCGTAATACTTCGTAACAAGAACATCCTTCTAATGAATCCTGTGATTGCTCAAGCTATGAAGTGTCTAAGTGATGTTGAATATTTGTTGAAAGATTTGAAATTATCAGATAAGACTCACATTTTCATTCCAGTAAATGACTCACCTGCAATGGACGAGCCAGCCAAAGGGGGTAGTTCCGGTACACATTGGAGCCTTTTACTATACGTCAAAGACAATAAGGAATTTTACTACTATGACTCTCTTAAACTTAAGAACTTTGAGCATGCAAAAAAAATAGGCAACACCCTGAAAAATCATTTGAAAATGAAAGAAGATGTAAATTTTACTGTAATCCCCTCACCACAGCAGGACAATCAATTTGACTGTGGTATTTACCTTCTTCTTTTCACTGAAATTATTCTTAAACGGGTCTTGCAGTCCAAGCCCTATGAGAATCCTTTAAGAGAGAAGTTGTTCCCATGTATGGGTACAGGTGTCATGCTAACTAAACGAGCTCAACTTGCCATGATATATTATAACACCTTACTTTCACTGGACTATATGGCAGTTGATGATATGATGCTGAGCCCTGCAAGTACTGCTGTGCAGCCATGTAGTGTTAAATCTGTGCTCGACGTTAGCACACAAACACTAAGCCCTGCTGATTGTCTAACTACAACAACAACACAAACAGAAACAAATCCAAATCAATGGGTTACAATAAACTCAAAAAACAAGAAGCATCAGTGCATAAATGCAAAACCTAAAACAATACCAGTAAATAATAAAGCTGACTACACTGTTCCTGTACAAAACTATTTTAGTGTCCTGACTGATGAAAGTCAAAATGATAATTTTAAAGCATCTTACAGTACCTCTTCCAAAGATCTTGCAACAAGTACATATACAAATCCAGAATTGAGAAAAAGGCAATGTCACATTTCCCAGGAAGGAAGTAATAGAACAAATCTTACAGTAACGCATGAAAAAAAGCATGAAAACAAGATTAAGACCAAGAGACTCCCTAAGCAACATAAAGTGCTAGTAATGGCTGACAGTCATGGCCGGAAATGTTCGGAGCTGCTTCAAGAGAAACTAGGTGATCACTATAATGTTTCTGCCATATTTAAGCCGAATGCCAAATTTCGATCTGTGCTGCAAGACATTAACAAAGTGACAACAACTTATGGTGAGAACGATTATGTGATTATAGCTGCAGGTAGTAACAATATAGCTGAAAACTTTGATCCTCAGAACTGTAATGACTTTGATTTGAATATTGTTGAACCTGTTCTTCAAAGGACTAATCTCATGGTGCTAAGGATACCTTTTCGTTTTGATACACCTAGCTTGAATCGTAAAATAAGTGACTGCAACAAAGTAATAAACTACAAAGTCGCTAACCTTGCCAATAAGTATAAGAATATGCTCATTATTACAGATAAAACTAAATTCACAAAATTGGACCATACCAGACATGGCCTGCATCATAACATGCAAGGGAAGAGGAAGCTCTGCCAAATGATAACGGTGGAAATTATGAAAAATGCAGCTAACAGGGAAAAACATCTCGAGTCACAGCAGCCACTGCAACCTAAGACACTTCAACAGCCCGAGACTCCACAGCAACCTGAGACTCTACAGCAACCTGGGACTCCACAGCAACCTGAGACTCCACAACAACTCGAGACTCCACAGCAACGCGAGACTCCACAGCAACCCGAGACTCTACAGCAACCTGGGACTCCACAGCAACCTGCGACTCCACAACAACTCGAGACTCCACAGCAGCGCGAGACTCCACAGCAACCCGAGACTCCACAGCAGCCCGGGCCTCTGCCTGAGCTCCTCTCGCCTTCAGCTGCAGAGATCAGTGTTGTGGGGGGGAATAAAGTCAATGGGAGTGTTTATGATGTGTCCCCTCAGGAGCTAGTGAATTTTTCTCTTATAAGTGATTGTAGCCATTTTAAAGGATGGTCCGCTACTCCAAATTTAGATTGTAAGGAGCCAAAAAACGTAATCAAAACTCAACCACAAATAAATACGTAGATCCTAGTAAATCCTCTTATAATAAGCTAGAACTCACAGGGCCATGTAAATTTAATCACTGTTGTCATTTTTCTATCTTACATAGTAATATCCAGGGTCTATCTTCAGTAACTAAAGTTGATGATTTCAACTTATTTATTGAAAGCTTAAAATGCAAACCTGCAGTTATTTGTCTCACTGAGCACTGGTGTAATCAATTTAATGATTTTAACCTTAGCAAAGTCAATGAATACAACAATTGTTCAAATTTTATTAGAACTGGTAAAAGTGGTGGTGGCTCATGTATATTAGTCAATAATCAATTTGAGGCAAAACAGCGTTCAGATATAAATTCGTTTTCCAAGCAATCTATCTTTGAATGCAGTGGTATTGAATTGCAATTGGATACTGGAGTGATCATAGTTTGTACTTACCGACCACCCAGCAAATTAAAAAAAGATTTTGAAATGTTTTTTTCAGTTCTTAAGTCAATGTTGAAATATTTAAATAACAAGCATCCAAAACATCTAAAAATTCTTTGTGGTGACTTTAACATTAACTTATTAGAAAATAACTTCACAACCCAAGAGTTTGTTAATATCCTAAATTCCTTTAACATGAAGTTTTCATCTTTCTTACCAACAAGAATTGCAAGCAAATCTGCATCTTGTATTGATAACATTGTTATTAGTTATTTTTTTAAGAATTTTGATTTACAAGTAATAAGTTCAGACTTATCAGATCATGAGGTACAACTCCTATGTCTCCCACTTAGAACCAGTAAAAAGTCAAATACAATAAAAAGAGATAATGTATGTTCAAAAAAAAGAATTTATTCAGATGAAAAAATAAGCTGTTTTATGGAGAAACTTAATGCAGAATCTTGGAAAGATTTGCAGGTAAAGGAATTAGAAATTAATAGGGCATACAGTATATTTTTGGATACCTTTTTGTTTTACTTTAATGACTGTTTCCCAGTAGTTAAATGTAAGAATAAGTCCAGCTATAATAATAAAGGTTGGGTTACAACAGGTATAAAAATATCGAGTCAAAAGAAAAGATACCTGCATAAAATGAGTAAGAGTTGTAAAGACCCTTGTTTTGTAGAATACGTTCGCAAGTATAAATTGGTATTTAAAAAGTGTGTTCAAGCTGCTAAAAGAGCCTATAATAGTAATTTCATAAAGAGGTCAAAAAATAAAGTCAAATCTGCCTGGCATGTAGTGAAATCAGAAACAGGCCAAACAACAACTCAGAAGGAAAAAATCGCTCTAAATAACAACAATGGAAAAATCACTGACCAAAATGAAATTTCTTCTTATTTTAATAACTTTTTTATAAACACCTGTCAGCGTTTGAATTTAAATATTGATTCCAAGGATGCCATGTCATTCCTGACCAATGTTAAGTTACCTTCCATCAATTTAACTACTTTTGAATATACATCTCCTAAGGAAGTAAAAGAAATTCTTAAAGAACTTAAATCTTCAAAATCAGCTGGATGGGACGAAATCCCCACATTCATTCTCAAATTATGTTCAGATTCTTTGTCTAGCCCTCTTTCACTTTTAATAAATAAATCTATTTCACAGGGCACATTTCCAGATGCTTTGAAATACAGCATAGTTAACCCAATTTTAAAAAAGGGCGATCCCGAACAAGTTGACAGTTATCGACCCATTTCCATCTTACCATCTTTCTCAAAAGTTTTTGAAAAGGTTTTCCTTAAACGCCTGGCAGCATACTTTGAAAATAATAATTTCTTTTATGATGGCCAATTCGGGTTCAGAAAAAATAGAGACACAACAAAGGCAATATTCGAGTTTGTAAATCACGTCTCAGAGGCCGTTGACAGGTCACAGTTTACTGTTGGTGTTTTCTGTGACCTGTCAAAGGCCTTTGACTGTGTTAACTACAAGTTACTCATTGATAAATTACAATATTACGGTATAACAGGAGTAGCACTTCAATTGATTAAATCCTATTTATTCAATCGCAAACAGTCAGTTAAAATAAACAATTCTACACAGTCTTCTTACACTCTGGTCACTGATGGGGTTCCTCAGGGCTCAATTTTAGGTCCTTTTTTATTTCTTGTATATTCAAATGACCTTCCTTTCATAGTCAATCATTTTAGACTCTTAACTTATGCTGATGATACATCTTGTATTATCAAACATCATACTCCTCATGACTTAACAAATTTTTTCAAAGGTGATGTGGAATTGATGAATTCCTGGTTCCAGAGTAATGGTCTTCTTCTTAACAATAGCAAAACTTTTGCCATAAATTTCCATTCAAACTATTCAAACACCAAACAGTCTGATGATTCATATTTACATAGCCTAATTAATACATCTCAAAATGGCAAATTCTTAGGCTTACATCTTGATTGTAGGTTAAAATGGGACCTTCACACCAGTCATCTGTCTAAGATATTAAGTAAAGCGTTTTTCCTCATTCGAACTCTCTCTAGGACTTTAGATATTGCCACTCTAAAAATGGTTTACTATGCATATATCCATTCACACTTAACTTATGGTGTAATCTTCTGGGGTGGTGCCCAATCTAGTGACTCAATTTTCAAGATTCAAAAAAGCATTGTTCGGACAATGTTGAATAAAAATTCGATGACTCCAAGTAAACCTCTCTTCAGAGATTTGAATATTTTACCTCTACCTTGTATCTATATTCTACACACTCTTCTGTTTGTCAAGAATAATTTTCAAAAATTTACTCTGGTCAATTCAAATCATAACTATCCAACACGTAACAATCAACTTCAGTACCCTCTCCATAGATCCACAGCCTTTGAGAAAACCCCTTCATACCAAGGTGTCCGATTTTTCAATAACCTTCCCTCTAAAATAAGAGAAATTTCATATTACAAAGATTTTAAAAAGAAATTGCATGACTACTTATTTGAAAACATGTTTTATAGTGTCAATGAGTTCCTTGGCTTAACATAATTTTAAGAGCAGACAATTGTATGAAGTTTATTTTGTAGCATTATTTAACATTACTTATGTAGCATGTTATTTACATATTATTTAAGTAGACTTAGTCATCTACCATTAAGGCATTCCTACCTTTGTATATGGTGTAACATGACTGAATAAATAAAAAAAAAAAAAAAAAAAAAAAAAAAAAGGAAATCAAATCAAATCAAAAGGAAAAGTTCGACAACATTGCACAGTTTAAAATATGATCATAAAAAACCTTGTAGAAATTATAAATATGCAATAATGAATCTGTAACATTTCTTTGAGGTTGTAAATAGAAATTAAATTAAAGTTTTTAACACTTCAACAACAGTTGTTTGATTTTTACCAGTTGTATTAATTAACTGTTATTTTTTAACCATTTGTACTATTGCACTGGTAGTTTCTAACCACCCAGTAATTTTCATTGTAACGTTAAAGGAAAAGTTAGCCAACATTGCACAGTTTAAAATATGATCATAAAAAACCTTGTAGAAATTATAAATATGCAATAATGAATCTGTAACATTTCTTTGAGGTTGTAAATAGAAATTAAATTAAAGTTTTTAACACTTCAACAACAGTTGTTTAAATATGTTATGCAATTACTATTTAATGAAATTGTTCTTTTTAAATAATTTAAGATTTGCATGGATAAAATAATAAACACATTGATATCCCATGAATTGCTGTTTATTAACATAATTTAGCCAAACTTATTTCCTCTTAAATATTGATCGTAATTTTTTAACTATTTGTGTACGTACTTAACCTCTGACTTATAAAATCTACAATAATATAAAAAAACAGAGTTTTAAGCGATTATTAAAAAAATAGAGTTTATTAAAAATTATAAGTAAGTAAGTATAAGTAAGTAAGTATAAGTTTTGAAATCTTACCTAGTTTAATAAATTACTGCAGAATTACAACAATAATTACTTTAAATCAAACACTTAAGTTCAGACATCAAATCACTGTTAAAAATTAAGACCTTGTTGCTGCAAAATAAGTTAACCTAAATTATTCATATCCTACCTTTTAATAATTTTTTTTTACTTTTAACATTTAAAAACTTACTTAACCACTATAAACATGCTGACAATTAATAATTTACTAAAAATTATAAAACTAAGCATAACAAGTTTAGTACTGTAAAATGAGACAGTTGAGGACTAAATCTGCATTACAGACTAATAAACGCTTTTAGAATACACACTGGACAAATATAGTGTAACCAATCTCTTAACCAATTTCAGTTAAGAAACTGGAATCTGTAGTCATCTTCCCTTGTTGATGGAGTCATACGATTGTTCTCTTCTGCTGTCGGGTTGTCCAGCGAAGATATTTTACTCGGGAAATGAGGGAACTCGGGCGACGAGTTCAAGTCTGAACAAAAGAAGGATTAATTACAAGGAGGACAAAGCTAGGTAAAAACAAAGGGCGCACCTTGAACACAAGTTTCTACATTGTAAGCCAAATGATTTTTGCAATAACAGTTCCAAACTACTCATGAACATAATTTTCTGTAAATTTATGGAAAATACACACCAAGAACTGGTGAATCGTCCTGGCCTGAGATCTGTGAAGCAAATACGTCTTCAACTGAAGTCTCGAGACTGCTTAAGTATATTTTAGAGCTCTCCTCATATTTTTCTGGAAAACCAAACATTACATTTATATACATAAAAAATACTTTGACTGTGTTGTCCTATAAAAAAGTAAATAAGTTAATACAAACAAAGTTTAATGCCGTGCACTGGGTTTGTAACAAGTTATAGCAACTTTCCAGATTGAAAAATGCACTCAAATAGAAAAAAGGAGTATTTTCTATTTACAATTTTTTATGGTTATCAAATGCTACAGGTTTTGTTGTTAGGTTTTTGGTAAAGTGTAACAAGTACTCATGCAGCAAGCTGACATGATTGAAAAAGCAAATTTCAATTTCATGGCTTTTTAGACCAAAACACCCCAAATTTTGGGTGTTTTACTTCCTTTAAATGGAAATAGGGACTTTCAATTCAGTCTTCCAACTAATTGGCCAATCAGATTATAGGAAATAACATCAATTCCAAATTTTAAGAGGATCGGATGATAATTGCTAATAGAGTGCAAAATCCTCTTTATATAACATACTGTGTTCAGTAAATTTGCACTCGTTCAAAAATCAGTTATTTTTTGGTGCTATAACTTTGGGAGAGGGTTTAGAAAAGTAATATTTTTATTGTCTTTAAAATAAAATATGTTAAATTTACGTTTGGGGTTTACATTATCCTCTTTGGGTCGCAAAACCCCAAATTTACAACACTTATTTCCCAAAAGTGGGGTCAGGGGTGCTCCGATTTTTTGCCCATTGTAGTTTACCTAGAAGGGAATGTTCCTACCAAATCTGAAGAAAAATGGACATCAAATTTTTTTAATAGATGGAGTTTTTGACACCTGGACTCCTCAAATCAAAAAGTTATTATGGTCCCATGCCCAAGAGCCACCGTGCGGTTGATACCAATAGCTCACAACTCCATAGACATTTTGCTAATGAAGGTTCAGAGCAGAAAAATTACTTCAATTGTAAGATTCCTGATTTCAAGCCAAAATACTTACGTTGATTGTGAGCTGAAACTTGTTGCTCTTCAATATCTGATTGTCTTCGTTGAGAAAAGAGGGTTCTTGGAATTTGGGAGAAATGGTTCTGAGTCTTCAATGCTGAAGAATACTCCATATAGTCACAACTTGGAGAAATACTGCCCGATACAGAATAGCGGTCTTGACGAGGGTTGAACTTATCCACTTGGTTGATCCTCTTTGTAAATGGTGAATCTTGAGAACTGTTTAAGTCTAGATACTTTGAGACAAAAACTGGTGAACTATATCTGGAATTTGATTTTGATGAAATATCACTCAATGACTGACTACAATAATCATAATCTTCGTGAACCAATGATCTTCTGACTGGATTTGATTGACCATATTTACCAACTGAAGATGACCGAGTAAAGTAGTCTTCAGTAGCCAATGATCTGTTGACTGGATTCTTTTCATCACATGACTTTGACTGATTATAATAACCTTCACGAGCCAGCGGTCTTTTTACAGGATATGTTTTCTCAGACATAGCACCTGAAGATGACTGACTAAAATAATCTTCATGACCATGACTGAATGATCTTTCGACAAGATTAGTTTTAAAATATGTGTCAACTGAAGATGAATGATTAAAATAATCTTCATGAGTCAGTGATCTTTTGACAGGATTTGTTTTCTCAAATCTAGCAGCTGAAGATGACTGACTAAAATAATCTTCATGGCCCATTGATTTTTCGATGGGATTAGTTTTAAAATGTTTTTCACCTGAAGATGACTGACTAAAATAATCTTTATGGCCCAATGATCTTTTGACAGGGTTTGTATTCTCAGATCTAGCACCTGAAGATAGCTGACTAAAATGATCTTTATGAACCAATGATCTTTTGACAGGGTTTGTATTCTCAGATCTTGCACCTGAAGATGACTGATTAAAATAATCTTCATGGCCCAATGATCTTTTGACAGGGTTTGTATTCTCAGATCTTGCACCTGAAGATGACTGATTAAAATAATCTTCATGGCCCAATGATCTTTTGACAGGGTTTGTATTCTCAGATCTAGCACCTGAAGATAGCTGACTAAAATAATCTTCATGAACCAATGATCTTTTGACAGTATTTGTTTTTTCAGATGTAGCACCTGGAGATGACTGACTAAAATAATCTTCATGACCAAATGATCTTTCAACGGGTTTAGTTTTCAAATATTTATCACCTGAAGACAACTGGCTAAAATAATCTTCATGTACCAACGATCTTTTGTCAGAATTAGTTTTTTCACTTCTAACACTTGAACATGGGCTAAAATAATCTTCATGAACCAAAGACCTTTTGAAAGGATTGCTTTTCTCAATAGTACAACCCAAAGAAGACTGACTATGATAATCTTCATCAACCAGTGATCTTTTTACAGATTTAGGTTTTGTGCGAGTATTTTCTTGAGAAGACGAAAATGCATCTCTGTTTGGGGTTGAATTTTGAGTGTTTGGTCTGAAATCGAACAATGATGAGAAATCATGTACTGACTGGCTTCTGCCGTCTTCAAGCCCAAGAAGACCGGGTTTTTCTGGTGTTCTCTTGTTCTGACTGAAAAGATTCGGTAAGGAGTCAGAACCCATGGGACTGTCTAAAACTTGTATGTTAGATTTTGAATTAAACCTTGATGAAATATCACTCATTGGCTGTCTACACATTTGAACTTTGGTACCCTTATCTTGCTGACTTCTCATAACATTATTATTACATTGGGTTGGAGTTTGTTTATACTTTGCCTCTAGTTGGTTGGCTAAACTGCTTCTAGAACTTGGTTGCGATGACTTCCCATCCAAAGGTAAAGCTTTTTTCTGTTTATCTTCTTTGAACATAACTCCCCTTGATGAAAACGATACAGGTGAGTTGAGAGCTTCTTTTGTTCTGAAACAAATAGTTTAAGTAATAACCTGTGATCAGAATATTTTAGTTATCAAAAGGCTAGAAGTATTAAAACTTAAAGTGTTACTCTGTGTTATTCTCTTGAATTGAGAAGATCTATGGGGTAATGGAAAAGTGCCTGTCTTTCAAGCCATCTACATATGCCTGTATGACCCCCCTGTACATACTCAAGTTTTGAGGATAAAATAATAAGGGACAAAAAATGAATGAGTTGAAGTTTTTACATTTTTGACAAGGAAGACTGACAGTTCTAACAGTGGTTGTCTTGGAAACTGCTTTGATTATCCTCAAAAAACTGCTTCGATCAAACCTGTTAAAAAATTATAATAATTGATATCTAAAATCAATCATAACATATTTAAGTGTTTCAAGATGTGAATTAAAATCCTCATCATCTCAAACATTATTAATTCTTTTACAGACTTTGACTCACAATTACGCATGCAGAACACCGACATGAAGGAACAAATTTCGATTCCAAGAGGCTTAGATTGCTCATACTCCAAAAAAGAGCCAAAATTTAGGGTTTTATGCCCCCCAAAAGTGGAGAAAACAGCATTCCGATTTATGTACCCAACTAAATTGCCAATTAAATCATGGAAAATAATCTTAATATTTATTTGCTTTGACAAGATTTTGCATCAAACTGAACATCTTTACCAAACTATATGGATACATACATTATGGGTGTATATGTCTGTTTTAGCCCCTAACCCCCTAATTTTGGGACATTTGGTCTCCAAAAGTGGGGTTTGAGCTGCTCAGATTTTGCCTCACAAACTTGTCTTAAGATATCTTTGAAATTTCTGTACCAAATATGAAAAAACTGATGGAAATTGTGCCTGCTAGAGTGCCAGAACTTTTGCAGAAACGTAACAGTTACATTTTTTGTTGTATTTTATTATTATGTTACACAAACTTATATTTTGAAAAAATAATTTATCTGAAAAAGTCCAGAATGTTGGACAATAAATAATTAAGTTTTAACTTGAAACTTAAGAGAATCTTTCTAAGATAAATAAAGTTTTGAACAGATGGCGGTTTTGACATCTAGGAGCGCCGAAACAAAAAGTTAACATGTGTCCCATACTTTCAGAGCCACCCATCTGATCATGCCAATAGATAACTTCATAAGAAATTCGCTAAAAAAAATCTCACCTCAGCAGACGAGTATCAGTAGAACTGAGGTTCAAGTCTCCGATTACAACATTTTTGACATAGTTAGTTAACCAGTCATCTGACTTCTTGGTTTGTTTAGTTTGTGTCAGTCTTTGGGAGGCTAAGTTGTTTTCCTGACACCTCTTTGACATAGTTGACACCTCGTTGGAGACTAGTCTGAAATTTAAACACATTCTAATTTGTAAACAGGCAGAAATTACTTTGTTAAAAAAAAGGCTGTAGTCGTCATTTTATGTTTTTATGTGTTTAAATTTTATGTATCTGATACACAAATCTGGCAAAGTTAATGTATAAACTCATAAAGTTCAACAGAAACCAAAAATATTGTATTGTTCATTACATGAATTGACTAACTCATTTTAAATTCTGGAATTTTTTCAGAGATCACGGAACTAAACCAATAGACAATGTCTTAATATAGTGATATTAATTGTTAAATTGCAAAACTTACTCAGAATTTTTTGTTGGTATTTCCAACGGTTTTGACTTGATCTGATGTGATTCTTCTAAGGGTTCATCAACTTGGGAGGGCCTGAAAATCAATTTTGAAGTGAGCAAACTTAAAAATAAATAATGATAGAAAAATTCAGTCAACAAAAAAGTTTTTGTAGTTAATATTTTTTCTTAATTTCAAGTTTATTATTTCATATTTTAAGGTTAGCCTGTCTAAATTATATGGTGGATGAATGATCCTTTTAATCTTCAGTATTTATGTCCCATTTCTAACATGGGGAGGCTCTAAGTCTTCTTTAAATTTAAATTGGTATACAGTATTCTAATTCAACAGGAGTGGAATAATAACTTTTCAAAATCATTAAATACGATTGTTAAATTGAGTTAAAACACATCGCATGCCCAACAGTAAAAATGTTGAAATTCTTCCAATGCCGCACACAGAAAATAAATAAAGGGTTAAGTTTTTCTTGACATGACTCTTCGACCATTGTTCATTCAAGTTGAGGTCTTGATTGGCCTCCACAAAAAAATCAGTTGGTCCACAGGCTATTCATTATTTTTTACTCTTTTGGAGTGTTAACGTCCATTGGCATTTTACAGAATACTTTTTAAGGGCAAGAGGTCCAAACCCCTAAAATTGTTGTTGGGTGAACAAGTTCTCCCCCACCCTGTTCCTCCTGAGAAAAAATCACTCTCTGAACTTGGAGCTGGGGCTCTTTCAGAGGGATTTGTGGATCCCCCACTGGTCGTATCCCCAGAGAAAAGGTGAGTGGAGGTTTGAAGTAAAAAACCTCATTCTCAGAAGGGAAGTAGACTATCCATTCTTACCAATCCGACCATTCTCAAAAAATAAAAATTGTTTTCTTGAAGTTTTAACAGGAAATTGCTTTAACACAATCTGTTTGTACAACCTTGAGTTCTGATATCGGCAATCTAGATTTCTGAAAGTCCCCAAAGGATAAGAATTTTCATTAAAAATTTGGTAAGAATAAAAAAATGGTGAAAATTTTATCGAAGTATGTCACTGTAGTTTCGAATCCACTTACTTTTGGTTTTTCACCAGTGATCCTGAAGGAGTTGGTGTTTTTTCACATGGACTTTTCTGTTGAGAATCCTCACTGGGGCTTTTCAGTTGAGAATCCTCTCTGGGGCTCTCCTGATGAGAATCTTCAGAGGGGCTTTTCTTTTGTGAATTCTCAAAGAGTTCTTCAACTCCGAAAGTTCTGTAAATCAATCACTTAGTTTGCATGACGAAAAAAAACGTAATTAAAATAGTGAGGAAAGATTACTCTTTGTGATTATGTTAATACAACTTATCCTTCAGTCGTAATGTATTCAAAACCCAATATTAATATAGTATTAAAATGTAGCCTTTAGGATGAAAATTAAAAGTTTAAGTAAGTAATATGTCATAAGTATTATTAGTCGAAATTATGGCTCAATCTTAAAGACCTATATCAACAAGATCAAATTTTTTTCTTTAGTTTTTTCTTCTGGGCAAATTAAAATATATAGCACCAATATCTATCAATTGAAATTTCATTACGTTCCCAGTCAGTTATTAAACTTCTCAATATGAAACTATTAACATGAATCGTTTTAAATGTCCAAAGCTGTTTCTATAATCTATAAAAATATTCTCACCCAAGAGGTCCCAGGTTGACGGGTCTAAGATTAAGATCTCCAATCACAACTGTTTTGATATAATCGGTTATTACGTCTCCTGACTTCCTTGTTTTGTTACCTTGTACAACACTCTGAGAAGGCAAGTCATCGTTCACTGAGCTTTCCTTTGTCGTACTTGATGCCAAGCCAGACTTTTCACTAAAATGTTTGAATGAAAATAAATTTGATAACACAATTATTTCTGATATTGTATAAACATGACAACAAATTATGATGTTTAGTACTTTTTCCAAATGTTCCACTTGCTCATAAAATCGTGACAAATTGACCCTTTGTATTTTTACTTCTAGATTCATTTTTCAATATAACTTAGCTATAGGGAACATTTTAATCTTCTTTGCATAACCTCTTGCCACCAAATCCAAATTTGTATTTTTAAAACTGGTGATTACCAAGACAACATTCAAAGAATAATATTTCAATAATGTATATTAAAATTTAATTTGTTTGGTTTTGTTTCCTTGGTGCAAGATCATTGAAAGAAATAAAATATGAGAAATATGAGTAGATAACATTAATTTAATTAAGGAAAAAAAAACTAAATATAATTCATCAAAGAAGATGATTTAGTAAAAGAAATAATAGTAATTAGAATCTACCACAAAATCTAACGCCAATTTTCTATTTTTAAACACTGTTGCAAGAGTAACTTTTTTATTTCAAGAGCTAACTACTATAGTAAAGATTTAACTTACTTTTCATCTTCTGCAGAAACATCTTTATGATCAGTATTGAAACTTAATTCACTCTCATGGATAACAAAATTGTCAGAGCTATTGTTTAAAGTGTTAGGCTCCTGTGACTCAAGCTTTTCAGTGCTAACCTCAACGTATTTTCTTTCAAACCTAGTTGTTTCATAATCTGCAGTTTTGTTACCAATACGTTTTTCCAAGTTTTCTGATTTTACTTCACCTTCATTGACTTTTGTGCCAAGAAATACATCATGGTCTGTTACATTTTTGTTACATTTTGATACATATTTCAAAGAGTCTTCTTTATTAACTGTTGAAAAAGGCTCATCCTTTTGTATGCTTTCTTCTAGTTTTTCCATATCCTGACAAACAACTGTTTTTAGAGATTTGTCTGCCATATTTACTACAACACCTTCATTGTTTGCAGTGTATTCGGTATTTTGATTCATTGTTTCAATATGACTTCCTTGTACAGTGTGAGTGTCAACCGTTGTACTTTGACCCACATCTTTTTCGCCTTCACAAGTATTTTCATTTACAACTTTATCATCATGATTTTTCTCGTCTGTTTCAGGTATTGTGGATATGTTACATGCATCAACGGCTTGACTTTTGACTATAACTTCTTGTAACAATGAATGTTTTCCTGGAAAAGAAATATTTAGATGAAAGAAATATTTTTCCTGGGTATCAGGTAAGCAATGCAATAATCTTAACAAGTTAACGCACAAAAAATTAAATTTCATTTCATCTACTAGATATTTGTCAAATACCAACTTGCACCCTACCTACCTACCTGTGCAAGTAGCACTACTTGACCTAGAACCTTGAAACTTTGCATGAACGTTCCTCTTAGAGCATAAGCATCCAATAAGAACGGATTTTAAAAAATTACCTCAGGGCTATGCCCTATGATACATCAAAGTTTCAATGTTAAAGTATAGAGAAGCTCATGAAGTTGTCATGGCAACCTTAACATTAAATCATGAATCCAAGGAAGGTTTTCTGTTTTACCACGGTTAAAACCATGTTGATCAGCTAGTCAACTTATAAATTCAAGACGTTAGATTTCAACAGGGAATTAGTTTATAGACAAAATTTGTTGCCTTTCTCCCAACAAAAACTTACCTTTCAACAACATTTTATGAAATGATAGGAAACAAAACATGTAATCAAACTAACTCTTAAAATGAGTACATCAATGAAGTCTCTTGTCACTCCACATGAACTTAAAACTTATATGAAGTATTTTAGTTTGCATTAAAAATGTTGAAAACTAAGCCATAGTTCACTAAGTACTACTTACATTATAGATCTGTCATATTTAATGTGGACTTAAACTTGTATTGCTCACTTTACTATATTATAAGCAAAAATTGGTGTAAATTCATTTACACAAAGTTTTAGGTGCTATTTAATAGTGTTGTTCTCTAGAGCAATGTATAAGTAATGCCATATCGTATTAATTTACATGTTCTACTTAAAAGTACACAAATGCATCTTATCTCTGTAAGTCATCAGTTAGAGGGTTGAAAGAATTTATTGATGAAAACTTCACTTACCCTTCTGTAAATCATTCATGACACATCTTGGATTTATTGTGGTTCTATGCAATTCACTATACTCACAAAAAATTGGTTTTACACTGATTGGCCGACTTGAATTTTCTTGGAGAAAAAAATCATCTGATAAAAGTGGATTTAGGTTAAACAGAATATTCTCCTCTGTGGTGTCATCAGCTTCTTTGACAGCGTCAGTAGACTTGTTGACACTTGTTGCGTTATTGTCTTTGTTATCCAACTCACAATTAAAACTTTTAAATTTTATTTCTTGTGTTTCCATGGTTTTCACTTCTGTTGTTTCTGTGGAAGGATGTTTTATTTTGTTTTCATCTTTAGGTGATGGTGATATATGTTCTTCCTCTTCTTCGTCAAACACTTCATCAATGTCGATCATTGAATTTTCCCCATTAGAATTACTTCCTGTGCTGTTCTTATCGCAGCAGTCATTGGTGGAATTTATTGACTCCTTGTCCAAAATGTCTTCATTTGGATGACTCAAACTTAAAGTGTCTTTATTAAGATTCTGTGAATGGCTCAAATTTGAAGTGTCTTTACTCAGATTCTGTGGATGGCTCAAATTTGAAATGTCTTTACTCAGATTCTGCTGATGGCTAAAATTTGAAGCTCCTTTACTCAGATTCTGCTGATGGCTAAAATTTGAAGTGCCTTTACACATATTTTGTGGATGGCTCAAATTTGAACTATCCTTACTCAGATTCTGCTGATGGCTCAAATTTGAAGTGCCTTTACTCAGATTCTGCTGATGGCTTAAATTTAGAGTGCCTCCACACAGACTTTGTGGATGGCTCAGATTTGAAGTATCCTTTCTCATATTCTGCAGATGGTTCAAATTTGAAATGTGTTTATTCACATTCTGCAGATTAATCAAATTTGAGGTGCCTTTACTCAGATTCTGCAGATGGCTCAAATTTGAAGTGTCTTTACTCAGATTTTGTGGATGGCTCGAATTTGAACTATTCTTACTCAGATTCTGCTGATGGCTCAAATTCGAAGTGCCTTTACTCAGATTCTGATGATGGCTTAAATTTAAAGTGCCTTCACACAGATTTTGTGGATGGCTCTGATTTGAAGTATACTTTCTCAGATCCTGCAGATGGTTCAAATTTGAAATATGTTTATTCATATTCTGCAGATTACTCAAATTTGAAGTGCCTTTACTCAGATTCTGCAGATGGCTCAAATTCGAAGTGTCTTTACTCAGATGCTGCGGGTAGCTTAAATTTGAAGCATGTTTTCTCAGATTCTGTGAATTGCTCAAATTTGAAGAGTCTTTGCACAAATTATGTCGAATAGCAAAACTGTCTTGTTTAGAAAGAAAATACCTCCTGATATCCTTTTGATTATCTGAACTCTTTGAATCAGTCAAATTGTTCTTCTGTTTAGTTTCTTCTGGCACTGCAGCTATGCTGAAATAGCTGTCTTTTTGGAGAGGTTTTTGACTTGTTGTACCAGTTGTAACATATTTTTGCAAATTTTCTACAGAATCCCTTCTTCTACTTTCTAAGTAACTTTGGAGGGGTTTTTCATTTTGTGAAGTAGTTGCAGTGTATTTTTGTGCATTTTCTACTGTGTTATTTAAAAGTTTATTCAAGTAACTGTTTTCTTGAACAGATTTTTGACTCAGCTGAAAAGATGTCTGCTGTAAGGGGTTAATTTTATTGCTAGCTTGAAGATCAGCTCTGAAATTTCCCTGAGATAAGTGTCTTGTGTCCTCCCATTGTTGTCTAGCCAGCTGGTATTGATAGTTTGTAGTATCCGTAGTCGGTATCATATTCTCATTTGCAGTTTGGTTATACCGATATTTAGAAAACTGTGTTGATGGATGAGTGACAGGGTAGAAATTTCTCTCATTTGGAGCCATTCTTGAATGAGAAATTTTGTCTGGGTCTTTGTAGTGTAATGTGCTCTCTTGAGAAAATTGTCTGTCTGAAGAGGAGAAACTGCTAGATGCATAACTGTCTCTAGGTGTGATGACTTTTTGACTCAGAGTTGGGATTCCTCTGACTTCACCACAATCTAAGAATGTACTGGATGATGGCTGAGAAAGAGTACTTCTATGAAAATCCGAACTATTTTGATGTAAGTTAGTAAAGTCTGTACATTCATAATTTCCTATTTTTGGGTTGATATCAGTTTTAAAATTTTCATTACTGTATGAATTAATTAAAATATTATGCTTATTTAATGGCCTGAATTTGCCATGGTATTGCTGCGTTAGGTCAGATTGAGTTAAATCACAATTCCTAGCCCCCAAATATGATTCTTCATTGGAGTAGGCATTGACATTTTTACATTGTGTGCTTTCCAATAAATATTCTTCTTCTTCTTCTTCTTCCATATCTCTCCTGCTTATTGTGTCTTGAACGATTATTGGTCTATTGTAATTTTCCATCTTATTGTAATCTCCATATTGAGAAAGTCCAGAATCGCTTGAATAAGGGTTTGAAACCGTGTGATATCGCTGTTTTCCTAAAACTTGAGGTGGCATTTGAGATGACAATCTATTATCAACTTCAGAGTAAAACGATTTCATTTTATTTTCTCTACAACTAGAGTCTTGACTTTTTTGAGAATAGGGATGCTGGCTCTCTTGTGAAATTAAATAATTCGTATACTGACTATTATCAGTAAATCGTCCACTGTCTTCACTCATTGCGGTTGATTGACATTCAAAATTATCAGGGTAGTCAGAATGTTCATTATGATGGATCCTTCTTGAGTAGTTTCCCAAATCAGGCCTTTGATTGTTCATTGATAAGGTCCTGTTGTCAATAAATTCTGAACTTTTAGCCTGAGGCACTTCATTATACCTTTGCTCATACCTTTTGGGTTCTTGATGGGCCAAAGACAACTCAGTGTCTTCTTGTAAAGGATTCATGTACTGGTTTGTTAATTGGTCAGGCCTGTTACGTGAATTTTGGAAGGTTGAGTTACTTTTCCTATTCGGATTGAGAGGGCTATCTGAGTTGTCAATTCCCAGTATTTGGCTTAGGTACTTTTCATTTATATGGCTTGAAGTACTTTGTTTATGCATAGCTTCATTTACATATGGAGGGTTTGTTTGGCTCCCTAACTCACAGTATGAAAAGCAGGATTCTGTTCTGTGAATATTACTGCCATTTAAAACCTGTGATGAACAATTTTTGCCATCTGAAATCCTGCCAGTATTTTCAATCGACTCATAGATTCGTTGAGAGGTCTGTTGACTTTGGAAGAAAGGGGCTGTTGCATCTGTTTGCCCCTTGACGTTATCAGATGGAGTCGATAAATCATTTGAAGATTCAGCCTGCTCATCATTAAAATTATCAGGGAAATCAAAATCTGGACTGTTTTCTTCTGTATTGAGACATTCTCTTTCATCTCTTGTCTGTTGTTGAACTTGCCCATACTCTTTTTGTGAGCTTGAAAAAGCATTTCTCTGCACTTCATCACAAGATGAGTCTAATGTTGAATATTTCTTCGCTGGTTTGTATTCAAACCTACTCAAATCAACAGATCCCCTCACGGGCTGTTTGGGTTTTCCCTTTGTGATATTTACTGTGTGATCCCCTCTTTGCACATTTTGCTGCGCTTTTTTTGCGCATGTTATCTGAAACAAAGCAGTTCTGTGATAAAAATCAAATTAATATACTACGAAAAACTTTTAAAATTATATAAATATTTTTGTCCACAAGCCTATACAATTAAAATTAGGGGAAATGTATATGTATTATATGGTAATATTTTAAACTCTAAATTAATTTTTAATTAAATACTAAATAATATGCTGATCTTTTCTTTGCATGGTCGGCAGTGAAGTTCCAGTGAAGTTCGGTTGAAGTGTGGCTTGCAAACAAAATCATAAAAATTTGCATAAATTAAGTTAAATGTCAAGCTTGTAAGGCCTATCTCTCTGGATCCCACCCTACATTAGACCTCATGTTTGTAATTATTAAAGTTTAAATACCCCCGTTGCAGCAGACCTGCATACTCAGCGAATTTCAAATGTAAAACAACATCTTTCAATCCAACATAGCGAGATTTAACATGTTTTTGTAAGCTCCATAAGAATAACATGGGGAATGAGTATGCAGGTTTGCTGCTACAGGAATATTAAAACTGGGTGGTTTTAATTCAATATTTAGTAGATCTAAACTAAAAGAAGCTATTTACCAAGTTTTAACGATATATGTTGAGAAATAACCGAAATATAGAATTTTTCTTATTTCCCATAAGGTTAACATTGGGACAACGTACTGTGTTTACCACTTTCAATATATCGGTAACCAATGGAAATAGAGCAGTGATTCAAAATACTAAATTGTTTGTTTTTTTGAGCTGAATTCAATGGTGCCCACACAAATTCGATAAATTTTATTTTTCTATGTGAAAAACTCAAAAAACCCATTTTTGGGGGGGTTTATCCCCCTTTACCCCCCTTTCCGTTGGTCCGATCGGGTTGGTTCACGAACTCGTCCAATTGATTACCACTTTACACGTCTGTACCAAATTTCATAAAGATCGGACCATTTTTGCGGCCGCTATCGTGCTAACAGACACATAGATATATATATATATATATATATAGATATATATATATATATAAATTCGAACGAATAGTGTTTTTTGCTTCTGGGGGCCCCAAAACGAAAAGTTATAGTGGTCCCGAGCTTAGGTCTTACCATGAGACCAACGGTAATAGCTTCTTCCCTATAGGGGAAATTCGCTAAAACTAGAATTAACACTTTGCTTGTTGATGCTGGAAATAATTATGAGTGGAAAACTTTGAGATTCGCTTTATTGTTTTCTTATGTAAACAAAAAAAGTTATTTGGCTTTTTAACTCAATAGTAAGACACAACAATCATCAAATGGGCTGGGAAGAAAACTTAACGACTCACCCTGTTACTCTGCAATTCTTGAGCGAAACTTCTAATGTCTCTCATTCCTGTTTGCTTGGTCAGTGATAAAGTAGCTTTCTCATCAATGCCAACTGAAAAATATAATTTCTTTAAGAAGGAAATCTAATAACACTTAAAATCATTTGCGATGAAGTCACAAATCAGAATATGAAGAATATGTTTACTTATTTTTTTTATATTTTGATTAGGATTTTTTGCGGACATTTGCCATCACTGATTAGTAAAAAACAAGTTTAACGACGTTTCGGGATCTGGAATCTGATCCCGTCTTCAGATGGAAGAAAACCTAGAACATAACAAGATTAGTAACACATAGCCAGGAAAACCTGGACAAAAACACAGCTTAAACAGAGAACTGTAAAAGCAGTCACGAAAACACTAAGCTGAAAAGAAAAACAATAACACAAAATAACACTGGAATCACAAGTATCAAGAATCACCAGTCAGGAGAGAGCACGTCCACACCTAATCAGAGCTGAGCTGAGACTGGTGGGAGGAAAGCAAATGGCGGCGGCCACAGCCAACCAAATCACGGCGCGCTACCGGTGGCGAAAACCTGAAACAGAGACATGTGATATGCAAATTCCGTGTGTCTGTTTGTGTTTTTTAGTTAATTTTTAACCTGATTTTGCCCCTTGGCCTTGCTACGAGTTAACATGTTGTGAGAATTGTGAACAGAATTGTTACTAATTACCCTTTTTGCTGACACTTTATTTTCCCTGTCTTTCAATTCTTTTTTTAAAATTGGTAGCCATACTGGCCTTATTTCAAGTGAAGATTGACTGATTGGTTGGTCTGCTAGTTTTATGTATGAAGCTTCAATTTTATGTATGTTTACTTGCTAAGTAATAATACAGTGCAATCTCGACAAGAAGACACTCGCCCCAAGAACAAAAACCCCCAACAAGTGCACTTTTCAGATACTCTTGAAAATGCCAAACCATGCTTAAGAAAATATAGTTATAACGAAGAGTCGGATGTTGGCCACTTTACAATCCAGCTACTCAAAGGTCTTGAACTGCGGATAGTTATAAGCGATGGGCTTGTGGATACAGTGTTCCTTAGAGGGGATTAATGTCTGCACTGGTGACTACTGCGTTCTTACTCAAGGCCATCCTAATAATTAGACCAGTTCGAAATTAATTAATGAAATTGTGGTTTGGATCCCACGTTAAACTTTAGGTCCTCTCGTTGCCACTGGCTGTTGGGCTATTGGCACAGAACTGTTAATCAACAGTTCTGTCTCAGGTACATGTCAGCCTTGGTCAGCAACAAGACTCAAGATCACGCTACAATCATCCTACACTCATCTGTCATTCATACTTGGCTTAAAATCCCTAATTTGGTAGGTCCCCATTTCAAATAATGTTATGGTAATGTAATGAAGCGGTGATTTCGGTGTTAGTTTGTTGAGCGGGGTAATGTAAAAACTACTGATTGACCAGGCTGAAATTTTGCACAGGGTAGAACTTAAAACGGTGCAACATTGGGCTTTTTCACCTTCTCAAAATACCCTTGGGCTTTGCCCCACAGGCTTTTTACAAACACCTCCTAGGAAACGTATTGAAGCTTGAAGGTTTACAATCAATAACAGTTTTGAAACAGAATTTTGAGTTTGGAGAAGTTAAATAAATGAAAATTTATTTAACCCCTTATCTGCTGCGCACGAGTTAGCTCGTGGTATTATTCTGAAACCCGCGACTGCTGCGCATGAGATATCTCATGCAACACCCTCGCTTTGTCAACTGCGATGCCCGAGTTTACTTGGATTTGACATTCTCAGCCGATTTATTTCGTTATTTGTTGGTACAACTGTTCTGCTAGGTTATTTTTTATTCTACGACAGTACATTTGACCCTGACAAGTTGCAGACCGTTTGGTGCTGCACTCTAGTGGATTTTTCTGGTACTATGTCCATGCCACGAGTTCTGCAGTATCGCATTTGTCGCGTTGAGACGAAAACCCCGCAATGTGGTGTTGATCGTGTAATTAAACTGTGCATTACTGATCATGTAAAAAACCATGGGGGTTAACTTACTCCACAGTTAAGGGGTTAATTATATGACTTTTGACCTTCCAGATCTCATAGCTTTTGTCTCTCATCACATTTTCAGAATTTTGGTAGGTTTTATTTGGCTGTCATGGGAACTATCTTTTCTAGTTTAACCATTCAAAGAACATGTACAACAGCTATCTCTCTTTGATTGCTTGACCCTGAATTAGAAGAGTGTGTTGATATCAAGACTTTTTCCTCCAACTCCTTTGAGAGACTTCTTATAGAGGTTCTACTGTATTAACTTTCCATACTAAATTAACTCTGCCAGGTAATGCAAATCACATTATTTTTTCCTCTAAGAAAAATCCTTACATATTTCTAATCAATACAAATTAACATGCACTTTTTTGCAAACTTAAAGCAATGCATTTTTTTTCACAAACCACAATGCAACATTTTGAATTAAAAAAAGGATATATACTGAACTGTCTGAAGGTTACATACTTGAATAACTGTCTTCAATTCATGCAATAATCTATCCGATTTACTCGAGTTTCAACATCTTTAATGTCATTTTCAAAATCTTCATACAAGAATAATTATTCTCTTTAGTCGCTATGAAATTTAAAAAACTTAAACTTAATAAAAATACATTTAACATACAAATGTATATACTTAATAAAAATGATTAAAAATACAACTAAATACTCATCAAGTGTAAGTTTTTTAAATTTCATGATGACTAAAGAGAATAATTAATTATTCTTGTATGAAGATTTTAAAAATGACATCACAGATGTTGAAACTCGAGTAAATTGAATAAATTACTGCATGAACTGAAGACAGTTATTCAAGGTATGTAACCTTTTTTCAATTGATTGTATCAATTCAGGAGGAAAATCATGAACAAACTTTTTTTGATTTGAGTAATGCATTTATGGCACCTAAAATAAAAAAATTCAAATGGTTTTGCGGGTACATCTAACCTGCTTCCTACTACAGTAGCCTTTTCTTCTATGAGAGAAATTTGCTAAAAGGCAAAAATGAATCAATGCCACTCAACATCAAATGATGAGCTCTCATTTGTTAACTTTTCATGTAAAATGAGCCATCTTTGTGAATAGGCGCACACAACCATTAATCCGAAATAGCGTATACAGTAGAGCCCCTCATATCCGGCCTCGGTTTTACCGGTCCTCGGTTTATCCGGTCTGTTCCCAGAAGTCGATGTCAATTCATATTTCTTACTCTTACAGATGTAAGTTTATTTCCCTCTGGTTCTCTCTTGGATATCTCACTGTTTGTTTACGCTATATTATCTCTATATGTTTATGGCTCCAGTTTTATCAACAAACAGGATGATACTAGTGAATGCGTGTACTGGCTGTACTGGTACATTTGGTGTGACTCAAAAAACTCATGGGTGAAACGAGATCTATTAGTGGTCAAATGATGTGTGTTGGTTTTAATAACATGTATTTTGAAATAACTCAAAATAACATTTAAAGCTCTACTTTGGGCGTAATCCATTAGCTACATATTATTATTTAGGTATAACTCATAGTTTTCATAATTGGTTGGATTATCTGGCCATATCGTTATCCGGCCTGGGCTCGGTCCTATGGAAGCCGGATATCAGGGGTCCTACTGTATTACACAAAACTATAATCAACAATGAGCTCTCACCCCAGGAGTCGCTGATAAGATAGGCCTCCACAGACGAGGCTTCTTGGCAAATCTTCCTGGGGATGTTTGCTGTGAACCGTCTGTTTGTTGCCCATGATGAGTCCCTAGATGAAAATTAAGAATATTCAATGGACAAATCAAAACATGGTTGTATGATCAAATTAGATGATTTCTAGAGCAAACGTTATCCATTATCTGGAATGAGATACATATAAAAATAATAAAACCATAAATAAAAAAAATATTTTAAAATAATTTATAACCATGGTAACACTATTTGATTTTTTGTTTGCATTCTAAAATCCATAGTTGTTAGATAACAGCCCAAAACTTTAGTGGTAGCTTCCACTTAGCCACTTGGTTGGTTGCTGAGACGCATTAAGTAATTCATGTTAGCACTCCACCCATCAGGTTTGTCAAAATTAAATTTCAACTAATAATTTATTCATTTATTGTCTGCCCCTGAACTGGTATGACTAAATATACCAGATCGTCATTATGTGTTTCTTATTTGTGTCCGTGTGTCCATGTATATTATTTTTGAACTTTTGACAATGTCGACTCGACAGGTTGGCTACAATTTTCAGCTTGATGAAGAAGAGACGTACTACTTGATAATGGCACAATAGTGCCTAAACCTGGTTGTAGGACACTCAACCGATAGAACTGGAGACGAAAGGTCTGTAAAACTATTTATATAAATTTCAACTATTTTTTTGGTGTTAACCATGTTTTCATTTAAAAGTCTGTAGCATCTAGGTACTGGCAGGTACCTTAAAAGAAAGTCCAGAAAAACTTCCCAGTATCTATCTGCTCAGCCAATCTACACACCTGAGAATAATCAAAAAGGATCAAGATATGTTTGTATAATGACATTTATTCAAATGATAAATTATCAACATCACCTAATGTTTTGAGGATAGTTTATTACGTAAAATTTTAGTAAAGTTTATTGATAAAAAATAATACCTTTAATTTCTAATTTGTTGAAAAAATGTCCACAAAATGCAAAATACAGCACTATGTTATGTAGTTATGGTTGTTAATAGACATGTAGTTAAAATGGTGTGTAGTTATGTTTTATGGGTGGGGGGTGGGGGGTCAGTCTGTCCGTCATTGCCAATGTTTTTCTCCTGGCCCAATAAGTTTGTCTTCGATATTTTTGATGTTTCTTATAATAATTAAATACAGTACACTCCTGATTATCCGAGGTCTTTGGGACCTTGGCTGCCTCGGATAACACAAACCTTGGATAATACGGAGTTTAGTGTGTTTTGAGGTTGGACTGTAATCAGACCACTTCAAAATGTTTTTTTGTAGATATTGTATTAACCAATAAATACGACAATGAAAGTCCTTTCGAGTTGCAAATATGAGAACTTTAAATGCAGACACTTGTTTTACACATTATTATAATGCTGAGTAATAAAATAAAAACGTATATTTAAAATTAGAGCTGCCTCGGATAACCCGGAGTCTCAAATAACCGGGGCTCGGATAATCAAGAGTGTACTGTACTATAAAAGCAGCTCCTTCCTTAACGCATGGGTCTACCCCTGTGGAAATCACTTTCGCAATACATATATATTTTTAAGTTTTTACTTTTGTAAAAAAATTGTATATTTGCTTAGGCTACTCAAGCTTCCTGATTTGTTAAGTTTTTAGTGTGAAATAAATAATTCTGAATTTGAATTTGAATTTGAATCTTTGGTTATTTCCTTACCAACAAAGCCCCAAACTAAACTTAAACAAGCGTGCACTACTCACTGGAACCTCCTCTGCAGCAGTATCTGGTTGCTGGGGTCCCCCACCACCAGACTGACGGAATGCTGAGGGTTTTCCCCGGGGTTGGTCACTTCCACCGCCACCAGTATCTGCCTTCCCTCCTCCGCCAGGGAGAGAGACAGGGCGAACCTCGGGACCCGCCAGACTGCCTCCTGTAGCTGGTTGCCGAACGGAGGGTGGCGGTTGACAATCTGAAACATTATCCCATCAAGACGTTTTGACGCACGTGATACACAGTAAGACGTTTTTGCCTGCCGCTGCACTGTTCCGTCCTAGTAAAAAAATCTGGCCTGGTAGTTGACTGGTTTGCTGCTAGGGTCAACCGTTGGCTTTATGTGCCAATCATTCTCCAGGCCGGCCGTGGTGCCGTAGCTCTTTTGGTCAAGGCGCTATACTGACGATTATAGCGTTGAAGCCATTCAGTGCATGGGTTCGAATCCGGACCATGCGCAATCCCTATTACACTTGCAAATGTGTGGCTTAGTTGGTGAGAGGGCCCACCTGAAATAAACGGTGACCAGCTGGGGTAGAAGTTGAAAGCATTTGTACGTTTAAAAGGAATTACAGTGGACACCTGTTTTGCTTCTTTTTACCCTTGTGTAGAGGAGGAGGACAAGTTTTTTTTATTTTTTATTTATTAATTTAGCATATTGTCAATACATATGGACAATCAAAAAGGTCATAACCAAAATATTAGACCAAATACAGATAAAATACTTAAAAATTGAAAAAATTAAAAAATTGACATGTTAAAGGGTTAAACATTTGTTGGTGATGTTTACCTAAATGACGTTAAAAGTCGGTAATCGTACACAAGTTGGAGTGAAATATGTTAAAATGACTTAAATTTCTCCTAGCATTTGATCAATTTTAGAAATCTGGGTTGAATGCTTTCGCAAGTTAATCTTTTAAGAAAACATGGCTTCTAAAAAGCAAAATGAGATAAATACAGGAAGGAGAAATAATTACATACACTCTATGAATAAATAACTAATTTTGGTGTTTTTATTTTAACACAATAATTTATTTTTGGTTACCATGGATTCATACTTTGATTGTGATTTTTTAAATAAATGTCTGATAAATTGTGTTATCTAGGGAATTATCAAACTAAATATTTCCTAGAAAACATAAACTATCAGTAACCATTTTTCTAATTCCTATCCCAACCCCTGCAAAACCCCTCCCATAAAAAAGGAGCACAATTTTGCAAGGCAAATTGTGCCTGACCAGCAATGCTGCAACTCTTGCAATCCCTTAATGATCTCACGTCCAACCACTAGGTCATCTGTAATATTACCGAGAAGCTATAAGTTGCATTGCCATTATAACAGTATTGAAGGTCTCTGTACAGTGTTTGTCTAATTATTTGGTTGTTGTAAGGCATAAACCATAACCCTCTCTAGTACAAGGCCGCGGCGCTAGTAAATGGCAACATCGCGCCTAGGGGTTCAGCTGATTTGGTTATCCATACTCTCTTATGGCACTATTTTTTGTTTACTTGAAACCAGCTGGCTCTGTAAGGGAAAGTCAATGGTTTTACTATGCAAAAAACCCTTGAGAAGCGACGTTGCCAGATCGAAGGTCGCGGCCTTATTACTAGAGATGGTTATATGTAAACGCAAATACTACTAAACTTATCAGGTTGAAATTTTACACAAAGGTAGATTAGAACCTAGCAAACTCATAGACCTCTTCACGTCAATAAAATCTGCTTGAGCTCCATAGGCTGTTTATGTATGGAGCTCCAACCTATGAATGAAGCTGTTAATATATTGACCTATTCTATGAACTAATTTTTGAGATTTTGATAGTTTTTGTTTCATCAAAAAAATTTTTAGTTGCGTGTGGAGAACAGGCACAACAGTTAGAACTTTTTTTTTTAACCCTTTGCGAACATAAGGCCATCAGGAGTGGCCACAACGCAGTCAGCAGCCAGTTGGAATTAGTTTCGAAAATTAATTCCAACTGGCTTAGTTCCGATGGTCGGACGGCCAACTCTACTGGCCAGGCCCTACTCTGCATTAGCTCGGCATTCATCATGGCGGCTCACTCCTGTCAGCTCGGAATGTTTTCATTGAAAACCTGCAATGTTATCCTAGGCGATTTTTACGATTCAATGTTAGTTGCAAGCCTGCTGATCATTTAGTTAAATAACTCCTTACTAGGCTGTAGCACTCTGTAGGCATCATGCAAAATTTAGAAAGACAAACAAAAACATGTTAGCGGAACTTATTTGCCAGTCCTGCTGGACACCTGAGCGCTTGTTAGATTTCATGTTGGCCAGTACTGCTGGCTGTCCGATCGCATGTAACAAATGCTTTGAAAAAAATCTGACTTCCACCTGCTAACAGTGATGGCCAGTAAAGCTGGTCACACGATCGCTAAGGAATACCTGAAAATATCAAATCCAACCGCAAACAGTTAATCCTAGAACTTTCCCTCTCCTCTCCTCTTTAAAGTTAGCCACTCACCCTCTCCAGGTCGCGAGGGTTGGCCTCGACTACAGACTGCAGTGTGGTCTTGCCCGCGCCCACCAGCAGTGCTGCCAACGCGGGGCCGATACCCGGGAACTGTCTCACCACGTGTTGGGAGTCCTCCCACATACGACACACCATACACTTCGCCAGGACTAGACTGGACACCAGGGCCTTAAAGTGCGGCTGTCTCCACAAGTATAGGGAGAGTCCTAGCGGAGTAAAAAAATGTTTTAAAGGATAACTACACAAACAATTTACATATATGGTCTCTATATTTGCCTTTGACCCTCAGTGGCCGATTAGATTACCTTAACATTGTAAGAACTGCCAGCAGCCGATAAAATCGGTG
This sequence comes from Flexamia atlantica, assembly GCA_035578135.1. Lineage (NCBI taxonomy): Eukaryota > Metazoa > Arthropoda > Insecta > Hemiptera > Cicadellidae > Flexamia > Flexamia atlantica. The sequence continues at coordinate 39,461,317 of JAQJVK010000011.1, read as the reverse complement.
TCAGCCATACATGCGAGAACTGGCAGGTTCCGGGCAGATTGGTTGAAGATAATTAACTGTTGAGATAATTGACTCGATTCCATGAACAATTACTGTTTTTGTTTTTCCTATTACAAAACCTCAAAGATAATCGATTTCTTTGATTCAATAAATTGATTGCTGCAATGTCCAATTATATGGTTTTTCACCTCAAAGTCAGCTGACAGCAGTACTCAGACTGACAGCATTTTTACCACAGCGATATAAAAGTGAAAAGGCTTCTTGATTAGCATGTACGTGTTGTTCTATACACTGAATATAAATAAAAGACTCACATACAACCCAGTAACTCTATGTAAATAAAATTAGAGTTTTGTCTGTACTTTGCTTAGAATTATGAAATTATTGGTTATTTTTGCGTTTTGAAGGTCAGAGAATCCGGATCAAGCCTTATCTCAATATCTGTCACTCTGTTGGTAACGCTTAACATCACAAATTAGACCGCTTTTCACTCAAAAACTAGAGTACTGCTATGGCTAAAACTTATTTTCTGTATTGTGTGCACGTATGAGAAGGTTAAAGACGAATTAAAACTAGCGTAAGTATTTTTGGAATTAAACAGTGAGCTTCTAAAAAACAAATTTTATTTGATTTCGACCCTACAGGGAAGCTTATGAAGTTTCCATGGCAACCTAAACATGAAATCATTAATCCAAGGAACTTTTTCTGTTTTTCCACGGGTGAAACCGTGTTGATCAGCTAGTATCCATAAAACATGGAAAATGGCAACCGATTACAATTGGTCGCTATTTTCCATTTTTTATGCATATTTACCATCTGATATGTGAATGCAGTATAAGTGTGAATATACTATCAGTGTTGTAGGACATCTTTTATTTATACCCAATAAAAGTGAAATGGTGAGCTTTCCATGGCAGGATGAAAAGAGAAAATTTTTTTTTGGCAGCCAAAGGGGTAATAGGGGGGTCTTATCAGTCTGCAGGGAGAGTATTGGTTCTTGATTATCAAAACTCAAGTCATGATTTGATAAAATTCAAAATCAAACCCAAAAATCAAAGAAAAATAATATATATTTAACTCCACCATATCATGCTGAATTTGAGAAACAAAAAAATCAAAACTCAGAAATTCTGACAAGAAATCTAATTTCATCAAGTATATTAAATTAATACTATAACCTTATTACCATCTGTTGTATGTCTTATACAGTCCTGCACCTTCACTACCTGTTCTGTCAATGTGCTTACCTTTCATGAGTCGCTCTCCAATGTTAACCAGTCTGATGGCCTCTTGATTCAGGGACAGGTCATTGATGGGGATGCAACTCAGCACTGCTTGGATCAAGCTGTCCACAAACAAATTTTCTTCATCAACTAGAAGTACTTTGTTTGCAATATTTAAATGAAAAGTAGTACAAATTTTCATCAAGGGAACAGCAAAAATGTTTTTGGTTAGAAGCGGGAAATTGGGAACTTAATATTAACATTGAAATTGATTCTTTTAGCCTAAATCTCAGGAAAAAATAGTAATCTAAAAAGTTTTAGAAACGAATTTCTAAAATTGTTGTTGCTAGACGATGGAAACGGTGTTTTTACAGACTGAAAATGTTTATCAATAACTTATGATATTGGTAAACCCAACATTTGAAAAGTCAGTGGGGACCCAAAACAATATTTTCAGAAAAGACACATTATTTTTCAGCTAATCTAAATTCCCCTCTCCCCCCACCTTGCAACCAGCTGACACCAGACAAAAGCTGCACCCAGCTGCAAAGCCACAGAATAAATGTCTATGCTAACTGTAGATAGTTTTTTTTACCATACAGGGTGTTCGGATATTATGGTAAAATATTTTAGTATATGATAGTAGAGGAAAAAATAAGAAAAAAGTTTACATAAACTTAGGTTCTAAAGTGATTCGTTTTCCATCTGTGCGTCTGTGATTTTTACATATTTAATCATATCTCACAAACCACTTAACGTTTAAACTTAAATCTTGGTATATTGATAACCACTATTAAGAACCATTTTTTTAAGAAGTATCAAATTTCTAATTTGTACTATTTCAAAACAGTGACTGTTTTTTGTTTTTAAAGCTAAATATCTTAAAAACCGTAAATTTTAGAAAAATTATACAAAAACAAAAAAGTTGCGAAATTTAATCTAATTAACGTTGATGTTAAGATTATAATGATAGAACAACTAATAATGGTGAAATTTAAAATTTTCTGAATGAAAACATCCAAATTTCAGACAGGATGCTCTAAAAACCATCTTTGTATTCAGAAAAATTAAAATATCTCCGCTACTAGTAGTCCAATCATCATAATCTTAATAACACCGTTGGATTGAATTTCATATTTCTTACTGTAATTGGATTGAATTTCACAGCTTTATTGTCTCCTATCTAATTTTTCTAAAATTTGTGATTTTTAAGATATTTAGCTTCGAAAAAAAAAAACAGTCGCTATTTTGAAATAGTACAAAGTAGAAATTTAATACTTCTTATAAAAATAGTTCTTAATAGTGGTTATTCATATACCAAGTTTATACGTTAAGTGGTTTGTGAGATATAATTAAATATGTAAAAATCACAAACTGACCCACAGACAGAAAACAAAGCACTTTAGGACCTAGGTTTATGTAAACTTCTTTCTTATTTTCTCCTCTACTATCATATACTAAAATATTTTACCAAAATTTCCGGACACCCTATATACAACTTTGCAGGTGAACTCACCAGTTGACCTTCATCTCTTTGGTCTTCACTCGGCCGACCAGGGGGAACCGTATCGTGGGTCCAAACTTGTTGCTACTCAGCTTGAACAAAGTTCCTTTTTCATCCACTCGTAGAATCACATCACTGAACTCGTGGCATTGACTCAAAACTTCCAACATCTCTTGAATATTCTCTGTCCCCTTCACCTAGAATCACATTCTTATGAGTAGCTTGATACTAGAAGCTAGATGTCAATAGCATTTTGTTTAACTTAGCATTAAATGACTCTACAAAGATAATATTATATTTCACTACTAGTCACGAAAGTGACTAATTTCAGGGTAAGATAGTAGTTTAGGTGCAAGCCATGGCGAGCGTAGAAAACACTATCCAGCCGAGAAATGAGTCTGCTGTGACAAGTAAAAAACAATACGTTTCATCACATTGCCACTGATTATTTTAAAAATAATCTAATATCTCATAGTCCAGTAATTTTCTCACTTGTAAACAGTACATGGTCTAGTAATGTTTGGGTAAGGAAAATAATGTTTTTGTTCGCCCCAAATTTCACTGAGATTGCCTTAGTTTACCTTAGTTATTTTTTTCAACTCCCCTGTTAATACTATTTATAAACATAAAATTCCTAGAGTAAAGAGATTGAATTTTAGTTTTTTAACAATTCTATAATACCTCGCACATAACTGAGGCAAGAGCAAAGAACCGGAACTAGTTTGTTGAGTATTGGAAAGTCTGAGCTTGAAAGTTTAAAACTTAAAAATCAGTTAAAAATTTGTTACTGACCTGAGAGAATACTTTCATCGTCTCGAATCTGATGTAGTAACGAGCCATGAGGGAGCCTCGCTCTGTGGCTTTGATGTCGTAACCATCAGCATCAAAAGTCAGGAGGCCAAAACGAACCAGACCGTTCAACGCTCTCATACAGATCCCTGAAAAGATGATAAAGATTAAATCATATTTCATTGCATAGATATCCATAAAATTAATTTTTTGATCTATAATAAAAATTGAGAAACTTTAAAGTATTTTTCGTGTTTATTGTGTTGTTGAAAAAAAAACTAAATGCTTCACAATTTTCCTCTGGATAGTTTTGTTAAGTTTCTATAGTTATGACCTTGTATACAGGCAGTAGAGTAGAGCAGGAGGTAGAGAATAGGTGATGCTGGTGGTAGGTTTGTTTTTTCACTAACAAAAAATATACATAATTATAAAATATTTAAATGATTTTTTCATATATTATGAGAATTAATAAAATATGTAATCCTCATAATATATGAAAAATGTCTATACATATATTTCTCATATATTATAAGATAAATTCTCAAACATTTTGGAGACTTAAGCGTTACCATGTAAATTAAATATTCAACAATAGTTTATGGCTTAATTCGGAATGGGGCAGTATTTGTTTCTTAGAGATCAGCCATTTGTTGAAATATTTGGTTGGTGATGGTCAATTTCTCAGATCTAAAAGAAATGAGTTACAGATACAAAATTAACACTGCAGGTCAGGTTATTGAGTGTTAAAGAATTTACGTGTCTTTGCCTTCTCGTCTATGATACAAACCTACGGGTTGACCCAGCTAATGTACAGTTGGGGAAAAAGGCGGGAACTGGGAAATATCGATGTAAGTAGTATTTGTCTAAACATCAAAAGAGACATTTGGTTGAAGGGTGCGAAAAAAGTATTGAAGCAGAGGTTGGGTTGAAAGTTGAAAGGTGCTGAGAATATGATTTTTCTACGAGCATCTTTTCTCCACCAAGCTCTGTTACAGACATTAGTTCGTTCCCACCCAGTGGATTGCTGTTAGTCCCTTGCCAACCATTGGTCCGTTTTTAGTTTTTGGCCCCAACACCTTTTTTTGTGAGGAATAATATGTGAGAGGTTTTGAATGTTGTAGCCATGCATTTGTCTGAGCTGTTGGACATGCATGGATGTGGGTGTGGAAAAAGTAAATGTTTACATTAAATCATCTGTAAAAAGTACAAAATTGTTAACTTATAAATCATACAGTACTTGAACTCATTACCTTGCAGCCTGAACTCGATACCTTGCAGCTTGAACTTGTTACCTTGTAGCCTCTTTACCTTGCATCCTGACCTCGTTACCTTGCATCCTGAACTCGTTACCTTGCAGCCTGAACCCGTTATATTGTAGCCTGAACTCAATACCTTGCAGCTTGAACTTGTTACCTTGTAGCCTCTTTACCTTGCAGCTTGAACTCGTTACCTTCCCAGATAGCACAACAATGAAAAAATCACGTGAAAATAACGTTTTCTTTGAACATTTTTAACGTGATTTTCACGTGAAAAAAAGTAAATATCACGTTTATTTCGCGTGAAAATATAGTGAAAATGTCACAACTTTGGCCGTGTTTTTCACGTGAAAAAAATACGTGAAAATTACGTTTTCATTTCACGTTATTTGTATATATTGTACATTTTTCACGCAAAAATCACGTTTCTATTTCACTTTATTTTATCATTTTTAACATTTTCACGTAAAAATTACATTTTAATTTTGTTTTATTTTCACATAGTGTACATTTTTATGTAAAAATTACGTTTTAATTTCGTTATGTTTTTCACATATTTGAAATTTTTTGGTTAAAATTACGTTTTATACACCTTATACCTTCACCATCTTTAACACTTTTTACATAAAAACATTTTTGTTAATTTTATGTTCAAATAACTACTTCAAAAAAATGTTAGCATGAATAGCATATTTTTATTCAAACTCATTAAAAAAACTTAAAAGTCAACATATTTGAATTCTGTGATATTTAACAATAAAAATGTTGTAAAATTTACAAATTACTACTAGGCCTTATAACCAAGGAATAATACTGAAAAAGTATTACACCAAACACTGTTGTTTTAAAGAGATTGTATATAAATATTATCAATTATTATCGTTATTATTACTATATATTATTTCAAAAAGTAGAACTAAATACCCATTAATCATGGTTTAATTTAATGCTAAGCACGAATAAAACCACGGAAAAAGGGGATTTTGTTCTACTTTTTGTAATAACCATAATATCCCTTATCAGTGAATCTGTCTGAAAAATATATATAATTTCAAACCATAATATCCCTTATCAGTGAATCTGTCTGCAATATATATATAATTTCAAAGTGAGCAGTTATTTTAACTTATTCTTGACTAATTAAGGCCTTGTGAAATAAATAGAACGATGATTGAATAAATTTATGTATTGACATGAAAAATGTTAAAAAATTAACATATACTCAATACAGTATCGGCTAAGTTTTTTTTTTATTAAACCTTAATAGGCCAACACAACATTAGTTTGTACGCTTCCTCATGTTCCATTTTCAACTCCATCTTCCACAAAATCTTGCTTCCTGTAAATCAAAACAAATCCAATTAATATTATAAAGCAAACTAATATCATAATCAAAATTTACTGGGAGACTACACTGTAAAAATATTTTTACTTTGGTCTATCAAGAAAAGCCATGCAAACTCGGTATAGCAGGCAGGAGGTTACTGGGTCAGTGAATTAATAATTACTGTTTTATGGGGAATAAAGGCAGGAAATAGAGAAATAATAGTATATTTCACTATTAGTCTTGATGTGAAATGGTACTTTAGTGATGAGTTGTGAACAATACATTTCATTATGATGCAAATAAGTAACCAAACTTATAAAAAATCATCCAAAATTTCATAATTTAGTCATTTCTCTATAAGAAAACACAATAGGGCTGAACTGTCTATTTTACTTTAGAGCCAGCTGGTTGAACTGTCAAAACCGGAACTTCGTTTGTTTGGGTACGGAAATGCAAAGTTTGGGTAACAAAAATCCGCTGATCATTATTTGTTTTGATGTAAGGAAGTCGAGGGTTTTCGTAGATTTCAGCTGTACGGTAACGGGCAATCTTTGTATACAGAGTGATGAAAAATGCTTTCTGAGGTCATAAAAACGTTAAATAAGTTTAAACTGTTTTATTGCAATCAAATATATGGTAATGCTATAATAAGGAACTTAAAGTTTCATCTAAATTTATTTTGAATTGCTGTTTTAGTAAGTAGACTTCCTGGCAGGTTATCTGTGTTAGTTAACACTGGGTTTGCAATTTATCGTGGCCTATTTATATCCAATTCACATTTATAGTTTTTCACTCCAGGAAGAAAGCTTGTAGTTACAATACATGCTTGCTTACCTACATTAGGCCTAAATGCAAATTAGTTAAAAATTAGCAAAAATGTCTAAATACCAAGAATATTTGCTACCTAACATTATTTGTCAACCTCGGAACATCATATCGTCCAAGAGAAAACAAACCTTTGTATCATTATACCATAGTTTTTTTAAATTCCTTACACACCACATGAGAATTTCTGCAGATTGATGAAACATCCAAATGAAAATAATCTTTAGTGTAACATCGATTAAAAAATTAGAGCCAATAAGTAATCTGAAGAATGTTATGGAGTTTTCCGTGCGCTGATCATAAAACATCATAAAAAATATAAGACAAAAAGGAATCCTAAGACACCCACAGAAAGCAATACTAAAAACCTACCTGAATTTTTTCTCCTTAAGTAAGTTGTGTTTTGAAGCCAATTCATAGACTGGATCGATTCTCACAATTTCTCCAAAAAGCCTAGAAACTTGTAATCTTTTCTTGGTGTTAAAAATGTAACAGCAAGCTCCTTCCTAAAAGAAACACAAAAAAACATAAAATTACAAAATAATCAAACAATATTAAATTGCAGATAAACAAATGTAAATTGCTTGAAGGCTACTTCAATATTTAAAAAGTTAAGTTGGCTAAGGTGCTCATTACCAACGTTTCCGAATAGGCGGGTGCAGTTTTCCAAGCGGTCTAAATTTTATTGGAAATAGGCTATCAATCTGAAACTTTTATACGTCTGTAACCGAAATTAAGATTATTCAATTTCATCGAGAACAAATCAAAACGCTCTAAAAAACATCAATATCTAACCTAAATAAACAAAATAATGTAATCAAATGCATTAAGGTGGAGTCTGATAAGGTCTCACCAGATGGGCCTACTCAATCAGAGTAGCCTACCTATATTTAAGTTAGGCCTTTGATAAGTGCTAGTGACGGGCAAAAATAAACAGTAGAAGTAAAATAGGTAATATGCTTTAGCAGAACGAAATATAATCAGAGGTTATGCAGTTGGTGCGTTTCATCTTGAGCTTAGGCCTATTCCGTTGCCGAAGCTGTCAAACATTATTTATTTATTCTTAATGATCTGGGGCACTAAATAATGAAAAAGTTAATCTCAACAAATATTAAATGTGATTAAATACAAATTACAGTAAATAGGTATATAGACAGCTATTAAAAAATGTTAACATATCAGGTTAACTTTAGGTATCAGCTATAGTGTTCTGAACATATTCACTCCACTCCAACCGCTTCAGGTGTAGGCCTAAACGGTTCCCATAGCTCAAGATAAAACGCCCAAACTGTATCCAACAAGAAGTTCAAAATTTAGTAATAAAGCTGAGGCTTAGGAGTTAGGGGGTACGAGTTTCATAGCCTATCTGATCTTCTGCCGTTTGTTCCTATGGCAGACGATTCAACATCTGATTTTCTAAGAAACAATATCGAACGCTCTACCAATAGTCGAAGTTCAATGTACTGTCTGTTGGTCAGAACTTAACACCTGTCTTTGATATCGATTGATTTGTTACTTTACGAAAATATGTTTATCGACAGTATTTTAGTACAAGATGGCAGATGATGAGAAATAAGGTAGTAAGTTGTGTTTAGTTAGTTAATTATAGGCCTAGTAGCGTTTTAATTTAGTTATTATATTATTAGGCGTATGTTTAATATAATTTTAGTTTTATTATATTTACGTTTGGTATGACTTGTTGTTTGTGAGAGAATCGAATGATATAGGCCTAGATATAATTGACAATGGTTTCGGTATTTGTTTGTTATTGAAGTTTCTTCACTAGCCCACTGATGGTTGTTTGTTAAAACAGTACATCAGTTAGTTGAGTTAAACATGATAGGTTGATAGTTAATATCGGATAACCGAAATCTGAACTGAGTACCCAAAACAGAACTGATCTTTGCCCATGTTAAATCCAATTGAGAAGTTCAGTTATCAAACCTATAATAAGCATTTAAGGTAAACAATCGACAATCAACATAAACCTAGAAGATCAGATATGAAACTCGTACTGAATTATCACATGGGAGTGTTTTGAAAAGGCTAGGAGAGTTGTTATGATATGCATAATTACCAAATTTGTATCAACTAATCAGAAAAACTATAATGGAATGCTGAAAGTTGAGGTTAGGTTATCTTGATTTCACAATAGATGACTAAATAAATATCCAAAGTATAAACTTACCAAGAACGATGAAAGCCCGTAGTAGGGTTAACTCATTGTTCGCAGTTACTTGAAGACCGCAATTAAGTCTAAACTTCCACTTTAAAACCTTAAAAGCCGTTGTTATGACTTTAACTGAAACTGAGGCCAACGGCGTCTCACTCCTCACTCCACACTCAGGCTCCAGTTCAGTCCACCGCACCGCACCGGTTTGTGCCGCGTCGTCGTCTGAGGGGAGGTTTGTCTTGACACAATTCACGATTTATGGCCCATATTATTTTGGCAGGGTGATTTAATTTTTTTTATAATTTGAAATAAATAGCTTTTATTGTGTCAGGCACTTTTTTAAATAGTAAACTATTTTAAAACATAATAAGTATAACGAATAACAATTTAACAAATAGTATAATAATTTTATATAAATAATTCATAACATAATTATTTATAAATCCATTAAATTTTTAAAAATTATTTGTTATATTTTTGAATTTTAGTTTGGACTAAATAAACGATTACTGTAGAATTTGTGTATTTTACGAGGATGATAAAAATCGAAATGAAGAAACAAGAAAATAAAAAAATATAAAAAAGTTATATTTGTTATTTCATTTGATTATACTTTTGATTCATATTTTTCCCGTGAAAATAACGTTTTTAATTTCACTACATTTTTCACTTTAAATTTTTTCATCATATTCACGTAAAAAATATGTTTTGCTTTTTACTTTTACGTTTTTTTACTTTTTTCACGTGAAAATAACGTTATTTTTACAATGTGTGCTGACTGGGTTGCATCCTGATCTCGTTACCTTGCATCCTGAACTCATTACCAATGCAGCCTGAACTCATTACCTTGAAGCCTGAACTCATTACCTTGCAGCCTGAACTCATTATGCCTTGCAAGCAGAACTCGTAACCTTGAAGACTGAACTCATTACCTTGAAGACTGAACTCGTTACCTTGAAGACTGAACTTGTTACCTTGCAGCCTGAACTCATTATCTTACAACCTAAACTTGTTACCTCTTGTAGCCTGAACTCATTATCTTACAACCTAAACTTGTTACCTCTTGCAGCCTGAACTCGTTACCTTGCAGCTGAACTCGTTACCTTGCAGTCTAAACTCGTTACCTCACACCCTGAACCCATTACCTCACAACCTAAACCCATCACCTCACAACCTAAACCCATCACCTCACACCCTGAACCCATTACCTCATGACCTAAACCCATCACCTCACAACCTAAACCCATCACCTCACAACCTAAACCCATCACCTCACACCCTGAACCCATTACCTCATGACCTAAACCCATCACCTCACAACCTAAACCCATCACCTCACAACCTAAACCCATCACCTCACACCCTGAACCCATCACCTCACAACCTAAACCCATCACCTCACAACCTAAACCCATCACCTCACAACCTAAACCCATCACCTCACACCCTGAACCCATCACCTCACACCCTGAACCCATCACCTCACACCCTGAACCCATCACCTCACACCCTGAACCCATCACCTCACACCCTGAACCCATCACCTCACAACCTGAACCCATCACCTCACAACCTAAACCCATCACCTCACAACCTAAACCCATCACCTCACACCCTGAACCCATCACCTCACAACCTAAACCCATCACCTCACAACCTAAACCCATCACCTCACAACCTGAACCCATCACCTCACAACCTAAACCCATCACCTCACAACCTAAACCCATCACCTCACACCCTGAACCCATCACCTCACACCCTGAACCCATCACCTCACACCCTGAACCCATCACCTCACAACCTAAACCCATCACCTCACACCCTGAACCCATCACCTCACACCCTGAACCCATCACCTCACACCCTGAACCCATCACCTCACAACCTAAACCCATCACCTCACAACCTAAACCCATCACCTCACACCCTGAACCCATCACCTCACAACCTAAACCCATCACCTCACACCCTGAACCCATCACCTCACACCCTGAACCCATCACCTCACAACCTAAACCCATCACCTCACAACCTAAACCCATCACCTCACAACCTAAACCCATCACCTCACACCCTGAACCCATCACCTCACAACCTAAACCCATCACCTCACAACCTAAACCCATCACCTCACAACCTAAACCCATCACCTCACACCCTGAACCCATCACCTCACAACCTAAACCCATCACCTCACAACCTAAACCCATTACCTCACAACCTAAACCCATCACCTCACACCCTGAACCCATTACCTCACAACCTAAACCCATCACCTCACAACCTAAGCCCATCACCTCACAACCTAAACCCATTACCTTGCAGCCGAAACTCATACTCCTCCTTGTTCAGTCCCGATGGCAGACCGTACAACACGGGGTTCTTGTGAGCCCGGATGTACAGGAAGGTGGACCGTATCCACTCCATCGCCATGGCCACGTCGCCGATAGTCCCCAGCTGCACCTCCGCGTTCAGGTGGTCCTCTAGGTAGCGGTGGAGGCAGCTCTCCACCAGCTCCTTGCCTCCCACCAGCTTCTCGTACTTTGTCTGGAAATGTTAACTCTAGAGAGCCTGCGCCTACAACTGTAACATGAGAGCTCGCGCGGGGTAAATATTTACCCCATTATGTTTTATTGTATTTATTCAATGAAACGACAAGCAATTAATTAAAAACATACTACAAACTTATTTAAATTATATACACTCCATCATGTAGAAAGTCTTAACAGAACTGATTACACATAAAACAGTCAACAAAAGTTAATATAACGACCAACTTCAACGGCACTTCCCTTCTGTGGCCATTTATTACAACAGTACGTCGTCGATATGTTTCTCAGTGTTGAAAGAGACCAAATCAACTCCTTTTTACAAAAACAGAAAAACCCAATGGCGCGGCTGTATAAAGGCATTGATACCATGCTTAAACAGTGTTATACTTATGAGTGCTCATGTTATAGTTATGGAAAATGTTAACTAAAACAGCTGAATCAGCCGGTTGTTTTTGTTTGATCCGAGCAAAGCTCGATCCCCGGTACTTAATTAATTAATTAAGTAATTAGTTAATTAATTAATTAAAAATAAAAAGTTTCTACTACATGGTCCTTGCAGATGCTTTTACCACAATTAGCACAGCACTTGGTAGTTTTTCGGTCCAAATTTCTAAATTTCTTGAACAGAAATCACATCTGGCATTTTTTCCGAAGTTACTTGCTGCATTGGTTCTCATTTCGGTATTCCTAAAGCCAGCTTTATGCATGTTTTTAGGTCTCTTAGTAATGTTACAATTCCAGTACAGCGTGCACTTAACATGAGATCTGCCGTTACAAATTTAGTGTTACATCAACCTAGACTTCAAGGTCAGCCATTAGGCGAGTGGACAGGAAGGTACTGAGGGGGAGAAAGCACTGGGGTGCTTCTTTGCATACTTTCTCTTCTATTAAAAACGTGCCTGGAGAAAATTTACCCCGCACCAGCATACTAGGGTTAATTTGGAAAATTAGATTTTCATAATTAACACGTTTGCTGTGGGCTGCACTGTAGAGACTTCACCAAGACCGAAAGAACGCCATATGGCGCTGCGTTCATGCCTTTTGTTCATTTGCTGTAGGGCATCACACCTGAGTAGCTGGGAGATATTTTGTCACTGATTTTTATACCTTGTTTACTTGTACCCTGCTTAAGTTCATACTCAAATTTCCTGCCGAAAGAGACTTCTTAAACGCATATCGCGTTCCAAGATCATTTTCCCCCCAAGTGGAACTGCATCAAACTTCATTTGGAAGCAGTAGGAAGCTGTACAATGTTCCTTTTATGCAAGAGGCCACAATTTCAATTATTTGCCACACATTGCCAAGAATGGCCACCCTGACAGGTGCCGCAGCGAACATGTTAAATGCTAGCTGCCCTACTGTACTGGAAAATTAGTATTTGTTTCCTCGGAAACCAAAGAAAAACTACCCAAAAATGTTGGTAAATAAATTTACTCTTATTTTAAAACTAGCTAATAACCCTGGCATTGCCTGGGAGATTATTATTCTTCTTGTTGTTCCTTAGTGTAGCATTCTGTTAGTAACCATAGTAGCTGTTTCAGATAGTAACCATAGTAACTATTAAAAAACTTCCAAAACCCTTGACATGGTCCCCTTTCGGACGATCCTGTGCCTAAGTCCTCAAATATATCAAAACCAAACCAACATAGTTCACATCATGAGATTTCAAGCTTTAATTTGACACCAAGATCAAGTATCTACGACATATAGGTTAGGCTGTAGCCTGAAATATACCAACACACAACTCTCTTTTTATATAATAAAAATAAAAAAATAAATATTGATTTGCTAGTGATGATATTATTGTAGTTCCCTTGGAAACCAGATAAAAGCTTAACTAAAAACGTTTAATTAATTATAAACATCTTTACTGGGCAAAATTCAAGGGTATTTTGATGAAGTGAAAAGGCCTATGTGTTGCATTGTTTCAAGATATACCTTTGTTTATAATTTCAGCCCAGTAGGTTTAGTTGTTTTTGTGTTCACCCGGCTCTTTGGCAGCTCCGTTTTTTTGGGGGCTTTGTATGTACTGAATACCATAAAATCAAAAACAATCGACTTTTGACAATTGACAAAAAAACTGAAATTCACTCAAAGGATTTGTTGTGATATAGGAGGCTTCTACAGTAGTGAGTTCACGAGTGTGGAATTGAGATTTGAAGGCACGAGCCAGCAGCCCAAGCTATTCATTTCATTTTTCAAATTCATTTAATTTCATTTCAATTCAATTCATTTCATTTTTTCCAATTCATTCTTAATAAGACAGGTACCTCATGGAGGACGTTACCCTGAATATGAGTGAAGGATGAGTGTGATGATCGTGATGATAGTGGCGCGATCTTGTAGCCTTGTTACTGACTAAGGTTGGCACGTTCCTTAGATAGGATTGTTAATTAATAGCCTAACAACCAATGGCAGCTGGCTCCAGAAACAACCCTTCAAAAAGCTATTAACTTTTCTCGGGATCGATCCAGCTACCTACAAGTTTGTAGGTGGGCACTATAACCACTACACCAACCAGCCAGCTATCATTACGGGGGTGCTCTGTGGGTTGCATTGTTTCAATCCCACACTCTTGAGCCCATTACAGTAATCCCCCTACCAAAATGACTTCCCCCCTTGTTGTAATTTCTGATTATAATGACTACAGTGGCGACCTACCTTGGTGGAGTTTCTAGTCATAATGACTACGGTGGCGCTAGTGTCAAACTCCGGTCGCCCGGCCCGGCCCATCATCTGCAGAATCTGACCCTCGGGATACTCCTGCATCACTCCTCCCATGTAGTGCTGTGTAGACTTGATGATCACAAGGTGGGCTGGCAGGTTCACACCCATCGCTGTGGTGGAAACATCGTGTTAGTTGATTTTTTCAAACTTAAAATGTGCATTGTTTTATCACACAGTTAATGTTACGTAATGTTACGTTTTTGTGGACAATGGGGACCTCAAACAAGTACGTACATGAGATATCTTTTTGCTAAATTTGCTAAACCTCAAGAAATAGATTACTTTGATTTTTTGTATTGATTTTGATTTTTGCGGACATTTGCCATCACTGATTAGTAAAAAACAAGTTTCACGACGTTTCAGGATCTGGAATGTGATCCCGTTTTCAGGTGGAATAAAACCTAGAAGTTCTCTGTTTTAGCTGTGTTTTTGTCCAAGTTATCCTGGCTATGTGTTACTATCTTGTTATGTTCTAGGTTTTGTTCCACCTGAAGACGGGACCAGATTCCAGATCCCGAAACATCGTGAAACTTGTTTTTTACTAATCAGTGATGGCAAATGTCTGCAAAAATCCAAATCAGTATATAAAATCACCATCACCAACAATGAATTTCAAACAAAGAACTTTGATTTTTTAGTTTGGAAAATAAGCTAGTGGTAAAAATATTGAATTAGGAATATTAACAGTTTTTCATCACATGCACTGTGTTTAAGACAACGTCACCAAATCGTAACTTTCAAAACTTATTTCTGGTATAACATTAAATGCTTTATTAGAGATGATTTCTATTTCACTTCATATGATTTACTTAAGAAAGATTTCCTTCATAATCTACATATAATTTATTATAAAAAATTACACATGAATATAAGAATGAATCCTTCCTCACTAATTTTTGCTTGAACAACCAACTTACCAAGAGTACTGGTTGCTATCAGTATAGGAAGATAGCCAGATCGGAACACACCGGCCACTAAGGTGCGGTCACTGGTGGTCATACCTGCATGGTGGCAACCTATACCCAGTACCAGGTAGCCTGACAACAATGTTTAAGAACTTTACTAACATTTTAAGTTTTATTAAAAGATGTTTGCTGTTGACAAACACTGAAAGTTGATACAAAAAAAGTGTATATTTATAGCTTTAAACTTTAAAACAAAATATGAAATTTCTAGAATTAGCAACTTTAGTATGAAGATACAACTTCATTGAAAAGTTCACAGCATAAAATTTCACAATCAAGATGGAAGTTCTGATACGTACATTCCTTATAAACACTCGCTTGAAATTAAAAAAGAATGAGACCTCTTATTTTGTTTTCTTGTTTTTTGGCAGCGTCATTCACAGTTCTTCCAGCATTTTTCTTCTACCTTTTATAGACTATATTTTTGTGCTTGGAGCATAAATTTGGCAAACAAAGGGTTGAGCTGCAACAGTATAAGACAAGGCCAAGAATAAGACCTGCAAAAAAGGCCTCTGACATAGTCCTAAAGGCCAGCCACTTACCGCACTGTTCTTCGGTTCGAAAACCTCATTAGTTCGACACGTGATACTTCAACACTCTGTATAGTTCAACATGGGGCGACACTCATCGAACATTCAAAGGCTAACAAATGTTTTGCCCAGTGATCTCTATCCTGACCTCTACTTTGATAAAATTTAATAAATTAGCTGTGCTATGGTTTAGGTTCAAGATATTTAATACAATTATGAGATGTACAACGTTTATTGTTAATGCTTCTATTAATGTAAAATCCCATATACTCCCTAGAGTTAGACATTTTGATACTTTGATACCTTTGAATTGTCAAACTATCGAAAGTCTACTGTATTGTCTTTTCCAGGTGTTCCAATGCAATAATACAACCACCCCCGATATTATCAATTTCAAATCACACATTCACATTTTCATTAGGAGGTCACCTGCAATCTGTCCATCGCCAAGTTGAGCCGCAGTGTCCTCCAAGTGTTGCTTCTGCTCTGGGGTGAAGGTGTAGGAAATCCCCTTCACTAAAACTCCGGCAGTCTGGAGTACTCCTTTTCGAGTTGAACAGAAAATCTGGCAACAGACAAACTCTGTTTATTTTACATTTTATGAAAAAAAATGTTTTTGTCTTTACTTAAATCTAAGTGGAAATGAAGAAATAAGTTTTAGGGAATGTGCATGGCTGTAGATTAAACAGTATTTCCCCAACTGGTCTTAAGACCTATTTATTATTATACATGTATGTTCACTGTATGAAAAAAGGTGTATTGATATAGAAGTATTGAAGAGTATTGAAGTATTTCAATTCAAGACGATTTTAAGAGGCATGAAAGTGATTGAAAGAGAAATACTCTTAACCTGTAAATGTATAATGCTATAATGCATTATTTGTAGACTGAGTTATTCTGAGACATTCCAAGCAACAAAAGGCTAACTTACATTGGTCGAGTATTAGGCTAAGTAAGAAGGTGACAAGGTGACTTAATACTTCACTGACAACTTGCCCAATATTGCAACTCGACAGATACGTCGAGACACAAGCAAGTTGACTGGAAAACCCAACGACGAAAACCTAATTCAAAACTATGGGGAATCAGCTGATCCCAGCAACTCGGCTAGGCCAACTCAGCCAAGTAAGATAAAACTTCAACCTAGGAAAATAATCAGATTTCCCAAAATTTAGTGTATTTTTGTGATCTATTTCAATGGTTGGGAACGTTAAAAAGCTTACCAATTTACAGTTTTGCCAAAATATTTTACACAGAACATTACTGAGTTACGAAAAAGTTTACTTACTAAGGTAGGTTTCCCATGCGCGTATTCAAATATAATCGGCTTCAGCTTGTAGCTTAAGTTTATGTCAAATAAAAATGGATTTTGATTTGGGTGCGAAGGATAACCTTTTACAATCTTCTTCAGAGTTACAGGTCTCATTTCCTCTCCAATTCTGTAAAGCATTTTTATTAGTTTTAAGTAATATTTTTAAAAGATATGTACGGTAGAATAAATCTATAGACACTGTTGTGTTCATGAGTGGAATAGCTTGTTTTTCCCCTGGAAACTGTAAGGTGAGAAATATAAAGAATATTTTTAAATTAAAATACCGATTAGTAGAGTGTGCTGGGAGTTTGAGCTAGACAGCTAGAGTTTTTTCTTAATTTATATATATAGGTCGCTCTGGCAATCATATTTGTTCATTTCATACATCAGGTAATCAGACCATCTCATAACTTTTTTTTAAACTAGGAAAAATATAAATTACTTTCCATATTATGGTACTATACTTACTATGAGTAAAGTATTAAAGTACTATGGTATTTGTTTAAGAAGAAAACATACCAGAATGAATATCTTATGGTACTTTCAAACGCAGTATATTACAGACACCTAAGACAAATTTGAAGCAGTTTGGGAGCCGTCCCTTAGTAATGCCCCCTTAGGGGGGAGGGAGCTTTTTAGCAATGTTATGGTGGGATAGTGTGGGGGTACGAAGTAGTGTTGCAAAACTACTGAACCTCGAAAAATAGTTTCTTAAAATCATTACAAAATTATTCAGTTTTCCTTTTACAGATTTAGAGAGGGTCTAAATTTACAGTTATTATGCTTTTTAGACATAATTTAAACTTCTGTCCTACTAAGCTTATACAGTAAACTCCCAATTATCCGCGGAATTGGGTGGCGCGGCTTCTGCGGATAACGGAAATCGCGGATAATCTGCAAGTGTTGAAAATGGGAGAGAATAAAAGAGAACAAAAATTTCAACATTAAAAATCAATTTATTTAATACAGTCAAGGGCGAACCCAGATTTGGGATATCCTATAACGTCGCGGAAGGCGAGTATCGCGTCACAATAGACGAATATGGACGTCGCGGTAAACGAATATCGTCATCGTGGTAGACAAATATCATTGTCGCGGTAGACACATATTGTTGTCACATCGGAGTAGACGAAAATCTCGTCGTGGTAGAGGGATATCGTTGTCACGGTAGACGAGTATCGTCGCCGCGGTAGAAAAAATATCTTCGTTGTGTTATACGAATTCGGCCATCGCGGTAGGCAAAGTTCGTCGTCGCGCTAGACGAGTATCATCGTTGTGGTAGACGCCGCAGTAGATGAATATGGTCGTCGCGGCAGACGAATATTATTGTCGCAATAGATAAATATTGTTGTTACGTCGCATTTGAAAAAAATTGTCGTCCGTCGCGGTAGACGAAAATCGTCTTCGCGTCGCGGTAGACAAACATTGTCTTGGCGTCGCGGTAAACGAAAATCGTCTTCGCGTTACGGTAGACGGAGAAAGCCTGCGCGCGTTTTGTACGTAAAAAACTAGTCAGTTGTCTAATTTTTTATAAATATGTATTTTCTCGCTTTTCGTAGCACGCGCGGATAATCCGCTCGCGGATAATTGGGTGTTTACTGTAGTTAAAGTGAATCAAAACATTGCTTGAGCCTAGTGATTTGGAGGGGGGGGGGAATGTTTGAGGGGGTTTAGTGACACCATTACAGATCCATCAAAAGGGGAGACGGGGCTCTGGAAAGGCTGATTCAAATAACATAATTTAGGAATGGTCCCTTGTCGACACATCAAATTCAAAATTCAACAGCTCAGCAGTATCAGTTAAGCGATAATAAATCAAATCTATTCTTACTTTTCATAAACAGCTGGTCCTTCATTTGGGTTTCCGAGCCAAACTGCGATGTCCTCGATGTTCGGTATTGTTGCGGACACCGCGATGAACCGCACTTGGAATGTGCTCTCAACCGTCTTCTGAATTGTCTTCATTCGGCTCACCACCACTTCCAAAACTGCTCCTCTCTTGTCCTCGTTTAATAAGTGAACCTTGGAAAAAAGTACTTCATTGTTCTTTAATTTGAAATTTGACTTTTTCTCTAAAGTATTAAACTATCAATTTGGATTATCCAAATCATGGAAGGATTTGATAAATTATGTAATGCTCCCAGGGGGGAGGGGGGTTTTTGGTAGCGTTTTGGGGTGGGTGTGGGGGTTTGACATAGCGTTACATAGCTATTAAATCTCAACAATACATTTATCAAATTATCTAATTTGTCTGTTTTTCCTTAAAATACAAGGTTTTCAATGCATTTTGGGGGGAGAGCAGCGAGGCGTTGTGTAATTTCGACCGTTACGTACGTAATATGACCATTACAAGACTTTTACAAGGAGGGGGGTCTGAAAAGGCCAATATTGGTGTTATATAATTTATGGTCAGCCCCTTAATGTGACAGAGATCCGATTCGGATAACTAGAATCCCGGATAATCTAGAAATAAACTCTATTGTGTTTTTCTGTTATGAAGCTAAAACTTAGTTTGTACAGATTAATATGATGGAATACTGGTGACAATATCAAAAATTATTAATAATCTGAAGTTAAAAATCTGTCTATATTGAATCAAGTATTGAGTACTGGCGCCTGTAATACTGAAGCTACAGATTAATTACAAAACTGTATAAGAGGTTAAACAGAGATTACATCAGCTCTGTGATAAAGATTGCCCAAGAAAGTCCGAAATGGCTGGTTTGGTCCCTATTTAGGCTGACTCTCATTTGATCTTGAGCGATAAGAACAAGCTTGCGTATTAATTGCTAAATCAGTAACTTACTTTCGTTTTTAAGACAGCCTTACTTATTGACGCATCTGAAAATCACTTAAATATTTAAAGTAATAAGAAATTTTGCTTTAATTTTATGACTTCAGTTGCATATAAATATATTAGAGTATCATTTACACAAACAATTGTTTGATTCCGTACAAGCCAAGGTGTGCATGGTGGCCAATTTTGTTAGAAAATTGATTTTTTTCTGTCTAAGAAATTGTGGACAGTCTACAAGTATAAGATTTACACTATACCCAATTCCACATTCACCTTTCAGTGTGGTATTTCCATAAGCCATATGTTTCAAATGACAGTTAAGGTTGTACTACACATGTGAAATAATTATCAGCTGATGATTTTAAAATCACGTGATACGGATTTAGTAAACAAATACATTCAGCAAAGGTAATAGAATAGCTATCTTCCATAAGGCCTGTAGTAAAAGGTGAACATGGAATTGAGATTAACAGTTTCAATCAAAACAATGGGTAGTAAAACAAACAAATAACAAACACTTGCTATTTCACAATAGTTTACCTCGTCAATGAGAAACAGTTTCACCAGCTGGACGATCGAAGAGTGATCGTTCCACCGACGAGTTAACGAGTCCCACTTCTCCGGGGTAGTCAAAATCAGCTGATACTGTTTGATGTCGTTGAAGTCGAGGTTGTCGAAGTCACCGGTGACCTCCAAACAGTTGATTCCCAGAGGGCTGAACTTATCTACCCAGTCCAGGAACTTCTCTGAACACAGTGCTTTCACAGGGGCCACTGGAATTAGAAAATACCCCCGTTGCAGCAGACCTGCATACTCAGCGAATTTCAAATGCAAAACAACATATTTCAATCCAACATAGCGAGATTTGACATGTTTTTGTAAGCTCCATAAGAATAACATGGGGAATGAGTATGCAGGTGTGCTGCTACAGGTATATTAAAACTGGGTGGTTTTAATTCAATATTTAGTAGATCTGAACTAGAAGAAGCTATTTACCAAGTTTTATTGAGATATGTTGAGAAATAAGCGAGATATAGAATTTTACTTATTTCTCATAAGGTTATTATTGGGACAATGTACTGTGTTTACCACTTTCAATATCTCGGTAACCAATGGACATAGAGCAGTGTTTCAAAATACTAAATTGTTTGTTTTTTTGAGCTGAATTCAATGGTGCCCATAAAAATTCGATAAATTTTATTTTTCTATGTAAAAAACTGAAAAAACCCATTTTTGGGGGGGTTTATCCCCCTTTACCCCCCCTTCCGGTGGTCCGATCGGGCTGGTTCACGAACTATATATATATATATATATATATATATATATATATAGATATATACAAATTCGAACGAATAGTGTTTTTTGCTTCTGGGGGCCCCAAAACGAAAAGTTATAGTGGTCCCGAGCTTAGGTCTTACCATGAGACCTACGGTAATAGCTTCTTCCCTACAGGGGAAATTCGCTAAAAATTGTGAGTATAAAAGCTCAGTTTGATTAAGTGTGAAAAATGAAAATTCGATTCATAAATCATCTGAGCTCTCTTAAGTTAGATTCTCTATTAAAATATAATCAAACCTTCATAATTTAACTGAAAAGGGTTCAAAGTGGATAAAATTTTACTTGAGCTTACATTTGCCATTTGCCACACTTTTTGAGTGATAGACTGACTCACCAGAAAACCACACCTGAAATTAACAGATTATAGTGCTAGACACAAATGATTTATAAATTTTTAGAACCTCTTATTATGAAGATTTCCAAGGAAATAAGTGGTTACAATTTATCCAAGTTCCTTTATATTTTAACTAAATTTATTTCCAATCTATTATACTAACAATAAGCAAATGTGAGCAACATAATAATGACATGAGTTAATACTTGTCTAGCGATAAACCGAACAAAGTTAAAACACACTAAGGAATATCCAAGTATAGCCGGGATAATTTCCTAACTACACCTAGCTTTAAGCTACTTTTTTACACTATCTAGAAAGCAGACACTCACTGTAGACAATTTTGAAGTCTTGAGGGATTTGCATCTGATTAACTCGCTGCACAAGTCTGATTATGGCTAGCTCAAACAAAACTGTTTTACCAGAGCCAGTGGGTGCCGAAACAACGAGCGGTTCATCTGAAATTGTAATTATTATTTTAACTTGGCTTTTGACTCTTTCTGTTTTAAAAAGTGTCAATTTTAGGCCTGTTACTTTTCAATATTTTTGTAGCTGCTGACTTACCTGAGCCTCAAAATTCATCTTTGGCACTGTATGCAGACATGTGATACTGTAAGGTCGTCATTGTAGAATCTACAATGACGACCTTCACCTACAGTGAAGATAACAAATTGACTACTTGTACGGCCTGAAGATGTTTCTATAAGAACCAAAACTAGTTGCCACCAGCAACAAGTGGATTACTGAATTACAGGTATTTAAACCATTATAAGTATTCAAACGTAATCCGGAAGCTAACAACTTTGAAAAATGAATCCTTATAATATTATCATCAACGGAACTCACCCTCCTTGCTCCTTGGAATTCTGGCGACCAGGCTGATATTTAACAGCCTTCTTGGATAAAAAACTTGATTGGAATTTCCATGTGAATTGTAAACTTAATCAGGGTTACGCGAGATTGGCTCAGCTTCGTCCATTAATTAATATAAACTCAACTTTAAAACCCCTTATTTTATGCCTTGCTACTCTACAAATCTGTCTTATGTCCTCTCATCACATATGGTTACATAGTATGGGGACCATCTGCGAGTGGTAGCAAATTGAAAAGAGTACAAATATTTCAAAACAAAATCCTACGGACGGCTTCAAATTAAAAACGACCAACTTCATCGTGAATTTGGCATTGATACTATTTCGGCATTCATCGAAAGGTCTGCTGAAAAATTTCTTCAAAGTTTAGAACATGTTTCAGGAGCTGTGACGTATGAGCTAGAAAATCTGGCCTTAAATGGGAACCAGAGGACTCCCTCAAGATGTTTACACCAATTGTTAACAGAATTCAATACAGTAATCAGTTTAGTCAGACAGTAATCATCTTGTTTATTTATTATTCTTTGGCACTGTGAATCATTTTTCTGTATTAATTTTACTAGTGCTTCAAATTGAACGAACCTGATAACTGTTATGTATAATTTTCTTAAACCTTCAGTGTATAATGTACTTTTGTTAGTAGAACCAGAATAACACAATTTTTTTTAAAGTTTGAAAACTAAAAACAAATTTTACTTAAAACTTTCTGATGAACATAGAAGAGTATTTTTTTAGTTATCAATGCTTAACAGCACTTTACAGAGAGGAAGCGTAATGAAATGCTTTTAAAGAGAAGTGGTTCAAACCCTTCAACATTGCGTCGGTAGTATGTTTAATGAATTTTCATTGAAATAGAGGTAAGTCTTGGTGTAAATAATTACACTGAAGAATTATACAGCCTACAGATATGAAAAAGACAAATAATTATGAGTAATTGGATAAATAATTGGATCTTAATCACAATTAATTAACCATCCAACCATCCAGATTTAGTCAAAACCAGTTGGGCGGATGTTCTAGTTGTGCTTGAAAAAAAGTTGGATACTACCATAGATCATATATTTACCTCTTACCTCTACTTTAATACTTTGACTACACTCCGTCCAAAATAACTGTTTTTAAATGACATTCATTGTGTATGCCAATTATTCACACAAACTGACTCAAACTGTTTGAAATAGATTTATCAAACAGAATTTCTAACTTTTTAGGCTAGTGATGAACACTAACTTTTTTACTTACCAGTTTGTAAAATAACATCCATCAGTTTAGACTGAATGGCATTAAAACAAGGGTGGGCAGCGAATATATGTTGAAACTGTGGATCTGTAATATTAAGTTAAGGACATAAAGCAAAAACATTACCAATTAAAATATTAAAAACTGTGTTAGCAGTATGTCTATTAGGAATTAGGCCATGATAATATCTTGCCTAGAAAATTGTTAGGTATAATCAAAATTACAGATTAGATCATTACCAGGCCTAAATAAAGTTAATAGTTTTTTTAAGTGAGTTTAATGTTGATACAGTTCACACAATATAGTATATTCGGCCATGCCTAAACTATGCTGTTATGTTGTTTTCAACATATGATATTTGCAAACAAAATGTTTGACAAGCAGCAGGGCTGCAGAACAATGTTTTCAGAAAAGTACTCCCTCTCCCTACCACCTTACAACCAGCTGGCTCAGTTATCGCGCAAAAATGTAGCAGAAACTGTAGGGTAGACGCACCCTGTCACAAACATTCTGACACAATCTTTGATAAAATTTCGTACAACCATAACACCCGTTTTGCTAGGAATGTTGGCATCATGGTACCGCAATCAAACAAAACTTTTTCTCAAACAAATTCTTTTTTTATTTCAAACATTGTTTATCGGAATATGTGTCAGAGGTATAATAATTCACACCTTTTTAATATTGCGCCTCTCTCATCTTTTAAAAAACTTCTCACTGAATGGCTTACATCTTTGGGTACTGAGGAATGTGAGGCCGTTATCGCACTGGGCCCGGCTTGACCGCCGATCCCTACACTACTCCCCCCGCTACTCTCCTCTCCACCAACAACGCTCAATCTGCTCAGCTCATGCATCAAAATGGAACGGCATGCACAATTTAATTTCCGGACACTCATTGTAAACAATTTTAATTTTAATTTCATCACGAAATATAAATAAGTTTCCATTTTTTATCATTCCGTAATTTTTATTTAGGCTCTGATTTGCAATGGGTCTACACACAGGCTACTCGCCCATGTAGACTCTTTCCTATGTTTTATTTGTGGAATTGTACTATCATATATTTAATTTCGTAAGGCGATTCTTTGCGTCAAAATTGTGGGCGTCTGACAAGTCGTAGAAAGATGGGAGAGGGCTCAAATTAAAGGTCTCTATTCCGTAATGGCGGGAAAAATAATAAAATTGCTTGAAATTCACCAGAAAGCAAGAAATAACGTATAATATCTGCCATTTAAAAAGCATTGGGATCTAAAAACGTTTGCTTTGTTTACATAAAACATGTGATACTGATACTTGATTAAAAACCATGTGATAGGCTGGATATCAATGTAAGATAGATTTATTTAGTTTACTATGAAGTTATTTTGTACTGTAATAAATAAGGATTGTTTGAATTTTCCCTCATAAGGGGCTTTTAGCCCCTTCAAGCCACTAGTTCATAATATTTTTGGAAATAAAGTATATTTCATTTCATTTTCATTTCACCGGTGCCTGACAGTTTAAGAAACCATGTGCACTTAATAACCTATGGTTTTGTAAAAACACTGATTTAACCTATATTATTAATTGTAGACAGTTTCAAATTTAGTTTGGTTTCTAAAATCATTGTAAAATAAGGTTTGTAAATAATTTTCTAGCAACAATTTTCTAATTAATTCAACCCTTGTCCATGTTCCAGTGCCTGACGGTAAAAAAGACTTGTATCTGTATTATAATTAAGTTACATCATAAATTTTGCTGTGAAATCATCATAGGTGTATTTTCATGGAATATTGAATTTAGTCATTTATAATACTACTTATGAATATCGTTAAAATTACAAAAAACCAAAACTATCTCCTTCGAATTAGATAAGGAGAATTGTGAAAAGTTATGTTATCGGGTATTGAGAATTCAAACAATAAACATTTTTTTAACAGGAGCTAGGCCTAAATGATACAGATTTTTTTATAAAAATACTAAAAATAAACATACTTTCCATAAAAATTAAATATTGTGTAAAATATTATAACGGAACCGCTTTATAAGGCAAATAGATAAAGACTGTCAGGCATTGGAGCAGCGACGGCTTCTGGTGCATTGACCTTAGATTTTTTAACACATATTGACTACTGGCCAGAAGCCAGCTCCATGTCCAGTCTCCACTCGGGGCTAGGGTTCAATGTGTTAAAATAAAATGTTTGGCATGGTTGAAAAACAAACCAAAATTTTACAAGGCACCAAATAAGGCGGGTGAGTGCTGGTGCTGCTGGCGAAATAACTGTTCTTTATTTGTTTGGGTAGTTAATATAATCATGTGTTAAAGCAAACACAACAAATTTAAGTTAGGCCTAAAGGTAAAAGGCCCAGAAAGATATAAACAAAAGATTTGACAGTACAATAAAAACATTTTATTTAGTCATTTCAGCTGAGGCTTAGCAGACAATTTGATAAGTTCACAGTTTTTGCTGCCCACCCTATTTGGTGCACTCTACTCTAGGCCTATTGTTTATGACAGGAAAATATTACAAAAATATTGATGACCAAGGTCTATACCTTATTTATGGTGAATATATGAAAAGGATACTTATTTCTGATACTAAACGCAAGTTAAGATTACATATTTCTTGATTTTCTGGCTTCCACCTGCTGGTGGATGAAACTAATTCATTCATATTTAAATCAAAACTTTTAACTAATCAGAACTTAAAATATTCCATACACTTCGAGTGATTGAATAAAAATGTCTGGCTGGAACATTCTCAATTTTCTTCATGATGCGCTAATACTCTCAAACTTAAACCATTGCTTAAACGCACTATGTAGACCTGACAAGTTGCAAACAATAAATTATAAATTTAAAATAACTTAGTCTATTGTTAGCGAACAGGAAGCGGAAAGCACAGGACTGTTTCATTACAACCAATACCAGAAGATCGAACCAGAGAGAAAATCAAAATAATGTTCAGTACATAGAGTAGTAACCAAAGAAGATTATAATGTAGGTTTGTAAATTGAGGTTATACTGTAGATTTATAACTGGAGCTATCGCTACAAATGTTTTGTTATTGAAAAGTGGCCCTTTGATCTGATCAGGTCGGCAATATGAGTGAGAGCAAGGTAGAAATTTAGCAAGTTGAACAGAAACAACTTGTTTCTATAATTAAACAAGTATTGTTCTATTCATTTTGGTAATTTACTAATGAGTTACCGTACCGTTCTTTTAATGGCAATTTAAAACGATTTGAATCTTATAAGTAGGACGAAAGATTTGAACTAGTTCTTAAAAATTACAAAAATGATGTATAGATTTAATCTCAATAATTAATTTCCTTAGATTGAAGTAAGATAACACTATTAAAGCAGTTTAATATCGTCGAATCTTTAAAAATATATTTTTACTTCGATCAATCAAGGGTTTGACTCTCAATACTAAATCGTTCTATTTTGGGTTGATAATGAAAAGAACGAAATTACTCACCTTCCTATGGCCAACGTGACAAAAAATCAGAGAACGCAGAAATACTAACTAACCTCCTTGGAGTCAGTCACCAAAGTTTATTTTTACTCTATGGCAGTCGTTAGCAAATGTCACAGCTGTCTGCTAGTCCAGCTGATTTTAAATGACAAAAGGCCAGCCCAGCAGCGATGTTTGAAGTTTGAAAACAAAACAAAGTTAACTTGAGAAATTGTCGGAAATAATTGAAGATAACACTCCAGGGTTGAGCCCAAGAATGTAGATTTTAAATCGAGCTTTGAATTGAAATGACTTGGTTGATCACTCTTATCTTTTCTATGTCTATTTTATTTTATTTTAGGCCTATTCAGGGACAGAAGTGTGGATCTGATAAAAATTGCAACAGTGATGGAGTTAAATGTGGCTTCTGTGTGAAAAGATGTTGTCAGTTTCCATTTAATGACATTTATGCCCCTGATAAATCATGTAATTTCCAAATGAACAAATGCAATCAGAAAACTTGTGTAGGTAATAAGGATGAAAGTGTCCCGTTTGAAGGCTATGCCCAGTGTTTATGTATCAAGTGTGTCGTTGGACATTATGGCCAGTATTGCGAAAAGATCGGTATGTTTTACGAATTTAAAGTAGCCTATTATAAGTGTGGGTAAGTTATATCAATTGGGGTCCTGGTGCAAACATAGTTTCAGAGACAAACTTTGGGATAATGATTTTAATCCATTTGGGTCGTAATTATATCGATCAATTGCTTACTTTATATGGTCATCAACCTCTAAGGGTTAGGCAGAGTCTTTAGGTGGGCGAAAATTTACACAGAGCAGAGCCGGTGATGACGTCATTGTTGATGCGATACCTGTTTCTGGTATCTGCTTCAGGCTGAAATAACTTAGTCGGCGGTCGATAATCAAATCAAATATACTAAAAACAACTTAGTGATGGAATTGGCCAAGTTATGCCTGTACCAGTAAACCACCACCGTAATGCCCATACAGTAATTTGCCTAGATTTCCAGTACAAAGAATTATGCTGAATCAGATTTTTATCTGATTTTCTTGACTTATTTTTATCTGAACCTAGATCATGATTAGGAAATGTCTTGTGTTTGCTCTTTAGCACACTATTAGTATTATGGCTCTTTAGACTTCAGTTCCTATGTACTGTACTTTACCCCTATTTGAATAAGTTACATGTAGGTATGACTCATGATCCAAGAAAACAAATATCTCCCTATGTTTTTCTGCCAATGTCATATTATTAGCCTACAATCGAGTCATTTGAAAATGTTTAGATAAGTTACCTTGAAATCGCACAGCCTACCTGCCACTGTTGTTTTTCGACAGCTGCTAAAGGAGACACCCATATCAATACAAATCTTAAAAGAAACAACCAACTACATAGGTCCTGCTAAAATTTAAGCTGTATGTTACTATGGCCTTTTTTAAACTGCAAATGAATTAAAACATTTAATAGGTTGTTTTGTCAAATTTTAAATATTATTTTTTTCTGAACAGGTGATTCCAGTACCACATACTCATCAGGTATCCAGTTGATCATGCCAACTGTCGTGGAATGTATGAAAGACTATACTGTGTTTCTTACTGTAGCGAGACAGGGGAGGGATGTGAACAAATTGCCCCTGAGCATCACATTACAACTTACATCAACTTCTGGTGTTTTTGGAGCGATTGCCTCGGAGGCGTCACTAATGAAAGCATCAACCGAGGAAGCTGTGGCATTCTGCAAGAAACATTCTTGGGACGCAAAAGTTTGTCAGTTCTTCATATGCGATAAAGCTGATGGTATCTTCATGGATATATTTAAGAGTTGTATGGATTAAGTTAGTGTTTTAGTCGAAAGTTTGTGTGAAGTATTAGCCTAACTTAGTGTTACTTACTCATAGGCAGCAGATGACAAAGGAAGTGATACGCCAAAATTATAAACCAAAACATAAACAGACTAAGCAACAACATAAACATAAAGACAAGGCCAATTAACCTAACTACAACTAACAAAGTTCTACTATACCCATGTACAGTGCAGGGTTGTACCCTTGTCAGAAATTGTACATGTCACTCTGTACATGCATTATAAATTATAGACAAAGTTAGTAATAGTAAAAAATCATCAAGCCAGTATAAGTGGATGTTCTCGAAGTAACACCATGTGTAAATTCAGCACAAATGCCTTTTTTTGTTGTGACTCTTCCCTATAGTTACAACAGTACTCATAACAATAGTTGCTTTAATTAGATTTTCAACAAAACTGTCTGCATGAAATCGTGTTTAAAATTTTTTAGACATATGTAGGCCTACACCTTTGTTCAAACGTTATTTTTTTCTCAACATATCCACATAACTATTTTTATACACTGCTTTACATTTGTTAATTTAATTTTAGGATTGGTTTTTGCAATACCAATGAGAATACCTTTTTGGTATCCGAAGAATTGGAAATGGAGCAACGAAACAGAGCTATCGATGACTGGGCTCACGCACACAATGTTAGCAAATATATCTGTTGGTCGAAGCATTAACGAGAACCTACAACTTCAACACCAATTTGTCGTCAGTTACTCCGATGTGCCCAAGCAACAAATCCCGGTTTTGGAAATGATCAACTGGTTAGTGAGAGATTAAAAATTATTGTAGCCTAATGGTATTTTTAAAATCTAGCCTTCTAACGTTAAAACCTCAATAGAAAACTTTGTAAATATGTTGTAAAAAAGTTATAATTGGAAAGACATCTACGCTTCTATTATTTTCGGTTGTTCAATAGAGTCATGGCAATCACAGGAGAGTTTGGAGAAGCCCCAGTAGGTCAGAAAAATTCTGAAATGCACTATTAATTTAGAAAAGGGCAACCAGACATAAATGTATTAATTTCTATCAGTTTTACCTTACTTAAATTCCGTATAGATCACAATGTCCACAATTTCTAAACTAACAGGAATATACATGGGTACCTTGGTTTTTCCATATTTTTACTCATTGTTTTTCCTTCTTAAATGAGTGAGTATTGTGACTCCTGAGTCCAGGCTGCTGTTTTTAACGCATGAGCCAATGGGCAAATAAATAAATGTGCCCCCCCCTCAAGCCCCATTATGCCCTTTTCGCTGATGCTGACCGGATGTGTCATTTTGTCACTAGGTCCTGTCATTTTTGTTGTTGACTTGCTAACGCCGAAGTCACACTCGCCGTGTGTGAACATCTGCAGTTGAGATGTTTGAGAGCAGTACCAGGAAACAGGCTTGTCGCTACGAAAGTTGAAAATGTAAAAGGGTCTTAATCTTTGTTAATTTTTGTTCAGGAGGGATTTATTCCTTATCTCCTCCTTAAATTGGCGAATCTTTCTGCTGTCTACACCATCTATGGACCCGCCAAGTCCCTGACTGGCAACCGGCAAATGATGCAAACCTTATACACTATAAACAGTATTTTTTAATAATTGATAACTGGAAAATAGTTAGGGATGGTGGCCTTTGATGGTAGTTGTGGGAGAGGGAGGGCGCATTAGCAAGGGGCGATTGGATATTGCACAATACAGGAGTACAATTACGCCCTCTTATCAATTCCAATGTAAAACTCTGTTGATCATGATGCTCTCAGTTATCGCCATTTATTTTTCTCTCTCGTCCCAGTTCTGGCAACCAATCTGCCTAGCTGTAGAATCGGTCCAGGCAGGGCTGTAAAGTAGTTAAATTAAATACTGGTATTTACTTGTGATTGTCACACACATTCCAGACTGAAGCTGCTGCAAAACTATATGATGTAAACATGCTTGCTTTGATACTAAAATTAATGAAGAATCAGAAAACCTCAATTTCTATTAGTTTTAACTGTTTGTTTTTCATTTTGTGAATAATGTTTTTACATTGACCATACATTACAGTCTGTGTGAAGAATTGATTTTACACTTCTTTCTTTGTATTCATCCTAAACTAGACATAGCAAACGTTTTAGTCGTAGTTTGTTTTAGTGCCCAAAGTATTGATTCCCCTGAAGTATATATCAGAGAACAATATATCGACTTGAGAAGTGTAATGTTCTCTGTGGTTGAAGGAGACGGCACCAGTATCGTATTACAGGAAGACTGGAAGAAAGAGGATGATGTTTTTTTTGAGTGGAAGGCTTTCAGAGGTAATTTTTATACACTTAAAGGTGGAACTATCCACTGCAGCTAAAAAAATGCTCTTAGATCAAAATTTAAAAGGATTGTAACTTATGTTAAATCAACTTTCTTATAAAGTAAAAAAATGTTTTTAACTAACAAAAATCGTGTTGAATATAAATTTTTGACAATTTTATCAACCATTACTGTGAAAGAAAAAAGTTAGTTAGTTCGCAAAAAATGTTAGGGATCCAGATTGACCAAAATTTGAATTGGAAAACTCACACTGAGCATCTGTCCAAAAAGTTGAACTCTTTCAGGTACGCTTTTTCCATTTTAGTCAAAACTAATTCTTTAGCTGTTTGCAAAATTGTTTATTTTGGTTACATTCAATCTGTCTTAAAATATGGAATACTTTTATGGGGTGATTCACAGGGATCCTCAATGGTACTTAAAGCCCAGAAAAAGATTATTAGAACTCTGTCCTTTGTTCGACAACAAACAAGTTGTAAGCCACTTTTTAGGAAGCTTCAGATATTGACTGTTCCTTGCTTATTAATTTTTGAATTAGTAAAATTTGTAATCAAAAATCCAGATATCTTTGAAAAATTTAAATTTAATCAGTCTTATGGGAATAGGGGTGCTAACAGCTTCTTTAGACACCCACCTCACCGTTTGGAAATGTATTCTCATAGCCCAATCTATATGGCTTTAAAAATTTATAATCATTTATTTCCCCATATAAATCAACTGTCTAGCAATGAAATACTAAAAAAGCTTCACTTGCACCTTGTCAACGGAGCATACTACACTGTTAACGAATTCCTCACAGATAAAAAGATTAGTTTCAGTTAGATTTGTATTTTATTTTAGTTAGATATGTATTTTATTTTATTTTATTGTAATTAATATGTTGTGACCATGCACCAGTTTGTTGTAATTACTCATGTACAAATGTTATGTGCAATAAAGAAATTTGAATTTGAATTTGAATTTGAAGAATTGACTAACGAGTAACTAAGGAAGGAAATATGATAATTTGACCCTTTCCAATCGTAAGGCCAGCAGGAGTGGCTACAAAGCAGTCAGCAGCCAGTCGGAATTAATTTCCATGTGGCTTGGTTCTGACGGTCGGACATCCAGCTCTACTGGCCAAGCCCCACTTCGCGTCAGCTCGGCATTCATCATGGCGGCTCACTCTCGTCAGCTTGGAATTGTTTTCACGCCTGGCAGCTAGGAATTGTTTTTATTGAAAACCTGCAATGCTATCGTAGGGTATTTTTACAATTCAATGTTGCAAGCCTGCTGATCGTTTAGTTAAATAACTCCTCACTAGGTTGCAGCTCTGCAGGCATCATACAAATTTTAGAAAAAAAACATGTTTTTGGCATTTATTGGCCGGTCCTGCTGGACACCTGAGCGTTCGTCGGATTTTATGTAGGCCAGCTCTCCTGGACGCCCGTCCGCATATGAGAACTGCTGTGGAAAAAATCGGACTATGTGCTAACAGTAGCGGCTTCGCGATCGCTATGGCATAGCAGTAAATGTTCAATCTGATTGCAAAGGGTTAATGTCATATTATCCTTAGATAAATTTGTTATAAGCCATATCATATTTTATTTTGATAGTGTGGCCTCGTTTACAGGCTTTTACAAAACGTATTGAAGAAAACAAAAAATCGTTAGGTCTATTTAGTCTACTATTTCCTAAATTTAAAATTTGAAAAAAAAGCTCTTTGTTTCAGTTGAGTTAAATTCCCAAACAGTTCAACCGGATTATTATTACTGTGGTGAAAGAACTTGGAGAGTTCCACCATTTTCCTGGAAACCAGGTTTATACATTGTACGACGAGAAATACGGGTTCTGGACGTAACACGGAGGGACAACTTTGGTCAAGTAAGTCGTCAAGTTACTTGAATACTTGTCAATTTATTTTATTGATCTAAACCAGATGAACCCTGGCTTTGCATGGGAAATAATAAGTGCTGCAATCTGTGGTTGACCTCTAAAACTACATCAAACCATGTCCATAAGATTAGTTGTAAACAACAAAGTAAATTGAGTTGAAGTGAATGTCGATGGACAATTCTTATATGAAGCCCTTTCTTACGACTCTATAAGTAACAATTCTACAAGTACTTTGATGGGCAAGTCTATGTGAAAATACCTTTAGTTTGACACCTCAAACATTAAAATCCATCCAGCCATTATCTAGTCACTGAAAATTTATTTTCTGACTCTGAAAAGAAAACCCGTTCTGTAATAAATATATATACAGTAAAGATCCCTCTAAGTTTAATTAGCAATTGTCAATGTAAAAATTAGACATCCATAAATAACACATGGTTTTGATAAATTGCATGTGGCTTAAATTTAATTCTTGAGATTAATGTAAATCATGAGATCAGTTTATACCAATTGTGTAAATTTTGTACTCTAAGTACCCTTAATGATTACTTGGTGAAGGATATCATTGATTGTCAATGACCCGTTCGTACTAAATATATTTTTATGAAAAATAATTTTTTCCTCAATTACAGTGTTACCTGAAAGTCGACTTAGAACCTCTTCGGGCCATACTCTCCGGAGGTGAGCGGAAGCTAGCCAACGTCGAGGAGGAGCTGGTGGTAGACCCGTCTGCCTCCCGAGACCCCAACCAACCCCCGGGGCGGAGCCGGCTGCGCCTCACGCTGAGCTGCAACTGGACGGAGGCGGCCATCTGTCGACCGATCGTCAGGGACAGTGAGTAGCATTGTTACCAGACAGGATTTGGCACTTTACCTGCCTACTCCATTGAAAATCTCCGCTTTTACCCAGTTTATCGGCAATAACCCCCGCAAAATCCCGGCAAATACCAAAAACCGGGTAATTACTTGAAAAACCACCTGATGACTTTCAAAACACCCAAAACCTGGTAGTTTCCTAAAATTACAAGGTAAAGAGGGAAGTCTTATATCAATAAACTGCTCACTATATACCAAAAAATGTCTGTTTGCTTCGAGTATAGTTCTGAAAACCAAACATAATGTTTTTCTCGTTTTACACAAACACTGGATATTTGCAAAGCAAATTAAAATTAAAAAATCCCTGGCTTTACCCGTTTTTAGCGTGCCAGGTTAATCCCCGCAGTTCAAGTCTAAAATCTCCGGTTTTGCCCGATTTTTCTTAATCTTCTCATAATCCCTGAACGGCTTTCAAAATACCCGAAAACCAGGCAAATACCCTGTTTTTGGCAATACTGAAACCAATTAAACCATTTGGAATCCATGAAGCCAACTAAAAAAATCTGTAGTTTTCAAACATCTTTGTAGCTCGTCCAGAATACCCGGTTTTACCCGTATTTTTTAACATCGAGGTTGTTGGGTAAATCCCTGCAGCCCCAAAAGTCTAAAATCCCTGCCAAATCCCCGCATTGCCTCCAAAATACCCAGTTTTTGGGGAACACTGGTGAGTAGAGATTTTGGATACCCTAATAAAACAGTAAATGTGTGTGTTTTATCAGAGATTAGAGAAAAAAATAAATTAGGCACCGTATGTACATTTTTGTTTCAAGTTTCAAGTCTCACTCTGAGGAAAATAAAGTGAAAAATCAGTCCAGACACAATATTAGGGTAAGCACTATTTAAAAAATGGCAAGCTCGACCATTTATTTGAGCTGGGCTATCCCTGGTCTGTGTCAAAACATTTAAAAATAAACTATACTTTTAAAATTGAAGAAAAAATTTAAAACTTCCTAAAGAAAATATACACGATAAAACTTCTTACGTGTATGTTCTTATTCACATGTTTTTCCCAACTTACTTGTATAATTTTACCTTTTGAACTCGGCGATCAAAGTTAGTTTTAGTTTGGACAATACAATTCTTCCTGGACTAAGTTCAGTAGTTTTATGCATGAGTCAGACTCTTTCAATTCAATTTTTGACACCTCAGCCGTTCTCCTCTTCTTCTGTCAGATTTTGGGTCGAGTGCGGTAGAAAGATAAAACTCACAATTTCACCAAATCAAATTTATTAATAAAATAATTCAGACAAAACTAACACAAATTTAGACTAATTGAATTTACCCTGATCTTGTACTCGAATTTAGTTTAAAAAAAATTACAAAGGTTAAAAATAGAAATTTTAAGTGCCAATTAAGTGAGAGGAACTAATCCGAGATTATTAATTAATCATATCTGCGGTCAATTTTCAACTGAACTCGATTGCCGTTCCGCAACTGCTTTCCCTCCCTCTTCATCCGCTTGGGGCGCTGTTCCGGTGACCGGGAGGTGTCACCCCCCGTGGCCAGAGTGCGAACTTCCGGCCGCATGCAGTTGCTAAACGTGATATCTAACGTGATATCAGCAATTAGGCTGCCGTGAATGACCGCTTCCAGCTGAGCCGAGCTCCTAGGTTTCCAATAACAGGAAGGTTGCTTTGCTCAAGTGTTGGGTTGCAACACGTGCCAGTTCGATAGCCTCAACAATGTCGGGGTTTCCTCACTGGGCTCATCCAAATAATTTTGGATTAATTTTTGGGAGGATGGATACCAAACATATGATTTGGTAAATCATTGATCATCACAAAATTTGGTGAATCATTGTGACGTCCGTCACACTTTTAAGTATAATCAACACATTTCATTTCTCACTTACAGGTCTTTACCATAACGGCGGGTCTCCAAAACCACATTTTCGTTATAATCCAAAGATCTATAAACCTGAAGAAGGTAAAGTGTACGAGTTTACCCTAAAGGTCGAGTCAAGAGAGAAGAGTTATACTTTGGCGCCTGCGTTCGCCCGTCAATCGATTATATTTCAACGTTTCCCGACCAGCTTCCCTCTAACATCTTTGGAAATCGAGTAAGTGAATTGGGTTTATACTTGATGTTTAAATTGGTTGAAGTAATTGAAATATAAAATTATAGGCTGCATGTAATTTTGTCAGTCAAAATAGTCATTTCAAAATTTACCACTCAGGCAATGGCTCATTTTTAAGCTGTCGATATTGTAGCTGAAAAGGATTTGTAATGTTATCGAGAAATAAGGAATAAAGCATGTGTTCCATTTAAAAAGTATTGGGGTTGAAAATGTGTATTTTTAAGCTTTAAAATAAATAGTGCTAATGCTTGATTTAAAGCCTCGGGCTAAATAACAAAAGCTATCTGAAAACCCCTTTTACACTAAATGATTTTTATGTGGTTGCTGCCGCCTGGTAAGGAACCTTGTGACCTTCTGCCGTCTCAATTTAGTTTGTGGATCGTACAAAATTTCTGAGCGGCATGCTGCCATGTTTTGTGAAACAAGTACAATGCTTTTTTTTTAAAGAGGGCCATGGCTTCACTTGATCATGGAGTTGCAACGCAGCTAAATTAGCTTATTGTGTACCCTCAGACACAGGTCCTCACTCTCCGTCAAATCCCACGTCCTTAACGAACCTTGAGATTGTCTTGACGATAGTTACCTGTTCTTCCCCCAGGTCACTCATTGGTTGGCCAAGGAGTCTAGTGTGCAGATCTTGTAGGGCTGGGCACTCAAATGGCACGTGGAAGGCTGTTTCTTCCTCCTAAAGTACTGTGCTGTAGGCAACACCGCTTTACAGACTCGACCAATGGGCTGTCAGCTTCTCTGTTTGCCCAAGTCAGCTCCCTCATTGCCTGCAATTCCTTTGTGCCCTGGAACCCAACTAAGTGTTCCCTTATTGCTCTCTCCCAGGGTTTTTATGGTTTGATGACAGCCCCAAACTGCCTTAGAGGTGAAGTCGTAGCTGTCAAGTGCCATTAGTGCAGCTCTGCTTCTGAATTCACGTATATGGTGTGGCGTTTGAGGCCACGATCCACACACATTCTCATTCTCGCACACTCAGACAACGCAACAACCTCCGCTTGGAATATGTTAGCCAGTTTCCCCAGGCTTATGCAGCAATGCACCTTGGGTCTGACACCATATATACCTGGCGCTGTTCCAGATGGCTTTTTCGAGCCATCCGTACACCAGGTGATGCCCCTCTTCATGGGTATCTAAAGGTCCACCTCCCAAGTGACCCAATTACAGAGAAGTAAGGGGTACATAAGACTGGGGACCCCCAGGTTCCCAGAAGGCTCCGTTAAAGGCACTTAATATTAGGCTGACAGTGCCACAAGACTCTCAGCACGGATCACATAACACCTTAGTTTAAGTGCCTAGGCAACTCACCCTCGTGACAGATGCTCAGGCATCCGGCTTGAGCCTCCGGGTCCAGGTGCCACCCCCACCTAAGCAAGGGCTCATCCTGAGCCAGTTTTGGCACATTCCGGTACTGGTAGTGCTGCTGCCCACTACCAGGGAATCATTCGGGATTCCAGCCTAGATCCGCCAGGATCAGTGTATCAGGGCCACGAACGTGAACGATGCAATCTTTGGTTACACAGGGCAGCACATTAACTTTTGTACTGCCTCTTCCTGGACGGTCTTGGGCACCAAAACTGGCACCCTTGGAGTGAAGATGTATCCTGGTGCCAACATCTACGCAGCTCTCTGGCTGTCCAGAATACACCTGCACCCCATACAATGCTTACTTGCACTGCAGCTCATGCCAAGAAACCAAATCGTGAGATAGCCGCCTAACTAAAAAGCTGTTAGCTGTTAACAGCTAAAAAGCTGTTACTCGATGCCAGTTCAAGAGCCATTCGGCAGAAGACTGTTCATGCAATGAACAAATTTGCAACATCTGTGCACTTCTCGCTTGTTATTTATATTTTTTTATGATTACATATTGAGCATATGATAATCTATAGGTAATTCTGACATTGTTTAAACAATGCTGAAATGTTCAAAGATATCAAAAAGTTTTTTCTATTTTACTATCTTCTGCCTAACGGCTATTCAACAGGCATTGTGCAAACACATCCTTATATCCTATGATATGTTATATTTATTTACGTTTTAATTTGTTCGATTTTAAAAATAAGGGCTTTAAATCTTTTGTGTCACTAGTAAAATTCTTTCAATTTTCCAATATTTAGAAATATAATTTGTTTTAGTAAACAAACCATGTCTATGGTCTTATCATTTTGGTGAAGTTTGGGCTCTAGGCCTGAGTTGTAAGAAATCAGGGTAGGATAGG
Source organism: Flexamia atlantica (assembly GCA_035578135.1). Lineage (NCBI taxonomy): Eukaryota > Metazoa > Arthropoda > Insecta > Hemiptera > Cicadellidae > Flexamia > Flexamia atlantica. The sequence goes on along the minus strand of JAQJVK010000011.1, from coordinate 39,422,904 downwards.
GGAATCAGCAGGCTTTCCTGGTGGTTAAAACTGCTGAAGAGTACCCAAAAAAACATAAACCCCCCCCCCCCAAAAAAAACAAGAAAAACCACACAAGCAAAATATGATATTTTGTTTTTGTGTTTTATGTTTTTTTGTGTGCTCCTCTGCAGTTTTAACCACCGGGTAAGCCTGCTGATTCCCCTATCCTACCCTAATCTTATGTCTATGGTCTCTTAGACTTGCTATTACAGTAGAGTCCCACAAACCCGGACTAATGTGGACCGAACGGTGTCCAGGGGCCCTATTTTTGAAACGGTTGAGAGTTGAGTAGTGAGTCACTCGTCAAGTCACCTAACAGCTGATGGTAGCATTGTTTAAACCACCACGTGGCATGTCAACGTTTCAAACTATACATCTGTCAAACTAGAAAGCCAAATGTAAACATTGACCAATTTAAGGAAGTACCTCATTTTTCATGGCTTTAACTAGACTATCTTGGTATATTTATAGGTAAATTTAGTTTTAAGGCATTTTATAAATAGTTCAAAGGCTATCCAAACGCTTTTAAATATTTAGTATCAAAAAGTAAACATAACCTAATTGGAAAAGCTTTCCATGATTACTATTATTACTTCCTCCAAAAGAGAAGAAGAAGAAGCTTGTTTCCTGTCAACTCACCTGTTTTTACTCAACATTCTAATGCTTGGTGAGTAAAAATGGTTGGATTGGTGAAATACTCGATGTATATTATGTCTGTATGAAAATTATGAATTTTTAAGAATAAGTGCCTATTGAAATGATATTCACAGATATTGTGGGGCTGAATTCATAAAGTTAGACAGGAATATTTTTATTTCTATCTGTGAGTTAATTTTATGATTAGAAACAAATAACTTGAGGGATGAGTGACTTACTCAACCACCAACTCACCCATTTCAAAAATAGGGCCCCAGGTTTGTGAAATTTCCGAGTTATCGGGAAATGAGTAAAAATAAGAAAAAATAAGAATAGTTTCTGTTATTTCTATAAGAAATCATTTATTTATTGCATAGTAAAAAATACAAAAACTACATTATCAGTTACGAAAAAACTTAAAGAAAAACCAAAATTGTTTTAAATGTGTCACACCATGCTCTGGCCTTGAATCTCAGTGCACTTTATTGCTCTGGCAGGCTTTCCGAGTTATCCAGAATTCCGGGTTATCGAATTCCGGGTTTGTGGGGCTCTACTGTAATTAATATCCAGGTAAAAGAATGCAGCATTCATTTTTTGGTTCTGTTCCCAAAATACTTAAATGTATGGATATCGATTGATCATTTTCGATGAATTAGATACAGTAAGCTTTTTGACAGGTTTTTTCTGGGCCCAGAAGGCATTTTTGACCCAGGAAAATAGAAATACAATTAAATAATTGATTTCCTAGTAAAAGATGCAACATGAATGTGTTCTGGTCTCAAAATAGTAGATACTGATATGTATGCATAGTGATTGATACTTATAATTTAGGAAAACAAGTGTTAGGTGTCCTCTCTGGCGATAATAATGTTAAACAAAGATTCTTTTATTACCTGTTTGTGTTTCAGGTGTTTTCACAACTGTGGCATCCAGGTCAACACCCTAGATATAGTTTACTTTAAATTAAAATGTTCAAGGGATCAGTTTGAAACCGATTTGAAGCACATTAGTCCAGAATCAATTCAATGGACTCTGGAGGGGGTTGTGACCCCGAAAAAGGGCTATGATTTACATTTTGATTCGTTCCCGCATGTTTATGTTATTGGGAGGCGTAGACTGAAGGAGAACTCCACGTATCAGCTCAAAGTTGTCGGTGAGTTTACTCAATTACTGGGATGTTCAGTTAGGGTTTGTGACAACTTACAGCAAACTCCCCCTTAGCTGGACACCTCGGGACCAATACCCATCCAGATAATGTTTTTTCCAGCTAAACTGAGGTTCCCAAAAACTCGTTTAATAATGACTTCTAATTCGTAATGTAATGTCTAGGGGGGGGGGACTTTGCCAACACTGATTGTTAAGATATAATCAAAAAGTAAAATACGTTACTTCTCCTACGTGCTCACTCCTTACCTTTGCTTGATAAGTTAATAGTAAAAGATAGATCATTTTTTATAATCACAGTGAAAACAAAACACTATAAAATATGTGGTGTGGGGTGTCACATAATTGGGAAAGTTAGTCAAAAATTCTAACTAGTTAGAAGTTATTAGTTAGTCCCGTAAAAAGTATCTGATAGAAGTTATTAATTGTTGATTAAAGGATAGGGCATTTGCCAGGAATTTTTAAGGAAATTGATAGGAAAGCAGGCCTATTTACCTGGAACCATAAAACCATTTACCATTTACCTTTAAATAAGTCCATAGAACACATAAAGTTCACAAAAAGTTTGGAAATGTTCGTGGCCACTGACCATAAAGTGGTCAGTGGCCACGAACATTTCCAAACTTTTTGTGAACTTTATGTGTTCTATGGACTTATTTAAAGGTAAGCCTGCTTTCCTATCAATTTCCTTAGAAGTTATTAATTAGTTAGTTAAAAAGTAACTGATAGAAGTTGTTACTTAGTTAAAAAACTAACTGATAAAAAATAAATTATTTAGGAAGGATAGCAGGCTTACCTGAATGAAAGTTATTCAAGGTGATGGTACACTGATAATTACACACAATTGGGATATTTCGGTGTCACTGACACCATTCTCAACGGGGAATAGAATGAATGTGATCACTGGAAATTGTCCTTTTCAGTGTTGATACACTGAATAAACATATTTAACACATCTTGTAAACTATTGACACTATATGCAGTATATGAAGCACAATAAATATTGGCAGTTGAAGCCTGCTATTTTGGGTAGGGTTAGTGGTTTGGAGGAAGGAGTTCATCTGAGGTTAAGGTTTAGTAGTTCTCTAGATTTAGTGAACCACTGATAGGCCAGTTCCCATCTTCTTAACTGTGATTGGTTACAAAGGGGGGGCAAGGATTTTACTACTTTTGCAGAGAAACAATTGTTGAAGATGGATTCTTTATGACTTTGTTAAGCTGTCGTGAAGCATGGGAGCTTACCTCAGAGCGGGTTTTGAGTCTCCCTCTCAAGTAATCTGGCCTTCCCTGTGCCAGAACTTTACAGGCAAGGCAAGCTGTGCGGAGAGTGCAGAAATCAGCCATAGACAATAAGCCTAAGGATTTCCGCTCAAGTGAAATATGGTCGAATTTCCTCAGCCCGCAAACGTATCTGACACACATATTCTGGACTCTCTGCATTCTATCCATGTCACCCGGTGATATGACATTGCCATATACCGGAAGACAGAATTCAAATACAGAGAGTACCAAAGTCTGTACGAGGCGGAGCCTAGTAGGTGGGGGGAAATAAGTGTCGCTGCCTGTACAACACTCTCAGTCGGGACACCGCTCTCTGACAAGCACTAATCACATGACCTGAGAAAGAAAGCCTGGCATCAAACTGAAGACCTAGACGTCTAGTGGAGCCACACTCATTCAGCAAAACACCGCCAAGATAAACACCGGGTAGTGATTGAGAATTCAGTACCTTGCCGGCTGAGAACGTAAACAGAGAGCACTTGCTCTTATTTAGCTGGATACCATGGTTTATGGATCAGGTATTAATAGCTTCCAGGTCTGAGTTGAGATCACAGACAGCCCGGTTGACTTGGTCGGCTTCATACTGAAGAGCAAGCTGAGCGTCATCAGCGTACGCATACAGCTGGCAATGTTGTAAATCTTTCCCCATGGTGGCGGCAAATAATGTGAACAGGACGGGCCCAAGGCAACTGCCCTGCGGAACACCTAAATGTCCTACTCACAGGAGCAGATATATTAGAGCCCACTTTTGTCCTATGGCTTCTTCCATCTAAATAGGAATGGAACCATAATACAGTATGATGGTCAAACCTGTAGTACTTCATCATGGCCAACAGCAGGCGGTGGTCAATGGAGTCAAATGCTTGAGAGAAGTCAAGGGTAGTACATTTTCTAGCAGCTCTAGCTTTAATGAGGTCATCGCAGACAAGCAAAAGGGCTGTAGAGTACTATACCCTTTCCGAAACCCGGGTTGTGTAGCTGGAATAATCGACTCCAATTCCAGAAATTCCACCATCTGAGTAACCACAATAGTCTCCAAGGGCAGGCAACACAGAAATCGGTCAAAGTTCTGCCACAGATGACGGAGTTTTTACCTTCGGAAGAGGAATGACAATTGCTTCCTTCCAGTTATTAGGGAAGACTCCAGTGGCAAGTGAAACATTCAACAAGTGAGAAATGGCCTCAATACAGTATGGACCCACCATTTTTATCATTGCGACTGTGATATCATCAGTGCCAACTGCACCAGAAGTTATCCTTTTTATGGCAGCTTTTACTTCTCTTTCTGTTACAGGACGAAAGCTGAAATTTCTCTTAACTTTCTCAAAACAGTTCTGGCCATAATAGTCCAGAAAGTTTGGCTGGACTTGGCATCCCACACCATCAATGCAAAGTGTGCGTTTATTTCATCGGGTTTTCATAGAAATGTTAGAAGCTCATGTTTTATGTTTTCTGTTGCACCACTTATTTTAATTTTAGCCCAGAATTCCTTAGAATTCGTGCATCCTGCCTGCCCTATCCCTTAATCAATAAGATTTATATTTAAGTCACCCATAACAATTATGTTAAGATGTCCTTGAGTTTTGATCTATTAGATTCATTTATTTCATTTTTATTTATTTTCCATTTCATTTATTTACTGAACATTGTTATACATAGTTATAGTAATATTCTAATTCTAGTGATATTTTTTTTTTATTTGACGGTAACGTTTCTCATTATTGAATCCAAGTCCCCTTTGTTACAGTTCCTTTAAAAAAATGTATTTATAATAATCATGATGAGTAGCGATTTAAGTACCATAGTTACTATTATCATGACTAATATGTACCATAAACAATTAACATTACGTATTGCTTTGATTTTGTGGTAAATGTTTACAATGTTATTTCGAACAAAACGCAAGGAGTTCAGCTGTTGCCATGATATGGCCCTGGGGAGTGGTAGGGGAACTTGCCTAAAGCCTCAATATCTGTAAATCCGCCACTGAATGAAATTAATATAATGAAAACCTAAATATAATTTATTTATGCATGAAATTATTTGTTAATAATAAACAAAAAGTAAATTTACGGAAACCAAAGCCAACTAAGATCACAGACTAAAGTTTTAGTTTAGTGAGTTGGTGGCACAGTTGGGAGCGCACTCGGCCTCGGAACTGTGGCTATGAAGCGTCGCAGGTTCGAGACTCGAGCTTGTTGCATACTTTTAACAGTTCATCCTTGTACTGTACCGGCACACTCCTTACCTTTGCTTGATAACGTCCACACACAGATCAAAAGTCTATGTGGGCGGGGCAAAGACAAGGTAAAAAAGAGGCCGCCACCCTCTTTTAAAAAAAAGGCATGTCCAAAGGATTCCATATTATTGTAAAACAATCCCATGATATTGTGATTATTTCAGTTGACATATCGAACGATACAAAGCTCTCTGCGGAGTACGTATTTACGACAGCTGCGCACTCTGTAATAGAGTGTAGCATCGACCCACTCGAAGGGCTTAAATACCAGACCTTTTACTCAATAACCTGCAACAGCAGTGGATTTGTCGAAGGTTATGAGTTTTATGATAAGCTTGAGGCTGACAAATTTCAAATTTTTGGCGGTGAGTACGGCTAATCTAGTTTCCAGAACTTCTCACAGTAGATAAATATTTTGTATGTGTTTAGGGTTATTTATTTAGTGTTGAATTCGGAAAATTGTGAAATGGATTGATTGTACTAGATAGACATGATAGAATAATTGGTATCATTACCCATAATGGTAAAACAATCTGGAAAAAGGGTAGATTTAATTTGTTTACCAAGTAAACTTAGAATGGTAATTTGATTTGTCATTTTGTTAAGAGCACAACCAGAGAGGGGTTGTAGGTTGCCATTGGCTGTTGGACTGTTAAGCCTTGTTTACACGACAAAATGAAATGAAATGAAATGAAATACTTCATTTGTCACATTGAGTTTACATATTTTGTGATGTTTCACATATAAACATATGACACGTCATGTTAGGAAGCTTAAAACTATCCTGTCACATATACATAAACATCTATCTGTCCTGTCTGTCTGTCTATCTGTCCTGTCATAAGCATCTGTCTGTCCTGTCTTGTTACATCTCTCCTATCAACTTTTTTTCAACAATTTTTTTCTACTGTCCTACTGTCTGGTCGACGATCAGACAGTAGGACAGTAGAAAAAATTCTTTTGATCTCTTTTGTTGAAAGGTGTTAACTGTCCACTGTACTGGTCGTCATGTAAACCAGGCTTTAGTTAGCAGTTCTGTCGAAGGATTATGTCAGTCAATCAATCATTTATTTTCACATGACGTTTACATTTTAGTTTATTGTACAGTTTTTTAACAAGATAGTGAAGCTGTTTCTCTTAAAAGGACAGTCTTTGTATGGGCAGTTGAAAATTTTCACGATACCTCGTCAGCAAATTGTGTTAATGGCTTTCATTCATGAAAGAATTTAGATTTTTCTTTATAAACATTAACTTATGCAAAATGAACATTGAAGGTAACGTTAGTAAATCTAATTCTTTAAAAACAATTATTCTTCTGTGCAACAATTATTCAATTCCTAAAAGTGTTATCCAATGTAATTTGTAGACTGTTTGGGCTATTGGCTTTTAGCAATGCTGTGGTATCATCTGCGTAAAGAGTTAGCTTTGAATTTATATTGAAAGGGAGATCATTTATGTAGATTAGAAATAATACGTGTTCCAATATGGAACCTTGGGGCACACTGAAGGAGTTTATTTTCCAGGAAGAATAATGAAAGTTATTTTCTTTAAAAATTACTGTTCTATGAAATCGACTCATTAAATAGGATTTAGTCATTTTTAAAGCGTTTTGCGAAAAATTGTATTATTCAAGTTTCGAAAATAAAAAAAGAGTTTCAGCCTTACTAAAGACATCTTCCTTAAAAAAAGAAAAAAAGAAAACACCATTCATGGTATTAGTTTTACAATGAATCGTAGTTAGCTGTAAATGGATAGTTTGTTGTTAGTTGTTTGTAGCTAATAACTTACAAGACTACAACTAGATCGCACCACTCTCATCGCATCTTACACTCATCTCTCATACTTACTTGGCTTAAAATATCTAGCTGGGTAGGTTGCTATTTCAAGAAAAAAGAATAAATTAAAATGAAGAAAGATAATAGTAACTGGTCATAATCTACTCCAACAACTTAGGTTTCAAACAACATGCCTCCAACCTTTCTGGGTTCTCCATTTTCCAAATTGTTACATCATGGATTCCTACTTGTGAAAGAGCAGAACAAATTACATGTATTTTAATTATAAAAGTCTTAATTTTTAAAGAATGCATTTCTTCCCTTAAAGAGGGATTTCCTCTTCTCATGTGAATTTTATTTAAAGGTCGAATGATTGGTTTTCAAAAAACTGGGAAAATTGACAATGTTATCCTAGGGGGAGAAAAATTGGAAGTACACGCATATGGTAGAAATGGGAATAAAACTGTCGTGACAATCGTTTTACAAGTAAGTATTAGTTTTATATTTTTGTAAATAATTTAAATACGTTTTGAAACACTCAATAATTTATTGATTAGCATGATATGTGTTTTTGTGTTCACTAGATGTAAATAAAAACGTCTTACAACACTTTAAAATATATTTACACACTAACTGTATCTACCTACAAGACTGTAAGGTAAGTATACACAAATTGTGGTAAATGGTGTAATTTTGATTGGTCACACCAACCATCATCAGGCCAGTGGCGGATCCAAGGGGGGGGGGGCAAAGGGGGCAATTGCCCCCCCTACCCCCCCGAGAATGTGGGGAAAAATCGTAACAAGAGTGTTCACGAAACTTGTGATCCGCCGCAAAAAACGTGCGTATTTGCCGATCGTGAATAAACAGCAAATCCAGCTTTAAGAAACTCGCGATCGGCTGCAAAAAATATCGCGAATAAAAACTAGCAATTGGCCGCGATAACGATCGAGACGGTTAAATAAACTTTGCGGAATTCGTGAACGGCCGCGAAATACGATAGCGCGTGTCAGCCGATCGCGGATGAATAGCCGATCTAGCTTTGCGGAACTGCGATCGGCCGTGTGTTTGCCGATCGCTGATAAACGGCAAATTTAAATCTGGTTAAATCTGGTTACGGACGAGAATTGTTGAAGAGAGGTTGAACGGACTATGTCTTTTTGCATACATCGTTGTGAATGTTGATAATGTAATCGAGCGTTATGCTAAGGTAGAAAAAGAAGTCTCGATCTAGAACTTATTATTTAGTTTAAGTTTTCTGGAGAAAGTATTCAAGTATTGTACATAATAAATTTATGGCTTGAACCTCTAAACAAGTCTTTTCTTCCCTAATTACCTACACTTTAATAAATAAATCTGATAAAAAACTGTATTTTTTTATTGAAAATTGAGCATGTTTTTTGTCTCTAGATTGTCTAAAAACACGAGTTTTCAGTTCAAATTTTCAAAAATTTTCTGGGGGAGTGCCCCCGTACCCCCCAGACACCCCGGAAGGTTACCCTCGTAATCCTACTTGTCCCCCCCGAACTTATGCTCTGGATCCGCCACTGCATCAGGCCCAGTGGGGGGCTGAGTGATGATCGGTGTAACAAATCAAAATTGATCGCCATCTTCCACCATTTGTGTATACTTATTGCCCTATATGTAAATACGAGGTTCGTCCAGAAAATAAAGACGTTTTGCTACACATCTAGCCTTGTTGCCTCGACAACTGTCACTGAGTGTGCAGTCTACAGGTCCTCTCGTTGACTCAATTTGAGCCAAGTCTCTTTGCCGACCAATCACGTATTTCCTTCTTACAGCTTTTCAAAATGGCGTTACACCAATCATCTCTCTACCTCCCATTAGGCCTGATAACGATTGGTATGACCAATCGAAATTGATCACCATCTTCCACCATTTGTGTATACTTATTGACTTATTGTCTGATGTTTAACTACAGTACAAGTTGAAATATATTTTTAAATGTTGTCAGATGTTTTTATTTATATCCATCGAAAAACTAAAACTACATTCAAGGTAACTTTAAATAAAAGGTCCTTAGAAGAAAAGTAGTAACATAGTTATCAAAATATTTGTTTTCTAGAAGACCAAATAACTTTAATAAAAAAATACTTATTTGGTAGCATTATCAGCTTTTTAATAATCTCTAGTTTGTTGAAAACAAACTTAGGCAATTTCTGGGATTTAGACTATTTATTCTTTAAAAATAATTACGTTTTTCCAGCATTTCAACCTATGGGCAATATCTAGCCGTTTTTAAACAAACTGGCAATTTCTGAGATTAAACTGTCTAATTTTTTAATAAAATAACTTTTCTATTATTGTAATCGGGAATATAGAGGATCAAAACTGGGTCCAGTTGCCATTTGCCATTGGGCTATGAATTAATGATGCTATCTGACAAAAGGTCACCGTTAGGTAGTAACAAGACCTGGGTTTGGACCGTTCCCGATCAAAACGTTAAAAATGCCACTGGCGTTAAAATACCTACATAAAATACAAAAAATACAAAATATTGTGCTACAAACTAAAATGTCACTGTTCTGTTCTCTATGCTATTTGGTTTTGTTGTAGCAAGGAAGTCAAACGAAAATTAACGATGAGATAGTTAAATTTTGGCAAGAACTGAAGGATATAGCGAGATCAAGCAACACCGGTATGTCCTCTTTACCTATTAGCTTGAACTAATCGACTATAAACACACAGTAGACTTTCAATTTCCATTATAAAAAGTTTGACAGGTTTTATGTTAGCCATGATTGAAAATAAAAGAGGATATAGTTATGATTCAGGAGTCATTGTAATCAGATTATACCGCTGTTAATTTTTGTTTACATTTTCATGAGATAGTAATTTGGCAGTTTGATAAAAACATAAGCTGAAATTCGCTGTTAACAGTTTTGGAAACTTTAATAAATAGACATAGACATAGACATAAACTTTTTATTGGCACAAAACGTACAATTTAACATAATTGTATGATCTATCTTTTTTTAACACTTTTAAGTTAAAATCTCTCACTAAAATTATATTTTAAAAATATTTACTTAAAATACTACATAAAATTTCAAATTTATAAAAAAAATGTTGAATCAGACATTGCTTTGAAGATCTATGGATACATGCTATTACAAAATTTAACTCAGGAACAGGGCAGGCGACAGGATTTTCGGGCCCCTGTGCAATCGACAACTCCGGGCCCTAAATCTTTTTTTTTCAAAAAAAGGGGGTGTGTTGACCCCTTTTTTGCCGTTTCGGGCCCCGTTTTTGGTGTTTCCGGGCCCCTATGCATTTGCCCAAGGCTTCGGGCAGATTATTAAACATCAATCAATCAAAAACACACACATCACACATGATCACATGATTGGTCATTAATCATGTGCAATTTTCAGATGTTCTTTACCGAACCTCTGCTATTGCTGATCTATGGCCAGATGATATTTCAGGCCATATGACATTGTTAAAATGGCTGAACAAGGTAAGTTTTTGTATCCTGTGGGTAAATAATAGTAGTTTTCATCACTAGGAGCGAAAGTGGCTTTTTTTGATACGAGATCGTAATTTACAGGCGAGGCGCAGCCGAGCTTGGAAATGCGATAGAGTACCAAGGAGACACTTTTGCTCCGTGTGATGAACAACTATTTTCATCATTATGTATAAATATCCATTTAATCGTTGAAAAATTAGACTACATAATTTTGAGGTTATCCAAAATAGTCATCGTCATTTACACATCTGTTAGTTGTTTACTAACATAAGTTAAGAAATTGTTCAACCTTTCAAACGTAACATAAACAAATTTTGATATTAGAGTACGGCAAAATTTACCATATGTTTTTCTAGTACTCCTATTCGAAGTGATCCAAAATCGATAATTTTGTGTACAATTTAGAGAAATAAAAAAGGCAGTTTTCCGGACAGTATGATGAAAAGATATATTTATCCACTATTCCAGATATATTTCTACTTTTTTTAAATTTAAGATTGCTTGTATTTGTTTTACAAATAATTCCACTGACACTGCCGGATTCCCTGTAAAAAGTATCCGAGTCACAAAAAAATTATCTCCTTTCTCAGGAACAAATTTTATTGAATTATTATAAGAATTCCACATTGAGAGCATACAAAAGCCGGCTCCAGACATGCGTCATTCTGCATGCAGCGAACAGCGACTCGCTGAATCGCAAGTAGTGTGGATGGGTGTTTGTCTATTTGTTAAGCAGCAAATATTTGTGCTCGTTGTTTCCCGTTCAGTGTCAGTCTTTTGCACACATCTAAGTGGACGAATGTTTTGGAAAAGAAATCCAATATTTTACTTGGAAAAACTCACAGTGTAGATGTCTGCTTGTCAATAGGCAAATAGCAGACAAATATAGTTCGAACGTCAATTGTTCAGAATGACACGTCTGAAGCCGGCCCAATTTATCAAAAGTCATATGGAGAGAAGAAACTAACCAAGAAAAATTTTGAGGGATGACACTTTGCAAACAAATCAAAAACATCTTCAAAAAAAAAATAACTAGTTAATGTAACGCTCATAAAAAATAATATCAATTGCAGAGACTTTTTTACACTTCCGGTACTACACCAAGTGTCATTTTTTTCACTGCTTTATTTTATCTGCCCGTGATTCCAGTACCAAAGAGGGTGATTATTAAGCTTCTACTTAACAAGATGATGTTTTCTCATAAGCTCAATCATGATTAATTTATCATCAAGATAAAAAATCTTTTGTAATTAAAAATATTCCTATTTTTCAGGCCAAGTTAACAACAGTTTACGACGTCAAGCTCGCGACCTCGGCTTTGGTCAATATCCTCAACCTGTGGTATAATATCACATTGGGTTTTAACGAGGGGGTCGAGGCAGCAATAGCTGTGAACGCTATCAGTCGAACGTTGATCTGTGAATGCAAAAACCTCACGAGCATCCAAATAGATTTTGCGGAATACACCTTTTTTCTTAAGTAAATCATTCAGCAACATATTCTTTATCTTTGTATCTTTTATTTCGATCTTCCGTCAGCTTGTATATATTATTTTAATTTTGATTTTTAAGGGTATTTGCCATGACTGAATGGTAAAAACAAGTTCCATGATGTTTCAAAGAAGAATGTAGGCTTCCATGGTCGTTTTCACACGATGTTAAATTCCTGACTTCTGGGTAGGACCGCGTAATACTGTCGAAGATTTCCGCTGACATTTCGGAGACATTGCAGTACTCCATCTTCAGGGCGATAACGTAGTCGCGCACAACACAAACTACTTTATTACTGAATAATAAAGTACTAATAATAAACTACTAATAAAAATAATAGTACTAATAATAAAGTAATAATAAACTACTTTATTACTGAGTAATAAAGTAGTTTGTGTTGTGCGCGACTACGTTATCGCCCTGAAGATGGAGTACTGCAATGTCTCCGAAACGTCGGCGGAAATCTTCAACAGTATTACGCGGTCCTACCCAGAAGTCAGGAATTTAACATTCCATGATGTTTTTGGATCTGGAAACTGATCTTGTATCACATACCTAGAACGTAACAAAAGAACCTAGAACATAACAAAATTAGTCAGACTGGATTAGATTTCATATCCCGAAATGTTGTGAAACTTGTTTTTACTACTCAGTGATGGTAAATGTTCGTGAAAGTCAAAACCAAAACATAAACTCACAATCAACCAATGAATCTCAAACCCAGAGTTGTGTGTATTTTCAGTTTTGATTGAATAAAAAAAATTCACATAAAAGAAGTGTATTAATAGAGATGAAATATTATTTGACTGAAGGGTTTTTGTATGTTTGAATTAAAATGCTCAATATGCTTTTTTAGCCTAGGTCCAATGATTGTTTTTACAAGGGTCTATTTTAGGGTTAATTACTTAATGTCCTAGGAACACTAGTTGTATATGTCGTAGCCACTTGCTGTAATTGGGCACTTCATGAAGTGTCCAGCGCGCCTGGGCACATAGTGTAACTCGATTATTTCAATCAAAATTACAACATGTGCCCAACGAAACTGGGCACTTCATGAAGTGCCCAACGCTCATCGGACACATGCTGTAACTATCAAGGCATGTTGGGCAGTCGATTTAAAATCTTTGCAAAAGTAAATCACAATGTTTACATCAAATTCCAATACCTGTGTTAAAGTAGCCAAGGTTACTGTTTCCTATTAAACCTTTTAATAGTTTTAAAATCTAAAAATTTAATATTAATTTCGAGTACAGTATAAAATCTTAACTGAAGTATTCTGTGTTTCAGACAATTAATGTATTGTACCCTGTCTCTTTTGAGTGTTGGAAAGACAGTCATGCATGAATATAAGAGGAATCACGCAGTTTTTAAGTTTTACAGACAGGTCAGCATTTATTTATTTATTTATTTACGGTAAACACCATTTTTACAGATATGAGCAAACAATCGTTACATTTCAAGATGGCATTAAGAGTATAAATTATAATCAACAACATAGAATGATTAACAGGATAACAAAGAAATAAACTACAGTACACCTCGGATTATCCCGATTAATGTAGCGGAACACCGATCGGGATAAAAAAAAATACGGATAATCCGAGGTCATTAAAATATTGCCAAAATTGCAATCACATACCTTAGTCCCTGCTAAATTGGTGCTGCAAACGGCGTATCAAGACTGTACAACATATTAGTCTTTCAAATTTTACAGGAGTTTAATTTTGAAACAAATTTAGAAACTAAACTTCATTATTAATCATACAAATTTAATGTTAACTTTACCTTACTTACGGTTTAGGTTTGGAATAATACACCAGATTAAAATATTTAATTTATTATAGAATCGAATAATCATAACTCAAAATAACTCAAACTTGAAATAATCATGACAAAACTTAAAGTAACACCAAATTTAACACAGTAACTCCTCTCAACAAATAACGTAACACATCTAATGACAGTAATAAAATTCGCAGGATTAATTTTTTGATTACAGTACTGTACTGCTAGCTCCCCAAGTAGCAATCCAGAAAACTATATTTACGAAAATGCTGTAATGTACAGTACTGTTTAGGCAATGCAATTCCTGTGATTCCAAATGCGTACAGTAATGTATTACATTTGCATTTTACTTTGAGAAACCACTTTCATGAGTAAACTCGCTAAAATCGTGATTTTGCTGCGATTTTAATTTTTTAATTTCTCCGATAGCCCGGTCCGGATAATCCGGGATCCGGATAATGTGGGGTCCGGATAATCCGAGGTGTACTGTACTAAAATAAGCAGTAAACATTGCAATAAAATATATAGGTGTCACACCAAAATAATTAACAACAAGCAACATAAAACAATATAGATAGCATAGAAATGTAAAGTGTGATAATTGATTAGATATCCTACAATCTGAGTGCTCAAAAACAAACAAATTACATATAAGCTGATATTATGATTCACACATTATGGTTTACCAAGTAATAATGACAAAAGTGCAATCTAACAGTGATAAAAAAACAATATTTACACACATGATGAATAAATTTTATACCTATGCTGTGTGATAAGTGAAAGAAACTACAACAAGTTAATGGGCAATCAGTGTTTGAGCGAAGATTCAGAGTCGTGGAAGAAGTCGTATCTAAAAGAGATCACATTGCCAGTTCTATGGAGTCTTGGAATGGTGATGTGGTAATGGTCTTGTTATCATCGGAAATTGTTGTGCCTCTACAAGTAGCAAAAAAGATCCTTGGCATGTTCTGGATAGGCATTAGGAAGTAAAGATTATTAGGAATCACTCCCTGCAATGATAGAGTAGGTTTCAAAATATTTAACCCATTCGCCTACTTTGACGAATTGGTCTCGTCACCAGTCGCGCGGGTGCTGTTACCGACGGCCTGGCCTAGTAGTTCACTGCCAGGCCGGTTGCTCAAGCGGTTCAGTGAATCGCCGCCAGAGCCGTAGGCTTTAAGACTCAAACGAGCACTGGTCTGACGGTACTGCGCGGTCGTGTGGTCTAAAGCATTGACTGACGAGCCAATGTTTGGACATACGCCGCGGCGCGGGTTCGATTCCCGCACCATAAGCAATCCCTATTAGGCTTGCAATTGTGTGGCAAAGTTGGTGGGAGGGCCCACCTAAAATAAACGGTGACCGGCTTGGGTGGAAGTTGACGGCAATTGTAGGTTTAATAGGGATTGCAGTGGACACCTGTTTTGCTTATTTTTACCCTTGTATAGAGGAGGAGGAACACACGTTTTATTTTTATTTTTATTGATTAATTCAGCACATTGTCAATACATATGGACAATCAAAAAGGTCATAACCAAAATATTAGACCAGATACAGACAAAATATACATATTACAAATAAAAATTGAGAAAGATAAAAAAATGGTAGGTCAATGGGTTAAGATGGAAAAAAATCCTCTACCATCGCACGATGATCTCGCTCAGGGAGACAAATTTAAGCTTTTAAGTTTCATATGACAGCTCTATGTGTTTGGAACCAATGCCCCTAACAAAAAGAATAAGAATAAGAAGAATAAGAGTTTGTATAATGTCTTTTAGGCTTACAAGCATTGACAAAGTCATATTTCAGCAGTGCAGTACTACTAAGTCAGAGATGTAGGTAAGGCCGTAGCCAATTGGGGGGGGAGGGTCAGGGGGTCAAACCCCCCCCCCCCCCGAAAGTGTTGAAATTGTGTTTAAATTAGGGGTCTGTGGGTCCCCGAATTTTTCGGGTCGGGTCGGGTCAGGAGCTGGTCTGAGACATCGAATCGGGGCAAACATTATTTCAAACCAAGACCGGGTCGGGGCATGCCTGATAAGTTACCCCTGCCGTTTACCCGGCGATTGAATTTACGTGTGATTTACGTGTGTGCGATCGAATTTTACAGCCGAACGTGAGCAGGGTGACCCGATTAGACATCCTAGACCTCTAGACGTCCGTATTTAGGAGGACACGTCCTCCTTTTTAACGATTGTCCTCCTGTCCTCCCGACTTTCAAAAAAATAAATGTCCGGCTTTCCCTAAAATCTGTTCTTTTTCAAAGGGATATTTTCGTTGTGTTCCCGCGACCGTAAATACGGTAAATTTGCCCATTTGTAACAACTGTATTCGTCTTCGGTCTACTGTCGTCTACCCGCCATCGGTTATCTGCACGGTCGTCTATAAATTTGAGAAAAAATTTTAATTTTGCCGACCTGTGAAGTTGCAGACGCGAAAACATGACCCTAGGTATCAATAATCGGTAAATTTAAAGCAAAAAAGGGCACTTCTTTTACTCTTCTACTTTATTTGTTTTAAAACAAAACCAGCAATTAGAGTGAATTTTTTAAAGTATATTTTGGTATCTGCGTATTTCTAATACATATGACTATTGTTGTTTCAACTACATTAATTAATTGCATACTTAGGGCCTTTAACAAAAATTATTAGAGTTGTATTTAACACTGTCCTCCTCTTTCTGTAACTGTCCTCCTTTTTTAACCCAACCATTCTCTCTGGAAGTTTCCGTCCGGTCACCCTGATCGCGAGTTACGCTTAGCTACATCTGCAGTTTATCCGCAATCGACAGATTCTTTATCGCGGCCGCGCGCTAGTTTCGCAAATAAGCAAAAATATCTGTTCATTTGTGGTCGGCAAATACGCGCGACTGTTTTTATGGCCGATCGCTAGTTTCGCAAAGTTGCATTTCGTTCATTTACGATCGGCATATACACGCGGTCGTTTTTGGCGGCCGACCGCGACTTTTGCAAGGCTACATTTGCCGATCATCGGCAATCGGCAAATACGTGCGATCGTATTTTGCGGCAGATCGCGAGTTTCGGAAAGCTACATCTGCCGTTTATTCGCGACCAACAGATCGTTTTCCGCAGCCGTTGTCGAGTTTTTCATAACAATAACCTACACAATATTTCATTAACTCATTGAAGAATGGATTTCGACAGTTATTTATACACACCATCTCTCAGAATTCGGAAATTAAAAACTTACACCTATATTTAGCTCTGACCTTGTACTTAACAACTCCAAATTTGTATTCATAGTTTATATTGTTTATTGGCGCTGTGGTCCTTGTGATAAAGTGTGGCATTGTAATGATAGTAATCATTGTTATGACTTATAGTTTTTTGGATGAATTTGCACCTATTAGTTTTTATCTCAATTTCTTGTATTAGGTTAAAATTGAATTATAATTTAATTCTAACCTACTAAAAGTTATTAGGCTTCGATAGATACCTAGTTATAATTTTGGTCTATTGATTTTTTATTGAATTTCTCGATTTTGTTACGGTTGTAGTTAATTCATGCGAAAGTAATTATTTATTTAAATATTTTTGGCCCGAGACCCGAAGGCCAAAATTAAAGGCCCGACCCGACCCGACCCGAACTTAAAAAGTCTGGCCCGCAGACCCCTAGTTTAAATTAAAGGTTAGAACATTTTTTTTAATTTCCTGTAACCACAGAGCCCCCCCCCCCCCAAAATATTTTCCTGGCTACGGCTTTGGATGTAGAATACCCATTATTACTGATCCTAAGGCGTCAAAATCAGATAGTCACAGTGTTGAACGAGCAAACCTCATTCAGATAGAATATAATATACGACACGGCAATAAAGTTGACCAATAGAAGGAGCGAGGAGTAAACAATAGACAAAGACAAGCCAGTGATAACAAGTAGGGCCAAGGTCACCTGGAGCCTCAGTTCGAACTGCAATCTCGCCCGCGCCGGTCTTGTCTTTCTGTAAATTAAATTAAATATTTGGCCAAAAATGTTTTTCGTACGTACATGTGTTTCGTGTTTTAATCTTCGTTTTAATGTGTAACGACCTTGACAAGAGTGATTTTACGTTCTGTACCTGCCTGAAGATGGTGCCATGAGCACCGAAACCACGTGGTAACCTGTGTTACTATTTCAATCACAAGACAGAATTAAGGTAATTTAACCTTTTTTAATAATTCAAAATTGTGATTCTGAGCCAAACAACAAAATGAAACTAATAAATTACCGACTTCGGAACAGTTTTTATACAAAACCTAAATACAACACCTAAAAATTGATTGAAAGTGTGCAAAATGAGCAGTTTTAAGATAGTCTTTTTAGAGTCCCAATGTCTTTCACAGCTTTACAGTAGACTCTCAAAGACTCAAAATCTCTTGGGACTACCTTTTTTCTTCGAGTCACGTGTCATTCAACGGGCTTGGGCGTGTTATAGACATCTTTCTTTATTACATTTAATTTGACCTCACTGGACATAAATAAAAAGAAGTCTAACAACAATTAAAATACATTTACATCTGTACTGTAAATTGGTTGTATTATACTCTAGAGTCTCTCATTGGGCAAGAAATTAAATTTGACTTGAGGAGATAACAAAATATAGATGAATGGATATGATTCACCTACACATTGCAACTTGAACTCAAGGAATTCAACTTAGAGAGGTACTTTTAGAAAACTTTGAGATACAGAATTAAACTTCGACTTTAGGGGGTTAAGTGCAAAATGATTTTGACTTATCCACTCAACTTTGAGTTATTGAGATAAAGTACGACTTTCAAATGATTTTTTATGTAGGGTTATATTTTCCTTAGACAGGTCTTCCAAATTAAGTAAATAATTTGACATATCAAAGACTTTAAATTATCGAGGTACAAGGTAGCGATAGTCAACTGTATTTTTTTATTCTTTCCTTGAGAATTTCTAACTTAATGATAAATAATTGATTTCTTGTTTATCATATTTCCTTATGTCCTAGATCAGAAGGATTCGGCAGACCATGATCGACACTTTACAAAGGATCGGAGCGATTCTGCTAACAATAATGCTCCCAGACCAGTTATTCATATTAGATTCAAAGAATGATACTAGGCCTACTGTAATGATGGTTGCCCAGGTAGGTCCTTGAGGAATTTCGGCTTTTGCAGAGAAGAAATAAATAATCAGAAGTTGCTTTCTTATGAGAACTAGAGCCAGATTTTAGCATAGGCGTCTAGGGACCCGGGCCACAAAAAAAGGAGGCCCTAGTTTAGTTAAAATAAATGGTATCAGCAAACTGACACATACTTTCTCCCTTAAAGCAAGAAAAAGTATGATAAAATCAAATTAATTTACAACCATCCCACAAATACATAAAAATATTTATCTAAATCGGTTAGTAATTAACGGAGATATCGTTTTTGGATATTTGCCATTAGAATAATATTAGACAACATACTGCGCTTACCGACAAACAAAAATGTCAATCATATCTGCAACAAATTGACAGACAAATAATTCAAAATACTGGATTTTTTATTATTTCAAGCCAAATTTAATGGTTGCAAGTTAATTTTTTTTTTAATTAAAGATTTGGTAAAATTTGAAAAATATGAATTTGTTAACACTTAAACTTCTATAACTTCTGAACCTGAATTTTTACAGACATACGGGTGGTATCATTTTATTTATCATCCTAAGCACTAAAAACATGAAATTTTTATCAAAATTTTGAGAGTTGTTTTTGAAAAATTTGGATTTTTGTTGTTTTTTATAGAAAAAAATACCTGAAAAATAAAAAATTCAAATAAATATAAAAAACGCTTGGAGTTTGTTTTTTGTTAATGCATTATGCAATTACTTTTTTTTTAATAGGAATAAAACCTAAATTACATTTACATTTCCTTATTTTTAATCCTTCAACGATAATCCAGAATTTTTTCAAATCCAGACACTGTTCAGGCCACTTTAGTTCTGATTTGCGGAACTCTATTGTAAAAACATTTGATTTATTTAAATGTTAGTAAAATTCTTTTTTTTAAATTTTAGACTATATTGTGCTTTTGAGTAAGATTTATTATTTTAGTACACAATTTGACTGTTTTTTCTGTTTCTGGTATTGAGAATTAAAATGTCTTTTAGGTAATGTATCCCGATGAAAACATGCTCGATATATGGAATGGTTGGTTCACAGAAGAAATCAGCATTGCACCAATCACCATGTCAAAGGAACTGATAATATCATTGAGGGAAATGAGTTATTTTATTGGGATCCAAGTAAGGTTTAACAAATGTCTATTTCTACAAATTAAGTTTTAGAATTCCTTATTTTTAAGACAGTGAAAAAAATTAAACAATTTTCAAAACAAATCGAAGTAAGCTGTATTGCCTCTAAAATTTTAATTGGTATCTTATGTAACTGGAGTCATAAAGTGAGAGTAAAGAATCCATATTAATATTTGTGTGTTACTTTATTCGTTATTTTATATTTTAGCTATTTTTAAAAGTTTTTTTAAGTATTTGTGTTTTTGCATTTCATTACAACGTCAAAACCAAACTGAATGTTAGTGTTAATAGATAATACTATTGTTTTAATGTTTTCTCTTTATTAGTGCAATGCTCCTTTTTCCCATTTTATTTATTTTCTGTAGATTTAATTGTAAAAATATAACTCTTTCGTGGTTAAGTTTTTTTTTTCATTCAAAGATGTCTAGTTTTGTTCGGCCTACAAACTTAGACTTTAGTGACTACCAAGAGGAAAATCAGATTTATAATAAAAAAAAAACAATAAACCAATTGCTTCAGTCACTTGTGAAGAAATAGTAACATAAATAATTCCTGCTGCCAATGATATATACCGGGTGCGGCAAAAGTCAGCGTACCGCTGCAGGCCGGTGAGCGTCGTTGTTTATCTCTCGCGCTAAATAGTATCATTCCTTATCTCATCATCTAGTTATAGTTTATTTTGTCCTCTTTTGTTCTTTATTGATGAATTTTTGTTTTGTTAGTATACCACTTGTGAGAGTAAAGTTAAGTTGGTTGAGTGTAGTGCTTGTTTTATTAACTTCTATTATTAATGGTTTTAATATTCGCACTAGGGCCTTATTGTTCGAGCCTTTTTAAATGATAACTTCGATGAATGGATAGGAAGAAGAGGAACTATTGATTGGCCTGCTAGGTCCCCAGTCCTAACTCCGTGCGATTTTAGTATGTGGGGTTTGTTAAAAGAACACGTGTTTTTGGAGAAACCTCAAAGTTTAGAACATTTAAAAGAATTTTTAACGAAACATTTTGATGTTTTATTCACACCACAACTATGCAAAAAAATCTGTAAATCAGCATCAAAAAGGTGCTACAAGTGTATAGGCAATGATGGTGGTCACTTTGAGCAGCTTCTCTAACAGATACATTAAAATAATACTGTTAATACTAGCTATAGTTTAACTGCATTTTCTGTACGCTGACTTTTGCCGCACCCTATATATATATATATATATATATATTGAATATCAAATCAACTTATTGCCCCAATTAAAGCAATGAATTCCATCCCCCACCCAATTTTTTAAGAAAAGGATTTTCACATACACATAGTAAGTTTGTTCATTTGTTGCAGGTTACTTATTTCAGAAATAACCTATGTTCAATCTGGTGGAATCAAAGCGTAAAAACAGTTATCCTACTGGTACAGATTTGCTACAGGCGAGAAGTGGTGGGGGAGTGTAGTTTTCGGCAGTGGCTCGAAACCCCGTTCCTGATAAACTTTAATATCTCTAATCTCGTCGATGAGGTTAATTTTATTTATATTTAGTCATTTTTTAGTTTAAGTTTATCGTTTATTGACAGTTCCGCTTGTCAGTGGGTAGAGGACTATTGGGAGTAGTGTTGGGACTACAGTAGTGAGGGACTGAGATTTGAGGGCGCTAGCCAGCAGACCATGCTGTCGTTACAGGGGTGCTCTGCGGGTTGCATCGTTTCAGTCCCACACTTGTGAGCCCACTACAGTTGGTATTTGGTTGTCACCTATTAAGCTGGATTCAATTTTGATCCTGAGCCTAAAGGTCAAAAAGGCGCTCCCATAATTCAGGAATCATGTTAAGCTTCTCGTTCGTCTGCACTTTACAGTAGACCCCTCTTGACCGACCTCGTTTTAACCGATGATCGGATTGTCTGCCCTTGCTGGTCATATTAAAGATCTTTTTAACCGAACCTATTTTGAGAACAGTTCGGTTTAACCGCCCTTTTCCAAGAATTGCAGAATTTCCATTCCCATACGCGGCGATGTGAATGTTACGCTCGAATATACAGGTTGTTAAGGATTAAAATATTTTAAATACAGCATTCATTAATTAATGAAAACGTGCACTTTAATTTACATGCACTTCAGTGACATAGTATGATGAAGGTCTGTGAGATTTTGTTTTCATTTACGGCAGTAATTATTTTGGAAAATAGGTTGACAATTACAGTTTATTTCCTAAATAATCTACGAACGGCTCTATAAAAATGTTTATAGAACCCTAAATCAATATAGCTTTTTTTTAGTGTTTAGAGGACTACTCATTTTAACCGACCTTTAAAGTTATCCACTCCAGGTCCGGTACCGTTAGGGTCGGTTTAGAGAGGGTCTACTGTATGAAAATTGCATGGTCCCAAGGCAACCTAATGTCACTTGAAACAGGTAGTTGGTTATCACCTATTGAGCTGAATTTAATTTTGATCCTGTGTTTTTTTGGTGGTAAAAAACACTCCTATATTTTAGGAGTCATGTTAAGCCTCTAGTCCATCTGCACTTTATAAAAATTTCTTGCACTTAAGGCAAGTAGAATTGTCACTTGCAACTGTTTTTTGAAAGCTATATGAAATAGAAATCATAATCTTTGATTGAAGATTGTGGGCTTGTTATACTAACAGAGATGTTCTCTTCTGAATTTATAGAAAGAAGTCCATAAAATTAGTCAAGCTTTTGATCATTTTAAAAGTTGGTTATTTGTTAAAATAAATAAACTTGTGGTTCAGTTCCTTTAGTCATTTACGTTTGAAAAAAATATAGTGCTTTTAAAAACTTATTATTGATTGAATTAAAAAATATATAGTGCATTTGAAAAACTAACTTATTTTTTATTTAATTCATCAAAGCAGCTATATTATAATTTGCTATGATAATATTTTGTAGATTAGCCAGATTTTATTCCAAATAGAGCTACAGTCTTAGGATGGAAGGACCAAACTGTAGACTTTTCAAATAACTTTGGCACATTTAGTTTTGTCAGCACTTGGTTTTCAGAGTTTTTTTTTTGCAGGAAATAGTTACCATTATTCTCTTGTGTCTCTTCCTTTAAGTTGATTTAATTTCAATTGAGTCAATGAAAAATAAAAAGTAGTTTTGGCAACCTTCTTATTCTTATTCGGTATCATGTATTATTATTCTTCGTGAACATTTAATAGTTTTAGGAGATTACATTTTAAAATTCTGAGATCTGAAGCTCTGAAACCCTGTGATTCCAAAAGTAAAAAAAATAGTTGTTCCTTGAATTATTTATTGGGAAACAACTTTATTTCATACTATTTGGTAGTCCGTCTGCAATCTGACACTTTTGTAAGAAATTCCAATTTCTAGGTTCTCTTTTCTATAGCGGGCAGACTTTTGTTTTTATGGTTTAAAAACACAAGGAGAGTACAAGTAAATGTTAAGGTATGAGCCTTTTCTAATTTATTCAAACACTTTGGCTTACAAAAGTGTAATGGTAAAAATGATTAATCTCATGATTAGTTTTTTAGCTGCCTGTCCAAATCATGCAGACGGGGACAGCATAAAATGTAATCATTCTGAATCATGTCAGTTCCTGCAAAGGATATTTATATAGCTCTTTTCAGTTTAAACTATGTTGGCGAGATATTTTGGTCAATTAAAACAATGTTGATTTATTTCCAATTATTTTCCAGCTAGAGTTTCAGGATGAATTTGCACCTAGATTGGATGAATGGGCCCCACAGGCTGAGTTGGACTTTCAGATGAAAGTTTTCAAGATCGATCTTCCCCCTTACTCCTGTTTTTGTGTGTACTTTGATTTGCCAGATGAAAAGGATGAATTTATCGTAAGTGATTTTCTGGGTGTGGTGTAGTAGCAGGGTAACACAGGGGAACGGTCGTTCTCATTTTTAGTTAACTGGACAAAAAATTCATTTAGAAAATCATGCATACATATTTTTTATGGTTTGGTAAACGTAACATAGTGTTTGCGTACTGGAAGAATTTCAACTAAGCCTCTGCTACTTGTAATTGACACTACAAAGGCAACTGCCTAAAAATAAAAGCAAAAAATAGCCCTTCAAATGACAAAAAGAAAACATTTCAGTGGCAAAGTTGGTGTAGTAAAAAGTCAATGAATATGCATAGTATTACTGAGTGCATGTGTGTCTTTGAGTTTTCGAGAAAAATTGTGAAATGATCATTTTAGATTGTTAATATAATCTTAGCAATCATGAGTCTGTTTTCCCTAGAAATTGCAAAAAGCAATCGAACAAAATTAAATGTAAAAGAGATTTTCCGCTACTTCCGATGCAAATTTCCAACAGTTAAAACTCATTGAAATAGTAATTGTTTGTCTTTTAAATAATTAATTAATGCTCTGACTTGAATATATATTTTACACAAAAAAATTAGGTTCAGTCAAAAAGCAATCACTTTTCGCTTATAGCTTCATAATAATTAATTCTGCTCATGTCCAGCTTAACTCAGCCGCTAAGGACAACGACTAGTTCTTTTAATTTTTTGCTTTCAGTTGTAAGAAGTTAACTACTGTTACAAAAAATTGTCAATCACATTGCAATTTCTGAGCAATTTTTCAATGTTAGTCCACCCCCCCCCCCCCTCTTAAAGTCCACGGCTGCATATACACGAAGTTACCCAAGTCCCACCGCCGGGCCACAGCCACGTATACACGAGTTCATGGTCGTGATTCAAACACCGCTCTTTCCAGCATGGGGAAAATAAGAATGATTTGTTTTACTTTGGTTACGTTCGGAAATTGTCTGAATGTCTTTGGAATATTTTCCTTTGTGCCTCAGCAGACTGCATCACTTAATATTTCAATTCTACGAGTTGCCTTGTTGACAGCTGATCTGTGTTTGTAAAACATTGCGCAATGGCTGATCAAAAACTTTTGAAAGCACTGTGAAATTAGCAAACACTTTGAAATTTTTGGCTTCAGTGATTTTTTTAACAACACAGGTAGTGAAAGAGACGATGAAATAGATCGGGGAATTGTGAGTCTAGTCTTAAATTGTGAGTACTGCAAGATAAATCGGTTATCATTCTTCCAGGTCGTCCCAAACCTGCTAGTGATAAATAATTCCAAATAAAATAATAAATATTTATGATAAATTAATTTTAAAACTAGTAAACTGCAGAAAGAAAGGTTAGTCATATAAGTTATTTTGGTTTATATGTTCATGTTGCACTCAAAACATAGGTGACAAATTTACTGGTTTCTTGAAAAATTACCCAAACTGGGGGGTTACCGGGGCACCAAATTACTCGGACCTATAGAGGGTAAAGAATATGTACTTCATATGACACCTTTTTCCAAAATTGTATGGTAATCCTACTTGCCAAGATTTACTTAATATTGTCAGACATTATTTTATTATGCTTTCAGGTTTTGATTACGAAGTGGGAAAAACCAAATTATCAGACAGTGGACCACGAAGGGAAAGTGATTTCGCAGGATGATCTTGAATACGATGTGAAATGCGAGATGAGCGCCGAAGCTGCTTTTTACTATATGGTCGTGTTGGTTGGAGAGCAGGTGAATGTGGAATTACAGTTAAATAAATAAAAAGGCCTTTATTTTCAAGCGTGTTTCATCAAAGATGTTTTTCAAACTGACTCAAGTCATCTTAATCCATGTTAATTATGGGAATAGAAGGTTAGTCAGTTAATAATGCAGCCATTTTAGAACTTTCTTTTCTTCTCTTGTGCCTGAAGAAGTCCCTAGTTGGGACGAAATATTGTGATAATTGTGTTTTTCTTCATGTTTTCTATGGCCTGCCTGAACTCTTTCAAAGGTAAGCTAGCTGTCTATCCTTCTATTCCCATAATTAAAATCCTGGCCTTTCCTAAAAAAATTAATCCATGTTAAGCCATCTATATACTAAACTAACCTAACTTAATTATATGTGTACAGTATTGACAGTTTTCTAGACTTTATTATTGCAGTTCTGAAAGAGTTGTGCAAACTACAGCTCTTTGTTTCTTTGGGGCCCCCGTTGTACATATGCGGGCCGAAGAACGAAAACCCTTGTCTTCCAACCCAACCTCACCTTGGGGAAGTGGAGTGATTTACCGGAGCGGGTTCTCCAGCTAGAGACTTGATCTTGGCATTGGAGTCTCTCGCAGAAGTACCTTGACTCACTCAGCATGAGCACTTTGTGAACCATGCAGCAGGTCAGTTCCCTGCATAAATCGACTGTAGGAATCATTTTAGCAGCTTCCCAAGAGGATGACACGTGATCAAAGAACCTCAGGTTGTAAATGAACCTGATAGCAGTTTTCGGAACTCTTGGGATTCTTGCCATGTCCTCCTTAGAGATGCTGTTGCCATATGCAGGGAAACAATAGCTGAAAACTGGGAGGACCAATGATCATACGAGCTGGGACTTGGCATATTCTGGAAGGAGAGTTCTGCCGGCTTAGACCTCTCAGTCTACCAACAGCATGCTGTGTGGTGAGGGTGACATGAGCTGAGAAAGACAGTGTAATCCCGAGAGTTTTGATGGAGTCATCAACTGCCAACTCCTTGCCATCGAGTATGACTGTAATGCCAGATTATGCAACAGGATTTGTGGTGCTGTATGGAAGACTTTGCACTTATCAGCACGTTACAGTTAAATTTAGTTAAAAGTAAAATGCTTTGGATACAATGTTCAGTGTTTTATCACATTAGGGGCCGTCCATAAATTACTTTAACGCACCTGAGGGGAAGGGGGGTTTTGGCAGTGTTATAGACCGAAATTGGGGAGGGTGGTTGGGGTTAGACGAATGTTATACATCACGATTTGTAGAATAAGATAAATTGCCATTAGGGGGGTAATGGCACTGCATTGCATAATTTTTAAGGGAGGTTATTGTCGCCGTTACCGTTCCGTTACAAGGGGGGAAAGGGGTCTAAAAAGGCAGATTTAAGTGTTACGTAATTTATTGACAGCCCCTCATTTCAACTAACTGATAGGTTTGTTGTGATTCTAATTACATATAGAATCTAAAAAAATACTTAACATACATCCAATAACATGTTATGTACAATTTTTAACATTAAATTAAATGAAATAATGTTTTATTTGAATACTTTAACAAATATATATTACAATGACCCCATGTTCTTCAAGCACGTGTGGGTCTGGAATAAATATTCTTAGAATATAATGCAATTTTATTTCAGCAGGCTCTTTCTTCCATCTATTGAATTGTTTTATGAAGACAGCACTCGATGCACTGTCACAGTTTCATTTTAACATTGATTTCAGTGACAGATTGCACACTTAGCCAGTACATATTTTCCTTGACCAAAAGACAGATTGATATTTGTCACTTTCTTTACTCATGTATTCTTTCCAGCTCGTGATACGTGATAGGCAGTACTTCCAGTACAAGGTTGTTTATCGTCAATGCATCATCTGGATTGAAAAGTTTGGTGTGTGGAGTGCAGAGGGATCTTTAGTGAGTATTATTCACTAACTGAAATGGAAAAATGGATAATGTAGGTCTTTATTTGAAATGGAAAAATGGATAATGTTGGTCTTTATTTTAATATGTAACAGAAAATTTAATTGCCTTTCTAATATGCAGGACTGAAATTAAATGCAATTATTCGTTTGGCAAAAAGGAGTTACACTTTCATGCAATTACAATACGACACCAAAATTATTATTTTTATTATTACTGAAACTAACTATTAATTTTATTTCCAAAATTAATTACTTTTCAGCGGCCATGAAGTTAATTTTCAATTGTCAGGTTTAGTTACCATGGGTTACAACTCTAAGCTGACATAGGCATTAGTGCGCCTATGTCAGCTTTTTCCCAAGATCAAAATATTCCAAGCTAAAATTGTATTTTTAATTATAGTAATTACTTAATAGCAGATTAGCAGTTGCACCTGCCTTTCGTATGGGTTAGAAGACACTAATCACAGTCATAGGAATTTGTATTTTGATCATTGTAAATTATTCAAAACAGCTGTTCCGATTGCTTTATTTCTTCTACAAGATTAATCTTTGAAACTTTTGAAGCCCAAGGGACAGAGCGCGGAGGACTTTAAGAAACGGAAGTAGGACAGAAACTTTCCCTGGCACAAAGTTTCATGTCGATCAAATAGGCGGTTTGGTAACGCAAAAAGAAGACATGCATTGTACTATACATGTAAACTTCTTATTTCTTAATACTGTATGTAAGTGAAGTGAAGAACTGAGTCAAGATTTTTATCTGTCCGAGCATGACTTTTTTGTCTAAAATAATTTTAAGAGCTGATGGTTGCATAAATTTTTATCTCATAACTTTCCCACATTACACATGTAGCACTTTTTTGTACATTTATATTATACTTAGTCGTCTAAGATTTAGCCATTACCCTTGTATATGGTGTGGTACTTTGGTATTATACGGAGGCCACTATTTTTAGAGAGGTTTTTTTAACTGGATACCAAAAATAACTACATAATTGGAGAGAAAATACTTTAATTGACTTACTCTCCAAATTTGACATAATTACCATGAGCGGTCTTTGTGTTATGCCTCCCAGAAGGCAGCGATGTCGGCAAGGTAAAGCGTCATCGCCGCTAGCGACAACACCCGATCGCCACCCTTATACAGCGCGCTGCGGCGGTTACATTAGGTTAGGTTATCATAGTAGGACTTTCCTCGTTTCGTTACAAATAAACGATACTGGATGAGCCATACTTTAGCCCGCCAAATCCTGTACGCAAGTGATGCACACACGCTGGTCAACAGCCCGACATAGGCCTACTTGGAGGGGATTTGGCGGACGAAGGTATGACTCATCTGGTATCGTTCGATTTGTAACGAAATGAGGAAAGTTCTACTAACGTCAATTCAATTCAATTCAATTCAATTCAATATTTCTTTATTCATATAATACATATACATATATACATGAATGGTGTCAATGTTAATTAGTACCACAGCTTCATATGCACAACGCAAGTGTCTTACAACTAACTTATCAACTAAACAACTAATCAACTCATAGGAGCATTCAAAGTTCCCGCAGAGAATAAAGGGCCTTTTGAATGAGGAAAGCTTTTAATTTCTTCCTAAATAGTGATTGACCACCTGCAACTGCAGACCGCACATCTTTTGGAAGTTTATTGTAAAATTTTGAGCCTATATATGATGGTTTCTTTTCAAATAAATCCAATCTATGAAAATCCAAAGAAATTTCTCCACGACTTCTTGTGTTATAATTATGGCAATCCCCTACCAATTTTAAATTGTTTGATTTAAATTGCAATGACTGAATTGTCTCGAAGACATACATTCCGTATACAGTCATTATATTTAAGGATGCAAAGTGTTCTTTTACTGAAGTTTGCGGTTTTAGATTTAAAATCACTCTAATGGCTTTTTTTTGCAATTTTAAAATGGTATCTAAATTGCTAACGGTTGTGGCCCCATAGAGTGAGATTCCAAATGAAATTATTGAATGGATATATGAGAAATAGACTGTTTTTAATGTATCAGTATCTAAAAACTTTTTTAATCGCGTTAAGGCAAAAATTCCAGACGATATTTTTGAAATAACTTTTTCAGCATGCAAATTCCACGATAGGTTTTTATCTATTTCTAACCCTAAAAATTTAATACGGTCAACTTCATTTATTACCTCCCCACAAATTTCAGTTGTAGGATTATGATAACCTAACCTAACATAACGTATTTATGATAACCTAACCTAACATAACCGCCGCAGCGCGCTATATGAGGGTGGCCTCCGTATAATACCAAAGTACCTGTGGTGTAATTGACTAAATAAATAAATTAATTCAACGATCGATTGTACATTCCCAGATAGTGCCGGACAATCGCAACAAGACGAAGTTGGTTTGCCAGTGGTCGAGGCTCGCCCCGTTCGCAGCAGTGGTGGAGCTGGCGAGCGTAACTCTGGAGCTTCCTCAGCAGCTGGAGGTGTACTTCACTCCGTGGTCCAATAGAGGGTCCAGCCTGCGTTGCCTGGCGGTTTTCATCGTTGTGTTTGTGTTCGCCTTCATCTGGTGTTGGTGGGCAGACAGACGGCAGCAGGAAAAGGTAAATATTTTTTTTGTAAATAATGAACTCAATAATTTAGAATTTATTTAAGATTAGTCAGCTGTTAAAAAATATTTAAGTAGTAAGTACAGTAAAACCCCGATTAACCGCACCCCGTTCAACCGAAACCAGGGTTAACCGAAACCATGATAAAAGGTTGAAATTGTAATCACTTAGAAATTCCATCAATCAGACTAACCAAATCAACTAAAAGCCATAAATTTCTCCAAATCAAATTTTATAATAAATTGCCTGTAGATTTTCGGGAGCAAAATTTGATTAAATTTAATAACAGACTGCTTGAATGGTTTTTAAACCAAAGTTTTTATTCTATAGATGAATTTTAGCGAATTTCCCCTATAGGGAAGAAGCTATTACCGTAGGTCTCATGGTAAGATCTAAGCCCGGGACCACTATAACTTTTAGTTTTGGGGCCCCCAGAAGCCAAAAACACTATTCGTTCAAAATTTTATATATATATATATATATATATATATATCTATATATATATATATATATCTATATATATATATATATATATATATATATATATATATATATGTGTCTGTGAGCACGATAGCGCTCGCAAAAATGGTCTGATTGGAATGAAATTTGGCACAGACGTGTAAAGTAGTCATTATTCGGACGAGTTCGTAAACCAGCCCGATCGGACCATTGGAAGGGGGGGTAAAGGGGGATAAACCCCCCCAAAAATGTGTTTTTTGAGTTTTTTATATAGAAAAATAAATTTTATCGAATTTTTGTTGGCACTATTGAATTCAGCTCGAAAAAACAAACAATTTGGTAATTTGAATCATTGCTCTATGTCCATTGGTTGCCAAGATATTGAAAGTGGTAAACACAGTACGTTGTCCCAATGTTAACCTTATGGGAAATAAGTAAAATTCTATATCTCGCTTATTTGTCAACATATCTTGATAAAACTTGGTAAATAGCTTCTTCTAGCTCAGATCTACTAAATATTGAATTGTAACCAGCCAGTTTTAATATACCTGTAGCAGCAAACCTGCATACTCATTCCCCATGTTATTCTTATGGAGCTTACCAAAACATGTTGAATCTCGCTATATTGGATTAAAATATGTTATTTTGCATTTGAAATTCGCTGAGTATGCAGGTCTGCTGCAACGGGGGTATTTAGAGTTAGACACGATTAGCATCTAAGTTTGCATTGTATACACAGGTTTTTTTTTGTAATTGTACATTTTTGACGTTGTCTGTTATACTTTATGTGTTAAACGACAAAAAAAATTTTTAAATATGCTAGGCAACGGTAGTTGTCTGCCATTGTGCGGGTAAGTGGCCCAGTCTAGTTTGAGCCATTGTCGCGGCGGCCACTGACCTTAATGGAATGTCCTACCCCCATCCCCAGATCACACAAACCCTTCCCCAACCCTGGATTCCACACAGACTTTTCCCATTGTTATGACAGTGTTGAGATGGAGAGACAAGGCTGCCCGCAACCGATGTGAAGATAAATTTCAAAAAACGATAGTCAATTATTTTAAGAAATAGATATTGTGTGTTAATATACAGATGTAAATTGTTAGGTGACGGTTACAAAAATAACATAAATCAACTGTTTTGGTATTTTTACCAAAATAACCTTTAAGTTCCGTACAGGACAGTTAGACCATGTTCACAACCTGTTTAAGGACTTTATAGTCAGTAACAAGGCTACAAGATCGTGCCACTATCATCACGATCAACACACTCATCCTTCGCTCATATTCAGGGTAACGTCCTCCATGAGGTACCTGTCTCACTAAAGAATGATTAAAGAAAAATACCAAACATTGATTAACCGAAAAAATAGGTTATCCGAAACGGCCTCGCCCCCTTTATTTCGGTTAATCGGGGTTTTACTGTAGATGGGTTGTTATAATTTTGTTCTTACCACTTTGGTAAAAAATACACTTAAGTCCTTAAGTTTCCATTCAAAGAATACAATTGTACTCTACAATGGAAGTGTAAATGTCAAATGTTGTAATAAAGCAGTCATACATTTATTGTTAATTTGAACTTGCACCATGCCTGACATAGTACTGGCTCTAATTTATGCACAATTTTGTCAGTCATGTCTAGTGATGTCTGTGGTTGCAAGTCCTACTAATTTGCTTACTAGCCACTTTCCTGTCTTGTGAATCGGCTTCTAACTCATTTATCACTGGTCATGAATGTAAGTCTCAGAAATACAGATCAAACAAGATTAAAATCGAAATTCAATTTTTAAGTTGCACTAATTATTTTAAAATGCTAATTTTAAAGTATCAAAAGGCTCGTTTTCACAATACCAGCTGAAGAGCCAATTGGCATAATTCGGTCTAATGCCAAAAATGTTTTGTCAGCTTGTACACTTCTTAACTAAAAATTATAAATGAATGTCCATAGATTGACTATAACTCAATCTAATAATAAATTATATTTTTGGCATTGTGTAATCACGGCTGAAGTATTCACTTGGTGCTTTTGGACTTTTTTCTGCTGGTTGGCTCTTCAACTGGCATTGTGAAAACGGGTCTATAGCTCTAGCAACTAGCAACATATTCGTCTTGTATAACACATAACATAAGTTAGCCAGATTTTACAATAATTTTTACACTCCCTTGTTATGGAATTTTAGTTTGAAAACATGAGCGGATTTAGGTCGTAATCTGCGCTAACGAATTAAGCTTTCAACATGTCTTTTAAAGTACAGCCAACACAC
Source organism: Flexamia atlantica (assembly GCA_035578135.1). Lineage (NCBI taxonomy): Eukaryota > Metazoa > Arthropoda > Insecta > Hemiptera > Cicadellidae > Flexamia > Flexamia atlantica. The sequence goes on along the minus strand of JAQJVK010000011.1, from coordinate 39,389,995 downwards.
TTCTAACTTCTATTCAAATGGTACTTTTAAGGCCTGTTCCAAGTAGCTAGTTGTTTATTTAATGTAACAACAAACCCCTCTAAAGTTGATCTTATAGCTTATTCAAAGGTGTTCAAACTAAAATTTCCTCCTTATCTGACTAAAATCTGAAGAGTGAGTTGGGTACTTCCTGGCACTCCTAGACATCCGGATACACAGCACTGACAATGAATGTTTGGTTGCAGCGGTTTGTCGTGATACTAGAAGACAACTTTCCCCAAGAGAAGTATGGCTACTTGGTGTGCGTCCGAACTGGCACATACTTCGGTTCCGGCACCAGTGCCCACGTTGGCATCCGGATACACGGCAGTAAGGGTGAAAGTCGGGTGAGTCGGTAAAACTCCAGTCGGTACTTGAACAGATTTAAAACAGATCAAATTTGTTCATAGCAAATTTTTGGGGTAATTTTTTAAAAGTTTTGGCATTTATATTACTTTGAAAACGGCTATGGTCAAGACTGTTTCTATTTTTAAAGATCTTAATGTGAAATTTTACTTATTTCCATTATCTGCATAAATAGGTCTAAAACCACCTAGCAAACTTCACACCACCAATTAAAAGAACCCAAAAAATCCATCGAGTTGTGAAAACGTTGCAAAATACCTTCACTTGTGGAATCAATATCGGTTCAATTTGTTTGGTTAGTGTCAATATTTGATTATGTTTTTGTTTAATTTTTATATACTTGTCGGAATCTAACTGGCTTTTTTAATTTGGTTGTGAGTCCTTATTATTCTATCAAATACCCTCCCAATCCTTTACTTTGGTCCCCAAGCTCAGGCTTGGCGGGCCTCGTAGATTTATCACTGTTCTCTGGCTGTTAATCCAAGCTTGGCTGAACAAGCTGGAACCAGCTTGGTTGGGTACCATCTCTCGCACCTTTCTTTTTTATTTTTCCTCCTCTAATTAATAAGGATTAAAGGCATTGAAGGCTGCCTGATTGGCCTAGGGGATGTTACAAAAAAGCTTCCCATCCCTCCGATAGCTGTATGAAAAGACTCAAAATGACTGAATCACCCTCAAAGGACTTGCGACGTGGGACACCCCAGGCTCCCCATTCCTCCAAAAAAATGATAGAATATTCCAAGGTTAATGAGAGGGTGGGAAGCTACTCATCAATTAAGAGCATTTTTTCACTAGCTTAAGAAAAAAACAAACCTACAAACTTTTTGATACGTAAGTTTTTTTGCGAAACCGGTTGCTTATTCTCTGATTGCTATAACCGGTTTATCTCTGTCCAGGCGCATGTGCTGAGCAGTGGGGACCACCGGGTATTGAACTGGTTCAGTGAGGACTGGTTCCTGCTGTTCAGCCACCACCTCGGCTGTTACAATCTGACTGTTACAACCGGTTTGTATCTGTCTAGGCGCATGTGCTGAGCAGTGGGGACCACCGGGTATTGAACTGGTTCAGTGAGGACTGGTTCCTGCTGTTCAGCCACCACCTCGGCTGTTACAATCTGACTGTTACAACCGGTTTGTATCTGTCTAGGCGCATGTGCTGAGCAGTGGGGACCACCGGGTGTTAAACTGGTTCAGTGAGGACTGGTTCCTGCTGTTCAGCCACCACCTTGACTGTTACAATCTGACTGTTACAACCGGTTTGTCTGTGTACAGGCGCATGTGCTGAGCAGTGGGGACCACCGGGTGTTGAACTGGTTCAGTGAGGACTGGTTCCTGCTGTTCAGCCACCACCTCGGCTGTTACAATCTGACTGTTACAACCGGTTTGTCTCTGTCCAGGCGCATGTGCTGAGCAGTGGGGACCACCGGGTATTGAACTGGTTCAGTGAGGACTGGTTCCTGCTGTTCAGCCACCACCTTGACTGTTACAATCTGACTGTTACAACCGGTTTGTATCTGTCTAGGCGCATGTGCTGAGCAGTGGGGACCACCGGGTATTGAACTGGTTCAGTGAGGACTGGTTCCTGCTGTTCAGCCACCACCTTGGCTGTTACAATCTGACTGTTACAACCGGTTTGTATCTGTCTAGGCCCATGTGCTGAGCAGCGGGGACCACCGGGTGTTGAACTGGTTCAGTGAGGACTGGTTCCTGCTGTTCAGCCACCACCTTGGCTGTTACAATCTGACTGTTACAACCGGTTTGTATCTGTCTAGGCCCATGTGCTGAGCAGCGGGGACCACCGGGTGTTGATCTCGTTCAGTGAGGACTGGTTCCTGTTGTTCAGCCACCACCTCGGCTGTTACAATCTGACTGTTACAACCGGTTTGTCTCTGTCCAGGCGCATGTGCTCAGCAGTGGTGACCACCGGGTGTTGATCTCGTTCAGTGAGGACTGGTTCCTGCTGTTCAGCCACCACCTTGGCTGTTACAATCTGACTGTTACAACCGGTTTATCTCTGTCCAGGCGCATGTGCTGAGCAGTGGGGACCACCGGGTGTTGAACTGGTTCAGTGAGGACTGGTTCCTGTTGTTCAGCCACCACCTCGGCTGTTACAATCTGACTGTTACAACCGGTTTGTCTCTGTCCAGGCGCATGTGCTCAGCAGTGGGGACCACCGGGTGTTGATCTCGTTCAGTGAGGACTGGTTCCTGCTGTTCAGCCACCACCTTGGCTGTTACAATCTGACTGTTACAACCGGTTTATCTCTGTCCAGGCGCATGTGCTGAGCAGTGGGGACCACCGGGTGTTGAACTGGTTCAGTGAGGACTGGTTCCTGTTGTTCAGCCACCACCTCGGCTGTTACAATCTGACTGTTACAACCGGTTTGTCTCTGTCCAGGCGCATGTGCTCAGCAGCGGGGACCACCGGGTGTTGATCTCGTTCAGTGAGGACTGGTTCCTGCTGTTCAGCCACCACCTTGGCTGTTACAATCTGACTGTTACAACTGGTTTGTCTTTGTCCAGGCGCATGTGCTGAGCAGTGGGGACCACCGGGTGTTGAACTGGTTCAGTGAGGACTGGTTCCTGCTGTTCAGCCACCACCACGGCTGTTACAATCTGACTGTTACAACCGGTTTGTCTGTGTACAGGCGCATGTGCTGAGCAGTGGGGACCACCGGGTATTGAACTGGTTCAGTGAGGACTGGTTCCTGTTGTTCAGCAACTACCATCTCGGTTACATCGAGAAATTGCACATCTGGCTCGATCACGCAGGCACATCTCCCAACTGGTACGACAAATTGAGTTAACGCAGCAGCACACGCGCCCCTCTTGTGACATGAAAACTTGCACAGCGGCAAATCGCTCACACCCAGATTAGTCATTTATAACGCCGTTGTTTGAAAATGGTTTTGAACCTTTTTGACAATAGTTTCAGACCTTAGGAATGTATGTACGACAGGGTTTAAGGGTTCCCTTTATACAAGGGGAATGAAAAATAAAAGTGTCAAACCCCTGTATAACCCTGCAAAAAGTTTACTCAAAGTGTAACAAGAGAACATGCTCTGTTAGCAAAATGCATCATAGGTATAATGTCAACTCGTGCGTCACTAGGGGATTGCTGCTGTTGCTATCAAAAATAAGATTGTAGGTAAAGTAATTTTTACATCAGAAAAATTGAAAAAAATATCTCTCCTAGAGCCATTTATATTTTTACAATAATGTTTATAAATTTTTTTTGAATTACATGTTAGTGTTTCAGTTTAAAAAATGGTTGTTACAAAAAAGATAAGTGACCAATTCTTAAAAAATATCAGTAATATAACCTGTTCAAAGCAGTCTTAAGTTCCCAGAATTGCATTACTGTCGGTATAATTAATAAGTAAAAAGTATATTTCATTATTAGGGACTGAAGTGATGCTTTTCATACGAGTTCGTTTTCCGACCGAGGCTTTAAGCCGAAATGACCGAAAAATGATCGAGTAACAAAAAGCAGCTTTAAACCCATATGATGGACTATATTTTTCGTTATACCGCTAACTAAACTACTTAAAAACCAAAAATATTACAACTTTTTTACCTGTAAAGATATCTCTTAAAGAGGCTTACATCTTGTTCTTCTATTATAAACAATCAGCTGATTGTCTATTTCATTTGTGTTAGATTAGGCTGGCAACAATGAACAAATATCAATTATAAATAAACAGCTGATGTCCTCAACAACAGCTGATTCTTTTTCTCCAAAGGGTGACAAAGAGCTTCTTTAGGCCCACAACACATGTAACGAACACGTTTGTTTTCACAGTGGTATAACGAAAAACATTTTTCTGAATGAGTACGTAAAAAAATTCAAGTGTAAACAAAACCACTTTTTGTTGTCAGGTTTTGCAACTCGATTACTGTATTTGACATGAACAAAGAGCACTTCTACACTTTCCTTGTAAACGAGTGGCTCAGCATCAGTGCTACCACACTACCCGAAGCCATCATTACACCTGTACGGTTGGTACACATGACCAAGTGGAACACAGTTTTCCTGGACCATCTGAAGTCTGGTTTTCGACTGCATCATATTTGGATTGACATCATTTTCAGGTGAGTTTAAAAAAAAGATTATAAAAAAAATTATAACAGGGTTAATGTTTAAATTGGTGACAATTTGCAATAAAAGTATTGGAGGAATTGTAGGAAAATTTGAATCCGGTCCTCTTTACATGGGATTAAAAATTTACAACCACATTCCAGAATCTTTTAAAAACCTTTCAGGTACTAAATTTAATTCTAAATTAAAGGAGATTTTGTGTGAAAAGGCTTACTATTGTATTGATGAGTTTTTAAAAGATAGGATTTAAAGTGCATTATTTTGTTTTGTTTTTTCTGTCATACAATATAGACTAATAACTTGTTTTATACATATAACTATTACATTGTAATTTTAACTAGGACTAGTGAGAAGATTTGACCATGTACCTGCTTGTATTTTACTTATGTAAAACTTAAACAGGCGTTTATGTACAATAAAGATTTGTCTTTTGTCTATTGTCTATTGTCTAATTAGGGGTGGGCAAGTAGTGGATTTTGAAGTCGAGTCGAGTCGAGTATTAAGCCAAAAACTCGAGTATAGAGTCGAGTAGTTGTTTGTGAAAAGTAATAAAATTTTCATTTTTTCAACTAAAATCTTTCTTCAATTTTACTTATAAAATTGATCTACTTTATTTAAGCTTATGTTTTTATATTTTTCTTGAAAAAATAAAACTCTGATATTCTAATGCCCCTACATTGCATAAACCCTATTTTTAAACGAATAAGTTGACTATGCTAAATCACTCAAAATAACAAATCACTTAATGTAACAAGATCACAAAATAAATTTATGTAGAATATGCATAGTTGTAAAATTTAAGCAGTAATAAGATTTCATTATTAGCCTATTATTTTAACAATCAAAAACAGTTTTATATTTTACCTAAAAATAATTGTTGGCCCTAATTAAAACGTCAGCCAAGAAATTGTGGAAGAAAGAATTAAAAACATCAGGGAGGAGAGCTGTGCCCAGTTATTTGTTTACATTTCTAAACCCAACCCCACCCCTTTGCCTGACTGCTGATCTATTGTTTTTTGACATCCAATCACTTGAGCATGAGTGACACAGCTGCGACCAGATAAGCATAAGATATCTCCTCAATACAAAAATTACAAAACCTTAACTAATTGTTTTATGAAGTCCACTTTACCAATGAAGTCCACAATTTTCTTCTCATTTTAGCGAATTTCCTTAAAGGAATAAGCTATTACGGTAGTACTCATGGTAAGACCTAAGTCCGAGACCATGTTAACTTTTCATTTTGGGATCCCCAGAAGCAAAAAACACCATTCATTCGAATTTTTATATATATAATAATGTTAACTAAAATAATATATATATATATATGTCTGTTAACACGATAGCGGCCGTAAATATGGTCCGATCTTAATGAAATTTGGTTCAGACGTGTAAAGTGGTAATCACTTGGACGAGTTCGTGAACCAGCCCAATCGGACCACCGGAAGGGGGGGTAAAGGGGGATAAACCCCCCCAAAAATAGGTTTTTTGAGTTTTTCACATAGAAAAATAAAATTTATCGAATTTTTGTGGGTACCATTGAATTCAGCTCAAAAAAACAAACAATTTAGTATTTTGAATTACTGCTCTATGTCCATTGGTTACCGAGATATTGAAAGTGGTAAACACAGTACGTTGTCTCAATGTTAACCTTATGGGAAATAAGTAAAATTCTATATTTCGCTTATTTCTCAACATATCTTGATAAAACTTGGTAAATGGCTTCTTCTAGTTCAGATCTACTAAATATTGAATTAAAACCAACCAGTTTAAACATACCTGTAGCAGCAAACCTGCATACTCATTCCCCATGTTATTCTTATGGAGCTTACAAAAACATGTCAAATCTCGCTATGTTGGATTGAAATATGTTGTTTTGCATTTGAAATTCGCTGAGTATGCAGGTCTGCTGCAACGGGGGTATTTACAAATCAAATGAGACAAAAATGAAGGCTGAGTATCATTCAAAAGATAAAATATAATTACGAATTTGAAGTTGTTAAGTGTAGGTCAGAGCTAAATATAGCTGTAAGTTTTCAATTTCCGAATACTGAGACACCTCTCAGAATCTGGTATTTCTAGATAACTGTCAAAATCCATTCTTCTATGAGTTAATGAAATATTTTCGAGGTTACTGTTATGAAAAACTCGTGGACGGCTGTGAAAAACGATAGCGCATATCTGTCGGTCGCGGATAAACGCGGATGTAGCTTTTCAAAACTCGCGATCTGCCGCGAAATATGATCGCGCGTATTTGCAGATTGCCGGAAATCGGCAAATGTAGCCTTGCAAAAGTTGCGATCAGCCGCGAAAAACGATCGCGTGTATTTGCCGATCGTAAATAAAGTAAATGCAACTTTGCGAAACTAGCGATTGGCCATAAAAAACAGTCGCGTGTATTTGCCAGCCACAAATGAACAGAAAATGCTGCTTTATCGTGAACCTAGCGAGGAGCCGCGATAAACAATTTGCCGATTGTGGATAAACGGCAGATGTAGCTTTGCGTAACTCAAGATTGTCTGTAAAATTTGATCGCACAAACGTAAATCGCACGTAAATTCGGCCGCCGCGTAAACGGCGGGAGTAACTAACTAGTAGCACCTACTCAAGTAATTACTCGACTGTCGAGTACTCGCCCACCCCTAGGGGAAATACAACAGACTTTTGATACTTTTAAACAAAGCATAATTTTAAATTTGATAAAAACTCCTGTCATTACACAATTCTTTGAAATATTTTTATAAATACTTCAATCACTGAATAACTAAAACCAGAAATGAGTATATTTTTTTATTTTATTTACATTCGCTTTATGTATTCCATTACTCTTCTTTATCCATCACAATCCTAGTATGGGTCATTCTCAATTTTTACATTTTATTTGTCATGTATGCCTTCCTTTCTTGATGTTATAGTCATAGTAGTTTATTTTCTTTGTGCCTTATATTAAGAGTGTGTTTTTCACATCAATGTTTGAGGCACTAGAAACAATATAGTTGGTACTAGAAACAATTATTGATGATTTAAAAAATATAATTTACCAAAGGATTTAAAAAATAATATTATTTTACAGACATGCAAGAGATCCTATTAGACGGACAGATCGTCTTTTGTTAATCACTTGTTTTATTTCCATCTCCATGGCCACAAGTCTATTGCTTGTGATATTCTCAGAGAAAGGTAATATTACTTAAACTTTATTTACATTTACATTATTTAAAATTTTCAAAATTTTTCTCACAATTTATACTTATGGATTGGTTCCGATTTAAAAATCTAGTGGTGTGAATTTTATTTGGAACAGTCTAGAGAAAATATTTTTTACAGACTGATTTACAATATCTTTTTTTATTAATCGTATAGATGAGTGTGTTCCCAACAGTAGTATGAATTTAAAACTATTGTCTTTTTCCTCCACCTACTATCTATAGTCTTCTTTTAGTCCCTCGAATAGAATACTAAAGCACTAGTTTATACTCCGTGGGATTTACTTACTTACTTTTAGTCCCACGGGACTAAAAGTAATCTCATAAGAAATAGATGGGAAGAAATTCGGCAACGCTGCAGTGCTCAGTGAGAAAATATGGCAACACTGTCGATTTTAATTTGTTTCTCTATGTTGAAGAGAATATCACAGCATTTGAGCGTCCGTTTCCGTTGCCTACAGGACAGCATATCCATTTTGAGTTTGCTGTTGTAGTTTAGGCTATATTCCTCATATTTGTAAACAAATAAGTTACTCTCGGGTCAAAAAGTATAGATACTCGAGTTTGAGCTTTTATAGCAACGTAACTAGTAGACTTAGAAAAATACAAGTAACATCTAAATTTTACTAATTTAATTCTACGTTTATGTGTCTTAGTTTCAAATTTTTTATGCAATTTCAACTTAGTCTTTCAGCGGGTTGAATGAAAAAAGTACACGTTTTTCGGCACTTTTCAAACAACGGCCGACTTTTAAATTTTATAACATGAAAACTACTGATCTAATCGTTATGAAATTTTGATAACTTTTAGAGCATATACTTCTTAATCATATTTATAAGTTTCAGAATTTTTCCGGCATTAAAAAAAAATCTGTCGTGGTTTTTGTAAAACCATTTTATTTCAGGAACGGAACAAGATAGAAACGACAATGAAAGATTGACTTTAAGCTCTCAAAAAGATAAAAACAAACATTAAGTCATACATTAGCTAAGTGGTCTTAAATAATTTAAATGTACGTATAATGAAAGCGGAACTGAGGTGCAGTAGCGCGTGAAATTTGTACCGCTGAGCGACTCGCAGGCAGGGAGATTTCCCCGCCAGCGACCGGTTTTGACAGCTCGGACGCTCAGCTATGAGTCATACCTACCCTGTGAGGTCATCTACCACCGAATCACCCTTACCCCTGACCACTGAGTCACACTTAGATATGCACAATCCATTCCTACATTGTTGTTATTTGGGACAGAACTTATTTTCTTCACTCTGTCTGTGTTGTTCGTTTCGATCACATCAGTCAAGATGCCGAGAGCGCCACACTTATCAGAAGGTGAAATCGCGATGATTATTAGTGCGATATGTTTTTTCAAGAATGAAGGTGTAAGATGTAATGACAAGCGATACCCAGTCTATCAGAAGGTTTCGGAGTGCGTTGGGAAGTCGATAGCGACGGTGAAGAGATGCGGCGCTACAATGAAGGAGAATAATGTGGATGAGAATAACAGTCAACCAAGCAAGAAACACTGTACGAGGACGGGCCGACCAAGTATTAAGCTGGACGATTTTACTCTTGGGGTGATAAGAAGAAATATTTATGATTTCTACCTTGATAAGACGTACCCTACGATCAGTAATTTGCACCGAAAACTTGTTGATGCAGTGACTAATTTTCCTACTATGTCAAAAAACACCCTTAGGAAAATTGTACAAGGATTGGGATTTTCTTTCAGGAAACTCAACAAAAAACCAATCTTGATGGAATCAACAACTATCGCTGCTTCACGACATACATATTTAAGGAAAGTAAAGGACCTTCGATCAAAGGGTTTCGGATGAGTAATCTCTTACAAAACAAATGTAAATAGTGTAAATATTGTCTACTCATGTATAAGAATTGTATATTTTGTAAATATTTGACAACGGCTATCTAGCAAGCAATCCATTTTTAAACCTGCCATTGGAGGTCCAAAGCCCTCATGAAAAAAGGTGATGGGAAATGGTCAATTATATAAAACAATTCACTATGGTTAGGGGCGGTGGCGGCGGAGGCTGCACTTTTTGTGCTGTCAAAACCGGTCGCTGGCGGGGAAATCTCCCTGCCTGCGAGTCGCTCAGCGGTACAAATTTCACGCGCTACTGCACCTCAGTTCCGCTTTCATTATACGTACATTTAAATTATTTAAGACCACTTAGCTAATGTATGACTTAATGTTTGTTTTTATCTTTTTGAGAGCTTAAAGTCAATCTTTCATTGTCGTTTCTATCTTGTTCCGTTCCTGAAATAAAATGGTTTTACAAAAACCACGACAGATTTTTTTTTAATACCGGAAAAATTCTGAAACTTATAAATATGATTAAGAAGAATATGCTCTAAAATCTTTCAAAATTTCATGACGATTAGATCAGCAGTTTTCATGTTATAAAATTTAAAAGTCGGCCGTTGTTTGAAAAGTGCCGAAAAACGTGTACTTTTTTCATTCAACCCGCTGAAAGACTAAGTTGAAATTGCATAAAAAATTTGAAACTAAGACACATAAACGTAGAATTAAATTAGTAAAATTTAGATGTTACTTGTATTTTTCTAAGTCTACTAGTTACGTTGCTATAAAAGCTCAAACTCGAGTATCTATACTTTTTGACCCGAGAGTAGGCCTTGAGTATTTTTAAAGAAGAGTGCGAATAAAATGGTTAAAATTAAAGCCTAAATACCTTGCATTATTCATTTATAAAAGCTATGTGATTGTAATGCAGTTTGTTGAAGCAAAGGATCATCTGAAGGGAAAGTTACAGTGTTATATCTAGTTATTGTTAATGGTGTAGGTGGAGGAAAAATTTTGTGTGCATCACGGGACTAAAGTACTTTTACCCTCGGGGAGAAAAAGTTACACTTTAGTCCCTAGATGCACAAATAACTATTTCCTACTGGGCATTGTAGTAAAAAGTAACAAATTGCAGGACCCTACCTGGCGAGCAAGGAAGACCCACCAGCTTACTCAGTGAATTTCACTGACTTTTCCATCAGTTTTATCCCTTTTACTGTGTGCACTGTTTTCATCGGAGTGGTCAGTCACTTTGTCAGGTAAGTTTGTGTTTTTCATTTTACTAATGTAATTGAGCCGAGCTAATGTATTTGTATGAAAGATTTGTATTAAATGGGAGGATATGAAAAAGAAATAGTCCAAGAGCCCACGACCGCCATACCTTCGTTATTCTATAAAAGCTGAAACTTTCTCAACACAATATCCCAACAAAGATAGCAACAACCAGCAACTATGAAATTGGGATATTGGTTGCTTTCATAACAAAATGGAAATAAAAATGTAAAAATAGTACCAAAGTTTCGTTAAAGTATAAAGCATTATTTTTTTGTATTTTCTTTGGAGGAATATTATAAATCACATCACCCATTGCCAGACACCTAGCGTGGTTTGAACCCCCAGCCAGACACATATGAAGTTTAATCGTAGGTAATTACACATTCGTTATAGTATAAAAGCTAAATTTTATTAATGTTACTTGGGGGACTATCAAAAGACATTTCCTCAAAAGCCAGACAGTTTCGATGGTTTCTAACCCTTGCCAGACACGTTGAAAGTCTGACTTCTGTGAGGAACTGTTACTTTTACATACGTTAGATTTGGTTTCAGTCTTATTTTAAAAGTATAATTTATATATTTTACTTTTAGATAAACAACGAAGGTCTAGCGGTCGTGGGCTCTTGCTCTAAAAACATAAAATGATGTACTCGAGGTGGAAATTATTACACCCAGTAATGGATTTATATTAATTGACAATCGATTAAACACATTCAGTTACTGCGTAAAAGATTTTACTCAACACAACTTATAAGAGATTAACTCGTCTTGAGTTTCATCACTAGTAAAAAGTCAAAGTTGTTTCACAAGAATCGCTAAAATTGAAAATGTATTCTCAAAGTCTGCTGGTTTCAACCAAACAATAGATTGTGCCACAAGAAAGTATGTAATTCAAACCCTTAGGGGTGTATGACACAAGTGCAATATTGCAGGAAAAATATGGTACTGTGTTATTCGTATTGTGTATAAGAGTGATTAATAAAAAGTAAATTAACTCATGTTTTATTAAAGTGCTTCATAAAAATTAATATATTGTTAAAACAGAATTTTAGAGTGGTTTTTTATTCCTCCGCTGTACTATGAACCAATATCTGTGATTATTTCTGCACGACACAATACAGATTCCACCTGCAAGAGTGCACTAGTGTCGTACAACCAGGGTGACCAGACGTCCGTTTCTGGGAGGACATGTCCCTTTTTTAAGATTGTCCTCTTGTCCTCCCGGCTTTCAAAAAATCTATTATATGTCCGGCTTTTGCTAAAACCCGGCCTTTTGAAAATTTTTAATTTCGTCGTGTTCCCGCGGTCGGTAAATTTGGTAAATTCAAGCGTTCGTGACTGTTTTCGTCTTGGTAAAGCTACTCCTGTCGTCTACCTGTGATCACCTACAGCCGTTCGCGTTTATTCGCGAATTAATTTAAAGTTAAAAAAATACCGTTTCGTCCATCCGTCTGCATACAATACAATGACGACGACAGTGACAAGCGACGGCATAAGCGGCTGATCATAATATACATTGATTCTAAAATAGCATTATTGATTGTTATCCCTTAAAAATGAGAAAACACTTTTTTAATTTTGCCGACTTGTGAAGTTGTAGGCATATATGCGAAAATCCAACCCTAAATTATTAAAAACAATAATAGGCAAATTTAAATCCAGAAGAGTATTTTTAAACTTTTCTACTGTTTTTGTCTTACATAAACAAAAAAAAACCTTTAATAAAAAACCCCTTTAAAAATACCTTTTAAAAACCTTTAAAAAAAGTACCTTCCTTTGCCTTTAAGGAAGGTTATCAGAACTATATTTAACACTATCCTCCTCTTTCTGTAATTGGCCTTCTTTTTTGACTTAGCCGTCCTCCCTGAAAAAATGTTCATCTGGTCACCCTGCATACAACCCTTAGGTCTGTGATTGCCATTAAATGGTTAAATTTTAACAGTGCCACGTCCTTGTCAAACAGATGGCTACGGTTGCATATAATCGATCCAACCATACCAATCTGATTAAATCTGCAAAGTAACGATAACTACAATAATTTCTAGTACAGTGTTTTATCAGTCATGTAATAATTTTACTTTTATGTGTAGGAAATGCTACCATGTATTCTACTGCATAAAAGAAAAGGGAAAATTCCATAACGAACGTCTTTCATGCAGAAGTCCTCATTATACGATGCTCAGAAGGGATGATTTGAAGGAGGCTCCTCACATCACCCACCACAGCTACGGCAGCAGTGATTCATTCCATTTGAAAAGTAAGAGGTTATTCTATTCACAGTACACCTCGGATTATCCGGATTAATGTGGCGGGAGACCGATCCGGAAAGAAAAAATCCGGATAATCCGAGGTCATTACAATATCGCCTAAATAGCGATCGCGTATCTTAGCCCCTGCTAAATTGATGCTGCAAACGACATATCAAGACTGTACAACATATTACTCTTTTAAGCTTGTTTTGCATACCATTTTTCTATCTGCGCTCGATTCTTCTTCCAGTCACTTACCGTACTTGTCCCAACACCCAACTCCAGTTCCTTAGCTAATTTTTTGCCTGATTCTTCCGCTTTGAATCTTTTGACAGCATTCAGTTTCTGTTCTAAAGTTTAAACCACATTTTCACTTTAACAGCCACTCATTTTGAAACTCAATATCAATTCACACAAAGTCATTATAAACTCATCAAGTGACAGCAATAAACTAACTCGCAAAAATTGCCCTAGGCTACGCCTTAGCTGATTACTGCTAGCGCCCTAAGTAGCAAACAGAAAAACAACGTTAACAAAAATGCTGTACTGTACTGTTTAGGCAATACGACTCCTTCAATTATCCTGATTCCAAATGCGTACAGTATGTATTGCATTTGCATTTTACTTTTAGAATGCTCATTTCCCTCGTGAACTCGCTAAAATCAATTTTTGGCCGTGATTTTAATTTTTAATCTCTCGGATGGACCGGTCCCGATAATCCGGGATCCGGATAATGTGGGGTCCGGATAATCCAAAGTGTACTGTATTTACTTTAAAATCACCCACCACAGCTATCACAGCAGCAATTCATTCCATTTGAAAAGTAAGAGGTTATTATAATTATTTACTTAAAAAACTAATTAAAGCCACCGCAATGTCGATTACCTTCATGTGAAAAGTGAGAGTTTACTCTATTTATTTACTTTAAAATCACCCACCACAGCTATCGCAGCAGCAATTTGAAAAGTAAGAGGTTATTCTAATTATTTACTTAAAAAGCTAATTAAAGCCACCGCAATGCTGATTACCTTCATGTGGAAAGTGAGAGTTTATTCTATTTATTTACTTTAAAATACAGTGCTCCAGCTATTTTTTTTTTTATTCAAGCGATGCTATTTAAATATTTTGATTTTTTATTTAATCTCTTATAATTTACTTTCTTGTTCTTCTGGGTATTTGGTCATTCTGAATTAAATTAATTTTATTTATGAGTACAGATGCCCTGCCAAAAATCGGAACAGGTTAGATTCAATGAATTGAAAATTAATTAGTGCTCAGAAATTCTATGAGGAATAAGGATTTCACTTCAGCCCATTAAATTGTAGCTTATGCCTACAAAATTCAAGAAAAATAATAATTACTCACACAAAAATGTTTCTAATTGACAATTAGTCTGGTTTGGTTACTTTTTCTGGGGAAACTATTTGGCCTCATGTGGCAGTGCTACTCTGGATCAAAACAGATTCACATAGGTTCAGCTAGATTCACATAGGTATAGATTTTCATGCAAGTACGGTAAAACTTACCAGGCATGTAACATACGATACTTACATCATACTATTCAGAAAAAAAGTAATTTTTAATCATAATGTATTCCTTGCATAAGCCATTATGTTTCTCAATTCTTCAATTCTAATCTATAATAAACAAACAAACATTTGCCTCCGATACAAGAGCTGCCACGACATTCCTCTGAAGCTACCAATAAACATGCATTAAACATCAGTTTGCTACAGTCAACTAATTGTTTCGATTGTCTACTTAAGTTATTTCCGTTTCCTAATGCACGGTAAATTTACTGTGCACTGCACGGTAAATTTACTGTGCAGTTATCAACGATCGGCAGAGCAACTTTTCAGCCAAGCGTAACTATCTACCACACAGATAGCAGATGTTTGTGTAGTATGATGTAAACATTTGAAAGTTCTTATTGAGAATTGAAAGCTGGAATCGTTGCAGTCAGCACGGTGAAGCAGCTGATCACGCTGCATTTGATGACGCAATCCCTGGTTCCTGTGAGTGTGGAGGGAGACAAGTCGGCGGTCAAAGTGTACTGGTGGTGGAGAAGCAAAGTCATGTGAGTCAGTGTGTAAAAGAAATCTAGATTATTGTTGCAACTTTGATTAATCCAGCTACTGAGATAGTTATAAGCAATGAATTGTGGATGCGGTATTTTCGGTTGGCCGTGCGATTGCGAATTTTAGTTTTTGCTATTACATGGTTTGTTGGGACCATGTCAAAATTTAAAAAAAATGTAATTTGTTATGTTTAAATGATTTATCTCAAAGAAAGTGTGTAAACAATTTGACAACCTTTGCTTCATCGAGGTGAATTGAGCCTGACTTTAAAAAAATTTGATAATGGCCTAATGAGGCTGAACCAAATCGAACTCACTTTCTGTCATTACTGATTTCCAAAAGAATCTACAACAATATAATGGGTAAGTAACCCTAAATATTTTTGTTACTTTAAATCAATTTCAGTAAGAAATCAAAAAAAGTATTTATCCTTCAAAAAAAGGCCTTACGAACTCTTTTTAAGATTCCTAAAATAAATTCATGTCGTCCTCTCTTTAAAAAACATAAAATTTTAACCCTTGCATCAATGTACATTCTACAAAGTGCCTGTTTTGTCCAGAAGAATAAATCACAATTTCCACTACAAATGAACACCCACAACTACAATACAAGAAATAAAAACCAAATCAATATACCAACATGCAAAACATTATTTTATCAAAAAGGACCAGAATACATGTCAATAAAAATCTATAATAATTTACCAGAAAACATCAAGAAAATTAATTACATTTCCAAATTCATAAGAAGTTTAAAAAAATTACTTGAAGAAAACTGTTATTACAACATTGAAGACTATTTCACACATCATAGTTCATAAAATGGACATTTTATTTAGTTTTTAAGCTTTGTATGTTATCACAACAAACCCAACCATGAAAATGGCAATTGGGCTAAATCAATAAATAAATTCTGGAGGCAAAAACATTAATAATATAATAATTTAAACCTTATATGGACTATAATTACACAAATCGTAATTTACATCGATCAAAACACATCAACATCAAAAACTTGGAATCATGTTTTTTGATTCCTAAAAACATGGAACGCTAATAATGATAATCTGAATAAGAGGCTTTCTCGAGTAGTTTTTCTTTCGAATAGATAAACCAATGCAGTTCCTGATAACTATTTAAGGAGTTCATACTTTGTACTTTCCATCTACAATTAGGGATGGTTAATTCTATATGGTATCTCTACTAGGATCAAGGAAATAATAAACTGGAAAAAAGGCAGTTAGAACTCTTAAGAAATGTAATGACAGGGAACATTGTAAACCACTTTTTGTTCATCTTAAATTTCAAACTGTGATGAGTTTATATTTTTCAATCTTACCATTTATGTAAAAAAAATCAAATTTTCTAAATTTTAAGCATTTCTTACACGATACACCTTACAAAACCCAATCATTAATAAATTTTTCTCTGCCAACCAAAACTCTCAATAGTCATATTACAATTTCATCAAAAATATACAATTTCCTAGAAAAAAATTATTTGTACCTTTTAAATGTATTTCAAGATAAATCTTATTCATGGCTACTTGACAATCCTTTTTATAGTTTGGATGATTTTTTAAGGTAAAAAATAGTAGATTTTTATTTTTAGTTTTAGTCTATTTCAGAACTGATGCCATGTAATACCTTGTTTATATATTGCTATTTTGGTCTGCCCTTTTCTTCTTACTTCTTACCTATGTTTTGTTATACAGCCAAAGTTATTCGTTCAGCCAAATTTTATAATGGTGTGACCTCTTATGCCGGTATGCATGACGTCAATGATGTATTACATTATTACATTCTTACAACAATAAAGAATATCTAATTTCATTACAATTCCGTTGACAACTTCTCTGTATCATTTCCAGTCTGATCTACGTCCTGGTGATGGTGAAGTGTGTGTTGGTGTGCGTCGTCTGCTCGGAGCAGCTGAGTCCGAACCGTGTCAGGAGGTGGCTCACTGTGGTCGCTTTCACGCCGGTTCTTCACGCTGTGATTTATCTCCCGCTCAAAATACTCCTGCTGGCCACTTTGTTGACTTTCGCTTTTGATGTGAGTTTTTAAATTGTGTAAGCGTAAGTAACAAACGATGATAATGATATAGCTGAGCTAAAATAATTTAAAAGCATTTAATCTAGTAGAAAGTTAGGAAAGTAAAAGTATATAGATTTTGTTTGCAACAACAACTCTGAAAGTAAGGAGGGTAAAGAGTTTTGCCAGAATGGTATGAACTTCACTGGTGGCACTTTTAGATTGTAAAAATCCCAATTTCGCATCCAACTGATAACATCCCAATAAGATCCAAAAGTGCTCTGGGGATCCTAAATGTTCTATTAAATTTACAGAGTCACTAGAACTAAACAGACAATTGATTAAATTAAATAAACTGGGTTAAATAAAAAAACCCATGGACATTGAGCAATGGTTAAAAATACAAATTTGTTTGTTTTTCTAAGCTGAATTCAATGTTGGAAACATAATCTATATTATTAATTCTGTAAGCGATTATTTTCAATCAAAATTGTGAGAGTTTAACAGCTCGCAGGATGATGGGAGAGGGCTCAAATTAAAGGTCTCGGTCCCAGGGGTTCGGGAAAAATATCAGATTATGTCCAAATCTACCAGAAAATGAGAAATAATGAAAAATATCTTCCATTTAAAATGCATTTGGATTGAAAAACGTCTGCTTTGTTTACATTAAACATGTGGTGCTAATGCTTGATTTAAAGCCACATGCTAGATGTTGACATGTGGGATTTTTTTTTTCAAAATGCAGCTAACTATGCTCGTCCAATGTACTATGACAAATAAAAATAAAAATTTAAGATTTTACAATTTTACAAGAATTAAGGGTTTGAGTTTTTTCATAATATAAAATTATAAAAAGTTAAGAAAGGTTTGTTTACTTTATGTTATAACGATGCAGATTTAATACCAAATGATTTATATATATATATATATAATTACATAAGGGAAATTTTTGCGCTGAAAATGTGGGCGTTTGGAAGGTCGCAGGATGAGGGGGGGGAGGGGCTGAAATTGAAGGTCTCCAGGGACGCAAGGAAAATACTGAAATTGCTTTAAGATTACTATAAAATGAGAAATAACGTAAAATAGCTGTCATTTAAAAACAATTGGGATGTAAAAAGGTCTGCTTTGTTTATTTAAAACCAAATGCTAGATATAATCATAATTTTGTGGATCCAAAAGCCTATTTTCTAAGAAGGTATTTTGCACTATAGAAAAGAAGGATTATGTTTAGGGGCTATCAGCCCCTTTAAGCCTCTAGTTTTGATTATTTTGATTTCACTGTATGAAAAACTAAAAAAACTCATTTTTGGGGGGATTGAAGGGCGATTTGTCCCTCTTTAACCCCCTCCCATTGGTCCTATTGGGCTAATTTTCAACCTTGTTTTACTGGGCATGTCTGTACCAACTTTTGTTGAGATCGGGCCATTTTTATGGCTGCTATCATGTTAACAGTGAAAAACCACTATGCCGCCATTTTTTCAAAATGGCCAAGGGTGCCACTTTGGCACCCGGCAGATTCGTAACCTCCGCAAAAAACTGAGCCAGAATCAGTTAAAAAACCTTTGTCCACCCAAATTTCCAGGTCATGGTAAATTATAATGGGTTGTCACCCAGACTTAGTTGCTTGAGCCCTACTATGTCACACCAGCTGACTCTACACACACCTTTCTTTTTTCCTTACACCATGGGTAGAAGTTACCTCTGTGGTTTTCAACACTAAATTCAGGTTGATACTGTATATTATCCTATACTCTTGTAAAAACAATTAATTGCTTGTATATATTCACGTGTTGTAAATTGCGTCTCACTCCTTAGCAATTTTCGTGAAGTTTTTAAAAATTACTGCTTGTAAAATTAATCCATAGGTTGAAATGCTAAGGGCTTTCCCAGACCAAGTTTCGGGTTGGCAATTATTTCTGCAAATGACCAGCAAAATTATCTTCGCAAAATTGTAGTGATTTAACAAGACTTACATCCGGGAACCCTGGCAAAAATTGGCGAAAGACGCGGGAACGGCCGAACACAGGTAACGAACCAATCGCGTACCCGTATCGTGGCACGAAGATGACCAAGCCACCTTATTGGTCAACACAGACAAAAACGAGCTATGCGATTGGTTGCCATTGGGGGAAGCTCGCCTCAATGTCTGGGATATAAATACGCTCTTCGCGGTACAGTGCGAGGATTCACCGAAGTCACCGCAGAAATTCATCAAGATATCTGTCGCGCGTCAGTGTTTCTTTTGTCTTCACACCGCCGCCGCAGCCAGGCCGTATAATGCTCTTGGCAGCTCTCATCTGTAAGTAGACTCACGTCTGCTTTCTTGTCCAACTCTCCAATCTTTATTTTATAGGGATCTATCTATTAACTCGATAATATAGAAAAATTAGTATTTTAAAATAACTCTTCCGGGTCCGCTAAATATTTGTATTTAGTACAAAGTTTACCCTCCGAATAAAAATAAACGATCATTTGGTTGCCCACCAATGTAAGACTTTTTTATTGCCATCCTGACACCCGTAGGGACAGTTTATAAAATAATAAATTATTAAGCGTATTAGTCGTTCTTACAACACATGCTTAATTTATTGCACAACTTATATCAAAAAGGCTCTGAGGATTTCCTTGAAATGCTGAAAGTAAATTATTTTGGCTCAAAAACAGGTTTTACGCAGGCCAATCAAAATCCAAAAAATTCATTAAAAATATGAATTGTAAAGTAAAAAAAATTAAACATTGGACATTATGGGCTGCCGTGTATATAATGAAATAACATAAAAGACATAAACAAAGTTATCATGACAGCTTTCTGGAAACTCAGCCATTTGTCTAAAAAATATAGAATGCTATTTAAGCATGGAGAATGAAGATTACATGGAGTGTTGATGAAATATTTATAAAGACAATGACACAGAATGTTTTGGAAAAAATAATAGGACAAACTGGAAAAAAATGAAATATCACCGCAACGAGCAATGCTCAGTCTACCAAGTACTTAACATTTCAAAGTGAAAGTAAGGAAATTAATCAAAAGCTTTAAGTTACAAATTTATTTATTTTACAATATAATTACTATACATCGTAATAATATAAATGTTTATAGTTTGGCTCAAGAAGTCAGTTATATTCAATATAATATTTGTCTAGGCTTAAAATTTACCTCTCTCATTATTCAGTGTAGATATTCCCTTCTCCAAGTTCAGACAGTTGGAACAGCTCTAGTTTTTTCTCTCGTCTAACTTCTTTACACCTGTTCAATTTGAGCATACTTTTAGTAAGACCAGCAAAGAATGCGACTAAAACTGTTAAAATGATGGCAAATGTGGCTGTAGTTATCAAAATTGTAATTATTAGTATATTTTGTGTGTTTTGATGGGATTCAAGTATTTTCAGCATGATTTCAGAAGGTGACTTGGTAGAAGAGTGTGAAGCTGTCTTATCAGATTCTGTTGATGTCAAAGATGTTAGTGTATTGAATGGTTTAGTAGAGACTCTATGCATGCTTGAGGTAGGTGGAGATGCTGTCTTGCCAGATTCTGATGGTTTTGTAAAGACTCTATACATGTTTAAGGTAGTTGAAGATGCTGTCTTATCAGATTTTGTTGTTGATGTCAAAGACGTTAGTGTATTGAATGGTTTGGTAGAGACTCTATGCATGCTTGAGGTAGGTGGAGATGCTGTCTTGCCAGATTCTGATGGTTTTGTAAAGACTCTATACATGTTTAAGGTCGTTGAAGATGCTGTCTTATCAGATTTTGTTGTTGATGTCAAAGACATTAGTGTATTGAATGGTTTGGTAGAGACTCTATGCATGCTTGAGGTAGGTGGAGATGCTGTCTTACCAGATTCTAATGTTTTGGTAGAGACTCTATACATGTTTAAGGTAGGTGAAGATGCTATCTTACCAGATTCTGTTGTTGGTGTCAAAGATGTTAGTTTATTGAATCGTTTGGTTGAGACTCTATGCATGGATGATGTAGGTGAAAATGATGTCTTACCAGATTCTGTTGCTGATGTCAAAGACGATGTTGAATTGAATGAATTGGTTGAAACTCTAGGTGTGGTTGAGGAAGTATTTGAGGGTTTTGACGACTCTGGAAGTGCCATTGTTGGTTTCTCAATGCAAGTCCTACCATCTTCATCAAGATCCAGGTTGTCAGAGCAGCGACATCCAACTTTATTTGCTGATCGTCGGAAGCAAGTTTGGGAACAGTTTTTTTCCTCACACAAGTAACGTTCGCTAGGCCATTTAGCATCTCTTGTTTGCATCTTGAAATCATTTATTTTGTCGGTTTGAGTCAGTAGAGCTGTCACATTCACCAGGCTACAAGTATTGTCTGTGCTTGAGCAGGACACTTCAGATTTGTATAAAGTGTACTCGCCGTTGTCATCGTTACCAAGAACTATGGTCCCATTCACAACATCGATACCGAATGGATCTGACAGGTAAACATCACTCACGGCAACTCTTTTCAGTGTTTTCCCATCATAGTCTGTGCTATGAAGTTGTTTTTCACCATCAAAACTACAAATCAAATATATTCTTTCTTGTTGCACATCAAGAGCTGTCAGTATTACAAAGAAAGTTTTCCCCGGTGACCCACTCATTTCCGAGTTGGATATAAGGATATCAGTTTTGTTTGAGTGGTAGTTGTATTTTGCCAATCCTTTTGAGTTAGTGAAGAAAACTAACTTTCTGTTTGGATCAAGCCCAAAGTTGTGCAGTTTTCCCACTTGAATATGAAACTGTCCATTGGAGGCTAAACACTTCCAATAAATCTTGTTTTGACATCCCCAAAATATTGTATCACTTTTCCAATCTACTTCTAAGTCAACGATATTGCAAGTTGACCTTATAACCGTTTTAACATCATAGCTTGTTCTCGATACCTTACTACTGTACTCTAATAAAAAAACCTTTCTTCCTTTAACATAGTAAACGTGTGAATGTGTGTATTTAAGTGGGCTATATGCGACAAAGGATAGGGCTGTGTCACCATGTTCTGATCTTTGGAAATTGTACGTATAGTTGCTAAAAAACCACATTTTAAGATTGTGAACTCTGTAGTCAAGAGGATTCCAGTATCCCAGGCCCAGGGGGGGAAAGTCTATAAATTGACAGAGCATCTAGTCCACCACAGTGAACGTCTTGATCAGTCCATGACACATAAGAACATTCTTCACAGGAAGACCAACTCACCTCTTGAAAGAAGTCGATTTCATTCCCACAATAACATTGGCGA
Organism: Flexamia atlantica; assembly: GCA_035578135.1. Classification (NCBI taxonomy): domain Eukaryota; kingdom Metazoa; phylum Arthropoda; class Insecta; order Hemiptera; family Cicadellidae; genus Flexamia; species Flexamia atlantica. Next base: position 39,367,614 of record JAQJVK010000011.1, on the reverse strand, counting down.
GCGTTGACCCCTGCATAATTAGTCGCCTCTCTGTAGCAGAGATCGATACAGTCAACCCAGAAATCTATACCTCTGTGTTCTTGAGAGAAAGTCTCGTTTCTACTTTCTCCTTTCTCCCAGCTGTAGCAACCCCTATAGGAATAATGGTAATGAAAGGCTGCAAAATTAAACTTGACCAAGAATATAAGAAAAACCCAAATCCTAATCATATCGCAATTATTGCACTGCACTAGGGTGTTTGACTTGAGTAACTTCAATACTGTAAGGAATTAAAATTGCTCTAATAAATCAATGCAGGAAGTGCGATAAAGGATGACAAGCGTTCCCGATATCTGAGCAAGCTTTAGATATCAACATCCTTCTAGATAGCAGTGTTTTCAATCACTTTTTAACATTCAGTATTTTTATTTTTTAAAACATGAGTTTAAACTATGTTCACACCACAGCTACAATTCACCATTTTCTGTTAGGTCCGGAAATCTCAAAAGCATCAATAGGCTGCTTATTTTTTCAATAAGATCACACAGGACGGCAAGTTTTACAAAAAAAATTCATTGGAAAGTAAAAAAAATTAACTAATTAATGATTAATTGATTGATTAATTAATTGTAATTGATTTATTTGGTTGTTTGGTCGTGTCTACGCCAACGGCACTTTTACAAAAGCGATACTTTTTTTATTTATTTATTTTTTTTGGTTGCGGCCTCTTTTTCACCTTGCCTTTGCCCCGCCCACATAGACTATTGATCTGTGCGTGGACGTTATCAAGCAAAGGCAAGGAGTGAGCAGTACTCCTCCTTGCAGTACTGTGGGTGAACAGTACTGCTAAAAGTATGTGATAATCCCGAGTCTCGAACCTGCGACACTTTGAGGCCACAGTTCCGAGGCCGAGTGCGCTACCAACTGCGCCACCGACTCACTAATGCTCAAATGCTTTTAAGGGAAAGCGGTCCAAACCCCTTAAATTTGTGGGGGCATGCCGGGAATCGAACCCGCGACCTCTTGAACTGAAGTCCAAAACGCTAACTGTTAGGCTAGCAACACGCCCAACGGTTGATTAATTTATGATCATTTTGGATAAATGGATTAATTAATGATCCTGACATAAATCCGTTGATACTCATTTGTTTTTTGTTTTGTTTTTGTTTCAAAATTTGGATTTGTGTTATGTGTGTCAAAAATCATCAACATTTCCACAAAGAAAGACATAACCTGCTGACTTTAAAGACACCATCTTAACATCTTAATAATATTGAGAGCATTTGTTTATTTAACTGATATTACTGATATTACTGATAGTAGATATTTGAAAAAATCTAGCGTTAGTAATTTAGTTACATTAAATTATCAAATTGTAATTTTTTTGTGTCTTCTGGTTTGTAGCGAATCATTTACAAAGACTTCTACACGTTTGATCCCCACGACTGTCGGAACACAAGTCTCTACGGAGATGCCGAGCACCTGAAGAAGATAGTCATCGAACGGATGAAACCCCGGTATCGGCCGATTCAACAGATGGACCATGAGGTTGGGGTTATTTGCTGCTTTCTTATGCTGCACACTACCCTATACTTATTTTGAGTAATTATTTTATCTCTAACTCTAAATACCCCCATAGCAGCAGACCTGCACACTCAGCGAATTCCAAATGCTTAAATCAATCATTCAGTTGGAGCCCCAAATCTTGTAAAATCAACTTAAATCCTATAATGAGAGTAGATGTGGTTGGATTGGTATAGACCAGCTGACATAGGCAAAATGGTAAAATAGTGTCGTAATTGTGACGTATGGGTGACGTGTTTTATGACGTATTAGGGTAAAATGATAAAATAGTGTCTTACTTGAGGCGTATGGGTGACGTATTTTTGACGTATTGGTGAGGTATTTGATGACGGATGTGTGACGTAGTGACGACGTCACAGAGGCGATGTCGGGGTGGACGGCGCCGCCGGGAGGCCGGTGCGACGACGGGGGACAGTCGGAGTTGCAGTGCGGTGCCGGGCGGTTACCGTATCGTCGGTGTCAAAATTACCGCTCGGAGAACTGAGACTTGGAAAATAAATCGAGGTTTTATCGTAAAGTATGAGATATAGTCGAAATATAAAGGAAAGGGATTTTCCGTTCAAGTAGTTTTACCGTACTGTCGAACTGAGTGTTACGGTGAGTTTTGACGCTAAGCGTATCGTAGTTGTCGGAGCAAATTTTACATAATGTCGTCAAAACACAAGTGTTGCTTTCCGATGACGCAGAAATGAAATAGTTTTTGGCGTATCGTCGGCGTCGAAATTACCGGTCGGAAAACTTGGTCTTGTAAAATAAACGGAATAGTTTTACCGTACTGTTGTAAAATCTGGGTCAAGGACATCAAGGGCTGTTTTTTTTTCTAGTTACTTTTTCAAAACTACAATTCCGAATACGTTTGTAATTTACGAATTTTGGAAAACAATGATAAACCTAGTGAGTTGTAAGTTGAATAATTGTGATGTTTAGACTTGGGATTCACCCGCTCGGTGTTGTTCGGTATTTTGCGAGTGAACGCGATACGAAGTCCCGTCATCGTCGGTGCCTGTTGATTTTTCCGGTCGAACGTTTTCGGTTGTCGACACTTCAGTCGTAGGTGACGCTGTGGGATCCGGAGACCATTCGGGGGCGTGTTGGGAACAAGACGACGACGAAGAATCTACCCATCCGCAGAGATTGCTGTCGAACTCAACGGTGACCTTCAGTTGTATCGGTGGATGGTCCGCTATCAAATGTAGAAGTGTCTCATGTAGAATTCCTACATCGACCTCGTCACAAATGACCAGTTGGAACTGCATGGTGCTCGGCGGAGCGGGTCTCGGGGATCGCTGATGTTGGCCGGTCCGCTGCTGAGGGAGGAATGGCGTCTGGCGACGTACACGCCGCGTATTTGAGCGCGAGGGGGAGAGAAGGGGGGTGGGAGGGGGACACTGCTTCAAGGTCACCATAGAGGGCTTCTTTGAACTGTACCATTTATCATCGTAAAAATCATAACGGTACATGAAAAAAATTAATACTATGATATGTAATCATGAGTGATAAATTATTAAACTAAGTTAATTATTTTCATGAAGTTGTTCGAGTCTTAGTACAATGCAGCTTGTACGAAATATGAAGAAAAGTGATTTTACGATGAAGTAGTTTGACGGTACTGCCTAACAATAGTTTTATAGTGAGCGTAGCGTTTACGGCGCAAATTAAATATATATTTACTGCTGCAACAATAGGTTACTTTATTACCGTAAGACCTAAGCCCCGGACCATCATAACTTTTCGTTTTGGGAACTCAGACACCAAAAAACACCATTCTTTCAAATTGCTCTGTGTGTGTGTGTGGTTGTGTGTGTGTGTGTGTGTGTGTGTGTGTGTGTGTGTGTGTGTGTGTGTGTGTGTGTGTGTGTGTGTGTGTGTGTGTGTGTGTGTGTGTGTGTGTGTGTGTCTGGCAGCACGATAGCGCTCGCAGAAATGGTCCGATCGGAATGAAATTTGGCACAGTCGTGTTAAGTAGTGATTATTCGGATGAGTTCGAAAACCAGGCCAATCAGACACGGATATAGTCAAGGACTTAGCCATTCGTGGGCGTCAGTTTAACACATTTCGTATTGAAGTCAAGGGTAAACAACGTTGATAGTAAATATGAAATCCACGCACTAATTATTGTTGTATTTTTAACTATAACTAAGGGTCTCGTAGTAACAAAGTGAAAAAAAAACAGCCCTAAACAGATTTATCGAGTTATAAATACAGTGTAAAATTAAATAGGGGGTTTTTGCCATTCACGGTAAAACGATACGATATTTGTTAAACGGTATTTTTAAATACGTAGACCATAAGATGATTTAACTTATTAACATTTATCATATTGTTATATATCTATCAACGATAAAGTTTGGGTGGCTTTAAATAAGTTTAGTCCATTCAAAATGTATTTTTCGAGGAAAAGTTTTGGGTTAAGTTTGATTTTTTGTTGTTCCTTATGTTTTTTGTGGCGCCGAATCCAAATCTGACGTTTGTTAACAAAATTTCGTGACAAAAAATTGTCAAAATGCAAAATAAGGCATAAAATCTGCTTTTTACCTATTTTTGCTTATAACTCAAAAACCGTAAATTTTATGTGGTAAACAATTAAGGTGTACGTTGAATTCAGCTTGGAAAACAAATCATTTGGCATTTTGAATTATTTCTCTTTGTCCATCGGTTAAGAGGGGGCTTATGGATTTAATTCAAGCCTCATCGACAAGAACTAAAATTAATCACAGTTATATTTAAGCAAGTTCCCGGTAACATAGACCACTTATGGGCTTTAACCACTCTTCCGGGCTGATAAGAGATATATAGTTATGCAAATCTATCGCTCGCTTGGACATAATATGGTTTGCGTCCTCACACGGGGGGGGGGGGGGGGGGGGGTCAGCATAAGAACAGAATTTGCAGTTGCATGTACGCCATTTGGGTGATGCTCAATCTTCTAGTAACATGTCACGAGTTTCAAGCAAAGGAATTGTATATCCACAATACTGTTCAGAAGAAGCTAGATTAAAGTCATACCTTCATTCTCCAACAAACAGTGTTATTAGTGATTTCAGAGATGCGTTCGCTGAGGCTGGATTTTTTTACGGCGGGAAGGAAGATAAAACAATTTGCTACTTTTGTGGAGGAGGCTTACACGAATGGAAGGACATCGACGAGCCATGGGAGGAACATGCAAAGTGGTTTCCTAAATGTCCTTTTATATTAGTGAAAAAAGGTCCGGATTTTGTCAATGAAATGGCAAGTCGAAATGACAAGAATGCTATGGTCAAGAAGAGATTTTCTACGAAGGATATCGCAGTATCATCATCAGCAGGGAACGAATCACATGTGGAATGTTTAGTATGCATGAATGGAAAAAGGAATATATTATTTTTTCCATGTAAACACTGCTGTGTGTGTGCGTCCTGCAGTTCACGAATTGATGTTTGTGTTTATTGTAGAACTCTTATAACTTTCAAATTGAAAGTATTTTTAATTTAAAAACAACAAAAGGATTGCTGTAATAAAAGAGGTGTTAAGACAAGGCGACACTGTCGGTGATCTTATGTTAGTCATTAGAGTGAAATGGAGGGTTGATAAATTGGAGTTATTATGAAGTTTTTATGACTGAAAGATTGTTTTTTTAAAAACATTAACAAGTGTCCTTGACCTAATAACTTGCTGCACATGAACAAGATTTAGTTCGAGCCATTAATTATTGAAATGGGATGAATTTTAAGCCAACGCTGTGTGGAATAAACAGAGAACCATTTGTTTAATAAAACCATTCGCTTTTGAACGAAAAAAGTAGTCAATTCTGTTGTGTAAGCTAATATCCGTATTTTCCATCTTTACCAAGTATTTGACACATACAAGTTGTTTCTTATTACCAAAATTTAATCCCTTAGAGCAGATCTGAGTCCTCTTAGATACTTATGTTCCTCCTGCCGCGGGATTCAATATGGATTCTTATGAAACTAAAATTCGTGATTCGAAGGAGTCGTCTGATTGGTTGAGATCAGGTGACGTCATACATCCTTCCCCTCCCCTACTTACATCACTCTCCAGACAGAAGGGAAACTAATTTTATTCTAACAATAGGCGCCGCTTTTATGAGCGTGATTTCGGTGGATTGGGGAGGGGGGGGGGGTGAAAGGAATCATATTATTATTATTATTATTCTGAGCACAGAGGTCGTCACAAACATGGGATAAGGAAAAAAGAAAGGTGTGTGCACAGTAAGCAGGTGTGACTTAGTTGGGATCATGCAACTAGCACCTACGACGACTACAATGAAAACCAGTTTATACAACTCAATGAACATATTTTATGTGTACGGTCTTAGCTTAGCTTTCATACCGCGTGTTTTGATATAATCCGTCGCATTGCATGTTTGGCGATGGTTAAATAAATGTTTGAATTGTCCATGCATTAAAATAAAATTAAAAAATACAATCTTAACAGAAGAGAGCGAGTGTTAAACGCTCTCAGTGGCGAATTAGAATGTCTATCTTTATGACAACAAAATTCTTCATACACAATCTAATTTGGTGATATCGTAATTACCAGAGAGGGAGAGTGTTATTTTATCGATGATAAATTTGAAATCCTGTACTTAGAAAAAGATGTTTACAATTTACCAGTTTATCGTATTTAGTCACTAGTTGTCTGAAGGGCCTCCACTGATTGAGCTAGTTAATAAAATAGGGTGAACGTATTCGACAAATTTTAAACAAAAATGGATATTTCATTAAGATTAAACTGAGTAAAATTATTAATCTCGTTATAAATACAGTATTTAGTTCTTAAAACAAACTTCACATTATCATTAGGTCAAAATTACATTACCATTAGAAGTAAAAATTTTATGAATGTATACAATACGCTATCAAAGATGAACTTTGTTTCGTACATACTTTTACAACAACCTAACCAAGAAAACCTAAGAGATTTAACTATTTATAATACAATATTATTGCTCCGAAACTTCATTCAAAACAATATTAATATGATGAGTTGAATGTGACCTATGCATTCCAACAGATCTAGAAGGCGTCTTATCTCTACAACATGTGACACACACACACACACACACACACACACACACACACACACACACACAGGAAGGAAGGTGTGTGCTGAGGATGGTGGATACGTCTCAGCATTTTTCAGTCTCAGTACTCTCGTCAGTTGGTAGGCTACGGTTGTGAGTGCATACGGTTGTCTGCATAGAAGATGGGATCGGATGCAGAAGACAGCGGATTATATTTAGTTACAGGATGCAGCTAAGTTGAAGCTTTATTTTAACTTACGTAGAGAAAATCACAATAATAGTGTCATATAATGAACAGGGTTTTTGATATATAAATACACAATTTACTGTAACTGTTAACTATGGTTAAAGTTGTTGGTGTTTAAACTTGTTATAGCATTATATTCATTCCCCATTTTATTCTTATGGAGACTACAAAATATGCCATATTTCGCTAACTTGGATTGAAATATGTTTTTTATAATTTGAAATCCCCTGAGTATGCGGGTCTGTTGCAACGGGGGTATTGCTTTATATACCAATACTAAGAAAAAACTTTATTGTTTAGGCAAAAAATTAAGGTTAGTAATTAATGACACAATATTGGTTCCATGAAAACCCAATAAATTTATGTACTTGCGTGCCTATAGTCACGTTTAACTGACCGAAAAACTCAGAAAAATAATAGAATACAGAAAGAACTTGCAATAAGCCAAGCACTTCATTTAGGCAAGCTAGCTTATTATAAATAAGTGTTAAACCAGCCTTAGAATATGTTTGAACGTTTTTCTTTATTGGTTTAAAAATAATAGAGTCAAAAATACTTTATAAACATATTTAATATTGAGTGTCCAACTATCTCTGCAAGGCTTAGCTGGATTTACATTCTTTCTGTATTTAACGAATGTTTAGTAAAAATGTACAATAAAATAACAGTTAACGTATAATTATACCATTAAAAACCAATTTTTATTGTTCAACATATTATAATAAATTATTACTGAGGGCGATCATGAATTGGAACGTAACTTGGGCAAAAACCTTCGCGCTCATTCAAAAGAACAAGATCGGTTTATGTGAATTTGAAACATGTTATATTACGAATGTGCAATCAGTAATTTATTCTAATGTTAAACTTTATTTTGGGTAAGTATGTGCGCGAGTATCTGTTGATCAATTGGCTGAAACCTGTGATTGAAAAAATATGATTTTACGAATGTGTAATGGGATTCGCGTTTAACGAAATGCTCGTTAATTAAGCTAAGTTTCATTTGTTGATTCGTGTGACATTTAACTGTCATATACTAATTTGTATCATAATGAAGTTCAAAGCCTGATGGAGACAGTTATTATAATTGACTGAAAACGAAAACGCTAACTAATCATAAGGTAAACATGAAATATCGGCATAAAGAAAATTTATTTAACGTGATAGAGTAAAGTAACAATTTCAGTAATTTAAAAATATGTAATATGATATACCTGTTTACATCTTTAGAAGACTGCATTGTGGGTCTCTGATGCTATTACCTTTTCTAAAAAAGTCATCAGCTGCTAATTTTCCTTTATTTTAACTAGCAGTTCCCGTGGCTTCGCTCACGATAAACACTATAGTATGACCTTGATTTGACGAATCTGAAGGGACTAAATGAAAAAAAAAGGTTATTTTAAGGAATATGTAATGTAGAGGTCTGTTTACGTGATGTGGCGTTATATCGGTTTAAAACACAGTTGAACTTGTATTACAGCCGATAGTGTAGGTTTCTTTTCACAGTCATAACTCTAAAACGGCAAGACAGATTTTAACCTTAAATGTGCCAATTTTAAGGTATTTCTATGCATATTTGCCAATAAGCACAGAATTGTCAAATAGGGTGTTAATAAATTAAAGAGCTGAATGTTTGGAACAGTGGAGCTATTCGTTGATGGTGTTTCAAACTCGATTCACTTCAGATTGCAGCACTTATTTTTCCCGTTTAAAGCCAGGACATCCTCGAATTGGATAAAAAAGGAATTCGCCAAACAATTTTGGGGGATGAATACGTGAAGGACGCCCTAAGGGAAAAACTATAACTCCCGCTGCCTAAATAAAGATTGCGCCACATTTTATGATTAAACAGATAAGGTACGGAAACTGGAGATGGATTAAACCATAACTAAATGTAACTTTTGCATAGTGCATATGCCCTAAATAGACAAAACAACCATAAAACCATTATGCAAAGAAGCAAATTATAAACCATCTGAAACAACGTATCCGTTTTTGAACCATTTAGCGTAAACAAAAGATTACCCATTACACTTTGTATGGGCGTATTTTAAAACTTGACAGTTAACAGACCCTTAAAACTTAGAGATTTTTATAAAACTTAGAATTATGTAAAATCCTTTCTTAGCGGATGCCTACGCCCTGAAAGAAACGTCCACGCAAAATTTCAAGGTTCTAGGTCGTATAGTTTGGGCTGTGCGATGATAGGTGAGTCGTATTTGACAAATATATATATATATATATATTATATTACATATATATATACATAGTAGATAGAAGATAAGTCCCTGGTGGACCAATTTTTTCCCTAATTTTACCGTGCGTATAATTTTTAACATTTTCGCCGTTATAAAACACATTTCTGCTTTTTGACGTTCACATCCATGACAAGTGGGATTTATACACTGCGTAGCACCTGACTGCTTATCAGTAAAGGAGATAAAAAACAAGACTGCGTCGAGACCTTGACTGGAACTCCTGTGTTGAGAGAGCAACGCCCTCACCATGGCTTATAGAAAAAAAATTGTTGCAATAATTAATTATAGTTAATCAAATACATGATAAATGTACTGTGTTTACCACTTTTATACCTTAATAACCAATGGACGTAGAGGAGTGATAGAAAATATTAATTTATTTCTTTTTTTAGCTGAATTCAATGGTGCCAACAAAAATTGGATTATTTTTATTTTTCTATGTGTAAAACTCAAAAAACCCATTTTTGGGGGGTTTATCCCCCTTAACCCCCTTCCGGTAGTCCGAATAATTACTACCTTACACATTCATACCAAATTTCAATAAGTTCGGACCATATACAGGGTGTTCAAAAAATGTGAGGCAATAATTTATTAGTGATTCCTTGGGTCAAAATAAGCAAAAAAGTTTATATAAACATTGGTCCTTAAGTGCTTCGTTTTCCGTCTGTGTGTCTGTTTATGATTTTTACATATTTAATCATACCTCATGAACCACTCAATATATAAAAATCAAACTTGGTATATGGATAACCACTATTAAGCACTATTTTTGTAAGAAGTATCAAATTTCTACTTTGTACCATTTCAAAATGGCGACTATATTTTTTTGAAAGCTAAATATCTTAAAACTCGTAAGTTTTATAAAAATTATACAAGAGACAAAAAAGTTGCAAAATTTAATCCAATTAATGCTGATATTAAGATTATGATAATCAGACTACTAGTAACGGAGAAATTTAAACTCTTCTGTATAAAAACATGGTTCCTTAGAACATTCTGTCTGAAAATTGCATGTATTTATTTTTACAATTTCTCCATTATTAGTTGTCCGATTGTTATAATCTTGATATCATCGTTAATAAGATTAAATTTTGCACCTTTTTTGGTCTCCTGTATAATTTTTATAAAACTTACGGTTTTTAAGATATTTAGCTTTCAAAACAAAAAATAGTCGCCATTTTGAAATGGTACAAAGTAGAAATTTGGGACTTCTTACAGAAATAGTTCTTAATAGACGTTATTCATATACCAAGTTTGAAGTTTATACGTTAAGTGGTTCTTGAGATATGAATAAATATGTAAAAATTATAAACAGACACACAGACGGAAGACTGAGCACTTTAGGACCTATGTTTATATGAACTTTTTTGCTTATTTTCACCTAAGGAATCACTATGTAAATTATTGCCCTACATTTTGTGAACACCCTGTATATGTGAGTTATCGTGCTTAAAGACACATACATACATATTTGAAAATGAACGAATGGTGTTTTGTTTTGCTTCTGGGGGCCCCAAAATGAAAAGTTTATGGTCTCGGGTTTAGGTCTACGAGTACTACGGTAACAACTTCTTCCCTTCAAGGGAAATTGGCTAAAACGTGATTGTCGGAGCTACTGTGCAGCAGTAAAAAATGCCCTGTCGCAGCAAACCTGAGTAGTCAGCGAATTTCCGAATACAAAATATCTGGCAAAAATGTTTGTAAATTCGTTTTATAAAAAAAAAAACGAAGGTCTCTTTTAAGCAAGTAAGCTAGGTTGATTATTTTTAAAATTATATCCATCAAACTATAAAAACAACCAAAACCCTAATAAATATTGAGATAAACTCAAGAATTACTCCTGAAAAAAACATTTTTTTTTTGGGGGGGGGGGGGGGTAAAATTGAGTCTCTACTCGACTATGTCTATGTGGCTGGTTTACGAACTCGTCTAAGAGAAAAACTGCTCTAGTCGCGAAATGTAGATGTCATTTACAGCTACAGCTGAATAGACCACGCGGCTGTTGTTGCATCAGCCTTCTCACTTAGGGATGGTACTTGTAAAGGTTGTTTCTGAGATAAGTGGGAGATGATTACTAAAGACTTACGATTTGAATTAGCATTTTTAGACGGCAACTTTGAAGTAGGTTTTTTTTCGTCCTGTAGACAGGAAAGTCACTTAAACTTAATTAATTAATAATTTTTACCGATTTTCGAGAAGGCGAGTGTGTAGTGGTTATTTATAGCATTCTGCTATCACAACAAATCATTCTGTACTTAGGTGAAAACATTGTGTAGCAGTTTGAACATATTACATTGCATTTTCTCCCCTGGGAATATTTTTTGTTGTGACTAAAATTTACAATGAGTATAAAAGTTGTAGTTCTCATCACAAGGAAGATAAGACAGGCTTATTGTTGCACAAGTGAGACTTCATAATACATCAGGCATGCGTAATAACTCAGGCATCGATCAAAGTCCTAAAGTCGTGTTCCTATTCACCTAGCTCCTTGCTCCCTGTACACGACAACAGGCATTCGTATTAACTCAGCCATCGACCAAAGTCCTAAAGTCGTGTTCCTATTCACCTAGCTCCTTGCTCCCTGTACACGACAACAGGCATTCGTATTAACTCAGCCATCGACCAAAGTCCTAAAGTCGTGTTCCTATTCACCTAGCTCCTTGCTCCCTGAACACGACAACAGGCATTCGTATTAACTCAGCCGGCGATTCTGCTCGTATTGTACTTGGACTATTATTAATTTAATTCAGTAAAATAGTGTGTTTTCGAGGAATTGATAAATTAGATATGCTAAAAGATTGAAAAATATGGGTTTTCTTTTATAGAATTCTCTATGCAACGGTTCCCAAAGTGTGGGTCGCGACCCAGTGGTGGGTCACGACACGGCCTCAACAATAATAATCATAGTAAAAAGAAGAACCTTGTATTTTATAGTTTTTAAAAAACTTAGAATCAAAACTGCGATCAGTAGATATCTATAACTCCAGCTATTTGAGAGAAATTTTCGGAAATATACATTCTTTTCATTTAAAGGACACTCTATCCCTTTTGTCGAACTTATGAATAAGGCTAAGCAAAGTAACGAAGTTAATATGAAGGGAGACGTCTTACCGCTTACCGCCAATCGGATCCCCTATTTTTACAATAAAACACTCAAGCCCTGAAGTGTGATTTACAGCCGATACATGCCGTTTATTTGTAATGCTTCTAGTTTAAGTAACGTATCATTGAAAATAATGAATTAAAATCCATAAGAGAAAAACAGTATTTTTCAATCTTTTAGTATACCTAATTTTTCGATTCCTTGAAAACACACTAATTTATTGAACAGTCCAAGTAAAATACGAGAATATTGTTTATTTTAAACATTGGTGAGTAAATGCAGGCCGAGTTTTTTCTTAATATCATAAAAGTTTATTTTATAAACTCTAATAGCGTTATGAAATCAAGTAATACAATGAACAAAATAATTATAATTTTGAACGTTCCAATTACAAAACTATATAACGTAGCAAAGGGAATTTAATTCTTTTAACTCGACGGTTTTTTTGATTCCTCTAAAGCACACTATTCCAGCATTTTAATGAATAATTCAAATACAATCAGATCAGATATTGCGATCAGATAGTGTATTTTAAACAGTGGTAAGTAAAAACAGGCCGAGTTTTTTCTTGATATTATAAGAGCTTATTTTATAAATACTAATACGGTTATGAAATCAAGTAATCCAATGAACAAATTAATTATATTTTTTTTAACGTTCTAACTATAAAATTATTATAAAGTAGCAAAAAGTATTTTATTTTTTTAACCAAACGATACCAGAATTACATTATTCAAATGAGAAATTATACTATTTATTTCCCACCGAAACGCAAAATTTCTTTAAATTTTAATAATTAAAGTTCGAGTTAAAACCGAAAACAGGGGGGGGGGAGTAGTCGAAGGATATGACCGGAAATCTGCCAAGATCCTCCGGGATCGGTCACCGAGCTGCTTGCGTGCTCTGATCCCGGGAGAATTTGTAAAGTTCCCGGCTAAACTGCAGTCAGCACGCATGCTGGCAGCAGCGGCCTCCTCATTGGCTGAGCCCGTCAGCCAATCAGAGGCTGCGCTCAGCGGGAGAGTTGACAAAACTGGGTCGCACACTGCGATCCCATCACTCGACGGACCGACTGCACCGGGGCAAGCCAAGCATCTTCAGACCTCCACAGAAGACCTGCAGCGAAACGGCGGAAATCTTCGAGGAAGAAGCGCGGCGAGATCCCACTTCAAGATGCATCCCCGCTGCGTGGTAACCGCCTTGGATGGAACCTCGCGCATACAACAGTCACAGTATGTCACTGCGCTCAACGCGGTTCTGTCCTACGCGGCTTTTCGTCCCGATCGCCGTGGGCCTCTTGAGCTGACTTGCGACATCGTCGGGGTGTTGTTGCCATGCCTGGGAAATACAGCCCCCACCGTTGGGCAAGTCTGTTGCGGAGCTGAGGCTGCTTGTCTGATCCCGGTGCAGTTTTGGCCCTGTCGGGTCGATGCCTTGCCTTCTCTCTTTTCTGTCCTTTTCTGCTATTTGGCTTGCGCTTTGCATGGGGTACTCGTATAACAACTACTTACATTGTTTTCCCAAAGTGTAAAATTTAAACTGTGTCCTATTACCTATCTCCCGTCACACCCTAAAAACCCGGGTGGTTATAGCAAAGTGTTTGCTGCCGCTCAAAAACCCCCTAGTGGTCTCCAGTCGGTGCCGTGAAGGCACTATGGTAGACCCTTCCTTTCCTGACTGGTCGCCGACGTGAAGTTGGTACAGTCGGGATCCTTCTTTTTTAACATTGTCAAATGACCTTGAACCTGTTTGAACATGTTTGAATGCAAAAAATAGCATCAGGCATCGAAAGTCACAACCCATAAGTTAAATTTACAGTTAGTATGAGTATAATAATAATAAACTTCTTTATTGCTGTAGGACAATACACGTATTGCACAGCATGCGTCAATTTCTTAATATTAAATAACAAATTTCCATGTAATAAAAAATACAATAAACAGTAGCCAGCCAAACTGGTTTAATTTTAAGGTGAGCAGAAAAATATCAAACGACTTCCCCATAAAATATTACTCCTTATAAAAACTGGAGTGATACCTACATAAAATCCAGGTTTCAGAGGTTAATTATTTTTTCATCATACTGTCTCGAAAACAGCCGTTTTTAGTTCTCTAAATCGTACGCAAAATGATCGTTTTTGGATCATTTCGAATAGGAGTACTGAAAAAACATATGGTAAATTTTGCCGTACTCTAATGTCAAAATTTGTTTATGTTACGTTTGCAAGGTTGAACGATTTCTTAACTTGTGTTTGTAAACAACTAACAGTTGTGTAAATGACGATGACTATTTTGGATAACCTCAAAATTATGTAGTCTAATTTTTTAAGGATTAAATGGTTATTTATACATAATGATGAAAATAGTTGTTCATCACACGGAGCAAAAATGTCTCCTTGGTACTCGATCGCATTTCCAAGCTCGGCTGCGCCTCGCCTGTAAATTACGATCTCGTACCAAAAAGAGCCACTTTCGCTCCTAATGAAAACTACTATTATTTTTGAAAAAACTAAGCCTTTTTACAATAGCTATGCAAACAAATATTGGAGAATGCAGCATAAAAGTTATCAGTTAAGAGTATTTTTATTTTACGGTACATATTTTTTTCGAATGTTGTTAAAAGGTAGATTGGTAACCCCATTTGACTTTGAGCTGATAAAAATACCAACGTTAGTTATTTTGGCTTAACCTTTACATTATACTATACATTGTTTGAAATGACAACCTACCCAGGAGGTATTTTAAGCCAAGTATGAACGACAGATCAGTGAAGGATAATTGTGGCGCGATCTCGTAGTCTTGTACTGACTAAGGCCGACATGTTCCTTAGGCCTGCCACACACTATTTCAGTCAAGGCGAGGCAAGGCGACGTAAGACAAGTCGCTCGACTTGCCTTGTCGCAAAGCGGATGCACACAGCAGAAGGCGAGTCGAGGCATCTAAAGTTTTGGCGCGGTTTCACGAGTCCAGTCTCAAATGTGCTTTCACAGGTGATTGACATAGGTTACAAGTGTCAATGCTGCGCGCTATCGAGGCACGATCGATATGGAGGAGGAGACTGTTCTCATGTTGTGGGGTTTCATACAGTTGCTGGATCAAAATGTGAAAAACAGAAGAATGTGGGTACATCAGTACATCCTATAAATGAGAAAAGGGATATAAGTGGATTTATAGTTGAGTTGTTGTCAGATCCGGCACGGATAAAGAGAAACAATGCACGACTCAAATAACACCGCGTGAACACTTGACTTGACAGTATTCAAGCTCAGAGTGGGCGAATCAACTCCCGCGCATGCGCAGAACGCTCCGACTGTCAGCGTCTGTCCATGCGACGAAATTTTTGACTGCTTCGCTTTTTGACTAAAGGCGCCTTTTCGCCTCGCCTCGCCTCGTCTCTTGCAGTGTGTGGTGCTCCGTAAGCGCCCATGCGTTCTATGTCGCTTAAGACGTCTTTAGTTAAAATGCCTCGCCTCGACTGATGCAGTGTGTGGCCGGCCTTAGCTTGGTTTACACGGTGCTAAGTACAAGTCAGTCAGTCGCTGGCGGTAGCACTTGCTACTTTGCACTGTGTAAACGAAACGCGCGAGTTACTGATGTTTCAGCAGCCTCGTGCGAGTAGCTGACTCCCCGTAACTGACAAGTTGCTACTAACGGTCTACTGAACACAGTGTAAACGTCAGTTGTACAGTGATTCACATAGATATTATTCGGACGAGTTCGAAAACTAGCCTGATCGGACTATTGGAAGGGGGGGGGGGGGGTAAGGGGAGTAAACCCCTCCAAAAATGTTTTTTTTATCTTAACACAGAAAAAATTAAAACAATGTAATTTTGGTTTACACCATTGAATTCAGCTTAAAAAACAAATAATTTAGTATTTTGAATTGTTGCTCTACGACCATTGGTTACCGGGATATCGCTAGTGGTAAACACAGTACGTTGTCCCAATGTTATCCTTCTGGGAAATAGGGAAAATTCTATATTTCGCTTATTTCTCAACATATCTCAATAAAACTTGGTTTAAGGCTTCTTCTGGTTTAGATCTACTAAATATTCAATTAAAACCACCCAACTTAAATGTACCTGTTGCAGCAAACCTACATGTAAATTCTCGCTGTGCTGGATTGAAATATGCTCTTTTGCATTTGAAATTCGCTGAGTATGCAGGTCTGCTGCATAGGGGGTGTTTTTCAATCATAACAGTTCTAGTATTTGATCCGCCTAGAATAAACACACATACCAGAGGCTAATTACATGAATCACAACTGCAAGACAAGTGTTGTGCGCAGTTTTAAACATCACTGTTCGCTCCCCCTGAAATTCAATGTTACTCACTCTTCTTAGGGAAGGGGTCACCTAAGATATGTTTCTAAGGAAATCATCAATTAATTATGTACATTTTAATTTTGGTGTCCAAATTTACTATCCTTAAGTTAAATTTACAGGAATTGTGAATTTCAAACCATATCCCCTTAAAATATTAATATATTTAAAATTAAGTAAGGGAAATTTTTGCGCAGAAATTGTGGGCGTTTGGCATATCCTAGAATAAAGGTGACTGCTATAAAGAATAAAGATAGGATAGAATATTTTTTTCTCTGCACTTAATGTAATTAGCTGTAAATTTATATGATGAATAAAAAATTTGTGATTGATTGATTGATTGATTTAATAAATGTAAATCCTTGATTACAGGGACTCGGGTATTTTGAATCATTTGTCTATGTCCGTTGGATACTAAAATACTAAAAGTTACACAGTTGTCCGTTGGATACCGAGGTACTAAAAGGGACATAGTACGTTGCCCTTTATTAACCTTATGGGAGATAAGTGAAATCCTATATCTCGCTTATTTCTCAACATGTTATCTTAATAAAACTCGGTTTATAGCTTCATCACGGATGAGATTTAATGTACATTAGTCTAAAACCCCCAATAATTAGTCGCAGCAAACCTGCATACTCATCCCCATGTTATCCATATGGAAATAAAAAAATTCTACATATTCCTTATTTCGTAGTATATATTGATAAAATTTGGGTTTGGCTTCTTCTAATTAAGAACTACCAAATATTGAATTAAAACCACCCAGTTTTAACTTACCTGTTGCAGCAAACCTGCACATTCATTCCCCACATTTTTTGGAGATTACAAAACATGTCATATCTCCATATCTTGGATTGAAATGTGTTTTTTTCAATTTGAAATAGGTAGGTTTTTCACTTGATGTGTAGCTACTATAAAAAAGATATTGTGAAAAATATTATTAGGAAAAATATTATGAAAAATACATTATGAAGTGTAGGCCTACAGTAATATAATTATTTAAGTCATTTCAACATAAAAGATCGTATTTTTCAAATTTGTTTGTAGAAAAAATCTGAATGATCAATTTATTCCAGTTCAAATCAAATCAAATCAAATCAAAATCAAATTTATTTCCAAGAAAATACTAACAAAAAATACACTTATACATCACAGGAAAAAAATTCTCACATAGGTCACATAAACAGTTAACAGTTAACAGAAACAAGTACAAAAATCTATTTACGAAAAAGCCAAAGAAAACTTTAAGAGTTTTTGAAATTAAAAAAGCATATTTTTGTAAAAATTTCGCCAAAACGGGAAGAATGGTCGACCCGAGAGATTTCTTCGGGTCATCGGGACACTTCGCTAAAAAAAAAAAACGGGACTGACCCGTTCAAAAAGTGAAGTGCGGTCAACTTACTGTCCACTAAATAGGTTACCGTGGTTGACAAAAAAGCTCTCTGAAGCTACCTAGGTCAAGACCAGATGGTGTTTGTATACACATGACATCTGACTTCGAGATAAGATAAGGACTTCTCCAGACTGTAGAACAGATTCTGCGATGCTCACGTAACCTCACGGCGCAGGTGGAAACTAATCCAAAACCGTAACAGCATGTCCATTACATCTTGTTCTCTGTATGATTCTTTCTCTGTTGGGAAAAACTGAATTTCTTTAATTCGACAGAAAACGAGAAATAACGTAAAATATTTCCCAGTTAAATGCATTGGGATTTGAAAACGTCTGCTTTGTTTGCCTGAAAAATAGTGATGTTGCTGCCTAAATAAATGCCGTGTGCTAGATATTAACATATGGTAGATTCAAAAGCCAGTTAAGGTATTTTGTACTGTTACAAAAAAAACAGTAATTTTTCTTTCTTTTTAACGATTAAAGGCTTTTAGCAACTAGTTCCATATAAAAAGCAATGAGGCCTACAGGTATAGACTATATTAATAGGGCTGTTAATATAATACTGACGTTTATAACATACTGACTATTTGTTAATCATACCATACAGCTACTCTAAGTTTTAAAAGACAAATAAGAGTAGCTTTTTACCATCGACCACATAGTACAAATAGATGGAGCATAGGCCCGCGCGCGATAAAGCAAGAGATAGTCCTCAGTCGATGACAAGATGACGGAACAAATAACGTAAAAGATTAAAAATAGGGTATGTAATTAAAGGTCTGAATCTAACAATCACTATGCTACCAATTATAAACTATTTAGAGGCAGTTTACACATCGTAAAATTCGATAACCTAGAAGCTTGTCCTGACATTTTTTAAGAGAAGCTGCCGCCGCGGAATGCACCTGTAACGTTCCTATGATGCGTAAACTGCTTCTAAATCAATGATTTAAAAATATTCCGGCAAGGTGATCTCTTGCACACTCCCGCCATGATGCGGGATGGGTCCATCTCTAAAATAGGGTCCGAGTAAACTGAACCAGGGTTTAGGAGGGTATATCAAACCTCGGAGGGTATATCTGGGTATCCCAGAAAATTTGGATATTTTGAAGCGAAACGGGTCGTTTTAGACAATCTTAGTAGTTTAATTTTAACTTCAAGCAGATGTTCAATGCGCCGAGAATGTTGAGTCAAACTTAAGTAGTAGTGGCAAAGTGGCGTTTCTGGGCCAAAACGCATAAATCAAAAGTGACAGCTACATCCGGTTGGTGACGTCAGAGGCTGTGACGTGTAGGGGTGGACATTTAAAGTTTAAATGACCGGAAATGGGTCAAGGTCAGCAGTGGATGTTTTTAAAAAGATCTTGCATTTTCGGAAGATCCGAAAATGCAAGATATTTTATTTGTTTTCTTTTATACAAACTGTTTCTTAGTTGTTGGTTTGTTGATTTTCATTTCTGTTAAAATACCATGTAAAAAATGGAATGGATAAGTTAACAAGAAAATATCCTGCTACAAAGTATCCAAATAAAGATGCAATTACATAAACATAAACTTTAAAATATAGCGAATGTTCTTCCTCTTTATCTGTCAGCATTTCTTGAACAAGGTAACCAAAATTGTAACCACATAAAAATGAAAGTAGGCAAATAACAAATTTCGATGGGTTCACCAAAACCAAGTTGTAAAGTCGTGAATTTCTTTCTCCTTCCATTGTTGAATTTTTAGTCGAAACCAATTAATGATAACATTATTGCTTGTGCATCAGAAGTAACAGTTGATGAAATTTCATTTACTTGTATACTTGTAGTAGTTTCATTTGTAGTAGGTGTAGATTGTTCGGAAGTTGGTGTAGATGTAGAAGAAACAGTATTATCTTGAAGCTGAGAGTCCATGTGTCCCCGGGTGAAGAGCTGAAGCTTTAATGACGTGTGGTAGCCGTGTCCTACTCTGTATCAGGAGTTGTTGGTGGTGGGGGGTGGTTTGGTTCATGCATTGAAATGTAGATGGAAACATAACTTTCTGGAGGATGTACTAAAATTTGTTGTATAGGATCTGCATCAATAGTGAAACTTTGCGTTTCAATGCAAAGTCCATCTTTAATAAAAGAAACATATAAAACAGAACTCATAAAATTTACGGTTTTTGAGTTATAAGCAAAAATAGGTAAAAAGCAGATTTTATGCCTTATTTTGCATTTTGACAATTTTTTGTCACGAAATTTTGTTAACAAACGTCAGATTTGGATTCGGCGCCACAAAAAACATAAGGAACAACAAAAAATCAAACTTAACCCAAAACTTTTCCTCGAAAAATACATTTTGAATGGACTAAACTTATTTAAAGCCACCCAAACTTTATCGTTGATAGATATATAACAATATGATAAATGTTAATAAGTTAAATCATCTTATGGTCTACGTATTTAAAAATACCGTTTAACAAATATCGTATCGTTTTACCGTGAATGGCAAAAACCCCCTATTTAATTTTACACTGTATTTATAACTCGATAAATCTGTTTAGGGCTGTTTTTTTTCACTTTGTTACTACGAGACCCTTAGTTATAGTTAAAAATACAACAATAATTAGTGCCTGGATTTCATATTTACTATCAACGTTGTTTACCCTTGACTTCAATACGAAATGTGTTAAACTGACGCCCACGAATGGCTAAGTCCTTGACTATATCCGTGTCTGATCGGCCTGGTTTTCGAACTCATCCGAATAATCACTACTTAACACGACTGTGCCAAATTTCATTCCGATCGGACCATTTCTGCGAGCGCTATCGTGCTGCCAGACACACACACACACACACACACACACACACACACACACACACACACACACACACACACACACACACACACACACACACACACACACACACACACACACACACACACACACACACACACACACACACACACACACACACACACACACACACACACACACACACACACACACACACACACACACACACACACACACACACACACACACACACACACACACACACACACACACACACACACACACACACACACACACACACACACACACACACACACACACACACACACACACACACACACACACACACACACACAACCACACACACACACAGAGCAATTTGAAAGAATGGTGTTTTTTGGTGTCTGAGTTCCCAAAACGAAAAGTTATGATGGTCCGGGGCTTAGGTCTTACGGTAATAAAGTAACCTATTGTTGCAGCAGTAAATATATATTTAATTTGCGCCGTAAACGCTACGCTCACTATAAAACTATTGTTAGGCAGTACCGTCAAACTACTTCATCGTAAAATCACTTTTCTTCATATTTCGTACAAGCTGCATTGTACTAAGACTCGAACAACTTCATGAAAATAATTAACTTAGTTTAATAATTTATCACTCATGATTACATATCATAGTATTAATTTTTTTCATGTACCGTTATGATTTTTACGATGATAAATGGTACAGTTCAAAGAAGCCCTCTATGGTGACCTTGAAGCAGTGTCCCCCTCCCACCCCCCTTCTCTCCCCCTCGCGCTCAAATACGCGGCGTGTACGTCGCCAGACGCCATTCCTCCCTCAGCAGCGGACCGGCCAACATCAGCGATCCCCGAGACCCGCTCCGCCGAGCACCATGCAGTTCCAACTGGTCATTTGTGACGAGGTCGATGTAGGAATTCTACATGAGACACTTCTACATTTGATAGCGGACCATCCACCGATACAACTGAAGGTCACCGTTGAGTTCGACAGCAATCTCTGCGGATGGGTAGATTCTTCGTCGTCGCCTTGTTCCCAACACGCCCCCGAATGGTCTCCGGATCCCACAGCGTCACCTACGACTGAAGTGTCGACAACCGAAAACGTTCGACCGGAAAAATCAACAGGCACCGACGATGACGGGACTTCGTATCGCGTTCACTCGCAAAATACCGAACAACACCGAGCGGGTGAATCCCAAGTCTAAACATCACAATTATTCAACTTACAACTCACTAGGTTTATCATTGTTTTCCAAAATTCGTAAATTACAAACGTATTCGGAATTGTAGTTTTGAAAAAGTAACTAGAAAAAAAAACAGCCCTTGATGTCCTTGACCCAGATTTTACAACAGTATGGTAAAACTATTCCGTTTATTTTACAAGACCAAGTTTTCCGACCGGTAATTTCGACGCCGACGATACGCCAAAAACTATTTCATTTCTGCGTCATCGGAAAGCAACACTTGTGTTTTGACGACATTATGTAAAATTTGCTCCGACAACTACGATACGCTTAGCGTCAAAACTCACCGTAACACTCAGTTCGACAGTACGGTAAAACTACTTGAACGGAAAATCCCTTTCCTTTATATTTCGACTATATCTCATACTTTACGATAAAACCTCGATTTATTTTCCAAGTCTCAGTTCTCCGAGCGGTAATTTTGACACCGACGATACGGTAACCGCCCGGCACCGCACTGCAACTCCGACTGTCCCCCGTCGTCCCACCGGCCTCCCGGCGGCGCCGTCCACCCCGACATCGCCTCTGTGACGTCATCACTACGTCACACATCCGTCATCAAATACCTCACCAATACGTCAAAAATACGTCACCCATACGCCTCAAGTAAGACACTATTTTATCATTTTACCCTAATACGTCATAAAACACGTCACCCATACGTCACAATTACGACACTATTTTACCATTTTGCCTATGTCAGCTGGTCTATACCAATCCAACCACATCTACTAATGAGCATACAACCATTTTCTCCATAAGAAAAACATGGGAAATGAGTATGGTTTAAGTTTAGGTGAAATCCTTGTTTCACAGAGATCCCCAGGACATGTCATTCATGTTTTTATTCTCAATCTTGACCGCAACTAATTGCCTTAAATGGCTGGCACCAGGGCTTAATTTGTAAAGAAAAAAGTACCAGAGCTATGGCACAACGAGTGGCCGCCGGGAAGGTATGGAAAACTCCCCAGCAGAAGGGGGGTCCAGGGGCCCTCTCCCGGAATTTTTTTTAAATTGCGATTAAATTTGATGCCTTTTTAACGTTTATGACCACAGTTTAACAATTAATCCGTGTTCACTTTCGCGTTAGGTAGGTTTGCCCTGCTGCGGCTAGAGTATGCTTGTGCCATAGTGGTTTTGAAGGTTGTAATCTCCAGCGCTACGTGTGTTTAGCGCCACTCACGACCCATGGTGGGAATTTACTATTGTCGAACAAGAGCGCACCTGATTTGTCCAAACATTTGACGAACTATTTGCCGCAAGAGGCTTTTTAAGATCGACGTAGAAATGAGTACGGTAATGACGACGCTTCCAGTACACGCTCTTATTGGCCTGGATTGGATTTGCCCTTGATTGAAGATAGTAAACTTCCACCATCACTTGCTAAAGCCTATCTCGAGTTTATCAAGTGATCAGTATCCAGAATGATGGTTAAAAACTACCATCTATTTACCTTGCGTGAAACTATGTAAAGAAAAATAGAGTTGATAAATTGACTTTGAGGATTCCCAAATTATAAAGAGTTGTACACTTTTATAAAATCGCTTTTTAAACAGTATTAATAAATGACGTGGGCAGAAAAAGGGTCCGGAGCTGTACCGGTGAGTTGAGAAACCGCGCTCCGGTGAGCTCCGGTTTCCTAAAAAGTACCAGAGCTGTGCTCCGGTGTGCTCCGGCTGAAATTAACCCCTGACTGGCACACTCTTTGACAAATGCCAATACATTGTACTTTACTATTGTCAACGGCAAATAAATGATTGATTTCTGATTTCTGTGCAGGTTTGCTGCCCTAGAATTGTGAAATTTTGATATTTTTTGCAAGTAGATATCAACTATATGAAACCATATACCAAGTTTCATTCAAATATGTTGAAAAATAAGCGAGATTATGAATTATATTTATTTCCCATAAGGTTAACAATGAGACAACTTACTGTGTTTACTACTAGGGATATCTCGGTAACCAACGGACATAGAGCAACAATTCAAAATACTAAATCATTTGTTTTTTCAGGCTGAATTCAATGTTCCAAATAAGAATTTTACAACTTTTATATTTCTATGTAAAAAATTCCAAAAACCCCTTTTCGGAGGGGTTTATGCAAAATTTTACGTTATCGTTATCTTAAGTAATCGTGCTTAAAGACACAAATATCTACTGTATATTCGTCAAATACCACTCACTAATTGCACTAATTGGTGGGCTAATTCACTAAGAATGAATTGGTGGGATTAGTTAAAATTGACTAAAGATTACATAGGTTATTTGGAACATACATTTTTTTAATTCAATAAAATTTAGAATTTACAATATTTTTTACAAAGAGGAGTGGTACCATCCAAATAATCACTTAATTGATTTGTTTTGTTTATTCAACAAACCTAGGCCTAAATTTAATTTTAATTTTTGATCATTTCATTTAGGCCTAAATTTAATTTTTGAACAATTTTTTTGCTAACTGTAGATGTAGCAAATCACGATAATCAAATAACACAATTTTTTCCATGTCAGAGAAAAGTAAGCATTTTTCAGATAGGTTTTACTTCTATGCTTTGGATATTGGGCACCTCTGAAATTAATTAAGAATATTTGAAAAAATTACTTTATGTAAACTTGTTAAATTGAAATTTACGAGTAGTGATTTTTCCACTTGAGTCGAGTATTTAGTATTTCTCGAAATTCAAGCTGAATCAACACGAGTATTCTACCAATGGCACTTTTTTTAAAGACTAACAGTAAATGATGGGATTAACTTTGCGAATCATGCAAACGGTTAAATGATATTGTTAATAAATGATGATAATGAGTTTGTGAACCACACGAACGGCTGCTAAATTCGATCGCATGTATTCAATGATTACTTGTAAATTGCAGTAACAGCTCTGCAAACTATACGAGCGACAGTTTAATTCAACCAGCGCATATTTCTCAACCACTATAAATAGCAAAAGTAACATTTTGAATCACGTGAACATCAGTTTAATTCATTCGGGCATATTTCCCGATCACGCAAGTTTGGTGTGAACTACGGTCAAAAAATTTTTTGAGTATTAAGAAATGCCAGTATTAGAAAGTCGGCAGAAAAACAAAAAATTTAGTACTCATCTATCCCATTAATAAACAGAATATAATGTAATTATACCAACAAAAATTAAGTCGCTGAAATGCTTAAGATTGAAATAAAAAGAGAAATCAGTTGTTTTCAGGCTTTTGAAGAGAAGAGGATGGAAGCCTTGAAGTGGAAGACAATAGTGGAGAGTGTCTGCTTGTTTATGTTTGTCGTAGTGTTGAGCAAGTTCTTGACCAAGGACACTCTTCTTTTGAACACTTCCAACTGCCAAATACGCTCACTGATTAATGTATCACGTGACAGAAAAATTCCCAATTACTTCAATGCCCACAATTTGACCCAGTAAGTGTACTTTAAATGACTTTATAAACATGTTATTGTTTACGGTATCTATTCGTTTAGTTACTCTTATCAAAAGTCTCTGTGATTGTAAAATGTGATGCGGAAAGTGAAAAGAGTCCTCAAGTTGTTGGAGTAAATTTTACAGTACTGGCATTTTAGTCAAATCGGGTCAAAAATACAGATTTTTAGGTTTTAATTGGATACAATTCCTTAATCTTTTCTTGTACATATTTATTTGGTTATTTTAGAGATAATAATCCACGAAATATTAAAAAATAATTGATTTTATTTCATGCATACGAAAAGGGACCTTAAGTCCCTTAAATGGGAGATAACATGGCGGGTGACTTCAGGTCCCATTTCTCAAATGTGCAGGCCCGTACTGTCAGTCATCAGGGGTATCACAGAACTAGTCTCTCCTGACAAGTATCGGCGGATGATTGAACTACTTCAAATATTTCATTGAAGAAGAATAGTTTCCAAAAATCACCATCTCGACATAGTATTCCTTCCTTCATTCCTTGGTATTCTGCCTTCTAACTTGAGGTCTCTTTCCAACTTCTAACTTTCTCATTTTTTCAAACAATGAAATTGTAAGTGTATCACGACTGTTTTAGTTTCGATTTTAAGCTCTAGTTTTCAGATTTATTTTGATACTTAATTAATTTCTTAAATATTAATAATAAATATTCTGTGAGCGTTTAAAGTTTTGGACCTTAATTTTCCTAAAATAATTGTTTTGATTAGTTAAAATTAAAATTCCAAAAATTCTAAGATAAAAAATCATAGCATTATTATAAAATGTCAAATTGTTCACAATGTAATGCTGAATTTCAGGATGTTAATAACCCAAAACTGGAAAATTCTGTCTTGAGGACCCTTTCACTTTCCGCATCACAAATACTGGTGAACTTTAATAGAACTAAGGTTAAAAAATAACTCTAGTTGTAATAAAACTGGCCAGTAACATAGGTCCCCCATGAAAATTTTCCTTCAGATCTGATGAAAAAAAACATCAGACCTGATCAGAAATACCATCAGAACTGATCATTCCTGGTCAGGAATTGGTGCATTTTCTGACCAGACCTGATCAGGAATGTTGTGATTCCTGATCAGGTCTGGTCAGAAAATGCACCATTTCCTGATCAGTTTTGATTTGTATTTCTGATCAGTTCTGATGTGTATTTCTGATCAGATCTGATCAGAAAATGCACCAATTCCTGATCAGTTCTGATGTACATTTCTGATCAGATCTGATCAGAAAATGCACCAATTCCTGATCAGTTCTGATGTATATTTCTGATCAGATCTGATCAGAAAATGCACCAATTCCTGATCATTTCTGATGTATATTTCTGATCAGAACTGATTACAAAATCCACCATTTCCTGATCAGTCCTGATGTGTATTTCTGATCAGATTTGATCGGAAAATGCACCAATTCCTGATTGTAATTCTGATCAGATCTGACAGCATTCCTAATCAGGACTGTTCAGAAAATGTATAATTTTTTAATGTATTAAATAGTTTACAGTTTTTTACAAAACTGCTGATTCTATTTGGATAGGTAATAAAAAATTAACACTTTTCAAAACTGAGAAAAATATTTTGTAATTATATTAGCAAAAGAACAGCAATGTTGAATTACATTTTACAATAAACGACAATATATATCAAATACATTCTGTTAATAGTGCATTATAATTTAAACTATACCATCATAAAGTAAATTATAATGTTTATTGTAAATTACTGTCTTACTTTTAAACATAATGTTAAAAAAAACTAAGTTGTAAAAGTATAACCTCAACTCTGTTGTAAGTAAAGTTATTAACAGTAGCTCAGTTAAGGTAACGTTTCTGGAACATCCTTATAACAATGAATACACACAAAAATGATGAAAAGCAACAAAAAAACTTTAAAATGGGCAAAACTATTTTTTAAATTATATTAAAATATGATATGAACAACACCAAAGGACCTGAAAATGCACCACTTCTAAAAAACCATCAACCAAGCGATGTACATCGTTATTTGGTATTTATAACAAAATATATCAAAAACATTGTAATAAAAATTAAAACATTATATAATAAATTAAAATGTTTCTATAATACATTATTGTATTAAAAATCTCTTTAATTGTGTGCGGTCGATTGCAAGGGCACTTGGCACTGGCAAACTATTTTGATCGCGAGGAAGAGCGAGAGAGAGGAACATACACTGTATTAATGCCCTCTCTCTTCCTTGAAAACTTGCTAGCACTGTGTTAACATTAAAATTTGATATTAAATTAGTTATTATAAAATGTGTTACAGGAGTGCTGATGATGTGTGTGTATGGTTGTAGCTTGGAAGAACAGTAGTAATTCTGAAGATCACTTTTTGATTTGTTTTCAATAATAAAATAGTACCATTCAATTATGTAAAAAAAGGCCTGGTTTGCACACATGACTAGTAAAGTTGTGAGTAGCCAGTAAAAACAAAGGATTCTTTGTAGTGAAAAACAGGATCCTTTGTTTGTACTGGCTACTGACATCAGAACTTGT
Source organism: Flexamia atlantica (assembly GCA_035578135.1). Taxonomy (NCBI): domain Eukaryota; kingdom Metazoa; phylum Arthropoda; class Insecta; order Hemiptera; family Cicadellidae; genus Flexamia; species Flexamia atlantica. The sequence goes on along the minus strand of JAQJVK010000011.1, from coordinate 39,339,716 downwards.
CACCGTATAAACCAGGTGATGATTCATCATTTCCTAAACCGTAGGTTAGGAAATGATTTGCATAAAACAGTGTCAGCTGACATGTAACTTTTAAACTTAATAGCAGAGAACGAAAGAGAGGGAACGGGTACAGTGTATGTCGTTCGCTCTCGCTGTTGCCCGCACTGTCTCGCGGTTGACCGCCTAAGTTAAAAACAATTGTAAGAATTTTTACATAAGACCTGCGCTTTTTAACCAAAATCCTTACTGTTTTTAACAATAAAAAACTCAAATAAGCTGTTTATTTTTGTTTGTGTATCTCGTAGAGCTTTCTTCCCAAGTTTTTTGTAATTTCTTGTTGATTAATGACTTGAAGGTTATGTTTAGTGGATAACATTTTTGCTGCATCTGAAAAAAGAATGTTGAAGATAATTTTAAAGGGATATTACATGACAAATCAACACAGTCATTTTACTTCACCATCTCAAAATGTTATTAGGATTGGTACCAAATCAGCCATTTAGCCATGAAATTAGCTTATCAGCCATTTTGTAAAAAATTTCTCATTCAAAAACCAGTTTTACACATAAAATTATAATTCACACGCTTCAATACAATTACAAAACAATTGAGTATAGCCTATTAAATTATTGTTCCTTTGGTCCCCGGGTCATTCCAAGTCAAATCATCCAGAAAATAAAGGATTTGTAACCCACCATCTCAGAATTTGATGAAACTTGATGATTTTGTTCTTTTCACATGCCTATGGAAGAATACCAAATTTTAGCTTCATATCTCAAACGGTTTTTTTCTTGCAGACATTTGAAATTAGTAAAAATCTGTCGTTTCTGTTGTTCCCGAGCTCCAAGATAAACTTGCATAGCTTAAGAAAAAAAATTGTATCTTTGCCATTTTTAATCCAATCGTTATGAAAATTTGCAGTAATATTAAGTAAAGTGTGCTAAATCCAGAAAAAAATAAATCATAATTATCTTTCTATATATAGGTCATTGAAAAAAATATTAAATTTTTTTTTATATTTTTAGTCCGATTACAGTGTTTTACAAAAAAAATTAATATCTCCTAAAGGCACATTGACAATCAAGTAAACTTTTTTTAAAACTTATCTACATTAAACAGATGCAGCAACAAAACTCATGACTTTTAGCATACTTTGTAAATTAAAAAACTTTTTAAAAATGTCCAAATAAAAACAAGTTTTTTGAATTTTTTAAATGGAAGAATTTTAAAAATCTAATTTTGGTTTGCACCATTAAATTCAGCTTGAAAAAACAAATATTTTTGTACTTTGAATGTTTGTTCTATGTCTACTGGTTGCTGAGATATTGATTGTTGTTAATACGTTACGTTGTTCAATGTTAACCTTATGGAAAATAAATAAAACTCAATATCTCACTTATTTTTCATCTTATCACAATAAAATTTGGTATATAGCATCTCCTATTTGACTTTTCTTTGATGTTGGCTAAAAACATAAACATTTTCCATTCCTATGTCAGCAATCCTGCATACTCATAGAAACGGAGTGTTAGCTTATCGTAGCAAAAAATAAGCAATTTTGCTGCCTTGGGAAAGCAAAAAATAGTTGATTTTCAATGAACCCACACACCAAATTTTATTATGATATGTTGGAAAACAAGTGAGATATTGAGTTTTATTTACTTTAGTAAAGAAATAATAGTATATTTCACTACTAGTCTCGAAAGTAGCCCGTTTTGGGGCAAGATAGTGTTTTACATGCGAGGCGTCAAGCCTCGCATGTAAAATACTATCGAGCCCCGAAATGGGACTTTTGTGATGAGTTTTGAACAATACATTTCATTATGATGCAAATAAGTAACCAAACTTGTAATAAAAAATCATCCAACATTTCATAATTTAGTCATTTCTCTATAAGCAAACACAATAGGGCTGAACTGTCTATTTTAGTTTAGAGTCAGATGGTTGAACTGTCAAAACTGGAACTTCGTTTGTTTGGGTACGGCAAAATTTTGTTTGGGTACAGAAATGCAAAGTTTGGGTAACGAAAAATCTGCTGATCATTATTTCTTTTGATGTAAGGAAATCGAGGGTTTTCGTAGATCTCAGCTGTACGGTAACGGGCAATTTTCGTATACAGAGTGATGAAAAATGCTTTCTGAGGTCATAAATACGTTAAATCAGTTTAAACTGTTTTTTGCAGTCAAATATACGATACGGTAATGCTACAAGGAACTTAAAGTTTCACCTAAATTTATTTTGAATTGCTGTTTTAGTAAGTAGACTTCTTGGCAGGTTACCTGTGTTAGTTAACACTGGGTTTGCAAATTATCGTGGCCTATTTATATACAATTCACATTTATAGTTTTTCACTCCAGGAAGAAAGCTTGTAGTTACAATACACGCTTGCTTACCTATATTAAATGCAAATTAGTTAAAAATTAGCAAAAATGCCTAAATACCAAGAATATTTGCTACCTAACATTATTTGTCAACCTTGGAACATCATATCGTCCAAGAGAAAACAAAACTTTGTATCATTATAGCCTACCATAGTTTTTTTAAATTCCTTTCACACCACATGAGAATTTCCGCAGATTGATGAAACATCCAAATGAAAATAATCTTTAGTGTAACATCGATTAAAAAATTACGAGCCAATAAGGAATCTGAAGAATGTTATGGAGTTTTCCGTGCGCTGATCATATAACATCATAAGAAATATAAGACAAAAAGGAATCATAAGAGACCCACAGAAAGCAATAGCCTACTAAAAACCTACCTGAATTTTTTCTCCTTAAGTTGTGTTTTGAAGCCAATCCATAGACTGAATCGATTCTCACAATTTCTCCAAAAAGCCTAGAAACTTGTAATATTTTCTTGGTGTTAAAAATGTAACAGCAAGCTCCTTCCTAAAAGAAACACAAAAAAAACAAAAAATTTACAAAATAAACATTATTAAATTGGAGATAAACAAATGTAAATTGCTTGAAGGCTACTTCAATATTTAAAAAGTTAAGTTGGCTAAGGTACTCATTACCAACGTTTCCAAACAGGCGGATGCAGTTTTGTCAGCGGTCTAAATTTTATTGGAAATTTGCTATCAATCTGAAACTTTTGTACGTCTGTAACTGAAATTAAGATTATTCGATTTCATCGAGAACAAATCAAGACACTTCAAAACATCAATTATCTATTCTAAATAAACAAAACAATGTAATCAAAAGCATTAAGGTGGAGTCTGATAAGGTCTCACCTGATGGGCCTACCCAATCAGAGTATATTTAAGTTAGGCCTTTGATAAGTGCTAGTGACGGGCAAAAATAAACAGTAGAAGTAAAATAGGTGATTTGCATTAGCAGAACGAAATATAATCAGAGGTTATACAGTTGGTGCGTTTCGTCTTAAGCTTTGGCCTATTCCGTTGCCGAAGCTGTCAAACATTATTTATTTATTCTTAATGATCTGGGGCAATAAATAATGAAAAATTAATCTCAACAAATATTAAATGTGATTAAGTACAAATTACAGTAAATTAGGTATATAGACAGCTATTAAAAAATGTTAACATGTCAATTTAACTTTAGGGATCAGCTGTAGTGTTCTGAAGATATTCACTCCACTCCAACCGCTTCAGGTGTAGGCCTAAACGGTTCCCATAGTTCAAGATAAAACGCCCAAACTGTATCCAACAAGAAGTTCAAAATTTAGTAATAAGGCTGAGGCATACACGTAGTTAGGGGGTACGAGTTTCATAGCCTATCTGATCTTCTGCCGTTTGTTCCTATAGCAGACGATTCAACATCTGATTTTCTAAGAAACAATATCGAACGATCTACCAATAGTCGAAGTTCGATGTACCGTCTGTTGGACAGAACTCAACATCCGATTCCATTGTATTTGATATCGATTGATTTGTTACTTTACGAAAATATATTTATCGATAATATTTTAGTACAAGATGGCAGATGATGAGAAATAAGGTAGTAAGTTGTGTTTACGTTTGGTATGGTTTGTTGTTTGTGAGAGAATCAAATGATATAGGTAGGCCTAAATATAATTGACAATGGTTTCGGTATTTGTTTGTTATCGAAGTTTCTTCACTAGCCTACTGACGGTTGTTTGTTAAAACAGTACATCAGTTGAGTTAAACACGATAGGTTGATAGTTAATATCGAATAACCAAAATCTGAACTGAGTACCGAAAACAAAACTGATCTTTGCCCATGTTAAATCCTATTGAGAATTTCAGTTATCAAACCTATAAGCATTAAAGGTAAACAATGACAATAAACATAAACCTGGAAGATCAGATATGAAACTCGTACTGAATTATCACATGGGAGTGTTTTGGAAAAGGCTAGGAGAGTTGTTATGATATGCATAATTACCAAACTTGTATCAACTAATCAGAACAACTATAATGGAATGCTGAAAGTTGAGGTTAGGTTATCTTGATTTCACAATACATGACTAAATAAATATCCAAAGTATAAACTTACCAAGAACGATGAAAGCCCGTATTAGAGTTAACTCATTGTGTCGTAGTTACTTGAAGACCGCAATTAAGTCTAAACTTCCAATTTAAAACATTAAAAGCCGTTATGACTTTAACTGAAACTGAGGCCAACGGCGTCTCACTCCACACTCCACACATCCACACTCAGGCTCCAGTTCAGTCCAGTCCACCGCACCGCACTGGTTAAACGTCGCGGCATCGCGCGTCGTCTGAAGAGAGGTTTTGTCTTGACACAATTCACGCATCATGCTAGTGTTGTTATTTATGGCCCATATTATTTTGGCAGGGTGATTGTATTAATTTGAAATAAATTGCTTATATTGTGTCAGACATTTTTTTAAATTTTAAACTATTATAAAACATATTAAGTATACCGTAACAAATAACAATTTAACAAATAGTGTAATAATTTTATATAAATAATTCATAACATAATTTATAAATCCGTTAAATTTATAAAAATTATTTTTATATTTTTGAATTTAAGTTTGGACTAAATAAACGATTACTGTAGTATTTGTGTATTTTTTTACACCGAGGATGATAGTGTTTTATAAGCGCACAAGACTTGTTAATCAAAACGTATAAAGATCGAAATGAATAAACAACAAAATAAAAAAATATGAATAATAAAACGTTATATTTGTTATTTAATTTGATTTTATATACTTTTGATTCATATTTTTCACGTGAAAATAACGTTTTTAATTTCACTACATTTTTCACTTTACATTTTTTCACCATTTTCACGTGAAAAATATGTTTCGCTTTTTACTTTTACGTTTTTTTACTTTTTTCACGTGAAAATAACGTTATTTTTACATTGTGTGCTGACTGGGTTATAAATTAATTATTGAATAAAAATATTCTTAGAAAATTACCTCGTGTATGAAAACATATATCTTTGAAGCTGTTTTCTTCTAAACCAAACCATTTTCAATTTAATATTTTATCGTCATATATATAGGAATATTAAGACATGACTTCAAATATTTATTAGTTCGCATACCTTAATGTGTTGGGATTATGTCAGATCATATGATATCATATTCATGACCAAGCCTGATCCGTCCTGATCATGTTGAAATCAGCCCTAATCAGACTTCATTAGTTGGGCTCAGACCTGATTGGGTTCAGGAAGAAATGCATCAGATCTGATTGGGTTCAGGATGAAATGCATCAGACCTGATTGGGTTTAGGTTCAGACCTGATTAGGTCTGATTATATCAGATCAGACATGGTCAGATCTGATCGTGTTCAGGAATTAACACATCAGATCTGATTGGATTCAGGATCAAACTTGATCGGACCTGATGAGATCTGATTGTATCTGATCGGTCTTGATCAGATCTGATCAGATTCAGGAATTGACGTAGCAGACCTGATTAGATTCAGGATCAAACTTGATCAGACCTGATTGGATTCAGGATCATACTTAGTCAGACCTGATCAGGCCTGATTATGTCAAATCAGACCTGGTCAGACCTGACTGGTTTATGATCAGATCTGATATATTCCTGTACAGATCTGATCAGACCTGATTTAAAATTTTCATGGGGGGTGTCTTTTGGTTGTAAGTTTTTGGCTGGTTCAACTTCAGTTTTATAACATATCAACATTATTCTGTTTATTTTTATCACATAACAGGTTTTATTCATTATATGACTGGCTGGTGACGTGGTTTTTTGTACTTATGAAACTATTGACAAACCACAATTAAAAAATTGTACAAAATTAATGTGGTTGTGTACTTTGATCTGAGATGTTCTGAGGAACGCAACATATTAACAAAGATATAACAAACGTAATAACGAACGTATTATTAACAAAGATTGGATAATGTGATTATTTATTATCTAAAAATAAATTTGTTTAAGGGATTATTTATCGGAGGGGTTTTCATTGACAGGACCATACACTCTTAAATAAAATCAATCTTTAAGGAAGACAGATTTTGTAAAGAATAAAATTATTCATATTCCTATCTAAAAATATATATTTTTACAGATTCGATGCCTTTCTCCAAAACTCCCTAAGCTTCTCTTTCGTCTGGTACTGGTGGTACAACATGAAAAACACTCACCAAGGTAAAAATGAAAACTCAAGTAACAACTGATAATTTTACCTTATACCATCATTATTTAGTCTTCAGTTTAAAATTACCAAGAGGTCATCAGAGCAGTAAAAAGCTAATACAGGTTGTACAGTTAAAGGCAGTCGTATATTACGCTACATTTTAATAAACTTGGAAACTAAGTTAACACAAAGTTGGAAGAAAGAGAATAAATATTGGTTTATCAGTTAAAGCTTTAATTTAGATATAATTAAATCAGAGCAATTAATTATAAACCTGAGAAAGTTTTTAAACAAAAATAAGTAAATAACAAACAATTTTTTCTTTGTTTTTTTATAAAATAAATTTTATTGTTATTTTTAAATTTTAAATTTGTTCTATTTTTTATTTGATAATATTACACTGATTTAAAGTTTTTTGTCATTATTTTTCTATTTAAATTTTATCGTATGTTACATTTTGCTGATTGTTATATATTATGTGTGTAAATGAAATTAATGTTGCTCAGGACTGCCTAATTCGAGAAACTTATTTTGTTTCATTTCTAAATTTCCTTCATGGGAGCTTTTAAGCTCTTGGAGACACAATTGTAAAACATGGTATGTTCAGAAAATAAAGAGTTTGTCTATTGCCTATTTCGCAAAGGTTCGAGTCTGGACTCACTGCCATTGATTATTGGACTGTTAATTAAAAATCATGACAAAATGAGTTGGCTAAACTTTGTCAGCAACAAGGCTTTCATCACATCTGCCCCATACTCTTCCTTCACCCACATTCTGGTTAATATGCAGCCAGTGCTGCGTCCTGATCTTAACCAGGTGTTTAAAACAATTATTTGTGGTGTATGGCTCCGAGTCAAATATGCTTGGGGTTGTATTGGTACTTGTGATACCAGCTTGTGATCCTGGCTTTGCCCTGGAAAAAAATGCTGTGATTTGTAGGCCTACTCTCTATTTGCCTGCAACATTTAAAACTACAGTGGAATCCCGATTACCCGAAACAATTGGGAACGGACCTGTTTTGGATTAGGGAATATTTTGGATTATGTGGAATTATTTCTTAAATAAAAAATTATTAAATAGGCCTACAGTGTCTAATTTATTCCTACTATTTACCTGTGATTAGTAATTAAGCCCGATTAAATTGTACACCCTTTTGATTACTTTACATAGATCCAGAGAGTTCCTTTCATCATTTTTATTTGATAGATAAAGGAGCGTGATTGTCTTTACAAACCTACTTCCTCCGTTGCTTCGCCAAAAACCCGTGGTTGGTATGTGGCGATTGGCATGTGCGATTGTCGTTTGCAAAATTAATCTCGCTAAAATCACACGCAATCAAATTTAAGGCTATTTATGCCTATAGCAAAGTTTAACCCATTTTTCACCCAGTATTTGGGACCATTTCTCTTCCCAGTAGCGTTTCGGATTAAGCGTATTTTTGGATTATCGAGTTTCGGATTATTGGGACTCCACTGTATTGAATATCATATCCATATATGGTTTTTAGTACATAAAGTGAATTGAGTTTGATCCTACGTCAACGGATAGTGCCATTGTTCCAAAAATTCAGCCCTTTACCGTATTCAAGTGATGCTCTTTCTGAAAAGATTGAGATGTGTTTGGTAAATCTATATAAATTTTCAAAACTATCTTTAATTTGATGCATGAAACGTTAAAATGCGTCCCGCCGTCATCAACCTATAACTTTAAATGAAATGCGCCTAGTGTATTAAAATATAAATAATGAATGAAGGATTTCACAAGTGATACAAAATAAGTTCTGATCTTTAATAATTGTTATGACATTGCAGTTCAAGAATCAAAAGCTGTACATCAATAATTCGAGTTTTTGTTTCCCTATGAAAAATTACTTATAAAAAATTTAATACTGGTATGTTTTTTTGCAGGGAAAGATGAATTTTCAGAAGAGAAATATTGGTGTTTTGACCAAAATCATGTACTTCTGAAACATGTTCATTTTAGGCAGTTCAGAGTCAAACCTGGTAAGATGCTGCTTTTATATTTTTTATCTAACGCAATTAATACGCAATACACTCTGGTTATGTGCTTTTTTTAAGTTTTAATGAACGGGCCTATTATTATTACGTTGTTATTTTTTACTATACCTTCTGGATGTGTACCTGTAACTTGAAGAAAGTTGTATAACAAATTGTGCACCTATACTGACATAATCATCTTTAATAACAAGGTACAGCCTGCTAACAAAATGAGTTGGCTAAACTTTGCCAAGTGAGTGAGTGAGTGAGTTGGTGAACTTTGCCTGATTCTGAGTCTATTGTAAACCCTGATATGAATTTGGCATGCCATACAAAATAAGCTACATCGAAAAATCCCCTCTCAGTCTAGGGGTTTCCTGATCCTTAACGACACGACGCCCATTCCAGTGCAGCAGCAGCAACTTCACAGACCTTAGCCTTCTGAACTGGGACATTTTCAGACAAATCCTGTACAATCCTTATACGGCCCCAAAACGCTCCTGAGTAAACGGCAACATCACCCCCAAGGGTTCAGTGGTCGCTAGGGGGAAAACATTCGATGGAGTTGTCAAGGAAGCTGACGTTCTGCTGATGGCTGCTAAAGGCTGGTTTGCAGCTAACAAACTGGGAATTAATGAAAACAAGACTCAGCGTCTTCTATGTACCCTTAAGAGAGATGCGCCGGCGGAAAATGTTGAAGCTGTCAAACTGCTGGGCTTTTGGCTGGACCCTAAATTAAGCTGGAACTGCCACATCTCACAATTATGCACCAAACTCTCCAGAGTAATTTTTCTGCTCAGGAAACTCAAACTTGTAATTACAGAACCTTATCTTGTCTCAGCTTACCACTCATTGTTTCATAGCCATATATCATACGGAATACTTCTGTGGGGCCACTCTTCAGCTTGCTCAGAAATTTTACTACTGCAAAAGAAGGCATTGCGGACCGTGGCTTCTGCTGGGCACTTAGACCATTGTCGGCCAATATTTCAGCGCCTAGGCATTCTAACTGTCTTTGGACAATATGTGTTCAACTGCCTAATGCACATCAAAGCCAATGTAGCCTTATACCCCAAACGCCAGGACACACATTCTTATGGCACTCGTGGAGCTGGAGATATCAACATACCTCGCTGCAGGTTATCTAAAACCCAAAACTCATTCCCAGTGGCTGCTTTGAAATTCTATAATAGTCTACCGGAGGAAATAAAGCAACTTGACAAAAATAAGTTTAAAGACACTATTCACAGAAGGCTGGTTGGAAGACCTATCTATTCACTTAGTGAATTAGTTGGAGAACCACTGTTTAGCTGAACAGCCAAGAACAAAAACAAAAAAAACCAAAAGTTGACGCAATCTATCTGGGAAATCCAGTCATTGATGAAGACATCAAGTATCAAGTATCAAGTAAGTAAGTATCAAGTGGTTTAAAATCCACACTCTCTTAATCCAGTTAATTCCAGTTAAATCCAGTTAAGCCTGCTGCACTCTGCGTGTGACACGGCTCATGAAGTTTTCGTCTATTGCCTTTAGTGCGGCCGGCCTTTCAATCAGTGGTTCAAGGTCAAAGTGAATTTCAACTATATCATTTATTTTTGGTAAGAAGCAATAACAAATCCATATTTTCGATGAAGTGCAATTTTTAGTTTTCAATTTTGTTTCCTTCAATTCACCTGAAGCTTCTATTCAATTTACTAGGGTCCTCAAGAAAGTAACGAACATTTTGCCACTACAACCAGCCTTGTTGCCCCATCTCCATGACTAGACTAAACCTCCTCTTGCAGTCTCAATTTGAGCCATGCTCCTTGCCAACCAATCAGGAATTTAATTTTTTCAGCTTTTCAAAATGGCAGTATCCGTTTGATATAAAAACAAATGGATGTAAATAGACTGATGGCGAAAGCATTTTCCATCCTAAAAAGTTCACTCCATGCCTTGAGGAGAAAAAAGTGATTCTGAGTCTATTGTAAACCCTGATATGAATTTGACAAGCCATTAAACGTAATTCATATCAGCGACATAGAAAAATCCCCTCGCAAACTAGGGTTTTCCTGATCCTTGACGACACGATGCCCACCCCAGTGCAGCAGCAGCAACTTCACAGAACTTAGCCTTCTGAAGTGGAACATTTTCGGACAAGTCCTGTACAATCCTTATACGGCCCCAACTTGTTACCTTCTTCAAGGTTAAGGGAATTTTGAGGCAATGAACTGTTTCAAAATGGTAAGGAACTGAAAGAAAAACGTTATCAGATCAAATCCATTTTGCAGGATTTCAACGGTCACCAGCATTTTGAAACGCTGTAAAAATGAAATACCTGACCAGTCAGCAACAGGACTCAGCTCAAATGGAGACCGTGAGTGAAGGTTTAGTCATAACTTAAGAAAAACTATTGTTGCCAGTTTGAATGCTGCGGACTTACTAAAGTAAATTGTCATTAATGCATGAATGTTGAATAAGTAAATGAATTTCCAGATTATTGTCGCATTCCCGAAGTCATGAAAGCTCTCGGAGGGTTTCTCGACTGCGCAGCTCCTTGGGGGTCGAGCGAGACAGACACTCGGGACTACAAGCCTTTCTGGATCCCTCTGGAAAAGAACGACTCCCACAGGATCCTCCAGTTCAACCATTCCTTCTGGAGCCAGGGATTCCCGGCCAACTGGTTTTTTGTGAAGAACTGGTCATATACTAACGAAATCGACTATACATATTATGGTGGGTCTGTAATGGGATGTTAGGGGGGAGGGGTATGTGTAGGGTTACCAGATATTTTTCAGGCCAACCCCGGACAGTTTGAGGTGCGGTGAACAAACACATCCCCTGTCCCTCACACATCCGAAGATAGTAAAATAAGATTATTAAAGTATTATGACGGTTTTTTTTACTTATTGTTTATCTTAAATCTGTATCAGTTAAGCCAGATCCAACCTAAATTACAACACTATTCTCATTGTTCTAGACAGACGACAGACAAGCACATCCCCTGTCCCTCACACAGCCAAAGATAGTAAAATAAGATTATTAAAGTATTATAACGGTTTTTTACTTATTGCTTATCTTAAGTCTGTATCAGAAAAGCCATATCCAACCTAATTACAACACTATTCTCATTGTTCTAGACAGACAGAGGTGAGTGTAGTAGAGGTGTCACCGTCACCGCCGAAAGTATGACTCATCTGGTGTACTGTAGTTCGATTCGTAGCGAACCGCAGAAAGTCTTACCAACATATTTATGATAACCCAACCTAACACTACAGACCACTCCCGCAGAGTAGCCAACTTGAGTTTTTATGCTAGATTTGCCTCGTCGATCTCCTGTAAATTAGTCATTACTCCCTTTGTAAATCTTGAGAAAAAGTTAATTTTTCAGTTAAAATTATGAAAACCCTGGACCGGACACAGGACGAAGCCCTCAAAACCCGGACTGTCCGGGGAAAACCAGAACGTCTGGTAACCCTATATATTTGTCCTCTTTAGTCTATAGTAGAGGCAGAATGTTTTGGACAATGTTCACATTAGCAATGTAAAATGTCATTAAATTTGTTAAGCCTTTATTCACATCTGTACTTATATAGTTTTATGGGTGCCTTTGAAGAAAGAATTAGTTTTTTCTTGGATATTGGTTGGAAAAAAGGAAACTAGAAAAACGGGGCTTGTTAATTTGTCAAAGAATTTTCTAAAACAAATTTTAATGCAAAAGGAGTTCATTATTTTTAATATTATGCAATAACCTAACCACACAAAAAAAATTTTGTGCAAAATTTTTAATATTTTGTTTTTAGTTATGCAATTTTTAGAACCTCACAACTGCTATAGAAGCCTTATTAAGTGCTGTCTTTGGCACTGTATCTATGTTATATAACTGGTTGGGTACATTGTGCTGTGAGATAAAGTGTAGTACGCTTATAGAAAATCAAGAATCATCTTACTATTTTATAAAACTAGAAACTTTATTTACAGATGTAGATTGAATTGTATGTCGTAGTCAGCAATATGTCTTCCTCATATTTCCTTTCTGCATGACTTTTATTTTTGTACTATGGAAGTATAAGAGCACTTAGCTGTGCCTTCTGCATGAAATTATTGACAATCTGGAAGATAATTTTTATCTGAAGAGAGAAATGATAATTTCGTTGTGACAGATGTTTTACACAATGCAATACTGGAATGTAAGCAGCATTGGTGGCCAAGGATAACTTTATAAGAGGGGTGGTTCAAAAAAGATTTGTCAACAGGGCTTCTACCATAGTACTTTTCTCAAAAATTGTCTCAGTAAGTGTCCACAAATCTAAACGAGCTGTTTTCCCGCAGGGAGGTCCGGCAACAGTTACGCGACCGGAGGATACAACCATAGCCTCCACTGCGACGTGCAAACCCTCGGACCCGTGAACGCATGGGTGACGCTGAGCCTGGGAGACGAACATTGGGCGGACCACCACACACGAGCAGTACTGGCGCAAGCGGTGCTGCTCAACATCAACACTCGCTACCTCTCGCAGGTCACACTGGTGACTGAGCAGACTGTGACGGGAGGACTGCTCACTGCCATCACGGTGAGTAGCACTGTAGCTAGCCTGGGGACCACACACGAGCAGTACTGACGCAAGCGGTGCTGCTCAACGTCAACACTCGCTACCTCTCGCAGGTCACACTGGTGACTGAGCAGACTGTGACGGGGGGACTGCTCACTGCCATCACGGTGAGTAGCACTGTAGCTAGCCTGGGGACCACACACGAGCAGTACTGACGCAAGCGGTGCTGCTCAACGTCAACACTCGCTACCTCTCGCAGGTCACACTGGTGACTGAGCAGACTGTGACGGGAGGACTGCTCACTGCCATCACGGTGAGTAGCACTGTAGCTAGCCTGGGGACCACACACGAGCAGTACTGACGCAAGCGGTGCTGCTCAACGTCAACACTCGCTACCTCTCGCAGGTCACACTGGTGACTGAGCAGACTGTGACGGGGGGACTGCTCACTGCCATCACGGTGAGTAGCACTGTAGCCAGCCTGGGGACCACACACGAGCAGTACTGACACAAGCGGTGCTGCTCAACGTCAACACTCGCTACCTCTCGCAGGTCACACTGGTGACTGAGCAGACTGTGACGGGAGGACTGCTCACTGCCATCACGGTGAGTAGCACTGTAGCCAGCCTGGGGACCACACACGAGCAGTACTGACACAAGCGGTGCTGCTCAACGTCAACACTCGCTACCTCTCGCAGGTCACACTGGTGACTGAGCAGACTGTGACGGGAGGACTGCTCACTGCCATCACGGTGAGTAGCACTGTAGCCAGCCTGGGGACCACACACGAGCAGTACTGACACAAGCGGTGCTGCTCAACATCAACACTCGCTACCTCTCGCAGGTCACACTGGTGACTGAGCAGACTGTGACGGGAGGACTGCTCACTGCCATCACGGTGAGTAGCACTGTAGCCAGCCTGGGGACCACACACGAGCAGTACTGACGCAAGCGGTGCTGCTCAACGTCAACACTCGCTACCTCTCGCAGGTCACACTGGTAACTAAGCAGACTGTGACGGGGGGACTGCTCACTGCCATCACGGTGAGTAGCACTGTAGCCAGCCTGGGGACCACACACGAGCAGTACTAACGCAAGCGGTGCTGCTCAACGTCAACACTCGCTACCTCTCGCAGGTCACACTGGTGACTGAGCAGACTGTGACGGGGGGACTGCTCACTGCCATCACGGTGAGTAGCACTGTAGCCAGCCTGGGGACCACACACGAGCAGTACTGACACAAGCGGTGCTGCTCAACGTCAACACTCGCTACCTCTCGCAGGTCACATTGGTGACTGAGCAGACTGTGACGGGGGGACTGCTCACTGCCATCACGGTGAGTAGCACTGTAGCCAGCCTGGGGACCACACACGAGCAGTACTGATGCAAGCGGTGCTGCTCAACGTCAACACTCGCTACCTCTCGCAGGTCACACTGGTGACTGAGCAGACTGTGGCGGCGGGACTGCTCACTGCCATCACGGTGAGTAGCACTGTAGCCAGCCTGGGGACCACACACGAGCAGTACTGATGCAAGCGGTGCTGCTCAACGTCAACACTCGCTACCTCTCGCAGGTCACACTGGTGACTGAGCAGACTGTGGCGGGGGGACTGCTCACTGCCATCACGGTGAGTAGCACTGTAGCTAGCCTGGGACCACACACGAGCAGTACTGATGCAAGCGGTGCTGCTCAACGTCAACACTCGGTACCTCTCGCAGGTCACACTGGTGACTGAGCAGACTGTGGCGGGGGGACTGCTCACTGCCATCACGGTGAGTAGCACTGTAGCCAGCCTGGGGACCACACACGAGCAGTACTGACGCAAGCGGTGCTGCTCAACGTCAACACTCGCTACCTCTCGCAGGTCACACTGGTGACTGAGCAGGCTGTGGCGGGGGGACTGCTCACTGCCATCACGGTGAGTAGCACTGTAGCCAGCCTGGGACCACACTCGAGCAGTACTGACACAAGCGGTGCTGCTCAACGTCAACACTCGCTACCTCTCGCAGGTCACACTGGTGACTGAGCAGACTGTGGCGGGAGGACTGCTCACTGCCATCACGGTGAGTAGCACTGTAGCCAGCCTGGGGACCACACACGAGCAGTACTGACGCAAGCGGTGCTGCTCAACGTCAACACTCGCTACCTCTCGCAGGTCACACTGGTGACTGAGCAGACTGTGGCGGGGGGACTGCTCACTGCCATCACGGTGAGTAGCACTGTAGCCAGCCTGGGGACCACTCACGAGCAGTACTGACACAAGCGGTGCTGCTCAACTTCAACACTCGCTACCTCTCGCAGGTCACACTGGTGACTGAGCAGACTGTGGCGGGGGGACTGCTCACTGCCATCACGGTGAGTAGCACTGTAGCCAGCCTGGGGACCACACACGAGCAGTACTGGCGCAAGCGGTGCTGCTCAACGTCAACACTCGCTACCTCTCGCAGGTCACACTGGTGACTGAGCAGACTGTGACGGGGGGACTGCTCACTGCCATCACGGTGAGTAGCACTGTAGCTAGCCTGGGGACCACACACGAGCAGTACTGACGCAAGCGGTGCTGCTCAACGTCAACACTCGCTACCTCTCGCAGGTCACACTGGTGACTGAGCAGACTGTGACGGGAGGACTGCTCACTGCCATCACAGTGAGTAGCACTGTAGCCAGCCTGGGGACCACACACGAGCAGTACTGACGCAAGCGGTGCTGCTCAACGTCAACACTCGCTACCTCTCGCAGGTCACACTGGTGACTGAGCAGGCTGTGGCGGGAGGACTGCTCACTGCCATCACGGTGAGTAGCACTGTAGCCAGCCTGGGACCACACACGAGCAGTACTGACGCAAGCGGTACTGCTCAACATCAACACTCGCTACCTCTCGCAGGTCACACTGGTGACTGAGCAGACTGTAACACAGTGAGTAGCACTGTAGCCAGCCTGGGACCACACACGAGCAGTACTGACGCAAGCGGTGCTGCTCAACGTCAACACTCGCTACCTCTCGCAGGTCACACTGGTGACTGAGCAGACTGTGACGGGAGGACTGCTCACTGCCATCACGGTGAGTAGCACTGTAGCCAGCCTGGGACCACACACGAGCAGTACTGACGCAAGCGGTGCTGCTCAACGTCAACACTCGCTACCTCTCGCAGGTCACACTGGTGACTGAGCAGACTGTGGCGGGGGGACTGCTCACTGCCATCACGGTGAGTAGCACTGTAGCCAGCCTGGGACCACACACGAGCAGTACTGACGCAAGCGGTGCTGCTCAACGTCAACACTCGCTACCTCTCGCAGGTCACAACTGGTGACTGAGCAGACTGTGACGGGGGGACTGCTCACTGCCATCTCGGTGGGTAGTAGGGTGGGTCGAAAAAACAAAATTCTGGAATTTTGAATCGTAGTAGGTCTCAAAAGTAGCGTAATAGAATACTGAAAAAAAACTTTAAAAAATCATATAAGATCTTCCGGTTACGCAATTATCTTGAAGTTTATCATGTAAAACTCCATAAGAGAATTAGTGAAATATCATAATTTGGTTGATACAGGACATTGATAATCTTACAAAAAATTTGCCATGAAAAATGAAAAGAGAAAAAGATTTTACATTCTCTTTTTAAAACAGTTTGAAAAATGGTATAATTTGTGCAAATAGGCAACAGAATTATTGATTTAATATAAGCCAAAACTTGAAAAAATGCCTAAATAAGGGATTTTTAGAAGGCCAAAGATCGATAATACTGTTGCCTATTTGGACACATTATATCATTTTTTTTAATGTTTTAAAGAGCTCTTTTCATTTTTCATGGCAAATCTTTTGTACAATTATCCATCCTCAGCATAAACCATTAAGATTTTTTACTCATTCTCTTATGGAGTTTTACATTTTAAACTTCAAGGTCATTGCGCGACCGGAAGATGTTATATGATATGTTTGAAGTAATTTTTTCAGTATTCTACATTCTATTAGGTACGCAAGTTTTGGGACCTATTACAATTCAAGTTTCCAAAATTTTGTTTTTTCGACCCACCCTAGTGAGTAGCACTGTAGCCAGTCTAGGGGCTGCAAAACTTTCATTTGCAGAATATATTTTTTTGTAAAGTTGCAGTAATTTCTTGCAAATTCATGTACATCACAGACATAAGAACATGCTGTTTTCAATAATTACCTATTGAATACGTTTTTACTCCCTTCTTGTATTAATTGGAATGATGAATTGGAATGGAGTATTAATTATGATGAATTGGAATGAGGATTTTGATTTGATAGGACCCGAATCAAGTAAGTCAAATAACAAACACTAAACCTTTTTAATTTGTAAAGGTATTTTAGGAATGTAAAACAATGTGGATGTCGTGATAGCTTTATTTCATTTACACCACTTTTGGTTTTTTCTAGGTACATCCGATGGACATTGACTTTACATGGGACATCTGGTTGGTGTTGTTAACATTGTTGACAATCCTTCATTTCGTGATAGTGTTTGTAACATTGAACTCCACCGGATTTCTTAGCTACTTCAAGAGCTGTAGTAGAGTCTACGAACTCTCGATTCTCGTGTTGTTACTGTGTAGCGTTATATTTCTGGTACAACATTTTTATACAGCCGTACACTTCGACGACTTTGATAAAAGAGAAGACACTCAGCATCAGTTTTATATCAAAACCATCCATTTTTACTCGGCCAAATCATTACTTATTTTAGTTTTCTTTTTAGCAGTACTGTACATATATATTTTTTACTTATGGAGATTTCATAACTACTTTATAAATATTTACTATACCTTAATTATTTCACTTAAAACCGTTAGTTGTTTAGGTATTATTTTCTTTGTGTTTTCGTCAATATCGTATGGTGTATGTTACTTAGTTAGTGCATTTATAACATTAGCTTTAAACATGAGCTTAATTTGGAAATTTAACTTTTTTAAAATCTCTCAGAAAGACCCAACAATGGGTTGCAAAATAATGTGCTTCATTATTACCTCTTGGAGTGTGTTCATCGCCCAATTAATGGTGGTAATTTTTACCTATGAGTACAAAAAAGCGGAGAAGTACAGTATAAATAAGTGGTCTTGTGTAAATTTAGTGCCTTTCTTAGTTCAAGAATTTAAAAGTCTGCCTGAATTAAAACTTTATACTGCTTTGAGAAAAATTAGAGAATGTCCAACTAAAATGTTTATTCACTTATTTAAAAACAAACGCTTCATTACAAGCAAACAAGACAAACGCTTCATTAGGAGGAGAGTGTCGACAAAAGGTAAAACTCTTCCTTCTTACTCCGTAGTCTGAGGGTGTTGAGCAAGTTGATAAGTATGAAAGAAAATGTGATGAAATACATAAACAGGACACAGAAGCAGTAAAAGGAAGCAGAAACATAAGACATTCCTACTGAAAAATGTAAAGCATCTTATATTTCCAGCCATTAGCATCATGCTGAAAACTTGCACAATTTTATGCAGAGTAATACTTTAGTGATAATTTAAGGTGATAAATTGTACTATGTATTTTAAATATTAACATGTATCTTAGAATAAAAGTTTCAAGTATTTTACCATGTAATTTGTGTTCTTTTTTGTTCTATTTTTCTAGATTCCATTACAATGACTGTCATTATACTATTACCTTCAGATGAAATTAAATGTAAGAAATAATATTACCTAATAAATAAATGTTGTCAGTACACGTACATCTTTACTGACTCTTAGTCAGTTAGTGGCGCAGTTGGTAGTGCACTCGGCCTCGGATCTGTAGCGGCAGCGCCGCAGGTTCGAGACTCGAGGTTGTCGCATACTTTTATGAGTACTGTACTAGCTCACTTTTTGCTTTGTTTGATGTCCATGCACAGATCAATAGTCTATGTGGGTGGGGCAAAGACAAGGCAAAAAAGAGGCTGTCACCCTTTTTTACAAAAAAAAATGTATACAGCTTCTTTTTTACTTTTAGAAACCTACAGTAAATGTAGTGGTGGCATTGAACTCTCGCGAAACACTTTGGTGAGAAATTTGAAGGAAACGGCTTTGAGAGAACTAGGCATGCCAAGCGCACCACTCTATCCTCGCTAGCAGGTGTTGCCTTGCCCCAGCGAGAGTGAACTAGCGCCGTGATTTTTCATAGTGAGAACCTGTAGATGTGGACGGATAAAAATAATTGAATCTGAATTCTGGCATACGCATTTTAATTTACAAAGGTTTTCATTATACAATATTAAAAATAAAAAGTCAGACTGTACAGTTTTTTTGTTACAATGGAACATAACTTCCTTTTTTGATAGCTTTTTTCATTTTCTTCTTTTTCTTCTCATTCTTCCTAGCCTGTAGATTTTCTTTCCTCTTTTTCTGTTTTCCTTCTTTTTCTTTCTCCATGTGCTCAATTCTCGCCTTCCATTTTTTCTGACTTCTCATTTTCTTGTTTTTCTCTCTTGCTATACTTTTCCTTAACAGTTCCGGATCGTCTTTAACCTTTTCACCACTTGCCCGTTTCAAAGCTGTTGCCCACTTTTGCTTTTCCTTAAGAACAACTGCTTTTTCTTTATCTTCTTTTTCAATCTCAGATATTTTTTTACTTTCTTCTTTTAATTTTTCCAAAATTTTCTTTGGATTCTTGTGTTTAGATTCTTTTTTAGATGGTTTCCTGTTACTTTCAGGTAAATAAACCTTACTGAACACCATTTTGTTTTCTTTGTTGAAAACTGGTTTATTTGTAGGTTTAACGTCATTATTTGATTCTATTTTGATGTTTTCCTTAGATTGATTTTCCTTTTTAACAGGAGAATTCTTTAAATTACTGTTTCTGTTTGGATCTGATTTATTATTGTTTTTCATATTTTCACTTAAGCTTTCATTTTTCTTTAAATGTCCATTAGGGATACTCTGTCTAGCGTTCACTTCATTGTTCATAGAGTTCTGTTTCTTTTTGTTCTCTTTCTTAATGTCTGTGTCGGCAAAATCAAATTTATTGGACACTAAGTTTCCTTCACTGTTTAGGATTGGTTTTGTTTTGTGTTTATTTGATGACTTTGATGCAGCTTTTATAAGTTTTAATTGTTCTTTCCTTTTCTTCTTGATTAGTCTCGTTTGGAGTCCCTTTTTACGCAGCCTCTTATGAAAATCCATCGGTGTTCCTGAAAAAAATTGTTTGATATTAAAAGTCTAAATCATTCTTACTTAAATCTCCATTAGAAAAAATTTTTTTGAAAAACTTAAGCCTAAATTACAGAGGGAAAGTTATTACGCTGGCTAGTTATATGGGTGAGTAAAGATAAAAAATAAATAAATAAGATAATACAAGTAGGGGTGGTCTGATGGCTCTGGGGGCCCTCGGCTGAAGTCTGTTCGAGGCTATCGTCCCATCTTTGACAAAATTTGTGTCACCTTAAAATACATACAAAACTCGTTCAAAACCTATGAACTATAAGTTGGTGAAATGAGTTCAGCGAAAGATTTCAAATCATAAGACCATCAGGGCGGGTTCACTGGGGTAAATAGATGTAGACCTTTGGCAAGGGGGGATACCAGAGGGATGAGACATATGCAATACCTTGCAGTGGAAGGGGAGACTGTGGACACTCCCTTAGGAAATAAAAAATATATAGATTCACATTTTTTAGGTAGTCTAGAGACAGAAAAACAAAATGTGGAACTCAATAAATCCAAACTATAGCTCAATAAATCCAAACTATTCTCTGTTACTGGCGGGTGGCGAAAATTGTAATCTCCCAAAATGTCTGCTAAATAAACACATGTTTTGGTAGAACTGTCAAAACTTTGTTTACGTTTCACCTCATTTACACTACAAAAGAATGCCCTGTAATATTTCACCGAAAGATTTCTTACGCAATTTTCTGGAAAATATTACACAATGCATTAGCTGATCTTTTTGTTTGGCAACCTTTCATCTTAAATGATTTGTTTACATTTAAGAATTTGTTTCCGCACTTTTTTCATCGTACTTCATGAATTGTGTTGAGCTTGCAAACATTTAACATTAGTTGCACTTGCGGTTGCAGCAAAATATTTTCTTGTGCAAGGTACCTACATAAACAAATGACCATGTGATTTATAACCAAAACATTGCAGATAATAAACACTAATTACGACAACAGCGCACTCACTCACCCGCCAGTAAGGCTGTCCAGAGCTATAATTGAGGCTGCCTGTCGGTTTCTGGAAAACCTAATCATTTTGGAATTGGTCGTAAAATGCCTTCTAAAAATTTAAATTTTACAAGTCATAGGGTAAAGAGAAAATAAGTCACCCTGATCCCACCATATTGCCAAGATTTAAATACTAAACACTCTGAACCCTGGGTGCTAAAATCTTGTTTTAAGTGAGTTACTGGCCAATTTTGGGGTTCAAATTAAAATTCATAGCATAATATATAATATTTTTTACCCATACAATTTATACATCAAAATAAAGAGAAAAATATAACCTTTCAAATGATATAAATTTTATTACAGCTACAAAAAACAACAATTTTAGGATTCAACATAAAACGGACAGGAAAAATGAAGAAGAAAAAATTGTGACGGTGGTCACACACATTTTTAGAAAATAGTTCAATACTCATATTTTACACTAAACATGACAAAAACATTACATAATAAAGTAATAACGAATCTGATAACTAACTCACACTTGAAACACTAAAATCACACTAAATTGGACACCGACACAAACATAAACAAAGTCAGCCATTACGGCAAACAACAACAAAGCGTTGTCAGCCGGTTACGCAAAGCATCGGCTGCAGACATTTGGATTTATCATTCTGCTGCTAAATACATGGCTTTTTCAAGAGTTTTGGGTACTCGATGCCAGATGATCAAGGAAGAGTTCTGTCGCATCGATTAGCGAATATACATCGAATACACGTTGCTAAGAAATTGAATTTCGAGGGGCCCGACCTATACTTGTGCTTCGTTCACAGCGACGTACTCTATGCCCCGAGCTTAGGGTTCAAAGTGTTAATAATTTTTCCTAACAGGATCGTTAACCCATTAGTTACAAATAACTGCAATTATTAGGCCCTACTGGAAAGGATAATAAGTTGTGCCATACATTAAAAATCGGTGATTGTGCATTAAACAGTGAATACATTTTGATATAATCATAATGTTTTATGTACTTAATAAAACACTGCTACATCGTCCTTGGGTTTTTCTCCAGCCATTTTTTCTTTATTAATACCTGTTCTTTTTCAACAAAATCTAATTCTATTTCCAGTTCTTTGATAAAAAACTTCATAAAAGACTAGACAAAAAGTACTTAAAAATTCCTTGTATTACATAAAAAAGCAAAAAATATATTTTTTAAGGTTGTGTGTTAGCAAATCCAAAGTAAGTTTTACAAAAACAATTGTATGTTACTCTAGCAACATTTATTTTGTCCGAATTTTATTTTTTCTACCTGCCAGGGACTCTCTTTTGTCAGGAAGGAACTTTGGTGATCGCCGACCAGCTGACCTGGCTAGACCGCCCCTAAATACAAATCATGTGCGAATTGGCCATTTTAGACAACCTGTGTTGAGAAAGATTTAATATATCATTGCCCTGGGATTATATTCTATCTTGATATTTCTCTATTCTTTTGGTTTTTTCAATAATTTACTAAACAAATACTTCTGTTAACACTGCTTTTGTTTTATAGGGTTGAGTTTAAAATAAAACCCCCTTACTTTTTTACATTTGATAATAATATTAAAATATATTATTGGTAACCTCTAAACTGTTGTTTAATGTATCCGGTGACGTTACTGTTATGTTTTGTTAAGTCCCCATAGTATGGCATGCATACAAACAGCGATGAAAGCTGTGGTGATAGCAAATACTATTGATCAGGGAAATGATTTCGTTTAAAATTCATTCAAACCCATGGGTGAAACGAGAATTAGTGCTCAAGTGATGTGTTGGTTTTAATAACATATGTACTTTTTAAAAACCCAAAAAAAAAAACAGTTGAAGCTCTACTTTGGGCTTAATCCATTAGCTACGTATTATTATTTAGGCAAAACTTATCGTTTTCATAATAGGTTGTATTATTCGGCCAAATCGTTATCCGCCCCGGGCTCGGTCCAATGGAGGCCGGATATCAGGGGTTCTACTGAAATTAATCTTTATTAAATACCACACCATATCATTTTTGTAGAAAAATCTGCCACTATAAGCCTAGTTTGGGTTATAATTTATTTATTTTGGCCTGTTATTTCTTACTGTAGTAAACTAAGACTCTTAATATTTTACAACAGTAACAATATTTTCCTTTTATTTTACACAATTTTTTTTCAGGGTAAAAGTAGTGTAGTCACTCACTAGAGTTTTACCCCGAGTACAATGCCACAACCTGTCTTCAAAAATCCTAATTTGTTCTCAAGACATTATTTAAAAATAATTTTTAATCACATTTAACATTGAACGTTAACTTTTTTTGCATGCTTTTGCTAAGTAATAACTGCGAACCACCTCTGATCATTGCCGAGTCAAATAAACTTGATTTTGGCAGTGCAAATAGTGTGGCTTATATTCAAAATTTTTAAATTGTTATTTCGTCAATTGTATTTATTTTCTTATCACATTTTTTTAATAATTTGAACTCCCGTACAATTACACCAAAAAGCATTAACATGCACAGTACCTTTCAATTCGGCCAACTCCTTTTCCAGTCCCTCGATGGTTTGTGGATATGACTTATTTTTTAGAACGTTCTGAGAAGAACTTTTCTTCTGGGTTTGCTTTTCTATAAAAAAAAAAACAAAAATTACAATAACAGTACACTGTCTAACAAATGCAGTCTAGTACAATAAAAATTACACCTAAACTTACTCTCTGAAATCTTCTCTACAAAAACTTTTCATCTTCCTGCTGGAATCATTCAATTATATAGGCCTAATACAAAATATTGGAAATAACTGAGCAAAATTAAACTTGACAAAGGAAGTAGACGGTTGATTGCTGTAACTTAATTGTACCACCATGGCATAAAAACGTAGCTGCAGCGGTTGATAAAAATCAGTTCTAAAAAGGAATGCGTGTATAAAAATCCTCAGGTAAAAAATCCTGATCCTAGGTCTTCCTTTTTACTGGAAAAAAAACATGTTTTCAATCAACCATAAATGTTAAGGAACCATAGATATGCAGTATCATTGTTTTAATAGCTACAGAAGGGTCTGAATATGAGGTGTTCTCTACTCCTATATTAATTTAGGCTATAGCTTTATGATTGTCATAATACAATAGTAAATATAAGGTAAACCGAGATTAACCTCATTGGGCGAACCTATAAGCCTATGGACTATGAAACTATGGGGTGGGGAGTGAGGTCCTTCGTGGCGAACCTTGTTAATCTGTTACCTGTGGCAATGAGATCAGTATTATCAGAGAAAAATGTTAATAATTAAAGTTTTCACATTGTAATTTCTTTTTTTGGAATTGGGCCATTATATAGGCCTACACCAGTCGACAATCAGTCAACTGACTAATGCATACCACAAACAATTATCTGTCACAAATGTAGGCTTCATTACAGCCAAACCATTGACCTCTATGAAGAATGGAAGAACACTTACTGAACGATTTCTGTTCTGGGATATCAGCCACTTCCATGGAGTCACTGTCCTCATCCTCATCGCTTTCGTTTCTTTTTCCTATAAAGAAAGATAAAAAATTAATGATGATTCCTGTTACATAAACAAGTCAGATGTAACATTATTTTTGCAATTTGATATAACAGTTGGTATTAGCATACACATTATGTGAAAAACGCTATAATGGCTTAATGAGTTTAAGTAGGCACTTTGGTTTAACAGGCCGATAGTTTTATCCAGTCAGTCGGGTCTTAGTCCCATGGTGTCTGGAGTGACCAGAGGAGCCTATTGTAAATGAGTCCCTGACGGAGTCATACTGTAAATAAGTACTACGGTATGTCTTAACGGTCTAAGAGATATCAGTGGGCTACAGTAGAGGCTCGGTTAAGTTGTACAACAATCAATAACATAACAACTTTTGCAACACGTGTGTTTGTCAAATCCCCCTGAAACTGCCATGAAATCGATGTTAATCGTAACCCCCGTAACTCAACTTTTTTGTTCCAAAAGACCTTGGTGATACCCTACAGTTTATTTTAAATCTCATCGTGGCACTAGTCCTCTACGACATGATGGTTTTGGGAATCAACCTCAATGAAGAGACTTCCAACTTAATACTGCGCAGTTTTCACTTTTTTGGCAATGGTTTAACACGGTGACTTACCAGAATGGAAGTTTAGGGGAAAACAGCGGACGACAAAAACCAGTTAGGATGCAAAGCCTCACTTTGGAAATCTCAATCTCTTTCCCAACCTCATAAGACATCTTAACGTACAAATGTTAGGTCAGTTCTGCGTTTGCTGTCAAAATAACGGGTGATTAGCGATGGTGTTGGTTTATTGTCGTTAATGTGTGTTGTCTTGGTGTCTCCTTAGAACTATGTCTGGAAAACCACTGACTGATGATTTTAAACACGAAGAGATTACCTAAGTTTCAAAGATAATACATCCATCAAAAAGAGGTTGAACATATTGCTGAACAAATTATATATTCTGCCACCTGCATTCCACACAATTTTGAAAAAAAAATCAACCATCAGGCAATTAAAATTAAATCATTAACCAATTGTTAAGACTTATCCAAAAGCTATTCATAAGGAACTTACCAATTATTGCTTACCGGTATAGGAAGAGAAGAACACTGTAAACTAATGTTTTAGCAAGGGCTGTTATGAAATACACTTCAGTTATTACAGAGCCCAAATGAGGGTTTGCACAGATCTTAGTAGATTATCCAAGGATAACACAACTGTTAGCCAAAAAAACCTTGACATATCACAACCCTCTGTAAGAAGAGCCCTACCATAAAAGGACTGTTTCCCGAATACCCTTAAGTCATCCTCTAACAAGGTTCTTCTGTAGTGCAGTACTATACCCTATTAAAAAGTTAAAAAATTGGCCTTCTTAAATTCTTCTATCATTTTTCTGTAGTATATTAAGTTATTGATGTGCTACAAATAGGCAATAACCATAGTAGGTCCTATCAGAACCGTGTATGTATCACAATATACACATATAACATTTTAATCCAATTTAAATATAATCTTAGCTTAAAATGTCATCAACATGAACCCTTGGAGATTGCAGTTAAAAGATCTCAGGAAACTTTTATACCATAGGCCAAATGACAATGTGAACTGAGTTGACGATACAACCAAAAAAGGTGCGATTACTCATGTTCAATGTATAAGTTCAACAATACAATGTGAGGGAATCATTCCAACACAGGCCTACCTAATTTGATATAATTATGGACTATGGTACATATCACCGTAGCCATCTCTAGTATCAAGGCTGCGGCGCTACACTAGCATGTTGCTCCTGAGACTTCAACTAACCTGTTATGGCCTCAGCTGTTATTAAATTTGACAGCTGACTTTGAGGATAGGCCTAGGTTTTTCTATATTAATGACCCATAAAATAAAGCTACGTTGCCACATTGAAGGCAGCAGATTAATTACTTGAGATGGCTATGGTATCACACATCCACTACCTTGGCATAATTACTACTATCTCACCTTGATTGAGCTTGGACAGATCTAGGATTGTGAACAAATTGGAAATAAACTCGTACTCATTTTTGATAATATTTGCAATGTTTTTTTTCTTGAAAGAATGCTGCTCTGGCTTGACATGAGATTTTTCACTCTGTTTTACATTCGTTAAGGACAAATTTGAATTTTTTATCTTCTTTGACTTTTCTTTGGTATTCTCTGATACATTATCGTTTTCTAAATGTTTCCTCTTATTGAGTTTTCCCATTATTAAGTCCTTCTAAACAGCTGCCACAAATTAGGCCTAGATGGGTCATATATCTAAGGCTATAACCTATGTCACTGAACTAACACTGACACTAACCTAATGAAATTAAGACATTTCAGTACAAGAATTTCACAAATGAACATTTAAAAGAGCTTATCAATACCAAACTGAGTACATCAAATCTAAAAACTGCGCCAATTCTACAATGTTTCTTCTGGATTGAGATTGAGGTTATTATTGGTTTGTGCCCTAACCTCAATCACCCATCAGTTGACCACGTTCTTTTCTATCAGTGTTGCCAACAATATTTTCCAAACTATCCAACACACGAACACACCAACACACCTTCCAAGTTTGTCACTTTACTGGCTTGTAAGAAGTGGCACGTAAAACCAGTGTTTCCACTTTTGGGAATTTTATCCAAAATATGGGGTGCTTTGCTTGCTTGAGGAATAAAGTAGGATTTTATGATATAACAGGATTTTTTTCAATCGACGAAAATAAAATACTTTTTGTGCACGGTTTAATAGATACACAGTTCATAGTTATTAGTTTTATCCGTGTTTTCCTTCTCTTATCGTAAATTTCTACTCCAGAAGTTAAATTGTAGAAGCTCCCGTGTACATGTTTTATATTTCATTAGTAAATTTTGTGAAATAAATAATCATCCTTCACTCATCTGTCATTCATACTTGGCTTAAAATACCTACCTGGATAGGTCGCCATTTCAGATAATGTATCTAATGTATCTAAGGGATAAAGCGGGATTTTTCTTGTCATTGCATGGGACATTAATTTCCGTCAAGTGGAAACACTGATAATCCTTTGACGTATGAATGTTTTTGTTTACCTCTTGTGGCAGACCAATTATGATGACTTTAGGTTAGGAGTTAGAAGTCAGAAGCAAAATTTAAAGCTCTAACTCAGGCATAATTTAGTCAACTATCTGTAGTTTTATTTTACTATTCTGGTTCAATGACTAGAAGAAAATGTCAGTTTGGAAAATTTTACAGAAACAGCTGTATGATATATTGTCCAACAAATATTATCTTCTCCTGTTCATTTTGTTGAGTTATACATCTTTAATGACATTTCTTCACTTTTGTGAAGTAAGTATGTAATCAAGTTTTTAACAAGTTGACTTATAATTCCTGTTAATTTCTGAACTGTATTTAAGAGTTTCGGTGCTTTGGTATTATGTGGAGGCCACTATTTTTGGGGGATTTTTTATAGTATCTCTACAAGAAAATTCATGATTGGAAAGAACATACTTTAATTGACTTACTTTCCAAATTTGACATATTCATGATGAGCGGTCTTTGTGTTCTGCCTCCCAGAAGGCAGCGATGTCAGCAAGGATTTAGTTGAATGCATCGCCGTTCCTGCTGGCAACCACACCCGATTGCCACCCTTATTCAGCATTCTGGGGTGGTGTTAGTAGGACTTTCCTCATTTTGTTATAAATCAAATGATACCAGATGCGCCATACTTTCGCTCACCAAATACCTTCCTAGAAGGCCAAGATCAGGTCGTTGACCGGAATGCGCGCATCACCTGTCAACAGGATTTTGCGGGTGAAAGTATGAATCGTGTGGTATCATTCGATTCATAATGAAACGAGGGAAGTATTTCAAACATATTTTAAGTAAGCTTTAAGTAACAGTAGATAAAATGATATTTCATTTGTGATATATTTTATCCTTAAAGATAACACTGTAACACCACCAAGCACCAATTGACCTTTTTTGACCTATTGGTTTTAGGTTTGGCTGAATGGGAGTTGGTACAACAAAGGAAATCCTAATTCATTTACCTTTGACGATAACATTATTCAAACTTCACTTGAAAACCGGTATGTATATTATATTTATTTTTATAGCTGTGATAAATATTTTTAATAGGCCTACTGAAAATTTGCAACGATTACATGAGCCCAGTAATATAAAACTGAGTTCTTGTACGTTCATTTAATCTGTGTAACTTATATTTGATGTAACGAATTATATATGACTTTTAAGTTTGATGTTCTTTTTAAATAATGGCCTAGCTATTAGACCCTTCTTGGTTTTCGAGCCACTCTTTGTAATATTGAAAGGTGATCGAGGATAGGAACAGTGTCAGATTTACAACTAGGCTGAGAGAAGGCCGTTAGAAATACAAAACAAGTAATTTTCAGTCCATTTAAAAAGTTTTTCAAACTAAAATAAGTTTACCTTTTTTTAGCTTTGAATTAGGCCTATTTTAAATTTTTATTAGGCCTATGTTTCATCAAGTGAATCCTGAAGTAAATAATTACAGAGAAATTTTCAATTCTCCGAACACAAAACAAGGGGCTGTTGAGAGAGAGCTAGGTTTAAGGCCATAACGTTTACAAAACGGGCAATGGATAGGAATGATCTGCCAGGGAACTTACCCATCTGGAGGATACGGAGGAATCACTATCCCAAAGAACAATAATTTTAGGCAACACCCCCTTTCTCAATCAGTTTAAAGGAAGAGTTTGTCTCTGTAATGTCAGTATTGTTACAGTCTTTGTCAACACTTCCCGATTGATGTGGTATACACGTGGGTGAATGGCTCAGATCCACTTTTTATAAACCAGTTGAAATCGACCGAGAAGAGGTACAGGAAAGAGTTGTCACAGTCCTGCCCACTGACCGACTGTCTACCGAGCCACTTTATTGCTTTCAGGCAAGTCAATTTTGTGTTTCATTCCGTATTTTGCTTTGTAGTTTTATGCTCTGCTCTTTACTCATGCACATTTCTTTACAATGTAACATGTGTAGCTTGTTAAAATTGTAAAGTTTTTGGTTACAGTACTACTTTGTTTACTCAAGAATCAAATTAACTGTTTAACAAGTAGTTTTGGATCCGTTATGTCAATTTTTTATCCGTGAATGTTATATATTTTCTCTGAAGAAGAATCATAACTTGCTACACAATGCCAGAAACCAGATTAAAAAACTTAATTTTAACTTTACCGTTGGCTCACAGACGTTCATTAAAAATAAACCAAATGCATTCTGAATCTGAGAAGACTACTTATTTATTTTTTCATGGATTCAATAAATTGTTTAACGTCTTTTGAAATTACAAAAAATACATAGAAGTAGGCCTATTTAAAATAATATATCAACTGGAATGATATTTATTATAATGTGAACTCGGATATATATTGCTTTAAATAACATGTATTGGAATAAATTCACCATAAACAACTATCATTGCCGAAAACCCACCACAAGCATGTTTATGACTTTGCGAACAGGAGATTATTAGGTAATTCAATACCTGCTTTAAATTAAGTAATCCCTCTCAAAGAACAAACACTATTTTAATTATTAGATCAGCACCATTTTGGCTACTTACTTTTGCTTTGGGCCACTTTTAATAAAGTTCCTTTTGATTTATGCCATAAGAAAGTCTTCCCCAGGCAAATTTTCAAGAGCCTTTCCGAACCACCTGATTCAATAATTTTTGTTGTGTATAAAGTCTTAATTACCTACTCTAAAAGAGAACATCTCACAAAATGTTTAACCTTATAACTTAACAGCTATAACTTAACACAAAATCCGACAGAAAGTGTTAATATTGGTTTTTAAACTTTGTTTTAGTTGTTTTTCTGAAGTTTATTGTTTATCTTTTATATCTTTTCAACATAGTTTTTGCTTTTTCAGGATGAACATATCAGAACTAGAACAAGTCTTAAATCAAATGGCTTATGTTTCAATCAAATCTGTTAAACTTTCGGGCACCGATTGGACCGTTTTAAGATGGGATTCAATCAAGACGGCAGAAGATCAGGCTGACAAAATTTTTGAAATCAATGATAAATATATTTCACCTCATCATGTCCATTGGACTACAGGTAAAGCAAAATTCAGTTAATAAGTTATTATTTTATTCAATAAAAATGTACGGTACTCTTATCCCTGGAGAACTGAAGTGAAAAAGCCGGAGAACTGTTTTAACAAAGATCATAATTAATTTTAATGCTGTTGGAAATCACAAGTCTATTGCAGTGTATTTCATTTTTGTACCAAATTTTTTTCATGGGTTATCTTGGGGAAAAAATGATAGTTCATTCACCAATTTAAATTAAACGTAGTATTTGTTGTTTTAATACAAAACATTAAAAATTAAGGTAACTTTGACTGTTGTCAGAAATGTAGCATGAAAGACTGTTGAACTTCTTTCACTTGTTTCCTATGTTTACTTGAATTTTTATTTTTTAGGCAAATCATTATTATTCTGGAAATATTTATGCCATTCGATCATGTAATGTTGGTTTTACTCAAACTCATACCATAAAGAAAATGTAATGTAAGGTTTCCTGAAATTCTCAACAGTAAGCCATTTTCACTAATAAAATTCAGTGGTCAGCTTATTGCTTAGATATTAAGTGAAGTTTGCCTTAAATAGATAGTGCAGAAGTCTAAAACCTCATAATGTACAAAAACAGTGATTTATCATGTTTTCCTTGATTTCAGATGAAAATGTGCAAAATTCGTTCACTCCCAGTAATACTGTAGCCATTAGAGGTGTCGACAAAAGCTTAGAAAACTTATCGAAAACGACGTTGGAGCAAACTCTCGGCCAGGTTGTCGCCAGCATTTGGAGGTTTTCAAAGATAATTTTCGCAGAACTGAATTCAGAGAGCAGTGTGCAGAAAATATTGAAAGTAAGGCAGTGTCTATTGTAAAATTTAACCTATTTTTTCAAATGCACCACATTTGAAATGTTACAGCCTATAACATTAGGGCCTACTTTATTTTCTAGACTGTGGATACCATACAATGTTCAATGCCTCACAGTCGATTAATTTGAATATAGACAATGCCTTCTAACCCTTGTGAAGAATGAGTAAAGCATCTTTTATGGTCTAAACATTTCTTTGAGAGAGGTAAAAAAAGAAATGTTATTTTATGTTATTTCTCTATAGAAACTTTTAGAATGTACTTATTATTTTTAGTTAGTTTTTCATTTTTTTAAAAGATTAATTATAATTGATTATAGGGCAAGAAGTGGAATATCGTATTCATCAAACATGTTATGAAACTGAACGTATCAAGAGCGGGTTTGGTTTTGGAACTTCCCTCTCATCTGAAACCTGACGACTATTCCCCCTCACGATATGAAGACAAAGAGGTAAGTCTGGCTTTTCTCTAGGTATCTTACAGTGTATAGTATACACCATAAGATATCTAGAGTAGAAAGCCAGGTGTGTAGGACAGTTACTTCCAATAGTAAACCCATAAAACTCGTGTTTAAATCAAACTTATCAAAAAAGAATCATTTGTAAATAATATCCTATAACTAATTGACTGCGAAAGTGGGTAATTGATTTTCCACAGCCAGGGTATTAGAGGGCTTTTAATATTTGCTTTCCAATCCAAAGTTTTCCAAATCAATTCTTGTGAAAGTTTGGAACGTTTAGATCGTTGATTCTGGGCCCAGCAGCCAATGATGGTTGGGCTTTTAATGGCCCTGGCTAAATAATCAGCTGGTGTTTTTCATTAAGAAAGAGGCTGTCCCTCTATTACGTAACGCTAAGATCTGCTTTTACAGACCCCCTCCCGCTTTGTAACGGTGACATTAACACCCCTAAGAAATTATGTAACGCTATACTATTACCACCTCCCCTTCTTGTATGCATATTTGTATTTATTATAATGATATTGTTACAACTTTGTTCAATTTCATTGTTATGGATATAAATATAATACTAACTTTAAAATCTTTTTCAGGTTTTTAAAAAACCTTGTATTTTTAAGAGAAAACAAATTTTTGGAATTTGAGAAATTAATTTTCGAGATACAATAGCTACGTGATTGTGCCTCAAACCTCCCACTCTGTCCACTAACGCTGCCGAAAACTCCACTCCTCCCAGGAGCGTTTCATAATTTAGGAACGTCCCCAAAGCAACCCAAGGAGCACACTCATTCTGCACTCATACTTCACTCCTTTTTTCATTCAGAATCAGAATCAGAAGTCATTTATTAATCATATTCCTTGAGAAAATATTAAAAGTAAAAAATCAGTGTTTGTGTTGTAATAGTGTAAGTGTTTTTAACAACTTTCCTTTCTTCACTTCTTCAGGTAGGATGTTCCAGAAGTTAGAGCCGGCATATGTGGGCCATTTTTTAAACATTGCCAGTCGATGTACTGGCAAAGCAAAGTTATTTGCTGTTCTTGTGTTGTAATTAATTGTGGGTTTCTGATTCTGATTCTGATGTCATCTATACCCCGTCATTCTTCTCCCTAGTAATTGATCATTCAGGAAAGTGAAGTCGTGTTTTTACCAAAGAAAGGTATAAAATTACTTGGTACTGCCAAATGATTCTGTGTTGGTTTTATTAAAATTACTTGGTACTGCCAAATGATTCTGTGTTGGTTTTAACGACCATTGGTTTTGAACCTCAAGGGTTCATTTTCAAGTTGAAAATAAAGCTAATAAAACATTCTTCTTCGGTTTTGATGGTGTTGAAGAGACGTCATCACAATAATACAACAAAACACGATATTTACATGAACTGATAACATTAAACATAAATTTACAAAAACTGGCCAGTATTTAACAAAACCGCACATGTGTCGTCGACGGAAGTTGAATCATGACTCATGATGCGTGCTGATGAGTGACGTATTCTCCCCTCCCTCAATTGCCATCCTTATCCTTGCTTTCCTTAGCGTGTTTTTAGTCTCATCAAGCCAATAGAGTAAAAACATTTTTAAGAGGTTGGCAGCCTCTTTTTATCCTTACATTTGTCCCATTCACACAGACTGTTGATCGATACGCAGTACATTAACAAAACAAGGTGTGAGCAGATTCAGCACAAGAATGAAAAGTAGTACTAAAAGATACTGATAACACTTGGACTTGAACGTAGATACCACTAAGACAATAATTTATCTTATCCATACAATTAGTATGATGATTATCTGAACAAATACTCCCTAAAAAAAATACATTTTCTCTGTTTGTATTTACTAGGAGCTACGCTATTCTCTGAGGTCGATAGAAAAGTTCGCCCCGTGGGTGCGCAAAATATTTATAGTTACGAACGGCCAGCTGCCGTACTGGCTGGACTTGTCTCACCCCCGTGTCCAGATCGTAACCCACGAATCTATCTTCACAAACTCATCCCACCTGCCGACATTCAGTAGTCCTGCGATAGAGAGTCATTTGCACAGGTAGACGGGGCAAGCAGGTCATTTGCACGGGTCAAGTAGCGGGTCATTTGCATGAGCCAAGCCGATCATTTGGTCAGCATGTGCTTGGGATGTCTTGACAGACTTTTTTTCATTAGCATGGGTGTTTTGTTGCTACTTTTGTCAACACTAGTTTTTTTCTTTCTTTTGTGCTTGGATTAGAATATAAAGTAAAAGGCGTATACAAATATTCAGTTGTAGTCACTACTTAAGCTTTGGCACTGCTTATTTTTTAAATTAAGAAATAAACTGAATAGACTGAAATGCATAGCATGATCAAAACACTTTCTAAATCAATGTTCTTCAGAAATTGTAGGATGTGCGGTGTTTTTTTTTATTTCATCAATAAGTACCACAAAACGAAGTCACATACAAACACAAATAGTAAATAGCAGTGGTTCTCAACTGATTGTACACATTTTTCTACTAAAAAGTTTTAAGAGCAATTGCAGAGAAATAAAGCTATTAGTATATTATCAAATACTTAATTAGTTTTCATATAGGTTTCTTAAATAAACAACATAAACATTAAACTGTATTTAATTATATCCTGACACAAATTCAAATCTCTTCACTCATTGAAGGCAAGTCTTTGCTTTGCTGTTGTAATTAGCATGTGGTTTTGCAGGCTTGACGTCTAACACTGATAACAATGGCACATTTATTTGCACTTCTATTGGATTTTTTTACCTTCTTTGTAACATTGTCGTTTTCTTGATTTTTTTTTATTTTCTCAAGTTTTAGATATTATGCATGATTGTTTATCATGGATACGATGTGGTTGTAGAGATAATTATTGAGGAAGTGCAAGATGACTTACAACCCAGACATAACAAAAATTTTGTTCGGATGTGTTTTTAGGTATTAACAATTTATTAGATACATACCATACTGCTAGGTGATCAATTTTTAACCAGGCCTAAATGAACTGACTCAAATAATGTTATTGACACTCTGGCGATCCCGGTTTTGCCAAGGAAAAAATAAATGCTGCAACCTGTAGTTAACCTTTACAACTGTTTCAAACCATGTCATATTTGTAGTTGTAAACAAAGTGAATTCAGTTGGATGTAATGTCAACCGCTGACACCATTGTCCCGAAAACTCAGCTCTTAACCGTTTTGAAGTAATCCTCTCTCTTAAAATTCTAAGACACATTGGCAAATCTAAAGAAAACCTGTATTTATGTAAGCTGATTAATGCATAGATAATAACATTGCAAGTTTTGCAAATCTAAAGAAAACCTGTATTCATGTAAGCTGATTAATGCATAGATAATAACATTGCAAGTTTTATTTTTCAGTGGAAACATCATTGAAACTTTTTGTATCTGTAAAGTGTGAAATGATGTAAATTAATTTTCCATTTCACCGCCAAACATCATAACAAATATTGTTAATTCTTGGTTGTTTTCTGACAATATACTTCATATTACCAAAGTTATATATTATTCTTGTTTCTTCCTTCCACATGATTATCACTCAATCTTGGTTTTCTTTTCCAGAATACCTGGCTTATCAGATAAGTTTCTGTACTTCAATGATGATATTCTGCTGGGAGAGGAGGTCTTGCCAGAAGACTTCATAACTGCTAGAGGTGGTCAAAAGGTATTATACTAGCAATAGTTTTCCAGTTTTTAATCCGTCAAAACTTAATCGCTGAAAGAGTAATTTAAAGTTTTAGAAATATTTATCCAGCCTCTCCAGCCTCTAGATCCTTCGAGCTTCGAGAGATGCTTTATCTGATTATTTACTGCGTGTTGTAGTATTTTATTTTTTTCACTATGATTAAGCCCCTGAATCAATGATCAAAACGTGTCCTGGTTTCAATATCTGCTGTCAAGTGATCTTTGAGTCCTTCAAAAGGCAACTGGTTTCGACTCTCAAGAAGTCATCTTCAGGCGAACGTCATCTTCATCTCGTTCCTATGAACATATCGATATTTTAAAAAACATTGAGACATTAAAAACACACATAAGAACAAAAATGGTCAAAACATTTACACTGATTGGTGACGAGGGCGGTGAGAAGGTAGATACTTGACTGACTGTTTTCAGTGTCAGTGTTTTCTTGTACCCCTACTCCTTATCAGGTCCTTGCTTTTGTCCATGTCCTGCCTCGACTATTTTTATTGCATTAGGGAAGGGTCACAGACAAACACAGGCATGTGATAAAGAAGATTAGAGAACAAAGAAACATTGTCACTGGAAGTGGTCAGTATCCACCTCCACGCCACCAGCCTTGTCACTGATATGGTGGATGTCAAGGAAAATCCCAAGTTACAAGTTCCAAACAGGGAACAGTCACCAATACCACCAGTACAAATCTCCCCCATTGGGATCCTAACTGGCTTTTGCTAGTGTAGGAACCAAGATTGGGTGTAGTAATGAAAGTTGTCACAATTTGAGGCAGTTGTAGCTGTATTTTAAAGAACAATTTCAGTTCCCCCTTTCCAGCAGGGTGGTTAGTGGTGTACTGGCGACCAAGATGAGGGCCAATATGAGGGCCACCCTATCCCTTTAGGCCCTATTCCTTTATCCATTGTATAAAGGTATACCTTTGCCCACCCAGTCTTAAGTGTGGATGAACCTAATCCATCTACCTACTCCTTTTTTTGCCTCCCTTGTACTAATCTACTAAAGGCTTAGGGCCAAAGGGATATTACAAGGGAAGCTTCCTTTCCTTTCTGGTAGCCATAAAAAAGACAGAATAATGGCTGAAGTAGCCTCACAGGATTTTCCTCTGGGGTGAGGAAACCCAGAATACCAAATCCTCCCAACAAAAAAATACAATCTAAGGTCCAAGCAACATCTCAACATCCTCTGGTGAATGCTCAATAAGACAAACAACAGTTATCCAGTGTTGGAATAAAGGATGTTAAACAAACTTCCTCCTGGGGTAATGCTTGAAACGGCGCAAATCAAGAAGAAACTCGAGGAGTGGCTTCAGAAAAGATGCTTCTATTCAACGAAGGAGCTTTTCACTAGCACTCTGATCCCTGCTGCCACAAAAAATTTAACTTATGTGGATATAATTTTTTTAATTTTTTCTTAAGTAGTGTAGTGTTTTAAGTTCATCATTGACAAGACCTTTCCAGAAGCCTGGTCAATGGTGGCTGCCTGGTAAATGGTAAGTGGTAATGGATCTCATATTTACCGATCATGTCTCCAGGTGTACCTGTCGTGGCCGGTGCCAGACTGCTCCCCAGTGTGTCCCTGGACGTGGGTGGGCGACGGCACGTGTGATGTGCCCTGCAACTGTCTGCAGCAGACAATCCGAGGTGTACTGTACAACACTGTCTCCAGGTGTACCTGTCGTGGCCGGTGCCAGACTGCTCCCCAGTGTGTCCCTGGACGTGGGTGGGCGACGGCACCTGTGATGTGCCCTGCAACTGTCTGCAGCAGACAATCTGAGGTGTACTGTACAACACTGTCTCCAGGTGTACCTGTCGTGGCCGGTGCCAGACTGCTCCCCAGTGTGTCCCTGGACGTGGGTGGGCGACGGCACCTGTGATGTGCCCTGCAACTGTCTGCAGCAGACAATCCGAGGTGTACTGTACAACACTGTCTCCAGGTGTACCTGTCGTGGCCGGTGCCAGACTGCTCCCCAGTGTGTCCCTGGACGTGGGTGGGCGACGGCACGTGTGATGTGCCCTGCAACTGTCTGCAGCAGACAATCCGAGGTGTACTGTACAACACTGTCTCCAGGTGTACCTGTCGTGGCCGGTGCCAGACTGCTCCCCAGTGTGTCCCTGGACGTGGGTGGGCGACGGCACCTGTGATGTGCCCTGCAACTGTCTGCAGCAGACAATCTGAGGTGTACTGTACAACACTGTCTCCAGGTGTACCTGTCGTGGCCGGTGCCGGACTGCTCCCCAGTGTGTCCCTGGACGTGGGTGGGCGACGGCACGTGTGATGTGCCCTGCAACTGTCTGCAGCAGACAATCTGAGGTGTACTGTACAACACTGTCTCCAGGTGTACCTGTCGTGGCCGGTGCCGGACTGCTCCCCAGTGTGTCCCTGGACGTGGGTGGGCGACGGGACGTGTGATGTGCCCTGCAACTGTCTGCAGCAGACAATCCGAGGTGTACTGTACAACACTGTCTCCAGGTGTACCTGTCGTGGCCGGTGCCAGACTGCTCCCCAGTGTGCCCCTGGACGTGGGTGGGCGACGGGACGTGTGATGTACCCTGCAACTGTCTGCAGCAGACAATCCGAGGTGTACTGTACAACACTGTCTCCAGGTGTACCTGTCGTGGCCGGTGCCAGACTGCTCCCCAGTGTGCCCCTGGACGTGGGTGGGCGACGGCACGTGTGATGTGCCCTGCAACTGTCTGCAGCAGACAATCCGAGGTGTACTGTACAACACTGTCTCCAGGTGTACCTGTCGTGGCCGGTGCCGGACTGCTCCCCAGTGTGTCCCTGGACGTGGGTGGGCGACGGCACGTGTGATGTGCCCTGCAACTGTCTGCAGCAGACAATCCGAGGTGTACTGTACAACACTGTCTCCAGGTGTACCTGTCGTGGCCGGTGCCGGACTGCTCCCCAGTGTGTCCCTGGACGTGGGTGGGCGACGGCACGTGTGATGTGCCCTGCAACTGTCTGCAGCAGACAATCCGAGGTGTACTGTACAACACTGTCTCCAGGTGTACCTGTCGTGGCCGGTGCCAGACTGCTCCCCAGTGTGTCCCTGGACGTGGGTGGGCGACGGGACGTGTGATGTGCCCTGCAACTGTCTGCAGCAGACAATCCGAGGTGTACTGTACAACACTGTCTCCAGGTGTACCTGTCGTGGCCGGTGTCAGACTGCTCCCCAGTGTGTCCCTGGACGTGGGTGGGCGACGGGACGTGTGATGTGCCCTGCAACTGTCTGCAGCAGACAATCCGAGGTGTACTGTACAACACTGTCTCCAGGTGTATCTGTCGTGGCCGGTGCCAGACTGCTCCCCAGTGTGCCCCTGGACGTGGGTGGGCGACGGCACCTGTGATGTGCCCTGCAACTGTCTGCAGCAGACAATCCGAGGTGTACTGTACAACACTGTCTCCAGGTGTACCTGTCGTGGCCGGTGCCAGACTGCTCCCCAGTGTGCCCCTGGACGTGGGTGGGCGACGGCACCTGTGATGTGCCCTGCAACTGTCTGCAGCAGACAATCCGAGGTGTACTGTACAACACTGTCTCCAGGTGTACCTGTCGTGGCCGGTGCCAGACTGCTCCCCAGTGTGTCCCTGGACGTGGGTGGGGGACGGGACGTGTGATGTGCCCTGCAACTGTCTGCAGCAGACAATCTGAGGTGTACTGTACAACACTGTCTCCAGGTGTACCTGTCGTGGCCGGTGCCAGACTGCTCCCCAGTGTGTCCCTGGACGTGGGTGGGGGACGGG
Source organism: Flexamia atlantica (assembly GCA_035578135.1). NCBI lineage: Eukaryota > Metazoa > Arthropoda > Insecta > Hemiptera > Cicadellidae > Flexamia > Flexamia atlantica. The sequence goes on along the minus strand of JAQJVK010000011.1, from coordinate 39,300,176 downwards.
ACGTGTGATGTGCCCTGCAACTGTCTGCAGCAGACAATCTGAGGTGTACTGTACAACACTGTCTCCAGGTGTACCTGTCGTGGCCGGTGCCAGACTGCTCCCCAGTGTGTCCCTGGACGTGGGTGGGCGACGGGACCTGTGATGTGCCCTGCAACTGTCTGCAGCAGACAATCTGAGGTGTACTGTACAACACTGTCTCCAGGTGTACCTGTCGTGGCCGGTGCCAGACTGCTCCCCAGTGTGCCCCTGGACGTGGGTGGGCGACGGCACGTGTGATGTGCCCTGCAACTGTCTGCAGCAGACAATCCGAGGTGTACTGTACAACACTGTCTCCAGGTGTACCTGTCGTGGCCGGTGCCAGACTGCTCCCCAGTGTGTCCCTGGACGTGGGTGGGTGACGGCACGTGTGATGTGCCCTGCAACTGTCTGCAGCAGACAATCCGAGGTGTACTGTACAACACTGTCTCCAGGTGTACCTGTCGTGGCCGGTGCCAGACTGCTCCCCAGTGTGTCCCTGGACGTGGGTGGGCGACGGCACGTGTGATGTGCCCTGCAACTGTCTGCAGCAGACAATCCGAGGTGTACTGTACAACACTGTCTCCAGGTGTACCTGTCGTGGCCGGTGCCAGACTGCTCCCCAGTGTGCCCCTGGACGTGGGTGGGCGACGGCACCTGTGATGTGCCCTGCAACTGTCTGCAGCAGACAATCCGAGGTGTACTGTACAACACTGTCTCCAGGTGTACCTGTCGTGGCCGGTGCCGGACTGCTCCCCAGTGTGTCCCTGGACGTGGGTGGGGGACGGCACCTGTGATGTGCCCTGCAACACGACGGCTTGCGACCACGATGGCGGCGACTGCCTCGAGCCCCACGCCTTCCACGGCGTCCACCTCCACGACAGCGACCCTGACTATGCCGATTATGTCGAGGACGTCGCTGCCAGGTTGGATTGAAATCAGAAATTTGTTTTTTTATCCCTGTGTGCACGTAAGGGTGGAATAGTATCAAATATCACTCCCAAGTAAGTAAAAGAGGGAATTTCTCTAAACAGAACAGCTCATCGTGGGTGAAAATATAATTTTTTTATATTAGTTGCAATTGTATTGGGTAGTCAATGTGAAGTTCATAAACTCAATTAAAAATCAATATAGATTTTCTGTTTTAAAATGCATAGGGAAATTGATTGATACTTTCCAGGGCAAGCCACTTTTTCCTGGTATAGGTCTCTAAAATCTTATTAACTCGTGAATTTCTAATCTTTCGTGATGTGTTGTTTTATTGTTCTTGGTAACTACAGTTGTTAATTTATGGGTAGCTAGTGTCTGGGTATAGACTTTTAATTTTCTTAAAATATTTCACTTTTGAAGAAAAATTCACATTGAAAGTTGTAATTTTTTTTAATTAAAGACAATAAGCCTCACTGACTGACTGCAGTTGAAACCAGATGTAATCTAAAAACTGTTTTGTAAAATTATTTTCTTAAGATTCCCTATTTTTGTGTACATATAAATGGTGGTATTCTTATTAGCAAAGCGAAATGATCAATTCTTATGATATTTAATGTATTTTAATTATAGTGTTTTTTCACAATTATGTGTTGGGTATTTTTTCAGCATTATTTTGACTGGACTGAATCCTTTTGGCCTATGCTGTAAGCTAAATCAGATGTTTTTCCCAGCTCAAGCAGCTGTCAATTTAGACTTTAAGATAACACTGTTACCAATTTTCTCAAACAACATTCTCTTTACTAATCTATTAGATTTACTGTAATTATTTTGCTTTATAGGTCCAATATTCGGAAACCGAACAGAACACTCCACTTTTCCGAGGATTATGGTGAAAACCATGTCCAAAAAGAAGAGAACCAAGAAAATAATTCGTATGCCATAAACAGTGATGACGACTTGAACGAATTGCTAGACTTTCTGAACGGTAATGGATCAAGATTGACGTCAGATGTGATAAAAGATATGTTCGTTTTGTTGAAGACAGTCCATGAAAACGACACCTCGAGTCGGCAAATTGATGGGGAGAGGGAAGTGGAAATGCTGATGAAAAAATTTAACAATAGTATTTTAATCAGGAAATTGGGAGAGAGTCAGAAGAGATTGTTGGCAAAAGTTGTGAAAAACACCAATGTAAACAGGTTCGCAAAGAGGAATGTCTTGACTGTTGAAAATCTGACTGAACATAGAAAACAATCAGGGACAAGACGGATTTTGAATTCCAAAATGATTAAATCAAATGGAAATACATCAAGGTAAGTCTAATTTTAAAAAATATTATTTTTGCCGATCATAATTGATTTTATCAACAAAACATCCTTAAAATCCTACAAATTCATCTATTAACCTGAAAATGATTCACAAAGTTTACTAGTAACCTGAAAATGATTCACAAAGTTTACTAGTAACCTGAAAATGATTCACAAAGTTTACTAGTAACCTGAAAATGATTCACAAAGTTTACTAAAATAGTTTTGTACAGCATACAGTCCTGTTTTTTTTAGATATATATTATTAATCTTACTTACTCCTAATTTCCTCTGTCCCTTTCTTGGACTTACAAGGAGTTACAAGGACAGTTTTAATACCAAATAATTCTTTCATAATGATTTTTTAACTAGTTTGCCATAAAATGTTTTCATAATTGTTTACAAATCATAAAACAGTATAAAAATCACGTAAGGGCAGATGGTTCATAAAAACAAAGTGAGACCTAAAATGGCAATTTATTATTCTTAAAACTACTTTGAGTGCTGTGAACTTGAGGAACAAAAATTGTATCGTTTGGTCTATGATAACTTTACCCCAGAAACTGACAGTTTTATCATTGCTTTCAGGGAAAAACTGAAATTCAAACTTAAATCTACGTCTGTTTTTTTTTTTTTAGGCCGTTGTCACCCATGAACTTGAGTCGCACGCAGGTTGGAGTTCCGCCGATCGGAGTGGCCGAGAGGTTCTACGCCTTCCAACCGGAGATCAGCTCCCTGAAGCGGAAACTCGACACGTTCGCTGAATCGTTGCTGCACGTCAACGCTTTGTTGAACAGACGATACGGCTACAAGGCCAGGAAAGTGCCTTCCCACATGCCTCATTTGATCGATAAGAACGTAATGAGCAGTCTGCAAAGTGTGTAAGTTCAAGATTTTTTTCCCAAAGAGGTCAGCGGCCTTTTTTTTATTTTTGCATCAATATTATCTATTGATTTGTGGTCGTTATCAAGCAAAACATGGAGTGAGCTGGTACAAAAAAAGATACTGACAGTATGGGAATTTTAAACCTTGACAAAAATCAAATTGATAAGAGTTTTTGTGTTTGGAAAGGCTTATTTTGGGAGAAATTGAAAGAAACCTTATCCCTAGATGAGGGAATACAAAAAATGTTAAAATGCAGAATATTGAGAAAAAATGTTAAATGACAAATTAATTTCAACCCAAACTTCTGGTATGCTTCTGCTCAGTTTTGTAATGAGATTTTTTTCTTTCAGGTTTCAGGATGAGTATGACAAGACATCATCCCACTTTTTTCGTCATCCTGAAGACATGCAGTTTTCATTTGGATATTTTTACTATCTGATAAACGAAGAAGATGAGGTTTCAGTGTCAGAAATATTTGATACGTTTGACACAGATAAATCAGGGTAAGCAGCTTTTTTGAATTGTTTAACCTCAAAATATTCTAGAAGTTACTATCAATTAGCCACTGAATGAAGTTCTGTTGTCAAATTAATCTGAAATGAACCAGTTTTTACAGTATTATTTTGCAGATTATTACTAATTTTTGTGCATTTATTCTTTTCTTCAAATTATATAGTTCGATTCTGGTGATGGCGTTAACAAATTTTCCACATTTAAAGTAAGAATTTACTGAGAAAAAATCGATCACACTACAGTTTGGACTTTGCCATCCTATTTTTCACCCTCATTAAAGATTTATTTATATACTTTGATCAGACATTAACAGTCCCATATAAGATTACTACAGTGAAGTGTTTTACCACATTATCAAAATTTGTACTGGCACCAGTTCTTTTCCAGGATTCGTTATAAATTCTCGATACCATTCATACTAGAGATACTAATTTTTTTTACTCCAGGTAAATACTCTTTTAGAGGATTAATGTAATTATTTATCTTTACATGTTAGCAAATATTTTATCCAACAAGCTTATTATTATTCCGATTGGCACTTAACAGAAAGCTTGACGCTCAAGCTTTGTCGATTACGTGTGATTGTCTTTTACGATTATTCTGAGTATCCTGCCCGAGATATTGTGTTACCATCGGTTCTTGGTACTGTTAATTTTTCAAAGTATCGGTGGTCCCGAGAATTGACCAGTGACACCGAAACATCCCTAATTTACGGTGTTCTTTGATCTGCCCGCAGGACTTGGTCAGATAGAGAGATCAGGACGGTTCTGACGAGGTTGTACGACCTGCCACTTCAGCGTTCCAGTGTTCTCAACTTCGAGACCTCGCTGTTGTATTGTGCCAAAGACTTCCCGACGGACCCGCAACTCACCACTCCGCCTTTCGAGAGATACATCGATTCAAAGCTGGTAACTATCGTGTAGCCGGAACAATTTCACTCATGAGTATTAATAGACAACACTTGAAAAGCATCAGATAATGACTAAAAGTAAAACTGTGTACATTTTTTTTAATTTTATGGATTGAAAAAATGTGTTTATGAATTTGTGAAATATTTATTACACGTTCAGCCCGTCGGAAGTCAACATTCAGTTTTTGTACTTTCCATAATCCCGACGTGCGCCACCGGTGGCGCACTGCAAACTTTCCAAAACTCCGACGTGTAATACTGGTGGTGCACTGTTCCCATATGATTAAATGCTTTTTCACAGCGTTTTCGGAGCTTTTATGGGTTATATTATTAGTGTGTTCGTATTTTAGGGTTGTATAGACTCACCGTGGCCACCGCGGCCGGTGGCACACGTGTAACATTTTTAATAAAAAAAATACCCCCGTTGCAGCAGACCTGCATATTCAGCGAATTTCAAATGCAAAACAACATATTTCAATCCAACATAGCGAGATTTGACATGTTTTTGAAAGCTCCATAAGAATAACATGGGAAATGAGTATGCAGGTTTGCTGCTACGGGTATATTAAAACTAGGTGGTTTTAATTCAATATTTAGTAGATCTGAACTAGAAGAAACCATTTACCAAGTTTCATCAAGATACGTTGAGAAATAAGCGAGATATAGAATTTTACTTATTCCCCATAAGGTTAACATTGGGACAACGTACTGTGTTTACCACTTTCAATATCTCGGTAACCAATGGACATAGAGCAGTGATTCAAAATACTAAATTGTTTGTTTTTTTGAGCAGAATTCAATGGTGGTAACAAAAATTGGATTATTTTTATTTTTCTATACAAAAAACTCAAAAAACCCCTTTTTGGGGGGGTTTACCCCCCTTTACCCCCCCCTTCCGGTAGTCCGATCGGGCTGGTTTTCGAACTCGTCTGAATAATTACTACTTTACATGGCTGTGCCAAATTTCATTCAGATTGGACCATTTTTACGGCCGCTATCGTGCTTAAAGACACACACATATATATATATATATATATATATATATATATATATATATATATATATAGATATATATATAGATATATATATGTATGAAAATGAACGAATAGTGTTTTTTGCTTCTGGGGGCCCCAAAACGAAAAGTTATCATGGTCTCGGGCTTAGGTCTTACCATGAGTACTACGGTAACAGCTTCTTCCCTATTGGGGAAATTCGCTAATAAATGTTGTAAAGATCAAGATGACATAAAAACACCAATAATGGTGGAAGGGGCGTAAAAAGACCCGGGAAGTGCTTTACTCGTACGGAGGTTATAATAACCAACAGTGTCTCGTTCGCCATTTCGCCTCCTGCTACGCCATTGGCGAATCATGCGTGTGCCACTGGTGGCGCACGTTGGCTGGCACGTCGGCCCGTGGTGATTTCAGTATGCCCACCAGACGACGTGCGCCACCAGTGGTACACAATTAAAAGTGATTAATTTCACTCAAATTAGCTATTTTAGGTTTACACAAGGTAAAATCAACGGATATTCTTATATTTAGTTAAAAGTATGACTTAGGTTAGTTTCTTCTTTTTGGTTAGTTTAACGATTATTGCAACGTCCTTTTAATAAGTTCGAAAATTCAGTCGTGTACCACCGGTGGTGCACGTCGGGCTGAACATGTTAATTACATTTTGGGTCTGGATGGTAAAGAAACTCTTTATTAATCTGAAATCATTGCTCCAAGTCGAGTGATCACTGTACAGAATCACAGGCTTAATGTGGGTGGGAGTCCCCTCGGTAAAAAAGGTCAATTATCTTAATTTTCAATAAAAAAAATTATTTATTTATTTCTCATGCTACAATACAGAATATATTTCCAGTTACATTGTAGCAATATTTTACACAAAATATTACATAGGAAGCACACAAGTGACAGCTAAAAAATTACAAAAATAACTACAAACAGGCAAACATAACAGGCAAAAGAAATGTATATAAAAAATAATAATAATAAGTAAGCATAATAATCAACTAGGAAAAAATATATAATATGGATGACGCAAAAATTGCAATACTGTATGAAATTCTTATAAAAGCCAAGGTTCAAGTGGAAGATGTCAACATTTTATGGCAAAGAACTGAACGGTTTTGTCATTGTATTTATTTGAGATTGTGCACCTAAACAAGTCTGTGAAAAGTGTGGACTTGTTAATAATCTATTAAAACACTATTTTATAGAACGTTCTGTTTGCTTTCAAAATGAATGAACTGGCACTTGGTGTTGATGAGGTGACTCACCTTACAAAATAAATTCACCAGATCCAAAATATTGTTCATTTCGTGAAATTAACTTATTAACTGCATTTGGTGCTGTTTTTCAAGTAAAACATTTTAACTGTCCAAGATATTAATTATGTCGAGGAACATTGAACTTCAGTTCAATATTCCTCGACATAATTCCCGCTGCCGTCTGATGTTCTCTCCCTTTTACTCTCGAACTAATTTAGGTCTCAATTCTCCGTTAAATGTCATGGGTAGGATTTTAATTCTTTGCCAATCGAATTAGATATTTTTTGCATGTCTGTTAATAAATTCCGGGATCAAGTTTTACAAAATACATCAGATTAATAATTATATTTATGTTATTTATTTTTTATGTTTGTAGAATCTATTTATTTGTTTACTGATCGTTACTGATTCATTGTTTATTCATTTGAACTACATGTTAAATTTAGAATTTAAATTATATTTAATCTATTGATGCATGTATTTATTTAAATGTTTTTATTTTTTATTTGTGAATGCAATTAAGGCATTACAGTGCATGTATTGTGTGACTATGCATGAAGATATTGAAGATGGACATAAACAATTTTTCCAAGCATGAACTGATTGTTTTTTAACGCTACATTGTAATTGGGTTTTATACCTGTTTTGTAGTGTTTTGTCAATAAATAAATATTGTTTTTTTGACTAACAATACAATTTGTGTAACAATGTTTAGTACTAAGAGAAGTTGTTTAATTGGAGAAGCTCATTTTATTAGTTGTTAAAGTAGCTTTTTTAAATAGTTCTTTGTAATATTATAAAAAATAAATATTGATATGCGAGTGTCGCTTCAAATGCAACAGCAAATATCAACTTTGAACCTTTACACTTTATTAGTCTACTTTAAAGTGTGTAATCAAAGCTAAGATTGGTGTATGCGCCTAAAAAGTCTTCCACTTTGAGGTGAACTTGTCCTTTTCTCTGATGTGTACAGTTGTTACTAGTCTGATATCCTCAATAATGTAAGTAAATGGATTGTTTCCAGCCAACGATTACCAAACATCTCGTAGAGGGCTGCAGTTTGGTGTCGGATTTGCTCAAACGTAAAATGGGAAGGAAGAAACGGTTTTTGTACACGTTAGTGAAACCTCCAGTTCGGGAGGCTTTGGTCGGATTTCACATGGTTACGTCAAATCTGAGTCATCTGTTGACTACTTTGGACAATATTAGGAGGAAGCCCAAGTTAGTATTTTTCATTTATTTAGAAAAGGTAATATTTTTAATATATTGAAAATGTACTGTTGAATATGAACATAGCTTTAATATCTGTTTAAGACTGGTACAACAATAGCTGTGTATTTTAACCAGATTACGAGTGTAGGATGATTTTGGAATGATCTTGTAGTCTAGTTACTGACTATGGCCAACATGTTCCTTTTACAGGGCTGTTAATTAACCCTTTGACATGCCAATTTCATTTTATTTCTCAAGTTTTATTATTTTTTTTGTCTGTATTTGGTCTAATAATTTGGTTATGTCCTCTTTGATTGCCCATATGTATCGGCAATATGCTGAATTAATTTATAAAAAGTAAAAAAAGTGTCCTCCTCCTCTATGCTAGGGTAAAAAGAAGCATAACGGGTGACCACTGCAATCCCTATTAAACGTACAAATCCCATCAGCTTCCACCCAAACCAGTCACCGTTTATTTTATTTAGGTGGGCCCTCCCACCAACTTAACCACACATTTGCAAGCCTATTAGGGATTGCGCATGGTTGGGAATCAAACACACGCACTTCTGAATGACTTTAACGCTACACTCGTCAGTATAGTGCGTCAACCAACAGGGCTCTGGTACCTTCGTCGGCCAGGAGAACGATGGGCGCATAAATCCTACAGTCGACGCTTGCAGCTAATCAGTGAACTAATAGGCCAAGCCCTCGCTAACAGCACCTGGAGGTCATAGAAATATTTGACAGAGCTGTTCTGTCAAAATAGGCCAATGGATTAATAGCCTAATAGCCAGAGGCAACTAAGGGACCTATTGTATAATGAGGGATCCAAACCACAATTTCGCCAATCAATTACGAACTAGTCTAATTATGAGGATGATTTTGTAGATGAACATAGTACTAGTGTGAACATTAATCCCCACTAGTGAATAACGTATCCACAAGCCATCAGTAACTATCCACAATTCGTGACCTATTAGTAGCTGGATTACAGGACATGCCTCTGTCCCAGTCTTTTTGCCATATGTACTTCTTTGCAGAGTAATGTTTTTGTCCCCTTAATTAAAGCTTGCCAAAACATTCTTCACCTATTATCAGTTTTCTTCTGCTGTTGATATGTTGATCTCATTAGTCAGTAGATGTGGATGTTTTGGAATTTGGTTCAAGAGGTTTTAAATTCCACTCCTAGCTTGTCCACTAAAATTTGAAGGGTTTGGTCTGCTTTCCCCTTTGAGCGTTTGTGTTTCATTGCAGGAAAAATTGTTGTGGCTTTGAGAATACAAAAAATTAAATGTTACATAGTTTGCAGAGACAGAGAAATTTTCTTAGGATGTTCTTTGAATTTTCACTGGGTTTACTAACTACCTCACATGTTCCCTACAGGAAATGGTCATAATTGTGAACCCTAAATGTGAAAAGATAAATTTATATGGCTCAGTCATAAACTATGCCAGGATATATGAAATAACAGCTCAGATCATGCGAACATAAATTATTTCCGTGTTTAGTGGAGATTTCCCCGTCTATTCGGTAAACGCTCGCAGGAAACATGTGAATCTTTAGAAAAACTCATTTTAAAAGTAAACACTTAACACAATGCTTAATGCTTATTTTAAGAAGTGAGTAAGTAAAACTATTCAGTTTGAAACACTACTTCTATTTATACTTGTCGTTTTAAGATTTTAGTTGAAACTCGATTAACAGTCACTCTTTTAACTGTCACTCTCTGTCATCCGTCACTGCTACTGTACTTTAAATGTGTCAGTTTTGTAATAGACGCTGTAACGTAAAAATATTGAGAGTACGACTTACAGCTACCAGTTCTTTTTATTCTATTTTGTGTATAGATTAATAACTAATGTGTATAATCCACCCAAACCAGTCACCGTTTATGTAATTTTGATTCATACTGAACTTACACTTTACTGGTTTCAGGAAGTTCATTTGTTTGAATGACAACATGGACGCTACAAAAGAGGAAGAGAACCAAGTAATCAGAGCAGTTCTGATTGACTTTTTCCACTCGCTTTTCCCAAAGCCGTCTCAGTTTGAACTGCCCGCGGACTTCCGCAACCGTTATCTGTATCACAGCGAATTCGTCATTTGGCAGCACAAGAAGAGGAAACTGACGTTTATAACTTACTGTGCGGTTTCGATTGCCATTGTTGCTGTCTTCTGGTGCCTTTTTCAGTCTGAGGTGGGTGGATTTTTTGCATACATTAGCAGGTAGTAGGGAAAAACATTATCCATACAATTTAGGGAATAATGAAGAACAAATGAAGCTTAGTGATTATCTATGAATTAGGAGGGTTAAAGATCCATTGTTTGACACTATGCCAGTGTGTTGGTCATAATGTGTCACAATTTTTCCTTCCATCTGTTTAACAAAAACATTTCTTTTTCGTTTTTAAAAAAGTATCTTCTGTCCTAATATATCAGAACTGTACTAATTGAATCATTAAAAAATCATTAATAAAACTGAGTAATAAAATAAACACAAATAAATGCTATCACTCAAAAACAAGCACACTGATCTTTTTAAAATTTTGCTAGTGTTTGATAGCTCACTGAAAGTGAAAATAATTCATTAAATCATTAAATGAATCCCCTGAATCTTTTTTTAGCTATTTCATTTCAAAAACTTTAAAAAATACCATTAAATTAGATTCGGGGAAAATGCTTTCACTTAACTATAATGCGGATTAAATTCTGCTCTCTGACGGGCGTCTATTAATCACTCGTAAAAAGCAGTCTCTCTAATTAGTAAATGGTTTTCACTTTGCCACTGTAAAAAACTTGATGTTTGTTTCAGTGTCGAAGGATTCAAAACAAGGCAAAGAGAAGATTGTACATTTTAATCCCAAGACTGAAACCTTCAAAAAGAAAACTTCCTGCTAAGTTTTAGCTTACGAAATTCTACTTGAGGTTTTCCATTGTTACCTTTACCACTTTTAAAACATGATAAAAGTCAATTAGCTTTTACACCAATAAATTAATTTACCATAATTTTACCAATAATTTAGCTTTGTATTGTGAATAGTAAATAGTATAGGGCCAGTCTTTCCACACCACGCTGTTTAATCGATTTAGATTTTAAGGTCCTTTTGAGCCATTTTACATTAGAATGTAGGTTAAGTCGTAAATTTATTGTATACGTGCAATATTGTGTTGTGCCACAGTGGGTTAGAAATCTTTAAGGAGAAATAACAGTATAGGCCAACCCTTTAAAAATTTGAGGTAAACCTATGTAAAATGGAAGAAGGGGTTCAGAAAGTTCCGTAGATCAAAATTAGATATTCTCGAGAAGAATGTATTTAAATTAAAATAATCTTAGAATATCAAAATCATAATGTCTTTAAATTAAAACAACTATAGAATGTCATAATTATTGTCCTTTCAGTTAAAACAAACTCTTTGAGACTCCAAATATTACTACCGTTTGACAATACAAATAATAATATTTCTGGAGTTATAACTAACTATCTCAACTAAGTTACTCATGCTTTATATCTTTACTTGGATGTACATATGTATCAAATATCAAAAAAATTAAAATTGTCTTTTTAAGAGAATTTTTTTTAAAGTTTACCGAGACACATAAACATGTTTTTAAAACGATTAATGACATTACTAAACCACATATTATGTAACAGTCAAATATATATATTTTTGAACTGATGCCTTTACTGTAGGGTCCAACTCCACTGCACTATTGGGTTTTTATGTAAAAATTGAGGAACATATATCGACGAGTCACATTCCATTAAAAGATTGAAAATATTGAAATATATTTCCATAAATATTAAGAAAATGTAAGAGGAAAATGTTTCAAACCAAGTTGTGTACAATGTCAGTACATTACAAAAAGTTAGAGAACCAAACTTACTTTACATATATTTTATAGTTTTATGTATACAAAGTGGTGTGGTGCTAAAATTAGCCATGCCAGAGCGGTAATCTTGAGCCGAGGGGGAGGAGGGGGGTAGTCCATCAATCATAAACTATAATCACAGTAGTGTTTGTGAAGGGCACTTTAATTCTAGGATTGTTTGTATACACCATTTTTTGGTGGAATGGGTCAAACGCGAATCTCAGATCTCTAAATTACCGAAACTCTGATAAAGAATCGGTTTTCAAAAATTAAATGTAAAACTGTAAGATTACAGTAGACTACATGATGCGGATACGACAGCAATCCGGTATACGACAAGATGACGGCGAGATTAGTTTGCCCGTGTCGCATCAGCGTCGTGTGACGGATGACAAGACATTTACCGCAACGTGAAGACTATAGTTAACTGAAACTCCATGTCGATTTGTTTACAGTGACGTGGTGAGTCGCTACGTTAACTGTAATGCAATTACAAGTTAAAATACCGGGACGCGACGGAGTTCAATTAAGACAAGGATAGTTTTCTTAAACTGTGTTAAACTAATTGCGCCAGACTGTAGCGCAGTAACTTAAATAAAATCAGTCTCCAGCGTTCAAAGTAGACATCGAGAGGCAAACGTCATGAGCACGAACAATGTGCTACCAATCCGATTCAAAGAATTTGACGTTTGACGCTCTCTAGGCAAACCAGCCTTTACCTCGATGCAACAAAGAGTTTGTGTTTCCGCGACGTGAGGATGAGTTTGATACCACGACGAGACAACGATTTAATTCACAATGATGTGACGAAATTATACCATAGAGAAAAGAACCAAGTTCATGCGATGACACTTTTCTGTCCTCGTTTTTAGGCTGCGCCGAAAAAGCCGAGGCGCCGAAGCTACGTCGGAGCGCCGCTCCGGACTGCTCCGGCCCCATTACACCACTGTATATACATGTGTCATTTGATTGTTACCACTTCCATTATCATTTCTCAAAGGCACTTAAGTTGCACATTAGTTTTTTTCATGAAATCATGATAACAAACACTGCAGTTTAAGAGAAGTTATCTTTTAAAGTTCCAGAAACAATTTAAGGGCATTTTACTATCAGTGCTATATACAGTACTGACTTTTTATAGTATCTTTAAGTTACTTTTTATCCCAGATACAGTGGAACCTGGATAATTCGAACTTGAATAATTCGAAATCTTCTTTAATTCGAATATTTTTCTTGGTCCCTGGCATTTTGTATCCAAACAATGCTAAAAAATCATGGATAATCCGAATTTTATTTTGGATAATTCGAATTTTTAAGTTTCAAATTAAGGTACATGAATTTTATTCCACGACTGGAAATAGTTAAAAATTCATTGAAAAACACGTTTCACTATGATGTTCATTAAAAAATTAACGCCAAACCTATGCCGTGTCAGGTTATGGTCAAATGACTCATCCCTTCCACCTCCCAGGCTTCCCACCCTACCCCCAACATCGCTTGTAACTCGACACCAATGACACCAATAATGTAAACTAAACAGTACAGAACGCTGACTGGGTTCGGAAAAGGGTTGCGCTCGCCGTGACAACGCCACTAATCTTTTCGCGCTTGATTCTGTGTAGAACGGCTCCCGGCAGACGAGCCATGCGCCAGACCTGATGCGAAGTTTTTTATGTCGACACAAAGGCTACTCAACACTGCGACCCCCTTCCCTCCCCCACCAGCCAAACTAACTTCCGAATTCCAGTGCAGCATTCCGTTGTTTTCGATCGTCCCTCAAACTAAGCGTTTTATTTTTATTTGTGCAGTGTCTTGTTTTTAAGTGATAAAAAGTTTTTACGTAACATTAAATAAGTGAAGTGACCTTGTCGACAAAATCTTGGACCTATAAAACACTTACTTTAGAGGAAAGTCAATGAGCGTGTAATTGTCAATGTTGCACGAAGTTAAGTTGGTAGCCTGTATAAAGTTCAGAAGTAGCAGAACGTACTGTATTTTTTCTAGCAGAAATGTTTCTTTGTATTGTACGTCGCGTCGTACGTAGTTTATACTTTAGGGTAGTTATTTCTGTTTTATGATTACTGATTTTGAACCCTTGTAATTAGCGTTTGTTGATTAATTTATTCTTTTAGAGTGTCAATTTCACAAAGAGGTTAAATTCACAATGTGAAGTTTTAATGTTTTGGCCTCATTCTTTAGAACTTCTTTAATTCGAATTTATGGATAATTCGAAGTTTTTAGCTGGTCCCTTGAGGTTCGAATTATCCAGGTTCCACTGTATTATTTATTAAGATACCTTTGTATACTAGTCATTTAGAATAAGAGTTGTATACATTTTGTTGTGTTTTTATTCAGTATTATTTCATTGTTATTTCTTATTATATTATGTCCTGTTAAGTTGTTAACTTGTTTTAAGTTTATTTAGATTTTCAATGTGCACAAGATATGCAAAGGATTTTTACTGACCATAATTGCTAATTTGTATTTGTCAAATAAAATTCTTGCCCAATTATATACTTCCACTTAGTGTATTTTTTATAGGAGGATGTACCAATTGTAATTTTATCCATGGAGTAAAGAAAAAAGAAAGGTTTGTGCACGGTCAGCTGGTATGACGTAGTTGGGCTTAAGAAACTAGCGGACCTAGCGGTTTGCCTGCAGAACTAAAACAGTACACAAAATATTTTAACTAAGTTGTATTAACTGGTATGAATTGTAGTCGTCTTAAGCGCTATTTGTGTGAGCCCAACTATGTCACATCAGCTGACCCTGCACACACCTTTCTTTTTTCCTTACACCATGATTTTACCTACAGCTGAAATATAAGGGCATAGTCCTGGTTCTATACTCAATTCCACACTCACCTTTCAGTTCATGCCTTGTGGGAGATGGCTATTCTATTACCTTTGCTGAGTGTATTTGTTTACTAAATCTGTTTCATCTGTTGGCAAAATCATCAGCTGATATTATTTCATATGGGTAGTACAACCTAAATTGCCATTTAAGCACATGGCTTGTGAAAATTCCAGACTGAAAGGTGGATGTGGAATTGAGTATAATATATAAATAACTTTCTCTGTTAGTGATCCCTTTCCAAAAACACTGATAGGAATATATTTGTTTGTTCGAAATTCAGTTTATTTGGTGATAGTGAGCGAGTTTGTAATTGGATTTTTGTGAACATTTACCATCATTCTTCAGTAAAAACAAATTTTACGACGTTTCGGGATCTGAAATCTGACCCTACCTCAAGATGGAAAGAACCTGTAATGTGACAGCTACTACAGCCAGGCAAATCTGATTGTGGAGTTTTGCTGAACAGCATTCTAACTCAGAGACCTGAAAATCAGTCAAATTACAAAATGCTGAAAACAAATCAAGAACAAGACATTTGTTTCTTTATTTCCTTTGTAATTTTGTTTTTTCCAGATTTGCCAGATTGTTATTTACTAATCTCGTAATGATCGAGATTTTTTCCCATCCAAAGACGGGCTCAGATTCCAGATCCAGATCCAGATCCCGAAATGTGAAACTTGATTTTACTAATCAGTGATGACAAATTGGCTCTAAAATCCAATAATAACAGCCAAAAATATTTGAGCAGCTTATTAATTTCTTAAAGTAATCTTCCCCTTCCCCATGTATTCTCGTATAAGCTAGAAAATTAAATTTCAAAGGCAAAATTTTATAATAATAATTTTAACATAAAATACAAAAAGATACATATTTTGAAGATGTGCTTTCATACTTTATTTACATACACTATCACAATTTAATTACTACACAAAATAACCTTAGAGGTAGGCCTATAAGGTTATTTCATTGTTTTCCATTGTTTTCAGTACTTTCACAACTGTAAGAGTTCAGTAGGTTCAGTTGAACCCACTGCGATAAACAAGATTTTTAAATAGTAACTCTTCATTTTTTAGCCTTTTCAGTGATATTTTGTGTCCATTAAGTTGCGAAGAAAAATCCTTGCATTTGAGCCAGGCCGGGGTTTTCGGCAATTTTTGTATGCATACTAGTGTGCTTTGGTTTGGTAGGTCTTCTTTCCACATTTTTTTCTTCTTTATTAAACTTTCTCGGACTCGAGTTTGAATTATTTTCGCTGTTTAATTCACAAGTTTCATTTGAACACATTTCTATCATATTTCGATTTTCTGAATGCTTATTTCCTTCGATTTTTCTCAAGTTATTTCCTTTTTTGTTAGTTTTTCTGACACCAGTACTTTTCTGAGGAGAATCATTGCTTTGAGTATCATTGTTACTACCTTTAAATATTGAAAACAATCCATTCTTCAGCTTAGTCAGTGTACCTTGCTTCGGTTTCTTATTCATCCTCTCCGGTGCTTCTTTGGTTTGGTTCTTCTTCTTTGAAGCCTTAAACGGGTCTTCCTCGTTTATTCCGCTTATATAAACATTATACTCTTGGGGTATTTTACCCATTTTTACCACCTCTTTCCCCTCTGTGGATTCTTTAGCATTGTCTCTTGAATCAATTTCGGCGTGAAACATCGATGTCGCTTTATCAAAACTCGTCTTTTCTACAGGCTTGCTTTTCACGACCTCTAGTGACAATAAGGGAATGTACTGAAACGTTTCACCATTTGCGACAAACTCACCCTCGAGAACTGCGTCAAACAGCCCCAAGTGGAACACGTGCTTGAACTTTTCATGAGCGACCGTACTTTTCCTGTCTATCAGCAACCTGTGAGACTTCAGATCTAGAGCACTCGGTTGACCTCTGTCGTTTTCCACTAATATGTTGTCATGGAAAAATTTACCAGTTAATATGATATCCACTTTTCCTCGGCTTTTGCAGGTCTTAAAATCGAGGGGTTCCTTAATCAAGGTGCTGGTTTCAACGTAGTTTTTGTGTATTATGAAAACAGGGTTGTCTCCTGTTAGATGACCCGAGATAAGGATTCGGAAAGTGTCTTGTTTCGTGTCATTCATCGTGTCAGTCGATTTGTTGTAGCTGTCCAATTCCAAACTTCCGATCAGTGTTTCATCCGATAAACTTCCGAGAAATTTGAAGTTGTTATCGGTATTTCTCTTTGATTCATTTTCAGAAGTATGTTTTTCACCAAAAATTGATTTTGAATCTTTTTGCCAAGAGGGTAATTTAGATTCTCTCGTTATCCGATCTTTTGAACCTACCTTAATGTACTTTACGTTGTCGTCCATTATCGGTGGAACAGATAAAAAATCTTGTCTATCGTCAAGCATCGGGTAAGTCATACATTGTGGTGTTTTATTCAGAGGGAATGATTCTTTAAATTTATTGTCGACATCTAACAGTTCTCTATTAATTTCATGAGCAATGCTGTCATTTCCCCCTGAGTCTTCCATCGAGATGTCTATCGAGCTCTCGGCCATTTCCATGAATTTCTCCAAGATGGATTCGAGTTTGGGTGAAAAATCAAGATAATGTGAAGGGGTTATGGATGTCCGTACGTCTGTGGATGTACGGGGCTTGTCTGTGGATGTAGTTACAGGTTTGTTCATTTCGTCCTGCATTTTCAGTTTTAAAACATTAGCAGATTCTTTTGAACGGGTTTTTGAAAACGAGCTTCTCTTTTCTTGAGTGCAACCTTTCTTTAATGGCAAATCGCTACCTTTGAAATGCTTGTTTAGTTTCTCGGGTCTCTCGTTGAAAATCTCTTCTCCCGAAGTTATAAATTGTGTTCCTTCTTTTTTGCTGTATTCATCACTAATTATGTGTGACATATGATACATAATTACACTTAGTTAAAAGTTCAATACGGCACCTTAATCATCAGAATTATTTAGAGTGCATCAGTATCCTCACTTCTATCAGGGTTTCACTAGTTCTACTTCCAGTTCTCCTGAAAATCGGATTTTAATAAATAAGTTTGACAGTAAAATTTAAAATGTAATTATTTAAAATTTAAAAGCAGTACTGAAGTGTCTCATTAATCCACTAGGTGTAGTGTGGATTAATGCAATTTGATTCATGTCTTTGTACGGTTTAATTTAATAATAAATTAATCAAAGAGAAACTTTTTTTGATCAATTACAACTGTTTTGTAGTATTTCCAGGAACCTTAATTGACCGTGCTACAGTATCCGTGACATCACATCATAGAAAACAATCTAATACTGTATATATGTAGCAGTATAAATTTACTGCTAACTCCATGAAACTGCAGTATTCGCCAAAATAAACAGTATTGATACTTTTTCAGCTCTTATTACTTGAAAAGCAGTTGGGGCAACCATTGATTGGATCCTATGTCTTTATTTTAATTAAACTTTCTTGTATGAGCTAAGATTGCTTGTCTGTGCTCAAATCTGCTGTGGGATACTTACCTTAGAACAGTACTTTGTGCATATGGGATTGAATTAGCGGGTTTCCCAAGTTTTGCATAAACCAATGTGTGTTTTGAAGAACATTGCCACCAAGAGCCTCTTAATACTGTAATTTTAGAATACAATTAGTTTTTAAAAGGCACCCCTTTGCAGAAATGTTCTTAAAACTCACTTGGATTTGTACAAAATTCTTAATGGGAGTCTCTACCATAACAACTAAAATGGTTATTTAAGCTGTTTTTGAGTAAACATCAATATTTAATGCTCAGTGAAAATTAAAAAAAAAAATTAAAATCCAGTGATTTTTGCAAGCCTTTTTAAACAGATATTTCATAAAAACTATTTGATACTTGTAAATATGCCATTTTGTTTACCATTTTACTTTAAAATCAAGTATTTTGAAGGTGTTAAGTTATAATTCATTATTGTTATACGTACTAGCATTGACTTTATACCTAAAAGGAGAATGCTCATGATTACACATGTTTTGAAGCCAGAAATTTCCATGTGAAATGAGTACATATTCGTCACTAGAGATTGCGCCAGCTGTTGTGTTTCATCTTATACTTGAAAGATTCGTATCCCTGAAAAGGGATTCCCAAGAATCTCCACTAGAATGTGCTAATTTTAGTAACATATGATGAAATTTGTTGGCTTCAAAATTTAACATTGCTTGGACTATTTTTTTTTTCTTTATAATCAATGGTACTAGCAAATTTTTAAAACTTTTCTACTTTTTTGTGATATTTCTCTTTTTTTAGAAAGCATCGACTAAGCCAAATTTATTGAAAATATGTGATTTTTTAAATAATTATATCTAGATAACCATAAAAATTCTAAATGTGTAGCTTAATTAGTTCTTTTGGATCATATACAGTACATTCCCGATCATCCGAGGTTTTCGGGACTGAGGCTGCCTCGAATAACACGAACCTCGGATAATACGGAGTTTACGTGTGTTTTGAGGTTGCACTGTAATAAGATCACTTCAAAATGTTTTATTAGATATAGTGTTTACACCAATAAATACGACAATGAAAGTCCTTTAGAGTTGCAAATAATAGAATTTTAAATAAAGACACATGTTTCACGCATTATTATAACGCTTAGTAGGAAAATAAAAATGTATATTTAAGATTAGAGCTGCCTCGGATAACCCGGAGTCTCGGATAACCGGGGCTCGGATAATCGAGAGTGTACTAAATATATATTGATATACAGAGTGAATCTTATAAGTCATCCACAACAGATTGTAAACGAATGGCTTGACATACAAAGATGAAAGAAAATTCAAATTTTTTCAACCGATCATTGTAAAACTTGGTATGTTGGGAGGATAAGAGCCCTACTCTAAAAAAAAATAAACTTGGTCCACTGTTAAATTTCAAAATGGCGCCCATTTAAAATTTTTAAAACGGTCGAAAAAAAAAAAAAACTAAGAACAATTTTGTTAGGAAATTAATTTTTAATCGGTCAGTGCCAGAAAAACTAGAACTGGACATAAAATAACCAAGATACATATTTTGATTAGGATTTTTGCGGACATTTGCCATCACTGATTAGTAAAAAACAATCTAATCAGTGATGGCAAATGTCCGCAAAAATCCTAATCAAAATATAAAATCACCATCACCAACAATGAATTTCAAACAAAGAACCAAGATACATTGAAGTGTGTGTTTTGAGGCATCATAAAAAGCCATTTACTAAGACCATTTGCATGACACATTTCAAAATATTTCAGTTATTTTGGATAAAAAATACAAAATGGCGGATCTCTGGTAAACAAAGCATTTTTGGAAAAACATTTATTTTTGATTTTCTCTTCATTTTGACCCATATAACCTTTTCCCGGAGTTTGGCACTTTACTTATGCGACACCATGTATAAATATATACATTCCTTCAGTGGGGAGGACATCATTGATAAAGAATCTCTTACTCAAAGGAAAATTGTTACAACGAAAAAGGGGAGAGGGCAGAAGGGGATGAAAGAGAATTGTCAAAAGCCAAAGTAGTTATTTGTGCAACAAGTGTGAATAGTACTACTTTGCGCACGAGTTGCATACTGAATCGTTCCTACAGTCTGTAAAAATGATAGAAAACTTCCTAAAATACCGGTAAGTTATGAATAATCATGTTTATAAAACGTTCAGCAATAAGCTCGTGATAATGTGTTTATATTCGGTCTTGCCAACATAATTCGTGCATTAACCATGTTACCTGACTATTGAATCCATACTGTTTTTTTGACTAAGTGTTGTTAAGTTGTCCTGTATTGTAGTATACAAGTCAATTTAATAGTGTACGAAGTAAAAATGAGTATGCGGAGAGAGGAAATTAAGTTGAGCTAAGGAGATATAATGTTTATGTCTAAGGTAAATTATAAGGAAAATTGATTATGTTTATGTAAGGAAGGGTTTACTTTTGAAATAATTATTTGAAAAGTGTTCTTTCAACTTTTAGCCTCACGGTCATCGAGAAATACATCAAATATGTTTAAACCTCTGCTTTCAAGCTACAACTACTCACTGTTGCCAGATTTATGATGTGATGACGAAATAATCGTACTTTTATTTGAATATCAAAATCAACTTTTTAAACTCGTGAACACTTACATAGCAGATTCGAAATGTGTAAGGAAATTCATTGTGTAATAAACTTTAATAATAAATTAATAT
This sequence comes from Flexamia atlantica, assembly GCA_035578135.1. NCBI lineage: Eukaryota > Metazoa > Arthropoda > Insecta > Hemiptera > Cicadellidae > Flexamia > Flexamia atlantica. The sequence continues at coordinate 39,279,245 of JAQJVK010000011.1, read as the reverse complement.
TAGTAAATAAAAAATTATTAAAAGATAAATTGATTAAGTAGTATTTTATTTTACACAGCTCTCTAACTTTACGAGATATCTTCGTTTTGTTTTGCTCCGATTTCGCAAAGTTTTGGAAAAGAAAAGCTGCCAGTGGTGGGTGGCTGGGAGCTCAGGTCTTTACTGGTGCGTGATTTTCTCTTCTTCCTCTGTTTCCTTTTGTTCTGTCGAGTATCATCTACAAGCTCCAGATCCTTTGAGTATCCAAAATACCCATGACTCGATTTCCTTTTATTTCCTTCATTATTGTTATCGGCCATGTTTGCTAATTTGCTACGTGTGGTGTTATCAAATGGTTTCACACTAACGATCGTCTTAAGGTCGTTCACATCGATATTTTGGAAGTCCGTTTCATCGTCTGCACTCTCTTCTGCACTTTCAGAAGATGGTTGATCATTTTTATTTTGTTTATCCGATGTAGGTAGAGTTATTGATGATCGGAGTACTAGAGCATCAGTTTGGATGGTTTCAGCGGCATACACTGGATATGCGTAGCGATTTTCATCACCTTTAGCAAACGGATTGTCATATTCCGGTTTATACACCATAACAGTTGTCGACGGAAGTTTATCTTCTCTCTCACTTCTAATATTCGGTTCGGCCGGATACTTATTTTTCACATCTATCGTCAGAAACGGCGTGACCTTCTTGGTAATTTTGCTTTTTATAAATTCCCCCTTAATCGTTATATCACACGAAATAAATTTATATATTTCTTCAAAATATTCCGTATACACTTTACTTGTTTTTTCATCAATGACTATTCTAAACGGTTTGATATTCAAAGCTGTCGGTTTTCCATGGGATTCTTCGAGAATTTTATGATCGTAAAACCTGCCACTTATCTGCAGGTCAACATCGTCTTCTTTCTGTTTGGTGTAGAAATCCGCCCTTTGATCTCTGAAGAGGTCCGGCCCTCCTCTGTAGTCTTGAATTATATATATAGGCTCTCTGTCTTGCTGAAAGTGACCAGAAATCAAGAACCTCAATCGGTTGGGGTAGGATCGTCGTATAGGTATCGGAACAGGTCGTGGCGGAGCTTGCTCCTCTTCTACTTTTTCTTCCTCGGGTCGCGCCCCTATTTTTTCCTCTTCTTCCACTTTTTCTTCCTCTTCCACTTTTTCTTCCTCTTCCACTTTTTCTTCCTCGACCTTCGGTTCCTCTTTCTTCTTCTCCTCCTCCTCGACTTTTTCTTCCTCCGACTCCTCCTCCTCCTCTGTTTCTGACTCCGATGAAATCTCTTCCATCTTCTCCAAAAGGCCTGTAAGTTTACCTCTAAAGTGGTCGTAATCTGTAAGTTCAAACGAGGTCTGATGTTTGTAACGAGTACTTCGTCTGGGTTTCATTTTAAAATTGATCATGTCTTTCATAGCCTCTAGATTGCTGTCAGGTACCAGGTACAACTTCCCGTCTACATAGCCTTCGTGATAAAGTTCAGCCTTCTTTTCGCTTTTTTCTGCCAACTGAGGAAGCAGGCTCTGCCTGAGTGTTTTCTTTTGAGAGACCAACTTCATCGTGTCAAAGACGTCCGTGGGAACAATGTTCGTCTTCATTTCTCTGCCCCTCAAGGGCTTTTCTTGAACCACTGGTTCTACATAATCGTCCATTTTGTTTTATTTAATTAATCCTTTTTCCTACTTCGAGAATAAAGTTATTCTGCTTTAGAACACCTGCAAATAACCAAAGAAACAGTCATGTTAGGTGCCATCATATCTGCTTTAAATATTAGCAACTATTAAGTTCATCAACTATGTTTCTACTTTAACAGTGTAATTTTTTGAGTCAGTCTTACGCTATTAATTGTTATCAGCTAATTTTCACATCGGTAGTCAGAAATGAAGTGTGAGATTTTGCTTGGTCATCACATAATTTCAAAATCACATTCCTCAAGAAAAAAGGATGGGGGTTAGAGAGAAATTTAATTTTAGGTATTATTAGTAATTTTACATCGAGCCCTTTCCAAATTGGATAAAATAACAGACTGTCCTCCACTTCAGCTCTGAATTTATATTTTGATTTTTTATCTGTCTTCATAGGGTCGCCAAATCCTCTCTGTGGCTTATGCTATTCCTGCCTTGATCCACTAAGGCTGCCGATAAGTCATTAGTGCAGTCATTCTTTATTGGTCAGCACATATAAGTGATACTTCGGCAGAGTCGAGATGTTGAAATTGCTTGTTGGCGAGGATAGGAGGAAGGGAGAGAGGCTTTCCTTCATTGGGCAAGGAATGTAAATGTAATGTACGGTATAATATGCATGTGAATCCATCCTCCTGGGGGATTCTTGTAGCTTGTATTGATAATTAGATTCATTGGATCAATCCAAATCAAATGGAATGAAAGAACAATTTATTAATTCCAATACAAAAGTATATACAATATTTACAGCATATAATTTGTACTTAATACTTAAAAACTTGTTCTTAATGCACTAACTGTTGTAAAAAAATACTTAAAAAACTTATAAGCTAAGAAAAAGTGAAGATTAATGTAATTTAAAATTTAACTGTAAAATAACTGTGGGAATAAGCCGACATGGGCACTAATACCTGTGCGTCGGCTTCGAGTTGCGTCCTTAAAAAGTTGGTAGTGGAAAAGTAAATAATATTTATCATAAAAAATTCATGAAAGCTAGATTGGGAAATACCCCCGTTGCAGCAGACCTGCATACTCAGCGAATTTCAAGTGCAAAACAACATATTTCAATCCAACATAGCGAGATTTGACATGTTTTTGTAAGCTCCATAAGAATAACATGGGGAATGAGTATGCAGGTTTGCTGCTACAGGTATGTTTAAACTGGTTGGTTTTAATTCAATAATTAGTAGATCTGAACTAGAAGAAGCCATTTACCAAGTTTTATCAAGATATGTTGAGAAATAAGCGAAATATAGAATTTTACTTATTTCCCATAAGGTTAACATTGAGACAACGTACTGTGTTTACCACTTTCAATATCTCGGTAACCAATGGACATAGAGCAGTGATTAAAATTACAAAATTGTTTGTTTTTCTGAGCTGAATTCAATGGTGCCAACAAAAATTTGATTAATTTTATTTTTCTATGTAAAAAACTCAAAAAACCCATTTTTGGGGGGGTTTATCCCCCTTTACCCCCCCTTCCGGTGGTCCGATCGGGCTGGTTATCGAACTCATCCGAATAATTACTACTTTACACGCCTATGCCAAATTTCATTCCGATCGGACCATTTTTGTGAGCGCTATCGTGCTTACAGACACATATATATATATATAGATATATATATATATACAAATTTGAACGAATGGTGTTTTTGGTATCTGGGGGCAACAAAACGAAAAGTTATGATGGTCCCGCGCTTAGGTCTTACCATGAGACCTACGGTAATAGCTTCTTCCCTATAGGGGAAATTCGCTAAAAGTTAATAAACAGTAGAGAATCATTATTAATAAAAAGGTATACAAATTTGAAAAATAATTCAGAAGTGTAATAATTGAAAATGGCATGAAAAAGGAAAGTGAAAATGAGGAATGATGATAACAGCTTCCTCATATACTGTAACCCGTGAAGGAGCGAGACGATGGCAGGGGGGGGGGGTGAGTGGCAGTGCAACGGTCACAAGTGGTGTATGAGCATGGTCAAGTCAAGCCTACATTGATGAGTCAGCTCGCCGATAGTCCGACGCAATGATAAGGTTGGCCTCGCCCCTATCCAAACTGAGCAACCAGTTTTTAAAAATATGGATATGTGTATTCAAATTAGTTTGCTCTAATCTTTTAAAATAATTGATTTAATTATTTTGCCAAAACAAAATCTACAAATTAAACAGACTTATTGCCTCCACAATAAGTAGAATATGTAATGTCTAAGATCTGGAACAAAATTTTCCCTTGAAGCTAAACATTTTTAATGCTCCATGAACAATAGATGCTTGTTTGGGACTTAATAAGTGCCGAATCAGCGAGATTACTGAGTACCACATATATGAAGAAAAAAATAGTGGAAACACCGCTAAAACCAGAGATTATTTAAAGGTAATAAATGTGAAGCCAAGGCAGGCGACGGGGGGGGGGGGGGGGGCAAGGGGGGCAAATGCACAGTGGCTCGGACTCACAGGGGGCCCAGATCCATACGAGATGAGTGAAAATGGGGCCTCGGAACCACACGATTAGTCAAAATGGGGTCCAGAATCATACAAAGGAAGTAAAAAAAGGTCGTCAAGATAGATTCCTCATTTGCACAGGGGCCCAAAAATCCAGTCACCCTGTGTGTAAAAGGCCTTCATTTAGTGTTTTTTACCTTCTCTGGTCGTGATGCAAAATTATAAAAACAACATAACAAACTATGCTGATTGTACACAAACTAAAAATAAACAATCCATAATGAAATCAGCCAATCACTTTTGAGATCTGTCAAACAAACCCCAAAAACCCTTGACCGTTGATGCCGGGTTATTTAGCGGCCGAACCTTCGGATGCTGGATCAGTGAGCTTTGACTGTTCAACTTAAACAACTGCTGAACATGAAATTTCATAAGGTTGGTGCAATGAATATACATTTGTTGAAAATATGTAAATAAGCAGAAAAACAATTCAGAATGATTTAGGAATTCAGGAATTGTAAATTGCCTGAATATTTTAGTTCTGAAATTTGTCTAAAGCTTACTTTTTTCTGAAAGTGTCTTTTTACTGTTGATAATTTATATAAAAATGTCCATTATCACAAAAGTTTTTAAATAAAATTATGTTCACCGTGGCTTGGAATTATGTATAACAGACTTAACAACTTCATTTAACTATCGCTTCTCTTAAATTGGCAGTTGGTGTAAATCAATCAATTTTCCGCATGGCATCGCCAGTTAGCATTTTTACCGATAACCAATTCCTCTTTAAAAAATGTTGAATGCCGATTTTTATAGAATTAGTCTAGTCCTTAACAATCAACCATTTGGAACTTATGAAACTTGAGAAGGATTGTCATTTTCAAAGTGTTTGTGGGAAATCTGATCTGATACGAATGAAATCATTATCCGATGTGAAGAATATACTGTTTGAAAAATTACTTTAAATTGTTACAGAGACTAGCTAGGGATTAGAACCAACTGAAGAGGGATCGCTAAAAACGCCCTAGTGTACTTAAAAAGTATATATATTGATTTTTTGCTTCATAGACATTGGAAGTTTTTTCTAAAATTATAACACTTAGCACATAGCTTTGTGTAGCTGATGTGGCATTTTCTAAAGAACATTTTTTACATTTTATGAGGATAAAGTATCTAAAAGCACCCAGACATCTCTTGAAAAATTGCGTATAATAGTTGGTAAAAGTTTTAACAGGGAAACTAATGGACACGTCTCAGTGGAAACAAACTGAACTGCAAATATAAATTAACTGTTTATTCCCAGGTGAACAGTTATTAGATTTAACTGTAGAGTGGAAGAAAAATAATTTATGTACGTTTTTTTTCAACATAGACCTACGGTACCAACAGAAAAACTTCCTTGGATTCATGATTTCATGTTAAGAGGAGGCTAAAGGCAATTCGGTGTTGCCCTCGCGGTCGAGATTACTAAAATTACTCCGCGATAATAATCGGAAAAAGTAGTGTGACGTAGTAAATAACCAGTTGTTCTAAAATTATAGTCTTAAATAGCATATGAAGTACTCTTTTCCTCTTTTAAGTCCAAAATATAGCTTCAGACGCTGATATAATGTCTTCGCTCATTTATACAGTGGAACCTGGATAATTCGAACTTGTATAATTCGAAATCTTCTTTAATTCGAATATTTTTCTTGGTCCCTGGCATTTTGTATCTAAACAATGCTAAAAAATCGTGGATAATTCGAATTTTATTTTGGATAATTTGAATTTTTTAAGTGCCTAATTAAGGTACATCAGTTTCATTCCACGACTGGAGATAGTTACAAATTCATTGGAAAACACTGTTTTACTACGACGTTCAATAAAAATTTAACGCCAGACCGATGGCGTGTCAGGTTATGGTCAAATGACTCATCCCTTCCACCTCTCAGGCTTCCCTCCCTGCCCCAACATCGCTTGTAACTCGACACCAATAATGTAAACTAAAACAGTACAGAACGCTGACTGAGTTCGGAAAAGGGTTGCGCTCGCCGTGGCAGCGCCACAAGACTTTTTGCACTTGATTCTGTGTAGAACGGCTCCCGGCAGACGAGCCATGCGCCAGACCTGATGCGCAGTTTCCTATGTCGACACAAAGGCTACTCAACTCTGCGACCCCCTTCCCTCCCCCACCAGCCAAACTAACTTGCGAATTCCAGTGCAGCAATCCGTTGTTTTCGATCGTCCTTCAAACAAAGTGTTTTTTTTATTTGTGCAGTGTCTTGTTTTTAAGTGTTTAAAAGTTTTTACGTAACATTAAATAAGTGTAGTGATCATTTCGACAAACTCTCGGACCTATAAAACACTCACTTAAGCAGAAAGTCAATGAGCGTGCAATTGTCAATGTTACACGAAGTTAAGTTGGTAGCCTGAATAAAGTTCAGACGTAGCAGAACGTACTGTATTTTTTTTAGCAGAAATGTTTCTTTGTATTATCGTACGTCGCGTCGTACGTAGTTTATACTTTAGGGTAGTTATTTCTGTTTTATGATTACTGTTTTTGAACCCTTATAATTAGCGTTTGTTGATGAATTTATTCTTTTAGAGTGTCAATTTGATAAAGAGGTTAAATTCACAATTTGAAGGTTTATTGTCTTGGCCTCATTCTTTAGAACTTCTTTAATTCGAATTTATGGATAATTCGAAGTTTTTAGCTGGTCCTTTGAGGTTCGAACTATCCAGGTTTCACTGTATAAGTGTTCAAACAGTAACGAATGTAGTAAATATTCCTCAGTGTGGTGGGATATCAGCGCGTGTAAACGTTCACGCAGGCGCATTTTCTGGAGATATATTTTAATTTATAGAAAATAATTTTATTGCACCTTGAAGACAAAAAAAAATTGAACACTAGGTTTGTGAAGTACATTTTTCATTTTCTTTTTACATTTCGAGTTATTTTAGCTCAAAATATCAACTAGCTAAAACCCATTATTTGAACTCTAACGCCAATTATTCTTGTATTTGTTATGATATCGTAAAAATAAAAAATGCATATTGAAAGGAAATTATTTATTTTAATTTTGATTCGTAGCTTATTGTCGTACGTTGAAAAATAACGTCAAGATATGGTTTTGCGCGATGTTGTAACCCGCAAAAATCATGAAAACACCCTTGTGTGCGGGAACGCATTTCGACTAAAGTTTTCAATCGAAACTCAAAACATTATATATTTAATTAAAAAGGAGAAAAAACCCTACAAAATAATACAATTTGGTTCCATGATTCTAAGAAAGGTAAATAAGTAATTACACCTAAAGTTTTCCGATTATTACCGCGTAGTAATTTTAGTACGTATCTCGACCACAAGGGCGATACTGAATTGCCTTTAGCCTCCTTTTAACTAATTCTGTTTATTTGATTTTTTTGAAGCTTCTTGATGGACAAATCATTCTAGGTGAAAGTGTTGGAATGAAAACGAAGGAAGTTAATTTTTACCTAACATAAAGAATCGATTGGTAACAAAACATGATTTATTTTTCAGCCCTGTTGATTGGGCTAACTGCTTAGCATTTTAAAAAAGGAACTCTCCTTTGATTTACACTCGTGAATAATACAATGTTTGTTTAGCAAGGTTTTGTTTTCTTTCAAGCTTGTATTTAAGAAGATTCATTTTGTAATGACAAACAGTTAATTTGTGTTATTGATGTTTTGGTATCATTGTTTCTTCATCACCAATTTTTTACCTTCTCCAAGTTTGAAGACGTAGATTTGTCACCGACACAAAACGATAAGCAAGGGGTAATTTTATCATTTTTACCCACTAAAGATTTCCCCTGTAACAAAACACAATAATCTTCTCGTTCAAAAACGTATTCAAAAGAATCGTTGAATATTTTACTTTTTTCTTCGTCAATTACTATTTTTTCTGGTTTTGTATCCAAAAACAATGGATTCCCTTCCGATTTGACCAGAATATTTTCCGTATATAATTTTCCGGATATGAATATGTTAGCTTTTTTATTTTCTTGAGTCGATGTAAAATCTAGCTTTTGATCTTTGAATATATCTTGTTTGCCTTCGTACTCTTGGATAATATACAAAGGCTTTTGCCCATCTTTAAAATGACCAGATATTAAAAACTTTATGCGAAGTTCATCACTCGCACTATCTGGCCTGGTTTCTTCAGGAATCGGAGTCGGCATTTCTATTTCTGATGTCGGTTCAAGGCCTATTTTATCTTGATCTGCAGGTGGTTCAAGGCCTATTAGTGTTTTGTCTAACATGTCAGTAGAAGTTTGTGAAGGTCTGGCAGAGTAGGCATCTTCTGGCTGGTAGTGCCGCTCTAGTTCCTCTATTATCTGAGACTTAACCTCCTCAATTTTGGGTTTTGAAGGCACCTTCTCAACACTGCTTTTTTTAGACTCAACACTGCTTTTTGTAGACTCAACACTGCTTTTTTTAGACTCAACACTGCTCTTTTTAGACTCAATACTGCCTTTTTTAGACACAATACTGCTTTTTTTAGACACAACACTGCTTTTTTTGGACACAACACTGCTTTTTTTAGATTCAACACTCTTTATACTTTCCCTTTTGAAAGACTCCATACTTTCTTTTTTCGACGGTATACTCTCTACTTTACTCAGTTTTTCTTCTTGAATCTCCTCTTCTTGTTTAGGTTCTTCAATTTCTTCTTTTGGTTCTTCAATTTTTTCTTGTTTTTCCGGAATTTCTTCTTTTTCTTTTTCTTCACTTTCTCTTTTTGTTTCTTCGGTCGTCGTACTCTCTTCGCTACTCGTTCGGTCGAGGTTTGCGTCTTTTGAAAAGTCACCGGATTCTTGGAAGTCGTCTATTTTCGACAACAACTCGTTCAGTTTCTCCGTGAACTGGTCGTAGTACTGTATGTCGTATGATGTTTGATGTTTATATCTGATGCTCGTTTTCGGTCTCATTTTGAAGTTGATCATGTCCTTCATGGCCTCGAGATTGCTGTCGGGTACGAGAAACAATTGCCCGTCGACATAGCCCTCGTAATACGTCTCCACTTTTTTCTTATCGGTTTTCTCCGGTTCCGCCGCTCCGACCGGAGCGACTTTATCCAACGGACCTTTTTTCGAAAGCATTTCCCGCCCCCTCACCGGCTTGGTCAACACCACAGGTTTAGCCTCTTCCATTTTTAATTTTTATTTTTACGTCGCAAGTGTAAACCTTCTTTACGGTCGACTTTGGTGTTTTGTGATTCTGTTCTTTCTCTGCAACCCAGGTCTTGAGGGGGAGGCCGATTGAGGTTGTGTGTGAATGTACAGGGTGTCTGAAAAGAAACACAATCCACATCTGTACTATTTTTATTGAAGATAAAGCAATCTTGATACCGTACATGATTGTTATTTACTCACTGTGCATTCATTTCTCAATAAATTTTTGAATCCTCTTTTATTTCTTTTAGTATCGGTTGCATGAGACTACCATAATTTGGTGATATAAATCTACAATAATACTCGAATACATTTTTTGATAACTTTTTTACCTTTCTTCTTGTATATTCACAGCGATGGATTTCTCTTTAAAAAAATAATTAGGAGGCTCCATCCAATAAGGAATCAGTAGACAGAGGGGTTTTCATGGTCTGCTCTTCTTGATCTATCTTGCATACAAAGATGTAAAGTGACCTTTTTAGGATACACTGATTTGTACATACTGCGATGTAAGAGTAAATGCTTTGAGGGTATTACAATGTAAACAAGAGAAAAACTAGCACATACCATGTATGTTCTACAAGAAAAAATTGCACTCATTCATTCATTAAACAAATTTTTAGATATTCTATGCTGTTTCAAAGTATTAAGTTTTCATTAAATATTTCGTCATTGTTTAAACACCTAAATCAACCATTTAATGAACCTCAAAAATCTCCTGCTCAGCAAATTTAACCAATTAAAAAACATTACTATTTAAAAACAGCTCATTAAAAAATGTTTTTATTTTATTTTACATTAAAAAAGAAGGTGCATTTTTAAGTCTAAAGACCAAAGAGTGTAAAAGAATTGTGTATAAGTTTACTTACCAGAAAATGAAAGTTAAATGAATTTTCAGTACTTGAATTTAGGGCATATTTACAAATTTGTTTACAATGGGTGGACGGCCTTGTTTACATAACACATGTGGCAGCTGGTGGGTGGAAAAAATGTCTTGCAGACAGTTTCTTGACGAATAAACTAAGAAAGATTATCTGTATACCATAAAGACTATAATAAAATCTGTTTTTAAAATAAAAGTTGAATTAGTCCTTAATCTTTTTCTCCGTCTCAAAGTACTGACATCATGTGAACTTTGATTTAGATTTAAGGGTTTTATTTAAATCTATAACCTCAAGTTGTTGCTTTAAAAGAATTTGACATGTGCACAGAACTAAAACCTTACAGTAAGCCTTCCGAAGGCTTATATCAGTCATATTTCAAAATTTAAATAATATATCATGTTTTTTTGAAAATTTACCTTGAAAATCGTAAATAAACTAAGCTTTTTAATGCTGTACATTTCAAAGGTTTTTAAATGCTTACAACCCCCACTTTTTTTGTTCAAAAAACCAAAAGTTTTCTGGGGGAGGGCTCCCGCACCACCTGCCAGTATGGGGGGTATTCCATACTCTCCAGTGGTTGTGCCCCCCCCCCCAAATCTATGGTTCACGCGACACCAATGGTTGGGGCTGTAGACCAATGGTTTCAGAAAAGTACCCCCCTCCATCCCAGCCAAACTAACAGCTGGCTCAGCCAGAGCCGCAGAATTGTTGTGAGAACTGCACCAAGGTAAGACGCTGACAACAAAAATTTATTTTAAGGTGAACACGAAAGAAATTGTTGAGTAGACATCAAAATCATCAACATAAGTCAGAATGATGCGTTAAATAATGAAGTTTAGTATTGTTATTACTCACCATGATTATTAATAATTAATATTCATTATTAATAGTCCAAAAATCAATGGCTGCTATAGTTTGGAACATTCACATCTTCTAAGGATCTTCTTCAGAATCCATATCGACTTCCAGTTTTCCATTCTAACCCTTTTCTTTAGGTACTTGTCTCTTATTCAAAATTGAAATAGTTAAAAATTGAAAAACCCCTGTTGCAGCAGGCCTGCACACTTAGCAGTGAAAAACCCCTGTTGCAGCAGGCCTGCACACTTAGCAGATTTCATATGCTTTTGTAACTTCTTCTAGCCCACCATAACACATAGCAAATATTCAAATTAGTAAACTGCCTTCAAGCTTAATTCAATGGAGCAAACCAAAATTTGATTATTTAAATGTTTTATTAAAAATCCATATTTGGAGGAGTTTGGGGGTTTACTGTAGGGCATGTGACTTGAGTGGAGCAGGTAAGTATTGAGGCACAATAGTTGTTGTAGGCCCAGGTCTGAAAGGTAAGTGGAAATAGCTTCTAATATTTTAAGTAACTAATTTACAAGCATTTTGCAAGTTGAACTTAAATGTAAGATGAGTAGGAAAATAAAACACCGGTATAAAATATTAGACTTAAATATTTATAATTTTAAACACTGTTGAATACAATATTTCTTGAGGATTAACAATAAAAGTATTAAATTATATTGAGTAACTTGCATCATTCAAAAAGTTTCTTGAATCTTTGTGAGTAAATGCGATAATTAAGTTGGGTACAACACCTGTTTACATAAATTTACTTAACAATTTATGTATAAAGACTATCTTTTATATAAATTAGCCCCTAATTCAACAATTATACATAAATGACAAACATCGTTTATTTACATCGATGATGGCAAACAAACAAACTCACAAACTTTTACACATTTAATTGTTGAATTAGGGGTACGTTGGTCAGCTGTAACAACGTATCCATAGAAGCAGAAAAATGTAAACAAATAAACTCAATTCCAAATGACAGATACAAAAAACAGGGCAGGAGCAATACCAGCTGTTTCAAATTTTGAACGTGGCAAGCCACGGGGAACATCTAGTTAAATATAATTGTATTTAGTTTTGCTTCTGACAGGGAATTCAATACCACTGTATTAAGAAAATATTTACCATCAACCTTGAGTGATTAATTTTCCTAAAGACTTTTTCCTCATTTTAATGACTATATCAATAAGCAAGGTGGGTGTAATCAATCCAATTAATTATTAACAACTGAACTCTAAAAATTTTTTTTTAAGTAGCCTAGCGTTGATTCTTCTTTAACGTAGACAAACAGAGCAGAGAACTTTTTGAATAGATTAATTATATTTTTGAACCATACTATTCTAAACTAGATGGGTCAGAGGAAATTTCTGTTTGAGAAAATTTAGAATGGGTAGATATATAAATAAAAAAACAATCTTCAGTTGATGATATTGCAAACACCTCTATGACTATCTACCAAGATTGCCATTTCGCCAAATATGCTAACCAAATTTTTTCATTCACGGGAAAAAATTAGCAACAAAGGTAAAACCGGTAGAATCCAAGCTTGAAATTAAATGGCAATAAGAATAGCTAGGTAAGCAACTTGTTACTCACAAATAACAGATAATACAAAATGTATAATAGAATAAATAAATAAATTATCCAAATAAAAAAGCTAAAATACCTTACTGAACATTGTTTCTATATTGATTGGTTTCAAAATATGATATTGCATATGAACAAAATAAACTAAGTACAAATAAAACTATATTAACATCGAAATTGCATAAAATACCTTGGTGGTATTTTTATCAATCTTGAACTATAATAATTTACACTAACTCAAAATAAAAATATTATGAAATCTGGTCGTTTTGTCTTTAAAAAATGGCAGACTTAACATACATTTGCAATTTAAAAAGGGCATTAGATAAAATCTTGAGGTCATCTAAGCAGATTTTTCAATCACAGAGATGAAATAATTACCAATGTCTTAAAGGTTGGCATTGCAAATGATGCAAGTCGACTATATTGAAGTGAAGATAAAGATAATGAAGTAATAATATTTAAAGTGAATACTGTTTATTGGACCACTTTCTACAATACAACCTAATTTTTAAAAAATGGTTTTAAACCTATGCAGATGACAATTTGGGCGCTCGGTACAAACTAAATCATTAACTAGAGCAGAACTGCAATCAACAAAGTTTTACCCTAAGGCTGGATGAAATAAAAAATAGACAAAAGATAAATCAAGATGAAGAATTAGGGAGGATGTACACATCTTAGGGGAAAAGGTCCATGAACAAATACAGGGCTTGTAGCAGTTCTTGAGGTTGAAAAAAAATAAATATTATAAGAAAAAAATAACCAAAAAATAACCTTTTGTAAAAAAATTTGCTAAAAATTGGAAAACCGGCGTTATATTCGGGATATACATTCTTAACTTTGGTAAAAAAGAAAATCTCGACAGACTAATCACAAATTTGCCTAAATTTTACGGCGAGACTTGGTTTTCACGCAACAAGACTTGGTTTTCACGCAATGTAGGATGACGAGATTCGTCTGCCTCGATACTGCTACGAGATCGTCTGACAGACGAATAGTGTGAACAGGGCTTGTAGCACTTCTTGAGGTTGAAAAAAATAAAGAAAACAAAATTCCAAAAAAAACAAATTCCTAAAAAAATAACAAAAAAATAAAAAAAACCATTACAAGCCCTGCAAATATTATGACCCTGCAAAAATTTTCCCTGTAAAAATTTTATTTCTTCAAAATTTCCACTATGAAAACTTCCTTCTGAAATAAGAAAAAAATGGTCATAATGACACAATAAAGTTGGAGCTCATTTACCAGTAATTAACTACTGCAGAATTATTAATATCAGTATGACAAACACTACTTGTGCCAACAATAAATTTCACATTAATATTAATGGAAGGCGGATGTCGGAAATATTGGGAGAACATTTTAGGCATATTAGTAGAATTTGAGTAAATTCAGGAATTGAAACATTTTTTAACTTCAAGATCTGATGAGAGAAATTTTCTGTTGTAGGAAGTATTGAACGGAATGAGGCACAAACAGTTCACATAGTGATTTGGGACATTGAAAGTGTTTATTGGTACTTGGACTGGTTCAAATCAGGAACTTTGACTAAAAATGATATAGTCCACTCTTGATAACTCAAATTATTTTTAATCCCCTAGGAAAAACCTGACCAAGTCAAAATAAAATCTGTGCATAGCTGTAAATAATTTTATGGTTACATTTTCAAAGCAACAAAAAAAAACACAAAAATTACTTCTTCAACTTGATGTTCAATTAACTTGCACTTTACCTCTAAAAGTCCAAGTTGACTTCTTTATTTCAAAGTTTGCTTAATGATCCTCAAGTTGAAACGCCGCAATACAGTTCACATTGTGTCAATGTATCACAACTATTCTCTTTCTTTAACTCTGTAAGCAGAATTTTCATTTGGTTCACCTTAATACCTCAAATACAGCTCAAACGAGCTCTGCAAATAAAAGTTATAAATTATACATTGCTTGAAATGGCGATCTACCCAGGTAGAAAATTTAAGCCAAGTATGGATGACAGAAGAGTGAAGGATGATTGTGGCGCTATCTTGTAGTTTTTGTTACTGACTAAGGCCGTCATGTTCCTTAGGCAGGACTGTTAATAAATAGCCCAAAATCCAATGGCAACTAAAGGACCTACATTTTAACGTTGGATCCTAACCACAATTTTGCCTGGTTTACAATTTAGAACTGCTCTAATTATGAGGACGGTCCTATGAATGAAGAATTTAATAGTGTGGATGTTAATCCCCACTAGGGAACACCGCGTCTACAAGCCATCGCTCATAACTATCCACAGTTCGTGACCTACAAGTAGCTGGATTACAGAACACGCCACCGTCCCAGTCCTTAAAGGCCTAACTATTAACTAATTGCCTCTATAACTTGAACTATGCCAGTCAAACTATACAGTACGTAACTCAAAGGAAAATTGTTGACTCTTAATTTTGAGTTAGCAAGAGTCGACTGTATGTATATGCTCTATGTGTAAAGAAGACAGGTAGAACATATGAGGTAACGGTCTTTTAAATAAAGCTAGCAATGTTATCCCTTAAAATGAAGTTGGTTCTATAAATTAGAACAACTTTCAACTGGGTTCCTACTGTATTGAACTTACTTCTAAGACACTCAATATAACTAACTGTTATTGCGAACAATATTTACACATCCAAGCAATTTATTTCTCTGTATATTTAAGCTATATATCCACTGGTTTACTCTGGACTTAAGACTACCAAGGCTCTGTCAATATTAGCTTTTTGATTAACAATTAAATAGTTCTATGAGCACTTCGTTTATAAAAATACAGCTAAATATTCATGGAAGCCTACTATTTAATGAATACAAAAGTATACATTGCCTAACCGTAAAAATGAGGTTAAAGCTTACATTTGGTATTCTTTTATATACAAAGTAATCACATTTGGCAAAAACCTAATCACCAGTTTTGCAGAGAGACTAAATGTAAAGATAAAATCGAATCGATTCACAATCAGACTAAATCATGCATATTCAGGGTGTTTACTAAAAACTCTTTAGGACTTCGCGTTATGGTTACTTACATCAAAACTAAGGAAAAAGCTCCATAAACAAGGGTCCTAAAATGCTCGGTTATCCGACTGTCGGTATGTATGTGTTTTTAACATGGAAAAAAAGGAAGTGTGTTCCTTTACTTTGGAACCTCTAGAGATATCAACTTCAAAGTTTGTGGGTACATGTTGACTAGTAGAACCTATTTTGGTGCGGAGTATCAAGTTTCTACTTTGTACCATTTAAAAAAGGCAGCCATTTTTATATTTTAAAACTTAACACCTTAAAAATATAAATTTTACAAAAATTGGACAAGATACGATAAAATTGCGCGACGTTGTTGTCTATTTTACAATTTTTGTAAAATTTCCGGTTTTTAAGGCATTAAGTTTTAAAATATAATAATGGTTGCCATTTTTAAATGGTACAAAGTAGAAACTTGATACTCCGTTCCAAAATAGGTCCTATTAGTCAACGTATACGCACCAAGTTCGATGCTAATATCTCTAATGGATTTTTCTGTTAACAAAAAAGTTAAATTATGTTAAAAACACGTACATACCGACAGACAGATAAACGAGCACTTTAGGACCCATGTTTACAGGAACATTTTTCTTAGTTTTGATGTAAGTAACCATATGCCGAAGTCCTGAAGGGTTCATAGTAAACACACTGTATATCTAGCCATCTAGAACATTCACTTTAATACTTCTGTCAAAGGGCACCGTGCTATGATAAAATTGCGTAAATAATCCTCATAATACTCTAAATTATATATAACTAAAATTTAAAACGACGTAGTTATAATACTTAATATTATGTATAATTTATGATTTTATATAAATATATATATATTGTAATTGAATAAATGAAGCATCATTAAAACAATAGCAATTGGGAGTCACAAAGATAAATTTAATTTATAAAAGGAAAAGAAAAAGTTTAAAGTATCCGCAAAATGACAGTGAGAAGTTTAATACTCTTGCTTTTGTTGCCTACACAAAGTGTACAATAAATAAAGTCTTAAATCACAATGTTAATGGCTTTAAAAAAATCAAATCTTACTGGTCAAAAATGAAGTGCCTAAAAAATCACGCGTACTTCACTGCTGTGTTTTATTATCTTTAGAGCAGCTCTTATATTGCAACTACTTTTGGACAAAGTACAAGAGTCTTAGGCAAATTTCAGCGTAATTTAAGCTCTCACTAATCAAAGTCTACCACGAAACTACACTCAAACATTCTAGGATCCAGTTTACTGTAAACACAACTAAATTAAATCACAACTAAACAAAAAATAAAATATACATTATAAATATAATATTCTGACTTTTAGAAAGCCTGTTTGTTTTAAATGCAAAATAATAAAAAGACATTCTTAAAGTGAATAACAATTTTTTCATACTTGTGGTTGGTATACTTAAATAAAAACTAATTTCAAAATATGCACACACAAATGATTCAAATTTTGCAATATAAATTCGATTCAACCTTAACCGCACTTATAAAATCTTTTCCACCTTACAAACCGTACTTCCCACTTTCTTTTGGCCTAAAGCAGACAACTGAATCGGACACGACTCAAAACTAATTTCATCAACCGTTCAAAAAAAACCACCCACTTTTCGCATCACAAAGAAAAACTACCTAAGTCACACACGAAAACTTTATCGACCGGTAAAAACAAATTTTTGGCATCGTAAAAAAGAATACCGAAGTCGGACACGATACGAAACTGATTTTATTATACAGTAAAAACGGAAAATTTTCTGTTAGACAACAGACGTTAGGAGGGTCATTCCTCGAGTCTCCGCTCAAACCAAGGGTGGTCGAGGACGTCCTCGGCGGAGAAGCGCAGGTCGGGATTGCTCTGCAGAGTGTGCGAGATAAGATCCCTCGCCAGCTCGCTCACCTGCGACGATAAGAACGATAAGTTGATAAGAATAACAATACGATAAGATGATGATGCAATGGTAGTAGTTTATTCTCTGAATAGACATGAGATAATATGATAAGAATGATAAGACACAATGGTGATTTATTCTTTGAAAGGAGAAAAGATAAGACGATAAGAATGATAAGATAATAGTGCAATGATAGTAGTTTATCCTCTGAATGGATACAAGATAATAATGATAACAATGATAGTAGGCCTAATTTATTCTCTGAGTAGGTATAAGATAATAATGCTATGATGGCAATTTACTATCTGAACAAAAGGTAATGAGAATGATGATTATGCAATTGATAGTAATTTATTAATAGATTACTAGATTAGATAGATTACATTCTTATCTGAATAGATACAAGATAAGAATGATAAGATTATAAGATTATAAGATAATGGTGCAATGGTAGTAATTTATTCTCTGAATAGATGCAAGGTAATATGATAAAAATGATAAGAGAAGATGCAATGATAATCATTTGTTCTTTGAATAAATACAACATGCTTACATTTGTAAATCTCAGGCATCAATTACAAAACTACATAAATCAATAAAATGGAAGAAAACTTGAGATGAGGAATAAAGGTGTACTAATATGACAGTTGGTATTACCTCGTCCCAGAAGGAAGAGAGGGTTTGACAGTTGGCATTACCTCGTCCCAGCAGGGGGAAGAGGTTTGACAGTTGGCATTACCTCGTCCCAGAAGGAAGAGAGGGTTTGACAGTCGGCATTACCTCGTCCCAGAAGGAAGAGAGGGTTTGACAGTTGGCATTACCTCGTCCCAGCAGGGAGAGAGGGTTTGACGGTTGGCATTACCTCGTCCCAGCAGGGAGAGAGGGTTTGACGGTTGGCATTACCTCGTCCCAGCAGGAGGATGGGTTTGACAGTTGGCATTACCTCATCCCAGCAGGGGGATGGGTTTGACAGTTGTCATTACCTCGTCCCAGCAGGGAGAGAGAGTTTGACAGTTGGCATTACCTCGTCCCAGTAGGGAGAGAGAGTTTGACAGTTGGCATTACCTCGTCCTAGCAGGGAGAGAGGGTTTGACAGTTGGCATTACCTCGTCCCAGTAGGGAGAGAGAGTTTGACAGTTGGCATTACCTCGTCCCAGCAGGGAGAGAGGGTTTGACAGTTGTCATTACCTCGTCCCAGCAGGGAGAGAGAGTTTGACAGTTGGCATTACCTCGTCCCAGCAGGGAGAGAGGGTTTGACAGTTGGCATTACATTGTCCCAGTAGGGAGAGAGGGTTTGACAGTTGGCATTACCTCGCCCCAGTAGGGAGAGAGAGTTTGACAGTTGGCATTACCTCGTCCCAGCAGGGAGAGAGGGTTTGACAGTTGGCATTACATTGTCCCAGTAGGGAGAGAGGGTTTGACAGTTGTCATTACCTCGTCCCAGCAGGGAGAGAGAGTTTGACAGTTGGCATTACCTCGTCCCAGCAGGGAGAGAGGGTTTGACAGTTGGCATTACATTGTCCCAGTAGGGAGAGAGGGTTTGACAGTTGGCATTACATTGTCCCAGTAGGGAGAGAGGGTTTGACAGTTGGCATTACCTCGTCCCAGTAGGGAGAGAGGGTTTGACAGTTGGCATTACCTCGTCCCAGCAGGGAGAGAGGGTTTGACAGTTGGCATTACCTCGTCCCAGTAGGGAGAGAGGGTTTGACAGTTGGCATTACCTCGTCACAATAGGGAGGGGGGTTTGACAGTTGGCATTACCTCGTCCCAGTAAGGGGAGGGGAAGGTGTACTGGCCGCTGAGGATGTCGTCAAACAGTTCCTCCTGGTCGTTGGTCGCGCTGACGAACGGAGGGAAGCCGCAGAGCAGGATGTAGAGGATCACGCCCGCCGCCCACACGTCAATCTGCGGACAATCGTGGCGAGATGTCAGGAAAAACATGAACTTTAAATTTAACGGTAACAAGATTTTGTGATTCAAAAGTTTACTGTAAAAATAAGTTTAAGACATGTCCCAACAAGATTTCTGATCAATTCTTTCCTTTACTTGTTCCTCTAGAATATATTCACTACTCCAGATCTAGAGTAAGGCCTCTATTGTCTCAAATAATTTTTAACACAGGAAGTTTTCATTCTATCTCTTTAATATTTTGAGGAAAAATTAACTACTTCTTAAGAATTGAACAAAGGAAAAAAACACATCCTGTGATCCACATTGAGTTCTTCAACTCCATTCAGTACAAAATAGTCACCTTTTAAAAATACTGTGTATAGTCCCCCTATGAACTAATGTATTATTACAATTATTTATTATTAATATCCTTGTGCAATTACTTTTAGGGGGTGGGAGATTAATCACGAATGAGTTCACGGATCTGACAGGTTATGAAAGCAATCCCATGTTATAATACTACTACAATGTGCTGAGCTTTGAACTTAAGAATGTTTCCACTAGTGACAGCATCATTTCGATTTTAAATAAAGGAACAAAAATTCTGGTGTCTTTTTTGCCTAATGGCTAGCTCTTAAACATCGGTTCAAGAGGCCATGGGTTCGATAGCCAGCATCCCCACAAAAAGATATAAATATATAAAGTAGTCTGGTTTGGACTACTTTCCTTAAAAATGTTAAAGAAACATTCTCATGCACAGGGCATGAGAAACACCACTAATGCAAACACTAAGGAAATAATAATAATAATCCTTACCTTTAAGCCGTACCCCACTTCGGTGAGTATCTCGGGGGCGACGTACGTCGGGGTTCCACACACGGTAAACAGTGGCTCCACCACCTTCTGTGCCAGACCGAAGTCCCCCACCTTCAGCAGCCGAACCCGCTCCCCCTCAAACTCCACCTGCAGCAGTGTTACCAACTGATCAGACCAAAAACTCCATCTGCGCCTGTGTTACCTGTGATCAGACCAAAAATTAAAACCAATTCAATTCAGATGTGTGCCTCAATTCTTTGAGTATCTGCTGAGAATTGTTAAATACTTGAGTGACAGTGTCACCAACTAATCAGACCAAAAATTAAAATAATTTTATTTCAGGCATGTGCCTAAAAATCACCCTCTTTGGTCAGGTTGGGCGACGTCTGGCTATGATTACTGTGCGACCGGATGACCTTATATGATTTTTTTGAAGTTTTTTTTCAGTATTCTACATGCTATTACGCAACTTTTGAGACCTATTACGATTCAAAATTCCAAATTTTCGTTTTTTCGACCCACCCTAGTGGGCATCTCTGTACTGACCAGCAGGTTCTCGGGCTTGATGTCGCGATGGACGATGCTCTGTTCGTGAAGGTAGGCCAGGGCCGACGCTAGGTGTTGTGTCATCAGCTGCGCGTCGCTCTCTGGGAACTTGACTGCCTTGGTGATGGCGTCGAACAGATCCCCTCCCTGCAACGTTCAAAATCAAATTTAAGTTTTGTTCATTTCCAAAATGACAGAAACATTGACAAAAAAAAGATTCATACAAAATGTTCCTGAAACCTAACAAAAACCAATATGAGTCTACATGGGCATATTGCTTGAGCAAAAGCTCAGCCACTAATAGAAAACCAACCATAGGCCATTAAGTTTAGATTTAGTAAAATAAGGAAACAACCTTATTTCTCACCTTAACATAAAGTAGCCACCTTATTATGGGTAGCCTTCCTTTCCTTTCCAAAAAGAAAATAATGGCTCAAGTACCCTCACAGGATTTTCCTGTGGGG
This sequence comes from Flexamia atlantica, assembly GCA_035578135.1. Taxonomy (NCBI): domain Eukaryota; kingdom Metazoa; phylum Arthropoda; class Insecta; order Hemiptera; family Cicadellidae; genus Flexamia; species Flexamia atlantica. Next base: position 39,257,992 of record JAQJVK010000011.1, on the reverse strand, counting down.
TGGGGAAACCCAGACTACCAAATCCCCCTACAAAAGAAAGGGGGAAGCTACGGGGAGGGGTTACTATACTTTTTTTAAAAGACGGTAGCGGCCTCTACTTTATTTTGCCTTTTCCCCACCCACACAGACTATTATCTATGCGTGGACGTTATCAAGCAAAGGCAATGAGTGAGATGGTACAGTACAAGGATGAACAGTACTGCTAAAAATATGCCACAAGCTCGAGTCTCGAACCTGTGATGCTTCGTAGCCACAGATCCGAGGCCGAGTGCGCTACCAACTGTGCAACCGACTCACTCAATACACACAGCTAGTTTACAGCTAGTTTTACAGCTATAGTTCTGGACATCCTTACTGGTGGTGGGTAGCAAAATGTGGAAACTCTACCAATCATCTGCTAAAACTCATGATTGTGTCGATCTGTCAAAACACTGTTTATGTTTTTAAGGCACATCAACACTATGAAATTTGTCTTGCAATACTTTACCGAAAGTTGTCTTGCACAATACGAAACGTAATATTAAGTATTGCCACTACTAATGAGAATAAAACCTCTTCTTAGACTTGCGGGAAGCTCTGCAAGATCTTTTACCGTCATTTTACATGTAAGTTTGAGAGAGATTTCAATGAGACCTTGTTTAGATTTAATATTTATTGCATATGAGTTTGCAGCATAACCTTTTGTATTGTAAGTGTGTCTTTACATAACATGTGATCATATGACTGATTGCCAACACAACACAGATGTTTCGCACAGATGTTTTCGAATACAGGGCACTCACTCACCCGCCAGTAAGGCTGTCCGGAACTATAGTTTTACACACCTTGACCAGTTCCATGACCAGGTACAGTTCGGATGGCGTGTCGTGTTCCGCCACCAGTCGGATGATGTTGGGATGTTGCACACTCCGCAGTATCGCCACTTCGTTGTCTATCATGTGCTCCTTCCCGGCGCACTTCGACTTGTCGATGATCTTCAGCGCAAACTCCACCCCCTTCACTCTGCAATCGGGGAAAGGTTCTTTATTTTGTTGCATTTATTTACCAAAGTCAAGTGATAGGTGCACTCTAAACAGTCTTCTATGGGACCGGACTTATGATCAGATTACTTAAAAAAATGCAGAAAGACACATAATATCCTCTCATAACGGTCCTCTATTATAGGGTCAGTCCATACTTATGGTCAGATTACTATTAAAATAAAGGGTTAGGAGAGATGTAAGGTGAACCAAAATGTTCTATGTTAGGAACATGGCTGTCTCTAAAGAGGACAGCCTTGAATGATACATTAGGCTAACTAATGGTCAGTTAGGTTGAACTTAAAACTAAAACCGATAACATAAGATTTTGCCAATCTTGTAAAATGTATTATAAAATCTAGAGCACTAAAAACTTTCAACCTCTACACTTACGAGACTAAGTTCTCCATATTAATTAGATCACTATAGTTTTAAGCGAAAATCCTGTCACAATTTGTTTCTGAAGCAGGAAATAATTTTGTTATAACCTGAACATAGGCCTATAAGTATTTTATGTAATTTTTACTCTTACCTCCGTCTGCTTAATTTATTATTCATGGCTAGTCAATTTGCATTAAATTATTTAGGTCACCTAATGCATGTTAAATTAAGTATTTTATGTAATTTTTACTCTTGCCTCTGTCTGCTTAATTTATAATACATTGCAAGTCAATTTGCATTAAATTATTTAGGTCACCTATTGCATGTTCAATTAAGTATATTATGTAATTTTTACTCTTGACTTCGTCAATGCTTTAAATTAATTATTAATTATTTATTTGACATTAAAATTATTAAGTCTGTGATAGCCTTATGTCACTGTCGGTACTGTTATGACCAATTGCATATACATGGATTTTTTTTTGACCTGTCAATGCATGTGAATGTCAAATGACCAATAAAGATTGATTGATTGATTGATTGATAAATAAAAAGAAACTTCAGTGAGGATAACACAACTGAATTACTTTCTAAGGAGAGTATTGTTAAGAAGGTTTCTACTGCAGTGCCAAAATTAAAATTCAAACAACGAGAGATGTTCCCACATAGTCAGAGCCTGAGTGCTGAGCCTGATACTGACAATTCTTTAGTTCAGAAGATTGATCGTTTAACTACACTTTCCAAGTTAAATATTTGACAAAAAATTACCCATTTTCATAAAAAAATTGCTTCTTTTACATATACTTGACACACGACTGTCCTGTTGCAAACAGGACGTCTGTTTACGGAAAAAAAGCTAAACACTGGAGCGGACTTACTTGTCGAAGCAGCGACGGACGACGGCGAAGTTCCCGTCGCCGATGACCTGACTGACCGAGTACCGGCTCAGCACCTTCAAATCAAAACAAAATTTCTTTATTCATCATCTGTACATCATTGGTACATTGACTAATGTCAATTTTTCATGTATAAATAATTTACATTACAAATGATTGCAATATGACATTAAAATATATACAGTAATCAAAACATAAACTAAAAAAAAATCTTTGATTAAAAATATATACAATAATACAAACCTCTGTAGTCAACTAACTAACTGACCAGCACCTTAATAAAATTCCTCAAAAGAGTAAATGGCCTTTTCGGTCAGAAATATTTTTAATTTATTTTTAAATGTATTTAAATTGTTGTCACTTTCAATATAACATGGTATGTATTTAAAAAAATTTGAACCAGGGTGAAGTGGGGTAAGTGTACGCGCCAAAACGACTAGTTGCACTTTAACTTACAATAACTTCAATTGTATTTCAGATATCTTAATGAAACTTGGTGAGCAGAAAGCTTGGAATGTTTTGTGTATGTGATATTTTTTTTAAATTGTAAATTATTAAACTTTTTTTATATAAATTTTTTTTTAAACTGATGTCCTGTGCGTACACTTGCCCCTGAAATCGGGGTAAGTGTACGCACCCCCCTGATATTTTTATTAACTCACATTAGGTGGAATCTGGGGCAAGTGGAGCATAGCTTAGAATCTGCTGATTAAAATGGTTTTTTATTTGTTAAATTAGCTCCAACCGTTCAGGAGTTATGAACTTTTTTGTGGAACTCCGCATACAATTTTCGTGAAACGGCTAATTGGTACATTTACAATTATTATTATTGGTGTGTTAATAAATTATTTTAAATGAATTAAATGCTGAAAAAACTTATTTAATATCTCACAAATAATGGTAGGCTAGTTAGAATCTAGAAACACAATTTTAAATATGCGTATACAAATCTTACCTGGAGGTGAATTCTGCAATGTAAATGACTATTTTTTAAATTCCGCCAAATAATTCTTAAGTAGTTCATATTAGGCTACATGACTATTTCACTAACACTATATTTAAGGAACTGTTCACTTGCTTTGAAAATACTTATTATTAACATATTTACAGCTAGTTTTTTGTTATTTTTTTATTCAAAAAAAATAAAAGAAATATTTTTTATTTAAAAAAAAGTTTTTTATTTTTTTTATTTAAAACACAGGTCAAGTGTAAGGTTCAAAGGTTAAATCAACTAGAAAGATGAAATTAGGAGAGTAAAACTTGTCCCTAACATGATAAGCCAATTTCCATTGCATTTAGGGCTATGTACACTTACCCCGGGGCTGGAAGTACACTTACCCCAACCACTGTTTGGCCCGGGGAAAGTGTACGCCCCCCCCTTTTTTTTTAACAATACATTTTAGAGATACATAAACCATATTTTTGGATTCCTCTTACAAAACTGCATCAGTGTACCAATTTTCAAATTTCTATTCCTATTTTTTGATTTTATATGATTTTTCAAAATTTTAAGGCGGTACTTTCGTAGTAAGTAGAAATGCAAAGGTGTTTTAAAACTTAATTTTCATGTATAAACAATTATAAATACTGATTTCTGACTTCAGAATCTGAAAGATCACATTTCAAATCACATAGAAAGATGAATTAAAAATTTTTTTTTCCACTTATGGCTTATTTATAGTCAACGCGTCCACTTGCCCCGTGCGTACACTTACCCCACTTCACCCCATATGTTGTTTTCTTTTCAAAAAATGTCAAGCGATGCTGATCAGTGCGGATTTCATTCCCACTTCTTGTGTTTTAAGAGTGTGTTTGATTGTTTAATTTTACTTTTTGGGGATTAGTTTTTACATGAATTATTGAGTCAAAAATAAACCAACCATAAACTGTAAGAATCTTCAGGCCTTTGAAGTGTTCTTTAACTGTTTATCTTATTTACAATTTAAAATTTTCCCGGAAACTTTTTTTTTAGCTTTTGAGAATCATATCTAAAGAAGTATTGTCTGCTGAACCACAGACGCAGATGCCGAAAGCTATATGAGAATGAATGAAAGAAAAGTAACGTATCCTTAAAGTTGCAGTAACACAAAGGAATGACATTTTTGAAAGAGCATACGTACCTTGCTGGGGATGTTAGGGTTGGAGTCTTGCCGCCGGGCCCCCTTCACCGCCTTCGTCTTGTTTGGTAACTTTGGTACGCCGCGTCCTGCAACAACCGTCAATGTTGTCACAGTTTAACCTCTTAATCAGAATAATTTGGTACCCAGGCTGTAAACCGCATGTGGGTTATTTTCTAAGACACCAGTAAATTACTCACTCCTCTGTTTTGAATGTAGCATAAAAAATACAAACCAAAATAACTTATATAACAAACCCTTCTCTCTGCAGTTTATTAGTTTTAAAATAAATTTATCATAAATACTTTTTTTTATTTGGGGTTACTTATCACTAAGTTTGGGAAAAACTAGAAGAGTGAGAACCAATTCAACTAGGCCTAGCAGTGTTGTCCAAAAATCTGTGTTCTGTGTTGTCCAAAAACCTTTTAAAGAACTGATTCCAAAGTATTCGCTGATTTCAGGGTCACTCTAAAGTTTTCAGTCAGCCATTGTGCAATGTTTACAGACACAGACCAGCTGTTAACAAAGCAACTCTTAGAATAGAATATTCAGTGATGCAGTCTGCTAAGACACAAAATCGTGGAGACAGCCAGACAATTAATTCCCAAATATGACAGAAGTAACACGAACCATCCAACTTCCCCCGTGCCGCAAAGAGCGACAAGTTTGAATCACGACCACGAACTCGCATACATTGTCCCAATGTTAACCTTATGGGAAATAAATAGAATCCTATATCTCACATATTTCTCAACATATTTTAATGAAACTTGGTACATGGCTTCGTCTATTTGATATCTACTGGACTTTTGCAAAAAATTATATATTTTACATTCCCATGTTATGAGTCGGGTATCTGCATACTCGTTTCCCAAGTTATTCTTATGGAGAAAATTGTTGTGTGCTCAATTTGGGATTTTAAGCTGATTTTCATTGATTTAAGGCTCAGTCTGAATGATTAATTCAAGCATTTGAAATTCACTGGGTATGCAGGTCTGCTGCAACAGGTGTATTTATTTATCATATGAGGTCAAATGCAGGCAGGTATATATTATAGGCCTGCTAAAGCAGATGTTACTTAACTAAAATAGTTGGGTTTACTTACCCCAGATACTGTCGTTGATTCTGATTATAATCAAGGATAACTATAGTTTCGGCCCCATTAGGCCATTATCAAATCAGTATAGAATGCCAGGCTTCATTACTTCACCAGTAATGAACTCATTTGGTATCGCGCGGCCGGCCGGTAGCATGTCCAAGAAATTAATTGTGTGCAATTTGTGTATTTTTCTAAAAAACATAGTTTTTGAAGTTTTAAATGTGTGACTGTTTGTGTTTTAATGTGTCCAAACTTGTGAACACCATGACGATCTTCACATCACTGGTGAAGTAAAGAAGCCTGGCATTCTATACTGATTTGATAATGGCATAATGGGGCCGAAACTATAGTTATTCTTGATTATAATTAGAATCGAGACAGTATCTGGGGTAAGTAAACCCAACTATTTTAGTTACTTAACATCGATTCTGGAGGCAAAATCATGAATAGATGCTACTTACCCAGCTCGTCAATACAGTGAGTGCCAGACTTCAATTCGCCCCCGGTCCGTCTCAAACTTTTCCTCTGTGCTTGAATCGCTTTCAATTCTAAAACAAATTAAAACAAAAACAACTATATTAGAAGCATCTTGTCCTTATAACCGAGAAAAGTTTTACAGGAACAATTTAATAAAAGAAAATTGAGTGTTTAAAAAGTCTTATAAAAATAATAAATAACACTATTAATGCCTCAATGTCAATGAGTTTCAAATGCTAACTTTTAAACAGCAAGTTATAACGGCGAGCAAGTGTAACGATATACAAAATACATACTTGCAAGTACAATGTTCACTTACATGAAGTCTAATTGACATAGGCCCCCATGACAAAAATGTATTCATGATTTTAATGTACGACTAATTAATACCTTAGCCTGTACATCTCTACAATTTTAAAATTTTCTATGAAGTAAGAGAAACTTACCCAAATATGAATCATGAAGACAAATGAGATAAGACAAGGTTAAAATTTTTTTTCCAAAGAAGAAAAGGATTTTTAATCCCTGAATAAAATGATTGTTTAATTTCAATCAATAGGCTATATTTATCGTTAAAAAAAATCAAATCAAAAAAATTAAATTAAATAAACAACATTTTGAATGAGATCAAAGTAGTAATGATAACGAAAATAAAGGGTAAGCCTACCTTCGATCTCCAGATCAAAGTCGTCAGGAGGGTTCAAACGTTCACTTCCATAAACAAAAAATACATCTTCTTCACCAAAGAATTCTTCTAACGTAACCACCTTAAAGATAAAACATGAACAAGTAAGTAAAGATTATTCCCCCTAAATACCATTTATTCACAATATCAGAAAATAAATTCCTTTTACAAAAGATCTAAGCCAAATTTTATGAGGAAATTTTTTGAAAATCAAAGCCTAGATGAAGGACCTACAGGAACAGAGAATTACAACAGTAACCGTAGTAAAATTTAGGAGATGATTTTTGTACAATTAAGCTAGGTAATTTGGTCATTTTATAACCTCCAATAAGTTTTACCTATATTTATTATACGGGCACCTAGTTAGGTGCTACCTTTGACCTAGGGCTAAGTTATAGGTACTACAGTAGCATAATTTGAACAAAAATTTACAAAGTTTTAAAAACCATCCATTTTTAATAAATCCAACCATTATTAATAATCTAGGCTAGGCCTATGTCAATAAAATGAGGACATAGCTATAAATGAAATAGTTCACATAGGCCTAACTGCAATTTTGCAGGATTCGTCTAAGATTTGAGATGAAAAATTAAGGTTGCCACTTGTAAAATTAATAACATGATACCAAATGTGAAATATTGATTAAAACCTAACGACTCATCTGCTGTAATCCTTGACCTATTTGACAATCCACATTGATCTTTGATCCACAATGCTGAGAAAGAGACTACTAGCATGCCGTACCTGGGCTTTTAATCCCTCAAAATCTAAAATCTAAATTATAACCAACCTATACACCTATCATATATTTCATGGGCCTGCTTTTTACACAGCGACAAAAGTAGCAGGTTGCAGGCTAACGCACTGCTAACAGGGCCGACAATGTAATCATGCTTCTATATTCAAATTAATTACAAGTAGTAACATCAGCCTCTTAGCCAAAATTAGATATTTGTTCCAGCTTTTTGAAATTATATATTTGTTCCAGAGAGTACAAATGGCAACTTACCGGAGCACCAGAAGAAGTGAATACTTTCCTCACTGCTCCTGTGTCAAGTTTGGCAGCTTCAGTTATCGTAGAGAGAGCATGGTCGAATGACGGGGCATTCCTTTTATTGAGCAATAATCTTAACACTTTCCTCGGCCTAGTGCCATTTCTAACGATCACTATTATCCTAGGACGGGTACAATGGTTAGCGGATCGAGAACTGCTGTTTGAACACGGAGTGAGTCTAGTTAGAGATCTCGACGGTTTCACTTTGGTTATACTTGGAGAGGACACAGAGTACTCCACACGTTTAAAAGACTCTCCATTACCCGAACACACATAGAGTTTTCCATCTTCCAAATCTTCCAGTTGAGAAATTTTTCTTCCATCCATAGTAAACAACATCCTCACTCCACTTGGTAGGTTGACATTGTCAGAAAGAGCACGTGTAAGATCAGTCAACAAGCTATCAAAAGAGCGGTAGCGTTCAGGCGTTACAGCCATCACAACGCCTTTGTGGAATCTGTCTCCATTACACAAAAATCTTATGCGTTTTGCCTTTCTTCCTCTAAGGGGAGAACTTTGTGTCGCAAAATCTGTTGCATGTCTCTGGGCACTGTAACTTGACACCTTTGAATTCTGAAGAAAATTCTGCTCACCACCCATAACCAAAGACATAGCAACTGAAACAGAGATAATTGGCTGATTATTTTTGTTTATTAACAATAATTTATAAGCTCAATCTAAGAACTACATAAATTTACATTTCCTAAAATTGGAGGTGGGAGGTTTGTAGTAAGATAACACTCACTACTTCAATCTTTACAGCCTTATCTTTATCTTTATCTTTCAATCTTTATCCTTTTAACCTTCAGTCTTTATCTTTAAAGTAATTAAGTTAATTTTATCAGGACATAGGCAGTAATATGATGGGCTAGTTTCAAGTGAATTTGAAAAGTTTGAGGTTTTTGGGGTTATCAAGCATCTTCTTTCAAGGTTCAACTGTATTTTAATATATAGGCTATGGAAAGGCCTAAAGTTCTTTACTTATGTTAACACAAAAATAAGTTAGTAAGTTATATATTTTAATTCAAAAACATTGAAATAGAAAATCCAAAATATCGTATTTAAAATAGGCCTTGGTTAAATGTACAGTAGTAGGATATTAGTCTATACTGGTGTACAGTAATTCTAAATGTAATTATTTTGTTGGGATTAATTCAGATGATTAAAGATGGTTAAAGACATGTCGTAAACATAAAGGCACAGTACCTACTTAAAGCATGGTAGGTACTATTAGGTACCTTACTTAGGTAAATAAAATTTTTACCTAAGCTACCTTTAAACATTGAGTAGGCCTAGATAGGCTATCAGGAGTTAATTATTTCAGTTGGTTTAAAAAATATTGCAATGATTACTCAATGTAAAATACCTTTCGATATAAATATCAGGGAACAATATATCCAAATTAATTGTCTGCATTAGCCTAAATACAAAAAAATAAACGTAGCCTAGAAGATTGATTAAAGCTTCAACTGAGCTGCAAAATATTCTCAATTTGGAATGAAAATTAATTAAGGCACCATTAATAGAAATGAGTGGTTAAGATCACCTCCACACCTCCTTAAATCCGGGAATTTTATCTGTTGGAACCTGTTGACCGACGCCTTTGGCAAAGACCAAGCTCTTCTGAAAAGGAAAATTTCAGTCTGACCTAACTCAGTGTCCAAATTATAGATATCGCAATGGGACATATCACCTAGTTGCATTTCCCCGCTCAAGATTCCTGAGAATCCAAGTTTCAAGAGGTTATGATAGGTGTGGGATAGATAATCAAGTGCAGCCTCTACTTCTGTAATAGGACGTCAAGGCTATGAGCATACTTGTCTCAAATTATAAATAAATACTTGACAAAAAATTCCTCTATCAGATCAGTTTAAGTCTCCAAATTACCAAAGTGATTAGGACTTAATGATGTTCTAGAGAAAGTTCAACAAATGATAAGACATATGGGTACCAAGTACAAGTTCGCCACAAACGTTAGTTTAACTATCTATATGATTATACTTACATATACTTCTAGTTCTGTTGGTGAATACGATTAATTCATTTCTGATATTAATCCACCCCAAATTTATTTATTTCATCGGTAGAGGAGGCATAACCTAAAACAAGCAATCAAAATGAAACCCACAGCCACTTTGAATGGCTTTGTGAGAAGCCTTTCACTGAGTGAGTCATTGCTTTAGTCATTAGCATAGATAAAAAATACCCCAGGAGTAGATCGTTCATTCTTACCGGCAACGCAGACTGTTCGGGCAATGGCGGGCCGACGTAGTTCTGTTCGGGCGCACCAGACTGCGCTGCCGCGCTCCCTCCCCCAAACCTCCCCCCCCATCACCATACCCCGCTAGCCCGCTCTCCCGCTCTCATCTCTCATCGTTGCACCCGTTTCCTACCACACAGGCTTGCCCTGGCCTCGGCTCCGCGCGTGCGGAAGACACCGCTGAGAGCGCGCCAACTCGAGGTTTTAGACGTTTGCGCACTCGCCATACCCGTGCTGGTAATGGACGCAATTGTAATTTTTTTAATACAATTAAAATGCTAAGTTTATTAATAAATAAATATTAAGAATTAAATATATTAACTCCTTCCAGGCCTTTAAAATAGAAGTGACGGTGAATAGTCACAAAATATTCGCGGGAAACATCTGACTGCGGAAGTGTAAAAATAGTCTCACTTTCCAGACACCTTATTCCCTCCTTTTTCCCATTTTTCCTTCTTTATTGTTTCTCAGTGCATTAGTTGCTAAGCGATTCTTGATGAGCCAGTATCTCTGCTGTACTTAGTTTTACAGTTTTTCGTGTTAGTTTTGCAGTTCCATAATTTAGTTGCGACTTTCGTTTCCTGATGGTAAGTAATTAATATTGTTTTGTTTTTAAACAGCCTGAGTATTACTGGCACACTGGCACTGCCCGTCGTTACTATAGTTACATATTGATGAGGGGCTGTCTTGTGAAAAAACGTAATAATGCTTTACATAAAAACAACCATAACTCTTACGTAAATTATTGTTAGTACCTGGTGGACCGAGCCTTGCTCGGTGTTATTTCATGTTTACCAGTTCATTCAGTTACTATAAAATATTTCAATGTCATAAAATGTATCAATATAAACCTTTTTTATTACTCCATGGACTCTTCATCCCACCTGCTGTATTTTCCCTTGATAGCTGTAGATTCCAAACAGCTGTTATTATTACTTCATTTGTTGACACTTTCCTTGTTTATTTTCGTTGCTATCACGGCAACCCATAAGGCCAATGTTAAAATTTTACAACTTTAAAATTCGATTTATTACGTTATTAGATTTTCTCTGGCCAAGTAATCTGCGTAAAAGACGTTTTTGTGTCATAAATTACTTATTTCCAGACTTTGAAAAAAATCCTCGGAGCCGTTTTTGAGATAAATGTGCAAGCAAGCAAGCATGCACGATAACATTACTCATATAAGAGTATAGGATAATTTACAGCCAACTTACAACAACTTAAGTTGGCTTGATGTTGTTACATTCAGCATTCAGCCAACTTAATTTTTCTAAAGATTTACACAGTTATATATTTATTGCAAGAAATTGGTTTCTTACGAAAAGCCATGAATTTACGCTGTAGCTCTGCCAAGTTTAGAACACGTTGTAGAGTCTATTAATGATGATTCGAACTTGGACGTAATATTACATTTTTTTTAAATATTGCCAATGAACACGCATTTTTTACTATTAAGCATTGCCCCCAAAAGGGTGGGGCTGGTGCAACTCGTGGTCACAGCCCTTTTTTAATTTATTTCATATTTATTGCAGAATATTTTACAGCAGATCATGATCAAACATTCAAAAATATGAATTTCTATAAAATTTAGTAAAATAATATTAATTCTAGGTTTTGTGATTAGTTACAATTTTAATGTTTTAATCCGTCTAATTTTTTATACAATAAGTAAAATCACTGACAACTATGTTTAACACTATCTGGTGGCTTGGAGGGAAGTATGACGCCGAGTATCCTTATCCTTATCTTTATATTCATAGACAAGCATTTTTCCATAAGGTTTTTGTGCTCCTTTTTTCTCAGCCAGTGTGCATCGTAGCGAAAATCTAAGCATACCGATAGAATTGTATTTTCCTGTAGATGTGCAGAATCCCATTGAAATTTATATTAGTCTTTTGGACAAGTAGAAAATTGGATTTAAAATTTCAAAAAAATTAACATTGGTCTTATGAGTTGCTGTTTTGGTGATAGAAAAACAAAACAGAACTGTGCTTTTGTCATCATATGTAGCTGTTATCACATGTTATTTTTCGTAGAGTAAAGATTAGATGTAGAAATATTATGTGAGGGCGAAAAGTGGGCAAACATTTACGCTGTTTTTTTCTGTCATCTGATGAGATATAAAACCCAAACAATAATAAGTTTTTATCAAGCAATAAACAAATGTAAGGAATTCATTAATGACACGAGTAGTATTTGTCCAGTAAAAAATCCAAATTATTATTTTTAAACAATTTCAAGCCACATGTTTTATTGGGGCATGGAGTAATAATAGAGTATTTGATTGAAATCCAGGGCTATTTAGAGAAGATTGAATGGGTTTCAAATAAAGTTTGCTCACTTCAATAAGATTAAGAGATAAAAATTAGCTGATAAAAAGGGAAGAAAAAAGAACATGAAGTTGAGTCTCCACCATCCGATGTACTGTTGTGCAACTGCAGTACAGATGGACATTGAACATTCAAATTGTGTGTTTTATTAGTAGAGAATGCGTAAAATATGTGTAATATTTTAGTGATAATGTTAGGGAGAGAGGGGAGGAGGGGAAAATGTCCTAAGGGTAAGGAAGGAGAGAAAAACTTTTGAAGGGGAGTTTTAGGTCTCAAATAATAACTAGGCACATAATTGTTAGGTGTTATTATTTCAAACCTAAAAGGTAGGAAAGGAGGGACGAGAGATGGTAAGAAGAGGATGAAGGAGAAAAGGGGTGAAAAGTAGAAAGAAGGTCAAAAGGAAGGAAGTACATAGAGAGTAAGGGAAGGAATTAATGGAGGGAGTGAGGGAGAGAACTGTAGTAAGGGGTGTATGGGATAAACTGATTTGATGACTGAATTTTTACCGTCCTCTGAATCAATAACCAGCTCAGTGTTAAAGAAATAAACATGGAATCTTAATATTCTACAATACTAATTACTAAAAACCATGTCATAGATATGTGCCAGTGGCGAGGCAAGATAATTAGTCAAAGATTGAGTCTTTCTCTTTTGCTTTTGGTTCCCATTTGGTTCTATTATGTGTTTACGTGGAAAATGTGTACTATATGAAATGTATTGTGAAACACATTGGTGTATGCAAAGTTCAAAACTAGCTATCCCTATGTCTTGATTTAAAAATTGGTCGAATTTTCGACCACTGGCGATCTCTAATATATATTTAATACGTGAAGCCTTTTTTTGTTAACGCAACTTGTCCCTTATTTCTGGACCAATTTTGACGTTTGAGTCTGTTTGAGGTGTCGAAACCATAGAACTAAAACTATGGAAGGCCGACTACACTGTCGTAGGGCGGCGAGAAACGAGCCGGCAACGAGCTCGCTCATAGCCGTCTCTAGTATAGAGACGGCTATGGCTCGCTCCTCCCACCACTACCAGGAACCGGGTACCGTTCTTATAACATGGGAGAGATTGGGAAAAGCGCGACACGCGTTGTTTTGAATTAAAATTGCCGCCAAACTTGGTCACCTATGTGGTTTTCCGGTTGAGTATTTGAAGTACATTAAATTTCCTATCGAATGGTGTTATTTGTTTCTACGAATAGTATATTTTAATATTTATTAAAGAAGTTTAAAGTGGGAATGATTATTTCGGACAATGAACATATGATAACTATAACTACGTTTGTGAACAAAATATGAAGTTCTTATCTAAATAAACAATTTATTCAACTTCATTATGGGTTTCTCTAACCAAAAATGATATATTAAACCATATTCAATCAGAATATTTGCAATACAAGTATATTAAACTTTATTTTCACTTTTACAAATTTTTAGACGAACTTACCTAAATTATGTTCATATAAAAAAAAGCAATTTTGATGGTAAAATAATTATCTATTTTATATTCCTGATAATTTTTTTGAACTTTTAATACCATTATTCATGTTTTAAGAGATCTGTGTGTTTGGCAGACAATTTAAAATAGGAAAACTCAAGAGAAAATTACAAGTCGCGTTCACTTTAATTACACTTATAGCCGTTGTAATGAAATTATTACAGCAATAAAAAGTAAAGGATTTTCTTGCCCATTAAATACTCAAACTTTTAATATCATATTAAAGTGTAATATTAATGCTATATATTTAAAAACATATAAAAAACTTGAAGTGACAAATAAAAAACTTACAGTTTTGCTTCCTCTAACGACCTATTCTTTGACTTATTTTTTATAGATAAACCACTCAATTATGGCTGGTTATAGATAATAAAAGCTTGAGAACTCTGTTGGCAAGAAATTACTTTACTTTTGTTTGCTATATTTCTGCTACAAGTCTGTAAGGATAATATGTGAGCACGGACTATAGTATTTCTTTAGTTTTCCTATTATTTATTATTTATCTACGAAAAACATAATCCTTCTAAAACAAAATAAGTTTGAAAAATACAAAAATATAGTAAGAAATACGAAATAAATATTTATTTCGTCCCAAATCGATGCATTTTAGTTATTGTTTGTAGACTTTCCTTAGGCCTAACAACTTTCAGCAAATTATTTTTTATTATTATTTTTATTACTGTATAAAGATTCCGAATAACTATTGCTTATTATTCTTTGTTAGAGAAACTCGTGATGAACATGAATAAATTGTTCATTTGGATAAGTACAACATATTTTGATCACAAACGTAATTATAGTAATCACATGTTCATAGACCATAACACACCAATATTAAAAATAACTATTCGTAGAAACAAATCACACCATTCGGTAGGAAATTTAATGTACTTTAATTAAATACCCAATCGGAAAACCAAATAGGTGACCAAGTATGGCGGCAATTCTAATTCCAAGCAGAGCGCGTCGCGTTTTTCCCAATCGCTCTAATGTTATAAGAACGGCACCCGTTCCTGGTAGTGGTGGGGGAAGCGAGTGGCCGCCGGACCGTTCTCGCGGCATTTAGTCGCTGTTCGAAACATTCGTCTCATTTCGTAGTATTGCATTAAGGTAGATTTAAAAATTTAGATTTGGCTTATTCTTATTTAAGGTATGAGCCACTCTCAAATGTAGGTTTTCCCCTATCTGCTCTTATAATAATTCAGTTTTAAAAATCTTCAGACAACTGAATCTACAGTTCTACTGGACCGATTCTATTAATTGATGGCTCGTTGGAAAACTTCATCTGTATAGATTTGCAATAATTATCAAAGTTAGACTTTTTTGAAACATTTACGTTGAAAAAAAAGCGTAAGTGCGTAAGTAACTTCACTGAAGTGATGTCGGTTTGTTGTTGTCAACTATAAACATTTAGCCCAAAGTTTCTTAAAAATTATCTTCGATGTATTGCGGCGGTAAATTTGTCGATCGTAATTTTAGTGGAAGGATTAAATTTACGAAATCAAAGATAGATACAGAGCAATCTCGATAGTCCGACACGTTTGGTAATCCGACACCGCAGCGGCCGCCGTAACTGCTGTGAGTGCAAGAGAGAGCGAGCATTACTGTAACCCGACACCGACCTAGGAGGATACATTAGTAGGAGAGGACACACACACACACGGGTTACGTTGAAGCCAACGCAGCGGCTGGCTGGCCGGCCGTACCGCGCGGCGGCGACGCGACGGCGCGGCGGGAACATGACCTGCTCATTACAACATATAATACCTAAATTAACATGACCATATGAATATTTCTTAATTGATTTTGGTTGAAAACATTTAATTCGGTTTCATAACGAAAAAAAAACAGCTAAACACAATTATTAGGCACAATAATTTATCCTATCCTCCTAGACACCGACACGGACACGCCGCCGCGCCGCGAGACCGATACTGCGATACGTCTTAACGTCCTTACGTTTTAAGATCACAAGTTTATTTTTACTTTGGTTCACGTATTTAGAAAGTAAAATAAACGTTTCATTATTAACACAGACTTTTCTTTTAACTCATTTCTCATTAATATTTGCATTGTAGTTTAATTTATTGCTGTTTTTAAGGTACCCTCGGTAATCCATAATATTTGATAATCCCACAAGGGCCGCCGGTCCCATATCTGTTGGATTATCAAGAGTATACTGTATTCACATATTTCTTAACTACACGTGTTTTTTATTATTATTAATACACAATTAATTACTCCATATTTATAAAATGTAAAAATGAATATATATTATTGAGTTGTTCACGTATGATACTGACTATTAGAAAAGATAAAGTGTATTACTGTGTTTTATGAATTCGAGGGGACTTAATTGTTTTTCCCCCTTAAGAATTAGTGTTAGTTTATTTAAAATAAATTAGAAATTTTACAAATTTGATACGTTTTGACAAAATACTCATAAAAAGGTACACATATTTAAGAAAAGGCAAGGTAAAAAGGTAAGGTGAACATTAAAAAAAAATATTGCCAATAAATAAAAAAAACTTCCTTGCCCTTACATTAATAATTTATGATAGCCATTTTTTATCAATGATTGAGATTGACTATAGTACCAACGTTAAATTCAATATCACTTGATAGGTATATGTACTCACGATTGTTGTATATTTTAGGAACATCTGAAGGCGGCCAATTCGACTGCGAAAAATCGCAGTCGTAGCATGTGTTGCTTTTACGAGTGTAAAAGAAACCGGGCTCGGTACCCAAACCTACATATGTTTGCGTTCCCTACTAAAAGACCTACGGTTTGTGAAGCTTGGGTAAAAAATTGTGCAAATGAATCTCTAGATTCACTGTCAACAAAAACACTGTCGACGAAGGAAGTTTGTGAAAAACATTTTGAAGACAGTTGCTTCCAAAGCACAATAAAATCCAAAATACACCCATGGGCCGTGCCCACGCTGTTCTCTGTGGAGGAAATAGATTCCCCGAAGTTGGTGGGTGGTAATGCAACCCAAATGCAACCCTCATCGTTGACACGGACACAGGCTTCGTCATTGTCTCAAGACGATAAAAGAACACCTGGCTGTAAAGTGCTTTCTCGGAGGGTATTTATATTTCTTTTTTTTTCGATTTATATTTCATTTCAATATATCAAACATAAAATAATGGAATAGAATGAGAAAAATTGTGTTTACGAGCGTGAGTTTACTCTCAGGCTCGCGGCACGGGGACCGAGGACCAAGGGAGGGAGGGAGCTTGAATGGGGCCCTGTAAAGTAGCCGCGTATAGCAGCGAGGCGGTGTGGCGCGGTGTCTGGTGTCAGGAGTTCGTTCCCTCCCTCCCCCTCCATTGCTTCCCCACCGGTCCACGCGGAGCGCCACCGCACCGCTGCTGTTGCGCTACAGTTTGGAAGTAATCCCGCGAGGTCGCGCCACTGCCACCACCAACACCCCAGAACCTTCAGGAATCACAGAATGAACGATCTACTCCTGGGGTATTTTTTATCTATGTCATTAGTGACATAATCGCAAATCGCAGTTTTCTTGGCACCTTCCCTCCTATCAGGCATAGAGTAATAATGAACTTCGTAAAGAGATGGCACTCCCATGTTAACTCGGTGGTAACGAAACAGCAGCGCTATCTGAATAATGTGCAACGAACTAAAAAGATCGATGGTCATCGATGCGACATATCGATCGTCGTCGATGCGACATATCGATCGTCGTCGTCTGCTTTGCTTATATTTTCGTTTTCTTGTTTTGTTTGCTAGACTTTCAATTTTAATGACTTTACCGGTTTGTTTAGATTAAGTGCGTTTGCCGCTAGTGCAAGTTGTTTCGCAAAATACTGTACTGAGTGATTCTTATTGTGCTTAAAGCGATTGATAGAAAATAAATACGTAGATCTTTACATAAAAGCACTTAATAAAAATTAACTTAGTTGATTTTTATTAAGTGCTTTTATGTAAACATCTACGTATTTATTTTCCATCAATAGCTTTAAGCACAACATGAATCACGCAGTACAGTATTTCGCGAAACAACTTACACTAGAACAACTTTCTGCAAACGTACTTTAGGTATTTTACCACACTCAAATTAATTCCAACTCGTTATGGTTGTGTACACGTCGCGTCGTGACAGAAAATCAGGGGAAACGGAACGGGAAGCAAATCGTTATCGTCGTTCTGATTGGCTGAATCAGTGAAGAAGAAGAAAGTCATGTTTTTACAACGCCATCTGAATAAATTGCATCGAACTAACCCGCTCCAATCAAGCTTACCACTTGGCTCCATTTAAGTGTCAGACCGGTGTATCAGGGTCAGAAATGAAATGGTAGTATATGAGAGCAGGGGGTAGGTATATGAGACTCAACCAAAGATTTATGTTTCTCGTATGATGATGATTTATTGACAAAGATGATTTATACTCGTATTTCTAAATTTTTCAGAAAAACCAATGGGCAATAAATTAAATTATCTGTTGGTTGCACATTTTTTTCATAATATCGTCCAACCAACCGGTATGTTTTTTTTTAACATACCTATGCCTTTTAGTTGAGGCTATGAGTATATGTAGTGTGGCCTTGCTATGATTCTCTTGTACTAGAGAAAGCTATGGTCTATGGTTGAGGTCTTGAACAGAGTTGTCGCGTGAACAATAGATTTGGGGTAGGCAGAACCACAGATAAAAACATCCTAGAAAAAATACATCCTTTATCTATGGCAGAACCCACTGGAGGGTCTGTGGGCGGAAAAATTTAGCGAACAATTTTGTCTTTTTCGCACTTAAAAGTGGGTGTTAAAGCCTTAAAATCAGTGAAATATAAAGCATTAAAAAGCTTAGTTAGTTGCAATTTCCAAGGTAAATTTTCATTATAAGTTTTTGAAGTTTTCTGAAGTTTTTTGTTTTTAACAAAATTTATGGGTGATAACAAATAATTATTTACTATTTACTTATGAACTTATTTTATTATTAAAGAGAGTATTTGTAAAAAAATTATGTGTATATAAATTTTATATAGGTGTTTTTCCTATCTGTTATTGAGGCAGGTGCACAGCGCCCACAGAGTGACCAACCCATAGAATAACAATAATCCAACCTCTTTTTTAACCAAACGATTTATCTCATATCAAATTAATGCAATAATGATTAAATGTCAAATTAATGTATTAATTTTTAAATATAAAAACAAAGTGAATGTTAACAATTTATATGGTAAAAATAAACAAAACTTCTAAAACAAAATAGTGGTTCAAAAACTCTCGCTTTTCTTACGGAGAGATACCAATCTTCGATGGCATCGAGGGCTCTTACCTTGAGCCTAATCCTTTCAAACATTTGGTTTCCTCCAAAACACGTGACGCCAAGATCTTTTCAACAATACCTAAATTATTAAAATTAATCAAGAACTGTCAAAGGGGTCTTGATCACCAAATATATATATATGCCAAGATATTATGCCAAAACTCCCTGGAATATTAAATAAGTAATATTATATGAAATGTAAGGTGCATGGACGTTAATTGTGGGGACCGCGCACGAAGCCTTTCTCAGTACCTAGTTCTTTTTCACTGATTGAATAGCAAAGACAGCAAAGGTAATCCCTTGCTGTTATTTGTTGCTAATTTAGTAACCCATACACAGGGGCGATGCCCTGGGGCCCCGAGGCCAGAGGGCATTAAAGAGGTGTAAAAATTTGAGAAAAAGCTTCCAAAAATCAGAAACAAAGCTACTACTTTATTATTAACGTGTTATAAACTAACAATTTAATATATTTATGCATTTTTATTAATGTACTTTTTATTTAAACTTAAGTAAATGTATGAATCAGAAAATCTATTAATGTTCAGATTTGACAAAGATATAAACTGTTAATTTTTTTGTTTCCTTTGAAATCCTGATGCCAGCTTGTATGCAAGTGTTGATTCAAAGATATTCATCACTCATGTAAGAAACTCCGTGTTTTATTTTAGGGAGGCCCTGTCACAAGTTTTGCTCCGGGGCCCTCAAAGTTTATCGTTATGGCCCTGAAACCATTCGTGACCCCATGTTCAAAATGTAAAACTTTCAAACTAACTTTATATTTGAATTATATTTTTTCTGACCAAGTAAACTGTATAAAACTTATTAGGGTTGCTGTTGGTAAGTCGGGATTTTGTATTCTTATAATTGTTCCGGAAGATTTATAACTATAAGGAAAGCCATTATGGATAGGGTATATAAAACGGAAAGGTAAAAATACCTCATTTATTCACAATAACAACACAAACCAATAATTGGAACAGTGGCATGTTTATTTTAAAGTTAGTGACTTTACCATAATCATAGACATAAAGACTAACGAATAGAATTTAATTTTAAGTTGATTTGATAATCTCTTAAGAGAGATTGAGAACAAATTAGTTAGTGTCAAATTCATACTGCACTCAAAAATAAGTACGCCACCTGATCTTATAAAGTCCAAGAGATCTGGCGGATAAGGTCAAGTTTTGATGCGGCCAGCTAATCCTTGGCTCAATTTTCATATGCTTAAAAATCAGCTGGCCTGTTTAAAGATTTGGCCTTGGCCCTCTATTTAGTTATATAAGACTTTAATTATTATATTGTAGGCCATGTTGATAGTAATCCTCCAAAAAATATTTTTGTAAACAACATTTCTCAAAATTTGATTACCAATATACTTTCATAATGCAAGTACTTTGTACAGTGCGGCCTTGGTTGGTCTCAGATTTGAAGCATATTATATTTAATTCGTACATAAAATAATCTTAAAATGAGAAATTTAGAATATAACCCTCTCCGATTTATGATGAACTTTATACGATATCCCTTAAGAAAATGCTATAGTTAATTTAGTAACAAAAATTTCAGATAATTTGACACGTCTTCTAAAAAAGAGAACTTTTAAATCAAACTTTACTGCATGACACGATAACCTATAACACGAAGCCCCTAAGGAACCCATAGCCAACTATGAAAACACGTTTTTATTACAGGTACGGTATATATTTAAACTTGTAATCTGAAACACCAACTCAGAATTTTACGTCCAGTTTTTTATTTGCTGATCTTAGCATGTTTTTGAGACATTGAGCAGTTGGTAACAACTGAAATCAAGTTTACAACAAAACAAAGAGGGTTTCTTGATCTTAGTCACAATGAGGGACGTTGAGGCGTCTATTCACACGAGCGGCTCGTTCTAGAAGTAGACTCAGGAGGTGCGAGGAGCCCAAAGGAGGAAGTTCTCGCAACAGGATGTTGGCCTCGGGAGAAGAACGCTTTCCGAAACGGACCGGAGCTCTGCCCAGGCATGTCCCGCATTGGTCTGCGAAGTGCACCTGAACAACACCTCATGTTTAGTACTCGTCATTGTTTTGAAGAGATGTTTGTTAGTGTTGTATTAATCGTCCAGATGAAGAATGATAGGGTGGAGGGGGAGGGTCTGTTTTTAGTGTGACAATTGATGCTGCCGAAGGGGTGGGGGGCAGGAAAGGCTGGAAATAGAAATAAGAAAGATGTATATAGGTCCCAGCAAAAACAATGTACAGCTGAAAATGCTATTTATTTACTGAACAAGCCTAATAAATACAGGGGTTTAACATAATCTGTCAAAATGACAATAATATAATGAAATGAAATGAAATGTAATGAAAAATCTTTTATTTATTCAGGCAAAGTTAGGGTCACATGGCCTTTTTTCTTACGCTTAACCTGATACAAAAGTGTCATCAGATACAAAAGTATTTACAAATTCTGTAAATACTTTAATCTAATAAGAAAACTTAAAACTATATTTACAAAATCTTTAATTTTACTCAATCACACAAACGTCCATCCATCAGCAACCACGCACATGACACACCCCCTAGGACGCACAGGCCAAGGACATCCGCTGAAAGTAAAAATCTTTCAGTGACACCACAAACCAAATGATGGATTTATCAACAATAATATTTTTACACATCACAGATTTTAAGTAAATATCGTGTAACAAAATCAGCTTAAATTGTAACGGATCCTTAAGTTCACAGGATATTTGCCATGATCTATAATTCACCTGCATTATTTATTACAGTATACATACTTTGAACCTCTTTGCCTCTTGGTCTGCTGATATAATTAATATTCTAATAGCCTTTCCCTATTTCTCCTTCAGCTAATCAGCTGACACTAATGCCTGTTGTCTGTCGTCTGGTCTTCGTTATGTCATCCCATCCCAGTTCTTCCAGTTTTGTTGTTAGTGTTGAGTGTTTTGTTGAGGCCAATACTTGTGCAGTACATTTCGTAAGTTGTGTCAGTTGAAAGGAACATTTTTCATAGCAGAAGATTTAAATGTTCTTTTGCTTTTAGTAGATTCAGGTCTTTAACAATAGGTGTAGATCTAATGTATTTTCCGGACGTTTCAGGAGTTCTTGTAATTTTAGGGACTCTCAGTGTTATTCTAGGTTACCGGCATCGGCAGTCTGAAACGATGAACAGAATAAACAACATCATTGGACATTCAAGGAAGTACATAAATAATCTCAAGCAGTTCAACCATGTTGAGGTTGTTATTGGCAACGAGTCATGTGACTTAGACTCAGCAATATCTAGCTTAGTGTACAGTGTATTACTGGACCATAGAAAGACACCAGACAGCATTGTTTTTCCAGTTTTAAATATCCCGCGTGTACAGCTTCCTGTAAAGACTGAATTAAATTATTTCCTTAAGAAAAACAATATTGATATTAACAATGTCATTTGCAAAGATGAGGTAAATTTACTTGATTTACATAAGAAAGGATTATTGCATCTGACTTTGGTAGACCATCATGTCTTGGAAGGAGACTTCAAACAACTTCGTGATGCTGTGGTTACTGTAATTGATCATCGACCACAAGACCCTGCTTGGCTGTGGCGTAAAGCTGATCTCACCTTGCAAAGGATTGGTTCCTGTGCCACGTTAGTGGCGGAGAAATTGTTATCTCAAGCCCCTGAACTCATCACCCCCACCATTGCTCTCTTACTTCTCGGTGTTATAATCATCGACACGAATAATTTTTCACCATCTGCTGGGTTGGCTACACCCCAAGATATCCAAATTGCTGAAGAACTGGAACGGCGATTGGAACAGCCTATTGATCGTAATAACCTGTTTGATGAACTGCTATCTGCCAAACAAGATATTTCTTCTCTTACATCTTCTCAGATTTTGATCAAGGACTTTAAAGTGACAGCTGGGATTCCCATTGCTGGCCTGCCCATCAAAGTACAAACATTTTTAAAACGAAAAGATGCAATAAGTGCTATAAAAGGTTTTTGTTCGGAATATAATACGGATTTGTTAGTGCTTTATGGGATGGAAGCTGCACCAGTGCTTTCCAGAGATTTGGCAGTTTATACAACTTCTAACTCAGAGACTGCCTCTAAGCTAGTGAAAGCATTGAAGGAAAGCAAAGACCCTGATTTGAAACTGCAGGACATTTCTTCTTTAGAAGGAATCAGTTTATTTGATCAGCTTAATGTCAAGGCAACTAGGAAGCAAATTCAGCCTATTGTAAAAAGGATTGTAGAAGACCATAAAAATCCTGATTAGACTACTGGCACTCTTTGTTCAATTATTTTTGTAATTTAAATTAGCTCTAATTTGTTTTTTTGGATGATATAAAAGGTTAAATATATTATCTGTATTTTTGTTGTATTGTATAAAATGCCTGTTATAAAATCTAGTAAATCTTAGAATAATCTGAGAAAATTAGCCCAAAAATAGATTACGGTACAGGCCCAAAAATTGGGGGATGCGGGGTTCTAATCCATTTTGGGCATTCAAATTAATCTCATAGGCCTATGAGTTTGCAATGGACTCTGGTTTTTGCTTAACTGTTGGGGGCAAATCATACATAAACAATAAACTTTTTTAGTTTCTGTCTATAAATTGAATACTATTCATCTTACAGAAATTTTATAAATCCATAATAATGGATATCCATAATAATGGATTTTTTTATGGATTTAAAATGCAATAGCAAGTTAAGCATAAAACTAAATTACCCCCGTTGCAGCAGACCTGCATACTCAGCGAATTTCAAATGCAAAACAACATATTTCAATCCAACATAGCGAGATTCACCATGTTTTTGTAAGCTCCATAAGAATAACATGGGGAATGAGTATGCAGGTTTGCTGCTACAAGTATATCAAAACTGGGTGGTTTTAATTCAATATTTAGTTGATCTGAACTAAAAGAAGCCATATACCAAGTTTTATCAAGATATGTTGAGAAATAAGCGAGATATAGAATTTTCTTTATTTCCCATAAGGTTAACATTGGGACAACGTACTGTGTTTACCACTTTCAATATCTCGGAAACTAATGGACATAGAGCAGTGATTCAAAATACTAAATTGTTTGTTTTTTTTTTGAGCTGAATTCAATAATGCCAGCAAAAATTGGATCATTTTTAATTTTCTATGTAAAAAACTCAAAAACCCCATTTTTGGGGGGGTTTACCCCCCTTTACCCCCCCTTCCGGTGGTCAGATCGGGCTGGTTCACGAACTCGTCCGAGTGATTACCACTTTACACGTCTGTACCAAATTTCATTAAGATCGGACCATATTTATGGCCGCTATCGTGTTAACAGACATATATATAGATATATAGATATATATATATATATAATACCCCCGTTGCAGCAGACCTGCATACTCAGCAAATTTCAAATGCAAAACAACATATTTCAATCCAACATAGCGAAATTTGACCTATTTCGGTAAGCCACATAAGAATAACATGGGGAATGAGTATGCAGGTTTGCTGCTACGGGTATATTAAAACTGGGTGGTTTTAACTCAATGTTTAGTAGATCTGAACTAGAAGAAGCCATTTACCAAGATTTATCAAGATATGTTGAGAAACAAGCGAGATATAGAATTTTACTTATTTCCCATAAGGTTAACATTGGGACAACGTACTGTGTTTACCACTTTCAATATCTCGGTAACCAATGGACATAGAGCAGTGATTCAAAATACCAAATTGTTTATATTTTTGAGCTGAATTCAATGGTGCCAACAAAAATTTGATAAATTTTATTTTCCTACATAAAAAACTTAAAAAACCCATTTTTGGGGGGGTTTATCCCCCTTTACCCCCCCTTCCGGTGGTCCGATTGGGCTGATTTACGAAACCGTCCGAGGGATTACCACTTTACATGTCTGTACCAAATTTCATTAAGATCGGACCATTTTTACGGCCGCTATCGTGCTCACAGACACGATATATATACATATATACATATATGTATATATATATATATATATATATATATAAATTCGAACGAATGGTGTTTTCTGCTTCTGGTGGCCCCAAAACAAAAAGTTAACATGGTCTCGGGCTTAGGTCTTACCATGAGACCTACGGTAATAGCTTCTTCCCTATAGGGGAAATTCGCTAAAAATTCGAACGAATAGTGTTTTTTGCTTCTGGGGGCCCCGAAATGAAAAGTTAACATGGTCTCGGGCTTAGGTCTTACAATGAGACCTACGGAAATAGCTGATTCCTTTAAGGAAATTCGCCAAAAAGTTTTTTTGCCTCTGCAGATTTGACACCCAAAAGTTAAGTACAATGTAGAATGTTTTGCAAACTCAGTTTCTTAAGCTTAAGAATGCCTGAAGCAGATATAAAAACAATTTCTTACACTTTCCTAATTTTTGGACCCTACAAGAACCCCTTTTTCAGCCACTCTAAAGCGGAATTTTTTCCGCTTTTGTCATGACAGTGGCATATGCAATTAAATGGGCTTTTACACGTTAGGTGGATTTTCTACCACCACCATGGTCAGACGACTAGACACACTAAACATTGTACCATGTTGATGACTTCAGGAGTTCTGGGATCGGCATTATGGTAAAATGCATTTGGTAAACACCCACAGAAGTCTATCAAAATTAAAATGGTACAGTGATTGGCGATATTTTTTCCTTGGCGGTATTTTTATCGCCACGTGTGTAAAGAATGCCGATTTTGTGGGCGGTGGCGGCGAAATTATCGCAGCGATAAAAACGCCCAGTGTGTCTCCGGCCTTTCAGGAAGTAATGGAGGTAAAAGTTCGTCATAAGGCAACATAGATTAACTAGCCACAACGTTCATAGGACCGTCCTCATAATTAGACCAGTTCGTAAAATCGTCAACCGAGGAAATTGTGTTTCGGATTCCACGTTAAAATGTAGGTCCCTTAGTTGCCATTGGCTGTTGGGCTATTAATTAACAGTCCTGTCTAAGGAATATGTCAGCCTTAGTCAGTAACAAAACTACAAGATCGCACCACAATCATCCACTCATCTGTCATTCATACTTGGCTTAAAATACCTACCTGGGTAGGTTGCCATTTCAAGTAATGTATCTAATTTATTTTTAAAGTCATATTATCATAGAACAAATAATATATAATTTGTTTATTCTATACTCATTTTAAATACCTGTACATTACGATTGGTTACGTGAACTCAATGTTGATGAAAGAATATTGTACTTTGCCATTGAAGAGGATTTACTCTGCAGAATTTAAGTAGATAGCTTTTCCTGCTAACAGCCATAGACATTCTTCTTTATTAAGTAACTAGGGGCCCCATGCGTAATTTGCACATTTTAATATTATTTCTGTTTGTGAGAAACTCATCTACAGTCAGAATAAATTGTATGGCTTAAAACTCACCCTTATTAATCAAATTAACCTTTTCAATTTAAATTCAAAGCGCAAGTGTGTGGCGCGCGTGTGCAAGTTTGTGGGGGGAACAAAACAAATACCACATATCACCCATGCACTATGTTTTTTAATTTGTTTGTCTTCTTGCACAACAGTAGGATAACGGAAGTTTTTCTAGGAAGCCCGTATGCAAAGTGCGCATTTCAATATGTTTTCTGATAGTCAATTAGTCTTCTTCTCTCAGCAGTTCCCCGTTCTTGCCGAAGGTTACGCATATTTTCTCCCTAATCACATCAGCTCGTTTTTCTCTATGCCTTCTTCATCTTTCTGTTTCAGGGTTTGGTTTTCAACATAGTTATAATCTAACGATCATGCATCTTTACTATGATGAATGATTTATCTGCCTAAATTTAAATCAAATCTTCAATGAAAGTGGCCCGAATTTATTTTTCTAAGCTGGGTTGGATGTTGTTTACAGTTTCAGACAGTCTATTTTTGTTTACAATTTTAATGGTTAAAAATAATTCGTCTCAAGGTAATCAGCTGTTAAATTACAATCACATTTTAAAACCGTTGTAACACAAGTTGGTCAGCACTGGAGCCTTGAAAGCGCCCTCTAGAAATAAATCAAAGCCTTGGGGGTCGAAGCCGTAAAAGAAATGCCGATTTTAACTATCTGTCGCAGGTGCGCTACACATTATAAGCTTTAAAATGACACCTCAATCGTAAAAATCGGTTTAGTAGGACGCCTGAAAAAGGGATCTAACCGAAAAAAAACTTATTGTATTAAGTGTAAAGCAACACAGAAAACAATCCACCACACCACCATACAGGAATGTGTTACAACAAGTCTACAAGACAGCCACAGTATAAAGCTTACAACATAATTTTCCTCCCTCAGCGTATCAATCAGTATTTACTAACCTTTTCGCAGATTTCTCTGCATCTGTCGGCGAACGAGAGGGGGAGGAGGATGGCGAGGAGGGTCATAGCCATCATCAGCTGCGGTCCCATCGCCATGTTCACCTAAGAAAATGTGTTTTGTAAAAATAGTGCATAAAATTATTAACACTAAGGTGATATTTTGTAGTATCGGTAGTTTTGCAGCTACTTTTGTATAATCACGCCAATTTTGTCAGTTGACTGTTGGGGTATAAAGCGCCCAGTGTGTTACCAGCGTTTAAATTAAGATGTTTAAATTAAATTTTTAAGTCAAACTTCATAAGTTTCATTGTCAAACATCCTTACACATTTTGTAAATTATTATAAGTAAAATGTTTTTACTTATAGGGTACTATTAGTGTTTCAAAGAAAAGGTGATATGACCTAAAGAACTAAATACATAAAATGTAAATGACTAAACAACTAAGAAGCAGAGGATGCATTCTCTTTTGCTGCTCAGAAACACAACAATGTTCCTATGATAATTAGTTTAAAAATTTTTTTCTGAGAAAAACTGAATTCAATTCATATCTGTAACAAAACATTTTGAAATTTGAAATAAAAAAAGAAACTTCTTTTGTAACAGCAAATATGTGCTGAGTGAATTTCCTATGCATATACATGTCTTTGTTATGTGAAAAGCCTCAGTACGTTTGGTCCTAATGTCATGAATTTTCCGTTGTGTGAAAACTAAGACTAATCCTGTGGATAGTCTTCCATTCAAAGATATACATCCACTGCCAACAATAAAGATTCTCGTGAATAATTTGGTAACCAAAGAATCCATATTTCCTGTCATTTCTACAGGGGAACTCATCTAAAAGAAGTCTTATTTGTTTACCTCTTTTGAAATTTTTAAATTCTCATTTTATGAAGGAGAGTATATTATTTTGGGGCTTAATCTGAGCTAAATATATTATTGAGAAACTTTTATTTTTATTTTTTACCAGCCACTGTATTCCGTATGTTTAATTAATATTAATATTGCTTTGCTACATACAGATGTGAAGTCTGAATTTAAATACAGTACAATGAAATTACAAAATTAACAAGACATTTTGACAAGTTATGTTTCTATCTAAAAGACCCCTGTAAAAAATAATCAGCCAATATAAAATACTAGTCAAGTAATATCACAAAACCTTTTTCTTAGAAATGTTGCTTGGTAAAATGCTTCTCGTGCTAGAGCTATATTCACTTAGCATAAAAGCTGGCTTTAAGGAGAATTAAAATTACCTATATGACTAGTTAAATAAAAGAGATAGAAGGTGGTAAGGTCTAGTGGTTGAGAAGGGGGGGGGTGAGTGGGTGACATTTTAAAAACATTCCCCCATGAGGGTGTCACCTTCTCGCGAATTAAAAGAGCATTTTAATACTCTAAAATGCCCCAAGACCTCATCACTTAAGCTTCTTCTATTTTTGAAATATTTTATCTAAATTATAGTGAGTAATAAAATATTTTTTTTATTTTATTTCTGTGGGCTAAATTATTTTATTCAATTAGAGCAGAGCGGACAAAAGCTCATGATCCAAATACAGGATTGAACCCAGTTGTTTAAAAATTCAACAGCCATAAAAATTATTCAGAAGATATGTCAGGAACGTATATTACTTGGAGTGAATTAAAATTTAAAATTAGGCGTTGCACTTAAAAAAAATCTCTAAAGCAAATTAAAAAGTTACCTCACCAGTTTAATGTACTGTCTCAATTTTTAACCTATTTTATTTTTCATCAACATTTGGAAAATAATTGTAAAAATTGTTAGAACCGTAGAGTTGTAAAACCGTAGGATACTAAAAAATATAATTAAATTTGACTAAAAAACTAAATAGTTTATATATATATATATTACAAAAAAGCATTTTACCTGTGCAAAAGTAACAGAAACAAAAGCAGGGTTCAGTAATTTACATAATCATGATTTCTATCCAAGAAATCAAAAATTTACATTTACATTGATAAATATTTTTGATTTTTTAATCCAATTGTGGTTTAAGTTAGGCTTTCAAACTCAAGCAGTAAAAGGAAGTTGGTAGCGAATTCAGGAACAGGTTTGTTTATCTTCTCGGTTTCATTGGGGAGAAATCATTCAGATAGAGTAAATTAGATTGATGTACTTTGTTTCAAAATGATACATCTGTGGAAAATTTAAATTTAATCATGGGATTTGCAGTCGAAGAATCTGTGAAATGGTTCAATTCAAATGAGTTTCGGTTAAATAATGAGAAAACACAGATAATTAATTTTTCATTAAAAAAGAAACTTACGATGTTGTTGAATCTGTTAAGTTATTAGGCATTTTAGATATTAAATTAACATGGCATGTGCATGTTGATGAAATTTGTAAAAGATTAGCACAAATTATTTATTTAATTAGACATTTAAGAAATTGCATTCCAGATGAGTTTTTAAGAAATGTATATTTTGCTCTATTTCATAGTGTTTTCTCTTATGGCATTTTGTTTTGGGGAAATTCAGCAGGGGTAGAAAAAGTTTTGCTTTTACAGAAAAAAAGTAATTAGAATAATTACATATTCACATTTCTTAGAGCCTTCACATTTCTCAAACCTTTATCTGAGAAATTAAAAATTTTAACAGTTGTCAACCAGTTCATTCTTGAATGTTTAGTGCATGTTAAAAAGAATTTGAGTAGCATGACATTAAATAATACAGTGCATGGTCATGACACAAGATCGAAAAATCAAATACATGTTCCATTCAATAGAAAAATCATACATACATCATACATCATACATACATACATCATACATACATCATACATATCATACATACATTGTCATCATATGAAGCCATTGGTATGTCATTGTTAAATACGTTACCAATTTGTAGTCATGATTGCACCATACCAAAGTTCAAAAAAGTAATATTTAACTGGTTGGTAAAAAATCCTTTTTATAAGTTGTCTGAGTTTTATGATACTAATAAGAATATAACTTTTTGAAACATAGTTCTTGAGTTGCCAAACTTATTGTTCGTTATTTATATTTTATTTATTAAGGTATTACATGTTATTTATAAAATGATCTTGATTGAATTAACTGGATTCTAGGATGTACGTATAGATTTTTTTTAATTTTTATATGTATATGTTTTATGTATTGATGTGATATTTCCTGTACTTGGACTAATGATCAAATAAACTGTCAAAGATTGAGCTGGGGAAGTAAGTATGAGTTGTTACAAAACCTTGTATTGGACTAAACACATCAAGAACCAAAAGTACAGTCTAACACTGATTAAGTTGGATTGCTCATGCACAGCGGCAGAATAAAATTGAATAAAATTTGCTTCTAAATAAAATTAATTCTTTTAAAACTATGATTGATCTTAAGTTTTTGGTCAACTTTTTGTTAATGTTTTTAAAATACAAGTTTGTTTTAAAAACAAGAAAATTACAGGAGTTAGGCAAATATTCTTTTTTTTTTTAAAAAAAAGAGGGTGGCGGCCCCCCCACATGGGCCTCAGGCCTATGCGTGGAAGTTATTAAGCAAACCCCAGGAGTGAGCCGGTACAGTACAAGGATAAACCGTACTGCAAAAAGTATGCGGCATCATCGGGACTCGATCCTGCGACGCTGCCGCCACAGAACCGGGGCCGAGTGCACTACCAACTGCGCCACCGACTCACTTCACTTTACATTCACTTTGATTTTCATCCTTGAAATAATCACCTGATCTAATCAAAAATAAAAAATAAAACTGTTTAAATAGTACAGTAAAATGGAGGTTTTAGATCGTCAACTGATATAAATTCATGAAAATTTGATCAGAGCTCCTTCAAGCACTGTATAATTAAAGATCCAATGAATCCCCCAAAAATAAAAAAGTTTTACACCTTTAAAATCATGTTTCATAATGGCGTTTTTTGTAATGACATAAATTTTGGAAAAAGCTTCCCCTTTCCATTTTTTACCTCTATTTATCAATATAATGTTGTGGGACCGCCGCTTATAATTTTTGGGTAGTAAATATACTTCATTTTGACCGATTGTTGATTTTTGGCCGCCATCTTGGATCCACCATTTTGGATATAAGTTATTTTTCCTAATGTAAAGATTATTTATTTATTTATTTAATTACATGCATTATATATTAGGTTTAAACCCAATTACAATAATGCAGAACAAATAGCTATTAGATATTGTTTAAATTCTGGTGAAATTGTCCACATCTTGAATAAATTAATCTCCATTACATGTACTGGAAGTAACTGGTTCACAAAACATATATAGTAATAATACCGGGTTATAGCTAACTTTTTTATTATAAATCTGTCGAAGAACTTCTTATGAGGGACTTCCCTTTATTTTTAATGCTACATTTTGAAGTCACTTCGAAATTTAAAAATATGGCCGCCATTTTCCAATATGGCGGACAACTTTGATTTTTCTTATGGAACACCCTATATTTTATGGCGTTTTTGGATTCTTCGCTTAATTTGAGGAACTTTTTATACTTTCTCATTTTTCCTAAACTCAATGGTTCAGGAGGTATGAGCAGTCAAAGTTTGATTTCACCCCATTAAAAATGCTTTGTGCCCATTTACCATGCATTTTTATGGAGTAAAAGCATATTCAATATAATACATTATAACGAGTGAATCTTGACTACAAATTATTTTATCATTAAATCACATCCAAACTCACATTTTTAGGCACTGTTATTCTTTGGTATTTTTTTTAACCCAACAGTTTTCGATATACAGACTACCAACAATTTTTCCATACATTTTAAAGGAGGAAAATCAAACTTTAACTGCTCATACCTCCTTTACCATTGGGTTTAAGAAAAAATTAGAAAGAATAAAAAGTTCCTAAAATTAAACGTGAAATCTAGAAATGCCATAAAATATAGGGTGTTCCATAAGAAAAATCAAAGTTGTCCGCCATATTGGAAAATGGCGGCCATATTTTTAAATTTCAAAGTGACTCCAGAAAGCAGCGTTAAAAATAAAGGGAAGTCCCTCATAAGAAGTTCTTTGTCAGATTTATAATAAAAAAGTTAGCTATTGGTTCACTTTAGGTGAGACACCCGGTATAAGTAGGATAATATTCTTAAATATAAATATACATAAATATGAATTTTTAAAGAATCAAGCAGAGTACGGAAAGAAATTATCATGACACAGCAGAAACGCTCGCACTATGATTTAATACATGATTCAATACAAATTTATTGAGAAACTACCTCAGCCTATCACGTTAGGTTTGCGCGGGATAAGAATATTGTTGGTTATCTGTCGAATGATAGGAAAGATTATAAGATAAAGATATAAGATAAAAGATAAAGATCTCAGTTTATAAGATAAAGATTTATTTTTGAAAGAGTCAAGACTATCACTAAAGATATCCACAGAATCTGGTACTAATCACGATCACCACATTCATCCTTCACTCATATTCAGGGTAACGTCCTCCATGAGGTACCTGTCTCACCAAAGAATGATTAAGAATGAATTAAATGATTAATTCATTACATTGTCTCACTATTCCTAACAATAGGTGTAGTGTTGATATTGTAGTGACACATTTCAAAGTAAATTTTACGCTGATTAAAATGCCACAATCCGTTTATGAACATCTTGATTCGTTTTAAAGATGAACTCAAATTAAAATTCATCCCTGTACATTTCTTAAGGACGTTTCGCATTTTTAATATATTTTTCATTACTTTTCTTATATCTCCTGCTCTAATTGAGGGATGCAGTTCATTTTAGTCTTAAAATATTCAATATTATAAGGGCTTTAATTTGAGCTATTGCTCCTCAAATTCCCGCAATTAGAGATGAGATATATTGTTCTATTCAATGTAAAGTCTAAATTTTTTAAGATTCTATTTCAGTTAAAGATTTATATCTCTTGATGGAACGGGAGTCGCTCACGGTTGGGATTGAACGAGCAACATTTGATATAATTTTGTTGTGGACCAGCGCATTAGGTACCTCATTTAACACTAAGGGATGAAAATTAAAAATTGGTTTGTCATTGAAACTAATAAACGTCATGTAGTGTCTCATGAATAATAAATTTACAATTTAATACACCTGACTTAGATAAAATCAAACATTTGATTGTATTTATCTTCAAAATCTTAGAACACAAATGTTTTAAAAAAGCTTTACCATGGCTAGCTCATTTTCAGCTATTTGCCAAAGTATGTGGCATTGATAGAATCTAGTATGTTTAGTATACCAGATGAAGCCACATGCAAATTTCCGATAATTTGTATAAAAATATAGCAAATTGTGAAAAGTTATTTTTTTAAGAGAATCTATATACATATTTTTTGGAGGGGAAATCCATCGATGTAAATAAATACAACTGGATAGCGCGCTCCCCGTAAAGCTCGTGTAGTGATTTCCGAGCCAATACAGCTGTGCGTCGGGGTGGCAGCCGGGCCGAATTGAAGGGGCGTTGGGGGAAAAAGCGCGAAAATGTATTGTTAACTGTATTGAAACCGCACGGATTTGGGAGCAGTTTTACGGGTAAAGCTAGCTATAATAGATGTATTGTTATAACTATTAAGTAATCTAAATTATATTTAACTAGACGGTCAGTACAAGTTGGCCGGCAAAAAATGCGTTCCCCCATCGCCCCTGCAAAATCTTAAACGCAACCACTGCCGCTGGCTCGCGTTGCGGGGCCTGAGTTACCAATCCAGTGTACTTATTTACATCGATGGGGAAATCAACTGAGAGCAATTTTTAAGTGCTCTTCTTCACTTCCATAAGCAATGGCTTAAGATGTGGTACAGTACTGTAAAAATGGTAGGAAAAATCAAAGTAGTTCAGAAAAGTTGCTAGACGTTGAGAAATATTGTAATATATCAACCATTTAACAGTAATATGATTTTTAAGTGAGTCTGAAACATATGGCGCTGATGCTCAATTAAAAGCCACCTGTTGGATACAAACTTATGGTTTATCTAAAAGCCTGACAAGTATTCAGTACTTCAAAAGTTTGTACTTTGAAATAACAATATTTTTAAAGTTTTTATGATTATGATTCAAGAAATGTTATTTTAAAACACTGTAAAATCACAAAAAACTATCCTAGTTTAAGTTCATGTCTCAATTCTCAAAATAAACCTAAATTAAGAAACATGTCTTGATTGAAATTTCTCAAAAACAAATAAAATTAAAGTAGAAAGTGGATAAAAAAGAAAGCAGGTGTTAGTTATATATTCGTAAGATTTACCTACATAAACAAAATTTAGATTAGCATTTAAATACCAATAGGATTAAAGAAAAACTGCAACTAAATATTGACAAATTATTATCATCTCAAAATTATTAATAAAACTGAAAACGTCACAAAATAAAATAAAAATCTCACTAACCTACAGTGATCAATAAACGTTTTTCAAATTTCCAAAATTTGAAATATTAAAAAAATTATTTGAAAAACGAAGTGATATTTATAAAAATTAATCTAAACGTAATTAATTAATTTAAAAAATCAAGTTACTCAAGTCCTTTGGAGAAGTTACTCGGACTGAAGCGTAGCTGCGACTGCGACCGACTCGAGAGAAGCGAACGACTCAATGAAAGGAGGGGGAGTGAGAGAGAGCAATTACCTAATGTAAAACCTTTAGGCGAGTTTGTCGCTTCAGAAAACTGGCCAAGTTTAACAGACGTTCCCCAACTTGTCCGAGTAACATCGGGGCCCACGAGGCTATCACTACTTCTTCTTCTTCACGATCGCCTTTGTCGCTTACGGCCTCGTTAAATTGTATCACCCAATAACGATACACTTGGGTGTCGGGAACTTTGCGTAATGTATTAATGGTGTTGAAGTTAGAGTATGGGTGAATGTTTGGAATTGCTGTTAGGAAGTTTTTGAAAGGGGTGTTAAGTTGTAAATTTAAGTACTATCTATATAAAAGTCACAAACACTTATTGAAAAGAATAAATTAATTATTCAGTTCAAATTCATTTTCGTTACATATTGAAGTATGTTGTTTGGTATTAATAAAATTTAGGATTTTAAAAAATAATTGATATTTTTAAAGATTTATTTTTAAGAAACTTAAGAGAATTTAATTTTATAAAAATTTACCAAAATGAAAACTGGTTATAAGTATTTCTGTGTCAAATGTTCATCGCTGGGTTATAGAATAACAAATAATTGTATCAAAATTTTATTTTACTTAACTAATACAGGCAATTTGCTCGTGTTACTGTGTTAGCATTGGCTAAAAAATGTGATAGGTTGTCATCAAATTATAAAATGATGAAATACAGCAGTGGTTTTGTGTAAGAAATGAAATAATATAACTTGGATTACAATTTAATCAATTGAATTGTATTCATTTTATTTTTACTTTTAGAGTCGGTGGTGCATTTATAGTAGCGTGCTGGACTTTGGGGCTGAGATAACGATTACCCAAATGATAAACTTGGATGTCTCTGATGACAATGTTTAGTTAATATTATATAAATTTCTGCCAATTATGACTATTTAACCCTTTTAGTGCCAGGATCTCGTAGCGAGACGCGCATACTAACTACCGCTAGTGCCGGGATCTCTTAGCGAGATCCTGTCTCTAACTGCATAGAATGCCAGGATCTCGTAGCGAGACGTTTACATTTTTATACATAAAAATATATTTTTTCGTTTTTACTGGCTTAAATTCGTGCCGAATGCCTTTCTATAATCAAATCTTTCGTTTCATATGACTCTTCTCCTGAACTGTCTTTATGGTTAGCTGAAATGACATACTGAAATGCAAACATCTGTTGGCAGACAAATAACCATGCATTTCTTATGGCGGTGATGCAGCTTCGTTTATGTAATTTTTAGGCTATGTTTTTGTATTACCTATAGGGTTATAATTGAAATATAGTTTGTATTTTGTTATTGTGGATCTTTTTAAATGTTAAATGATGTTTCTAGTGTAAATATGGAATACGAATACTGTTTTAAGTAGGTTGCTTAGTGACGTTGTTCAACTCTGCATTGTTGCAAGGTTATCGTTTTATGTTGTTAATTCATAACCTATTACAGTAAATTGATGTTTTATACATGGTTTTTACTTGTTTTTTTACGTAGTTTCACATAAAACTAATAAAAATTGCATCAGAGTAAAACCTAAATATGTTTTTTAGTGTAAACATAAAAAATGAGTATGATGCAAAATTTTGTAAAAGTTTATTAACATTTATTTTTACCAGAAACCTGAAATTTGTCTTTCTTCTTGTCATTTATAAATAGTAGAAGTATTAAGAAACAAATAAAAAAAAGATTTGTTGAAAAATGTTAATAAATAAATTGTTGGTGATTTTTTTCCCAAACCCTTACATTTTTGCTAAAAAAGGCCTGGCACTTCTTGCAGGTAACAATGAAAAAATGTCCGGCACTTCTTGCACCTACATTACAATTTTTTCCGGCACTAAAAGGGTTAAGTGAAAAAATTAGTCAAAATCTTAGTGTTTTATACAATTTTATCAATGAATATGAAAATTTTATTAAATTGATGTAGTTTTTAATTATTTTGAAAACAATTTTTACCTAAAAAGTCTTGATAAAAATATTTTTAAATTAAATAATGAAAAAATAAAACTGACACCAGCCTGTGTCTTAGAAGCCCTGAAGCAGTCTTATCTTGAAAATAATCCCTTGAGAACAGACCAATTACTTTGATGTGTATCGGTTCGCAGTGAAGTAATGCATCATCTTCCCACTTGTTTTTCTCATTAAGATATTGGTTATTTCGTCACCTTTAAGATGGAAAAAAATAGACACACGCTGATATTCCTTTCACTATTGTCATTAAAAAGGTTCAAATTGAAGGTGTCTTTCTTCTTCCATGTAATTAAAGACAGTGGCTATAGTGACAAAATTCATCTATGATAAAAATGTGAAATAGGGACACACTTTAATGAAATCTTAAGGAAACAAAATTTATATTAATTTTACTTTCACAAACATTTTGATGCTGAATAGCATTTTCTTACAGTCTTAACGATGTAACAACGTCCCTAATTTGAGTAAGACAAATAATGGTTTCAAAACACAGTCATCCAGTTCACAGTCAGTCCTGCTTAGAGTGCCCCAGCATTCAATGCATGATTGCGTCATACTCAAGCTGGTGGGAACGTCTGCATGTAAATCCGTTGGTGGCTGGACTTCACTTGCCGAGGCCCGTTTTTTATGGTCAACGATCAGTATTTTTCATTGTTTTTATTATTCTTTTGTAATTAGTCTATAAGTATAAAATGTTTTCACGCCGGACTACGGTAGTGTCTATAAGTTTTTACATAATTAACATCCAATGGACTAATCCACTGATGCAAGTGATGATCCTTGGTTGGTTTAGTTGACTGCTTATAGGAATGTAAGTAGACCAACTGAGGTATTGTAAAACCGAGGTATTATTTGATTTTATTAATAAGTTTTTTGTTTCCGGATCTGGAATCGGATCCCATCTTGAAGTGGAAAGAAAC
The DNA here is from genome assembly GCA_035578135.1 of Flexamia atlantica. NCBI lineage: Eukaryota > Metazoa > Arthropoda > Insecta > Hemiptera > Cicadellidae > Flexamia > Flexamia atlantica. The sequence goes on along the minus strand of JAQJVK010000011.1, from coordinate 39,220,089 downwards.
TTAACACATAAAAAGATAAGTAACAAACAGCTCAGTGAACGTATGCAAAATACTTGCCTTTAATTAGGAAAGTAGAAACCCAAAGTGCATCAAAGAATGTCTTAATTAACACTCCTTTTTTGCAGTTGGAGCAGTATGAACACATTCTTTTGTTTGCAGTGGGAGCAGTAAGAAACACATTCGTTTGTTTGCAGGGGGAGCAGAATAAACACATTCATTAGTTTACAGGGGAGCTGTGTAAGCACTACTTTTTTGAGTGGGAGCAGGGTAGTGAAATGAATCGGTGAGTTTCTTAACAAACATTTATTTATCACATATATTTTTATGTAAGTGATCGTTACAATAAATAGTGGCTTTAAGTCAGTCTCAAAGCTTTGAGTTTTCTAATCACATAAAAATACCTAGACGTAAGCAACAATAGTTTGACAAGCAACGTTTTCTAAAACGAAAATACCGCCATCAAATTATGAATGCTTCACAGCAGTGCTTCAAAAGTAGTTCTCTACAGTTTAAAAAAGTGCTATGTTTCAAGTATTTCAGAATATTATGTACATAGAAATATGCTTAAAATTAACATTCTGATATTTTTATCAAAATCGAGTGAATAGATAGCTGTTCTTGAAAAAATTCTATAAGAAGCATCTAATAATTAGAATTAGGTAGGCTTAAAAATGAAAGTTTTTTGTCATTACCTCCTTGTGAAAACATAAAATTTTGATAAAGCATCTTAAAACCAAGAAATAATTAATTTATTACAATTATTATATTAAATAGAAAGGATTATGTAATTTCTTATTTAAAAGTTACAAATAAATATAATAAGGTTTAGCTTTATTTTTGTTGTTGAATCTCATTTACATTTTGAAGATTAAAATTCTAACTGAATTGGTTTTTGACTAGTTTTAGTAATGACACCTGCATGGAAACTGAACAAACTCATTAATTCTTTCAACCATTACCTGTAATTATGGTTCAAGAATGTATGAGTAGAAATTCACCACTACATCTATAAAACTACTTAAATTTATTTCTTACAATTAAAAATACCATAAAACGCATATATTTTTCAAGTTTAATGAGAAACTATCTCAGATAATTAATGACATATTACACTTTCCCTACTAAAATAAAAAAATACATTTAATGACTAACACAAATGACTACAACACAAACTTGATCAACTATAAACATTAAAATAATAAAATCACAATCCAATATATAATTTAATTAACTCAACTGTACAAAATAGACGACGGTAAAAAAGGACAAGAATATACAATCATCCACTATACAAAATATACAATAGGCAGTAGTGTAGTAGGTAGGCAATAATTGGCCATTCAAAGAACAAAATGTGGTCTTAAGTCTAATGGAATATTGCGTTGGCGCATAGAATCTTACGCCCTATTAAACCGGTACGAAAATATAATAGACATTTAAATGGAAGAATAAGATAAATTAGAAGGTAAATTGGACACCGGTAGAAAAGGATAATAGAAATTTGACTGGAGGATGATAAATGAGATGAACGGGTCGGGAGTGGGACGATGGTTTACGACGAGCCGATTTCCTCGCTCGCGATGCTTTCCAGTCCGTCGCTCTCACTGTTGGAGCTGGCGTGGAGCGACCGAGGCATCGCGACTCTCGCGTACTCGTCCGTGTCTATCGACTTGCAGAAGTGAATCGCGTACTTGAGCTTCTCTCGGAGGATCAGCTGCAGACAGAAACATCATGGAGTGATTACAATAACAAGTATGTGGAAAACTTTAAATTTTGTAAATGAATTACTCTTGTTAACAATGCTCTATTTAATTACTGATTGTGCTAAATGAGGTGATTTTGTCAGGAGCGAAGCTGCGCACGTCATCAAATCTCCCTCACTTTACAGCTTACACTAACAATTAACCCCTTAAGCGCTGAGTAATTAGCCCCCGCGGTTTTTAGTGGCGCGCAGTTTTAATTACACGATCAACACAAAAACGCCGGGTTTCGTCTCAACGTGACGAGCGCGATACTGCAGAATTCGTGGTGTGGACGTAGTCCAGAAAAATCCACCAGAGTGCATCACCAAACGGTCTGCAACTCGTCAAGGTCAACTGTACAGTCTTAGCAGGGAAAAAACCTAGCCGAACAGTTGTACCAACATAAATCAACTGAGAACGTCAAATCCGAGGAAACTCGGACGTGGCGGTCAACGAAGCGAAGGTGACGCACGAGATATCTTGTACGTGGCGGAGCGCGTACAGAATACTACCACGAGTTACCCGTGCGCGGCGGTTAAGGGGTAGATAAAATCCTGGGGGGAACAAAACAGCCAGTGTGATTGTGGTTTGATCTTACAGACCTTCATGATTGACAGGAAACAAGACAGCATATATTTAGCTATCAATCAATCAATCAAAAATCTTTATTTGTCTTTGTACATAAAATACAATAAATGGCGTCAGACTCAAGTTTAATATATACATAGGACCGAGTACTACCAGTACTCTAAAAAAATCACAAAAAATAGAAGACAATTTATCACTAATATATATACCTTGTGGACCTTGTGTAAGACTTTTATAGAAAAAGAGTTCAAAATATATTTTTGAAAAATATTTATCTGTCTAATGAACGTTTGTTAACAAAATTATGTATTAAAACATGATATGTTAACTTAAATTTACCTTGCTCGAGTAACGCGGCATCTTCAATAAGAAGAAGCAGGTGTAGCTCTCCGGCAAGAAGTGGTCTGGAGGGTTGTACTTGTCCAAAACCTGCAAAAATATTAAATTATTTTTAAATTTTGTATTAAACACTTTTTAATATACAGAAGAAACCCTAAAGAGCACAAAAAATTTAGAATATGGTATAAACCTCGGATCTAAAATAAACACACTTGCTTTTGCAGATGACGTTGCATTAATTGCAGAATCAAAAGAGGACCTAGGAAAACTTACCAAAATTATCATAAAAGAAGCAAATAAGATTGGACTTCAAATAAGTGAAGAGAAGTCGAAATACTTGAAAGTAGGAAGAACCCAAATCGAAACGGATGAACCTCTAAAAGTTAATAATTATAAATTTGAAAAAGTACCTGAATTTAAATACCTAGGAGTATCAGTTAATTGGAACAACGAAAGAGGAACAGAAATAGAAAAGCGACTAATTTTAGCGACCAAATGCTTCTGGAGCTTAGCAAAATTATTAAATTCCAAAATATTATCAAAAAACACAAAAATAAGAATTCATAAAACTATTATTCAACCAGTTCTTTTATATGGCTCAGAAACATGGACAATGACAAAATATCATGAAAACAAACTCATTATTTTTGAAAACAAAATTTTAAGAAAGATTTTTGGACCTATAAATGAAGAAGGTGAGTGGCGAATAAGAAAAAATCGTGAGCTCAGAGAACTATACCAAGATCCAGACATTGTAGCCACAGTGAAGAGTAGACGACTGAGATGGGCAGGACACATAGAAAGGAGGGAAGAAGAGAGTGTGCTGAAGAAAATCAAGAATGGAAGGCCACGTGGTACTCGCCCGCTGGGAAGACCAAAGCTGCGGTGGAGGGACCAGGTCCAGAAAGATCTTCAGAGAATGGGAGCATCTCTTGCGCAAGCAGCAGACCGGCAGCAGTGGAGGCAACTTGTTGGCGAGGCCAAAAACCTACTTAGGTTTGAGTGGCCAAGGAGGTAAGGTAAGGTAAGGTATTAAAAACTTAAAATCTCTTTGCCATGAGCCAATAAATCTGTGTGGTGATCTTAAGAGTCTGAGACAAGTAAACCTACAGTGACAAAACAACTATGTAAAATTAGCGTTGTTTTCATGTAAACAGGAGTTCTCCGTGGCTGGAATTGAACCAGCGATTTTTGACTTACTGAGCCAGCACTTCTCAGCTCTGAGCCACTGCTCATATCTTTGATGGTTTCGTTATTGATACTGCCCACCATGAAACAAGGTGTTATATATAAAAGAAAGTTGTAAATGTATGTTAATAATAGATTTAATAGTAAAAAACTGGGCTTTTCATTGAAAGAGCTATAAAAACCATTATAACACTTATAAAATAACAATGACTTTCATTTTTCATAGCTTCAACAACTTTGCCACTAACAAAATATAGCTTCATTTCATATTATGGCAAATAAATATCTTTCACCAGATGCTACAGAACATTTATCTGAGAGATCTACTACTAAATCAAAATCATATTTCGCTACGGATAAAAATCAAAGCTACACTCATATTAGAAAGTTACAAAATTTTATACTCATTCAAGGCAGAAAACTTATGAATAGAATAAAAAAATACAAAAATACAAAAAGAAACCAGAATGTCTTTGATAAAAAATAGTTCAAGTAAAAACAGGCAAAACTGATATAAAAGGCAAAAATATATAATAAACATATAAAAAATTATATAATGTTTTGTAGCGTTCAGCCAACTGACCTGTAGGACAAAGTCCCGACCGCGGAAGTCTGGAATGGTCCTCGGCAGTCGAGTGCGGCCCCAGACGAACCTGAGGAACAGCGAGCGCTCCTGGTTGGAGAACTCCTCCATCACCTCCCAGAACCACTGGACTAGCGGGGCACTGGGCTCCACCCCTGCACCCATCACACATCACACATCAGTACACAGGGATGGTCCCGGCAGTCGAGTGCGGCCCCAGACGCACCTGAGGAACAGCGAGCGCTCCTGGTTGGAGAACTCCTCCATCACCTCCCAGAACCACTGGACTAGCGGGGCACTCGGCTCCACCCCTGCACCAATCACACATCAGTACACAGGGATGGTCCCGGCAGTCGAGTGCGGCCCCAGACGAACCTGAGGTACAGCGAGCGCTCCTGGTTGGAGAACTCCTCCATCACCTCCCAGAACCACTGGACTAGCGGGGCGCTGGGCTCCACCCCTGCACCAATCACACATCAGTACATAGGTCCCTATAACTGGGTCAATCTTATTCTTCTCCCACAACAGAAAAACAGCTGCTCACTGGGCGAGAGAAAAACATAAGCTCTGTTGTCTGATAACATTATGCAATGACGATCACTGTTTGATTCTTTATTTTTTGTTCGTTTAGAAACTGGGGTTCGGTCATTATGTTGTGTAAGAGTCAAACTAATTTCTCAAATCACCAAGTGTTTATTATTTGACTTATTCTTCACAGTAAAGCAAATGTCAACGTTTCAAGAATTATTATTGGTGATCTGTGCAGGTAGTTTTGCGGGCAACTTTTGCTGGTCTTCCAATAGTGAGGGTTGCAAACACCTACCACTAATCCTTGTACTAATGAGCCAAATCTTACCCCCATGCAAACTAGGCTCAATATTCCAATTTACATTTTGACATTTGATTTGGAAAATGGCAGTTGAAAATTTCTCATAAGTTCCCTTTCAACCATCCACCTCATCTCCCAAAACTCCAACCCCCAATCCCTCTCACTTTACCTTTATACGTAGCCACCGACTTGAGCAGAGCCAGTGGGATGTCAGGTGAGCCGCAGACCAGAGTCTCCAGCTCGTAGCCACTGAAGAGAGTCAGCAGCGGCACAGGCACCACCCTCGCCATTCCCTCCCGGACTGCTTTTACCTGCTCGTCAAACTCGTGCAGCCTGCGGACAAAGTGAAACAAAATAAACTGTGAGAACAAACGATTTGGTTTTACTGAAAGTTCATCCACTGCTGTAACTTTAAAAAGAGCAAACTCTGTGTGACTTTGTCCTTTCTCTGAGGCAGGTGGGTTTTAGGATAGGGTTTTCTCTAGGTAAGGTCGCTCAGAACTTTCTTTTGAAAAAACCCCAAAGTTAGTTTTGGAGTAAAATCAAAGTTTGTGTTTGGGAAGCTTACTTATGTTGCAGACAAGAGAGTTGATACAGATATTGAAATTTAATGTCCAAAGAATTTATGTTTTTCTGGAGTACCACAGGGTCTTTCGTCCGTATTGGGACTAATTTTCTCCATCAGGTTTATTAACAATCTTTAAAAAAAATACAGTCTGTAAAGCAACAATGAACAAAAAAATAAAAAAGAGGGTGTTACTAGTAATGGAATTTCTTGACCAAAGGATTTTTGTTTTCCTGGAGTACCACAGGGGTCAGTATTGGGTTCCCTTTTGTTCATTTGCTTTATTAGCGATCTTTCAAGAATTAAAACTTTAAAAACAACAATGAAAAAAAAAAATAAAGAACAAGAGCATTGGACAAGTAATTTGAAGAGAATTCCAGAGTGATTGTGAACTGTGAAGGGATTCGTACAAACCTGTAGTTGAGAGCGAGCCGAATGTACTCCTCCCTGTTCTGAGGGGTGACTTTGCGATGCGTAGAGCTCAGTGGCACATCCGCACCTGTGGAGGAGGCAGTGGAAAACGGCATGTCCAGTGTCTGTAGCTCTTTGTCGTCTGGACTCATGTCTCTGATACACAGCAGACCTGCGGACAATGAGTAGAGTAAAGCATCGTGTCAGCTTCCCACCTCGCTGGCTGTGGATGGTCTGCCTCCTCGCTTGTCCAGAATAAGCTTTTTCTACTCCTACCTCTTCTTGCTCAATCAGGAAATTATCTCTATTTACATCAACCCAGCACAACGTTGGGTTACTAGTGCCGCTCAGGTTGGCTCTTATCAATTAGGCATCATTGACATTGTCAGAGCGCATTTCAGTCAGAATAAACGATTACACTTGCTTGGTAAGAATTTGCTTGAAATCTTATCAATAAACAAATTCATCTGGTCATTCGACCTAGTTGTTCCGATCAAGCTCTTAGTCCTGTGGGGGACGAATTAGCAAGGTTCTTGTATTATGTTAAGAAGAAGATTTAGAGAGTTTAGTTAAGTATGAGATCTTGAATTCCATTTCAGTGTGCCTAAATGACCCAACTGAGGAATCCATGTTGAGCAATTGGATAAAAAATAGAAACTTTCAAAATTAACAGTAAAATATTTGCAAAGTATGTCAACCATTTAAATAACGTGGTTTCAGGAAAGTCTGAATACGGTTTCAGGACGTATTCAAAGTTATATGCAGATAAATCCATGAAACATTTGCTTTGGTTTATGTTAACAATTTGTAAAATAGTTATCATGTAAAGATTAAGGTAAGCTGAAAAGAACAAAAGGGATAAGAGTACACCATAGCCTTAATAAATTTGAAATCCCTACACCTTAAGAGTGAATGGCTTTAGATAAATCAAAGAGTGTCCCATGCAATGAGATTACCTTGATGCAAAGGGATTTTTATTTTAAAATGAGGTTAATGTTAAAAAGAGGCTCTCTAAAAGATCTGTGATTGAGGTACATTTGAGCTACTTTTGCAGTTGTGGCTGGGGTGGTGGCGTGTCTAGTTCAATGGAGGTCACAAACTGTGGATAGTTATAAGCAATGGCTTGAGGATGCAGTATTCGTGTAGGTCCCTTAGTAGCCATTTGCAATTGGGCTTAACAGTTCTAAGGAACATGTCGGCCTTTGCCAATAACAAGACTTCAAAAACTCATAACAATCATCCTACACTCACCTTTAACTCAAATCACTTTAAAATACTCTTACAGTTCGCGCACACTCATCCCAACCAGCGCGAGAATTTTGATGCATCGGGGTGTGGGGGAGGTGGAAGTAACTCCCCTACTCAAGCCCCGCCCCTTTACTACTGCTACGAACTGTAAATAAGTGAACTAATATTCAAAACAAAAGTAAAATTCTTGGTTGTCAAAATATATTTAAGGTTATGGTTTGAGTTTTTGTTTACATAAGTTTTATATTTGTCATTTCACCTGTAAAATGGGAAACATGCATTGTATTCTCTGAATCTGTATGTGCTTGTCATTAAATAAGAGTTTAAACTTGAAATAGTTGTGTTTCCATAAGTTTTAACTAAAAATCATTTCCCCAAAAGTAAACAAATATTGTTTATTTCCCTTGATTGATGACAGCTGTCAACTCGGTCCAGGTTTAAGAGTCGCTATCTAACGGATAATAAAAACACTTCAAGAACAAGAAAAAAAATATCGTCCAATAGGGAACCAAACAAAAAACCCACTTTGCTGCAGCAAATGACATACACTTACTTAGGAATCATCTATCTCTCTCTAAACATTCATTGTCCATCTCTCTCACACACGTTCTTTGAAATGGTCGGGATGAGCGTGCGCGAACTGTAACTGGTCATCTTATATGGTGATGTGATACAATGTAATGTCGTCAGACCTGGCACGTAGTCCCTGTCGATCTCGGTGAGGTCGGCTGGGGTGAGGGCGATGCCTGCGAGCTGCTTCCACACGGGCTCGGCCAGGTTCAGGCTCAGTGGACTGCCCGTGCGGATGGCGATCCCCATCAGCATCCCTGCACACCAGCAACGTACAGGGTTACAACACTCGGGCAATTTTTTAAAACTAAACTAAAAAAATCTTACCAAAGTTTACAAAAACTATAATTGTCTTTCAGTTTTAAATCTGCTGTCAAAATTGGAAAACTTTGACAAACTATAACTTTGATAAACTATAATTTATGCAAGGATTTCATACATACCGGGTGTCCCATAATAGTCCCCCCTCCTAACTTTTTCCTACATTTTTTCAAATATCAATTCCACACCGCCCCCAAACATCATTGGGTAGTTATTACTTCATTTTGAGGGGGTACCCAATTTCGGCCGCCATCTTGGATCCGCCATATTGGATCAAAAATAATTTTTTCAAATGTAAAAGTGGTGTTGTGACCCATCATTTCGAACTAGATTTTTTCACTGATTACAATGCCGCAATCCGTTTTTTAATATCTCAATTTGTTCTCAAGATATGGGTACTTTAAATTTATTTATTTTCAACCAATTTAAACATTACAAATTGAAAAAATAGGTCCATAACTACAAAATAATGCTAGATAGTGACGAATAACCACCATCAGTCATTGTTGAGCGATTTCACCACATTTCACCAATGTAAATTACACCACATTTTCACCAATGTAAATTTTTTGGCCGCCATCTTGGATTCACCATTTTGAAATGAGGTAAGTTATTTCAAATACGAAGTTGGTATTGTGACCCATCATTTCAAACTAGTTTTTTACGCCGAATTCAATGCCGCATCCCGTTTTCAGCTATAAAACTTATTTTTTGAAATATTCATATTTTTGAGATTTTTATCAGAAACATGTCAATATCTTGAAAACTAAACGATATAATTAAAAACGGGTTACGACATTGAATTGGGCGTACAAAACTAGTTTGAAATGATGGGTCACAATACCAACTTCGTATTTGAAATAACTTACCTCATTTCAAAATGGCGAATCCAAGATGGCGGCCAAAAAATTTACATTGGTGAAAGTTAAGTGTAAATCGCTCAACAATGACTTGATGGTGGTTATTTGTCACTATCTAGCATTATTTTGTGGTTATGGGCCTATTTTTTCAATTTGTAATGTTTAAATTGGTTGAAAATAAATAAATTTAAAGTACCCATATCTTGAGAACCAATTGAGATATTAAAAAACGGATTGCGGCATTGTAATCAGTGAAAAAATCTAGTTCGAAATGATGGGTCACAACACCACTTTTACATTTGAAAAAATTATTTTTGATTCAATATGGCGGATCCAAGATGGCGGCCAAAATTGGGTACCCCCTAAAAATGATGTATTAACTACCCAATAATGTTTGGGGGTGGTGTGGAATTGATATTTGAAAAAATGTAGGAAAAAGTTAGGGGGGGGACTATTATGGGACACCCGGTATACAAAGAAGGTACAGTTAAAATACTCAAGTCTAAGAATTGTTGGAAACAAGAATCAGTTGGTTTCAACCAAAGACTACTCTCTTTTCTTTTCAAAATTCTTTTTGCTTGAGTGACCCTAGGGTATGATTGATTATCTTATATATCAGGAACAATTTCTTGATTAGCAATCATGCAAAATATTAGGTGACGGGGGTGTGTTGTCCCCGTATCAATGTGTTCTTGTATTCACTGGATGTAAATAAAAAGCGTCTTACAACACTTAAAAATATATTTACACTTATACTGTATTTACATACAAGATGGTAAATATACAAAAATGGTACACAACCAAGATGTACCAAGACCAATTTACATACAAGATGTATGTAAATACAGTATAAGTGTAAATATATTTTTAAGTGTTGTAAGACGTTTTTGTTTACATCCAGTGCATATCAGGGGCCTTACAAAGGGCCCCTGGCATGAAAAGACCTTAAAAACACATCCAATCATTACTTGCTTCCGCATTATTTCCCGCTTCTGGTTATCACAAAACTGGTAGAAGAGAGTTCCCAGATCTGATTATCACATAAATGGTAGCAGAGCGTTGTTCTAATTATTGGGTTTTCCATGGAGTGGTTCTGCATTCTATTAAATTGAAACCAGGACTCACCGAGGAAGCGGAACATGCTGAGGTGCAGGGGCGACGCGGCGGCAGGGTTGAGGAGGAAGCAGTCGCGGTTGGTGCCCGTGTCGTCGCGGCCGTTGGGTGTGGGGATCAGCAGCGGTAGCGACCCATTCTGCAGCTCGTCGCACATCTCCGCGATGCTCTCGCTGTAGCCTCCGCCGCAGTCGTCCACGCTCTCCCCTGTGATCAGAGAAAGTTTTGGTTGAATGAAAATAATAGATTATTGTCTATAAGAAATACAACCTCAGAAATTAGCCTTTTTCCTAAGAAACTTGTAGTTGAACATTTTTTCACAGTAACAATTTTAATCCAAACACAAAACTACCAGGTTATTCATTATCAACCTTAAAAATACCCAAAGTAAAAAAAGGACCCAAACTATCCAGTTCCTGGAGAGAGTTTGGAATCGTCCTAGCTTGTCCATCTAGGAGGGGGTGAGCGACCCTTCCTGATAAAGTGTTTGTTAGTCTGGAGGGCAAGCCGACCTAGGTTAGAATCTTCACAACGGTGGTCCTTGTCTAGAGTTTGTCCCCAGAAAAGTAGGAGGATGGGGCGGAAATGTTTCTCTCTTCCTTCAGGGACAAGGCTGAGTAACCACAACATACATTTCCCATCCTGATAATCCCTTCCTCCACAAGCTGCAAAATATCCCAAAGGAAACATGCCAGCTGGCAATGCTAGGACTTTCATTCTTTTTAAGTCTAACAGCATAACAGTCTTAACTCACCAACAAACTTGACCTTCCACACGCGGTGGGGCAGGAACAGCGCCTCCTGTGTGAGGAACTGCACCTTGCCCAGCATCTGGCCGAAAACGGACTTGATGCCGTCGGGGCCGGCCAGCCCACCCTTGCTGCGGCTCCGCTTCACCTGGATGCGGTTCAGCTCGATCACCGGCCCGTGCTGCCGGTCCCGCACCATCGTCGCTTGCACCACCTGTTGGAACCAACGGGAGTAGAAAAATTCAAAAACTGGAACAGCCTGAACAAATAGTAACTTATAAGGATCGTCATTTTGTCGCATGTCTAGCACTGTTGCCCACGACTGAATTTGCTATCAGAAGCTCCATTCTGGACTCTGAGCCTCAAGGTCGCCACAAGGTTTATTCTTGCAGTGTTTCTAAATAGCAGACCCTGTTGAAAATCCTGCTAAGTTGATACAGCCTGATAATGTTGCTTCTTTCAGTTCCTTGCCATTGAACTTTCCTGCAAAACATTCCCTTTGAAATAAAGTTATTTTTTTAGTCCATTTATGATTTGTCTGAAAATGTTCAAATTAGGCGGCAAAGTTCTGTGATGTTGCTACTGCTGCATGGGTATTGGCGTTGCCATAAATTAGAAATATTGATGAGTTTTTTTAAACACCAATTGTTATGTGGCAAGTTATTGTTGAGTCTCACAATAAATCTATTGTGACAAACAATGTTTTTTTCTAGTCAAGGTATTGATTCAACATGAAGTTAACTTTTATGATCCTAAAACACTGTTGCAACTGAACTAATTCATTTGCGTTTGACAGAATTTTCAACTGACACCAATAGTGATTTTTCAATTCAAGTTGAGCTTCTATCAAAAGTTTTTGAACTCTAGCTTCTTTGGGCCAAGCATTAGCAACGAATCACAAAGGTCTCTGTTATATATTTTCTACACAATAGTAGACAACCCTAGATGCTTGAAGAAACCAGTTAAAACTTTTTAATTTCACTTCACACTGTTGCAATACCCATAGATACAGAGCATATCTACTACACCTGATTCTATGTTGTCAAAAGCAACAGCTACAGTATCAAAAATCCAAATTACCTTCCGGAAAGTGATCTCCTTCACCATATACACCAAGAAGCCGCGGAGCGAGTCGAGACTAACATCACCCGTCAGAGGGAACATGGATACACTGGGACACAGGAGGTCGCTGAAGTGGAGCAGCAGCACAAGTCGGTTGCGGATGAGCGCGGGCGGCAGTTCCTTCAGGAGGTCGTACTCCATCGGCACCCGCGCCGGCACCGCACTCGCGAACGGCTTGTCCGTGCTCCACGCCAGCGTGTGCGCCGACCCGCACGCCACCCGCGTCATCTTCTTGCCCTGGTGCACAAGTGAGTTTGTCAGCAACTTCACAATTGACATATTTCACAAAGATATGCAAAAATATTTCTGAGATTCGGTGATTAGATAATTGGTAGCAGAGTGTCGTTCTAGTTCTGGTTTTTTGTTTTTTCTTGTTTTGTTTTTTTTGTTCTAATGAAACAACCAAATAGCAACTGAAACACTGAATTATATTAACATTTAACTTTATTTTCTTTTTTAGTTTTAAAATAACTGTAGCCTTAACCAATATTACCTAAAAAAGAAACAAATTCCAAATTACTCATAAGGTAAACAATGCCACAGGACACAAAAAACACTAGCTTTTTTAAAGAAAGACAATTAGCACAATTCAGTGAACTTTATGTGAAAAGTAACATCAAACTGATTTTTTGAAGTAATCAGAATAAATTTATAGATCCATATAACCACATATAATCAACGCTTGTTTCTAAATAATTTCCCAGATCTGGTTATCGCAAAAGTGGTAACAAAGTGTTTTTCTAATTGTTCTCATAAGACAACAGCAATAATTTCAAGTCAGTGCCTTTTTGAAGCAATCAGAATAATTTTAGGGATACACATCCAATCACTGGTTGTTTCTGAATTACTTTCCGGATCTTGTCATACCAAAACTGGTAGAAAAGTGTTATTCTAACAAACGGCTTACAGTGGAAAATATGTTAAGCTACCTTTTTGAATTGATCAGAATAAATTTAAAGATCCACAATTACATCCAATAATTGCTGGTTTTGGAATTATTCCCTAAATCAGATTAAGACACTTATGGTAGCAGAGCATAGTTCTGATTATTGATCTTATAAAACAACCGCAAGTAAAACATTTGATCCAATTTACAATTAAACCAACTAAGTAACTAAGTACTTACTACTGACCAAGTAACTTTTAAACAAATTATCTGCTACAAAACTAAGTAGCTTTGTCACCTTATCTCCTTCAAAAAGATGGTTAAATAATTTCCATGGTGCTACCTGTAGCGCCACGATGAGGCGAGGCCGCATGATGGCAGTGGTGGTTCCGTCGCCCAGCTGGCCTTCGTCGTTGTCTCCCCACGTGTACACCTCCCCCTGGTCCGTGCACGCCACACAATGCAGCGAACCTGCAGGGAGTACCGACACTATAATGTTTATCTTCAAAAAGTATACCTTTCCACAGACAAAGGACTATACAGATTGGCAACCTATTGTATTTTTTTGTGCATGTTTTTTGTAGCAGCGTCAAGTTTGTTGGGCTGTTATGCCACCCGAATTGCACTGATATATTATTACTTACATCTGTTCTTTGGAACCTAAAGATCTAACATTGACAAAATTATCCTTGATATCAATGCAATACGGGTAAAAAACCAACCTAACAATCTTGACGCCATCCAAAAAAAAAAAAAAAAAACAGGCTTGAAAAAGTGCATTGGGCTGCCAATCTGTATAGTTCTTCATCTGTGACTTATCTATTTGATGTCTCGGGCGAATAGTCTAATCTAATACACAAGTTATTGAGGCAACATTGCTCAATAGAGGCAACCATTAGTGACTGTGACTGATCATAAATAAGGCGTTATTGTCAGTAAGGACCACATCTCTACATGAACAATGCAAATTTGCAAGATCTTTACACACAAAATTAGGACACTTGATCAATGGTGTAAATAAACTTTTAAAATTATTTCTTTTTTCAACAGTTAAATCATACATGTGATGTAACAATAAAAAAAGGTTAGAAAATTATGCGATTGATCGATATATAAAGTACGCACAATGTCCAGAGCTAGTATTAGTAAGGCTAGACCCTCTCAGAGAAGCTGTACAGCGGATTTACATGCTACACAGCTTCTTTAATATTAAATGAAACTGTAATAATGTATACAGAAACAGTGACATAATATGTCAAATTATAATCACTTGAAGAAGATCAAATAACAAAATAGCTACTATATCTAATCCATAGAGTTCTATAACATCTTAAATCACAGAATTATCCTTGTTTCAAACAGGTGATTTTCTGACCGAATCAGAGTGGATTCTGCAACTACGAGAGGCTTACCAGTAGCGATGCTGATGACTTTCTTGCCTTGAAGAGCCGCTACTTTGCGAGGTCTCCTCACATGGTCATCTGTTCCATGCCCCAAGCGGTGGTAGTCTCCTTTACCCCTGTACAACACAAAGTGTTCTATCAAGCTACAAAAAAGACCTTTAATTGTTTTACCAGTTCCAATTTTTACAGTTTATTTAATTTGACTATTATATGTATACGACTACTGAATGGCTGAAACAACTTTGTTATTTAACAAGTATTTTAAAAAAGAAGCTTCTTTTGTTTGTTTAGGAAAATCTCCTCTCAATATGTCAGATGACAGGCTGCATTGTAGATGAAAAATTGTGGGCGTTTGCACTTTCACTGTATTTTCTTCAGCTAAACCAGATATTTTGGTGAATTAGCAGCGGACCCCTCATAATTTTTCACCAACAAATATCTTTGATTTATCTTTAAGGCTGAAACAAAGCCCTTTCCAACGAGTCTTACTCATCGGTTTTATAAAGACTGGAAAAGTTTGATCCTCACCAAGTGTAGACAGAGCCAGATCTCGTGAGCGCGACGGAGAATTGGGAGCCACACTCCACCTTGATGACTCCCAGTCCTGCCAGCGACTCTATCTTCATTGGTACCTACAAAATTAATCAATTTTCATGCATGCATTGCAACAGAGACCATCATAAACAAGTTGTTTCTTTTAATATATCTCCAGTTGATTCTGTTTTTTTTCATTTCAATGACTTAACGGAAACAAACTGAATATTCTGAAATAATTATTCAATCATAAACTGCTCCATTCCATCTTTTTTTATCCTCCTTAAAGAAGAATACCTCAGTGATTTCAGCTGTGACCGACCATGCAAAAATAATTTGTAATTAACTGACACACATTCAACTTTAAAACACGACCAAAATGAATTGAGAAATATTTTTAAGACCTTGACAATTTCTGAAATGGACTGATGCAGTATTTAATATTAAACAATACACTAACAGGAGGGATATCAAAATTTATAGTGTTATGTCACATTCAGTTGCATGAATTGTATTATTTCACCATTTTATGATCTGTATTGGCGTACAACAGTATTTTGGTCTAACACTATCTAAACACCAAACTCTCTCCTGGACACCTTGGAACTAGAGCATTTTTTAAAATTAAAAATGTCTAAAAACATGCAACGGTAATGTAATGATTACTTTCAATCATTAGAAACTGGACTGAATTTACAAAAATGTTATTTAATAAGACACTGACGAATTAACTTTCTTCTGAATGTTTACCTGTTGTTAGAGAAAGCCCGAACATTTAATGGCTATGAAAAGCAAACCCAAGCATTTCCTTTTTATTCAAACAATAAAAAACCCTCATGTAAGAAGAAAAAGAAGTCGATTCTGATTCTAATCTGGGAAAAAAGAAAGTCTATATTACACAGAATATTGAAGAAAAAATCTCTCACTACGCTAGACCGATTGTTTGACAGCCAGGTGTACCACTGTACCTTGCAGCCGTCGGAGCCGCCCCGACCCAGTTTGCCGTAATCACCATCGCCCCAGGACCACACGCTGTCGTCGTCCGTGATGGCGAGAGTCTGAGCATCCCCACTACCGCAGGCCACATCCACCACGTTGTAGCCCAGCAGCGCTTCCACCTGCAGAGAGTAAACATAAACAGGACTGTCAGACTTTGGACGAATTAAAGCCCTAGAATTTCCAGCTAGGCGCATCTCCCTTGGGATATTGTGCAGTTTAAGGAAAGAAGGAACTGTCAGGATAGGATGATATGGTCAGTCAACTTCACCCTTAAAGAAAGAGATATATTTCCAACCAATTCTCCAGGCTCTTCTTGGGGTGACACACCCTCTACCCTGAGAGCTCCCAGGCATTCACAGACAAGGACCTTCACTTGGGAGCTCTCCTTGATGTGAAGAGCCTCACCCCAGTCAGTTCGTCCTTCAGATTAGCAAACGCAAAGAGGTTTGTCATGTAAGGGTCTCTCATCCCCTCCCAGATAAAAATCCAGGATGATCCATAACTCCCTCCAGGGCTTCGACCCTGACTGGGTATCCAAGCTCAGCCATGAATTAGTTCCAAGAGAGGCAAGGAGGGACCAAGGTGAACACGAAGCTGGTCAAACCAGACAGCCAATAAACTTACCAGTTCAATGACAGCTTCTAAGTATTGTACCCACTGTTGTCCTCTGTACTGGTATAAACCTGCCAGAGATCTGTCTTGCGCAAAAAAGGGCTTTACAGTTCTCTGGTTTAGCTATGTTTTTTGAATCAAAAAATAAACTCACCATCACCAACACTGAAGTTAAAACAAAAAATATACTGACCAGTTTGGGCACGTATCTGTCCTCGGTGTCTCCGTGGCCAAGCCGGCCGTACCGTCCCTTGCCCCAGGTGTAGAGCTCCCCGTGCGCCGTGATGGCCGCGCTGTGGGAGCCGCCGCACGCGATGTTCACGATCTCCTTCCCGCGCAGCGCTTCTATCAGCGTCGGCCGGTCGCACATCCTGCAAATGTACGGGATCTTTAGGGAAATGTGGGGTAAACAAGTTATAGGTTCAGGCTGAATGATAACATGCTGACAGCTCTCATATATGCATGGAGTGTTTAATTTTTATTTTTGTGGACATTCACTATTGCTGATTAGTAAAAGCAAGCTTCACAACGTATCTGCAAAATCAAAACATCAATTCACCATCAAGAACAATGAATTTTAAACAAAGAATGCATTGATGGTTTGTCAACTTGGACAAGGATTAGGTTTGAAAATCGTAAACTGATAATCAAATAAAAACTAAGATACTTTTTTAATGTTGAATAAACTCTTGCTGGAGGAAGAATTCATAGTCTACACATCTGGGGGAAAAAATCGGTTCAAGTTTCCTAATTCCTTTGCAGTTGAAATCAAATAAATTGGCTCAGTATGGCTTTAGTTTCTATAGAAAATTTCCTCATAAAAAATACTTGGGATGTAAAACTTATTATTGTAGCAAATAAGTTGAGGTCAGAAAAAAACATACAAAATTTAGTCAAGTATTACCAGAAAATATTTCAAATGATATCTGTAAAGTGGAACAAAAAAACCAGTTTTGTCAACATACGAGTTTTGTTAGATTTTCATAAACATAATAGTTATTGTAGCTCAAACTTAATGTTTACCAAACATTTCTTCATTAATCAGTCATTTTTTAATCCAGCCAAGATTCATACTGACAAGACTTGAGACTCAAGGATGCAAATGTTTATTGTGAACTGTATTAACAGTACTTACGCCTTGTTCCCGTGACCCAACTTTCCATCGTCCCCCTCTCCCCATGAGTAGACTTCCCCGTCGAAAGTCAAGGCCATGCAATGCTTTCCTCCTGAGTTAACAGCAACCTGCGCAACATTCAAATAGCACCTCCTTTCTGTATAAGTAAAATAAATAACTCTTTTTCTGTCAACGCTAAAATTATTTGTCATTTTAAATCTCTTTCCTCAAAACAATAAATGTTGCATCACTGCTAAATACATCAACCTTTCAAGTTTTCAAGAATACTTTTGGATGAATTCAACTTTTATTTCAATAGAAAAAAGTCATGTCTTGCCAATTTATAATAAATTTAATGCAAACACCTAGGTCTTGCTAGAAAAATTATAGAAAAATATATAAAATAATCATTATAGTTAAGATAGTTGCAGCAAAAATTGACACAATAACATCCAAGATGTAAATCAAAACAAAATTCTTTCAGTTTTAAAGAGATAAAATAAGGTTAAATGAGCAAACCGAAACTATATATTAAATTGGTAGTAGTTGATTACTCATAAACTTTTCCAACAAGGCTTTCTAGAACACATTTATAATAGTCTATTCAAAAGTTGTTATTCGACTAAAGTAAGTTAACCTTTTTGATGAAGACGTTCTCCAGTGAATCAATCAGCGTGGGCGTAGTGACCGTGTCACAGTTGCCCAGTCCCAACCTACCCCCGGCTCCATATCCTGCAAGAAAAAGGTAACTTGTTGATCCTTAATGAACAAAATAATGCTAGGTACATAAGAAACTGTTTGTCCTAATTTGCCATCTAAAATAAATAAGAGGAAAAAAATGGTTTTTATTACCTTTGTCAAATAATCCAAGTTTATGTAGCTGTTGCTACGGCCGTTTCGATGAAATGGCCATGGCAAAAGCTAAATAAACTTGGATTGCTTGATGGAACAAAGGTAATATAAACCATTTTTTGTATACATCAGTAGTCCGGACGCTACAATGATGAAAATAACAGGAGCCAGTTTTAAATATTGGATTCTCCAAGACATTAATTGGTGACATTTCTAGGTGTGGTGTTATTTGTAAATATTTTTAAATATTTTAAATCAATAAAAACAACAGCCTAATCCAAAACAATTTAGTCATAAACCAATTTACCAATGAATATCTCTCAAGTTTTCTCGAAAATCAGTAAAGTCAACTGGTTAAGTGACGGCACCAAAATTTGTGTTACACAATGGGACATTTTTAACATCCCTTAAGTCTAATGAAAATACTTTTTAAAATCACTATATTTATGAAACTGGAAAAAGTGCACGATCTTCAGGTCAAAAGGAGGACTTGGCGGGTTTGGAGGACCAGTAGATACCTTGATCTCTGGGCCATACCATACACAGATTGAGACTACTTACCAGTCGCGTAGACCTTGCCGTCGGACGTAACCGCGAGCAGAGTCTGTTCTCCGCCCACGATCTGCACGGGGCGGAGGGCGCTAAGGGCGTCACACAGGGTCGGTACCTTGACCTTGGCCCCCTCCACCCCGCCCAGCTGCCCACGGTGGTTATGACCCCAGCCGTAGATGGTGTTGGTTCCGCCCCACGACAGGCTCCAGTCCTCCGGTTGTCTGCAACCGAACAACCATGATACTGCACAACCGTGCAACCACCAAAACTTGCCACTAGTAGACCACAGAACCAACCACACAACCATATAACTGCAACTTACGACAAATTGTGACTTATACACTGTCATAACTCTAGACAGGATCGTGTTAATTCTTTAAGTGATTGAAGAGTATATGAGGTGGCATTTTCACACACTTTATTTAAAACTGGAGGCTTCATTGTTTTCACAATAACAATAAATTATCTCTCAGTTCTTTTCACACCACCAATGGGGTAGTACAAGTAAGCATACAAAACTTGTGAAAGTTGGTGTGTGAGAAGTTTTTTTTAACAATTTTCATTCACATAATATTGAATTTTTCAGTTAAAAATTTAATTATGGCTGCAAGAAAAAAAGTTTGACTTGTGTTTTAACTGTGCTTAACTGCAGCTAATCACTTTAACTTTGCTTGAAGTGATGATTAGATTTGGATGATCCACCCATGAAAACTATCAATTTTATGAGGGGCGTACTGCCCAGAGGGTAAAAGTTTCTTAAGAATACTCCTTAACAGACCCTACAACTTGTATAGGTTCTATAACACATGTGTGTCAAGCCTCCACCTTGTAAGAGTCTACTTCACACTATTTTGAGACAAAAAAATTACAAAGCAAGATTGTCATAGCTAACTTAAAAAATCATTCAATTAAATATTGAACTCAGTGTGAACTATCATCACGATCATCACACTCATCCTTCACTCATATTCAGGGTAACGTCCTCCATGAGGTACCTGTCTTATTAAGAATGATTAATTGATAAATGATTAAAAACTATTTTTAGTTACTGACAGCTTTACTGAAATTGATTGATATTGATAGGGAAAACACCTTACCTGTTGACCCAAAGCAGAAGTTGTTCATCATGTTCAGGCTTAAACAACTCGTGGTTTTCGTGTTCGTTTTTGTAATCTCCACTTCGAGTTGCCACTTCTGAGATCTCTTTCTGCACCTAAAATAAAATAAACAAAACTTTTTTTAAATGTTTCATTATTATTGCTTAGTAAACAAATACGATATATTTAGATTGACAAGTAGACACATTCATAATTCAGGTGCAAGGACCAAACAGGTAACTTTTCAAGCTGTGAATGCTTTAACATGACTGGATGGTTCAAGAATTAAAGCTCGACACTCAAACTAATAAGCCATAAAAACTGAGGCAGAATCAAATTAGTTTGTGGGTTTTTTGAAAAAAAGTACAGTTTAAAAGAAAAACAACCACTTAAACTCAGAAAAAATACCATTCCTAAAAATAGGATGAAGGTCACACTACAATAGTACAGAACACTCCGAATATCCGAGACTTCAGGATATCCGATATAGCTGTAAGCTTAAAATTATTTATAAATTTCACAGTTACTAGTTCAAAAACAAAATCTAAAAATACGGATACTGTATATATAGTCACATGAAATCAATTATTTGTAAATATGTCTTCAGAGTCATTCAATCTCAGTTCATTCCTAAAAAGTACATCTTGCTATTGCATTGTACGATACTATGTTGTGGTCTTCTTATGACCTAATGTCAAAATACAAGTGATATCCGTATTATATATCAGGGTGTCGGAATCCAAGGCACCCTCGGCCCCAAAGATCTCCAATAATCAAGAGTGTACAATCGTTAAATGATTGATTTTTTTGCTTAACAACTAACTAAATCTCAAGACGTTGAGAGAGGGAACATTACCTCCAGACAGAAGGACTGCGGCAGTGGAGTGCGGTGGATCAACGAGGACGCGACCCGCATGGCGAGGCAGTAGCGACGAAACCACATCCACTTCTTGTTGTCTCCGCAACAGCTGAGCGAGTCCAGACCCAAGTCACAGGCCAGAGCTACCAACGCCTGGGCAACAACACAACAATCGAGTGAAATAACAGCGGACTATGATGCGGCACGAAGTACTAATAGACAATAGACAATAATTCTTTATTTACATTATTCATTGAGAACAGTAAATGTGTCACTAAAACTAATACAAAAGATACAAAGGTCTGTGTTTTTAAAAGTTCTGCCTCCAGTTTTCAAACTCATCCACTGTGTAGAAGGGGCGCTGATGTAACCATGCGATAAGGTTTTTTCTTAACTTCTTCTCACATTGGACATTTTTCACTTCCTATGGCAGGATGTTGAGGAATTTTGCTCCCAGATATGACGGTTGTTTTTCATAGAGTGTGAGATGATGGATCGGAAGTACTATGTTGTTGGCTCTTCTAGTGTTATAATTATGTGTGTCAGTTCCTCTCTCCAGGTTTTGTCTTGTAGCATACAAGGCAGTTTCTAGGATGAAAAGGCTCACTACAGTTAACACCTTTAGTTGTTTAAAGGCAGTGCGGCATGATTCTCTAGGTCCAAGGCAGGCTAGAATTCGAACTGCCTTTTTTTGTAGAACTAGGATCCTTTTTGTGTTTGTTCTAGTGGAATTTCCCCACACCACTATCCCATATCGGACATGTGATTCAAAGAGAGCAAAGTACGCTGCTAACTAAAGCTTCTTTCTATGGGGAAGGAAATATAGTCTTGTTGATACATGTGTGGTACCTGTGTTGGGGGGAAAATTGCCAACCATACAAATAATCATTACTGAAAAGTTGGGAAAATTTAATCACAGGAAACGTTTAAAAAATATTTTGGTAACTTATAATGTTTTACTAAACCAGAAGAGAAACACAATTCATTTTGTTTTTGCCTTTTGAGCAACGGATACCTTTTAGGTATCCGACTCCTTTGGCTATTGCCTTGTAACAAGAAGATTTACTCTTTAACCACCTTTAAATGCAGGTTTTTGCCAAAATATCAGCATTAACTTTTGTTTTGAGAAATTTTCTGTGTGAAAACTCTACTGATGGTGAATAATGTTTGACCGTTGAAAATATCATTCTCCTCGGCATTTAATTAATTAGTCAGAATATATTTTACTATTTTTATTATATTTTACATCATATTTTATTATATTGTATTTTTTTATATTTCATTATTACACAATTTTTCAAAAAATGTTTTTAGATTTTTTTACAGCTTCATTAGCGGGAGAGTTAAATGGGAGTGTCCAATTATTAATGAAAGCAAAGCTGTGACATTGTAAACACGGCGAATAATCGGCCGAAGACCTTCCAAAAAACATCCTTAAACCCATCAATTTTTTACACAGTTAAAATCTTTCACCAAGATAGAGTGAACGCTAAATTAAGGAGGTACATATAGATTTAGACACAGGAGTCGTGAATTTAAGTTTAAGCTGAAAGTATTGGACGAGACAGTCGGTTGCGTTACCTTGAAGAACGGACTATGCATCAGCTGTCGGCCGGCCTTGACCGAGGGTTCCTCGTACTCGTACTGCCGCAGCAGCGCCTGGGGCAGCCCCCGCAGCAGACTGGACAGGGCCGAGTCCACCTGGGGCAGGACGGAGAGATAACAACAGGGAAACCCTCAATAAGGCAAACTGAACATTAGAGTATTTTGAATAGTGAAGTCCTTGTACTGAGGAGGTATTTTCTTATTATGTAGGATTTCAGGTTTCAGTTGAAGTATTAAAAAATAAAATAAGGTTCAATACACCAACAAACTTGTAGGCAAGGTTATTGTTGGGAGTGAGTGATTTGACGAACTGAACGTCCAAACCAAAAATACAGCTTCTCACTGCCCAAAATTTAATCAAAATATGTTGACTAATCTGCTTAGTCCAAATATGATTCAAAATAACTTTATCAAATGAACTTGTCTGGAATCAAATAACTTTAAGCCAAAGGTTTTTCTTAACAGCACCAACATACTTCCCTGACTTCCCAATAAATCAGCACATGAAAACCCAAAAATTGGCCAATATGTTAGGAACAAGACAATTCATGAAAAAGAAGTTGGCAAACTCATGCTCAAAATGTTTAACCAGAGACTGGGGGTTCTTCATAACACCTGTAAATTATGTTAAGTGATAGTGGGATTTTCATGTGTTTCAAACTAACCTGGTCAGTGTGTAGCAGAGATGAAAGATCTAACAGCTTGCCAAGGTCTGAACACAAAACTTCACGCAGTGTTTCCAAACACCACATCCGCTCACTTGAGCCTGCAAAAAAAATTATAAAGAGAATTTATTATAAACAAACAAAAGTATATACTTTATGTCCATGCCTTTATGACCCGTGGTAACTAAAGTAATAGACTGGGACAGTGGTGTGACCTGTAATCCAGCAACTTTGAGGTCAAGAATTGCGGATGGTTATGAGTGATGGCTTGTGGACGCGGTGTCCCCTAGTGGGGATTAACGTCCACACTATTGAGTACTATGTTCATAAGACTGTCCTCTTAATCAGACCATTTTGTAAATTGTAAACCAGGCAAAATTGTGGTTTGGATCCCATGTTAAAATTAAGGTCCCTTAACTGGTTGTTGGGCTATTAACAGCTTGTCTAAGGTAAACATCGGCCTTAGGAACAAGGGTAGAAGATCGCGCCCCAATACTACTACACTCATCCGTTACTCATATTCTCCTTAAAATACCCATTACCGGCGTCTTGACAGGTTCGCTAATAAAACTACTATAATAATTTGGTATATGTTGAAATATAGAGGGTTAATTTATTTTACTTATACATACAAAATACAACCTAAAAGCTAATATTAAGTGTTGGAAAAGTACGTCCTCACAAGCGGCAAATACGTTTTGAGTGTTCACGGAAAGCAGAGTTGTCCATGGCAATGTTAAAACAACAATGTACGGAACCGTTCCGGAACATCACCAGCTCTTGGTGCTGACCCACCTTGACGTTCCAGAACGTCACAGCTGCGAACAAGTTAATGATAATATAATGTAAAGTTATTTCAGTTCTGTACCTAGAGAGCTGAGCTGTGAGCAGGACGCCAGGGCGGCGGCCAGGCGGGTGATGAGGGAGCGATGAGGCGCCAGGGTCAGACAGGGCTCTAGCAGGCTCATCACCAGCTCCACGCTGGGCTTGGAGAGCATGTCTCGGTCGGAGCCGGTGGGGCCGTCGTGGCAGGTGATGGGGTACACGGTGAACCGCCAGCCCCACCCGTTCACTGACCCGTCGCTGGAGAACTTCCACCGCAGTTCGTCACCTGCCCGGAAAGGAGGAAGAACTTAAAAATCTGTTTGATCACCGTGTGTTGGCCAAAACCGATTGCAGACCAAATGAGAAAACCGATAACGTGAGTCTTTTGTATGTTAATTTTAGGGTAGCTGATGTTTTTGTGGTCAGTCATACTGCATATTGTGCATCATTTTGCATATTTTAAAATGTTGAGACGTTGCAGGAAGCGAACTTGGTAATATTACTAGCAGAGTTTTATATTTCCCATGATGGACAATGCAACCATCTAGAAAATCTTGTATCTAAAGCACATATTTAGAAAGTAACTCTGGTTTTTTTTTACATTATTAACATAAAATTTGTAACAGCAGCTTTAAAATACAGCTCTTTTGACATCAATTTGCAAAATTTGGTTAAGAAACTACTAACAATGTCTTGTGCCAGGCACTTTTGAGAGTATAACAGAGTCCCCAAAAGAGATTGTAACTAACTTGCTGGTTTAGGAACCAATACTGTGTACAGTACCAAAAGTTGTTAAACTACCTCCTCTTATGGAAGTTGAGTAGACAGTTTTGTAGCTGTCTTTCAGTGAACAATTTCAGCTCCTTACCTTGCCTTGTGGGCAAGGGTGTGCTGGGAACCAAGAAGGGGGTCAAGACAAGGGCCACTTATCCCTAGATACCCACATCCATTGGATAAAGGCATATCTTTGCCCATCCAGTCTAAGCATGAATGAACCTATTCCTTTTTCCTATTGCTTCCCCTGTATGAATCTACTACAGACTTAGAGCCTTAGGGATATTAAAGGGGAGGCTTCAACCCCTTCAAACCAAATGGGGATAAAGTACCCTCAGAGGATTTGTCTGTGGGGTGGGGAACCCAGGCTTCCAAACCCTCTGCAAAAAGAAAATATATAAAAGAGATCTATGTTGGATCAAATAACGTGTCCCTTAAGTACGCCAATAAGACTAATGTTAATCTGTGCCTTGGGCTTACAAAGGCCTGGATTGTGTCATTCGTACCGTGTATGATGGCAGGGGAGCACCAGTCGCTCCAGTCGCGGCCGGACTTGACACAGATGGTCTTGCCGCTTCCGTCCATGATACAGAGAGGGTCGTGGCGTCGCTCCGTGCTGCACTGTCGGTCAAACTCCACCCGCAGCACCACGGCTCCTGATGAAATTTATTATGTATTCAAATATACTGTTAAGCTCTTAATCACTGTCAAACTTTTATGAAATTCTCAAGATAATTACTTTGCAATATTTTGATTTAAAATTGGTATTTTATTTTGCATAAAAAATTTAAATTTTTTTTAATGTTAACCCCAATTTATCGTGAACAATGTCTACTCTGGTGGCTGATATTATCCACCAAGGTTCTGAAAAGGGCTAAAGTCACAAAACAGAAAAAAAGCCTTACAGCTCTCTGTTTTGATAAAAAAGGAAGTCACAGAGAGACTAAATAGACATATGATTTGAACTTTCAATAAATTCGGCAGGGCAAAGGATATGCTGATTAGAAGGGGTAGGCAAACATTTAGCATCTGTCTGCATAACTTCGGGAAAAGTACAATGAAAAAGACTTGTTCAGATGACATAGGCATTGATTCAATCCAATTGAACCCAATGAGAAGAAAATAGAGACTGGTATGGATTCATTTTTCATCCTTTTGAATTTTCAGAATCAACTTCTTAACTATTTTTCTGTAACATGTTCTATTTCTATACAATAAAGCGTTCTAAATTTAAATTTAAGATGTAAACCCAATAACCAAAGGCCCGTTTTCACGATGCCAACTGAAGAGGCAATCGGCATGAGACAGTCCAATGCCGAAAACGTATTTTCAGCTTATGTAGTACATAATTTCTAGTAATGAATATTTAAATATTAACTATAAATTGATCTAATGGTTATTTATAGTTATTTTTGGCATTGAGATGTCACAGCTGAAACGTGCACTTGCTGCAAATAGATTTTTGCTATTGGACTGTCTTGTGCTGGTTGGCCCTTCAGCTGGCATCGTGAAAACAGGCCTTAAGATCTCACAAACCAGCAAGAAGCTACAACACACACAAGTGAAGTGGTATTTACCTGGTATCTTGACATGTCCACTGAGCGCAATGTCGTCAATATAGGGGTGTGAGCTCTCCTGGATGACGGGGATGGGCGTCGCGTTGATGTTGTTGTTGTTGAGGGCTACGTCCTCGAGCTCCGTGACGCACAGTTCCAGCAACATGCCAGCCACGGGGGGCATCGACGTCGCCATACCTGGGGCAACGGAGGTGGTCAAACATTGTGGTTCGGGGCTATCCATAAATTATGTAACACTGAATTCGGCATTTTCAACCCCCCTCCTACCCCCTTGTAACGGACTTTCATGCTGGCACTAACCCCCCCTCAAAAATTATGTAATGCTCTATTATCACCCCTCCTGAAAAGTAAAAAAAAAATTGTACTTGATTGTAGTAAGATAATTGAACATTTTTCAAGAATTTATGGCATTAATTATTCAGGCTTAATAGTTACAGAACGTTCTATCGAACCCCCCCCCCCCCCCCCTTGTAACGGTACATAACACTGCCGAACACCCCCCCCCCCCTTCACCCTTTGTTTTACGTAATTTATGGACGGCCCCTTCAAAATACAGTGTATTTCACTTGAAATTTTAGTAGAAACTCTCATCTGTGGAAGGGGTTTGAAAGGAACTCCTCGATTTAACAAATCTGTTTGTTTAAGAGGTAGAGAGAGAATACTTCTGTGACTACGGCCTGTAGCTCAATAGACAACGAAGTTAAATTTTAATAAAAAATAAAATTTATAATTTGAGGTCAGTTTTTTTCATTTGATCTATTTTGCATATAGGCCTATGACTTTCAGTGTTTTTTGTATGAGAAAAAGTGCTGATGGTTGTATACTTCAAGGAGGCTGTTGTTATATGGTTGGATTTTAGAGGTTTTTTCCTTGGAGCCAAAAAAACAAAAAGCTTTTAAAATTTTAAAAATGATGACAATAAACAGTAAGACTCTAAACCGCGTCCAGTGTAAAAAGGAATGTATCACAGCCACTTCCGAAGAAAAAAAAACCACACCAGTCATTGGCAATGGTTAAAACCATCATAATTTCTAGTTCACTACAGAAACCAGAGGATTTCAGAACCAAAAAGACCCGGTCGGGTCAGAAACACTCACTGATGAGAGTGGAGGCGATGGTCTCCTTGGCCCCGGGTCCTACCCGTTTAGCCACCGCTAGCTTGAGCAGGTCTACCAACATCCGGGCATCGTTGAGGCCCAAAAGCGACGTGAAGTCGTCCAGACTGTTCACCGGCCGCTTGGCTGCCTCGTTCAGCCCCAGCATCTGGAATTGTTTTTAATTTTACCACGAATAGCAGGTTTATTCACTTTGCAAATGCCTCTTCATGATAAGGAAAACAAAAACTTACAAGAAAGTAGCCACCCAAGGATGATAGGAAAAGAGATAGAAAGAAACATAGAGAAAATATTAAAACTAAGGTATGTCGGAAGGCTTAAGAGGTAGGGAAAAGAGTTTGAATGTCTATAACAGGTCTTTAATGACTAACCTGATGCCCTGAAATCACTTGAAAGTCAATGTCAGTTTGTAGCGGCAATGAAATCTTTTTTAACTTTGGGGGGTTGTCCTTTGTCGATGTATCCTAAGAGGTTATGCCTTTGGCCAGGTTGTAGAGGAAACATAGAAATTATAGTTCATCATCTCCTTATATTGGTATATTACACAGGTCTAAGTGTTAGAAGATCCATGTGACTCTAACTTTTTCTTTTAATTTTATATACACAATGAGGAACGTTACTAAATGAAACCTGTTGTTTATCAAGATAAGTCATGTAGAAACAATAAATTTAAGATCTATAATAGAAATATTTTTTTTCTTAGTTGCACTCATGTTAAATAGAGGGATCATACTGTAAATGTTTTAGCTAATCAACACATGTGACGTCTTTGGCTTCGCTTTGGGAGACTCTTGAGCAACATTTTTTGATTGGCTGGTCTACTGCATCTTGTTTATGACATCTACCATACACTTCTTCTGAATAATATTTTGACTGTTCTCACTTGGGGGTTGCATTTCATGGTGGCTGCGATGACGCTCATGGCGCTCGCAGACATTTTGGAGGCGCGGGATGAGATGGAGGCCGAACTGCTCATGGACATCGACGGGAACGCAGCCAGAGGACTGTCCGTGCTCTCGGGGGTGGACTTGGTGCTCTGGAATGGAAAGGTTTAGTTGCAAAGTAAAATTATCGTAAGTATCGATAGTTGTTATTTCAATAAATATAATATAATTTTTGGAATGTTTGTGTTAATTATGTAGTCTCATCATTGGATTTAATAGTTTGCTTTGAAAGCCACTAAACAGTTGATCAAAATTACAGGGAAATTCTTTAATGATTTAATTAAAGCGAAGTGACAAATTGATTTAGTTTAGCTAAAACTTTTTACTTGAATGAGTCATCCAAATAATTGTGTACTGAGGGAACTACTTTCCCTACAAAATACTATTTTATGGAGTTGAACTGGCTGCAAAGTAGGGGTTTTTTAAAACAAACTATTTATAGTGTTTAGCGGAAAAAATTGTAGGACCAATAGGTCATATAATATCAACAGGAATTTTATTCTAGAATGAAATTGTAATTGATATCACAGATTGTACAAAATTTTTACACAATGTTGTTTTAAATGGTGATATCATAAGTAAAAAATACTAGTGTAACCCTCATAAAATTTAAATGAAGCAAAACCTGAACCGGTTTAGTTAAAAACAGTTTTCAGTTTCAAACAGTTGGTCAACATGACGACTAAAAAATATTTTCTAAGATAAAATTACAAATCCCAAGAGAGAGAGAAAAACTGTGTGCTTTCAGAGGTTCTATTATATACCGATTTTTCAGTTATTTGTTTTCCTTAAGATTCTGCATGTGACACTCACAATGTTGGCGACCTCGGTCTCGCAGGCAGGAGCCTCCCCCCCTCCCTGGGCGATCTCTGCTACAGTCGGCAGCGCGGCGGGCTGCGGCGTCTCCGGGCTGTCCACACCCTCCTCTGTGGACAACGGAGCGGTTACAAGGTCATTCATAGACAACGGAGCAGTTAAAAGGTCATTCGTGGACAACGGAGCAGTTACAAGGTCATTTGTGGACAATGGAGCAGCTACAAGGTCATTCGTGGACAACGGAGCAGTTAAAAGGTCATTCCTGGACAACGAAGCAGTTACAAGGTCATTCCTGGACAGCGGAGCAGTTGCAAGGTCATCTGTGGACAACGGAGCAGTTACAAGGTCATCGTTAAGAAGCAATGGCGTACTGGGCTCGATCAACGATAATGAGTGTAACTTCTCTCCTGAGCACTTGAATCAATTCTTCTCCACAATGGGCGGCAAAGCTTGTATTGACAAGAGCAGGATTGAGTTCTACAATGATAATCTAAGTGGCCAAGTGAAGAGCAAATTCTCATTCAGTCCGGTGACAGAGAAAAGAATCAGGGATGTCATGAACAGCATCACAACCCGAGCAGTTGGTGTGGACGGCATTTCTATTGACATGGTTAAATCGTTAAGTCCTTACTGTGTTTCTGCCATTTGTCATCTTGTCAATTTGTTCCTGACTACTAGCATTTTTCCCAGTGCCTGGAAATAAAGTATTTTAATTCCGCTATCAAAAAAGGCTAATGCTTCGTGTGCTTCTCATTTCAGACCCATTTCAGTTCTCCCAGTGCTTTCCAAAATATTGGAAAAGGTAAATGGAGAGCAATTAGTTTCGTTCCTTGAGTCAGAGGATGTTCTTCCTGAAACACAATCAGGCTTTCGGAAAGGCTTCAGCACTAGTTCAGCTCTTCTTAATGTTATGGATGAATTGATTTGTGCTAGAGATAGAAATTGGGGTAGTATTGTAGCTGGATTGGACTTTTCACAGGCATTCGATTCGGTTAGTTTCGATCTTCTGTTGGCCAAACTGAGATTTTACCTTTTTGATAATCAATCTGTGGACTGGTTTTCTTCCTACATCCATAATAGGTCTCAACAAACTCGAGTTAACGATCAGGATTTAAGTTTTTTGCCCAAAGTATCCGGGGTTCCTCAGGGCAGCTGCTTAGGCCCTATCCTCTTCCTGATATACACTGCCGACCTTGAGTCACAACTTAGTCACTGTTCTGTCCATTCTTATGCTGACGACTCGCATCTTGTGTTATCTTACCCGTTGGCTAAATTTCCGGAGGCAATCGTTTGCATGAATGACGACTTGAGAAGGGTGAATCAATGGTCTGTTGATCATGGTCTTCAGCTGAATCCTGACAAGTGTTCGGTTCTAAGAATCGTAAACTACTCTGTTCAAAACCAACGCAATAAGGATAGTGATTGGGAAGTTCTTCTGGATGATAAGTCTTTACCTGTGTGTAATTCATTAAAATTTCTTGGTGTCAAATTAGACTCTATGCTCAATTTTTCTGAACATGTGAGACACATCTGTAAAACAGTTGTTGCTAAATTAAGATTGTTTAATAGGTTTAGGTTTGTTCTTCCAGTTTCTACCAAACTTGAGATAGTTCGTGCTATAGTCCTTCCATCTATTTATTATGCTCTTCCCTCTTTTGCTAACAGCCTTACTCAGGAAAAGATGAATATTCTCACAAGACTTCAGAATAGTGCTCTGAGATTTGTTTTCAACCTAAAAAAGTCAGATCATATCAGCGAGTATAGGTCAAAGGCAAACGTCTTGACTGTAAAACAATGCTGTGACATCCAAACAAATCTCATTACTCATAAAACTTTGTTAACGGAGTGTCCCAAATATCTAAGAAGGAAACTGGTTTTCAGGTCTGAGGTGAGCGTTCGCTCCACTCGGCAGGAAAGCTTGTTACACTTGCCAAGGGTCAAAACAGAACTTGGGAAAAAAGCTTTTTCATACTTCGGACCCCAAGGCTACAATGCCCTTCCAATTGACCTCAGATTGACAAGCCTTGCAGTTTTCAAAAGGGGTTTGAAAGAATTATATTAATAATAATTTAAGAACAGAAGCTAATAATAATTTATTAATAAGTTAATAACTTGACAACAGTTGTATTGAAAAGCAAAGCATTGTACTTTGAATAACGCTGGCTAAATAAAAGTCGTTTTCATTTCATTTCATTTCATTTGTGGACAACGGAGCAGTTACAAGGTCATTCATAGACAATAGAGCAGTTACAAGGTTATTCGTGAACAACGGAGCAGTTACAAGGTTATTCATGGACAACGGAGCAGTTACAAGGTCATTTATAGACAACGGAGCAGTTACAAGGTCATTTGTGAACAATGGAGCAGTTACAAGGTCATTCATTGACAATGGAGCAGTTACAAGGCCATTCGTGGACAACAGAGCAGTTACAAAGTCATCTCGCATTACAAGGATCTTGGATTGGTTAAGTAAGTAAAGATTGTAAGTCAAAAGGACCAAAACACAAAGTATATTTTTGAAACTCCTCTCAAGTCCTCAAGCATGAAATACATTTAATACCTAAGAGATAGAAACAAATATTCACTTATACATTCAATAGAAAACTAAAGGTTCACTTCTATTAACTTATGGTATTTATTTCTAATGACAGATCAAAATGTTGATCAACTGCACAATTTGTAATTTTTTACTATAAATTCTTGATTCAAATGTATTTTCTGCTTTTAATTAAAAAATCATCGCATACATGGCACATACCTGTTCCCACAATGCACTTCTTCTGCCATAATGTTGTCAGAAGGGTAAGAAAAGTAACAACATAAAAGCCTTGAGAATTTGTTTTGACAACAAGATGGCAAAATAGTGTAATGCAGAATTATTAGATAGATGGTACACCATCTTTATGACTCGGTTATTCTGATTGATTAAATTCCTGTATTGTCAATTTGCACAAATTAGTTCTTTAATAGAAAAAAGCAAGGTTACCCTGATAAACCATATGTCTTCAAAACCGGTTTCTCTGATAAACCAGATATCTTGTTAAAACAATTATGTACTCTGATAAACCAGCTATATTGTAACTCGGTTACCCACATAAACCGGATATTTTGTTAAACTAGTTACCCTAATAAACTAGATCTCTTGTGTTACCAATTACTCTAATAAACCAGGTATCATAATAAACTGGTTGCCCTGATAAAGCAGATCTTGTTAAACTGTTTAACCAGATAATCCAAATATCATAATAAGCGGTTACCCTGATAAACCAGATTATCTTAATAACATGGTAATGTACTCTTGTAAACTAGCTTTCTTCAAATACTGGTTTCCCAGGAAAACCAGATCTTTATGAACCTTTTACTCAGAAACCGGTTACCTTGACAAACTGACTCTCTCTATTTACCAAGTCCCTCATTAAACTAGTTATCCTAATCAATTGCCTTCTAATTACAGACAAACAATTTTCCACAATACCCGATGTATTGGGGGCGTCCATCTTGTTGTTAGCGGCGAGCGCGGCGATGACGGCGTCCCTGGCGTACATGATGCGCAGAGCGTTCAGCACATGTTGCAGTGCGTTCTGCTTGGCCACGTTGGACTCGAGGGAGAGGATGGTGCGCGCCAGGGACTCTCGCGCGCCCAGCGGCCCCACTGTGTACAGGTCCTTGTAGTTGGTCGCCTCGCCCAGCCCTGCGGAGGGAGGTAAAACAATAGTTGTGTGTCGAGGGAGTAAAGTAAACCATTGTTTTACGAGGGAGACGATATGCTTTACTACTGGAATACACACATTTTACCTCACCTGGAATAATAAATATCATGACCATAAACATTTATTTTATAAACTTAGTACAGTGGAACCTCTGTAAACCGTCAGTCTTGAGACCGAGAATGTGACGGTTAAGAGAATAGACGAATAGCAGAAATTTCATCATAAACCTGTACAGTAAGTATAGATTAAAAAAATAAATTAAAACATTTTTAAAATTCTAAAACAAACATTTAAAAATTCTTAAACACTTTTTCCACTGATTGCCATCAATATTGACTTTGACTCTGAAGTATAATACAAAACCTCAAAATCTTTTGAGCAGCAGCCAGCAGTGAAGGACCTACCCATGATGTGAGCCCCGAGCGGGTCTTTCGCCTGGCTAAAGAGTACGGGGTCAGCCACGAACTTGGCCTTGCGATCGACGGCGACCCACGCGACACTGTGCGACGAGCCGCATGCGACCCGGTTGATGTGAACGTCCCCGAAGCCTTGGATGGGCGACGGCTTGCGGTTCACCAGCGTCGTGCCGTTACCCTGCTGTCCGTGGTCGTTGTCTCCCCACGCATACACCTGCAGTTTCAATTCAATTCAGTTGTGATTGCTTATTTTTTGAGGTAAACACAATATACACGATAAATTTCTCCGCGTACACCTATAGGTCAATTAAACTCGATTCAAAATGCTTTATGTTTGGAGATAAATTCGATTTGTACATTTCTCCCCAAGTGCAAGCACCCAAGGAGTGATAATAGGAGCGAACATGATGAACCCCACAGTAGTCGGGAAAGTTAGTAGACAAGGTACAACACGAGTAGAATCAAAACACCACATTTTTGAATTTTAACAAAAAAAATTTAGATATTTGACAATGTGACATATAATATTTTAAAATTGAATGTGACGTAATTCATAAGCTGCAGCTGTCTAATTTCATCAAAAGCAACTTTGATCAAAATATGTGGTTAGATTGAAAATGCAATTTAAATCTGAACGAATTTCATTTTAAAAACAGATAAAACACTCTGGAATAAAATAGCACACTGAACAACTTTGAATCTACACTAAAAATCTACTCCAATATGACTTTCTCCGATATGAATCCCTTCAAAGTAGCTTTGCAATCGTCTC
The DNA here is from genome assembly GCA_035578135.1 of Flexamia atlantica. Lineage (NCBI taxonomy): Eukaryota > Metazoa > Arthropoda > Insecta > Hemiptera > Cicadellidae > Flexamia > Flexamia atlantica. The sequence continues at coordinate 39,185,735 of JAQJVK010000011.1, read as the reverse complement.
TAACAAAATTATTAAAAATTGGTGTTCCTCAAGTCAATACTGGGGCCAAAAACACTCTGGAATAAAATAGTACAGTGAACAAGTTTAAAACCAGACTAAAAATCCAATCCAACATGTCTTTCACCAACATGAATCCCTTAAAAGTAGCTTTGCAATTGTCTCTAAAAAAATTATTAAAATTTGGTGTTCCTCAAGGGTCCATACTGGGGCCAATTTTATTCGTTTTTTAAAATATAAATAAATCAAAAACATATTGGCAAAGAAGATTCATGCATAAAATTATTAAAAACTGGTGTCCCTCAAGGGTCAATACTGAGACCAATCTTATTAATTTTTAAAAAAATAAATAGATAAAAAACGTATTGGCAAATAAGATTGGTAAAGTGGGACTACTGTAGTCATGAGTCGGAAGCGGAACGTACCACTCCCTGGTCGGTGACAGCCAGACAGTGGAGCGCCCCGACAGCGACATGAACCACCTTCTCGCCCCTCAGCGCCTCCACGAGGGTCGGCTTGCGCACGTGCTGGTCCGTGCCCAGCCCCAGGCGGAAGTAGTCGCCCTTGCCCCACGTCCACACCTGCCGAACACATCCGCATTATAATTTCTCGATTGTTTCTTGATTGATGATTTCTTGATTACAATCGACAACATGTTACGACTTCGAAGCTTCAAGGTCATACTAGAACAATATGCAATGACTGAGGTCACACATCAACAGCATGCTATGACTTTAAAACTAAAAGGTCACACATAAACAATATGCTATGGCACTGAAGCTTTAAGTTCACACATCAACTATATGCTATGACATTGAACCTTCGAGGTCACAAAGCTGTTGATTTGTTGATTGTTATATGCTGTGGTTTTGAAGCTTCAAGGTCACTCATCAACAATATGTTATGGCTTTGAAATTCCAAGGACACATCAGTAATATACTATGCCTTTGAAGGACCCACATCTGCAATATGCTATAACTGAAACTTTTAATCAAAATTTAAAAAAAAGTATATGTAACCATTATGTCTCTGACATCACAGCTAATCCTGTTTTCGATGACGACCAGAAACTAGGACAGTACAAAAAACTCTTACATTCTCTTTTGTTTGTAACATATAACTGTCCACTATACTAGTTGTCTTACGAACCACTGCCCAATCCCTGATACATCGATGCATAGGTTAGTCCAACCAAACCTAACCTTACATGACCTATCTTAACCTAACATAACCTTACCTTATCTGACCTAATCTAACCTGGCCATTTTGAAACATTCCCCTGAACCCTCAATTGCCCTTGAACAATCAACCAACAACTGAACATGCTCACTGTTTTCTTTTGTTTTATTTTTCAAAATTATAAAATTTGGGTGTCAATTCCATCTTGGAACTGTCAAGCAAAGAAAACAAAGGGAAACAAAACAAAGGTTCCACTTAATTTAATCCGTTTCCTGCTGAGAACCGACTGGACCGACCTGCCCGCTCTTGGTGAGCGCGAGGCTGAACTGCGCGCCACACTCGACGTGCGTCACCCCCAGCCCGTTGAGCCGCTCCACGTTGTGCGGTCGGTCGCAGCCCTCGCTGCCGCCACGTCCGAGCTTGCCGAAGTCCCCGTCGCCCCAGGAGAACACCATCCCGTCGGTGGACAGTGCGAGAGTCTGCGCGTCGCGCGACCCGCACGCCACCTTCACTATGTGGTTGCCCAGCAGCGCTTTCACCTGCGGCGGAGGATAAGAATAACAATAAGAGCTTCATTTTTCCATAAATATATGAATATGTAAGTAAAGAATGGTCACACTTGGAATACCATTACAATCTCATTCACAATCTAAACTACTCAAAAAATTGGTTTTGGAAGGACAATGAAAAACTCTTGACCTATAACTCTTTTATTTTTAAGGCTAATGTGAAAGTTGGCTTTTCCAACCACCTAATAAGCGTTTCCCGTTAGAATGAATGCCCCCTTGATATGAATTTGATTTTTTAATAAGAAAAAAACACATTAATTTGGGTTAAAAAGTATAGTAGAAAACTGAATGTATTACTCACTTTTTTAAGTGAAATACTTCTCTTACCCATTCTGACATAAATCAAACCAATCTTTTGGTTCACTTAAAATCAACGTTTTGATTGTGATTTTTGTAGACATTTGCCATCACTGACCCAGTTCCAGCTCCAGGTTTTACTAAAGCTCTTTGGAGTTCTGTATCAATAACATCATCAAATACTCATGTGACACAGCCTGCCAACATTACAGCTGATGCAGGAGGCGGGGCTTCACTTTACACTCTCCCTGAAAAAAGTATAGTGGGATTCGAATCTGGGACCCTGGAGACCAAAGGGCATTATCACATAGCAAATTGCCAAAGGTAATTAGCGTGATTCAAATCCGGAACCCTGGGGACCAAAATCTCACATTCTACAACTACACCAGACCGCTCCCTCACCACTGAGCCGTACCAGTTTGGGCTTGAGCTGCGTGACGGTGTCTCCGTGGCCCAGTCGCTTTCCATAGCCGGTACCTGAGCGTGAGCCATATCCAGCCCCAACCAGGATTGAGGTCATCGCCCCTGGCTGGCGGGATGGCTTGAGGCCATCAGACTTGTCAGCGGCAAAGCCAAGCCCATCGAGAAAGGGGTCACCCCAGAGCCTCTAACCAGGGCAAACTGACTACTCATCACCACCATCCGATGCTGAAGGATAACTAATGCCTCGGAAGGCAAGATCCACCAACCGCACCATCAGGGTGGAGGTCTACGTGAGCTTCGCACTAGGCCTAACTTACCCCTGACAGCTTAGCTGCCTTTTTGAGCCGGAACAGGACATACCGCACCCATGATAGTGACACTATGAGCCCGGGGGGATAGCCCTGCCCATCTTGTAACCACATACCACCACGAGGCCAACTCCAAATGCTGGATCCACCAGCCCTGACCGAGAGTCAACCCCAGCCAGAGCCAGCGGGGCTTGACACCAGCACCAGTGGTACTTCGTTTGCCAGCCTCGCGGCCTTCTGCTATGAGTTTCCCATTACGGAGGCGGGATTAGAAGTGTTTCCCACCTGGGATACTAGGTTAAGAAACCCGACACCCTTGCTCAACAGAGGCTACCAGATTAGCCCCCTCCATCCAAAGGACGGCCTGATGTGAGCCCTGCCAGGTTCCCTGTTTTTTCACCGCCAGCAGACCTTTGCCCTCACCAACGAGACTTACCAGTTTAGGCTTGAGCTGCGTGACAGTGTCTCCATGGCCCAGCCTGCCGTACTCGCCGAGACCCCAGGTGTACAGTTCTCCGTTGCTGGTGATGGCGGCGCTGTGGGAGCTGCCGCACGCGATGTCCCTCACCCGCTTTGACTTGAGCGCTTCGATCAGCCGTGGCTTCTCCAGTGTCAGACGGTTTCCGTGGCCCAGCTTCCCGTCGTCTCCCTCTCCCCACGAGAACACCTGCAAAAATCATCAGGTGGTAAAATTAAAATTGATAAGATATGTGTGTGGGATTTTGTAACTTAAATATTTAATCTCTTGTTGTTTTGCCTATAGATCACTGTTAACATGTTCGCTACCGACATGTTAAAAAAAGCCATTTCCACAGCCTAACATGAAGTATAGTTGACGTGCAAAACTTCCCCACAGCCAGATGTCAACTACATTAGACGCACAGGTCGGTCCCAGTGGACCGACATCAACTATTTTTGACGTGGACACACTGTTATTATTGCGTTTTACTTCGTACCGGTCTGCTTTTTCGACAGTTTTTGTGTGTCGGTCCACAGGAGAGTCCCTAGAATAAAATGACTTTTTTTGGTGCAGTTAGCGTTGATAATGCTTATTTAGACATCTATGGAAAAAAGAAATATGTTACTTTTGGTCTGTGGCGATGTCCACATGACTGTGTTTGGTCTCTGGTGAAAGTCAGTTTCTGGAGGTCAGTCATTAGAAATTTGTCCGGCATCAACTATATTAGACGATCGGTAGTGAAAGTGTTAAAATTAAATTTTAGATGTTAAAATATCTTAAATCCATTTAGTAACCAACCCAATGAAGGGGTCACCCTGAGGCTTATGAAGACCATGAATTCACTCTTAAGTGGTCATTATGAGTCCTAAGATGTGTATCTTAAGACTCAAAACTGCCTCTTCTTAGTGAATTTATGTTCTTAAAAGTTTGATCCCCAATTTGTTGGGTTGAAACTGGTTGCCACTCATCAGTTGACAGAGAGCACAAGACGAAATTAAAGAACTTTAACCTCAAGAATTTAACTAATATGTTAAGTTACTACCATTAAGTTTTGGCTCGCAGATTTCAGTATATTTTTTATGGTAAAGGAAATGAGTATTACTGTGGGTCTTATGTTATCTCAAACCGATATCAGAAGGTAAAGATGGTGCACCATCCCCAAAAATTCAATTCTGTAAAATAATCCTGGCAAAAGAATCAGCTGATCTTTGTTAATGATAAAGCTTTCATATGCTCCGTTCTACACTCATCTTTCATTCATATTCGTTTTACGATAAGCCTATATAGCGTCTATATCGAAATAGTGAGGTAGTGATGTACCTACTTATCACAATTCAAACATGAATTTACTTAGAACATGTTATGTTGAACTTGTTCAATGGGCCAAATCAATAAAAGGCTCGATGCTTTGGCTCTAATTCTGATTTATAAAATCTCATAAATTCATAAAATTGGAACCAATATGAAGCAGGTTGGGACATACAAGACAGTTCAGTAGATTTTTCCAAAGATTGAAACTGCTATCTCACATAAGTACCACCATTAAAAACCACTGCCGTAATAACTTTTACACATTGAACCCTCCCATACCTTGCCGTCCAGTGTGAGCGCCATGGCGTGTTTGCCACCCGAGTGCACGGCCACCTTCTTCACCACATACTGACCCAGCGAGGTCAGCTGTCGAGGCAGCGACACGTTGTTGCTGTGGCCCAGTCCCAGTCTGCCGTTGGTGCTCTCCCCACACGCGTACAGCTGTCGACAACACAAGCTCGGTTAGTGTGGATGAAAACGTCACAGTTGACTACTGTTAACATTGCTGAGAAAGCACTGGTTCAAAATCTTCCGACAATTACTTAAGCTGATGCAATAAGTCCTTGATTTTGGCATCATAGAGGCCTTAGAATGTATTCCCTCGGGAAATACCCAAATTTCCTGAACGTTTCTTTCTGGTAACTAGCACAAGAAGAGGTTTAAATGTTATCAGAGCTTTTCGCACCCTGAAGAAAGGTAGAATGAAAGATTCCCTTCCTTTTTAACAACAATAAAAAATAATTCTAAGGAAAGCAAAAAAAAAAAATATTAAGCTGTTGTGCCTTTTATTTTTCTTGTGAGTTGTGGTGAGGTTAGCTCCCCCTCCCCAAAATAAAGTATTGTTAAAAATGTGTAAAAATAACTACTCTAAAATCAATTTAAATAACTAATTTTTTCCCTCCACCCACATTAATGGTACTTTACCACTGATGCTTCATATAATCAATGTGTATATGAATATTGTATCTAATTCTGAAAAAATGTTTTTGAACCTGAACTCAAATTTAAATTTCAAATTTTAGCAATTATATTTTCAATTAAGACTGATCCATTCCCTACTGTCTCTTTCAACAGCTCACCTTGCCATCATGCGAGACGATGAACAGCGACTTAGATCCGCCAGCAATGTAGGTTGGCCGCAGCGAGGTGAGAACCTCCGAGTAGAAGGGGAACTTGACCTTGGAGCCCTTCAGTCCACCCAGCTGGTCCTTGTCGTTGAGCCCCCACACAAACACCTTGCACGGGTTGGCAGCACTGCTGTCCAGCTCCGACATGTAGTTGTAGGACTGTCGAGAAATAATTAATATTTAATTCTCCTCGCCTGGGGACAAGATTCCAGAACCTTGCGGAAAACTTGTTTATGCTACTAGTGAAGGAAATTAAATTTTGGAAATGAATCAGAAGTAATATCTGAATATTTATACTGGTAGTACGTGAACATTTCAGACCAAATATTGAGGACTAATAATAATAATACCTGAATATCCAGGACCAATAATTACTGTATACAAAGACCTATAGCTAAAATATTTAGACCAGGTTATACATGAATACCTAGTTCGAGTTATACCTGAATATCTAGGCTGAGCTGTACCTCAGTTTCTAGGCCAAGCTGCCAATGTTATCTGAATATCTACACCCAGCTATTCCTGAATATTTGGCCCAGTAATACCTGAATACCTAGACCAGGCTAAACCTGAATATTAGGCCAAGCTATGCCTGAACATCAGGCAGAGCTAAACCTGAATACCTTAAACCAGGCCAAACTATACCTGAATATCACACCAAGCTATACCTAAATATCGGGCCCAGCTATACCTGAATTTTGGGCCAAGCTATACCTGAATATCAGGCCAAGCTAAAACTGACTGTCTAAGCTAACTTATACCAGAATATTTTAGCTGAGCTATCCACGACTACCTAAGCCGAGCCATACCTGAATATCGGGACAGTCAGAGGCCAGGAAGGACACGGAGGCAGGCAGGTCGCTGAAGGGAGAGCGTCGTCGGCCGCTGATGTACAGCCCGTGGATCTTGCAGTCGATGCCTCCGTTGCGGCACTGCTTGATGGCAATCTCGATGAATGGGTAGTACTGCAATTCACAAAGGGAAAACAAATCATAATCGGAAAAACAATCAAAATCGGGAAATCATAATCGAAAAAACAATTATTCAAATTTTAAACAATGAAATAAGAAATGACCTTGTAGAAAAAAATTGATATCAAAAACTAAATGGTTGCTTATGGTTAGTTTGAGGTAATCTCATACTTTGTTGGATTTCATTCAATATTCACAAATTTATTTTTATTTTACTTTATTGTGTTACATTGTATATCGAATTTAAGGTAAGTTAGCTGAACATCTAGGTTAGCCAGCTCAGTTTTAAAAGTGGGTGGAATTTACTTATGTATAACAGAGAGGAAGGGTTAGGATATCATCAATTTTAAAAATTGCTGCCTGATGGTCAGCTGTGACAACTCAGAATTGAATTATACTACATAACATAATAATTAATTTTTGCTAAACAAATTTCTGTAACTTAAAAAGACTATAGGGAAACGCAAACTCTTTTATTGCTTTTTTCACTATAAAAGACAAATCTACATGCTTTGTCTCAAGTTTGCTGCTTTCTCAAAATTGACAAATATGCTGTCTTAGGCTGGCCAAAGAATCTCAAATGCGAAGAGACTAGGCAAAAATTTGCTTTTCAAGCATTTTCTCTGTTTGATCCCATGTGTGGAAGTTTCTCTGAGGATACTAGAAAATATTTTACAAAGGCCGGCTGATAAGGAAAGGTGAAAGGAGTGGAAACAATTGCATACACAGTTGGGTCTCACTGACAGTGTTCAATTGTGTTCAACGAAAATATTTTTGAATGGGAAGCATCAAAGAAGGAAAAATGTCTGTCTTTTTGTCTTCTTTGTTGCAGTGTATGTCACCTCATAACTGCCCATTCTGTTTTCCTTGTGAGAGTCTCTATAAGACAAAACAATAGCCTTATTGTGTCATATTTGTATCTGTGTATTGCCGACCTTATTGCAGCAAAGAATTTCATTATGCATCACAGTGAATTCAACCGCACAACCCGGTTTTGACATAACAAGTTTAATATTTCACAAAACAAAATGATAGACAATCAGCCACCACATTCTGAGTACCTTCTTCATGTCAGAGAGCAGGGTGACGATGGTGTTGGTGTTGCGCACATGTACAGTCGCCAGCTCGGTCATGGCTGCAACGGAGGCGCCGCCGCTGACGACCACAAGCGACGGCATGTAGCTGCTGTCGCATGGGTCCACCTTCATACGCAGCGACTGGATCACTATGTCCGGCTGCATCTCCAGTCTGATCCAGTGCTGCGATGATTGTTGGCGATTAAAAGCAAGTAAATCAGAGATTAGCTACAAGTGTTTTCAAATAATTACTGACTATAAAATATTTTAAGGTCAAGTGGTAATTATTTCTCTCTCTCAAAAGTTCTGGCAAATAATTCTAGATAACGACCTGGCTCACAGTCCACTGAAGGCAAACAGCGTACTTGGCTTAAAATAACTACCTGGGTGGGTCACCATTTCAAGGACACTAGTAAAAGTAATGATGGCACATTGTACAGGCAAACAACAAGGTTACAGATACATTATTTTAGCCATTTATTTTTACGTTAAACCATGCTAGTGTACTGTCCGGTACTTGTTTATTAGTGGTGGATCAGGAGTTCAATGAAACGCTACTTTATACAACTGAGGCAACAGCTGATGAACCAGGGTGTAAAGATGTTCAAGGTGAACTGACTGGTGGTCAGAGAGTTTAGATGTTCATGTTGAACTGACTGGTGAATTTTTTGGTCAAAGAGAGGGTTGAGGCTTCAGGTGATCTCGACAGCCAATAGGAATCTATTGAAATTGTGTGAAGCACATGACTTCACATTGTACAACAATGAGTTACCTTAAGGCGACTTTACAGCTTTTCACAATTCAGACATATTTTATCAATAACTGTTATACTAACAAATTGAAAAAATACATAAAAAAATAAATACATCACACAATAAAATTGTATGAATGTTGTCTACTCTCCAAAGCTTTACCTTGCCCTGGGACCCGGCGCTCTGCCAGTACATGTCGGAGAAGGGGTCGATGAGGTGGTGGGCGCAGCTCTCCCGGCTGGACACGGAGAAGCTCTTGATGCACTGCGACCAGTCCTCGATGTTGTCTGACTCCGGCTGAAGGTCCTGGCGGTTGAATCTGCCCGGCCGGCCAGCGAACACAGCTGCACTGCCTGTAAAACGGTAAAACGCAGGTGAAAATATTGGTTTAAGGGCCTACATAAAACTTAAAAGTTATTTTGTAAATTATAATTTATGTTCTGAATGTTTGGATAAATGGTGAAAAACAATGACCCTTTATCCATTTAAAACAGTGAGAATAATAGACACCATACAAATTTAATTTTTGTTGGGGCTCTGAATCACAGACGAATTTCCAAAAATGCTAAAATTAACTTCATTGGTAACTCTGTAAAGACCAGTTACTGAATACAGCAAGTGCCTGGCAGTTAGATGCCTCACCTCAATCTAAGGTCCCAATGAAAGTTACTCATACTTGTCTATGAATTAAGTTCTTTAAGCAATGTAACTACATACAAGCTATAGAATTACTAATTCTCATGACAAAATTGAATAATTTTACCATTCTTTGCGACATGGTTATTACTTAATATGTGATGAGTCATAATTTAACATTAATTTACTGTAAGAGCACACACCTGGCTCGAATATTCGGCTGAAGCTGTGGCGATGGTTCTTCTGTGTGTAGAAGCAGTTCTCACAATAGTTGAAGTTGTCGCAGGCTTTGCAACGGAACCTGTACATTAATGATAAGTGGTAGGAATTTCAACAGTAACTTTTTTAACATCAGTAGTAAAAAATGTAACTTGACATGGCTACTTGATAAAGTAAAGGTCACTAATCCGGCAACAGATGGTCTGGCAAATTTAACTAACCGGAATCGGGCTGTGTTAAAAAATTTTTAACTGTAAGGTTTTTAAGTGTTTTCAGCCAGGTTCTATGCAACTGTCTTGAATTTTCTGGCAATTGGTCAGGAACAATCAAAATAGTGGAAGCTTGGGAAGACAAACCATGTCTGACTTTATTCTTTAAGCAGAATTTCTGCTCTTTAAGCAATTATGGATTTTTTAATGGTCCACAGTGATTAGGAGTTTTCTGTAATCCTGTGCACGTTTAAATTCCCAAACATTGAGCATCTACTGTAGCGTTTATACTAAAATGATCTGACTGTGACTAACCTCGGCCCCACGAGGGGGAACATGTGGCAGCCGCTACAGCTGATGTTGAGGTGACACGAGGGCACCACCTCCATCTCACTCACCACTCCTGTCCAGTTGCTCTGCTGCGGGAAGTCTACCGTAACACCCTTCCCGTGACTGCTCACACCTGTAATAATCAATTTAACTGTTATCTTAAGAAATTTAGATTATGTTAAAAACTTTATCTTTGATTAAAGAGCCATATCACGATAAGGCAATTATCTTAAAACTTGGTTACATGTTCATTAAAACTTCAATTTTTTCAAGGTCTTGATTAAAATATTTAGAAAAAAGGGGCCAAGACCTGGATCTTGAAGGACACAAAAAGTGATGCACGGCATTGTATTTTTACATAAATATTACTTGTTTTGTAAGTCTAAAAAATAAAATTTATCCATTTAAAAAGAAGGTGGTGACAACCTCTTTACCAATCTCCTATTTGCCCAACCTACATGTGCCTCCTTGAGTATTAGCATTATCAAGCAAGCCAAGGAGAGAAACGCTGACAGTAAAAGAGGGCAAAGTATTGGATGAAAGTTATTACAGGCAATCTGCAACATTGCTGGCCTGATTTTGAAGCATGGTATATAACCTATTGCGCAAACGATGCACTATAACCATTAAGTGTAAGACTACTTTAAATTGAAGACCTCTTAAGTCAAATTAATGGAACTTTGAAGCAAGAGAAGATGAGAAATTGAGGGGAAATTGAGGGGTAATTGAGAGGGCATCTCACTGTTACCACAGTAGCTGGCAGTGTTACCAAAAAAAGGTCATCAGTTATTTACATTACGCGATATGAATAATCAGCTGGTGAGACAGCCTGTACATGTTTGTTCTTATTTTTTGTTCAAGTAAAATGCCTGTTTTTAATAGATATATTTTGTATTTATTTTGAATCTTTCAGCACCATGAAAAATGAATTGGAAGGCAAGCCTACCCCTCTCTCGCCCTTAAAGTTCCATCCTACTACAACTGAGACGTCATTCATCAACTCACTGGTAACGACGCCGATGCTGTTGTGATCGATGGAGCCCCACTTGAAGCGGGGGGTGGCGACGGAGGCCTTGACCCGCACCCGGTCGCCCACCTTGACGGCGGGGCCGACAGCGGCGGGGGCCGAGAACCCGAGCAGCTCCACGTTGACGAACCTCACCCACACTGTGTGCTGCTCCCGGCCCGGCCGCTCCTGCCACACCACCTGGGCCGCAGACAAGCAAAGTAGTCAGTTTAAAGCAAATCGTGAGTATTTCAAATCCTCAATAATGAATAACATCAAATTTAAATTTTGTAACAGATATAGTTATTCATTTAGTTAATTTAATTTGAAAAAAAATTACATTGCAAATAATTTGGATTAATTTTTAATATGTGAAATTATGAAAAACTCATACATCTATAAACCATCATATATCCATAAAATCATCATATAGCCATGAAAACCACATCTGAAAACCTAATATATGAGACGGACTTGGTTAAGTCCATTGGCACTGGTACAGCAATGGAAGTGGTTATAATTGGAGGCAGGGTTGACCACTCAGTTCCCTGTTACAGGAGGTTCCATATAACATAAGTGTCATCTTGTTTTTAAGGCAAAGGGCAGCAAGTAACAAGCAGAGGCCTACTTTTACTCTCTCAGGTGTTATATCTCCCTATCTAAGTCTAAGCTTATGTGAATCCATTCCTTTAATCCATTTTTCTTTTGTTCACCCTGAATTAATCTGCTAAAGTCATACTGCCTACTATATCCTAAGGGTTGTTATAGGGGAAGCTACTTTTTCGTTTTGATTACTGTAGCAGAGGAAAATAAAATTGTTGATGTTTTGCAATCCTCTGTGATACATCCAGCTCAGCAAAATTACAGTAAGGTTAGTTAATTTAGTTTTACTAATCTAATTGCAAACATAAAAACTGTTTTGAAGCTTAAGAGGTTATTATCTCACAATTACTGAGGAATATGGCTAGAGCATCTTGAAAGATTACCGAATGATGGTTTCACATAGACAAATCTCCACGTGTCAAGTCTCCATTAGTGTTAGCAGAGCATTTTTGTGAGTTCCCCTCCAACCAACATTGTAGGAGTGCTAATCTGATGTTGGTGGATATGAAATGAAATGAAATGAAATGAAAAATGGCTTTATTAACGAAGCGAAGTTAGGACTAGCAAGTCCTCTCTACCACTTAACTTCGACTAAAAATAAATATATAACATGGTAGGTAAACAAAAACAAACCAGACATAAGTACATTAACAATTTTCAATAGAACTAAAATTCAACTTTAATGAAGTAACATTCACCCAACCCAAGTTACCCCATATCCTGCCACACCAGGGCCACAGCAATCACTCCCGCCCACCTTGCAGTAAAAGATTTTTTACTTCAGCCCCAAACCGAGCGCGGCTTTCCCGAGTTTTGATGGGATCAGGGAGAGAATTCCAAAGTCTAGAGGCAGAAACGACAAATGATTTATTATAGACTGTTGTTCTATGAGTAGGAATAGATAAAAGAAGAGAGCCCCTTCGAGTAGAACGACTGCTAATATCAGAAACAAATTTAAATCTATCAGAGAGGTACTTTGGAACTTTGTTCCTTATTATTGAATGTAAAAGACGGAGAGAATGAAATTCACGGAGTTCCTTCAACTTCAATAATGACAATAAGTCGAAATAAGGCGTAACGTGATCACTGCGTCTCAAGCCAAAAATGAACTGGATACAATCATTTTGAGCTCGCTGAAGTCTATTCGACAGCTCAACGGTCATGTCGTCAATGACAACATCACAATAGTTAAAGTGAGTCAGCACAAGGGTTTTTATAGCACAAGGGATATGCCATAGATTGTGCTGAGTTAGCTGGATATTCCACTGTGTGTTCACATTTCTTGTATATGTAACACTTCCAACTGTGGGTTGAGATACGCCTGGATAAGTAACGCTCCCATTACCTGCAGGTTGAGGTCGTGCAGCCCCTCCGTGTCGATGGCCAGGACGCGGCCCACCTCCCCCTGCTGCACCTCGTCGATGGCCTTGCAACAGCGGACGAGCATCCCGGGCGCGGCGTAGTCTCGCACGTACATCGCGTACTCGTCCTGGCTGAAGAAATCCGACCGTTTGTGGTAGTGGGTTGTCGAGCTTGACTGAAAAATCAGGTAAAATTAAGGTGGATACTTTATTAATTTGCTATTTTCAAACCTTTGAAATTTATCGTTATACTGTAGGAACTACCTAAAAATTTCTAAATAACGTAAACCAATTTTTCGTCTGGTCATGATGTCATAGTAATAAAAACAAAAACAACTGATAACCGAGAATACCTAACACAGCAACTGATTAGTGAATGATCTCTTTAAGTGGGCATAGAGGGGGAAAGGTTTCACAGGACTAAAAATAATATCGTATATGCTTTTAATGAAGATTATCACCTCCCTCATAAACTGATCATCCCTCAAATACAGTAATAGTTCCTAATAGTTTATCATCCTCTAAGGGTACTAAAAGTGCCATAAAAAGACACACGATATTGATGATGAATGGAAATAGTGGATTTATCATTCTTTGAATAAAGGTGGCTTAGGCCTGGGTGTTTACAAACAATAGCAGTTTGAACTGGATATTTAATTTGAAGGACAATGAATTAAAATCAGTAACTCTCTTCCCAAGAACCTGAAAATCCAGTTCTAAGCTGCTCCTGTTTAGTAAAAATTTTAGATTTAACATGTTCCTCACGAGATTTAGTTCCTTGAAATTGCTTTTGTGACTTCAATGCTACACAATCAAACTATATCCTTCTGGTCACTTATCATGAACATTCCAAAAGGCCACAGCACTGTCATCATTCATAAAAAATTCCTACAGAGAAGAAGTACTTGAAAAAAGACCATCATAACCAGACTGTGTTAGATAACAGTAAAACGGAACATTCTAAAGAGACTAAACACAACATGATACGCACCTCTTCAGTGCAGGAGGTGACTTCATCAGAAAGGGAGTCCTTGTCGGAGAGAGCATCGAAGGACGAAAGGCTTGGGGACTCGGACAGACACTCTTCCGGGTGTTCCAGCAGCCATGCCACGAGTCTCTCCACTGTCAATGGGCACTCACTGCTCTCACCTGCGCGATGAGGGGAGAAAGAATTGTAATATACATTAGTTTTATCTTGTGCTTATTGCACTGATGAGCAAGGGAAGAGTGAGGTTTGGATTGGTTAACATTTGGTAGAAATGTAATTTTTCAATTTAAAAATTAAGTCTAATTCCTTTCTTAAACCTATTCTTGACCAAAGAAAAAGCATTCCCGGACTCTTCAAAAGAATACATCCTACCAGGGGTTTCTGTAGGACTCACCAGTTTAGGTACAAATACAATGAAATTTTTTATAAGTTTTATTTGTTATTGTGTCTAAGTTTCACCACAAGTTTCTACATTGTTGAGCTAGTCTAAGAAAGAATTTCAGGTTTCAACACTCATTATCAATGTGGGGACCCTCTGCAGTTGAATATTTTTTTAATGAATATTAATTTTAAGAAAATAAACTATGTTTATTATTGATAATTGAAGTTATTACGAAGTCTCATAGCCATCTAGCATGAATAATTCTGTTTACCAACAGGAGAATTGGGTTTAGTGGCAATATGGGCAAGGGTATATTTGACAATCATGATGTACAGGCTGCAGACCTAAAATCATGTGGGCATTTTCTGCCCATTTGATTGAACCGAAACCTAACCCACTTTACTTTCCTTCTTTCCATTATCAACCCCAAGAATAAGGAATGTATTGCACTGATAGCAAGAGTGATGAAGCTACTACCTTAGGATTCAAAGAACCAAGAAAACTTCATGGAAGAAACAACAAAGAAACTTAAAAGGAGCTTAATGGGTGCAATAAGAGTTGAAAAACCTCTGGGCTTGCTTATCCCCTTGGAACGTTAAATGAACTTTAACTGAACAACTTTAAATGAATCAGATCCCTACATTAGTTTTCACTTACTCAATACTTTGACAGCAGTGTCGACAGTGCGCCGTGAGAAGCCCATCTCGGTGAGTTGCGTGACCAGGGGCAGTGCGGTGGGGGAGGCAGCCGCCCCCGCTACAGCTGCCACCCCCGGCACTGCTGCCGCCCCTGGCACTGCCGCCGCCCCCGGTACTGCCACCCCCACGGCCCGCCGCCCCCGGGCCGCTCTGTTGGACATATCTGCAGACTTGACCTTCACCTGGGCCGCTAGGTACTGGCTCACACAGATGGCTGCCTCCTGCGACAGAAGAGAACAGGTGGTTAGTGATTCGTATTAAAATTTTATTTCTAGAGTAGTATAGTTTTTAATTAGTCCTATTCTGTGTAGTGATCTATACCATAACATGTGTAAAGCATTGCATTCATGCAAAATATACAGTGAGAGAAATTGAAGCACATTTTCAGCAGTAAGACCACTGACAAACTCAAAATCGCCTACAAAACAGCCACAAAATAAACATCAAGTTGTATAAACACAAAATTGGCCCCAACAGGACTCTTAACTTGCTTTTGTCAGCTTAGGTACCAATATTGCATACAGCAATGGAAGTTGTTAGGATTGGAAACACTGTTGTAGCTGTCTCCAGTTTTCCCACTGGGGGAGGCTGGGCTCACAGCACGGTTGGCAAGGGTGTACTGACAGCCTAGGTGAGGACCACTCATCCCTTGAGGCCCACATCTATTAGACAAACTATATCATTACCCACCCAATCTGAGCTTAGCCAAACCTAATCCATTCTTCCAAACCTATTCCTTTATCCTTTTGCTTCTCCTATATTAATCTACTAAAGGCTAGAGATTAAAAGATATCACAGAGGAAGCTTCCTCTCCTTTCTGATAGCTGTACAAAAAGAAAAAAAATATTGCTCAAGTACCCTCACAGGATTTTTCTGTGGGGAGGGGCAATGCAGTCATGATGAGAAAAGACGCACTACTACCCCTTGTGGAGGCCTGTTGGACTCGATGAGAAAAGACCACTCTGCTACCACTTGTGGATGCCTATTGGTCATGATGAGAAAAGACACTCTGCTGTGGAGCCTTAACACAATAAGGAAAAAAGCTCTGCTACAACATTTTTTTTTAAAAGGGCCTTGGCTTCACTTGACCATGGTGTTGCAACGCAGCAGAATTAGTTTATTGTGCACCCTCCGCCTTTCAGGCTTCCCGGCCTTCACTGTCCGACAAATCCTAAGGTTCTTAACGAACCATGTGATCTTCTTGACGAAGGTCCCTCTTGACACAGTGATTCTGTATGATGAAATTGCTTAGAGCCGCGGCCGGGAGTTGAACCCGGGCCGGCTGAGTGAGAACTCAGAACTGCTACCACTTGTTCAACACAATAAAAAAAGACGCTCTGCTACCACTTGTAGAGGCCTGGCGGACAAAATGACGAAAACACAAAACAGAATACAACAAACTGCCTACCTCGAGCTCCTGCCTGGTGTACTCGGACTTGACGGGCGATGGCTGCACGGCGTTGGCCACCAGGTGGTGCAGCAGCAGAGAGGTGCTGTCGCCCTCCAGGTCATCGGCCTCGTTGAGCGCCTCGAGCGAGGTGGTGGGGGCGAGCGTCGGCCGCCGCAGCACCCGGCGCAGCACGCGCTGGTGCCGCAGCAGCACCCGCCCCGCCTTGATCCCCACCAGCAGCTGCTGCTGATTGCGCAGCAGCGGGATGTTGATGGCGCCTGGGTCGGACCAAAGGGTGTAAGTTTATAGAAGAAATTAAACATACAGTGGAGTCCTAATTATAAAAAATAGTTAAAACCAGAGCCATTTGGGGTTTATCAGAATAGTGACTAAAAAAAAAAGATTAATAAATACAATGTTTAAATATATAAAATTATTTCTGCCATTTAATCATTGTCAGTGAGAATGAATCTTACAGCTGTTTCTATATTTTGCACAGGGTGTACCCAGGGTTACGTCCATCGTTTTTTTGTGATTGATTAAGTCGTGTGATCGTCTTTCACCATCCTACTTGCTCACCTATCGTGTCAAATACCCGTGAACGGCCACACGAGGGTATTGTGCAGGAGGGGGAAGGTATGTTATGGTCAGTCAGCCTTGCCCTTGGTTAATTTGTATGATCAAATTAAATGGACATTTGCTTATTTTATAAAGTTGTTCCTGCAATCAATAAATATACATAACTGACTTTGACGATCCTTCATTTCTTTTACAAAGTTATACTACCGTTATCTGCAAACAGTATATTTTCTCTATCTGCGTTGTTTGGTAAATACACACAATTGTCTTTCACAAAATCACTTTTATAAGTAAAACCAAATTGAAGGTATTTATGTATTTGTAGAGTTTAACCATTTTTTCCCCACAATTAGGGTAAACTTCCTGTCCTAATAGCATTTCAGATTGATGTAAAGAATCAAATGTACCTCACTCAGTAAGTTTTACGGTACTGGCATGAGAATTCCATGTATCCAATAAAACAGTAGCCTACTTACCAGGCTGGCATACTATTATCAAACCATAACTTTCAAACATCACTTCAAATGCAATGCCAAGCGTAAAACACGAGTAGGTACCTGGGGAGGTTTTGAAGGTGTGACTGAGTGTAGTGACAGACAGCAGCGTGGCCCAGGTATCCAGCATGTTCTCAGTCAGGGATATTTTGTCCAGGTTGAAGGGCGCGGTTGGCACCACTGTCAGGTTGTGCAGCGTCAGTTTCTTGGTAGCACTGCTGTCGTGCATCTGGACCATCAGTCTGGCGTGTTGACTGAACCGACAGATGGTTCCTGCGAGATTTAAACGATATAAGTCTAGAAGGTGAAAGAAACTGAGATACCGTTAACTTGAAATAAGTTTATATCTTTTTTGAGAGCTTATTTACAAATTTTTAACAATTATGTCAATTATATCTAACTCATTTTGATAAGTGGTTCATACGACTTAGTATGTACTTAGTACCTACATGGTCAGTTAATTTTTATAGCACTCTTTTTAAATTTCTCAATCTTTTCATTAAGAGATTTAAAAAGAGTGCTATAAAAATTAACTGAACATGTACATACTAAGTCTGCTGTTTAGATTTTTTCAGTCAAAAGTTTACATTCCAACAAGATTGTTAAAAAAATAAATTTTTCAGTTATTGCCAATGAGAATTCCTAAAAGGAAGGCAAGAAGAAAGATGAAAATAAATTTTGGGAATGTGATGAAAGGAGAAAGGGAAGGGGTGACAATGAGGGATAGTGAGGGCAATAAAAGGAGGGGAGTACATTTTTCAGCAACAAATGGAGACTAAAAACAGAATCTTGAAAACTTCTAAGCTCCTAAAAATTAACTATTAATGTGGGTTTGGACTGTTCAAGATAAAAACGTTAAACATTTGTCACTGGCATATAAAAATACAATAAAAAAATGTACAAAATGGCACTGACCCTCGCCGCTGCCTTCGACAGCGACCACCCCACCCAGCCTGGGCCGGTCGTCCACTCCCCCGATGACCAGCAGAGAGGCCATCGCCCCGGCCTGCAGTGTCACCGTGTCCAGCTCTGCCTCGTTCTGACAACAAACACATCACTTTTAGACTGTTAGACTTAAAACTTAGAGGAATGAAAGCCCCAGCATTGCCATCTAGGCACGTCTACAAAGGGATATTATGCAGCTCTCGGAAGGAAGGGAAAGATATGTTATGGTCAGTCAGCCTTGCCCTTGCAGGAAAAGAGAAACACATCCGACCCGGGAAAGAGAAACCGGAGACCTCCAAAGCATTCTTGGACAAGAACCTCCACTTGAGAGCTTTCCTTGTTGTGAAGAAATCAGTTCACCCTCAAGAAGAGCAAACGCTTAGAAGTTTGTCGGGTAAGGGTCCCTCGTCTTCTCCCAGTTAGGCAAGGCAGGACGATCCATAAATCCCTCCAGGAATCAGACCTGCAGGTACTGGGGTAAACAGGAAGCTGGTCAATATGGAGAGCTTACAGATAAACTTCCTTACCAGTGACAGCTTCTAATTACTGTAGCCATTGTCGACCTCTGTAGTAGTATAGACCAGTCAGACACCCATCTAGGGCCAATATTATTAGGCCTTAGATGGCTTTCTGACTTATTTTAACTAGAACAGAGGTAAAAAACGAACACAGTAAATAAAAGCAGTTATTATATTGTTAAGTATGAGTAGACAAGACTAACAAGCTTGCTACCTTGGTCTCTCTGCGAACTCTGATTCCTGGTGGAGCTTGGATACCAAGTCATTTCTGAGCACTAGAGGAAGTAGAAGATTATTCTGGCTAGTCTGTAAGAGACAGGATGAGGAACCCTTACCTGGCATGCTCTTATGTTTGCCTGCCTAGAGGACAAATTGTCCTGGGCAGATTGCCCTTTTTAGGCCCAAAAAAAACCCTAAATTTGAGGCCTCAACCTAACCCCTAAAAATACAAGTTAGGGGTAATCCGAACTGTTTGCATGAGGAACTTGTCCAATATATCATAAAAACATAGTGGATGACAAAAAAAGGAAAGTTCCAAAAATTGCAATCACTGAAGTGCAGAGAAATAATATAAATAAATCAAGTTTTTAGCCGTTGGTGTTTTTTACAAAAAGATGAAAATATATCATCTCGTTCCTGCTAACCACCATGTGGATGGTGCCAATAGCTCACTATTCCATAGAAAATTTCCTTGGATTCTCAGCTACCTGCAAGTTGAGCAGCGGGTGGGACAGGAGGTCGCTGGCAGTGGCCAGTTTTGAGCTGAGCACGATGTTGAAGACCTGCGTCCACTCGGTGTACAGGGTGCGCAACAAGGCGATGCACTCCTCCACGATGGTCGTCGTCTGGCTGGCCGTCAGGAACACCGGCCGCTGGTTGCCTACCAGGGGAGGAATGAAACATATTGTGAACATCACGCTGCATTGTGTTTAACAGAGAGTATGCAGTAGATCCTGGTTAATTCAAACTCCAACTAATTAGAATATTCCTTCCGGTTCCCTACTTTTTTATGTTAACAATGTTAAAGAATTGAGGATAATTTGTATAAAAACTTGGATGGTTTAGTAAAAATGGCATAATAGTAGCAGTTTGTAGACTGAAAATTCTGAGAAAAGACTTATTTGATTTGAAAGAAGGGAAACACAGTTAATTCAGCTGAAGAACTGGTGTCAAGTAGCACAGACCACTAAAAGGGTGACGAAACAAATAATAATTTGTTTATTTGAGACTCCTAATATAAAGGGAAGAGAAGCATAGTGCTTCTTTAACTTAAAAAATTCCCAGCCAAGAGCTTTTCATTCACAAACATATCCTTCAAGAACAGTCATAATGATGTTTAATTAGCAATCTAAAATCCAATTTTCAACAAAATATTTGTATAAGATAGTTAACCAACTGGTTTCAAAATTAATAACTGAGAAATTTCTTCACTAAAATGTTAATAGTGATACTAGACTCATGCTGGTCACAAAAGACTCTCTCACACCTAATATTCGTCATTGTTCCAATTACCCTTTTTTGGAAATTTGATTCAATTCAACCAATGTTAACTTTTCAGACTGAGACAGACCAGTGTAGTAGCCGACATCGTGTTGACACATGAGCGCCGTCACTCCTGCCAGGTGAAACAACCGCTGCAGCACAGCGTACCTCCGCTCCTGGTCACCGACGCCAGTTGGCAACACTGCCTTCAGCAGCCTCAGTGTCTGTAACTGATACCAAACATGTGGTTGGAAACTATCAACTTTCTGAAGCAAGGATACATAGTATTTTGAAATTATTAGCAGCACTTAAGGATTTGATTATCTATACTTATTTAATATTATTCTATTTATTATTTATTATTCTATTTATGGTATTTATTCTATTTAATATACTAGTGTTTTGTGATCAAGACTTCTCCTACAGTTCTGGACTGATTTCAATAGCCTAATTTAGGTGTCATTGGAAAGAGCTCAGCATGAAGTTTTTTAGAAAATAAAATTTATGCTGATTACTCCAAAGGGAAAAGCCCTAAGCACTCCTAAAGGTTTGTGTTCTTCCATAAGATCTAATATGGCAATAGAAATTCAAAGGAGCAGCTGATTATAGTAAATATTGTTTCATCAGCAGGCTCCAAGAAATCTTAAGAGCTGCTGAGCAGCACGTGTTCACCAGTTTTCAGAAACACTAAAGGACGTTTCTTGAAATTATGTCATAAAATGCTTAGTTTTCCCATCTGGCAGCATAAAAGCATTTTAAACATTTATATTCCTTGTGCAATGTATTTACCACTATCCTATAAGTAACCACTATCCTAATTACTACTTGAAAAGTGGCCACTATATTTCCAGAACTGTAATTTATTTTGCATATTTTTTGATTGGATATAAATAATTTTTTCATAAAGGTTAAAAACGTGAAGATATACATTAAAATACTCACAATACATACAAGCCACAAGGACTTAAGCTATTCGAGAGCCTTTTTTATCCGACAACTCTGCAATACCTGTGTGGGAAGTTTGACGAGGGGAGACTCCAGAGAGGAAGCGATGCTGAACAACAGGTCGAGCCACGGAGGGGAGCTGAGCGCGCGACACAGCGGAGCCGAGACACAGACGGCTCGGATGAACCCCAGCGAAGCCCAGCCCCTGTGCGACTGGCCGGTCTGGTAGTTCGTCTGGAATGAGAATATGAATCACTTCAGTGTCCGGCTCATTCTCAAAGAGCAAGCAAGGCAAGCGTGGAAGTTAAGACACACTCAGAACTAACAAGGTTTACATCAACATATTCGAAGGTACCCTTAAGTCACCCGACTGATTTTTGCTAATGATATTAGCAAACCTTAGGTACTGATATTGTGTAAGCTTTTGTTTACTGAATTTACTAAGGTAGTAGCTCAGATGTAAAGCGATGGCCCTGTATT
Organism: Flexamia atlantica; assembly: GCA_035578135.1. Taxonomy (NCBI): domain Eukaryota; kingdom Metazoa; phylum Arthropoda; class Insecta; order Hemiptera; family Cicadellidae; genus Flexamia; species Flexamia atlantica. Next base: position 39,164,000 of record JAQJVK010000011.1, on the reverse strand, counting down.
TCAAATGTTGCTGGTTTGAATCCGTACGCAGGCAACTCCTGATACATCATAGGCGGTCACCTCTGCCTCTACCTCACCTGTGTAACTATTGCCGCTATGGTACCTCGCTGTCTTTAGTTTATCGCACAGACTTATTGGCCCTTAAGAACAGGCAATTAAGGTTTTTTTTTAAAAAAAGGAAAAATTTATTACAATTGGAGGCAAAGGTACATTGTTCAAGGAAAACATTGGAGTACCCATCCAAGAGAGGTTTAGCTTGGGATGAGTAACAGTGTACAGATCAAGATAAAGCGCACAGGTCCCAAGCTAAGGACCACATTATACTAGTATATCTCAATTCCATTTGGTCTAAGCTTTGATGAACCTACCTCAACAACCACATAACTTTTTAGCAAATTCCAGGGGGTTGCTGTGGGGAGAGGTTTTTCCCATAAATACTGCAAATATGACCATAATGGTTTCACAAGAAATTTCCACACAACTTCTCACTACTCCTCCCCATCCCCCTTAAAAAAGCCAACTAAATATCATTATTTCACCTTAGCTCTAATCAAACTCGGCTCAAGACCTTCACCTGCACAATGTTCCTCAGCAGTGACGTGAGTGCCTGGACTGCCGAGGGTTGCATGTGGTCCGCATCCAGCCCACTGCTGATAGTCACTGCCCTCAGCAAGTTGACCACGGCCTGTCTCAGTCTTTCTGCCGGCGGGATCTCATCCCCGTTGTTCTGCGAGGCTGTGGTAAAACACAAATATTGAGTCAACTTTATTGGCAAACGAAATTGGGCATCATGCCACAAGAATAGTGCAAACAGGTAATTTGTTGATGGTTTAAATCTACTAAAGAAATCACTGTTGTTATATTTTTTAGTTATAATAATAAATGTTACTAACACGCATAAAAGAAAAGTTTAAGTTTTGTATTCCTTACAAAAGTATTGGCTTCTCTGAATCAACATCTTCCTTTACACCTGTCCGGTATTATTTATGGTACACAGTGTTTCCATCAAATCAGTGGAAACTAGGGGTGTGCGAATAGTGATTTTTTGGTTCGAATCGAATCGAATCGAATAGTTTATAACTATTCCGAATATCGAATATTTTCGAAACGAATATTTATGTCAATGGTTATTTGTTCAAATGAGATCAAATTTTAAATCGCAGCATGTAAGTATAAATACCCTTTCGCAGCAAACTTGTATACTCAGCAAATTACCAAGCATTTTTTAGCAAATATTCAATAATTTAATATAATGTTATCAAAACAAAAGTGTTATTTCATTGTGTTTTCTTTACTCTTGTCCTTACTCCTGTCCCTCTCCTCCCTGTATTTATCTTATTTAATTATTAATAGCATTATAACAAGTCAAAATAATATAGGTCAAATATCAATTACTAAGGTACACAAAGGTACAACTAATCAATTGTTTAAAAAAGAATTTAGAAATTTATTGATACCCCTTAAGCATAGGTAATATTCATTTGAATAAGCATAATTAGGCCTATAGTAGCAATTTCAGGATTTGGCTACTTAACAATTCCTTTTCTACTGCAATCTAAATTTGTTCACTTTTAGGCCTCTGCATCCCTTTGTTCCTTTTCCTTTTAATGAACCAATAAATTATTTGATCAGGGACTAGGCTTAAGGGATAGACCAAAGAATTACATATAAAACTTGGTTCACCAACTACTTCATATTTGAAGAAAGCCTAACAATTTTATTTGTGCATTAATGCCTGAGAACAAAGATTTTGATTCTCCTAAAGTAGGCCTAATACTATAAAATAAGTCAGACCAGTAAACTTAACCTAAATTTTAAGATAATTTACAATTGCCATTTACCTACAACAAAGTTGATTTGTTTTACATTATAAACAGCAAGCAAACTCATTAATTATTTATCATAGGTTTAAGATGTCAAACCAACATTGTACCGTTAGCCTATCTAAAAATGACCATTTTAATCACGTAACGCTCCGCCTGATTCGTCAGATTTCATCAAAATAAAACCAATTTTTGATCATTCAACGTTTCCATTTCTACGTAATTGCTTATCTGAAAAATAAAGAAATCTGAGTGATTGAAACAAACACACGATAGACGTTCTCGAGTTATCAACAACAACTTAACTTCAAAAGCAAAAGCAGACGAAGTTTTGAACGACGACGAAATTGAAATTCGAAAACGAAAAGACAAATAATAAACAGGTCCGCCAACTCTTTGCCAGCCCAAAATTATTGTACTTCATCGTATCAAAGTTGGATGCGATGGTGATCCCGGATTCCGTTTAAGATATATACGGCCTGAAAAAGTCGTATGAAACACCAACACGACTATTTATTTATGGGGTATTTACGGGATATTTCGTTTTGGCAACTGAAGACGACTCTGGACACTGTCGGTCATCGGTGAACTCTGATTGGTCTTGATTGCAATTCTCTCTTTTACCAACTCAACAACTCAACTGATGTTTCGTCGGTATCGGATACTGGTCGAGACAGAACTGATGAAGGATGGACTATTATTTGTTATATGATTTAATGCTGTGATACTAGAATTTATCTTACGCAAAAATTTGTTGTCGCGTCGGGTATTGTACAGTATATTAACCTAAGTACTGCACGACTGATCAACACGGCAGAGGGAATTTGGTGGCAAAACTGCGATGTCAGTATTATTTTACAGCAGCTATTCATCTGTTGTCTGTTCACGTGAGGTCGCAACTGTTTCTGATGTAAAAAATGGATTCGTAGTTGTTTGCAACTAAAAAAAACGTACTTTTATTTTGAAAATGGGAACGTTTTCACCTACTTTTGATTTTATGCCAGTCCTTTAAATATTCGATTCGGTCATATCGAACTTCTTTGCAATCTCGAATCGAATCGAATATCACGATATTCGATTAGAAAAAGTTCGAAGTTCGAATATTCGCACACCCCTAGTGGAAACTTTATTGTTTGTTCCCAAATCAAAAATCACATTTTACAGTATAAACATTAGTCTCCAGTGCGTAGTTTTCTGTCTGCCTCTATTATTTTTTTAACATATTTATTCACAACATTAAATCTTAATTGAGTAGTCACTTCAAACTTGAGACATAACAAAACCAATAATAAGACATATTTCAGTATGCCAGCTTACTGTCAACCCACCAGTTGCTACTGATTAAACAAGTTCCCTGTAGACTGACCCTGTTCACTGTCGACTCACCCGGTTCCCTTTTGACTCACCCTCACCAATTCACTATCGACTCACCCAGTTCCCTATCGACTCACCCAGTTCACTGTCAACTCATCCAGTTCACTGTCGACTCACCCAGTGCACTTTTGACTCACCAAGTTCACAGCTTACTTAGCTCACTGTCGACTCACTCAGTTCCCTGTCAACTCACCCATTTCCCTGTCGACTCACCCGTTTCCATATCGACTCACCCACTTCCCTCTCGACTCACCCAGTTTGCTGTCGACGTCCGGTTCGTCATCATCGTTGTCGTCAGCGCAGGGTGGCTCGGCCAGTTTCAGGTCGAACTTGCCCTCCTTGCCCATGCGGTAGCTGTTGGTTGCCCCGTTGTCCCACTGTACCCGGATCCACCCGTCCTCACCCAGCTCGCCGATCACCCGGCCCTCACCCGGGGGAGGCCCGTCCTGTATTATAAAATAATGTGTTTAAGATTCATACAAAAACTACGGGTGTTAGCAAATATAACATAATGTCTACCAGATTTCATGTATGAATTATTTCCTCTGTCTACTTCCATTTATTTTTGAGTATTTCTCAACAAAAACACCAAAGTATAATAATAATATTTCTCAGTTTATCAAAATAGAATAATACACGTAGTACAATATTTTATTCATGTTTCTGGTTATTTTATGTTTTTTAAATATTCTTACATTTAATACAAGTTTAATAAGTTTAGGTCAGATATATTGACGTCAACTTCACCAAGAGTGGTATCCCAGTCTAACTTAGGTATTCAGTAATGAGTCCGTGACTGTTTTGTCAAGAATTTTGGTCTTGCGAATTTTTAAATCAAAGGTTGTAATAGTAGTAAAAAAGCTGGAACTTCATTACAAATTTTGTTGGAAATCTAATATTAATGCTGATAAAAATCAAAGAAATATATATGAGTTTCTTTAATGTTAAATTTGATAATACCCGGTGTTAACTGTTTGCAAACAGAAGAAAGTACACCTACTAGTTTTGAAAAAATTCAGAGACAAAGTGAAAAACTATATGACATTTCTCTAAGAGATTTTTAGTGAGGCAAGTGTAAGTAAGAAGTTAGCTAAGCAGGTGATATAATGCAGTATTACAGTCCGATTAAAATAACTTGGCCTAGTCTGCCCACAAGACTAATCTTAATATCAGCACTGGGCTGAGTGACAGCCAAAGCCAAGTCATTCTAATCCGTCTATACCTGGTCGCCCCACTTCCAGTCGATGCCGCGCACGACTCGAGTGCCGATCTTGAGCAGCCGGGACATCTCCGGACCGCTGAGTGCCGTCAGGTCCGGGCGGCAGCTGCCGTTCTGCTCCTCCAGTATCACGTACGACTCCTTCCTCTCCCCCGGCCTCTCCCCCGGCCCCTCCCCCTCTGCCAACACATCATGTATCAGTCTCGGGCCGCTGAGTGCCGTCAGGTCCGGGCGGCAGCTGCCGTTCTGCTCCTCCAGTATCACATACGACTCCTTCCTCTCCCCCGGCCTCTCCCCCTCTGCCAACACATCATGTATCAGTCTCGGGCCGCTGAGTGCCGTCAGGTCCGGGCGGCAGCTGCCGTTCTGCTGCTTCAGTATCACATACGACTCCTTCCTCTCCCCCGCCCTCTCCCCCGGCCCCTCCCCCTCTGCCAACACATTACATTACAGTGGAACCTCAATATATCCAAATTGAAGGGGAAAGTGAAAACTCCGTTATATCAAGAATTTCGAAATAGCGAGGTTCAATATATCAAGGTGATTTTTGACTGACTTCGATATGTAGATGTTCATAACAGCATGGGTTGAAACAAGCTTTACGGCTTCTAAAACCTCTGATTTTTCTTTATACAATAGTGTTTACCTTTTCGAATTTGCACTGAATGCATTGTAACAAATGACGGTCAAATAACCTCACTCGAATTGAACGTGAACACTCACACACACCCGCTTGTCGTTGCGTCGCACCTCAGACTGAAAGGTTAAACATACCTCAGACAAAAGAAACAACTTAGGACATGTGCGCAGAGCGACAGTCCCGCAGCAGCAGGATGCAACACGAATGACAGGTCGTTGACTTAAAAGATAAATTACATATTTGCAAAACAACTTCGTGATATATGAGGTTTCTGGCCAAAACTTTGATATATAGAAGTGAAAAGTGTGTACCCAGAAACTATGTAAATTCGTTGTCTATCAAGGTTTTCAAGGTTATTACTTTGATATATAAAGGTAAAAATTGCTTTGGGAAGATAGGAAGGTTCAAGAAGGATTGAAAAACTTCGATATATCAAGGAATTCCATATATCGAGGTTCCACTGTATATAATACATTACCATATAAGATGCTGACCACTAGTAAGGGGTAATTTGAGGTGAATATGAGTGCCGGATAATTGTGGTGCGATTGAAGTCCTGTTACTCATTAAGGCCAACATGTTCATTAGATAGACTTATGTTCCTTTACGACTCAGGAGTTGTAATCAGACGTTTGGCTCGGTTACGGGTATCCAAAACTTCTCATGGACTCCCTTAGAAAACAGGAAATGTTTTTATGGTTTCCCAAAACGTCGGGTGTATATTTTGGAGTTTTATGTTTTGTGTCGTGTGTTGTGTGTTTGTTTAGTGTTTTTTAAGTGTTTGACAAGAGGATTTTTTTAAAATCATTGCTTAGCAGACAGATTTATTGACATAAATCTGGAGGTGGGTAGAAGCCCAATAGTTAGTAAATTCAACAAAAAACCCACAAAAAACATGTCATTTAAAGATAGGTAAATATATCCACACTCTAGACACAATTCAACTTCCGACTCACCAGTTTCCTTTAGAATGTAGTGCGTGAGAGGGAAGAGGCCAGAGTTGATGATGAGGCTAAGCTCGTTCCCTCGGTGAGCTTGGGTCAACATGCCGACCAACACAATCACAAACCTGGCCACAAACACCAATCAATGATGACTCTGAAGTAATGGTGCAAAACGAAGACATAACATTTATAACTGCATTAGCCAAATTGATTAATGATTGCACCGTTGAAAAAAAAACAAAACATGTTTTTAGGTTCAACTGAAATATCAATTTGAACAGCAAATATTCTTGAGTAACACATCATTTTCATCTAATATGCTTGGGTTTTTTTCAGTCATAACTCGATAACAGGCGGATGGATTTTAATGCTTGAAGTATCAGTTCCAAGGTATTGCTACGTAGATTTGCCAATGCATCTCAGATTGTTTGTGTTTAAACACGTTGTGTAGTAAATGTTTTTAGTTAAGGCACTATTGTATTGTATATTGAATAATCTATTTGTCTTGAATACTTTTTTACTTTATGATAGCGGGAGTTCTGGCACACAACACACTTTTAATTGTAACGTGATGCCACCTCAACACAGCAATATGCTACAGAGGTGGCTATCCATTTTGTACTTTTTTATTTAAGGTTCTCTTTTTTGTAATTATTATTTGTATATTTTATTGTAACCTACAATGTATTACAATATTGTAATGTACATAATGGAAAATAAAGAATTTATTTATTTATTTATTTATGTTTCAAAGGGGCATAATTTAAATATGGTAAAGGGCTGAATGTTTGGAAAAGTGGTGCTATCCATTGACACTAAGTCAGACTCAATTCACTTTTGTTTTAACCAAATATAAGGATATGGTTTGAAATAGTTGTAAAGATTAACCACAGATTGCAGCACTTTTATAATCACATATTTGTTTGCAAGTGAAGGTGCAATCAAGTAATCTAGTATTTATAAATACAATCGGCCATTTGGACATCCAAATTCTTGTTCTATACATCACTGAAGGATATAAATTTAAAAAAAATGTGTGTACATATGTGGTGCACACATAGGGCAGAACTTATAAAGAGCAGAAGCAACAACAGCTGTTTTAAATTATTATATATTAGAAGTTCTAAGTGCTGATATGACAACCCACTCCCAAAAATGTAATTTGTGGATAGCTCCTGGAAACAAGACGCTAAGCATTAAATTACTAAAATATAACAATTTGCTGGAGATATTGTTATCAGGCACAGGAGGAATGCTAATCTTTCTATTTATTTATAATAAGCTGGGCAAACTGACGTCAGATCCCGTGGATGATTGTACAGATATTTGAACTAGAAAAGAGACAGCATCCGTGTTGGTGTGATAACGCTGATACTTCATACGCTGATACTACGCTGATAACGCAGGTCTACTGCAAGTCTACTGTCTGTCAATTATGAATGGGACTAAGGGGTGGGTGTTGGGCATAACAGGATGCTAGAAAATTACATTACACAAATTTTAGACTCAGTTAATTGTAAATTCCAGAATTTGCTATAACCTCAAAAGACTTATTTTCGGTTTATAATTTGCATTTGGTAAAATTGTTTACATTTGTTTTGGAAACATGTATTATAGACCTGCTTCGCTATGTGATAATGACTTAACTCTTGTGACGAATGGGTTCAGCATATACTACAATTTTAAGAACCCTTGTTGCAGCAGACCTGCATACTCAGTGAATTTCAAATGCAAAAAAACATAGTTCAAGCCAACTTAGCGAGATTTGACATGTTTTTGTAAGCTCCATAAGAATAACATGGGGAATGAGTATGCAGGTTTGCTGCCACAAAAATTGCAATATTGGAGATTTTAGACTATTAAAAATTAGATCTCATCTAGATGAAGCTTCAAACCAAGTTTTTTCCAGATATGTTGAGAAATAAGCGAGATATAGAATTTTACTTATTTCCCATAAGGTTAACATTGAGACAACGTACTGTGTTTACCACTTTCAATATCTCGGTAACCAATGGACACAGAGCAGTGATTCACGGTACTAAATTGTTTGTTTTTTTGAGCTGAATTCAATGGTGCTAACAAAAATTCGATAAATTTTATTTTTTCATGTAAAAAAAACTCAAAAAACCCATTTTTGGGGGAGTTTATCCCCCTTTACCCCCCTTCCATTGGTCCGATTGGGCTGGTTCACGAACTTGTCCACGTGATTGCCACTTTACATGTATGTACCAAATTTCACTAAGATCGGATCATATTTACGGCCGCTATTGTGTTTACACATATATATATATAAAAACTCGAACGAACGGTGTTTTTTTCATCTGGGGACCCAAAAACAAAAAGTTATCATGGTCTCGGGCTTAGGTTTTACCATGAGTACTATGGTAACAGCTTCTTCCCTATAAGGGAAATTCGCTAAAAGCATTAACCCTTTATCACCAGCAACAAATTACAATCACCTCGTCCAAGCGAGTTTACGCAGAGAGCTGAAGCTGGAGCGGAGGCCGTGACTGTGCCACCGGGCCCAGTGTTGCGACTGCATCACTAGGTCCTTCAGGCTCTGTATGGTCCATTGTAGTAGATCTGCCTGCGCCAGCAACACTTCCACCTAGAAAATAAGTGCTACTTGATACTTGATACTTGTGACCTCCACGGTTGTCCGGCAACTCCCGGATAGACTGTGTCATTAATACTATTTATATTAAAAACCATTATTCAAAACTGATAAATACATTACACTTGCTAAAATTTTGGGGTATGTAAATCAGGAGGGAAAAGGTGGCATTGTATTTAGCTCCTCGAGTCCGTACAACAGTATCGACAAGGCATTTATGTACAACTTGCTTGAATGATTTTAGGTCCAAATCATGCACTCTGGAAGGAAGGCTGTTGTCAATTTTGATTGCAGAGCACGGATAACTCTTCAGCGAGCGGCTAAGACGGCAGCAAGGCAAAGCAAGGTCTTAGGCCCGTGTTAGGTGGTGATGCAAGACCTTGCTGATCTTCTCTCCTACTGAAAAGGTTTAATGAGTACATTGAGCACGTACTGGCTATATATGGTAAGGACACCAAGATCTATAAAAATTGGGCGGCAATGACCCTTACTGTCAGAAGATGTTATAATTCTCATGGCCTTTCTCGGAAGTAAAAATATTCTGTGGGTAACAGAAAAAGGCCACTCAGTACAAATTCAAATTAATTAAAATACAAGACCATAAATTACATTGCTATGAAACACGATGCGACCTGTATGCCAGAGTATTGACTTAAAGAGATCCGTTGAGTAGACTTTGAGATATAGAGGTGTACTTTGACTAATAAGAGGTAAAGTGCAAATGTAATTCAACTAATAGTGATAAGATGGAAAACTAGCTTACCAAGGTAACAACACTTACCAACTAACTTACCATCTAACAGAGATAAAATATAAATGTAAAATTATTTTGAGTTACGCATAGATTTAATTTTGACTTAAATAAAAGGATTGGTTTTCCTAGGGTATTGAAGACGATTTGAGTTATCGAAGAATTCGAGTTATCGAGAGTTGACTGTATAATCTGACGGCAAATAATCGCTCACCTTCTGGTATGTGGTGACCAGATGGATATCGGTGAGGCAGTGAGACACTCTGCCCCTGGCCTGGTGTGGGTGGCGGGGGGTGGCGGGGCCGAGCCAACCGTTCAGCACGTAGTACCTCACCGATGGGATCAGGTGCTCTTTCTTCACCAGCTGCAGCATCATGGCCAACCCCGATCTGCGGAGGTTCGCTCGTTCGATCTGTAATTCAATAAAAAATTCAAAAACTATTTTATACGCCGATGATACAACTTTTTTCACAACTAGCAATGATATTAATAACCTAGATCTATTGGCCGATGAAACATTAAAAACTGCTTCAAATTGGTTTCACTCTAATGGCTTTCTTCTCAACAAAGTCAAAACACAGAATATACGATTCAGTCTTAGACCTATCTCAACAAATTCCCTCCCAGATCAGTCAAATCAAGATCCGTCAATTTTTGTGGATGCAGTCAAATTTTTAGGCATTAATATCGATCAAAAATTAACATGGAACGCCCATATTGATTATTTAAGTAAGAGACTTTCTAGAGTAATTTATCTCTTAAATAGATTAACTAATGCGGTTCCTGACAATTATTTAAGGACTGCTTATTTTGCATACTTCCAATCTATATTCAGGAATGGTTTAATTCTTTACGGTAATTGTAGTAGAATTGAAGAAATTCTTATACTACAAAAAAAGGCAGTCAGAACCCTTACAAAATGCAATAAAAGAGAGCACTGTAAACCACTTTTTATCCAACTCCAATTCCAAACGATTATAAATTTATATATTTTTGACCTAACTATTTACATATTAAAAAATCCAAATTTTCTGAATTTTAAGCATTCTGTTCATGATACACGCAACAAAAACCATTCAGCAATAAATTTTTCACGTTTAAGCAAAACTCTTAATAGCCATATTATAATTTCATTAAAAATTTACAATTTCCTAGAACAAAAAATTAGTTTGTATCCATTTAAAATATTTAAAAATAAATTTTATTCATGGCTCCTTGAGAATCCCTTTTATAGTATAGATGACTTTTTCAAAATGAAAAATATCAATTTTTAGTTGGACTTTGCTTTATATATGTTCTAGATTTAGTACACTGTTTGAAATATTCTTGTCTGTCTGTTTATTTATGTTGTATTACATAGCCAAAATTATTATTGTTTTAAATATATGCCTGTACAAACATTGCTTGTATAGGATATTCATGTATAGGAGTATAGGATTAACGTGACCTAGCTTGCATGCTGGTGCTCATGACGTTGTCAATGATGTTTAACTTTCTTACGACAATAAAGAATATTTCATTTCATTTCATTTCATTTCATTCATTTCATTTCAATTGGAAGTGACCTTGAAAGCGGTAAACTATTTCAGTGCAAAAGAAAATAAAGAGGTCACTGTTAGGACAAAAAATGAGATGAAAAACAGGAAAATTACTTTTGAAAAGTGTTACAAAAAATTTCAAAACTGTAACGATTGG